>CM076579.1:1368851934-1371539909 GCA_034641835.2 Pinus albicaulis | reverse complement strand
AGATCATCAAACATGCGGAAATAAAATCAAGCGATAACACATCAAATCATCATACACATTAACACAGTATGTATGGGGAAATATTATAGCTGAAAACCCCGCAGCTATTGTGTATATTATAATGGAGAAATCAAGTAACTAACTCAGTACAATACTCCTCACAAGTACTCAGTACTTTCTCATAAAGTTACTCACAATCTAGCTCAGTTTTGAACAGGTTACTGGTTCAAAACTCCCCACCAATTGCCTTGCCTCTATTGCGTGTTTCAATGCTATGGGATGGCCTCTTTATATAGATAAACCACCAGCCTAAACTGCGCAATCCTCATGGGCTTACTCCACCTATCTGTGTGTTGCAAATAGCAACAGTATAGTCACAACTGATAGCTAACTCTACCCTTTCATATATCTCTTTCATTGGTCTCCACTGAACTGATCATGCACTGTAGTGAACTGATGTGTTCTTGAGTTGAATAATGAGTTAATAATTAATGAATTAAATAATATTTAATTCACTCCACTCATAACTAATTGATTAGCTAGTTAAACTAATCTCAATCAGTTCAACTAAAATAAACAGAACACAACTCCATTATCTGTCTCATTAACTCCTCCAAAATTCTGCCACTGAAGTCCAACTAAAGTCAACCATGCATGATGCCATCAAACCCTTGGGAACCACGTGATTCCTCTGTCAAATGCATGAGCCACTTCTGTAGCTCGAACTGAAGTGCTCCAAGAGAGTAAACTGTTGTTTATAGTCTAAATATTATTAAGGGTAAATAATATTTGACTTCACTGTTTTAAGGAGAGGCAGTCTAAAAATAGACTTCGACCTCTTTGACCTCAAAAATAGAGTCTCATCTATTTTTACCAACATGACACATACTTCAAGAATCTCAAACTGGAATCCCCGAACCATGCTCCATATGTCTAAAAATAGACATAGTCTAAAAATAGACTTTGCGCCAGAATTCGCCTGTGGGCCCACTTAGTGAAGGCGACTTCATTTCACTAAGCTCCATCATCTTTCTACATTTTCAACATCATTTAGTCATCTACTCAGGAAAAAATTACTGATGACTAACACCTTAATTTTTTGAAAATAAATGATAGCCATGGAATATTATTTTCAGTATAAAAAATCTGAGAAATAATCAGTCACCTTGTGATATTGTGAATTACAGGAGTCCAACACCAACCACTGAATACTAAATCACTAAAGCAAAGAAATCACTAGATCAAAAAAATATACCAAGCCAACTAAATAAATCCACTGAATAAGCTCAAAATCAATAACAAACCATCAATCAACACTATCATATACCAACCATCCTGATCAAGACATCCTTAACAAACAAACAAAAAATAGTATAGCGTTGATCAAATGTCATTACCAAGCAGTACTTCAAACCCTAGAACATATACGTGACTACCATTAAATATATCCACGTATATATGTGAGTTGTATCCAGAATACCCATGTGAAAATCTCATACCACTAAATATCAATATTAAATCACTACAACCAGATCATGCTAATATAATCAACCAGTCAAATCACTAAACAAGATACTGTATCATAAATACTATGATAGAAAAACAATAGGTCTGTCATAATCAAGTCAATACTCATCCATGCTCATTATAAAGAGTACCATATGCCAATAATCAAATAAACATAGTTAAATCAAATATGATCAACAATTATTACATAAAGAAGGGCATCCTTGATGAAAAACAATAGACAATAAAGAATTCATCCACATTCATGGTCAAATAAAATCCTAATCACTTCAGAAGATATACATGAATATCCTTAAAGCTACCCACGTAAGTACGTAAATATTGTTCATGAAAACCACGTAGAGATATCAAATCAATATTAAATAGCCATACTATCTTTCAAACATAACTTATGTATAAAGTGAATTCTATAACAAGTGAATCAAGATGCTTAAATCATTCAAAAATGTCTTTGCAAGATACTTGTCAATATGCCAAATCCCAATTCAAAAAATCTCATGTTCCATCATTATAGTCATAAATCAACAGAGAAACAAATTTCACTAAAACAGTTTCATGTATCATAGTGATTAAAAACAACCAAAATCCAAAGCATGTAGATAATGTAATCAAACCTCATTAACACATATAATTTATGCAACTGTTATGAAACAAATCCATGTATGTATGTGACATTCAAGAGTACAACCCGCGTATAGATCTGAAACTAATTAATAGAGCTATCTCTGCAAAAAAAAACCCATATCAAACACAAACATTTGCACACATACTATCAGAAATCGCAGATCTCAGCAAACATATTCATATCATAGCTCTGCATAGATCTTGCATTGTTAGCTACTTAAACATAGGTAAATAAATTAATCAAGCATACTTTTAGATCTTTCAGATCTGAAACTTCTCCTTACTCCTTGGTGCACACCTATTCTACATCAAATAACACATGAATGGTTCTTTATAATGCACACATAGCTCCTTAATATCCTTCTCCTTATATAGCTATTTTCCTTACAAATACCACAGGAAAATACTTTGGTAACATTGTCGATATTTGTTTATGGGATCAAATAGACATTACCAACACAATACTATGGGAAATTACCATGGTAATATCTCTTGGTTTTCTATTTTCCATGGTTAGGATCATGTACGTGACTTTAGTTTATTTAAATTTCTTATATACATGACTATTCTTTAGAGGGGTCACATATAGTCTCCAAACTTCATATTTTCATATTTTCTCAATTAAACCTATAACAAGTTTGCCAATACACTTCCTCATTTCTGCAATACCTGTACCAATATTTTTGTCATCTGAATTAGTTCCATAATCATCATATTATAACTAGGTTGACATCAAAGACATATGTGACATGTAGGTTGCCATCAAGGACAACATATTAGCCATAATTCCAACAATCTCCCCGTTTGGACTTGATGGCAACCTCCTGCAAACACCAAGTCTTCTCTCCCCCTTAGACATCAAGGGAAAAGGGAAGAACCAAGAGGAATGAAGTACCCCCTTGTTGAGATCAACTTTAAGTCTAATATTATTTTATGAACCATGAAATTTGCATACTGACCATGCTCTCCCTGAGCATATGATGGTTCTTCTAGAGGTATGAAATATAAGTGCAAGGCTCAAATACATATCTATCCATAAAAATATACAACCTCTCATATAAAAAATGGCTCTATGATCCTATGCTTACATCAATCACCCAAATTAATGGGGTTACATATATGACATGACTTGATCCCAATGGCTGAATTTTACAATAATTACAACATGAGTCTTTTCATGACCATACACTAGAAAAATAGAACAATAATGATGCATAGATTTTACAAGTGCTCACAAGTGCTTTATTATATGCAAGCCCAATGCAATGATATTAATCAAATACATGAAATCCATGAGCAACAAGGATATCAACAATCGCTATAGGCATCTACAACAACAACTTAAATTACATAATGAAAATAGCATATATATATATATATATATATGATATGAACTCATCAATGCAATAAGGAGTGTCCACAATGACAAAAATGAGCCATTAGAAGTATAGAATATGGTCCCCCTAAATTTGTGCCAACCTTTTCATCATCACAACATATAATATATCCTCTCCACCATTGAAATGTTATCATGAAATGCATTAACTAATTATATTAACAACAACAATAATATAATATTATGGATTGACTCAACTGAAAATCATATAATTATTATAAACCATTATTAGAACCAGAATGTCAGAAAGGTACTGATGGAAGCATGAGAAACTCACTCTGATTTTGTGCCACTTTTTATTCACCACAAAGAAATTTACATGATTGTTTGAGATAAGTACCACTTACATACATGATTGTACTTCAATAAAAATTCATGTACAGTATAAAATTATATATGCAGTCACAACTCCCCCTGAGTTCTTACTTCTCTGTTATGTTAGAGTAATTAGCAGAGTGAAGAGGTAGGAATCATTCCTAAACTTTGTCGTAGATACTCAAAAGAATCATGTGAACGAGGTTTAGTGAATAGATATACAACTTATTCCAACCTTATTTTCTGCTTCAAGACTTTCTCTTGAAGAAAGTGATACTTTATTGGAATGTTTTCAGTTTTTGAATGCAAGACAAGGTTTTTAGAGATACTTATGGAACTTATATTGTCAAAATGAATAAGCACAGGTTAAGGACAATTGGTGTGTATATCCTATAGATTTTTCATCATCTAGAGAAGTTGTGTACAACAAGTAATAACCGCAACATATTATACTTTAACAATTGATAAAGCTATAATTGTTTCTTACTGAACTAAGAAACTAAACTTGGACCCAAGAAAACTGCACCTCCACTAGTAATTTTGTGATCATCAATATTACCTACCCAATTTGAATCAATATAAGCGTGAAGTACAAAATCTATGTTATTAGAATACCATAGTACAAGATCTTTTGTTCCTTACAAATACTTGAATATTCTTTTGAAATCTTTGAGATGTGTCTCTTTATGATTTGTTTGAAATCGTCCAACTATGCCAACATCATGCATGAAGTTTGGTCTAGTACATGTAAGGTAAAGTAATTTTCCAATCATAGACCTGTATTCAGGTTGATTAACTGAAGGGGTGTCCTCATCTTGGTTGAAATTTCATACAGTTGCCATGGGTGTGCATACAGTTTTATAGTACTCCAATCCATTTTTCTTCATGATCTACTTGAGATACTTAGTTTGAGAAAGGAAGATACCATCATTAGTTTGATCTAGTTGAAGACCAATAAAAAATGTCAGCTCATCGAGTAAAGACATTTTTGTTGCATGGATGAAGAAAATACTTTTCTCATAGATTCAACATTTCTTCCGAATACGATGTCTATCAACATAAACTACTACTACCAATAGTTTGTATTTTTCAATTTTAATATGTAAATTACTATCTATAGACCCTTTCTTGAATCCATGATATTGAAGATACCTGTCAAGATGATAATACCAAGCTCGAAGAGCCTGTTTTAATCCACATAATTCCTTCTTAATTTTGCAAACAAAATTCTTCTCATTTCCAAATATGAATCCTTGAGGTTGTTTAAGGTGAGTCTTCTAGGTCCCCATTTAGAAATGAATATTCAACATCAATTTTATATAACTTGAAGTTACGGAAGCTGAAAAATGCAAGGAATATTATTATGGCTTCAAGTCTAGCTATAGGTGCAAATATTTCTTCAAAGTCTGTTCCAACCTATTGAGCATAGAATTTTCATACAAGTCTTTATTTTTTCTATATTACTTGTCCATTTTCATTCAGTTTGTTTTTAAATACCCATTTTTTCCCATTTACATTTTTATTATGAGGCCTTGGTACCAACTCTCATGTATGATTCTTTTCTATTTGACCAATTTCTTCATTCATTTCCTTAATCCAAAATTCATATTTGCTTTCTTGATTCACATTTTGAGGTTCAATCATGGATAATAAGGCTAAGTGATAAGGTGATCCAAAAAATGTTCTTCTAGTTTGTATTCCAACTTCTTTATCACCTAGAATTTGGGATTCATGATAATTCTTCTGAACATACCTTGATGCAGTCTTTTCTAGCACACTTACAATTTCATTTTCTTCTTTTGAGGCTCCTCCTCCTCCTTCTCCTACAACTTCTGGGATCTTAGTCGGGATTTTTGTTGAGAACTGAAACAAGAAAGTATCAATTTCACTTTGCTTTGGTCAAATTGAGAAAATTCGAATTTCCACATCAATAGACAACTTGGTGGTAGTTAAATTGTGTGACATGGCTCTTGTCACTCAGTTAGCTCAGTAAATTCGAGTTATAGGGCTTGGAGTTCAATTAAGTGTGATAAAATTTTAGTAATCCAAATTTTTTATATCTAGTTGTGTTCAGTTAAACTAGTTCTAATTGATGAAGGAACTAGCGGAAGGGCAATTGTGTATTGGACAATAGTCTAACTTAGTGAATATCCAATTAAATTATCAATCAACCTAAAATAGCTAGTGCATGCATAAAATTTTAATTCCCAGTTGTGGTAGATATTCCAAGGTAGTGTAACAAGCAATTGTAAACTAGCTTGAGTGTACAGGTGTTGCATGCAGTAAGATGATCAAACCTTGGGAATTGCACAATCAATTGGAGGAAAATTCCTAAAAAATAGGGGATAATTCTCTATAAATTGTGCAAGGAAATAGGGGCTCAAGCAGAGGCAGAAATTGACTAAGTCTAGGTCATAGCTTCTCAATTATTAGAGATATATGTTATTAACTTGCAGGTTGTGCTAAATACGGGCAAGAAATTTTAATAGATCTTTATTCATCTGATTAATGCAAAGAGACTTGAGGGGTTTTTCCTAGTTGGGTTCTCCTAGAAAAAATATTGTGCATGTGTGTTATTTCTTATTGTATATCTGATATTTTTGTTCTAACATGTGAATTTAATTCTGCATATCAATAGAGTAGAATTGTGTCTCTTGATTTAGATTAAAATTTATTGAGAAGTTGCAATTCTATCACCAAATTTATACAAGTTGTTCATCATCTATTTATACTTCTATTTTGGTACGCACATGTACTTCATCAATCACAACATCTACAATTTCAATAATATTTTGAAGCCTTTTATTATAACATTTATATCCTTTACTTCTCGAAGAGTATCCTATAAATATTCCTCCATCAACTCTAGGTTCAAAATTTCCAAGCGTATCAACATTTTTCTTTATAAAAAATTTTCTTCGAAATATTTTAAAGTATTTAATAGTTTCATGCTTTCGATACCAAATTTTATGTAGGATATTATCATTGTTGACTTGAACATGTGCCTTGTTGATTATATCAACAGTCGTTTGTACTTATTTCCCCCAAAAGGTGTGAGATACTCCAGACTAATCAAACATAACACATGCCATTTGTTGTACAGTCTTATTCATTCTTTCTGCTACTCCATTTTGTTGAGGAGATTTAGCTATGGAGAATTTCCTTTTGATACCATGTTCTTCACAAAAAATGAAAAATTCATATGATATAAACTCTCCTCCTCTATTAGATCTAAGACATTTTATTTTCAATTCTAATTCATTTTCCACCATAGCCTTGAATATTTTAAACTTTTAAACTAAATCATCTTTAAACTTCAATAAAATAACCCAACACATTCTCGTAAAATAATCAATTAATAACATGAAGTATTTTTCACCACGAGGAAGCTAATTTCTCATATGTCCACATAATTATGTATGAACAAGTTCAAGAGGCTTACCTGAAGTGCATTCTTTAGTTTTGAACTAAACTCTGGACTACTTACCAAATTGGCATGACTTCCAGATGCTATTTTAAGGTGGAGTGATGTCTGGAAATTCACGAACTTCTTCATTCTTTCTTGATTTATATATTTAAGAAAAAATAAGGTGTCCCAATATTTTATGCCATAGAAAAATTTCTTCATATTTTATCAAAACACAATACTCTTTGTCACCTTCTAAGATATAGACATTTGCATGGAATTCTGGTGTTCTTGATTATAGTCTTACCTGTACCCAATTCTTTCACCAAGAAACTTTTTGACCTGAAAATAACTTCATGACACTGATTGCACATTTGGCTAACACTCAAAAAATTATGCTTTAGTCCATCAACAAATAATACATTCTCATATTTGAACCTTTATTTCAACACCATAGATATTTTTCCTTTAATAATAACATGTGAATTATTACCAAAAGTGACATTATTTTCCTTTTTAATTTCATGAAAAGAAACACACTTATCTTTGTCACTTGTCATATTATTTGAGAAACCGATGTAAATGTACCATATATTATCTTGATCTCCCGCATGCAAGGCCAAACAATATTTTTTAGAGGGAGTAATCTTCCTTTTCCATATTTTTTGAAATACTAACTTCTGCTCATGCTGGTAAGATGGAATCATCCTACTTTTGCATTCAGTTTCTTCACGACCAAAGTTATTGCAAATAGAAATTTCAACTTCATTCTGAAGATGGGAGAAAGAATTATAGGAACACTTCTTTAACCTACTGACATTATGTTGCTTTCGTCCTTCTCTAGCCATAATTATTTTATTAGCAACACAATGAATTTATTTGTGACCAAAGTTATGGAAAGTGAAGCATTTACCATTGAAGTAAGAATACCTGGGAGTATAGTGCCTTCTTGAGTAGCTTGGCCTTTGATCATCAAAAATGTTTCCTTGCTCGAGTATAAATTGATCCTTCTGTTTTTAGCTGAGTCTTACTGTCTTGATGATTGCTTCGTATTAGAGCATTGGAATAAAATTTTGTACCTGCTGTTAGTGTGAATTCTAATCGCAAGCATACGAAAAAATCTCACTTTAGTTGTGCATAACAAATAGCCCTAACATCAAATGTGGTCGTCAATTTCCTTAGATCCGTAGTAGGTGATCAAAATAAATTCTACAAAAATTCAGATCCATGTAGTTAAAGACATTAAACATCAAATATAAACGTGATTATCTCCATACATCCAATGGAAAAGACAAGAATTTATAAAGATTTTTTTGTATTATGACACCTAAGAAGGGAACACAGAAAGATGTTACCAGTCCCCCTCAATGGGATGGGTTCTTGTATGTCCTCGGAACTTCAGATCCAAGATCTCTCTCTCTCTCTTGATGGTGCAGAAAACCCAGACAAAAGTGGAACTCAAAAGGGAGCTCACAAGAAAAAAGTAGAAAAATATGACAATGATGGAGGATCAAAGTCAGGCCAAAAGTATAGATCAAAATGTGATCTCTAGGCAACAAAAGGTAGTGAATGAATGGAAAACCCTTCCATTTATAACAAAATATTGAGTTAGTCTAGATATTGGTGCATAATTAAAATATTATTAACCAAATCTAGATCCAAATTTTATGGATTATTTTGTTATTTTAGTTGGAGGGAAAAGGAATTTGAATTTGGTCAAATCCGTTTATTTAGAAATAATAAATAAATAAATGATTTATTTATTATTTTAAGAATGTGGTTAAGTAATAATTAAATAAATAATGATTTAGTCAATTATTTATAAATGACTTAGTCAAATTTAACAAGAAATATTATTAAATAATTATTTAAATAATTATTCCTAGAAAATAATAAGATAAATAATTATTTATCTAATTAATTTTCCTGTTTTGGGTTAAATATGACCAGGAATATTAATCAAAAAGTGGTTTATTTAATTTTCCCTAGAGGAAATCAAACAAATAGGGATTTATTTTATTATTCCTCATGGGGTTTCATGTTTAGACCAGAAATAACTTAATAAACTATGGTTTATTATATTAATTTTCATAGTGAAAGCAATTTTACTATGGTAAATTTGGTCTTACATGGTGTACTTTAGTCTATTTAATAGTAACAAGTAAGTTGACCAAAAATTAGTTTAACAGATTTCCCCCCAACGTGCGAGCATTAGGAGCTAATTGTATGACCGAAGTATGTTGTAAGAACACAATCAATAGACATCAAAGGGGAGCCAGAGTGAGAGAAATGTAAGGAAGACTAAAGCAAGAGAGGACAAGACCTTGAGGAGGCGAGACTTATAGGTGTGACAAGTCTCTTTTATGAGTGAGTACATGTTATGAATGAGGCGGGGGAGGCATACCTATGCATACCGATATGATAGAGTACATGGGACTGAACTATATATTACATGCTAGCATAAACATGGGCCAGATAAAAAACATAATGGATCCCACATACACACTGTGCCTAGGACAATAGCGATGAATTATACAATAATATCTGAGTACATGAGATATAATTACAACCAAAGAGGCCCTATAAAATATGAAAGGGCTCTAACAATGTGAATGATACATGCAAACCAAAAAGGCGTTGCAAGTGGCTGAGGCCAGAAACATCAAATATATAGAGTTGTGTCCAAGGCTGTAGAAAAGAGGTCATCTAGGCATGTGGGGGGCTACTTGAAGGGCCACCCCCTCATGAGGTTTGAAAAAATATCACACACACCCAGGGATCACTGGTACAATCTTCTACATCATTGAACCATCAATTATATGGATCTCAATCATGCCATAAGGAGCTAGAATTGAGAAACAACCAAGTCAAGTCGCAATAAAGGTTCCCTTTTCCTGATCCGAGGTAATGAATAAGAATGGAAGCTGAAACCAAGGTACACTGCCCTCAAGACCTGCCTTCTGGAATGAATAAGCTGATGTCGACAAAAGAAGGTCCGCCATAGGTGAGGAAATAAGGGATCCTCAACTAAGGCATGAGGGATAATAGTGGAGCGAATGATAAACTAACGCCAGGGATGGTGGTGGAATGGGGGGTACTGAGTAGCGGGCTGACGACTTCCCTTGATAGAGCATAAAGGGCATGGATGAACCGATAGCTATTGACTCAACTCCGGAGGGGATAGGGGACATATGACTGGGGGCCAAAATGTGGTACACGAGAGAGGTAAAAAGCAATGGAGATGGAAGACTGTGATGGGAAACAAAGGGAACTTGGGATAGATTCCATGGATGTGATGATGACTCAACTCATATTCTCTAAACAAGGGCGACACGATGATGCTACCACATAGAAGAGGCTCGGTGGGGACCATAAAAACATGGCCACAAGATGGTTACTCATGATGAAAATCGACACGAGCATCAACAAGTATGAAGGAAAAGTGGTGCCCCAAGTACAAGTGTCGCAAGTGAAGAAATTCGATTTTGAGAAGCAGTGAAGTGACCCTTCTTGGAAAAAATGCGTCGAGGTGAAGTATCAAATCACCAAAAATGAAAGGACACATGTTTGAGTGCTCGGTGAGAGATTTCCAATGGTGTTGACAGTTCGTCAAACTGAGCTATTATTTTGTCACAACTGGCGAAAGAAAAATTTGGGTTTTTTCTTTTAATAAGGAAATTTCCCTCTAATTTGATTCATTTACAAGTGTAGTTGTGGTGAATGTATAGAGGAGAAAAGGCCCTAAATCTTGTGACCATCATAGTGGAAAAACTGACCATTGGAATCAAGATCTGTGACTTTCAATTAGGTGGCCTTACTTGTCTAAAGGATGGCCTTAATGCTTCTTGGAAGAATGGTTCCTGGTGAAGAATAAAGGCAAGAAAGGAATATGAGAATGAACTACTATAGGAGGTCTAGAATCATCCCCGCCCACCAAGTCAGACATAGGCACCAAGTGGTAAGTATGGTAGCATATAAAGTAAAATATTTGAAGAAATGGTATCAAGAATCTATGGTATATCGCTTGCTGGAGAGGCCGGTAGGAAAAACTATCTAAGGAATGGGAGGATAATCAACCATACCTGGATCGGTGGGATCTAGGCTGACTTATGAAAATCAAGTGGGAAGGTGGCCAGGGGTTCCATAATGCCCTCAAGCATGGGATCCTGCCCCTAAGAAATTGTGATGGAGGGGAGTGATCTGTTATGCAAAGGTGGGAATGATGCCCTTAGCTAGAGGATTTTGTGGAGCACCATGGTGTTCCAAGTGCTGAAATAATGGATCCTAGCCTTCAATATCATAGGCACTAAATCCTCAAGAGGATGATGAGAAGGTATAGGGGCATAGGTGCCCCCAAGAATGTTATGGTCATGCCAAATGTATTTATAAAAGTGGAATCTAAACATATTTTTATGATGTGGCTCACCATTTGTTTACGTTATGGTTATCTTCTATGTGAATAATGGATAGATGCAGTTAGAGAAAGGGAATGGAGGATTAAAAATATCTTTCGGTACTGCATGTATGAAGCAAATGGACTAAATTTCTGGGTTCGCATACATGGTGTCACTATCCCAAAGAGTGGATTTGGATATAATGAACTGGTGCTCACCTAGAAAGACATAGTTTTGTCAAAAAAAATGTCTAAGGGACGGGGTTGTTGATGTAAGATGAAGGAATGATGAAGTGGATCATCCCTAGAGTGATATGAAGTGATATGTAACTCTAGAGGTTCTTCTAAATGGGGAAAAATAATGGACTAGAGTCGATAGTACCAGATGCAATAGGAGGGTTGTGGAGAATTTCTTCTCCTGGACTCTCAAATATGGGTACCCCCTTTTACCAAAAGATTGGGTGTCAATGTAATGACCACAAGGTGTATGTGGTTCAAATGCATGGTTTCGATTTAAGGGGGGATAGATAAAGTGAGGGGTGGTAAATGCTTCCATAATGTCGTCATCACAATATAATATGGGGTGATTGGTGAAGGAAATACCACGTGGTGCGGTGAAGCTACCCGACTCATCATTATGAGAAGTGAGGTTCACATGCGCATTGTCCTGGAGGGTAATAGAAGAATAAGTAGATGAATAATCTACCGATGTTGAGCCCAGGGTGATCACTGAAGGGAGTTCAGGCGAAACAGAAGTGGGTGCCCTAGAGGGGTCTTCCACCATGTATCTCATAGATGATGGTAGGTAGAGGATAGTGTTTGGAGGGTCCATCATCTCGACATCGGGAGGGGGAATTTCAATGGGAGTGAATGGGTCCTATGTTTGTGCCGAAGCATAATGTGAAAGTAAGTGAGAGGTGGACTTGTTGCGCTCGGTCTCGTATTGCAAACCACTTCCAAGGAGGTGCGGTAGTCTGCGAGGCAGGGGTAGAGGTGAGTATAGTGGCCATGGGGATCACACAAACCACAGGGGTGGTTTGTGTGAAAATTCTTGAGTTTCTTATCTGAAGTCAGTAAAGTAACATGGACTTCTAGGAAATCAGACTCAGGAAACACGACGATGACCATGGGTTTGATACATGGCTATTCAGGAAAATGATGGATGTCATGACCGAAAACATCACACAAAGCACACAGAGGTGTACGCTTTGGAGGCTTAGGAGGAGAAGAAGTTGTCTGGGAAGCCTTGTCCTTAGGTGCCTTTTTACGAGCTTTGACCCCCTCACCCGAGGCTTTCGCAACAGGAGTAGGTTCCTGTTGAAGTGGCTAAGGCATAGAAGCAAAGGGAGGGATCATGGCGACCGGTTAGACCAGGCTCAAAGCAGTGTAAGGTCTATGCTGACCAGGGGGGGTATTGGTTGGGGGATTAATGTACCAGATTGGGATCCCCAGGTTCATGTTGGGAAGGGTCAAGGTAGCCATAACAGGTACCAAAAATACTCCAGGAGGTGGAGCAAGAAACGATATCTAGTTGGAGGGGTAATGGCTAGGCGGAACAACTCCTAGGTAGTTAAGGCTAGGGGGAACCGCTCTAGGAGGATAAATAGGATCAGGGACACCAAATACAGATGGAGGACCTTGAGG
Organism: Pinus albicaulis; assembly: GCA_034641835.2. Taxonomy (NCBI): domain Eukaryota; kingdom Viridiplantae; phylum Streptophyta; class Pinopsida; order Pinales; family Pinaceae; genus Pinus; species Pinus albicaulis. Next base: position 1,371,526,604 of record CM076579.1, on the reverse strand, counting down.
AGGAGGTCCTGAAGGCTGATTCAAAGTACTAGGAGCAGGTTACAAAGGGCGAGGCTACTAACTAGTCGAACTAACCCATTTGAGGTCAGACCAAGAAGATTACATCATGCAAACATTCGATGAGCTAGGGTCAGAGATAGGAGGGGAAGACTAGGGAATGAACCAAGATGTTCACAAGATGCAGGAAGGGGTTCAGGGTGCTTATACTTGTGAACATCGAAGATAATCAAATGATCATCTAAAGGATCCATAACTCCCATAGCAGTTAGTATAGAATTTTGTTGTGAAGGGCATGACTGGAGGACTTCTAGCATTGACATGGTGGTAGGGGATTTCTCCAAGTCATATACTATATTGCAGGTGTGGGCAGATTTACCAGAAGCAACATTTCGACGTAACGGTCCTTTGGGGATCCTGGTATGTACCTCTACCTTAGGCTGAGGGATCTGTGAAGGACCATTGGATGTCTAAATTGGCTCTGTGGGACCTGAAGATGGCGGCTCGATTATAGAAGTACCAGGAGGCTTGGTGTACCGACGAGACTGACTTTGAAGGTTGAGGTTAGTGGTATTGGGCTGGTCAGATTTCATCATGAGGATCTCAAAGTTCATCATGAGGATCCGATAATAAGAGGTACTAGATGGGGGAGGTTGAGTGGCCGTCGGAAATTTAGGGGGTTGGGCAGCCACAAATCCTTGCTGGGGAAAAGGATTGGTAAACACAATCGGTTATATGGGCGCAACATTAGGAGTAACCGAAGAAGAGGCTTGTTGTCCTCGAGATGCTGCTTGAGCTTCCCAAATTTGACGCATCTGAGGTAAAAGGGGACAATCATGGGTAGAGTGACCATAGAAACTACAACAAGAACAAGGTTTACTCATGCGAATAGGCCTGTCCTGCTTGGGCTAAGCACCTTGTTGCTAGGTTGCAGTGTTATATGTATTCCCTTGGGGATTTTTTCCTGTATTACCTAGAGCGAATTATTTATGTTTCCTTTCCTCTTATTTTTTGAAGTGGGAGGATTAGTCGCACTCTGCTGCACATACACCTAAGCCTGGGGGGGGGGGGGTGGCTACTTCTGCAGAGCTTGAGAAGGCAAGGGACGCTGAGGTGCTTGTGTTGGAGGAGTTGTAGCACCAGGCTACAAATACAGATAATAAGGAGGTTTGGAAACATTGGGGTAAACAGGTTGAGTAAAATCAAGCCCTGGCATCGAAGGATGCAATTGGGTAAAGGCATGAGGCATGTCGTGTCCTAGATACATGCAGCCGGGAGGGGGGAAAGTGATAGAGGAGCTGGAACCTCCTTGAGGGAAACCATAACCCATAGGAGGATTAGTGTACGGATGTGAAAGGGATCCAATGATACCATCGGTGGCATGAGATGCCCCTGGTGCATTGGCACCACTAGGTCTAGGTAGATTAGGTAAGATGGTATAAACATAACCATATTGTGTGTAGATCAAGTCATATTTTAATGCAATCTGGAGGGTAGTTTTCTTGGTTTGAGGAAATTGAAATGTGACATCTTTACCAATAGCGGGAAAAATGGATCTGAGATACCAATCCATGTAGACATAGGTGCTTCCTTCTGCGCCATTCTTGAATATGGTCAGAGAGGCAGGAGGCAAAATTTTGATAGAAAGAGGTCAAGAGTTCAGGATTAGTGTCACAGCGAAGGGGAAGCTGGAAATGAGATAGAAACGCCTTGGCAAGGGTCACAAAAGTAGTATGAGAGGAGGAGACCTAGTCAACATACCACTTGGAAGCTTCTCCAATTAGCATATGTTGGAATAATCAAAGAAGGAAAGAGTCATCAGTGATGGAGTTAGACGAACACCACATGTGGAAAGAACAAACATGGTTGGTAGGATCCTCTCTAGCATTTCCTTCAAACTTAGGGATCTCTGAAGGAATCTTGGTTGGAATAGTAGGCCAACCTAGATCATGGTGTATAGGGTCATTAATCAACTAGATGAAATTGGGAAGGCTTAGGCCTACCATATAAGGAAGCAAGGGAGAAGCCATAATAGTTCTTGTTGCGACACCACTAGTATTGTTTCCAGCATTAGGGTCGGGGCCACCACCAATGTTAGGTCCTAAACCATACATGATGAAGGTGAAAGGTGGAGGAGAGTCGTGGATATAAATAGAAGGGGAACTCGATGAACCAGAATCAGAGTCGGAATGGGGACTCGACGGAGGATGAATTCGAACCCTACGCGGTGGGGTAAGTCTTCCTAATGAAAACTGAGGATGAAGGCCTTGGATTCTCTCGGGATAAATTATTTGGGGGCACAATTACGGAAAAGAGACATGGAACCCAATAAGGAAGAGAGGTAAATAAGGGCAAGGAGGTGCAGATCAATTGTTTACAATGTTTAAGTCTTGTCCTAGAGGTGTAAACGAGGCGCTCTTTGCTTTAGGTGTGTGTGTATGTGATAAGTGTGTTAATTTTTATCAAGCCCAAATATGTGTATTTAAAAAGAAAAAATATGTTGTATAACTATAAATAAAACTAAAAGCAACAGTAAAGGAAACTGAAAGTGAAAGTAAAATAAACAGCTAAATATGCATAAATTTAAACCCAATGAGGAGGGCGTCCCAACAACTATTCTATGGGTGGGTGAAATCTAGTCAAAACACACAAAATGGCCAATGGATATAAGGTCAAGAGGGACAGGGATCTAAAGGTGAGATCTACTAAAAATAGGTGCAGAAATCAGCAAGAAACGAGAGGGAAAAATGCTGAAAAATAGGGGGCGAAAGCCTACAACCAAAAGAGAAATGGAGGGGACCCTAAAGGAGGAACAAAAAAAACTAAAAAGAGGTGTTTTGGATGGACAAATAACTGATCTAAAATGGATTTGAAACTATAGGTTTAGATCTGAAAAGGCTGAAAAACACTGAAGTATCAGAAGACCTGCTTCAGCTAAACTCCTCCTAAAAAGGTGGAAGCGTACTGAAGCCCTAAGGGGATTAGTTCCTGCTTCAATGAGTAAAAATAAGCAAGTAAAATTCCAAGAAGAGTGAAGAGGGAGGTCAAACAACCCTAAATAGTGCCCCAAACAAACCCAGAAAAATCATAGAAAAAATCCCGCAAAAAGTACAAGTCACAGTTTCTGACTTGTTTTCCACTGAGGTCGTAGTTTTTGGGTATTTATCCACTACTTGAGAGTTGAGGTTGCATGTTTTGGGCCAAAATGTGTGACCTACACATCCAGTTGTCTCGAGAGCAGGTTTTAGAAAAAAGTGTCGTCTCTATTGCAGCTAATACCTGTTACCTGCGCAAAAGGCCTAGAAACACACAGAAGTTAGAATTTTTAATGTTCTAGGGTTAAAAAGGTTAAAAACAACATCAATAAATGCTAAATAAGAAGCTAAAGAAAAACCCTAGGGGTTGATTTAGTTATTCATGCAGGGATCTGAAAATGACAACGATCGTAATTATAATCCCCAGTGGAGTCGCCAATTGTTAGTGTGAATTCTAATCGCAAGTGTACGAAAAAAACTCACTTTAGTTGTGCACAACAAACAACCCTAACATCAAATGTGGCCATCAATTTCCTTAGATCTGCAGTAGGTGATCATAATAAATGCTACAAAAATCCATAATGTGCAATTAAAGACATTAAACAACAAAAATAAACAAGAGTATCTCCATACATCCAATGGACAAGACAAGAATGTATAAAGAATTTTTGTATTATGATGCCTGGGAAGGGAACAAAGAAAGATGTTACCAGTCCCCCTCAATGGGATGGGTTCTTGTATGTCCTCAGCACTTCAGATCCAAGATATCTCTCTCTTGATAGTGCAGAAAACCCAGACAAAAGTGGAACTCAAAAAGGAGCTCACAAGAAAAAAGTAGAAAAATATGACAATGATGGAGGATCAAAGTCAGACAAAAAGTATAGATCAAAATGTGATCTCTAGGCAACCAAAAGTTAGTGAATGAATGGAAAAACCTTATATTTATAAAAAAATATTGAGTTAGTCTAGATATTGGTGCATAATTAAAATATTATTAACCAAATCTAGATCTAAATTTTATGGAATATTTTATTATTTTTGTTGGAGGGAAAAGGAATTTGAATTTGGTCAAATCCCTTTATTTATAAATAATAAATAAATAAAGATTTATTATTTTAAGAATGTGGTTAAGTAATAATTAAATAAATAATTATTTATTCAATTATTTATAAATGATTTAGTCAAATTTAACAAGGAATATTATTAAACAATGATTTAAATAATTATTCCTAAAAAATAATAAGATAAATAATGATTTGTCTAATTAATTTTCCTATTTTGGGTTAAATATGACCAGGAATATTAATTAAACAATGGTTTATTTAATTATCCCTAAAGGAAAATAAAAAATAAGGATTTATTTAATTATTCCTCATGGGGTTTCCTGTTTAGAGCAGAAATAACTTAATAAACTATGGGTTATTAAATTATTTTTCATAGTGAAAGCAATTTTACTATGGTAAAATTGGTCTTACATGGTGTACTTTAGTCCATCTAATAGTAACAGGTTAGATAACTAAAAATTGGTGTAACACTTGCTGCAAAATATTTCATAGGTTTTGACACTTCACCATTTTGATTTTCATTGTATCCAAGGCCTATCTTGATTAATGGAGAGCATTGAACCTTAATGATTTCCTCTAAGGTTTCAGATCCTTTTGAAAATCTAATATTTAGATTAAATTGTGCCTTTTTTTTTCTTTTTCTTGGACCCATTTCTTCAATGCTTCTTCTTCTAATTTAGCCTCTTCTCGACATATTTTTTGCTGGGTTATTTCTTCAACTAAGTTGTTTTCTTTATACATATTGATCTCCTTTTCTTGATTCTTGTTTATGACCCCGAGTCTATCAATTTCATCTATTGCATCCATAAAATCATCATTACTGTCATACTCACATGTACATTGATATTCAAAGGTCATAAGTAGTTGGTATTATTTATTAGATTCTGATTCATCGTCCTCATCATTAGAAGAGAACTCATTATATTCATGTGTATAAAAACTTTCTTGCTAGTAAAACTCCTTTTGAAATTGTTCTTTGAAATATTCTTTCCTTTTTATTTCTAATCATGATTTTCTTTATAAGAAAACTTAACAACATAGTTACATACTCTTCCACAAGAAAATCATTTAAAATTAAGTTTACCTTTGAACTGACCAGTTCCTACTTGCAACTTCCTCACAAAATTCATTTCTTCCTCATCTGAAATGTAGCATGTATCTTTAACTCTTCTTTTTATTTCCATTTGTATGTAGTTGTTATAGCATCATTCAACACCCCTGTAGACTTCATGCTCTAATATTTGGCCTTGGGCAACCCTTTCCCTAAGTCTTGGTCATTTTACTAAAAAACATTATTTTAAATTCCATACGCAACTCTGCCCTTAAAAAAACATGTACACATGCGGGTCCATCTATACCCAACCTGCGTATATAATTTGAATTATGAAAAAAATATAAAATCCCTATTTTTTGGGTGGGTTTTATGGGTTGCACTGGAATCCCATCTACAGTAGCCTGTGGCCTAACTGTATCCCAAATGAAATAACTATTTTGGGTTGGTATAAATACACCTCATGGGAAGGCCTAAATGAGGAGAGATATAGGATATTGATATTATAGGAAATTGGTCCCTGATTAAGTTTGAGCTTTCCTTGTGCCTCTTGCACTCCCAGCTATAGGAAACCATTGTTTCTTCATAGAGATGTTAATATCCTTTATAAAACATCTATATGTATGCATTTGAAAGAGGATTGTTGAGGCTTGGGCTGGACGGATCCGAAGGAAGGTTTTTCTTGGAGCCGTGGTCGAATCACGTTGTATTCTTCCACATTTATTTGCAATTATCAATAAAGGAGCTTTGTACTATTCTTGAATGGTATGATATTTATGACTTAACTCATGTTACGATCTAATTATGTATGATTTCATTGTTTATATCCTTATTCTTATATGATCTAACAGTCATATCTTGAACATACTTTGAACTACTGCTAGTATATATGCTTCTCTGGAATGTGTTGTAGGTTTTGAAGAATTGGAGGAATCAAAGGGTTTGAACCTTGTGGGAACACCTTCAAACGTAGGGCCTACAGGTACTCTCTCTTTATCCCACTTTAGTAGTTTATGCATTAGGATTTCTTGTATGCTTGCTTCTTGTTGGTAGATTCCCTTCGATATGTTGGGGTTTCCAACTCATATACTAGGGTGTTTCATCCCGTAAAAGAATTGGAAAATCAACTGGGGAATACAATATTGTATTTCCTTGTTTCTATTGTTTCTCTCTTGATTTGGGCCTTATTATTTGATTTCTTGACTTTTCTAATATCTTTGATTTTTTTGCAATCTGGGAAAAAAGTTTAATCTTATGGATTAGGGCTAATTTTTTTTTTCTTTGCTAGCCTATTTATATGTGGGTTTTATTTCACATAGTGGCATACACATGTGTTTTTGACCAAAGAAAAACGCACATACACGGGTTTCCTTGAGTATAGTCATGTATATATGCAAATCTGTCACCGCCAAGTCATATATGTTTGGTTTTGAATGAATGTTTCAGATTATGATCCCAGTAAAGAGTTTTGCCTGATTTTTATTGCTTCTGTTTAGTAATTTTTTGTTTGGGAGAGTCTTTCTTCTTGTATATTTTTATTTTCCTATCTCTCTTTGTGGAAAGACCTAGTCAACCTAGGGTTTTCCTTTTGGTAAAGTGTTGGTTTTTGAGTTTTGGTTCAAAGATTCTAGGTGAATCTCTTGGTTGTTTCGAGTCTTTGGGACAAGGAATTGGTGTCAATTCACTTATAACCCAGCCTTTACATTGCTTATCTTTGCTTTCTTGAAAGTTGACCCTTTTGGTTTTTTCTTGGTTTTTGAGAAAGTACTTCTTGCAATATTGAAATGTTTTCTTGTTTTCTTGAAATATTTCTTGCTTGCTAGGTTTTTTATGCTGCTGTTCAGATCAATTTTTTTGAGTTTGTGGCATTTTTTCACTTTAAGTCTTATCATGTCAATGATTTCTATGGATTGTGAAATTTGAGGTTCATTATGCTTGGATTTGATCTTGAAGTCTTTGGTAGTTATTTTCTTAATAACTCTTTTTTCCCTTAAAAGGAAAAAAGATAAAAACTTCTTTTGCTGCCTTTATTTTCCTTTTTGGTTTTTCTTTTGTTATTTTTTTTTTTGAAGCAAATTTGAAGTCTTTTCATTAGTTTGAATTTTCTTGATTTTTGTAATGTTCCTTGTTCAGGATTTTCTGCAATAGGGTCTAAGGGGATGTTGTATAAGGAAGGTGATGCAAAAATAAGATGAAAGGGGACTTGGATCCCTGAGTTAATACATCATGCATTACACTTCTAGAAGTTGAACTCAAAGAAATCCCTCAAGGGAGGTTAAATAGATCTCCCACCCTTGGGTATCTCAAAGAAGTGCTCAAAGAGTGAGCTACAACAACATATGAACATAATCATGAAACTCTAAAAATATGAACATTTCCATAGAGGGAATATGATGTAGCCAACATTATACTATTATCACAGCAAAATAGACAAGGAAATCATGAGGGACAAGCCACTCAAGCTATTGGAACCAATCTCCAATGATCAAACTATGAAATAAATGAGTTGTTGCAACTGCACAAAATGCCGGAGAGCAGTGGCTGCATAGTCTCTATGAGAGTAGCAACTGCTGAATACATACAAAATGATAATGAGGCTGAAGGATACAAGAAATTCCCAAGAATGTAAATATGGGCTTCAATACAAGATTTCTAGCCAATCTAGGAGGGATTACTAGAAATGCCGGATAAAAATACAATGTGACAATTAACTACTAGGGCTAATATGTCACTGCAACACTGAATATCTAGGATGAGGCTATGGCAGATCTAAAATATGGATTTCCCTCCTCCAATGGTGCTCCTTAGTAGAAGGTTGATCCTTCTACTCAAGAACAATCCTCTTGATGAGCTCAATGAACTCTCCCAACACTGCCTGCATAAAATAATGCAGTTCCAGCCCTAGATTATGCTATGAGAGATGGTGAATAGTTGGCCAGGTGCCAAATATCTAAAAATAAGCTCGGGAGTCTCCTCTGATTCCCCTCCAATGAATATACAAGCTCTCTATCGAAGAACAAGCCAAAGAATGACTCTATGAGTTCCTCTGTTGCTGCACCCAACAACACAACGTTTTCTTCCCAACAGGAAAATGTTGCAGCTACAGGAGGAAGATTTGAAAAATTCTAGAATGAGGAAATGGAGCTCAAAAACCTTCTCCTTCCTTGAGGATGAGGTAGGGATTCCCGACCAGGAACAACCTTGTGCTCAAGAACACTGCAACCTTGCTAAACAACCGTGGGTATGCAAGTCTAAGCAGACCATACGAAAATGATAAACCAAAAGCATAATGAAAATAGGTTGACATCTCCTCCTTATAAAGAAAATGAACTCCTCTCACCATGGGTCCCATCCACACTTGCCACCTAGCTCATGCAAGTGGAGCCTCATCTAAAACTACGCTGCCTTGTCATGGAGATCACTCCTCTTCAACAGAATTGTTCACTTATTCAAAGATGACTAAATCAAAGTGATATCGATCATATTCACACCCTTAGGTGCTTAATTCAGCTGCTTATTCACCCTCCTTTCACACAAGGAGTTTTATTTCTCCATCTAAGGGGGTTAAGGGGTCTCCTTACCCATTTTATTCAACAAAATGAAAATATGAAAACTATAATGTTCATTTTAGCTTGAGGATAAAATTTGGGAACATTACAGTCCTCCCTTCCCACATGTTGCTTGTCCTCAAGCAATTGCATAGAGAGAAAAAAATTTCTCCCTCTTTTTATTTTGTGGCCTCCTCATCAAAAATATCCACCACTGCTCAAGATATCCTGCAACAAATCTGTCCTCCAATGCTTCCTCCCAAGTATGCAAACTAGAATGGTGCACATCATGGAAAGATAGAAGGTGTAGGTGAAAACCTTCTTGCTGTGCTATGGCCTCCTCAAGGTAGGAGTGATGACATGCATGGGAAAATTTTGTCCCCAATGATGACCCTCTCATCCATGCTATCATCCAAATAAAAATCTCAACCCCTGGTTGATGCAATGTGTTGGGGTTGAATGGAGAGCTGGGATTTTGATTCCCAAGGTGTTTCTCCCTCCATTTTTTGGTACATATGGGGTTGCCTCCATCCTGGGGCTGAAATGGTATGGCCTCCAAGAATGGCCCAAGATTCCCCATCAAGAAAATCAACCATGAGATGCCCCCTCAAATTCTCCAAGTGGTTTTTACCACAAGAAGAGAAAAGTAGCAATGTGGCAATCATGATTTTCCCATGGTGTCTCCTGCAATTTAAAACATGTACAATAGGGAGAATCATGCTCCTAATGGGATGTCCCAATACCTCCAACACTCTCCATGTAGTGATCCCTATAAATGTATAACCATTAGCTACACAAGGAAGCAACATGTAATGAGAACAAGCTGTCATAAGACAACTAGAGAGTGGGTCACTGCTCTACTCATGGGACCAATGCAGTGAACCTCCTACCTGCATCAGGACTAAAAACAACAAGTTCTTTCCCAGCCACTTTTTTTCTGCCACAAACATCTCATAAGGTGAAAACATGAAAGTACAAATTGGTGCCAATGGTGCACACCAAGAAGTATGTGGCTTCTCCCACAAACCATCATGAAAATGGCCACTCTCATTACTGCAATGGGCCACAAGTACATCATAATAAGGAGCATAAGGAGATTTGATCATCCTTATCTCATCAAGCTACCCATATAAAGTAAATAAAGGTAAATCAAAATGAGAGTATATACCTTCTTTACCATGTACTCCGGTCCTTGAGCTGAGATGGCTCATCTGAATGCTCTCCCTCACCTCAAATGAGTAGGGAAATGGTTGTGCCAACCTCTCTAAGATCATATGGGCTATTAATCTGTCCATATGATGATATATATTATGTTGAATGCCCTCCCAAGTGAACCCTTCTAGCAAGACAAGATATGCATCAAGGTGCATAGCTAGGAAGTCCTCATGTGCTGCATGTAATAGTTTCTCCTTGAGACTAGAAGCCCTATTCAAGAAGATTCTGTCATAATAATAGATGACCATATCATCTACCATGTATCTGTCATCTCCATCTGGGTCATCCAAAATCATGCATGCACCTAGATCCTTGGAGTACTCTACCAAGAGTTGTGACCTCTAATCTGAATCTATCCCCCACAGAGACAGTGTTGGTAATTTGCAATGTCATGCTCTCCTCATGTTTTTGCCTACAACTTTGACGTTCCCCATGCCAAAGTCTTCCCCCAATATGCTACCATGCCTATCATGTAGCTTCTCATGCTCAAATAGTAATGGTGACCCTTGGAAGTTGGCCTCCCATGAGAAGCTATTATCCAAAAGGAATCCCCCAATCCTGGTCAGTGTAAGCATGAGTGACCTCCATCTACTCCCATGTGTGAGAGAGTCCTCCCTCAAGGGAAGTATCCTCTGTCTCTCCAAATATTTGGAGTAGTCATCCTCTGCAACCTTCACCTCTCTTGAATCCAAGAGTGGCGAGTCCCAAAACAAGATGCCTCTCATCAATGCTGAATCTGGTGGCCTCCCAGGTGGGATGCCTCTCTGTAGTGAGACATCTAAATAGGAAATGGACTGTATAAATGAGAGGAGTGAATGGTCCCTCTCTCCACTGTGCAATGCAGTCCTTCTCCTATGTGAACAAACTCTTTTCAAAAGATGAGGGTGAATTCTCATTCCCTCCAAATGCCGATCCTTCACCTCTTCTCCTCCATCCATCTCACAATCCTCCAATGCTACTATATGCTACTCAGGATTGGTTACTAGGTCCCCACATGTGGTATCTCTTGGAATCCCTTGCATAGAAACAAGGATTTCTCCAATGGAAGCAATGGCTCCCCTCTCATCTCCATGTGGTGATGGATCTTTCTCCAATGATACAGCGTTGTAGGTTCTTCTATGCACATTCTCTTCACCAATATGTGAGTATGCCCCCTCTTCAATGAGAGACCATGGATTTCGGTCTTCTTTTGGAAGAAGGATCTTCATATTATCACAAATGGAAGAGTGACCTTCATACAATGGGGGTCTTGCCTCTAGCAAGTCATCATCCTGGTTTTCTTCCCCTCTAGAAATATGGAGTGGAGTGTGTTTCATGTTTTCCTCCAACTCATGCAAGGTGTTTGATCTCTCAGATTTTACACATGATGATTCACATTGGTCTTTATTAAACCCCTTCACCAAAGTCTTAGTAAATTCATCATTGGTTTTTATATTTGCATGATAACATGAAACAAAAATTTTAAACCACCAATCATGGGCCATACCTTTGAGATGTAGTGCTACTGTAGTGATGGCCTCTTTGGCTGCAACTTGGTGTAGCTGAAAATATGGATCTAGCTCCTCCACCCAAGCTGTGGCTTTGCACCTTGCTGATCCATTGAAATTAGATAGAAAGAATATATCTCTCTTTCTCCCTTTGGGGCTTCTAGATCTTTCTCCCTTGAGTCTACAAAACTCTTGGAAGTCCAAGTGCACTTCGAATCTCCATGATTGAGATTCATACTCCCAAATAAAATCACTCAAGGTCTCCTCCCTTGGTGACTCATCTTCCTCCATTCTCCCTGCAGTAGATATGGGAAATGTACTGCACTGTGGATCTACATGTGTGGCTGAATTCTCACACCCAACATGGTCACAACTAGGGCTTGCTTCATCCACAAACCCTTTCATAAAATCTCTCCAGTTTTCCCTTTCTATCTCCTCAAGGTTTGCAATGATGCCCTCCATGGTCTGGAAAAGAAGAAGGGAGACCTCCTCTTCCATCATTCTTCCTTTATTTTTTCCTTTTTAAATATCCTCTCCTTGGAGAGAAGCTCCTCTTTCTAATAGCATTAAATCTTGTGCACAGGATGAGCCAAGATTGATGCTCCGATACCACTGTAATGTTCTCTTTTCAGGATTTTCTACAATAGGGTCCAAGGAGACGTTGTATAAGGAAGGTGATGAAAAAATAAGATGAAAGGGGACTTGGATCCCTAAGTTAATACATCATACATTACACTTCCAGAAGTTGAGCTCAAAGAAATCCCTCAAGGGAGGTTAAACAAATCTCCCACCCTTGGGTATCTCAAAGAAGTGCTCAAAGAGTGAGCTAGAGCAACATATGAACACAATCATGAAAATCTGCAAATATGAACATGTCCATAGAGGGCATATGATGCAGCCAACATTATATTATTATCTTAGCAATAATACACAAGGAAATCATGAGGGACAAGCCACTCAAGCTATTGGAACCAATCTCCAATGATCAAACTATGAAATACATGAGTTGTTGCAACTGCACAAAATGCCAGAGAGCAGTGATGTTGGATGGATAAGTAGTTCTTGCAGACAAGACAGACCTCCCAAGTGTCCTACGGATAGCTAGCAACAAATGGACAAATAAAACTATCTTTCTCTAGATATATTGCGATTCATAATTAAATGCTATAAAGGTTTAACAATCTTAACTTTGATCCAACGCTTGTTTGTAGTAGTAGTCTTTCAGTCGCCCGAAAGACTTGTATTCGAAGATATGCAATCACAAACAAACAAACATCAAATATCACCTTCATAGCATATATTCATAAATCATATCTATTATGGTGATCAAGGATTCTATAAAATAAACCAATCAATTGACAACTTATTGAGAAAAACAGACTTATTTGTATTAACTTAAATAAAGAAGAGCCTTACAACCGTGTCCGCCTTGATTTCATATAGGCCTTCCTAGGGTCTGGAACAGGCGTTTCCTTTACTCTAACCAGACTTTCACTCTTCCAACCAAGATACATACAAGTATGTAATCTTTCCCACATGAAATCTCAGCTATAAGGTTCTAAGTTTCAACAACACTTCGCCTCCAACAATACTAAAACTTTAGCTCATCAATTGTAACCCTTTGAGGCTACCCTATGCCTCTTTTTATAGTGAAAGAGAGGAAGTTACAGCTCCATACAATAAGGGATATAATCCTCCTTCAAATGGATTAGTTCCTTACATCAAGGGGTTAGCTCCTTAATGGATGGGATACATGAACCTGAAAAGAGCAGACTTTCCACTGCAGGAATGTTCTAGAAGCTTCCAAAAATGACTCAAACTGAGCTTCTATATTTTACTTTCACCTTTTTAATATTTTATAGGGGTCCGCACCCTTAATGAATAAATAGTGCGTTTGGCTCCGAAGGATTTATAGCCAAAAGGTGCGGCACCGCAGGCAAAACTAAGAGAAAGTGCGGTACTAGAGTTTTTAAGACTTTTATGAGATTTTCTCTTAATTTCAAGGCTTGACTTTAGGAACTTTGATATTTTAGACTTCTAAGGGAGACTAAAGTTTCATGGTGATAAATTTCAGTGTAACAAATTTCCCCCTAAAGTGCGAAGTCTGAGAATATTCGAAGAGTGATGTACTTTATCATTTCAAGGATCAACCTGTGGACACCCCAGTCGAAACCCTATAGAAACATTAAACGCAACACACACACACACAGATATATATATATATATATATATATATATATATATATATATATATATCTATATATATATATATATATATCATCTTTGAGGTAGGCATTCCCATACTCAGATCAAAACTAAATAAATTTGTTCTGATAGAGTAATGATTTTAATATTACATCAATAGTGTAGACACAGCATGGACACAGCCATATGTAATGAATCGTCTACTGCATAATGAATAATAAAACTCCTCGTAGCCTGGATGGTGGAAAATAGATCCAGGGTCTTGATTTTTGCTTCCCGAACTAGTACGATTCTATCCATGTGATTAAATGTGTTGAAGTCGAACATGGTAGAAACCACTTGATTACTAGTCAATGATGTGAACTGTTAACAACTGTGAGAGAAACCACCAATAATGACAATGGCTCTCAAATTTCTCAGTACAATCCATGAAATGTGAATAAGTGATATGAAGTCGAACATTTCACAAAATCATTCGATCAAAGGTCAATGATGCAACCTATTGTCAAAGGCGAGAAACCTGCCATTAAGGCATGTAGATTCCAAGGTACTGACGGATTCTAGATAAACTTCCTAGATAATGAGCTATCATTGATAGAAAGTGATCTGTCGTATGCAATCTCACGACATGAAACCATAGATCAAGTTTGAAGAATTCTTTTGCAAGGACTAACTCAGGGATAGTCAACGCGAAAGGAGACAAATGTTTGCAGATGAATGGTTTATTTGACTGACCTCTTAAACACATAACGACACTGCAGATGGTTTGGTGACAGTTGCCCTAAGCTAATACCCAGAAATCAGCTAAAGACTTTCAATGTGGTTTGATTAACTGATAGGCAAAGGATTTCCCAACCCAGGTGGAAATGTGACAAAAAGTGTAGTGTTCAAGAGTGGAGTAATGCTTTTATAAATAAAAGTGTAACAAACGAATCTATTTTTCTCTCTTTTCCCCCACCATTTCTGGCAAGTACCTCTTTATTTTTGACAAGATTTAGGAGGATAACATTTTCTTGTTTATAAGCTCATCCTTCAGATGAGTCCAACTTAATTTAAAATCGAAACCTAAGAAGGAGTGGTCCATTCCTATTTGTAATTGACAGGTCCTTTATCGTTAAATTTTAATGAGTCCAGTATAGGAGAAACTCGGTGTTTTTCATTTTTAGGGAGTCAGAAGAAAAAACTTAAGAAAACTCCATGGGTTTACTTTTTCGTAAATTTAGTCTCTCAGGCTCGAAAAAGGATAAAATAATGCAAGAGAGAACTCTATTGACCATGATTAGTTAACATATACCTTTTTCGTAAATGGTCCATTTCAGTCCGGAAAAGGGGTAAACTTATACTGAAGGGACAACCGTTCATTTATTTTAACGAGTTTGAATAGTCAAGTACTCGGCAATCTTTTCATTTTTAGAGAGTCTGAAAAGAGCTCAAAAGAGGACTCCATGGTCTCGTTTTTTTGTAAATTTTAAATAGCCTGAAAAAGTGATAAAAGTTTAATCTTCTTCAAAAATGATCATTTTTCCTAAAAAATCCGGTATTTTGCACAAAAACTCGAAAAAATTAAACATACCTGTTTCAATAATAATAATATTTCAAAAAACCATATTTTTAAAGTAAAAAATAAACAAATTTAAAATTCATTTATTCGAAAAAAATTATAAAAAGGAGTTTTTCAAGTTCATTTTTATCGTTTGAGTTTGGAGTGAAATTTTTAGAGATTTTGGTAAAAAAACGCTTTGGAGAATATTCTGGGAAAACCGACCGTCGGAATCGAAAACCGTCTGCTTCAGGTAATCCACAACCTCCTTATCTTGCTTTTCATCCATTCAATTTTTTAAATTAGGGTCAAAATTTCATTTTTGGGAGGAAAATAGGTTGAAAAATTCGACCTCAGGGGTCCGCAGGCACGACACTAGGTACCTACGGACCCCGACATTTTCTCACAAAGGAAAATTTCGGGGCCCCACACTTTTAACACAGATCTCGTGTGGAGATATGCACTGTATCTGAGTGTAAAGTGCAGGGGCACCGTAATGAATTTAAAAACATATTTTCTTCCTAAATTACCCAATTTTTTTGCTTCAAAATGATTCTAATCCTTCATTTTACTTGTTGTCGGATATCTACAATGCTCATTTGGTGAGAACGGGAACATGAGGAGGTAGATGAAGCAAGAATGATTCATCAACCAACTTTGAAAGTTTTAAGAGCATGCGGGCTTTTCAAATTTTGGGCTATCAGTGGCATGAGAGCTCAAGTGGATCTTCTTTCTTGGCTGGTAAGTAAATGGGATGTTTCGGACCAGTGTTTCGTGATTGGAGCTCACCGGCTTGAGATTGAGCTGGAAGACATATATTTCTTGACTGGTTTTTCTAGGAGAGGTGAACCACTATCTCTATTTGGGGCCAGGCCAGGTGGCCAGTCTGTTGCCAGCCTGCAATTAGAGTTCTATAATGATGAAGCCAATCCTAGAGACAAACAAATTGACATTAAAACTATCATCCGTCCTGAGCTAAAAGTGATTTCTTTTACCGTTGTCAAGTTGTGCGGAAGTGCAGCTTTGCATGTAGCCACTAGATCTTAGATGTGCATCGCAGTATATTGTTTTCGAGGCACCATATTCAACTGGTGCAAGGTAGTGTTGGAAAATGTGAAAGGCCAACTTACCAGAGAAAAGAATGGAAAGTTAAACAACTTCAGATATGGGTCCATTTTCGTCACCTTTGCTCTAGAGAGGATCCCTATGTTAGCCCTGCAACATATTCCTGTTGATGTTGGTCGACCTCGAGAGCCTAGGATGGTTTGTTGGGTTGCTTTGATGGCCCACCACAACGAGGGTGGGGATATTGTTCGTTTTCCTTCGACTTATTTTCGTTGGCTAGAACGCCAAATTTTTGTGATAGAGGATTTCCGTTATGCTGACATGGATTTTCGCGGCGACTGGGACATTCCCCTTCCTCCAGGAGCTCAGTGGAATGAGTCAGGTAAAAAATCTCTTTTGACATGTTCTAATTTCTAATTTTTATTTTGTTTTTTTAAATCATCCAAAACTGATAAAAAAATTTTCAAATGCAGATGTGGGTTTGAGTCGACCAACCTTTCTCTGCCCCTTTGACCGGAGGCAAAGGGATGCAGCAGTAGCACCACCACCCCCACAGGATCAGACTGCAGAGATCCTAACTGATTTATAGCACCATTTGGAGTGGCTCACTATGGATATTCCTGAGACCACCATAGATGATATCCCACTCCGTCTAAAATGATATGTCATTGGTGTTCCTGGACCATTCAGGAGGTTTTTGACTAGGGTGGCATGAGCAGTAGTGTATTATCATGATGATCACCACGGATAGTGGATGATTGACTTGTAGACTCATTTTTTGTATCACTTTTTTCTGATCATAAGGTGTTTTGAACCTATGATCGAAGACGATGTACTATTTTTTAAACACTACATCTATACTATGATATACTATTACTTCCAGTTACCTGTTCAATCATGTTATGAAATGTTGATTTGTTACTTTGTTATCGCAAATGTCTATTTATAACATTAGAAGAAATTGCATCTGCTAATGTATTTAAATTTCTTGGAATGTGTTGATACTCAATATAATCGACCTCTCGTTCCAAGAGACGAACCCTTAAAAATAATCTTAATAATACTGGATTTCTAATGGCATATACTCAGTTTAACTGTAATACAATGAGTTCAGAATCTAACCTAATGATCAAACTCCGAATTCCAAATGAAATGGATTCCGATAATAATTCAATAACTGCACTATATTCGGGAATATTGTTCGTTGTTTGATCGAGGCTTACCCCATGCATCGATACTAACTCATAAGTGGGTGAGTACATAATGCAAGCTATGAAAGAGATGTTTCTTGTACTACGACAAATGCCATCAGCAAAACCAATATACGTTTGAAAGGATGTTGACATCTGCGATATCAAAAGTATCCAGATAAGTGGGAATAATAGTAAGAGCACACTTAATATAGGCACACATTTCTGATCTATAGCACACCAGCTAAAAGGTAACTAATATACAGAGAATATCTCCACACAAAATCAAGCATAATATCTCTTTAGATAAATTCCATTTCTGGGTTTACCTAAAGAGACCCCGTCAAAATAAATCAATTCATAGGCCCCTTTTGCAAGTTGTCACTTGACAATATACGGACCATGCCACATGGGTTCAAATTTCCCAGCCCCTACTTTATCGTTGGCTTGATTATAAATCAAAACTATGTCTCCTTCTGAAAAATTACGAGGGGTAACACTTCTATCATTCTAAGCTTTCATTCTTTTCGCATGAGTCTCGGTAGCTAATGCAACGGTGTGCTGATTCTCATCTAATTTAGCCAAGTATAAAAAATGTTTCTCCTCTTCAGAAGTGTTTGGTAGTAACTTTATGGCTAGTTGGAGTGACGGTATCTCACATTCAATGGGTAATACTGCTTCTAAACTATAAAATATTTGAAAAGGGGTAAAACCTATCGATGTTTTTGCTGAGGTTCGATATGCCCAAAGTGCTAAAAAGAGCATGGTATGCCAATTCGACTTATGAATGCCAATGATTCGTTTGATCATGGTGACTAAAACTTTATTAATCGCTTCAACTAAACCATTGGCCTACGGATAATATGGTGTGGAACTGTCATGACACAGGCCAAGTTGGTTCGTTAACTCGGTCATCATGATATTTCAAAAATGGCTCCCGTGATTAGTAATTATTTCTTAGGGTACACCGAAATGAGCAATCACATGATTGAATATGAAAGTAGCTGCAGTTTTTCCATCTACCAAAAATTTAGGCATTGCCTCAGCCCATTTGGTAAAATAATCTAATGCTAGAATAATATACCCATGCCCCCCAGGTCGAGTGAGGATTACATGTAATGAAATCAATGCCCAATTTTGCAAAAGGACCGACAAAAATTATAGGCTGAAGAGGAGTAGGTGGTGCATGCATTTTTCGATTGAAGATTTGACAATTATGACATTTTCAGACCACGTAAATACAATCTTTAAACAAGGACGGCCAGAAATAACCTGTGCACAATATCTTTTGGGTTGTGGCATACCCATGCATATGACCACCGCATGCTCGATAGTGATAGTCATTTAAAACCTTTTTGGCTTCGTCATGAGTTATACAACGTCGAAAAACTGAGTCCGCACCATGATGATATAGTGCGTCGCCAACAATATGATATTGTTGAGACTGGAAACGAATTTTTCGTTGTTGCGATCGTGAACGCTCAGGACGAAAAGATTGGGTTTGAAGATAAACAATAATATCTCCATACCAAGGATCAATGGTACTAATAAGAAACAAGGATTCATCCGCGATTGGTTGTTCCACCACATTATACACGTAGAAGCTCCTTCATCAACAACAGTACGAAAGATACGTTTGTTTTTTACTATTACCGGAATCTGAAAAGCCATTTGATGGGGTAGGTGGGGGGTAAAATTCTCTAAATCGAAGATCATGAGGTTTGAATCCTGGAGATCTATGGATCCTAAAGCTAAAAAAATAAATTTTATTTGGGCTGGGCATGATTGCAATACTTCCAAAGCCGACATTGTTGAACGGGAAATTGCCAAATCTTCAACAATATTGTAATTCTGAGCAGCTCTCGCATGTGGATTGAAAGCTGATTTACGAAGTACACCTTTTGCAGGTGGTTTAATCAGTATGTCAGGATTTTTTTTCTCGATCTGTAATGGATCAGAAACTGAGGGAGATGTAGTCGATGCAGAATTGGATGTTTTTGCTTCTTTACTAGTATTTTTACTACCGTAATCTTGCGATCGTGTCGCAACCATGAAAATATCCTCAACTGGATTGGAGGAAGATCCAACCATGTTACTATCTTGAGTAGGAAAGGGATCCTTCAAGACAGAAGGTATAGGCGAACCCTTAACGAATTTTGATACCTCGGCTCTATGCGGGCACTCTTTTGTAAAATGATCCTGGTCACAGATGAGACAAGGATATCGAGGTTTGCGTTTTTCGTCAGTTGGTTCAGTTGCATCGTTTTTCTCTTTTGAATATTTTTTCTTTTTATTTTTACCTTTCTTCTTACTACCAGTTTTATATTTGGTCGTAGATGTCTCTACAACATGGATATCGGTGGAAGTTTCTAGGGTAGAATCTCCTTTGGGTGAATTGGGTAAAGTGATAATAGGAGAAGTAGTCTTGGAAGACTTCTTCTTACTTTTACCAGTACTAATAGAACCAATTACACCATCAGCGACATGAGATCCAGAAGGAGTTGCAATTAACTGACCAGGTCTTGGTAAATCAAGGATTTTATCATATAGAGTACCTGACTGAGTATACACAAGGTCAAGGTACTGAGCCTGAGCAATGACTTGCTCTTCCGTAAAAATGCCTCCTTTGGCCACATCTTCAGTAATTTTGGGCAATAACGATTTAATAAACCATTCAGCCAAAATTTGATCAGGAATAAAAAATTTCACTAAACACCTTCTACGTCTCCATTCGTGAATGTGATCAGATATGTACATAGATGTAGACTATTTTAATGAAGTCAACAATTCTGTGCCATTGTTGTATCTAACAGGAAACTTAAAATAGGTTAAGAAAGCAGTAGCTAGTGCATTAAAATTATTAAAAGAGCCGCGTGGTAACTCAATGTACCATTTGGCAGCTAGACCAATGAGAGTTCTCTGAAAAATATGTAATCGAATCGAATCATTGACTAGTGAATTGGATGCGCACCAGAGGTGATAAGTCATAGCATGATTAGATGGGTCCTCTCCTGACTTACCTTCAAATTTCGGAATATCACTGGGCAATTTGTTAGGCATCGGCAGCCAATATGGAAGATAAAAAATGGGATCATTCGTAAGGCACAACAGATCCGGTAAATATAAAGTTGCTATAAATGGTAACCAATGGCTAGGGTCTTGATAACCTTGTGTGATCAAACCACTGCCAGGAGGAGGATATCCAGGATACCCTAGAATTGGATGTGCATTTGGAATTGTGAAACCTCCTAGGTAACTAGGATTAACCAGACCATACTAGGGTTGTTGAGGTATTTGATAAGTATACCCAGGGTACGGCTGATACTGATATGCTGGGTTTTGTGTAGCTTGAAAATTTTGATACTATCCCTGGTATGGTTGATAAGTAAATTGTGGTTGACTAGAGACAATCATACTAGTACTAGCTTGTCCTGTAGGAATTTGGACCATAGTCTGAATAGTAGGTCCTGACTATGGTACAAAGGCTTGACGAATTTGCACTGATGTAGGCATAGAAGAAACCAAAGCTACAGATACTCCAGAGACAGGTGTTGTAGGTTGAACAGAAGTTGCAGTAGCTACAGCAATCTGAGGCGGAGTCTGAGGTGTACTAGGCTCGGGCTACTGAACAAAACCAGGTGTAGGGATTTTAACAGTAGGTTGGACAGGTTGCTAGGTTGGACCAAAAACTAAAGGCTATCCAGGTTGATTAGATAACTGCACATTAGGTTGCATAGTCTATTTAATTTGCGGTGGATTCCACACCATGTTCATGCCAGGGTATGGACCCGTAGAAGGTTGTGAATATGAAGGACCATAACCAGGTTGAACGTAGGGTTGATAATTAAGTGGTACATTTCCAGCTCCTTGTAAAAATGATTGACCGAAAGGTGGTTGGAAACCTTGAGTTGGGTATTGACTTTGAGGTTGATAACCTTAAGGCATGTACTGAATCTGGGGTTGATAAGAACCCTGAGGAATATAATGAGTCTGGGGTTGACCTTGGCATATGTACTATCCTTGAGGTTGATAACCTTGAGGTATTTAATATCCTTGAGGTTGTTCCCCAGGTAAATAATATTGTCCTACAATTTTTCCTGGTAAAAAGTTACCTTGAGGTTGCCCCCCAAGTAGTAACTGACTTCCTTGAGGTTGCCCCCCAAGTAGTAACTGACTTCCTTGAGGTTTCCCCCCAGGCAGTAACTAACTACCTTGAGGTTGCCCCCAGGTGGTCACTGACTACCTTGAGGTTGAGGATTTGGAATATTACCATACATCATAAATATTTTCTCTGCATTCAACGTTTCAGTTTTAGTTCCATTTATACCAGTTGATAACACTTGTTCAGTTGGTCGAGGATTTGCTCCTGAGAAAGTACCAAAGAGTGACTGGTACCCCAAAGGAACAGAAGGACCACCGTATAAAAAAATTTCCAGTGATTGTGAAAATATGGATGACTCACCTGACATAATTGATGAAGGATAATAACCTCTTGGTGTAGGATGAAAAGGAATTAGGGGTGGTGAAAAACTAGGACCCAGGTTTTCTAAAAAATCTGTCAATGATAAATACCAAGCGTCACTTCTAAAAGGATTGTAGAATATAGATTCACGCTCCCTAAGATTCAAAGTCTGTTGGGTTTCGGGAAGAGTTACTTCTTTGTCTGGACCGACAAGCTCTTTAAAGGAAATGAGGTTAGAAGGAAGATTTTCAGTAATGATATGTCTTATCCTAGGTGAACCAGGATCACTAGAAGTCGGAGTAACAAATCCTGAAGATGGTTCCAAAACAGCAGGTTCAGTGTCAGGTTCAGAAATTTCAGGTTCTTCAGCGAATTCACTGGAAGGAGAAATACTACCAGTAAGCTCAGAAACTGAAATCGGCTCTTGAATATGCTCTGTTGTTTGTAATTGATAATCAGGATGAACAACTATAGATGACTCTCCTACTTCTGTTGATCTAATTCTACTGTCAGTAGGCGATACTAGAGCTCGCAACCCTTCAACTTGGCTTGGTGTATACTCAGGGGGCTTCCCCTGAAGTCTACACGATTTTCTTGGTAATTCAACCACAGTTAAAAATTATTAATCACACGCAATCAAAAGAAAATTTCAATGAAAACTCCTAGATTCACTAAGGAAACAAACAAATGAATCACACGCCAAAAAATCTAGGAGATCAAACCACACACAACAGTAACTTCCCACACTAAAAAGACTAGTTGGTGATGAAATCCAACGTCGTAGTATTTAATGCAGAAAGGGAAGTTAGAACAGTTACCCCAAAAACCTGCTTAATGAAACAGACTAGTGCAAGTTTCTCCACTTAAACCATCTCGAGTGAAGAGAACCCTCCGAAGAGTCCAAGTGAGTCTAGTCGACGTCTGTTCCAGGTACAGTGGGATCTTTCTTCCACCATCACCTTAGGAAAAAACTGTAAGATTATGGTCACTATGGTTACCAACAGGAACTAATATACCTGGGGTAACAGTCTACGGTCCAACATATGCACAAGGGCGAAGTAAAAAAGCTCAATCCCCTTGAAGGCTCCCTGACATAATCCAAGGTATACCAACAAGTGACCCCAGGCTCCTCGACAATGGTCTATCTGAGGTTTACCGTTGTTAATACGCGCATATCTTCTATCATTCCCAATGAGATAGAATTGATTATCCCACTGGTTTAGATATGACCTCGTGCTTGACTCCTTTAAGAGGAGCTTCCCAGAGCATACAAGCGATTATTGGATTTTTTCCTAACGCAAGATCAATACTGGTTCGTTTTAACTGTCTTGGAGAGTTAATTACTCCCTACTCCAAGACACTAGCCTAAGCTATATTGGTGAAAAGAGCCTTAGAAATATAAAATTTACTAGATTAATTTTAATTTAAGTGTTGATTTTAGAAAAATATTTCTTAGGACAATAGGTGCGAAAGTGAAACTGATGATATGTAGTGACCTGACTCAAAACATACTAAAAATGCATCTATTATGAGAAACAATATGTTTTCTTTCAATTAATTCTAGCTAAAGGAAGAGTTGAGAAATGAAAACTTTTAAAAACAAATCTTTCCTTCAAACAAGAATAAATGAAAATAAATCTAATTTCAAAGAGAACTCAAAATGATCTATGCTCAATAATAAATCCCTTTTATTCAAGATCGAAACTACAAATCAAGTTTTTCCTTAAAAGACACTACAATTTCTAGAAAAAACACTCAAATATAAAAACATTAAAATTGAGATCTAAAAATTCTAAGACTAAATCTGAATTAAAACTTCAAATATTTTCAGGATGTCTTACTTAGCTTGTAATCAAACTAAGAAATTCTTTGCTTGAATCAGAAAGAACTTGAACAAACATCCAATTTTCGTTTTTTAAGTGAAATTCCAAACTTATTAACAAAATTTTTAAAAGATTTTCAAATGAGAAAAATGGGATCTAAATCTCATAAAACAATTTCTGCTATGATGTCAGACTCAGCAAGAAAGCAAGGAAATACCAGTGATCTGGAGGTATACCAGGGTTTCTAATATTTCAGTGGGATATAAGACAAAGAAAAAACTATTATAACATGCAGATCTTTCAGAAAATCATTCAAAACTAAAAATGCTAAAATAAACTCTTAACCAAGGCTTTCTGACAGATGACACAAGTCTGGGTATTCACTGAGAATCTAACAAACTAATCCAAAAAACAGGATTTTAATATTTTTCAAAAAATTTGACAGGGTCCGCAAGCTTCAGTGCAAACTAGTGTGGTCCTGCACTGTGGGTACAAGAAAAGTGAGGAACTACCTGCACTGTTTCTAAAATAAAAGAGCGGACACAAGAAAACTAGAGAAAAAACAAAAATTCTCAAACATTTCTCAGGGATTCCACAGGGATAAACCACCCAATCCAGTATTAATTAATCAAAATCAGGAAACATGAATTGATAAATAAAAAGTAAAAGAAATAAAAGCTCAAAATCCTTCCCCAGCGGAGTCGCCATTTTGTTGGACAGATAAGTCATTCTTGCAGACAAGACAGACCTCCTAAGTATCCTACAGATAGCTAGCAAAAAACGGACAAATAAAACTATATTTCTCTAGATATATTGTGATTCATAACTAAATGCTATAAAGGTTTAACGATCTTACCTTTGATCCAACGCTTGTTTGTAGTAGTAGTCTTTTAGTCGCCTGAAAGAGTTGTCTTCGAAGATCTGCAATCACAAACAAACAAACATCAAATAGCACTTGCATAGCATATATTCATAAATCATATATATTATGGTGATCAAGGAAGCCATAAAATAAACCAATCAATTGACAACTTATTGAGAAAAATGGACTTATTTGTATTAACTTAAATAAAGAAGAGCCTTACAACTGTGTCCGCCTTGATGTCATACAGGCCTTCCTGAGGTCCGGAATAGGCGTTTCCTTTACTCTGACCAGCCTTGCACTCTTCCAACCGAGATACATACAGATCTGTAATCTTTCCCACATGAAATCTCAGCTAAAAGGGTCTAAGTTTCAACAACACTTCGCCTCCAACAATACTAAAACTTCAACTCATAAATTGTAACCCTTTGAGGCTGCCCTATGCCTCTTTTTATAGTGAAAGAGAGGAAGTTACAGCTCCATACAAGAAGGGATAGAATCCTTCTTCAAAGGGATTAGTTCCTTACATCAAGGGGTTAACTCCTTAATGGATGGGATACATGAACCTGAAAAGAGTGGACTTTCCACCGCAGGAATGTTTCTAGAAGCTTCCAAAAATGACTCAAACTTGAGCTTCTAGATTTTACTTGCACCTTTTTAATTTTTTACAGGGGTCCGCACCCTTAATGAATAAATAGTGCCTTTGGCTCCGCAATATTTATAGCTAAAAGGTGTGGCACCATAGGAAAAAATATGAGAAAGTGCGGTACCAGAGTTTTTAAGACTTTTATGAGATTTTCTCTTAATTTCAAGGCTTGACTTTAGGAACTTTGATATTGTAGACTTCTAAGGGAGACTAAAATGTCATGGTGACAAATTTCAATGTAACAAGTGACTGTGCAGTCTATATGAGAGTAGCAGCTGTTGAATAAATACAAAATGATAATGAGGCTGAAGGATACAAATAAATGCCCAAGAATGTAAATATGGGCTTCAATACAAGATTTCTAGCCAATCCAGGAGGGATTACTAGAAATGCCGGATAAAAATACAATGTGACAATTAACTACTAGGGTTAATCTATCACTTCAACACTAAATATCTAGGATGAGGCTATGGCAGATCTGAAATATGGATTTCTCTCCTCCAATGGTGCTCTTTAGTAGAAGGTTGATCCCTCTACTCAAGAACAGTCCTCCTTATGAGCTCATTGAACTCTCCCAACACTGCCTGCATAAAATAACACAGTTCTAGCCCTAGACTGCACTGTGAGAGATGGTGAATGGTTGGCCAGGTGCCAAAGATATGAAAATAAGCTCGGGAGTCTCCTCTGCTACCCCTCCAATGAATAGACAATCTCTCCGCCAAAGAACAAGCCAAAGAATGACTCTATGAGTTCCTCTATTGTTGCACCCAGCAACACAACGTTTTCTGCCCAACAGAAAAATGTTGCAGTTGCAGGAGGAAGCTTGGCCAAATTCTAGAATGAGGAAATGGAGCTCAAAAACCCTCTCCTTCCTTGAGGATGAGGTAGGGATTCCCAACTAGGAACACCCTTGTGCTCAAGAACACTGCAACCCTGCTAAACAACCCCGGGTATGCAAGTCTAAGCAGACCATACGAAAATGATAAACCAAAAGCATAATGAAAATAGGTTGCCATCTCTTCCTTATAAAGAAATTGAACTCCTCTCACCATGGGTCCCATCCACACTTGCCACCTAGCTCATTAAAGTGGAGCCTCCTCTAAAATTGCACTGCCTTGTCATGGAGATCACTCCTCTTGGATAGCATTGTTGACTTAGTTAAAGATGACTAAATCAAAGTGATCCCGATCATATTCACACCCTTACGTGCTTAATTCAGCTGCTTATTCACCCCCCTTTCACACAAGGAGTGTTATTTCTCCATCTAAGGGGATTAAGGGGTCTCCTTACCCATTTTATTGAACAAAATGAAAATATGCAAACTATAATGCTCATTTTAGCTTGAGGCTAAAATTTGGGAACATTACAATTTTGGGGGAAGCTTTGATTGAATTTGTTCCTCCTTTTTGTCAAGTTTTGGCCTCTTGTTTTTTTTGAGAAACACATTTTCTTGCCTTAAGAATAGTCCTTAGAATATTGCATTAAGAATTTTAGTATGAATTTTGGGAATTTAGTTATTTTGCTAGCTTTTTGAGTGTGTGAGTGTGTGTTTTGAGAATAAAATAATCTTTTTTCTTTCTTAGTTTGTTCGTAGAACCTTTTGTAGAAATCACTTTTCATCAACGAAAATGAGTTTCTTTTTCATGTAGCTAGGTTTTCTATTGATTTATTTCGAGTCAAAACACCATCTGTTTCACTTCCATTTCCTTATGTCCTAAATAACAACTAATTAAAATCAAGCGCTAAAATTAAAATGAACTATAATTATTTGATTTGTCAGATATACATCAAATAGTCTAGGTCATTTAGGGTCTTAGAATAGGTGTTTGGAGAGTAAACTCTCTAAGGCAATTCTGAATTTAAACATAGAAGTTGATTAAAAGAGTGAAATATAGTCTCGTTAAGATGTCCGGGAAAGATCTTCTTACACATGCGTTAAGCACGAGGATGAGTGAAGGCAGGGAAAGAGAGATACCCCATCTCATACTTGTTGGATCTCGTGCCCTGGACTGTTCTACCCAACTTTTGATACGGACTGGTGACCTTATTTGCCTTTCCTAGGGACCACACAGGTGACTGCGGAGGGGGGGGGGATACCTGTGGTACCTGTTAGCCACCTATAAAATTTGTCATATCAAATGGTGGCTAATTCATTTTTTAAGCCTTCAAGAAACAAGTTTTATTGCCAAAATTTTTAGTTCTTGAAGTCTTGTGAAGATATCTTACCCTTTGATTAATATTCACTGCTGTTTCCCTCTTAAACTCTGAAATTCTATTGTTTTCCTGAAGAAAGAGACTGCTGAAAACCCATTTTTCCCTTTCATTTTACCCCTCCTTTCACTCATAATTAACCTCCTTTTTATCCCCTTTTTCCCCATGAAATTCCTCCATTTTCCCTCATTTCCTTTCTTCCCTTCATAAAAACCCCTTTTAAGAAGGATTAAAACTCCTTTTTAAACCTTATAGAAACCCCCAAAATCCTTTGAAAATCCTTAAAAAATCATAAAAAACCCACTTTTTTATTATAGGCCTAAACCCCTTTTGGCTAATCCCTAAACCACTTCCCCACCATGCGACCTAGCGCCGAAACCAATCGTTAAGGCCCTGGGCGCTTATCGCAATTGGGGCATTCATGTGAAACACATTTCTTTTGTTACATTAAATCTCCAATTGCGATTGGCCCCTTTTCTTTTAAAGAACCCCCGATTCCTCCACTTTCCTTCACATAACCCAGAGCCCGCAATTGGGTGCTAAAAATTATAAAAACCCCTCCCCAATACAAATTTTCCTTTTTATTTCATAAAAAACCCATTTTTCCTATGTTATCACAAAACCCGACAGTTCATTCCTTGATAAATTATTAGCCGTTGATCTAAAAATGATCAAACGGTCTTCAGGATCTCGCATCGGAGTTTTTCTTTGGATGCGTTTAAATAATCTATTGCCCCACTCCGATTAGCGATCTCGTGACGAATTCCCAGCCATTGATCTCCCCCGCCAAGCCCAGATCCGACGACCCACATCGCTCTGTTCAATAGCCCGCATACCCAGCTTTGGCACCTATAACTTAATCACCACCGTTGATTTACCATTCAGATCAACGGTCCTTGTTCAATCACATCGCAAATTTCATTTGCGCCTTTCCTCTCTCCCCCACCGATTGGCAACCCCCGATTGGATCTGGGCTATCCATTTGCATTCATCTGACGGTCTAGATTGAAGCCCTCACCCTTTGTTATTTTCATAAACCCCACTGTATAAATTTTTCGGTGAATACCAGCTGTTGATCTCTGCAGATCAATGACCCACAATGACCCATTCTCTGCCCGACCCCTGTGCCATATCCTGTTTCATAAACCCCAAGATTAAATCTGGGCCGTCCATCATTCTAATCCTATGGTCCATATTTAACCCAATAGGGCCAACTCCTTTGGGTCCTACCTTTCCCCAGATCAAATCTCCGCTATTCATTCCCTGATCCGATGGTCAAGATTAAAACTGGCTTGACCCTGCCCCACCTTTATCACTTGTGCATCTATTCTCCATCGCGCTCTCCTCACGACCGTCCGATCTAAGACGCCAGATCTGACGGCCAGCGTGCAGTTTCACGTAATTTTAAGCCTGGAGGTTAATGTTTCAAAATTACGCGATGTGGGTGGTTTTGAAAAGACACGTGTCGAGCTCTAATGCATATCACATTGAAAAAGGCAATACCGCCTTTCCTCCTTTTCGTCGCGTGAAACCGGTGGTTTCTTCAGCCGAAACCACCATTCCCATTCCCTTTGCATTTTCTCGTAATTAATCTCCGCCGTTGATCTCTGCATATCAACGGTCCCAATTTAATCTCGCCCTCAGTTCATCACCCTCCACCCATCCTCCAAAGGACTTCTTGAATCATTCTCTGTCGTTGATCTTTGTGGCCGATCTAATCCAACGGCCCAGAATCCTTCGAGAAACCCCAAATTTCATTTATTCCTTTTTTTCTACCGATTAAGGTTTTCGACCAATTTTCCTTTGTATTTTCTCCCATTTCATTATAATATAGTGCCTTCACATTATATATTCACGATTGATCTCAACTGTTGATCTCTGTGGATCAACAGTTCTGACTTAATCTCCCCACTCTTTATTCAACTGCCTCCCATCTGACCCCATCGAGCAATCTTCGCCATTGGATGCTTTCATCCAACAGTCACAATCTAACCTAAAACCTCTGAAGCAATTTAAGCCTTACCCCGCAGTATTTTCTTAATTTTTCTTTGTTTGTGCAGGTTTTAATGGTTTTTCGATTATTTTAAAGGAAAATTGAAGGTCGGGAATGACGATCCCTCAGGCCATTATTCATAAAAGAGATCGATCCGCAGGGTTCCAAATTAGATTTATTAGTTCCTCATGAGCACTGAAACCATTATAAAACCTCTGTAAATGCCTGCACATCAACAAGACACAGCAAAGCTTAATCAAAGAAAGAGTATCAGTTGGACAACATGAAATCAAAGCAGAAAAATGTTTGAAGATTGTTAAAACACAGTTTTGAGGGATTACGGAAATAAATCAACTATCAAAAGCCTAATCCACTCAATTAAACACAGTTTGAAGAACAAAAGACAGGAAATTAGGCCTAATTATGCCTAACACACAGATCAGAAGCAAATTAGTTGTGTTTTAGGTCAAAACAATAATATCTATCAGTCCAAGAAAGCCTCCACTGCCACATTAGAGGCTAATTGAATCCTCTCAACTACCAAAAGCCACCTGCAGCCTCAAAGCATTCAAAAGAGGCCTAGTTATTGCCAGAACAGAAGATATTCAACTCAAGATAGCTGAACAGTTATTTCGAAACACAGAAACTAATTTAAACTGTTAGCAGAGTTATTGCAAAGATAAGAAAGAGTTCTAAAGTCAACAAACTCTGCTAAGAAGATAAAACACTTAATACAAACCCATTAATATAGAGGAAATATCTGAAATTTTCTCCATTGAGCCCCTCAAAGGCCGAGAATCATTAAACTATATTAATTGATCCTATAGATCTCTTCTCTCATCCACCTCCTCATTTTCCTATAAAATCTTCTTGAGGAGCACATTGTAAAGGGTTGGTTGCTGAACTGTGATATAATACTTGCACTCAAAAATTTCTACATGTAAATAGTGTTCGGAGGCTCTTGAAGCTCTGTTTGTGATCAAATAAGTTAGGCTGAGAAGAGAAGATGATTGTTGTACTAAAACATTGGACTTGAAGAATGTAACTAGATTGACATCAATATACAAGTTGATTCTTGGGATCCTGGTCTATATCACTGGTGAAGTGCTTCTTTCTGTGTTATTTTTTTCCTTTCATGTATGCAATTTTGTCCACTTATTCTCTGATAAAGAACAACAAGCATAGAGTTAGGATTTACTATTTACAGTACCCTTCTCTGACTGATAAGCTTTATCTCAATGTTTTCCTCCAAATTGTGTGTTTAAGAATCTCTTAAGTTAAGTGTAAGCATTATCAAGGAATGTTGGTTTGCCCTTGTCTTGATGTGCAAAGCTTGAAAGGAAGTTCTTGAATGATATTTTCATTATATACTCAGTAGAGTTAGACTAGGAAAGTTTATGGTTTGCCCTGTCTTCTAGTTCTTTCTTCAAAGGTAATTATGAAAGTTTCCCTAAGAGTATGCTGAAAGAAGTTTAGATTTAAAGCTATCTTATCTGATCTTAGGCTGCAATTTGTTTTTCTTATCTGTTTTCATCCCTTCTGAAAGTAATTATGTGGATTACTGGATTGTTTGTCTGATAAGTTAGCTTTAATACGAGCTTTTCCAAAGAAGTCTATGGTTAGCCCTGTCCTTTGGTTGGTTTAAAACAATTACTTAAAAGGCTTTTATTGTTTGGAAATACTGATAAATCCTAGTTGAAATTATCGTCTTTTTCCACCCCTTCAACACTTTTATTGTTCCACTCCATCATTTTATCTAAGAGATCTTGTGATATAGATGAATTGCCCCTTGGACCACTCTTGAAATTGTTGCAAAATTAAACCCTTTTATGACTCCATAGCCCAATGGACTAAAAACCATCGTCATATCTATCCTATCAGCCAAATCTTGTTCTTATTTCTTATACCTTCACCCCTTTGGAACTCTTTCATTTTAGGACTTTCCACTCAACTAAAAATCATGCTCAACCATCCAAAACCAAACAAAAAACCTTGTTCTTCATAACTAGCCTAAATATCACACATAAAAGCCTTAAAGATAAATCAATCTTTGCACTTATAGAGAGATCCCTCTCTGGATTCGGGAGGGCTAGATCCTATAATCCCAAAGTGGTTCAAGTGTCCTCCCTACAGCTTTAGTCTCACCAATCTGCTAGAATTACTTGGAGATAACATTTCTAGCGACTCCACTGGGGATTTCTAAATTAGTGAGAATCATAGTACACCTTAAGACTCCAGAAAGTCCTTGATTCAAGAACATTTGGTATATTAGCCAGTTGAGCCACCAGGCATAACATTTCTGGTGACTCCACTAGGGATTTTGAGTCAATTTCATCTTAAATACTCCTAAGACTCAGAACACCCATGATCTCTTTAGATTGGTATTCATAATAAACATGGTGGTGGAACCATAAAACATTTTACCTCCTTAGGATCTAAAAATTTTCCACCTGGAGACTCCAATCCTTATAACTCCCAAAAGACAAAATGACTCCACTGTTAGAAGACCTTGAAATGATTGAACGGACACAGTAACCTCTTTTATTATTTACAAACATGGATTTAGATATAGACCCAGAAGATAAACATATGGTCATGATGGAAAAATTGATGTACATGCTTAGAAAGAGAGTGGATAGGTTTATGGCTAATCTAAATATTGGTGATCTAGAGCAACATATGCCTTTCTCTGAGAAAACACAAAATATACCACTACAAGACATGTATGATGAACAAGATTATAGAGAAAAAATCAAGAAAAATTTCTAATCATGATGGAAAAGATGATGTACATGCTTGGAAATAGAATGGATAGGTTGATGGCTAATATGAATATTGATGATCTAGAGCAACCTCTACTTTTCTCTGATCAAACACAAGCCCAATCACCTCAAGACCAAGAAATTGACCACGATATGTATTATGATCAACACCTTATAGAAGATAATGAGCAAACTTACAAAGAAAGTAATAAGCAAGGTTGTCAAGAAATTTTTGATTGCATGCCCATGTCTTGTACCATGCTAATAAGAGAACTTCATGACCAAAATGAAAAAAAATATAGTGAGCAGTGATTTGATGAAACAAGTAGCTACTTTCAAAATGTAGAATCTGATGTAGGAGGAGAACCAGCTCATATAGGGACTCCCCCTCTAGATTACAACCCATATCAGATTACACAGGAAGAGTGGCATCCTGATAATGTAGAAAAAACAACTCATGAACCTTATATGCAAACTGAGTATCATAACAATCATGAGGAATTTTTTACACAAGAAGATCAGGGAACAATATAAAATCCTCAAATTTTCCCTGCAAGAACAAGTCAAGATCCTTTAGAAGAGGCTCAAGAAAACATCCAGCCTCAAAATTAGCCTTTACAAGAGACAGAGAACTGTCGTGCTTCTGTTCAAAGGAACATAGAAACATCTTCCCCTTTGACAGAAAAAGAGATAGATCAGAATATTAATAAACATTCAGTCTCTAAAACTTATTACAAAACAAATACTCTTGCTCAGTCACATAGAGAACTTTGTTGTAAAGATGCGGAAAGTTATTTTATTGATCATAAGAAAGAGGGTAGCTCTTTTTCTGTTTATACTGAAAGAGAAATTTCTCCTTTGACAAAAGAACAGATTAATCAAATACTAAGCAAGCAGCTACCCTCCAAACCATCATCTCAACCAGACAGTCATGACCATGGTGCCTATTCCATAGAACAATCCAATGGCACTCAAGACAAAGAGGATAGCAAGGAAATTAATGATAATACTGAAACTAGTCCTCTTTAGAATATGAATTTTGATGGGTCATGTACTAAAACTAATGTAGGTGCAGGAATATGGATTTACAATACATGAAACAATCATTCTGAAGCTCATTCATACAAATTGAGTTTTCAATGCACAACTGACATAGTAGAGTATGAGGCACTCCTCTTAGGGCTACATTTATTGAAGAAATTAGGAGCCCAGAAGATAATAGTTCATGGAAACATGGAATTGGTAATTAGGCAAGTGAAAGAAGAATGCATGGTTAGACATCCCAGACTTAGAGCTTATAAGAATGATGCCATGGATTTTTTAAAATATTTTAAAAAATTCCAACTTATCCTTGTTCCTAAAGACCAAAACAGTTTCGCTAGTGGATTAGCCCTTGTGGCTAGTACATGTCTAAGACCTTGGGAGAGAAAACAATATACAATTCAAGAAAAATTCAGACCATCTATCCCAAACAATAATAGATACTAGAAAAACTTTGAAGGAGAAAAACAAATAGAAGACTATCCTACTGAGGATATACCATCTTTTTCAAGAAGAAACTTCTCCCATCACTGATATCAATATACCATTCAAAGAACCTGAATTTATATCAGAAGCAAGCATAGATTTAGAGAAAGAAGAAATTTCATTGCTTACTATTTTGCAGGTTAAGGATGATGATGCTTCCAAACAACATTCTGAAGATATACTCCTCAAATATGAAGTCTTGAAAGCAGAAAATCTACCAAACATGGAGGGCCAAAAAGAAGAGAATATTCATCTTTTCTTTATTGATCCTTTGGAAGAGTGTGTGGAAGTCCCAACTGGCTCAAATTATCAAGCATGGATCCTTTGCAAGAGCCAAATGCATGAAAAGTTGTCACCTTCTGTGATAGTCTTGGTTTTGAAGATTAATCTTCAAAATGTACTATGGATACCCCTGACAAATAGCTAGAGTTTCTTCTTCTTTTTTACACTACTCAACTGGCTACATTGGAACTTTTGTATCATATAAGAATGTAAATATTCCAAGTTAGAATAGGTTAGATAGGAATTTCAATAAAGCTCAACCTTTGAGCATTTAGATAGTTGTTGATTTCTGCTTTGAAGGAAAAAGAAAAATACAAAAACAATAGAAGATAGAAAAGAGGGCAGAGAGAAAACAAGAAAGGTATAGACCCATACCAAAAAAGAGAAACAAAGTCTGTGCAAGCTCAAATTCCACTCTTAAGAAACACACTTCTAGTTAGTCATACAGCCTAATCAAGACTAATTAGTTTTAAATTTACTGTTGATAGGTTAGTGAAATAGATTTTCCAAACATCTTAATCTTGGCTTATCATTTAGGTAGATTAGCAAAGAAAAAACATCTCAAACAGACTCACAAACAGAGCTGAAGAAAAGAGAAGGATGTTCCTAAAAATTTCAGATCTTAAGCCTTCACCATTTTGATTTAATTTTCTGCAAATAAAAATCTATGTGCAACTTGTTTTTATGCCATAGATCAGCAACAAGTTAGACTATTCAATCCTGACTTGTATGCTTTTAAATTTCTTGTTTCAAAATTTAGAGAATAAAAATCTTTTAGACAGTCTAATCCTAATAGGTAGTAGTTAGGTAGAGAAGCTTATGAACTCAACTGTTTAATCTGAGTTCATGGAGAAATAAGAAGTAAACTTAGATCAGTTTTTTTCTTTCAAAAGAATAAATGTTTGTAAAAGAGTTTTCCAATCCAAATGCACTCTTAAAAGAATACAAAATGTTAGATCAGTAGGATTGGGTAGGTAGAAATCTTGTTTGATAGAGTTCCATTGTTTTTCATGGCTTCTAACATTATGAGAACAAAAAAAGATCATCCAAGTGAGGAAAGTTGCAACCCAATGGATGAGGCATTGATCAGCCCCCCAGAGAATACAAGTCTGAAGTTCTTGACACCTTCAAGAAGGTGCCATCCCCATGTGGAGCCACTGTTAGCCACCTATAAAATTTGTCATATCAAATGGTGGCTAAATCATTTTTTAAGCCTTTAAGAAACAAGTTTTATTGCCAAAATTGTTATTTCTTGAAGTCTTGTGAAGATATCTTACCCTTTGATTAATATTCACTGCTGTTTTCCTGAAGAAAAAGACTGTTGAAAACCCATTTTTCCCTTTCATTTTACCCCTCCTTTCACTCATAATTAACCTCATTTTTATCCCCTTTTTCCCCATGAAATTCCTCTATTTTCCCTCATTTCCCTTCTTCCCTTCATAAAAACCCCTTTTAATAAGGTTTACAACTCCTTTTTAAATCTTATCGAAACCCCCAAAATCCTTTGAAAATCCTTAAAATATCATAAAAAACCCACTTTCTCATTATAGGCCTAAGCCCCTTTTAGCTAAGCCCTAAACCACTTCCCCACCATGCGACCTAGTGTTGGAACCAAGCGTTAAGGCCCTGGGTGCTTATCGCAATCGGGGAATTCATGTGAAATGCATTTCTTTTGTTACATTAAATCTTCGATTGCGATTGGCCCCTTTTCTTTTAAAGAACCCCCAATTCCTCTGCTTTCCTTCACATAACCCGGAGCCCGCAATCAGGCGCTAAACATTATAAAAAACCCTCCCCAATACAAATTTCCTTTGTATTTCATAAAAAACCCATTTTTCCTATGTTAACATAAAACCTAACAGTTCATTCCTTGATAAATTATCAGTCGTTGATCTAAAAAAGTTCAAACAGTCTTCGGGATCTCGCATCGGAGTTTTTCTTCAGATGCGTTTAAATAATCTATCGCCCCACTCCGATTGGCGATCTCGCGATGAATTACCAGCCGTTGATCTCCCTCGCCAGACCCAGATCTGATGGCCCACATCGCTCTATTCAATAGCCTGCATACCCACCTTTGGCACCCATAACTTAATCTCCACCATTGATTTACCATTCATATCAACGATCCTTGTTCAATCGCATCACAAATTTCATTTGTGCCTTTCCTCTCTCCCCCGCTGATTGGAAACCCCCAATTGGATTTGGGCCATCCATTTGCATTCATCCGACGGTCTAGATTGAAGCCCTCACCCTTTGTTATTTTCATAAACCCTGCTGTATAAATTTTTTGGTGAATACCAGCCATTGATCTCTGCAGATCAACGGCCCACATTGACCCATTCTCCGCCCGACCCTTGTGCCATATCCCATTTCATAAACCCTAAGATTAAATCTGGGCCATCCATCATTCTAATCCTACGGTCCATATTTAACCCAATAGGCCCAACTCCTTTGGGTCCTACCTTTCCCCAGATCAAATCTCCGCTTTTCATTCCCTGATTCGACGGTCAAGATTAAAACCGCCTTGACACTGCCCCACCTTTATCGCTCGTGCATCTATTCTCAATCACGCTCTCCTCATGACCGTCCAATCTAGGACCCCAGATCTGACAGCTAGCGTGCGGTTTCGTGTAATTTTAAGCTCGGAGGTTAATGTTTCAAAATTACTTGATGTGGGTGGTT
Organism: Pinus albicaulis; assembly: GCA_034641835.2. Lineage (NCBI taxonomy): Eukaryota > Viridiplantae > Streptophyta > Pinopsida > Pinales > Pinaceae > Pinus > Pinus albicaulis. The sequence goes on along the minus strand of CM076579.1, from coordinate 1,371,489,957 downwards.
TTGAAAAGCCACGTGTCGAGCTCTAATGCATATTTCATTCAAAAAGGAAATACTTCCTTTCCTCCTTTTCGTCGTGCGAAACCAGTAGTTTCTTCAACTGAAACCACCATTCCCATTCCCTTTTCATTTTCTCGTAATTAATCTCCGCCATTGATTTCTGTAGATCAACGGTCCCAGTTTAATCTCGCCCTCAGTTCAGTGCCCTCCACCCATCCTCCAAAGGACTTCTTGAATCATTCTCCGTCGTTGATCTCTGTGGCCAATCTAATCCGACGGCCCAGAATCCTCCGAGAAACCCCAAATTTCATTTATGCCTTTTTCGCTGCCGATTAAGGCTTTCGACCCATTTTCCTTTGTATTTTCTCCCATTTCATTATAATATAGTCCCTCCGCATTATATATTCATGATTGATATCAACCATTGATCTCTACGGATCAACGGTTCTGACTTAATCTCCCCACTGTTTATTCAACCGCCTCCCATCTGACCCCATCGAGCAATCTTCGATGTTGGATGCTTTCATCCAACGATCACAATCTAACCTAAAACCTCTGAAGAAATTTAAGCCTTACCCCGCAGGATTTTCTTCATTTTTCTTTGTTTGTGTAGGTTTTAATGGTTTTTCGATTATTTTAAAGGAAAATTGAAGGCCGGGGATGATGATCCCTCAGGCCATTATTCATCAAAGAGATCGATCCGTAGGGTTCCAAATTAGATTTATCAGTGCCTCATGAGCACTGACGCCATTATAAAACCTATGCAAACTCCTGCACATCAACATGACAGAGCAAAGCTTAATCAAACAAAGAGTATCAGTTGGACAACATGAAATCAAAGCAGAAAAATGTTTGAAGATTGTTAAAACACAGTTTTGAGGGATTACGGCAATAAATCGACTATCAAAAGCCTAATCCACTCAATTAAACATAGTTTGAAGAATAGAAGACAGGAAATTAGGCCTAATTATGCCTAACACACAGATCATAAGCAAATTAGTCGTGTTTTAGGTCAAAACAATAATATCTATCAGTCCGAGAAAGCCTCCACTACCACGTCAGAGGCTAATTGAATCCTCTCAGCTATCAAAAGCCACCTGTAGCCTCAAAGCATTCAAAAGAGGCCTAATTATTTCTAGAACAGAAGATATTCGCCTCAAGACAGCTGAATAGTTATTTCGAATCAAAGAAACTAATTTAAACTGTCAGCAGAGTTATTACAAAGATAAGAAAGAGTTCTAAAGTCAACAAACTCTAGTAAGAAGATCAAACACTTAATAAAAACCCATTAATACAGAGGAAATATTTGAAATCTTTTCCATTGAGCCCCTCAAAGGACGAGAAGCATTAAACTGTATTAATTGAGCCTATAGATCTTTTCTCTCATCCACCTCCTCATTTTCCTATAAAATCTTCTTGAGGAGCACATTGTAAAAGGTTGGTTGCTAAACTTTGATATAATACTTGTGCTCGAAACTTTCTACATGTAAATAGTGTTCGGAGGATCTTGAAGCTTTGTTTGTGATCAAATAAGTTAGGCTAAGAAGAGAAGATGATTGCTGTACTGAAACATTGGACTTGAAGAATGTAACTAGATTGACATCAATATACAAGCTGATTCTTGGGATCCTGGTCTATATCACTGGTGAAGTGCTTCTTTCTGTGTTATTGTTTTCCTTTCATTTATGCAATTTTGTCCACTTATTCTCTGATAAAGAACAACAAGCATAGAGTTAGGATTTACTATTTACAGTACCCTTCTCTGACTGATAATCTTTATCTCAATGTTTTCCTCCAAATTGTGTGTTTAAGAATCTCTTAAGTGTAAGCATTATCAAGGAATGTTGGTTTGCCCTTGTCTTGATGTGAAAAGATTGAAAGGAAGTTCTTGAATGATATTTTCATTATATACTCAGTAGATTTAGACTAGGAAAGTTTATGGTTTTCCCTGTCTTCTAGTTATTTCTTCAAAGGTAATTCTGAAAGTTTCCCTAAGAGTATGTTGAAATCAGTTTAGATTTAAAATTATTGTTACACAGCAGTTTGTCACCATCCCTACAATTCCCCATCCCTCACATTGGAGGGCTTATTTCGTGACCTGTGAGCAGTGACATAACTTGAAAATACTTTCATGGCATTCCCCTGAACATGCACTTTCATTGCCCTGAAGACAACTCCTTGTGAAAAACCCTAAAAATAGCCTTTTTATCCTTGGCGCGACTAGCCAGTGTTATACCCGCGCCAATGGAGGAAATACTCCAAAGAGGGCGCGCCAATTGGCGCTCTGTCCCATAGTTGTACCCGCGCTAGGCTTAATAAAGAGTTTTTTTTTTAAATAAATGGCAGAAGATTCATTCCAACCAATTCTTAAACTGGTTCCTAATTTGAGTTGGGAGGTTGGCTCTGGATCTCCATGTAGAGGAGGTGGTTTTCCACCTCTCATGGAAGCCTCCTTGAGGATAGGGCCAATCCCATGATTGTAGGGATCCCAACTCCCCTTCCACCATCTATGTAAGCTTGCCATTTTCCTTTGCAAGCTAATCTCCAAGAATCTCCAAGAATCTCCAAGAGCCTTCAGAGCCAAAAGAATGCTGCAAGAGTCCTCATAGTGTCAAATCAATAGCAAGGAGATTGACGACCAAAGAGAGAGGCTTTTCCCCATTCCCGACAAGCTTTACAGAGACGTATTCCGCTGGCAACCCACCGAAGGAGAATTCAACGTCAGAGCCAGGTTGTATTTTCCTTTGTATGAATTAATGATAAGCGACTATTGGTTATGGTTCCAATCGTGTTGTTCATCATGATCATGAGTTGTGTCTTCTCTGACTGATGCATAATTGTATATATTGGATTTTACGCTTGTGTTTGTCATGTTTCTTGCATGTGCAGGTGTTCGATCGCGACGAGCGTGAAGGATTGTGATCTGCCGGAGCAAGGGAACGGGAGTGCTACCTTCTCTACAAACGACAGCGTTGAATCCAAGGTAAGCCTTCTTCGCAAGTTGGTTTATTGCAATTAGGGACTTGCGCCATAGCGTGTTACGATTGTTGCTAGACCCAATCTGGGCTAGTAGGGATCGCCTCTATCTGCAGAGGGGATTTACCTCTTCAAAAATTATCTTATCTAATCTTAGGCTGCACTTTGTTTTTCTTATTTGTTTTCATCCCTTCTAAAAGTAATTATGTGGATTACTAGATTGTTTGTCTAATAAGTTAGCTTTAATACGAGCTTGTCCAAAGAATTCTATGGTTAGCCCTGTCCTTTGGTTGGTTTAAAATAGTTACTTAAAAGTATTTTCTTGTTTGGAAAGACTGATAAATCCTAGTTGAAATTATTGTCTTTTTCCACCCCTTCAACACTTTTATTGTTCCATTCCATCATTTTATCTAAGAGATCTTGTGATATAGATGAATTTCCCCTTGGACCACTCTTGAAATTGTTGCACAATTAAACCCTTTTATGACTCCATAGCCCAATGGACTAAAAACCAACGTCACATCTATCCTATGAGCCAAATCTTGTTTTGATTGCTTATACCTTCACCCCTTTGGAAATATTTCATTTTAGGACTTTCCACTCAACTAAAAATCATGCTCAACCATCCAAAACCAAACCAAAAACCTTGTTCTTCATAACTAGCCTAAATATCACACATAAAAGCCTTAAAGATAAATCAATCTTTTCACTTATAGAGAGATCCCTCTCTGGATTCAGGAGGGCTAGATCCTAGAATCCCAAAGTGGTTCAAGTGTCCTCCCTACAGCTTTAGTCTCACCAATCTGCTAGAATTACAGGGAGATAATAGTACCTAAGTCAGATGTTGTATCACTCTCATTAGTAATTATGGAGGGTGCCCTTGGAAAGCTCAGGTACTTGCACCAGCAAAGGCTTTTGTCTAGAGGTCAACTTAATTGTTTATGTTACCTTTTCTAGTATGCATGGGGCATAATTACCCCAGAATATGTTCAGAAGGCCCTTATACTCAATTTCTTGTATTTTGGTGTTCGGTCCTAATAATTTGGAGTAGAAATACCTGGAAGTTTCTTTTTTGGATGTTTCTTTAGGGACTTTACAACCGAGTGCTATTTTCTCTTTGTATTTATTTTACTTTAGGTGGATGTTTGTCTTGTCACTTTGGACGTTGGCTTCTGAGTGTCGGACCAACCACTCCACTCGTATTGAAAGGCTCTTGATCTTTCTTCTGAAATTGTGGATTTCCTCCTTAAGGGAAAAGTTTTGATTTTGAATCTCTCTTCCTTGAAAATTCATTTGAATTATACCGTAAGGGAAGGATCTTCATATTAGTTGGGTATGGCCAATATTCCTATGGATGGAAAACAAGAAAACCTTCCAAAAGGGGATCCTTGTGTTTTTCCTTTCTTTGGAAATTTTGGTACCCCCATGATGGCCACTTTGAATATTCCTTGATTAAATGTTGGACTATTGTAATATCCCAAAAGGGGAATGCAACAATGCATAAGCACAATAATGGAATAGAAATGAGAAATAACTCATTAAATGTGGTAAAAACACTTAGCCATCAAATTTTTGTTGTAGCAGCAAAACTATGATCCATTACACCAGCCAAAAGTGGGGAAAAACAACAATTTATGCCCTAAAAACGTTATATTGAGAAATTTGTGTTATATTAGGGGAAAATAATGCTAGAATACCTTAGAATATTTAATTTTGGACTTACACCCAAAAATATTCCAAAAAAAATCACTTTTGGTTATTTAAACAGATCTCCCAGTCCCGGTATGGCTTAAAAAGGCCCAAACCCCATGACTTGACTAAACAGAAGTTTTATGAAGCATGCACAACGTCATTTTTAGAGGTTTTATACTAAAATGGAATATAAATATCAGAGCTAGATTTTATTTACTCAAATCATGAAGAAAAATAGGGATCTAGCCCCTTTTACACATCAAGAAGATAACCCGACAAGGGTTTCATGAAAGCACAATGTACAAGATGTTAGATCTACAAACATGGATCTAAAAAAAAAATTATAACTAAATATTTTCATACATCCAACTGAATAATACAAAATTTAAGGAGGATCCTTCTTACAAGGTTTCCGGGAGAAGGGTTGGCCCTTTCCCTAAGAAAGCATGACAAGATTGAGGGGATTGACCCTCACACTGCAACTCTGTAAGAAAGGACGTGGTTCCTGCAAGGGACTATGATGTAGCAAATAGAAGTGGTTTGGCCAAGTGCCAAGGTATTGAAATCTGCTCCAAGACCTTCCTTACTGATCTCCCAAAGGAATGCAGGCTCTCTCCTTTGAAAAATGAGTGCAGGAAGTGGTGTTGTGAACCCTCACTGCAACACACTGCAACACAACGTTATAATACTGCAGAAATAACATTGTAGTTGAAGGAGGATGCTTGGCCTCAAGTCTGGATGTGAGAAAAATCAGTACAATCTCCTTTAAGATGCCTCTCAAGAAAGGAGAAGGATTCCTAAATCGAAGATCCTTGTGCTAAGCAGCACAACAACTCTGCTAAACAGCAAGAGAATGCAAAATAGTCTAAGCAAAAAAATCAAATATCATTCATAAGATGTCTTGATATGGCTTCCTTGCCCTCATTTTATACATGTGTGAGCCTTCTTGCCTTGGGCCCCACTCAATTAGGGTTTCCTCCACCAAGGAATATTCCTCCCACTATCTCTTCGTTGTCTCACAAGATGCTCTCCACCTCTTATCCCAGTGTTGTTGACTTGGTCAAACTTGACCTTGTCCACATGCAAAGTTCCTGTTCACATGTGAAGGTGTGAAATCTAGCCTTTATGTTGATCTCTTTTCACATTATTGTTAGCCTCTCTCACAAAAAAATAATAAATCCAAAATAGTATATAAATTAATTAAATATTCCAAGTTAGGAATTTGTGCCTAACTCTTGGGTTGTTCCTCAAAGATTGGAGTTAGTTTAGCTAACTCCTATCTTGGTGGGTTTTTGGTGAGAAATTATCTCAACCAAAGGATTCTAAGATAGCACAGACTATCTTAAGACATTGTCTCTCATCTATTTAAATTGTAACACTAAATTATTTTAATAAGAGAGAATGATGAGAATACCATGAGGCTGAAGCCTCTTTTCCGCCATTACTTTGTTTCTGGTTTTGTATGTGTGTTTTCTATAATCTATTTGAGTTAATTTTATTTTCTACATGTGGTATCAGAGCCATGGGAAAGAGTTTGTAATGAATTGGATGTGGATTTCAACTCTGCTAAATGAATTGTGTAACTACAAGAACGAAGTTGTGCGCTAGTCCATAAAAAATTGGCCAGACCGTGAATAGATGAAATGCGTAGGCATCAAAGGAGGATCCTCTAGGATGTTGAGCTTGAAAATCAACCAAATCAGCCCGTGGGAGTCAAAGATAACAAAGAAGTCTTCAAGGCCCGTGGCTTTAATATCTTCTAGTGCTACGTAGCACGAGATTCAGTTATGGTAAGCTGGAACTTCTTTTGCAAATTTTTGAACTGTTGCTTGATAGTTGTTGTAAGGGGGCTCCCTCTAAGAAATCAAGAGATGAATTCTACTTGCTTCCAAAGAATCATAGGTATAGAGAAGACAAGTTAGAGGTAAAGAAGATGAATGGATTTTCATTTTCTTTTATCGGTTCAAGCAGTAGATCACTAACAATTCTTGCAAATATTGTTTCCACATAGCATTGCAGGGTTCCATTTTCTCCCCCATTTTTGCAAAGAATTGTTGTTTATTTCGTTGAAGAATGTTATTTTTCAGTCCAACAATTGTGTACCAAATTTCTAACTTGAGAATATCTAGAGGGCAGTCTGTCAATAGATCCATCACATGTTAGCTTGAAATTACAGCCTTTTGTTGGTCGTCTGGAATCCAGAAAGAGCGTATATGTTATGCATAATTTCTAAGCAAATTGTTGGGTTGAAAATCTCCTATGAAGGAAAAATTTTAGCATTGGTTGTGGAGCAATTTGAAGCTCTTGCTATCTCTGTCAGATCTATCATTGTCCTAGATCTTGTTATGACCATCTGATGGCTCTTGTTGGCCAGATATTTCTCTTAGCAATTGGATTACATGTAGAAATAATTCGCCAGTGTTATGGGCAAGGACGAGTACATTGATCAGTGGTCTCAGCATCTAGAATTTGTGGTGAAGCACTTGTTGGATTTCGGTTGCGTTTGAATTCTTAGCACTGCCTGCTTCATAATCACAAGTTTGGTAATTAAATTAACGAAATGTGATTATATTGGATGACCTCCTGTGATTTGAATTCGGGTCTTGTGCCGAATGCTGTGTTAAAATGAAGGAAAGATACACCTTGTTCCATATCTGAATTTACAATTGTGTCAATGGATTGTTTGGTTCCCCATAGAACCTGAGATCATTTGCATAGAACTTGAGATCGTCTGCATATACCCATATAAGGTATATTATTCTCTAGATAGCAGCATCGAACGCATATCTAGAAATGTGCATGCAAGAAAAGCTTCTAAATGGAGATTGACTGTAGCTCTCATGTCAGTTTTCTCCTATGGCCCTTCCATTAAAACAATTATGACCTCACCAATTGCTTTCATTTGGAAAGTTGATAATCATGTTTATCAAAGTGAAATCAAATCCAGATCACTGATCTTGCATGCGTAGGAATTGAGGATTCAGATTGCTATCTTTTCATTTCTACTCTTGAAGTTGGTAGGGACCTCAGTGGTGATGATCCTGTGTTATTCTCTCTCACTTTGGGAATTGTGAAATTCCTTTGTCTTTGGATTATGATCTGCTTGCATGTGACTACATAAAGTTATTCGGAATTGTCACAGAAATATTTTTATGGGTGTCAGACAGTACATATATCTGTGTGCAGGTAATACAAGACTGTTAAATCCTTAAAATTAAGATTTCTGGTTCGTAGTGAATCTCAAGTCTCTACATTTCACAGGAGCTATACATTGTTTGTGTTGGCCTTATCGAGTATTCATGGAATTCCTGATTTATGAAATTGTGTTTCTTATCTTAAAATGGAGTGATAAGGTATATTTCTTTTGTACATTTGAGGTGAAGATTGTGATTATTTTTGTCATAAGGGTTTGGTAGTTGATTTTTTGAAGTCATCCAAAGTCAAAAGTCTTATAATTCAAAGAAGGTAGATTTTCCTTTGATGAATTTATTTTAACGATTCAAGGTCAACCACGTCCATTTCAAAGTCAAAGTCAAAAATAAAGTTGTAATTGAGAAGTCACACTGAAAAGTAAGCAAGTTCAAGTGAGGGTTGAAAGATAAGTAAAGTAGATATTGAAGTTAACTTTGATGCTAGAGCTTGACATTATCATTGCTTCAGATGCTGAAAGATGATGTACTCCAGTTTAATAAAGATATCATTTTTTGGTGATTGTGTCCTAGATCGGCCCGAAATTGAATAAGGGGATCTTAGGTACACCATGTGTGTTTTTGATGGCACATGTTTTTATGGCTTCATGTTGTTGCTTTTGATTTGTGTCTAGTTTTGACAAATAAATGATTTCATTTAACACATACATAAAGTTCAATACAAGCAAGCACAACACATGTAACGAAGAAGCTGCAAAGAAGGATAATTAAACACATGCAACTGTGCACCTCCAACAAATAATCAAAGTTTTCAACATCGGCATTATACTTCACTCAATACAATCCAGTTCATGAATATGAAAACTCCATCATTTCAAAGAAAAGTCTACATCAACGTTCTATCAAATATATTTCAGAACTTGTAATCAAATTTATTGTTTTAAGTGAAACATTAAAAATTCATTGTTAATGAATTTTTAAGAGGACAAGTGCATTCATTATTTTAAGTGAATCATTAAACTCATTTTAAGCTTTCTTGGGTGCATTTTCAACGTTGTTCGACACCCTTTCTTTAAGAAAAATCAAGTGAGTGCACGATTTTTTAAAGCAAACGAGCCACAAGTTCACATCTCCAACAAGCGAGCGTGAGTAGTCATTCAAGAAATTTGCGTTAAGACAATACAAATTTGAAACTTTCAAGCGAGCCAGAGTGAAGTTCATCAAAGCAACCAAACAAGTTCAACTCTAACACCAATCAAGAAAGTTGAGATCGACATCAAGCGAGCATGGCTATTCATTCAAGTGAGCGTGAAGTCATCAAGTAAGTCAAGTGAGTGTTTAAGCAAACACAATCATCATCAAGCGAGCATGAATTCCATAGTTTAAGCAAGAAAATTCTACAATTCTAGCAAGTGTTCCAAGAAAGTTCAATAAGCAACAAATCAGCGTGCCATTCAAGTCCCATAGCAAGTGAGCCTGTCATTCAAGTACCAAAATCAAGTAAAACAGTTCAAAGCATGACATCTCCGACAAGAGAGCATGATTTCAAGTGTGCAAGTTCAGATGGTGCAACATATTCAGTTGTTAAAAATTCTACACAGTTTGATCATCTCAAGTGATGAAGACATGGTGCACATCAGCAAAGACACTCTTGCTGATCTTTCATGGCATCTACAACAAACACATGAAACTATTGAGTTTCTTCAACTTGAGTCGCAACTTCAAAGGAATGAATTGCAATAAAAGAGTGATACTTTCAAGTATTTGAACCATCCAGATGATAAGTCACTCATCCAAATAGCTTCAAGTGTCAAAGTTGTTCCAGTTCAAATTTCTTCCAAGCCCATCATAAAGCCATGGGAATAAATTCAAAATAATAAGAATCGAAGAGGCTTAGGATATGTCAACAATGACACCAACCTGCATATCCCAGATTATTCCAAGCCAATTAAGTTAGTTAGTGCAGGATTTCTTGCGCAACTCACCTCAGCAAGTTATGAGAAAGCTGCAGATAACCAACGATGCACGCAACACAAAGTTGCAGACAAGCAGAATTGCATGCAACCTGAAGTTGAAGTTGAAGTCTAACTGAAATGTTCTCATTGTAAAAGAATCGGTCATATGGAAGATCAGTGTTTTGATCTCCATCCTTGTCGCCATTGTGGAAAGCCCAATCATTCCTCAGAAAAATTTCGCAACCAACAACAAATAGCCATATTTAAGATACATTATGAATGGATCAACCCTTGGAAATGGTCATCCACAGTCAAAATATTGTCTTAGTTCTACAACTGACTACAATCACACATAGTGCAGCCAATAGTGAAAAGATGATGGTACTCTGATGCAGTTGAACGAGGGAGTACACCAGTGTAAAAATCTTACACCTGAAGGGGGGGAGTTCAGGAATACTTTCCAAGATAAGTGTCTCTCCTTTCAGCTGAAAAGGGTGGAAAATGTCAATGAAATTGACAGTGGTTGTCAGACTGAAAGTCTCAACAAAACCAGCAAAAGCAGCCAGTGGGCATCAAAAAATTTGCCAGTGGGCATCAACAAATTTTCCAGTGGGCATAAAAAAATTTGCCAGTGGGCATCAACAAATTTTCCAGTGGGCAGTCAATAGCAAAGAAGCAGTGAACAATTTTCAACACAGCAAAAGAAACAGTGAGTTGTTCTTCGACATCATCAGCCAGTGGGCAAAGCCAGTGGGCATTCAACAAATTTTGTCAGAGGATAAGAGATGTTGATTTCACAAAAAGGACAGATGGATCCTTTTGAAACTTGGCACTTGATGGAGTTGTCAAGCAAAATTCAGAGATGAATCAGACATGAAGCTGACTCATGGTCTCTCTAGATTGCATTTTCTCAGCATCTAGCTTTGGCAGTTTTTTAGGCAATATTTTTGAGGATCAACATGAGAACTTGGAAGATGGTTTCTCGTTCTTATTTTTTATTTGTCATTGAAGGGGGGAATTTTATCCTCTCTCAAAAAACAATAATAAATCCAAAATAATATATAAACTAATTAAATATTCCAAGTTAGGAATTTGTGCCTAACTCTTGGGTTGTTCCTCAAATATTGGAGTTAGTTTAGCTAACTCCTATCTTGGTGGGTGTTTGGTGAGAAATTATCTCAACCAAAGGATTCTAAGATAGCACAGACTATCTTAAGACATTGTCTCTCATATATTTAAATTTTAACACTAAATTCTTTTAATAAGAGAGAATGATGAGAATACCATGAGGCTGAAGCCTCTTTTCCGCCATTAATTTGTGTCTATTTTTGTATGTGTGTTTTCTGTAATATGTTTGAGTTAATTTCATTTTCTACAATTATGAGGGATTTTATTGATATTTTTATTATGTGTGGGCCTCCTTACCCATTTATTCATCTCCTAAGTGAAATCAACAAAATTTAATATTCCAATTTGTTGTATGCAAATTTTGGAATATTACAGTCCTCCCCTCCTAAATGTTGCTTGTCCTCAAGCAACTGCAAGGATAGAACTGAAGGGTATCCCTTCCTCCTATTTTAGCATCTACATATGATGAACTCCTCCAAGGAATAAGATGTTGTCTCATCAATGAATCTCCATATTGCCCCTCCCAAGCATGCAAGCTAGCCAAATGGCTATAATCATGAGTAATTAAAGTACTCAAGGAAGCAATAAGGTGTTGTCTAGAGGTCCTCTCAAGGCATGGAGTCTGAAATGTATTTGGAAACACCCTTCCCATGTAAATCCTCCATCCCCAAGCAATCATCCAAATAAAATGAGTCACCACCCAACATGGCAACTCCTGAAAATGCTCCTCCACCTTGAGCTCCTGCAAATTATGTGGGCTGAAAATCTAAACATGGTAGCCAAAGTAGCCTACCCCATGCTATCTTCCTCTCCACTTATGATAAGTGTAGAGCCTATGCTGATCTTGGGCTGCAATTCAATTGCCCTCAAGTGGCAATATCAAGACTAGATCTCCAAAGATCTCCTCTCCAACATTGTGGATCAAGTTGGCCCAAATCATTCCATACGTGATGGATAGGAAATCATCACCATATGTCATCCCATCAATCACATGGCCCACCTCAATAATAAAAGAGTGTTTGGCTGTGGTGGCCATATCTCCTCCCATGCTCCCACTAGAACATGAAATGTAGAAAGTGTGGGAATCCTCTTCCCGAAAGGACACATCCAACCCATGTGTCTCTCTCCCAATCATTATTCCAATACAAATAAGATCAATATCAGCAAATAAAATCATGATAAACATCAAAATGAGGTAAATGCTGAAGGTTTCATGTGGTGCAGGAAGGTACCAACAGTTTTCCCAATAGTCACAGCACAGTTTTCCAAACTGCTGCTTCAGAAAATTACATGGCAAGTTGTTTCTTGATACATGGTTAATTATGTATGTCAACATGTCTACTAATGAATAATGAATGGTTAGGTACATTAGCTGAACACACATGAAAGGATAAAACACTTTCCCAAGGCCATATAAAATATGGTTGTCTCCATCATACAATTTGGCCCAATGTTGACCATGGAGCTCAATGAAAAGCTTGCCCTCTTGTGGAGAAATGCATTGAATATGAATGGTAAGAGTACCCAAATACTGGGTTAGACAATCAATGGATGCAAAAACAATATTCTTACCATGTGTTGAGAGTAAGATGATGCATATGTATGTGAATAATTCCTCCATAGTGGTATGACACACTCCCATGAAGAGGAATGAATCATGTGCTGCATGAAGATCACCCTTCTTATGCTTGGAAATCCAAGTTAAGAAGATCATATCTTTGTAATAGATGTTTCAATCCACTACTTCATCATTCTCACCTCCTCCTTGTCCACCAAGTACATCAAGTGTGAAGTGATCCTGGGGACACTCCATCAATAACCCCAAGCTCCCAAGTGACAGCATTGTTGGCCTATGCAAATAGGCTCCTGCCAACTCATAGCTCCATTCTTTGACATGCATATTGTCAAAGACATCTCTCATAATGTTGCTACACATAAGAAGTTCCTCCCAAAGTGGAAGTACCTCTTGATCATCTAAGGCCAAGGAGTATTCCATTTTCACCATGATAGTGCCATCTTCTACTCCTACAACATCATGCAAAGTGTGAGAGAAAATCTGCCCTTGCTCTCCCAGGAACAACCAAAGAAACAAAAAAATTTGCTGCCTCCCCATACCTCCATCATACAAATCATGTGGTGAAAACATGGTGATTGATATGAAGAATGTCATATCAACATAATGTGTCCATAATCCTTACTTCCCAATGATGCAAGCATCCTGCCACACATCTTTCCCCCACATACCCTTAGAAAGAGGATGATGGCCAAACTCTTTCAAGAGTAGCCAACACAACCAAGCCTCCTGCTGCCCAGTATCATATATTTGCAAGTATATTTCTAGCTTCTTTCTCATCATCCACACCCATCCATCCACATGTAGGTGCCTCCAATAATTTTCTTTCCAAGGTAGACTACCATCCTCCCAAATCATATTTCTCCCCTTGAATTTCATGGGATGTTGAAATGAAACTCCTTGGAGATATTCGAGAGAATACCTCTCATTAATGTCCCCCTTGAATCCATAAAGATCCAAGTGTGATGAGGGAAAAACCTCCTCAAATTGCTGAATAAATTTTCACTCCATGATGTGTTGAAGTGCACCTCCAATGAGATCTCTCCATGAGACCTTATCTTCATCAATGGCCTTCCAAAACCAATAAGGTTCTGGATCTGCTGCAGGTATAATTTTCTCTTTGAGCTGGGGAGTTCTCATTGAGAAAGTTTCATATAGAAAGGATAAATTGTTTCTCACTTCAAGATGTTTACCATCTATCTCTTCTTCCTCCATTGCTTCATGAATGAAGCTGCCATTCGAATGCTCCCATAAGGAATGCATCTTATTTTATTCATCACTGCTCGTGTACAGCACAATGCAATTCTGTTGCTCTAGACAAACAATATAAAATGATGTAGATCCCTCCATAATATTTTCTGAAATGACAAGAGATGGAAACTTAAGCATACCTTGGTGAAATTTGGAAGCTTCTTGTAGGGATGCAAGAGTTTCTTCCTCATATGTGTTGCCTTTCCAAACTACTAAAGATGAAGGCTACTCCTCCATGGTTATAACAGCGTTGGTACATGCCTCTTCTACTAGTGGTGAGGGCTTCTCTTCCTCTGATTTTCCTTTAACAAATTTCCTGATCAGCTTTTGAGAGAACTTAGCAAGAGTAGACACTCTTGCATGGCTCAAATGGTTGAACCACCAAGCATTTGCTTCACCTTCAAGGTGCAGCACTGCAATTTCTACAAAATCTCTATCTACTACTAGATGTAGTAGGAAGAAAGCCTCTAGTTTCATCACCCAAGACTTTGTTGCACATGAGAGTGAGCCATCAAAAGTGGCCAATAGAAATCTATTGCCTTTCATCATCCCATAGTTGTACGATCTTCTTTCTTCCTCCAGCTGAATGAACTGTGGTAAAGCTAGAGTCTCCTTGGAAGGCTCTATATTTAGCTTTGTATCCAGCAAGGTATTCACTTAGAATTTCAGATTCCAAGTGTTCTTCTTCTTCACGTCTTCTCCTCTTTGAGAATAGGAAGTGCATGGCTCCTCCTCTTCTCTAAATCTCTTCTTCTTTATCTGCTTAAAATCCTTGGAAAGGTTCTTTCTGGATCTGAAAAGTGATGAGACAAATCTAATTCTCTCCATTATTCTGATCTTCTTCTTTTATTTGTCTTCTTATATCATAATGGCTGAAACTCACAGGCTGAGCCAAGACTATGCTTTGATACCATTGTAATATCCCAAAATGGGAATGCAGCAATGCATAAGCACAATAATGGAATAGAAATGAGAAAAAACTCATAAAATGTGTCAAAAACACATAGTAATCAAATGTATGTTTCATTAGCAAAATTATGATCCATTACATCAGCCAAAAGTGGGGAAAAACATCAATTTATGCCCTAAAAAAATTATATTCAGAAATTTACGTTATATTAGGGGAAAATAACATTGGGATCCCTTATAATATGTAATTTGGGACTCACACCCATAAAATATTCCAAAAAAAATCACTTTTTCTTATTTAAACAAATATCTCGGTCTCGGTATGGCTTAAAAAGGCCCAAACCCCATGACTTGACTAAACAGAAGTTTTCTGAAGCATGAAAAATGTCATTTTTAGAGGGTTTATGATACAATGGAATGGAATAATATATGTAGAGTTTATTTACTAAAATCATGAAGAAAAATAGGGATCTAGCCCCTTTTACACATCAAGAAGATAACCCGGCAAGGGTTTCATGAAAGCACAATGTACAAAATGTTAGATCTGCAGATCTGGATCTGAAAAATGCAGTCTAACTGAAGCTTTGCATAAATACATCTTAATGATACAATAATTGAAGGATGATCCTTCTTACAAGGTTTCCAGGAGAAGGGTTGGCCCTTTCCCTAAGAAAGCAAGACAAGATTAAGGGGATTGACCCTCACACAGCAACTCTGCAAGAAAGGACGCAGTTCCTACAAGGGAATGTGCTATAGCTGATGGAATTGCTTTGGTTAAATTCCAAGGTATGTAAATATGCTCCAAGACCTTCCTTACTGATCTCCCAAAGGAATGGAGGATCCCTCCTTTGAAAAATGAGTGCAAGAAGTGGTGTTGTGAACCCTCACTGGAACACCCTATAACACAACGTTATAATGATACATAAATAACGTTGTAGCTGAAGGAGGATGCTTGGCCTCAAGCCTAGATGTGAGGAAAATCAGTACAATCTCCTTCAAGAGGCCTCTCAAGGAAGGAGAAGGATTCCTAAATAGGAGGTCCTTGTGCTAAGAAGCACATCAACTCTGCTAAATAGCAAGAGAATGCAAAA
This sequence comes from Pinus albicaulis, assembly GCA_034641835.2. Classification (NCBI taxonomy): domain Eukaryota; kingdom Viridiplantae; phylum Streptophyta; class Pinopsida; order Pinales; family Pinaceae; genus Pinus; species Pinus albicaulis. The sequence goes on along the minus strand of CM076579.1, from coordinate 1,371,474,236 downwards.
TGGTCTAAGCATAAAAATCAAATATCATTCATAAGATGTCTTGCTATGGTTGCCTTACCCTCCTTTTATACATGTGTGATCCTTATTGCCTTGGGCCCCACTCAATTAGGGTTTCCTCCACCAAGGAATATTCCTCCCACTATCTCTATGTTGTCTCACAAGATGCTCTCCACCTCTTATCCCAACGTTGTTGACTTGGTCAAACTTGACCTTTTCCACATGCAAAAGTTCCTGTTCACACATGAAGGTGTGAAATCCAGCCTTTATGTTGATCCCTTTTCACATTATGAGAGATTTTATTTATACTTTTATTATGTATGGGCCTCCTTACCCATTTATTCATCTCCTACGTGAAATCAGCAAAATTTAATATTCCAATTTGCTGCATACAAATTTTGGAATATTACAACTGCCCATTTGGTTGTGGTCCACTTCGAATGTTCTAAATGTTCCTAATATTCTTGAAGCTTCTCAGATGAATGATTTGTTTCAAAAGCATCAAATGGGTGTTAATTATTCATCCTCTTCTTCATACAAATATGGTCTTCCTATTTCTCCTCCATCTTGCAATAATAAATATAAAAATAAGAGAGAGAGGACGGATAAGGAGAAGAATAATTCTCTCCATGCATCATCATCAACCTCCGCTAGTCATGTTTGCAATGAGCCTTCAGCTGCTACAAGTGATGTTGGGGGCATATGTCTAGTCACTGTGTCATAATTGCTTGATTTACCTACCTCTATTAGTCATGATGATGATGACTCGCATACTTCTATGAGTTGGGATGGTGCCATAAGTCCTATCTCTTGTGGAAAAGAGTCACCAACCTTTGCAAGTCATGTTGGAGACCCTCCACCAACCTCTACAAGTCATGTTGGAGATCCTCCACCAACCTCTGTAGGTCATGTTGGATATCCTCCACCAACCTCTGCAAGTCATGTTGGAGGTCCTCCACCAACCTCTGTAGGTCATGTTGGATATCCTCCACCAACCTCTACAAGTCATGTTCGAAATTATACACTAGACACGAATAGTCATGTTGGAAGCATTAATGTTGAAAAGAAACCTAGGTGTAAAATATTTAAACCTAAGTTCCCTTGAAAAATTTGTAAGGGAGATCATGCTACCCATTTGTGCCCTGATATTTCAGTGGTACAAAGTTTGTGGTCTGAGTCTGTAGTTTTTTCTACTCAGGTATGTGTAATGGTTTCTCAGCAGTCACATCAACCATTGGTTGATGAAGTGGTCGAGCCAGTGCACTCTCTGGTTGATCCCACTCCTCTTTTGGGGGGTGAAGTGTCTAACAATAAAGTCTTCTTGATTTCTAGTTCACAATCTTCTGGTCTAGGGGCATGTTGGTCTCTTCGAGTGTACCCCCTCTAAGTTTTAGGAGTGTTTCCTTTGATTTAGATATTCTTGTTGAGCCTCATATTCCTTCTGTTGCACCTTTCCAAATAAGGGTTAGAGTTAATTCCACAAATGTCTATTGATGTGAAGTGGATGAAGGAACCTCTACAAGTATTATATCCTCCTCAAATTGGAAAGCTTTGGGTTCTCCAATGCTGCTGGAAACTGACAGTTAATTGCTATCTTATGATAGAAGACGGTGAATCTATGGGTGTTCTTCCTCAATTGCTTATCACTTTAGGTGGGAATACTGTCTTAATTGATATGATGGTGGTTGGTCACTCTTTAGACTTTAATATGCTACTTGGGCGTGATTATGTCTATGCTATGAATGTTATGGTGTCTTCACTCTTTCGAGTGATGTATTTTCCTCCTAATGGAAGTATTCCCATCTCAATTCAAGCTTAGTTCAAAATATTCCTTGGTATGTTCCAAGTTTTCAGGGTGACTATGCCCTGCCACAAGTGAACTATGTGGAATTATGTTCTCAGTCCTCAATTTCTCCTGAGAAGTATCCTTTGAATTATTATTTCCTTTCTCAAGATTTTATCCCAACATTTGATCGAGTGATTTCTCTTGGATGTATGGGACCCCTTGATTCCCTTTGTTGATCCTTTTAGTTCTCATGATTTCTTGGATGTTGAGTTGCCTTTGTAGGAGAAAATTTTTGAAGCCATGAGTTTTAGCTACCAAAGGAGTCCTTTGTTTGAGTCCCGCAAGGGACTTGTCTTGAAGAACCATTATGTGTAAGTTGCAAGGCTGTGTGGTTCCTTGTACCATATTAAATATATAAGGTACACATTTTCAAGTTTTGTATTCAATAAACACAAGATTTTTCTGAAGTTTATATATGGGATGTATTAACTTATTGCCTAATGTTCATGATTATGTATAGAGAACTTTGAAGACTCTTCCTTTGGGTATTTTTATGGTTGATACGCTCTAACAGGTATTGGTTCTCGAAACTGGCATATAGGTTGCCTTAGGATCGACCCCATTGAGTTCTGATAAAAAACCTTATTGCTACTCAGAAGTGTCATAACTTGTGTGGTAGGAGCCTACCTTATCATGGGTGCCCTAGATAGTACCTTTGTTGTCACTTGGCACCCCTACTGAAATTTTGTTCTTAGGCTTGGGAGTCCTCTTTAGTCTTGCCATGACTTCATGATGAAGCTTCATTCTCCTTCTTCTTAGCTATTTTTTTGTCTATATACCCTAGAGGCTCCCACATGTTAATTTCTACTGTTGCATTGCATGTTGACTATTTGTACATTTTTGGACTTAAGCTAGCTTCACATGGACTCATGTATAAGCCACTTTTTGATCATGTATTTATGCAAAATAAACCTTGCAATCACTTAGCCTCTGCGAATTGACACCTTATGCCTGTGGAAAGGACATTCCTTTGAGTGTCATTGACTAGTTTCATCACCTTGCATTGAGCATATGAATGTTCCAATCCCAGAAACTCGCACATATATATTTCGACACTCATTCTTTCCACTATACCATTGGCATTATTTTATTCTTTTTCAGGATTTTAAATATGAAAAAGACAAAAAAATTATATATTTCAAAAAGAGAGAGAATGATACATTATTTTCATAATTGATGGCAACAAGAGTAAGTTGTATATCCCTTGAACAAAGCACTCAAAACAAGCCTTTCCTCCATCGAGATGGGTTTTAGTTTGACTTAGGAAAGCCATAAGCTTGTCATTATGTCAGTACTCCTCTAGTTGGTTATCTCTTCCAATCACATGGAGTTTTTGTTTTCACCTCCTGCATGACAAACTTATACCAAGTTATCATATGTTTCCATACAGTCACATTTGAATTGTGATTTTTTTCAAGGGAAGTAAACCTGAGTGAGACTTTCCACGGTTTCTCTTGACTCATTTTGAGTTGGCCATACCCAGTCTGTCAAAGTTATGTTCAATATCACATCATCTATTTGGTCCTTTGCTCGTTCCTGTTAAGAAGGTCTCCATTGATTTCTTGTTGGTGGGTCTGATCTTATCGAATTCGACAAATTTCTCTGAGAATAGGCCTAGAGCCGCACCCTGGCCCTATTTCCATCATTGATAGGTGACCTTGTGCTCAACATCAATCAGTATTATGGGTCTTTGACTGAGTGGTTTCCCTTTCGTTTGACGTCATCTTACGTTATAACACATTGGGATTCATGCAATACCTTCGTTTCCATTTGACTCTATTGGTGGATTCCTCGCCTTTGTGTCATATTTAATTATTGGTTAGTTCATAGTGTGTTTGTCATGCGCTAGCCACATCTTGTGTACGCTAGAAACATGATTCGGTATGGTTACTTCATCTTTTTTCATATGATTCCTTCCAAATTATTGGCCTGCGGGTTACTCTCATGCTAGATTGATGTGGGATGCCTCAATGCCTTCCTTCCAACATATTTTTTTCCATCAAATCCAACTCATTGCTCTAGGAATAGTGTCTAGAGTCCATTTTCAGTACCTTATGGTTTGTAGTCATCATTGGAAGAATCATTCGCTATCGATAGTGAGAATACATCAATGTCTCCTAATTGGTATATTCTCTCAAGTGTTCGACTTCAACACATTTATTCGCACTTGTTAGATTGTACTGGGGTACCTTGACTCTCATCATCATTTTCGGTGAGTTGTATCGCATTTTTTAATGGTATACATAAATGGTTGGTAACAAAAAAAAATTCTCACATGGTTGAATTAAGCTAATTCACTCCCATAGTGTTGAAATGTACCATGGAAGTCGGTGAATACCTTGGGTTGAATCAACATTTTTTGTTCACTTGTCATCTCCTTTAGTTTTCTGTCGATGACACCATCCACCTTATATGTTGCAATTCATCACAACAACATCCTATATGTTGGCACCCGAGTTGCGTGCAGTACCATTATTCCACCTTTATGGCTTGGTACTTTGAGGATCAATTATGTGACATCAGTGATCATACATCTCTTTGAGCATCATTGATAAGTTCTTCTATATGTGATATTGGGACATGGCCTTAATATGTACTTTTGTAGCTATGATCAGGTGATACACTATGTACTTCTCAATTTTATTTTACTTGTTTACGTATTGGATCCACTCTACAATTGATATGTGGACATGATTTACTATCTTTGAGCATGGGTATGCCTGCCTCATACATGATCTTTGTTTTTTATCTCTTCCACTGGTTTTTGGCAGGGTGGAATATCGTGATATCATCCCAAGTCATCGCATGATTATTTTGATACACTTAATACATTTCGACTATCATATACCCATTCTGACCTCATATATTAGGGGGCATATAGTATAGCATCATTCAACACCCCTATATACTTGATGCTATGAGTTATGGCCTTGGGCAACCCTTTGCCTTCAGACTTTGTCATTTTACTAAAAAACATTATTTTAAATTCCATACGTGACTCTGCCCTTCAAAAAGTGTGTACACACTCAATTCCATCTACACCTAACCCGCGTATATAAGTTGAAATATGAAAAAAAATATAAAATCCCTATTTTTTAGGTGGGGTTTACGAGTTACACCAAAAGCCCACCTATAGGAGCCCATGGCATAACTGTATCCCAATTGAAACAACTGTTTTGGCGTGGTATAAATACACATCATGGGAAGACCTAAAGGAGGAGAGATATAGGATATTGATATTATAGGTAGTTGGTCCCTGATCAAGTCTGTGTTTTCCCTATGCCTCCTGCACTCCCAGCTATAGGAAACCTTTGTTTCCTCATAGAGATGTTCATCTCCTTTATATGAAATCTATGTGTATGCATTTGAAAGAGGATTGGTGAGTCTTGGGCTGGACATATCCAGAGGAAGGTTTTTCTTGGAGCCGTGGTTGAATCAGGTTGTATTCTTCCACATTTCTTTACAGTTTTCAATAAAGAAGCGTTGTCCTTTTCTTGAACGTTGTCATCTTTATGATTTAGTTCATGTTATGATATAATTATGTATGATTTCATGGTTTATATCCTTATTCTTATATGATCTAACATTCATATCTTGAATATGCTTTGAACTACTGCTAATATATATGCTTCTCTAGAATGTGTTGCAGGTTTTGAAGTATTGTGTTAGTGTCAGTTTTTGCATCCTTCCACCAGTGATCAAATACACTCTTTTCATGTCATGTTAGAGTCCCATTTTGAATTTTTTGTCATTCCATTAGGTCATCATGCAAAAAATTGGTCAGTGGGCACAGATTTAGGTCTGATCTCACTCCTTTCAAAATTTTATAACTTGCTAGCTCATTTCACCACTTTTTTGAGTGTACCATCAGTCATGAGTATTCATCATCATTTCAATAATTTTCATCATGGTTTTATTAAGTTGGAGTCTCCATTAGGTCTTAGGGTTTCCAAGGTCATCAAATCACCATTTCATGCATAAAAGTCCAGCAAATGAAGGAGTGCCAATAAAGAAATCTCATCAATAAGTTTGATTTGTAAATTTTATTCCAAAGAAAATGTAATTTTATGTTTCTAATATGTAATAATTTCATCATGTTCCTAAAGCTGCAATTGAGAGTTCCAAAGCTACGAGGTTCCAAAAGAAAAGTGAAAATCATGAGGTGGGCCACCCTACCTCTTTGAATTTGTAAGTCAAATAAACCCTTCCCAAAGTCATTTTCCCTTTCCACACATCCACATACACTCCCTGAAGCCCTCACACCCCCTCACTTTCACCCCCTAAGAGTCTACATCCAAACCTTAGACCCTACACCACACAAGTATCCTTATACTGCAATTTTGGCAGCCTCCTAGACCTAGACCTATAATAAAATTCCATAGGTCTACTCCTACCCTAAATCCCTTCCATTCCACTTCCTAAACCTTTCTAACACTCTTCCCTACTTCCCTAATTTTTCCCATCCCCATTTCCCTCTCCTAGCCCCTCCATCCTACTCCATTTCTCCATTCCCCTATTTTTTTTTACTACTAGAGTTTACCCTTGCAAAGTACATATGGAGGGAGATAAGAGGCCTTACAACAAGGGAGGCAAAATTTCAAGGTATGAACCACTCAACACGCATGATATGATGCCTTATCCACTTTCCAAGCAGTTCCAAAATTAAAGAAATCAACCTTTCCAAGTTATGAGCTACCAAGGGTTTATAGTGCACACATGAACATTTTTGGTTCAAAATGTGTTTCTAACAAAACAGAGATGGATTTGACAACATTGAAATTTTTTTTTCACAATAATAGAACAAATAACAAAAACCTCCTTCAGTTTATACATAGGTGTTATGATTTGGGAGAAATGTCAAAAATATGGTTGTTACAGGAGAGTTGTTGTACTTCTAGATTAATATTGGGAAAATGCATTTTTCTCTGTCTTGTAGTGTCCAAATGAATTTCTTAATAAGTCACCCGATAACTATACAGACAAATATTTCAAATGAGCTATCATGAGATCAATTTGGAGTTCGGGAAGGCCTCCAAAAGTGACCTTAAACTTCATGTTGTGCTTTTCCTAGGGACATGCTGCTATTTTTTACCAGCCTTGGGGAGAATTGATTTTTGAGGGGCTATAATTAATCATTTTGATTAGTTCTTGAGGGGTGCAATGTGTAGCCAACAGAGATATTTTTCCAACAAGATATCATGAGCTCAATTAGGAGTTCGGGAAGGCCTCAAAAATTGGTTTGAAATCTCATGCTACTTTTTTGCGAGAGGCCACACTGCGCTTTTTCCGAAGGCAATGCACTTTTCCCTAGGCACGTTGCTCTTTTTCCAAGCACGCTGTGCTTTCTGTAGTCTTCTGTTTTCTCCAAAATTTTCAAAATTTCTCAGTTGATGGATGGATTCAATGAACTTTTACTGATGTAATGGTGAAATATAAATGTAATTATGTCATGAATAGTTAGTAGGGGTAGGTACATCATGTAAAAATGTAATTTTGGTCAAAGTGAATCAGTTTCATGAATGATAGGGATGAATTGGCTAACCTCCCTAGAAACTAGGATTCCAGTTGAGCAATTTGGGGATCAACTCCACAAGTTAGGGATTCGACCCTTGAGAGTGGGAGAAGTAGTTTTTTGTCTATATCTTTCATTTCCTTTCTCATTGCAAGGGTTGGATGTTGTAGAATTTGATCATTGAACACTATTTTAATCAGTATTTTTGCAAGAAATAAGAAACGGGTTTGCAGCTATTTTGATGGGATACCTGTGGTAATCTGATTTGACATTGTTTCTTCTTATTTTTTGCAAATGTGTGAATGTATTGTGATTTCATATTCATGCCATATCTTAATGTAATTTATTATGGTCCCGTGATTTGTTAGATTGGTGAGATAAAATGCACAGGGTAACATTAGACCAGTCTTTGGAGTCCTAGGACCTAGCCTTCCTGGACTCAGAGAGGTCTCTCTCTATTTTGTGTAAAGGATGTGAAATTGTTTGCTTTTAGGGTTTGATTTTAGGCTAGTTGTTAAGTTTAGGGTTTGTTTGTTTGTTTTGGTTGGGTGGACGATCAAGTGGAATAGATGGAGTGAGGAAATATTCAATTCATTGGGCTATGGAGTCAATAAAAGTCATGGAAGGTTCAATAGTGAATCAAGGTGGATCACAGTGCAAATCTAGCATAATCAGATGGATTTTCAAGGTTTGTGTGAGTTGAAATGAACATCAAGTTTTTGAACAAAGTAGGGAAAAGGGAACTTAAGAATCCTTTGTCAAATACTTTAATAAGAAGGGACTTCAACACCATTTAGAATAAATAATTAATCAATAGACATGGCACACCAATAACTCTTTGATTCAACTCAAGAAAATAAGCATTTAAGACAAACAATCCAATGAAATATAGAAGGCGGGAAACTCATTTAACTTCTAGTGATTTCACCTTCAAGGTTAGAAAAAATTTAAGATAAACATATAACTTTAATCAAAGAAGAGGGAACTCCTAAATATCATTGATCATAGCCATAAATATCTTCAAAACAACTATGCAAGCATGGAAAAAGGGTATGATCAAAACATAGCATCTTTTGCAAAACCTAATTAGTGGTACTTCAAAAATATATCTCAAGAACAATGTTTTAGTGACATCAAACAAACAGGGCTAACCATAAAACATCTTTGATACCTACTGTATTGAGCCATTCATGAGATAAACAAACTTGGGTGGGTCTAGAGAGCAACTAATAATTCTCTAAACTGACCTAGAAGAGGAAAACATAGAGGCAGTGAAGAACAAACAGAGTCAAGGCGCCTTTGTAAAACATTTCTTAGTCTAAAACCTTTGTCCTACTACAATTTAGAAGGAAGAAATGACATGATACATAAGAAAACAAGATCTGAATAGAATCACATCACCATTAACCAAGCTGAGGGATCCTGCAAGCAAGCCTTCTCCATCATCAATCAAAACAAGCCATTCACAAACACCACAAAACCAATTTATTCTTCAATCTCCAAAAAACCATATATTGCTCTCAAGAGTCATCAAATGCCAACCCTTTACAATGAGGCCCTCATGCTCTATTTATCTAGAAAAGGAGGGAAAAAACCCAATTTAGGGTTTGAAAATGTCAAAAACACCCATAAATGTCATTTATGTCTAAAATACCATGCAAGGTCCAAGACAAAAAATATCTCATGAAATAAATGCAAAAATAACTCTTAGCACCTAATTTTGGAGTGATTTGCCCCATAAAACACTAAAATATCATTTTTCCATAAATGGGTGTGTTTTGTTGAATTTTTGGCCAAAAATGCAGCACAAAGGCCTGAACGTGTAGCACTTGCCCAGAAAAATTAGGTCCACTTGCAGCCAAGTTTTGATGCCCTTCCCGATGTCAAATTTGGCTCCGTGATGGCCCGTTGGAAAGCCTGTTGAGTCTAATTTCCAAAAATTCCCTTGGTTTTATTATTAGGATACACTTACATATCCAAAAATTAAGTATCCCAAAACTGCTCTAGGCACAGCGCCAGGCCTAAAAATGAGGTGTTTTTTGGCCTTTTGAGGGACCAAAAATTGTAATATTCCAAATTAAGGAACAAATATAGATTGGGAATAACCTGAGTTATTACCAATGTGGAGCTACATCCATGTACCTCATAAATATTTAAAACAGCTGAATCTTCAATAAAATATGCAACAGAAACTTTATACAACATTTTATAGGCCAAAAGGTGGGGAAAACTCATGATTTAGGCCCTAAAACGTGCGTATTCAGAGTTATACGTAAAAATAAGAGAACTGATGGGAGATTATTTTATATTAGGTCATGAGGGACCTATTCTCCAAATTTCATCTCAAACAAATAAGACTATCTAAGTTAAACAGTTCCTCCTTCCTCAACTAGGCTTAAAAACCCTGATTTCCCATGGCTTAAATTATGCAGAAAGTGCTGAAGCTCCTACAGCGTGAATTTCTGAAGGTTTTAAATAAAATAATGATTTAATATCAGTATGGAAAGTTCATAATATGATTCAATGGCTTTATATTATAAAATATAGATTTATACATGAAGAAAGGCCAAAAAATGAAGTGCTGCAACCATGGGATGAGACAAAAAAGCTGAACATCGTAATTTACAGGGGGCTGAAGTAGTGTTTCATTATATTTTAGATCTACAACAGATATGAATAGAAAATCATAGATCAGAATGGGATCTATATGCAAAAATAGCTTTTAGTACATTCCCCTTGGGGATCTTCGTAGAAGATGACTAACAATGAATAGATCTGAGATATACACCATAGATCTATAGTAATCTTCAGAAATTTCTGAATAATATGATACACAATAGATAAGATATGAAAAGAGAACATGGATTGGTTGGCCAATCCACGGATCACCACAATGAAGGAAAGGAATCCTTCCACCGGAGATCTCTCCTCCAAACTGTTATCAAAGGTACACTACAACTTTGACTGCAAAGAGGATGTAGATTCCTCAAGTGACTGCGCTGAAGAAGTGGAGCACACTTTGGCCTGATGCCAAGATAATAATATGAAGCTCAAAACATCTATTGCACTCCTACCAATGGTTTAGATGACTTCCCCACTGAAAAGATGCAATAGAACTCTTCAGATTTGAATAGATCTGATTCCACTTGCTGCAGCTCACGAGATAGCTCAACCCTCAACATGAGTAGCATTGTAATGTAAGGTGAATCTTGGCCAAAATTCCAGATAGTGGATCAATGCAACACAATCTCCTCCAAGAGACCCTCAAGGAAGAAGAGGAATTCCTAAATAGGAAATTCCTCTCTCTCTAGCTAAACAGCCAAGAGAGTTTGAGTTGTTCAAGCAATCTCAAAATCTAAGTATCATCAACAACCTTTTCCTTGAGCCTTCTCCTTCCTTTTACAAGATGAGGATGTGCAAAACCCTAAACCACCTTGAATCACTTAACCCCTTTCACATGAGGTCCTCCTTCTAGAACTGTGTTGTCCCTTTAGGAGATACATTGAACCTAGACAACATTGTAGATTTGGTCCTGTTGACCTAGTCAAATAGCTCAAATTTTTTTCACACACAAGTGGATTTTATTAAGAAAGCCCTGATTTGTCTATGTTCACATTGGGCATTGATTTATTTTTATGTTTTAGGATTTTTTCATGTCCTCCTTTACATTTTATTCATCAATAAATAAAATTAAAGACGAAATGAAATATTCCTATTAGCTTGGGCTAATTAGGAATATTACAGTCCTCCCCTCCAAAATTGTTGCTTGTCCTCAAGCAACTGCAAGGTGAGTGCTGCAAAATCTCCTCCTTGGTGACACCAACATAAGATAAGCTTCCCCCAGAAGCCAAGTGCTCACCAATCCATCCATCCATGTCCTGCTCCTCCAAGGTTCTCATGAGATGCAAATCGCTCATCCCATAAGGAGACAATAAATAATATGAAACAAACATGGTTTGCCCCCATGCTCTCCCTGAGACAAGAAAACATAAATTACATGGAGAGTATCCATTCCATGAGGCACATGCCATCCTTCCTTATTTCCCCATACATCCCCATAGAATTACAAGTACATTATCAAGATAGGGAATCAAAACAATGTGCTTGAAAACAAAAAATTGCACATATGGAGGTGGGTCATAGTCCCACATGTGGAACCAACGCAAGGCATCCCCTACTTGCATCAAATGTAGATATGGTAAGTGGTTTTCCCACCACTTACTTGCTGCCCACACCATATCACCATGGCTGAAAGTGTGGTATATGTTTGGTGCTTTGGGGAAGCACCCATCATCTTGCAAAGTCAACCTTTTCTTCTCAAGGGAGTGGCCCAAATCAGAAATTTTTGGGGCCCAATATTGGCCAAGAGGCTCACATGATATAACACTCCTCCTTGGAGTCATGGCCTGCAAAAACATGGTGTAATATTACATGAAATCAGAAAATAAAACATATGTAACATGATCATGTTTTTCACCAACAATCCTCCTCCCATCAATGGACTAGTGCATGGATCTATTCTCTTCCTCAAAAGAAGAAAGAATGAGCTAATTTAAATCTTCCTTTTGGTCCCCTTCCATGCCAAAGGTGTTATGTGGAAATTTTCCCTTCCAATGCTGCTTCAAATCATAGCATAATAAGGGGCCATCCCACCACTTGTTTGCTGAAATAAGCTTCTTCAAAGCTTGGAAATGATAGAGGATAATGAGTGTTGGCTGAATGGAATTCAAGCAACACATGTCAAGCTCCAATTTCTCCCATGTGAGAGACTTCCTTTCATGACAAAAACTCAATACATGACCTTTTGCATAAGAGAATACAAAACAAAATGCAACAGCCATATAAGGTTCCATCCTCTTCTTGAAATACAAATGAATATGGGGAATTTCACTCCCAATGGATACATTCATCCAATGTATCATTCCTCCCCTCATGTTTACAATAAATATTGGAGCATCATTAAAATCATGATATAAACATGCTCCCATATGCCATTTCATGTGAAGGTTACATCTTCTCCCAACCCAAAGTACATACATGATTATGATATTCATTATGAATAGAAATACATGTACATACAACATGAATACAAGTAGATGTATGGACATGAAATTCAAAATGGGGTGTCCATACTCTCTCCTCATCAACCAAAAAAAACATGCCTTCTTCTTATGCATTATTTTCTTGGAGTACATGGCATGAGACAAGAAAATCAAAAACTTTGGGTGATTCCCAAACTCACCCAATAAGAACCAGCGCAGGTGATCTCCTTTTCGCTTAAGATCTAGATGTGGTAAGTGGGCTGCATGCCACTTTCTTGCTGCTCTTATAATTTCACCATGGCTGAAAGTGAAATGTATATTTGGTTCTTTTTGGAAGCACCCATCATGTTGCAACACCTCCCTTAGCCCATCAAGGGAGTGGCCATAGTTGAAATTAATCTTGGCCCATAGTTGGCCATGAAGCTTGTAAGGTAAAACACGCCTCTTAGGAGTTATGGCCTACAAATATAAAGTAAGAGAATACATGAAATCATAAAATAAGATGTGATTTACATAATCATGCTTCTTACCCAAAGTCTCCAATGTTGTGTTGGCTTCCCTCTTAGAAAGAGATGACATTGATGCACAAGGTTGAGGGAACACTTTGCTCTTCTGCTCATCATGGGAACTCCTTGGTGGAATTCCTTCAAGTAAGGAGACATCAAGGCATAGATCATGGAAGGATGTATGGAATGATGTTTCCTTGCTTTCCTTGAATGGATCACCTTGCCTTCTCTTTGCATTATTGTGCTGAAATAAAGAGGGAAAAATGTTTCTTACCATGTGAAGCTTTCCCCCTTCTTTGCCTTCTGCAATCTTCAGGATCTCATCCTTTGATAGTGATGACACATGCTGCCCATGGATGGTGCCATAATCCTCACATAATGAGACCTCCTCAATGAGATATGTTAAACACCATGTTGAAAACACACATGGTGTATGAGAAGAATAAACACACACACAAGACACTCAACACACAATGAAGGATAAGCGTGAGGCTTTCTTATTTTTTCCATTATACATGATGTACATTTATAATACAATGGTGTGACTCTTGGTTTCACATTCCAAGGTCACTTGGACTCCATTGTGACTTTTCACATTACACACCTACCCATGTAGGATTAGGTGTTCCAACATCCCCCCTTAATCCGAAGGGGTATGTGTGAGTCCAAGAAGAGAGTTGTAATACAAATCTGCAAAGTATGCATGGCAACACTTGGGTTGAATCAACTCTCTGAAATGTTGGAAAGAAGAGGTGGTTTAAGGATGACCACCAACACTGGAACGCAAAACTTGTTGCAGTTCCCAGAACTCTTCTAAAACTGGCAAGAAGCTGAAAGCTTCTACTAGAGGAATTGTCCCTCATAAAAAAGGGAGACCTTCAACCTAAAAGAAGGGAGGTATACTACCCGTGATGGTTTTAGGATTACCAACGACTCTGGAATACTTGAAGAATTTCCTGGAACTCAACCAAAGCTGGCAAGAAGCTGAAGGCTTCTACTAGAGGAAGTGTCCCTCATATATGAAAGGGAGACCTTCGACCTAAAAGAAGGGAGGTCTACTACCTGTGATGGTTTTAGGATATCCACCAACCAAAGATGATGGTTTAAGTTTTTCCAACCGAAGGTATGCTCATGGGCATCCGTGTCTCTGGCTACATCTCTAAATCTGGAATGATGAATTGTGGCTCAGGCTCGCTTGAACTGCTGTGTCTCTGGCTACAACTCTGAACATGGAATGAGAGATTGTGGCTCAGGCTCGCTTGATCTCACTTCGAAGCTTGTACATGACCACCATTTTCCCCCCTGTCAGGGACAAGGTGAGATGATGGCGAAAAATCAACTGCAAGTTTGCTCAATATTCTAGAACATGTTCTGACATGTGACTTAAACATCTTCTTGGCTGCTGATGCCCATTGCTAAGAAGCAATCAATCCAAGATGAATCTTGGTTCTTGCAGGAGACTTGTGTCTAAAGCATCTGTCTGAAGAATGGGTGTGCTGACCACAGTGATTGCATGGATGAAGATCAAAACAGTGATCTTTCATATGGCCAACTCGATCACAGTGTTGGCATTTCATAATCTGTTGTTGTTGTTGTGGAGCAGGATCTGGAACAGCAGCAGGTGAACTATCATACAAGAATCCGACACTCTGAAATATGATGGGCTTGGTGTAGTCTGGAATATGAAAGGTCACATCCTTGTCATATCCAAGACCAGTTCAGTGCTTGTTGTGGACAAGCTCTTCCCAAGGTCTGACGATGGGCCTGAGAAGTGTAGGTTGAGCTTCTGCATCTGCATGTACATCTGCTCTAGTACAAGGCACTGAATGTGGATCAACTGCAACTTTATCTTCTTTCTTCTGATGAGAGTCCTTCACAATATTCTGAACAGAAACAGGTTCAGAATGGTGACTCTTTTGTTGAAGTTCGTCTTGCTGAAGCTGAGTTTCCAACTGCAAAAACTCAATCTTTTCTTGTGCATTTTGCAAACAAATTTGAATATTACAAAGAGCATCCTTGCTCAATTTTACCATGTCATCAACATTGGAATGAATGAGGTTATTCAACAACTCTATTGCCTTATTGATTTTAGCCATTTCAACAACTTAGGCTCAAAAAATGAAAGGGTGTCGGCTTCAACCGAAAATGCACCCGTTTACAATGTGATTCAACAAATACAAATGAATCTAAAGAATTTCCAACTATGGAAATCTCAAAGTACAAAATGTGCTCCTCAGATGATGGAGGACAATAAAAAATGACTTACATCAACAACTCAAATTCACTGATTCCAAATATGAATGAAGACGCAATATAATGTCAGTTCAATACAATATTTCTGCAAAAATGTGCAGCAAAAACACGTGCAAGAAGCTTTTGAGGCAGCTAATTTTTTTTCTTCAAATAGCTATTTGACACCAAAAACAACTCAACTCAACTCAACAAAAGGAGGAGATATTCACAAGCTTGGATGCTTGACCTTGATGCAGAATGCAATAGAGCTTAAGAGAAACTCCACAAAATTTTACAAATCAGAAATTTTGTGTGCCCAAACTATGAATGCCACCGCTGTTCAAAATGAGGCCCAATTTATCTTCAAATGCAAATCTCTTTAGAAAATCACCCTTCGATATATGCCATAAATCATTCAATATAAACTTCACTTTTCTTCTCTATGTGTACAGTCCATTTTCTTCATATGTCATTTCCTTCATTTCTTTCTGCTGTTCATGTCTTCTTTTCCTCTCTCTCTCTTGGTTTTTTTTTTTTTAATTAATTAAAAAATAAATTAATGAGAATTAATTAGAAATGGGGGGAATAAAAAGTCGAATTTTTAAAAAGTCGTGGAGGGAGGGGAATTAATTTAAAAGAGGGGCGGATTTAAAAAGGGTGAGAAGATATATGGGAGAGTGGTATTGATTATGTAGGGGCGGGCGGGTGGTATTGAATGGTGGGGAGTGAATATTAAAAAAATTTTAAAAATTTTAAAAACGATGACTTATTTTGGAGGGGTGGCAGAGAGCCGACAGGTGAGGGAGGGTGCGTAGGTTGAGAGTGAGTGGGGGTGGATAGGCGTTTGGGATGGGGAGGGGTGATTGTCACCGTAGGCTATAGGAAGAGGAGGGCGGGATAGGGAGGAGAGAGGTGTAAGGAGGGGCGACTGGTGGAGCAGGGCCGTATGGAGAGAGGGGGGAGGAGACGGCTGTGCCGTGGAGTGAATGGGAAAGGCAGTATTAGGGAGGATGGAGGGTAGGGTAGGGGGACAGGTAGAGTCGGTGGTGTAGGGGAGGTTTGGGTAGCGGGAGCGTGTAGAAGGGGTCAGGTAGAGGAGGTGGGTAGCATTGTAGGGGAGCGTGCAAGGGATAGCGCAGGTTGATGCAGAGAGGGTTGCGCTGTGAGGTGGGGTATGAGTGCATGGAAGTTAGAGGGGGAGGGGAGCGCTGGTAGAGAGAGGAGAAGGGTGATGGGATGAGTAGTAGAGGCGCATAGGGAACGGAGTTGCAGGGTAGTGGGGTAGTGGGCCGGCGGTGGAGTTAAGGGGGCGTCGGTTGTGTTTGTAGGTATGGTGAGGGAATCGTAAGGGAAGAGGCTGTGGATAGCAAGGGGTTTGAGTGTGGATAGGGGGCCGAGAGGGCCGATTGTTGAATCGATTTTTTATTTTTATTTTTATTTTTAAACAACAGAGTAGAGCAGATTTAAGGAACTTTTAGCAGGAATTTTAGCAGCAGTACACGACAGATGACACAGCAGAATTTTTCAAGAAATTATAGCAGTAAAATATCCAGCAGCAGAAAAACTCATAATTCTTTTCCACTAAAAAACTCATAAACTTCTTCAGAAACCCAATTTAAACAATTTTCAGCAGCTCTCCAAATTGCAGAATAAATGCAGAAATTGCAGGAAAAATAAGCAGTGAGAAAACCTTCAGATGCACAAGGCTATGTTTCTCCAAACCAATTTCTGAATGCTGCCAAGGATTTTGAATGCTGCTCCTTCTCAAAACCAATTTTTCTCTTCTTCAAAAAAAAATTCTGAATGCGACAAAATGTCTGCTGTAGAAACTCTTAGTGCTGCAAAAATGTCAAGAATTTTTGCAGATATGCACAAGCCATAAACACAAATGGCTCACTCAAGGTTGAGCTGGTTATGGACTTCTCAGCTCTGATACCATGTTAAACACCATGTTGAACACACACATGGTGTATGAGAAGAATTAACACACACACAAGAGACTCAACACACAATGAAGGATAAGCGTGAGGCTTTCTTATTTTTTCCATTATACATGATGTACATTTATAATACAATGGTGTGACTCTTGGTTTCACATTCCAAGGTCACTTGGACTCCATTGTGACTTTTCACATTCCACACCTACCCATGTAGGATTAGGTGTTCCAACAAGATATGACTGAATACATGAGTGGACAAGACCCTCCATGCTTCCTCTGCGCAATCCAATCACCTTCCTAGGTGTTTCGACCTTCTACAATGGAAAGGAATGAGGTTGGTCCTCTTCCCCATATCCTCTTTGTGTCCTCATGGTTTCACACCTTCTACATTTCAAGGGCTTTTGAAATGCAATCCCTTTGAGATCTTCAAGAAAATACCTCTCATCTATGTTCTTCCAAAACCTTTGAGGTTCTAGATCTTCTGCAGGTAGAAGTTTCTCTTTGAGCTAGGGAGTGCTCATTGAGAAAGAAGCATCTGGAAAGGAGAAAAGGTTTCTCACTTCAAGATGTCTACCACTCATCATTTCTTCCTCCATTGCTCCATGAATGAAGCTGCAATTTGAATGTCCCCATGAGGAATGGTGCCTCCTTTCTTCCTTACTACTCTTGCAGAGCGCACTGCAACTTTGTTTCTCTAAATTAACAACATAAAGAGAAGTAGATCTCTTCATACAATGTGCTGAAATGACAATAGATGAATTTTTAATCACACCTTGGTGGGATGTAGGAGCAAGAGCTTCTTCTGCAACTATGTAGTCTTCCTCCATTACTGAAGGCTTCTCTTCCAAGGTTGTGCCAAAGCTGGTACAAGTCTCCACCCTTTCAATCTTCTTGAGATCTTCTTCAATACCCTTCATGGTTTGGAAAAGGAGAAGGGAAATCTCCTCTTCTGTCATTCTTCCAAGTGGTGGATCCATGGTCTTGTTTTTTCTGTATAATGCATCTTATTTGTGAGGGTAGGAAGCGCATGGGTCTTCCTCTCCTTCTTGAAACCTTCTACAGGTCTCATTGCAACTTTCTTCTCCTTGAAACCCTCTAGGAGTTTCATTTTCTTCTTCTTCCTCCTTTGTCTGTATACCCTCCTTGAAGAGGCTCTTTGTGGATTTGGAATATGATGAGGTAAAACTCATCTTATTCAAAATTATGATCTTTCTCCTTTCTCTACAACACTTTGGCTTGAAGCCACAGGCTGAGCCAAGGATATTGCTCTGATACCACTGTAATAATCCAAATTAAGGAACAACTACAAATTTGGAATAACCTAAGTTATTACCAATGTGGAGCTACAGCCATATACCTCATACATATGTAAAATCACTGAATCTTCAATAAAATATGCAAAAACAACCTTATACAGTGTTTTATAGGCCAAAAGGTGGGGAAAACTGATGATTTATGCCCTAAAACGTGTGTATTCAGAGTTCTGTGTAACAATAAGAGAAATGGCAGGAGGTTATTTTAGATTAGGTCACGAGGTACCTATTCTCCAAATTTCAGCTCAAACAAATAAGTCTAGCTAAGTTAAACAATTTCTCCTTCCTCAACTAGGCTTAAAAACCCTGATTTCCCATGGCTTAAATTATGCAGAAAATGATGAAGCTCCTACAGCATGAATTTCTGAAGGATTTAACTAAAATAATGATGTAATATCAGTATGATTCAATGAATTTATATTAGAAAATACAAATTTATACATGAAGAAAGGCCAAAAAATGAAGTGCTGCAACCATGGGATGAGACAGAAAAGCTGAATAGTGTAATTTACAGGGGGCTGAAGCAATGTTTCATTATATTTTAGATCGACAACAGATCTGAATAGAAAATCACATATCAAAATTGGATCTATATGCAAAAAGAGCTTTTTAGTACATTCCCCTTGGGGATCTCCGTAGAAGATGACTAACAATGAATAGATCTGAGATCTACACCATAGATCTGCAGTAATCTTAAAAAATTTATGAAGAATATGATACACAGTAGATCAGATATGAAAATATAACATGGATTGGTTGGCCAATACATGGATCACCACAGTGAAGGAAAGGAGTCCTTCCATCGGAGATCTCTCTTCCAAACTGTTATCAAATGTACACTGCAACTTTGATTGCAAAGAGGACGCATTTTCCTCAAGTAACTGCATTGAAGAAGTCGAGCACACTTTGGCTTGATGCCAAGATAATAATCTGAAGCTCAAAACAGCTATTGCACTCCTGCCAATGGTTTAGATGACTTCCCCACTGAAAAGATGCAATAGAACTCTTCATATCTGAATAGATTTGATTCCACTTACTGCAAATCACAAGATAGCTCAACCCTCAACATGAGTACTGATGTAATGTAAGGTGAAGCTTGGACAGAATTCTAGATAGTGGATCAATGTAGCACAATCTCCTCCAAGAGACCCTCAAGGAAGAAGAGGAATTCCTAAACAGGAAATTCCTCTCTCCCTAGCTAAACAACTAAGAGATTTTGAGCTGCTCAAGCAATCTCAAAATCTAAGTATCATCAACAACCTTTTCCTTGAACCTTCTTCTTCCTTTTATAAGATGAGGATGTGCAAAACCCTAAACCAACTTGAATCACTTAACCCCTTTCACATGAGGTCCTCCTTCTAGAACTGCATTGTCCCTTTAGGAGATACATTGAACCTAGACAACGTTGTAGATTTGGTTCTGTTGACCCAGTCAAATAGCTCAAACCTGTTTCACACACAAATGGATTTTATTAAGAAAGCCTTGATTTGTCTCTGTTCACATTGGGCATTGATTTATTTTTATGTTTTAGGAGTTTTTCATGTCCTCCTTTACATTTTATTCATCAATAAATAAAATTAAAGATAGAATGAAATATTCCTATTAGCTTGGGCTAATTAGGAATATTACAAAAATGCTTCAAATGCTCTGAAAATTGGTGAACATACTGTACTTGAGCCGAAGTTTCCAAAAATGCCAAGTTTTCCTCCTGAGGATTCCTGAGATGAAAGCGTAGTGCCAAGCACTACAAGAAAAAAGGACATTGGTGAGGGGCGAAAATGGTCACCATAAGCTCATTGGTGAGGGTCAAAAGAGTCTTCGTCACCAAAAATTGAATGTCACCAAAGGTGGCATCGCCAAAAGTATAGGTGTTGTGGTGACATTCAAGGTCCGTCACCAATAATGATTTATAGTGACGGATAGTGACCGTCACCATTTCATATGAGCAATGGTGACAGACAATAGCCTCCGTCACCAAAAAACTGAACATCACCAAAGGTGGCGTCACCGAAAGTATGTGTTGTGGTGACATTCAAGGTCCGTCACGAATATTGATTTATAGTGACGGATAGTGACCGTCACCATTTCATATGAGTAATGGTGATGGACAATAGCCTCCATCACCAAAAAATTGAACGTCACCAAAGGTGGCGTCACCGAAAGTATGTGTTGTGGTGACATTCAAGGTCCATCACGAATATTGATTATAATGACGGATAGTGATCGTCACCATTTCATATGAACAACAACGATTTTTTGTGATGGACCTTTCATGGCCGTCACTATTGGTGCATATATATGGCGACGTTCATTGACCGTCACCATAAACTCATTGGTGACATCAAGGTCCGTCACGAATAATCACTATAATGACAAACAATGACCCTCACCATTTCATATCAACAAAAATGATTTATGGTGATGGAACCTTTATGGTCGTCACTATTGATGTGTATATATGGTAGCATTCATTGACCGTCACCATTTCATATTTTGGTGAGGGTCGAAAAATGTCACCATAAGATCATTGGTGATGGTCATAACAGCGTCCATCACCAAAAACTAATTGTCGCCATTCCATATGAATATCAGGGCATGATGGAATCGAACCACCAACCTCTTGCTTGTAAAGCAGATGCTCTTCCATTGAGCTAGCACCCTTTAAAGAATTCGACTTTTAAAAATTATATCTTGAAACTTTATAGATTGTAAATTCTACAACTTTCAATAAATTAAAGTCTTGACAATCTTTTACTAAACAAGAAAAACATCATCGAAGTTGCATGTCCCTACCTAATGGTTATGGAAGTTATGAAAAGTGGGTTGAGGGAAAAATAGTTACGTATAAGAGACACTACAACAAACCAACTCCTCAATGTTTCTCCAATGACTGCCCAAGAAGCTCCTCACTGTTGCTCCAAAGATTTCCCAAGAGACTCCTTAATGTTGCTCCAAAAACCAACTCCACCTTCACAAATTCCTCAAAAATGCTCACACTAATGTAATGAGGTAGTTGTGAGGAAATGAGAGGGGTTGGGTAGCTTTTATAGATTTGGGATGGGTTAGAGGGCATACCAAAACCCTAAAAGCCAACTTAAATCTAATTTGGGGTCTGAAATTCGTCATTTTGGTGGGTCGCGATCGAGTTTGACTGGCTCGGTCGAGCCAAGATGGACTTTATCGAGCCGACTGGTTTGTTACCGAACCAGCCGAGTTAGTGACTGACTCGGTCGGTTCGGTAACAAATCGGCTTTTGGCCCAATTTTTGTACCAAGCTGACCCAATCAGGGGGTTGGCTCAGGCAACTTGGCGGAATTTTAAAACATTGGTTGAAACATCTTAGAAGATTTATTATTGTCTAATAATCAATGGATAATTGTTCTAAGAAGGCAAGTGCTCTAAATTGTTATTTAAAGCTAGCATTTATTATCTTGCATCTTGTAGTTATTGAGTAATTGTATCATTAACATCTCTTGTTTATTATTGTCACTTGTTAAATTGGAACTTGTCTTGTGGTTGAGATTACCCTTTATAAGCATTGTAAAGTACTTGATATCTTAAAGCAAATCCTAACCAAGTACATTTGAGTAATCTTACCTAAATACACACTCATTCACCTTGCATAGCATTCTAAGCTACTCTTGCATATAATAACTTACTTCCAAGCATAAGCTTGGTTGATAGAAACAATAGGACCTCTTTTCTAAATTTAGTTTGAAGGACTTAGCACCTCTTTAGTGATTAACACAATGACCTTGCAGTCGTCAGAGCCACAGTCTCTGCAGTGTCGGAGGCATCTGGTGGTTAGTGTTGAATTGTGTAGCTTGGGAGGTACTTCCAGCCCAAGGGTTCGAGGTTTGGAGGAAAAAGTGCCACAAGGGAAGCTTGTGGGCTTGGAACCCAAGTGTGGGATTTTGGCACCCAATGAGTTTTGGGACACAACCAAGAAGAAGACACAGCATATGATGGACAAGTATGATGGTGCTCGGCGATACAATTCTAACGCATCGATAATCGTCTGATTCCGAGTTGTCCTTTGGGAGATATGAATTTTTGAAGATGACATAATTATTAATTCACCAAGTAGGTTGACTCGAAGGAATTTGGAGATGTCTCTTCATCATGATTTAGTGGAGGATAACTTGTCTATAAAAGGAGGATGAGTTAGTATTGTTTGAGCATCAGAATTGGGCAAGTACATCTCTGAATTTGTTTGGGTTTAGTTGCAGTTGGAAGAGGCCTTGTAAGGAGAAAATTAGGACAGCGTGGAGGATGCTTATTTGCATAGAGGAGAGGTAAAGTTGTTGTAGGTACGACGTGCCTCTTCTAGGTTTTTTTTAGGCCTCATTTAAGGTCTGTCCCAAGCTCGGACTTGCTGGAACAGAGGCCGCAGGAAGAGGAGTTGTTTGCAAACTGCTTTGAGGGTTGCACGTGGAGGAGGAAGGTGGATTGGGTATGATGTAAGGGAGCCGTAGTGGATTGTGGTAGGCCGCAAGCCTAGCCACTCCAAACAGGGCAGTGTGGAGTCTTTAAAGGCTGCAACATGCCCACAACAACAACCCATACATAGGGCACCTTGTCTTGCCTAGGTCACAGCTAGAAGGAGGTTGTCAGTGGCTGGTTAGTGGTTGTTGCAGCCTGCAAAGTGCCCTAACCAGGACAGCAATAATACAGTATTGTAACAGCAGTGTTTGTGGAGGTGTATTGGGTCAAGAAGTGACTGAATCGGATCAGTTTGGTTGTTGACTGTGGAAGCCAAGTAGTGAAGTGGACAAGGGTGTCGAGAGCACTTCAAGTGGTGGCAGAACCATAGTGGATGGTTGGGTGTCATAGAGCTGTTGGAGGGTAGCGAGATTGGATACCCAAAGTAGCCCTATACAAGCTATCTTGAAGGACGAAGAGCAGTTGAAGGTTGGGTGAAGGACAGGGCCAAAGTGCAACACTCTGATGTGTAAGAGTTGTTGCTAGCCTGACAAATTGGAGCTCGAGTGTTGGCCAGCCTAGAGAAGCAGATTGGATCATGCCAAGTTCACTCTACAGAAGGATGTGCAGCAGTGGTTGGGGGAAACCCTCCTAGAGTCTCGATGTGTAGATGCCTTGATGGCCTAAGGCACTACTAATGAGCAGAATGGAATCGAAATACCGATAGGACAAAATACGACATTGTGTTTGTCAGTGTATCTTGTTTACCATAGACTATTGTATTATTCAGATTTGATCTAATATAATGAAGATTGGGGATTGTACATTATTATACAATTTTGTTTAAAACTATGTATATTGTGCATATGTGATTTACTGCTTTATAGTTTCCATTGTGCAAAGTATTTTATGGTTGAGATTCTTGGTTTGTTATCGTATGTGATTTAAGACTCTAACCTAGATCCAAGGTCACGAAAATTCAACATGGTATCAGAGCGTATCTGAACTACTTTGGAAGCTAGTAAATCAGAGTTTACACAACGAAGTACAGTGTGAGAGGGAGTTGGTTGCATTGTGAGTCTCTGAGCATCTTAATTGGGCAAGTACATCTCTGAATTTGTTTGGGTTTAGCCACAGTTGGAAGAGGCCTTGTAAGGAGCATATTGCCATAGTGTGGAGGAGGCTTATCTGCGTAGAGGAGAGGCCAAGTTGCTGTAGGTACAGTGCCTCTTCTAGGTCTGTTTTAGGCCTCATTTAAGGTCTATCCCAAGCTCGGACTTGCTGGAATAGAGGCCGCTGAAAGAGGAGCTCTTTCCGCACTGTTTTGAGGGCTGCACATGGAGAAGGAAGGTGGATTGGGTATGTTGTAAGGGAGCCACAGTGGACTGTGGTAGGCCACAGGCCTAGCCACTCCAAACAGGCCAGCGTGGAGTCTTTAAAGGCTGCCACATGGCCACAACAACAGCCCATACATAGGGCACCTCGTCTTGCCTAGGCCGCAGCTAGGAGCAGGTTGTCCAATGGCTGGTTAGTGGTTAGTGCAGCCTGCAAAGTGCCCTAACCAGGACAGCAGTACTACAGTATTGTAACAACAGTGTTTGTGGAGGTGTTTTGGGTCAAGAAGTGACCGGATCGGATTAGTTTGGTTGTTGAATGTGGAAGCCAAGCAGTGAAGTAGACAAGGGTGTCGAGAGCACTTCAAGTGGTGGCAGATTCCGCAGTAGATGGTTGGGTGTCATAGAGTTGTTTGAGGGCAGTGAGATTGGCTACCCAAAGTAGCCCTAGACAAGCTATCTCGAAGGACGAAGAGTAGTTTAAGGTTGGATGAAGGACGGTGCCGAAGTGCAACACTCTGATGTACAAGAGTTGTTGCTAGCCTGGCAGATTGGAGCTCGGGTGTTTGCTAGCCTAGATTAGATTGGATCAACCCAAGTACACTCTATAGAAGGGTGTGTAGCATTGTTAGGGGGCCAACTAAGTTTCCAGTATTTCTAGATGAAGCTCTTGCAGGTAAATCTTTGCATAGCGTAAATGAAAATCATTGCTTGTCAAAGATAAAACTATAGCCATATAACTGAGAAATCTATTTGAACAAAAATTCATGAAAACAACAAAAAATTTGGAGTAAAGAAAATCACCTAACACCTTCCACATCCCCTTCTGAGACCATATGATGAAGAACATTTGAGTATCCTATACAAATTCCAAGACAGATGAAGGAGATGGCTCTATCCATGTAGTCTCAGAATCTTTTGATGGATCATTGCCATGAGCAACCATGAAATCTATGAGTTTTTACCCACAAAAAAATTATAGATTTCAGTCTTACTCTCAGGCTCAGCTCAATGGCAAATAATGATAATCCTGTTGCAATTAAGTTTTTTGACAAAAAGAAGTATGCCTCTTCCAAAAAGTGGTTACACAGTACTCAAGCCAAGCATGACAAAAATAGTACAATATCCCAGTAAAATTTGGTCCATCATTAATCAGTAATCATATTTATGGAAGAAATATTTCTTCACCTGACTGATCTACTTATTTTGTTTAACATTGATGGAAAGTCATGCAGCACATTTTCCCCATTCTATGGTGAAAGTCACAACTGTTTTTAATTGTGCCATCTTAGCAGTATAGTAACTAGCAAGCAACACAGGAAATAACAAATCTGTGAGCAAACTGCATATGTACATACTAAATACACTTCACATCAGTTGCATCAAGCAAATATACCATAAGTTAAAATTAAAATAATCAAAGAAAGCCTTACGTTTCAAATAGCAACATAAAGCTTCCCACTATATTCTTACTTGTCTAGACTTGCAGGAGGGCTAAGAGGAATCTCCTGCAAATGGCGTAAAAATATGGGCAGCATTGCATGAAAAGTGGGTCTCTTTGAAAGCTTGAACTGTTAACATTCACCAATCATCTTCCACAGCTCTCTTGGGATTCCAACACCAACAACACTAGCATATTCAGGTGGCTGCCTTTGACCCTTGACAACAGCTCAAGAGATCTCCTCTAAACTTAGGTTATTCCACCTACATGACAAATCTCATTAAATATCTAGCAACTGTGTTTCATATAGAGGGTACCATGTTTGCACATTATAGAAGAAAAAGGGAATTGAAGATTGGACTTCTCAACTACAAACACAAGGGTAGACACAATATAACTTACGGAATTGCTCCAGTGCACATCTCAACCAAGCTGCAACCAAAACTCTAGGCATCAGATTCTGAAGAAATTCCATTTCCTTCATCCCAAAAAATGTTCAAAGAAGACTTCTTGAGTGGTTCCCAAGCTTCGGTTCAAAGAAGACTTCTTGAGTGGTTCCCAAGCTTTGGGGGCTGTATAATGAGGATTCAACATAGTACACTCCACACATGAATGTGTCCTTATCACATCATCCTCTGGGGTTGAGCGAGGTCTTCTGCATTGAGGTTTCTTCAAAAATTTTGGAAGACCAACATCAGAAACTACTGCTCGCCCTCTTGCATCCAAAAGAAGGTTGGATGGTTTGAGATTAATACACGAGACACCTGCTGCATAAAGCTCTGCAACACCACGAGAAATATCTGCACCATATCTTCATACACGTTTCCAATAAGATTCATCAATGCATATTAGTATCACCCTTCTAAATATTGATTAAATCTCAGATACCATTAAAAACTCACACTTTTAATCACAAATTCAATTGCAGACATTCTACAAACAATGAACCAGAAATTAAAATCAAATTTGTAGATGCATAATCTATAATGTAGTGATATTAGAAACTATTTACTCCACTGTTTGCTGCATCCTTCACTGTTCGCTCACCATTTGTTTGCTGCCTCCTTAACTCTGGTAGAAAATCTTGTAAAATCATGAGTTTGGGGGTGGGGGTGGTTTTGAAAAGAAAATAAACATCATAAGAATAAGGTTTACATTTGTCTCTATCTCCTTTTGTGATGCTTCCATTAGTGAAACCTCTTCTTTTGAGAATCACCAAAAGATATAATGGGTGGCACTGAGTGGTTTCCAAAGCTTTGGGGACACCCCTGGAAACCATGTTAGATAAGAAAATAATCTCATGGAAAGTGTTCTTATGACGATTTCCATTCCACAGGTTATCATATCCAAAAACCATATAACATGAGTGCATTATATTTTATGCTCTTCTAAATATCAATGCAGTTCCTAATTTTGTGCATGGTCAGCAGAATGGAGCAATGTTCCATATGCCAGAGGACCCTCCATCGCGAAAGAGACCAAGGGAGGCTGTGGATATTATT
This sequence comes from Pinus albicaulis, assembly GCA_034641835.2. Taxonomy (NCBI): domain Eukaryota; kingdom Viridiplantae; phylum Streptophyta; class Pinopsida; order Pinales; family Pinaceae; genus Pinus; species Pinus albicaulis. Next base: position 1,371,447,149 of record CM076579.1, on the reverse strand, counting down.
TCTTTGCAACATCAGAGACCCCTGTTAATAAATTTGTGCAACCTTCATCAGCAAGCCCCAGCTGCAGGACCAGGGAATGTACCACACTCAGTGGGTACTGTATCAACTGGTCTCCGTCTAGCATTTGAGGATGAACAAGTCAATTCTTCAATACCATCTGCAACGAAAGGCGATGCAGCTTCTACCCTTCATTTTCTAAGAGCGCATATAACATCACAGTTGCAAAAACAGAAATAAGAGCTTGATCAATTTGTGAGGGCAGAGGCAGATCAGTTGAGGCAATCTCTTGAAGAGAAGAGGCAGAGGCATCTATCTATGCTTTCTATGATTGAGGAAAGCGTCTTGACGCAAATAAGGGAAAAAGATTTGGAGATGGAGAAGTTCAATATTAGAAACAGAGAACTAGAGGAGAAGGTCAAATAGCTGAAACTGGAAACTTGCATATGGCAAAGCAAAGCGAAGCATCCAGAAGCCATGGTGAAATCCATGAGAAAAACTATTTTGGTTTTACTATTTTGGTTCAGATATGGATTGTATTTAGTGCTCTATTTTGATTATATGCATCCTTACTAGCTATACACATGAGAGAAATTTTCATATTTGTGTATAATGGTTTGGATTCATATGGATGTACATGAATATTTATTTTTTAATCAAAATTTAAATATTTTATGTATTTTTGGGTCATACATTTTTTTCTGGTTGACACCAGTTTCCAGTTTTAGAGGTCCACTAGTCTGGTTCTAATAACAATGAAGAAAACAAGATTCCCCTTCCTTGCTCATGTCAGCGGGGAGCTCTTGTCTGACCCATTTTTGGCTCCTGTTGTAATTATCTAAGTGAACATACATCTCCCTCTGTGGCCTTGATATGTGCACATTATATATCATATATGTGGCATTTTCAACAAAATAATTCAAAACTTCCCTCATCTAGATTGGAGGAATTCCAATTCCAATAGTCCAAACTCTCATCTCATAAAAAATAATGTGTAAAAAGGTGAGGATAAAGCTGAATAGGTTCTACCAGAAATGTCGATGCCAGATGGTCTAACCTCCACAAAAATGCCTGTAACTTTTTCATTCCAACCTAATTTAGTTTCAATAATTACAGAACCTAACTTTCTCATCTCTAATCCACAACGAACCCAGGAAGTCATTCAACAACAGACAGAGATCATGATTGCTTTCCTTGCAATGTTAATTTTTCAACAAAAACATTCAAAATTGGAACAATAAGCTAATAGGGCCAATTGTTCATGTAAATACAGTAGTGCTTGTCATAACCACAACACGAAGATATTGGTTTTCCTATAGCTATCAATATTTCAGTGCCCTGGAAGACCACTTCTATTGTGGGTGAACCATAATTCACATTCTTTCTTCTGAAACAGACTCAACTTTTGAAGCAAACACCAATGCACTACAAAAAATATTATAATTATGAATACTATGGACCATGAATACTATGGACTGACAAATACAAAAAATCAATGTCTTTGAAGCAACATGTGATATCTTGATTCTTGAAAAATATGGTTATCAGTCTTAATAATGGCTCTCACTTTGCAGCTTCTAACCCTAGGATGTCAACAAATTCAGTGCAAACAGATTCTGAGGAAGAAACAGCTCACCAAATGATGAAAGACATTGATTTTGGAAAGCCAAACTCCTTTCCTTCCAATAATGCGCAGGAAGAAGTCAACACTCATAATGTTTTTCGCTAATATCTATGTTTAGTAAAGTAATTAGAAGATTATGTGGTTTTAAGTTGTATACCCAAGGAATTTTGGGATGTACAACTTTGAATCTATGCAAGTTTTGCTTTGCAGCATATGAGACTTGCTTATTTTGTTTGAATACTGTGGGCAATAGTATTTTGTACTTTTTTTAGAACTTTTATGATACAAAGTTTCCCAATTTTGGTTTTTTAACAAAAAATGGTAGTGTACTTCAAGTAAATTATGGAGTCTAGGTGCATTTTAATGCCTAAATAATAAAATAATATTTTAATCAAGGAAGTTTGTAGACAATTTAACAAAATCCTATGGAATATAATAAATAAAAACAAGACTTCCATAAAATGCATTAACACAGTTCCAATCAAACAATGATTCTCATAAGATATTTTATCCTTTTCTACTAGGTAAAACACTTCAAATAATGTTAACCCCTATTCAACTTTCTTTCAGGGATGCCCCATATTCAACGTTATTTTACATATATAATTAAAAAAGAACAATAAACAAAACTGAAATTTTTGAATTCACGGGATCTTTGCAAAAATAATGTGTTAGAAAAAATTATTGCCAACAAAAATACTTTCTTGTGTAAATCTTGGAAAACTTTGTCACTATAAGAGCAGTTACAAATAGCTTTTAAGTGTGAATGATTGTTGTCTCGAACATTTTAAGTAAAAAATGATTTCAGCTCAAAGAACTCAAGCTTGAGGTCAAGATAAATTTTCCAAGTAAAGAAATATATCAAAGTAATACAAATATCCCACAAGTAGCATACATAAGAATAAGGCAAAATACCTTGTTCATACACATTTCAAAGCTTTGAGGAGAAAAATACCATTTTAATTACAATTATTCAGAAATAGGTAAACAAAATATCTTCAAACAAACAGCGGCATGGATCTCATTACACAAAAATCAACAAGAACATCGTTTCTCTGACCAAAAAAAAATCTTCTTTCAAAGTACGTCAATTCATGGTAAGCTCCATTCAAAGATATTTGCGGTTGTGAAGAAATCTAGGTCATAAGGCAAACAAAATTAAAGGCCTACCAAACAAATGATACATACCAGACTCATGGTGTTCATGCTAGTATCATATGGGTGCAATAATATCTAAACAGTCCCAATGACACCAATTCGTTGAGCTTATGCCAGTTTACTAATGGGTTCAAGAAAAAGGAAATTGGGTGGCCATTTTCCAGTTTGAATTGAATAATTTGGGTTTCAAATTGTTGCTAGTGAAAGTCTACTCTTTTTTACTTAAAGTCCCTGTTGGGGCCATAAAGAGCTAGGTAAAGATGCATTATTCCTTACTACCATAATGAAAGATTTTGGCCCCGAAAAGGATAAGAAATTGTCTCCATTGAGCATGATGGGCTTCAAAGTCCAAGGAAACAGACATAGAAGAAGCGGTCAGAGTAATAGAAGCACAACCCATCTTGGGGATGCTCAGTCTCGTTGCGTCATTTGGAAAAGACCAACCGTTCTGCCATGCACCCAAAGGTAGCAGAAAATACGGAGCCCAGCGACTCCCAAGATCCAAGTCACGCATTTTTTCTTAGATTTTGGCCCCGAAAAGGATAATAAATTGTCTCCATTGAGCATGATGGGCTTCAAAGTCCAAGGAAACAGACATAGAAGAAGCGGTCCGAGTAATAGAAGCACAACCCATCTTGGGGTTGCTCAGTGTCGTTGTGTCATTTGGAAAAGACCAACTGTTCTGCCATGCACCCAAAGGTAGCAGAAAATACAGAGCCCAGTGACTCCCAAGATCCAAGTCACGCGTTTTTTCTTGGATTTTGGCCCCGAAAAGGATAATAAATTGTCTCCATTGAGCATGATGGTCCAAGGAAACAAACGTAGAAGAAGCGGTCTGAGTAATAGAAGCACAACCCATCTTGGGGTTGCTCAGTCTCGTTGTGTCAATTGGCAAAGACCAACTATTCTGCCATGCACCCAAAGGTAGCAGAAAATACAGAGCCTAGTGACTCCCAGGATTCAAGTCATGCGTTTTTTCTTGGATTCCACCTGGTGTATTTTGGTAGATCCACCGTAATCCTTCCCCATTCTACCCCCCCGTATATCTATCCAACACAATCGTTAAATACTTCAAATCCCTCAATAACAATTTCAACTACTGAGGTAGCAAGAGAAACACTTGCAGCAACAGAAAGTGTTTGTCCTAATCTATTAATAATTTTTTTGATAAATCAAATATATAACCATAATTTGCAGTAATGGAAACGACAATTTCAAAAAACTTGAAGATGGAGTCCAAATAAAAAGGAACCTAATTGGAAATCATCCTTCAATCGATAACTATTAACAAGTCAGAAGCCCCAATGGTATGAGCTACATTTACAAGCTACGGTGAGTTGCTCCTTCCTTAAAAATGTATTGAATAACATTGTGTGTTATCTGTGGGATAGATACTGCAGTTTTGTATTCTTTATAATTTTACAAAATTTGTAATCGCACAGGAGGCAGAACTTTGTTTCCTTTTGACAAAAAAATGCAGAATACAAAGTCTTCAAACAGAGATTAACTACAATTTTTTTTTGTTACAACACATGCTTAAGAAAACTAACAAAAATTCAAAATAAAAGGCATGATTTAAAATCCAACGAAATTGGAAACGCTATAAATTAAATAACTGCAAATATAATCACAAAAGGCTGAATATTTAAACTTAAATGCACCAAGATCCTGGGTAGAACAAGTGGCATGACAATGTGAAATAGAACAAGCAAGAAGCTAATTTCATCAAGAAATAGAGTTTGACAAAATTACCTCGTCAGCCATTTCGGCCTCGTCACTGCTAGAAGCATCTTGATCGTCGGTTGGGCTGGACGCATCGGTCGGTTGATTGTCTTCATCGTTTTCTGCTTTCCGCCGAGTTACTGTTTCGAGTTCTTCCTAGTAGTATGGAAAGCCCGAGGGAAAATTCGAAACCCCTTTTTTAGGTAGTAAACCATGTATGGCATATTCAGATTGCACTTATAGACATATTAGAACCATACGTTTGTATATTTTCCCTTAGATATGGCTCAATGAGAGCCACGGAGATCCAGATCAAAAACCAAACAGAGTTTACAGAACATCAAAACACCAAGCGCAGGGATAGTTACCATCATAGAGCTCTACCACCAACAAGATTATTACAAAACCAAAACATAAGACCATTTGCATATTCCACCGTAACCCCATCACCACCACCCCAAGGTAGCCACGCGAGCCACGGCCTCCATGGCCGCCCCCATTTCCTCTAGACTAGGCTGGGTTAACGGTGATGCTCCTCAAGCATCTTGCCATTCATTGCATCAATGGCATCCCTCGTGATTACTCATCATCGAAAGTCCAACCCACTAACATAGGACTGGAACCAGAACCGGGAACAAGCAGAACTAAAGAATGGCATCCCTCGTCGATTACACATCGTTGAAGGTCACAAATCCGAATCCACGCAATCTACTGGTTTCCAAACTTCACAGAGCTAAAGATCAAGAACCCACTAACATAGGACCTGAACCAGAACCGGAAACGAACAGAACCAAACGAACCAGGGTCATGCAGCCCCATTAACGAGTCAGCGCAAATTTGAAACCCTTGGACCAGCGTTTGCTATAGTTCCAGTGAGCCTTCTATCTGTGGATTGGGAAATTTTCCCTCCAAATGCATTTGGTTTTACCTACTCCGGTTTCAATGAAAAGAATAAAAAAATTTCACCGCCATTTTTTATTAATTTATTTTCATTTCTTCAAATTTATTTTCATTTTTCAGCCTTGAGTGGATTGGGAAATTTTCCCTCCAAATGAAATTTTTTTTCCCTTTTAGGATTTCAATAAAAAGAGTAACAAAATTTCACGGCTATATTTTATTAATTTATTTTCATTTTTTCTGAAAATTTCCCTTCCAAATGCCTTTGTTTTTCCCTTCTGGGATTTCAAATAAAAAAGAGTAATAAAATTTCACCACCATGTTTTATTAATTTATTTTCATTTTTTCTCGAAATTTTCCATGCATTTGTTTTTCCCTTCTTGGATTTCAATAAAAAGAATAAAAAAATTTCACTCTCATATTTTATTAATTTATTTTCATTTTTCAGCCTACTATCGGTGGATTGGGAAATTTACCATCCTAATGCATTTGTTTTTACCTTCATAAATTTGAGAGTGGGGAAGGATTCCCCTAGGTTTGGAAGTTCCCACCTTTTTTATGCCAAGATTTCACTAGAGCCTTTTGAGTCCGTGTTGGTCCACTCTAGTAGGGAAAAGGGAAAAGGTTCTCAAAGAAGTAATGAAACATGTTGGCCTTAATATATCATTAGTTTTAGATGTAAAGATATCTCATTTATATAGTATTATAATTATATTATTGTTGTAGTTTTAATTTTTGTTGAGTTATAGAGTTAATGAATATATGTAAGTGTAGGTAATGATTTTAATGGAGGGCATTATAAGTTTAATTCAAAGAAATTGAAAAATGGAGAGGGTCATGAAATCAATACAAAGATCTTCATAGGGTTTAAGGGGTGTCAAGGTGGTAGAATATTGCAATTAAGAGAACTATATAGCAATTTAGGAAATATTGATACAAATTTCACATATGTATATGTTGTGGTGCAAATGTAACGATGTTTTTGAAATTATTTTGTAAGGTATGACAATGATCAAGTTTGCCATGTTTTTTAGAAGTATGCATGTGTACGTAATGGTGGACTAAATGACTTATGTTAGGTGGGATGAGGTTGAACCCCAACAAATACAAGCAAGGAGATCAATCTAGTAACGTTGGTGGTGTGGGTCAAAGAGCATTGGGCTATTTAACTTGCTTTCACATACATTTGTTTTTTGGATTGAAATTTTTTTAATGAACACAAGCAAGTGGAAATTAATTGATTTTAGAAATTGCAATGTGGTAGAAGCATCTCAAAATCTAGGAAAGCACCACTTTAACTCAATAGTCAAAACTAAGTGGTATCTATTTTACGAAAGTCACTCTAGACTTGGACCTAACCCTTATCTTAAATAAACAACCCCCTTAAGAAGGAAATTTGGCCCATGAGGGGTGAACATGTCACATGGCAATATTGAACACTTGTGGGGGAATAATAACACACTATTTTCACCCACCAAGCAATAAGAAAACCCCCATCAATGTTATGCACTACTTTAAATGGGTTGAGTGTCCTTCGATGCCTCGAACAATCATATTGAATTTATGTGATGTTAACTAAATTATTAACCAACAAAACATGTCTTCAATAATGGTAACAATATTTGTACACTATTTATTTCATTGAACATTCAAATGAGGCTTTACTACTTGTAACCTACCATACATGTAGTTGATCAAGTTGACCAACCTAACACGCTTCTACTAGTGATAACCAAAAGGTACATGTTGGTAATCGGGTGACCAATGTGGTATGCCTCAACATTCGTAATTGAACATAAATGTTGTTGATGGGGTTGACCAGCCTAACATACCTCTCGCAATTGTAGTTAAACATGCATGTCGATAGGGTTAATCTCCAAGATAGTGTTAATAAAAAATAGATGTTAATAACCAACCTAACACATCACTAACAATGACAATGGAATGTGCATGTCAATAAATAAATTAATCGACATGACATGTTTTTCATTAAGATGATTGACATGACACGCAACTCGCTAAGTTGACCAACTTGACAAATTATTGGTTTTGTTAATGAACTAAAATGCCTTTAATGAACACAACCAAATGTGCATGATGTTGAACAAGTAAACCAACCTGACATACCTTTAACAATAGTAACAATGTGTGCAATTTGTGGATTGGGAAAACCAAACTAACATACCTATGATAATCGGAATCGACCATACATGCCTATTATGATCAACCCTTCACGAGTTTCGTTGATTTCATGCAAAATTAAGCATGTCATGTAACTCTTAGACTAACTTTGATACATACACAAATTAAGTTTGTATTTACTTGTTAGAGTTGTGTTAAAGTGTTTCCCCTTTAAATTTCATAGTTTTGAATCCAAGAGAAATTAAGGTATGTATACCTCCATGGATTAAATAGTTAAATCATTGCATGAAGGGCATCCATTGTCCCACGAATAAGGGGGTATCACATGCCAATTTAGCATCTACCTATATTATAACTTTATATTAAATACTATTATTATTTTCTTGTGTTAATATGAGTGCTTTTAATATTTAATATACAGTTAAGTAGATTACCCCTTGACTAATTAGTGAAGTATTTCATATTGGATGAGAGAGTTGTAAGGTTGAAATTTCTATACCTCATGTTAATTTGGGTGTTTGTATCATTTCAATGCAAAATTGGATTTCATACATATCCATGGATCCATTAAAGGCATTTACACATGCCAACCAAAGACATTCAATAGTTGGGTTAGAACTAGCGGTTGGGAGGAGTTCATTATCATATTAATCCAAGGGTTTCCATACTAGAGAAATTAGGGCATGTGTTTGATTTATAGGCTAATGTTTGAATGATATGAGGAGACGAGTTAGTGCAAGTCCTTCTTATGGTAAGGCCCTGCACCTCTTCCTTTATTTCTTAAAGTAAAGTTGAAATAAGTGATTACAAATATATGATACTGCATATAATGTGCAAACCATTCATAACATCACGACATTAAACATTTGCATGAGATGCAACTTATTTCATGTTCAATAGATTTTTTCCTTTAAAAAATAAATATATAGTACCATGATATAATATAGTGATTCACCAACATTGAGCACCAAACAAATGACCTAAACAAAAAATGTTATTTATGGTGAATATCATCCACCATAAAATATGATTATTAGCCACTCTGACACCCTAATTTTATGGCCACTCATTGAACATGACTCCAAGAGTTGTTTCGAGCTTCTTAAACTTATTCTTTCCCAAAAGACTGACAAGGATGTCTCATCACTGTAGCATTTTTTCTGCATCTTTCATCAAATTCTCTGCAACCACGTTTTTATGTTATCCTCAATTAACATTTCAATTCCACACGTTTTCTTGTTGCATATTTTAAAGGGTTTCCTTCATTATCATGGCAGACATAGAGTCGCATTCATGGGTCCTTCTGTGTTTTAGGGACCATCTGATTACTTGTAGTGGTTTCTCTCTAAATCAACACATGGCAAGTGTGGTATGATCAAACAAAACATATTAGCACCTAAAAGGCCATCGATTTTGAGTTAATCCCTACCCTACGCCATGGAAAATTTTTTGGTTTGAATAACTTTTGTCAATGAATAACATCATTGTGAGTAAAAAGGTAATGCAGTTTGGCTTGGCATCTGCTTGCTGCATTAGGGGGTTTAATGGGTTAGGGGTTAAGGGTTTAGGGATTAGGGGTTAAGGGTTTAGAGGTTTAGGGTTTAGGGATTAAATGGGTTAGGGGGTTAGGGGATTTAGCAGTTAAAGATTTTACAGGTTAGGGGTTAGGGGTTAACGGGGTTAGGTTTACGGGGTTAAATGGGTTAGGGTTTTAGGGGTTTAGGGTGTTAAATGGGTTAAGTGTATGGAATTATGGTTTAAGGGGTGACAGGTTTAGGGTTTAGGGGTTAAATGGGTTAGGGGTTAAGGGTTTATAGGTTTAGGGTTTAGGGTTTCAATGGGTTAGGGGTTGGGAATTAGTGTTCAAGGGCTTAGGGGTTAATATGATAGTTTCGTTGGTCTTTGTTTGTGCACAATAGTTCTTTATTCTTTGTGTCACAATGTAACAATTTGGTAGGTATTGTTGCTTGTTGCCATGTCTTCTCTATTTATTAATTTCTAGTATTTTTTAGCCATTTCTTTACATTTATTGATGAAAATGTCTATTGAAATTAAACCAAATGTATGTTCATTCTCCAGTTTCAAACTCAACCACAATGATGTCACACAATTTAAGTCTGGAGAATGGACATCTAATGAAGTCTCAATAACCACACTGCACCTCATGACTGCTACAGAAAAGCTTAAGTTTGAGTGTCCCACATTCATGAGAAATTTTGCGATTATACTCTTGCTCCACCTGATTGTGTCCTGGAAATACCCTTGTTTGTTACAAAAACATCCTAATGTTGTTGACCTTGTCCCTTAACAGACCAAGGAAACAGATGAGACTGAGAGGAATGGAAAGCACTACAAAGTTGGAGAGAGTAAAAAAGACTAGGATGATTTAAAGGATAAGATTGAAGAATGTAACCGTGATGAAACAACTGAATTTTTTCCCAAAAAAACAGTTGATAATGTGAAACCTTCTTTTATACCAGTCAAGAAAGACTACATTCATGTGAGAGCAAGAAGAGGCCAAGCGACCGATAGGCATAGCCTGGCAGAGAGGGTATGGTTCCCTCTTTTTAATGAAATATTTGATCTACATTTTTTATATCGAAGATTAACCGTTTTAATCTTGCCAACAAAAGGGAATTAACCCAATCGTAGGTCCCAACTAGACCGGCTCTCCTTTGGAATGGATAATCCCAACGAGTTTTAAGGATTGTTATAAGGGTTAGGGTAATAATGAGTTAGTGGTTAAGGGATTAGGGATTAGGGCCTTAGGGCTTAGGGGAATAAGGGCTTAGGGTTAGGGGTTAGGGGAATAATGAGTTATTGGTTAAGGATTGGAGGGTTAAGGGTTAGGGGATTTAGGCGCATTTAGGGTTAGAGGAATAATGTGTTAGTGGTTAAGGGATTAGGGATTGGGATTAGGGGAATAATGATTTAGTGGTCAAGGGGTTAGGGATTTAGGGGTTAGGGGTTAGGGGATTTAGGCGAATTTAGGGGTTAGGGGAATAATGAGTTAGGGGTTAAGGGATTGCGAATTGGGGGCTTATGGGTTAGGGGATTTAGGCGCAGTTAGGGGTTAGATGAATAATGAGTTAGTGGTTAAGGGATTAGGGATTAGGGGCTTAGGGGTTAGGGGATTTAATAGTTAGGGGTTTTAGGGGTTAGGGGTGAGGGATTAATGGGTTACAGGTTGAGAGTTACTGGCTTCACGTTGGCAATTCGTGTGAAAAATAATTGTGCATTGGAGTTCGGAGGTGGTGAAAGGATAAGGTAAGGGAAGATGAGGGAGCCCAACATTAGAATCCTAAATATGGTTTGGTGTTGGTCCTGATGCTGGCCTATGAAGAGGAAGTGTAAATTTCGCAGGAAGGTTTACGAAGGGAGTGGCTTGTGTGTGCTTGTCATGGGAATTTGTTGGTACGGTGTGTTCAATCGCTCCCTGCTGCTCAGTTTCTTAGCCATTGACTACGTCTTGGTTAAGGATAGGAAGTTGAAGGGAAGTGAGATCACTCGTTTCCATTTTTCTTGGCTTTCAGTGAGTTTGTTTTTTGTGATAAGGGAGGAAGCTGGAATTTGCAGTCCAGGAAACCTCGAGGGTGGTGGTAGAAAACTAGTTTCTTTTCCAAATTTCATGCCCTCCAGCGTGGGTGTGACAGTGTTTGTTGGATTGGTGTGTGGTCTCTATGTGGATAATTTAGAGGCTGGTCACTGCCCTTGGGGAAGTTACACTCAGGCGTCGGATACTTTGTCATTATTTGTTGTTCAATTTCCTGTGTTGGTTTAGTGGGTGATGGTATTTGGTTTTGCTGGTGGTAGAAGTATTTATCTGGTAGTGGGAGGTGTCTTTGTGCTTACTTGTGGTTGTGGGAGATGACATTTGGCTCCTTCGCTGGTGGTGTTTTTTCTATAGTGGGGGGTCTGGTCTCTCAAATCTGCACATGGCGGGGTTCCTCGACCTTGGTGAATTATGAAACCCCTGGTGTGGTGTGGGTGTTCTCACTCCCCTGTCATCCATGGCCTTGTGGGGGTGGCAGACTCAGAAATAATCATGGCAGCTCCACGCTAGGGTGGAAAGACTGCGGGGTGTGCACGACTCGTTAGTGTGAGTGCGCATGGGGGTGGTGGAGGAGGTAAGCAGGGGGATAAAAAAGGTGGGGGTTTGAGTGTTCAAAAGTAGAGTCGTTAGGGTAGAGGAGGCCATGTTGGCAAGGGGAATTGTGGGTTTGATTGATTTGAGGTAAATGAGGGGCAGGTTATCCAACATTGTTGCCTAGAGAACGGTCGTGCACTTATCAATAGTCTGATGGAAAGAGTGGAAACAATTGAGAGATTTTATCGTGAGGAGAATGCAGAGAAGATGGCAACTTTGGAATGAATGCACTATTTACAGTGCCAAGTCTGAGAGAGACTGGTAGTTTTTTGGCGAGGCCAAAATCAACTCACTGAGAAAGTAGAAAAGCTGGAGACTTGGTTGGCGCACTTTGAAGGGCATGGTTAGTGTGACTTCTGTCGTCCACCGCATCTAGGAACAACCTTAGACAACCATGCATCCATCACGTTGAACTAGTATGCTATTTGGTGTTCTTTATATTTTATATGTGTTTTGGTGCCTCTAGCCCAATCGTTTATGCATAATGTCCCTAGTCCCTCTTTTGCATTTTTTTGCATCTGGTGCAATTTTTGGTCAACAAACCAAGTCGAGGTGAGACCACCTTCTTTGTAACTAGCTATATGTATTCCTTTTCCCTACATGAATATAACATTGACTTACAAAAAATCAAAGATCATACATCATTAAAAAATTAATTAAGTTGCATACTTAAATTAACAAATGTTCATACCTATTTACTAAATAGGTCTATAAATATATATTGTAGGTTTAACTATTTAGTATTTATCAAATGTAAATATGATGATTTAATACTAGATTTAAATCAACTCACATGTTTAACATAAGAAATGTTACATTTATTTAGTTATTAAATGTAAATATGAAGATTTAATCTTAGATTTAAAATAACTCACATTTTTAACATAAATCAATGAAATTAAAAATTAAACTTTATGGCCAAATATTAAATATAAATATAAATATAAATTTGGCTATATAATTAATATTACCTTTACTAAAATTATAATGAAGGCATTAATGTAAAGTTGATAGATGATACATGCAATTATGTTAATTGTAGATGAATCCGTCTACATTGTTAACTTTAGAGACAAAAGGGTATTCATAATTTTAACATTGTAAATTCAGAGACCCCTTTGTCTCTAAATTTTAACACTACAAATGGATTCAGAGACACCTATAGTGAAATGTAACACTTCGGTACCAAAATTGCAATTTTCCATATATGAAGTGACACAATTAAAAATTACTTATATAAATGACTAATTCATATACTTGTTGTACTTGTTATTTGGCCATTTTTTATTCTTGGACTATAATAGACATTTAAATTAATCATTATTAATTTTGTCACTTATTATCTAGTCATATATTTTAATCCTAGACTAAATTAGTCACTTTTATTTTAGTCACTTATTATCTAGTCATATATTTTATCCCTACACTAAATTAGTCGTTTAAGTTAGTCACTTTTAGTTTAGTCACTTATTATCTAGTTGTATATTTTATTCCGAGACTAAATTAGTCATTCAAGTTAGTCATTTTTAGTTCGGTCACTTAAAATTAATCAAATTTAGTAGTAATTCACTTGAAATAATTGCGGTGACTAACATTTTTAGTCACCTAGTCATTAATTTCATCATTTTTTACTAGTGTCATAACTTAATTAACTGACACAAGTTGTTATGAAATGAAATTACAATTTATTGTCCAATTTATTTAAGGGAAAAATAATTTAGACGCCCCACATTCCTCACTCCTAGTGCATCAAAATTCCTCACTAGCGTGGGTGCAATTTTCTTTTGTCCTTTCTGGTTTCAAATCTCACTATTTCTTATTGCAAATTTCAACATTTCAGAATTTGACGCGGCCTTCACACAAAGACACCATTGAAATCACATGCCCAGATTCTCATGAGAAACCTACCTTAAGCTTGATATGCCAGAAGAGAAGCAACAATATGCCATCCTACTTCCTAGCGCAAACCAACCATTAAGGTATGCAACATTCTTTTGAACCCTCACATGATGATATTGCTCTTGGACGATGATCATGACCTCCCTTTAGCAACCCTTACTCGGCCCTCGTACTCGACCTACTTTAGGACTACATCTCTCTTCACCCCCTTGATGTGCCAGATAGTGGGAATACATGTCAAACATGCTAAGATGTGCCAAGTGATAAGGCATGCTAAGATGTGCAAGGGTGTGTCAATGCATGTCAGGGACTGTCAAGACAACAAAATGGGGAAAAAAGTTAAACTACAAGGAAATGAACACATAAGAGGGTTAATAAGGCATCAATTTACCTTTTCCAAGAGGGGCATGCTAGGCCCACCAACACTAAGCGGAAATAGGTGCCAAGCGCGAAGTCTTAGTGCATTCTAAGTGCCAAGTATTCCTTTTTTGCTTCTCATATACTTTCCAACAATTTATCATGACAAATAAATTTAATATTAAACCATGCCAAATCACACCAAGGCATCTCAACGTATTCCATACATGCTAATACTTTCCAAGCGCCAACACGTGCCAAGTGCCAATATGCGTCAGGGACTAATGTTATGCATGTTATGAAATAGAAGTGAATGTTGAAGAGTGCTAAGGTGTGCTAGAGAGTGGTAATGCATGTTGATGAGTGTTAAGGAGTACTAGGAAAAAACATTAAGGGAGCACTAGGTAAAAATTCATGGAAGTTAATGAATATGAGGAATGTGTACTGTCAGAGACTAGTGTTAATGAGTGTTAGTTTTCATGCCAAGGAGAGAGTGACAAGGTATGCTAAGCATTGGTAAGGCATGCTAGGGAATATCAAGGCATGTCAATAATTCCCAAAGTGTGCTTGGGAGTTCTAGGGTGTGCTAATTATATCATGTGCCAATTAATAGTGCCAAGATATGCCAATACATGCTAGGTGCTAAGGATGCGGCCAGGGTGCTAGGGTATGTCAATATGTGTCAAGGAAACAAAAGGAAGAACCAATAAGAGGGTTAATAAGTCAGGAATTTATCTTTTTGAAAAGGGGCATGCTAGGCACACTAATAATAGGTCCCAATACATGCCATGTGGTATTGTGTGCTAAGTGCTAATTTATGTCAATGCATTCAACCAAGGTGTTCTAGGGAATGCTAGGGACTATATGCAGCATGCCAACACATGCTAGGAGAGTTCCATGTTGTGCTATCGCATGCCACCATGTGCTTAGGCGTCAGTGTCATAACAAGATGTTCTAGGTACAAAGATGTTCCAAGACATGTGGGGTGCTAAGAAATGTTAGTGTGTGCCAAAGCATTAATTTATGGTGTGCCCAGATTGTTGAGGATTATTAGGTCTTTCTCATTAATAGAATTGTCAGAGCTTGATTATGTATTAAATAATATATTTCCTACACACAATAGTGGAACTTTATCTAAAGGGAATTTGCTAGATAGTAAACTTAATAGATATGAATCATGTGTTGACTCATAGGAAATCTCTATTCAACTAGTCATTACCTGAGGGAAATGATACACACTAATTACTTCATAAAAAATTGACTGACCTTAACCATTATGGCCTTGGAAATATTATAAAAAATACTCCACAATAATGGTATTAAATCGTTATCTTTTGACAAAAAATATATTAATAGGCACATAGCGTCATCAAAAACTCATTGGAATGATCAATGATGACGAACATTTTTTGACCGTCACCAAAAGTAACAAAAAGAGTATTGGTGAGGGTCATTAAAATTTCGTCACTAGAAGTGTCACCAAAGAGAGAATTAGTGATGGGCCTTTAACGACCCTCACCAAAAGTGTCATTGAAAATGTCTTTGGTGACGAACCATAAAGGACCATCACTATATACACTTATAGTGATGGTTTTTTAATGATCAATGAGATGACGGACATTTTTTGACCGTCACCAAAAGTAACAAAAAGAGCATTGGTGAGGGTCATTAAAAGTTCGTCACTAGAAGTGTCACTAAAGAGAGAATTAGTGATGGGCCTTTAACAACCCTCACCAAAAGTGTCATTGAAAATGTCTTTGGTGACGGACCATAAAGGACCATCACTATATACACTTACAGTGACGGTTTTTTAAGGACCGTCACCATATGTGATATCGAAGACGCGACTAAAGGTCCTACTACAAGCCTCTGCACCAATGTGATTTTTTCTTGTAGTGAAGGGTGTTGTGCTTAGAGGCTTCCAAATTTGCAAAAAAACAAAACTTGCCAAAAATTTCCCAAAATTGGTGGATGTCTTCCTCATGGGTTTTGAGAGGCCTATAGAGAAGCTTCAACCAATATTCCAAGGGTTTATAGGTTTTTTTCCTCTTTTAATGCTTGTATTTTGGCATGGGCCTTTTTGAGTTTAGCCCTTGCAACTTGGTTTCTCTGGGCATAATTCTTGGTCATTTTCCTTTGGAGATCAAGATTCTTATTGGCTTTCTCCAATTTGGCCTCCAATTGTATGTTGGCTCTTTCTAGCCAAGGCTCCCAATCATATTCTATCTCCATGGCCAACAACTCATCTAGAGGGAGCTTCTCTGCCAAGGTTGATACTTTTTCTCTTCATTTTGCCAAGGCCTTCTTTAAACCCATGGTTCTTGGTCTCCTCCTAGACTGCCCTTCTTCATCTTCACTTTCCTCATAGGTGCCCATGAATTCCTCTAGATTTACCTATTCCCTTTGAGCTTCTTGCTGGGCCTTGATTTCTCTTGTCTCATAAATGGAAATTTGTGCCCCTAGCTGCCTGTTCTTCATCTCAAGGTCATCATTCACACTCTTGGCCCTATTCAAATTTTCTTGGAGGTCTTCAATTAAGGAATTTTTGTTCTGGATGAGCAAGTTTGAGATCTTTGCTTCATGCTCCTCATCACTGTTAATTTGAATGATTTAAAACTCTCTCTCAACCTCATGTTTATCTTCTTCTTCTTCCTTTACCTTTTGTTTTCCTTTGTCAAGCTTCTAGGTTGAGGTGGATGGCATGGTCCCTTGCCTTTTAGAGGCAACAAACACAAGCCTTTCTACTCTTTGATATGTCAATGGAAGAGGTTTGATGGTGATCATGGCTACCATCATTTGTTTCCATGTCTACCTCTTCATCATCTGGACAGCTACTTACCTCTTTACCTTCAATATTAGCCTCACTCTTAGCCTCTTCACTGATTTCTACACTTTCATTTTGTTCCTCATTGAAGCTGCTTGCCTCATCATTGCCGTGATCTTCATTTTCATTATCGGCCTCTTCATTTATTTCATTGTTTTCATGACTGTCATGACTATCTTCTTCCTTTCTATCTTGTTCCTCACTGATGCTTTCTTCATTAGTGTCCATATTATCCTAAGCCTCTTCATTTTCTGCATTGTTATCCTCTTCATTTTGACTGCTCTCTTCATCTTTTCCCTCATCTCTGTCATGACTAAGAGCCTCACTATTTTGATTGTAATTAGGGCTCCTAGTCTCAATGTTGTCCTTAGGATCATCCTCTGTTTATTTTTTACTTGCCTCATCTTCATCGTTATCCACATCCATGTCTTTTTCTTCATTGCTGACCTCTTCTTCATCACTGCTTAATTCATTTCCACTATCAGCTTCTTCATTTTCTTCATTGTCATCCTCTACCTATGTTTCCATTTTTTCTGCTTCTTTTTGGCTTGACTCATCATCACCCTCATCTTCATTTTGGTCTGATTCATTTTGACCCTCACCCTCATGGTCACTTTCTTGTTCACTGCCACTTCCTTCTTGATCTAATGCGTTAGGAGAAGGTGAGGAAGGGAGGTTTTCTTGAGGAGAGGCTACTTGTGTAGATGATGAGACATGATCTATAAGAGGTGATGGAGGAGTGGAGGGAGGAGGATGAGATGATGAGGGTAAACTTGGTTGATGATGAGGCTGTGGGGTTTTGAATATTTCATGAGAAATGAAAACCTCCCAAGGTATGCCTTTTTGCTCCAACTGATGTATCACCACCATCTTGATCAAGGAGTGGTGGAAAAAACTCTGCATTTGCTGGGAATAACTCCTCCTTCGGACAATATAAGACATCTTGTTGATACTCCGATACAAGTAATAGGGAAAATGAAGCATTTTGACCCTAGGTAAATGCATGAGTAGTCTGATATGGTAGGAGTAGAGCCTAGAGTATCTCCCCTCGCAGGTAAAACTTCAAACACTCAGCTTATTAAAAAGTAGCATAGTGTTGAAGTTTCTTCATTAAAGAAAATAACAGAAAAAAGATATTTCATGATGACCTTCATTAAGGGTGCATACCTCTCTAGAAAGTGTGAGAAAGGGAAAATAGTTTTGCATCCTTCTTTGTACCTAGGCTTGAGGAAAGGCTCATAGTAGCTCATGTCCAGCTTTGCTCTCTTGAACAACTTTTCACCAACATCAGGAAGTCCAGTAGCATGAGAAATGGTATCTAATGAGAGTTCAAAGTTCACACCTGCCAAGCTTGATTGTTTTTTATGTAGGTTAAGAATGAATAACCTTGTGAGCTCTGGGTGATTTTGTACTTGTTGGACCCTTTCACAAAACTTAAAACACCCTACACTCTGAAAGCATGTGAGAATCATGGGAGAGGTATTAATCTCCATAATGTCTTGGGGTTGAAATATATTAACCTTCCCACCCTTATTCTTTTTCCTCATAGGCACTTGGCCTCATTCACTGCTAATACTCCCTTATTCTCCTGACATGGTGATTAGGGCTTCCTTTAAACAACCCTCGACCTTCTTGTGAAACTTGGTAGGAGGAGTGAAATGAAATGATGGTGAAAGGGAGTTCTTGTAAGTGAGTGAGATGGAGGTGTGGGTTTATGATTGATTTCCTTTTGATCTTTGATGGATATTTATCTTGAAATCACTCTAATTACCCTAATGGATATCTTCCTTGATTGATAATTTCTTTCTTGGAGGTCAAAAGAGAGTGTTTGTAATGAGGAATTAGGGTTTCTAGTCACTAGGTTTTAGTCAATTTCCTTAAGCATAAAATCATGAATTTGACTGGAGGAGAGGGAAAAACATGAACCTACCAACTTTTAACTTCTTTGCAGGTCCTTGGATGCAGCTTGAAGGTGCTCCCTTGTGGTTTTTTGGCAATTTTGCAAGTGGAAGAGGCTTTCTGCTCTAGGCGCAGTGCCTGAACGTGTTGTCGGGTGTCGAGCATCTTGGGCGTAGTGCCTGCCCGTGTGCAGGCCTTCCAGGCTTCTTGAGCATAGTGTTAGGCATGTTCCGGGCCTATTGAGCCTCCTAAGCACAACACCGGGCAAGTTTCTAGGCCTTTCGGGCCTCCTTTTGGGCGCAGCATTGCACGATGCCATTAGGGGAATTTTGAGGTCTAAAAATGGCCTCCTAAGAAAAACGTACAACCAAAATAAACTTTATAAGAACCAATAGGATTCAAGATTATGATGTCAACCATGGGGGATGATTCACCATTTTTTAATTAAAAGGGTAAAAGGATTAAAAAATAATAAAATAATAAAAATACTTTTTCAACTCGTATTTTAAACTTATCTCCCAAAGTATTTACTCAAATTTCAAGCCGGAGTACTCGTTGGATGAAAAATTTAATTCCTCATCCAAATACTACCCATGTTGCATACTTTCTAGGGACCCTATTATGCGAAAAATAAGAAATACATGGAAAAACGTGATTTCAATCACGTTTTTCATGTATTTCTCAATTTTCGTGTAACAGGGTCCATCGAAAGTATGCAACATGGGTACTCCTTGGATGAGAAATTAAATTTTACATCTAACGAGTACTCCCACTCAAATTTTGAGTAAACAATTTGGGAGATAAGTTGAAAATACGAGTTGGAAAAGTAGTTTTTTATTTTTCCCTCTAAAATTTGATGATGTCATCAAATCTTATTTTATCATTTCCACTATTATTATATAATTTCCTTAGGAGACCCATTTTAGACCTCAAAATTCCCCTAATGCCCTACCTGTCAGGAAATTCTGGGTGAACGAGTAGCGCCCACGTGAACGCGCAACGTGTTCACCCGAACGTGCGGCGCAGTGTATTTTTACACTACAAAACCCCTTGAATGCATAGCACCGAGTGATGTAAGCACAGCGCTAGCATGAATGCATAGCACCGGGTGATGTAAGTGTGGCGCTGGCATGAACGCATAGCGCTAGGTAACCTTCCTTAGATTTTGACTGAAACAAAAATTTCTCCTTGAAGGATTTTTTACTCTTTTGCATGTGCATAATGAGCTAAGTGATAAACAAAATGACTCTTTATAGTCTTAGGAAGACAAATCTATCCCTTGTAAACCAAATTTCTAATGTTTTCAATCACTTGGTCACTTTTACTAATTTTTCATTTTTAGCTTTTTCATCTGACTGATAATCCCTTGATCTTTTTGCTATGTAGGAGACTTGAAAACTTTTTAAGTGGTTTTTTTCCTCTTGGTGGCAGCTTTTTGGAGAAATGAAATGGTCCTTCTTTAGCCTTGAGGGTATGTTTCACTCATTTTGACATATCAGAAAACCAAAAACTGCCTTCTCTATTATTTGAAATCTAATACATCCTTTTAGCTCATTTAGTAATGGTAAGCTCTTTAAAACATTTTTAGGGACCTGTCATTACCTTAGCATTGTCAAAAAATTTCTTTGCTTGCATTGGTGAAATTGTAATCATGTTTTACTCCTTTTGACCTTACTAAGTGTGGGTGACTTAAGAACATGGTTTTTTCCTTTTTTCACTGATTTTTGGGCATGAAAAACTTACCTTTTATAATAACTATAATCATGTTTGCCATATCTCCTCTTTGGCCACTTCTGATTTGTTGCTGGTGCCATGACATAATGAGTTAGCCTGTTTGATGTTCTTGGAGTTTGATACATTCAGTTACACAACAACAACCTCATGATCAGCTTGATTTTCCATCTTGAAACTCAACCCTATGCTTTTATTCCTTTGATCATTGAATGCAAATGATTGAAAATGAAGGCTTGACTTTCCTTATACTTATACTCTTTTCTTTTTTTCCCTTTGAGGCAATAAAACACTTTACCTTGGAAAACCCTAGAAGTCACCTACAACAGTCTCTTCAAACCTTCTGTCTGTTGTCATCATGGAGGCCTATCATCTTTATTTCACCTCCTGTGACCATATTTGTCATGAAAAACTCCTTGGAATGAGTTTGGAATCTTTGTAGACAGTGATTCCCTCAGGAAAACCTTTTTGTTGTTTATGGAGTGCAAACTTGCCCTTTTACCTTCTTTGATCATCTTACCAAAATCCTAGGTTTCTAGGATGCTTAAGAATAATTCTTAATGTTTTCTTCTAAGTTCTCCATAGTGCTTTCAATTCCATTCATTTATGTCCAATTCATCTCACATTTTTCCCTTCTTCATTTATAATTTTAAAAAATCTTCAATTCATGCTTGATTTTACTGTTGTGCTTCTTCCATGTGTTTTGATGCCTTGGTTCCTTACTTGGCACACTGTTGGCCCAATTAGGCTTAGGAACCCTGATTTTTCTTGAACATAGGCTTCTTCCTCTTCAATTTTCTTATGTATATCTCTAATGAGGAGTATGCCTCTTACCTTACCAATTTTCCTACTGATATTTACCTTGACACTCCTGTAGAAATGTCAAAAATGAACAGCTATCCTTTGCAGAATTTGAACTTGATAAGGAGGTATTCCTTGGAGACTTCTCTGATTTATCTTGGAAAAACAAGTGTTGAACTTCCTTCGTATTTGATTCAGCTTCTAGCACATGAAAAACAGTGATTTAGAACACCAAAGGTAACCCTACAACCTATGGAACCCTAGTGACTTAATGGAAGACTCTTTTAACTTGATCTTTGACTGAAAGCTTGGCTTGGGGTCTTCAAGTGTGAAAAATAGAGTTTTTAACAAATTGATGTATTGAAGATCCAAAATCCAATGTACTTTATTTAGCTAAAGAGCCTACAGAGATAGTTTTGAGACCATCAATGCTTGAGGCATTTGGTGAACATGGGAAAGGGTAGGCTGTTTGGAAATCCTAGATGGAAAGTGGAGGGGGCTAATCATAGGAAAAACAAAGTATTGAGGTTATGGGTGTGAAAATAGGACAAAGATGAGTGGCATGAGCCCATGAGGGGTCTTCTAGGAGTGGTGAGTTGACCATTACATGATATAATAGTGAAATAGTGAAAAAATTTATCTTAAGGTTAATGAAAGCAGTGAGATTTCTAAAACTCACAATATTCATGAATCTCGTTTTTAGAAATATAGGACAAGTATTTAGTCATCTAAAAAATAGAAAAATTATTGATGCCTAACATAATTTATTCCTAAGTCAGAAAGACAGAATACATTAGCTTATGCTCTTTTTTGGAGGAATAGTTATTGTTTTGTTTCATATTCTTCTAATTGAAAATAATTCATGTTTCAAATTCTCTTTTCTGAAACCCTAGTAGTCTAAACCACTCCATAAAGATACCTTAATGTGTTAATCTACTTACCTACCTTTCCCCATTAGATCTCTGTGATTCTGATCCTCATTTTCCCTGACCTAGTTTCTTCCATGACCTATTCACCATCCAACACCTCAAATTAAATCAACCAAAACCTAGTGCTACTATACCTAGCCTAAAATTTCATTTATCTAGTCCTCTTGACTGTGATATTGGAGAGAGCCCTCTCTTGCCTAGTAGGGATAGATACTTGGAAAAAAATTGGTGTGTGGTTACCTTTGCTGGTCTCTTCTCATCCTCAGAGATACAATGGAGTGGTAACATCTTGGTGACCATACTGGGGAAGGAAATGACATATCTTCCCTAGGAAAGAACGAAAATGATGAGATCTGATTGTTGATGGTGAAAAGCGATCAAACACAAAGAAGGTTGTGCATATTTCACCTGGTGACTCTAGTGTCAAAGAATCCAAAGGTTCAGAATTTTCATGACGACCGCATTATTCAAGAACCAATAGTTTGAATAACTTCTTGGTGACTTCATTGTTTTCAAAATGGATTCAACTAGTCGAAGGTATGTTCCTATGAATCAAGCTCATATTCATGGTTTTCTGAACCATATTCCTTGTATAGGTTGGAAAACAAGACTGTCAAAGTTTAAGGGCCAGGACAGTGAAGATGCTAGTTTTCATTTGGTCAAATTTCATTTTCATATTCATAGACTAAAGATTGAGTTTCTTGAATATTGTGTGATGAAGATGTTTATGGATACCTTGGAGGAGAAAGCGAGATCATGGTATGAGATTATACCATATGCTAGTTTATATTCTCTAAAGGACTTTCATTCAGTTTTATTTCAACATTAACAAAGCTCTAATTCTTCCTTGTCGATGATTGATATTTGTTGTGATATTTCTGAAAATTTCATTGAGTTTCTTGAAAATTTATATGGGAATGAAGAGTTTCTATATGATGAGATCATAAAATCCATATATGATTTTTCCTACAAACAACAATTAGTAGCTTCCTCATTGGATGAAAAAGACGAGGACCAAGAAAGAGAAATGTTGTCCTGATCTTGAAAATGAAAATCATCAAGCCAATGTTAACTTCTATTAAACTCAAGTTTCTCCTCTGTCTAAAGATGAAATAGATCAACTCCTGAAAATTCATGTTATAGCCAAGCTAATGTAGGTTTGTAGTGTTCACATAGTTAAGAATGTGTTAGTGAAACTTCTTCCATTATTGAAGATGAAAATCTGAGTTTAAATGGTGATAGTCATGAGACTGGTGAAAATATACAAGAAGTTATTGTGAGTAAGCCAATTTGTGATGATGTTTTCCTGCAAAGAGATAAGCTAATAGGGACTATTTTCTTTCATGAAGAGGATAAGACTGCCATGTTTAACAATCTTGAATAATTTTTTCTGTTCAAGGATGATTTAGACTATGAATTTGAGGAGTATGAGCCTAATATAGATAATGTGCAAGACATAGAGTCATATTTTCCGTTTCTTAAGGAATTTACAGCCACTAATCAAGTAGAAGAAGGTCATAATTCCATATGCCTTCCTATGGATCAACAACCAAGTGTTATTCCAGATCAGAATGAAGAGTGTGCTTGTGGTTTTGCTGAATCTCAAGACAAGGTAACATTTCATATTTTTGAAGATCCTTTTACCGATTTGCTGCATTCAATAGGGATGATATCATTTCTTGAATTTATGGATCATGAGGAAATTTTTAGTGAACACTTATAGTTGCCTATGTTTTGTTTTTTCTGCCTTCTCAAGGAAAGTGAGAGTAGAATTTAAGTAAGTAGCCATCTGTTGGAATGGTTTCACTAGAAGGATCACTTCACATGATTGTACATATGTCTTCAGCAGGAAGGTGGTTGTCATTAGGATTTGAAGCCCTCTAGTCTCGGTGATACGCTGCCATCAATAATTTTTGTAAGTTTTTATTTCATTCAATCCAGTTTTGAGTCAGTTTATCGAGTCAAGTTTTCAGCATTTAGTTTGATTTTCAGCTTTTGACTCCATGCCCAACGGGTAGGCTACTTGTTCTATGGTGTTCTTGACACCTCCAAGGAGCTGTCATCCCCAACAAGAGCCAATGTTAGTGTCAGTTTTTGCATCCTTCCACCAGTGATCAAATAAATACTTTTCATGTCATGTTATGGTCCCATTTTGAAATTTTTGTCATTCCATTAGGTCATCATGCAAAAATTTGGTCACTGGGTGCAGATTTAGGTCTGATCTCACTCCTTTCAAAATCTTATAACTTGATGGCCTATTTTACCACGTTGATGAGTGTACCATGAGTCATGAGATGTCATAATAATTTCAGTCATTTTCATCATGGTTTCATTCGGTCAAAGTCTCCATTAGGTCTTAGGGTTTCCAAGGTCATCAAATCACCATTTCATGTATAAAAGTCCAGCAAATGAAGGAGTGCCAGTAAGTAAATTTCATCAGCAAGTTTGATTTGTAAATTTTATTCCAGAGAAAATTTAATTTTATGTTTCTAATATTTGATAAGTTCATCATGTTCCTAAAGCTTCAATTGAGAGTTCCAAATCTACAAGGTTCCAAAAGCAAAGTGAAAATCATAAGGTGGGCCACCCTACCTCTTTGAATTTGTAAGTCAAATAAAACCTTCCCATGGTCATTTTCCCTTTCCCCACATCCACATACACTCCCTGAAGCCCTCACACCCCCTCACTTTCACTCCCTAAGCATCTACATCCAAACCCTAGACCCTACACCACACCACTATCCCTATATTGCATTTTTTGTGGCCTCCTAGACCTAGACCTGTAATAAAATTCCCTAAGTCTACTCCTACCCTAAATCCCTTCCATTCCACTTCCTAAACCTTCCTAACACCCTTCCATACTTCCCTAATTTTTCCCATCCCCATTTCCCTCTCCTAACCCCTCCATCCTTCTCCATTTCTCCATTCCCCTGTTTTTTTTCACTACTAGGGTTTTCCCTTTGCAAAGTACATATGGAGGGAGATAAGAGGCCTTACAACAAGGGAGGCCAAATTTCAAGATATGAACCACTCAACACACATGATATGATGTCCTCTTCACTTGCTAAGCAGTGCTAAATTCCAAGAAATCAACCTTTCCAAGTTATGGGTTGCCTAGGGTTTACAGTGCACACATGAACACTTTTTCTTAAAAACATGCTTCTAAGAATATGGATATGAATTTGACAAAAATGAAATATTTTTTTCTCAATAATAGAGTAAGGAGCAAAAAACCTCCTTGTGTTTATACACAAGTGTTATTATTTGGGAGAAATGTCCAAAATATAGTTGTTACAGGAGAGTTGTTGTAATTTTGTAGGATTTTTGGGAAAATGCATTTTTCTCTATCATGGAGTGTAAAAATGACTTAATTAATGAGTCAAATGATAACTATACAGAAAGAACTTTCTTATTAGCTATCATGAGCTCAATTTCGAGTTCAAGAAGGCCTCCAAAAGTGACATGTAACTTCACGCTGCGATTTTCCTAGGGACATGCTGCCCTTTTCTAACATTCTTGGGAGAATTGATTTATGAGGGGATATAATTGATCATTTTCAGTGATAGAGGGGCCCATTGTGTAGTAGACAGAAAGATATTTCCAACGAGCTATCAAGAGCTAAATTTGGAGTTCAATAAGGCCTCCAAAAGTGATCTACAATCTCACGTTGCGCTTTTGTAGGAGGCCACATTGCACTTTTTTCCTGGCATGCTGCACTTTTTCTAACCACACTGCGCTTTTTGCAGTCTTCTATTTTCTCCAAAATTTAAAAAATTTCTTAGTTGATGGATGGATTCAATGAACTTTTACTAGTGTAATGGTGAAATGTAAATGTAATTATTTCATGAATAGTTACTAGGGTGTTGTAGCCACTACAACACTCTCCAAAAATTTCACCCTCTAAAATTTTTTGAGCCCCTGAACATCGAGAAGCGAAGTCAAAGCCTGGAGTTCAAATATTTTCAAAAGCCTTAAGTTGCTAAGTCACAGAATAGTTCATTTTTTCCAATCAGCGACCTAGCGACCTTGCGACCTATTAGGTTGCCAAGTTGTTGTTGCACTGAAAATTGTCATCCTGACATTCTTCTATATGTATGAGCTCATTATCACTCATAATTCATCCTTTGCAAGTCTAACATATCAATTCTTCATGTCAAGCCTTGAAAATAAGAGAAAAGTTCTTAAAAATCTCCTTAACTATGGTATCGCACTTTCTCTTCATCTTGCTTGCGGTCCCGCACCTAATGTTCATGACTCTTGCGTACCTGAATGCACTTTCTCTGTGATATGGGTGTGGACCCCTGTAAAATATTAAAAAGGTGCAAGTAAACTCAAAAATCTCACTTTCAGTAAATTCTAGAAGCCTCTAGAAAGAATCTCGCGGTGGCAAAACCACTCTTTTGAGGTTCATGTATCCCTTACCTTAAGGAGCTAACCCCTTGATGTGAGGAGCTTATCCCTTTGAAGGAGGATTCTATCCCTTCATAGTTGGAACTGAAACCTCCTCTTTTGCACTATAAAAAGAGGCATGGGTAGCCTCAAGGGGAGTTCAAGATTTAGCATTATTTGAGGTTAAGTGCTGTTGGGATTCAGACTCATTTAACTGAGATTTTTGTGAGGAGAGATCACATACATCTATCTGTCTCGGTTGGAAGAGTGCAAGGCTTGTTAGAGTAGAGGAGATTCTTGCTTCGGACCCCAGGAAGGCCTGTTCAACATCAAGGCTAAGGTTGTAAGGTTTTCTTTATTCAAAGTTAATACAAATGAATTCATTTTTCTTAATAAACTGTTAATTAACTGTTTATTTCATGGATTCCTTGATCACCATGATAGGCATGATTTATAATATTTACTATATAGGTTCTATTTAATTTTTTCTTTTTTTTGACTGCAGGTCTATAAAGATAACTCTTTCAAGTGACCGAAGGACAACTACTTCGAACAAGCATTGGATTTACGGTAAGTTCTTAACACTTGTATAGTATTCTTTTGTAAATCGCATATGTCTAGAGAAAGATAGGTTTATTTGGTTTTTTGTTTCTAGATTACTTTTTGGTACTAGGGAGATTGATCTTGTCCGCAAGATTGATTTATCTGCCCAAAAAATTGGCGACTCCACTGGGGAAAGATTCTTGTTTTTTGGTTTTCCTTTATTTTGATTTGAGGAAAAGATTTTTCTGGTTTTTGATTAATGGATATCTGCTTGGGTAGCTTAGGTTTTCTTTGTTTATGAAAATTTTGAAATATTTTATGTTTTTCTTGAAATTTTCTGGGGACCGCACTTTGTTCTTTTCTACAGTGCGGGCAGTTTTGCACTTTCCTTAAGTAACCAGTGTGGGACCGCACCTGTTACTTCTAGGAGCCTGCGGACCCTGTTAAAATTTTGGAAAAAATCCAAATGTATTTTTCTATTTTATATTTAATTTGATTTAGAGTTTTTAGTATCTGCCCAGATTGGTATTTTTTCTGTCAAAAGCCTCTTGTGAGTGAGTTCCAATAGTATTTGTGTTTTTGATGATTTTCTAGAAGTTTTGTATATTTGGATTGCTTTTCACTTGGTCTCTGTAGTGACTCAAAGATTGGAAGCTTGAAATACCTCACATCACATTGGTATTTTTGTATTCTTGATGAGTCTGACTTGGTTGTGAAATCCATCCTTTCTTGAGAAATAGACCTAGTTGTTTCTTTGCAAATCTTTGAAAAAAACTTTGTTATAAGTTTTTGAATTTAATTTTATAAAAGGAAACATATCTGGATGTTTTTTGATTTGTTTGTTATTCTGGAAAAATAAATCCTTGGTTTACTTCACAACTAAGTAAAACATTCTTAAAAAAAAATTAAAGCTTTTATCCAATTAGATTGCTAAAATTTGTAGATCTCAAAATTAGTTTTTGTAGTTTTGAGTGCTTTTAAAATTTGTAGATCTCTTTTGAAGGAAAGTTGTTTTTTGTAGTTTCAAGTCTTGAAAGTGAAAGGGTTTTATTGTGAGCATTGATAATTTGTCTTGTTTTGAGTTCTTGTTGAAAAGACAAAAATATTTTCTTCCATTTATTCTTTATGTTCAAAGAAAGAATTGTCTTTTAAAAAGAATTGCATTTTCGAACTCTTTCTTTAGCTAGAATTTCATTGAAAGAAAATGAATTTATTATCATTTTTAGGTGCATTTTTAGTGTTTTTGGGAGTCGAGTATTCACACCATGAAAGTTTCATTTCCATACCTATTGAATTAAAGAACAACCCATAAAAGAAATGCTTAATTAAAAATTCATCTAGTAATATTTTTATTTCTAGGGCTCTTATCACCAATACAACTTAGGCTAGTATGTTGGAGTAGGGAGTAATTAACTCTCCAAGATAGTAAAACAAACAAGCAGATAAATCTTGTGGTAGGAAATAAATCCAATTGTAAGTGGTAAAATCGGGGAAGCTTCTCTTAAAGGAGTTAATCACGAGATCATATCCGAACCTTTGAGACAATAAATTTTGTTTCATTGGGAAAGATAGAAGATCTGTGCGCATTACAAATGGTAAGCCTCATATTAACCATTGTCAAGGAGCCTGGGGTCACTTGTCGGTAAACCTTGGATTAACCATGTCGAGGAGCCTTCAAGGGGATTGAGCTTTGTTACTCTGCCCTTGCATGTGGAATTGGATCGTAGACTGTTCCCCGAGTTGTATTTGTTACTGTTGGTAACCTTAGTGTCCATAAGCTTAAGATTATTTCCTAAGGTGATGGTGAAGGAAAGATCTCACTGTACCTGGAGTAGACGTTGACTAGACTCACTTGGACTCTCTGGGGGGTTTTCTTCACATGAGATGGTTTTGTGAAGAAACTTGTGCCAGTCTATTTCATTAAGTAGGTTGTCAGGGTAACTGTTCCAACCGCCCTTTCTATATTAAATTTCTACTAAGTTGGATTTCATCACTAACTAGTGTTTTTAGTACAGGAAGTTACTGTTTGTATGTGGTTTGAACTCTTATATTTTTAGGCGTGTGATTCAATTGTTTGTTTTTTTAGAGACTTTAGGTGTTTTTATTGAAATTTTATTTGTTTACGTGTGATTGGTTAATATCTAATCATGGTAGAATTACTGAGATAGTCCCGGAGACTTCAGGGGAAGCCCCCTAAATATACACCAAGTCAACTTGAAGGGCTATGTTCTCTAGTATCATCTAGTAGCGATAGAATTAGATCAACAGAAATTGGAAGTTCATCTATAGTTTTTCATCCTGATCATCAAATACCCACAACAGAACACATTCAAGAACCGATTTCAGTTTCTGAAGTTACTGGTAGTATTTCTCCTTCTAGTGAACTAGCTGACAAACCTGAAATTTCCGAGCCTAAAACTGAACATTCTGTTTTGGAAACATCCTCAGGATTTATTACACCAACTTCTAGCGATCCTAGTTCACCCAGGGTAAGAAATATTGTTACTGAAGATCTTCCATCTGGCCTCATTTATATTGAAGAACTTGCTAGTCCAGACGAAGAGATATCTCTTCCCGAATCCCCTCAGTCTTTAAATATTAGGGAGCGTGAATCCATTTTCTACAACCCTATTCAGAGTGACGCTTGGTATCTATCCTTGACGAATTTTTTAGAAAACTCGGGTCTTGCTTTTTCTCCACCTCGAATTCCATTTCATCCTATGTCCAGAGGTTACTGTCCTTCATCCATTATGGCAGGATATTCATCTATGTTTTCCCAGACACCGGAAGCATTTTTACACGGTGGTCCTTCTATTCCTTCGAGGTATCAGGCTCTTTCTGGTACTTTCTCTGGAGCAACTCCTTGACCGATTGAACAAGTATTATCATCTGGTCTTAATGGAATTAAAACTGAAACGTCGAACGCAGAGAAAATATTTATGATGTCTGGTAATATTTTGAATCCTCAACCTCAAGGTAGTCAGTTACCACCTAGGGGAAAATTTCAGGGAAGTCAGTTTGGGGGGCAACCTCAAGGTAGTTAATTATCGCTTGGGGGACAACCTCAAGGCATTCAGTTACCACCTGGGGAGCAACCTCAAAGTAACTTTTTCCCAGGAAAAAATATGGCTCAATATTATTTTGGAGAACAACCTCAAGGACAGTACATACCTCAAGGTTATCAACCTTTAGGATAGTACATACCCCAAGGTCAACCCCAAACTCAGTATGTTCCTCAAGGTCCTTATCAACCCCAGATTCAGTACGCGCCTCAGGGTTATCAACCTCAAGGTCGGTACCCAAGTCAAAGTTTCCAACCACCTTCTGGTCAATAATTTGTACAAGGAGCCAGAAATTTACCACTTACTTATCAACCCTACGTTCAACCAGGTTATGGTCCTTACGTTCAACCTTCTACGGGACAATACCCAAAAATAAACATGGTGTGGGATCCATCCCAAATTCAACATACTATACAACCTAATGTGCAGTTGTCTACTCAACCTGGACAACCTTTGGTTTCTGGTCCAACCCAGCAACCTGTCCAGCCTACTATTCAAACCCCTGCACCTGGTTCTGTTCAATAGTCTAGGCCTAGTACACCTCAGACTCCGCCTCAAACTGCTACAACTACTACAACATCTGTTCAACCTATAACACCTATCTCTGGAGTATCTGTAGCTCTGGTTTCTTCTATCCCTATATTCATGAAAATCCCTCAAGTCTCTGTACCCTAGTCAGGACCTACACTTCAGACTTCGGTCTAGATACCTACGGGACAAGCTGGTACAAGTACGATTGTCACAAGTCAACTGCAATTCACGTATCAACCATACCAGGGATAGTATCAATTTGGTCTCGTTTCACAAAACCTGGTTTATCAGTATCAACCATACCCTGGCTATACTTATCAACAGCCTCAGCAACCACAGTTTGGTCTAGTTAATCCTGGTTTCCTGGGAGGTTATATAATTCCTAATGCAAATCTGATTCCCAGTTATCCTAGGTATCCTCCTCCCGAAACTGCTTTGGTTACTCAAGGTTTTCGCGACCCTAACCGTCAGCTACCATTTATTGCAACTTTGGATTTACCTGATTTGACAGGCCTTATGAATGATCCAATTTTCTATCATCTGTATTGGCCACCAATGCTGCATAAGTTTCCCAGTGATATACCGAAATTCGAGGGTAAGTCAGGAGAGGATCCGTCAAATCACGTTATGACTTATCACCTCTGGTGTCCATCTAATTCAATAATTGATGATTCAATTCGCTTACGTCTTTTTCAAAGAACTCTTATTGGTCTTGCGCCAAATGGTACATTGAGTTACCACGAGGCTCTTTTAATAATTTCAGTCAGTTAGCAACTGCCTTCTTAACTCATTTCCAGTTGCCTGTCAAATACGAAAATGTCATGGAACTATTGACTTCGCTAAAGCAATCCACGTCCACATATATTTCTAATCATATTCACGAATGGCAACGTAGAAGGCATTTGGTGAAAGTCTACATTCCAGATCAAATTTTGGCGGAATGGTTTGTTAAATCATTATTACCCAAAATCACTGAAGATGTAGCTAAAGTCAGAGTTGTTATTGAGGAGCAAGTCATTGCTCAAGCTCAGTACCTTGACCTCGTCTATACGCAGTCAGGTACATTACATGAAAAAATCCCCGATCTTCCAAAACAAGGTCAAATAACTGCAGCTCCTTCAGGGTCTAATGCCGCTGATGGTATGATTGATACAATTAATACTAAAAGTAAGAAGAAATCTTCAAATAATTCTTCTCCTATTATAACTTTACCTGATTCCCCGAAAGGAGAGTCTTCCCCTGAAATTTCTGCCGACATTCATGTCGTAGAGACATCTACATCTAAATCTAAATCTGGCGGTAAAAAGAAAGGGAAGAATAAAAAAAAAAAAATTCAAAAGAAAAAACTAATGAAAATGAATCTAATGACGAAAAACGCAAGCCTCACTATCCTTGTTTCATTTGCGACGAGGATCATTTTACTAAAGAATGCCCACATCAAGCAGAGGTTTCAAAATTCGTTAAAGGTTCACAACAACCTGTTGTCTTGAAGGATCCTTTTCCCACTCAAGATAGTAAGATGGTTGGTTCTACCTCGAATGCCTCAGAATAACCTATTT
This sequence comes from Pinus albicaulis, assembly GCA_034641835.2. NCBI lineage: Eukaryota > Viridiplantae > Streptophyta > Pinopsida > Pinales > Pinaceae > Pinus > Pinus albicaulis. The sequence continues at coordinate 1,371,414,939 of CM076579.1, read as the reverse complement.
TGATGATGTCTCATGTCAGGATTGCGACGTGATCGCAAGATTATGGTAGTAAGAAGCCTGTTGATGGTAAAGAAGTAGAATCTTCTAGTACAAACACATCAACTACACCTCCTCCTGTTTCTGGTCTGCTATAGATCAAGAAACCCAATCCAGACTTAGTAATCAAACTACCTTCTAAAGGTGTTCTTCGTAAATCAGCTTTTAATCCACATGTGAGAGCTTCTCAGAATTACAACATTGTTGAGGACTTAGCTATTTCCCCTTCAGCAATGTCGGCATTGGAAGTGCTAAAATCATGCCCAGAACATCGTAAATTACTTTTGTCTGCCATAGGAGCTGTCGATATTCAGGACTCGAACCTAATAATCTTCGATTTAGAGAATAGTACACCTCGCCTACCTCACCAAATGGCTTTCCAGATTCCAGTGTTAGTAAAAAATAGACCGATCTTTCAGACTGTGATTGATGAGGGAACTTCAACGTGTATTATGTCGATCCAGTGTTGTAAATCGCTTGGTTCTCCTACACTCAATCAGTCTCTAACAATTCTAAAGGCTTTTGATGGCCGAGGTTTCCATCCTTTTGGTATTTTTCAAGATTTACCCATAGGGGTCGAAGGCAAAACTATAAATCTAGATGTGGAAGTGGTTGATGCTCCTCTAGATTACAACCTTCTCCTGGGTTGTAGTTGGTCTTATGCTATGACTGTTATTGTTTCTTCGGTCTTTCGGCTTATAAAGTTTCCACATCAAGGAAGCATCATTACAATAGATCAGTTGACTTATTTTTCTTCCGATCCAGCCTCTACAGAAACAATCCAGCACGTCGAAAAAATGGCTATCCCTTACAAGGATGTTGGAGTAGGTTTGATTAAAGATTTTGGTTTACTAGGAACTTTTTCCTTTCTTCCTCCTAACGTATCACCTTCTATCGCAACTATTCATATGATTTCATCAAATACTATTATGTTTGAATATCCTAGGATCATACCTTCCGAGTTGGAGTTAGATTCATTTGATGGCCTGATGCCTTTGAGTCCATTTTAAATTGCATATCAGGCTGTACAGTCGCTTTCCGACCCTTCTTCAACCGAAACTGATCCAATGAATGGGATCCATGAGGAATCACTTTCTATATCTAGCTCAGCCACAACGAAATTTCCCGATCTTGTTCATACTGATGAGAAAATTCGTGAACTTTTGTCTGTTGACGATTTACCATGGGAAGATCTACATCAGTGATCTTCGTTTTTACCTGAGCTGGATCATTTTGAAGATGATTTCGCTTCTATTTTTAGTACTGAATATGTCAAAGAACAGCAGAATCCATTGCGAAATCCTGATTCTGAGTTAAATTTGGAAAATATCTCTCGAACGATTCCTATTGACATTTCAGTTAAGCCAGGAATAATTGAAAACATTCATATAGGTGCTTGCTATATAGAAGATGAAATCCAAACTTATAAAGCCCTATTTCAAGAATTCCGTGACGTGTTTTCCTGGTCATATGGAGAAATGCCAGGGATTGATCCATCAATTGTTGTACATGAAATCAAGACTTACCTGGATGCCAAACTTGTCCGTCAACGTTTACGTCAGATACATCCGAGGAAAGATGCTGCTATCAAAGCCGAAGTTGAGAAATTACTTCGTGCAGGTTTCATTTATCCAATTCCTTTAACTGATTGGGTATCAAATATTGTTCCTGTTAACAAAAAACAAGGAACGATAAGAGTATGTATCGATTATAGGAATATTAATCGAGCTTGTCCTAAAGAAAATTATTCAACCCCCTATATCAATCAAATTATCAATGATTGTGTTGGTAGTGAAATGTTTTCATTTATGGAAGGTTTTTTTGGTTACAATCAAATAAGCATATTCCCTACTGATCAGCCTAAAACAACTTTCATTTGTCCGTGGGGAACATTTTCTTATTGCAAACTACCTTTTGGATTGAAGAACGCTGGGGCAACTTTTCAAAGGGCTATGTCTTATGCATTTCATGACATTAAGCACATTGTGCAACCTTATCTCGATGATTTACCTGCTCACTCATCGCGTAGGGCTGACCATCTCACTCATTTACGAGCAATCTTTATGAGATGTAGGCATTATCGAATTCGGCTAAATCCACACAAATGTGTTTTTTATGTAGAATCAGGTTGCTTACTGGGATTTATTGTTTCAAAAGAAGGCATTTGCGTTGATCCATCGAAGGTCGAAGCTATTGTTAATTTGCCTCCTCCTTCGACTCTGTGCCAACTCCAAATTTTGTAGCGGAAAGCAAACTTTTTACGTCGGTTCATTCCTAACTACGCTAAGTTAACAAAGGGTTTTACCAGGTTGTTAAAACAGAACATTCCATTCTTTTGGGATGAGATCACTAATCAATCTTTTGATGCACTCAAACACGCATTGACCCATGCACCGTTACTCCATCCTCCCAATTACAACCAGGACTATTTTTTGTACCTCGCCGCTTCTCATTCCACCATTGGGATGGTTTTAGTTCAGGAAGATGAATTCAACAATGAACATGTGATTTACTATCTTAGTCGAAATCTGCATCCGACTGAGATCAAATACACACATGTGGAAAAATTGGCCTTGGCAGCAGTTCAAGTTGTCCAAAGATTTTGACACTACATCTTATTACACAAAACCACAGTAATTTCTGACTGTAACCCTATGATGTACATCTTGAACAAAAAATTTCTAGGGGGAAAGTATTCCAAATGGATAGTTATCCTGCAGGAATTTGACTTGGAATTTGAAAAATCCAAGGCAAAGAAATCTTTGGTTTTTTCCAAACTGATGTGTGATTTCCCCTCTACTGATACTGAAACTGTGGCAGAGCAGCCCATTGCGGACGAATCCTTGTTTATTATCAGTACACTTGATCCTTGGTATGGGGATATTATTGTTTATCTCCAAACCCAATCTTTTCGGCCAGAAATCTCATGATCTCAGCGACGGAAATACACTCTATCGTCGTGGAGCGGATTCTATTTTTCGACACTGTCTTACTCATGAAGAAGCTGAGAATGTTCTAAATGACTTCCATTCTGGAGCATGTGGCAGTCATATGTATGGGTATGCCACAGCCCAAAAGATATTGCGCATTGGTTATTTCTAGCCGTCGTTATTCAACGATTGTATCTATGCAGTCCAGAAATGCCACAATTGTCAGGTCTTTGATCGTAAAATGCGTGCACCACCCGCTCCTCTTCACCCTATAATTGTTGTCGGTCCTTTCGAAAAATGGGGTATTGAATTTATTACATGTAACCCTCACTCAGCCGAGGGGCATGCGTATATTATCCTAGCGGTAGATTATTTCACTAAGTGGGCCAAGGCGATGCCCACATTTTCGGCAGATGGTAAGACTGCTGCAAATTTCGTGTTCAATCATATAATTGCTAGATTCGGTGTTCCTCAAGCCATTATTACTGATCATGGAAGTCATTTTTTAAATATCATGATGACTAAACTGACAAATCAACTTGGCTCGCGCCATATTAGTTCTACTCCATATTATCTGCAGCCTAATGGTCTGGTTGAAGCTATCAATAAAGTTTTAGTCACTATGATTAAACAAATTATTGGTATTCATAATTCGAATTGGTATTCCATGTTATTTTCAGCACTTTGGGCATATCGGACCTCAGTGAAAACATCAACTGGTTTCACTCCCTTTCAACTGGTTTACAGTTTGGAAGTTGTGTTGCCTATTGAATGTGAAATTCCGTCATTGAAATTAGCCATAGAATTACTCCTAGCTACGTCTGAAGAGGAGAAACGTTTTTTGTACTTGGCTTAGCTAGATGAGAATCGACGATATGCTGCATTAGCAAACAAGGCTCATGTCAAATGAATAAAGGCTCAGTACGATAGAAATGTTACCCCTCATAATTTTTCAGAAGGAAACCTAGTCTTAGTATACGATCAAGCCAACGATAAGCTAGGGGCCGGGAAATTTTTGCCCATGTGGCATGGTCCTTTCATTATTAAGCGGAAGCTGGCAAAAGGGGCCTATGAGCTGATAGATTTCAATGGTGTCCCTTTAGATAAACCTAGAAACAGGCTTTATCTGAAGAGATATTATGCTTAAATTTGGTGTGGAGATTTTTTGATTATATTATATTTCTTTACTACTGGTGTGTCTTAGATTAGAAAAACGTGCCTAGTTTAGAGTGTGTTTTTATCACTATTCCTGCTTATCTGAGTTTTACTCTTGATATTACAGATGTCGACATCTCTTCAAACCTACATTGGTTTTGCTGATGGTGCTTGTCGTAGTACACAGAACATTTCTTCTGCAGCTTGGGTTATTTATTCACCCTCTGATGAGTTAGTATCCGTGCATGGGGTAAACCTTGGTCAAAAAACAAATAACATTACAGAGTATAGTGTAGTGATTGAGTTATTATCTGAATCCATATTGTTTGGAATTCGGAGTTTGATTGTTAGGTTGGATTCTGAACTTGTTGTATTACAGATTAATAGGTTTTATGCCATTAGAAATCCAGTGTTATTACAGTTATTTTTAAGAGTTCGTCTCTTGGAATGTGAATTTTATTACATTGAATATCATCATATTCCAAGACATTTAAATAAATTATCAGATGCAGTTGCTTCTAGTATGATAAATTGACATTTGCAATAATCAAAACAATAAATTAAACAACATTCAATACCATGTACACAGATAACTTGTAATAGTGATATATCATAGCATAGAAGTTTGTTTCAAAAATATACATTGTCTTCGATCATAGGTTGAAAACACCTTATGATCTGCAAAAATGATATGCAAAAGGTCAAAAATATGAGTCTACAACACGATCATCCTATCACTGATGATGATCACGATAAGAGACCATTTCCTGGGCCACCCTACATAGGAACCTCCTAAAAGGTCCTTGGACACCAATCACATATCTCTATAATCTCAACGAAATATCATCTATGTCAGTCTCTGGAATGTCTAGAGTCAGGAACTCTAGGTGATGCTCTAAATCAGATAGAATATCTGCTGATTGGCCCTCTGGGGCTGGTGCTACAGCATCTGGATGCCTCCTCTCATAAGGCTAGAGATGGGTTGCTCACCGTGGGCCCACATCTGCATTTAAAAAAAAATTTACTATTATTTTTGAGACAATTAAAATACAAAAAAAAAATTAGAACTTAGAAATTATTGAAAATGATTTTTATCTGATTCATCCCACTATTCCCCTGCTGGGAGAGCCATCTCTCAGTTGCTGCGGAAATCTATCCCAGCGTATGGAAAGTCCTCTATGACAAAAATTTGGCGTTCCAGCCAATGAAAATATGTAGAAGGAAATCGAACAACCTCAATGCCCTCAGCAGCATGACGAGCCATCAATGCAACCCAATGAACCATCCTAGGTTCTCGAGGTCAACCAGCATCAACAGGAATGTTCTGCAGTGCTAACATGGGGATCCTCTCTAGAGCAAAGGTAACTACAATGGATCCATATCCAAATTTTTTTAGCTCTCTGTTATTTTCTCTGGTTAGTTGGCCTTTTACATTGGCCAACACAGCTTCGCACCAGTTGAAAATGGTGCCTCGAAAACAGTCTACAGCAATGCGCATCTGGGAACCAGTAGCCACATGCAACGCTGCACTCCCACACAGTCTGGTGATAGTAAATGAAATAACTTTAAGCTCGGGATGGATGATAGTTTTTATGTCAATCCGTTTTTCCCGGGGGTCTGCCTGATCATTACAGAACTCTAGTCAAAGACTAGCGACAGACTGACCACCTGGCCTAATCCCAAACAGAGAAATTTTTTCACCCCTCTTGGACAAACCAGTCAAAAAATAGATATCCTCCAGCTCAATTTCGAGCCGGTGGCCGCCAATAATGAAACACTAGTCTTGTACATTCCATCTGTTCACCAGCCACGTTAGGAGGTCTACATGTGCCCTCATGCCCTGAATGGCCTAGAATTTATACAAACCGCATGCTCTTAATGCCTGCATTGTAGGAAAATGAAGCATTGCGGCATTATTTATGTCTTCATGCTCACGTTCTCTCCAAATTAGCATCTTCTATATCCTACAATTCATAAAAAGATATGTTAGAACAATCTAGTTTTAAACATTTTGGGCGAAATTAAAGAGATTTAAGTTTGAAATTTAATTGCATGGGGTCCACACTCTATTCTCATACACAGTGCGTAGGAATGCATGGGCATTGTCAGACAAGTGCAGACCCATGACTTTTTTCTATGTAGAAAAAAGTCGGATTCCGAAGGGCCGACGTGTTGCACCTGCGAACCCCCGCGGGCGATTTTTTGAACATATTTTTCCCTTAAAAATGAAATATAAAGCCTAAAAATGAAATTTAAATAGATGAAATGCAAGATAAGAAGGTCATGGATTACCTGGAGCTGACGGTTCTCGATTTCGCTGGACAGATTTTCCAGAATCTTCATAGGAACTTTTTTACCCAAAAGCTCTTACTTTTCACTCTGAACTCAAATGGTAAAAATGAAGTTAGAAAAATCCTTTTTATAAGTTTTTTCGAATAAATGAATTTTTAATTTATTTATTTTTCACTTTAAAAAGGTTATTTTTGAAAGCATTTTTATTTATCTTAAATAGGTATGTGTAATGTTTTGATTTTTTGTGCAGAAATTGGATTTTTCAGGAAAATTGATCGTTTTTCAACAAAGAGCATACTTTTATCACTTTTTCGGTCTCTTTCAAAAATTTATGAAAAAGTGAAAACTTGGAGTCCTCTTTTAAGCTCTTTTCAGACTCTCGAAAATTGAAAACATTTCCGAGCACTTGATTATTCGAACTCGTTAAAATAAATGAATGATCGTCCCTTCAGTATAAGTTTACCCCTTTTACGAACTGAAATGGACTATTTACGAAAAAGGCATACGTTGATTAATTATGGTCAATAGAGTTCTCTTGCGCATTATTTTATTCTTTTTCAGGCTCGAGAGACTAAATTTACGAAAAAGTGCCCCCATGAAGTCTTCTTAATTTTTTTCTTCTGACTCACTAAAATTGAAAAAACACCGAGTTTCTCTTATACTGGACTCGTTACAATTTAACAGTAAAGGACCTGTTCAAATTCAAAACAGAAATGAACCACTCCTTCTTAGGGTTCGAATCTTAAACTAAGTTGGACTCATCTGAAGGATGAGCTTATAAACAAGCAAATGTTATCCTCCTCAAGCTTGTAAAAAATAAAGAGGTACTTGCTAGAAATGGTGGGGGAAAAGAGAGAAAAATAGACTTGTTTGTTGTATTTTGATTATTTAAAAAGCTATTAATCACTCTTGAACACGACACTTTTGTTCACCTGGGTTGGGAAAATCCTTTGCCTAACAATTAATCAAACCATATTGAAAGTCTTCAGCCGGTTTCTGGGTATTAGCTTTGGGTCAATTGTCACCAAGCCATCTGCAGTGTCATTATGTGTCCAAGAGGAAATTTCAAATAAACCATTCATCTACAAAATATCTGTCATCCATTTTGACCATCCTTGAGTCAGTCCTTGCCAATATATTTCTTTAAAACTTGATCTATGATTTCGTGTTGTGGGCTTGCCTACGACTGATCACTTCCTATCGACGACATCTCATTATCTAGGAAGTTGAACTAGAAATCGTCAATACCTTGAAATTTGCCTGCCTTAATGGAAGGTTTCTCGCCTTTGACAACAGGTTGCATCATTGACCTTCGATCGAATGATTCCATGACATGTTCGACTTCAGCTCATTTATTCATATTTTATGGATTGTGCTGAGTACTTTAAGAGCCATTGACATTACTGGTGGTTACTCTCACACTTGTTAACAGTTTACATCATTGAATGGTAATCAAGTGGTTTCTACCATGTTCGACTTCGACACATTCATTCACATGGATATAATCGTACAAGTTCGAGAAACGGAAATCAAGACCCTGGATCTAGTTTCTACCATCCAGGCTGCGAGGATTTTTTTTATCATTTATACAGTGGACTATTCATAAATAGATGGCTGCATCCATACTGTGTCTACACATGTCTATACTGTTGATGTATTGAAAATCATTCCTGTATCAAAACAGTTTAAATCATTTTCTAGTTAGTTTTGATTTTAGTATGGGAATGCCTACCTTAGCGATGATATGTCTACATATATATATTTTGCATTGAATGTTTTTACATGTTCTGACTGGGGTGTCCACAGGATGATCCTTGAAATTATAAAGTACTGCACTCTTCATATATTGTAGAAATTTGAATAACTGTTAAATTATTTACTGATATTATCCTGATTCAACACTATTTAATCTTCATGCATAATACATAACCTCTTCTACTATTGATCATCAATTTGCGGAAAATAAACAATCGCATGTGCACATTAAAACTACATAATCAATCACACATATAAACACAGTATTTATGGGAAAGCTTGAAGCTAAAAACCCCCAACTATCTGTATATTATAATGATAGAGTTCATGTAACAATAATAGCACAAAGCTCCTCACAAGCTCTCAGCACTATCTCGCATGCTACACACTACACAAGCTCAGATTTAGCAAAAACATATGCTCCAATCCTGTCCACCTGTTAGCCTGCCTCTACTGCACAATCCAATATGGATAAACATTAATATCCAAGTTCAAATCCCACCAAGATGTACTACGCAATCCTCATTGGCATCTCCATCAATGTGTGGTGCAAACTCATGCACCAGTATAGTCACAACTGATAGTCAACCTGCTCTTTCACCTACCTCTCCACTGATCTCCACTGAAACTGTCCATGCACTGAAGTTAACTGATGTGTTCTTTAGTTGATTAATTAGTGAATTAATTAATAATTAATTCACACCACTTTCACTAGTGTATCAATCAGTTAGACTAGATACAACTAGTTCAACTATGTTTAACTCAGTTAAACTAAACACAACTCCATCAACTCCTCAATCAACTCCACCAAACTCACTCACATGAGTTCTAACTGAAGTCATCATGCAATAGCTCCACTTAGACCCTAGGAATAGTGTAATTCCTTCTGTCAGCTGCATGTGCCACATCCAGGCATCAAATTGAAGTGCTCTAAGAGGATAAGATAATGTTTATAGTCCAAATATTATTAAGAGCTAATAATATTCGACATATCTATTTTTAGACTGGTAATCTAAAAATAGATTCCGCCCAGTATGTCTAAAAAATAGAAGCCCATCTATTTTTCCAACTTGACCATCCCTCCACAAATAGCATCCTGCAACTCATAGAATCATGATCGACATGTCTAAAAATAGACATAGTCTAAAAATAGACTTTGCGCCAAAAATACCCTGTGGGCCCACTTAGTGAAGGCGACTTCTTTCCACTAAGCTCATCATCTTGTTGCAATCTCAACACTCCCTCTCAACAAGATGTGGATTATCTGCAACCCCTATCTTGCCTCTGTGGTATTCAAATTTGCTCCTGGTGAGTGCCTTCGTCAAGATATCAACATCCTGATCCTCCGTGGGAATGTATGAAAGTAACATGATCCTCCCCTGCACACAATATCTGATATGATGATACCGGATGTCAATGTGTTTGGATCTATCATGAAATACTGGATTAACCGAGAGTTTGATGCAACTCTGATTATCACAATAAATCACAGTAGGCTCCAAGTGTGAACCGAACAATCCGACTAGGATCTTCCTCATCCATATAGCCTCACATGCAGCCAAAATTGCTACCATATACTCGGACTATACTGAACTGAGTGCCACAAATTTCTACTTCCTGCTATACCAAGAAACTGTTGTCGACCCGATACTGAAAATCCCTCCAGATGTGCTCTTTCTGTCCGTTGGGCTCCCTACCCAATCTACATCCGTGAAGCCACATAGCCTCACCTCATCCGACTGTCTGTACCATAATCCATATCCCGATGTGCCTATGAGATATCTCAATAAATGCTTGCCTGCCTTCCAGAAGAGCTTGGTTGGCTTAACGATAGCTTGTGAAATCTGGTTCACAGCATAGCATATGTCGGGTCGTGTATTGACCAGATACATAAGCGACCCCACCAACTGTCTATAAACAGTGGCATCCACTACCTCCGTCGAAGTAGCATCCTCCTTCCTCCATCCACCAGGAAGAGGAGTATCAACAAGCTTGTAGCCATGCATGTTGAACTTCTCCAGTATCTCCCGAGCATACTTACCCTGAGAAAAAAACAGTCTGTCACTGTGCTACCAAATTTCCAATCCCAGGAAATAATGAAGGAGGCCCAAGTCCTTCATCTCAAACTCTTTTGCAAGATCATCCTTGCATGAGAGTATCAATAGCTCATCACCTGTCAAAATCAAATCATCTACATAAAGTACAATGATCAACAACTTACCCTCCACCACAATCTGGTATAGGTTAGGATCCGCCTCACTCTTGGAGAATCCAAGTCCAGTGAAATAACTGTCTATCCGTGTGTACCAAGCACGAGGTGCTTGTTTCAATCCATACAACGCTCTCTTGAGCCTGCACACATGCGACTCGCTGCTGAAGATCTCGAAACCTTCGGGCTGCTCTATGTACACCTCCTCCTCAATCACCCCGTTGAGGAACGCAGTCTTCACATCCATCTGATGAATGTGCCACCCCATCTGCGCTGAGAGAGCAAGAATCATCCGTATGGAAGAATACCTTGCGACAGGTGCAAAGGTCTCCTCATAATCGATCCCCTCAATCTATGAAAAGCCTCGGGCAACAAATCTTGCCTTATACTTCTCCACACTCCTGTCAACTGCCTGCTTCACTTTGTAGATCCATCTCGAACCCACCATTGATTTCCCCTCTAGTCTCAAGACAATATCCCATGCACTGTTTATGACAATCGAATCATACTCTTCCACCATGGCATCTACCCATGCGGGCTCCTCCACATCTTCCTCGAAAGAGGATGGCTCCGTCACGACACATTGACTCATAAGAGCCATGTATCCAGTGTACCAATCCAGTGACTGTCTCTGTCTGCGTTGTGCTGTAGGTGGTTCTACAACCTTCTCTGCATCTTGAGCCAGTCGCTCAGCTTCTGTAGTGCGCTTGCGCCCTTTGATGGTTGGCGCTGCATGGGTGGTTTCTTCCACCTCCTGAACTTCCTCTTGTGGCTGATCCACATCCGGAAGCTCCTCCTTAGGAACTAACAGCTCCTCATCTGCATGCAAGTGTGGCTCTCTCTCAAGCGAACACTGCATGGCTTTCTCCTCCTGAAACTTGATATCCCGTCGCACAACAGTCTTGCGACTGTCTGACAAATACACCCGATAGTTGTGAGGTGTATCAGTGTACCAAATATCCCAACCCTCTCATGTGGGTTTGCCCCAGGCTTCTTCCTGGCATCCTTCGTCACATGAATGTAAGCAGGTGAACCAAAAATCCTCAAATGGGAAATATCAGGCCTCTTACCAGAAAACGCCTCCTCGGGTGTACTCATGCCAAGTATTATGTGAGGACAACGGTTTTGCATATATACTGCAGTATTGCATGCCTCTGCCCACATGTGAATGGGTAGGCCCTGATCATGCAACATCACTTGTGCAGCACCCACGGTCATTCTATTCTTCTGCTCAGCAACCCCGTTCTGTTGTGGGTTATGAGGTGCTATGAGCTCTCTTCAAATTCCTTCTGCGCTACAAAAGCCCTTGAACTCGCCAGAGATGAATTCACCACCATTGTCGCTCCTAAGAGCCTTCACCTGCTTCCCCGATTCCTTCTCAACCAGTGCCTTGAACTCACAGAACTTTGAGTATGTCTCGCTCTTCTTCTGCATGAAGAAGATTCAGCACTTCCGAGAAAAATCATCAACAAAAAACACATAGTACCTGTGCTTTACTGTCTAAGCTACTAAGAAAGGTCCACACACGCCTGTGTGAATTATCTCAAGGATTTTCGTGGCACGACTATCCTTCTCGTGAAAGGTGGCTTTCACAAATTTTCCCAAGGTACATCCCTTGCACTGATCTGACTGCGCAAGAGTACCCTTAGGAAGCCCAGTAGAAATCTGCTACAGTATCTTCAAAGCTCCATGGTGAAGGTGGCCCAATCTCCAGTGCCACAACTCGCCATCATCCTGGCTCACCACTCCTTCTACCTTGCCTGCGTGCCACAACTCGCCATCATCTCGGCTCACCACTCCTTCTACCTTGCCTACCATTGCTATGCAACCATCTAATTACAATTGATAAAGGTTCTTGACTCGAAACCCTATCCTCCAGGTCTCACCAGTTGCCTTACTGCGCAGGAAAGCCTTTCCTTCGCTAAAGACAACATCATATCCCTTGTCTTCTAACATTGCCACAGAGATAAGATTCTTCTTCAATCCTGGAACATGCATCACATCCTTCAATACGAAGGGTTTACCAGACTCCCTCTCAAAGGAAATGGTATCGATACCGGTCACACTGTATCTACCATCATCGCCCATCTCGATGTGCACTCCAAGATCTTTCTCATCCAGATCAGTAAACAAATCTCGATCTCCCGTCATGTGAAAAGACGCACCACTGTCCAGAAACCACACTGATCCCATCACACTTGAGACCAAGCATGTGATCAGCAAAAAATCCAGCTGAAAATGCAAGGCTAAGGCCTCTCCAGCTGCAAATCCAGCAACCTGCTTATTTTTCTTCTTCTGCGGACAATTTTTGGCATAATGTCTGTGTTGGTGACAGTGAAAACACTTCACCTTGGACATGTCCTACTTATTTCCTTTCGCACCAGATTGAGAAGCTTTCTTGATATTCCCCTTCTTTTCTTTGGCAGCCAAAGTGAAATTTTCTTCATCAGATGCCTTTGATGAAGATCCGTCCCTGGTACTTCTCCTTATCTCCTCTTGCACAAGATCCGACCAAAGTCACTCCCATCCTAGCAATTTCTCCCGACCATTGAAAAAATCCTAATAGGAATGCCAACTCTTCAGAAGCCCAAGGAGAGCCAAGCTCACCAATTCATCATCATCTCAAAATTACCCCCCACACTTCCCAGCTCATCCCTGCATTGGATGAACTTCGTGAGGTACTTGGGCATACTGTCGCCTTTCTCCATCTTTATGTTTCTGAGCTTATCCTTGAGCGCCAACTTCCTCTGGTCGCTCTTGCTTTGGAATAAATCTTTCAAGGCTTTCCACATCAAGAATGGAGAAGCCTTACCATGCAGGCTAGACACTATGTGATCCTTCACGCCCTCCAACAGAATCCTTTGAAATTTTTCTGTCTTCTTTTGCCAAGCCTCAAGTGCGGCAGCATCGCTAGAAGCAGGTTTCTGGACTTCTGCATCTATGAACTCCTTCAACCCATTGTCATCTAACACTGCCTCCATCCTGTCCTTCCATGCAATATAATTCGAGATGCCCTCAAGGGCATACTCCAATTGCAATCCGTGAAAAGACATTTCAACTTCGACACCAAGAAAACACTCCTGCAAATTCGAATTCCACCAGCACAAAACTCAACCGCTTCAATGTTTTGCAATTGCTCCAATGATCAATATCGCTCTGATACCATGTAGAAATTTAAATAACTGTTAAATTATTCACCGAGATTATCCTGATTACACACTATTTAATCTTCATGCATAATACATAACCTCTTCTACTATTGATCATCAATTTGTAGAAAATAAACAATTGCCTGCGCACATTAAAACTACATAATCAATCACACATATAAACACAGTATTTATGGGAAAGATTAAATCTAAAAACCCCCAACTATCTATATATTATAATGATAGAGTTCATGTAACAATAATAGCACAAAGATCCTCACAAGCTCTCAGCACTATCTCGCATGCTACACACTACACAAGCTCAGATCTAGCAAAAACATATGCTCCAATTCTGTCCACCTGTTAGCCTACCTCTACTGCGCAATCCAATATGGATAAACATTAAGATCCAAGTTTTAATCCCAGAAATATGTACTACGCAATCCTCATTGGCATCTCCATCAATGTGTGGTGCAAAATCATGCACCAGTATAGTCACAACTGATAGTCAACCTGCTCTTTCACCTACCTCCATCACTGATCTCCACTGAACTGTCCATGCACTTGAGTTAACTGATGTGTTATTTATTTGATTAATTATTGAATTAATTAATAATTATTTCACACCACTTTCACTAGTGTATCAATCAATTAGACTAAATACAACTAGTTCAACTATGTTTAACTGTGTTAAATTGAACACAACTCCACCAAACTCACTCACATGAGTTCTAACTGAAGTCATCATGCAATAGCTCCACTTAGACCCTAGGAATAGCGTAATTCCTTCTGTCAGCTGCATGTGCCACATCCAGGCATCAAACTGAAGTGATCCAAGAGGATAAGATAATGTTTATAGTCCAAATATTATTAAGAGCTAATAATATTCGACATATCTATTTTTAGACTAGCAATCTAAAAATAGATTCCGCCCAGTATGTCTAAAAATAGAAGTCCGTCTATTTTTCCAACTTGACCATCCCTCCACAAATAGCATCCTGCAACTCATAGAATCATGATCGACATGTCTAAAAATAGACTTTGCGCCAAAAATACCCTACGGGCCCACTTAGTGAAGGTGACTTCTTTCCACTAAGCTCATCATCTTGTTGCAATCTCAACATATATGACAGACTTTAGCTTCATCTATTCCAAACTTTGCCCTTTAGGGGGCAATCTGTTGCACTGAAAATTGTCATCCTGACATTCTGCTATATGTATGAGCTCATTATCACTCATACTTCCTCCTTGGCAAGTCTAACATATCAGTTCTTCATGTCAAGCCTTGAAAATAAGAGAAAAGTTCTTAAAAATCTCTTTAACTCTGGTATTGCACTTTTTCTTCATCTTGCTTGTGGTCCCGCACCTAATGTTCATGACTCTTGTGTACCTGAACGCACTTTCTCTGTGTTATGGGTGCGGACCCCTGTAAAATATTAAAAAGGTGCAAGTAAACTAAAAAATCTCACTTTCAGTAAATTCTAGAAGCCTCTAGAAAGAATCTTGCGATGGCAGAACCGCTCTTTCGAGGTTCATGTATCCCTTACCTTAAGGAGCTAACCCCTTGATATGAGGATCTTATCCCTTTGAAGGAGGATTCTATCCCTTCATATTTGGAACTGAAACCTCCTCTTTTTCACTATAAAAAGAGGCATGGGTAGCCTCAAGGGGAGTTCAAGATTTAGAATTATTTGAGGTTAAGTGCTGTTGGGATTCAGACTCATTTAACTGAGATTTTTGTGAGGAGAGATCACATACCTCTATCTGTCTCATTTGGAAGAGTGCAAGGCTTGTCAGAGTAGAGGAGATTCCTGCTTCAGACCTCGGGAAGGCCTGTTCAACATCAAGGCTAAGGTTGTAAGGTTTTCTTTATTCAAAGTTAATACAAATGAATTCATTTTTCTCAATAAAATGTTAATTAACTGTTTATTTTATGGATTCCTTGATCACCATGATAGGCATGATTTATAATATTTACTATACAAGTGCTATTTAATGTTTGCTTGTTTGTGACTGCAGGTCTATAAAGATAACTCTTTCAAGTGACCGAGGGACAACTACT
This sequence comes from Pinus albicaulis, assembly GCA_034641835.2. NCBI lineage: Eukaryota > Viridiplantae > Streptophyta > Pinopsida > Pinales > Pinaceae > Pinus > Pinus albicaulis. The sequence goes on along the minus strand of CM076579.1, from coordinate 1,371,399,351 downwards.
TCGAACAAGCATTGGATTTACGGTAAGTTCTTAACACCTTTATAGTATTATTTTGTAAAAATTATATGTCTAGAGAAAGATAGGGTTATTTGGTTGTTTGTTGCTAGATTAATTTTTGGTACTAGGGAGATCGATCTAATCCGCAAGATTGATTTATCCGCCCAACAGTTTCTGAGTCGCGAATCGCTTTCAATTTTAAATAATTGCGACCTTGGGACCCTGCAACCCCGCGACCCCCAGGTCACAAGGTCATAGGGTCTTGAGGTCGCACATCTCATCAAAATAGTTTTTTTGCGACCCAGCGACCTCATTTATTTCCCGCATGTGCGACCCCTTTATAAATAAAAGGGTCGCATAGGTTGCATTTCACCCACGCGGCTGAAAGCAAAAACTCTTCTGACAGGCCAACTGGAGCGCGATTTTTCCAGGTAAGTTGCCTAATCCTCCTTTTGTTTCCTTTTTTTCTATCTTTTTCCCCCATCCCTCTTATCTTAGCCCTTTTCAAGCCACCAGCTATCCTCCATTCATACCCTCTTTGAATCTGCATTCTTCTATGAGCCTCCAAACCCTGTCATTCTTATGCAAACTTATATATGGAAAACTTATATATGGGGCCAACTAGGCTACCCTATGTCAGTATCTTCCTCTAATGACCAGTTCTTCTTCAATTTATGGCTTTTCCTCCGTATTTCCCTTTATTAATTTAAGTTAAAATTGAGTAAAATACTGCATCGCCACTCAAAATCGCGTGCCCAGCCCTAGTGTGACCTCCAACCCCGCGACCTTGCGACCCCGCAACCCAGCGACCTTGGTCCCTGGTCGCTAAGTCACCAAGTCACATATTTCTCAAAAACTGAAGTATTGCAACCTTGCAACTTAGCGACCCAGTCGCAAGTCACCAAGTCGCAAGGTCGCATCTTCATGAATTTTTGAACCAATGTGACTCAGCGACCTCGTGACCTAGTCACAGGTCACCAAGTCGTAAGGTCACTTTCCTCTAAAGTTTTAAACCAGTGCGACTCAGTGACCTAAGGAATGGGTTGCTAAGTCACAGATTCACCCCTTCCTTGACCCTAGTTGGGAAGAATTAAAATCATTATTAAGCATTCATTAATATGGCATATGTCTTATCTTGGGACTTTTTTATTGACATGCCAGGGAACCTCGAAGCAGAGCTAGAGTGCATCTCCGTCTCTTCAGCCTCAAGTGACATGGGGCCTCCGGAAGTTTGCAGGAAAAATAAGAGCCTAGAGATAGAGATCACAGAAAGTGAAATACCTATGTCTCCTCCCCCTATCTATGGGGACACCACATGTATATTTATCAAAGGAGAAAGCATGAGTTGGTATCAAGTATACCAAGAGTTCGCACAACTTGAGTTTCTAGAGGACCTCCTAGACTGGCAGGTATATGTGCAAGTTAAGAGGTCAAAGCTTCACTACGCAGGGGCCCACCCATATATATTCCCGTGCGCTTAAATTATTGAATGGATCATACAAAATATCAACCCTAGGATGTGGGTGATTCGTGATCACGAGGGGAAAGCTTTTGCAAATTTAAAAGGCCAGGATGCGGAGTTCTATTACACACTTCCAACCCTGGAGAAAATATTCACATAGGCATGGGCCACTACCCATGCAGTTCCCATAGCAGACACCTTGAGAGGATGGTGGGAAGAACTGGAGAAGTTCAAAGTTAAGAAGGACTAGGAGTATCAAGTAGCAAGCCTCAGGAAGGTCTACAAGCTTGTAGCAACTATGCTTTGTAGAATGTATGGATGTCCCGATGCCACCACTTTCAGTGGTTCTTGGGTATCCCTTATGTACTTTTTAACCGTACATGGAACCCATTTCAATTGGGCCATCTTACTGATAGCAACCCTAAAAAAAAACATATCTACAGCACTAGCACCCGAGGAGGGATACTCGTCTGAATTTTACATGGCCTCTTATCTATCGGATGCAGTTTGTGCCAGGTGCCACTTTGAGCGATGGGCTCACAACTGGGATCAGGAGCACACACACCCAATCCACAAGGAGTTGCAGGTATTCTGGGACTCCAAATATAAGCAGGATATAGAGCCAATCGCGCACAGTTTCATCCCTGCACTCTACGGGAAATTGTTCGGTCAGGATACCCCATGCATGTCCTGGAAGGCCATGGAAACAATAATCAAGGTGGCACATTGGTTTCCGTTTGTAGAAGGCACCTTCATCTGAGTCTTCAGTTCATTCAAGACTCCTCATGCTCTGCCCCGATTCGTCACTGACAGGATGCCACTGTAGGAAAGATGTTATCAGATGACTTTCAATTTATCAAAAGTTCTTACTAAAGGTAAGAAGAAGCCATGGCCCAAATTGATGCTCACTATCAGTGCTTATACAATCAAGGATTTCAGAGAAGTGGAGGCAGAAGCTGAGAAAATAAAAGGATTCTTCCTGGCTTTTTTGGATCACCAGGCATATGATCCTGAGAGGATAGTCCCTGCCCATTGCAAACGACCCAAGTTTAAATGAAGCTACCAACATACTTAATGCCCAGCTGAAGATGGGGTAAGAAACTGGTACAATAAGGATATGGAACTCACCCCAAAGGCATTGACCGATCAGGAGGACCAAGATGATCAAACTCTAGAAGAGAGAATCCACGAATTAGGAGGAGCCTCGTCTTCTCAGGCCAAGAAGCCCCGAACTAACACAAACCATAGCTCTTCCGCCCAACAGAAAGAAAAGGAAGCAAAAGCTCAATGAGAAGTTGAAAAGAAAGAAAAAGAGGATGAGGATAAACATAAAAAACACCTAAAGGCACAAGATGAGCGTCAGCTCAAGATAGAATTAGATAATGCAGAAGCTGAGTGCAGACAAAAGGAAGAACAGGATAAGGCAAAGGCGGAGCGGCTATTGGAAGAAGAAGTAGAACAAAAGAGAAAAGAGGAAGAGGATCAAATATCGAAAGACAATTTTTCCAAAGACACCGAGACACCTCCTCCAGTAACAAGGGTACAAACAGAGTTGTTGGCCTTTGAAGTTCCCAAAATCAACACATGTTTTGCACTCTCAGAACCGGGTACCTATGAAGGATAGGAGGAGGAAGTGTTCAATTGGACGAGACTCACTTACGACCAGTTCACATTCAAAATCAGGCAGGAAAAGAGGAGATGCCTAGCACGGAACCCTACCACACCATTCATAGCCACAACAGAAAATGATATAGTCTCGGACACTAGAACCAACCCAGTAATGATAGCATCAGCCATCACTGCTTTTTCCGTAGCCACAGAAGAAAATGTGGGCCGAATGAGTAGGGAAATCCTCTCTCTAAAAAATAAATTACAAGACTCCAAACAAAGGGAAGCCAGGTCGGAGCAAGAGAAGAGAGCATTAAGGGAAGAAGTCCAATAGCTACAAGATAAGAACACCCTTATTAACAAAGTACTATCCACTGTCCAAAGATAATTGGTGACACTGGAAGCTACCATGAGGCAGGTATATGAGGAAATGTTCACCATAAAGAAAACAGTTGCACTTCTACTGAGATCTCAAGCAAAAACTAAGAAGAGGAACGAGAAACTGAAAGAAGCCTCCACTGCCTTAGATAGAATGTTAGAATGGACAAACAAATATCCATAGGAGAAGTTGCAATCCAAGGAGAAGTTGTTCAAAGACCTAGAGAAGGTAGTGACCGCCTATGAGCATTTTATCAGCAGCATTGACTCGATGGTTGAGCTGCACCATATCCCTTCTCTAGGTACACTGGGAAAATAAAATACGTGGGAATAGGTAAACTAGGAAACTCAGGCATTCCTACAACCTATTAGACAAGCTGTCGCTACACCTGATCTTTCGGCATCATAGGAGAACTTGGTTAAGTTCGTTGTGACGCTAGTTTGGATTTCCACCAAACTGGCTTCCTTATCCAACCAGGCTACAATCAAGAGAGAAAATCTGATCCCAAACTCCCTAAAATTCGTGCACAGGTTAAGGGAAGATACTCCTCTAATCTCTCGAGTTGATGCAGATTATTGTGCATGGAAAAATTTCCTTAAAGAGCAACAAGTAGATGTTCCCGACCTCGCAATCATGCACATGCTCCCATGATCAGATCACAAGGCACAGCCTACAGGAGGGGTCACAGGTCGCATCTTCCGTAGTCAGGTCGTTGTTTGCACTTTCCATTCAGGTCGCAAAGCATACCAACAGGCGGGAAGGCAAAAAGTCAAGACACCCAAGGGTCAATTTTGTCTTATATATACTCCCTTCAGGGACTTGTAAAAGGATATTTTTTTTTTACTCCAAAGGAGAGAAGAGAATTGTAAAGCATTGAACACCCCCTTTTGAATGAATACAAGCATTTGTCTTAAATCCACTATTGGATCTGATGAGAATCAACGTGTTAAGACTATGAGTATTTATTCTGTATATGTCTGATATCTCATGATTAATTGATTTGTGTTTTCTGTTATAATCTTCATGCATTTCAGCTCACTGAATGTGTTAGTGATGGTATGTTGTTCACCTAGAAGATGTTTGTAATTTAATTATTGACATCTATCGTTTTCATGAAAATGCCCAAGTAAGCATAGGTTGTTCTTGCTAGGAAGAACTGTTTCCTCTATGGCTCGAACAACTTTTACAAACAAGACCTTAATGATATGCTACTAATAGCATCTCCTTCAGCTGCATGTTTCCTTTTTTCTTTCTATTTGTAGTATTTTATGCTTATTGACAATCATCGATATTTTGTCTTGTATCATTCGATAGTTGTATACTGATGACTCTGCAGGGCTCATTTGTATCCAAGAGAAGGAGTATTCAGCGGTAGCCAGACCCACACCCCGGACGAGATCCCTATCACAAATGGTTTAGAGCTAATCGAAACTTTTTACCGAGGAGATCCCCTTACTGTTGGCCAGAAAATTTTCCTGTCAACAGATTTGGTGCTAGAAGGAGGGCCGATGGCAGCCTCCCAGCGCACAAGTAACATCCCGTTACAAACTCCCCAAGGGGAGACCATACATGACAATACCGGTCCTCCCCCTTTGGAAAAATCCTAGGAGGAGGAGCCCCATTTCTACGAGGTTACTTTAACCTAGCTAAGAGCCCTCCGCCCTATCACTTGTGACCTTGTCAGGGGTTTACAACGAGCCCCAGTCACTAGTTCCTTGGAAAATCCTAGAACTCCTGCAGCTAATCATATGCACCAAGGAACCCTTGTGAACTCCCTTCCTCAGCTTGTGGGTCTTATGATTGAATATTACGTAGACGCAGTTGAGAGAAATTCCAAAGCCCCCCTAGATATCCCTAGGGAGGGGGAAGAAGACAATGCTGAAATCACTAAACCTCAACCCAACACTGGCCCCCAACCCGACCAGGCATTTCATGATAACACGCAAGCCAACGACCCACGCGGGGGAGGATCTAGGAGAGGCCGAGGTAACAGAGGCAGGGGAGATAGGGACCATGGGCAAGGCCAGAATGCTAACCACCACCCCCGACGAAACTAGAATAGGTTTCCTTTTCTTTAAAACTAGAGAAACATCAGAAATACAGGAAATAGTGGAGAAAACCAAGACATGCAGTCCCACCATGAGGGCGAGGCCTCCGAGTCTGGCACGGGTAGCAAGTCCGAAAGTGAGAGGGGACATGTATACAAACCACACCACCAATGGGCCAGAAGTGTACAACCTTTGGCTTGGATGGCTCAGTCCCCCTTAGGTATCCTAGGTCCCCTCCATGACATGCCTTGACACCCTGAAAACATCTCCCTAAGTTCGACCCCGAGAAAGGCACTTTTGCCAAAGACCAGATCAGCAACTTCTACCTGCCTTTACAGATGATGAGAATGCAGTATGATGACGTAGCATGTCACCTTTTTCCTCATACTCTGGAAAATAAATCTGCAACATGGTATCGGTCACTTCCCGTTGCTTCTATCCCTTCACGGGAACACTTGCGTCGTAGCTTCCTGCAAAAATTCTCAGAAGATAAAACCCCCTCGATGCTCCTCACAGAGCTCAGCACGCTGAAATGTCAGAAGAAGGAGAAGGTTAAGGATTTCAATCAACATTTTGCCATTATATTGAATAAGTTCCCTCCAAACATGGCCTTAGATGATTCCATTACCATTGACTACTACACTAGAGCCCTCCCACGAGATATTGCCGTGTTTGTGAAACATGAGGCCAGAGCTACCTTGGCAGCCAATTACACCACTGCCCTTGCTGTCAAAAAGGACATGCTATCCATAGGTGCCATTGAACATGAAGGGCGATATAATAAAATAAAAACCACAAAGAGAGCCCAATCATCAAGTCATGTTGGGGCCCTTGTTTTTGATTGTTTTTGAATTTTGAATTTTAACCTTTTTGAGTTGCGGCATGAAGACACATGGCAATCGCGACCGCGTCGCAACTACCAGGAGTCGCAGAGCTATCAAGGTGGTGTGGAAGCATGCGATAGCTGGAGATAGAACATGCACAAGTATAGATGAAGGAAACACACAACAGAAGACAGAAAGTGGAACACGCAGATAGCAGGAGAGAAGCTGGGAGCAGCTGAGGAAAAGACACAGAGGAACTGATAGTCGCAAGGGCGGGTGAATAAATAACAGTCACCCGGCTGGAAGAGGACGCTGATAAAGAGGTTGCGAGGCTTGTGACAGAGGAAGACGCACAGAGCGACTGCGGAAGAATCATGCATGACCTTCCTAGGGTTCCTCATCTTCTCTATTCTACCTTTCTGTTCTGGAATCTATCTGTATCAGATTTGTAAGCTATCATTGAGAATGCCATGTAATCATGTGTTTGGCCAAGATATTAATACAATTGAAGGTTGTTGTCTCAATAAGATTTTTATGTGTCTGTAATGTGTTTATGCTGGTTTAAAATTTTATATGCGAATGTCTAAATGCTTATTAAGTGATCTTGCGTATATAACTCTGTATATGTAATCGATGCACTGTCCTTCGTGAGTTGCGAATCTGTTCCTTGCCACTGATCTCATCCCCTTATACATGTGGTTGCAGCACGCCTCGGGTGAGACTCACTGCTCTCCAGAGTAGGGTGAAAATGCCGGCGTGTTCCTAGACTACATCAGACTCCTTTGTTGGCCACAACTCTTGAACCTGGGTCTTGTCCGCGAGACCTGACTTCTCGCCAACAAATGGTTCCGTTGCCAGGACCTGCATGTTCTGAGGGGACTTAGATCATGGTATCGAGGATTTTTGAAGGAGAGATACGGCGATGGTGGGATGATCATCTCGACCAGTTCATTGCTCAGCAAGCAGAGCTGACCAAGAAAAAGGAGGCGGCGATCAAGGAGCTTGTTCTTTTCTCTGATTCAGCCAGTGATACGTACGAAATTTTCTAGGGAAGGTTCCCTACGGACCTTTACAATTGGTTGTGGAGGTTACGAGCGACGGTGCCCCAAGAAGGCTTGCGGAAGATAAACCGCAGGTGGGCGCACGAAGATCTGGTGCACTGCACCGGGTGGACACTGAACTGACCCGCGTGGTGGATTTTTGGGTAAGGACCATGTTGGAAGGATATACTGTGGAGTTTGCTGCTGAGTGCTACCAATCCTTCTCGAAAGCCGAGGTTGTTTTGCACTCAGGGCTAAGATGGAAGCTGCTGAAGGAGATTCCACTGTGGATCAAAGCTCTGATGGTGGATGAAGGGTTGATTGAATTCCACAAAACAAGGATGGAAGCGTAAACCACCCGTGCTGGGGAAAGGGTTGAGGGGACTGATGCTGTGTAGAATGTGAAAGTGGGGAGCGGGGAATGGACGTTGAGGCCGCATGCAGGTTGCGGGAACGATGTGCGCATCGGCGGGCACAGATCGCCGATAGGTGGCGAAAAAGGGTAATGCGAGATTTGAAGAGAAGGGAGATCGAGAGAAAAAATCAGAAGGAGGCGCCTCAGAAGACAAGAACTATGGGTTTGGATACCCGTGAAGGAGACGGGACAGCGGTGGAAGTGCAGTGGGTACATGGGAGCCCAGCGACGCGAGAAAGAGAGATAATGACTAGCGACGATAATGGAAAGATGCAACCCGAAGAGAGTTCCAATGACGAATGGCACGGCGTGATGCAGCGGATTTTTCAAGATCAGACGGCACCCACCCCTCTAGGCAGCCCTACTTCCCACCTTCTGCATGGCCAGGATCCCGACCTTCCCCTGGTACTATATCAACCTTTAAGTAATATTTTTATTCAGTTACAAGCATTGAGTCAGTCATACAATAGTTCATCAGCGTCAGTAATGTCCGGTAACAGCAGAGTTACTAGTAGTGGTATTTTTCCTAGTAGGACCGTTACGCAACCAAGAACTGGAGGATTTATCCTGGTCAATTCTCCGCAAGTACACATGGCTAGATCTTTCACCCGGTATCCAGAGTTCTATGGCCGGCGCAATGATGATGTAGAGAAACACGGGTACCTATACGAAGCCATATGGAGGGCTCGCCAGACACCATATGCAGGGAAGTTAATAGAATTCCAAACCACGCTCAGAGAGAGGGCTCTGAGATGGTTTATCAAGTGGTCCGAGGCTCATCCTAACCCCGTACTTGCGGATGTGAAGCGGGATTTTTTCCACGAATTCAAGCTTCCCCAGACAGACCAGCAAGGCCTATCAGAGCTGTGGGAAATTAAGCAAAAGGAAGGTGAGACCGCGTGGGAGTTGATGCGGCGATTCAAGGACGTGATCGGGAAACTCAGCTACCCGATCGATCCAAACCACCAGAGGGACTGGTTCATCAAGGCTCTGCTTCCCTTGACACGAACCCCTCTCACTCAGCAGAATATTGATAATCTGAAGGACGCTTTGGAGCAGGCCATGAAGATTGAAGCCATGGCGGGCTACCCCCAGGAATATCGCAGAGGGCCGGCCCTGCAAGACCCTTCTTTGATAGGGTTGCAACACCAGATCGCCAGCTTGACTGAGAAGCTCAAGGAGCTTCACCCGGTGAGACCAGCGCGGCCGAATGTTTGGTGCACTCATTGTCTGGTTGAGGGCCATGTCGCAACCGAGTGTCCCCGGTTGCGTGGTACAGGGGCATGACCCTTGGTCGCAGAAATCTAGGGGGGTCCACCGCCTGGTGGCGGCGCTGCGATGAACCCGCAGGGAGTCTACCAGCCGCAATAGCCTTACGCGGGGTTCCCACCTCAAGCGGGTTCCTCCACCACAGAATACTGCGAGATTTTCCGGACGCTAGGGCATCCTCCTTGGATGTGCCCGATATTACAGAAGTACTCCACGGTCCCGAATAATGTGTACTGTGAATTTTGTGTGTCCACGACTCACAACACTGAGCAGTGCAGGGCGCTCGATGCACTTGCGGATCGATTGGATCATCCCTCCTACAGGGTGAACAAGGCTCCAAGGGGAAGAGGCGGAGGCATGAGGCGAGGCCGCACAGGCGGACGCGGTCTGGTAAAATGTTACAATTGTGACCAGGAGGGTCACGTGGCTTGAGAATGTCCCCTCCCGCGACGACCCTGGTGTTCCCAGTGCCGGGTCAACGCCCATGCTACAGAGGACTATCCGGAGCTCATCAAGAAGTGGGAAGAATGGGCGAGGTAGAGGGGAGAGAATCTGATAAACTCAGAGCCGCGAGGGACTGCAACCCCAGAATTGCAGAACGTCGTGATCATGACGAGGGGCGGAAAGAAGACTGGAGAGGATGCCCACGGGAAGGAGCCAGCACAAGTGGTTCGGCCAGCATCCCCGAAGAAGTTGATCAGGCCCGAAGTCCAGAAGAAGTATTTCCAGGAGGCAGTTGAGGCGTTCGCCCCGTTGCAGAACGAGGGAGGTTTGGAGGAGCCCCTGCTGCCAGAATCTGGGGCGCAAAACGTCGCAAGTACTGTGGTCGAGGATTGGCTCCAGCTATTCCTCAGGATTGTTGACAACGCTGCGCTGTGGCAGCAGCTCAAGCATGCTTTGGAAGGAGCACTGCAGGGGCACACAGAACTTAGAGATCTGGCGGACGCTGGCCATCAATACGTGCAGCGCGTGAAGAGGAACAAGCAACGAACAGGCAAAGAATTCCGGCTTAACACGCAGGTCGCGGGATTCCAAATCAGCGACACCATGTTGGACTTGGGGTCCGATGTCAACATTCTGCCACGGAAGACATGGGAGGCTCTTGGAAGGCCACGACTAGCCTACTCACCAATCCAACTCAGGATGGCGAACCAGTACTGCATTTTGACAATCGGTCGGCTCGAGGGTGTCGAGGTCGACGTTGCGGGGGTGAAGACATACACCGATTTTGAGGTTATTGATATCATGGGCGACAAGGATCCCTATCCCGCCTTAGTCGACATTGATTGGGATTTTGAGAACTACACCATCATCGACCTTAAAAAGGAGCTGATGATCTTTGAGGATGGGGAGGTATGGGTCACCCAGCCCCTCGACCCGTATCAAGGCCCGCGATATACGAAAACGGTGGAAAATCGGGAGGATGCTCAGATGATGGACCACCTTTATCAGATGACCGCAGAAAAGCAGGACGATTATATTAACCCGACCGCGACTGGCTCTGTCAGTTGGTGGAGTGTGCAAAGCTCAGAGCTCGAATCTGAACTCGCGTGGGAAGACTGGCAGCAAGGGGTGTATGAGACCACCACGCGGAGATGTGCCTCCATTGCCCAAGTCCGGTGGGTAGGGACTGAGATCCGTGGATACCCCACCTTGTCGAACATGCGGGCAGTCAATACTTTTATTACCAAGGTGGAAGACCTGGTCCCAGCTGAAAGCCGGATGCCACTTTTGGATGTGGCCTTGCAATCCACGTCGGCCCAATGGTGGAAAAATCACCGCAACACTCTGTTGCAATGGGAGTGCGTGGCGGATGCTCTGTGGGAACGCTTCAAAGAGGACGAAGGACCTTGCAGTATGCTTAAGTATCATGGGAATTCCGACCCGCGACACCATTTGCGGGCCTACGAAGAGGAGTGGCGTAGCACCAGGTACCCTGAAGAGTTGTGGGTCCACAGGTTTATCCACTCCCTGGGTACGATTCCCCAGGCCTGGTACCTGGAGGAAGAACGGAAACAGGGAACTCGCTCTTGGCAGGAAGTTACGGACAATTTCATAAGGTGCTTCTTGTTCGAAGGGGAGATGGCACAGGAGTCTCAGGCCCTACACGCAATCAAGGAGGTCTTGTTTTTCCGCTATCCCGAGCCCGACGGGGGCCCGGTTGTGTCACGACCTGAGGTCAGGCGTGAGTTGGTTTGCCACCAGATTGATGGCGATCCGGATGACGATAGCCTGGAGGACCTCAGGCATCTCTATTTTGATGAAAGGGAAGGCGAGCGGAACATCAGTGAAGAGCCAAAGACTGAAGGAGTCCATTTACAACCGCTAAAGACAAAGAAGCTGAACATTGGAACGGACGAGAAACCCAAGCTCGCAACGGTGGGAGACTACTGGGACGAGGAAACAACAAAAGAAATTTTCAACCTCCTCCAGGAATACGAAGACTTGTTCCCGTCCTCGGTTGCGGACCTGAAGGGGATCAAGGGGGACCTGGGCGAAATGTGCATCACGCTGAAACCGGGGGCCAGACCGGTGAAGCACCGACCCTACCGGTTGAACCCGCGTATCAAAGAAAAGGTCAAGATGGAGATCGAAAAGATGCTAGCTGCAGGTCTTATCTTTCCAGTAGAAGAAGCAGAGTGGGTGAGTCCCATTGTCATCCAGAACAAGAAGGATAAAGCGGAGATCCGTGTCTGTGTAGACTACCGGAGCCTGAACAATGCCTCCATCCACGACCCGTTTCCCACTCCTTTCAGCGATGAAGTTCTAGACCATGTTGTGAGAAACGAAGCGTATTCCTTCACTGATGGGTTTTCGGGTTATCATCAGGTGCGCATCGCCGAGGAAGACAAAGCAAAGACGACATTCACCACTGAGTGGGGATCATTCACATACCATGTTATGCCGTTTGGTCTGAAGAACGCACCGGCTGTGTTTTCCCGGATTGTCATTGCTGCTTTCCGGGAGTACATTCACAAGTTCCTGGAGGTCTACATGGACGACTGGACCGTCTACAGCCTGTTGAAGAAACACGCTTCCCTGTTGCGCATTATGTTTGACCGGTGTCATCAGCTGCAGATTTCCTTGAACTTGAAAAAATGTATTTTTGCAGTTCCATTCGGCACACTCTTAGGCCACGTGGTGTGCAAGCAAGGGGTCTGCATTGATCCTGCCAAGGTCACGGTCATCGTTCACATGGAAGCCCCCGAGACCGTGAAGCAGTTGCGGGCACTGCTCGGGCACACAGGATATTACAGGCGGTTTATTCGCAACTACGCAAAGATTACGACCCCTCTGGAGAAGCTGTTGCGGAAGTCAGAAGTGTTCTAGTGGACAGCGGAGTGTAGGAAGGCACTTGACACCTTGAAGGAGAAGTTGGCGACGACACCCATACTTGTTCATCCCAACTGGGATAAGCAGTTCCATGTGCATATTGATGCGTCCGGTATTGCACTCGGGGCTGTATTGGCGCAACCCGGGGAGACGACAGTTGACCACCCCGTCTACTTCGCCAGCCGTCGGTTATCGAATATGGAGAAGAATTACACCACGACCAAGTGGGAGGCGTTGGCGATGGTGTACTCCCTCCAGAAGTTCCGCCACTATCTTCTGGGCGGCAAATTCACATTCTTCACGGACCATTCTGCATTGAAGTATCTGGTGAATAAGCCTGTGTTGGAAGGAAGGATCTGTTGCTGGCTTCTACTTTTCCAGGAATTCACATTTGAGGTGATTGTCAAGCACGGCAGGTTGAATGTTGGTCCTGATCATTTATCCAGGTTGGAGACGGGAGAAAATGACGACTCGTTGGACGATCAGCTGCCGGATACCGACCTCTTCCAGGTCGAAGCAGTACAAGATTACCTGGCTGACATTTCCACTTATCTGGCCACGGGACAATGCCCTCAGGATTACACCCCGCTCCAGAAACACCACCTGGTTTTCCGGGCGGCCGACTACCAATTGATCGCGGGGCAGCTATACAAATTGGGCCTTGATGAGGTGTTGCGCAGATGCGTTCTTGACCACGAACAGGAAGCGGTGATGTGGGAATGTCACAGTGGTGTTGCGGGAGGGCATGTGGGTGCGAAACCCACCGAAAGGAAGGTGCTCCAAGCTGGCTTGTGGTGGCCAACGGTACATGTCGACTGTAAGGCCTATGTGAAGCGCTGTGATGTTTTCTAGCGGACGGGAAGGTCTTCACACCGGGACGAGCTTCCGCTACACCCCGTGCATGTGTTGCGGCCGTTTGAAAAGTGGGTTGTTGATTTCATAGGTCCCATCGCCCCGGTCGCTAGAAACTCCAAGGCCAGGTACATCATTACCGCCACGGATTACCTCACCCGGTGGGCTGAGGCAACAGCGGTACGCGACAGCTCGGTAAAGACCGCTGCCCGGTTCATTTTTGAACACATCATCAGCCGGTTTGGCTGCCCACGGAGCTTGACCAGCGATCAGGGTATGCATTTCATTAATGCCACGGTCAAGTCACTACTGGACACATTTATGATTCAGCATCATAAAAGCAGCCCATACCACCCGCAGGCCAACGGTACTGTGGAGGCATTCAACAAGATTCTCGAAAAAGGCTTGACTAAAATTTTCAATGCTCAGCGCGACGATTGGGACGAGCATCTCCCAGCGGCATTGTGGGCCTACCAGACCACGGTGAAACATTTAACCAACCAGACACCATTCCAGTTGGTGTATGGCCAGGAAGCTGTGATTCCCGCCGAGTTCACTGTACCCAGTCTTTTGATCGCAACGTCTCTTTAGTTCTCAGAAGAGGAGTCACTTCGGGAACGCCTCCAGGAGCTACAGGAGCTGGATGAGACCCGATTCCTGGTGGAATTCAACCAGAAGGTTCAGAAGGCCAGGCAGAAAGCGTGGCATGACCGCCACATCAAAACCAAAGCCTTCCAAGTTGGCGGAAAAGTTCTTTTATATGATAGCTGGTTCCAGAAGTTTCCAGGCAAGCTCCAGATGCACTGGTTGGGACCCTACTTTGTCATCGAGATCCGCGACTCAGGAGCCGTTCAGTTGGCACAACTGGACGGCACAGTCCTCCCTGGGTGGGTGAATGGCGCACACCTGAAACCTTACCAGGAGTAGGCCCCTTTCACTTCCCATCAATAACTCTCGCAACCGAGAGAACCCGTAGAATAGCTTAGTCGAATAACTCTCCCGCAACCGGGATGAGCGTAGGGAGTCTTTTCTGTTCATAGGCAGCCTGTCAAATAACCGGTCAGTTACGGGTACCTCACCGCAACCGACTGTGGTCAGGGCGGACCAGTCCAGCATGTCACAGCGCTAGTCCTGCGTGTCGTCCGTGTAGGATCCATCCCCGTGCCAGTGTCAGTCCAGGTCATTTCTGTCAGTCCTTTTGTCAGTCCGTAGGATCGCTGAGATTTGCATCATAAATTACCATAATTAGACTGTAATCATACCATAATCATTTTCCATCACCCGCAGTTCCCTCAGCCGTCGCGTCCGCCCATCTCCCCATGACACCGTCAGCAACTGTCAGATTACACACATGCATGCGATTGATCGCACGATTATCGCAGGCAAGAAGGATAGCAAGAATTAATTGCCGTTATGGAGTCTCATCAACTCCGCTCGTGCCAGTGGATGACATAACTTGCATGGAGACCAACAGCACGAGAATGACGGACCAGTTCAATTTGGAAATTGCAGCGAATCCAAAGCAGTTGAAGCCTCGAAACGCACTGCACCCAGAAGGAAACTCCAGAAGAATTCTCCAAGTTTACCAGCACCATGCCAAGATGCCGAAGGCTCCCTTATCCATTCCTGAACCAGTGCTGGACAGCCAAATCCACCGAACAGAGTCGCTGGTTGGAAAGTATGACAGTACCGCGTTGATGGATGCCAACCTGTCCGACCCAGCCGAATTCCCCCACCTCCATTGGCAGACTTACATGGAGCATCATTACACGCCAGGCAGTAGCTCCAACAGCCGAATGCGACAAGAATACAGGGGCCTCCAGCAATTGTCCTTAATGAGTTTAAGGACGCTTCCGGTTTTTGGAACTACAGGACCGGCCCTGCAATGCACCCGGTTCCTCCTCAGTCGAATACAGAATGGGTCCCTGTGGCTCAATGAGGAAATCCCCATTCATGCCGAAGAAATTCATTGGCTTACAGGGCTGTCTCAAAATGGTGCAGATGTCTCCGCTACCGGCCAGACATCTTCCAAGCGCGCCCGAAAGTCGGGTGACACAGACTTGTACACCAAGTATGGCACCCGCCGGGGGGGGGGGGGAAAGGTGCCAAAATTGATTTGATCAATAAGCCAGAGGTTCGGTTCGCTTGCTACATTATTTCAAGCAAGACGATGCGGCACTATACCAAGGGAGAGTGCACCCTGGATACAATCTCCATTGCGGAGCACTGTATCCAAGGCACCAGGCTGAATTGGTGTTCTTTCGTGCTAAAAGAACTCTTCGCGGCCTACGAAGAGAACTATAAACGCACCACCAGTTTCATTTACGATTACTGGATTGCAGCTTTCACCATGTGGAAATGGCACATTCTTCCTGTCCGAATGTCGGCAGAGACTACCGCGAGCCAGCCTCTCACGATGAAGTTCACCCCATGGCAGGTGTCCTCTGACCCCAGCACCAAACAGGTGAACACGGAAGCATTTCGGGCGTGGTACGGGTTAATGAGAGATGTGGTGTCTAACCAGCAACGGGTGCCCCGGCACCTGTTGGATGAGTATAGTGAGCAGGTATGGTTCGGGGTAAGCCACAGGCACACTTACCTCCGCCTAACTTGCGTGCCGGAAGCCACCTTCCACATGGAGCCCCTCAGATTCCAGTTGAATGATGATACCTTTCACCGTGAGGTCTCTGCGTGGCCGAGGGTCACAAAGCACATCCGCGACGGGATCCCCCGATATAACTTTGAGCGGATGATGCCGACGCAGCGGCCTGCCGCGACAGGCGCAGCGGGATCCTCATAGGTTGCGGCGGGACCTTCACCAGATGCAGCCGGGACCGTACAGGAACTGCCCGCATCACTGGTCCCTGTCATACAACACCTTAATGCCCAGGTACGAAATCTTAACGTGGTAACCCAAGTTATTTCAAGTGGTGCCCCTTTGTTTCCCTCATTTTCAGAATTCCAGCTCGGTCGGTCTCTTGCTCCCTCCCATACTGCCCCTCTCATTTCTCCCATCCCCATCAACTTATTCACCTCTACTAGCCCTATCATCACCCCGATGGGTGAAACGGGCCCGGGACCTGATCCATCGGACCCCCCTCCATCCAAGAGGGCCTGCACTGCTGTCACAGATCCAGTGGTGGACCTTACTGACGATGATCCACCATCCACTCCACTCACAGGGACGTTGATTCCGGAGGAACCCCTAATCGATCTGTCAGAGTTCCTCAACATTCGCCTCCCCCATACCTCTTTCACCCCATCCACCGCTCTCTCCACCGGCCGTCCACCTGCTACCTCCTCCGCTCCATCCAACTCACCAGCCACTGTTTCAGATCCTCTCATCCGAGTAATTTTCGGAGGAGACCACGGGGTGGAAGTCACCTCCAGTACTGAAGCCGTGGTACCGCCGATTGACCCCGTGGCCACACCCCAGGATCCTGTCTCTATTATATCTACCCAGCTGGCCACTGTTGGGGCTGATTCGGCTGACCCTCCCCCAGATCAGATCGCTTAGCAAGACCGGCTGGAGTCCAATATGGGTACCTCAATGCAGCAGCAGACACTGGTCCTTCCTCCTGAGACCTCCAATCGATCAGCGGCCAGTGGCCAACCTTTGCAGGAACGGATGCCGAAGCAAGGCGCTTCCGGCACAGCCAATGTAGAAACATGGGGTACAGGGCAGCTATACCTACTCATTCAGCGGGCGGCCCTCAAGGCCGAACAGATTCATTCAGAGCTGCAGCAGCGGTGCACTGAGGAGCACCACCAAATCACAGTGCTTACTGAACAACACGATCAGCTAAACAAGGAAAAGACCTACCTACAGGAGCAGGTCACCATTGCTGCTCAGGCGTTCTCCAGCCTATGGCCCGCTGCAAGGGCTCATCATGCCCCACTTCCTGAAAATATAGCCGAGGAAAGTGTAGCAGCCCAGGCTTACCACCTTCGGACTGCTTTCACTGGTATATGCAGGGAGAATCAGGAACTCCAAGAGCCGTTAGCCACACGGCCTACCCTTCCCGATCCACAGATTGTCTACTCAGAAGAGGTGGCTGCCAAGCAGACTCAGGCAGCTTGTATGCAGGCGAATCTCCATTCCACTGTGGGTGAGGCTTACGCCCTCCTGCGAAGTCTGCAGGAGTGCTCACTCGCCCTCACTGTCAAAACGCAGCCTATCTCTGCCCAGCTGCAACAAATTTCCCATGACATTCAGGAGACTGCGGACCCAGCACGGTTATATCAGCTCTATGCCCAGGCGGACGAGCTTGAAATTCAAATGCAACAGACTAAGGCTGACTCGGCGGTGGCCAAACAGGTCATTTGGGAAATCCGTCCGCCCATTCGAGCCAGTGCCGAATCCATACAACAGCTGGATGCCAAGGCCGAGACCTAGCTTGCCGTGATGTTCGGGGCTGTCCCGACGACTATAGAAGAGGCCACCGCCACCAGGATCTCTGAAGAAGCTGACTTGCTCATGCAGGAATGGCAGCAAGCGGTGTTGGACTTCACCGGGCTTAAAGATACAGCGCTCCGCAGGGTCCCGGAGTTGGGGCCCTTGTTTGAACAACCACTTGGCGGAGCACAGCAGGAAAGGCCGCGGGACGAAGGTACAGCAGAACAGGGCATGGGAGCCAGCGGGGCAATGGAAGTGGAGACTGTTATTTGTGATTGACTCGAGGACGAGTCAAGGAATTGTGGTCGGGGCCTGTTGGGGCCCTTGTTTTTTATTGTTTTTGAATTTTGAATTTTGACCTTTTTGAGTTGCGGCATGAAGACACATGGCAATCGCGACCGCGTTGCAACTACCAGGAGTCGCGGAGCTATCAAGGTGGCGCGGAAGCATGCGATAGCTGGAGATAGAACATGCACAAGTACAGATGAAGGAAACACATAGCAGAAGATAGAAAGTGGAACACACAGATAGCAGGAGAGAAGCTGGGAGCAGCTGAGGAAAAGACACAGAGGAAATGATAGTCGCAAGGGCGGGTGAATAAATAACAGTCACCCGACTGGAAGAGGATGCTGCTAAAGAGGTTGCGAGGCTTGTGACAGAGGAAGACGCACAGAGCGACTGTGGAAGAATCATGCATGACCTTCCTAGGGTTCCTCATCTTCTCTATTCTACCTTTCTGTTCCGAAATCTATCTGTATCAGATTTGTAAGCTATCATTGATAATGCCATGTAATCATGTGTTTTGCCAAGAGATTAATACAATGGAAGGTTGTTGTCTCAATAAGATTTTTATGTGTCTGTAATGTGTTTATGCTGGTTTAAAATTTTATATGCGAATGTCTGAATGCTTATTAAGTGATCTTGCGTATATAACTCTGTATATGTAATCGATGCACTGTCCTTCGTGAGTTGCGAATCTGTTCCTTGCCACTGATCTCATCCCCTTCTGCATGTGGTTGCGGCACGCCTCGGGTGAGACTCACTGCTCTCCGGAGCAGGGTGAAAATTCCAGCATGTTCCTAGACTACATCGGACTCCTTTGTTGGCCACAATTCTTGAACCTGGGTCTTGTCCGCGAGACCTGACTTCTCGCCAACAAGTCATAAATATGGGGACAAAGATAAGGACCCCTTTGATTTCAAAAGTATTGCAAAATCCCTTAAATTTCTAAACAATGAAGTCTCTGATTTGAAGAGGAAGAACAACGATTCCAGCCCAACTATTAAAATGCAGAAAACTTTCCTAAAAAAAAAAATCCCTCCATGAACCGGCCCTTGTCAAGTTCGAGTGCAGGTCTCAACATGGAAGATATCAGGAAGGATAACTTTTGTTCCTTTCATCAAGCCTCTCACTCAAAAAAAACCTGCCCCTAGTGGATCAATAGCATGACCATCATGGTGAATCAACTTCTGGAATACCAAACCCCCAGGGATATGGAGGAGGAGGCTATTTCGGACAGCGAAGAAATTCCCCCCCCAAATGAAGATATGGGCTCCACTGTCCTCACTTTCGAGGTCATCCGTGGAGAGTCTTCCCTTCCCACCTCCAGGGTAAACCTAGCTGACGAACCTAAATCTAAGCCCCCTCGAAACTATTGCTTGAGGAGCAAAGGTCTAAGGCCTAAGCAATCCTTCGAGGAGAAAAGAAAAGCCTTCTTAAGGAAAATCTTGCCACCGAACGTAGAAAACCAAGACAAAGCTCCTGAAAAATTTAGTCCAACTACTTCCTGAGAAGCCTCCAAGGCTAAATATTCTTTAGTTTCCTCTAAGAACACCACCGAGCCCACCTCACACATAGTTTCTAGGTATAACATTATCGAGGATATGAAGAAGACTCGAGCCAATATTTCACTCTATGAGCTCGCTCGCATTACTAACCAACGAGATCTCATTCTCAAAACCTTCTCCAATCTTCTGGTGACCAAACCCGTAAGCATCACGTCTGCCCAAGCTGCTGCTAGTCCCCAATCCATCGTAAATGCAATGAATGCCAACTCTAAGGCACCATTCCACCTTTATCCTCTCCTTCGAGATCTTTAACTTCAATGTCCACAATTGCCTCGTTGATTCTGGTGCATCCACGAATGTTATGCCCTTATTTGTGTGCAAGAAGTTAAACATCCATCCTGAGAAAACCAATGCCAGAATCATCTAGCTCGATAGATCTCAAGTCCCTGCAGTAGGCGAATTAAACAACATCATCATTCGCCTATCCTCCGACTCCAGAGTGCATCAGTGTATCGACATAGTAATCATGGATATCCCCAAGGCCTATGGCCTTCTGTTAAGCAGAGATTGGTCCAGTAAGATCCAAGGGTACTTCACCACTGATTGGTCCCACCTTTGGCTCATGTACAAAGGCAGGAATAACCAGATACAGGTCGAGAGTGAACCACACATGAAACATAATGTGACCAACTTGGATGCCATTAATGAACCGGCCAGTTTCATGCAAGAAGAACTTGGTATGTGGTTTTTAGAATCCATCTTCAGATGTTATCAAACCCCCAATCCCTGGTCACTCAAGACGTTCAGTCGGAGCTGCTGCTGGCCACTGAAAACCCCTCCGCCTCAACAAAGAACCTATTGGGAACTGCTACTCCAAGTAGTTACTCAATGCGTTCAGACTCCCCCACTCAATTGAAAGATGTAATCTAGACCTTGTACTATGATGGTTCCAAAACCCAAGATGGGGTTGGTGTCGGCTGCATCTCGCTAGACCCCAAGAAGAATAAATTTCTAATTTCTTGTTGGTTAGAGTTCCAATACACAAACAATACATCCGAGTATGAGGCACTCCTACTCATAATCAAAAATTCCATAGACCTAAAGGTTTGTTGTTTAAAGGTAATTGGCGATTCTGAGATTATCACTCGACAGGTACGTAATACCATCCACTACTTGTCTCCACATCTAAGAGGGTATCAGCAAGAGGTATGGCATTTAAATTCTGCTTTTTATGCTTTTGGTGTTAAATCTTTACTTAGAATGCATAATGCAGTAGCTGATACACTCGCTAACACTATCACTAGGTTCACCCCACTTCGGGATGAATTTTCTATTGAAGTTATTTACAGGCCATTCGTGCCAGACAACGTCACTAATTTACGCGTTTTCAATGATGACCAACAGATACTGGTTTTCCTACTCAATATGGACGTATTCAAAGACGCAATCAATGAAGAAGAGGATCATGATTGGGTTTTGCAGGAAGAACTACAGGAGAGGAAAGGAAATCCCATACCCAAAGGAATTGTGTCACTTGAAAAACTGTTCGACCTACAAAATTTCTTTCGGGGTCCTCCAAACACAAAAGTGCGAAGTTCAATGTTAGCACACAGAAAAATTAACCTTGGGATAGAAAAAGGTCCAAAGCTCGTCAACTTAGGTAACGGGTGCACCCCCCAGGAGGAACAAGCATTCATCGAGCTATTCAAGAAGTACCGAGATGTATTTGCCTGGACATATGATGAGCTTCGGATGTATGATACACGAATCATCCAGCACGTCATACCCATGAAAGAAGGAGTGAAGCCTTTTCAACAAAAACTGAGAAAAGTACACCCTGCCCTAGAACCAATGAACCAAAAGGAAATAAAGAAGCTCTTGGATGTGTCAAACTTGGTCCCTCTACGCAAGAAATCCAAAAAAATTCATTTGTGCGTGTATTTCTAGAATTTAAACAAAGCCTCCGACAAGGACAACTACCCAGTCCCTCCTATGGAGAAAATCCTTCAAACTGTATCAGGTTCGAAAATTTTCTCTCTATTGGACGAGTTTTCAGGGTATAATCAAGTACTGGTAGCTAAGTCCAATAGGCTGAAAACCACGTTCAGAACTAAATGGGGAACTTTTGCATTCAGATGCATGCCCTTTGGCCTGATTAATGTCAATGCCACCTTCCAAAGAGCTATGGACATCACCTTCAGAGGAATCATTGGGAAAAGCGTGGTAGTATACCTTGATGACGTTACCATTTTCTCCAAGTGCAAATCTGACCACCTACACCACCTCAGGAAGATTTTTGAAAGGTGTCGAAAGTACGGGATCTCCCTGAACCCGAAGAAATGAATTTTTTCCGTTACTGAGGGAAACCTATTAGGAAACATAATAACTCGAGATGGCATAATGGTGGACCCGGAACGTGCAAAAGTCATCGCTTAGATACCACCTCCAAGTGGTAAAAAAGTTATGCAGTCCTTCCTCGGCAAAATCAACTTCATCCAAAAGTTTATATCAGATTTTGCCAAAATCGTGAAACCATTGTAAGGCATGATTAAGAAGAACATAAATTTTAAGTGGCATCCCCCTAAGAAGGAAGCATTCAACAACAAAAAAATAGGCCATCACAGAAGCACCTTCCCTGCATAGTCTGGATTTCAACAAAGGCTTTATCTTCTATACCTTTGCCTCAAACTCATCTTTGGCAGTCATCCTCACTCAAAAATATGACAATGACAATGAGCGACCTATATCATTTATGAGTACTGGGTTGTAAGGTGCCAAGATAAACTACCCAGATATTGAAAAACAAGCCTACGTGGTATACAAGGCAGTTAAACTCTTCAGGCCATACATATTGAAGAATCATGTCACAATCTTCGCACCTCACCTGGCTGTGCGCTCACTGTTCATACAACAAGAGCTGGGCGAGAGACGAGGCAACTGGATGACATGCCTCCAAGAGTATGACCTGGAGTTTAATCTAGCACACACTATTAAGGGCCAAGGATTGTTTCACATGGCCGTGGAGGCAGTAGACTCACGTGGCAGCGAGGAAGAAAATTGGGAACACGAGATTAATATGTATCAAACTGATTTTTCAGCCCCATAGGATACCTCCTCTTGGTACGTAGATCTCCTACAATATCTGAAACATGACACCATGAGCCCCACTTTAACTACCAAGAAGAAGCATGCGTTGAGATTGAAATCTATATCCCACCAACTAGTGCAGGGTATGTTGTTTCACAAACATCACAGTGGTTTCTTGCTGCACTGTTTGGAATGGGATGAGGCACAGAAAGTATTGGTAGAACTTCACGATGGCCCCGCAGGGGGGAACTATGAAGGAGACACCACTGGTCACAAGATCATGCGTGTCAGGTTCTATTGGCCCACTTTGTTTAAATATTCACATACATATGTCCGAAAGTGCCCACAGTGCCAAAAGTTCACAAATAGAGATACATGGCCTTCAGCCCCATTACAGTCTGTCGCAATGGAAGAACTGTTTCAACAATGGGGGCTAGACGTGACTGGAGAAATCCTGCCACACTCTTCCAAGAGACACAGGTACATCCTCACCGCCATGGATACTTCACACGGTGGGTTGAAGAAGTACCGTTACGTCAAGTCAATGATTAAGAGGTAATAGCCTTCATCACCCAATGCATCATGATCAGGTTTGGCATTCCAACCTCCCTTGTTTTTTATAATGAAACATATTTCTCATCATTGAAATTGTATGATTTTTTTTCTGGAAAATGGTATCGTGCTTAAACATTCTACCAACTATTACCCTCAAGGAAATGGATTAGCAGAGTCAACCAACAAGAATGTAATACGCATCATAAAAAAGACTCTGCTATCCCAACAATGAAATTGGCATACAGCACTCCACAATGCCCTCTGGGTAGATCGAGTCACACCCAAACCTTCCCTAGGTACCTCCCCATTCTTCCTCGTAGACGGAAAAGAAGCTATCCTTCCTCCCAACTTGTCTCTCCTGGCCCTCTGATTGTATCAGGAGACTCATGGAACTCCTTGCCTTGCTTTACAAGCCTGAATAGACACACTATTGAAACTTGAGGAGGAAAGGAAAAAAACTTGGGAAAAATTAGCCATCCACCAAGGTCAGATAAAATGATCGTTTGACAAGAAGTCAGTTGGTAACAAGGTTTTCGAAGTAGGTGACCTTGTACTCAAATGGGATAAAACTCATGAAGATAAAGGGAAACACTCCAAGTTCCAGGCATTATGGATAGGCCCTTTCTAGATCAGAGAGAAGGTCAGTTCCCACACTTATAGGTTACAAAATCTTGAAGGGAGGATTGAGGTCCTCCCTGTGAATGGACACAACCTTAAGCACTATTTCACTTGACAGCCCCTAGGGGTCGTCACTTCACCCTGTACCATAGTTTGTCTTTTTTTTGTCATTCTTTACCTTTCTTGTTTTCAATAAATCACTCATTCCACATAAGCTCCCATTAACCATTTATTTTCTTTGACATCCAAATTTTTGAAAGGGGATATGGAAGTTACCCAAGTGGCATACTGAGTCGAGATCTATGATGGTGTATTTTCTCCTCCTAGAGTGTAAAAGAGGAAAGCATACCTGTGATGGGCACTCAATGGAAAGAACATGACTGAGGCCCTCGGGCCAAGACGCGGCAACTTACCTAGTATGCTGGCCCAAGGGACTGCTGTGCAAAAGGAAATGTTCGGTTAAATTAGTTACTAGATGGAAAAGGGAGGAGTCAGCCTCAAGTGACAAACAGAAATACAGGAAAACCCCAAATCCTCATGTAGACCAGGAACAACCTCTCTTGCAAGTAAAATAAGTCAGGATCCCTCATCCACCCAGGAAATAATTTCCAAATAAAATAAGTGCCCTAAGCATATTAATAAGTGCATTAAGCACATGAATAAAGGGTAAAGGATTGAGAAATGCTTCCTGCATAGAGAGGCGATACGACGACTCCGCTGGGGTACTGACCAGGCTCGCTGGCAGCAGAGAAATGCTTGTGATTCCTAGGCAGTGACTCTGTCAGGACCATTTGGTTCGCTGGAAGCAGAGCAACACAATGAGGACCAAATAAACTATACTGGGTCCAAAAATCCCTGAGGTTACTCCAAACTTTTCCATCCGATCTCCAAGAATGAAGACACGGTAAACCAACACCCAAGGGTAGGCAGATAGGGAGAGAAAATGCACAAGGCTCGAAGACGGAAGAAGTGGGACCCACAGGATGAAAGGAACAATGCACTTTTCCCTCCCAACCCCCTCAAGATGAAACACCGGCAGAGATTCTAGACCCCACCAGTGAATAGCCATTTGTTGTAGCCGCTACAACACTCTCTAAAAAATTTTGAGCCCCTAAACATCAAGAAGCGAAGTCAAAACCTAGAGTTCAAATTTTTTCGAAAGCCTTAAGTCACTAAGTTGCAGAATAAGTCATTTTATCCAATTAGCGACCTAGCGACCTTGCGACCTATCAGGATGCCAAGTCATTGAGTATCACTTTCAATTTTAAACAATTGCGACATTACGACCCTGCGACCCCCAGGTCGCAAGGTCGCAGGGTCGTGAGGTCACACATCTCATCAATGTGGTTTTTTCACAACCCATCGATCTCATTTATTTCCCACACGCATGACCCCTTTGTAAATAGAAGGGTCGCATAGGTCACATTTCACCCATGTGACGGAAAGAAAAAACGCTTCTGACAGGCCAACTGGAGTGCGATTTTTCTGGATAAGTTGCCTAATCCTCCTGCTGTTTCCTTTTTTCTATATGTTGCCCCCATCCCTCTTATCTTAGCCCTTTTTAAGCCACCAACTATCCTCCATTCATACCCTCTTTGAACCTGCATTCTTCTCTGAGCCTCCAAACCCTATCATTCTTATGCAAACTTATAGATGGGGCCAACCAGCCTCCCCTGTGTCAGTCTCTTCCTCTAATGACTAGTTCTTCTTAAATTTATGGCTTTTCCTCCCTGTTTCCCTTTATTAATTTAATTTAAAATTGAGTAAAAGACTGCGTCGCCACTCAAAATTGCATGCCCAACCCTAGTGCGACCTCTGACCCTGCGACCTTGTGACCCTGTGACCCAGCGACCTCGGTCCTTGGTCGCCAAGTTGCCAAGTCGCATATTGCTCAAAAGCTGAAGTATTGTGACCTTGTGACTCAACGACCCCGCGACCTAGTCACAAGTCACCAAGTTGCAAGGTCTCATCTTCATGAATTTTTGAACCAACATGACTCAGTGACCTCGCGACCTAGTCGCAGGTCGCCAAGTTGCATGGTTGCTCTCCTCTAAAGTTTTAAACCAGTGCGACTGAGTGACCCAAGGAATGGGTCACTAAGTCACAGATTCACCCCTTCCTTGACCCTAGTTGGGAAGAGTTAAAAGAATTATCAAGAATTCCTTAATATGGCATATTTTTTATCCTGGGAATGTTTTATGAACATGCCAGGGAACCTCGAAGTAGAGCTAGAGTGCGTCTCTGTCTCTTTAGCCTCAAGTGACATGGGGCCTCCGGAAGTTCACAGGAAAAATAAGAGCCCAGAGATAGAGATCACAAAAAGTGAAATACCTATGTCTCCTCCCCTATCTATGGGGACACCACATGTATATTTAGCAAAGGAGAAAGCATGAGTTGGTATCAAGTATACCAATAGTTCGCACAACCTGAGTTTCTAGAGGACCTCCCAGATCGGCAGGTATATGTGCAAGTTAAGAGGTCAAAGCTTCACTACACAGGGGCCCACCAATATATATTCCCATGCACCAAAATTATTGAATGGATCATACAAAAGATCGACCCCAAGATGTGGGTGATTTGGGATCATGAGGGGAAAGCTTTTACAAATTTAAAAGCCCAGGATGCGAAGTTCTATTACGCACTTCCAATCCAAGAGAAAATGTTCACAGAGGCATGGACCACTACCCATGTAGTTCCCATAGCAGACACCCTGAGAGGATGGTGGGAAGAACCAGAGAAGTTCAAAGTCAAGAAGGACCAGGAGTATCAAGTAGCAGGCCTCAGGAAGGTCTACAAGCTCATAGCAGCTATGCTTTGTAGAATGTATGGTCGTCTTGATGCCACCACTTTCAGCGGTTCTTAGGTATCCCTTATGTAATTTGTTACCGTACATGTTACCCATTTCAATTAGGCCAGCTTACTGATAGAAGCCCTCAAAACAAACATATCTACAGCACTAGCACCCGAGGAGGGATACTCGTCCAAATTTTACATCGCCTCCTATCTATTGGATGAAGTTTGTGCCAGGTGGCACTTTGAGGGATGGGCTCACAACTGGGATCAGGAGCGCGCACGCCTGATCCACAAGGAGTTGTAGGTATTCTAGGAATCCAAATATAAGCAGGATATAGAGCCAATCGCGCACAGTTCCATCCCCGCACTCTACAGGAAATTGTTTGGTCAAGATACCCCATGCATGTCCTAGTGAGCCATGGAAACAATAATCAAGGTGGCACATTGGTTTCCATTTGTAGAAGGCACCTTCATCGGAGTCTTCGGCTCATTCAAGACTCCTCATGCTCTGCCCCAATTCATCACTGACAGGATGCTACTGCAGGAAACATGTTATCAGATGACTTATGGTTTCTCAAAAGTCCTTACTAAAGGTAAGAAAAAGCCATGGCCCACATTTCCACTCACCATCGGTGCTTATATAGTCAAGGATTTCAGAGAAGTGGAGGTCAAATCTGAGCAAATTAGAGGATTCTTCCTAGCGCCTTTGGATCACCATACATACGATCCTATGAGGATAGTCCCTGCCCATTGAAAATGAGCCAAGTTTAAATGGAGCTACCAACATACTAAATGCCCAGCTGAAGATGGGGTAAGAAACTGGTACAATAAGGATAGGGAACTTGCCCCGAAGGCATTGGCCAATCAGGAGGACCAAGATGATCAAACTCTAGAAGAGAGAATCGACAAATTAGGAGAAGCCTCATCTTCTCAAGCCAAGAATCCTCGAACTAACACATGCCATAGCTCTTTCACCCAAAAGAAAGAAAAGGAAGCAAAAGCTGAATGAGAAGCTTAAAAGAAAGCAAAAGAGGATGAGGATAAACATAAAAAACACCTAAAGGTAGAACAGAGGAAGAAATAGGTGGAAGATGCCCGTAAAAGAAAGGAAGAGGAGGAGGTGAAAGAAGAAGCTGAGTGTTAGCTCAAGATAGAATTAGACAAGGTGGAAGCTGAACGTAAAAGGAAGGAAGAAGAGGAAACAAAAGTAGAGGCTGAGCGTCAGCTCAAGATAGAATTAGATAATGCAAAAGTTGAGTGCAGACAAAAGGAAGAACGGGATAAGGCAGAGGCGGAGCGGCTATTGGAAGAAGAAGCAGAACAAAAGAGAAAAGAGGAAGAGGAATAAAGATCAAAAGAAAATTTTTCCAAAGACACCGAGACACCTCCTTCAGTAACAATGGTACAGATAGAGCTACCATCCTTCGAAGTTCCTGAAATCAACACACGTTTAGCGCTCTCAGAAAAGGGTACCTCCAAAGGACAGGAGGAGGAAGTGTTAAATCTAATGAGACTCGCTTATGACCAGTTCACATTCAAAATCAGGTAGGAAAAAAGGAGATGCCTAGCACGGAACCCTACCGCACCATTGACAGCCACAACAGAAAAGGATACAGTCCTGGACACTAGAACTAACCCAGTAATGATAGCATCAGTCGGCACTACTTTCGTCGTAGCCACAGAAGAAAATGCAAGCTGGATGATTAGGGAAATCCTCTCTCTACAAAATATATTACAAGACTCCGAACAAAGGGAAGCCAGGTCGGAGCAAGAGAAGAGAGCACTGAGGGAAGAAGTCCAACAGCTCCAAGATAAGAACACCTTTATTAACGAAGTACCATCCACTGTCCAAAGATAATTGGTGACACTGGAAGCTACCATGAGGTAGGTATACGAGGAAATGTTCACCATAAAGAAAATAGTTGCACCTATATTGAGAGCTCAAGCAAAAACTAAGAAGAGGAATAAGAAACTGAAAGAAGCCTCAACCACCTTTGATAGAATGTTAGAATGGGAAAACAGATATCCACAGGCTCCAGAAACTTTTCCCAAGAAATATTGGATTCACACTCAGAACGACAAGGTCCAAATTCGCATGAAGGTGCAATCCAAGGAGAAGTTGTTCAAAGACTTAGAGAAGGTAATAACCGCCTATGAGCATTTTATCAACATCATTGACTCAATGATTGAGCTGCACCATATCCCTTCTATAGGTACACTGGGCAAATAAAAGACATGGGAATAGGTAAACCAAGAAATTCAGGCATTCCTGCAACTTATTAGACAAGCCATCGCTACACCTGATCTTCCGGCATCGCAGGAGAACTTGGTTAAGTTCGTCGTGATGCCGGTTTGGATTTACACCAAAATGGCTTCCTTATCCAACCAGGTTACAATCAAGAGAGAAAATCTGATCCCGAACGCACTAGAATTCCTGCATAGGTTAAGGGAAGATACTCCTCTAATCTCCCCAGTTGCTGCAGATCATCGTGCATGGAAAAATTTCCTTAAAGAGCAAAAATTAGATGTTCCCAACCTCAAAATCACGCACATGCTCCCATGATCAGCTCGCAAGGCACAACCTATAGGAGGGGTCGCAGGTTGCATCTTCCACGGTCAGGTCGCAGGTCACACTTTCCATTCAGGTCGCAAGGCATACCAACAGGTGGGAAGGCAAAAATTCAAGACACCCAAGGGTCAATTTTGTCTTATATATACTCCCTTCGGGGACTTTATAAAGGATCTTTTTTTTTTACTCCAAAGGAGAGAAGAGAGTTGTAAAGCATTGAACAACCCCTTTTGAATGAATACAAGAATTTGTCTTAAATCCACTGTTGGATCCGATGAGAATCAATGTGTTAATGCTATGATTATTTATTCTATATATTTCTGATATCTTATGATTAATTGATTTGTGTTTTCTGTTATACTCTTCATGCATTTCAGCTCACTGAATGTGTTAGTGATGGTACGTTGTTCACCTAGAAGATGTTTGTAATTTCATTATTGACATCTATATTTTTTATGAAAACGCCCAAGTAAGCATAGGTTGTTCTTGCCAAGAAGAACTATTTCTTCTATGGCTCGAACAACTTTTACAAGCACGACCTTAATGATATGCTGCTAACAGTATCTCCTTCACCTACGTGTTTCCTTTTTTCTTTATATTTGTAGGATTTTATGCTCATTGAAAATCATCGATATTTTGTCTTGTATCATCCGATAGTTTTATACCTATGACTCTGCAGGGCTCATTTGTGTCCAAGAGAAGGAGTATTCAGTGGTAGCTGGACCCACACCCCGGACGGGATCCCTATCACAAATGGTTCAGAGTCTAATCGGGACTTTTTACTGGGGAGATCCCCTTATTGTTGGCCAGACAAATTTTCCTGTCAACATAGGGGTGGATACATCATTTAAAAATGTAATTTTGGTCAAAGTGAATCAGTTTCATGAATGATAGGGATGAGTTGGCTAACCTCCCTAATCACTAGGATTCCAGTTGAGAACTTTTGGGATCAGCTCCACAAGTCAGGGATTCGACCCCTGAGAGTGGGAAAAGTAGTTTTTTTTCTATATCTTTCATTTCCTTTCTCATTGCAAGGGTTGGATACTGTCGAATTTGATCATTGAACACTATTGTAATCAGACTTTTGGCAAGAAATAACAGCCTAAGTTGCAACTATTTTGATGGGATACCTGTGGTAATGTGATTTGACATTGTTTCTTCTTATTTTTTGCAAATGTGTGAATGTATTGTGATTTCATATTCATGCCATCTCTGAATGTAATTGATTCCTAAGTAAAAAAGACATAATACATTAGCATATGCTCTGTTTTGGAGGAAAAGTTACTCTTTTTTTCATCTTCTTCTAATTAAAAAGAATTCATGTTTCCAATGCTATTTTATAAAACCCTAGCAATCCAAACCACTCCATCAAGATACCTTAATGTGTTAAGTTAATTACCTACATTTCCCCATCATATATCTGCAATTATGATCCTCATTTTCCCTGACCTAATTTCTTCTATGACCTATTCACCTTCCAACACCTCAAATTCAATCAACCAAACCCTAGTGCTACTATACCTAGTATAAAATTTCATTTATCCAATCCTTGAATATGATCTTGGAGAGAACCGTCTCCTACCTAGTAGGGATAGCTACTCAGAAAAATATTGGTCTGTGGTTACCTTTTCTAGTCTCTTTTCAGCCTCAGAGATCCAGTGGAGTGATAACATATTGGAGGAAGCAGAGAGTTTGAACCCTGTGGGAACTCCTTCAAACGTATGACCTACGGGTACTCTCTCTTCATCCCACTTAAGTATTTTATGCATCAAGACTATTTTTTTCTTGCTTCTTGTTGGTAGAGAGAGTACCTGTAGGTCATCACAGTAGCTTTGAAGGATACTTCTCTAATCTCTACGGTATTCCCTTTTCTCATCTCATAATTTGTTAAGATCAAATGAAGTTTTTATGGACTAAGACACTTTAAATCCTGCATTTATTTAATGACAAAGACCTTGGCATCGAACTTTGGGGTTAGTGATCTAAAAATATTTTTGATAATAGTGTTATCTTCGATCTTGTCACCGATTCCTCTCACTATGTTAAAAATATCATCTACTCTAAGGAAAAAAATTGCAATTTTTTTCATCATCATGCATTCTAAGAAACTCATATTGAATTCTATTTGATTGAAGTTTGACATTTTTTACCTTAGTTCCACTTAGTCTAGACTAGCTTATCATTATTTTTTTAGTCATTCATTACTCATTAATTGTGACCAGTAAGAGAAAATAAGCCATCACACATAATCAACACATCAATAGATACATACATCAATATTTTAAGTGGAAACCCAATGTGGCAGAAAATCACCGCTATTTTCGTCTTTGTATTCTTCTTTTATTATAAAATAGTCTTAAAATGTTTTGTTGGCTCAAAATCTTACCAGCACACAAGCTCCTACCTATAGGAGGACACTACCTCCACTTGTTCTCTAACACCCATTGGAGAGGAGCTAAAACCCCCTGATTAAGTTTACTAGATTCTACTAGAAGGAAGCTTCAAATCCGTTACTGAAGGCTCCAACCCTCAACACCTCATGTACCACATTTCATAATATTTAATACTGGATCCAAATTTCTCAATCAATGATAAAAACATGCAAGTCACCACCCACACTAACCATATACCAAGATAGAAAATATTGAACCAAAAAAAATGTGCCAACTACTAAAGACTAAATCATTGAAGCAGATCAATCACCATATCAAACTATTATACCAATCCAGCCAAATCAATCCACTCAATAAGCTAAAATTCAATAACCAATAATCAATAAAAAATGTCAAATATCAACCATCCTAATTAAGACATCCTTAACAAACAACAAAAAATAGTATATAATTGATCAAGTGTCGAACCAAGCAACACTTCAAACCCTATAACATTTAGGTGACTGCCACTAAATATATCCGCGTATATACGAAAATTTTATGCATAATACTCACATACATATCTCATACCACTGAATAGATCATGCCAATATAACTAGCCAACCAAAACATTGAACACGATACTGTATCAAAAATACTTTCATAACCAAATAGTACCAATTTTTCATAATCAAGTCAATACATATACATGCTCATTATCAAGACCATATGCTAATAATCAACCAACTATATATCAATCAAATCAGGAGCCAAAATATGATAAAAAATTATTATAAACAAAAGGTCATCCTTGTTGAATAGTAGCATACAACAGAGAATTCATCGACGATCATGGTTAGAGAAAAATCTAATCACTTCAGAAGATATACACGACTGCACTGAATATTACCCGTGTATGTATGGGACTATTGTTAATTAAAACCAAATATAGATCTTAAATCAATATTCGACAAAGATTCTCTCTTTCAAACACAACTTCTGTATAAAGTAAATCCTGCAACAAGTGAATTAGGATGCTAAAATAATTCAAAAATATCTTTGCAACAAACGTATTAAAATGGAAAATTCCATGTCAAAAAATGTCATATTCCATTAATATAGTCATATATCACCAAAGAAACAATTGTTAATCAAACATTCCCAGGTATCGCAGTGACTGAAAACAACCATAGCGCATGCAGATAATGTAATCAACTCTAATTAACCTAGATACTATACATGACTATTATGAAAGATATATGCGTATGTATGTGACATTAAAGAGAACAACCATCATATAGATCTCAAACTACTTAATAGATCTTTGCAAACACATCCCATATAAAACACATACCTTTGCGCACATACTATCAGAAATCACAGATCGCAGCAAACATTTTCAAATCATAGCTCCACATAGATCTTGCATTGTTAACTACTTAAACATAGGTAAATCAATCAATTAAGCATCCTTTCAGATCTTTCAGATTTGAACCTTCTCCTTTCTCCCTAGTGAACACTTGTTTCAAATCAAATCACACACGAAATATTCTTCAAAATGCACACATAACTCCTAGATATCCTTCTCCTTATATAGCTATTTTCCTTACGAATACGACAAGAAAATATTTTGGTAACATTGTCGGTATTTTTTGATGGTATCAAATAGATGTTGTCGACACAATCATTATGGGAGATTACCATGGTAATATCTCATGTTTTTCTATTTTCCATGTTTAATATCATGTGCACAACCTTAGTTCATTAAACCTATGTATGTGCGTGATTGTTCTTCACAGGGGTCACATATACTTTTCAAACTTCTTATTTTCATATTTTCTCAAGTTAAACCTGTAACAAGTCTACCAATACACTTCCTCATTTCTGCAATACTTGTACCAATATCCATGTCATCTTAATTAGTTCCATAATCATCATATTATAACTAGGTTTACATCAAAAACATATTTGGCATGCATGTTTCCATTAAGAACAACATATTAGCCATAATTCCAAAAATTTATCTATATTAAGTACTCATTTTTTTAGTTTTTTAATTTTTTACAATTAATAATTAATTCAACTAAAAAAATAAATAAAAATATATAATTCATATTTAAAATAAATATACTAATAACAAAACTAAACTATTCACCATTATAATTTCCTAAAATAAAAACACTAAACTATTCACAATTAAATTTCTCTCAACCTTAAATAACCACAAAGAAATATACACTTAAAATTTTCTAAGGGACATTAATTCTCCTAGGAATTTTCAAAGTGAGTTCCTACCCAACCCAACTCACAGCTTCATCCCAAACTAGATGAATATTAAATTTTCTTGTGGGAACATGAGATTTTGATTGAATATATGTGTGAGGCACATTATAATTTGTAATAGTAGCAATTCCTTTGTGATCGTGTGATGACTAAAATTGAATGACCCATCATGACATTTTAAAGGTAAAGGTTGCATGGAAGTTAAAAAAATATTTGTGTAATATTCCTAAATTATCCATGAGCTAGTTGGAATATTAAATTTTGTTTTTCTGCTTTGTTTTATGAATAAGAGGACAATGGAGGTCCATAATTCTCCTTAATAATGAATAAATCAATGCCAATGTGAAAAGGATATATCTTGGCAACTTAATTGAGCACCCTTAGGTGTGAAAAGGTGCTGGAACACCTTGATTGGGTCAACTTTGACCAAATCAACAACGTTGTCATGGAGGAGGGCCATCAATGAAATACATCGCATTTTTAGATGGAGATGCTTTGCATGGAAGTAGTGCTACTATTGTATGGGGCTTAGGGTTTGGAAGCTCATATCTTATAAAAGGAAGAGGATGGCAGCCATATTCATTATTTTGATGTATTTGATATTTTTGAATATATGGTCTATTTAGACATATATCTTTCTCTAGTTGTTTAGCTGAGATTGTGATCCAGATTTATGCAGGAATGCAACAGAATAAACATATAACCATAAATACAGAGATGCAGCGGAAACAACACTTCATTTCATTAATATCAAAGAACTGAAATTTGCTTACAGACATAATGGAAATAAAACTAGCTAGGGCGCTGGTAGCTATCTCGAGAAGAGATGTGGCGGCTTTATAGCCTCTGTTGAGTTACAATGAGGCTCGGGGAGCCTATTTATTATTGAGAAACAATGGAGAACTCTAAACATCCAAAAACCTAACCCTAGGAGATGAAGCACCAAAACTATGGGCCGCTGTTTGGGTAAATTGGTGTTTCAACTTCCCAGGGATGTAACTTTGGCATACTATCTCCGTTTGACGCACATGGTACATCATTAGAAAGATATATCCGAGGACTACAACTTTCGCCACGAATATCCATTTTGGAATGGAATGATATTCGCTGCAGGCGCGATGCCCAAAAAATGTCATTTAGGGCCTCAAAACGGCTCCGAAAGTTCAGGACCTGAAAAAATGCTAAAAATAGTAAGTTGTGCCGAAACTGGAAAAAATGAAAGAGGCAATGGTGGGGCCGCAAGTGGAATAGGCGGGTGGCCACCAATATCCACCTGGATCAGATTGAGTGTTGTTTAGCACTAGGTGTTCCTGATCGGGAATCCCACCTCTTCCATTGAGAAGCTCTTGGAGGAGTCTTGTACTACATTGTCCACTTATAGGCTTAAGGCTAAGCTTCATCTTTCATTTACAATGAAAATCCTCTTGAGGGTTGAGTTGTTTTGCAGGTTGCAGCAGTGGAGACCATATTTGGATCATTTCATTACTTATTTTCAGTGGAGAAGGGTTCCTTTCCATTGGGAGGACAATAAGGAAGACCCTGGTGCTTATTGTCATATCTTGGCTTCAGGCCATTGAGTTATTTGCCCCTACAACATAGTTTATTTCCATATCTATGTTATTTTGTAGGAGGAGTTGCAGGGTGGTTTTGGCACACCATTTGGAGAGGAGGTTTTCTAGAGAAGGGATAAGCCCTTGATCTAGAGAGTCTATTAGAGGAGGCTGCATTATTTATTATATCATATCACACTTTCCAGATCTATATTTTGTAGTGGATCTTCAGCCCTAGGGCATTAGATCCCCATCTTGTACATGGTGTTTTGCTGAAAACCCTTAAGGGGTTATTCAAAGGAGGTTGTATAGTGCTCAGATATAAATTGGATCGATCTTTTAATGCATATATCAACCTTAGATCTATTTTATAACCATTTTATGTAGAAATTCCTATTAAACAACACTGTAGTAGCCTTCCAACTCTTTATATATAGTAGCAACACCTATTTTGAGGGATTTTGTCTATTGGAGGCTTGTTCTTTCTTATTGTACGTCTTATGGCCCATTTCTTATGTACATTTTGTTGTTGTTATCATGAATACAAGGTCTCCATATTGGCCTCTTGCTTTTATATGATGTTTTACACTATTGTTCCAACATTTTGCATTATATTCCTGCTTTTCCCATTTGGGAGTATTACAGTGCTATTAGAGCATAATCTTGGCACAACCCATGCATCTTGAAAAGCCAATATGTCATATAAAGAAATAGATCCTCTTACTGATAAAGA
This sequence comes from Pinus albicaulis, assembly GCA_034641835.2. Classification (NCBI taxonomy): domain Eukaryota; kingdom Viridiplantae; phylum Streptophyta; class Pinopsida; order Pinales; family Pinaceae; genus Pinus; species Pinus albicaulis. The sequence goes on along the minus strand of CM076579.1, from coordinate 1,371,363,381 downwards.
TAAGAGGTATCAAAGAAGAAGACACTAGAAGGATGATTATACAGATGAAGAAGAAGACAAGGGTAAAACCCCTTTTTCAGGAGGAATGAAAAGGAAGGAGTTCTCAAGACTTCTTTTCCAAACTATTCAGAGAATTAACAAATACGTCATATAAATAAGGATGGAAAGATGTATAAATTGTCAAAAAGAGCTTGTGCATAGAGAAGGCTCCAGATTTTCATATTATAGCTGTGAGCATTTAGCCACACAATCAGATCAACAACACTCTATCATGCCTATGTTCATAGCAAGAGAGATGGAGGAAGGAGATGTACCAAAGGAGGAGACTCTTGGTGACTATATTAAAGAGTATTAATCTCAATCTCAGAGGTTCAAAGATCATCTAAACTTCCAAGGGTTTTGCAAGATCAAGGAAAATAGAAGACCTAGAAATCACAATAGAAGCAATTGGTGCAAGCAGCATGATTTGGGTAGATTTTTTTTATATACTTTTGATGGGTCACCTAAATGTACAACAAGGGCTTGGGTGAAGGAGCTAGACACCTAGTTGCAATAGCACCAAGTTTCAGAAGATGAAGCCCTTAGAGTAGCATAGCTACATCTTGAAGGTAAGGCTTATTATTGGTGGTTTTATGAAGCTTCTTCCTTGAACCATGTAAATGTATCTACTTATGCAAATTTCACTAGGAGGCTAGTGAAAATATTTGATGTAAAACATTATGAAACTTCCTTGGTTGAGCTAACCAAGCCTAAACAAACAAAACCTTTTCGTGAGTTGGAAGGATCTATAATCCCAACTCCATTTCATAAAACTATTGAGGGGGTTAAAAACTTGCAGAATACCTTGCTAGAGGCAAGATCCCCACTTTAGAAAGAGCTCTCTTCTCAAAAGGAAGACAGGGAAATCTCTTTTTCAAAAGAGGAACTAAAAAAAGAGCCTCTTAATGATGATGAGGTAACCTCCATTCATGATGAAGGGGAAGATCAGGCTGGAGGTAACAAAATTGTCACATCAAGAGCAGATCTAGTACCTCATGGAGAGGTAGATGGAGCAATTTCTCCAATGACAGGAGTTCTTGTATCATTGCAAGAAGTTCCAAGGGATCTCATAGGTGGAGATCAAGGCAAAATCCATGAACAACATGTGCCATTATTGATAGATTGTGATACCTTGCAAATGAAAGGAGAAGGTAGGGATGATCCAGGTGGATATCGGTGGCCTCCCACCTATTCCATTTGGACCCGCAACATCAATTCTTTCAGTTTTTCAGCTTCAGCATAGCTTACTATTTTTAGCAGGTTTTTGAGTCCTGCACACCCGGAGCCATTTTGGGGACTTAATGATCTAGGTGGATATTGTTGGCCACCCACTGATTCCATTTGAACCCCCACCATCAGTTATTTCAGTTTGTAAGTTTCAGCACAACTTAATATTTATTGCAAATTTTCAGGTCCTGAACTTCCAGAGCCGTTTTGAGGCCCTAAACGACGCTTTTTGGGAAAACAAGGAGCAACATGGGTCGTAGACTGATGTTCCTCACTCAAAATTTGTAATCCTCAGACAAGTCTTTCTAATGAGCTATTGGGTGCGTCAAACAAAGATCGGATGCCAAAGTTATGTCCTCAGGAAGTTGAAACACCAATTTACCCAAACGGTAACCATAGTTTTGGCGCTTCATCTCCTAGGGCTAGGTTTTTGGACGTTTTAGATTTTACATTATTTCTCAACAATAAATAGGCCTTTGAGCCTCATTCTAACACAGTTTAGGGGGTTGGTAGCTGACACATATCTTCTTAGGGATAAGTGCTACCAGTGACCTAGCTCGCTTGTTCTGATCATGTCTGTATTGTAACACAATTTAGGGGGTTGATAGCTGACACATCTCTTCTCAAGGATAAGTGCTACCAGTACCCTAGCTCGCTTGTTCTGATCATGTCTGTATTGTAACACAGTTTAGGGGGTTGGTAGCTGACACATCTCTTCTCAGGGATAAGCGCTACTAGTGCTCTAGCTTGCTTGTTCTGATCATGTCTGTATTGTAACACAATTCAGGGGGTTGGTAGCCGACACATCTCTTCTCAGGGATAAGCACCACCAGTGCCCTAGCTCGCTTGTTCTGATCATGTCAGTATTGTAACACAGTTCAGGGGCTGGTAGCCGACACATCTCTTCTTAGAGATAACTGTGGCTAGTACCCTAGTTGTTCATTTTCATTATGTCTCATTGTAACAAAGTTCAGAGGCCTGTAACCGCCACATATCTTCTTAGAGATACGCTACCATTGCCCTAGCTATTTTATTTCAGTCATTTTATTATAATAAAATGAAGCATTATTTCCGCTGCATCTCTGTGCTTCTGGTTATATGTGTATTATGTTGTGTTCCTGCATAAAATTCGAATCAGTGGTATTAGAGCAGTCTTCTCTTTCTCTGTTTTTATTTTCATGTCCCCAATGTGGCCAAGGTATAAGGAGTTCAACCTTGCAACCCCAACGACCCCCCATGGCAGAAGGAAAGAAAGACGAGGGAGCAGGAGATCCTATCAAAATCTTGCTCGAGGATGCCCTCGAGAAAAAAAGGAACGTGATGATGGATAAATTTGAACAGATCCTTCAATAGCTACCCACCGATGGCACATCTACATCCAGCACGTCCGCCAACAGGTCCTTGACATCCTAGACAAATCCAATACCAAGTTTAGCAAAATTTTCCCCCACATGGAGGAACTTAACGCAATGGAGACCATTGCTTCCTAAGGATGGAGGAATGATCCAAGTGGATATCGGTGGCCTCCCACCTATTCCATTTAGACCCGCATCATCAATTATTTCAGTTTTTCAGCTTCAGCACAACTTACTATTTTTAGCAGGTTTTCGGGTCCTGCACACCCGGAGCCATTTTGGGGACTTAATGATCTAGGTGGAAATTGGTGGCCACCCACTGAGTCCATTTGAACCCCCACCATCAGTTATTTCAGTTTGTAAGTTTCAGCACAACTTACTATTTATAGAAATATTTCAGGTCCTAAACTTCCAGAACCGTTTTGAGGCCTTAAACGACGCTTTTTGAGAAAACAGGGAGCAACATGGGTCCTAGACCGATGTTTCTCACTCGAAAGTTGTATTCCTCGGATAGATATTTCTAACAAGCTATTGAGCACGTCAAACGGAGATCAGATGCCAAAGTTACGTCCCTCAGAAGTTGAAACACCAAATTACCCAAACGAGACCCACAGTTTTGGCGCTTCATCTCCTAGCGTTAGGTTTTTGGACGTTTCAGATTTTAAAATGTTTCTCAACAATAAATAGGCCTTCGAACCTCATTGTAACAAAATTTAGGGGTTTGGTAGCTGACACATCTCTTCTCAGGGATAAGCGCCACCAGTTCCCTAGCTCGCTTGTTCTGATCATGTCTGTATTGTAACACAGTTTAAGGGGTTGGTAGCCAACACATCTCTTCTCAGGGATAAGCACCACCAGTGCCTTAGCTCACTTTTTCTAATCATGTATGTATCATAACACAGTTCAGGGGCTGGTAGCTGACACATCTCTTCTCAGAGATAAGCATTGCCAGTACCCTAGCTATTCATTTCCATTATATCTCATTGTAACACAGTTCAGAGGCCTGTAGCTGCCACATCTCTTCTTAGATATACGCTACTAGTGCCCTATCTATTTTATTTTAGTAATTTTATTATAATAAAATGAAGCATTATTTTTGCTGCATCTCTGTGCTTCTAGTTATATGTGTATTCTATTGCGTTCCTACATAAAATCCAGATCAGTGGTATCAGAGCGGTCTGCTCTTTCTCTTTTTTTCTTTTCATGTCCCCAACGTGGCCAGGGTATAAGGAGTTCAACCTTGCAACCCCGACAACCCCCCATGGCAGAAGGAAAGAAAGACAAGGGAGCAGGAGATCCTATCAAAATATTTCTTGAGGATTCCCTCGAGAAACAAAGGAACGCGATGATGGATAAATTTGACCAGATCCTTCAATATCTGCCCACCAATGACACATCTACATCCAGCATGTCCGCCAACAGGTCTGTGACATCCTGGACAAATCCAATACCAAGTTTAGCAAAATTCCCCCCCCCGCCCATGGAGAAACTTAACGCAATGGATACCATTGCTTCCTAAGGAGGGAGGAATGATCTAGGTGGATATCGGTGGCCTCCCACCTATTCCATTTGGACCCCCCAGCATCAATTCTTTCAGTTTTTTAGCTTCAGCACAACTTACTATTTTTAGCAGGTTTTCGGGTCCTGCACACCCAGAGCCATTTTGGGGACTTAATGATCTAGGTGGTTATTGGTGGCCACCCACTGAGTCCATTTGAACCCCCACCATTAGTTATTTCAGTTTGTAAGTTTCAACACAACTTACTATTTATAGCAATTTTTCAGGTCCTGAACTTTCGAAGCCGTTTTGAGGCCCTAAACGATGCTTTTTGGGAAAACATGGAGCAACATGGGTCGTAGATCAATGTTTATCACTTGAAAGTTGTAGTCCTCGGACAGATATTTCTAACGAGCTATTGAGCGTGTCAAATAGAGATCGGATGCCAAAGTTACGTCCCAGGGAATTTGAAACACCAATTTACCCAAACGGACCCATAGTTTTGGCGCTTCATCTCCTAGGGTTAGGTTTTTGGATGTTTCGGATTTTACATTTCTTCTCAACAATAAATAGGCCTTCAAGCCTCATTGTAACACAATTTAGGGGGTTGGTGGCCGACACATCCCTTCTCAGGGATAAGCACTACCAGTGCCCTAGCTCGCTTGTTCTGATCATGTCTGTATTGTAACACAGTTCAAGGGGTTGGTAGCTGACACATCTCTTCTCAGGGATAGGCACCACTAGTGCCCTAGCTATCTTATTTTGATTATGTCTGTATTGTAACACAGTTTAGGGGTTGGTAGTTGACACATCTCTTCTCAGAGATAAGCGTTGCCAATACCCTAGCTGTTCATTTCCATTATGTCTCATTGTAACACAGTTTAGAGGCCTGTAGTCGCTGTTAGCCACCTATAAAAAATTTTCATACCAAATGGTGGTTAAATCATTTTTAAGCCTTCAAGAAACAATTTTATGGCCAAATTGTTAGTTCTTAAAGTCTTATCAAGATAACTAATCCTTTAGTTAATCTTCAGTGCTATTTCCCTCTTACCCTAAAAAATATGTTGTGTGCCAAGAAGAAGACTGCTTAAAAACCCATTTTTCCCTTCATTTTACCCCTCCTTTCACTCATAAAACAAATCCATTTTCATCCCTTTTTTTTTCATAAAAAACTTCTCTGCAAGCCCTCATTCAACCTTGAAAATCATCCATTTCCCCTTTAAAACCTTATACTCTCCCTTATCTGGTTTTAAATCCCCTTATTTCCCCTACCGGAACCCTCTATTTGCCTTAAAAACTCTGTTTTTTAGGCCAAAAATACCCTTTCTGCATATAAAATTCTCTTAAGCCCCCGAGGGCTTAACTCCTGTAGCCCTTCACCTCATAAGACCCTAAGCCCCGCAATCGGATGCTTAAAGGTCCTAAAACCTCTCCAAACCCTGTGAAACCCGACTTTTCTTCGTTTTCATAAAACCTGACAGTTAATTTTTTTGTCGAATATCGACCGTTGATCTAAACAGATCAATGACCCTCACTCCTCCTCCCACCCATTTTATTTCTCCCATACCTTTCCTCCCTTTTAAAAAAATTCTACCCTGAGATCAGATCTCCACCGTCCATTTAATAGATCCGAAGGTCAGAATCAAATCCGATAACCCCACTTCTGTCGGGACCTACCATCCACCATGTATAAACCCCACCCAATCTAAACGCGACACATGTACTCCACTATCTTCCGAACCCACAGCTTCCCCCGTCGCGTGCGATTCGCACCGTCAGATCTACAACCCTTCATCCGACGGTCTGAATTGAGTTTCACATTTTTTTTGCACATGAGGTTTAACGCCGGAAAAAACGTGAAATAGGCGGTTTTCTAAGGACGTATGTCAGCCAGCGAAGCATATCACGTTTTTTTGGAGAAATTTCAAAACCACCTTAGAGCTGTGCAAAAACCACTCTAGTTTTTCACCAAACCACCCTTCCCCACAACATTGGCTTTTCAGTTTTGATCCTAGCCGTTGATCGATCTAATCTGACGGCCTAGATTAGATCACGATTCCAATTCATTTACCCTCACCTCTTCTCCTGAAAGTTTTCATTATGCAATCCTAAGCGTTCATTTCTTTAATCGAATGGCTCACATCTATTCTCACCCCCAATTCATTCGCCCACCATATGAACTCCCAAGCGCTCCATCGCTTGATCCTGGTCATCCATCGTTTTCATCCAACGACCCATATTACACTTCGACCCCAAGTCATTTCCTCCATTTATCCTCCGAATATCTCCTCGCCTAATCTCAACTGTTTATCTTTTTCATCCGACGGCTCGGACTTAATCTAACCGCCATTTACCCAACCGCCCCCAATTGACCTCGTTAAGTGATCTCGACTTTTGGCTATTTTCATCCAACGGTCCCGATTAATCCTCACCTCCAAAGTAGCCTTTGACCTATTTTCACTAGATTTTTCATAACTTTGTTTGTTTTTGCAGGTTTTTAAGGTTTCTCCATAGTTTTAAAAAGAAATGAAAGGCTATGGATGACAATCCCCAGGCCAATTATTCACATAAAAAGGGAATTTACAGTGTTCCAACTGCGATTTCACCCTTGCCTCATGAGCATTGGTGATCTCATCAACCTTCTGCGCACTTGAAAAATCTCAAAAACAAAATCAGAGTCCATTTATTGAAGAATATCAGCATTGAAGATTGGAGATCAAAGAGTATTAGCATTTAAAGGTTTTAAACAGAGTTTAAAGATATTAAGGCCTAAAAAATCAAGAATCAAATGCCTGAACCACAGTCAGTAGAGGTTAAAGACCTGAAGACAGAGATTAAACCTAATTAGGCCTAAAGCACATATCAAAAGCGAATTAACAATGTTTTGAGGAATAACAAGGAAATTTATCAGTCCGAAAGGCATCCACTGCCACATCAGAGGCTAATTGAATCCTCTCTAGCTACCAAAAGCCACCTGCAGCCTCAAAGAAATCAACAGAAGGCATAGTTATTTCATATTCAAAAGATATTTGCCTAAAGACAGCGAAGCAGTTATTTCAACCAAAGAAACTTATTACAAACTGTCAGCAAAGTTATGACAAAGATAAGAAAGAGCCCTGAAGTCAATCTTCTCGTCCATTAAGCCTAAAAAACTGAAAACAGAGTTATGAGACAGAGTAATAGATAGAATTCATTCCTGCCTTATGCCTTGCATGATTTTCAAGGCTAGGAATTGCATTAAGTGTAGAATTAATAATACTTGAACCCTAGAAACTCTTCCACCTCCTCATTTCCTTATAAAATCTCCTTGAGGAGCACATTGTAAAGGGTTGTTTATTGGATTTCTGATGTAATAGTTGTTGTATCGAATCATTGTTGAATGTAAATAAACTCTGAAGCTCTGAAGCTCTGTTAAGTTATTGAAGAATTTAGGCTGAGAAGAGAAGTTGTTGCGGTGATGAAACATTGGACTTGAAGTATGTAACTGGATTGACAATCAATATACAAGCTGATTTTTGGGATCCTGGTCTATATCATTGGTGAAGTACCTCTTACTATTATTGTTTTCCTTTCATGTATGCCATTTTTTTCACTTTTCTCTAATAAAGAACAGCAAATATAGAGCTAGGATTTACTGTTAAAAGTACCCTACTCTCACTGATAAGATTTACTTTATGTTTTCCTCCAATTGTGTATTTAAGAATGACTTAAGTTAATTGTAAACATTATCAAGGAATGTTGGTTAGACCATGTCTTGATTGTGCAAAACTTGAAAGGAAGTTATTGAATGATATTTTCAATGCATGCAAGTAGAGTTAGACCAGGAAATTTTATGATTTTCCCTGTCTTCTAGTTCTTTCTCCAAAGGTTGTTTTGAAGGTTTCCCTAAGAGTATGATAAAGCAGGCTTTGATTTTAATGTATCTTGCTTGATGTTAAGCTGCACTTTGTTTTCTTATCTGTTTTCATCCTATCTGAAAGTAGTCATGTGGATTACTAGATTGTTTTTCTGATAAGTTAGCTTTAATACAAGCTTGTCCAAAGAATTTTATGGTTAGCCCTGTCTTTGGTTGGTTTTAAACAGTTGCTTAAAAAGGCTTTTCTTGTTTGGAAAGTTGATAAATCCTTGTTGAAATGATTGGCTTTTTCCACCTTCTCAACACTTTTAATGTTCTGTTCCATCATTTAATCTAAAGGATCTTTTGATATAGATGACTTGCCCCTTGGACCACTCTTGAAATTGTTGCACAATTAAACCCTTTTGTGACTCCATTGCCCAATGGTTTAAAGTTGTTTTCACACTTATCCTATCTGCTGAACACTTCTCAATATACTTGCATCTACACCTTTTGAACTCTTTCATTCTGTGATATTCCATCCAATTAAAAATCATACCTGACCAACCAAAAAAACAAAAACCCTTGTTCTTAATAACTAGCCTAATATCATACTAAAAGCATTAAAGATAAATCAATATTTTCACTTATAGAGAGATCCCTATCTAGATTCAGGAGGGCTAGATCCTAGAATCCCAAAGTGGTTCAAATGTTGTCTCTGCAGCTTTAGTCTTGCCAATCTGCTAAAATTACAAAGGCCTAATAGCCACCACATCTCTTCTCAGAGATACGCTACCACTGCCCTAGCTATTTTATTTCAGTCATTTGATTATAATAAAATGAAGCATTATTTCCACTGCATCTCTATGCTTCTGGTTATATGTGTATTATTTTGTGTTCCTGCATAAAATCTGGATCAGTGGTATCAGAGCGATCTTCTCTTTCTCTGTTTTTCTTTTCATGTCCCCAACATGGCCAGGGTATAAGGAGTTCAACCTTGCAACCCCGACGACCCCCCATGGCGGAAGGAAAGAAAGACAAGGGAGCAGAAGATCCTATCGAAATCTTGCTCTAGGATGCCCTTGAGAAACAGAGGAATGCGATGATGGATAAATTTGACCAGATCCTTCAATAGCTGCCCAACGATGGCACATCTACATCCAGCACGTCTGCCAACAGGTCCACGACATCCTGGACAAATCTAATACCAAGTTCAACAAAATTCCCCCCCCCATGGAGGAACTTAATGCAATGGAGACCATTGCTTCCTAACGAGGGAGGAATGATCCAGGTGGATATCGGTGGCCTCCCACCTATTCCATTTGGACCTGCAGCATCAATTCTTTCAGTTTTTCAACTTCAGCATAGCTTACTATTTTTAGCAGGTTTTCGGGCCCTGCACACCCGGAGCCATTTTGGGGACTTAATGATCCAAGTGGATATTTTTGGCCACCCACCGAGTCCATTTGAACCCCCACCATCAGTTATTTTAGTTTTTAAGTTTCAACACAACTTACTATTTATAGCAATTTTTCAGGTCTTGAACTTCCGGAGCCGTTTTGAGGCCCTAAACGACGCTTTTTTTGGAAAATGGGGAGAAACATGGGGCATATACTGATGTTTCTCACTCGAAAGTTGTATTCCTTGGATAGATCTTTCTAACGAGATATTGAACTCGCCAAACAGAGATCTGATGCCAAAGTTACGTCCCTGGGAAGTTGAAACACCAATTTACCCAAACGGGACCCACAATTTTGGCACTTCATCTCCTAGGGTTAGGTTTTTGGACATTTCGGATTTTACATTATTTCTCAACAATAAATAGGCCTTCAAGCCTCATTGTAACATAGTTTAGGGGGTTGGTAGCCGACACATCTCTTCTCAGGGATAAGCGCTACCAGTGCCCTATCTCGCTTGTTCTGATCATGTCTGTATTGTAACATAGTTCAAGGGGTTGGTAGCTAACACATCTCTTCTCAGGGATAAGTGCCACCAATGTCCTAGCTCACCTTTTCAGATCATGTCTGTATTGTAACACAGTTCAGGCGCTGGTAGCCGACACATCTCTTCTCAGAGATAAGCATTGCCAGTACCCTAGTTGTTCATTTCCATTATGTCTTATTGTAACATATTTCAGAGGTCTGTAGCCGCCACATCTCTTCTCAGAGATATGCTACCAGTGCCCTAGCTATTTTATTTCAGTCATTTTATTATAATAAAATGAAGCATTATTTATGTTGCATATTTTTGCTTCTAGTTATATGTGTATTCTGTTGTGTTCCTGCATAAAATCTAGATCAAGGAAGGATGTCCAACATCATATTATTAGGAGCACACACCCCTATATGTTTCAGAAGGTTGATGCAAAAAAGAACCAGACTGATTTGCGCAGTGAGAGCAAGGAAAAATCAGTCCACTCATATATTTAGTCTACTCTTGATATTGATGTCTCTTTGCATGGAGGCGTTCCACCCGGGAGGCCACTAGATCAGGAGATGATGAGGCATGTATCACATTATGATGCACCATTCATAGATTTAGGAGGAATGGGAGCATTAGGAGGCCATGATATGTAGAAATTATATAACTTATGGGTTATATATCCAAGATTCTCCTAATCACACTATTTTAACTTCATGCACAATACATAATCTATTCCACCATTGATCATCACATGCAGAAATTAAATCAATTGCAACGCACACATGAAACCATAAAAATTCACACACATTAACACAGTGATTTAACGGGAAATCTTGAAGCTAAAAACCACAACTATCTGTATATAATATATGTCATAGAGATCATGTAACAATCCTCATACAAAGCTGAACATGTCAAGCTCTTAGTACAATAGAATCGCTACACACTAATCAGGCCCGATCTTGCAAATCCATGCACCGATCTCTGCCACCTACTAGCCTACCTCTACTGCGCTATTAGTCATCAGTATTTTTCACCTGTTGTTGATGACTAGTTTCCTAAGTTGAGTTTTCTAGAAACTAATCTCCAAACTGTCCAATCTGTCATCTAGAGAACACCTCCAAAACAATTTTTGGCCTCCTAACCCTTACAGTCAACCTATGATGAGAAAAAACCCATTTGTCAAGTCCTATTTGGTTTCAGCAAAATAACCCTGTCCATAGTTTTCATAGCTGAAGATTATCTGCTGTCATTCACCCTTATTCCTCAAGAAATTCGTTATCCAACTATTGAAAAAGTGTCTGCAACCCTATCTATGGTCATTTATCATTTGAAAATCTAATCATACCCAACAAACACTCAGAATATGTCAAATTTTCCCCTAAGTTAGATAGTGGTGTTTAGGAAGTCTTTTCCTTGGCAAAAATATCCTAAGCCAAAAGCCTCTAATCAGTACCAGTCAGCCCTGAATTAGTTCCTATTATGCAAAACAAGTCTTGTTTCATCCATAGGTCGCACACCACTAAGAGGTTACTGTGTCTCATGTCAGAAGAAATTCACAAAGATTCAGATCAGGAAAAGACAAGGTTGTTCAATATTTGATGAAGTATGCTTCACTTAGGTGTAGTCTCCTTGAAACACCAAAAGAGAGCTCCAAGGTTCAAAGTCATATGTTTTTACATCTCTGCAGGGGTGTGATTGCAATAATGATCAATGTGAAAAAGTGCAAAAGGAAAAGGTCAAAAGGTTCCTTCATGCTGAATTAGCTTGCCCTCAGTAAAACAAATTAAATACATCAAGTAAAGGGCTACCAATAGGTGTGGTTTGAAAGCCAAATTTACCTAGAGAACAGAGAGCAGCCTCCAAGTCATATAAATGCAAAAGGTTGATGTTATGTTGATTAGCAGTATTCTCAGCATCTCCTCCAAAAGGAAATTTCAACCTGCCTCTGCAAACACAGTCAAGGGAATTCAGTCGACTATGTCTAGCAAGCAACTACTCTACATATACAAGTCATATGATTTTTGGTCTAAGGGTTCACAGGAATATTTTAAAAAGAATACATATCTCAGAACATATCTCATAAAGCAAATTTTTGCCTATTTGACATGATACCAAGCAGAGACATATGATTTGTAGAAAGGTAATATAGTTTTGAAATAGATGAAATGACATATCTATAGTGAGAACCTCCTCCAGTAAAAGAGCAGAGGGTTGAAAGCACAGTGAGAACCTCCTCCAGAAAAAGATCAGATGGTTGGGAACATAATAGAACCTTCTTCATTTAAAAGCAGAGGGTTAAGGTGAATCAAGTGATTTCAGAAATCATAGGCTACCTGCTTCCTATGGATGAAACAAAAGATGTATCAGTAGAGTTTCAAATTATGCTTGAGAAAGTTATTTATTTTGAAAGACAGGGTTCAAAATCAGTGGTGATTCAATAAGGTTTCATAGGTTGAAAAACCTATTTCATATCACAAGAAAAGGATAGATGCTAGTATTTAAAGACTCTGATCCTATATTTCTAACAACCTCATTCAAAGGATAAATCCCAGGTTGCAATTTTGACTAAACAAGCCTCCTATGGATGGTAAAATTGACAGACCTGAAGCTCAGGTTCTAATCTTATCTGCAAAATAGTATAAGGGACAGTCCACCTATATGAATGATGAGAAAGGGGCATGTTATCTTTGGATAAATTTATTATGCTATCAAAGATAAAACTCCCTCCAGGTTATGAATGAAAGGAAAACCTTAAGAGTTACCTGTTCAGATCAGTCAAAGACAAAGGGCATACTGTTAAAATAGATTAGTTTTCATTAAAAGAGGGCATTTTCATCACAAAGTTTATGAGATAGAAACATCATCTACATCAAAGGCCAAAAGTGACATAATGGTGTCAAAAGGCCTCTATTGTTCTGTTTATAAAGATCCCCTTCAAACTAAATCTAAGGGTAAAATTTTGGCTAGAAACAACCTCATGAGAAAGGCCTCAATACAACAAATGCAAAGTAGCTTTTTGGATAACTTGCAGGACTATATTTAAGTTAAAAATGGCCTCCACAGGAATGACATGGAAAGCACAGTTTAGAAAAGGAAACAAGGGTTAGAAACACCTTGACATAAACTCAAAGTTTCCTTTCAAAACATAAAGTGCCAATGTTTAAAGAGTTTTCAAGATTTTGAAAGAGAAGAAAGGACTTTGTTTTTATTTTAAAACAAAACCTTATGAGTATAAAAAGACATGAACTGAGCTTTCATTATCATCATGCCCTACCTCACCGAAGAAAGGAACAATTCTTGGGCGTTTTTTGAAGAATTTTGAGTTTGAAGTTAAGCCCGGAGCGCCTGTAGGCGCCCGACCAAAGAAAAATAACGTGAGCATGGCGCGCCTATAGCCTAGTGCGGCACGCCTGTGCCGGCATTTAGTAGGCGCATGAGGCTGACCCAACAGGCCTTCTGCGTGGCACGTTCTGTGCTCAATGCCTGCCCGATCAACCCGGTCTGAACGTGCCCTTGGCCGTTAAACAAATTCTCAAAGGGAACCTCAAATTTGTGATCCAAAGGTATTTCTCAATTCCTAGCTGAAGTTTGAGCTAGAGGAGGGTTTAAATCATAATTTTCAAAGAAAGGGAGGTTTTCTTGTGCTATAAAATGGAAAGGTTTGTGTCAGTTTAAGAAGGGATTTTTACTGTGATTTCAAAGGATTAAAAATAGAGATTTAAAGTGAATATAATGTGTGTCAAAATAAAAGGAGATTTGTCTCCAAAATCCACGAACTGACCTTGTCAAAGACCTCTTTGATCGAACAAAAAAAAACTAAAAAGGTGAAATTATTGTTATCCAACTAATACATGTTTGATAAACTCAAAGAACAACAATGATCATAAAGGGAGACATAGTTTTTTTGAAGGACCTATTACTCAGTGACAAGAGGACTGTTTTCTTTGTTTTAGAGAAACAACAACATCAAAGGAGGGCAATTTATTCAAAGGAAAAATATAGTGTTTTTCTGAAAGGGCACAGTCTTTGTTTTAAATCAGTCCCTTAAGACAATAATTTCAAAGGAACTTTTTCTTGCTTCAAACAACCACAGAAAACAGTAAATTAAGGGAGAGGAGTTCATATTGTCAAACTCAAAAGGAGTTGGTTTCATCTAAACAAATTTGTTGGCTAACTAAGGACAGACTTAGTTTTTCAAAAGGTACAGGGTATTGGTGGGAGATTTATCTCAGTGATCACTTAGATAGTTTGCCTTGGTGAGTCAGCAAAGGATCTTAGAAGAAAAATTCCTCCTAAGAAAGATAGCAGGAGTGGTCCTCACAAAAGGTATGAGCCTTTTTCAACTTAGGAAGTGAATCTATCTCCTTCAGTGCTCTTTAACTTTCATGAAGAATCCAAGCATGACAGTAAGCATAAAGAAGACAATGATGAAGAGCTGGAACAAATTGATGCAGAACACAACAGTCATAAAGAGGAAACTTTTGGCAGCCCACATAGCAGTGAGCATGATGGTAATGAGGCAGAAAATAGTGAAGGTACAGAGCACCACAGCCTCAGTGACAAAGATGATGATGGGAGCAGTAAGGTTAAAGACCAAATAGAGCATGTGCTAGCTGCCTCTCCTAGGCAAGGGGCCATGTTTTCTTCTCCAAAGGTAACAAAGCCCCAAACTTCAAGAAAGAAAGTGGCTCAAGTTGTAACTCCCAATGTTACTAGAGCACTCCAAAGCAAAGGCAAGTTGCCCAAGCAACCCATTGTTGAATTACCAAAGAAGAGGAGAACTAAGAAACCTATCAAAGGAAAAGGGAAGGAAAAAGAGGAGAGTAGCCATGAGAAGGAAAGGGATTTCGACATCATCCAAATAGACAGTGATGATGGGGATAATGAAGCCAAAATTATCAAAACTCTTTTACTGAACAGAGAGGCACAAATTCATGACCTAAGAGCTGATCTAGAGATGTTCTGCAGACACAAAACAAACAAATGAATGTCCACATGGCAGTTTATGAGGCCCGAGCTTTCAAGTACCAAAGGGAAGCCTCCAAAGTGAAAATCAAGTTGGAAGAGCTTATGGGAGAATTCAATGAAACTGAAGAAGAAGAACAGCCAAAGAGGAAGAGGCCTAGGACTATGGGTCTCAAAAGAGCTTTGGAGAAACAGAAAGAAGAAGAGGCAGCCCTTTTCCGATCTTTTCCTCTTACTTCTTTACTCACCCAAGAAATAGAAAATGATAGAGAAGCATGGATTGAAAGGGAAAATAAACACTTGGAGGATAAGTTAGAAAGAGCTAACAGAGACTTAAACCTTCAAAAGAAAATGAGTGGGCACTACAAAAAGCTAAATCAATTTTCCCGAAGGAAATTGAAGGTTACACAAGAAAAGCTCAAGGTGGCCCCAAAGAGGAGCCCGGTAGAAAAAGTGGGAAAAGGCACATCAAATCTTGAAATTTTGGCCTCCGCTTCTCTACATGCTTTTGAAAACCCATGAGGGTTATGCTCGCCAAAATTGGGCATAATTCGACAAGTTTTTGTTTTTTGACATTTTTGGGCCTAATTGCAGAAATTTGTGGGCATCACCATTTTTTTTTGGAGCATCCTCAGCTATTGAGAGTGGTACCATTGGATGCATTAAATTTAGGGGCATATACTTAGAAAAATTTAGATCAATTGAAGATGTTTTGGTCCCCCAAAGAGGCGAAAAACAGTCACTTTTTCAACACTCTGCCTCGCATATCAGCAAGGGCTAATTTCTAGGTTTTTCCACTCAGGTCAGTTTTTAACAGCTTCCAGTGATAATTTTGGGGAAAACCAAGTATTTTCAGCAACTAGACATCTAGGGCTTTCCAACGAGCTATCACAGGCCTCATTTCAACATCAGAAGGTCCTTTAAAAGTTTCCCACAAGACAGGGAATTTTCTGCTCCTATATTTCTGAAGCATTTTTGTGAAAAATGCATTTTTCTGAAGTGGCTTTTCCAAATGTGCGTTTAGCCTTTTTTGGCCATTTTCAGTTGGGAAAAGTCAATTTAATTTCCTTTTTTATCATTTTTAAGATATTTTTATAGATATTTTGTGCCTTGGGCTTTGCAAAGCCTATAGGACAAAATCAGATATTTGTGATGGGCCAATGGGCTTGCTAGTTTCTCTAGGAGGTTTTCCTTCTCTTTGGTCTATTTATTCCAAGAGATTTCATTGTAAATGAGGCTGAAATTGATGATATATAGCAATACATGATACTACAAGCTTTGAATAAACACTTTGTCTCATGATGTGGATGATTTCTTGTTTGTCTTGGATGGTGGAAGAGGACTGTTTGTTGGATTCCTTGACTTGGTAAATGGTATAGTTTTCCTATCTGTATGTTTTTCTTAGTTTATCATACATGTTTCCATGTTTCTTGCTTGCTGTAGGTGAATAAAGAATATATTTGAGACATGCCCATGGAGGCACCTCAATTTTCCTGATTTTATTATAGCTTCTATGTTTTTCTTCCTTCTTAGTCATATCAAAGAATTCTTAACTGCTCTTTGATCACTGAAGAACTTGTTGCTTGTTTCATTTATGGTTTTTATGCATGCTAAGTATGATTCATGGTATGCCCTGCTTACTCATGGCTATTCAAAGCTCCATATCTGAAAACTCTCTTTGAATTATTGATTGTCTTAGTTGAACCAAGGAGGTCTTGTTTCGATCTTGCCCTTGCTTAAAACTTTTCATTCTATTTTTGAAGTTCCCAATAACTCAAAATATGATGTTTAGGAGTTCCCTCTTCATAAATTGAGTTGTTTGTCCATCTTATTTTTTTTCCCAAAAATCTGAAGGTGATTTCTCAAATTTGGAGGGTCTTATACTTCCATGCATCACTGGAATGTTTATTTTATGCATTTATTAGTTTAAGTTTCATTCATAGAGACCAATGGTTAGCCCTAACTTATGAATGTTTGCTGATTAATTGTTCATGTTTAAAATATCTTTGTATTTCAAAAATTTAGTGTCCATCCCATTTCATTTCACCTAAAAGAATCCATTTTACTTCAACCAAATCAGCCCTGCAATATACCTTCTCCACCCTTTGAGGCAGTCTCGACCTTATCAACCCCATAGCCCAGTTGGTCTGATATCTTGTTATCTTTTTATCTTTTGATCAGCTTTTCCTAAAAAACCTAAAACAAACCAAAACACACTTAACAACTAGCCTAAAATCATAAACATAGAAAGCAAACAAGTTTACATCCTTTGCACAAATAGAGAGAGCCCTCTCTAAGTCCAGGAAGGCTAGGTCCTTGGGCTCCAAAGTTGTTTTGATATTACCCTGTCATTTGGCTTGCCAATCTGCCAAATCACGAGACCCTAACATGCGCAATCCCTACTGAAGAATGGCTCTGAATGAACTCAAATTTCTCCAAGATTGACTGCGCAATCCTCATTGGCATATCCACTGAGTGTTGGATGCAATCAATGCATCACTATAGTCACAAATGATAGTCTATCTTTCCCTTTCACCTATCTCTCCACTGGTCTCCACTGAAACTGTCCATGCACTATAGTTAACTAATGTATTCTTCAGTTGATTAATGATTTAATATTTAGTGAATTAAGTATTAATTAATTCACACCACTTTCACTAGTGTATCAATCAGTTAGACTAGATACAACTAGCTCAACTGAGTCTAACAAAGTTAAACTGAACACAACTCCATCAACTACTTCTATAACTCCACCAAACTCTGTCACATGAGTTCTAACTGAAGTCCTCATGCATTAGCTCCAGTAAACCCTCAGGAATAGCGTAATTCATTCTGTCAGCTACTATGCCACATGTGGCCATACTTCAGAGGTATAAGAGAGAATAAGATATTGTTTACCAGAAGTCCAAATTATTATAAAGGCTAATAATAACAAACATATCAATTTTAGTGGCAGATCTAAAGATAGATTACATATATCTAAATATAAGTCCATCTATTTTTCCAACTTGACCAACCATCCACAAATAGCATCCTACAACTCATAGAATATGATCGACATGTCTAAAAATAGATATAGTCTAAAAATAGACTTTGCGCCAAAAATAGCCTGCAGGCCCACTTAGTGAAGGCGACCCTTTTCACTAAGCTCATCATCTTGTTGAATCTCAACACTCCCTCTCAACAAGATAGGGATTATCTGCCACCCCGATCCTGTCTCTATGGTATTCTAATTTTCTCCTGGTGAGTGCCTTTGTCAGAATATCTGCATCGTGATCCTCCGTAGGAATGTAAGAAAGCAACATGATATTCCGCTGCACACAATATCTGATATGATGATACCGAATGTCAATATGTTTAGATATATCATGAAATATTGGATTAACTAAGAATTTAATGCAACTCTGATTATCACAATATATCACAGTAGGATCCAAGTGTGAACCGAACAACTCGACCAAGATCTTCCTCATCCATATAGCCTCGCATGCAGCCAAACTTGCTACCATGTACTCAGCCTCGGCTGAACTGAGTGCCATGGATCTTTGTTTCCTGTTGTACCAAGAAAATTTTGTAGACCCGATACTAAATATCCCTCCAGATGTGCTCTTTCTGTCTGTTGGGCTCCCTGCTCAATCTGCATCCGTGAAGCCATGCAGCTTCACCTCATCTGACTGTCTGTACCATAATCCATATCCTAATGTGCCCCTGAGATACCTCAGGACATGCTTGCCTGCCTTCAAAAAGAGCTTGGTAGGCTTAACCATAGCTTGTGAAAGCTGGTCAACAGGATAGCATATGTTCAATCGTGTATTGACTAGATACATGAGTGAACCAACAAACTGTTGATAAACAGTGGCATCCACTACCTCTACTGATGTAGCATCCTATTTCCTCCAACCACCAAGAAGAGGAGTGTCGATAGGCTTGCAGCCTTGCATGTTGAACTTCTCCATTATCTCCCAGGCATACTTGCCTTGAGACACAAATAGTCCACCCTTCCACTGCCAAATTTCCAATCCCAGGAAATAATGAAGGAGGCCCAAGTCCTTCATCTCAAACTCCTTTGCAAGATTTGCCTTGCATGAGTGTATCAATAGTTCATCACCTGTTAGTATCAAATAATCTACATAAATTACAATGATCAACAAGTTACCCTCCACCACAATCTGGTATAGGTTTGGATCCTCCTCACTCTTGGTGAATCCAAGTCCGGTGAAATAACTGTCTATCCATGTGTACCAAGCAAAAGGTGCTTGTTTCATCCCATACAACTTTCTTTTGAGCCTGCACACATGCGACTCGCTGTTGAAGATTTCAAATCCTTCAGGCTGCTCTATGTACACCTCCTCCTCAATGACTCCGTTAAGGAATGAAGTCTTCACATCCATCTAATGAATGTGCCAACCGATCTGCGCTGAGAGAGAAAGGATGGTCCGTATGGAAGAATACCTTGCGACAAGTGCAAAGGTTTCTTCATAGTCGATCCCCTCGATCTGTGAGAAGCCCCAGGAAAAAAATATTGCCTTGTAATTCTCGACGCTCCCGTCAGTAGCTTTCTTCACTTTGTAGATCCATCTCGAACCTACCACTGATTTCCCTTCTAGCCTTGGGACAATCTCCCATGCACTATTTCTGACAATCAAATCATACTCTTCCACCATGGCATCTACCCATGCAGGGTCATCCACAGATTCCTCGAAAGAGGATGGTTCTATCACGATACACTTGCTCATCAAAGCCATGTATCCAGTAAATTGTTCAGGTGATTGTCTCTTTCTATGCTGTGATGTAAGTGCTCCTACATTCTGTGCTACATCAAGATTCAGTCGCTCAGCTTCTGTAGTGCGCTTCCGCCCTCTGATGTTTGGCGCTGCATGAGTGGTTTCTTCCACTCCATGAGCCTCCCCTTGTGGCTGATCCACATCTAGAGGCTCATCTTTAGGAACAAGTAGCTCCTCATCTGCATGCAAGTGTAGCTCCCTCTCAAGCGACAACTTCATGGCTTTCTCCTCATGAAATTTGATATCCCATCGCACAACAGTCTTCCGACTGTCTAGAAAATACACACGATAGTTGTGGGGTGTTTCTGTGTACCCCACAAATATCCCAGCCTCTGTGGTCGGCTTCAGCTTCTTCTTAGCATCCTTCGTCACATGAATGTAAATAGGTGAGCCAAAAATCTTCAAATGAGAAATATCAGGCTTCTTACTAGAAAACGCCTCTTCGGGTGTACTCATGCCAAGTACTCTATGAGGACAACGGTTTTGCATATAAACCACAGTGTTGCATGCTTCAACCCACAAGTGTATGGGAAGGCCCTGATCATGCAACATTGCCCGTGCAGCACCCACGATCATTCTGTTCTTTCTCTCCACGACTTCATTCTGCTGTGGGTTATGAGGCACAATGAGCTCTCTTCGAATTCCTTCTGCGCTGCAAAATTATTTGAATTTTCCAGAGATGAATTCACCACCATTATCGCTCCTTAGAGATTTCACCTACTTCCCCGACTCTTTCTCAACCAGTGCCTTGAACTCACATAGCTTTGATTATGTCTCGCTCTTCTTCTGCGTGAAGAAGATCCAACACTTACAAGAAAAGTCATCAACAAATATCACATAATACCTGTGCTTTGCTGTCGAAGCTCCTGAGAAAGTTCCACACATGTCTGTGTGAATTCTCTCAATGATTGTCGTGGCGTGAATATCCTTCAGATGAAAAGTGGTCTTCACAAATTTTCCCAAAGTACATCCCTTGCACTGATCTGACTGCGCAAGTGTACCCTTGGGAAGCCCGGTAGAAATCTACTGCAAAATTTTCAAAGTGCCATCTTCGAAAGCCCAAGGAGATCCAAGCTCACTAATTTATCTTCATCTACAGTAACCCCCACACTTCCCAGCTCATCCCTACACTGGAAAAACTTCGTGAGGTACTTGGGTATACTATCGCCTTTCTCCATTTTTATTTTTCTGAGCTTGTCTTTAAGCACCAACTTCCTCTGGTTTCTTCTGCTTTGGAACAAGTCTATCAAATATTTCCACATCAAGAATGGACTAGCTTTACCATGAAGGTTGGAAACTATGTGATCGTTCACACCTTCCAACAGAATCCTTCAACATTTTGTTTTCTTCTTTTTCCATGCGTCAAGTGCGACTGCATCGCTAGAAGCAGGTTTTGGAATCTCTGCATCTATGAACTCCTTCAACCCATTATCATCCAACACCACCTCCATCCTGTCCTTCCATGAAATATAATTCAAGCTTCCCTTAAGGGCATACTCCAATCACAATCCATTGAAAGACATTTCAATTAATTCTCAACTTCGACACCAAGAAAACACTGCAGCAAATTCAAATTCCACCAGCACAAAAATCAACCACTTCAATAATTGCAATTTCTCTGATCAATATCGCTCTGATACCATGTATAAATTATATAAATTATGTGTTATATATCCAAGATTCTCCTTATCATACACTATTTTAACTTCAAGCACAATACAGAATCTATTCCACCATTGATCATCACATGCGGAAATTAAATCAATTGCAATGCACACATGAAACCATAAAAATTCACACACATTAACACAGTGATTTAACGGGAAAGCCTAAAGCTAAAAACCACAACTATCTGTATATAATATATGTCATATATATCATGTAACAATCCTCATACAAAGCTGAACATGTCAAGCTCTCAGTACAATACAATCGCTACACACTAATCAGGCCCGATATTGAAAATCCATGCACCGATCTCTACCACCTGCTAGCCTGCCTCTACTGCACAATCCCTGCTGAAGAATGGCTATGAATGAACTTGAATTTCTCCAAGATTTACTATGCAATCATCATTGGCATCTCCAATGAGTGTTGGATGCAATCAATGCATCACTATAGTCACAACTGATAGTCTATCTTGCCCTTTCACCTATCTCTCCACTGGTCTCCACTGAAACTGTCCATGCACTGTCATTAACTGATGTATTCTTCAGTTTATTAATGAGTTAATATTTATTGAATTAATTATTAATTAATTCACACCACTCTCACTAGTGTATCAGTAAGTTATACTAGATACAACTAGCTCAACTGAGTCTAACTGAGTTAAACTGAACTGCTCCATCGCTCGCCTATGCTCACGAACTCTTGTCTTATGAGTTCCCTACTTTGATCCTCATGCATTAGCTCCAGTAAACCCTCAGGAATAGTGTAATTCCTTCTGTCAGCTGTTGTGCCACATTTGTGCACTTAACTGAAGTGCTCCAAGAGAATAAGATAATGTTTAGAGTCCAAATATTATTAAGAGCTAATAATATTCGACATATCTATTTTTAGACTGGCAATCTAAAAATAGATTCCTCCCAATATGTCTAAAAATATAAGTCCATCTATTTTTCCAACTTGACCAACCATCCACAAATAGCATCCTGCAACTCATAGAATATGATCGACATGTCTAAAAATAGACTTTGCACCAAAAATAGCTTGCGGGCCCACTTAGTGAAGGTGAATCTTTCCATTAAGCTCATAATCTTGTTGAATCTCAACATGATACAACGCTTAAAGTCTTGGACAGACTCAAGGAGGAAAGAGACATTCTCCCAGCATCATCATTACCCACTCTCATTTTAGATTATGCATTGTGGGAGGAGAAGCACGAGAAGGATAGAAACCTTCCAACATATACCTTTGGCATGGGAGATGTCAAGGAAAAGGGCAGCCATATGACAGATGTTCTTTGTGATAGATTATCAGCACTATCACTATGGAAGATTGATCCATATTGGAAATCCCAACTGTTGGTGGATTATTCCAAGGATATTTTTACATGCATGATACTTGATGACCAGCTACATGAAGAGGCCTATTCAGTCCAAGATGAAGTCATTTATTATCATGGTAGGATCTTCTTGTCTAGAGCCTCCAAGCTTAATGAGAATTTGCTACGAAGGGCACATGAAGAATTCCTTTTCAGCCATACTTATTCCATGAGGGCCTACAACACTATCATGGAGAGCTACACTTGGGAAGGCTTTGAAGAGGAACTATATTAGCATTTTCAAAGATGCATGAACCATGTGGATATGGGAGAGATACATAACTCAATGAAGGAGTTATCATAGCCACCTCTTTCCTCTTTTGGAATGAGAGGGGATCTATCTATGGACCACTCCCTTTGTATGAGCAGAAATTTTGGTAAGGAATATGCTTATATACATAATGTTTCACTTGATGATTACTTGCATTCCTTTACCATGTATATGCAGGCCATTGCTCCAAGGAAGAGAATACTTCCATATAAACTCCGTGGCCAAATTTGGGCCATAAATATTTCTGAACATGGCCACTCCCTAGAGGATATAGGGAGATGATGTATCATTGTGGGTGCACTCCAAAGGCACCAAACATATCTCACATCTTCAGCCATTGTGAGAAGACTTGGGCAGAAATTAAGTGGTGGGGAAACCACTTACCACATGATTATCTGATGCAGTCAGGAGATATACTGCACTGGTTCCACATGTGGGACTATGATCCACCTCCATTATTTCATTTGATTGTTTATGTATCACTAATTTTGATCCCATATGTTGATGATGTCTTTATTCTTTTTATGGGAGTGATTGGAGGGAGGATGGAGGGATTGGATGTGTCCTTTGGGAGAGAGATTATCCATGGTTCTTATGTTTCATATGTCTGGGAGAGCATTGGACCATCCATGATTGCTACATTGGGTCTCTTGTTTCCTTATGGGATGATCCATTTGGGTAACTTGAGCACTTGGGAGGTGCCTCTCATGAGTAGATGGGGGGAGTCTTTCTATGAATTACCACTTTGGAGGGTGATTCCTTTTGTGTGGATGATAGCTTGGATATTGGAGCTCCATATGGGGATAAAGGTTCCCCACATTTTTAGTTATGTCCTTGCAATTGCTTGGGGACAGGCAACACTTGGGAGGGGAGGAGTGTAATATTCCTAAATTAGCCGTGAGCTAGTTGGAATATTAAATTTTGTTTCGCTACTTTTTTTTATGAATAATAGGACAATGGAGGTCCATAATTCTCCTTAATAATTAATAAATCAATGCCAATGTGAAAAGGATATATCTTGGCAGCTTAATTGAGCACCCTTAGGTGTGAAAAGGGGCTGGATCACCTTGACTGGGTCAACTTTGACCAAATCAACAACGTTGTCATGGAGGAGTGGCCATCAATGAAAGACAATGCAGTTTTGGATGGAGATACTTTGCATGGAAGTAGTGCTATTATTGGATGGGGATTAGGGTTTGGAAGCTCATATCTTATAAAAGGAAGAGGATGGCAGCCATATTCACTATGTTGATGTATTTGATATTTTTGAATATGGTATGTTTAGACATATATCTTTCTCTAGCTTTCTAGCTGAGATTGAGTGTTTTTTAGAACTGGGTGCTCCTAATCGGGAATCACACCTCTTCCATTGAGAAGCTCTTGGAGGATTCTTGTAATACATTTTCCACTTTCAGGCTTAATTCCAAGCTTCATCTTTCATTTAAAACAGAGATCATGTTGAGGTTTGAGTTGTTTTGCAGGTTGTAGCAGTGGAGACCATATTTGGGTCATTTCATTGCTTATTTTCAGTGGAGAAGAGTTCCTTTCCATTGGGAGGATAGTAAGGAAGGCCCTGGTGCTTATTATCATATCTTGGCTTTAGGACATTGAGTTATTTTCCCCTACAGCGCAGTTTATTTCCAAATCTGTGTTATTTTGTAGGAGGAGTTGCAGGGTGGTTTTGGCACACGTTTAGAGAGTAGGTTTTCTAGAGAAGGGATCAACCCTTGATATAGAGAGTCTATTGGAGGAGGCTACATTATTTCTTATATCAGGTCAGCCACACTTTCCAGATCTATATTTTGTAGTGGATCTTCAGCCCTAGGGCATTAGATCCCCATCTTGTACATGGTGTTTTGTTGAAAACCCTTAAGGGGTTCTTCAAAGGAGGTTGTATAGTGCTCATATATGAATTGGTTCTATATTTTGTGGAATATATCAGCCTTAGATATATTTTATAACCATTTTTTGTAGTAGTGCCTTTTAAACAACGTTGTAGCAACCTTCCAGCTCTTTATATATAGTAGCAGCACCTCTTTTGAGGGATTTTATCCATTGGAGGCTTGTTCTTTCTTATTGTACGTCTTATGGCCCAATTCTTATGTACATTTTGTTGTTTTTATCATGAATAGAAGGTCTCCATATGGGCCTCATGATTTTATGTGATGTTTTACACTATTGTTCCAACATTTTGCACCATATTCATGCTTTTCCCATTTGGGAATATTACAATTTGGGAGTGTGAACAGTGTACATGGTAAATATTGGTATATTAGATGCATAAAATAATTAATTTATGACTATTAGATTCCCAATTCACAAACCTTTTTTTTTTGTAAATCAAATTTCTATTCATTCTTACAAAAATAGGTATATCAGTAGAAAAAAAAAGGTAGTCTCACCCCGACCAGGTTTATTGACTACTGCTATTAGCATATGACAGTGAAACAGAAAAATAGTAAGAGATACAGTCCACAACTTAAGAGGCCATAGGCACCGGTAAACAGACAAAAAAAATAGAACACATGTATCTATCCTAATCGTCAAAGTTGATGGAGGCTAGGTTGTCTGGAGCTGCTATAGGAGGAGGCGGAGGATGGAAGGAGAATTGGCTGTGCTCCTCGAAGTGGGCCATCTAGGCCTCTAGCTTCTTGACTTTCTCATATAACAAGTTCCGGCCTCACCAGACCACCACTACACTCTCCTATACATGGCACTGGAAGAAGTGAATTTTGTTCAAAGTAGAAATTAGCTCAACATGCTCCACTTGCCTAACCCACTCTGATGTGTCCAGGCGTTCAAGAAAAGATTGGATCAAATCCTGACATCACTTTACACAACAACCATGTCGCTATCCATGAACACCATGACGCGCTAAACCCCAACACCATGAACCGCAATTACGAACTAAACCCCCACGCTGCTGACTTGGAGGGGTATGGCTTCCATGACCCGTCGTCGAGCCCCCTCACCTACCAACCTGAGCTATATCCCTTGCACGACCAAAAATCCACGCCCTACTACCACCTCTACCTCCCATGGCCGTGTGACACGAGTTTCCATGATAATTACCATCCTTCTCTGAGCCATTGATGCCAGAAACCAACTCTAACTAGGGAGGAGACGGGCCACCCCCTCAATTTTCTGAATTGGGCTTCGATTGAGAAAAGGAGCGCCCCGAGGAAGGAATCAGATGCATGATTTAGTTCCCAAATTCACAAAAAATGTCATAAGCGAACCCACCCAAAATTACCCGAGCTGGAAGTTCCCACAAGGATAAAAGCACCACCCACACCAGAGTAACCACCACCCAATAGCTCGCCGTGAATACAAAGAACCATAAATTAACACTCGCAAAAAGCAGAACACCATCCCACTTCCTGAGGCAACCTCTCGATAGCCACATTTTCTAGAACCCAATACACTCACTCCATAAAATCCACCAAGCATCACAGAAGCCCATGAAAGGGCTAGAAAAGGCAGCAATTACATGCCCTCACCAGAAGAAACTTGTTACCACCGATCCTAAATTGTAACAACACAACACTAAATAAAAAAATAGAGAAAAACTAAAACCAGAAGGCCATGCCCTTTCTCGTATGCAAAAAATCTAAGTCAAAGACTAAACAAACAATTGATAATTATACTCACCTGAAAATGGGGGAGGGAATGCCCGCGTCGAGGCCGCCCCTCTCAGAAACACAGAAACCTATGAAATGACCTCCTCTCCTCAAAAATCTCTCACCACAAATGCCATAGCACCAATCCTTATCTCATTGCAAATGATTTTTTCTAATATATAGAAAAAAATATACCTCTACCCCATCCAAACTATGTAATATTTTTTTATCTACTTTGATACTTTCAAAACAATTGCCATAATAGTGGCTAGGTCTTATCATGGTTTGTAGAGTAAAATTTAATTAAATAAATTACTCATTCATATAACATTTATAATTTTTTTGGAGGTGGTGAACTCACACATGGCAGGACGTACTGACATTTCGTATTACGCAAAAACTATGCCCGGGAAATCTCGTTTCGGTCGATGGTGTTGCATTGTCTCGCGTATTCCTCAGCTGTAATGTCGTTCGGTCTAGTCTGGTGAGAAGTTTAAATATTTTGTCCATTTTTCATTCTCAAAGTCAACTGGAAAGGTGAAATTCAGGTTTTTCATTGTCATCTTGGGTCTGTTGGCCCATGCACATTTTCTTACGGTGGTGGAAAGTATTATTTTCACTATGTCTTAGTTGTTGTTTCACTATTTTTTCCTTTATGTCGGTGGCTAGTCTTAAGGAGTGAAGAGATGTGATTTGTTTTGGGAACGTTGTGAAATGGCTGTGGCTTTTGGCATTAGTTTTGAGAGGTGGTTATAGGTTTTTTTACAGTCTAATACTTTTTACCAGGTGTCGGGTGGTCTGTCGATTTTGTGGATTAGCTTCAAGGGGAAGGAGAAAGATTTCATCAATGTGGAATTGCCTGCGGATTAAATTTTTTCAGTCTAGGGTTTGGAACCCACGAAGAACCTGGAAAAGGTTAGCCTTCCACCATGGTCACATGCTGGCAAGGATGTGGAGGATAAGCTGAGATGGAGTCCAGTTGAGGATCTTGTCTTGCTGAAAGTGGTTGACCTACAAACCCTTATTCCCTGGGTCTCTGACAAGCATTTTTCAATAACTATTCGTAGAAAGACTGGGACGAGAGATGATAGGACAGTCCAGTTGATTCCCCGTAGGTAAGGAAAAATCCTTCCAAAAACTCTGTTTCCTATTCTCTTTTCCATTATGGGGGGTTGGAGGATATTATCTATGGGGTTGGGTTCGAAGGGAAGGTGGGTTTCAGTGTTGGCCTAGGAGTCGGGGGTTTGACTGAATTTGCAGGAAAGGTTGGAGGTTGCCATGGTTGAAATGACATGAAAATATTATCTCATGCATGGGGTTGGGCCCTCTCTTGCCGATGGCTTCATGTGAGAATGTTAACTCCAGAGTGAAGGAATTGAGCTAGGGATCTCAGGGGGGTTTCAGAAGTTATACTTTTGGGAGACATAGTGGTGGCATCTCTAGATAATTGGGGGCAACCGAAGAAAGATAAGGGGAAAATTTCATGGGGGTTGATCTAGTGAAATGGGGAGTTGGCAGCTCGGAACTGGAAAAAGGGGCGTTGGGTTTAAACATGAGGCCGGGAGTGGTTGAAGGTGAACTGGAGGAGGTGGAAAAGAAATTTGTAGATTTAAAGCTGGCGGAGGTTTTTGGTGGAGGGGCGAACTCAACCAGGGTCTCAGTGAAATATGAAGGACATGCAGGGGTTAAAAGAAAAAAAGTGGAAAGTAATTAAGGAATGCTCCTAGTGCCCAAACCTGGTGTTTGGGGTCGACCTGCAATTTGACAGTGTGATGGCGGCATCAAAATCGATTCTAGTGGGTAGAGTGAGGGGGAATTTTTTTCGGCCCAAGACATGGATGTGGAAATGATCGTTCTATCAAAAATATGGTTTATGATCAATTTTAAGAATTTGGCTACTCTAGAGTGGGTAATGGATAGGAAATGGGGGTTTAGTATTTCCCCTATCCTCTTTATGAGAAGGACTCCAATGTTTGACTCCAACGGAGAGCACATGGATGAAATAATTGGGTGGGTGTGTCTCCCTGCTCTCCACCCACATTTCTAGATGGTGGATGCCTTTCATGTGATTAGCAACAATTTGGGTACCTTTTTGGAAGCCAATATGCCTTTCTTGGAAAAACAAACTAGGAATATTGCCCGTATTTCGGTGAAGTTAGCTCCAAGGGAGGGACTGATAGAAAAGATTATCCTTAATGAGGAAGGCCATTCCTATGAGAAGATGGTTGACTATGTGAACTTTCCTTTTCACTGCCACATGTGTCACAAACATGGCCACTTGGCTCGTGACTTCCCTCTTGGTATTAACAAAAACATGCGCCATAAAGGAGGATAAAAGAAAGGTCCTAGGCACAGGCGAGATGGGGTGACATAGGAAGACATGGAAGGCAAGTTGTTACCCATACTAATCCCTCTTTCAGACAAGAGCGATCTCCCTATAATCCTAATGGAAAACTAGAAACAAACATACAAAACAATGGAGCTTTCCTTTGCCTATAACTGAAACATGAAACATATAGTATGTGAAAGATCACTTGCCTATTAACGAAGTGCTTGTAGAATTCCTTCCAGCACTTTCCACAACCAGCTTTTCCTCAATGCTTTACAGTCTCTCCAAATTCTTTCCACAACTTCTCCATGATGCACCAAAAGATATCTGCATAGACAAAAACATATCAAAGCATATCACATATAAAATCAAAAGTAAATGAAATACTTAGTCTAGAATACACCATATAAATGAATAATCAGTTATAAACCATGTGAGTGATCAAGTAATCCCACAAATAACATCGAAATAGACGTAATTAGGAAAGAACAATTACTTTGCATTAAAATAAAAAGTGAAAAGAAGCTTACAACCCATTGCCTTGATGTCAGAAGCCTCTTCCAATGGTATCATTTCCTTCCTTTGATGAAAATTTCTTCAGACCCAAAACCAACGGCATGAGTTTATCAATCCAAGTCCCTCTATCCTCCCATTCATATGCTAAATTTATAGGAAGAATGAGGAGCTTTCTAGTTCCACTTCTCTAGGGATGTGATCCTTAAGAAAAGGAGATTAGTTCCATATACCAAGGGATGAGGCACTAGTATGTAGTGGTTTGAGGTTTCTAATTTGTATAATATTCCTCAAAAAAAGCTTCTAGAACTTTATTTTTTTATATTTTTACATGCGTGAACGGACCTGCACAATTTTTGTTCAGGAAAACTGAGCAGGTGCTCAAAAATAGCTTTTAAGCAGTGAAAACCAAAATTCCTTTTGTCCCTGGTATTGTTTTACTTCAAGCTTCATAGGGGATTCACTTGAGACACACCATCGAATGGTGAGATATCCGAATTGACAGTCATGGTGACAAATTTTAGTGTAACAAATTGCCCCCTAAAGTGCAAAGCCAGAAAATATGTTTGATGACTGAAGTGCTTTATCATGTCAAAGGTTCGGATCAGAGACCAATTGGTTGAGGACCTGAAACAAATAATCAAGGATTACCATATCATGCTTTCATATAAACACCACTGAGGTAGGAATTCCCATTCTCAGAGTAAACATAACTCGATGAAATAGTAGGGAAATGCACAAAGATCCATGTCAATAATAGACATAGTATGGAAGCAACCATCAGTGGATTGATATTTACAATCATATATATTTAATAACTCCATGTAGCCTGGATGGATGAAACTAGATCCAGGGTCTTGATCTCCATCTCTATTGATGCACGAATCTGACCATGCGAGTGAATGTATTGAAGTCAAACATGGTAGAAACCACTTGATTATCGGTCAATGATGTGAACTGTTAACAAGTGTGAGAGAAACAACCAATAATGTCAATGGTCCTCAAAGAATTCCCAACACAATCTATGGAGTGCGATTAAATGCCTTGAATTCGAACACTCATAGAATCGTTTGATCGAAGGTCAATGATGAGAACTTATCATCGAAAGCAAGAAACCTGCCATTGAGGCATACAAGCTCCAAGGTACCAAAAGGTTTCTAATCAACTTCCTAGATAGTGAGCTGAAGTTAATAGGAAGTGATATATCGTAGGAGGGCCTACAGCACAAAACTCATGTTAAGTTTTGGAGAAAAAATTGAAGTAATTCAGGACTGACTCATGGATGACCGATGTGATTGAAGGTTATGAATAACAAGGTAATTTTTACTGAGTTTGGAATTATCTTAAACATGTTGGTGACATGAAACTTAGACTTGGCAGCATTTGACTCAACGATAATACCCCAAAATAGTTGAATACTTTTAATGAGGTTTGATTAATTGTGAGGCAAATGGATTTCCCAACCTGGACGCAAATGTGATGGAGTTTCATGTTCAAGAGTGACATACTACCTTTAATAAGACAAAAATGAATGTTCTTTCCCAATTCCCCCCCCCCCCCCACCATTACTAGAAATTACCTCTTTATTTTTTTCAAGCTTGAGAAGGATAACATTTTCTTGTCATATAAGCTCATCCTTCGGACGAGTCCTCCAAATTATTTTTAACGAACCCTAGGAAGGAGTGGTCCAGTCCTGTTGTAATCGATGGGTCCTATACTATTTAATTTTTACGAGTCCAATGTAGGGTTAAATAGATGTTATTTTGATGTTTAAAGAGTCTGAAAATACACAAAAATAAAACTCATTCAACTCTTTCAACGTAAGTTTTTAACGAGTCTGGAGAATGTTAAACTCGGTGTTTTTCATTTTTAGGGAGTCAAAAGAAAAACATAAGTAAACTCCAAATGTTATTTTTCATGAATTTAGTCCCTCAAACATGAAGAAGGATAAAATAATGCAGGAGAGAACTCTATTGACCATGATTAGTCAACATATACCCTTTTCGTAAATAGTCTAATTCAGTCCAGAAAAGGGGTAAAATTATACTAAATAGACGACTGTTCATTTACTTTTACGAGTTCGAATAGTCAAGTGCTTGACAATATTTTCATGTTTAAAGAGTCTAAAAAGGGCTTAAAAGAGAACTCCATGTTTCCTTTTTTTGTAAGTTTTAATGAGTTCGAAACAGTGATAAGAAGTGTACTCATATGGCCGAATTTCAATTTAATTAATGAGCAGGAAAGAAAAGAAAGAACTCAGCATTTTCATGTACGTTTTACGATCATGAAAATAATAGCAAAAGAAGATTGATATTTTCATGAGTTTAACGAGTCTTGAAAATAATAAACGAAATGGGCTCGAGATAATTTCATTTTTATACAAGCTTGAAACAGAGAAAAGTGTGCTTTGAGATAAGTTTCAATGCCCCCTAAGCATAACCTCTAAGGGAACATGCCCCCCAAGCTTCATTTCATTCACCTAAGTAGACTATTGGTTGCTAATAGCTGGATGTAATGAAGGTTCATTTATGAGATCAGATGAAATACTCGACTTAATTAGGAGAGGATTTGTTTCATTTTTAACGAGGTTGACACAGTATAATGAACTATCCTCATTGAACTTGTTTCATTTTTTAAAAATGTTGACACATGAAAATAACTATCCTCATAAAGACATGTTTCATTTTTAACGTGGTTGACACATTAAAAAGAACTATCCTCATCGGAACCTTAATCATGGCTTCCAACTGGAAGGAACACATGTCAAGGGACACACCTCAATCATGGCCTCCAAGAGGTCTTCATCAGAAGGAAGAACAATTCTCTGGAAGGAACCCATGTCAAGGGAATCAATAGGGATAAGAACATCGTGTTCAAATACCCCCATATGGTTCACCATGTCAATTATTAGATGTAAGTCAAAGGAAGTCGAGCAAATAGTGAGAGGCTCACTTGCATCAATAACTAAAAACATGGGACTGGTTTCCACATAATTAACCCATGCTGAGGTAGATACCACTTCCATATAAGGAAAATTCATGGGTTTCGGATGGTTGGTAGTCGAATCTAGACTATCGAACGAAATTTGGTCAACAATCACAATGTTTCCATTGTGAGGGAAAGACATCACGTGAAAAGTGTCGATATGAAAACTTTCATTGCATGGGCATAGTCTCTCCCAAGGAGAAAATTGAAATCCAAGGGTCCTTGGACTACCATAATGTCAATACAGATATTTTTACCTTCCATGGTAATAGGAAACTTAGGAAGGATCCCTAAAGGTTCACTAATGGTCAGTTAAAAGCTAACAAATTCTTGTAACAAGAACAACTTGAGGGGGACCTAAAGCTTTCCAAGCAGTTGAGGATAAAATAATAACAAAAGCACCTACATCTACATTTGTGTGATGCACATTCTTACCATGAACCTTCACAATGATTTGGAAAGGGATGGAAGAAGGAATATGATGTTCTTTCAGTCTATTCCATTCAAAGGAAAAGACCTCAGTACTTGGAGGGGGTTCTATAGAAACAATTGAAATGCCTCCTAGCGTAGAAGAATCTAATATAACAAGAAGAACCTGAGTAGTATTAATTTCACTGTTTACAGGAAGAGTGGGATCGACAGAATGTGAAATCAAGTTGACCACTTGTCAACTTGTTATCACTCGGATTGAACCTCAGGATGAAGAAGGTAATTCCGAGGTAACCACAAACCATGCTTAGCCAAGTAGCTAGCCCTACTAAGCAAGGAGAGGGCTCTCTCCACAAAAATCACAGCCAATATTACTGTGGAAATAATATATTAGGCTAGGTATAGTAGCTCAAGGTTTTGATTTTGATTATATAGGGTTGTGTTGGATCAGAAGGAGCAAACAGTCAGGGCAAGGGAAATTAGGTCAAAATTTGTAGGGTGTTCTATGGGGCAAGGTAGGCATAGTGATTTATCACTTTAGGCTTTCAATGGTGGGATTATCAAGACAGGTGAGGAGCTATAAAGAGCATGGTGAAAATCATGGTTCTACACTGAAGAAATTAGAGACTGTGAATGTCTACCCAAAACAGAGCATATGAGAATGAATTCTTCTTATCTAACTTGCAAACATTCACTTGATAGAAATGAAATGATGGATGAAATTTTAAAAAAAAAATTTATAAAAACTGAGCACAAAAGGAGAAACTAAAACTAAACACCATACCACATCGATCCCATAAAAATAGCTACAAATTTGATTAATTTTCCTGCTCAGGACTGATACAAAAGTTTGTATCTTCAAAATCCAAACACCCAACTAAGTCCAACCCCCTGACTCCTCTAAATAATTGAGCTAAATAGACTTCAAACCACCTCCTCTCATCCTTAGGGGTCGAATCCATTAGGTGAGGGAGGTTTACATGAAAATCTGAATTGCAAGTTAGAGTGTAGGATGAGGAAAGTGACTCATTCCTATCTCTAAGAATTGATTCATTTGACCTCAACTGATGACTCACCTAATGTATCTACCTTAGATAAAATTAAAAACATGACTTTTACATTCATCTTGGACATTTACATTAGTAAAATTAAATTTCCCAAAGTGAAAAGTCAAACTGGATAATATTTGCTGAAGATTGTAAAAATTTGCAATTTTCTGGCAAATGTGCAACGTCCAAGTAGGAAAAATAGCCCATTTTGCAAGCTAGTTTTGAGTGCTTTCCCAGTGTCCACATAAGCTCCATGATAGCTCATTGGAAATATCTCTAAGTCTAGTTTCTATATATATCTTAGTTTTTCAAAATGGTTTTGATTTTCCCTGTCAAAAAGAGAATCTGCCAGGACTCGTAAACGTGCAACAACCAAGTCAAAAAGGAGGGAGAAACATGATTTTTAGGTTGTTTTTTGCATGTTTGAGCAACCAGTTCTCATCCAAATATTTTGAAACTTGCTAGAGTTGATTTCCTCATCATTATAAACCTACTGGTGGTTGCCATTTGGCATTTGGAGGTCCCAAAAAAGAGCGCAGCGTCCAGGTCGCTGCACCTTTGGCAAAATTTCTGTGTTGAAAATTGCAAACAATTACTGAAATGAACATAAGTGCAAAAATGTGCCAAAATTATGAGGGTACTAGCTCATTGAGTGCTTGAGGGATGGAGTGACACCTCAGAAAGTATATCCAAATTTTCTTTCTCTCCATTCTTGGTCAAAGTTTTAACTTTTTCATGGGCTCGTTTGAGCTTGGCCTTTGCAATTTTGTTCCTCATGGCATAGTGCTTTACCATTTTCCTTTGAATGTCATTATCCTTTTGAGCCTTGGCCGAGGGCTGCTCCAAGTGTTGGTTGACCCTCTCAATCCATGCTTCTTTACCTTTAAGAACTATATTGGTGATTTTTTCCTCATCTTCCTCACCTAGGTCAATCAACTAAAATTCATGCTCTGTCTCATGTTTTCCCTCCTCATCATCAATGTTTGGCTCCATTACCCTTTCCTTACCTTTGCCTACCTGCTGTGTTGATGAAGAAGGCATGGCCCCTTTCACTCCATGTGAAGCAAAAACATGCCTATAGCCTTTCTGGTAAGTTTTGGGAAAAGGCGTAATCCTCAACCAATCTAGCCCATGCTGCCTCAATATCTTCCTCACAAATTGATGACTCTGAATCATGTTGTGATGATGATGTAGGGTTATATAAGGGTGAAGAAAAAGGATCAATATGAGGTGAATGAGGTGACTTGGCAATTATGTGTGAAGAGTGGGCTGAAATGGAGGAATTGATGTGGGAGGATGAGATGATGAAGGGGTTTTCAGGTCATGCTGGCTAGGTGGGGTAGTAAAAATCTCATTTGATATGAAGGAATCTCGTGGATTTTTATTTTTCTCAAGCTGATGCATGACTATCATTTTGATGAGGGAGTGGTGGAATGTTCTCTTCTTCAACCATATTGAATTTGAAATGTGAAACCCTAGGGTGAATGGAATGAGATGGAGGGAATGTCAAGTGAAAGGAAATGCTTTGTGAAATGGAGGGAATGAGAATGGCAATGGGAACCTAGGTTTGTGTAAATACTAGGATTTAGTGTTATTACAAATGGTATGTGATTTAGGGTATATGGGTATGGGAAATATGCATGAAAATGAGAAGGGAATTTTAGTTTTAAAATGAGAACTAGGGTTTTTTTATAGAGAACACTTCTAATTCCTTATAAAACACAAAATATATCAGAGGAGGCATCTTAGGGTTCACTCACTGACCAAGAGAGCCTTGTATAAAATATATGCCAAGATCTAGAACTTGCTGATGAATTTTGAGGCTATGAATTTTTTTTCTGCCTTGCTGAGCAAACGCGCAATGTCCTACTGAACGCACAACGTCCTTTCCAAACGCACAGTGACCTCTCCAAATGCACATCGTCCTTGCAACACCTTTTTGAAGACCACATTTGGAGGCCTTCCCAGTGTCCAAATTGCGCCCAGGATAGCTCATTGGAAATATTATCCTGTCTACTTTCCAAATATACCTTTGGTTTTCTGTTTGCAGTTGATTTGCCTTGTCAAAAATTTCTTTTCCCAAGTGTTAGCCACCCATAAGTTCTTTCATATCAAGTGGTGGCTAAATGATTTTGGATAGCCTTCAAGAAACAATTTCATTGCTAAAATTTTTTGATGCTTAAAGTCTTTTGATAATATCCTATCCTTTGGATAATCGTCACTGATTTTCCCCTTTTCAACTCAGAAATTCTGTTGTCATTACATGAAGAAAAACTGCTACAAAATCCCATTCTTTCCCTTCCTTCCACCACAAAAATAACCTTCATTTTTACCCCTTTTACCCCCATAAATCCCTAACTTTCATGTTTCTCCCCTTTCCCCTTCATCAAAACCCCTTTGATAAGGTTTAAGACCCTTTCTTAGCCTTATCGAAACCCTCAAACTCCTTTGAAAATCATTGAAAATCTATAAAAATCACATTTTTTATATATTATAGACTTAAGCCCCCTTGGGCTAAGTTTTTAACCCTTCCCTTCCATATGCCCTGGTACTAGGACTGAGCGCCAGCCTTCCAAGTGCTTATCGAATCGCCCGATCGCAATTAGCCCTTCCTCCATAAACCCCGGTCATATGATTTTCCATATAA
The DNA here is from genome assembly GCA_034641835.2 of Pinus albicaulis. NCBI lineage: Eukaryota > Viridiplantae > Streptophyta > Pinopsida > Pinales > Pinaceae > Pinus > Pinus albicaulis. The sequence continues at coordinate 1,371,326,866 of CM076579.1, read as the reverse complement.
CCCATGGCCCCGCAGACGGGCGCCAAACCGTATTGAAAATCAATATTTCGCCCCCAAAGTATAAACCTTTGGTTATATTAATTTGTCGGTTTTTTATTATTTCCTAAAGTTTTTGCCGGTGCAAAGTTCCATTCGCTCTCCACCGTCGATCTGATCTGCAGATCGACGGTGTGCAGTCTATCACCCCGGTGGTCCCCGCCAGTCACTCACTGTTCAAAACCACGTAGGATTCATCACACCATTTTCAAGAGGAAGGTGGTTTTTCCCCGATCGGCAGTGATTCCATTCACCACCCGACGCGTGGCCTTGAGAACTGTTGACAAAACCGCCCTCATCGCGCGTTATATATCGGAAGTGGACTCGGCGTGATATTGACGTCCACCGTCCAATCTGAGGCCACTCATCGGACGGTGATCACTCTCCGAAGATGCTCGTGCAATAACCAGTGTATGGCACGGTGTTAAAAGGATCTCCGCCATCGATCTGATTTGCAGATCGACGGCCCACACTCCATCACCCCGGTCCCCTCGTCCACAGCAGCAGCCGATGATCCCTTCGCCACTTCAGTGTTCATGCGACACATTTTTGGGGCGGGTCTCCATGTTTTCTCCACCCAGTCAGCAAATCCGGACCCGGGAACTTGATTCAGCATGGTTTAATTAAAGGTTTGATGTCCGGGCGCGTTTTATAAGGTTTATTGGCACCTGTTCTCCATCGTTGATCGTGTGGGCCGATCTCATCCGACGGCCCACGTTTGTCCTGAACCTCGAACATGATTTTCGGCCATTTTTTTGCCAAAACAAAGGTTTTTAACCTTTTTCCCATTTTTATTTTATTTTTTTGAATAATGTGACCCCTTCACATTATTTATTCACCTCCGCTCCTGACCTTCGATCTCTGCGCTATCGACGGCTCCGATTCGAATTCTTCTTCTGCCTTTCCTTTGACCCCCTCTAATCAATCTCAATCGTTGGATGATGCCATCCAATGGCCATGCTCCCTCCACGTGCCTTCGGAAGAAATAAACCTATACATGCAGGATTTTATAACATTTGTTCGTATTTTGCAGGATTCCAGTGGTTTTTTCCACTATATCTGAAGAAAATTTAAAGGCAGAGGGTGACGATCCTCCCGCCTTCGATTCATCAAAGAAAATCCTTCGCAGGGTTTAAAATTCACGTTTCATTGGTGTTTCATGAGGCATTGATGCCATATCACCCCTATGCAGCCCTGCACACCAGAAAAACACAGTGAATCAAGCACAAATCAAAGAGTATCAGTGTCAAAGACAGATCTGTGGGATTACGGCTAGGATGGATTATCAAAAGCCTAATCCTCCCAAATAAAACACAGTTTAAAGAAAATCATAAAGGTTCATTAGAAAAAAAGCATACGCTGCCACATCAGGGGCTAATTAAGTCCCCCAGCCACCACATAGCCACCTACAACCTCAAAGCAATCAAAAGAAGGTTGAAGTTATTACCAGACCGGGAGGAATTTTGCATCAATACAGCTGAACAGTTATTTCAACCAAAGGAACTTATTGTAAATTGTCAGCAGAAGTTATTACAAGGATAACGAGGAGTCTTGAAGTCAACAAATTCTTTCCAGCAAGCCTAATAGTTAATATAAATGATTTAATATTGGAACTCTCTGAAATAATACATAGTCTGTTGAAGTTGGAGAAGAAACTGAAGCCTTGGAAGCCTTGATGATGTTGTTGCATTCTTTTTACTGAGAAGGCTCTATCATTGGATCCATGAGCTTGGCTATTGGTGAAGTATTCTGAACTGTTTAATGTTTTCCCCTGTTTTCATTCTGTTCCATGATTTCTTACTACAGTAGGTTGAAATTTTTAGGCTAAGAAATGACTCCTAGAAGCACCTTAGACCTGTTCATCCTTCATTGTTTCTTGTTTTCTTCTACTGAAGTATTTTAGAGTCTTTAATCTCTCTCTTTAGTCTTCATGCTTGTTTATTTCCTTAATAGTTCGAATAGTTTGTTTCAACATGATTTATGGTTCTCCCTGCTTGTCTACTGCCACTTAAAAACTGTTATTGAAGTCTCCCTTTAAAGTTTTCTGTTGACAGTGAGTCAAGGAGGTTTGTTCTGATCTTTCCCTTTGTCCTTGCTTAAACAGTTGTCTTGAAGGTCTTTGTAGTTGTAATCATAGATGTGTTAGGTGTTCTCTCTTATATGACTGCAATTATCAATGAATCTTTTATGTTTTCTAAGTCATTTGAAATAAAATCTTTGATGAAATAGGGTGTTCCCCGAATCTTAGATTTCATTTTAAAAAAAAAATTTGAAATCATTGTTTGCTTAAAGGTGTGATTTGAAAAATTCATGGTTAGCCATATCTATCAAAAAGCTCTTTATTGTTCAAATTGTGTTTTCAAATTCCCTTTGTTGAGAATTAAACTTCTCTTTCCAAATCATTGGTTTCCATCTCATTCCAAAAACCAAAGGATCCTATGGCCAAGTTATATTTTCCCTCTGATATCCCATATCCATTGAAAAGTTTGTCATGACCTCTTTTTGACTCCATTTCCCAATGAAGCTTCTACTTCCTCTTTCTACCTACCTTTCCTAGATCTTTCATATCCTGCTGTATTAATCCAACCAAACAAACAAACAAACACCTGCACTTAATAACTAGTCTAAAATCAATACTCTAAGCACACAAGATAAGCCTTTGCAAACAAACATTTGAGAGATCCCTCTCTGAGAACAGGAGGACTAGATCCTATAACTCTAAATATTGGTTCTGATGTTTCCTTGTCTTTTTATTTTCCAAACTATCAAAACATGGGACACCAACACCAAGACTGGTAAAAAGGTGTTGAATGAAGGTGCAAAAATGCAGAGTGTTGGTGCAGGAAACTTTTGGAGGCCTTCTGAAACTCCAACATGAGCTCATGATAGATCATTAGAAATATATCTCTGTATATTTATCATTTGAATCATCAAGCAAGTAATTTGGACACTCCAACTAGTAGAAAAATATATTTTCCCAAGGTTACTTTAGAAGTGAAACAACTCTCGCGTGGCACCTGTATTTTTGAAACTTATCTAAAACCATGACACCTGTGTAAAAAATAAATGAGGTTTTCCTTACTTGACCTATTATGGACAAAAAAATCTCTCAATATTTTCAAAATTCATCTCTTTTTGGTTGGGAATATAGTTTGAAGAGAAACTGGCCCTGTGTGTGGCAAATGACTTGACTCTTGGAATGACTTCTCAAAAAATGATGGAGACATGATGTTTATGAGCTGAAATAACCTCATACTTGCTAATATGACCTATCTTATGGCTCATCTACTCAAATGTCTTGTTTCCATAGCAAACCCTAGATTAGTGGGACAGGAAATTAGGGTTTGGTGCTTGTGAACAATGATGACTTGGGCACTCTTGAGAAAAATATTTAAGAAACGAAGCGAGGTCAATGAAAATGATGGAGATGAGGTGAAAATAGAGTAAAATAGGGCAGGATGGGTGGGATGTAAATACCAGTGCTAACAAAACTAATGTATCATCAACTTGAGTGATATGAGTTTCACTCTCTAATGGAAGAGTGGGGTTGACTATACTTGGAATTAGATCAATCATTTTGTCAATTGATGGTAGGTTGGGAGAAATTTTACGGTAACCAATTGGAAGTTGGAAGTTGTTGAACAATAAGGTTTTCCAAAAATTTTGAGGCTTCATTCTATTGAAGCCTCGAAAATCGCTGCTTCAAACATTGGGGGAAAACCACCTGGTCGGGACCTTAGGACAACTCCTTTTCTGTTTGGTATGGTGGCTTCGACTGGATTGATAGGAATAGTTTCCTAATAACTTAAATAGGTTGGTGATGGAATGATTGGATGAAATGAAAAATGGGACTAAAATTACTTAAACAATCTATCTAATTTAATCTATAACTGATAAATAATTCTAGAACTAACTCGAGTATCAAATGTGAATACAACTTTAAGGATTGTTTCAATCAAATCTATAACCATGAAAATGTATTATAATTTAAATGAAATATGTAATATCAAATAATGATAACTCTATTTAAGAAATTAAACAGGGTTATAATAACACATTGTATTCATCATTTTATATATCATTTGCATATACTGTAAGAGATGAATATTTCTATACACTCAGAAATGATATGTATAAAGAAATATTGTAAAACAAGTACATATAAATGATAGCAAAATTTAAAGAGAATATCTCATAACATAAGAAAATTAACAGTGAATAGATAGAAATACCATATCCATATTGATACTTTTCCCGATGCAGTTCGATATCCAATCCCAACACTTCAATGTAAAACAGACTTCAAGATACAGAAATGCAGTTCTTAAAGACAATTTTCCATAAAACCACCAGATGTGATCCTTTATAAAAATATAAGAGTCAATGGAGTACAAAAATGTAACATCCAAGTCAAAATATTACAAATTCAGGACCCCTTTCTAAATGCATGAAAGGGGTTTAAATATGAACTTAAAAAAAAAAAAAAAACTAAAACTACTGCTACAATCTATATCATCGGAAATCTCTAAACATAATTGCTATATTGAAGTGAAATCGATTCATTGATTATCTCTTGCGTTCAATGTGCCCAGATGGCAAATTTTGAGCATATCTTTGACTTTTTTTGGATGACTTAGCCTTGAATGTAACTGCCCAGTATACGTAGCATCAGAGAATTCAGGAATGATACAATGAATAGCATTTGAAGGGAATTTGATGGCCATTTTTTGACTGTGTGGCTTGATTAGATAAGTCCACATAATATCCCATGAAATTCCTTGAAGTTTTCTAATCTGTTGATTCTTATTAATTATCTCTTCCTTCCACCTGGAATCAGCTTCTTTTAATTTTGGTAATTTTCCTGGGGTACAATCTAAGATCAAATTAGTGGCATACAAGCTATCATTAACCAGCTGTGTAATATTATTCATCATACTTTTAGCTCTTGATATGGCTCTTTATGATTTCATCAGCTGTTGTTCCCATTCCACAAATAAAATTTCCTTGTGTCTTTCCTCAATTCTGGGAAGATTAACTTTTCTTCCCTACTCTATATCCTGCCATGAAAGAAATTCAGAAATTTTGTCATCAGCATCATCAATTTCTTGCCTGAGAATGACCGCTTCATCTATCAAAGATGATGTTATTTCGCACAAGGGCTCATCTTGTGTCAACTTTAGACAAAATTCGTTTAACTGCTGAGATAGCAGTTTGTTTGTTTCAAGAGCTTCAGTTTTGAATTGATCTAATTTAGGGTAATCCTTGAACTTGTCCAATGCTAATTGGAATATTTTCTCTTGTTCAATATTTGCATTTTTCTCATTTTGCAGAATATTTTGTAACTTTTCTACCTCTTGACTCAACTGTTGTTTTTTTTTCAAGGCTTGTTCATCAATTTTCCTCTTCTCAATGCTAAGTTGTTCTTCCAGCTGTTTAGATCTGAGATCCTTATCTTGCAATTGTTTTCCAGCTGAACAATCTTTTGCTAATTCTCTGTGGCCTATTCCTCCAACATAGTTATCTGCAAGTCTTTTTGTTTCATCAACTGGGAGACTTCAGAAGCTTTGTCTATAGTTGCAGCACTATAGGCACCTGCGTATTGAGATAATTCGGTGAGATCCTCCGATGGATTCACCTCAACATTTTTATAAACACTATTCATAAATTCCACTTGTGATGTTGAAAGTGGATCTTGGTCAGTTCTTCTCCTCTTCCTCTGATTTCTAACAACAGCCCTATGCTTAGCACTGTAAAATATGTCTAGAGGAGGAATTTCTTCTATTTTCAACATAATTTCACCTGTAGGATATTGAGGAATAACTTCCATATCTTGATCTTCTAGAGCTTTAACTTGGGGATTATTTTGTTGTCCTATTTGCTAGGCAAATTTCTCATATTGGCTCAGCAAATGGGAAGAAATTATAAGTTCAGTAGAATCCACTACTTTCTCAGTATTTTTTTCTCTTCCAAGTTGAGAATCTGGATTATTGCTCGTATCTCCTTTTACTGATTGTACAATAGCCTTAATGCCTATGTCTTCTTTCTCAGTATGCACATTGGTCTCAATACCCGTGCTTTCCTTTTCTATTTGAGCTGTATATTGCTGATCAATATGTACATTGAGTCTACCATTAGTATTCTCTTTTTGCACATCGGGTTTGCTGTTAGTGTTTTCTTTCTGCACAATAGGATTAGTTCCTGTGACTTCCTTCTGTGTCTGTACATTGGCCCCGGTGGTAGATGTTTTTTTAGCTGCTTTATCAGATGCATCTTCTTTTTCCTTTTGCTGTGTTTCAGACTCTTGCACAAGAATTCGTAATTGATCTAGAGGAGCTTTGAGTAGTATTTGGCTTCTAAATAACATGAATTTATTCATCTCTTTAGCCTGAAATTTAGACTTGGCTAATTTATAGACTTGGGACAAATTATTAGCAGAAATAAACAAATCATCGAACTCATTTGGTTCATGCTCAAATCGAGCAATTGAAACTGAAGTAGTAAAATCAAATGCCACCTTCTTTGGGTCATATTTCCTGCTGGGACTGTAGAGATTTTAAGATCTCTTATTTTGACAACCTCCTTCTCATCATGTGTGAAGTTATTGAGAGTATAATCCCCACAGTGGAAGGGAAAAGTAGGCCACATCAACTTTTTATTATTCTTCAAAGACCTAGACATGCCTTCTACTGTTAACTGATATGAAATCTCTTGTGCTAATAGTTTATCGACAACATACAAAGGAATAATATGGGGCTCTACAATGCTCCCGAAGACCCTGATATAAGTAAATATTTCTTCTCCGAACCAATCCCCAATCAAGGATATATCAATTTTAGCTTTCTCAAAAAGCCTGGGAGGGAATCAATTAAAAATGGTTTGATAAACAGGGATGAGAAATCCATTACAAATTCTATAAACATGCTTTTTAAAATGAACTTTCCACAATAATTTATGATATATGTGAATAGGAGCAGGATCTTTGGGGGTCCATTTCCATCCTAACATGGGAAATTCAGAGTTGAAACATAGGGCATCTAGAATATAGGCACAAAAGTAAAATGGGGTCGTGTTTCATGTGCCCTTGTCCTTTCTATACTCGAGAATTCTATTGGCTATCTTATCTAAAAGAATGACAGCCCGTTCCATGATTTCAGAATTTACAGCAGAATGGATTATAGGTACCATTTGTATCGAAAACCTAGCTGAATTATAATTTCCAAATAGCCTACACATCATTGCGGTGGCATAACAGTATGGAGGTGAAAGAGACTCCATAGAGTACATACTTGATGCCTCGTTTTTGTGCTTCTCTGGAGCTCTTCTCCATTCTCTGATTCACTCCGATTGATTTTCATTATTTGCAACAAATTCCTTAATGAAGACTTTGTTGTAGATTTTCTATGGGTCTGGAAGGTGGTATATTGCTTTAATGTCCTCTGATTTAAATGACCCAAATGTTGTCCCAGTAGTTGAAACAAACGTCCTATTCTGGATGGTGACATTATCTATCACCCACCGGATTACATCATAGTAATGGAAAATGTTTGCCTGGGCTGCAATTCAGTGCAGAAATGAATTCGCAAGTGCTTGAAGAGAAGTTTCTGAATTAGACTCTGAGTCACCTTCATTAGGAACTGATGCCTTTGCCACAGTGACCGTAGGTTTTTCCCTTTCAATCAGATTATATACCTCTTCCCAAGAGAGTTTTCCAAGACCTTGGTAAGATGTGTCTGTAACCAACTTAATTTTGGTTGGTTTCTCTTTAGGTACCATGGTGAAAATAGGGGTCTTCGCAGTGACAGTGGCCTTTGCTTTCCTAGATCTTTTAGACATTTCGTTGTCTGGTAACGTTTCTCTTGCTCGGCGAATGAAAGGACTGGATGTTCTGTTGTTCTGCAATGGAGAAAAAGCTTTCGAACGTGGTAAAAAGAGAATAAAGAGAACAAGTATATGAAATATCTATTCATTAATTTCCATTTATTAACTCCATATTTTAGACTTAAATTATCTCTTTAGAAGTCACACTCAACGTATTTGAAATAGAATCAATAGCCATCATTCTTTTGATTTTCTATTAATAATAAACGTACAATCGGAGATCAACGGTTTTGGAATGAAAACATAAAACTTTCCCTTTGAATCATGCGATTGCGATGAATAAATAACATATGTGCAATGTAAAATATAAAGATTAAGTGTTAATTGCATCGGGGGTTTTCAAGAGGGACAAAAAATAAAATTTCATAATCTCCGTCGATTTCTGAATGTGATGATGGTGTATCACATTGGCTCTTTTTCAAAATAAATGAGTTGCAAATGATAATAGTCGATTTGCGATTGCGATTACGGTAGGGTCCATCGCATCAGAGATTTTAGTATCATGAGTGAATATAATGTTTGTTCCTCCGAAATGCGATTGCGATCAATCGCATCGCATCGGAGTTTTGCAAATGACCGAATCAAGAGTTTCCATTTTCATTTTGCGATTGCGATTTGCGATGGGGCCCATCGCATCGGAGATTATAAAACAGGCACATATTACATTGTTCTTCCAAAATGAGATTGCGATCAATCACATCGCATCGAAGTTTTATAGAAAAAATATGAAATCTTAACACTTCTGTGATTTGTGATTGCGATTGGTTCAATCGCATCGGAGTTTTTCAAAAACAAATATACAACTTAAGAATATCTACGATTTTCTATTGTGATTACTGTATCACATCAGACTTTGTTCCAATTGAATACTTTCATGTATTATGTTAATGTGATAAAGTCTTTATATCTCATTGGATCGTAAATTTTTCAATGTTGCATTTGTTTATATACACTTGCTATTAAATATATGCAATATATGCCCTTTTAACAATGAACCTTTATTGTTTTATTCAAAAATGATCAGATTTCCTCTAAGTTTTTATTCCTATCTAAAGAAAAAAGGAACCTATTTCTAAATGAAATTTATTCTAAAAATTAGAAATGGGGAGGGTTGTTGTACCGTACAACACATTCATATAAGGGAAAAGGTGACTATGATGACTCCCTTTTCATAACCTACAAGGAAACCTAACTTTACCCTTTTTCCCAGGAACCTGACAATCACTGGTTGATGGATCGACAATAAGTTGATAGGAATTTTATGACCATACTTCCAAGACCTTAGGAATACTGGGACAATTGATAAGGAAGTGGTCACCCTTACAAAGCTTGCAAGGGTATTTGGGTTTATGATGCATGTTGGAGGTTTCCTCAACACTACCAACACTTACAACCATGATTGGTTGGTTGACTTCTTTTTATCTTGCTCCTTCTTCTTCTTCCCTTTCTTCTTCTTCTTAGCCACCTGGTTACTAACATAAAGGCTTCTACCAAGCGAAGAAGAAGAAAGGGATGAAGACATGTTTGGTGAAGAAGGTAAATGGTCAACATGAGATTGGTGATGTTGAGATGGTGAACTCTGTTGAGGTGATCATCCAGCTGAGGTGGAACAATTTGAGTAGTAGAGGCCAACAGAGTTGAAAATAACCATACTGGTAAACCTATGGTAAATTTAGGTAATTACAATGTAGCCATATAAGGAGGACCAACATTTCCAAAGAAATGAAAAGTACTAGGATTCTCGTTAAGAGGGGTTCCTTGGTTAGTAAATTCTAGAACTGTTGCTATTAGATTCAACTTCAGTGAATTTATTAACAATTTAAAAACATTAACAATTAAAATTCACAATCCACACCTAAGGTCTCTAAAAATGTAAAACAAACAAATGAACACGCGATATCAAATCTAGGATTCCAACAACACAAAAACAGTTTGTTTTCACAGCGAAATCACTAGTTGGTGATGAAATCCAACGTCGCAGATCAATGTGAAAAAATAGTGGTTGAAACAGTCACCATGACAACCTTCTTAATAAAATAGTCTGGTGCAATTAACTCCACTATTCCACCTCGAAGTGAAGACTACCCTTCGGAAATTCCAAGAGAGTCTAGTCAACTTCTACTCTAGGTACGGTGGGACCTTCCCTCCACCATCACCTTGGGAAAAATCCTAAATATTATGGCTACTAAGGTCACCAACTGAGACAATTGAACCTAGAGGAATAGTCTGTGGTCTGATATACATGCAAGGGCAGATTATCAAATCTCAATCCCTTTGAAAGCTCCTCGACATGGTAAATTTTAGGTTTTCTAAGAAGTGACCCCAGTCTCCTCGACAATTTTTAATCCGAGGTTTACCATTTCTATTACGTGCATGTCTTCTATCTTCACCAATGAAGTAGGTACGATTTCCTCATTGGGTCCGACATGACCTCATGCTTGACTCTTTTAAGAAGAGGTTCCCAGAGCACAAATGAAACAATTGTATTTACCTACCACAAGGTGCTACTTGTTTGTTTAGTTTCTTTGGAAATTTAACTACAACCTATTCCAAAGCATTAATCCTGAACTAGACTGGTAGAAAGAGCCCTAGAAAATGTAAGAATTTCTAGATGAATTTTGTTTAGTGCTGCATTATTTTGGTTGTATTTTACTCAAGGGGTAAATGGATATGAAACCAGTGGTGTTATGACCTGACCCAAAACTGAATGCAATCAAATATGATAATTTAATCTTTCACTTCAATGAATCCTAACTAAAGAAATGAGAGAGGTTCCATTCACTTCCAACAATGCAAAAAATGACAAATAAGAGAAAATATTCCATTCACTTCCAACAATGCAAAAAATGACAAATAAGAGAAAATATAACAAATTCGCTAATGCACTAATTTCATCAAGAAAAACTAATGCTAATCAATTCAAAACGATTTTTTATTTTTATGTTTTAAAACAAGCATAAAAAAATGTAAATTCAAATTAGGGCTATCTTTTAATGAGAGACACTATCTTTTCAATCGAAGAAATAATTATTTACAATAGGAATAGATGAATATATGATGATATTCACTGAAAGAAAAGAGATTCACACAACCAATTCCAGAAGTGAAAGACTCTTTTTTTATAGATCAACAACCAACACAAAATCAAAACCCAAAAACTGTAAAGATAAGTGATTTTCCTAAAAAATAAAATCAAAGGAACTGATCTAAATCTACAATTGATTTTTCCAGAATGTAAACTATACAAATGTAATCTATGCACAATTTTCGTTCATATTCTAAAAATGAGAATTATAACTATGCAAATGTAATCTATGGAAGAGAATTCTCAAACACAAGATGATTCCAAATCAGTGAAAGAACAACAAGAGTATTTTCCTTCACCAATATAATCTAAAGAACCAATCAAGTGCAAGTAAAGAAAATTGGGTGAGAATTCCAAAGGTCAAAAGTAAAAACACTCAAAGGTGATTAGCACTCGGAAACCGAGACAATTGCTAAGAAACTGAGACAAACCTCAAAGTAATGACCAAAGGAAATCAAATTAATAATTTCTCAAAAAAGAAAATTCAAAACACCCAATTAACTTAACAAAGACTTAATAAGACTGTAAACAAGCTAATAGGATCATAAAAACCAAAAATATGGACTTAAATTAGAGAAACCTTTAGTTTTAAAAAAAAATTACAGGGTTGCGCAGGTAGACAACAGAGTTCAGCGCACATTCACATTGTTTCTAAAGAAAAATTGTGCACATCTATGCTTTGTCTCTGAATAGAAACCACACAGATAGAGAAAATTAAGAAAAAAGAAGAAGAAAGGTGTCAAACCAAAAATTTCAATTCTTAAAAGGGTCTAAAGACATCAAAGGTTACAAAAGGACACAAAGGAGAACTCATTCCCCAATATGGTCTCCAATTTGTTACCCGGATTAATCCCTCCCACGGACAAGAGCGATCTCCCTAGAATCCTAATGGAAAACTAGAAATAAACAGGGAAAACATTGGTGCTTTCCTTTGCCTATTACTGAAACATGAAACATGTAGTATGCGAAATATCACTTACCTATTAACGAAGTTCTTATAGAATTTATTTCAGCGCTTTCCACAACCAGCTTGTCCTCAACTCTTTACAGTCTCTCCAAGTTTTTTCCACACCTTCTCCATGACGCGCCAAAAGAGATATGCATAGACAAAAACATTCAAAGGGATCAAAGAATCTCACATATAAAAGAAAAAGTAAATGAAATCCTTAGTCTAGAATACAACATATAAATGAATAATCAGTTATAAACCATGTGAGTGATCAATGAATCCCACAAATAACATCGAAATAGACGTAATTAGGAAAGAACAATTACTTTGTATTAAAATAAAAAAAGGAAAAGAAGCTTACAACCTGGTGCCTTGATGTCACAGGCCTCTTCCAATGGTCTCCTTTCCTTCCTTTGATGACAAGCTCTTCAAACCCAAAACCAACAACAAGATTTTATCAATCCAAGTCCCTCTAGCCTCCCATTCCTATGCCGAAAATCTAGGAAGGATGAGGAGGTTTCTAGTTCCGCTTCTCAAGGGATGTGATCCTTAAGAAAATGAGATTAGTTCCATATACCAAGGGATGAGGCGCTGGTATGTAGTGGTTCGAGGTTTCTAATTTGGATAAGATTCCTCAAACAATGCTTCTAGAAACTTTTTTTTTTACGTGTGTGAATAGACCTACGCACTTTTTGTTTCGTAAAAATGCGCACCTACGCAGGTTTGGTTAAGGAAAAATGCGCACCTGCGTAGGTTTTGTTCAGGAAAACTGAGCTAGTGCTCAAAAATGGTTTTTAAGCAGTCAAAACCAAAATTAATTTTATCCCTGGTATTATTTTACTTCAATAGTCATAGGGGATTCACTTGAGACACACCATCAAATGGCGAGATATCCAAATTTTCAGTCATGGTGACAAATTTTAGTGTAATACAAGTAGGAAAATGTTAACGAGGAGGAAATCCAGCATGTAGTGGAGATGACACCAGTCGAAGCACCAGGAGTTCAAAATAGATTAGTGGAGCTAAATGTTGAGATGGGCCTCAGCCATGAGTAGACAGTTCCACTTCCTGTTGAACCTGCTTCAGATTTAGCGGGTACTTCTCCCTGTCCCTCTTCTCCTACTTTAAACTCTTTTGATAATTTGTTAAATTATATGAGGATGCCTGGTCCCTCTAGGCTTGATTCAAATACATCACTACATGTTAGAAATATCTCTATGGCTATGGGCAGTATGATTACCACTATTCCAAAATTATCCTTTGATACCATCCGCTATATCCTGAGACCTACGGAAAAAATTAGATAGATATTGAGATGTTTGGAGGGATAGGAAGACCACCCCTTATTGAAAAATAAAAAAGGAACAGGGGAAGGAAATCATATATCTCAAAATCCCAGCTAAGAGGTATGATTGACATAGAAGATGGTAGACAACTATCCCTAAAATGGGCACTTAGAGCAGCGGTTTCCACGAACATTGTGACTAAATGATTTTTTTATCCTTCAATTTCATAGGTCTAGCTAGTGCACCTAAAAAAATAGCCCGCAAATCCCTCTTTTTCAAATACAAACCAGATATTATGATGCTTCAAGATACCCTGGGTCAGGGGGATCAGGTATCAAATTTTCTTACTTCTTTCCTTCTGGGGTGGTCTTTCGTCACCTCTGATGTCAGGGGAAAATCTAGTGGACTAATTATGGGATTTAAAAACTGTACTATCCAGATGAATAATTCATGGACCTCTGATATTTTGATTGGGGTGGAGGTTTTATCTCTGGAACTTGGAACTAAAATCACTCTAGTGAATTCTTATGGCCATTTCACAGACTGGGTTTTTTTATTGAACACACTTCTTTCTAAATCTTATATGATTGGCCCAAACATGGTGGTCGAGGGTGATTTTACTTTTTCTCTGGGAAGGGCTGAGACTTGGGGTCCACATGATAGGGTTGACCCTCTTGCTGAATTCTTCTTAAGAAAATTGAGGGGTGGGAGATTTATTTATTCTAATCTTATTAAGGTTACCCCTACCTAGAGGAACAAAAGCGTGGAGGACACTCGGGTGGCAAAAAGGCTAGACCATTTCCTTCTTAGTGATGATTTAGCCAATCTTTCCTTTGGCTTTTGGTAATGGGTGGGCTCTAGGGGGGAATCATATCACGACCCTATCCTCCTTGAGTTGGTTGGCCCAAATAAAAATCCAGGATCTTCATTTAAGTTCAATGTTGGATGGCTACAATAGGAGGACTATAAAAAGCTCGTTGCTGATACATGGCGCAGAATTCCTGGGGATGAGAACACTTATTTTTCCCATGATTTTGTTAAAAATATTCAAAACATTAAGAGAGCTACTATTATTTGGGAAAAAAATGCCATAGAGGACTCCAAGGTTCTCAGAGACATTGAGGAGACTCTTAAATAGATGAATAGTTAGGGGGATGAGGGATACATGGATGAGGTTTCAAGAGGAAGAATAAAATATTTGGAGCTTAGGAGAAGCAAAAACCTTCTTGATAAGGAAGAAAAATGGAGATTAAAGATTCGTGCTATATGGCTATATGTTGGTGATGAAAACACTAAATTCTTTCAAAAATAGGTCAAGGGGAGAAGAAACTCCAATACCATCTGGTAGCTTGACTATTGTGAGGGTGGGGTGGCCAAACATTCCAAGAACTTTCTATAATGGGAAAAAATCACTTCAAGAAAGTAAATAACCATATTTTGGATCATGTGGAGAAAAAAGAGGTAGAGATGATTTTGAAAACCATGCAAAAATACAAGAGCCCGGGTTCGGATGGGTGGACGGTGGAATTCTTCCAACATTTCTTTGATCTTATGGGGAATTCTATTATAAATGTGGTGGAGGAATCTCGAACTAAGGGTTGTATCCATGGTGCCCTTAAATTGACCTTCCTTTCCCTCATTCCTAAGAATGACTCTCCCTCATCCTTTGATCACTTCAAGCCTATTTCTCTATGTAAGTGTATATACAAAGTTATTTCCAAAACTATTGCAAATAGATTAAAACCTTTGTTATCATGTAATATTTGTAAAGAACAGTTTGGTTTCCTGGATGGCAGGAAGATTCATGAGGCTATAGGTGTAGCCCAAGAGGCCCTACATAATATTAAGTTGTCAAAGAATAAATGCATGATAATGAATATTGATCTATCAAAAGCTTAAGACCGAATCAACTGAATTTATTTAAGGCTCCTACTTACCCATCTTCGTTTGAGAATTGAATTCATAAATTGGATCATGAGTTGTATTTCAAATGTATATTTTGTTGTTCTTGTTAATGGGGCTGCATCCCCTTCTTTCCAAAATCAGAGAGGTCTTAGACCAGGTTGTCCCATCTCTCCTCTGATGTTCCTTATTTTTGCTGAGGGTTCAAGTCATTTTCTTCATCAGGCCAAGAGAAGAGGGGATTTTGTGGCATTGAGGTGGCCACTGATATTTTCATCTCCAATTTATTATTTGTGGATGATACTCTTTTGTTCAGTAATTGGAGTCAGGTGGAAATGCAAAGGTTGAAAAATAACTTGGATTTATTTACGAAATAAAATGGCATGTCAATAAACAATCAGAAATCAACTCTTACTCATGAAGGTATCTCAGATGTTGACCTGGAATGGACCTATAATTTTCTCCCTTTCTCCCAGATCAGTTTGGGTTCAAGCATCAAATATCTGGGTTTTTATCTAAAGCCAGACTCTTACAAGAAATAGGATTGGCATTGGTTAGTCACAAAAATTGAAAAACGAATCAGTTTATAGAGCTTCAAGTGCCTTTCCAGGGCACAGAATATTGTTCTCATGAAATATGTCTTAATGAAAATCCTATTTTACTGGATTTCCCTGGCCTGGGTCCCTAAAGTAATTATTTAAAAATTAGAAGTATTTGTAGTGGCTTCCTTTGGTCAGGCAAGGAGGATAAGAAGGTGCTCCCTTGGGTGGATTGCGTTAAAATTGCAAAGCCTAAGGAGTGGGGTGGATGGGGAATAAAGCACCTTCATACTTTCGCTATGTCACTGGATGCTAAGTTGGCTTGACAGATTTTGACTGAGAACAACCTATGGACGACTTTGGTTAAAATAAAATATATTGATCCAATTCCTGTGGAAAATTTTATTAGGATTCCATAAAAAGGTTCTTCCAATTCCTATGCAATCTGGAAAGCTACTTTGATGGTATTAGGTTTGGTGGAAAAAGGACTTGCATGGAGAATTGGTGACAGTGATAGGTGCAGGATTGGTATGGACCCATAGATGGGTTGTAGCAACTGCTTCACTCTATTTGAGGGTCTTAGGGAGGCCCTTGGACAAATAGGGATCTACACCCTGAATCATATTGTTAAGTTAGAAGGTACTACTATTTGTCCCAAGCATGGAAATCGCCGGAGGATTTAAGGCTTGATAACCAATGGGACTAGGAGTGGCAAGATTATATTCATGAACTTGGCCAGTTGAGAGTATGACTCAAAGAATTTTCAGACTCTTTCTGTTGGTTTCACACAAAATTGGGTATATACTCTTCCAAAGAAGGCTATGGATATATAATGAAAAATAGAGAGAGGGGAGACCAGGAATGGTGGTTCAAATCTATGTGGAAAGTGGAAGGGTCGACAAAAACTAAATTATTCTTTTGGTGCATTTTGAAGAGGAGGGTTCCTACTTGGGATCCTATAAAAAGAAGGTTTTTAAATGGCCTAGGATGGTGCTACTTATGCAAAGAGGCAGAGGAAACAATTGACCACCCCTTTCTCTTCTGCAGTTTCTCCAAAAAAGTGTGGGAACATACTCTGTCTCTTTGTGATTTAAGGGCTGAGTGGTGAGGTGAAAATTGTGGTGATGCATAGATTTCTTGGTGGGAAACAAGAAAGGATCAAGATTTTAGATGTCTCCCCATCCTATTTTCTTGGGGTATCTGGTTGGCAAGAAATAAAGGAATTTTCAAGGAAAAAAATTCCTCCCCCTCCACTGTGGCGACAGAATGTGTGGCCATTTTCTCTTTTTTAGCAATAACTATCTCATATAAACCTACAAGGAATGTAAGGATTGAATAGATTGACTTTGAGACCCCTTGGGCATACTTTCATGGGGTTTCTAATAACCAAAGAGCTCGTGGTGCTGGTATGATTATTCACAAAAATCATAATGTCTCTTTAGCTACCTCCATGGGACTTGGAGAAGGCACAAATAATTTTGCTAAACTTCAAAACTTCTCATATGTTGGCTCATTCACCTGGGAATTGATTCGGTTCAAATATTTGGTGATTCCATGAATGTCATTAACTGTTTTAACAACACACAGATATGTCAAAACGTTTTGTTACTTCCAATTCTTGAAGAGACTCAGGCACTAAATTTTCATTTTATAATGATTTTTGTATGCCATATTTACGGGGAAAGAAACGGGATCATTGACCGTCTATCTAAGGATGGTCTACAAAAAATTCCAGGCTTGTGGCACATAGTGGAAAAGGACAGGATGGTTGCCTGTGTGTCAGACACTTGACCGCATTGACTAGTCGTTTTTCTTTATCAATGGCTTGTTTTTATTTTACTCCAACAAAAGTTATATATTGTGGAGCTCTATTTTTGTAAATAATTTTCTAGTAGGACGGACTGTTAGTTTTTTAAATTTTGTTTTTCATGACAAAAAACAAGTTTCTTTGGAACTCGGCAGGGGTTGTTTTCCCATAAGGGAACATTTTAATTTTATTTGTGGAATTAACATATGGGTACCCTTGTCTGTTTATGGTTTGCCATTCTCTGAGTTTCACTGAACACTATCCTTTTTAGTGCTTATAGTTTTAGGATTTATCTAAATTTTGTCTGTTTTGGGCCGATATTCTCTTACCCTATCTTGTTAAGAGTGAAATCTAAAGAGAGATATAGAATCATAAATTATAACTTATATATATATATATATATATATATATATATATATATATATATATATATATATATATATATATATATATATATATATATATAAGTTTTATTTTTTTCTTGGAAAAAAAACATTTATAATTTTTTTAATTTAATATATATTAAATTATTGGATTATACATGAGGTGTTATTTATATATGTTTATAATTTACCAATGTTATCCTTTTAATTAAAGTTTTAGTTAACTATATTTTTAAATCAAAAGAGAAACATAAGTTTGATTTTGTAGTGTAAATAATAATTAAATACAAACAATTACTTCTCGCAGAAAATAAGTTGGAAAACATAAACTAGCAAGCACATACATATAATTTATATTTCATAATCATATAGGTTATAACATGGTATAACACCTATAGGTTATAACATGGTATAACATAATCATAATCATATAGGTATAGGTTATGAGGTCATAAGTTATAACACCTGATTTACTTTACATCGAATAAACAAGAACACAATCATATTGAAAGGTTTTTCCTTCTTGTGCTTATTAATTATGCCCAATATATCATATATTTCACATTGTGAATTGGACATATGTTGCTAAAAAAAATGGGCTTACCTTACACGCGGGGGATAAGTGGGGACAAGATCAGACTGGAAGGTTTTCCTTTTTGGTGTTTCTAGTTAGGTATGCCCTATAGAATAATAGTTGCACAATGTGAATTGGATATATATTTCACAAGCATCGCATACATGATAAAGTTACCTATCTTATTTGACAAACAATATGCACCTCACAACATAGGAATTAAAGTTGTATTTTCTAAGATATATAATATATGATTTGAAACACATAGATGTTAAATGACATATATTCCAACATATTAGATAGTATATTTAATTAGTGGATCAGTGAATTTCTTACATATGAGGTGTTATTTACATATGTTTATGTTTTTCCAATTGGGAGAGGGGAAAATTAAGTTTGCTCTAATAACGTAAAGAATAATTAATTACAAATAATTGTTTGTTATACAAAAGAATTTGTAAAACATAAAACTACCAAACAAAGATGTATAATTTCCAATAAGATTGATATGATTTGAGGAAATAAAGTGTTAGATTTAGAAAATTAGAATCACTATGAGTACGAGATGCTATATGTTAAGAGGTCTTAAGATATAGTATCTTTCTTACCTTGCATGTATGAGATAAATAGGGACATGATCATATTGAAATGTTTTCCCTTCTAGTGTTTCTAATTAGATATTCCCTATAGAACATATGTTTTGCATTGCAAATTAGACATATCTTGCACAAACACTATACAGGTGAGAAAATTATCTGTCTCATTTAACAATCAATATCCACCCCACAACATAACAATTAAAAATATATATGCTAAGATATATACTATCTGATTTGAAATACATTGAAATTAGATAGTAATATTTTACCTATGTTAAGTTACATATTGTTTACTATTTGATTTTAATTTTATCTAGTTAACTAAATTAAATTAAAATGTTTTTATGATAATTTATGATAATTTTTTTTTAAAATACCTATGGTTTACTATTTGATTTTAATTTTATTTAATTAACTAAATTAAATTAAAATGTTTTTATGATAATTGAAAAAAAAATACTTTTCAAACTATGTTGGAAATAAAATGATTTGTTTTTAGATTCTAATTTTCAAATATTTACTTTAAATTACAACTACACCAAAAGTACCACTATATAAGTTATTTTACACTTCAAATAATTGAGAAATGTAATATGTATTAATATTAAAAGATATAATTTTTAATAATATAATTAATTTATATTAATATTAATTTTATATATTAAAATAATTAATTTATATATATATATAATTTTTTTTAAGTTTTAATGATAAAAATAAATTTTATATTTTTATATTTTTATTAAAATATTGAACTAATTTTAATTTTAAATACTATTATTAAAATTTTGAACTAGTAGCAAAAGTAGGTTGAAATAATTTATTTTAAAATATGGAATGAAGTACAATAACAAAGCAAAAGCAATAAGAAAACAAAGTAAATATGGAGTAGGATCTCACATGCATATTAAAATGTGACGAATTGTTAAAAAAATTGCTACATGTGAACTCTATGCATTAACCAAAATCATGATCAAACTAGATCCTCCTATCTTGGTTATATTGTTGGTTTCCCATTCACTTGTTAGAATGTGCATCTATTTGATGTCGGTAAACTATTTTCTGTCTACCTAACTGAATAGGGTCTGATGGAGCTTACTTTTATTATTGAATTATCCACTTTGGAGGAAAAATATTGTTGTTAAAGTTTTTTTTTAATCTAAAAATTCAAATTAGAAAACATATTTTATTTGAGTTAATAACAATAGTTTTAGTTTTTAATGTTTATTTATATGGTATTTTTAAGACTGCAAAGTATATAGGTATATATATACTTCTTTTTCTTTTTTCTTTCCATAATTGTGTTTTGTGAGTTATAAGGAAAATATATAATAATTATATAAAGACAAGTATATTACGTTGAAATTGTTTTCACTTTAAAAGTGGTGGAAAATAGAATATAAAATAAATGTAAGAAATATAGGGAAGTTTTATACTTTAAAATAAATATAATGTCAAATCGAACCAAAAGAAAAGGTTAAGTAATGAAATAAAACACCCAAGCCTAATGCCTCTTTTATGGAATCAATGAATCATTGTTAACTCAAGTTTTTTCTGTCTCATATAATTGTGAATGTGTAAAATTTGATTGACTGAATGTTATCTTTTACTATTTTTATTTTTATTTTTTATTTTTTTAAATTGTGGTTTATGGTCTTTGAAGATCGATAACTACGACATTCACATAATAATTGTACTAGGAAGATTTACTTGGAAGGATCACTTCCTGTTGGCTCAACCATAAAGCTTGATACCTAGAGTGTTGAGAGAATTGAAGCCGTGACCATTCAATAGCATATGTGCTTTAACGACGGGGACTCAAACAACTGAGCTAACCAATGAGAATTTGACTACTTATAATCTCCATCATTGTCTTTTAGGAATGTCATTCCTAGTAGTTGTTAATTTTCCATTATGTTTTATAGTGAAAGAAAAAAATAATTAATCGATAAAATAAGATTGATTCAAGCAATTCATTGCTAGAAAATATCCTTCCAACTTTATAGATTAATTTTCATTTTATAGTTATCCAACTCATTACTTTTTCTTTCGTTGTAAGATTATGAAGACAAATATGAGAAGGATCAAAGCCATATAATCCCTCGTTATGTGGAGGTTAACTATGGAACATCAAGAGCTATGGTGTGTCTTGTACTTAACATAGGTCACATGGTAGCGGATAGTCACACGAACACCTAAGAATTGGGGAGTCCATGAAGATTTTACTTGAACTATTGCATTTGTCATCACTCTATTTATTGCCATGAAGCTTCCTTTCTAGTGTTTATTGCTTCGATCAATAAGTAGACTAACCTCCATTTCTTTTAGGACGAAATTATGAATTGATTTTTTGTATTCATGCATTAGCAAGTGCTTCATTAGTTCTTAGAATAAGTTTTCTGTACATAATCTTTAATCTTCGTGGTTGATGTAGTTGGGGAGATAAACACAACCCATATGACTTAACCATTTCTTTCATAACTACTTATAATGAAAAACATGGTATGGAAAAAGCTTTACATGAGGACTTGGGTTCCAATTTCTAAGGTGGATTCTATTACATTAGTTAAATTAGATTTAAGTCTTAGGAATAATGCATACTTGAATAAACTCACAACCTTTTATAGATGTCAAAACTAGCCCAACCTAAAACCTTTCATATATTACTTATGCCTATACTACCCTAGTAAAGGAGCTCATGGCAAAATCATTGAATATGTCTAATAAATCAAACATATTTAAATGCTCTTATGAAGCTATAAACATTTTAATGAAGTGGTGAGAAGGATGTGTTGATGTACATGGTAAATTCAATTATTGAAGCTAATAATACACATTAATATTAATTGTTGCTATAATTAATTTGAATATATAAAAATGCATTGAAAAAACTCAAAATCACAAAAATTAATGCATGTAAAGAAAGATATCTATATTGTCATTTTAATAAAACCTTTGAAAAATTACAATGCATTACCTAATTCAAATTCATACAAATTTAAAATTATGAAAACATTCCCACTATTTCCATAATAAAAAAATAAAATTAATAAAACCAATAACATTACCTACTAAGAAAATTCAAATTCAATTTATTCAAATTTCATAAAACCTTCCATAAAACTTTAAAAAAAAAAAAAAAATCTATTTTCATCCCATAAACTAAAACAACCTTACTCACAAAAACAAAATGTATATAAAACCTTTCTTAAACTTTAAAAAATATGATTAAATCTAATTTCATCCCCATAAACTAAGACAACCTTACTCACACAAACAAAATGTATATAAAACCTTTCTTAAAAGGTAAAAAATATGATTAAATATAATTTCATCAACCATGAACTAATGCAACTTTATTACCAAAAAGTGTATCTTAAAATGAAACTACAACCTTAATGTATCTGGATGTATCTTTCTTATACGAGAGGATGTTCTTAGTTTTATCCTTTTTAATAACAATGGTCATTTCAATGTTTGGTTGTTATCGATTTCCAAAGCGAGGTATTGTATTGCACAGCGGTTAAGGAAATTTGGACGTACTATTTTTAATATTTATATAGCGTATATTGTTAAAACGGAGCTAAAACGAACATTTCAACACATTATACTAATCAGAGCCTGACTTCAAGGGAATTAAGGATAATTGATCTCGTGATCTCCTAATAACAAGGTATTTTAACAATGAGACCTCAACCAATTGAGCTAACTCTCAAGGCCATAATAAAATATTATAACAATAATAATAATATATTTTTAAGGTTACTAAAACACCAAATTGGTGACTGAGACCCTTCTTGTTTATGGGACAAGGTACCCACATTTACATAATGATTTAACTATTAAAACCTATAAAGGTGTACATACTCTAACCCCCTATGGACTTGAATAATAAAAATATAGATGATTTTGAATAAATTTTTATCCTTTTGAGACTTGATCATATTTTTTAAGATAAGTTTATAATTATTTTTAGTGTTGTTACCTGTGAGCTAGGTCCAATCATTTGATGTTTCTTAAAACAAAGTGTTTGTCACATGGGCTATTTCTATTTAATAGTCCCATCATCTTTGGTTACCCCCTCATATGATAAATGATGATCCTTCATTTTAGTAGGCTCTATCATGCCGTGTAATTTTCGTACTATTATTTATGAATCTCCCCAAAGGGGAGGGTAACACTTTCCCAGTTTTCATAGGAGTATCACTCTCTTATGCTTGCAACATTAGTTATAGATTTAAGATTAACCAACTCCATGTAAATGGTGGTTTTCACCAAGGTGGTGTTGCTCAGTGACACCATTCTACTTGTTGAAAAATGCAACAAGAAATTCTCAATTTGTTTTTTCTTAGTCAAATTGAGAAAATTTGAATTTCCACATCAGTAGACAACTTGGAGGCAGTTAACTTGTATGACATGGATCTTTTCACTCATTTAGCTCTGTAAATTCGAGTTACTTGGATTGGATTTTAGTTAAGCATGTGTGATTACTAATTTGTAGCAATCAAGGTTATTTATTTCAAGTTGTTTTCAATTAAACTAGTTCTAATTGTTGATAGAACTAGTGAAAGGTTAATTGTGCAGTGGGACAACAATATAACTCAATGATCATTGAGTTAAATTATCAATCAACCAAAAATAGATAGTGCATGTAGAGAATTCGAGTTCCCCAGTTGTGGTGGATATTGCAAGGTAGTTTAACATCAGTTTTAACTAGTCTGGAGTGTACAGGTGTTGCACGCAGTCAGATGATCAACCTTGGGAATTAAGGTAGTGTAACATCATTTGTAGACTAGTCTTAAGTGTACAGGTGTTACACGCAGTTAGATGATCGACCTTGGGAATTACACAATAAATTGGAGGAAAATTACTAAATAATAGGGGTGTAATTCCTTAGGAATTGCACAAGGAAATAGGGATTCAAGAAGAGGAAGAAATTGACTAATTCTATGTCAGAGCTTCTCATTGAGAAAAGAGAGAGGTTATTCACTTGCAAGTTGTGCTCGGCGCAGGAAATAAATTGATAATACATTCTCTATTCATCTAATTAATGCAAGCAAGATTAAGGGGTTTTTAGCAGTTTCTTTCCCCGGGAAAAATATTATGAACGTGTGTTATTTCTGATTACATGTTTGAGATTGTTGTTCTAAATTGTGAATTAATTTCTGAAGAGAAATGGAGTAGAATTGTCTCTTGATTTAGATTAAATTTTTTTAATAAGTTTCAATTATACACCATGTTTCTAAATGGAATCAGAGTTGGATTCACATTAAAACAAGAATTTCGACGTTGTTCCTCAGGAGGTTCGAATTTATAGTGTTGGTGTAGCAAGATATGTTCAGAGTTGGGAAGATGAACTTAAATGGTATGAGATTAGATTATGCCTTGGAAGGAAACTCGAATTTCATTGCATGGAAGGATCACATGGTTTCGGTGCTTGATGACAACAAATTATGACAATATGTCAAGACAAACATTGAAAAACCAGGGTCGGCTGATTCTCAAAACCTAGATCAATGGAAGAAATATGTCGCCAAAGCGAGGAGAATACTATTGGAGGGAGTGTGAGACCACATTGTCTCAAATATCCATGGGAAAGATTCACAATGTGGCAGACACAAAAATATCTATTCTCGAATAGCAGTGACCATAGAAAACTAGCCCTCAAAGATGAACTTCAAAATATCAAGATGCAGAAGAATGACACTATTCTGTAGTATCTCAACATATTTACACAAGTTCTTGATGATCTTGGAGGGGTTGGTGTGACTGTTGTAGAAGATTTCTTGGTGAGCCTAGCTCTTCTAGGACTTCCCAAAAGTTTGCATAGCTACCAGGACTCGGTGAATGGAAGGGAAAATTTACCGAAGTGGGAAAGTTTGTGTTCTTATTAGGTTCATGAAGAGTTCAGGAGAAGAAACCAGGATGGAACCTCATCCAAGACAGAGGATGAAGAAATTTTTGCATTGGTTGGAAAAGGAAAGAAGGGAAAAGGGAAGAAATATCAAACCAAACTAGAATCTAGCCAAGGAGGCAAGAAGAAAGACTTGTCCAAAATCAAATGCTTTAATTGTCATGAATTCAGGCACTATGCTATGAAGTTTCCACACAAAAATTCTAGCAAGAATAACTTAGGAGGAGGAGCAGGTGAATATTTGGCTTCATAGTTCAAGCTTGAATTCACCCTTATTGCATGTATGGCCAACACATTATTGGGAGTGTGTCGTACTTGGACTCAGGTGCCTCATTCCACATGATATGGTGTAGAGATTTTTTCAGTGACCTGAAGGAGAAATATCTCTAGATGCATATTGAGCTAGGGGACAACGAAAGTTACAATTCTACCAATACTGGTATAGTAACCTTTCAGAGGGAGTCAAGATCCCCTCTTCCCCTCAAAGATGTAATGTTTGTGCTAGGCCTAAAGAATAATATAATCTCTATTGTAGTTTTGGAAGACCATGTTTATGATGTGATCTTCAACAAAGGGAAAGCATTCCTAAGACGTATAGCCACTGGACAAGTGAAATATATCGAGGTTCATGTGAAGAACCTATATAAACTGGATGTGGAATATTTTGATGCATTAAGAAGTAAGGATGATAAAGTGTAGAGCCGCGATGTCAGGGAACTTTGGCACATGATATTGGGCCATTTTCATAATGGTGCCTAAAATATTATGTAGTAAAAACCATTGCCTCCCTAAAGGATAACTTGAGCAACAAGATGCCTGCAAAGGGTGTACCTTAGGGAAGTATTTGAAATCCACATTCCATTATTGAGACAAAAAAGCACATGCAGTATTGGAAAGATTCCACTTTGATGTTTTTGGACCCTTCTCAATAGCCTTCACTTCTAGACATAAATATTTTGTCATTTTTATTTATTATTTCGCAAGGAAGTGTTGGATCTTATTCATGTAGAGGAAGGATGAGAAATTCTCCAAGTTTGTAGAATTTAAGGCACTAGTTGAGAAAGAGACCAGAAATAAGGTGAAGGCTCTTAGGAGAGACAATGGAGGTGAGTATGTTTCGAATGACTTCAAGGATTTATGTGTGAAATAATTAATTCAAAGATACATGACAACACCCCACAACCCACAGTAGAATAGGGTATATGAGAGAGAATTGTAGCATTTTTGGAGTTGTGAGAGGTATAAGTAATATTCCAAAATTAGCATGCAACTAATTGGAATATTGAATTTGCTGTTTACACTTAGGAGATGAATAAATTGGTAAGGAGGCCCATGCATTTCAGCAATAGGAATAAAATCCCTCATAATGTGAAAAGGGATCATCATAGGAGCTATATTTCACACCCTCATGTGTGAAAAGGGACATTTTCATGTGGACAAGGTCAAGTTTGACCTAGACAACAGCGGTGGGATAAGAGGTGGAGATCATATTTGGAGACAACGCAGTGATAGTGGGAGGAATATTCCTTGGTAGAGGAAACCCTAATGAGTGGGACCCAAGGTGAGAGGGCTTCCATTTGTATAAAAGGAGGGCAAGGCAGCCGTAGCAAAACATGTTATGGATTATTGAATTTGTGGTCTGGTTGGACTATTGTGCTTTCTTCAACTGTTTAGTTGAGATTGTTGTGCTGCTTAGCACAAGGCATTCCTATTTAGGAATTCCTTCTCCTTTCAAGAGAGGCCTCTTGAGGATCTTGTACTTCATTTCTCCACATCTAGGCTCAAGGCCAAGCCACCTCCTTCAGCTACAATGTTATTTCTACTGAAGTATAACGTTGTGTTGCAGAGTGTTGCAGTGGAGGTTTCACAAAACCACTTCTTGAGCTTGTTTTTCAGAGGAGGGAGCTTCTATTCCTTTGGAAGATCAGTGAGGAAGATTCTGGAGCAGATTTCGTATCTTGGCACTTATCCAACCCATTTTCTTTCACCTACAATGCAGTATCCCTTAGTGGTTATGTTATTTTCAGAGAGCATTTGCAGTGAGGGTTTGCAGTGATTGTTGGAGGGTGAGATATTCAGTGTTAGGATTATCCTTTCACTTGGAAGATCCGTTGGAGGAGGTTTGTTTAGCTTGTGCATCATCTTCAGCCATATCCTTCCAGTTCTTGAGTTGTAGCTGTTATTCAGTCCTAGGACTGCAACTCTATCATTTTTGCCATTTTGCATATTTCAAGAAATCCTTCCAGGATTGTCTTGAAATTGTGTTTGGGAGCTTAGATCTTCACTCCCAACATTGTATGAGCCATCTATTTGTAGATTTATGTTATTTTACATTCCCATGTAGCAGTGTACCATCTATGACTACGCTGTACATGTTCATGAGCATTCTGCAATATAGCAGCATTTCATTTTTGGCATATGTATTCATGGGAGGCTTGTTTGCCTTGATTATTTGAGTTGTATTGCACTTATTTGCTACTGGTTTACATAATAAAATGGCTCCATGGTTTTCATACATTTTGGTATGATGTTATTCACTATTATTTCCAATTTTTTGTTCATGTATTGTTGTATCCCCATTTTGGGAAATTATAGTGGTATCAAAGCATGATCTTCAGCTCAGCTTGTGAGTTTCAAGACAAGATGCTATAGAAGAAAAGAAAGATTAAAATGATGGGAGGAATGAGTTTCATCTCATCTCTTTTCAGGTCTAAGAAGGACCTCACCCAGGAGGTCAAGAAAAGAAGAAAAGATGAACATAAAAGACAAAAAGAAGACTCCATTATTTGGAGGAAGAAAGGAAGAGAAGCTCTCAAAGTTTCTTTCTCAAACTATGCAGAGTATTAAGAGAAATCTCAAGGAGATGAGAAGGGAGATGTGTAGAAAATATCCAATAGAGTTTGAATCTGAAGCAAACTCTAGATTTTCATATGATGAGTGTGAGCATGCAGCCACACACTATGATGCACAGCGTAGTCATATGCCTAGATTTTCTATAAGGGAGACAGAAGAAGAAGGAATGCCTAAGAGGGAAACTCTTAGTGATTTACTGCAAGAATATGAATCTCAAGCTAAGAAGTTTAGAGATCATATCACTTTTCCATAGTTTTGCAAGATCAAGGTGTAGAGAAGCAACCAACATAATGGGAGTATATTTCCCCTATCTAATTTTGATGGTTCACCTACATGTTCAGCTAGAGCTTGGGTGGAGGAGCTAGACACCTACTTGTAGCAGCACCAAATTTCTGAAGATGAAGCCATCAAAGTTGCAGCACTGCATTTTGGAGGTAAGGCCTATGCATGGTGGATATTTGAGTCTTTTTCTTTGAAAAATGCAAATACTTCTTCTTATGCAAGGTTAACTAAGGCATTAGTGGAAATATTTGATAAGAAACATTCTGAAACACATGTGGTGGAGCTAAACAAACTTAAACAAACAAAAACCTTGCATGTGTTGGAGGAACCTATGAGCTCAATTCCACTTCAGAATATCATTGAGGAGGCTGACATCTTTCATCATACCTTTTTAGAGGCAAGACATCTATCTCATATTCTTGAACAAGAGGGCATGGAGATCCCTTTTTCAAGAGAGGATCCAATTCTTGGGAGGTTTCCCATTAATATTGGATGGGAAGAAACAGTTGAGGGCAACAGTGCTGCCATGTCTAGAGTAGATCTAGAACCTCGTGCAGAGGTATATGGATCACATGCTCCAACTAGATGGGCTATTGTATCATTGCAAAGAATTCCTCGGGATCTCATATGTGGAGATCAAGGCACAACTCATGATCAACATGTAGCATTGATGATTGATTTTTGAACCATGCAGACACAAGGAGGAGGTAGGGAGGATGACCAGCATCATTTGATGAGGAGCACACACCCCTATCTATTTCAGAGGGTTGATGCACAGAAGAGGGAGACTAGATTGTGCAGTAAAGTCAGGGACAAGTCAGTCCATCCATATATGCAACCTACTCTTGATGTTGATGTCTCATTGCATGGAGACATTTCACCAAGGAGACCACCAGATCATTAGATGATGAGAGATGCTTCACATTTTGAGGCACCACTCATTAATTTCAAAGGAGTGGGGACCTTGGGAGGTCATTTTACAGCGCTGAGAGTTTTGGGTAGACTTAAGGAGGAGGGAGATATTCTCCCAACATCATCATTACCCACTCTCACTTCAGATTTTGCGCTGTGGAAGGAGCAGCTTGGGAAGGATAATAGCCTTCCAACTTACATCTTTGGCATGGGATATTTCAAAGAGGAGGACAACCATATGACAGATGTTATTTTTGATAGATCATCAGCACTGTCACTATGGAGGATAGATCCATATTGGAAATCCTAGTTGTTGGTGGATTATTCCAAGAATCTTTTTACTTGTATGATATTGGATGACCAATTGCATGAGGAGGGATATTTAGTCAGAGATGGCATCATCTACTATCATGGTAGGATATTCTTATCTAGAGCTTCCAAGCTCAGGGAGAAGTTACTACAAGTAGCTCATGAATATTTACTTTTCATCCACACTTATTCCATGAGAGCATACTACATCATCATGGAGGGGTACATTTGGGAAGGCTTTTAGGAGGAGATATATCAGCATTTGAGGAGATGCATGGATCATGTGGAGATGGAGGAGATACATAACTCTTTAGAATATTTAACACAACCACATATTTTCTCTTTGAGGATGAGGGGGGATTCATTTATGAACCACTCAATTTTCATGAACAAGGCATATGGTAAGGATATTGTTTGGTTGCATAATGATTTGTATAATGAATATGTGCACTCCTTAACCATATATGTGCAGGACATTGCTCCAAGGAGGAGCATTCTTTCTTCTAGACTTCATGGTATAATTGAGGCCATAAGAAGTATTGGTGATGGCCACTCCCTAGAAGGATTTGGGGAGACGATATATTATGCAAGGCATGCTCTATACACCATACACTTTCTCCAAACTTGTGAGGAGATTGGGGCAGCAAGCAAGTGGTTGAGAAGCCACACATCATTCCATTTTCTGTTGCAGTTGAGAATCAAACTGCACTAGAAAATGCGTTGGTTGCATTTGAGGGACCATTTTCCTTCTCCCTTATGACATATGGTAGCTAGCATGATGCTAATCATGATTCCATTTGCTGATGTTTTTCTTATTGGGAGCATGATTGGGAGAGAGACACATTGGTTGGATGTGTCCTTTGGGGGGCATATTTCCCACACTTTTTGCATTACATGTTCCAAGGGGAGCATGGGAGATGACATGGCCACTACAGTAAAACACTTGTTTATTTATGAGGTGGGCCATGGGATTGATTGAATGCCATATGGTGATGATTTCCTATCCATCACATATGGGATGGTTTGGGCCAGCATGATTCATAACATTGGAGAGAAGATATTTGGAGGTCCAGTCTTCATCTTTCCACTTGAGGGCCACATCATTGCAGCCTATTATCACTATAGTAATTTCTTAAGTTGTGGGATTTGAGTTTTTAGTCAAAGAACATTAGAGATAACCAAAAACCTACTTCAAATTCTAGGATCTAGCCTTCCTAGAATTCATAGAGGGCTCTCTCTTTAAAATTTATCTTTGTTATGATTTAAAATATTAGGATATTTATGAAAGTAAAATTTGGTTTTGGTTTAAAGGGTTTGGTGGGAAAAAATCACTTGGAGGTAGGATAGAGAGAAATCTATTTTTCCATTGGGCTATGGAGTCTAAATCAAGCTAGCAGCACTAGAAATCAAGGCCAAAAAAGTACAAATGTATTCAGGGAAAGATAGATAACCCTCAGAGATTTGGGAAAGTGTTTTTTGTGAGGTGGTATGATTGGGATAAAGGGCACTTAAGGATCCTTTGATCCAGAAAATGGAAGTAGAAGGCAGAGGTAAAATGGGAGAAGGAGAAATTAAGGGTTCCTTGCACCGGAAATCAGAAGAAAACATTAAAATGGCAACTAGTTAAAGACAGGGAGCACTTGACTAATCCTGTAGTAATACTCCTAGTTACACATTTAGACAGAACAAACATAAAATGAATGCATGAAACTTAGAAAGGAAACAGTGACAAGTAGGAAGTACTTCACTCATCAGCTTATCACAGGGATCCTGAATTATGATGCCAGTCAGCTTGTCCAGTCTGCTACTTTGAAGTCAAACACACAATAGCCTCCAATGTTTAGCAAAAATATCTATAGTGAAGTCTGGCAATTTTATTCCACACTGAATACTTCTAATGTAGAAGAATTTATACAAAATTTTATTACAAATATCCTAGCATAAATCTAGGAATATCTTTAGGAAATAGAAAATATCTTTACAAAATAAGAGGGACAACTGCTTAACAAATCAGCAAGTTGTCCTCTTATCCAAAATAAATAGACTACTTTATCTAACAAGGAGCTTTTGAGTGATTAGCTATCCTGCTTGCTGGCTGCTAGAAAATATCTTCATTTGAGTTGCCTTAGCTGATACTCTTTAACACTAATACACTTTTGACTGATATTTCCACTGTTTACTGTTGTAAAAATATATATTTTTGCAGTAAAAATCAGGAGACTATCCTTTTATTTCACTGTTTCCTTTTTATTGTTTTTCAAGATAATTTTCTTCACTGTTTTACCTCTCATTGTTACATTAAATCTGTAAATGTTTGCCACTGTTCTTCATTGGGAATTTTGACATTCTTTAGCTTCCTAAAATTTCTCATCGGCTTCTGTGTATCTAGCAAAGGTGGGCTTGAACACAAAGAGATGTTTAATCTCATGTTGTAAAAAGAAAAAATCTTCAAAATGCTATAGGAGAACTTTTCCTGTGGGAGTGCCTTTTGGTAATGGTTTTTGACTTGATCCTTGGAAAATTCCCTGATCTTTTTATCATAATCTTTCTGGGGCATCAATTTTTCATTAAAAACATGGATGTCTGGTAGGCCCCTCTGTCTTAAGTTTGTGTATTTTACCATAAACTTTGTTATGGCAATGTTCATTGATTCACATTTCTCTTATAGGTTGTTCATCAAATTATTCTTAGTTACAACCTTTTTAATCTATAAGATTGTTTATGTTCTATGCAATACTTGTAATTCCTCCAATTCTTCCCTGTTCTTGCTGTTCAAGAATGTGATGAGTTTTAAAGCCTAAGCAGGATTATCAGTTAACTCATCCTTGGTCTTTTGAATTTCTGCCTGAGATACTAATAATAAATCTCTTTGCTCATATATAACCTGAATTGAAGGCCATTAAGTGTGAATGGCTTCAATTATGTTTGTCCATAGATGATTTTTTACAAATGAATTTTTTTTCAGTGAAAGTTAGTTCCTTTTGTAAGCCCTTGATTTATTCTCCAAGTCTGATTGCCTTCTATTCATGGGTTTTAACATTTATCATAGCTAACTTATTTGTAGCTTCAAGATTATTAATCATCTTCTTTAGGCTGTTGATTTCATTATTTTTCAAAGACAATTCCTCCATAGATTTTACAATCTGACCTGATCCATCTTTTTGTTGAACCTGTGTTGTAGAAGAATCTTTGGTTGAAGTAGTAGCTGAAATCACTAGCACTGCAGTTGTCAGTGGTTCTTTTGGTGCTAGTTTTTCTCCTAATGTGGAAGCCACTACTATGGTAATCACTGGTATAACTAAAGGAATGATAGGAGTGTAAGTTTGTTTCACAGTTTCCTTCTCTTGGACAAGTTAGTCCACTTGGGATTCCATTTCTTTGATCTGAGCAGTTAATTTGAGGATGAGCTTCATCATATCTTCTTTTTCAGTTTGATCTTAAAGGATTTATTTGGTTTGTGGATGCTCACTTTGAGGAAGCTGAAGCTATTTCCTCAAAGCTGCTATATCCTCATTCTTTTTCTTTACCAACAATTCTGATGCTTGAATATTTGAGGGATCATATCCCACCTATAAAACTAAATCCTCTAAGGCTTTAATCCTTAGGTCCTTTGCATACAAATATCCCTTGTCTAACTTCATTAGATCCTGCATATTAATAATAGTATTCTGTAACTTGATAGCACTCATTGCTTTAGTTACCACTGTTGAATACAACATTTTAGAGCTATGTGTTGGGTGTAGGAATTACACTTAAGTAAAGTCCTCAACACTTAAATTGTCAACCCGGGGGATTCGTAAACTTAGAGACGAAGCACAGGCAATGCCGGAGATGGTACAAATATTTCTAATATCAACTCCTACTTTTTAAAGGAAAAATTGCAGAATCAAAATTTAGAGAAAAAGGAAACTCAAACCATCAAAACAATCTGAGGCTAGAACAAGAAGAAATGTACTTGCAAGAGAGATTCGGAAATAAAAAGAAGGCAATTACTCTAGTGGGATATTGATCATCTACTGAGAATGTGTTTTCTTTAGCAAAGACACCTTAGCAGTCTTCAACATATGGGCCCTTTCAAACCTCCTCATGTAAATATATCCTTCCCACAAGAATCGATCTTGCACTAGTGCAGTATTCTTGCACTAGTGCAGGAACAACGATCTACACAGAAGGTGTAAAGTAATGTCTATACTAAAAATGATTTTCTTCGTGCAAGGGCCCTAAACTTTCTCAAGTCCACAGCACTCAAATCTGGAACCAAGAAACTGGTTCTTGTACCTGATCTAAGCTTCTTACACTTTAAATTTTAGTCCTTAAAATCAATGATTAATAACTGCAAGTGTTATGAAACCAAATTGCTTATCATAAAGATGAATATCTATAGAGAATAAGGAAACGATATTTTTAATTAAAATTTAACTGAAAGTAAGAAAGTTGTTAGTAGTAAACTAAAGAGACTTGCTGCATCATACTATCCAGCACTGGTGCAAAAACAGTTCCCCTGCTTGCACCAGGTGGAGAAAATAAACCAAACGTGGAGAAAGTGAATAGCACACCAACTTGCACTGGTGCAGGTAATTTCTCTTGCTCAAACCAGGTGGAGAAAACAAACCACACGTGCAAAAAGTGAATAGCACACCAATGTGCACTGGTGCAGGTAATTTCTCCTGCTTGAACCAGGCAGAGAAAGAAAATTTAAATTCAGATGCAGAAAAGGAAATTTAACTACTTCACACTGCAGATCTGCTTTCACTCAAACAGAAATTCAAATGCTGTAAATTAAATCACACTTAGTAGACATAAATTGCAAGAACAGAAAGGAGGGATAGTGTGCTAGGTTGGTTGGGCCCTTGCCAACTAGCACATTTCCCTTTCAAATGGAAATTCTACTCAGTATTGAATCAATTCATCAACTGTTTAAGAATGAAGAAATAAAATCCATGAAGCATAAGGTGGAGATCTTCTTATTAAATCCTCAAAGAAAATACATGTGTGATTACATATCCAGCCCAGATTTGGGCGATAACAAAAGACAGGCTTGTTACCGCCTCACTGGTTCTATTCTCTTATCTATTCAATTATATCAAAACATTGCACATCTTTTCCTATTTACATTTCTCCTTATATAGATCCTTTTGGCTGCAGGCCAAAAGGATCGTTTAACCATTACATAGCCAATTGCAGAAATCGTTACAACAAATTACATAACCAATTACAGAATAAGCTTTCGGCCTTCAAAATTAAACGTTCTAACAAAACGAGCCGTGGATATCTCCAGCTGTTCATTCCTCCTAAGTCTAATCTTCGCTACTCCAGATTGACTTGCTGTTATCACTGGGACTCGGCTACCTTCAAATATGGTGGTAAAAATTTAGGCAGTAATCAAAGAGATCCAGATTTTCTACCAAGATTCGCGGTGCTGGCCCTGGTGCAAGATTTGTTCTGCACTAAAAATCAGTGGTCAAGGTAAGAATTTAACTATTAAATAACATAGGAGGTAACTATGAGTTACAAAAGTAATTCTAAGTAGAAAATCACATAATAAATAGTTAATAAATGCTAAGTTAAGTTAAAATATGTAAAATATGAAGTTAATGCAAAATGTGTCATCGTTCTCGCACTAGTGCAAGATGAGGGCGCATAAGATAGGTAAAACAAGGTAAATGATTACGATTTGGAAAGGGAAAAATGGTCAAAAAGGGTGCAAATTAGAGGACCAACATCCTCCCATCCCTAAACTATTGTGTGTCCTCACACAACTTATTACCTCTGCAAAAAAACCAAAATTTTGAATACTCCAACTCAATCCTGTTCCGGCATGTTGTCCTTAGGCTGCAGTGTTTCAGCCTTCTTCCTCCTGATGTGCCTTAACTTCTTTGCTACCTTTCTCAACCGCCTGAAACAGCATCGAGCCCGATATTTCCAAACTTTAACCTCGCTTTTATTTTGTTTGAGCTCTGCCATAAATTCTTCTATGCTTTGTTCTTTCTCCTCTTGTGCTTTGGTCACAAGCTGCTCCAAGTTTTGCACTTGGAGTTTTAATTCTGCTATGCAAGCAGCAGGAGTCACCAATTCATTTCCTCCCTCTATCTCAGTAGGGGTTGTCACTGGCTTCGGGACTTCTATATCTGTCAGATCGCGTCAAGGTACTCTTCTACCTATGGTCCCTCTTTTTTCAGGTCTCCTTCCTTCTGCTCCAATTCATCTTCATCTGGTTCCTCGTCTTCTGTGGGTTCTTCTGCCTCTTCTTCTTCTTCCGGTTCCTCTTCATCTGGTTCCTCTTCTTCTATGGGTTCTTCTTGTACTGGTACATAATGGGATTCCATACCCTATGGGGGTTGTGGTTTCTTACCTACATCGACGATTTTTTTCTTCTTATGGGGTTTTTTGATAAAATGTTCCAACAGACTATCATCCCCGACTTGTGCAATATTCACCGCGTCTGCAAGGACTGACAGAATTTCATGTTCAGAGGCCTATGCCTATGTAGAAGGGGTTTCTTCAGTGGGTGCACCAACTATTTCCTTAATGGAAGACGGGGTCTTCTATTCTGTCGATTTTTCTGACTGCTTTCTTCTCGCACTAGTGTGAGAAGAACTTCCTTTTCTGCTTCTATTCAGACCCTTACTTGTACTGGTAGGAGTAATCATCTTCTTTCCCTCGGTTGAATTCCTGTGCAACTGTTTCAAAAGCTCTTCCCATGTCATACCCTTGATCTCCAGCTGTTTTAAGACCAAGATTTTTATCAGGCCGTGATGGCATAATCATGTATCGGCCTAGTCCTCCCTTCCATCCTGTACGCTTCTAGCCATTTTCTCCAAGCTTTTGAGCAAAAAGTAGGGGAATTTCATCCTCCAACGAATGTTCCGGCCTCCTTCAAAATGTTGCGGCAGTCTAAAATGATACACTAGGGTACAGGTGTACCTCCCTTCGCAGGTCACAAATTTCTGCAAAACAAACAGGAGATCCTGCCATTGACCCAGCAAGGCTTTACGTGAGACTCCACATTTCCAATTCACCTCCATCTTATTATCCTTGAAAAAACACTGCCAGCATTTTCTTTCCAGCTTCTGGTTCTTGAACCACTCCACTCCTGTATTCTCCAAGCCCGTTGCTGTTGCTACAAATTTCTTCGTGACTTTAAATTCGAGCAGCCCAATTCTCACTTGGCCATTCTTAAAGCTTCTTGAAAATTGTAGGGTGACCTCCCTGTCATACCCATCGAACTTATGTAGGAACCATAGAAATCCAGACTCCTACAACAGTGGAAGACTGTTGCGAAATTCGGTAGTTTGCTCAATCTTGCTAAGAGAAAGTGAATAGCACACCAATGTGCACTGGTGCAGGTAATTTCTCCTGCTCGAACCAGGCGGAGAAAGAAAATTTAAATTCAGATGCAGAAAAGGAAATTTAACTACTTCACACTGCAAATCTTCTTTCACTCAAACAGAAATTCAAATGTTGTAAATTAAATCACACTTAGCAGACATAAATTGCAAGAACAGAAAGGAGGGAGAACGTGTTGGGTTTGTTGGGCCCTAGCCAACCAGCGAATTTCCCTTTCAAATGGAAACGCTACTCAGTATTGAATCAATTCATCAACTATTTAAGCATGAAGAAACAAAATCCATGAAGAGTAAGGCAGAGCTCTTCTTATTAAATCCTCAAAGAAAATACATGCGTGATTACATATCCAACCCAGATTTGGGCGATAACAAAAGATAGGCTTGTTACCGCCTCACTGGTTATATTCTATGATCTATTCAATTCTATCAAAACATTGAACATCTTGTCCTATTTACATTTCTCCTTATATAGATCCTTTTAGCCACAGGCCAAAAGGATCATTTAACCATTACATAGCCAATTGCAGAAATCATTACAAAAAATTACAACTGGTCGACCTTTTATCTTTTTTCTTTTTCTTCTCCACCTTTATTTATTAACCTTCATATTCTCTCTTCTTAGCAGGTTGTCTTGATGATGATTCTAGATCCAGACTCGAAACGTAGACTAAAAATGACTATTGTGGATATTCTGAGTCCTACATCTGAAAAAATACACCACATAAACATCCAATCTAGCAACAAATCACATAACCGATTGCAAAATAAGCTTTCGGCCTTCAAAACTAAACGTTCTAACAAAACGGGCCATGGCTATCTCTGGTTGTTCGTTCTTCCTAAGTCTGATCTCTGCTACTCCAGATTGACTTGCTGTTATCACTGGGACTTGGCTGCCTTCATATATGGTGGTACAAAATTAGGCAGCAATCAAAGAGATTTGGATTTGCTGCCAAGATTCGTGGTGCTAGTGTTGGGCCTTAGTTTTGGTCTTATTTTTGCTCAAAGAAACTTACTAATCCATCTATTTCCCATCCATTTTCCCTTCATTTATTCCATTTTGATGTATATTTGATATCCATTCAGGTATTTAATTTTAATTTTTCAATTTCTAAAGTTTTTATGAAAGTTTGGCTTTTAGTGCAAAATTGGCAGATTCAGAAATTCCCGTAATAGCTCTATGGTTGATGTGGTTGCAGGACACTTGGGCACGAATTGAATGCATGGATGGACAGCTTGGGAACTAGGATTAAGCCAGCTATGCTTAGTTCGAACATAACAAGCTTTATTAGGCCCATTTGGTGCTAGTCAATCATGACTAGTCATTCAGAAATCCCATAGAAATAGGGCAGTTTTGAGATTCTATGGGATTGGTCATATTTCTTGGGATAAGAGTAATGAATTCGACTTATATAGGTGGATGAGAGTAGATGGGTTTTTTTGAGTGAATATATATCAGTTTGTTTCATGAGACTTCTTATTTAAAGCCAAAACTTTGATGGCTTATGTATTAACTTAATATACTTTTATGCTGTGACACCTTTGGATTGAGGAGCTAATTTGAAGACTTGTGTTATTATTATTTTTCTGTTCAATGCTATGGATGTGTAACTTAATTTAAGCTTCTGAGATCACCTCTCAAGTGTGCAAGGCAAGGGTGGAAGGGCCCCCATTCCAAGCTAAGTACACTTCCTTGTTAACTAGTTTTATTTCCTTGTAATCTGGTTATTGTAGAACTGGTTTTTCAAAGCTTTATTTCAGATTGCTTCATGGTTCATGCATCATGATTGATTTCATTATTTCATAGCTTATTCATCACTTTATCGAGTTGGAAAAACAGGTGTTCAAGTTGAGCATCCCTTCTACTAAAATGATGAATTA
Source organism: Pinus albicaulis (assembly GCA_034641835.2). Classification (NCBI taxonomy): domain Eukaryota; kingdom Viridiplantae; phylum Streptophyta; class Pinopsida; order Pinales; family Pinaceae; genus Pinus; species Pinus albicaulis. Next base: position 1,371,288,334 of record CM076579.1, on the reverse strand, counting down.
AAACTAGTTTCCTTTGTTTGAATGCAAGTAGTTTCTTATTGAGATTTTGATATTGAGATGAATGAATTATGATGGAATACCTTATGTGTCTCTTAAGTTAAGAGTTTCTTTCATTAATAATTTATCCATCTTAAGCTCTTGGTTTTAATCTCTGATTCATTAAGTGGTAATTGAGGTGAAAGCGGACTTCTTGAGTCAAGAACCATTTCAATATTCTTCCTCTTTTTAAACTAATTGAATTAGAATTATAGGATGTATTACTTTCAGCTTTTGAATAACTTATCTTTCAAGGTTTGATTATATCTGATGTTCACATATAGTGAAATTGCCTCAAAGCATAAACAACCCGGATTGATAAGAAATAATTGTGTTAATTTAGGTACATAAATTAGCTCAACATTTTGGCGCCGTTGCCGGGGAGGCAAATATCGGCATAGTCAATAGAAAGATAAAAAAAAAAAACAAAAACAGTAGTTACATTTTTTTAGTTATGTTTCTTTATGCCTAGACATAGAGATCCTCAAGGTAGATTTGTTAAAAATCCCCCACAAATAGAGATAGGATCACCAAACACCCCAGTTACTGGTAATCCAATAATTGAGGAATTGGCAGAAAAACAAAGAAGTGGACAAAGATTAACTTTGATTGAGAGGCAAACTTTGTTAGCTTGGGAAGCAAAGCAAAAACAATCTTCAATTTCTGGAAAACAAAAAGAAATTATCAAAGGAAAACAATCTGTCTTTCCATCCATAAATTCTCCTATCTTCCAGCAACCTGAAACTCCACTCAAAATTGAAACAAATCAATCAATGGCAGAAGAGGGACATGGATCTGTTATTCTCACTCCTGAACAACGAGCTGCATATAAAAGACAACAAATAGAATGGAGAAGAAAGAGAGAGGAGGAGGCAAAACAAGAAAATGATAGAAAACTAGAAAACGATCGGAAAAGGCAAGAAGATGGTAATGATCAAGAGACTACCTTTGGCTTTCCAATAATAGACACAAGTGCAATATTAGGAGAAGAAGTGAAAATGAAAAATATTCCACCTTCTGTATTGCCAAATTTTTATGGAATGTCCACGGAAGATCCGGATGCATTTATGTTTGAATTTGATATTCTATGTAGAACATATGGATACACTGATGACATTCATAAACTTCGTCTTTTCCCTGCAACATTAAAAGCAGCAGCTTTGAAATGGTTTATGGGTTTAGGAGAACAAACAATAGCTTCTTGGGATGATATGAGATCAATCTTCCTTAAAAAATATCAAGCTTATTGTAGATCTAGAGATTCAAAGGAAGATGTTTTCAGAATGACACAACAAGAAGATGAAAGTTTAGAAGAATATTTGGAAAGATTTTTATATAATCTACAGAAATCTAAACAACACTCTCTAAATCAAGAAACCATTCGAACAATCTTCCTCAAGGGTATAAGGGATGAATACCTTGACATCTTGAATGTGATGGGTAAAGGAGACATTTCAAACCTACCATTCGAAGAAATTGTTGACTTATGTCAAAAATATTCTAGAGGAAGAGCAAAAACAGGAAGAAGAGAAGTAAGTTCAAAAGCAGCAAAGTTAGCTGCAGGAGGGATAACAAGAGCTGAAATAGGAAGCTTATTGGAGAACTTCAAAACAGATCTCTTGAGTACATTAGGGACACAAGTAGATGTGCTAAAGGCAAACAAGAAGAAAGAAGAACAAGAACAAGCTCTAGCAATATTTTGTCCCAAATGTAGAAAGAAACATCCATTGAGAGAATGTCCTTTGGATAGTGTTCAGGTTTGTGGTCTTTGTACAGAAAATCATTCCAAAGAAAATTGTCTAAGATTGAAAGAATTACAAATGAATTCAATGGAAGAAGTGCCAGGAATAGAAGGTTTTTATTATGTAGCACCAAGAAGACCATGGCAACCTAGGATGCCTCAACAAAATCAGCAACAATTCCCTCAACAAAATTACCTTTATCCACCTCAAAATCCTTGGACCCCTCCAATGCCATGGCAAGCTTGGCCTCCACAACAATATCCACAACAACCTGCACAAGGTTGGAGAGGATATGGTTATGGAAACCAGCCACCTCAACAGTATCAACAACAATACCAGCAACAATACCAACAACCATTTACATATCCACAATATCCACAATCCATACCATTTCAACAACAACATTCTGCATATCCACAATCCATCCCATTTCCATAGCAGAATCCTCCACCGTTGTTGACCCAACCACAACAGTTACAGCTACCCACAAATCAACCCAGACCAACTCAATTACTAGCCCAACCAATGGCAAATCCGAATAATAAGGTGGACAAAGCTGCATACACTGTAGAGGAAGCAACATGTTTTCCCACATATTCAATTCTTCCTCTTAATGAAGTCCATCTAAGGTCTGGAAAAGTGTTTAAAAAGGATTCTCCTCCAATCATAGAAGAACCAACTGAACAAGGAGAATCACCTGAAACATCACAAACTAAGATACAAATTCAGAAAGGAACAAACATTACAACACAAACACCACCTTATCCTGAAAGGTTAGTGGAACAACAAAAAGAAATAACCCTTCCCGAATTTGATATTTTAGATGAGTTAAAAAATGCTTATGTAAAAATTCCTTTGTTGAAGGCAATTAAAGAAATACCAATATATGCTAAAACAATAAAGGAATTGTGCATTAAGAAATCACAGAAAAAGAAGAAGGATCCTACTACAATCCAAGTCATTGGTAAACTAGCAAGCCTCATGTCTACACAAACCATAGTAGAAAAATATATTGATCCCGGTATCCCTATGGTTACTATATCAATAAATAATTTCTCAGTACCAAACACATTAATAGACTTGGGAGCAGCTATAAATGTAATGACAATGGAGACAATGAAAACTTTGCATTTGAACAACATTAGATCAACTTCTACAATCTTAGAACTAGTAGATAGATCTAAAGTTGTTCCTGAAAGAATATTGGAAGATATCATAGTCTCTTTGGATTCATGGGAGTATCCTGTTGACTTCCTTATCTTGCAACCAAAAACAAATTTGGGAGGACATCCTCTAATCTTAGGCAGACCATGGTTAGCTACCGCCGATGCCTTCATAGGATGCAGATCAGGAAGCATGATTATTTCACATGGAGATGAAAGGAAACACATTGCTCTTTATTCACCTGCACAATCAACTTCTTTAGAATCAGTGCTTGAAGCTCAAGAAAAACAACAAACTAAATCAGTTTTAAGTATAAATCAATTCTTTGATTTGAGAGAAGAAGAAGAGAATGAAGATTTAATGGATCTTTTCATTTCAGAACCAAGTATTTCAGAGCAGCTTAGAGAAGTCCAATATGAAGCTGCAAATAACCTTTTGAATCAATGCTTTCAGGAAACTTGTACTATTCAAACTTTGTGGAAATCTTTTATAGACATCTTTCCTGTAAACACAATCTCCAATCCAACAATAAAAACAATTGAGGTAAATCCTGGAAAACATTTAAACATTGGAAACCAGTTGCAATCAGCACAAGAGCAAGAGGTAATTGCATTATTACAAAAATATTCAAAAGCTTTTGCCTGGGATTATACTGACATGCAAGGAATCCATCCTAGCACATGTGTCCACCACATCTATACAGATGATCAACTCAAACCTGTAAGACAACCTCAAAGATGAATGAATCCCATGATGAAAGAAATAGTGAAAGAGGAACTGCAAAAATTGTTGAATGTTGGATTCATCTATCCTATTTCAGATAGTCAATGGGTTTCTCCACTGGTTATTGTACCAAAGAAAAATGGAAAGTGGAGGGTATGTGTGGACTATCGAGAACTAAACAAAGCTACACTAAAAGATCATTTTCCTCTACCATTCATTGACCAAGTGTTAGACTCATTAGCTGGAAAAAAATTTTTCTCCTTCTTGGATGGGTTTAGCGGATACAACCAGATAAGAATAGCAACAGAAGACCAAGACAAGACAACATTTACTTGCCCATGGGGAACCTATGCATATAATGTTTTGCCATTTGGTTTATGTAATGCACCTGCAACTTTTCAACGAGCAGTGCTTGCAATCTTCGCTGATCTAATTCATGAATGTGTAGAGGTTTATATGGATGACTTCACAGTTTATGGAAATACATATAATGATTGCCTAAATAATCTTGAGAAAGTTCTAAAACGATGCATTGAAACAAATTTTTCATTAAGCAATGAGAAATGCTATATGATGTTGACAGAAGGAATAGTTCTGGGACACCATATTTTTGCTTCAGGAATTAAAGTGGATCCAGCAAAAATCCAAGTCCTAGTAAACTTAATGCCTCCTACAACACAGAAAGAGGTAAGAAGTTTCTTAGGCTATGCAGGCTATTATAGAAGATTCATTGAAAACTTCAGTAAAATAGCCCAACCTCTGTTTAAACTATTAGCAAAAGATATTGAATTCCACTGGACAAATGACTGTCAAAATGCATTTCAAAATCTGAAAGAAAAATTATCAGTTGCACCCATTCTCCGTGGGCCAAATTGGTCTTTGCCATTTCATATATCAACTGATGCATCTGATACTGCAATAGGTGCCTCCCTTGGACAGAAAGAAAACTTGTTCAATTATGCAATATACTTTATAAGAAAGAATCTAACACCTGCAGAATTGAACTATACAGTCACAGAGAAAGAAATGTTAGCCGTTATACATGCAGTAAACAAATTCAGACACTATATAACAGGATATCAAGTTTTCATTCATACAGATCATTCAACAATCAAATACTTGATGAATAAACCCATCACCAATGGAAGAATAACAAGATGGTTACTGTTATTGCAAGAATTTAATATCACAATACAAGACCGGCCAGGCAAGAAAAATCAAGTGGCTGACTTTCTGTCCCGCATACATTCACCCAATGATCCAAATCCGGTTGCAGATAACTTTCCCGATGAACACTTGTTTTCCATCACAGTAAAAACACCATGGTTTGCAGACATTGCAAACTATTTATCTTCTAGAAAGTTTCCAACTCAATTCACTAAAAAGCAAAGACACAAAATTGTTAGAGAAAGCTCTAGGTATAGTTGGGTAAATGGTGATTTATTTTATACTGGTTCAGATTTGATAATTAGAAAATGTGTGCGAGAAGATGAAATATTAGACATTCTAAGAGCATGTCACAATGAACCATGTGGTGGCCATTTTGCAGATAAACGAACAGCATATAAGGTGCTGCAACTGGGCTACTACTGGCCATCCATCTTCAGAGACTCTAAGAAATATGTCAAGCAATGTGACAGTTGCCAGAGAACAGGGAGACCAATCACAAAAGATGAGATGCCGCTGAAGCCACAGGTCCTCATAGAACCATTTGAGCAATGGGCACTTGACTTTGTTGGACCCATCAATCCACCATCAAATGGAAAGAAGTACATCTTAGTATGTACAGATTATGTAACCAAGTGGGCAGAGGCTAAAGCAGTGAGCAGAGCAACAGAAGATACAGTGGTCACCTTTCTTTTTGAAGAAATCTTTATCAGATATGGAGTACCTAGAAAAATTGTAACAGATCAAGAAACACAGTTTACATCAAAGCTGGTACGAGATCTAACAGAGAAATACAAGATCAAACATAGGAAATATACACCATATCATCCTCAAGCAAATGGGCAGGTTGAATCAACAAATAAATTCCTAGAAAATATCATGACAAAAACAGTACAGCTGAACAGAAAAGATTGGTCTGAAAAATTACAAGATGCACTATGGGCCTATAGAATCACATGGAAGAATACAACTGGTTTTAGTCCATACCAGTTAGTATATGGAAAAGAGGCCTTATTGCCTATAGAGTTTCAAATACAAACATACAGACTAGCAGCTGAACTAGGACTAGACCTGACAGAAGCACAACAGCAGCGGATCATGGAATTGAATCAATTGGATGAGCATCGTCAACAAGCCATAGAACATACTACATTGGTGCAACAACAAAGAATGAAGTGGCACGACAGATATATCAAAACAAAGAAATTTCGCAAGGGAGACTGGGCATTACTTTTTGACTCCAAGTTCAAAGACTTCAAAGAAAAGTTCACAACACACTGGCTAGGCCCATATGAAATTGACGAAATCTTCGACAATGGAGCAGTCAAAATCAAGACAATCGACCAGGATTCCACCTCCTTTATAGTGAATGGACATAGGCTCAAAGTTTATAATAGGCCTATCAGTAAAGAAACATTTATGAAACAACTGATAGAAGATACAGAATTGGAAGTCATGGCACACCAGGCTCAGCCATCTTCCAGTCCTGTAGTTGAATAAAAAAAACACATAAAAAAAATAAAATAATAATAATAATAATAATAATAATAATAAAATAATAATTTGTTTGCTAGTGAAAACCAGGCAACTGGCACTTAGCAAACATGAATTCATAGGGGAAAACCAGGGCAACTTGGACTCTATGCATTCCTTTTTCTTGTTCTACTGTTCTCACATAATTTCAATACAGGTACTCTCCACCAACAACTGACTTGAGGACAAGTCACATCTTAAACAAGGGGGAGACTTGCATCAGATCTTTAGCTGGAAAGCTGAAGTATAGAAGGAACTTGCATTGACAACAGAGGGACCTGAAATAAGAAATCATTACAGAGGGACCTGAAAGACCTGCCAATGTCAAAACAACATGTGCATATTCTGTAAGCAGTGCAGAGGAACCTGAAACAAAGAATCATTACAAAGGGACCTGACTAACAATTCAAGAACCAGAGCATGAAGAAAAAGGAGCAGCAATAAAGTTTACTTTTTGATCCATCTACAACATCTGATCAATTGATTTCATCTCACTTGTACAGACATCATCCAGGGGAGTATATGTATAGTCATTTTGTGCTTGAAATTCAAATTTTTCTTAGAAATTTTTAGTTTTTGTTAAGTTGAAATTAGTACCTGAGGATATTCATTATCATTTCATATCCTATATTCCCTATACATATCCTATAACCCTTATACATCATATTCCATTTCATTTCCATACATATTCCTTATTTTCATTAACCCCTAAGTATTTTTCTTTAAGAGCTTAAATACCAAACTGGGACAACTTTTCAACCTGCACATACAACTCAAGCATTAGTGATGGTGATAATTTTAAATATGACCTAAGATGGTCATTTTAAAATTATAAAGATATGCTATGTAATCTAAACAAACAAAAAAATCATGCGCTATATGGAAATCAAAGTAAATATATACCATAGTCCAAATGGTATGCATGCGCCATAGTCATATATATATATCATAACCCAAAGCGCATATAATACAATGGTATAAAACATATGGTATAGGATATAAGTGAAGGCATATGGTATAAAGGGCGCATATGATATAAGGAACGGTGGACGGCCACGCGCAAACCATATGGCACGACTGTGCATATAAGTATTGCGGTGGGGTATTGTCAAATGATAATTACATACACAATGCCGGAATATCATTGCACGCATGAGAACACGACGATGGCAATATTATGCGCATACCATTCAAAATAAAACAATGATTTGGCCATCCTCATGACACAGTCGGGTGACTGGTCAAACAGGACGACCATACCAACCACGCATCGTAACACCAATGAACGAAGAGGCGCACAGTACACCCATGAACTCGGTCAATTCATGACCGTTTGATTGTTTAGACCTCAGTCCTCATTTCCAAATAGCTCAGAGAGATGGTGTTTGAAGCTGCAAACTAGTGAAAAGAAGGGAGAAGCGAGTTTAGGCGGATTTAAGAAGGAAAATCATCCCGGTTTTAACGTTCAGAGATCACCGATTTTTGGGATTCAATCAGGTAATGGAATAATTGTTTAAGCTCGGCAAACAGTGGAAGTATACGTTGTGACTATCTTTTATTAATGGTTATGTTACTCTGCTCTTGCCACCAGTCAATTGAACGGTTGAACAGGGATTTGGGGCATCGGATATTCCTCAAGCGCTCGTTAACAACAGGTAATGCCGAAACCACAGCACTAAATCAGTTGATTCACTGCGTAAATCATGGCATAAACTATTAGTGAATCGCGCAGCATTTAAATGTGAATTCATTGCATGGATAACACGTTAGGATCTGGCAAAATTGTGGAGTTTTAACGAGGTGCCGTGTTCATAACGAAGTCTATGAACAGAGGAGGCACCGAAATATGATTGTTATGGCGTGTTTATGCTGCATGGCGGTATTTGTTGATTGAATTGTGTGCGCTGTTGGTTGAATGCGCACTGCGCTTTGTTTTGTTGATTAAATTGTTGCGCGCTGATTCCATCAACACTTCAACAAACAGTCAATCCCTAACATGAAAACGCCATATGTCTCTGTTATGAACCCTTGCTGCCTGCGTGTTTTTGTTTTAACCGAAACAGGGGATTGAAGTTTCTAAGGGCCGAACGAGCCATGCCATGTGCGATTTTGATTGCCAAAGGGAGTTCAATTGCCGAGCCATTTTAAAACTCAGATTAAATGCGCTGTGTTTTTTTTATCATTTGTGTTTTGAGGCCGAGAGCCATATGCATGCACTGTAGTCAAAACACTCCTTATTTTTCTTGATTGTACATACACAGTGAACTTATGGTTTGATTTTGGCAACAGTATAAGGCGATGAGCATACATAGAACATTGTTTGCATATGTATTTTGTTTTCAAGAACAGAGATTAGCATATTGACAGGGGTATACAGGTGTTTTCTTGCTTGAACAGGGAACTAAAACAGTGCTGTTGCAGAGAAAGAATAAACAGAGGTTAAGGAAATCAGAGTTAAATTGTTGAGAGGAGGAAGGTAAGCTTCTTTGCTTTAAAAATTTCGTTTTGAAAACGAACAATAGTTATATTTTTATTGTCAAGATGAAATTAGTAACAACAGAGGCATTCATTCATTGGTTTTCAGAAACAATGTCAGATAGAGTAGAGCCAAAATTTCAGATAGAGAGCTGGGGGAAGGAAACTATAGAAAAACTTTACCAAGCAGGGATGATAAGCTTTTTACAAAAATTTGATGGCCACTCTTAACAGATAACCAGGGATTTTATAAATAACTTCAGTCAAGACCAGACACGGGTAGGAGATGTCATTATTCCTGTAACCCAGGAATATCTTTCCCAAGCTTTAGATCTACCCATGATAGGTGAGAAGTATTACAAGGGCTTGCACTTCAAGGAGAAAGCTTGGAATTTCTTTCTTGAGAAGAACCGGAAAGGAACTTTTGATAGAACAAAAGGGATACCCAGGGAATGGTTCAATGAACCATGGGGTGAGTTGGTTTTGGTCATCCAGAAGTTTTTGACTTGTGATAGAGGATATAGCGTTGCCCACTTGTATCATGTCAGACTTCTACAGCATATTAAGGGAGAGGATAGGATTAACTTGCCTTACTTCCTATATAGGAGCCTCTTGAGAATGATTGAAACAGTAAAACATGAACATAGGCCTAAAGCAGGACGGATTTACCATCAAGGATTGATCAAAATCCTAGTTGAGTATCAGGTGAGGTCACAGGGCATAGTATGGAGAGAGTTCATGTCTAAAAATCAGTTCATTGAACAGATTAAGGAAGTACAGGATAAAACAGAGCAGGAAAACAGAGGATTGATGAACTCACCCTTGTATCCCAGAACAAGAGCTAAACAACAGAATAACATGGCCATGCAGGAAAATGAAACATCTGTTATGTCTATTCCTAGAAGATTTAGGAATAAAAGTCCCATTGACTTAGACAAGAAAGAAGAAACATATTCCCCAAGACAACAAGAAGAAAATGACATTGCACAAGAAGTATTTGAGGAGGATTCTTCATATGATGATGCAGCAGCAGCATCACTAATGAAAACAACACAAGATTTTGAAAAAGAAATCAATGTTGGAAGAATCAGGGACTTAACTGACCAATTGGAAATTAGCAAAATTGTGGAGAAACAATTAAAAGAGGAAAACAAGGCAAATAAGAAAGATAATGCTAAATTGGTTAAGGAAAATGAAAAATTAACAGAAGAATTGGGGAGATTGAAACGGAAAAATAATCTACTTTCTAAGCAACCATTTAAGTGGTTAAAGGAAAAGAATATGTGGCAGACAAGGTATGAAAAACAGAAGGTCAAAGCAGCTTTGTTCAGGGAAAGACATGACACAGGTTTGGATTGTTTGGCCAGAACAGCACAACAGGAAGCATCTACAGGTACAGCATCTACTACAGAGAGAAGAAGGTCAAAGAGGAATAAGCAAGCATGGGGACATGCTTGATGATAAGCAAGGGAGAGATGTTGGGCCTTAGTTTTGGTCTTATTTTGCTCAAAGAAACTTACTAATCCATATATTTCCAATTCATTTTCCCTTCATTTATTCCATTTTTATATATATTTGATATCTATTCAGGTATTTAATTTTAATTTTTCAATTTCTAAAGTTTTTATGAAAGTTTGGTTTTTAGTGCAAAATTGGCAGATTCAGAAATTCCCGTAATAGCTCTATGGTTGATGTGGTTGCAGGACACTTGAGCACGAATTGAATGCATGGATGGACAGCTTGGGAACTAGGATTAAGCCATCTATGCTTAGTTCGAACAGAACAAGCTTTATTAGGCCCATTTGGTGCTAGTCAATCATGACTAGTCATTCAGAAATCCCATAGAAATAGGGCAGTTTTGAGATTCTATGGGATTGGTCATATTTCTTGGGATAAGAGTAATTAATTCGACTTAGATAGGTGGATGAGAGTATATGGGTTTTTTTGAGTGAATATAGATCAGTTTGTTTCATGAGACTTCTTATTTAAATCCAAAACTTTGATGGCTTATGTATTAAACTTAATATACTTTTATGCTGTGACACTTTTGGATTGAGGAGATAATTTGAAGACTTATGTTATTATTATTTTGCTGTTCAATTCTATGGATGTGTAACTGAATTTAAGCTTCTGAGATCACCTCTCAAGTGTGCAAGGCAAGGGTGGAAGGGCCCCCATTCCAAGCTAAGTACACTTCCTTGTTAACTAGTTTTATTTCCTTGTAATCTGGTTATTGTAGAACTGGTTTTTCAAAGCTTTATTTCAGATTGCTTCATGGTTCATGCATCATGATTGATTTCATTAGTTCATAGCTTATTCATCACTTTATCGAGTTGGAAAAACAGGTGTTCAAGTTGAGCATCCCTTCTACTAAAATGATGAATTAAAACTAGTTTCCTTTGTTTGAATGCAAGTAGTTTCTTATTGAGATTTTGATATTGAGATGAATGAATTATGATGGAATACCTTATGTGTCTCTTAAGTTAAGAGTTTCTTTCATTAATAATTTATCCATCTTAAGCTCTTGGTTTTAATCTCTGATTCATTAAGTGGTAATTGAGGTGAAAGCGGACTTCTTGAGTCAAGAACCATTTCAATATTCTTCCTCTTTTTAAACTAATTGAATTAGAATTATAGGATGTATTACTTTCAGCTTTTGAATAACTTATCTTTCAAGGTTTGATTACATCTGATGTTCACATATAGTGAACTTTCCTCAAAGCATAAACAACCCGGATTGATAAGAAATAATTGTGTTAATTTAGGTACATAAATTAGCTCAACAGCTAGCCCTGGTGCAAGATCTGTTCTGCACTAAAAATCAACAGTCAAGGTAAGCATTTAACTATTAAATAACATAGGAGGTAACGATGAGTTACAAAAGTAATTCTAAGTAGAAAATCACATAATAAATAGTTATTAAATGCTAAGTTAAGTAAAAATTTGTAATATATAAAGTTAATGCAAAATGTGTCATCGTTTTTGCACTAGTGCAAGATGAGGGCGCATAAGATAGGTAAAACAGGGTAAATTATTAAGATTTGGAAAGGGAAAAATGGTCAAAAAGGGTGCAAATTAGAGGACCAACACTATGTCTATGAAATTCAATTTGGTCCAGCTCATGAAAATTTTTATTGTCTACTTCAAACTCCACCTTTTTATAATCTTCCACTGTCTTTGGTGCTGAAGTAGTTGGTTGCAAAAATGACATAATCATCTTATTTGTAGAATAATCAAAGGTTGTCAGTAGCCTATTTTTATTCCCTGGTTTTTTCTTGAGGAATTGAGAATATATTTCTGATTTGATTTCCTCATTCTTCTTCTTTATCTACTTATATCTCTCCTTGATGTCTAAATCCTTTTCCTCAGTTGTTTGTGAGGAAGAGGCCTCCACATTTTTTGGCTTTTCAATCATTTGAGTATCATCTTTACCTGTTGTTTGCTCTTTTTCAATCTCTGCAAGAGTTTCATTGACTATCACTATTGCTTCATCATTATTTACCTCTGGCTCATTTGTATCTTCAATATCAATTACTTTTTCTTTCCCAACTGAATTGAATTTAAGCCTTTTATTATAAATACGTTTGAATTTATTTTCTGTAGTTGTTTCTGTTGTGTATGCTCCTTCTTCTCTGCCTCTTTTTGCTGAAGTCTCTCGATGCTTTACAACTTCAAGGGCTTGTGTTGTAACCATTTTTCATGCTAACTCTGTATCAGTAGTTGTATCTATCAGTGTGTTCTCCACCGATTCTGCTTGATTGGAAAACTTCTCAATACCTGGCTTAAGTTCATGTATGAAGGGTGTTAGTTTACATTTTATCCTTAAATTGCTCAAGATCCCTTGAGGATCATAGTTCCATGGAAAAATTTCTTGAAATTTATACTTTCCTAGTCTCTTTGTGATTTCTTTTTCTACCTCTTTGTTGTTTATGATGAAAGGACCAATCTGATTCTTTAGCTTGAATTGAGTCTTTTTCCTAGTAGCTAAGAAGTTAATAGAGTTAGAATTGAGAATTTGTCTTAAATACTCCAATGCAAAAATTCTCATGCTCATATATTTTGGCAACTTATAAGGAAATAGGTTGGATCCAAAAATTCTTATCTCTGTATGCTTTTCATAAAGAAACCAGTCTCCCATTTTATTCTGTTCTGATAGTTGCAAGATTCTTTTCATTTCTTCATTGACTCTAGACTGCTTTGATTTGTACAAAATGTTCATTGTTGGATGTAGGAAAAGGTCTGAAAAATCTGTATAAGTGAATTTACTGCCCTCTTTCCTAAGCAAGGAAGTCCAAAATATAATGGTCAGAGGCTTTCCCTCTAAGTCCATCTTTTGCAATGAAATTGGAAAAGTATCATCTTGGAAGAATAAAAATAAGTGAAACAAGTAGGATGAGTATCTAAAAACCCCTTCAATGGGTAGTTTGGTCAGCTGATGATGAATACTGTCTGCTATGAATCTGGCATAATAAAAAATGATTGCCGGAGGTTGGCCTGGAGATAAGGTGGATAGAAAGCCTAGAATGGATTCATCAGTGAATCCATCTGTAAAGTATCCCAGTATAAAAGATATCATTGAGATAATATGTCTCGACTCTTCAGGAAATTTGGAAATAGAATAAGGAGGGTTTATTTTAGGAATGTCAACATGGGAAGGCAAAAAGTTTTGAAATATCATAAACTTCTTTGGGAAATCCAGGCCTAAGTACAGTTGGGTCAAAGTTTCTTTAGATAGGGGGATTGATTGAGGATTAGACTGTAATTGCAGCATTTTATTTATTGACTCTGCTATGATGGTAAAAAGGATTTCTTTGTTAGCATTAACAATGGCCCTTTGGTCTGGTTCATAATTTTTTTGACATAATCTAACAAGGTCTTCTCCAGGGTGGGTCAATGGAACTACATATTTTGGCAAATGAGTCTCCCAAATGGGCATTTCATCCTTTTCCAAGTATTTATCATAACACCAATTATGTATTTCTAAGAGGCTGAATTCTACAACAAGATCAACAATCTTGTAGTCCATATCAGTCAATGGAAGGGTTTCTACAGCAGCTACAGGTGGATGGAGGGGATTTACTGATACAGTGGATTTAGAAGTGAGGAATGGAGTAGATTTAATAGCTTTAGATGTTACAGATTTAGGAGGTTTGGATCCTCCAGGATTGTTTGGTTTCGAACCTCCAGGTTTAGCTATGATCTGCTTTTTGGTCATTTTGGAATAACTACTACAAGCTTAAATTGTTTGCAGGAGTTTTTTTTCTTTGTCAGAGGATATAAACTCAGATAAGTCAGAAAACAAGAATTTCCTGAATAGATTGGTCTGCAAAAAAGGAGTTTTTAAGATATCTGAAGGCTTTACACCCTTTTCTGTATTTGAAATTGATCTTCAGAGGTCACAAATTGAGGAGATTGGCTTCAAAAGTGGTTTTTTCAAACCCAAAATTTTCTGGGAAAAATTGGCCAGGGTTCAGCCTGTTTTGGGTGTTTTTGGGCAATTTCTCCGGTGAGTTCTTCTAATTAAAAGATTGTTTTACTTATGGAAAGTTTAGAATTGACTTTGTAGGGTTTTAATCTGATGAAAAATACCTTAAATCGCAGGTATTTGGATGCTTGAAAGGGTTTCAGAAGTTCGAGGCCGAATGTGAGGTCTGGTTCAACTTGCTGGAGCAGAGAATGGCTTTTTCGGTCTTCAAATAGGGAATCTGAAGTCAAATTTGATTTTCTATGGGTATAAATCGATAATTTTGGATAAAGGGTTCTCGTACAGTTTATCAAAGCTTTTTACAGTTTTAAATGCGCAAATAAACATCAAAAAATGATATATCAAAGGTTTTAACCTTTGATATGAATCATCATAAAATGCATTAAATGCAGGTCTAATCCACTGGCGGGAGTGGTTTGGATTTTCAAAAAATGAAACTGTTAGCAGTTTTCGCGTTGAGCTCCGGCGGTAAGTAGTTTTTGTTGAAACAAACGCGATCCTATGAGAGGATGCCACGTCGCAGGAGGCGGAATGGGTAAAACAACCCATTTTGCGTCGGTTTTGGCTTTGGGAAAACGATCAGTTTGTGAGCGCGACATCGATCTTGCGCCATTAGATCTGTGGAAAAGAAGCAAATGGTCATGATTTTCTTGGGAAGGTGAGGTCGAAAAGATGGTGGGACTGGGGTTTAAACCTTTTGTTTTTAAATGGATAAAGGTTTAAAGTATGTGTAAGCGGGGCTTTTGTATACGGGATAATATAAGGTTAAAAGGGGGTTAAATGATGGTATATATATATATATATAAGAGTTTTTATATATATGGGCGTTGGTGCATGAGGCGGGGTTATATGGTTAACTATGGTTTAGTCTATGTAAAGCTTGGGGCTTTACATAGCGGGGATAAGATACAAAGGAAAAGTTTAATTTCAATGGAAAATAAACCTTAGTCTTAATCGTGATAGCACCTCGGGTTAAAAGCTTATGTGAGTAAAGGTTGGTAAGTGTATTTCAAAGGCACAGGGGTTGAACCTTTATAAAAGACTTTATCTGTCTTTAACACTTAGGATAAAAATGTGATGGGCGGTGTTATCACTATTAAAATTTTATATACTTGGTCAGTTTATACTTGCTCCTAAGTCATGGTATTAGATAGGGTTTGAGTCATTTTTATGTTTTATAGGGTCTAAGCCATAGGTTACAAGTCTCATTTCATCACCAAATTAAGTTCATAAACCTTTCTTTACCCTTTAGAAATCTCATACCACGTTTTGAAAACCATATTTTAAGTTTTTTTTTTTAATAAGCTACGGAACCACGTTTTCATAGTGCACTCAGTGTAAAAAATTGCTTCTGCACTATGAAAATGCTGGTCTTTTCGCAGCGCAAAATCCCGAAATCACGTTACCAGTGCTACAAAATCAAGGATTCAAAATTTTTTGGTTTAGCTATCACATCCATCAATTTTGGGTTAAATTTTCATGATTAGGTGTCAGTCTACGAATCCTCCCTCATGCATGCAACCATCCAAAACAATTATGAAATCAATATGTGATTTGTTAGGGGTCATTTGTCATTGGTCCTTTCAAATTTGAAAAAGGGTTGGTTATCATCGATTTTATCTCATGCAAAGAAAACACTGCATGCATATCTATTGTTTGAAAGATGAGCTCATGATGAGAAACCATAGCTTTCCTTAAGTTTTCAAGCGAGGCAGAATTTTAATCAAGCGAGGCAGAATTTCAATCAAGTGAGGCTGAACCTAATTGATGTTATGTCAGCAATTTTGATACTTTCTAATCCAGTGAGTTTGAAAATAATTGTTGGTTGAAGCAGGATTTCTAGTCAAGCAAGGCTGAACCAAATTTTCAAGCGAGTTAGTTCATCCAACCAGGAGGTTTATTACAGGTTTGCTAAAGACATAGGGTTTTCAGGAGGAAGATAAAAGAAGAAAAGAGAAATCACAGGTCTGGTCACTGTCTGAGAATAGAACCTGAAGGTTTAGAAGCTCTCAAAAGACATAAATCTGTTGAAGAAGCCTTCAAGAAGGTAGGGTGTTGGAGGTTCTGCGAAAAGCTTCAAGGAGGGAAAAATTAGGTTACTAAAGATTTTGTTATGAACTTCACAGGGTCAAACACAAAGGCTAGTTTTCTCAATTTACCAATTTCTCCTGAAGTTATATCAGAAGTCACAAAAATTCCAAGGGGGGAAGATAGATGGTTCAAGAATTTTAGGTTTGAAATGCAACCCTGCAAAATCTTTTTGAAACCAGAGTTTATGGATACTGATTTGAACACAGATGCGCCAAGAAGTTATGTCAAGGATGCATTTTCCAATCTACTCTACAACATCCAAAGGTACTTCACCTGCAAAGGGAGATACCACAAGGTGTACACTTATCACTTTAAACTCTTATTGCATTTCACAGGAATGATCTCTCTAGAATTACCTTTCTTTCTATTTCTAAGTCTGGCCAAGATGGCAGACAAAGTACAGATGAAAACTCAGGCATGTGAAACCTCATTATTTCATCATGGTCTAGTCAAGTTAATAGTTTTGCATGAGCTTTAGAAAGTGAATAGAGAATGGTCTGCATTTCTCTTTTTGAGTGGAATAGGATTTGAAGGAATAGGTGCTAGCCCTCAAGTCAAAGAAACATCTTCATCAAAGACTACTGAACCTGCAAAAACAAAATCAAGGAGGGTTGTCAAGATTAAGCCTAGGAAACAGGTTAAGGAATCAATGATAAACACATCATTGAATATCCAAACGACTCATCAATCCACACAGAAGAAGAGAACTCATGTCAAAGAGCCAATTCAGGAACAATCAACTAGTTAAATAGCTCAGAAGAAGTTGACTAGGAGTCAAAGGTCAAACGAGAAGGGTAAAGCCGTGGTCACAAATGAAAACTTGGAATTAAGAGGTGACATGAATGATATATTACAAGCTATTGACATTGAAGAGCCTCCCCTGGTTCAAGCAGATTTCATCAAACTAGATACAGGTGGCAAATCAAATAAATTGAGAACATCCAAAAAATTAGATTTTGAGGATGAAGTGTCAGAGTTTGTCTTTAAGCCTAGAAAACCCTTGACTAGGCAATCTAAGAAATTGCAGCAGCTAGACATGGAGATAATCCAAATAGGGGGTGAGGATACAAATGTTTTTGAAGAACCCATAAATAGATCATCTCCAATGCTTGAAGAAGATAGAAATAGAGTTTTTAATACTCAGAGAGAAAAAAGTAGTTATGAGGAGGTTAAAGACAAACTCAGGCTCACAAACATTGAAATTGATAAATTGAAGAAGAAAGTGAGAATGCATGTTGTAGAAAGGTCAAACTTTGAGGGTTGAAAGGTCTGTGGGAGCTAGAAAAGGTTTCAAACATTGAGTCAATCAGCAGTCAGGATTAATTCTTCATATGGACCATCCCTGCAATCAAGGAAGAAAAGTTCATAAGGATGGTTAATACCAAATTAATATCTAATAATAGAAG
The DNA here is from genome assembly GCA_034641835.2 of Pinus albicaulis. NCBI lineage: Eukaryota > Viridiplantae > Streptophyta > Pinopsida > Pinales > Pinaceae > Pinus > Pinus albicaulis. The sequence continues at coordinate 1,371,270,512 of CM076579.1, read as the reverse complement.
GATTAAAAGGTAGGTTGAAGATCTTGAGATACAGCTAGCTAAGCCTGAAGATCAACCACAGTAAAAATGAGTGTAAACAGTAAGTGACATCTCCTAACACATTTTTGGGGTTATGTGGAAACATTTCATTTTTTAAAGCAGTTCAGAGTTGATTTTTGTTGATTATGAGAACTTATATATAACTGAAAGGATGGTATTAATGGTTGGAAACTCAATTTTTTGGAAAAAGATGTGAAAAGATAGACACAACAGTTTCGTAGCGCACTACAAAACTGCTGTAGGATGCAATAAGAACAATTTTGCAAGGTTTCAAAGGGAGAAAGGTTTTTTTTTTTTAACCTTGATGTTGTTGAAGAATGTATAAAGATCACAAGTGAAGGTCCAATGGAAAAACACAGAAAAATGAGGGTTCCAAGTGAATTTTTCAAAGGTAAAGTCATGCGCTACGAAAAACAACAGACAATTTCGTAGCGCAGCAATGTTAACAATTTTGGCACTCCTTCAAAAGTTTGGTTTGGGCACAGCTGGAAGTGTGAAGTCACATGAGTTTAATAAGACTTTGCCACATGTTTTGAGCACAAGTTAGTCAGCAGATGGTTTGAAGAAACATAAATGAAGCACTATAGCTATTTTTTAGGGAGCAAGTTCCTATCTTTTAGGGCAGATAAGAGGCAAATCAATACAGTCAAACAGCAAGGAGATGGACCTCATCAAGGTCGAAGTTTAGGGGGAGCAGCTGTCAGATAGAAGATTTAATATTTGGATAAGTTTGTTAAGTTATAATAAAGAGTTTTAATCCTAGTTGTATTAAGACTCTAGAACAAACAGTTTAACTGTCAGATGTAATTAAAAGTTTGTTTTAGCAGTTGATAGGTATCAAGCTAGAAAATTTGAATTTTCTCAAGTGATTGGAGAGAATCCAAGAATGTAATGATGACTTTATAAAAGACAAGAAGTTGAATTGCATAGGGTTGGAAATTTTCATTAACAAGCATACTGTTTTGTTGTAGAAAAGACTGTGTTTTTATTATTAATACAGAGATATTGGTTTCATCACTCAGGATTCAGAAAGGGTTATTGATGTTTTATATTCTCATGGTTTTCCTCTTTCAATTACTTGCAGTGGCATGAATGTATGTTACTTAGAATTCAATGAAGGTGCTCTAACTTCCTTCATATGTTCATGAACTATGTTTACTTTCTGTCCTACTATTCTGTTGATGCATCTAAACCCTAAAATGCCCTGACTTCTATATGAACATGATATTCATGTTTTTTGAAAACACATTTGACTCCATAAGCCCAATAGATGTTTTTTGATTAGTAGTACAACCAGTTATCCATTTTTATCCATTTTACTCATATATTTATCCATCTAATCCTTATTTAAAAATCATAAACCTATTGAGAGAGCCCTCTCAGGTTGAGGATGCTAAGCCTCAACTAAAAGTCTAGTTTGAAATAGTTACACTGAGGTAGCCTGACCAACAGCCTATCAGGTCCTATTTTGGTGATAACAGGTGGGGCAATGTTTTTGCATTTCCAAATACATAGGATATGTGTGGAAAGCCATATTTTCATTATTTATTTTATTATATAGTTTTTAGACCATTGAAGGGTCTAATAACCATAGGGGGCGAGGTATTTAATTAAGGTTAGTTTTAGACCAAAGGGAGCATTATTTGGGTTTTTAATCTTAGCATGTGTCATATATTGCCCCTCCCAAGCATGCAAGCTAGCTAATAACTTTGGTCCAAAATCTTTATAATAGTGGGTTTAAGGGGGTATTTTAGATAAAGGGAATTATATAGATAGGATAAGGTATTTTTAGGGAATTAATAGCATAAGTTAAAAGTTAATATGACAAGGGGAGATGGAATAAACAAAAATACACTAAATGACCAAGTAGAGTGAATAAATAAAATCAAAGCTTATTATTTCATCATTTCGCTAATTTACTTAGGATAGAGTGTTTTTTGAGGGTTTTTGTATTCTTTATGAATGAAAGAAGTTAATTAAATGGGATTTTAGGTCTCATTAAGTAAGAAGGATTCTTTACTTATGAAGATGAATTAAATGTATGAATGAGGGATGAATAATGGTAAAGGGGGTTTTATCATAAGAATTCAACATTTTCCACTATCCAGTCATCAAGCCTTGGGTCCGACCCCAACAAAAGTCAGAGAAATGATCTGAGCCTTTTCGACTGGTAGTATAGAATACTGAGTACTTATAGGGAAATGGAAATTAGTGATTTTTAGCCCGGTGATGAATATTACATGCTTTTTTCCACTTCTTTCTACCTAACCAACATTACTCTAACATTTTTTCTTCCTTTTGGCAGGTGCATTTAAGCTTTCAACCTTGAAACATTTATTCTTTTGAAAGCATAAACCATCTAATTCTACCTTATTTCATTCGAGGGCTCAGATTAAATTGTTGAGCTCCTCATTATTCTCTACCTATCAACTGATTGGTCAGGATTAAATTTTTTGACGAATATTTATTCACTATCTAAAACATGGAAATTGAAAACATGACAAGTCAAGTTTAAACAGTTTAACTCATCATGGATTATGGCATTTATTGACACTCTGCCATAATTTATTTTCAAAAAGTAAAAAATAGTGGCATTTGGAATTGCACACTTTCATGTTTTATTCTCATATTTTTTTATTTGGGGTATATATTTTTTAAGTCCTTTGATCTTTCTTTTAGGACTTTTACCCTCTTTTTGATTTTTTGATTTTTTTAATTTTTTAAAAATATGGGAAAACAACTTACAGAAAGCAAGGTATGTACATATTTTACAAGACTATCAAAAGTCAATTCAAAATTATGAATCCTATATTTATAGGACCCTAACATAGCCCAAGATCATTATATACTCTACACTTGTCATAAGTGGAGAGAAGGACAACGTGGGGTAGGCTCTTTTGTCTACCATGTTCAGATATTCAACCCACCTACATTGCAGGAGCTAGAGGTGGAGGAGGATTTGCATGAGTTACCATTTTGGAGGGTGGATCATTTTGTATGGATGATAGCTTGGGGATGGAGGATCCACATGGGAATGATGATTCCCAATACATTTTAGATCCCATGTCTCAAAGGGACCTCTAGACAACACCTTATTGCCTCCTTGAGTACTGTACTTATTCATGATGATAGCTATTTAACTAGCTTGCATGCTTGGGAGGGGAAATATGGAGATTTATTGATGAGACAACATCTCATTCCTTGGAGGAGCTTATCATATGTGGATGCTACAATAGGAGGAGAGGAGATCTCTCAGTTCTATCCTTGCAGTTGCTTGAGGACAAGCAACATTTGGGAGGGGAGGACTGTAATATTCCAAAATTAGCATGCACCTAATTGGAATATTGAATTTTGTTGTTTACACTTAGGAGATGAAGAAATGGGTAAGGAGGCCCATGCATTTCAGAAGTAGGAATAAAATCCCTCATAATTTGAAAAGGGATCATCATAGGAGCCAGATTTCACACCCTCATGTGTGAAAAGGGACATTTGCATGTGGACAAGGTCAAGTGTGACCAAGTCAATAGCGCTGGGATAAGAGGTGGAGATCTTCTTTGGAGACAACGAAGTGATAGTGGGAGGAAGATTCCTTGGTAGAGGAAACCCTAATGAGTGGGATCCAAGGTGAGAGGGCTTCCATTTGTATAAAAGGAGGGCAAGGCATCCATAACAAAACATGTTATGGAGTATTGAATTTGTGGTCTAGTTAGACTATTGTCCTTTCCTCAACTATTTAGTTGAGATTGTTGTGCTGCTTAGCACAAGGCATTCGTGTTTAGGAATTCCTTCTCCTTTCAAGAGAGGCATCTTGAGGGATCTTGTACTTCATTTCTCCACATCTAGGCTCAAGGCCAAGCCACCTCCTTCAGCTACAACATCATTTCTGCTGAAGTATAACGTTGTGTTGCAGGGTGTTGCAGAGGGGGTTTCACAACACCACTTCCAGAGCTTGTTTTTCAGAGGAGGGAGCATCTATTCCTTTGGAAGATCAGTGAGGAAGATTCTGGAGCATATTTCATATCTTGGCACTTTTCCAACCCATTTTCTTTCACCTACTACGTAGTATCCCTCAGTGATGGCGTTATTTTCAGAGAGCATTTGTAGTGAGGGTTTGCAGTGATTGTTGGAGGGTGAGATATTCAGTGTTAGGATCATCCTTTCACTTGGAAGATCCATTAGAGGAGGTTTTTTCATCTTGTGCATCAACTTCAAACATCTCCATCTAGTTCTTGAGTTGTAGCTGCTATTCATTCCTAGGACTGTAACTCCGACATTTTTGTCGTTTTGCATATTTCAGGAAATCCTTCTAGGATTGTCTTGAAATTGTGTTTGGGAGCTTAGATATTCACTCCAAACATTGTATGAACCATATATTTGTAGATTTATGTTATTTTACATTCCCATGTAGCTATGTACCATCTATGACTGCGCTGTACATGTTCATGAGAATTCTTCAATATAGCAGCATTTCACTTTTGGCATATGTATTCATGGGAGGTTTGTTTGCCTTGATTATTTGAGTTGTATTGCACTTATTTGCTGCTGATTTACATAATAAAATGGCTCCATGGTTTTCATACATTTTGGTATGATGTTATTCACTGTTATTTCTAGTTTTTTTTTCATGTATTGTTGCATCCCCATTTTGGGATATTACACTATGCTACATGACCAAGGCTTGCCACTCTATTTGTGGGTAGAGGCATGTAACAAAACAATCTACTTGGAAAATTGGAGTCCTTATTGGATTCTTGGTATGATTACATTGGAGGAGGCTTTCTTGGGGATAAATACATATGTGTCTCACTTTAGAATTTTTGGAGCCTCTGTTCACTTCCATGTCTCCAAATATTTGAGGAAGAAGCTTGAGTCAACAAAAGATTTGGGATTTTTGTGGGTTACACCGAAACTCCACAAAATTACAATGTGTTCTTACCATCCCTTAGAATGACAATTGTGTGAAGGGATGTAAATTTTTATGAGGAGAAAGAAATGTGGTGCTCTCTTAAGAGGGAGCTTCAGATCCCACCAGAAGAGGAGATTTTAGCTCCAAATTAGGAGCCTCGGGAAGTTGTGGAGCACCCACAAATAGAGGATTAGAGGAGGCAGAGTGGAGACATCCACTCAAGCAGAATCATCTAGAGAAGGTATAAAAAGAACCAAGGAAGTTAATGGACTCGTGAGCGATGCGAGGGAGAATGTGGGAGCTCCTTCAAATTTGTGTAGAAAAAGGAGGTCACCTAATAAGTACACTGGATACATGGATCTAATGACTAAACTTGTAGAGACTGAGCCATATTATTTTGAGGAATCAGTTGAGAAACCAATTTGGATTGATGCAATGGTGGAATAATATGAATCCATCATAAATAATAGTGTTTGGGAAGTGGTCCCAATACTGGCAGATAAATCAGTTGTGAGTTCAAGATGGATCTTCAAGTTTGAGCATGTAGCAGATGAAATCATAGAGAAGTATAAGGCCAAATTTGTGGTGTTGGGGCCCTTGTTTTGTTTAAGTTTTGAATTTTGAACTTGGACTCTTTTTGAGTTGCGGAGGGAATACACACAGCTAACGCGACCTCACCGCGCGGCCAGAAGTTGCGGAGCTAACAAGGCGGTGCGGAAGCACTTGATAACTGAAGATGGAACAGAAAGAAGTACAGATGAAAGAGATACAGCAGCAAACAGGAAGTAGAACATGCAGACATCAGAAGAGAAGTCGGGAAAAGTCAGAGCAAAGACGCAGAGAAGCCGCCAGTCGCGACGAGCGGGTGAATAAAAGGCAATCACCCGGCTGAAGAAGAGAGGTTGGTTGATTGGTTGATCGGTTGCTGTTGCGGGATGATTGAATGCAGGAGCAGCCGCGGAGGAATCAGACTTGTTCTCTCAATTGGTCTCTACTCTCTATGTTTTGTATTCTCTGTTCTTAGATCCATCTGTATCTGATTTATGAGTTATCAAGAAGGAAGCTGTATAGTCATGTACTTGGCTGAAGAATAATATAAAGAAGGATTGCTGTCTCTATGGCTTGGGTTATGGGTTATGATGTGTTTCCACTGCTTTAAATTTTTAAGTTGCGACTGTCTGTATACTTGATTGGTGATCTTGCATGAATATTCTGGTATATGTAATGGATTCTCTTTCTTTCTGTGGTTGCGGGTTTCTTCCTCGTCTGTGATTTCTTCCCTTTTTCCCATGTGGTCGCGGCACGCCTCGGGTGAGACGCTCTGTTCTTCCTGAGCAGGGTGAAAATGCTGGCGTGTTACTAGACTACTCCGGACCCTTGTTGGCCACAACCCTGTGAACCTGGGTCTTGCCCGCGAGACCTTATTTTTCGCCAACAAATGGTTCCGTTGCCGGGACCCGCATGTTCTGAGGGGATCTAGATCATGGTCTCGAGGATCTTTGAAGGAGCAATGCGGCGATGGTGGGATGATCATCTCGACCATTTTATTACTCAGCAGGCGGAGCTGATCAAGAAAAAGGAGGCGGTGGTCAGAGAGCTTGTTCTTTTCTCTGACTCAACTAGCGATACGTACGAAATTTTCTGGGGAAGGTTTCCACCCAGTTCTCTTTCTTCCTATGGTTGCGGGTTTATTCCTCGTACGCTGATTTCTTCCCTTTCCCATGTGGTCGCGGCACGCCTCGGGTGAGATGCTCTGTTCTTCCGAACGAGGTGAAAATGCGCAGAGGCGTGTTACTAGACTGGGACCCTTGTTGGCCTGACCACACGACGAACACAGGTCTTGCGCGAGACCTTATTTTTCGCCAACAAATACGTTCAGGATGGAGTCATCCGATATAACTTTGATGGGATGCGGGCTGCCCAGCAGCCTGCCGCGACCAGTGCAGGTGGATCTTCCACAGTTGCGGTAGCGACAACCACAGAGGCGGCCGGGAGCGCAGCGACCCTGCCCGAAGCGCTGGTCCCCATTGTGGAGCATATGAATGACCAGGTCCGAAGACTCAACGTGGCCACCCAGGTTGTTTCTAGTACCGCCCCTATATTTCCTTCGTTTAATGAATTTCTTCTTAACCGGTCACTTGGTCTCTCCCACACTGCTTCCCTCACTTCCCCAATTCCCACTTCCCTGTTCACTTCTGCCACCCCCATTATCACGACAATGGGTGAACCGGGGCCCGAACCCGATTCCTCTGGGCCACCCCCTCCCAAGCGGGCCCGTATTGCAGATCCCGTGGTGGACCTTACGGAGGACGATCCGCCAGTCACGCCGCCCACAGCTACCTTGATCCCGGAGGAACCGCTGATTGACCCAACGGATTTCCTTAACCTTCGTTTCCCTCCCTCCTCGGTCACTCCATCCACCGCCCCCTCCACCAGCAGACCACACGCCCCTTCCTCCAATCCGTCCACTTCCTCAGCCACTGTGTCCGATTCCTTGATCCGGGACCTCTTCGGCGGTGACCACGGGGCGGAGGTCACCTCCAGTACTGCCGCGGTGGTACCTTCTGTTGACCCCGTGGCCACGTCCCAGGAGCCCATTGCCACTACCTTTGTTCAGCCAGACAGAGTTGGGGTTGATTCCATCAGCCCTTCCACAGCGCCGACCACACAGCAGGACTGGCCAGAGCCTGATATGGCCACTTCGGTACAACAACAGACGCCGGTCCACCTTCCAGAGACTGCAGGCCGAGCAGCGGCCGAAGGACCGTTGTTACAGGAACCAACGCCTCAGCAGGATGCCCCGCGCACAACGACTGCAGCACAACTGAGTCCAGCACGGTTGTTTTTGCTCATTCAGCGGCCGGCCGGCCAGGCCGAGCAGATTCATGCAGAGCTACAGCGGCGATGCACTGAGCAGGGGAACCAAATCACGGCGCTTACTGAACAGCGCAATCAGCTAGTGCAGGAGAAGACCTACCTCCAGGAACAGGCCGACATTGTTAATCAGGCGCTTTCCAGCGTATGGCCGGAGGCACGGGCTCACCATGCTCCACTCCCTGCTCACATCGAACAAGACAGCATAGCCTTACAGGCTCGCCAGCTCGGGGATATCTTCACCACCATTTGCAGAGAGAACCAGGAACTACAAGCGGCGTTGGCCGCACGGCCTACCCTACCAGATCCACCCGTTGATTATTCAGGACCGGTCACTGCCAAACAGGCACAGGTAGTCAATCTACAAGAGACTCTCCATTCCACGACAGCAGCGGCTTCGGCCCTTCTACGAAGCTTGCAGGAGTGCTCCCTCGCACTGACAGTCAAAACGCAGCCCATTGCTGCTCAACTGCAACAACTCGCCACCCAAATTCGGGCGACCACGGACCAGGCCAGATTGGACCCGCTCTACGCTCAGACGGACGAGTTGGAACTTCAAATGCAGACGACAGAGGCCGCATCAGCCGCAACTAAGCACATCATCCGGGAGATGCGGCCGCCCCTTCGCAGCCATGCCGAGGCAATGCATCAGCTGGATGCCACTGCCGAGTCCCAACTCACCACACTGTTCTGGGATGCACCGATGCCCATGGACGAAGCTACCGCCAACCGAATTGTTCAAGACGCTGACCTGCTTCTGCAGAAATGGGAGCAAGCAGTTGCCACTTTCACAGAGCTTCGAGATGCAGCACTCCGCCGGGTCCCGGAGTTGGGGCCCTTGTTTGAATCAGCAGGTGGCGGAGTACAACAGGAAAGGGCAGCAGAAGAAAGAGCAGCAGAGCAGGGCACAGAGGCCGGCGAAGGTATGGAGGTAGAGGCTGTCATTTGCGATTGACTCGCGGACGAGTCAAAGGATTGTGGTCGGGGCCTGTTGGGGCCCTTGTTTTTGTTTAAGTTTTGAATTTTGAACTTGGACTCTTTTTGAGTTGCGGAGGGAATACACACAGCTAACGCGACCGCACCGCGCGACCAGAAGTTGCGGAGCTAACAAGGCGGTGCGGAAGCACTTGATAACTGAAGATGGAACAGAAAGAAGTACAGATGAAAGAGATACAGCAGCAAACAGGAAGTAGAACATGCAGATATCAGAAGAGAAGTCGGGAAAAGCCAGAGCAAAGACGCAGAGAAGCCGCCAGTCGCGGCGAGCGGGTGAATAAAAGGCAATCACCCGGCTGCAGAAGAGGATGGTTGGTTGATTGGTTGATCGGTTGCTGTTGCGGGATGATTGAATGCGGAAGCAGCCGCGGAGAAATCAGACTTGTTCTCACAATTGGTTTCTACTCTCTATGTTTTGTATTCTCTGTTCTTAGATTCATCTGTATCTGATATATGGGTTATCAGAGAAGGAAGCTGTGTAATCTTGTATTTGGCTGAAGACTAATGAAAAGAAGGATTGCTGTCTTTATGTTTATGTGTTATGATGTGTTTACCATGCTTTAAAATTTTTAAGTTGCGACTGTCAATATATTTGATTGGTGATCTCGCATGAATATTCTGGTATATGTAACGGATTCTCTTTCTTTCTATGGTTGCGGGTTTATTCCTCGTCTGTGATTTCTTCCCCTTTCCCATGTGGTGTGACACGCCCCTAGGGTGAGATGCTCTTGTTCTTCCCGAAACGGGGTGAAAATGCCGGCTTGTTACTAGACTTTAGGACCCTTCTGTTATTACAGCGAACTGGGTCTTGCGGCGAGACCTTATTTTGCCAACATGTGGGCCAAAGGATTATCTCAAGTTGAGGGGATTGACTATGAGGAAACCTTTGCTCCTGTAGCAAGGTATTCATCCATTAGATAAATTATTGTAGTAGATTCACATATGGGGTGAAATATACACCAAATGGATGTAAAAACATCATTTCTCAATGGTGTTATTAAGGAGGAGGTGTACATCGGGCAACCAAAATATTTTGAGACATTTGATCGAGAGTCTCCTCTATGTAGACTCAAGTGAGAATTGTACTGTCTCAAACAAGCACCCCGTGCTTGGTAAACCAGGATCGAGAATTATCTCGCTGGTTTGGGCTTCACCAAAAGTGAAGTGGATGCAAAACTATATCATAGTTTGGTTGAAGGTAAATTTCTTATCATTGTTTTATATGTTAATGATTTAATATTAACTAGTGATGAGAAGTTGATTAGCTCTTGCAAGGAGGACCTTGCAAGGGAATTTGAAATGGAAGTCATGGGTCTCATGCACTACTTCCTTGGGTTGGAAGTATGGCAAGGAGATGGGGAATTGTTTTGTCTAAAGGAAAGTACTCCAATGATATATTGAATATATTTCACATGGATATTTGTAAGCCCATGTAAACAACTATAATGAACAATTGGAGGAAGGAGGATGCCACTTTAGGTGAATAATTTGACGCTACCATTTACCGGCAGCTAGTGGATTCACTAATTATGTATATTGTGAAAACATGACTATATATGTCCTATGCAGTTAACTTGCTGAGCCAAGCTATGGCTAGGTCGACCTAATTATATTAGAAGGAAGTGAAGCATGTTTTACGGTACCTCAAAGGCACTACCCAATATGGATTTTGGTACAAACATATAGAGGGAGTGAAGTTGTACATATGTAGATTGGGTAGGGAGTTCATCTAACTGAAAGAGTACAACAGGTGGAATTTTCAGTGTTGGGTCTATAGTGGTTTCCTAGTAAAGCAGGAAGCAAAGATCTATGTTTCTCAACTCGGTAGAAGTAGATTACATAGATGCAATTCAAACAACATGTGATGCGATCTAGATGATAAAAATACTTGTGGGATTGTTTTGCTAGATGATAGATCTGACTGTGATCTATTTTGACAATTAGAGTTTCATTAAGCTCTCTGAGAATCTGGTATTTCATGATTGTTCTAAGCATATAGATATTGTTATGAAACTATCTCAGAAAATAGAAGAAAATATAGATCAATGACTTAGAAATAAAACTCTTTAAGGGGGAACCCTCCTTTACATTACATAAATGAATAATTCTTGGACGATACAAATGAAAAAACCTCATTTCTATATATAGGGGTCCAAGGGGTCACAATATAATCCTAGCCGACATAAGAATAACAGTGTAAGGGCACAAAAATAAAAATATTTGGCTTCTATGGGGCACAATAATAATAATATGGGGACTAAATGGGCACAACAATAACAATACGGGGGCTACACTAACAATAACAATAAGGGGATACACTAGTATTATAGGGACCTAGAATGCCCCTCTCCTTAAAAAAAGTGTTGTCCTCAATGCTTGGGTAGTTATGGGTGCTTCTGTATAAAATTCTCATCCTCCCATGTCTAATATTCAGTGGGTATGCTCTTCCACTTGATGAGAGACTCTGAAATTGATCGATTTTGTAACTGTCGAGTTCTTTTTTTCGTGAATACTTCAGGTTCCAATATGATTTTTCCTTCCTCATCAAGTTCTGGAAATATTTTTTCATTGGGAGCTTATCACCTATAACCCTCTTTAAGCAAGAAACATGGAAAACTGGGTGCACTAAGGAAGATATAAGAAGCTCCAATTTTTATGCCATAGTACCAATATTTTGCAACACCTTGTAAGGACCATAATACTTTGGTGATAATTTATTATCATTCTTAGCTTGCTTGAGGGACATTTGTTTGTATGGTTGTAGCCGTAAAAATACCCAGTCGCCTACATCAGAACTTTTTCACTGCAATGATGATCTACCTGTTGTTTCATTCGATTCTGCACCAAAGTGAGGTTATCCTTTAAGAGTTGGAGAACTTGTTGTTGATTCTCAATGTGATCTTCCACTAGTTGAACCTTATATTTTTCTCTTAAATATTATGTGATGGAGGGTGGATGATATCCATAAATTTCCATAAATGGGGTCATTTTTGCTGTAGTATGGAAGGAAGTGTTATACCACCATTTAGCCATAGGTAACCACTTGGACCATTGTGTCTGTTTATTAGATAAAAAGAAACAAATATATCCTTCCAAACATTTGTTCACTGTCTCATTTTTCCCATCATATTGAGGATGATATGATGAGCTATGAGCTAATTGAGTACCCAAACAAGAAAAAAAAATTGTCCAAAAAATTCCTGTAAAAATGGGATCTTTGTCGCTTATAATAATATTTTAGTTTCCATGTAGCTTTTAAATTGTTTCCATAAATGCAGTAGCAATTGTACTGGATTTAAATAGATGAGATAATGCACAAAAGTGTGCATACTTGGTAAGCCTATCAACTAATGCCATGATGACCATCTTTCTTTCGGACTTGGGTAAACCTATGATAAAATCCATAGAAACCTCCTCCCAACGTTGGCTTGGAATGTGTTATCACCAAATTGAGTCCTGTTGGGCTGCTTCAATGGTCAACTTGGAGTAACTATTTCAAACCATCTTTTGACTGAAGATTAACCTCTTCAGTCTGAGAGGGTTCTCTCAACTTATCAAAGTATTCACTCAATTAGGTCTTAAATCAGATGGCTAACCCTGTGAGTGTTTTAGTGTATGTGATTGCAGGTGAAAAATGAGGGAAATTCAACTACCATTGGACTTATGGAGTTAGTAAAATGAAATCAATGACAAGCATTCCTACTTATGGAAGCTGAGGCTTTTTCCGTTTCAATGGGTTTATGTATCTCTTTTATATCTTGCTTCTAGTAGTATTGATGCTAAATTACTCAGAATTCATCTCATATATGCTCTAACTTCCTTTTAGCATTGAGTTACTGATTATTCGCATGTGTTAGTGTTGTTATATCATTGAAACAGAAAAATCCTCAACTTCCATAAGTAGGATTATCAGGTAGTTTCGTAGAGAAAACTGCCTATTTTGCACTGAATTCGCTACGAAACTATGTTTAACTAGAAAGTGGAAGTTGTTTCTAATTTAAAGTCGTGGGAATGAAAACTAAAGGACATGAGGTAGACTTATCTGATATTACAAGGCTCTAGGTGGTTTTAGACTTATGGTAGACATCAACATATGCAATGTTTTCAATAATTTCATGAAAATGACTATGAGACAGCATGAACCTAGGTGAATGATCCTATCCATCAAAAATTAAAAATTTATGTGTGATAACAGTGGCTCCACTTGGGATGGTGTGCCCCTGTGGTACAAAAAATAACTAGTAGTTCCAGTGCCACCTCCATTGGGCTTCTCCCATCTTCAAAATGAAAACTTGCAACCCATTCTGACCTGTAACCTTGGCACTGAAAAGACTAGTAGCTGCTAAAGAACTGAAAGTACACATGTTGAATCTAAAACTGAAACTAAAAAAATGCTTGATCTTCAAGCTTATTTATATACACTACTCTACTTTCTTAGCATAAAAATTGAATTAGTGATCTCACTCTTCCAATGAAGGCAATCAAGAAGTTGAGTACTGGATTGGAACATAAATTCCATTTCTCTGATCATAAAGCCATTCTTGAGAGATGATAAGTTGTTCCACCATCTGAATTTGTATACATAACTAAAAAAACATATTGAAATTCATTCCTATAGAAGATTCCAGCAGAGCTGCGAAAGGATCTTTGAGAGTATGCACGAATAATTCTTGTTGATCAACAAGAAAGTGTGAGTAAATATCATCCTTTGATGGTGTTCCTTGTTCAGATTCTTCATTATAACCCTTGTGACCTTTCTCAAATAAAAAAAGGAAAAATTTGTTGATCATTATTTTCATTTGAGAGGAAGAAATACTTGGATTACTCTTGGACACTTTCAAAAGGAACTGCCTTAGCATGTACCATCGAAATTTCTAAAGGTAACTCTTCATATAATTCAACAAGCATACCCATCTGATTGTCTAAAATTTTCTTTTCAAAATTTTCTTCATTTGATCTAGGCTGATGCAAGGAATGACATGAAGAATAAATTTCTTCCTTTACCTAAGGATTATAGAAATTATCTTCCAGTATTTCCTCGTGTTGTTTGAAATGATTCTCATATTCCTAATGATCAAAAGACTAACAATTCTGCTGCAAATTTTCATCAAACTCAAAGGATGTAACATGATTTTCATAAATAAACTCTTGCTAGGTTTCATTTCCATCCAAGAGAGAGGCTATCCTTTCTTCTTGGTGATGAAAGGGATTGTCATGAAGAGCCTCTAAAATTTCCTCATCCATGAATTCATCATCTTCATAAAAATTCACCAAATATTCAATAAAACTCACACAATGTTTACAAAAATATTTGACCGGCAATAAGGAAGAATGAAATTCTCTATACATCTCATAAAATGCAACATGGAAATCAACAAGAGAATATAAGGAACCATTTGGCAGACTTTTGTACCAAGACCATGCTTTTCCTTCTAAAGTGACCATAAACATCTTCATGAGACAATCCTCAAGGAACTAAACCTTAAGTCTGTGTACATGCATATGGAATCTAACCAAATGAAGAGCAACATTGTCTTTCTTTTCATTTTTAAATATGGGAAGATCAGTTAACCAATCGACCTTTGGCATAGGATTTGGAAAACCAGGGATGTGAGATCGATTCATAGCTGCATACCTGGCATTTATTCTTGCAATGGAACTCATCTTGGAACTTCATCAAGCTGCTGATCCTCCCCAGTGGAGTCACCTTCCAATTGATTATTTGATGTGTGGAGTCGCCAGAGCAGAAATACAGCCAATATGTGCTTAAGTGTCTACTCCTCTTAGACCTTAGAACTAAAGCTTTGTCGTTCTTCCCAGGGAAAATTTACACCTTCAGTCCCCGGCAACGGCACCAAAATGTTATCACCAAATTGAGTCTTGTCGGGCTGCTTCAATGGTCAACTTGGAGTAACTATTTCAAACCAGCTTTTGAGTAAAGATTAGCCTCTTCAGTCTGAGAGGGCTCTCTCAACTTATCAAAGGATTTACTCAATTAGGTCTTAAAACAGATGGCTAAATCTGTTAGTGTTTTAGTGTATGAGATTGCAGGTGAAAAATGAGGAAGATTCAAATACCATTAGGCTTATGGAGTCAGTAAAAGGAAATCAATGACAAGCATTCCTACTTATGGAAGCTGAGGCTTTTTCTGTGTTAGTGTTGCTCTATCATTAAAAGATTTTATTGTAGCAATTTTTTCAAACCTTCCTTCAGACCTTCCATATCTTTATTCAAATCTTCCATGCTGCCTTTCAGTTCTGATTTTAAACCATTCATTTTTCCTCTTAAACCATCCATTTCACCTTTTAGTTCTTCTTTGGTTGCTCTTTTTGAGATCGATTTTTTTTGCATTGGGTCCCATAATTTTGTAATATCATGTTGCACTTATTCCTCTTCATGTATCATAGTAGATTTTTCTGAGGGATTAATGGGTGTGGAATTATTTTTGGGAGGCATTTAGAACCAAATATTTATATCAATGATTCGATTCTCACTTGGAATCACTTCCAACTGTTTTTCAAACAAAAGTTATGCAATTTTTAAAAAAGTACACACATTTTTCTTTCTTTTGAAGAGTTGTATATTGAAACTAGTGTATCTCTTTGATTTGGATCCCATGGATTTGAACTTCGGTCCTGTAGTATCACTCTGAGTCTTCTTTCCAATGCCACAAATCGTACCTGATTTGGATTCTTCAAGGTAAATTTATGCCCGATATCCCACAATGACCTAATTATGGACTAGTTTAGTAGAGAAAACTTGTATGGTGTGCCACATGTCATTGCTTCAACCTTTAGCTCTAAAAAAGATAAACAAGAAACCAAATTCCATGCAATTTTTTCCACTTTTTACATAATTTCAATCTGATGCCTAAAACAAAAGTTATGACGATTTTCCTTGGGTCACATGTTTGATATGGAATTCGGGAGCCTAAAAAAACCCTAACTTCCTCAAATCATATCTCCAAAAATATAGTGAACCAGGATCTAAAATTAGGTCATGAGGTCCATTAGGATCTCTAATCAAATGGTTTTTTGTTTCAACTTTTGAAGCTTTGTAGGAACAAATTTGTAGCACAAATTCCACAATTACTTGTTTGAAGAAGAGAAACTCTAGAATCTCAAGCTCTGATACCAAATGTTATGAAACCAACACACAAAATATAAGAAAAGATAGATCAATGACTTAGAAATCAGCCTCTTTGAGGGGGAAACCTCAATTACACTACATAAATAAATAATTCTTGGATGATACAAATGAAAAAACCTCCTTTCTATATATTGGGGTCCAAGGGGTCACAGTATAATTATAGCCAACATAACAATAACAATGTAAGGGCACAACAATAAAAAACATGGGATTCTATGGGGAAAAATAATAATAATATGGGGACTACATGGGCACAAGAATAATAATAAGGGGGATACACTAACAATAAAAATAAGGGGATACACTATTAATATAGGGAGCTAGCAGATATCTGATATCATCATTTAGGGGACTATGTGTAGAGGTGGTGTTAGGTTACCATGATTTGTTATATTGGTGAGATCAAATGCACAGGGTAACACCAGACCAGTCTTTGGAGTCCTAGGACCTAGCCTTCTTGGACTCATAGAGGGCTCTCTCTATTTGTGCAAAGGATGTGAACTTGTTTGATTTTAGGGTTTTTATTTTAGGCTAGTTGTTAAGTGTAGGGTTTGTTTGTTTTTTTTGGTTGGGTAAGATGACCAAGTAGAATAAATAGAGTGAGGAATCTTCAAATAATTGGGCTATGGAGTCAATAAAATTCATGGAAAGTTTCAACAATAAATCAGGGTGGATCACAGGGAAAATCTAGCATGGTCAGATGGATTTTCAAGGTTTTTGTGAAGTGAAATGAACATCAAGTTTGTGAATCAAAGTAGGGCAAAGGGAAATCAAGAATCCTTTGTCATGTACTTAAACAAGAAGGGACTTCAACACCATTTAACATATAGAAGTAATCAATAGACAGGGCACACCAATAAATCTTTGATTCGACTCAAGCAAATAAGCATTTCAAACAAACAATCCAATGAAATATAGAAGGCGAGAA
Organism: Pinus albicaulis; assembly: GCA_034641835.2. Taxonomy (NCBI): domain Eukaryota; kingdom Viridiplantae; phylum Streptophyta; class Pinopsida; order Pinales; family Pinaceae; genus Pinus; species Pinus albicaulis. The sequence goes on along the minus strand of CM076579.1, from coordinate 1,371,253,620 downwards.
ACTCTTTTAAATTCTAGTGATTTCACCTTCAAGGTTAGAAAAAATTTAGGATAAACATATAGCTTTAATCAAATAAGAGGGAATGCCCAAACATCATTCATCATAGGTATGAATATCTCCAAAAAAATTATTCAAGCACGGAAAAAGGGTATGATTGAAACATAGCCTCTTTGGCAAACCTAATTAATGGTACTTTAGAGAGAGACCTAAAGCATAATGGTTTAGTGACATAAAACAAGAAGGGATAACCATAAAACATATTTTATACCTACTGTATTAAGCCATTCATGAAATAAATAAGCTTAGGTGGTCTAGAGAGCAATTAATAATTCTCTAAAATGACCTAGCAGAGAAAAACATAGAGGCACTGAAGAACAAACAGAGCTAAGGTGCCTTTGAAAACATTTCTTAGTCTAAAACCTTTGTCTTAGTGAAATAAATAAGGATGAAACACAATGATACATGGTAAAACAATAACTGAAAATAAACACATCACCATTATCCAAGCTCAGGGATACTGCAAGCAGCCTTCTCCTTCATCAACCAAGACAAGCCATTCACAAACTCCACAACACCAATTTCTTCTCCAATCTCCAAAAATACTATGTATTGCTCCAAAGCATCATCAAATGCCAAAATTTTTCAATAAGGCCCCCATGCTCTATTTATCTATCAAAAGAGGGAAAATACCCTAACTGGGGTTTTAAAATGTCAAAATCATCCATAAATGTCATTAATGCCCAAGAGACCATGCAAGGCCCAAGGCACAAAATATCTCATGAAATAAATGCAAAAATAAATCCTAGTGCCTTATTTTGGATTGGTTTGCCTAAAAAAACATTAAAATATCATTTTGCAATTAATGAGTGTCTTTTGTTGACTTTTGGCCAAAAACACACAGTGAGGTCTGAAAGTGCATCGCCTTCACAGGCAGGAAATGGGTCCACTTGCAGCCACGTTTTGGTGACCTTCCCGATGTCGGAATTTGGTCTGTGATAGCCCGTTGGAAATATTGCTGAGTATACTTTCCAAATATACCTTTTGGTTCTTTATTGATCTTCATTTACCTGTCCAAATGACAAAATTCCCAAAACTGTTCTAGGCGTAGTGCCAACACAAGCAGAAAATGGGTCCACTTACATCCAAGTTTTGGTGACCTTTCCGATGTTGGAATTTTCTCTGTGATAGCCCATTGGAAAGCCTTATAAGTTTAATTTCCAAATATACCTTTTTTGTATTTATTTATCTTCATTTACCTATCCAAAATACAAAATTATTTAAACTACTCTAGGCGCAGCGCTAGCACAGGAAGAAAATGGGTCCACTTGCAGCCAAGTTTTGGTTACCTTCCCAGTGTTGGAATTTTCTCCGTGATGGCCCGTTGGAAATATTTTTGAGTCTAATTTCAAAATATACTCTTGGTTTCTTTGTTTATATTAATTTACCTATACAAAAGAAAAAATTTCCAAAACTGCTCTAGGCACAACGCCAGGCTTGAAAATGAGGCAGAAAGGTGAAAAATGAGGTGTTTTTTGGCCTTTTGAGGGGTCAAAAATTCTCTAAATGATCTGAAATTTGGTGATAATACTGTAATAGATGTGAGGATTCCAAAAATGAAATTTTTTTCTATTGAGGATGCCTGAGATGAAAGTGAAGCGCCAGGGGTGCTGCACTTAGAGGCCTCCAAATTCATAAAAACCCAAAATTTGTCAAAATTTCCTCAAATTTGGTAGATGTGTTCCTCACAGGGTTTGAGAGACCTGTATAGAAGCTTGAGCTAAGATTCCAAGTTTTTCTTGGTATTTTTCCACTTTGAGTTCCTATAGCTGGGCATGGCCTATTTGAGTTTAACCTTCACAATTTGGTTTTGCAATGCATAGTGCTAGGCCATTTTCTTTTGGAGGTCAAGTTCCCTCTTCACCTTCTTCAACTACTTGTTTTCATTCTTGTAATATTCAATTTTATACATGGCCATACCTAGGCATCTTTCTAGATCCTTAATTTCTGCATCCTTGCTTTAGAGCAGTATGCTAGTGGCCCTCTCCTTGTTTTCATTTTTATTTTCTAGGTCAATGATACCAAGTCCTTCTTTAAGCTCTTTCTTACCTTTCTTACCTCTCTTCATATTTTTTTTGCCTTTATCTAGCTGCTTGGTAGAAGTGGGAGGCATGGTCCCTTGCATTTTTGAGGCAACAAACACATGCCTTTCCCCCCTATGATATATCAATGGAAGGGGTTTAATTGTGATTACCTGAGTGTTTTCATCATAGGTGGCATCATTTGTTTCCATGTCCTCCTCTTCATCATCCTGACTACTGCTTACCTCTTTGCCTTCAACATTAGCCTCACCGCTAGCTTCTTCACTAATTTGTGCACTCTCACCTTGTTCTTCATTGTATCTGCCTTCATCGTTGCTGTGACCTTCATTTTGGCTACCAACATCTTGATTTTATTTACTGCCTTCATGACTGTCATGACTATATTCAGCCTCTTCTTCATTGCTGCATAGTCATCATCTTCATTTTGGCTGCCTTATTTATATTTTCCCTCATCTCTGTCATGACTAAGAGCCTCATTGTTTTGACTATCATTAGGGCTCTTAGTCTCACTGATTTATTTAGGATCATCCTCTGCTTCTTGTTTACATGCTTCATTTGTGCCCATGCTATCCTCTTCCTCTTCATCCTCAACATTTTCAGTGTGATTGCTGCTTTCTTCATCACTTACCTCTTTTTCATCATCATCCACCTTCATGGCCTCTGCTTCATTTTTGATTTATTGTTCATCTTTGCTTGACCATTTCCATTGTCATTTTCTTCATTTTCTTCACTGTCATCACCTTCCTCTATTTCCGTTTTGTCTGCTTCTTTTTGGCTCAACTCATCATATCCTTCATCCTCATTTTGGTTTGAATCATTATCATCTTCACCCTCATTTTCACTTGACTGTTCACTACCACTTCCTTCTTGATCTGATGCATCAGGAGAAGCTGAGGAAGGGAGGTTTCCTTGAGGAGAGTGCAGTATTCCTACTTAGCCTGAGCTAAGAGGAATATGCATTTTTGTTTTACTTTCTGTTGCATGAATAAATGAATAAAGGAGGACATGTAAAACTCCTGAAAAGAATGAATAAATCAATGCCCATATGAACAAGGATAAATCAGGGCCATGTAAATAAATCACTTGCTGGTGTGAAAGGGGTTTAAGTTGTGAGACTGGGTCAACCTTGACCAAATCTACAGCGCTGTCTAGATTCAATGTACCTCATAAAGGGACAACGCAGTTCTAGAAGGAGGCCCCTTATGTGAAAGGAGCTAACTCATCAAGGTGGCTTGGGGTTTGAAAAGGCTTTCATCTTATAAAAGGAAGGGGAAGGCAGAAAGAGAAGGTTGTTGATTTATTATATTTCTGAGTATTTTGTTTGTTTAGACAAATACTATTCTCTGCTGTTTAGTGGATAATTGTGCTGCTTAGCACTTGGAGTTCCTATGTAGGGATTTCACCTCTTCCATTGAGGATTCTTGGAGGAGTATTTGCTGATTTGATCCACTATCAGGCTTTGGTCCAAGCTCTACTTGCAACTACAATGTAGATCCAGTGAGGGTTTGCTTGCTTTTGTAGGCTGCAGTAAGTGAAACTCTAGATCTGCAGAGATCTAGCTTGTATTGGAGCCTCTACTCATGGAGTGTGTCTTTTAACCTCCTAGAAGAGTGCATCCACTATTTGTAATTCAAGCTACAATGTATTTTTCATTGAGGAACTGCATTATTTTCATTAGAGGTTCTGCATGGTGTTTTGATCCCATTTTTAATGAGAGATCTTTGGTTCTGGGCTTTGCCTTTCACTTTGGTGATCCATGGATTAGCTTTTTGATCCATGTTCTATTTAGATATGATCTATTTTAATGTAAAGTCATCTTCATAAATTTCTGAAGCATTTTGTAGATCTGCAACTTAAAACTCAGATCTACTCTTTGTAATGCATGATTTGGTCAAAACCCCAAGGGGATCTTGTAAATAAGACTATCTAATTTCCAGATCTGAAATGGATCTGATATTTTGTTCACAGATCTATCCTAGAGCCAAGTTGTAATATTTAGCTGCTGCAACTCCTCAAAATAACACTGTTAAGCCATTTCTGCAGTTTATATTTGTGTTGCAACCTTCTTTTCTGAAGATTTCTTTCTCTATTGTCTCCTGCATTCTACTGTATATTGAAAGAGATTCATTATAATTCTGATTTGATGTTGTATACTCATAATTTAATCATAATTGATGGCCTCCTGCTCATACTGTCTAAGAGTGTGTTATTTCTGAAGCAGTTTTTTGTGCATAGCTGCAGCCCCTCTTGTAGGGTGTTTTTCAGCTAGACTAGGTGGTGGGAGATCTGTTTACCACACCTAGTTTGATTTGTTTTTTCTCCCCTTTTGGATCTAGACCCTAGATCTACTGATATAAGAGATCCAAGGGCTGTAAACTCATTTCTGTGCATCAATCTCCCAGGAGTGCGTTATTTTAGCAGGCTTGTTGTGCAATCCCTATTTCAGGATATTACAGGGGTGATACATGTGTAGATGATGAGGCATGGTCATTCTCCTGACATGGTAATTAGTGCTTCCTTTAAACAACCCTAGGCTTGCTTGTGAAACTTGATAGGATGAGTGAAATGGAATAATGGTGAAAGGAATTTTTTTTCAAGTGAGTGAGATGGAGGTGTAGGTGTATGACTGATCTCCTTTGAGGTTAGATGAAGAGCTAACTCCAACTTACTGTAATTACCCTAATTCACACCTTTCTTGACTGATTAAATTCTTTCTTGGAGGTCAAAATAGAGTCTTTGTCATGAGGATTTATGGTTTCCATTCATTAGGGTTTGGTTAATTCCTTTAATCATCCAATCATCAAATTCACTTGGAGGATAAGGAAAAGAACATCTACCTACCAAATTTCAATGTTTTTGAGAGTCTTTGATGCAGCTTGGAGGTGTCCTTCCATAAATTTTTTACAATTTGTAGGTGAAGGAGGGATTCTAGCTTAGGCACAGTGCCTGCACCCATTTTCGGGTCACTTCTGCCCTAAGCACAGCGCCTGAATGCATTTTTGGGTCACTTCCGCCCTAAGCGCAACACCTGAATTTGTTTAGGTCCTGTCAGGTCACTTCTAATAAGCACAATGCGAATTTGTAGAGGGAATTTGGAGGCCTTCCCAGTGTCAGAATTGGGTCCGCGATATCTCGTTGGAAATATTATCCTATATAATTTTCAAATATACCTTTTCTTCTCTGATTTTAGTTGATTTGACCTGTCAACAGTTGATTCTCCCAAGACTGGTAAAAAAGTGCTGAATGATGGTGCAAAAATGCAAACTGCTGTTGCAAGCAACTTTTGGAGGCCTTCCCCAACTCCAAATTGAGCTCATGATATCTCATTTGAAATATATTCTAGTATATTTATCTTTTGACCCATCAATCAAGTTATTTGGACACTCCGGCTATGAGAAAACCTGATTTTCCCAAGGTCACTCCAGAAGTGCAGCAATTCTCCCGTGACACATGTATTTTCGCCATTTCTCCCAAACCATGATACTTGTGTAAGAACTGAAGGAGGTTTTTCTTCTTTGACCTATTATGGACAAAAACCTCTCTCACTTTTTTCAAATTCATCTTTTTTTGGTCATAAACATAGTTTGAAGAAAAACTGTCCCTAGATGTGGCAAATGACTTGACTCTTGGAATGAATTCTTGGAAAATGATGTAGGCATGATGTTTATGAGTTTTTATGGCTTTATGATTGCTGATATGACCTTTTAACACTTCTTCAAAAGTGTCAAGCTTTTCCATTACCTCATATGCAGACTCTAAAACTGAATGATAGTCTTCTTTGGAAATGATGACCTTAGAACACATGCAACCCTAATTGACCTAGTGGGGGGTTCTTTGACCTCTCTTTGACTGAAAATTGGCTTGGAATATTTAAGTGAAAAATATAGTATTTATCAAGTGGTGTAATGAAGATCCAAAATCCAATGTACTTGATTTATCTAAAGAGCCTACAGAGATAGTTTTGAGACCTTCAATGCTTGAGGAATTTTGGGGAATCATGGGAATAAGTTAGGGTTATAGGAAAACCCTAGATGGAAAATGGAGTCATATGCAAGGGGAAAATAGAGTAATGAGATTATGGGTACGAAAAAGGATGGAAATGAGAGGCACAAGCCATTTGGAGTCTGTAGGAGTTACAAGGTGATCATGAAATGGAAAAAGGGTAGGATAGTGAAAAAATTTCTCTAAGGATAATGAAGGCAGTGAGATTTATAAAACTCACAATGTTCATGGAATTTTTTTTTTAGAAATATAGAACCAATATTTAGTCATCTACGGATAGTGAAAATTACTGATGACTAACAGGTGGATAATGTTGCCACAACACATTCCGACAGAGGAACAAGATGTTGACATATTGACAAAGGCATTGCCAAGAGGCAAGTTTTAATTCGAAAATTGCAAGATATGGGTGGTTGATAATCCTTTTTTTGTTGAGATGGAGTGTTGAAAAATACAACAAGAAAGTCTTAATTTGATTTTTCCTTGGTAAAATTGAGAAAAATCGAATTTCTAGATCAACAGACAACTTGGAGGCAGTTAAATTTTATGACATGGCTCTTGTCACTCATTTAGCTCAGTAAATTCTTGTTGGAGTGCTTGGATTTAAATTAAGCATGCATGATTTATAATTTTTAGAAATCAAGATCATTTATTTCAAGTTGTTTTCAATTAAGCTAGTTCTAACTATTGATGGAACTAATGGAAGGTCAGTTGTGCAGTGGGAAAACATTCTAACTCGGTGATCATATATTTAACTGATCAATAAACCCAAAATATCTATTCCATGCAGATAATTCAAGATCCCCAGCTGTGGTGGAGATTCCAAGGCAGTGTAACATCAGTTGTAGACTAGTCTTGAGTGTACATGTGTTGCATGCATTCATATGATCAACCTTGGGAATTATGCAATCAATTAGAGTAAAATTCCTAAATAATATGGTCCTAATTCCTTTGAAATCATGCAATTAAATAGGGTCTCAAGAAGAGGAAAAATTTGACTAAGTCTAGGTGAGAGCTTCTCATTGAGTAGAGCAATAGGTTATTCACTCGGAGGTTGTGCTGAGAACGAGAAAGAAATTGCAATACATTCTCTATTCATATGATTAATGCAAGCAGAATTAAGGAGGTTTTAGCAGTTTCTTTCCCATGGAAAAATAATGTGCATGTGTTTTATTTCTTATTGCATGTATGAGATTTTTGTTCTAAATTGTGAATTAATTTCCATAGAGAAGTAGAATAGAATTGTGTCTCTTGATTTAGATTAAAATTTCTTGAGCAATTGCCATTATACACCATATTTCGACACCACCAAATAGGCTTATGAATATTTCATGCCTTAACACGAGTTCTAATATGATTTCAAGACTTGGTGGGAATTCCAAATATTTCCAATTCCTAATTTGAAAAGAATATATTCAATTAAATGCAATTTAATCATAATCTAATTTATGTTTCCAAACAAAATCCATAGCATCCCATTGAATCTCTTCCACTAGTCTTCTACAAAATAATTTCTACATATAACCTTGCATAGATACCATGCATTTTCCATAGTTTTAGTGTGGAGAAAATGAATAATCTAATTTGTACTCAATTGAACTTAGAGAATTCAAGGACCAAATTGAAGGGGAAGATCGGGAATTTGCACCCACATTGGAGTTGAAGAAACAATATGGGTCAAAAGTGGGGATTTGTAGATTCTTTTATATGAAGATGCATCCTATAAGTAGGGAGTGGAATGAATAATGTGATCCTTTTCAATAACTAAATAAAATTTCAACATAAATAATTCCCTTGCAAAAGGGTAGAAGTAGGTTTCATCCTTTAGTAAGGCCCTCTAAAGCAAATAAACCTATTGATGTAAGTCCACCAACTTTGACAAAATATGTTAAAGTGGCACATTAGGCCATGCTTTAAGAAAAGAGGATAATAGAAATTTTCACAATAGAGAATAAACCTATAGGAATTCATCCAAGATTATAAATATAAGGGTAACTGAAGTAGTGAAGTTTAGATAATTTTTAAAGGAATTATTTGAGCTCATAAATTCCTATGCATTGGAAATATGGAAATAGGTTGTAATAAACCTTGCACCTTAAAAATGATAAGAAACCAAAATTTGCAGTCTTCTTTGAGGGGGAATCCTTCTTTTACAATTAATACAATATACAAGACAAGATTTGATGATTCTAAGATTGGTCTCCTTAAAGAAAAACATATATAGGAGAGAAAGACTAGAAGCTGGAACCTAGGAAGTTGGGAAAATGAATTCTCAAATAATCTTAGCCTCACTTGCCTGTGACTTTAGGGAACTATCCGCTTTGGAAAACTTTAAGAACTTATTAGGTTTTGGTAGCTTGAAGATCCATTTGAATGCCTTTGGATTCAGAGGATTTTTTTTTTGCTGGTATCATAATTTTTCTTGTTCTTGAATCAAAATTGTTTGCGTACAAATGAAAAAATTCTCTAAAATCAAAGACTTCTAGAACATGTGCATCATTCTCCAATTCTCTAGTCCAAATATTGTTGGTGTTATTCTCTTCCATTGGCATATTCATGTACTTATCATACATAATCGACCAACAATTCTCATTGATATGAGTGAGTTAACGATATCAGTGTAAATAACTTATTTCCTTCCTTTGCAAGCCATTTCCATTGTGTACTTGAAAACACTCTCTCAATTAATAAAATTCTCAATGTTGTTTAACTACAAAATTTTTGGTTCCCTACATATTCACCAATTGTTACTATTGCAAGTGTCAAATCTGTCATACAAGAAATTCTCAATCAATAGCAGATGAGGATACCAAATCTAGCGCTTACGGAAACTAGTCGAAATAAATCTCAAAATTCCAAAACCATTTTGTCCATTTGCCACACACTTTTCTCCTACTTTAATTTCGTCGATATATGTTTCCTAAGTGACATAAGTTTACGATATAAAATAAATATGGATTCTTTGTGATGATTACAATTAACTTACAATATTTCAATAATAACTCTCAGTTCAAAAACATGTGAGGATAACTGCAAATAAAAATTGTGCAAATACGTGGTTAGTTACCTCTACTACAAAGCAACTTGATCGCTCGGCTAGCCCCCACTACTATGTCATTATTGATTTTTATTTATGAATAAACTGACATACAGTTTTAAAAAACTATAGAGACACATGAAAATTTCGCCAATCATTGCAAATTGCTTCGCACTCTTATCTGTCAACCATACTTTGTCTTTGTTCGGAAATATGTAATCTCCCATCAATTTTCTCAAGGCTAGTTGCCCCTAAATAAAGTTTACTTGAAAAATTATCCAATTACAAAAGCATTCATGAATGTATGAAAGAAGTGTTGTGTGAGATGGAAGTGTGTGAAAGAAATGTGAAAAGCAACACATATGTACGAGGGAAGATATATGCAAAAAAGACACTTGCACTTCCGCATCTTCCGCATAACACTTGTGCATCTTTCGCATCTCCCGCTTATGAATTCGATAAATTATAACTATAAGTTTACTTAATTCATGGTAGCACAATCAATAGGTGGGGGATGGGGAATGCTTCAAGATTTAAGAAGACTCCCAACATAGAAAAGTAAGAACCGCAAATTTTGAAGCTTTGGTTGTTTTTCACATTCACGATTTCTTGGAAAGTGCATTATTAGTTTGTAATTGAGCCTGAATGACATCTATAACATGTCTTAGATATCAGTAACAAGGATCATCATATGAAAGGAACCCAAAAAACCAATTTTTTGAACATATACAAGAATTTCCATTGATCAAAATATGAAATACTGAACAAAAAAATTACCGCAAAACATTGAAGTATTCCTTAACTACTACATTTATTATTGAAAATCCAAAACCCTAGATTGTATCTGCCTCTTGGCACTTGCATAATGATTTTCCATCCAAAATTAATTAATATCTTATTCCATTAGCATTATGTTCAACATTTTGTACTTAGTAACGTAAATGCTAAAATCGTACATACTAGAAACTTTAGAAATTTCAATGCAAAGATAAAGCTCAGATATTTTAGTATAGTAAATTAATTAGATGACGCTCCTTATTTCATTTTCATAGTTAAATTAATTACTTATCCATTCTAGACTCCGGATTAGAATGAACAGATCAATGTGTTGTTCTAGTCTATATGAAACATATAATATTTACAAAAAAATGTTGTATCACATTAATAATTGCTAGTGAAGTTTACCGCTTCAAAACAAAATGAATAGCTTATGCAGGATTAGAATCACATAAAGTGTAGTGAAGCATGAACTACATCATGATCACTCTAGTATGAATGTGAAGTATGAACATGGAATTTTTGAATAGGAAACTTTGTCCAAATGTGAATAATAATCCTCTTATTCCCACTAATAAAATTTCTTGTTACTTCTTGTAATAGTTCCAAATGAAAGTACTCTAATAAATATTTTCTTCGTTTTCCATCTGAATTGATGTCAATATTGAAATATCCAATAATTATAAAAAATGTAATCACTATGCATGAATTTTTCCTTTGCTATTGAAATTGCTTCAATAACTGCTAAAACAAACATAGGTGGTGCAACATATACATTTATTATGCACATTCATTATTGGAAATAAGCTTATGACAAAACACGTTCAATTATGTTATTGCAAATGTTCTTGGTTGATATGATCTATATGTTTTCTTCTACGTAAGTAAGTACCCCATGAACACAATTTGATATGTTTAAATTGAATTTTCAAAATGCATTATTTAATGACGGAAATTTTAGATGTGTTTTTTGAATACAAAGAATCACAAAACTCATTAGATCTTAATTACGTACAATGTCATTGACATGAGCATGTAGACTTCATGTATTCAAAGTTTCAATTGTTAAAGTAATTTCATTTTCTATTGACTTGTATATGTATTCTGGTTTTCACTACACTTGAGTTCTTAAGCATTTCGTTTCTTCTCATATTTTCTTATACACACAAAAGTTCGTTTTTGTTAGTTTCCGAAGAAGATGCAATGATTCCATGGTTCTAACATGTGAAAATGTTGTGTACACTATTCCATGTGTCGATATACCACTTAGATCAAAAGGTAAGCACATCCAACGTTAAACCTTGTCATCAAAACATATTGTTGTAGCACAAGCTAACTATATCAAAAATTGTTTCCATACTATAATTTTAGATATATTGCTATGACATGCTAACGGTTTTGAAACATGTAATATTGGAGTGCAATTCAATGAAATTTTTTTTCATATAGTTCATGATAATTGTTTCTTTGCAGTTTACCAATCTATGGATTTACAAAATCTATCCATATTACATCAACATTTTTCCTATTTTTTCTATATATTTTGTATATTCCATCCCTACCATTAACAAGGCCATCCTCCATATTGTAGTTTCATGCATATAGCTCAACAATAACATTGCATTTGATAAGAAGTTTTGGTGGTAATCTCATTGATTTCTCATATGGTATATAAATTATTTCCTTATTGTCATATTTTTCTATCACATCAAGAACTATTAGTTCTTCCTTTACATATAACAACATTTTCACGTCATGCTTCTATACATCCTTCTTGCTATAAAATAGATATGGAAACAATGGATCTAGTGAACAGGTATATAACACTTATTACTTATATATTCTATGTCTTCATTGGATTTTTTATTCACTCGCATTTTTTTAAGAATTTCAGTGAATTTTTTTGTCTTTTTGACACATTTTTGTATGTAATTCATAGAATTTTACTCTTTTCATTCTATAAATTATATGTTGTTTTCTCCTTTGCATTGTCATAGTTAAATTATGCATTGTCATATGAACAACCTGTAGATTGATGACCAGATCCTGCATCAATTTTCTAAATTAAATGTGGAGAAGAATTAAATTTTCCCTCAAAATTTCCTTTTGTTAATTGTATGACTAGAATTTAATTCATTTTTATTATATATTAATACATTATTTAACTTTAATCGTACTCTAAGTGGAAGAAATTTATGGATTAAAATAAGCCTAAAATCTTCATGATCATGACACTACATGAACATGCTACTAATATTATCTCTATGTACAAAAGTGTACAAGAAAAAATAACAAGAAAAACTTTACTAGATATGTTATACACGAGATAATACATTTATGGAAGCAATGGAATTTAGTCAAGAAAAGCAAAGAGTTGGGGTGGAACTTTGAACAAGAAAAACAGGTGCCAATTTTGATAACAGAAATCCTAAGATCATATACACTGCAAAATTTGGAAATTTCTTGGCTCTCTTATCTGTCAACCGTATTCTGCTCTTGCTTAGAAATACAAAATATACTGCTAACCTGCTCAATGTTACTTCTAAATAAAGTTTACTAGGAAAATTGATCACATTAAAAAAGGATTTGTGAATGTGTGAAATAAGTTTTCTGGGACATGAAAGGAATGTGTGAAGAAATGAGTATGTGCAGATAGAGCAAGGTGTAGAAAAGACACCTAAAATTTTGTATCTTTCACACAATACTTCTGAATTTTCCACATCTTTTGGTAATGTCACAAGGAAGGTGCCTGCACTGAAGACACTACAACCACGAATTAATTTAATTTATGATAAAAAAATTAACAAATATAAATCATCAAATGTTGAAAAAAAAAATGTTCTAAGATTTAATAATACTTAGACCTCAAAACTATACATGACTTGAGATTTGAGATACTATAGGAAAATGTGAATTAGAGAATATTTGATCGATTGTCCTTGGAATAAGTCACTTGAAAATATTATATCAATATTTCCAAAATAAGCTAGCAGAATATGCTTTATTTCTAGTAAACATTTGTCAAATTGGTATAATAATGTCGCACCTATCAAAGATGCTTCATCATAAACATCACATGAAGTTGTTTGCAATGTTTTGTCAATGTTTCTAACTTTTTACCTTTAAGCGAAAGATATTTTGACTTGTTAAATGGAAAATGAAATGATGAATGCAATGTTATACCACCTACATTGAACCTTCTGTGTATATGCTTTTATTATCCCTGTCATATTCCAATATTTTGTTATACATGCAAATTAGTGATTGTAATAATTCTATTACAGTAAATGTTTTTCCATCACACACACCACCTGTTACAAATACATATAATGGATGATATGGATTTTTTGTGTGTCAATATTTCTTTCATATTTTTGCTTTTTCTTTATGTTTTTAGATGATTTTCCTTAACTTTATAATTACTTGTGAATTGTGCTCGCTTTTTATTACTTTATTAGATATTTTTTAATCAAGAAATTACTGAAACAATGAAGATCACAACAAGGCAAAGTACACAAGATATAGGATCCAAGCCTGGTAGAAGTCCCTCCAAGGGGAAAAACCCATAAAATTATTCTCTTCTTCTTTATAATATGCTTACAAAGAGACTTCCAGGACCCGAAGACCAAATCCAAAAACCTACCAAGCACTAAGTCAATCCTTAGCAATATCTTCTCCAAGGCAGCTTCCAAACATCAATCTACCATAACTTCATCCCAAAATTTTGGTCTTGCAACTGCTTCCCAGAATTTTGGCCCTACAATTTTGACCTCATATAACTGCAACTTTACAGAAACCCTGGATTCAAACATGAGAGAGAGATAGAGAGAGAGAGATATATTTATCCCAAAAAAATTAACTATTTTCTTCTTTTCTTTATCCTTCTTATCTCTTCTTCTCCTTCGCTATTATAGATCGAACTTGACTTGAGTGAGTGTCCAAATGAGGTTGATCTCCTTTGTATTTATAACCTCCTTGAGGGGTCGAATATCCCTCCTTTAAGCCGAATTGGTCTTTGGATACAAAATGGTTTTCTCTTGATAAAATAAAATTCTTTATTTATTACAAAGAGTCCAAATGGGACTATGACACATGACCAATAATATTCTTTATCCTATAAAGAGATAGAAAACCTAAAAGCATGAAGAACATAATTTTGACTCAAACTTGAGTATGAAATACATACTCCAAAATAAAATAAAAATTTATCTCTGTATAAATAATATGCAATGTCATGATTACAATTAGGTCATTATGAAGATTGAACCTAGTTACAATTTTCAACACTCTCTCTTAATTGGGAAGGTATTCATAATCCCATTATATGGTACAAGGAATCCCAATATTGAAGCATTATCATAGGAAGAGTTGTATTGATAAGCCATCTTTTTCAAGCATCTTTATCATAACAAGCATTGTCCTTGAAGGAATTAACTCGACAAGCTCATCCTTATTTGAGAGAATTATGCTGGGAGGATTTACGTGAGCTTCCACACTAAATTTAAGGCACATACCCCATCCAGATGTTAATTGGGTATGCCCTTTTAGGACTATTCTTATCTTGTATTTCCAAGCCTGTATCCTCAAATAATATCGGTCCTATTTGAATACTCTTATCATGGATTCCCTGCCTCATTCTTAAAGAGTACCGGTAAATAACTTATTTTCCTGGATTCTACAATCCATAGGAAGTGTCAATATAAGATGCTTATCCAATAATCTAGACTCTATTATTTATTTATAGCCTTCACTAAGACTTACGACTGTTAGTCTTGGTCTAGTGCATGACCCATCAAAACAAGAACTATCTGACATCACTCCCTCTCAATTAGGGAAGAGATGTCCACCAAACCAAGATTACCTCTCACACACTCAAGGGTCTTATTTGATAAAACTTTAGTTAGTATGTCGACTACCTGTTCATCTATAGGTAGATAGTTAAGTTGTATGACCCCATCTCATGCCAACCTTATGACGTAGTGGTACTTATTATTTATATGAATTGTCCTAGCATAAAATACCAAGTATTCTGTCAATTTTATGTAGCTTTCATTATCAAAATGTATCCATATAGGGCTAATTTGTCCTTCAAACAAGTCTGATAAAAATTTCTTGAGCCAAAATACTTCCCGACATACCTCAATTGCAGTCGATTGCAACAACATATTCAACTTCAACACTACTATGGTACGAAAATAATGATTTAGATTTATTTTATTTATAGAGTTTGCGAAATATGTTTTTTGGAGGGGCTTCATCAATTTCTTTTGTGTCCGACGGAATGAGCAACCAAAAGTTCGGCCAAAATTTTCTATCATTAAAATTAATGGGATGGGACACCGAGAAAAGTTTTCCTGAACTATTACAAAAGTTCAGTCGAATTAAAACTTTTGCAGCTATGCTACAGCTCGTCTCTGAACACATTTATTCAACTTTTGAATGGTTAAAATCCATCAAATTTTATGAATTAACTTTCAAAACCAAGACTAGCATTTGTAGAATTCAATATACTTTTAGGAGATATAACTTTTATGGAATTCCATAGATATTTACTAATTTTAATTAATTTTCTAACAAAATGGGTGCAAAAAATTTCTGAAGGTCATTATGATTTAGTCAAAATCAAAATTCTGTATCTCACAAAATACACTGTAAAAAAATTGAAAAATTTATGGTGCATTACATTGATCCGTCAACTGCAATACGTAGTTTTTAGATTTTTAGTTTATAACTAATATGTTGAGAAACTTGATGTCGAACGAAACATATTCAAAATCTGCAGTTTTTTCATATTGGTTCAATTCAAACAATTCTAGTAATTATGATATGCATCAGTTGGTTTCGTGAATATAACGATATTGAAGTACAGTCTGTCTAGATTGTTGCAACACATTTTTTTTTCTCAAAAACACCAAGTTAACAAAGAATACACTAGCGCTGAAAAACATGAATTTTGTTGGAGTGGGATCCCCTAGAGTACATTTTTGGTTAAGTATTATTTATGTTTTTTTGTGCGCACTATGCAAAAAGAGTCAAAGGGCGGGTGGGTTAAAGTCCCTCAAAAAATGTAATGGGCTTAAAGGAAAAACTATGAGTCTAAAACCATGGTTTGAGACCATGGTATCTACGCATATAAGTTAGTATAAATATGTAAAGATCAAGTCAAGAAAGAATATCTTATGTATGATTATGAATGTTTGTTAAGAACTTCTATCTAAGTCTAGGTTTTTGGGTAGAATGGCTCTTGCTGGATGTGTGCATGAAGACCTAATTCCTGGTTGTATAAAAAAAAGGGTAGACTGTATTGATGGACTGAATGTAATGAAACTGCTAGATCTCTTAATAAAGAAGACTATTTCGTAAAACTCAGATTGTTATGTGATTTACTATGTTATTTATCTGTTATTTTCTTTAAGATCTGAATCTGTTCTATTATTGCATATTTACTTCTGTTAATGGTTAATTTCTTTTGCGCGAATGAATGAAGTACATTGTGCATGAATATCAGTTGTTGAATAGGTCTAATTAAAGTGTATCTGATTACTGTGCACAAATATACTGAAGTATTCTCTAATAATCTGCAAAGGGTTTGATCTATTGATCTATTGAAGCATGCATCAGTTCTAGTTCTGTTATAAGTCTGTTTAGGGCCACTACATTAAAATATTCCTTAGGGTGTAGAAACCTGGTTCCAACACCCCCCCATACTACTTTGGGTGAGACTTTGAACTACACAAGCATGTCACTACTGAAAGGGCCAGTAGTTTGAGGGTTTGTTGGTTGCACGATAACTCCGAACCTGGGTCAAGACCCCTCAAGCCAAAAAATGGTTCCGTTGTCGCGACTTGGATCATTTTGAGGGAGAATTGATGTTTTGGAATCCTGTGCAGAATGAATTACAAGATTGTCTTGACAAAAATATACTTGAATTCATGATCCAAGAGAATAGAAGTTCTAAATTGTCTGCTCAAGATTGGGTACAAAAGTATATCTATAAAGAGGTCCACGAGATTTTCTTTGCTTCCTTTGTGACTGAGTTGCATGATTGGTTATCTCGACTTACTGAATTTTATACCTGCACAAAGGATGACACAGTCATTCAGTGGACTCCAAAGTTGGTAAAAC
Organism: Pinus albicaulis; assembly: GCA_034641835.2. Taxonomy (NCBI): domain Eukaryota; kingdom Viridiplantae; phylum Streptophyta; class Pinopsida; order Pinales; family Pinaceae; genus Pinus; species Pinus albicaulis. Next base: position 1,371,236,580 of record CM076579.1, on the reverse strand, counting down.
AGATACAAATGAAAAGCAATAAGATTACTGTGTGGTATATCATTGGATCGATTGTGTTTTGGGAGGATTTGTAACTGAGTTTTCTATTGATTAGTTTGTATCTTATTCTGAAGCTAAAAGAAGATTCTTAAAGGGTCCCATAGGTAAGTTCATATTCTATTTGAAGTTGTGGATTAAAATGCTATTGTGTGAATAGGGTACTCTGTGCAGCCATATTGAGTGAATGTCCTGAAGAGGCCCAAGTATGCGCAGTGGAAGAAATTACCGAGTAGATCTAGAAGAAGGGTTTATTTACAATCCTCTCAAGGGTAGATCTGATAGTGACGAAGAATCAGAGGCTATTTTCTCTGGTGCATCTGTGCACTCTGAAGAATAAGTCTAGTAAGATCCAAATAATCTTGGGTTGTTGGCCATAATTCAAATCCCATCCAATGCACTTCCAAACTCATCTCATAAGTCATCCACTCCACCTCCACCTCCACCTCCACCACCAGGTGAAGATATGGCCACGTCCATGAAGTTGCTTACTTTTCGTGGTATTGGGAATGAAGATACAAAACAATTTTGGTTTATCACTGATTTTCAAGATCATGCACTGGACTATTATATAAGGTATGTATTAGTGAATCCTAATTCCACTATTGATGATATGAAGGCTGCACTAATAGACCAATTTAAGAGGTTGAAATAATTTTCATAATGCGTCACTGAGTTAAAAGAGATTCTTCAAGAACCGGATGAATCTATATGGGATGTGGATCAAATATTGAAGTGCACTATCAAAAATGGTGGATTCACTATCGATGATACCCAACACAAGGAATGGTTTATTGCTATGTTGGTCCCACATCTGTGACAGCCCTTAAGTCAATAGAATATTTCCACGCAAGCTGAGGCTGTAGAAATTTCCATGAATCTAGAGGCTTCGTTGATCTACACTGCGCATATTGGGACCTATCAGATCTAGAGTCAGTTGGAAGCGATGCATTTAGAAATACAGAATCTGTGAAAAGATAAGGGAAAGGAGGCATGCGCAGACGTATGGTGCATACGATGCAAAGTTTCCAAACATCATAAGGATCAATGTCCCGTATTCAATAATTATCTGCAAGTTGGAGGACCAAGCCTGCTAAAGAGTGCAATCGGACCAAGTGGAACACCTATATTATGGTGTGCAATTTGTCAAGCTATGGGTACGCATGCGATTGATTACTGACTGCGCATTGAAAAATATGTGCCTGAGCTAAAGTAGCCTTTTTATAAATTTTTCTTGTCGTTGGGACATGATTAAGAACACTTTCACAGCTTCGATATAATGATTAATCAAGCTAACTTTTATATAATGCATGCTAAACCTGCCTCACCAGCATCCCCATTTGGGTGTGGTGGATTTCAGACTCAAGAATGAGGAAGAGTAGGAGGAGTTGGTCGAGGAAGGGGATAGCTCGTCTGCTACAACTGTGGAGATGTTGGTCATTATGCGCGAGAATTTCCAAATCTAACATGATAATCTTGGAGGTATTGTATAAAATTTGATCATGTAATTGAATATTGTCCAGTTTTAATTTCCAAGGTGCAGGAAAAGAAAACACAAACTCTGACGTAGAATATTCAGATGGTCAGGGTGGAGTTGTGTGACGAAGAGCCAAGCGTGAATGTTTTCAGTAGGAGTGGTGAAGCCATTGGTGAGGACAAAGGAAGGAATCTGGATACTAATATTTGGATCCAAAAAGTGCCTGAGAAAAATGATGGATTCAAATTACAGCACAAAAAAGACACCTTTGTGGAGGCAAAGAAGGGTTTTTCTAAAGCAAGCACATAAAACTCAAGTAAACCTATGGATGTGGTTGGAGTAGATGAAGAAATAAATCCATTCTTACAAGCTTGTATCAAACTATTACACAATACGAAGGCAGTTAAAAACCTTCAAGCATTGATAGATAACTATGTAGAAAAAGAACAACCCCAGATGGAACATAAATTTTTCAATAAGATCTATAAGAACAAAAGAAGAACTGGACGAGAGATGTGTTTGACTGCTCAGATTGGTTCTTATGAGATGGATCAGGTCATTATGGATCTAGGATCTGATGTGTTGAAATTTGATGACTAAAACGTTTCCTACAATCCCAACCCGGTTCAAATTTCACCTTATCACTCTCATTCAGTTAGATACCCTTTCCCATAAACTTACATTCAACAAATATAATTCTAGAAATGAAATTTTTAGACTAAAACACATGGGACTGTCAACACATGCTGAAAATAAATATGGACATAAACAGACCAGCAACACATAAAAAAATACACATAGATTTTTGGTCAACTTAGACCCAGGAAAAAACCCTTCAATCTTCTTCGAGGAAAACCTATTAGAGAGCTCTTCAAATTTATTAATCTTTCAAGTTCAGGAAAAGTACATTTGCATATAAAATAAAACAACAAAATACAACTTACCTCTTCAGCCAAAAACTCCTTGAAAATCGTACTCACTTTGCCTCAATTTATGTGCCCACTTGAAGCTGAAAAATGTGTTGTATGGACGTGGACTATATGGAATTACATATTGTTGTACGGATGGTATGGTTTTTTTTTTCAATTTTTTTTATTTCTCAAAAACTTCTCTCGAACTACGTGCAAATTACAACATTAAATGTTGTTCATATTGTACCTTATGTTGTCTTCTATGCCTTGATTTCCATGTCCATATTTTCCTAGAAATCACTCCTTCAGCTTGCTGTGACAAATTTCTCTTTCAGAACTTTTCTCTATCCCTCAACCTCCTTTCTCCAATCTTCTCATGAAGAATGAATGAATATATTCTCTCTTTTATTTTCCTCCTTTTGTTTCCCTAAATGAATTTTGGCCAACCCTAAGATCTAATGGCTTAGATTCATTTAGAACAAGGGATGAGAATAAATGTGCATTTATTTCTCACTTTCAATTTTTTAACTCACCCATTAAATGAAGTACCCACATTGCACTTTATGTCTAAATTTACTTGCCAACGATCAGTTGGTTGTTTTTCCCTATAATAAGGGAATACTTTGAAAAAACTCATCCTATTCTTGGATGGGGTTTTTGAAGATGGGCTTATCCTTTCGGCCGTAAATTGGGAGAGCATGGACTCATACCAAGAAATGCTTCAATGTATGTACATATTTAGCTTTTTATGAATATAAAGATTTCAATTTTTTCTTTGGAAAAAATGTCTAAATTTACTTTTCACTTTATAATTTAACATTGACTTTACCACTTATAAATTCACTTTCAATTTATAATTTAATATTGAATTTACCATTTATAATTCACTTTCAATTTATAATTCAATATTGAATTTACAACTTATAAAGTCACTTTCACTTTATAAAGTCACACTTAGGAAAATAATTATTTTGGACACTTTTCCCTAGGTAGAGACTAACCCATGGGAAACCACTTGTCGAAGGTACATTAAAAAGAAACACTCCCTCTTACCGATGAAATTATTTCTCACCACACCCATATTTTCCCTAAAATGGACATGCTTGCCTCTTGGCAAGGACTTCATGAGAACATCGACCACTTGCTCATTTGTCGATATATACTCCAACTTCACTGCCCCTTTCTGAACATAGTCCCTGATAAAATGTGTAATATTCCCAATTACCCCAAGCTAATGGGAATATACAATTTTGTTTCATTTTCCTATTGCATGAATAATGTGTAAAGGAGGACAATAAAAACTCCTGAAACAATGAATAAATCAATGCCCCATGTGAACAAAGATAAATTTGGGTCATCTTAATAAAACACCCTTATGTGTGAAAGGGTTTGAGACATTTGACTGGGTCAACCATGACCATATCAACAACACTATCTAGAGGGAATGGACCTCATTGATGCACAACGCAGTCTTAGTTGGAGGTGGCACATGTGAAATAAGCTATATCATTGAGATGGTTTAGGGCTTTGTAAGACTTCTATCTTATAAAAGGAAGAGGAGGACAACAGAAGAAGGTTGTTGATGTGATTACATTTTTTGAATATATTGTCTGTTTATACATATATCATTCTCTTACTATTTAGCTGAGAATAGTGTTGTTTAGCACTGGGTGTTCCTGATCAGGAATCCCACCTCCTTCCTTGAGAGGCCTCTTGGAGGAGTCTTGCTGATCTTGTCCACTATCAGGAATTTGGCCAAGCTTCACCTTCCAACTACAACGCAGATCCTATTGAGGGTTTGGTTTTCCTTGTAAGCTGCAGCAAGTTGAGGCTAGATCTACTCAGATCTAGGCTAATCTAGTGCCTCTTTTCAGTGGGAAAGTCTTCTATCTCATTGGAAAGAGTGTATTGGATCATTGGAGCTTTAGATCGACATCTTGGCATCATGCCAAACTATTCTTAAAGCCTACAATGCAGTCTATCTTCCAGTATTGTGTTATTTGCAAGTGTAAAGTTGCAGGGTGTTTTGGCATAACTTTGGAGGAGTGATCTCTAGTGTTAGGAATATGTCTTTCACTGTGGTGATCCATGGATTTTAGATCTAATCCATGTTATATTCAGATCTGATCTAGATAATCCTATATTTACTTCCGAATTTCTGAAGATTTTTGTAGATCTACAGGTTTATATCTCAGATCTACTCCTTGTGCTTCATATATTGCAGAAAACCCCAAGAAGTATGTAAAGTAGAGACTCTATAGTGTATGGATCTATAACAGATCTGACTGTTCATCCATTATTTTTCTCTAGATCTAAGTTGTAATCTACAGTTGTTGTATGCTCTATAAAATAACGTTGTCAAGCATTTTTGCAGTGAATACATGTGTTTACAACACCTCTTTTGAGGGATTTCTTCTGTATAAGTCTTCTATTTCCTGTTATACATTGTATGGGCCTTATTGTAAATCTGATTTGCTGATGTATATGTAAATTTTGAGCCTCCATATTGGCCGCCTACACTTACTTTGCTGAACTGCGTTATTTCTGAAGCAGTATTGTTTAATATTGTTGTTGTTCCCATTTTGGGATATTAGAAAATGATCCGATGTCAATGTGTTTTGACTTGTCATGAAACATTGGATTCTCCATGAGTTTAATGCAACTTTGATTATCACAGTGAATAAATGTCGGTCTCAACTCCTGATCAAATAGGCAACACAAGAACTTGTGAAGCCAATTGGCCTCACAACTAGCCTGACTAGTGGCCATATACTCAGCTTGAGAAAAGCTTAAATAAACTGACTTTTTTTTTTGAATGAACCATGACACAAATTTCAAACCCAATTCGAAGCAACACCTTGAAGTGCTTTTCCTGTCAGAAGCACACCCTGCCCAATCTGAAATTGTGTAACCCGTCAACCTCACTCCATCTCCACACCTATAGTCCAGACCATAATCAACAGTCCCCTACATGTAGTGAAGAAAGTGCTTTGCAGCTACCTAGTGCACCCTCCTGGGCTCAACCATGAACTGGCTAAGTCTGTTCACTGCAAAGCATATATCTGGCCTATTGTTGACCATATACATCAAGGACCCAATAAACTACCTATACAATGTGGGATCCACAAAACTAGAATCTGAAGCATGAAACTTATTCCAGTTGGTGATCATAGGTGTAGACACGGATCTACAATATTTCATGTGAAATCTTCTCAAAAAATCCAAAACATACTATCCCTGCCTCAGAAAGATATGCCCCTCCTCCTGCCACACCCCAAGCCCCAAAAAGTAATGCATCAGCCCAATGTCCTTCATCTCGAACTCCATAGAAAGATCCTCCTTGCAACCACTAATTAGTCTCTCTTCCACAGTAATGAACAAGTCATCAACATATATCACAAGAATGAGCAGATGATCCCCTACAAAAATGTAGTATAGGTTCGGATCTGCATCACTCTTCATGAAACCCATCTGCTGCAAGTAAGTATCAATCCTCGAATACCAACCTATCAGAGCTTACTTAAGTCCATAGAGTGTGTTGTTCCTTGAGAAAAAATTCCTTGCTGTGTAAAGGAATCCGTGCTCAAGACATTAAAGATTATGTCACAAACAGGTGTGTATTTTTCTCTGTTTATTAAACCTTCAAATATTAATAATATAATCTCCAAATATCAAACCCCTACAAGTTCTGCAATGCCATGTTCTCTTTATGCTGAAGCGACTGAATGGAAGAAAAGAAGGAAAAGGATTTCAATTTGATATGCTGCTTAAAACAGAATCTATCATTATAAAACCACGAGAAGAGTATAGGATTGAAAGTTAAAATAGAGGAGCGCCCATTAAGGATGTTTAACTCTTAGATACAGATATCGAGGCCTGCTGACTCAAATCACTCCTTTCATTCATAGATATGGAAAAGAAATGAAAAATGGAAAACTAATCAACATAGACAAATAGAAAACTTGCAAAACTTTCATTGATTCAATATTTTAGTCTGAAATTAGGCTTCCAAGGTCAGCTTCCGAACCTTTCCCTTTCTTCAAATTGTCTTTAAAGCTAAATTATGACAACGGTTTCCGACAATGGCGATCACGACCTACTCTAACCAGCACACAGCGCCTATTTGACCAAGCATCATGGAGGTACATGCCTCAAGAAAAGTCCTATTACATTTGCATAATCCTAGGAAATGACATAATGAGAATTTTTATAACTTTTAATCTAAAGGAACAACTGGTCCTGAAGTGGCTGCGGAATCAACAGCTACTTTTGATTTATCCGTTGGAATCTTCTTTGCTGTATCAATGGAGAAGATTTTGCATTTTTTCCAAAGTTCACTTTGAGTTGTAGGAGCATTCCTGTAGCTGAGGTATTCCAATCTAAATGCAACTGCCTGATTGTGAGTGAGCCTTTCTGTGAAGAGTGCCTTTACCATCCATAGAAAATTGAAGTGCCTCTGTAAAAAGTTAAACACTGTCTCTCCCTTTAAAACTTGTGTCTTTTCGTGTCTGCTATCTGCTCTGCTCTTTGCCAGTGTTAATGCATCTTCATAAAACTTCCATGTCAAAATATTTCCCTTTTCTGTCCAGCATGAAGGCAAACCTGTTCGGATCAATTTATCAAAAGTTATATCAAACTTCTTTACCGCCTCTTTAATTCTCAGCAACCTTTACTCTGCAAATTTTTGTAAATCATTCTTAATTATCATTTTATTAACTTCTTCAGCATAGAAGTATCTGTCTTGTATATCAATTTCTTCTAGCTCTTCATCTGATTTGGAATTGATAAAATTTAAAAACCTCCTAGCCCAATTTGCTCTTTTAATGAGCGTTTGTTTTTCTGATGATATCTCCTCTTCATGGTCTGAGATGAGGCGTTTCTCTGTAGCAATTATACTTAAGGAATCCCAATTTGAATTCATTTTAGATATAATTTCAGTCCAAATAATATCTTTAGCTCTTAAAAGTGAGATGTTACCTTTTAGCTTCTCCTTGAGCTCCTTAATTTCATCCTCAGCCTTTTGTAATTGCTGCTTATTTTCATTTGCTTTATCTTCCCATCCTCTCATAATCTTAGTAGCTATTTCCAAATCTAACTGAACCCGCTTAAGATCACCTTCAGCTATCTTCAGTTCTGTGCTGAGCTGAACAATTTGGGTTTGAGGATCCACATCTCTGTCACCTGTAGGAACAACAAAAGTGCAAGTATGGTTTTGAATTTGATTCTGCAGAGATATAGCAGTCTGCTTCACTTTGGACAACTCTTCATCTTTTTGTAACAATTGCAGACGTAACTCTTCCTTTTCTTTTTCCACCTCAGCTACTTCTGCAACCATTGAGTGCTCTGTAGCTGGTAATTTTAACTTTTTCCTTAGTGAGGATATTTCTACTTCTACACTTTTCATGAGTTTTTGAATTGCAGCTTTATCATTTGGATCCACACCAATTTTCATAATGATCTTCTTCAACTCTTCATTTTGAGTTGTTAATGCCCTTGAATTAGCTTTCTCCATTTTGCATTGTCTGATGACCTTTGCAAGCATGTTTTCAGTCTTGACTGCTGTAGCATTGGTCTTGCTCAAATCATTTACAATCAACTGCCCGGTCTGCATATGAAGATTCATTTTGTCCCACAAGGGGATCTTTTTAACATCGATGACTATGTTTACCTCCTTAAAGCTGCCCGAAGATCCAAGGGACATTCCTGTCGGATGTGACAGAGCCATCTTAAACTGATCTTTTTCCAGATCCATCACAGTCAATAATCTGGTCTGGTCAGCAGATATGTGGTGCTCTGCTTGTGCTTCTATATTGGCTTTTATCCTCTGGTTCCTTTCCTCAATCTGTGTGAACACTTGCTTTACTGAAGGAGCCTTTTCCAAATGAAGTTCCTGTCTTCTAGGAGATGAGGGGAAATCTTGTTCTTCATTGACCTGGAGAGTAAAACCAGGTGAATTGGAAGAATGGTCTTCTGCTAGTTTGGTTCTTTTTTCCTCTCGGGGCTCCTCATCATCTATTTCAATAACATCTTCTCTACCTCTTTTGCTCGCCCTTTCCAAAATTGCAGGTGTTTGAATGCTGGTCTTTGATGAACTTGACTCACCTGGATTAGCCAGTTTCTCTAGATCAGGTTTACTTACATGGGAAAATGCAGCATACCCATTCTCAACCCTTTTCTGAGAAATTATTCCATGCGGATCATAAGGCCATTTTTCTCCCAACAACAACTGTGTCCCTTCCAACATTTTTGAAACTTCATCAAAAGCTTGTCTCGTGTTGACCACAAAAGGTCCCACACTCATAGGCAATTTGTACATCAAACCTTTCTTCATGGGAAGAAAGTGAACTTGGTCTACATTAAGACTTTGCCTTATGAATTCTAGGGCGAAAAGTCGCATGGGTACAAAGGTTGGGAGCCTATAGGGCTCAATGCTAACTCCATACAGCCCTATCTCTGAGTATTCCTCGAATACAAACCAATCTCCAAATTTGCAATTGGGTCCTAACTGTAGGAACTCTCGGGCTTTTGGTAGAAAGCATGGAGGAAGAGTTCCATTCAAAATTTTATAAGCAATAGACATGAAATGGTCAGCAAATTCAAACAGCCCTACTTCATTCTCTTCTTTTCTAACCATATCGGTCCAGAATAAAACTGATTGCTTATTTTTATTACTATCAACTATATTTAAACCCAAACTCATGAACTCTTCAACATTTTGATACAAAAATAAGTAAACAACCAATGATGGAAATCTGAAGAAACCTGTTAGAGGAAAAGCTATCAATTGAGAATTTACTATTTCCTACCAAAAAGACGGAATTTCAAGGACCACCCCTGGTTTCATCATTAGTGCAAACATCCCCAAGACTGATTTATCAATTTTGTGGTCATCGTCTTTTCCCAAAATCTCCGTAATGCAGCTAAGAACTGGCCTATACTGAACATTGAACGCCTCCAAACTGAACTCTTCTCCTTCAAATTGAGTTTTTTCTGGATTTGATTTCAAAAATGACATACAACGACTGAACTCTTCGTTTGAAAGGTCTTCAAAATACTGAACCAATGAATCTTCGGAGAATTGTAACGGAGACTTATCTTCTGGAAAGCACAATGCTTGGCGAATTAATTGTGTTGATACCTACAGGACATTTTCTCCCTGAGAATTCATGACGAAACATTTACCAGGGTACATTGATGAGACTAACCATGAGATGAACTCGGGGAAGAAGTGAGTTTTCAGAACACAGGCAGACAACACACCAGAACTTTTCATAGCAGATAATACAGGGGATTTATCAGTGTTTAGGGTTACTTGGTAATGCAGAAGGGGATGATTGACGGACGACGCGGTATCATGGATGTCCTTTTCACTATCCAGGAGGGGACTGAGGTTTGAAGAACCAGACAAGGATATTCGTTTTTCCATGACTAACAGGAACTGAAAACAATTCGCGGGGTAACGGGAAATGCAAAGGTGGCAAGAACACGGTTCAAAAGGGAAAAACAGTCACACATGGACAAAACAGGACTAAAGAGCTCTTTAATAAAGCTACGGGAATCCGTAATAAATGCCAACATGACGTGGACAAACCGTTGAGGGCAGATGACAACTGTTCTCCACTTCACCTGATGACGTCACTGCGGGGGGTCCTGGAGTACGGTAGCGAATCTCGACCGGCACCCCCCGCAGTTATTCACAGCCGTCGATCATGGCTCACCCGCGATCTGACCAGTCAACTACGGGGGGTCAGGATTAGATAAACTACGAGCTACTTCTCCCCCCGCAATAACTTATCCGAAAGCACTTTTCCACGATCGCCACCTCCGCTCAAGAAATTGCTCGGAGCTTAAACTTAAATCAAAACATATATTTCAATAAGGTTAATATTCATCGAGCTTTGAAATGCTTGTTTTATGATATAGTATAAAAATTTATACTATAACATATGATTTTTGATTTTCTATTTTTTATTTATTTTTGATATTCAAACATAAAAACTGAAAAGGATATGTAGATATGATCTACAACATCTGGCTCCACCTGGGGATAGTGTTTTTACCACGAAACACTAAGAACATGCAGATCAGTGCCTTCACTTCGGGCATGGAGTCACATATTTCTTGATGGAAAATGTACAATGATCACACCGGATATATACAATGATGATGAAACTGATTCTTAGTGCCTGAAATAATGCTTTATATATTTCCCATTCACAGGCATATCTAATACTTCTCCTTCAAGATTTTCCAGCATGAAAGTGTTATTCATCTTGACTTCATTGATTTTGAACGGACCATACCACAAGGGATCAAATTTTCCGTGCTTACCTTTGTCTTCCCTTCGGGTATCCCACCTCAATACTAAGTCTCCCTTCTGAAACATGATTTCTTTTGCTTTCCTGTCAAATATTGCCTTCATCTTCTGCTGATAAGTGAGCAAGTTGTCCTGAACTTGATTTCTGTTTTCACTTAGCTCCATCACATTGTTCATTCTTCTGATCATGGCATTTGGTTCTGCTTGAGAATCTTGGAGGAAAGAAATCACAGGTTTTACCAACTGTGTGGGAAACAATGCTTGAGTACCGTATACGAGCTCATACGGAGACTTGCCAGTAGACCTCCTAGTGGTCATCCTTGTTGCCCATAGAGAAAAAACTAACTTTGTATCCCAATTCTTCTGGTTTTCACTGATTGTCTTCTTCAAGATTCTTACCAATGTTTTGTTGGAAGACTCTGCCAACCATTTCCCTGTGGATGATAAGCTGTAGAATGAGACAATATCACACTGTAAGTCTGACAAAAATTAATAAACCTGAGTGAACTGAAAACTTGGGCATTATCTGTCACAATCTTCACTGGACATCCAAACCTGCTAAAGATATTCTCCTCTAGAAACTTCATAACAACCAAATCATTTGCCTTCCTGGTGGGGATTGCCTCCACCCACTTTGTAAAATAATATGTAGCAGTAAGGATCCACTTAAACTGCCCACTGGATGGTGGATTGATTTCTCCAATGAAATCCAACCCCCATTGTCTAAAATGTTCTTCAATAAAAACAGGGAGAAGAGGTAATGGAGCTAGCTTTTTCTTTTCTGCAAATAATTGGCATTTTTGACAAATTTTGACTGTTTTATAAACATCAGCAAACACAGATGGCCAATAGAAACTTGATTTGAATATTTTATGAGCAGTTACCTTCCAGCTGTAATGCCCTCCGCACAAGCATTCATGATATTCTTTGATCACTTCTGAAATTTCTTCCTCTGTCATACATAACAACAACACACCAGCCGGGTCCTTCCAATATAATTTTGCTTCAATTATGACATAAGGTTGGGCTTTAGGTTTTAAAGCTCTATATTTAGCTCTATTTATTGAAGGGGGACATGAAATAAAGCACAAATAATGTACAATATCCTTATACCACTATGAGCAGAGAAATTTATACTTAATTGCTATCTTTGACTGATTATCACCTGTTTCTCCATTGACCTCCTCTACAGGGGCCAACAAATTGATTCCCAATGCTTGGAAATTGGACTCTGTCAATAATTTGGCCAATCCCAATCCTTTAACCAGCTTGGTTGGTTTTACATCCAAGTCATATTCTTGGATTTTAGCAATCCATTTTCCCCTTTTACCTCCCACATCGCTCTGTACTAGCACATCTTTTACAGCTGAATTGGGAACGTATGCTAAGATTTGAGAATGAAAGATATAAGTTCTGAAAGATTTCAGTGCTTTCACCAAAGCATATACGTGTTTCTCCAATATATTATATTTTAATTCTGCATCTCGGAGAACTTTACTAAAATATGCTACAGGTTGTTCATGCTTTTCTTCATTTCTCTGTAATAACACAGCAGCAATTGTTGAAGGAGATGCAAACGAGAAAATTTGAAATGGCTTCAAATAATCTGGACTAATGAGAACAGGCGCTTCCTTTAAAGCTTCTTTAATCCTTTGGAAAGATTCTCTGGCTTCTTTGTCCCACTTCACTTCGGCATCTTTTTTCAACATGTCTGTTATCTTCTTGACGATTTCTGCGTAATTGGGAACGACTCTTCTGAGAAAATTAATTTTTCCAAGAAATCTCTGAATATCTTTTTTGCTTCGGGGCAGTGGGATAGACTGTATTGCTTCAACTCTTGCTGGATGGATCTTCACACCTTGCTTTGAAACAATATGGCCCAACATTTTGCCTTCTTCCAGGGAAAACAGAGATTTTTTAGGATTGAGCGACAACCCATACTTTCTACACTTCAGGAGGGCTTTCTGCAAATGTTGTAAATGCTCTTCATTGAAATTTGAGAAAATTGTGACATCATCTAAATAAACCACCACGAAATGATCACCTACGAATACAATATCCATCGCTCGTTGGAATGTGGCCCCCGCATTCATCAGGCCAAATGGCATCCTGGCGTACATGAATGTTCCCCAGGGCGTAGTGAAGGCAGTTTTCTTCTGATCTTCCTTCTCCATAGCTACCTGGTTATACCCTAAAAATCCATCCACCATAGATAATCTATAAGCTCCAGTCACTTTTTGTAAGACAAAATCCATTTTCGGCAAAGGATAATTATCTTTCAATGAAGCCCTGTTCAAATTCCTGAAATCTACGCACAGCCTTATCTCTCCATTTTTCTTTCAGACGGGTACAAGATTGGAAACCCAATCTGAATATCTGAGTGGAACGATTATCTTGGCTTGCAGCAATTTATTTATTTCCTTTTCGATCGGAGCCAACAACAATGGATTAATCTGTCTAAGCTTCTGTTTATGTGGCTTGACTCCATCCTTCAGTGGAATTTTATGCTGTATGATACTCTTATCATATGTTTTCAAATCATCATAAGACCAAGCAAATACATCTTTGAATTGTTTGAACAAATCTACATACCTTTCTTTGTAGTCCTTCGGGACCCCTTTGAACAACTTAATCATTTTAGGCTCATGTTGAGTCCCTAAATTGCAATCTTCCACCTGCTCATCTTGGTTTGCTTTCTTCTGATTCACTGCAACGTCATTTGTATCAAATAGTCTTTCAAGAGGCACCAAACCTCTTGGAAAAACGTTATCTTTCAACTGAATGATCTCCTAACCACCAAAATTCTTTTTCAGAGTCTTACCCGCCAATTCATCTTCATCAGATTCCAAATCAATCTGATGATCTTCAAAATCTTCAATCATCAACAAAAACTGCTTAATCTTTTCATCGTCCTCAAAGACCTACCAGTGTTTAATATTGTCAGGAATCGAAGGTCTATGTCTCATCTCAATTTCATACCTTAGTTTCAGGCTGATAGGAGGCTTGAATGTACTTGCTGCAATCGCCAAAGAATCAGCCAGTCTATTCTCTTCCCTTGGAACAAACTGTAAGTTGAAGGCTTCAAAATAATTTTCAATCAGATCCCAGACCTCATTCCGATATGCTCTTAACCTGGGATTTTTAGTTTGACATAAATTCTTGATCTGTCTTATAATTAATTCTGAATCCCCAAACACAGTTATAGACTGAATTCCCATCTGCTTAGCTATTTGCAAACTAATAATTAATGCTTCATATTCTGCGACATTATTAGTGGATTCAAACTCCAATTTGAAATAAAAAGGCACAAGATTACCTTCCGGAGAAACAAAAATGAAACCATCTCCAGTGCCTTCTTTGGAAAACGCACCATCAAAATAACACTTCCACAGCTTATCTGAATGTAGCTCCTTATGTACAATTGCTGAAGGGAGCTGCCCTTGAGATTCTTCAGCAAATTCTGCATCTTCATGCAGCATGAAACAAGAGAGGTCATCTTTCTCTTGGCCATAAATTGGTGAATTACTTGCATCTTTCTTGGTAGCATTTTTTTGAAATCTAGTCTCTCTATACAACCTTCTTTCTTCACCATTGAAAACGGGAATGATAGCATATGTAAAGTCCAGCTTCAAAACTCCTCCAAGCTTTGCCCCCCATGATCTAGATAATAACATACCAAACCTGGCTGGAATATCTGCCACTACAACATCCATCATAATTCTTTTGGCTGGGATTTGAGCCAATGAAACAACCATATCCTTAATAAGACCCACACACTTAACCCTCTTTGAGTCAAAAGAGTAAAGGTCTCTGTATGGCTTAGTGATTTGTAAATTTAACTCCTTCATCACACTCAATGGCATCAGATTATGTGATGCGCCAGAAGCTAGCATACAATTATGCAAAACAAAATCATGTAACATAAGAGATATATAAAAAGGAGGAACATATGAATCTACCTCTTCAACATGAGGTCCAAATGTAACCACTAGCTTTTCTTCCTGCAGATTTACTGTATCACTCACTTCGTCAGGCTGAGACAGATTGATAAATTCAGTAATCTCTTTCTTGTAACCAGGTGTTTTTATCAATTCAAGAAGAGGTACTTGTATTTTCACTTTTTCTAACTCTTTCGACAAACTGAAAGTTTGATTTGATTTTGTTAAATTTTCAGGTTCTTATTGATCTTTCTTGGAACTTAGATCTTGATTAGAAACAGTAACCACTTTCTCCAAAATGTTAGAATCTTTAACTTTTGTCTGAGAAGTTTCAGCTTGCTACTTTCCTTTCTGTAATGGAGTCGCCATTGGAGTAGGTGCTGCTTCTGATTCTTTTTCTTCATTATCTTGAGTCCTTAACCTCTTTTTTGACCTCAAATCATACTTTTTATGCAACTCAGATTGCATAAAGTCCGTGAATTGTCTGCAGTAATCATCCATATGTTCTTTATCGAATGAGAGATCAGCTTCTTCATCTTCCTTCACCCCTTCTTCATCTACTTCTTCTTCTGTTTCATCATCTTCCATGTACACAGCAGAGATCCGAGCATCATCTTTTCTCTCATCCTCATCATCTGCTGAACGAGACGGGGCTGCCTCTATGTACAAAGGTGCTTGCACCTGATCTAGATCTTTTTTCTCTCTTTGCAGAATCTATAGAGGCTGTTTTTTAAATTGAGGATTAAAAACCCCTCTGTTCTGTCTTGCAGGCTTACTATCTATTTCCAATTTCACCAATTTATTGGATAGATTTTTTATAACCTTAGTCATATCATCAATTCTTTGTTCTTGAGTCGAGGTTTCTTCTTTAGCTTTTCCTTTATCTTGAAATTTACCAGCAGCGGACATATTAGCCTCAATCTCCAGAGCATCAGTTTGAATCTGCTCCAATGTAGGTGACCTCCTTTCCCTCAATGTGAAACTGAATTCTGGTTCAAAAGCACCAGCAAAAACAACCCTTGCTCCAATAGGAGGGGGTTTCATTTCAACAGGAAAACTATTATACAATTTATTAAATATTTTTACAAAATCTTTCATGCTTTCATCAAATTTCTTCTTTATTGCATTGAACTCTATCAAAGAGTAGCCATGGTCCCTTTTTTCACCCCATCTCTTAGTGAAATGTGTTTCTAGAGTATCCCAATCATTTATGGTACCATTAGGCAATCCTTTAAACCATTTCCTTGCCTCTCCACTTAGAGACTGGACAAAAAGTCTCATTACAACGTCCAAATGTTCAACATTTAAATTCTCGGCAAATGTGAAAAACAGGGGCAAGTGCTATTCTGCAGTTATTTCGTCTTCACTAGTAAATCTAGGGAGTAACTTGAGATACTCCTAAGGCATATCATGTAGTGGTTGGGGTAGATTCAATGGTGCATATCTATTCATCAAGAAAGCAAGGGCTGCAGGGACTGCCATGTTTACGCCCGGGTTAACTGCTCCTTGAGCAAGGGTAAAATGACTCCTTGAGCAAGGGTAAAATGAATACCAGTTGTAGGAGAGGATGAATGAGGTGAAACAACTAATATAGGAATTGGACTATGAACGATTGCAGAAGAGCTGGCAGCTATATGGGGCTGAGTTTCTATAAAAGGAAAAGACACAAACTCCAAAGATTGCTCTTCTAATGTGGGTTCTTGAAAACGAACGGGTGATGGTGATGATTCTTCTTCCGAGAAAATGAGTTTCTTGGAAGCTTTCTTGGATGAGAAAATGTGTGAACTACTGCCTGGTGTGAGCAGTGTGGTTTCAGGTGTATCTAATATTTTTGGTTTCTGGCCCTTCTTTGAAACAAGCTTCTCAGGATCAGACAAAACAAGAACTTTTTGCTGAGAGGTATCTGACCTCGTATGAGGTTTCTTGGGAGCCAGAGCTATTTTCAAACAATCACAGTGTACTATTTTCTCCTCTCTGAACAACTAGAGGAAATGTAAAACAAAACCCAGGGAAAATCTTCGAATCTTCGTTCCCCGGAAACGGCGCCAATTAATGTTGTTCCTTGAGAAACAATTCCTTGCTGTGTAAAGGAATCCGTGCTCAAGACATTAAAGATTATGTCACAAACAGGTGTGTATTTGTCTCTGTTTATTAAACCTTCAAATATTAATAATATAATCTCCAAATATCAAACCCCTACAAGTTCTGCAATGCCATGTTCTCTTTATGCTGAAGCGACTGAATGGAAGAAAAGAAGGAAAAGGATTTCAATTTGATATGCTGCTTAAAACAGAATCTATCATTATAAAACCCTGAAGAAGTGAGAAACAAGAAAGTTAAAATAGAGGAGCGCCCATTAAGGATGTTTAACTCTTAGATACACAGATATCAAGAGACCTGCAGCTCAAATCACTCTATTTCATTCATAGATATGGAAAAGAAATGAAAACTGGAAAACTAATCAACATAGATAGAATGAAGGAAACTTGCAAAACTTTTCATTGATTCAATATTTTTCAGTACAAATTTAGGCTTCAAGGTCCAAAACTCGGAACCTTTCCCTTTCTTCAAATTGTCTTTAAATACATTATGACAAAACAGTTTCCAGTAATGAAACTGATCCTGACTACTCTAACCAACTTTAACTGCCTAAACTGTTAACTGTCATGGAGGTACATGCCTCGAAAAAGTCTTATTACATTTACATAATCCTGAGAAATGACATAATGAGGATTTTTAACTCCTAATATAAAGGAACAACTAGTCCTGAAGTGGCTGCGGAATCAACAGCTACTTTTGACTTGTCCATTGGAATCTTCTTTGCTGTGTCAATGGAGAAGATTTTGCATTTTTTCCAAAGTTCACTTTGAGTTGTAGGAGCATTCCTGTAGCTGAGGTATTCCAATCTAAATGCAACTGCTTGATTGTGAGTGAGCCTTTCTGTGAAGAGTGCCTTTACCATCCATAGAAAATTGAAGTGCCTTTGTAAAAAGTTAAACACTGTCTCTCCCTTTAAAACTTGCGTCTTTTCGTGTTTGCTATCTGCTCTGCTCTTTGCCAGTGTTAATGCATCTTCATAAAACTTCCATGTCAAAATATTTCCCTTTTCTATCCAGCATGAAGGCAAACCTGTTCGGATCAATTTATCAAAAGTTATATCAAACTTCTTTACCGCCTCCTTAATTCTCAGTAACCTTTTCTCTGCAACTTTTCGTAGATCATTCTTAATTATCATTTTATTAACTTCTTCAGCATAAAAGTATCTGTCTTGTATCTGAATATCTTCTAACTCTTCATCTGATTTGGAATTGATAAAATTTAAAAACCTCCTAGCCCAATTTTCTCTTTTAATGACCGTTTGTTTTTCAGATGATATCTCCTCTTCATGGTCTGAGATGAGGCATTTCTCTGTAGCAATTATACTTAGGGAATCCCAATTTGACTTCATTTCAGATATAATTTCAGTCCAAATAATATCTTTAGCTCTTAAAAGTGAGATGTTACCTTTTAGCTTCTCCTTGAGCTCCTTAATTTCATCCTCAGCCTTTTGTAATTGCTGCTTATTTTCATTTGCTTTATTTTCCCATCCTCTCATAATCTTAGTAGCTATTTCCAAATCTAACTGAACCCATTTAAGATCACCTTCAGCTATCTTCAGTTCTGTGCTGAGCTGAACAATTTGGGCTTGAGGATCAGAATCAACATCGCCTGTAGGCGAAATAAAAGTGCAAGTGTGATTTTCAATATGATTCTGCAGAGATATAGCAGTCTGCTTCACTTTGGACAACTCTTCATCTTTTTGTAACAATTGCAAACGTAACTCTTCCTTTTCTTTTTCTACCTCAGCTACTTCTGCAGCCATTGAGTGCTCTGTAGCTGGTAATTTTAACTTTTTCCTTAGTGAGGATATTTCCACTTCTGCACTTTTCATGAGTTTTTGAATTGCAGCTTTATAATTTGGATCCACACCAATTTTCATAATGATCTTCTTCAACTCTTCATTTTGAGTTGTTAATGCCCTTGAATTAGCTTTCTCCATTTTGCATTGTCTGATGACCTTTGCAAGCATGTTTTCAGTCTTGAATGCTGTGGCATTGGTCTTGCTCAAATCATTTACAATCAACTGCCCGGTCTGCATATGAAGATTCATTTTGTCCCACAATGGGATCTTTTTAACATCCATGATTATGTTTACCTCCTTAAAGCTGCCCAAAGATCCAAGGGACATTCTTGTCGGATGTGACAGAGCCATCTTAAACTGATATTTTTCAAGATCCATCACAGTCAATAATCTAGTCTGGTCAGCGGCTATGTGGTGCTCTACTTGTGCTTCTATATTGGCTTTTATCCTCTGGTTTCTTTCCTCAATCTGTGTGAACATTTGCTTTACTGAAGGAGCCTTTTCCAAATAAAGTTCCTGTCTTCTAGGAGATGAGGGGAGATCTTGTTCTTCATTGACCTGGAGAGTAAAACCAGGTGAGTTGGAAGAATGTTCTTCTGCTAGTTTGGTTCTTTTTTTCTCTCGGGGCTCCTCATCATCTATTTCAACAACATCTTCTCTACCTCTTTTTCTCGCCCTTTCCAAAATTGCAGGTGTTTGAATGCTGGCCTTTGATGAACTTGACTCACCTGGATTAGCCAGTTTCTCCAGATCAGGTTTACTTACATGGGAAAATGCAGCATACCCATTCTCAACCCTTTTCTGAGAAATTATTCCATGCAGATCATAAGGCCATTTTTCTCCTAACAACAACTGTGTCCCTTCCAACATTTTTGAGACTTCATCAAAAGCTTGTCTCCTGTTGACCACAAAAGGTCCTACACTCATAGGCAATTTGTACATCAAACCTTTCTTCATGGGAAGAAAGTGAACTTGGTCTACATTAAGACTTTGCCTTATGTATTCCAGGGTGAAAAGTCGCATGGGTACAAAGGTTGGGAGCCTATAGGGCTCGATGCTAACTCCATACAACCTTATCTCTGAGTATTCTTGGAATACAAACCAATCTCCAAATTTGCAATTGGGTCCTAACTGTAGGAACTCCCAGGCTTTTGGTAGAAAGCATGGAGGAAGAGTTCCATTCAAAGTTTTATAAGCAATATACATGAAATGGTCAGCAAATTCAAACAGCCCTGCTTCATTCTCTTCTTTTCTAACCATATCGGTCCAGAATAAAACTGATTGCTTATTTTTATTACTATAAATTATATTTAAACCCAAACTCATGAACTCTTCAACATTTTGATACAAAAATAAATAAACAACCAATGATAGAAATATGAAGAAACCTGTTAGAGGAAAAGCTATCAATTGGGAATTTACTATTTCCTGCCAAAAATACGGAATATCAAGGACCACCCCTAGTTTCATCATCAGTGCAAACATCCCCAAGATTGATTTATCAATTTTGTGGTCATCATCTTTTCCCAAAATCTCTGTAATGCAGCTAAGAACTGGCCTATACTGAACATTGAACTCCTCCAAACTGAACTCTTCTCCTTCAAATTGATTTTTTTCTGGATTTGATTTCAAAAATGACATACAATGACTGAACTCTTCGTTTGAAAGGTCTTCAAAATACTGAACCAATGAATCTTCGGAGAATTGTAACAGAGACTCATCTTCTGGAAAGCACAATGCTTGGTGAATTAGTTGTGTTGATATCTGCAGGACATTTTCCCCCTGAGAATTCATGACGAAACATTTACCAGGGTACATTGATGAGACTAACCATGAGATGAACTCGGGGAAGAAGTGAGTTTTCAGAACATAGGCGGACAACACACCAGAACTTTTCATAGCAGATAATACAGGGGATTTATCAGTGTTTAGGGTTACTTGGTAATGCAGAAGGGGATGATTGACGGACGACGTGGTATCATGGACATCTTTTTCACTATCCAGGAGGGGAGTGAGGTTTGAAGAACTAGACAAGGATATTCGTTTTTCCATGACTAATAGGAACTGAAAACAATTCGTGGGGTAACGGGAAATGCAAAGGTGGCAAGAACACGGTTCAAAAGGGAAAAACAGTCACACATGGACAAAATGGGACTAAAGAGCTCTTTAATAAAGCTACGGGAATCCGTAATAAATGCCAACATGACGTGGACAAACCGTTGAGGGCGGATGACAACTGTTCTCCACTTCGCCTGATGACGTCACTGGGAGGGGTCCTGGAGTACGGTAGTGAATCTCGACCGGCACCCCCCGCAGTTATTCACAGCCGTCGATCACGACTCACCTGCGATCTGACCAGTCAACTACGAGGGGTCGGGATTTGATAAACTACGAGCTACTTCTCCCCCCGCAATAACTTATCCGAAAGCAATTTTCCACTATCGCCACCTCCGCTCAAGAAATTGTTCGGAGCTTAAACTTAAATCAAAACATATATTTCAATAAGGTTAATATTCATCGAGCTTTGAAATTCTTGTTTTATGATATAGTATAAAACTTTATACTATAACATATGATTTTTGATTTTCTATTTTATTTTTATTTTTGATATTCAAACATAAAAACTCAAAAGGATATGCATATATGATCTACAACAGAGTGCTCACCTCAACTAGCATACATGGGTCTCCCACCCAAGTACCTCAAAGCCCTATGGCTACTCAATATACACCTCCTACACTATAAGTCCATTTAGAAATATGGTCTTCACATCCATCTGATGGATCTACCAACCCATTTTTGCAGCAATAAAAATAAGGGACCCGATAGAAGTGTACCGAGCTACGGGAGTGAAGGTATCATCATAGTCAACTCTCTCTATCTGTGAGAACCCTCTAGCCACAAACCTCACCTTGAACTTCTCAATGTTTCCATTCGCAGCATGCTTGATCTTGTAGAGCCACCTGGAAGTCTCAACTGACTTTCCCACAGGCCTAGGCACCACCTCCTAGACATTTTTCTTAATGATATAGGCATACTCCTCCACCATAGCCTCTCTCCATACCTCCTGGTTTCAAGCCTCCTCATATCTAGTAGGCTCAGAGTCAACAATGCTGGTAGCCTTGGCTACATAACTGCAAAACCGCTCAAGTGGCACACTCTCCCTATTCACCCTCTTCGAAGGACCAACGGACTTGTTGTTATATACAACAACCCCCCATTTATTTTTACTAAATGGGGACCCTTAAAAATAAATAATAAATTTATTTGTTTGATTTTATTTTAGCCTAAGTCCAAAAAATTTTGGAAATAAAGTTCTTTTCCTTTTTTCTTTTATTCCTTAGCACGAATCGCAAATCACATAGCTTACGATCTTAAACAACTTGAAAACATATTAAGTCTTGTGAGCTGCGATATGTGTTAAACCTTTCTAAAGTTATATAAAACTCCCGTTACAAAATCTTTAAACACCGCTATAAAAGAAAATCGCATTGTGCCTTGTAAAACGATCAACTTATAACAATTTGGTAAGAGTTGCGATTTAGCGGACTCGGCGAATCAATAAAGCAACAAACATAAAACTTCAAGTGTCCGATAAAGTGCATTGGCATGATTCCTTAAGCACACTTCGCACTTCGCAGAAAATAACTAATTGCAAGTTTCATTACCATATAGAAATTGCGATGTGCGATTTGCACAGATCGCATTTCGCGAAATTTATTGGTAACATAACTAATAGAAATAGTTTCGAGTTGCGATATGTGATAATTCATAGTTATTTCTCAAGTGTGTGAAATGATTCATATATAATCAACCGGATATAAGATCTAACATATTAAATTGATCGATAGACATTTCATGTGAAGGTGTGTAAGATATTTGATTGAAAGAATTATGGGTGATTAACGACATTTAATAGAAGTAAGGTTTTAAAGATTCATATCTACTTTGAACATATTTTGAATGATTGAACATCAGATTTGTTATTATATCACTTTAATTCTATCTGTCTCTCCATTCTCTCCATTTCTAAAGTTTTCTCTGTTCGCTTGAATTCAGGAAACCACTTAACAAAGCAGGGATAAAAGAGAAGAGAAAGAAAGGAAAGGAAATTTCTCAAGCATCATCTACTAAAAGCTCAGATATGTCTCCCCTATTCTCAGATATACCTGTAACAAGGATTGCGACAGTTCCTCATGGGAGGCAATGTATCAATTCTTTGAGAATGTAAAGCCAAGGGTAATAATCAAAGTTGCCACAATAGGCGCGTCGGTTCCTTCAGACCAAAATTATTTCAATGGTGCATGCTCATTCATCTATAAGGTAGTAGCAAGGTCAAATATTCTCCCATATAAACATATGGTTAAGTGGGTAATTGACCACTTGAACATAGAAGATAGGACATTTAAGGACTCAAAGGGTGAGAATATCGGTTCATTCAAGGCAGAATATTTGAGGGAAATGTACCACTTAGCCACCCCGCAGCAGAACTATGACAAAGCTTTTGTTCAAAGCTTTAGAAAAAAAAATCCAGACTTGATGAAAGCTATAAAATAATGGAAGGATGACCAAGGCAAGCTTAAACAAGACAAACACGATTGGGTTCCATTAATTGACGCAATCGCCAATTCCTTAATTCTGAATTGGGAAAATATCCTATCTGATAATTCAACTAGAAATATCATGAAGTATAAGAGTAAAAGAAGTGTTTCCTCTAGGGAAATATCCCCCTTTTACATGAGTGCCTTTGTCATGGATGCAGTTTTATTTTCTTCGAGTTTTCCTACCATGGGATGGAAATGGACGACCCAAGACCCTACTCCAATCCACATTTACCACAGAGCCCTTTGGGAATCAGATTTTCATCTACATTTTTACAAAATTTTCCATAGTCATACAACCTATGCACCTAATCATATTTAACAAGAAAGCCCTTAGGATTTCCAAATAGGATAGTACAAACATTTTTCCTATTGCCAGATGGTTTTCCGAAGAAAGTTTCACCTATGTCAGATTTTTCAGGAGTTATGCTTCTCCCCACGTCCTGCCATATTATGTTCCTGATAAGCTACTTGCTAGAGATATTGCTTATGAACTTGTGGTAAATGGTATTTCGAAACAACTTAAAGATGCTAAGAAGGCCATTTGGCCTAATTTACCTTTATAGTGTGGTACTTTTTCATTTTTTGATATTGGTCATGCCTACAAGGAAGTTTCAAATGTTAATTTTTTGAATTTAGTTGTAATGCCAAAGTGTCCATATGACCCCAATGATGTGATTAAAAATTACATCACAGAGCTCAAAGTAAAGCCTTTTGTGAAAGAGATAGATAGATTTGATGATTTCTTTCAAGGTATTGAAAATTTTTCAAATGTACTAAATTTTTCATCCAGTCAACTCAATCAAGATAACTTGGAAGTCTTCCAAGCATATAGAAACAAGATACTGGGAAGGATTCCTCTGGATTTATTGACTATTGAATATTTCAACAGACCGACTCCAAGTACTAGCTTGGATAATGAAGCTAAAGACATGTCAGAAGATGAGTCAGGGAAATCAAAAGATCAATCTCAGAATTCAGATCATTATGATAATGAATCCAAAAATAGAAATGAGAGCCCAGAAAAGGTAATTAATCAAGTAATCAAAGAGATTGAGATGAAAGAGAAATGAGGAATTAATGGAACTGAATTGTCTTCCCAAGAAGTTCAGCACAACCAAGATACACCTAACCATTCAGAAAAATATCATCCAAAGGATTTGAAGAGTGAATGGGATAAGTTTTCTAAAGCACTAAAAATGCATCAAACAAATCCTAACACTGATCAATCTACTGGTTTTCAGATGCCATAACATTATTAGAAATTAGTGGAAATTGTTACTGCACTACAACAAGTTCCTGAAACTCATGATCGAGAGTGTTACACCATTTTTTGGTCATCTAACCTATTACTATTAGATGGACCTAAGTACATCGTAAGACCAATTTTACCCTAAGTAAAATTGTTTTCACTATGAAAAATAACTTAGTAAACCACCTTTATTAAGTTGTTTATGGTCTAAACAGGAAACCCCATGAGAAAATATTAAATAAATCCACATTTGTTTGATTTTCCTCAAGGAACAATTAGTTAAACAACTATTTAATTAATATTCCTAGTCATACTTAACCCAAAACAGGAAAGTTAATTAGATAAATTATTATTTATCTTTTTATTTTCTAGGAATAATTATTTAAACCTTATTTGAATAATATTCCTTGTTAAATTTGATTAAATCACTCATAAATAATTAAATAAATCATTATTTATTTGATTATTACTCAACCACATCCTTAAAATAATAAATAAATTATTTATTTATTTATTATTTACAAATAAATGGATTTAACCCAAGTCAAATTCTTTTTCCCTCCAACAAATATAATAAAATATTCCATAAAAGTTGGATCTAGAATTGGTTAATAATATTTTAATTATACACCAATATCTAGACTAATTCAATATTTTATTATAAATAGAAGGGGTTTTCCATTCACTCACTACCTTTTGTTGCCTAAAGATCACTCTGGATCTATACTTTTGGTCTGACTTTGATCCACCATCATTGTCATATTTTACTACCATTTTCTTGTGACCTCCCTTTGAGTTCCATTTTTGTCTGGGTTTTCTACACCATCAAGAGAGAGGGATTTTAGATCTGAAGTGCTAAGGACTTGCAAGAACCCATCCCATTGAGGAGGGTTGGTAACATCTTTCTATGTTACCAATATCTAGACTAATTATACACCAATATCTAGACTAATTCAATATTTTGTTATAAATAGAAGGGGTTTTCCATTCAATCACTACCTTTTGTTGCCTAAAGATCACTCTGGATCTATACTTTTGGTCTGAATTTGATCCACCATCATTGTCATATTTTACTACCATTTTTTTGTGACCTCCCTTTGAGTTTCATTTTTGTTTGGGTTTTCTACACCATCAAGAGAGAGAGATTTTAGATCTGAAGTGCTGAGGACTTACAAGAACCATCCCATTGAGGAGGGCTGGTAACATCTTTCTATGTTCTCCTCCCAGGTGTCATAAATACAAAAAATTATTTTAAACAATCTTGTCTTGTCTATTGGATGCATGGAGCAACTCTCGCTTTTATTTACTTCTTAATGTCTTTTAATGCATAGATCTAGTTTTTTGCAACATTTATCTTGGTTAACTAATTGCAGATCTAAATATATTGGCAGCCATATTTGCTATTAGGGTTGTTTTTTATGCGCAGCTAAAGTGAGCCTTTTTTGTACACTTGCAATTAAGATTCATACTAACAACTGGAGACTCCACAAGGGTTTACGATTACGACCTCTATTGTTTTTCAGATCCCTGCATATCCAGCTGATTCAAACCCTAAGATTTATCTTCAGCTTCTTGTTTTTCTTTTCCTGATGTTGTTTTTAACCTATAAAACCCTAAAACATTGAAAATTATAACTTCTGTGTGTTTTCAGACCTGTTGCGCAGGTGACAGGCATCAGCTGCAGCTGAGATGAAAAACTTTTCCAAAACCTGCTCCTGAGACTACCGGAAGGCCGCACTTTTTGGGCCAAAAACTGGGACCTGAACCTCCAGGGTGCAGAAAATAGACCAAAACCTACGACCTCTGCAGAAAACAGGTCAGAAACTACGACTTGAACCTTTTGCGAGAATTTTTCTGAGATTTTTCTGGGTTTGTCTGGGCCTTTGTTCAGGGTTGTCTGACCTCCATCTCTGCCCATTTTGGACCTATAATTGTTCTGTTTTACTCGTCAAAGTGGGAACCTAGCCCGCTAGGGCTTCAGTACCCTCCACCTTTTGTGGAAGAGTTTTAACTACTGCAAGTTGTTTGAAATTGCAGTGTGTTCAGCCATTTTTCAGATCTGATACCTTACCTTCAGATCCAATTCATATTGGTTATTTATCCATCCAAAACACCTCCTTTTAGTCTTGTTTGGGTTTCCCTCTAGGGTCCCCTCCATTTCCCTCCAGGTTATATCCTTTCACCACCTCATTTACAACAATTTTTCCTCTGCTTTTTTACTGTTTGTTTGCACCTATTTCCAACAAATCTAACCTTTAGATCATTGTCCCTCCCGACTTTAGATCTATTGGCTATTTTGGTGTGTTTTAACTAGATTTTTAACCACCTACAGACTACTTTTTGAGAGGCCCGCCTCCTTGGGTTTAGATTAATGCATAATTAGCTGCTTATTTTCTGTTATTTCAGTTTCATATACTATTATCTGCAGGTTTATTTACAGTTATACATCACACTTTTTTCTTTTTCTCTACAAACATCTGGGTTTAAAAATTAAAATTTACACACTTGACACACACACCCTAAGTGAAGAAGTGCTTGGTTAACACCGCCAAGAAAAGACTTTAAACATTCAAATTAATTGATCCTGCACCTCTCTTCCCTTGTTTCGACATTTTAATCAGTTTATCCTGCACCTCTTCACCCTTGTTGGTCTCTCTTCCCTTTGAGCCATGTTTGTGCCTTCACCATTGTGCCACCAAGGCATTTATCTCGAAGACTTATTGGCCTTCATCATCAGTTTCCGGTAGGAAGACTTACTCCTCCGCGTATGATTCGAGTTAGTCCTCCACCGAGTCCACACTCCGACTCCTCTTCTGGTTCATTGGGTTCCCCTTCTAGTTTCGCCTCCGGTTCTCCCCCTGTCACCTTCACCATGTCTGGTTCAGGACCTAATGTTAGTGGTAGACCCAGCCCTAATGCTCGGAATACTACTAGTGGGAGCGCAACAAGAACTACCTCGGATACGCCCTTACTCCCCTATATGGCAGGCCTCATTCTTCCCTATTTTAACCAGTTGATCAATGACCCTATACACCATGACGCAGGTTGGCCTGCTATGCCAACCAAGCTCCCTTCCGACGTCCCCAAGTTTGAAGGTCTTGTTGGAGAAGATCCTACAAATCATGTTCGATCTTTCCACATGTGGTGTTCGTCTAACTCCATTACCGAAGACTTTGTCCATATTCGATTGTTCCAACGTACGCTTACTTGCGAAGCTTATAAGTGGTATGTTGATCAGGCCTCAACCTCTCATACCACCTTTGCGACACTTACCCGAGATTTTCTGTCTTATTTCCAGCTTCCCCTTCGTTATGAAACTGGTACCAAACTTTTGACTTATTTTCGTCAATGGTCTTTGACCCACCTATCCGATCATGTACAGGAATGGCAGAGAAGAAAGAGCCTATGTCGAGCCCCTACCTTCAAAGACCGTGTCTACATGGAATAGTTCCTTAGATCCATTTTTCCTGCTATAGGCAAAGATGTCGCATCGCATTTCCCTCAAACTGAAGAAGCCGCTCTCCAGATTGCATTAAAATATGACTTGATCTATGCTCAGTCGGGTTATGTTTATACCGTTCTACCTGATCTTCCTAGACTCGGTGGTACCAACACATCGGGGGCATCTCATGCCGCTGACGGTATCATTGGAGCTCTTTCGCATCCATATGATCAGCCTCCTACAGGTTATGGTTTTCCTTAGGGAGGGGTCAGCACCTCCATCACTTTTCCCCCTCCCAGTAGCATGTATCTAGGATATAGCATGGCTCCTCCTTTTTCCCAACCTCATGTTTACCAAAATGTTACCCAACCTCCTTATTATATGTATCCATAACCTGGTGATCCAACTTCTCAAGCATTAGAACCTCCACCTCCCTTGCCTTCTCAACCCCCGCAATAGCAGCCACCGCCCCCTCAGGGGCAGGTGTATGCATAGCAGGGCGCGACTAATCCTCCTCCTTCCAAAAATAAGAGGAAAGGCACTCAAAATCAATCTGACCCTGGTAATCCTAGACCTAATCCTAAAAATAATGCACCTAACACTGCTAACCAGCAACAGGGCACTCAGCCCAAGCAGGACAGGCCTGTTTTCACGAATAAACCTCGTTCTTGTTGTGGTGTTTATGGTCATTACACTCACGATTGTCCTCTTTTACCATAGATGCAGCAGATGTGTGAGACTCAAGCAACATTGTGTGGACAACAAGCCTCCCCTTCCATCCCTCCCAATGTTGCGCCTACTCAGCCGGTTGTATTTACTAATCCTTTCCCTTAGCAAGTATTCATGGTTACCCAACCACTTGAAGATCGTGCGGCCACTCAACCTCCTCCATCTAGTACCTCTGATTACCAGATTCTCATGATGAACTCTGACCAACTTATAACCATGTACCTCAACCTTCAGACTCGGTCCCGTCAGTACAACAAGCCTCCCGCTACACCTGTCCCCAAGCCCCCTTCTTCAGGTTCTACAGAGCCTCTTTCGACACCTAATGGTACTTTGCAGATCCCTCAGCCTGAGGAAGAGGTTCATACCAAGATCCCTAAGGGACCATTACACCAAAATGATACTTCTGGAAAAGCTTCCCATTCGTATAGTATAGTAGATGATTTGGCACAATCTCCTGCTGCCATTTCAACGATGGAACTCCTCCAGTCGTGCCTTTCACAACGAAAAAATCTACTATCTTCCATGGGTGCTGTACATCCTTCAGATGATAGAATGATCATCTTCTATGTTGACCAGTCAGAACATCCTCCTCTTCCTGCTTCCGTTGCCTTCCAAATCCCAGTCAAGATCTAGAACGCCAACGTTTCCTGTTGTATCATTGATGAGAGAGAATCCACCTGCATGATGTCCACTTTGATTTGGAAGAAACTTGGATTGCCTGAGTTGGCCCCTTCCACGATCACTCTCCAAGCGTGGAATGGCCATGCCTCCCAGCCCATTGGCCTGTTCTGCAATTATCCTATTATTCTTGTGGGCAATATTGTTTGCATTGATGTAGAAGTCATTGACGCCCCCTTAGATTACAACATTCTATTGGGTCGTAGCTACACCTATGTGATGTCTGTAGTACCATCTGTGGTCCACCGCAAGATTTCCTTTCCCCATAATGGAAATATAGTCACTATCGACCAGTTGACATATTACGAACTGAAGTCTCAAACCTCCCCTGAGTCAATCATATCTTGGGTGGCTAATAAGCAAACTGTCCACCCTTTGACCAGTGTCTCACCCAGAGTCTGCAAAGACTCCTCTTTGCTTGGTACATTCCCTAGTCTTCCTCCTCCTGTCTCTGATCCTAGCTCATCGAATGTTTGCATGATGCAATCATCTCAGGCTTTCCTTAAGAGACTCGCTTCGGCTAGTCAGCAACCCCACCCTCCGCAACCTGCTCCTAGCCCTTTGATTCAACTTTTGGACCTCCTCCTCCTGGCCCTTCACCCACAGCTAGTATCCATGAGCCTCTCTACCCTCCTGGAATGGTTCCTCTAGGCCTTAACCATCTTGGAGCCATCCCACCTGGCCATTACCCCTCCGGTCAGATACCGTTCCTAGCTCCCCATCCTGGAGTATTCTCGATACCTGTCATGGCTACCCTATCTCTTCCTAACCTAACCCTAGGGATTCCCATCTAGTACCTTGATTCCCCAGCCACCACCTCACCTGGTCAACCCAAACCTTATCTTGCTTTGACCCCAGTTCAACCGATCCCCATGACTTCTCCCGATGCTATAGTGCTTCAGCCACCTCAACAGGAACCTTCTCCTATTGTGACAGCTTCAGGAAAAAAGGGAAAAGCTCGCAAGAAGGCATCTAAAGACAAGGTTGCCCCAAAAAAACCTGCCCCTCCTTGGCCACCAAAGTGTACTATCCAGTGTGCTTTGTGTGATTTTGTCAGTCATGCCACCCATACCTGTCCGGAGTTGACTCACCTCAAGCCCATGGTCAATGAGACGTTTTTGGAACCTATTATCCTTGAGGTCTACGTCACTATACCCGATTTAGTTCGGAAACTCAAGTCTTTGTGCACCAATCACCCTTGTGATTTGTGTGATTTCCATGGCCACTATACTCACCTCTGTCCCCGTCTTGCAAAGTACCACTCCTCTTTGGAAGTGATCCTCCAATTCGAGGCCAAGAGAAATGAGTCCACCACTCCCTTATTTGTGCATTTTTCTTCAGCAAAAACAGAGGACACATCCACTCCTATTGAAATTCCCCCTCTGGATGTCGAAATCACAAAGTCTTCGGCCACTGTCCACTACTTGTCATCATCTATGATATTCTCGATGGAAGACCCCCCTGGGCCTTCCCCTTTTGTTGCGCCTGACCTCCCTTAAATGATCACCTCAGGCTCAACATTAGTGGATCATTCATCTACTTGTTCTTTAGTCACCCTCCATGATGATGCGCATGTGAACCTTTCTTCTCATGATGATGAGTTAGGTAGCTTCACCGCGTTAGGTGGTTTTTCTTCCTCCAGTCACCCCATCTTCTATTACGATGATGACACTATGGAAGCCATCACCACCCCTGAATTTATCCACCCCCCCTTACATCGAACCCATGTAGTCAAACCACATACACCTTGTGGCCATTACATTGACACCCAATGTTTGGGTAAGGGGGCACCCATATTTGAGAGGCCGGGAGAATCAATTCTCCACGACTCTCCTAGTGCATCTGGTAATGCTGACTCTAGTACCATCATTATTCCCTATTTAGAAGAACCTATAGAGTCTCATATCACTTCAGATCACTCTGGGGATAATACCCCTCATCATTCCTTCATCTTACATCAACAACCCAGTCCCTTCGACATTGTTGTTGACCAACCTGTGGGATTTCTAGGAGAGCACCAGTTCACTATCTCCAAATCCACTCTTTGGGATAGTGACACCATGTATTCCAACCCAAAAACTTAGTCCATTTGCTTCATATATGCAGTACCAAAAGAGATTGGTAATCCTCCATTCCCTGTCTCAAACTACATAAGATAACGCAGACAAAGGGCACACCACATCATTTAAATGTGTTTATATTCCCCCTTTCTAAATACATTTTGGCATGACCATAACATGCTTGGGGGCACCCATGCCCCTCAACTGTAAAAACACCAGATCTCAGCCAAAAACAGCACTAAAACCCCCTTTCTCTGAGAGGTCACACTTTTCAGGTCATTTCCTGGGACAGGTCATAGTTTTATGCCCAGTGCCTGCTACCCAGGTCGCAAAACAGACCCCAAAAAGTGCAACCTAGCCTATTCATGAGCTTTGGGTAACTAAACTAAAATTTTGATCCACTGAAAAGAAAGAGTAGGGTTAGGCCTCTTACCTATAACTAACGGATCCCGATTCCAACGGTCAGTTTGTCTGCTATGATCACCTCAAGATTTAGGGCCTTCTCTCCTCTTTACATTCACCACAGCTCTACTTGCAAATGAGTGAATTTGGAGGTAAAATGCCTTATTAAAAGAGAAACCCCTGATTTTTCTTTCACCTAATGCGGCCAAACCATAGCTCAGTTTGACAAACCATCTATACCCTTGGAAATCTCTCATCGAGCCCTAAAATGGGTATCTGTTAGTTTTTTGTGATTTGATACTTCACCACAACACATTTTTTCCAAGAAGGGTCACTTCACCACTCCTCCAAATCAAATTTCTTCACTTGCAACACTTGTACTTGGGGCACCACTTTTCCTCCATACTTTTCCATGCTCATGTTGGTTTTCGTCGTGAGTAACCATCTTGTACTCATGGTTTTTTGGTCCCCATTGGACCTATTCTGTGTGGCAGCATCATCGAGTCACCCTTGTTTAGAGCATTCAAGTTGATTCATCATCGCATCCATGGAGTCTATCCTGAGTCCCATTGTATCCTGCTATAGTCCTCCATCCTTCATTTCTTGATTCTTCTCTGGTGTCGCACATTGTGGCCTTCAGTCCTACTGTCCCCTATCCCTTATGATATTGTGTCAGTCGATGCCAGGTCATCCATGACCTTTATGATCTAACAAGGGAAGTCGTCCGTTCGCTACACAGAACCCCTCATTTCATCATCATCACTGGTGTCAATCTGTCAGTCACTCTACTATTTTCTCTTGTGCCTTAGTTGAGGATCCCTTATTGCCTCACCTATGGCAGACCTCCTTTTGTCGACATCAGATCATTCATCCTTGAAGACATGTCTAGAGGGAATTGTATCTTGGTTCCATCTTCCACTCTTTTTCGGTGCCTCGAATTAGGAAAAGGGACTCCTTATTGCCCTTTGACTTGATTTTTTCTCAGATCTAGCTCATTATAGCAAGATCGAGATCTGTATATTTGATGGTTTAGTGATGCAACAGATGATACCAGTGATTCACAGGTGTGTGTGAGATGTTTTCAGACCTCAGGAGGGGGTGGCCCTTCAAGTATCTCCCCACATTCTCGAATTACCTCTTCATTACAAACTTCGATGCATCTCCATAGATTTGATGATGTCGGCCTCAACCACTTGCAGCGCCTTTTAGTTTTCATGTATCAGTCAGATTTTTAGAGCCCTTTCCTGTTTATAGGGGCACTTTGGTTGTACTTATATCTCATGTACTTAGATATTATTGTATAAGTCCTGGTTGTTATCCCAGGCACAGTATGTATGTGGGATTCATTATCATGTTTTTACCTGGCTCATGTTTATGCCAGCATGTACTATATTGTTCAATCCCTTGTTTATTGGACGCATTATTTTTTGTACTTTGTCTTGGCAGGCATAGGTATGCCTCCCCTGCCATCTATAGCACATGTACTCACTCATAAAAGATACTTGTTGCACCTATAAGTCTCACCTCCTCAAGGTCTAGCCCTCTAGCACTTTGGTCTACCTTATATTTCGCTCTCTCTGACTTCCCCTTCCATGTCTAGTGATTGAGTTCTTACAACGTACTTCGGTCATACGATTAGCTCCTAACACTCACATATTGGGGGGCAATCTGTTACACCATTTTTTGGTCATCTAACCTGTTACTATTATATGGACCTAAGTACACCATGTAAGACCAATTTTACCCTAAGTAAAATTTCTTTCACTATGAAAAATAACTTAGTAAACCACCTTTATTAAGTTGTTTATGGTCTAAACAGGAAACCCCATGAGGAAATATTAAATAAATCCATATTTGTTTTATTTTCTTCAAGGAATAATTAGTTAAACAACTGTTTAATTAATATTCCTCGTCATATTTAACCCAAAACAGGAAAATTAATTAGACAAATTATTATTTATCTTTTTATTTTCTAGGAATAACTATTTAAACCTTATTTAAATAATATTCCTTGTTAAATTTGACTAGATCACTCATAAATAATTAAACAAATCATTATTTATTTGATTATTGCTCAACCACATCCTTAAAATAATAAATAATTTATTTATTTATTTATTATTTACAAATAAAGGGATTTGACCCAAGTCAACTTATTTTTCCCTCCAACAAATATAATAAAATATTCCATAAAATTTAGATCTAGAATTGGTTAATAATATTTTAATTATACACCAATATCTAGACTAACTCAATATTTTTTTATAAATAGAAGGGTTTTTCCACTCACTCACTACCTTTGTTCCCTAAAGATCACTCTGGATCTATACTTTTGGTCTGACTTTGATCCACCATCATTGTAATATTTTGCTACCATTTTCTTGTGAGCTCCCTTTGAGTTCCATTTTTGTCTGGGTTTTCTATACCATCAAGAGAGAGGGATTTTAGATCTGAAGTGCTGAGGACTTACAAGAACCCATCCCATTGAGGAGGACTGGTAACATCATTCTATGTTCTCCTCCCACGTGTCATAAATACTAAAAATTCTTTAAAACAATCTTGTATTGTCTATTGGATGCATGGAACAACTCTTGCTTTTATTTACTGCTTAATGTCTTTTAATGCATAGATCTATATTTTTGCAGCATTTATCTTGGTCAACTAATTGCATATCTAAAGATATTGGCAACCATCTTTGCCGTTAGGGCTATTTTTTATGTGCGGCTAAAGTGAGCCTTTTTCGTACACTTGCGATTAAGATTCATACTAACAGAGAGATCATTCTGGCCTACCCTACAGAGCAGATAGTTTTACAAATTGAGAAAATCCCTTCACTGGATGTCTTCTACAGTCCTAGTCATAAGGTTTTATTCAAGAGAAGAAAAAGGAGAATAATTGATGATACAGTCTCATGTCTTACAAATGAATCTGTTGATGTTTTATGGAAGGATCCTATAGTTGATCCTACTGAATATTTAACCAAGCTATCACAGTTTGCAGGGACATATGCTACTGCCACTATTGATAAGGCCATTGAAGTTCAAATGTTACTGAAGCAGAAAGAAGATAAAATACAAGATTTAGAGAGACTGCTAGAGAAAGAAAAGCCTAACTCCAGCGAGCAAATGGAATCGAAAAAATTCCCAGTTTCAAAAATATTTTGAAAGATTGAATTTGCAGCATCATGTGCAACTTACAACATCAAATGCAACTGGAAACAACAATAAAAAAATTACAAAGCCTGCCACATCTAGATAAATTCATAAGGGAAGCATTAGATGTGAATCTTAAACTAAAGCAGAAACAAAAAGTATTTTTCCAACAAGCTTCTATTACTAGCTCTTATTATGATTCAAGTGAAATCCTGATCCAGCAAGTGGCTATCCAGAAACTTGAGTGTGAGAAAATCAAGAAGAAAATAAATGAACACATTCAATAGCAAGCATCAGACTCGAGCAAGGAAGCTGATCTACCCCAGGTAGATAAATTTCACAAGGAAATATTATTTAAGGATTAGGAAGCACATATAAGGCAAGCAGACAAAGCAACAGTGAAACAATTAAGGTTAACAAAGGAAATTACTGAATCTGTATGTGAAAATATTTTGAAAGAAGAACTTATCAAAGAGTGCACATCTGAAGTGCTCTAAAAAATCAAGAAATTGGAAACACAATGGAAACAAAGAACGAAAATGCAGGAAGAAATGATTTAAAAAGTAAATAAGTTTGATCAAGAAAATTATTGGAATTTTTTTATCAAACCTTATCATCAGTATGAAACCTTGCATTCATTAACTAATTCAACAAAAATATCGCAGCCAACACTGTCAAATGAAGTATTCAAGAGACAGGTCAAATCGACAATTTTGCAGCCAGCTCAGCTCAAACCCATGCTAGATATTTGTCAACTTCGGGATCAAATCCAAATGACAGATCAGAATTCAGTGTTATATTGTTACCTTATTTTCCTAGATTGTAGTTAAATTTTGTCTTACGAGGATGGTTTTTTGAAACCTCCTCTATTTTTATGTATTAATCTATTTTTAAACATATTTATTTTAGTATTTAAACCCCTCTCATGCATTTAGAGAATGGGTCCAGAATATTTTCAAAAACATTTGCAAAGAATGCACTTTTGTAAGTTTGTAAATGCTTTGATGGAATAATGGAACACAATCTGTTATATTTTGACATTTGGAGTTGTTTAACTGATGTTGCACTATTGTACTCTTTAAATTGCTTGAAAGTGAAGAGGAGTAGCAAATCTACTGTCAGTTTATATGGGTATGACTTCGTACATATGGTACTTCTATTCACTTGTGTTAAGATTTGCTTTCTAGGTTGACAGTTATCTTTTTACTTTCATTATATATTTGAAACACCATCATAAATGAATGTTAAATGCACTTCTGTACTAATATTTGTCTATGATTTCTTATCTGATATATAATAACACATATGAATGTGATATATTTTTCACAATTCTTTTAATCAAACTATTTTTTTAAAAGAATCATCTTTAGATAATTTTCATCTCTTTCAATTGTTATATAATCTTCATTACTAATATTTGGAGGATATCTCCTTAGATCGCATAAAAGAAGAAACACCCCGGGTATATAGTAGAATAGATAAGTGTTAGATAAATATATGTGATAGATTAAAATAATTTCCCATTGTATGTTATATAAACAAAACACACCCCAAATAATCCTTATTGGGAAACTGGTCCCTTCATCCCAGTCGGAGCCACCACACCAAATGGAAAAGGACTTGCTCTAAGGTCTGGATTGGGTGATTTTCCCCCATGTTGTGGCAACGACATTCTAAGGCGTCATCATTTTGGTGCTAGAAGGAGGGTATTGTGAATGGAAAGAATATTTTATCAATCTAAAAGTCAATATAAGAGTCTCTCTCCCTCTAGATCCCCTTCAACTTCTAGAAAATTAGTTGTATCTTTATATTTAAAATCTAAAGTTGAACATCCTTCTGCTAAGTCTCCTAGTGATAATCAATCCATACTGTCTCTGATTTTCATCAAAATTCCCTTGAAGTTTAGTCTTTAATAGAAAAGTTAGAGAGTATATCCATTTCTGCTGAAAATCCTGAATCTTCTCAATCATCTGAGATAATATTTCATCTTCTTTACAGTCTAGAAGAATGTTAACTCAATCAGAAACTCAAAGGACATGAATCCTTCCTTTTGAATTTCCCATAAATACTTCTTGTAGGAGAACAAATAAGACTGAATCAGAGTCAATTACCAATGAGATCTTATCCAATAATCCACCCCATTCACCTACATTACCTCCACTCACTTCCACAACTTCCATTCCAACAATCGGTGTTACTTTAACTAGTTCCAGTACTCAAACTATTATCCCTTCAACTAGTTTTAACATTCAATCTTCCTCTTCTTCAACTCAAACTCAATCCTTCACATCCACCCAAGGACCAATGGCAGGCCAGGTACCTCCACCAAATGTACAACCATGGAACAATCCAGGGGTTGTACAAATGCCTGGTCCTCTTCATCCTCTCCCAAAACATCCTAAAAGATGGTTACCTAAATTTAATTATGACGATGGTATTCCAGTTGAAGAACACATTCATAATTACATGTTAGCCATTAATTTAAAAGAGGTAGTTGAAAAAGATTGTGTTGTAAGATTATTTCCATATACTCTCATAGGATATGTAGGATCCTGGTATTTTTCATTACCTACCCACTCTATAACTCGCTGGAATATGTTCAAAGAACAATTTTTAGCTAAGTTTGGGGATGACAGATCCACTGCATCACTCATCAATGATTTATCAAATCTAAAGGCTAAAACAGGGGAGAAAATAAAATATTTTAATTCAAGATTTAATAAATTGCTCAATAAAATTCCTGCAACAGTAGTTCCTGGTGCAGAAGTTCAAATTGAGTGGTACATTTCATCTCTTCCATCCAATATGGTCATTTTTGTTGATAGAGAAAAAATTCCTAGTGTAGGTTTTAACCCTGAACAAAAATTATCTACACACGAATCTTATAATAGAAAATAAACAATAGTGAGAGCATAAAACATAAAACAGATAAACATAGAGATTTTCCCCTGGATCCCAAATCGGGACGACCAGCTTGATTTTTCATTATATTCCTTTTAGTGTTACAACACGTATATATACATGCCGAAGCATACATAAACCCCAATCCATTAACCCTGGATTAGAACATAACTGTAGTTCCCTTGACCGGATCTACAAAAAATACCAGGGGCCGAAAACCATCGTACCCCAAAACCATGTGCAAAACCATGCACAAAACCATGGACGTGGACTACCCACTGGAAATTAAGGACCAAAATTTTTTGCCGGGGCGCTGCCCCAGACCTTGACAAGGGGGGCTATCACCCCCTCGTGCATGCTTAGTCATGGAAAGAATATAACACATACCCAACATTCTCCCACTTGTTGTTTTCTTTCCACAGGGGACCACAAGAGAGCTTAGTCATTGGACCAATTCTTTAACACCCATTGTTTCTCTACACCAAGAGAACTTCTGAGTGCTCACAGACTTCGTTAATGCATCTACAACATTCTTCAAAGTGTCCACCTTTACCAGCAACACCCTTTTAGCCTCAACCATATCTCTAACAAAGTGATATTGAACATCAATGTGCTTTGTCTTTGAATGGTAAGCAGGGGTTGTTAGCGAAAAATTTCACTTTGGCTACCACGGTCCATCCCTCATAGCTTGTTGTACCAACCCCATACTTGAACACAATATTTGCATTGTTCTTCCTTGCTTATTTGAGTGGCCACTATGTGATACACCTCTGTAGTTGAAAGAACCACTACGGACTATATTTCTACGGACTATCTTTTACTCATCAGGCAAGTAGCCTCAAATAGGCTAAACACATACCCACTTGTAGATCTTCTTTGGTAGATCTCAGCCAGTCACATCAACAAAACCTTGAATGCTGAATATTCTTTCCAATCCACAGTCTTCATGTGCCACAATATAATCACTAGTGCCACGTAAATATCTGAAAACACAGCTATTCTTTGTCCAATGCTCTTCCTTTAGGTTTGACATAAGCACATGGCTCTCAGATGTACGATATGCAATTACAGCTCTGAGACCATTGCATACATCAAGCTACCCACTGCACTTGCATATGGAACATGAGACATATACTCCTCTTCTTCTTGTGTCTTGGGACATTGTTCAACAGACAGCTTTACACCTACAGGAATAGGAACATTCACCGGTTTACTATCCTGCATATTGAACCTCTGCAATATAGTTTTGACATACTTCCTCTGGTTTAACCATAGCGTCCTCTTTGCCCGATCCCTCTTAATTTCCATGCCCAAAATATAGTTTTTAGCACCAAGATCCTTCATGTCAAATTTGGAGAACAGTTGGGTCTTCAAATCTTGGATAATTTCTTTGTCATTTCCAATCAACAACATATCATCCACATACAAGACCAAATAAATAACATGGTCACCAATTAATTTAAAATAAACACATTGATCCTCCTTGCTTCTGGTGAAGCCAAGTCCCCGTATATAGGTATCAAATTTCTGATACCACATCCTTGGTGACTATTTTAACCCATACAAAGACTTCTTCAACCTGCATACCATTTCTTTCTTACCCTTCACCATAAATCCTTCAGGTTGCTTCATGTAGATCTCCTCTTCTAGATCCCCATGAAGAAATGTTGTCTTCACATCCATTTGTTCTATCTCAAAATAAAATGCAACAGCAACAGATAAAAGTAATCTAATAGAAGTAACCTTGGCAACAGGAGAAAAAATATCACCAAAATCAATTCCCAGCACCTGGGAATAACCTTTCACTACCAACCGAGATTTGTATTTCTCCACCTTTCCTTCTACATTCATCTTCTTCTTAAACACCCATTTTCTCCCGATGGGATTTCTTCCAACCGGCAACTCCACCAGATCCCATGCCTCATTTTTGTGCAAGGATTCCATTTCATCAACCATGGCCTCCTTCCAGAGTTTTCCATCCTCTGAACCTACTGCCTCCCTGATAGTTCTGGGATCATCATCAGTTATAGTTAAGGCAAAACCTGAATAGAAAGTAGATGGACTATACCTTTTTGGTTGCCTTCTTTCTCGAACTGATCTTCTCAAAGCTGGAGTTTGTGGCTCTTCCTCTTTTGAATCTTCTTCTGTTGTAAAGTCTGATTCATACTCCTTTAGCTCAAACTCCATCTTCTCAAGTTCCTTTGGTATGATTTCATGTTTAACAACATCTTTCACCTCTCTAAACACCACATCTCGGCTATACACAACCTTCCTTGTTTCCAAGTTCCAAAGCTTGTAACCTTTTAAACCATCCTTATACCCAATAAAGATGCACCTTTCAGATTTATTATCCAACTTGGTCATTTTCTCCTTTAGAACATGTACATATGCATCACATCCAAATACCCTTAGATGTGAAAGAGAGGGTTTCTTACCAATCCATACCTCATGTGGAGTATTATCCTCCAACACTGATGAAGGTGATCTGTTAACCAGATAGCATGCAGTCTCCACTGCCTCTGCCCAGAATTCTTGTCCTAACCCGGTACCACTGAGCATGCTTCTTGCCTTTTCCATTAGTTTTCTGTTCATTCTTTCTAGAACTCCATTTTTCTGAGGTGTGTATGGAGTATTCTTCTGTCATGCTATACCACACTTCTTACAAAACTCTTCAAATTCCTTCTTGTAGAACTCCCCACCATTATCTGTCCTCAGTGCCTTTGTATTCTTCTCTTTCTGGTTTTCCACCAGAGCCTTGAATTCTTTAAATCTGTCAAAAGCTTCAAATTTATTCCTCAAGAAATATATCCATGTATTCCTTGAGAAGTCATCTATGAATGAAACATAGTACACATAATTTCCCAGTGATGGAACTGACACAGGTCCAAACACATCACTGTGCACAAATTCTAATATCTTGTTCGCCCTCTTAGCACCAGAAGGAAAACTCACTCGATTCTGCTTCCCATATACACAATGTTCACAGAAATTGAAATCCAGAGAGCAATTAGACATACCTTCTACCATACCATTTCTATGCAGTATCCGAAGGCCCTTCTCTCCAATATGTCCAAGCCTTTGATGCCATAGCATGGTCTTTTCTCCGAAGACAGCTAGGCTTTCCACTCCACTTTCAGGAACCACAGAACTGTTACACCCATCAATAACAGTGCTACCTTGTAGCTTGTACAGAGTTCCAGTCCGAACTCCCCGCATTAATACCAGTGCTCCCCGAACCATCTTGCAGACATCTTTCTCGAACACTGTTTTTACACCTGCATCATCCATCTTGCTTACAGAAATCAGATTTCTGGCCAATGCAGGAATATGCAGAACACCAGGAAGTGTTCTAATCCTTCCACCTTGTAGCTTCAACTTGACCTTTCCACGTCCGAACCACTCCTATCATCCCCTAGGAATACATCACCATCATATTTCTCATACTCGCAGAACCACTCCCTATGGGGAGTGAAGTGAAAGGATGCACCTGAGTCAATCAACCATGACTCATGACCTACATGTGTATTTGAAGAAGAATCCAAATACACATCCCCACCTTCATCCGAGGTGGTTTTTGCCTCTACAGAAGGAGCATCATCAGATCCCTTTCCTTTCACCGAGAACTGCATCTGCAGTCCTTTTTGAAGTGCCCTTCCTTTCCATATTTCCAGCACACCTTTACAGGCTTTCCTATAGATTTATATCTCCCTCTAGATTTAGATCTCCCACTCAAAAACTTATTTTTGTTTCTATTTTGGGACCTTCCTCGTAGATATAAGGAATATCCATTATGTCCCTCCATATTTCTCTGTCTAATTTCCTCCGATAGCAAGGCTGAGACAATTTCATCAAAATTAAAGGTAGTTGTATTACTACCTATTGCAATAACATGATTGTCCCATGAATCTGGTAGAGAACTCAACAAAACGATGCACTTATCTTCATATGATATTTTAATATCAACGGACGGTGACCTTACCTTGTTATTGAAGGCGTTCGGATGCTCTGTCCCTTTCGTCATCCTTCATCCTTAGGTTATACAGCTTTTTCCTCAGTAAAAATTTATTCACCACAGACTTAGATTGGCACAAAGTCCCTAGCTTGTCCCACAAGGTCTTTGTCGTAGCTTCCCCAGATACATTCAACAATACTGAATCTGAGACACACAATTGTATTGTGCTCTTAGCCTTCCGATCCAGTTTCTTCCAGTCTTCATCTGACATTGACGTTGGTTTAGTACCTAGATCTACCGTGATCCACTCATCTTTATCCACCAGCAGATCCCCATCTTGAGCTTCCACAACTCAAAACTCTGACCATTAAATTTCTCGATCTCTATCTTCCCGCCGCTTGCCATCTTCTTTCACCGCAAGAATCGATCCCGCAGATCTCCCACTGAACAGGGTCTACCTTAGGCCCGAGCAAAAAACCCTCAGTAGAAAAGGCGTCCCCTTGAAGCCGAAACAACTCTGGCACCAAATGTAGGTTTTAACCCTAAACAAAAATTATCTACACACGAATCTTATAACAGAAAATAAACAATAGTGAGAGCATAAAACATAAAACAGATAAACACAGAGATTTTCCCCTGGATCCCAAATCGGGATGACCAGCTTGATTTTTCATTATATTCCTTTTAGTGTTACAACACGTATATATACATGCCAAAGCATACATAAACCCCAATTCATTAACCCTGGATTAGAACATAACCTTAGTTCCCTTGACTAGATCTACAAAAAATACTAGGGGTCAAAAACCATCGTACCCCAAAATCATGTGCAAAACCATGCACAAAACCATGGACGCAGACTACCCACCGGAAATTAAGGACCAAAAATTTTCGTAGTCGTGGAAATAATATAACACATACCCAACACCTAGAATCGCATAAAACATGAAGGAATATTTATCTGTAAAGAAACACATAATCACTCTTGAAAAGAAGAATTCCCAAGAAGAAAGGAAATCAAAGAAATTATCCTTCAAATATGATTAAAAAAAGAAGCCACGTAAAGATCCTTTTGACGTAGAAGGTCTTCAGAAAGTTTTAAAGACTATGACAAATGAGATGGCAGATATCAATAAACAAGTCGTTGAAAGTTCTAGCTCAAGAAATACTTTCAGAACCTTCAAGAAAAAACAGTATTCTAATACTAAACCATTGAATATCATATCTAATGTTGAGTCTGATCAAGATACAGATGAAGAGAAAATAGAGGAAGAATAAAATGAAGAAGAAGAAGAAGTTGAAATAA
This sequence comes from Pinus albicaulis, assembly GCA_034641835.2. NCBI lineage: Eukaryota > Viridiplantae > Streptophyta > Pinopsida > Pinales > Pinaceae > Pinus > Pinus albicaulis. The sequence continues at coordinate 1,371,193,525 of CM076579.1, read as the reverse complement.
ATGGAATGTGGGATTTTATCCTACCAAATGAGGAACAACAAGAATATTTACCGATGAGTAAAAGTAGAAAAAGAATACTAAAGCAACGTAACCAAATCAACAAAGGAAGAATTCAACGCCTGTGAAAGCTAAAACAGTAAGTAAAAAATATATTTATAAGGCTACACAAAAAAACCCTGTTACTTTAGATACTCCACCTACATCAAAGACAATGGTAGTCTCTGAAACTATTGAGTGTAATGTAGCTGAAGATATGAAAAAGACTAGGGCCAACATTTTAATATACGAACTTACTAATTTAAAGTAGCAGCAGAAGAACTTACTTAAATATTTAAATGTAGTTCCTACTACAGCCTTACCTGCTCCAGTAGTAGTCCAAGCTATTAATCAAATGGGTAAACTGCCTTCTCCTTAAACTAATATAGATGATACATATTTGATTATGATAGGTGACTGATCCATCTCTCATACTCCTCCATTTATTTTAACCTATGATATCTATAATAAAAATGTCCATAATTTTTAATAGACTTAGGGTCTTCCTCTATTATCATGCCAAAATCAGTTTGTGCTAAGTTGAACATAACTCCTCAGAGTTCTCATGTTCATATAGTACAACTTGATAGAACTAAAGTAGAGGTTGTAGGAGAAATAAATTCTCTCTCTATCATAATATCATCAAACCCCAAGGTTTCTCAGATAATCGATATATTGGTGGCTGATATTTCTGAGTTTTACGGTTTAGTGTCAAGCAGAGACTGGTCTGAAAAACTTCATGGATAGTTTGCAACAGACTGGTCACATATGTGGCTACCACACAACAAAAAGCCAAATCAAATCTGGTTAGATCGCGAAAAGTTCATGAAACATACGGTAGCATAATCATTTCTTGGAAATTTTAATGCTCAAACATCACCCTTTTCGATAATGCAGTTATCTCTCAAATCGATAATTTTTCCCAGACAAACACTTTGAATGCAAAAAATTTGTAGATAAACTAGTAGTTAATTCTTTGTTTTGACGGTTCTAAATCTAAAGATGGTGCAAGAGCTTGCTATATTTTAATAAGCCTAGAAGGAGAAAAAACCATGTTAGCCTGTAGAATTGAATTTGATTGCACAAATAATATAGCAGAATATGAAGCATTAATCCAAGGTATGTACAAAGTAATTGATCTTGACATCAAATATCTGAAAGTCCTAGGAGATTCAGAAATAATTGTTAAACAAGTAAGAAATACCATTCATTGTCATTCTAGAAATTTAAAGCATTACCAATCATTATTCCAAGAATTTACCATTCATTTCTTAGCCTTCAATATTTCTTCCGTGCCTAGAATACAGAATGCTAGTGCATATTTATTGGCTAATGTAGCATCGAAATTAATCCCTATAGGAATGTACAGGGTAACTTCCTTAGATCAAACACCAAAGGTTGCTGCTCACAAACATATCACAAATCAGTACACCAATATATCACATGGTTAAAATCCTCGAAGAGGGAAACAATCCATGGCCTGAGCCAATGTGGCCACTTCAGGAAATTTATTAATATAAAAATAAATTTTACATATGTTTCTCTCATAAACAGTTACCGGAAAAATGACCCTCCATGCTCTTTAAATAGAGTTCATGGACCAATTAGGTGTTAAGCCACATATCAAGTGTCGTTAATACCGAGGAGAGAGTGAAAATTTAGATCACTACAAATCGTGACCATCGGATTACAAGTTACAAATGTACATAGTAAAGAAACACACTTTACCTTGTTAGGTAAACCTGACTCGGGATAGAGTCAATGTTGACTAGGGTAAATAGTAGTGGTCTTGGGGCACATGGTTTTGTGAACCCATGGTTTTTAGCCCATGGTATTGCATGTAATGGAGCCTATAAAAGGCTGGGAAGACTTCATTGTAATGTAGGCCTGGAGGTGAGCGGTGAAGGCTCACTGATCTGGATTGGCCAAGGTTTTGGCCAATGCTTAGTGAAATTTCATTGGTTGGGTTTTGCCCCAGATTTGGGGGTTTTCCTGGAAAAAAATATTTTTTTATGTTTATGATTTGTTGCTAGCTATTTTATGGTTTTTTTTTCCTCTAGGTAAATTTATTATTTCTCCATTAAATTCTAACAAATGGTATCAGAGCCATTGAATTTCGCTGCGCTAGGAGAGAAAAGTCTGTCAAAATGAGACAGGATATGTGCATGTGGATTAATTAATTGATGAACCATGTATCTGAAGAGAACTCCTAGAGGACTAGCAGTTACAGAGGCTGGTGACCCATGTAATCCGGTAGATGGGTTCTTTTTATATGGACATTGATTTCATATGTACAAAGACAGTAACAATGAAACAAAAAAAAATTATTATTATTATAATGGAGTTAATTTATTACATGTAAATGGGCATAATGTTGTAAGACCTGGTATGGCATGCATACCCCTGAGTAATCACTGGTAAAGTATGGGTTAGATCTAGGTGATAGGGGGGATGTCAAGTTAACAATTACCTAGGTTAAAAAAAAAAAAAAAATTGAGGGGGGAAGAGCTAGAGTGAGGAGGGTTGTCTCACTTAGCAATTTTGGCTGCATTTAGTCAAGAAACCCCAAGTCAAGTTTAAGGGGGGGAATTATCTATTTCTCACTCTGAGAATACACATACAATACACAGCCGCAATACAATACCCTCATACAAGCAAGGGGTTTCCTTCTAGGGCAAAAAACCCTAAACTAAACATAGCTTCTACCATCAGATCATCCACCTAATAAACCGCCCAGATTGACTAGAAATTACTATACTTTTACAAGGCAATTTTACATATGTTTTAAGCTTCGGGGGCACCGCCCCCGAAACCCCCCACCAGGGGAGGGCTCCATAAAGTCGTAGCCACCCCCCCTAGACCCCCCAGGCAGTGTTTAATTACGGGCAGCATTTTCGCCCCATTAAGGTACAGGGGTCCAACGTTGTGATAAAAAATAAACAAGATAATCAGGCTCCACACCCAACAATCTCCCACTTGGAGACTGATTGTAGCAACTCCACCACTGCTTCATTTTCTGGACAATGACTCCTCTTTGGACCTGGTTGTTTCTCATCTTCATCGTCATCCTTGAAGACCAATTGAAATTGGGCATAATCTCAGTTTCTCTCTGGTTACAACTTTTGTTAGCATATCTACAGGATTCTAGATAGTGTGTATATTTTCCAGCTTAAACTGTCCATCTTCCAATACTGACCGTATGAAATGGTACTTGAGCTATATGTGTTTAGTCCTAGAATGAAATGTTGAGTTATTTGCAAGATGAATGGCACTTTGGCTATCACTGTATAACATGCCCATATCATGCTTCTTACCCAATTAATCCATAAACCTTTGTAGCCAAATCATTTCTTTACTACCCTCTGTAGCAGCAACATACTCTGCTTATTTTGTTGAAAGTGCAACAACACTTTGGATTTTTGAAACCCAACTGACAGTTGTTCCACCTATAGTAAATAAATATCCTGTAGTGCTCCTCCTGTTACCTCTTTCACCTACCATATCTACATCAACATATCCCTGTAGAGAAATGTTTGAACCACCAAAGCATAATGCTTGATTTGTGGTATCTCTCAAATACCTGAGAATCCATTTCACTGCCATCCAATGTTCTTTTCCTGGATTGTTCATGTACCTTCTTGCAACTCCCACTGCATGTGCAATATCAGGCCTTATGTAGACCATTGCATACATTAAGCTTCCAACAACTGATGCATATGGAACTTCAGAAATATAGTCAATTTCTTCTTGGGTCTTGGGGCACATCTCCTTACTAAGTTTGAAATGACTAGCAAAATGTGTACTAACTGGTTTTTCATTCTGCATATTAAATATTTTCAACACCTTTTGTATGTACTCATTCTGAGACAGTGTTAATTTGCGATTTTTCCTGTCTCTAGTTATTCTCATACCAAGGATTTGTTTTGCAGCTCCCAAATCCTTCATTTCAAATGAATTTTCCAATTTTCTTTTGAGCACATTTATTTCCTGCATGTTAGACCCTGCAACAAGCATGTCATCTACATACAATAACAATATAATATAGCTTCCATCATTTTTCTTTTTCAAATAAACACAATGATCAGAGTGACATCTAGTATAACCTTGTTCAGACATCTATCTGTCAAATTTTAGATACCACTGCCTTGGAGCCTATTTTAAGCCATACAAGCTCTTATTTAGCCTGCACAATAATTTTTCCTTCCCTTTTACCTCATATCCTTCTGGTTGCTCCATATATATCTCTTCCTCCAAATCTCCATGGAGAAATGATGTCTTTACATCTAACTATTCAAGATGTAAATCTTCTGTTGCTACAAGAATTAAAATAGTTCTGATTGAAGTCATCTTAACAATAGGAGAAAATATTTCATCAAAATCAATACCTTTCTTTTGTGCAAACCCCTTCACCACAAGTATAGCTTTGTACCTCTGTTTTCATCCATCTTCTTCCTTCAGCCTATAAGACCATTTATTTTGCAATGTAGTTTTACCTGCAAGCAACCTGACTATGTCCCAAGTCTCTTTATGCATTAAGGAGTCCATCTCTTCTTTCATGGCTAGCTCCCACTTCTTTTGGTTTCAACCTGCATTGCTTCTTCATAACATTCGGGTTCACCAGAATCAGTCAATAATAAATAATATAATGGAGAGCATCGTTCAGGGGGTATACTTATCCTAGTAGATCTTCTAACACCACTTTCAGGTGTTTGAGGTACCTGTTGCTATTGTGGTGGTTGTTGTTGTTGTGGTTATTGATTATTATTATTTTCAGGCACCTTTACATTTTATGTGATCTCATCAAGAACTGTGCATTCTTTGTTTTCCTTTTCCCAATTTCTTTTCCTGCAACTGAATCTTATACAAGACCTTTTCATTGAATATTACATCTCTGCTCCTAATGATTTTGTGATTTTCATAATTGTATAAGCGATAACCAAAATCATTAACACCATATCCAATAAAGGTACATTTCTTTGATTTTGACTCAAGATTTTTTCTATTTATTTATTAATATGGACAAAAGCCTCACAACCAAAAGGCTTTAAAAAATAGTAGTTTACCTTTTTACCTGTCCATGCTTCCTCTAGAATACCACCATCCAAGGAACTTGAAGGCCCTCTGTTTATTAGATAAACAATAGTATCTAAAGCATCTTCCCAAAATTGTAAAGGAAATCTTGCATTCAATCTCATGCACCTTGCATGCTCCATGATTTTTCTGTTCATCCTTTCTGACACATCATTCTCTTATGGTGTTCTTGGAACTGTATTCTCTCTGCGAATTCCATGCGCTAAATAGTACCTATCAAACTCTTTGCTGCAATATTCATCTCCATTGTCTAATATGAGACACTTAAACTTATTTCCTGTCTCAATCTCAACCAAAGCTTTCCATTTCTTGAAAGTATCAAATACATCAGATTTATTCTGAATACAATAAATCCAAGTTTTTATAGTTGCATTATCAATAAAAGTAACATAATAATGAGAGCCACTGAGAGATTATACCTGAGTAGGTCCTCATACATCTGTATGCACAAGTTATAATTTTTCGCTCTTCTTTTCTTTCCAACTCTGAGAAATTTAACTCTCTTTTGTTTTCCATAAATGCAATTCTCACAAAAATCCAAATCAACATTCTTCAAACCCAGCAACAAGTTTCTTGAGTGAATAATCTTCATCCCCTTCTCACTCATGTGTCTGAGCCTATGATGCCATAATGCTGCATCTTCTCCTTTGTAAGTTAAAGCATTAACAGCGTTAGAAATACCATTGCATAAATACAATGTACCAACCTTTTTGCCTTTTTCTATTACCATAGCTCCTTTGGTGACCTTCCAAGTTTTATCTATGAAAGTTGTCACACAACCCTCATCACCTAGCTACCCTGTTGAAATCAAATTTTTATTCAGATCTGGAACATGCCTTACCTCCTTTAATAGCCATTGGTTTCCATTCTATTGTTTTACAAGAACTTTACCCATTCCAACAATTTTACAGGGTTTATCATCACCCAAACGGACTTGTCCAAAATCTCCTTGAACATAGTCATGAAAATATTTCTTATCAACTGTGGCATGGAATGAGGCCCCTGAATCTACCACCTAGGAATCAGTAACATTTTCGAAAGAAAGAATCAAAGCATCTTGTAACACATCACCTGTTACATTTGCTTCATGATTGTTTTCTTGTTGTGCATCTCCTTATTTTTCCTTGTGAGATCTACAATATTTCTTTAGGTGTCCTTTCTTTCTGCACTTCCAGCACACTATCCCTAATATGAACTTGGATCTGCCTTTCCTTGATTTACTATGATATCTTGAGCTCTTTCCTCTTTCCATTCAACTTCCCCTAGATTCTGCACTCAAATAATTACCCGATGTCTCACCTAAGCTTTTCCATCGCATTTCCTCACTAAGGATAGCACCGACAACATCATCAACTTTAAAGTACTAGATCCAAAGATAGAGTTACTAATGGCCATAACTAAACCATTCAAGCTTTCTAGCAATGGGCACAGAAATAAAATAGCTCTAACTCCATCATCAAATTTTACCCCTACAGAACTTAACTAACTGTTAACTGTATTAAAATCATTTAAATGGTCTGCAACAAATCCACCTTCCGACATCTTCATATTAAATAAAAGTTTCATAAGAAATACCTTGTTTGAGGCCGTAGGTTTTTCATATAATTTCACCAACGCCTTAATCAAACCCTCTGTTTTTGTTTCCTTTGAAATATTGAAGGCTACCAACGCCGCAAGGCACAACTGTACTATTCCGAGTGCCTTTCTATTGAGAATATCCCATTCTTCATCTATCATAGCCATCAGCTTCTTTGTTTTTCCACTTAATGGAAGGTACAGATCTTTTTGATATAGATAATCTTCCATATGCATCTTCTACAGCGGGAAGTTTTGGCCGTTAAATTTCTCGACCCTAAACTTACCATCTTTCGCCATTGCTCCCACTCGAACCAGGAACTCTTCTTTCCTACGATTTTATCATCCAAATAGACCTTTGACTCTGATACTTAACACTACACACAAGACCAAGTTATAATTAACTATTTCCTATGTGTCAAAATATCCTAACATCCCCCCTTAAGAACAAATTGGGATAGGATTGAAGGATTTACAATGGTGACACAAAAGGAGCCCATTTCCTATGTGTCGAAATATCCTAACATCCCCCCTTAAGAACAAATTGGGATAGGAATGAAGGATTTACAAAGGTGACACAATAGGAGAAGGAAGGAGGCATTAGAGCCTATCCCCTCTTAATGATAACTTTCCTAAACTCCAAACATGGATGGAATTTTGGTAAACTTTGCTTCTATGAGAGCCTTTGTAAAGATATCAGCAACTTGATCATTGGTTGAACAATACTATACTTCAATAACATGATCATGAATGAGCTTTCCAATGAAGTGTATATGAAGCTCAATGTGTTTCATGCGCTGATGCTGAATTGGATCTTTGCATACCTAAATGGCACTCTGATTATCACACCAAAGTGTAGTTGGATGCTGCTAATGAAGAACAAATTCAGACAGGATCTAACGAAGCCACATGGCTTCCTTGTTGGCTTGAATGACACCATGATACTCTGCTTCTGTCGAAGAAAGAGAGATGGCACTTTTTTCTTACAAGACCAAGTAATAGGTCCTAAACCAAGAGTGAATACATATCCTGCAGTAGACTTTCGATCATCAGGGTCACCAACCCAATCAGAATCAGTGAAACCAATCAACAATGGAGATGCTCTTTCACTGTAATGAATCCCAAACTAAACTATACCTCAAATATATTGAAGTATTCCTTTAGCTGCTTTCCAGTGAATTTCATGAGGTTGGTGCATAAACTGAGTGACAAGACCAACGGCAAAGGAAAGGTCGTGACGGGTATGGGTTAGATACATATGTTTACCAACAAATTGATGGTATAAGGTCACATCGACTTCAGCGGTCGTACAAGTGATTAGAAGCTTGACTCCAGACTAAAAGGGAGAAGGGGTTGTCTTAGAGTATTTCATGTGAAAGTGGTGTAGAATATCACAAGAATACTTGGACTAAGAGAGGGTAATACCTTCTTTGGATTGCAAGACTTGAAGACCAAGGAAATCATGAAAGTGTCCTAAGTTTGTCATTTCAAACTTATTTTTGAGGCTATACTTCACATGGTTTATATGGTTGGGATCATTACCAGTAAGGATAAGATCATCAACATAAAGAACAAGTATGGTGAAGGACTTACCCACTTTTTTGGTGTAGATAGTGTTGTCATAATGACACCTAGAAAAGCCATTACCTAATATAAATCTATCCATTTTGGCATACCAAGCCTAGGGATCTTGTTTGAGACCATAGAGAGACTTCCTAAGGTGACAAACAAGGCTAGAGTAATTTTGGATAAAGTTAGGGGGTTGTTCCATCTAGATTTCTTCATGAAAATATCCATGTAAGAAGGTGGATTTAACATCCATATGATGGACTTCCCATTTAAAGGAGGCAGCAAGGGAAAGAACAAGGTGGATAGAATTCATTTTGGTAATAGGGGAGAAGGTTTCAGTATATTCAATGCCTTCAACTTGTGAAAATCCTTTAACAACAAGACGAGCTTTATGTCTATCGACTTTTCCATCTGGTCCAAACTCTATTTTGTAAACCCATATGCATCTCAAAAATTTTCTTCCTTTCGGAAGAGGAAAAAGATCCCAAGTGTCATTTTCTAATAAGGAACGATATTCTTCATCCATAGCTTCATCCAAATCTGGATGACCGAAAGCTTCTTCAAAGGTGTCCAGATCAGGATTTTCTGGAACTTGAGACAATAAGGAAGAGGCTCTTTCGAACTTAGAATGTGTACATCATCGATCTGCAGGGTGACCTGCAAGAGAACCTACTGCATCCCAAGTAGAGAAGACCCATATTGGAAGCTATGGAGTGGAAGGAATATATTCAAGAAGTGGAGGAGGATTTTCATCCTCGCTGTCATCATCTAAACTAGAAGGAATGCTATCAAAATTAGAAGAGATAGAGAGAGGTGGCAGATATGCTGAATCAGGCTTGTAGGCCAAAGGTGGCACAACAACTGAACTAGGCTCGCAGGGCGATATATTTTCATCAAATTTTACATCTCTTCTAATGATTATATTTTTTTATTTTGGTTGAAGAAGTCTATATCCTTTGACATCTTCAGAATATCTAACAAAAATTCATTTTTCACTCTTAGGTTCTAAGGCTTTATGTTTTGCATCTGGAATATGGGCCCAAGCATCACTTCCAAAAACAAGAAAGTGACTTACATCTGGTTTGATTAAGCTCCAGGCTTCTTCTAGAGTTACATTCCTTAAAACCTTAGTAGGAGTTCGATTTACTATGTAATTTGCACAGTTAATTGCTTCTGCCCAAAAATTGAGAGTAAGTCCTTTAGGTTGAAGCATACAATTAGCCATTTCTTTTAAGGTGCAATTCTTCCTTTCAGCTACACCATTTTTTTGTGGAGTGTATGGAACAATATGCTACAATTGAATGCCATGCTCAGTGCAAAAGTTGATAATTTTTTTTTAACATATTCTCCTCCATTGTCTGATCTTAACTTAAAATTTTTTTGTCCAAATTGTTTCTCAACAAAGGCCTTAAAGGCCAAGAACATGTTAAAAAATTCACTCTTGAGTTTCAAGAAGTATACCCATGTGCGTCTGGAAAAGTCATCAATGAAATTTAAGAAGTAATTTCAACCAGAGAAAGAAAAAATAGGAAGTGGACCACATAAATCACCGTGCACAAGCTGCAAAGGGGCTGAAGCATTCCAAGAGGCAAGTTTGTCAAAACTATCCCAATGATGTTTTCTGAGTACAAATCCGGAGAAAACACCATCTTGGCAAGATACTATAGGAAGACCTGTCACCATATTTTATTTACATAGAGTTTGAAGAGAGAGATAGTTTAAGTTACCAAATCTCTCATGCCAAAGTTTGCTCACTTCATCATTATGAGCAATAAAAATGGAGGGAAGAAATGATGAACCAAAATTTTCAAACTTATTGTGGAATCATCAGCAATGCCAGTAGCTAAAATATGTCTAGGATCTTTGAGGTCCTTGATTACAACATCATGAGGTGAGAATTGTACTATTTTCCCTTCACCTGAATGAGTTATCTGATAAACATATAGAAGGTTGCATGACAAGGTAGGAACACATAGTACATCATTGAACTGACCATTATCTAGATGAATGGTTCCAAATCCTACAACACAAAGAGATCTATCGTCACCAACATAAATATGTTTGGTGTTACATGTTGGGGTTCCCATGTTTTGGTCAGATTGGCAAGACCAAAAGATGAGACAACATCAGAACCACTTTGGGACTCTAGGATCTAGCCCTCCTAGGTCCAGAGAGGGATCTCTCTATATGAGTCAAAGTATATGTCTTTGAAGCTCTTAAGATGTGATTTTAGGCTACTTATAGGCTTAAGGTTGTTTGTTTGATTGTGAATTTGGTTGTTGGGAATCAGGAAAGAAGGGTCCAACCTAAGGCAAGGCTGAGTAAAGAGGAAATTAGGCAAAGATAGATAACTCAGAGAACATCAAGGCCATTGGGAAATGGAGTCAAGAAAGGGTTTACTTGTGTTCAATGTGCAAGCTTTCAGTTGGGCTAGTCATCTAGAGAATTTGGATCTCAAAGATGATAGTTGGAATGGAACATTAAGGACTGAAAATGAAGGAGGAGAACCATCCAATTCTGTCCATAGATCAGGTCAGAGGTCATTTAACTCCAGACCCGCTTGGACAAAATCAGAGGCAATACAAGGGATCTTAGAAAGGCTTAATTGAGATGGAAAGATCCTAGTGAGGCAGAGACAGGGTTCTAGACCTCCCAGTGTTCTCAACTCATCTAACTAAATCCTATCAAGAACATCTAAACATAGATTTCATTAATTCATACATTAGAGAGCGTATTAACAACATCCACTACACTGGTTAAATCAATTGAAATCAATATTCAGATACACATATAAGCAGAAAACATAAAATTCTGGGAGAGCAGCAACATAAGGTACCTATCAAGGGTAAATCTTATGCCAAACTTCTGATGTGAGCCAGTAGAAATGGAATGAAATGAAATCAAACATAGAGATAGGAAAACATCACTAGCTTGAAAATTCATTCTGAATACATCAAATCTCAGCCTATCTTACAATATTACACAGAGAACTTGTCTCAAGAGAGAAATTCTTGCATTTCTTTGATAACTCATCAACAACCTTTACAATAATTTCCTTCTGCATTTTATAGCAGAGGATGAACAAAAGACCGACTGTGGTGGTAGGTGAACACTAAATGTTACATTAAACACAGAAAAGAGTAGAGGGTCGAAACCCATCCCGTTTTAAATCTTTGCATTTAACTCTGATATGGCTTAGGTGCTCTGACTGCAGGACTGTTTGGTACCATTGGTGAAATAACAAAATAAAATAAGAAACAGTGAGGTCTGCCCTACTTGAGTCACCAATGCTTTTGATCATGTAGGACTGCTGTCTGGGTAGGAAACTTCAGGAACACGATGTTTAATAAAAACTGCATGGGCACTTTGTCCTCTGATTGAAGAAAAAACATTCTGCTGTTGTAGAAACCCTGGTGGTACGATCTCTCGCGCATTAAACTTCTGATTGACCTTCGGGGTTTTGAATATGGTACTTTGCCTCTGAAACTGCTACATTATGGATCCAAATCTTCAGTCCTGAGCACTGAAAACTATAATCATAAGCCAGTCTTTCTACTGCTCCATAAATGCCTCGATTCTGCAAGATCTGAGCTTTAATGGCGCCGGATAGGGTTGCAGACTTTCAAAACCTATCTTCTAATGGAATTTATACCTCCGCCACCTTTCTTACGTTTCATTGGAGTGCCATCTCCCATATCAGCTCTCTGTCTGCGCAACACGCCATTGAAGTGGTACATATACATCATGGCGGTTTTCCTCCTTTGATAACCCTGCAAGAACACGAAACCTATGAAGAAAATCATGGACGGGGTGGCGGATGATGTGGAGGAGGAGAATGGTCGTGCAATTGGTGACATGGTGAAAAAATGCAGAGGAAATGGTGAAAGACGCTCTGGTAGAGGATTGGCGGAACACAAAGAAAAAACACACGAAAAACGAATGAAAACGTTAAAAAACATGAAAAGAACCAATTATATGTAACGGAAACGGAGAATGTACGGAGGGCGCACGTGGGGATGACGTGGCGGGACCGGGGACAGTGGAAAAGTCAGTGACGGGTGAACATATCTGGACCGTCGATCGTGGCGGAGATCAACGGTGGAGGACGACGGACGGCGGGCCAGGACATGGACTATCGCGCATGCAACTTCATTATCCACCGTGCATCTTCGTCGAGCGATAGCCGTCGGATGGGCTGCTCCAGATCGGACGGTCTTCGGAAATTTCGCTGGGCATCCGTGTCCGAACAATAATGCACGAAGGATGACTTTAACGGGCGGGAAAAGTGGTTTTGGAATCGTACAGGAGGATGCGTGTCGTGCGATGTATGGAATCGTTGGCTGTCGAGGAAAAACCACCCATCGCGCATAAGCGGTGTGGAAAAAACAACGTGGGTTTTTAAAACTGCGAAGGCGAGCGGGGACCACCGTTTCAGGCAGGTTCCGCACCGTTAGATCTGGAACAGATCAACGGTGGAAAATGCGCTCGAAACGCTCTGGCTACGGACCGTTGATCTGCGGATTTAAACGAACGGCTGAGATGCAGGCAGGGGACCACGGGAAGTCAAAGTCCGCACCGTCCGATCTGCGGAGCAGATCGACGGCGGAGGTTCATTGAAAATCCGGACTGGCAGAAAACTTTGGAAATGAATTAAAAACCCAAAAATGTGAGTTTACAAAGGTTTTTTAATGTTTTTGGGCAGAGAAAATGTTGGAAAGGGTAAGCGCCCGACAGGTTTAGCACTTGGTGCCGGTGCTCGGGCACATGGACGAAAAAGGGTTAGAGGCCTAGCCCGAGGGGGCTAGGCTTATTATATGGTCGGAAGTGGGTTTTTAACCCATTTTAATGGATTTTAAAGCTATGAGAGGGTACCGATAGAAGGACTATGGGGGATTTTGGTGAAACAAGGGTAAGGGTGAGAATCAAAGGGGATTTTGGAGGGGTTTAGAGGGTTAATAAGGGAAAAAGAGGGGAACAAAGGCACTTTGACAGAAGGAGAAAAAGGGGAAAAAAGGGACATTTTGCAGGGGAACAAGGGGTAAATGCAGGCCTTAGGGAAAAGAACCAGCAGAGGGGACTTGTGTAAGGAAAATCACAGAGAGACCTCAAGGATGATGTGTCTTCAGGGGAGATGCATTCCTTGAAGGTCTCCAAAATGACATAGCCCCCAACTTTCTTGTCAAGAATTTCATAGGGGGGCTAACAGTGGCTCCACATGGGGATGGCTTCTACTTGAAGGAGGCAAGAAACCAGAAATGATCTTTGGAGTAGGCCAGTTGCCTGCCGCTTGGCACATCCCTTTCTTTGATCAGCTGCCACAATATGAATATCTTACATCAGTAGAAACATTTTTCCCAATCAAACTACCTACCCACACTACAATCCTAGCATTTTTTCTTCTTTTAGGGTGCATTTGAGCTGGCAGACCCTTTACATCTTATTTTCAAAACAAAAAACAAACCTACTCTAAATCTACCCTTATTGCTCCATGAGACCAGATTAGACAGTTGGCCTCATATGATTCTCTACCTAATCTATTACCTGTTGGGATTAGACTGTCCAACAGGTTTCTTCACTATATTCTAAGACAGAAATTGAAAAACAGCCAAGCCAGGATTAAACTGTCTAACTTTCTGTGCCTTGAAAATGCTGAACATTGTACCAAAACTTTGAAGGCTTGAAATATGGAATTTGGAACATCCTTCTCTCTCTGACTCAGGTTTTGAGCATATTAGAGTCATTTTCTTTCTTTGTTTCAACTATGGTTTTGAGCATGCTAGAGCTGATTCTTCTTTTCTTTGCTGACCCAGATTTTGAGCATGTTAGGACCAGCTGTCTTCTTTTCCTTTTCTCTTTTCTTGAAAAGTAAAAAACTGCAATGGTATGTACAATGGAAATGAAACTGGAAATGAAAATCAGTAGAAGTAGTGCTTGAGCATCCTGCCATTGACAGGACCCCAAAACAGCTCTGTACCATCAAGTTCTTGTAGGAAAAATGCATTTGGGCCCACAGTGTCCTGGATGATGTATGGACCCTGCCACAAACTGTCAAACTTTCCATGTTTACCTTTGTCCTCTCTTCTTGAGTCCCACTTCAGAACCTTGTCACCAATTTTGAAATCAGCAGCTTTGGTTCTCTTGTCAAATAGCTTTTTAATGTTTTCCTGAACTCTGACAGCTCTGTTATATACCTCCTCCCTTGTTTGCTGAAGATGGATTGTATGATTTATCCTCCTTATCATGCTGTCTTCCTATGATTGGATCTCCTGGACAAGTTTGATTACTGGAACCCCAAGGCTGGTAGGAAATACTGCTTCTGTCCCATAGACTAGCTGGAACGGTGGCATGCCAATGGATTTCTTTGATGTAAGTCTATCAGCCCACAAAGCATGTACCAACTTATTATGCCATGACTTTTTGTTCTCTTCCAACAACTTTTTGATGATTGCCACTAGGCTTTTATTTGATGATTCAACCAAGCCATTACCTTAAGGGTAATAGGTAGTTGAATGACCAAGCGTGATGTGGTACCTGTGACAAAAACCAACCATTTTCTTGGATCCAAAAGCAACAACATTATCAATGATTATTTTTTTTGGGCAGCCAAACCGAGAGAGAATATGACCTTCTAGGAACCTAATGATGACTGAATCTGTGGCATTCCTAGTAGGTATGGCCTCTACCCACTTAGTGAAGTAGTCTGTGGCTGTTAAGATCCATTTGTGTTGTGCAGAAGAAGAAGGATGAATTTCCCCTATAAAATCTAGACCCCATTGCATGAAAGGACCTTCAACAGTGATGGGCTGTAAAGGGAGAGGAAGAAGTTTTCTTTTTCCTTCAAAGATTTGGCATTTGTGGCAGGTAGTTATCAAATTATGGACATCATTAAACAGTGAAGGCCAATAATAACCAGCCCTGAGTATCTTATTTTCTGTGGCTTTCCAACTCAGGTGGCCTCCACATTCTCCAGCATGAAATTCATGTTTAACATTTTCGGCTTCAGTTTCAGACAAACATTTCAGCAGTAGGCCATTTGGATTTTTCCAATATAAATTTTCATTTAAGATGCAGTAGTTTCTAGCTTTGAGTTTTGTGAATCTGGCCTTAGTTTTTGACAGTTCTAGAGGGGCATTAAGATTGGTGAGGACATAAATGATATCAGAGTACCATGGAGAGTTTTGGAATTTTTCTTCTATAGTGGGATCAGGTAGGCTTTCTTGCTCATCCAAGGCATTCACCATGTTAATGTCTAGGGCCTGCAGATTGGATTCAGCCATTAGCTTGGCTAAACCCTGCCCTTTGATCAGCTTGGTGGGTTTTATTTCAATGTCATATTCCAAGATTGTAGCAATCCATTTGCCCCTTTTCCCATCAGGGTCTTGGGACAAGATATCTTTGGCAACAATGTTAGGCACATAAGCAATGGTATGAGAATGTAAAATGTACACCCTAAAATCCTTTAAGGCCTTGACTAAAGCATAAGCCTGTTTCTACATTATGTTGTACTTCAAGGGTGCATCCCTTAGTGCTTTACTAAAAAAGGAAATTGGCTGTTCCATACCTTCAGCATTTTTCTGCAGCAAAACTGCAGCTATGGTGTGCTCTGAGGCAAATGAAAATATCAGGAAATCTTTTGAGAAATCAAGGCTAATTAGAATAGGGGCTTGTGTGAGTGCAATTTTTACAGATTCAAAATATTTTTTAGCTCCTACAGTCCATTTCACTCCCACACCCTTCTTTAGCATGTTAGTCATGTTCCTAAGGTGTTCGGCTAGATTGGGAATGAATCTCCTAAGGAAGTTGATTTTCCCAATGAAAGACTGTAACTCTTTGATGTTTCTGGGATGTGTGATCTGTAGTGTTCCCTCGACTCTCTGTGGATCTATCCTAATTCCCTTTTCAGATATAATGTGACCAGGAAGTTTACCTTCTTGCAGTCCAAAGACAGTTTTCTTAGGATTCAGTGACAGACTGTACCTTCTACATTTTTCAAAAACTTTCATCAGATGTTTCAGGTGTTCTTCTTCAGTTTTGTAAAAGACAGTCAAGTCATCTAAGTAGATAACTATGAAGTGTCCTATCTCATCCGAGAAAGCAATATCCATCGCTCTCTGGAAGGTGGCCCCAGCATTCATTAGTCCAAAGGGCATTTTTATATACATGAAGGTGCCCCATGGATTGGTAAATGTTGTCTTGAGTTGATCCTCTGGGATTACTAAGACCTGATTGTATCCAGAAAAACCATCAAGCAGGGAGATTCTCTTAGAGCCCACTACCTTTTGTAAGATATGTTCCATTCTAGGCAAAGGATAATTATCTTTCAGTGAGTCTCTGTTGAGATTTCTGAAGTCTATGCACAGTCTGATTTCCCTTGTTTTCTTTCTCACAGCCACTAAGTTTGATACCCAATCAGAAAACCTTACAGGAACTATTATGCCTACATCATACATCTTCTTAATCTCTTTTTCTACTGCAGGCAGTTGCCTTGGATTAATTCTGTGGAGTTTTTGTCTGAAAGGCTTCTGATTTTCCTTCAAGGGTATCTTGTGTTGTATGATGTTGGTGTCATAGGCCTTTAGGTCTTCATAACTCCATGCAAACACATCTATGATTTCCTTAAACATGTCAATGTATTTGTTCTTCATGTTTGCAGGTATAGACTTAGCCAGTTTGATCATTTTGGGTTTATCTTGAGTGCCTATGTTGCATTCTTCAACCTCAGAGTTTGCATGTTCTATAGTGGGATTTTTTGCTACATCATCAAAGTCAAAAAGGTCTTCTAAAGGTGCTAGGCCTTTGGGTATATTCTTGTCTTTGGCCTACAGCACCTCTACCTCTTCAGTACCAGCGTTTTCACAATTTTCGGTTGGATTTCCAGTTTCTTCAGAAAGGGCATTTATTTCTATGTTACAGGGCGTTTCTTGTTCATCTAGGGGATCCATACTTGGGTAGCTGTCATCAAATCTTGAGTCTGAATCAAAAAATTCAAACTCATTTCTGCCCACCAGAAAATCTTCAATCTTTTTGTCTCCTTCAAAGACCTACCAATATTTCTCGTTGTCTGGCACTGCAGGTCTGAACTTGGTCTGAATAATGATTTGTTGGTCAGGGGGAGTCTTAGGATATGAAATAGCCAAGCAAGCTAATCCATTTGCAATGAAATTTTGACCCCTAGGGACAAACACCAATTCATATTCCATAAAATTTTTCAGTATATCCATGGCATCATTCCTATATGCCCTCAGTCTGGGGTGTTTCGCTGCGTATTCACCATTTACTTGTTTGATAACCAACTCTGAGTCTCCCCTCACTGATATCTTATGGGCTCCTAATTTTTTCAATGTATTGATACCCAGGATAAGAGCCTCATACTTTGCAATGTTCTTTGTACATTTGAAGTGCAGGTTTCCAGCATGGTTCTCTGCGTAATTACTCTTTGTGTTTCGTAACCATACCCTTGCTCCAGCATTTTTTCTAGTACAGGATCCATCGAAATTCATTTCCCATAGGGGTTCACCATTATGTTGCTCTATGGGGCCTGTACTAGGATGTGGATCGCTTTGTTCTTTGTGAAATGTAAGAGGTTTAGGGGTCTGGTTGGATGGTTGTTTACGTTCTGTTTCTATTGCTGGTTCACTCAGAGTTTCGTTTTCACCACCCTGCCCATGGTTTTCTTCATCGTATTCATCTAGAGCAGCCATTATGTTGAATTCCATGGGCTTTGTGTCATCGTCTGTGTCTCTTTTTTCTGATCCTGGCTCTCCCAAAGATTGATCATTATAGAGAATGAAGGAATCCAGATCTGTGTGTACAGAGTATAATGGTGAATTTTCAGGCTTCTTGGGGCTACTGACTAGGAATTTTATCTGGGACTCCCTATACAGTCTTCTAATTTGGCCAAAGATAGGGACAATGGCATATGAGCCATCCATTTGCATCATTCCTTGTAGTTTGGCTCCCCATGATCTTGACAATAGCATGCCATACTTAGGTGGTACATTTGCCACCACAACATCCATGACCATACATTTACCTGGGATCTGGGTCAAACTCACACACAAGTCCTTAATTAGGCCAAGGCACTTAACTCTGCTAGAATAAAATGAATATAAGTCTTTGTAGGGTCTGGTGATTTCTAGGCCTAACTTTTCCATCACTACCTTAGGCATTAGATTTTGAGATGCTCCAGAATCATGCATTGCATTGTGCAAGATCTTGTCATGAATGTTGAGACTGATATAAAAAGGTGGAACTACCCCTTCCTGAAACTTTCCCTCAATCTTTGGACCAAACAGGAGGGCAGGTTGATCATCACTCAAATTTACTTTATCGTTGTTTTCCCCCATATTCAATGCTTTCAAAATTTGGCCTTTATATACATCCTGAGTGGCCAGCTCAGATAGTGGTACAGAGATTTTAATTTTTGCAATCTCACTTTCCAAATTAAAAGTGGACTGACTCTTGGAAGTGTTCAACTCTGTTTTATTTTCCACTGTCTTAGTGACTGAATCAGTTTGTGATTTCTCACTATGTACAGGGTTAGGAACAATCGTATTAGGAGTACTAACTGAAGTGCTAGTACTGCTAGCGGGCTCACCTTGTTTTTCATTCTTCTGGTTGTCTTTTTCTTTGTTTTTCTCAGAATTCTCAACTGTTGTTGTGTTACTCTCAGCAGTGGCTTTAGAAGATTTCTCAGGTCTTTTCTTGATGGTAACCTCAGGAGCCTTTGGTTTGGAAGTGTCTTGGTTCTTTTTGCTCCTAAGTTCGTACTGTTCTCTGACCTGCATGATAGCATTTTCAAATCCAAGTCTGTAGGCTTCAGATTCTGATCCTTCCTCATCCCAATAAGAGGACAAAGGCTGATCTTCTTCCGAATCACAGTTGTGGATAGAATATTCTATTTCAAACATGTTTATTGTGTTCCCCTCAGACTCTTCTATGATTCCCTCATCTTCATCAAGAAATTTGTGGAAAGGGGGAATAACTTGTTGGTCTGACTCTTTTTGTCTGTTGGGAGTGTTGTTGTTTCTTCTAAAGTTCTGGTTCTGGTTTTGATTTTGGTTCCTATTCTGAGTGACAACCATTTTCTCCATCATTTGGTATAACTTGTCCACATTTTTAAACAGTCTATCATAATTTGGATCTGATGTGGAAGCTACTGTGTCATCCTTGTATGTTACCCTCTTCTCAGATCTCAGTTTTTCTCTTTTCTCAATCAGATTTGCCTCTATGTTCACTGCTCCTTTCTGCATGTCCTCCAAAGTGGTGTACTCTTTATCTCTAAGTTCATAGGCCATGTCAGCATCAAAGCCTTCGGGATATTTTTCTAGGGCCATACCTTGTGGAGGTTTCATATGAGGGGGGAGGGCGTTGTAGATGCTGTTGAATCTCGATGTGTAGTCATGGACACTCTCCCCTGCATTTCTTTTAAGGCTCATGTATTCTGCTAGGAGTTGGTGAGGGTTTGCCCTAGTTTCCCATTTGTTTATGAAAGTCTGGTATAAAGTAGGGAGATCTTGGATAATACCGGGTGGCAGGATTTTAAACCACTTCTTTACATCACCCCCTAGGCTTTGGGCAAAGATTCTCATTTTGATTGTATCATCATCTATTTCCATGTAATCAAAAGAATCCTCCATTTTATCTACATGTTGTTGAGCTGTTATGGACTCTTTTGCAGTGAAGTGTGGGATCTTTGATTGATAATCATTTGGTAAGGGTAACAAGGGCTAGGGTAATACTAAGGGAGCATACCAGGTTTCCATAATGATATTCTGATGGGGTAAAGGATTGATTTGAGCAGCTGGTATATGGATGACAGGGATGTTAGGGCCAGCAGAGGTTTTCTGGGTAGATATAGGGTGGGAGAGCCCCAATTTTTGAACAAAGTGTATATCAGGTGGTGTAGATGGAGGGGTTCCTCTATCCCTAGTGTGTTGACCACTATTGGATGGTGGATTGTGAAGCTCAGGGTCTAGCTAGTCTAGATCATTGAATGACCTAGTTCTTTGTAGTCTATTAGGTAGGTCTAGGTCAGAGTGAAGGTGTGATAGAGCTGCAAGGTCTTCAGGTGTAGAGTTAGCTCTATGGATGTGGCTAGAAATAGTTGATCTTCTAGGTGTGGTTGATCCCTTGAGAAGGCTCTCAGGGTTATCAACTATTTCAGGTGGGTTATGATTAAGGAAAGCTCTTGTGTGAATGGTTCTAAAAGCCAGAATGTTGTTTCTTAGCCAAGCAGCTTAACCCTATTTGTTACTTCTACTGTGGTTGATGTTGTTATGAAGGCAGGTCTCCCAGTGGAGTCTTATGTGAAACCAAGATAACCAGCAGGCCTACTGATCACCAGTGGAGTCTTTGATCATTTGAGGAAATATGGAGTCGCCAGGTGGAAGGTTTAGGGTATGCCAAGGGGTTACACTGTCCACCACAGTGCTCAGGCACTATCCCCCTTCAAGGATATACTTAGAACACAACAAACTCTAACCATAGATTGACTGGTAGGGCATTTACCAGATATGTCACCTCCAAAAGAGGATGAGATCTGGAGGCTACCTGGCCTTGTCCAGGCTCTGTCTAAGAGTACAATAGAACACAAAAAATGACACCAAGGCTGTCCAAGAAGAGGTATGACTAACTGCCAACCTAACCAGAGATTGTGGGTTTGAATGCCTAGGGATGTTTCAAAGTGTGATGCACTCAATTTTCCCCAGCGGAGTCGCCATTATGTTGGGGTTCCCATGTTTTGGCCAGATTGGCAAGACCAAAAGATGAGACAACATCAGAACCACTTTGGGACTCTATGATCTAGCCCTCTTAGGTCCAGAGAGGGATCTCTCTATATGAGTCAAAGTATATGTCTTTGAAGCTCTTAAGATGTGATTTTAGGCTAGTTATAGGCTCAAGGTTGTTTGTTTGATTGTGAATTTGGTTGTTGGGAATCAGGAAAGAAGGGTCCAACCTAAGGCAAGGCTGAGTAAAGAGGAAATTAGGCAAAGATAGATAACTCAGAGAACATCAAGGCCATTGGGAAATGGAGTCAAGAAAGGGTTTACTTGTGTTCAATGTGCAAGCTTTCAGTTGGGCTAGTCATCTAGAGCATTTGGATCTCAGAGATGATAGTTGGAATGGAACATTAAGGACTGAAAATGAAGGAGGAGAACCATCCAATTCTGTCTATAGATCAGGTCAGAGGTCATTTAACTCCAGACCTGCTTGGAAAATATCAGAGGCAATACAAGGGATCTTAGAAAGGCTTAATTGAGATGGAAAGATCCTAGTGAGGCAGAGACAGGGTTCTAGACCTCCCAGTGTTCTCAACTCATCTAACTAAATCCTAAAAAGAACATCTAAACATAGATTTCATTAATTCATACATCAGAGAGTAGGAAATAACATCCACTACACTGGTTAAATCAATTGAAATCAATATTCAGATACACATATAAGCAGAAAACATAAAATTCTGGGAGAGCAGCAACATAAGGTACCTATCAAGGGTAAATCTTATGCCAAACTTCTGATGCGAGCTAGTAGAAATGGAATGAAATGAAATAAAACATAGAGATAGGAAAACATCACCAGCTGCTTTAGATCAGGATCCAAAGAAACATGCTTGTCATATTAAAAACAACACCAATCAGGTACATCATTGCCCACAGCTTGAACATTCATTCTGAATACATCAAATCTCAGCCTATCTTACAATATTACATAGAGAACTTGTCTCAAGAGGGAAATTCTTGCATTTCTCTGATAACTCATCAACAACCTTTACAATAATTTCCTTCTGCATTTTATAGCAGAGGATGAACAAAAGACCGACTGTGGTGGTAGGTGAACACTAAATGTTACATTAAACACAGAAAAGAGCAGAGGGCCGAAACCCATCCTGTTTTAAATCTCTGCATTTAACTCTGATATGGCTTAGGTGCTCTGACTGCAGGACTGTGTGGTACCATTGGTGAAATAACAAAATAAAATAAGAAACAGTGAGGTCTACCCTACTTGAGTCACCAATGCTTTTGATCATGTAGGACTACTGTCTGGGCAGGAAACTTCAGGAACACGATGTATAATAAAAACTGCATGGGCACTTTGTCCTCTGATTGAAGAAAAAACATTCTGCTGCTGTAGAAACCCTGGTGGTATGATCTCTCGCGCATTAAACTTTTCATTGACCTTCGGGGTTTTGAATCTGGTACTTTGCCTCTGAAACTGCTGCATTATGGATCTAAATCTTCAGTCCTGAGCACTGAAAACTATAATCATAAGCCGGTCTTTCTACTGCTCCATAAATGCCTCGATTCTGCAAGATTTGAGCTTTAATGGTGCCGGATAGGGTTGCAGACTTTCAAAACCTGTCTTCTGATGGAATTTATACCTCCGCCACCTTTCTTACGTTTCACTGGAGTACCAGCTCCCATATTAGCTCTCTATCTGCGCAGCACGCCATTGAAGTGGTACATATACATCATGGTGGTTTTCCTCCTTTGATAACCCTGCAAGAACACGAAACCTACGAAGAAAATCATGGACGGGGTGGCGGATGATGTGGAGGAGGAGAATGGTCGTGAAATTGGTGACATGGCGAAAAAATGCAGAGGAAATGGTGAAAGATGCTCTGGTGGACGATTGGCAGAACACAAAGCAAAAACACATGAAAAACGAATGAAAACGTTAAAAAACACGAAAAGAACCAATTATATGTAACAGAAACGGAGAATGTACGGAGGGCGCAAGTGGGGATGACGTGGTGGGACCGAGGACAGTGGAAAAGTCAGCGATTGGTGAAGAAATCTGGACCGTCGATCGTGGCGGAGATCAACGGTGGAGGACGACGGATGGCGGGCCAGGACATGGACTATCGCGCATGCAACTTCATTATCCACCGTGCATCTTCGTCAAGCGATAGCCGTCAGATGGGCTGCTCCAGATCGGACGGTCTTTGGAAATTTCGCTGGGCATCCGTGTCCGAACAATAATGCACGAAGGATGACTATAACGGGCGGGAAAAGTGGTTTTGGAATCGTACAGGAGGACGCGTGTCACGTGATGTATGGAATCGCTGGCCGTCGGGGAAAAACCACCCATCGCGCATAAGCGGTGCGGAAAAATCAACGTGGGTTTTTAAAACTGCGAAGGCGAGCGGGGACCACCGTTTCGGGCGGGTTTCGCACCGTTAGATCTGGAACAGATCAACGGTGGAAAATGCACCTGAAACACTCTAGCTACAGACCGTTGATCTTCGGATTTAAACGAACGGCTGAGATGCAGGCAAGGGACCACGGGAAGTCAAAGTCCGCACCGTCCGTTCTGCGGAGCAGATCGACGGCGGAGGTTCATTGAAAGTATGGACTGGCGGAAAACTTTGGAAATGAATTAAAAACCCAAAAATGTGAGTTTACAAAGGTTTTTTAATGTTTTTGGGCGGAGAAAACATTGGAAAGGGTAAGCACCTGATAGGTTTAGCACTTGGTGCCGACGCTCGGGCGCATGGACGAAAAAGGGTTAGAGGCCTAGCCCAAGGGGGCTAGGCTTATTATATGGTCGGAAGTGGGTTTTTAACCCATTTTAATGGATTTTAAAGCTATGAGAGGGTAAAAATAGAAGGACTAGGGGGGATTTTGGTGAAACAAGGGTAAGGGTGAGAATCAAAGGGGATTTTGGAGGGGTTTAGAGGGTTAATAAGGGAAAAAGAGGGGAACAAAGGCACTTTGACAGAAGGATAAAAAGGGGAAAAAAGGGACATTTTGCAGGGGAACAAGGGGTAAATGCAGGCCGTAGGGAAAAAAACTAGTAGAGGGGACTTGTGTAAAGCAAAGCACAAAGAGACCTCAAGAATGATGTGTCTTCAGGGGAGATGCATTCCTTGAAGGTCTCCAAAATGACATAGCCCCCAACTTGCTTGTCAAGAATTTCATAGGGGGGCTAACATTACAATCATTTAAAGAAGAAAACATGGCTTTATTTTTGGCCATGTGGTAAGAAGCTCCAGAATCAATGAGCCACTCATGATAATGAGAAGAAGAAGATACATTTAATACATAACCACATGCTTGAAAACCACAAGCAAAAAGTTCCATTTTTGAAGATGAAGTTGAAGATGTCTCCAAATTGATGTGGTGCTCCTTCATTGCTGCTTCCAAGGCTTCCATCTTCTTAAAACATTTGGACTCTACTTGGCCATCACGATTACAAAACTTGCAATGTCTGTCTGTTTTCTTCCCTTTGTTTTTAGTTGCCTTATCAATTTGGTGAGTTTATTTTTCAGTTTGCAGCTGAAATTGCTTAGGACCCTTGTTTGGTTTAGGACCATACTTTTTAGGATACTGCTTCTTGGGATTATTTTTATATGGTTGTTGTTGGGCTACTAAGGCTTTCTTAGAATTGTTTCTAGAAGTGATAAGACCAAGGTGTAATATTTTTTCTTGTTCTCTTATCAGAGAATCGCAAAAGGCATCAAAAGAGGGGTTCTTGTAGGCTGTTCCTTGAGAAATTATGGCTTCTCTAGTGGAATGGAAGGTGGAAACAAATATAGAGTATGCAGAGCCAAGCTTAGCAAGAATGGAATAGATGAGTCCACCATCTTCCTTTTTTGAACTTACAACCTTCTAAAATAAGTCTAAGGGTATTGAATTTGGACAAAAAATCTTCAATAGAGGAGAAATTATTGGGGTCCAAAGTAAGCAACTCATTTTCAAGCTGGTGGGCCTAGATTTTATTTTGAATGCCAAAAACAATATTTATCTTTTTCAAGGCTTCATCAGGGGTGTCAATTTCAAGGATATGAAATCGAAGATCTTGAGAAATATACATTCCTATCAACCCTCGTGCTTGATCTTATTTATTTTCCCATTTATAGGCTTTATCTCCATCGGTAGGTTTAGTTTCTTGTCATGTGGCTATTCTATAAATCCCTTTACTTCTAAGTAAATCTACCATGTGAGGTAGCCATTGGAAATAATTGGTGCTGTTAAGAATAACCAGGCATGCACTTTCCATTTAAAAAAAATGAAGCTGAAAAGAGCTAAAACTAACTACTCCAATGGAAAGATCTCGAAAAATTAGGTTTATTAAAAAAAAATAGCTCGAAAAATTGCTTTCGGATGAAGAAATTATGCCTTTTTGAAAAAGAGTTGTAGATGTCAAATAGTTACGGGAATGGTTTGAAATTTGATGATGAAGTTCGACATTTTAAAAAAATTCGCCCCCCCCCCTTTAACAAAAATATTTTTACAAAATAAGCTTGATAAAGAGACTTGAACCCAAGACCTCTATGCTCATAACCTAACTTCTCACCAAGTGAGCTAGTAAAAGGATTATGTAATTGTTTGAAAGGAGGAAGGGGTTTTCTTTTTTTTTACTCTTCAGTGTGTGTGCTTTTTCCTAAAAAAAGCACAAATCTGTTCACAAAAAAATGAAATGCAAGCCTTACGACAAAATTTTAGATTTTTGGTTAGCCTTACCGGAAACTATCCTTTTTTCACTATTTCTGATTTCCCGAGATTGTACAGAGATGCCGGGAAAGAGCATACATAGCAAAAAAAACTCCCTTCTTCCTATTTCTGATTTTTCGAGATCGCACACATTGCAGAGTAAAGAAAATACATAGAGAAAAGGGAACAAATCCGGGAAATAAATAAAAACTACAAACCAAAATAAACAGAATGAACCAAAATAAGCAGAACTATTAACAAATATTATGGTATAAAGAGATACTTTATACCTCCAGATCTAAACTGACATAACTTGGGAAACCAGAAAACTTTTCCCATGAAACGAAAGGGGTTCCTCACTATAAAAAATACTCCAGACACAACAGAGCAGTTCTCCAGGCCCAAAAAGTTCTGAAATAGTAGATATAGAAAACAGCAGTCGCATGCAGTTAAGTCGGCTTCGGATTTGGTTCAACAACGGATGCGGCCCTCAAAACGGATCTAATATATGTAGGAATGTACATGGTAACTTCCTTAGATAAAACACCAAAGGTCACCACCCACAAATAGATCATAAATCAGTACACTGGTATATCACGTGGTTAAAACCCTCGAAGAGGGAAACAGTCCACGGCCTAAGCCAACGTAGCCACTTCAGGAAATTTATTAATATGAAAAGAAATTTTACATATGTTTCTCTCATAAATGGCTACCAAACAAATGACCCTCCATGCTCTTTAAATAGAGATAATGGACCAATCGGGTGTTAAGCCACAGATCACGTGTCGTTAATATCAAGGAGAGAGTGAATTGTTGGATCACTACAAATCGTGACCATCGGATTATAAGTTACAAATGTACATAGTAAAGAAACACACTTTACCTAACTCTACACTAGACCAAGTTATACTTAACTATTTCCTATGTGTTGTAATATCCTAACAATCCCATCTCAAGAATTTAGTCCCAATAGATTTTCCATTGAATTAATCTTTATACCATCTATTCCTGCAATATTACCAATTGGTGAGTATTTAATAATGATTCAGATATCATAGATTTCCTTACGTCTGAAAGATCTTATGATAGTCAAATTTTAGATGAAAATGAACATGACATTCAGATAAAGGATGAACAAGATGAAAATCCAATTCCTAAGCTAGTTGTCATATTAGAAGACCTTTATGATCTAAAAGATAGGTTTAAAAGATTTATTAACTCTAAAACTCAAAGTTCTATTGTAAGATTTGAGTTAGTAAATCTTGGAACTGATGATAAACCTCAAAATGTCAATTTAGGTATTGGTCTATCTTCTGATGAGAGATTATCATTTGTCAAATTATTAAGAATGTACAAAAGTGTTTTTGCTTGGGATTACACTGATCTTAAAACATATGACACTTCTGTGATTCAACACACTATTCCTATGATTTCAGATGAGAAACCTATATAGAAAAATTT
Organism: Pinus albicaulis; assembly: GCA_034641835.2. Taxonomy (NCBI): domain Eukaryota; kingdom Viridiplantae; phylum Streptophyta; class Pinopsida; order Pinales; family Pinaceae; genus Pinus; species Pinus albicaulis. The sequence continues at coordinate 1,371,166,358 of CM076579.1, read as the reverse complement.
GAGGAAAATTCACCTGAATCTTGAAAATCAAATAAAAACATAACTAAATAAACTCATCAAAGAAAATATTGTCTTTCCAGTTAGACATTCTAAATGGGTTTCAAATTTGGTTCCTGTCAGTAAGAAAAATGGTGATATTAGGATTTGTATTGGTTTTAAGAATTTAAACAAAGCATGTCAAAAGGGAAACTTTTCATTACCAACCATGGAACAAGTACTGCAAATAGTAGTTGGTTCTAAACTTATGTCTTTCCTAGATGGATTTTTAGGATATAACCAAATCCTTGTACATCCAAATGACAGATTGAAGACCACATTTCGAACTAAGTGGGGAACCTATGCCTATCAAAACATGTCATTTCGGTTAATTAATGCAGGTGCCACTTTTCAAAGAGCTATGGAGAGGGCTTTCAGAGGACTCATCAATAAATCAGTGGCTATTTATCTAGATGAAATTACAGTCTTTTCTATACAAGAAACCAAACATGTGAATGACCTAAAGCAAGTCTTTGAGCTATGTAGAAAGTATGGAACTTCATTAAACCCAAAGAAGTCATATTTTGCTTTAGCTGAAGGGAAATTTTTAGGATTCATTGTGTCAAAGAAAGGTATCTATATTGATCCTGAAAGAATTGAAGAGATAAAAAGAATTCCTTTTCCTCATAACAAGAAAAATATGCAGTCATTTCTTGGACAGATAAATTTTGTAAAAATATTTTTCCTTGACTTTTCACAAATAGTTTTACCATTGCAAACCATGATTAAGAAAAATTCAGTCTTTAAATGGGGACATAATGAAAGAGAATAATTTGATTTAATCAAACAATCCATTATCAATGCTCCATCCCTGACTACCCCCAATTTTCTTAATCCTTTTACTGTATACACCTTCTCATCAGATACATCTTCTAACACAGCATAATTACCAACAAATTGAAGCACCAGTATCATTTTTCAAGTCCAATCTGCAAGGCACAAAACTAAATTATTCATTTGTTGAGAAACAAGCATTTTATGTCTTTAAAGCTATAAATCATTTTAGACCATTTCTCCTTAAAACTCACACCAAAATAATAGTTCCATTCTCTGCAGTGAGACAACAATTGATGCAAATAGAAAACTATTGATGCAAAGAGAATTAGAAGAGAAAAGGGCTAACTGGGTTACTTCTTTACAAAAATATTATGTAGAAATTAGACCTTCTAAAAGTGTTAGAGGTCAAGGTTTTTGCAGAATGCTAATAGGAGCATCCCATTTATCATCAGAGGTAGATTCAGGTAATAATGTGCAAATATCAGAGGTAAATCTCAACGATGTGCAAACCCAATACGTTGATCTTAAATTTTATTTGAAAAATGGATATGCCCCAACCTAACTCAGTTATAAAACAAAACATGCTTTGAGATTAAAGGCTAAGCAATATGAAATAATAAATGATGTATTGTTTAGAAGAAACTTTGATTATGTGCTATTAAGAAGCTTAGAGAAAACTGAAGCAGAGAATTTTTTGCAAGAACTCCATGATGGACCAACTGGAGGACATTTTGGAGGAAATACAACAACACACAAAATCCTGCATGCATGTTACTATTGGCCTGCACTTTTCAAAGATGCTCATGAATATGCAAGAAAATGAAAAAATTTCAAAGTGCATCTGAAAGACAAAGGAATCCATCCTTCCCATTACAACCAGTTAATATTGAACAACCATTTGAACAATGGGGATTAGATATAATCAGTGAGATTGTTCCTAACTCTTCCAAAAAGCATAAATATATTCTCACAGCTACATATTATTTTACTAAATGGGTGGAAACAATTCCATTAAAGGTAGCCAACTCTGAGAATATTATTGATTTCATTGATCAATTTATCTTAACTAGGTTTGGTTTACATACTCCTTTAATGTTCGATAATGCATCTTATTTCTCAGGAGATGCTATGATAGAATTTGCAATAAAAAGAGGATTTAAGCTGAAGTATTCTACAAATTATTATCTGCAAGGAAATGGTTTAGAAGAATCCACAAATAAAAACCTTATTAGAATCATCAAATGAATTGTTGATCAAAATCAACGAAATTAGCATAATTCATTAATATTTTCTCTTTGGGAAAACCGAATAACTCAGGAAGCTTACATTGGCACTTCCTCATTCAATCTTGTTTATGGAAAAGAAGTTATTCTTCCAACCAATGTAGTTATTCCTTCTCTTGCCTTAGTTCAATTTATTAATGAATCTCCTTCTTCTTCTTTGCATGTAAGATAATTTCAATTTCTTAAGCTTGAAGAAGAAATAGAAAAAAGATAAAGTTACTCATACACATCATCAACAAATAGTAAAAGATTCATTTAATTCAACTTCTGTTACTCCAAAAAACTTTCAAATTGGTGATCTGGTATTGAAATGGGACAAAGCAAATGAGGAAAAAGGTAAACACACCAAATTTCAAAGACTGTGGTTAGGTCCATTTCAAATCATTGAATAAATAGGCCCATCAACATTTTTATTGCAAGATCTATCGGGCAAAAGAGATTCTTTTCCTATTAATGAGAAGATTTTAAAGAAATACTTTTCATAGGAGGAAACCCCTTCTATTACCTGTATATTATTGTCTTTTTCTTTTCCTTAGGAAAATAAAAGTTGAGTAGTATTGATTTTTGGCTTTTCAAGAAAACATCTCAGATAATATTTTTTATTTATCGCTTATAGAAATAAGAAATGTTAAGGAAACAATCGAAAGATTCGAAAGTAAAATTGTAATATTCCCATATTTTCACATGATATTTGGAATATTATAATTCTTAATCAAATTAATTAATTAAGTAAATAAAAGGGTGGAGGGACCCACAAACCTCAAATATGAATAAAATCCACTTTTAATGTGTGTATGTGGATATTCTAGATCTAGATCTAAAATCATGGAGTGGTGGAGCAGCTCCATTAATGGAGATCATGTCTCATTTATGAGATAGATTATAGAGGATGAAACAGTCAAATAAGATCATGGATCTTAAATGTAAAATCATGAGGATCTTTGATAAGGTCAAATGAGATCATAGTGCATTCAAATAAGATCATAGAGTACTTATGATAAGTTAGTGGAGGAAGTGATGCATTTAATGCACACATGATGGAGAGGGTGATCACCCCATGTGAACATGATGGAGGACATAGAAAAACAACACAATCAACCATGGAGACTTATGTCCGCATGTACAATGAAATTTTGGAGTGGACCTAGGCTATGGAAGGATCATATCTATATAATAAAGGTGAAGGCACAATAGAAGGCATGATTTGGATTATTCATTTCTTGATCTATTTAGATCTAATTTTTCTTAGGACAACTCTATGCATTCTTGAATTGTTTAGCTAAGTTTGCAGTGCTGTTTAGCACAGGGTGTTCCCAAGCGGGAATCCCGCCTCTTCCCTTGAGTGATATCTAAAGAAGAGGGTTGTACTACATTCCTTATCAGGCATCAGTTCCATCTTCATGGGGTTGTTTCTAGCATTCAGCTAGGAAACCTGAGGAGGATTCATCCTACCACTTTTTTCTTCACATTCAGTCTTCCAGGAGCAGCAGATCTATATCTGGCATTTAGGCCATTGGGTTTTACCTCCATGCAGTATTATTCCCTTCAAGGATTGCACAGTCCAGTCCTGTAGATCTATTGGGGGAAGGAAGTTTCCAGTATTTCAGCTAGAAATCCTGTGAGGGATCATATCCTCACTTTGGATATATTGTTTCCGTCACCCAGGAGATGATTTGAAACATCTAGCAGTAGGATATTGAGCCTCCCTCTCTTACAGTGTAGTTTTCTGAAGCTGTTGTTCATCCAACATCTATTTTCAATGGAGGATATTGGAGGAGCTAGATCTTAAGCTTTTAGCCCAAGGATCTAGAGAAGGGATCATTCCCACTTGCATAGATCTGATTGTGTGTCACTGCAGCCTTCATATCATCAGATTATGCAGTAGATCTACATACCCAACAATATATTGGTGAAGCCCTAAGAGGGTGGTTTTCTTAGATTGAGAGATATGAGAAACCCTTTCTAGGTTATCTTGGGTATCCATCATAGAGCCCAGATCTACATTTTTAGCTTCATCGGAGCTCCCAAACTGCCTATATATGAATTTCTATCTTTTGGCAGTTGTTGTCTAGCTATTTCCTAGCATGGACATTGCAGTTTACCTTCTAGCAGTTCAGCAGTTACGCAGTCCCTCTTATGGGATCATTGCAGGGTCATTCTAGGCCATCCATTTGGCTTGAGTGTCTCATATTTTGAGCATTGTTGTACTTTATTTTTCACCTCCCATATAATAAAATGGCTCAGCTATTTTGTGTATTCTGATATGTATATAGATTTATTGTTTACTTTGTTGTAGTTCTTATATTGTGTTTCAGTATTACTGCATTCTCCCTTTTGGGATATTACAGTGGTATCAGAGCATGATCTTTGGCTCAGCTTGTGGACACTTCATCTTTTGCATCAAAAGAAGAAGTAGATAGATGAGATCTATCATGAGGGAGGATTATAGTTTTTCCACTCTTCTCTTTAGATCCATGCAATATCTCTCCAAATAGGTCAATCAAATAAAGAGGGTGTTATCACTCAGAAAAAGTGAAACGTCATTTTACATAATCATAGAGGTTCATGTGTCAAAGGTAGGGTCATAGAGTTTATAAATCCTACCCTAAGGTACTTATTAGCCTATCCTAAGGTCCAAACCCACCCCCATTCAAATATATTCATGTCACATCAGTCATTATTTCCTGACATATTCCATTTCCTAAGCTTATAAATCCGAAAAGGTAATTTTAGCCAGGATTTCTTACTTTCGTAGCGAATTACATAGAACAAATTCAGTTTTCGTTATGAAACTGTTGATACTTTCGTAGTGAAACTGCTAGGAAATACACTAAGTATGCTACGAAAAGAGGTATTCATGTCTGTATTTTCAAAACAACTACTAGGTGTCAGTCAATTATTGAAAGGGTTAGGGTAGAGCCATTTGAGTCAATTAAGGTTAAATCAAGGTACAATGGTCATGGCTGAAGTCATTATTACTATTTTAAGCATATATGAGTCATGATTATGCCATGGGTTGTCATTGAAATTTTAAAATATTGCCAAATTGAGTCATTTTTCATTCTCTACTCCATCTTTGGATTCTACTGAGCTCTGGAGAGCTATTTCACTAAGCCCAAGCTGTGGATATCATTTTCAAAGGTTTGAAGGTATCACTGATGAAGTGAGGGAGAGAATACATAAAAGCAACATGGCTGCAAAGACGAAGACCAAAAAAGGTGGCCATTGCCTCAGATATGAGCCATCAGACATGAACTTGATTAATGAAGACCCAACAACTTCAGAAGTTTTCAGAAGAACAAGGTGTTTGCAGTTTTTCCAAAGACTACAAGGATTCCATGTGCAAGTTTCTAAGGAGTTTGCCATCAATTTAAATGGGACAGCTTCAAAGGTGGGGATGTTGAACCTCACTATAACTCCAGAGACCATTGCAGTAGCAATAGGAATTCATAGAGGAGGAGAAAAATGGTTCAAAGGTTTCAAATTCACCATGCAGGATTGTAAGGAATTTATCAAGACAGAACATAGTGAGATTGAACTTACAAATTCCATTCCAAAGAGCTACATGAAAGACAACTTCTCAAAGTTGTTGCTTATCATTCAGAAGTACTTCACCTGTGAAGGGAGGTATCATATGGTTTATTCTTACCACTTCAGGCTTCTAGTACATTTTTTTGGTAAGAAATCTATTGATCTACCTTTTTACTTATACAGAAGCTTAGCAAAAATGGAAGATAAAGTTCAAGCTAATTCTGAAGGAAATGAAACCTCACTCTTTCATCATGGTTTAATCATGTTTATGGTTTTAGAGGAATTAAAAATATTAGGTAGAGACTGGTTATCTTTTCTATTTGTAAGTGGTTTTGAAGTAGATGCCATCACTCCTAAAAGAACTCCTAACTCTAGAGGTATATCATCACCTTCAATGGAAGAGAAAATTGATCCTTTAGTAGTAGAGAAAAGTGAACCAGTAATCATGGAAACAGAGTAATTGTAGAAAGTTGATACACCTGTTGTTTCACCTGTTGGGGGAAAATAATTTCCTGTCATTTAATTTGTCAACCTGAGGGTTTCGTAAGCTTGTGAAGCATGCGTGTAATGTATGTGCTAGAAATTATCTTTTAGTTTAGATCAATCTAACTACAGAATAACGAAAACCAATTCATCTAATCTATGAAATCAAATAATGAAAATGAAATTCAACTAACCTATGAAATCAAGTAAGGAAAAGAAAGAAAACAAATTCAAAAGAAAATATAGTGCGCAATCACACTTGCAGGAATTGAAATTTTAATCTAAGAAAGAATTTCAAAGCATGTAAATAAAAACAACTAAGGTATGTTCAATCACTCCAAGATCCAATATGGAAGTATGATAGAATCACCCTCTTGAGATGATAAGCAACCGATTATACTTTAGTCTTTAAATATAGGAAAGCAATTAAAGTATGCAATAGGAAAACTCAATAGTTGCATAAGTTAGGTATTCAAGTATTCAATTTAGAAATATGATAAAATCACCTTCTTTAAGAACACCCAATTATACAATTGAATGAGGATCTAAAAAAGACAATGTAAAAGCATGTAAAAGTAAAGCTCAAATGATTGCATAGGTTGAACGTTCAATCACCTAATTTGGAAGTATGACAAGTCACCTTATTTGCTTAAAGCGGTAAAAAAAAAAAAGTACTTGCACGCAGATTATTTCAATCAAAATTTGCAAGTATTTTTCGCCTTATAAATTGCTTCAATAAATCGATTGTATATGCAAATTTTTTATTTCTCATTTTTTATTATATATATATATATATATATATATATATATATATATATATATATATATATATATTATTTTAATGATGAGACACATATGTGTCTAAAATCAAATTTATTAAATCAAATTAGACTCTTAGACCGCATGCCATGTGGAGCAGAGTTTTTTATTCACTTGGATTCTTCTGCTTTCAACTTGCCATGTTTAAAAAGTTCAAAACAAATCATTTTTTCCTCACGCAATATACAAAAAAGAGCTCCAAAGAACCCTGAATTTCTCCCAAATGGCTAAAAAATCTAGCAAATCGCTCGCGTGTTACCTAATTCACCCTGTTCCTAAAAAAACCATGTTTTAGTTTTTCCCAATTCGCCTTGATTTGCTCAGAAAATGCGTCTTGAAATTGGGTGTTTTTAACAGTTACGCATTTATGGCAATTTCGTTTTCTGGAAATTACTTCTGCAACAAAAAAAATTTGTTGTGGTTTGATTTTATTTATTTGCAGGTTTTTATGTGTAATGGCTTGTCTCTCATAGAGAAGTTCAGATCGATCTCCCTCATTCCAATTACCCGCAATAGAATCTACAATTTTCTCTTCATCAAAAATCTGCAATATTCTCTTCATCATCAATTTGCAATCTTCTCTTCATCAACAATTTTTTCATCTGATACACCTTCATTGTCTATCCCTGCAACTTTTAAAATCGATTTCTAATAACTACTGCTTGAGGAAGATCGAATATGGAAAAGAGAAGGCTCCTTTTTTTATTGTGGTGCATGGGCCTCTATATGGATTGAAGGCCTGCGCATATGCTTAAGGCCAAGCCAAAGGTTGGCCTCACACATATGCGTGAGCCTGCTTTCCATGGGCCAAAAAAAAAAAAAATTATTATGTTTTGTTTATTTTTTATTTTTATTTTTTTTTAAAGAAAAATTGTGCACATGCAATTCAAAAAATTAGAAAAAGATTGAGAGGATGCAAAACATTAAAATTTGCATAACCGATGAAAAAAAGTATCATGACTCAAATGATGATTTTCAATAGAATTGTAGTTCAATTTCCAGCAAAAATTTTAACGAATTTTTGAATTTTAATTTTTAAATTAACTGATCTGATTTTCTGATCTTCCAAGTCACAACAAGGCATAGGAAGAGAGCATACTAGTCAGCGTCCTCAAATAAATTCATATTTTCACACACAAATTTTATTTCTGATGGTGATAAAAAATGAAGTGATTCTTATTGCGTCACTGAAATTTATTCAAAATGAATTAATCAACGTTGATTATTATTTTTTTGAAAACAAAATAAAAAAAATTCTAAAATTCTGAATTTTTAATTTTAATTTTCCTAACTATCTAAAAAAACTCTATTTTATTTTATTTTTAAGTATATTCATGTTTCCAATGAAGCCATTTATGGATTAGAATTTTTGAAATGCTCACATCCCAACTTGAAAAATGTACCTCATTGTTTGTAAGGATATGCGAAATAAACTTAATCTTTCAATTTACCGAAGGATATCTTGAAGAATTGATGAATGTTGTGGCGCGATGACTTTTTGATACCATTCCTCAATGTAGTCTTTGCGCTGCATTCTAGATCCTCTGTCCATAAATGGTTAGTAAAAAAAAAAAAAACCAAATAAAATACACTCTAGACTGAAAGCTAGTTCCTATGCACACGTCCTCGGCAATGATGCAAAAATGTTGGGGCAAAATAATTGCGTGTCATTTAATTTTTCAATCCGAGGGTTTCGTAAGCTTGTGAAGCATGTGTGAACTGTATGTGCTAGAAATTATCTTTCAGTTTAGATTAATCTAACTACAAAATAACGAAAACCAATTCATATAATCTATGAAATCAAATAATGAAAATGAAATTCAACTAACCTATGAAATCAAGTAACGAAAAAAAAGAAAAAAAAATCAAAAGAAAATATAGCGCACAATCACACTTGCAGGAATTGAAATTTTAATCTAAGAAATCATTTCAAAGCACGTAAAGAAAAACAACTAAGGTATTTTCAATCACTACAACATCCAATATGTAAGTATGATAGAATCACCCTCTTGAGATGATAAGCAACCGATTATACTTTAGTCTTTAAATCTAGGAAAGAAATTAAAGCATGCAAAAGGAAAACTCAATGATTGCATAAGTCAGGTATTCAAGTATTCAGTTTAGAAATATGATAAAATCACCTTCTTTAAGAACACCCAATTATACAATTGAATGAGAATCTAAAAAAAAAAATGTAAAAGCATGTAAAGTAAAGCTCAAATGATTGCATACGTTGAAAATTCAATCACCCAATTTGGAAGTATTACAACTCATCTTCTTGGCTTGATCTTTTATTCAATTATACAATGAATTGATAGTTTGATCTAAGAAATTAAATAACAGAACATGAAAGGAAACTAAATAACTGTGAGCTTTATTGCCTCAAACTTAAACCAATTGGAAAATAGATAAATCTAACCTTTTGAAATGTTTTTAGAAAAGCAAAGATTACACAACTATTCTAAAACTAATACTAAGAAAGCACATAAACTTTAATCGATAAAAGAAAGTAAATGTTACACCATTTTTTGGTCATCTAACCTACTATCATTAGATGGACCCAAGTACACCACGTAAGACCAATTTTACCCTAAGTAAAATTGCTTTCACTATGTAAAATAACTTAATAAAACACATTTATTAGGTTTTTTATGGTTTAAACAGGAAACCCCAAAAGGAAATATTAAACAAACCTATATTTGTTTGATTTTCCTGGTCATGTTTAACCCAAAACAAAGAAATTAATTAGATAAATCTTTATTTATCTTGTTATTTTCTAGGAATAATTATTTAAATCTTATTTAAATAATATTCCTTGTTAAATATGACTAAATCACCCATAAATAATTAAATAAATCATTATTTATTTGATTATATTTCAACCACTTCCTTAAATGATAAATAAATCATTTATTTATTTATTATTCACAAATAAAGGGATTTTACCCAAGTCAAATACTTTTTCCCTCCAACAAATATAATAAAATATTCCATAAAAGGTGGATCTAGATTTGGTTAATGTTATTTTAATCATGCACCAAGATCTAGAATGACCCAATATTTTGTTATAAATAGGAGGGTTTCTCCTACCATTCATCACCTTTTGTTGCCTATTAGATCACTCTGGATCTATACACTTGGTCATATTTTTCTCCATTTTTGCCTTTGTGAGCTCCCTTTGAGTTCTATCTTTGTCTGGGTTTTCTACACCAACAGGAGAGAGAAATGCTAGATCTGAAGTGCTGAGGACTTCCAAGAACCCATCCCATTGAGGAGAATTGGAAACACCTTCTTGTTTTCCTCCCAGGTGCCCTTAATACAAAAAATTCTTTCAAATATTGTTCGTGTCTTGTCTATTGGATGTATGGAGCAAAACCTTATTTTTACCGCTTAATGTCTCTATATGCATAGATCTGGTTTTTTGCAGCACTTGTCTTGATCAACTAACTGCAGATCTGAAGATATTGGCAGCCATATTTGATGTTAGGGCTATAAGTTATGCGTAGCTAAAGTGGTCTTTTTTCGTACACTTCGACAAAATATTCATACTAACAATTGGCGACTCCACACGGGTTTTCAATTACGACCGCTGTCGTTTTTCATATTCCTGCATATCCAGCTACTTCAGACCCTAGGGTTTCTTTTCAGCTTTTTGTTTTTCCTATTTTCATGTTGTTTTTCACCTATAAAACCATAAAACATTAAAATTTCTAACTTCCGCGTGTTTCTGGCCCTATTGCGCAGGTGTGACGTACATCGCCCGCAGAATCGAGACAACAATCTCTTCCAAATTGCGCCGGACACCCGGAGTTTGTGTCGCACTTTTCGAAATTTCGTAAACTGTGGGACTGAACTCTAGGGTCGCACTTTCCACCCCATTATTCTGCGACCGCACGTAAACAGGTCGAACCTCGCGACCCGCCAATTTTTCCCGTTTATTTTTCGCAATTTTTCTCGGGTTTTTCTCGAAGCTTCGTCGTGTTTTCCAACCTCCTCGGTCTCAAACACTTCGCTCTTTGACCTCGTTTCTCGATCTTTTTCGCTTCATCTAAGTGGGAACCTAGCCCCCTAGGGCTTCGAGGCAGAGACTTCCACTTTTTGTAAGAGTTTTTACATCGTTTTCTGTGTGTCTCTGCTTTTTTCGTAGCTTCAACTCCTTCAACTCCCCCTTTTCTAGATTTGATACCTCCTTCTCAGATCTCTTTTAATCAGCTCTTCTCCCTTTCAAATCACCTCCTAAAGATTTGTTTGGATCTACCTTTAGGGCCTCCTCCTTGCCCCATATGCTTTTTGCTGATTTCCTCCTTTTTTCCAGCCACCTTGCCTCTACCTCTTGGCTGTGTTCTGCACCTCTTTTCAGCAGATTTCTCCTTTAGATCCCTGTTCCTTTCGACCCTAGATCTATTGGCCTCTTTGTAGTGTGTTTTGACTAGATTTTTTCCCTCTGTTAGACTAGTTTTGAGAGACCCGCCTTTTTGGGTTAGATTGATGCAATGTTAGCTGTTATTTTCTGTTATTTCAGCATCATATACTATTCTCTGCAGATTTATTTTCAGTTACGCAGCACACTTTTTTTCTTGCTCTCAAAATGAAAAGGGTTTAAAAATTAAAATTGACACACGCCACACACTCACCCTAAGCGAAGAAGAGCCTGGTTTACACCGCCAGGCAAAGACTTTAAAATCAATTGACACTGCACCTATCTGCCCTTGTTTCGACATTGTACTCTCTTGATTCTGCACCTCCCTTCCTTTGTTGATCTTTCTTCTCCCCCCTGTGCCGTGTTTGTGTTGTCACCATTGCGCCCCCAAGGCGCACATCCCGGAGACTTCTTGGCCTTCACCCACAGTTTCCAGTCGGTCGACCTACTCCCCCCCATCGTCGACGAGTTATTCCTCCTCCGAGTCTGCACTCCGACTCCTCTTCTGATTCATTCGGTTCTCCTTTTACTTCTGGTTCTCCCCCTGTCACCTTCACTATGTCTGGTCCAGGGCCTAACGCTAGCGGTAATCCCGGCCCTAATGTCAGGAGTACTACTAGCGGAACCGCCACAGGAACTACCTCGGCTGCACCTTTGCTCCCTTACATGGCAGGCCTCAGCCTCCCCGATCTCAATCAGTTGACCAATGACCCTATCCGCCACGATGTTGGTTGGCCTGCTATGCCAACCAAGCTCCCCTCCGACATCCCTAAGTTCGAAGGCCTTGCTGGAGAAGATCCAACTAACCATGTCCGATATTTCCACATGTGGTGTTCCTCCAATTCCATTACCAATGATTCCATCCGTCTTCGGTTGTTCCAACGCATGCTTACCGGTGAAGCTTCTAAATGGTATGTTGACCAAGCCACCTCTTCCCATACCACCTTTGCGACCATTGCCCAAGCCTTTTTATCTTATTTCCAGCTCCCTCTCTGATACGATATTGGTACAGAGCTTTTGTCTTCTTTTAAGAAAACCTCTTCAACCTGCCTTTCCACTCATGTCCAGGAATGGCGGAGAAGAAGGAGCTTATGTCGAGCCCCCACCTTCGAAGATCGGGTTTACATGGACTGGTTCCTTCACACTCTCTTACCTCCCATTGGCAAATATGTCGCCTCCCATTTCCCTCAAACCGAAGAAGCCGCCCTCCAAATAGCCTTGAAATATGACCTGATCTACGCTCAGTCTAGTTATGTTTATACCATCCTTCCTGACCTCCCCAGGCCCGGTGGCGCTAACGCCCCGGGGGCATCTCATTCTGCCAACGGTATCGTTGGAGCCCTTTCTCATCTGTATGTTCAACCCCCTATGGGCTATGGTCTCCCCCCGGGAGGGGCCAGCACCTCTAGCACCTTTCCCCCTCCAGGTAGCATGCATCCAGGATACGGCATGCCTCATCCTTTTGCCCAACCTCCTGCTTACCTCAATGTTTCCCAACCTAACCATTATCCTTATCCGCAGCCTGGTGCGCCAGCTCCTCCAGCATATGTGCTTCCACCTCCCTTGCCTCCTCCACCCCCACAACAGCACCTACAACCCTCTCCAAGGCAAGTATTTTCACAGCAGGGCGTGACTAATCCCCCTTCTTCTCAAAGAAGGCGAAGAGGCAATCCAAATCAATCTACCCCTGGTACTCGTGGACCCAATCCCCAAGGTACTGACCCTAACACTGATAACCAGCAACAAGGCACTCAGCCCAAGCCGAACAGGCCTATTCGCACAAATAAACCTTGTTCGTGTTGCAGTGTTTATGGTCATTACACTCACGATTGTCCCCTCCTACCACAGATGCGGCAGATGTGGGAGTCTCAAGCCACATTGCGAGGACAACATGCCTCCCCTCATTCTCCTCCTAATGTGGCCACTACTCAACTAGCTGTGTTTACCGATCCTTTCCCCCAGCAAGGATTCGTGGCTACCCAACCACCTGACGGACAGGTCACCACTCAACCTTCCCCTTCTGGTTCCTCCGATTACCAGATCCTCATGATGAACTCTGATCCTTCCCCAATAGTCGACCTTAACCTTCAAACTCGGTCTCGCCAGTACCTCAAGCCTCCCGCTCAGTCTGCCTCTGAGTCCCCTTCTTCAGGTTCTACCGAGCCTCTTTCGACATCCAATGGTCCCTTACATATCCCTCAACCCAAAGTTGAGGTTCATACCAAGGTTCCTAAAGGACCATTACGCCGAAATGTTGCTCCTGGTCGAGCTGCTCATTTGTATAGCATAGTAGATGATTTGGCGCAGTCTCCTGCTACCATTTCCACATTGGAACTCCTCCAATCGTGCCCTTCCCAAAAGAAGGCTCTTCTATCTGCCGTGGGTGCTGTAGATCCTGCCGATGACCAAATGATTGTTTTCGACACCCATCAATCAGAACATCCTCCTCTTCCTGCTTTCGTCGCCTTCCAAATCCCCGTCAAAATCCGGAATGCCAACGTTTCCCAGTGTATAATTGATGAGGGGGCATCCACCTGTGTGATGTTTGCTTCGGTTTGGAAGCAACTCGGATCTCCTGAGTTGGCCCCTTCCACGATCACCCTTCAAGCGTGGGACGGCCACGCCTCCCAGCCCATCGGCCTTTTCCGTAATTTTCCTATCACTCTTGCGGGCAAGACTGTTTGCGTTGACGTCGAAGTCATCGACGCCTCTCTAGATTACAACATTCTATTGGGGCGAAGCTACACCTATGCCATGTCTACTGTCCCATCCGCGGTTTTTTGCAAGATGTCTTTTCCTCACAATGGAAAGATAGTCACCATCGACCAGTTGATGTATCATGAGCCAAAGTCTCCGAACTCCCCTGAGACGACCATCTCTTTTGTAGCCAATAAGAAAACCGTCAATTCCTTGACCAGTTTCTCTCCCAGCGTCTACAAAGACTCCTCTTTTCTTGGAAATTTCCCTGGTCTACCTCCTCCTCCTATCTCTGATCCCAACTTATCGAATGTCTGCATGATGCAATCGTCTCGGGCCACCCTTAATCGGCCCGCTTCATCTAGTCAGCAACCTCAGACTCAACCTCGCCCACCGCAACCCGCTCCTAGCCATTCATCTCAGCCAGCAGGACCTCCTCCTTCTGGCCCTTCTCCTATAGCTGGTATCCCTGAACCCCTCTATCCTCCTGGGTCGGTTCCCCCAGCCCTCAACCACCTCGGAGTCGTCCCTCCTGGTCATTATCCCGCTGGTCAGATACCTTTCCTGGCTCCCCCTCCTGGAATCTATATGGTCCCCATCATGGCCACCCTCTCTCTTCCTAACTTGACCCTGGGCATACCCGTCTGGTACCTTGACCCTCCAGTCGCTACCCCACCTGGTCACCCCAAACCCTATCTTTCTTTGACACCGGTTCAACCAGTCCCCCTCGCTTCCTCTGTTGCCACCATGCCCCCCGCACCTCCCCAGGACCCTGCCCTTGTGGTGACAGCTCCAGGAAAGAAAGGCAAAGCTCGCAAGGGGGCAGCTAAAGACAAGGCCACCCCGACTGACCCAGCTCCTCCTCCGCCCGCAAAGCCTTGCGCCTTGTGTGATGTCGTCGATCACGCCACCCATACTTGTTCTAAATTGCCTCGTATTCAACCCATGGTTAAAGTCGTGTTCCCTGAGTCTACGGTCCCTGACCCCTCCATTCTGTCCTCGTCCGTAACCAAGAACCCAAAGATTATCCGCACCAAAAAACCCTGTGCTTTATGCGGTGTCCATTGCCATTACTCCCACCATTTTCCTCACCTGACGCATTACCGCGCCTCTTTAGAGGTAGTTCGAGAGTATGAGGTTGAAAAAAATCAGTCCGCCTCTCCCATACTTGCGCAGTATGCTTCAGGTCAGCTTGAGGATCCCTTCGCTCCCATTGACATTCCCCCCCTGATGTCCAGATGACAGAGTCTACTACCAACATTCTCTACCTATCATCCTCTGTGAGACCTTTGGAGAACATTCCCTTTGAATCCTCCCCTGTTGTTTCGCTCGCTCCCCCTCCAGCGACCACCCTGGGCTTAACATCCTTTGACCATTTGTTTATCTGTTCCTCTGTCATCCCCCGTGACGATCCGTATGTTAGCCTTTCTTCCCATACTGATGATCTACGTAGCTTTGCCACGTCATGTGGTTTCCCTTCCTCTCGTCATCCCCTCTGTTCTCGTCCGGATGTCCTCTTGGAAGCCCTCTCCACCCATGGCCTCATCCTTCCCGCCCATAACCAAGATAACACCACCCCTATCCATGTTGACCTCCGTAGCTCGAGTCCCAGCCATTCCTCCTATAGCCCTCATATACCGCCATCTAGTTCGTATATGAGTCATAGCCATCCTGCCCATCGCACTCCCTCTGACAGTTGCTACTCGATGTCTCCTATACACTCACGTTGTCGTCATTGTTCCTCCTCCTCCCATTTTTTGTCCTGTACCACCATTCCGCAGGACCTCCTGTCTACACCCTATATCGGTTACGTCTATGGTTCAAGTCGTTACTCCCGGAATCTAGCCTCGGCAGGTTGGGCCATTTTCACCACCTTGCATGCCCTTGTTCTCTCAAACGGGGTCTGCATTGGTCCTGCCACCAATAATCAGGCCGAATACGATGCAGCACGGGGTCTTTTAGCCGATGCCCTCTCTCATTGCATCCTCCATCTGCATGTTCATTTAGATTCCCTACTTCTTGTCATGCAACTCAATGGTGTCTATCGTGTGCATAATCCTGTGCTGTTTAGACGATATTTACGAGTGAAACTCTTAATACATGAATTTGAAACCATCACTTTCAACCATGTACCTCGAGAACAAAATCACTATGTAGATAGCATTGCAAACCATGTTCTAGATTGGCATTTATCACACGCATTTCATACAAAACAATAACATTCATAATTATTCAAAATATGCATATCCATAATATGTGTCACAAAACATGTGTTTAGAGTCCATCTACTCTGATACATATGACATGCCCATAGCATGTTACAAAAAACTCAAAACTAAGGGGCACCACCTGTCCCACACCTAATCACTATCTGGCGGATCCCGAGCCAATGGCTATGCTCCTGCAGCCTGTAGATCACGTATCCCCTGACCGGCCATCGCCATGCGCCGCATGACACCTCGCCATTCCGAGGGTAGACCAATACATGGCTCAATGTACTGGTCGTCTAAGTCTTGCCACCCGCGCTCTGACACCCCGGTCAGCAACCTCTCGCATCTACGACGGATGTCCTCCAGAAGGGCGACTGCATCCTCATTATGCGCTGCTCTCGACCCACTCGAACCTGCGGCTCCAGATGTTGCCGGTCATCCCATATATCTGGCCAGTTTTACCAGAGCTATATCTGCATACCAAAAGTACATGAATCAGTATCCTATCTACGATTCACTAACTTTAACATGCCCAAAAAAGAGTAGTTACTTGTCACTTACCATCGGGTCCCCATACTCGACCAGGCGGAAGTGGTAGGTCCGGATCCCCATAATAACTCATCCCACTATAGGGATAGTCGTCTATGTATAACGACATCTGATCCCAATGGGCAAAGAACTCAGGTCGAAACACTTTTCCGACCGCCCCTCCTCCTCCTCTGCATAGTAGCCGCCCCCACCGGCGCATCCTGGGCTCTCTCGAGCCCCCATCTGGGAGCTATATACGAGGTCGTAAGGTCAGGATCTTCTCAAAGAAGAAGGCACACAATAAAGTCCCATACGAGAAATCATGGTTCACTTGCCACTTGTAGAGTGACAACTGTCGTTTTAACGACACCAACATCATTTGGGCCCACCCATAGTAGGTCCCACTCAACACACTCTCCACAATCATCATTTGCCCCCTTGTGATGTGATGGAATGCCTGGTTGCCCAGGATCCGCAGCACCGCTGCGGCCACCGCACGAGTCTCCAATCTCTCTAGGTCCTTGATCGGTATCCGAGTCCCTTTGATTTGGAGACCCGGTCGGCAATGTCGCTCCACAAACTCCATGATATGCCACCCCCGTGGTAACACTGGCTGCATGTTTCCCACCATCCTAAGTGGCGGGAGACCCGTCAGGAAATACAGATCCTGGACTGTCAATTTGATCTTGTGCCCCTGCACTATAAAGACCTCATGATCTGGATCCCAATAACTGACAATCCGGGCCAACAAGGGCTCCCCAGCTCTCATTAGAGGGTTCTCCAAAAACTTCAGAACCCCAAACCTGGCCAGTACACGACGGACACCCTGATCCGCCTAGATCTCTGACTGCAATGTACCCAGGTCTCTCTCTCTCCAGTTGACCCGTATATCTGCCATATCTGCACAAAAACATCATCTTTGTCAGCATACAGATAGGAAACACTGCAACCATCAACAAAAAACCAAAATCTCAGCCCTAACAAAGCACTAAAATCCCCTCCATCCTCAGGTCGCACTTTTCTGCCAAATCCTGGGAAAGGTCGCACTTTTTTGCTCAAAACCTACTTCCCAAGTCGCATATTTTGGCCCAAAAAGTGCGACCCGGCCGTAGAGATAAAAGAGGGTCTATTTCTGATATTTTGGGCCCTAAACTGAAATTTCAATCCATCAAAATGAAAGAGTAAGGTTAGGCCTCTTACTTGCAACTGACGGATCTCGATTCCAACGGTTGGTTTGTTCGCTATGCTCGCCGCAATATTTAGGGCCTTTTCTCCTCTCTACATTCACCATAGAAACACTAGCAAATGAGTGGATTTGGCGGGAAAACTGCCTTATTAAAAGAGAACCCTTGTTTCTTCTTTCACCTGTTGCGACCATACCGTAGCTCTGTTTGACAAACCATCTGCACCGTTGGAAAGCTCTCACCGAGCCCTCAAATGGGTATCTATTATTTTTTTGTGATTTGATACTTCACCAGGACACCTTTTGTCCAAGATGGGTCACTTCACCTCCTCCCAAAATCGAATTTCCTCACTTACAACACTTGTACTTAGGGGCACCACTTTGCCTCCATACTTGTCTTTGTTTGTGTCGATTTTTGTCATGAGATACCATCTTGTACTCATGTTTTTTTCGAGTCCCCCATGGGATCTTTTCTATGTGGCAGCACCATCGAGTCGCCCTTGTTTAGAGCATCCAAGTTGAGTCATCATCGCATCCATGGTGTCTATCCCGAGACCCATTGTACCCCGCCATAGTCCTCCATCCTTCCTTGCTTGGTATCTCTCTTGTGTCGCACATTATGGCTTTTAGTCCCACTGTCCCCTATCCCTTATGATATTGTGTCAGTCGCTGCCATGTCATTCATGCCCTTTATGCTCTAGCAAGGGCAGTCGTCCATTCGCTACTCAGTCCCCTCCATTCCATCTTCATCATGGGTATTAGTCTATCCGTCGCTCTACTATTTTCTCTCGTGCCTTAGTTGAGGATCTCTCATTGCCTCACCTATGGCGGACCTCCTTCTGTCGACATCAGCTCCTTCATTCCAGAAGACAGGTCTAGAGAGCGGTGTACCTTGGTTCCGACTTCCACTCTTGTTAGAATTACTGAATCGAGATAAGTGATCTCTCATTTTCCCTTTGAATTGATTTTTTTCCACTTGACTCCTTTCGACGCAGTCGAGATCGCGATGGTCCCTAGTGGCGTGTGACTCTTGGTGATGCCGTTATTATTGTGAGATGTCTCAACCCTCATGAGGGGGTGGCCCTGCAGGTAGCCCCCCACATGCCCGGATGACCTCTTCATTGCAGCCTTCGATGCAGCTCCATATATTTGATGATCTCAGCATGCCTCTTTGATTTGCATGTATCGGTCAGATTTTACCAGCCCTTTTATAGGGGGCATTCGGGTTGTATTTGTATCTCATGTACTCAGATATTATTGTATAAGTCATGGCTGTTATCCCGAGAACTTCCTGACATGTATATGGGATCCTCATTGTATTTCTTGGCTCATGTTTATACCATTTTTGTAGCATAGTTGGAATCCACTTGTTTCTGGACACACTATTCTTTTATTACTTTGTCTTGGCGGGCATAGGTATGCACTCCCCCGCCGCCTTTTAGCACAGCCCTCTCATAAAAAAGAGACTTGCTGTTATATTCTCATCCGCTTGCGGTCTGGATTCTTGACACATTTCACATTAGTCCACCTCACATTTCTCTCTCACGACTTTCCCCTTTTTGAAGTGTTTGACAGTTGGGTTCTTACAATGTACTTGGTCATCGTTTGCTCCTAACACGCATTTGAGGGCAATGTTACCATTTTGGTCATCTAACCTATTATCATTAGATGGACCCAAGTACACCACATAAGACCAATTTTACCCTAAGTAAAATTGCTTTCACTATGTAAAATAACTTAATAAAACACATTTATTAGGTTGTTTATGGTCTAAACAGGAAACCCCAAAAGGAAATATTAAACAAACCTATGTTTGTTTGATTTTCCTGGTCATGTTTAACCCAAAACAAAGAAATTAATTAGATAAATCTTTATTTATCTTATTATTTTCTAGGAATAATTATTTAAATCTTATTTAAATAATATTCCTTGTTAAATATGACTAAATCACCCATAAATAATTAAATAAATCATTATTTATTTGATTATCTTTCAACCACTTCCTTAAAATGATAAATAAACCATTTATTTATTTATTATTCACAAATAAAGGGATTTGACCCAAGTCAAATACTTTTTCCCTCCAACAAATATAATAAAATATTCCATAAAAGGTGGATCTAGATTTGGTTGATGTTATTTTAATCATGCACCAAGATCTAGAATGACCCAATATTTTGTTATAAATAGGAGGGTTTTTCCTATCATTCTTCACCTTTTGTTGCCTATTAGATCACTCTGGATCTATACACTTGGACACATTTTTCCATTATTTTGCTGTGTGAGCTCCCTTTGAGTTCTATCTTTGTCTCGGTTTTCTACACCAACAAGAGAGAGAAATGCTAGATCTGAAGTGCTGAGGACTTCCAAGAACCCATCCCATTGAGGAGAATTGGAAACACCTTCTTGTTTTCCTCCCAGGTGCCCTTAATACAAAAATTCTTTCAAAAATACTGTTCTTGTCTTGTCTATTGGATGTATGGAGCAAAACCTTATTTTTACTGCTTAATGTCTCTCTATGCATAGATCTGGTTTTTTGCAGCACTTGTCTTGATCAACTAACTACAGATCTGAAAATATTGGCAGCCACATTTGATGTTAGGGCTATAAGTTATGTGTAGCTAAAGTGGTCTTTTTTCGTACACTTCGACAAAAGATTCATACTAACAATAAACCTCACACGTTTTAGGCAGCTAATCTAAAATTATGAGAGATTGTAAATCGAGATGCTCCATATGTAAGAAAAACCAAGTCAAAATGAAGGAACATTCATGAGTAAGGTGCCACAATCTAATTCTGTATTCAAAGCTTGAGAAT
Source organism: Pinus albicaulis (assembly GCA_034641835.2). NCBI lineage: Eukaryota > Viridiplantae > Streptophyta > Pinopsida > Pinales > Pinaceae > Pinus > Pinus albicaulis. The sequence goes on along the minus strand of CM076579.1, from coordinate 1,371,145,574 downwards.
AACTCCAATTTTACACATGATTTGTTAGGAGAAAGCTTCCCCTATTTATACAAAAATATGAGAAGTTATCTCATTAATGAGAGTCCATGACTCTCTCCCTATATCTTTAGAGCTACAATCCAAATAGGAAGTGATCAGGAACATGTCTTCTTAGTGTTACAATACAAATAAGAAATGAGACACATATCCTTATGATCCCATGATCTTCTCCATCCAAATTCGAATTTGGCCTTAGGAGGCCACATAAGAGTCTTTTGGAGGCTTCTTTTTGACCTACACATGGCAGAAAACTAATTCCACTTGTTAGGTATAAGTATGTTCATATTATTTTCTAATTTTTAACCATAAATTCACTTAAAAATACAAGGAATTAATAAAGTTTGGAAAAACATAAATGTAACCCAATAGTGGTCATGGTAAGGTAAATGTAATGAAATGGAGGTGGAGTGAAGGTGATAATATTGAAATATAAGTGAAAATGTAATGGAAGTAAATGACAATTTCAAGGCCCAACATACCCCTCAACTGAAGCTATTGCATGTCCTCATGCAATCTATTATATTAATTATTTTTTATCCTTTGAGCTTTGACTTAACTTTGCATGATATCATTTGATAACTTCATACTTCTGCAAAGTCTTTTAGTTGAATTGCAACATAGTTGGTTCTTTTGTTTCAACCATATTTTGTTGTTGCATTCAATTTTGATCTTTTAACTTTGCATAATGATAATTTGATTATTGTTTCAAATTATATCTTTTTTGGATTGCATCATGGTTGGTGCTTGTGCAACAACCATGATTTTGTTTGCATCCAATTATCATTGAAGTATTTTTTAAAAGCCATTGTATGCTCATAATAATAATGTAATACTTAATATATTTCGAAAGTATGTGGGTTTTTGAATGTAATATGTGTTGAACCCTTAGTTAAACTGAGAGGGTGGGGTGAATCAGTTTAACACATTCATGGACTTTTAAAAACTTTCCTTTAAACTTATTTACACCTTCATTTCATGATCAACATATTACATAATGTAACAACAATCTTAATATGTGAGCAACAAGTATTAAGCAGATTAGATACACCATATCAACACATAAACATCATGCACATAGACAACAGATATAAGTGGAAACCCATAAGGGAGAAAAACACATATTATTATTGTTGTGATGCAAAGGAAAGCTCCAACTCCCTCTCACCACTGATTTTATGTAGGCTCCAACCTACAGGAGGCTACTACCTTAATTTTGCAAGCTACAACTTGCAAGGAAGCTCCAACTCCCATCTATTTTTTCCAGGCTACAACCTACAGGAGGCTCCTACCTCAGCCAGCTACAACTTGATATGGAAGCACCAACTTCCTCACTCTTTCATAAACAACACATGATGATTTACCTGGATATCAGCTTTGTTTTCCTCCTTCTTCACTGTTGTCCTCCAGATTTCATATCTGCCTTATATCATCTCTGGATCTTCACAGCTTCTCTATCTGCTCCTTCTTTTCCTTACACTTCTTAGACCCCTTTATCCATTCTCTAACCTCTCTATGCATATGTTTGTAACATTATTTATGGAGATCACCTCATAACTGTTTGCATTCCACAGAGAATTCGAAATGAACAGCCATGACTATTTGCCTTCCACCTTCTCATTTCTTTTTCATCTCGTTCAAAAGAATATACTAATATGTACATATTTCAGGCTTACAGTGGAGTTTTTTTTTCCTACGGAGACTTGCCTTTGCATCAAAAACAATATAAAATTAATTAAAACATTTACATTTACATTTGCAACAGATATATCTCATTCAACCCTTTCAGTTCTTGGCTCACTGTATGTTTGTCTTTTTTGCTGCTGTAGTGTAATAATTCTGCATACTCTCCTGCTTTCTATGCATGTACCCCTACCAAACCCACATTCTCCAAGTTCATTGTGCATATAAAAATGCATCCCAAATTTTTCTCCAACCAAAATCAAATCTAGGCAACCTTGACAATTTAATGCCAAAGTTTTTATATCTCAAATCCCAGATTTAAGATATTAAAATAAAATTTTATGGTTTTAAAACCACCTCTCAATCCAGCTCAAATTCCCAATCTGGAAAATTCAAATTAGTGCTGAAGTTTTTCCATCAAAGGTTAAAATCTCTGTTATAACCCAGTAATGCAAATTCACTTGCGGAAGCTTCTTTTAATAAACTTGATGGTTTATAAAAGGCAACAATACCAACTTCGGATGCGAAAGCTTCATTATTCAATCAATGATTGTGAAACCATATATATACATAAAGACCCAATAAAAAACTTAAGTTCTAAGGTGTACAAGCCAAATGACCCTTAGAAATACTCACGACCACTCACTTTTCCCCATATAGCAATTCGAATTTTATGTTCGATCAACTCAAGTTTATATATGCACCCTTTGCCTTTTAAAACCTACCACGCTTGACCTTGGTTAATTAACACCAATGCATATAAACATTATACATTCAACATCAAAAAACTTCACGGCATTAAATTAGAATGCCACCACATAACTAATATTAAACCATACATAAATTCAGACTTTGGCTAAAACACAATGCCGACATAAAATAACAATTGGGGCCCACAACTGTCCTTACCTTGGCTAATTGTCGAATGGATTGGATGGTCCAAATTTCATCGCGTTCCAAAGCTCAATTGAATGCTCATCCGACGATCATCGCGCAACACAACTGCACGCTTCTTAATCCCTCAAAAACACGCAATAAAAGTGGTTTTTAAATACCACTTAATGCCATGTGTTAAGAAACGGGAGATATCACGTTCCAAAAGGTAAAACAACTTACCACTCTTGAGACCACGCGATACTGCCAGTTTAGATTCACCAAAACCACCTCTACTATTTAACGCTCCAATTCCACTTCATCTTCATGGTTCTGCCTTTCAACAGGTTCATTCTATATTCAAATAGGTTTATGAAAACCCTCTGTGCCTTTCGCTTAACAGATCCACTTCTTACTTCGGCAACTAGGAATCTCTACTATAGTCTCAACTTCGATTGCAAAAAGTCTCCGTCCAACCAATCTGGTCGTGGTTCCTTTACACAGATCATTATGGGTTCCACTAATGCCGGTTCCAATTCTAACTGAACATTAGAATGAAAACTCCATCGAGCTATGGAGTATAACTCTACATAACAATTCTACATCCACTATACTTTGTTCCATCAAATATTCAACCCGCAACTTAAATTCTGTTACTCACTTCCACTGTTCCAAAACTATGCTTTAGAAGTTCCAACCTTCCACCCGATTTATGGTTCCACTTCTCCTTGCATTAATTTATGTTCATCGATGTTGTTGTACCTTTGCTCCATTCTATCTGAGTTCACTTCAACAACCATCAATTATGTATTCTCTTATCCCAATCCTGACCTGGAATTGTTATTCAATCATATGTAATTTTTATACATACAATCCAGTTTCAGCATTTCATCAATACACTAGTGCTTGGCTATTTTAGTTTGAACGCTATTCAAATTCCCTTCTGCATCATCGATCCTTGTACTGATCGATGACTACAATTTCCTTTAATATTCTTTAGAAATTCATATAACCATTATTCCACACTTCACTCTAAATCGATATTAACCAAAGGCTTCTTGTCTTGACCAGATCTTCAAATCAAATGGCCCTTTTCAACTGCCCGTAGGCTTATAGGAAAAAACCCCTGTTTGCCCAAAATGAAGCACTCACACACTTTGAAGATCTCTAAAGACCCCAAACCTTTCTTTTCTTTAGCGCAACTCCCTCTTGAGCTTGTTCTGTATAAGATCTTTGGCCCTTGTTGTATCTTGAAACTCTGCTACCTCTCTGCTTCTGTTGTTCCTCTGCCTTTGTTGCTTAGGTGTTACCTTTGCTGCCTTAGCTGCCTCTGCCCCTTGTCTGCCTTGCTTCTTAGCTGCATTTACTTCTTTGCTACCTCTGCTGATAGTCTAATGCTGCTCCTTGCCTTTATTCTGCTCCTCTTCCTCTCTTTTATGCTTTCTTACTGCATAATTTTCTGATCTACTCCTTTGCTTTATTGCTGGTTCTTCTCTACTCTTTTGTGCTCCTTTGCCATCAATGACAATATTTCCAACAGTCTCCCCCTTTGGCATTGATGGAAATACTCCAATACTTCCTCCAGGACTTCCTCCCCCTTCTCATTCTGAGAAGTGTCTTGTCTTCCTCTGCTTGCTTTTCAGAAGAGCCTTTCTTATTTTTCTTGCTTTTCCTCCCCCTTTGACATCAATGGCAAAGGGTTGCACATTTCCCAATGTAATTTATATATTTTCATTTCCTCTCTCTGAGTTTTGTTTAGGCCTTCTTCTTCTGACTTTGTACCATGCTGCTCCAAACTGGTGTACAAGAGTTGTTGGGAGAACACTTTGAGAAACATTGAACTTGTATGTATATACACAGTAAGTTGATATCATCCCAAAGCTCAGAATTCTTGCACTTGTATAAAGCTGAAAGTGATGATAAAGACACTTCATAGAACACATTGTTCCAGACTTATATAATCAGAGATGCATCATTGGAATAATACTAAAGTACTGAGAATGGTCCATACGTCATACAAAGTCTGCTCCAAATATACTTCAGTCCATATTATGATATTCATCTGAGACACATATCTGTAGTACACATCTATTCAAATATGATGATGCCAATATATCTTTTATAGCTATGGTTCACCTTTACTTCCTGTTGGTGGTGATATGAGTTTTATGCTAACAGGAATATTACACTTAATAGCTGAAAGGTCCTTTTTACTGATGTGATCAATGAATCAAACCAGAGCTTACAACTTATTGTGAGATTAGACAATATATTTCAATATAAGATACCAAATGACTTTACTGCTTGTACAATGTACTTTCAAAACAAACCCATGAGGCTCGATACATTCAATGTATTGGTCAGTCTCACTTATCAACTATGCAATTTTATTTATGACATAAGGGGGTATGTATGTCAACGGTCAACCTCTCTTTAATGGTGAAATACCAGCAAATATTTTCTGCTGAAGTATGCTTTTGATGAATCAATGACAGACTTTTGAGCTTCAAATGTAATATCAACACAACTAGTCCTTCATACTTCAGATACTTTAACTATTCTATCATGATGATCTTCCGCAAAAACATATTCAAGATGTTTAATTGAAATCTCAGCAAATAGACTTCACACGGTGTTATGAATGATCTTAAGAGAGAGGCCTTGAAGATATATATGTACTGACTTCCAGAAGGCATGCAGTTATATATAGAAATAAATACTACTTCAATGCTCAATATAATACTTCAAGTGTAAACAATATAATGATCTTGTTGCCCTTTCATTGACCCTTTTATGCTTTAATAATGCAAATAACGCTAGGTATACTACCTTGATGTACTTTTTCCATAATCCCTTGATCCTGAGGACCTGTACCATACCACTGCTCCACTGATAACACTTGGTGTTTTGTTGATAGGCATGCTACTTGTACCAAATACCAATTGATACTACTTTCACTTTAGCTCACACATGAACCCATAGTTAAGACAACCTTCATAGTTTCTACTATTGAGCTTTCCACTGTTCACACCAACAATCATCAATATATTGAATTTGATCTTGGCATCATTAACCATTTTTCTTATTCTGTCATTATGTTCAAAGGAATGCCATTGCATGTTCCTTTCTAGGACTGCTCCAGAATCATTGCTGCTTTATATACAATTCAACTATTCTAACATAATGATCTTTGGGAAGACATCTTCAATTTCTTTACTTGGAATCTTCATGGGTATACCACTCAGCGATTTGTCACTTATTTAACTTCATTCCTCCAAGGGGAATTTTCATAGTTGAATGATGTAATGATATAATGATGATAGGCACTTCTCTTACTCATCATTCTTAATGTGATTCATTGTTAATTCTAGTAGTATGATGCACAATGTGATCATCCTTTATGGGTCTTTCCAGTTCTGTAGCTCGAAACATAATTTTTGTGATTTTAACCATTCATCACTTAATGTGCTGATGTCTTCTTAGCTTACATGTTCATGGCTGATGTTCCCTATACCATCATGGTTGCTTGCTGCCTTCTCTCCTTCCATCAACCTGTTGGCTATTGTGTGCTTCAGGTATTCTTCTTCCTCTATAGTTCTCTGTTAGAGAAATTGTCCTTTCCCTTCCTGATCTTATAGTTGTTCTCATGCCAAAGAGCTCTTCTTAGACTACTTTCATGGGGACTATTTATGGACTGCTCTCCCCCTGGGATGTTTCTTCTTGGAGAAGCTCCCCCTGAGACTGTGATGGATTCATTATGTTATTGAGTTAACAGGCTCCCCCTTTCTCTTTTCCTTCCAAACTTTATTAGGGTTCTTCATAATGTCTGCACTTCTTTTTGATTCACAGTTTTGTCGGATTGGATTGGATTCCATCATCTGTCTAGAGTTCTTTAATGTATATGGTAGTTTACAGTATTTTTCTTTGTGACCAAGCTTGAGGCATACATAACATCTTATTTTACCAAGGTACGTTTGAGCTGATGTATAATATTTTGTTCCCCTTTTTTAACACAATTTACATTCAATAGATTTATGTCCAAATTCATTGCATGAAAAACAGTAGCCATGGAATCGATTAGTGTACCTGGTGAAATTTTGTCCTCTCCATTTGTTTGCTTGAGGTAGTCTTTTCATTTTCTGCATCCTTTGCTAGTTGTACTGGATTTGCTTTGTCTTACAATATGCTACAATATTTCTAGGTTTGTGGTAGGAAAAACAAGTGATACTTCTCATAGGAGGAAATAACCTCCTTTGACAGCTTTCGAATTTATTCAATTCATATTCAAGAGTGTATGAGCCTTTTTGAGAAAACTGTTTCTTCATTTCGTTCTTTGTCATTTGAGGTTGCTGCTTGTTTATGTTTACTTCAGTGCAATCATGTTCTTGCTAGCTTCTACTTCTATAGGAATATTTTGAGTTGCTTCATTATCCTTTACAGCGTTTACAAAAATGATATTCTTGTTATCTTCTACCTTGGACTTACTGGTTTCTCCTTCATATCCTATCCCAGCCTTTATGAGAGGAGACTTTGAGCATTTAGAATCTTTTCCAACTGTTCAGATCTTGTCATTTGAGGAGTATTTGTTGGGGTTCCCATGTTTTGGCCAGGTTGACAGAGACCAAACGATGAGACAACATAGAACCACTTTGGGACCTTAGGATCTAGCCATCCTAGGTCAAGAGAGGGATCTCTCTATACAAGTCAAAGGATATGTCTTTGAAGCTCTAAGTTGTTATTTTAGGCTAGTTGTAGGCTCATGGTTGTTTGTTTGATTGTTTGTGTTTGGTTGGAGGGAATCAGGAAGAGAAGGACCAATATAAGACAAGAATGAGCAAAGAGGAAGCTTAGGCAGAGACAGATAACTCAGAGAACATCAAATCCATTGGGCTATGGAGTCAAGAAAGGATTTACTTGTAGTCAATGTGAAAGCTTTCAATTGGGCTAGTCATCTGGAGCATTTGGATCTTAAAGGATGATTGGTGGGATGGGACATTAAGGATCGAAAATGAGTGAAGGAGAACCAAACAACTCTGTCTATAGATCAAACCAGAGTTCATTTAACTCCAGGCCTGCTTGGACAAAATCAGAGGTAATACAAGGGATTGTAGAAAGGTTTAATTGGGATGGAAAGACCTAAAAGAGGCAGAGACTAGGTTCTAGACCTCAAGGGTTCTCAACACATTCAACTAAATCTTAACAAGAACATCTAAATACAGATTTCATTAACTCATACATCAGAGAGCAGGCAATGACATCCACTACACTGGTTAAATCAATTGAAATCGACATTCAGATACACATATAAGCAGAAAACATAGAAGGCTGGGAGAGCAGCAGCATAAGGTACCTATCAAGGGTAAATCTTATGCCAAACTTCTGATGCGAGCCGGTAGAAATGAAATGAAATGAAACATGAAATAAGAGCAAGTCAATCACAAATACAGAGAAAGAGGAAACATCATCAGCTGGTCTAGATCATGATCCAAAGAAACATGCTTTTCATATTAAAAACAACACCAATCAGGTACATCATAGCCCATAGCTTGAACATTCAGTCTGAATACATCTAGCCTCAGTCTACCTTACAATATACACAGAGAACTTATCTCAAGAGGATAATACTTGCATTTCACTGATATCTCGTCAACAACCATTACAATGTTCCCTTCTGTGCTTTATAGCAAAGGATGAACCTAATATTGACTGAAGGAGTAGGTGAAAATTAAATGTATCATTAAACATAACAATGAATGCAGGGCCGAAACCCATTCTTCTTGAATGCTGTGTATTTAATCTCTGTCATCTCTTTATGTAGGAGTGATCTTCTTTGGATTTACCTTTACTTTAGAACTGACATCAGATGCATTCTGACTGCATACTTTGTTGTACTTGAGGGGAATAAACAAATGGTAAAAAACTTCTGAAAAGATCTGCTTCATAAATGTCTGACTGTTTTTGAGCTGCCGTTAGGGTAGAAATTCCTTCAGGGACATTCTTTTACTGTGCAGAGGACCTTTTGGATGGATCCTCGGGGTCTTCAAACTGCTGCTTTGCATTCTAAACTTGCGATTAGGGCTTAGGATCTTCATTAGTTTTCCTTATTCTCTCTGCTCCGTACTGGGACACTCCACTGCTTCAATTCCATCTCTGGCAGGTTAGCTCGGGTTTTAATGGTGATGGGAGATTTTCAGAGTTTGAAATCCTGCTTTTCTTTAGAGCAAATCCCATCAGCCGCTTTCCTTGACAATTCTATAGCAGCGCCGGCCCTAGGATTTAGTTCTGTCTGCAAACTCCTCCATTAAGATGGTACGACAGAAATATAGAGTCTTTCACCTCTAGCGACCCTGTAAAACAACAAATTGTGAAGAAAACCATGAAGGTGAACGACGGATGAGGTGGATGGAGGTAATGAACGCATTTGGTGACATGGCAGAAGAAATTATAGAGGAAACAATGAAAACTTGCTCTGGTTGGGGTTGGCAGAACACAGAGCGAAAATGCATGAAAAACATTCAAAAACACGAACTTTGAACGTATTATACGCAAGAGAATGAGAGACTGTACGGGGGGTGTACGGGACGCGCACGTGGAGATGAAGTGGCGAGGTGGGGTGACGAGGAACAGTCAACGGAAGACAAACGAACTTGGGCCGTCCATCGGGGTGGAGATCGATGGTTGAGAACGGAAGACAGTGGGACAACGGGTACGATGATCAGGCATTAAGCAGGGCACAGGTTCGATGAACGAGCGCCGTTGGATGAGGGCTCCAAGATCTGACGGCCGAGGTGAATTCCGCTGCCTGGCCATCGACCAATCATTAATGTGCGAAATGGGCGGTTTTTGAAATAGTACACTTGGACACGCGGTAGGAGGTGAGTGGAATCGCTAGGTGTCCAGGGAAAACCACTTAGCGCCCAACGGTGGTGCGGAAAAAACCACGGTTGTTTATGAACAGTGAAAGCGGGGAAGGGGGGACCACCGCTTCGGGCACACTCCGCGTCGTTGGATCTGGTCTTCATCGGACGGTTGAGATTTGCCGGTTTGAATTCATATATCAGACCCATATATATGCGCATTTAAAAGGTTTTAAATGAATTTTTTTTTTTTGCGCGAGGGCAGATTCGGGGGGCTAAGCGCCTGACGGATTTAGCGTTGGTCATGGTGCTGGGTCCTATGGAAGGTGGAAGGGCGCGGGGCTAATGGGGAACGGGGCTAAGGCCTCATATGTGAATTGTATGGATTTTTACTCATTTTCAATGCAATTTGGGGCCAGCCAGGGGTAACGATAGAGCAATGAAGGGTAGGAAAGGCCAAAATAGGGGCAGAGAAAGGATTTCAAGGGGGTTTCGAGGCATTTAAGCATAAGGAAGGGGGGATTTTGACAAAGGGAAAACAGAGGTTGAGATGGGGAAGTTTACAGGATATAGGGGTAAAAAGGCCCCTTTTGAGGAATAGATCAGCAGAGAGGATGTATATTAGGCCCAGCATAGAGAGACTCCAAGGAGGATGAATTTTCAGGGGAAAGGCATTCCTTGGAGGCTCCAGAACAATCTAGCCCCCAGCTTGCTTGTCAAGAATTCCATAGGGGGGCTAACAGTGGCTCCACATGGGGATGGTTGCTCCTTGGAGGAGTCAAGAAACCAGAGATGATCTTTGGAGTAGGCCAGATGCCTACTGTCATAAGCCATCTTTCTTCTTCAATTCTAGCTTCCACAGTATGATAGAAACATCAGCAAAAATATTTCCCAACCAATCTACCTGCCCAAACTACAGTTCTAACTGTTCCCTTTGGGTGCATTTGAGCTTGCAGACCCTTTACATTTTATTTTGCAAAACAAAAACAAACCTATCCTAAATCTACCCTTATTGCTCCATGAGGCCAGATTAGACTGTTAGCCTCATACAATTCTCTACCTAATCTACTACCTGTTGGGATTAAACTTTCCAACAGGTTTCTTCATCTACATTCTAAGACAGGAAATTTAAACACAGCCAAGCCAGGATTAGACTGTCTGACTTGCTAGACAGAAACTTGTAGAAGACAAAACTGTGAAGGCATGGAATTCTGCAACTTTGAAACATTCTTCTTTCTTTCTTGTGACTCAGGTTTTGAGCATATTTGAGTCACCTCTTTTCTTTGCTTCAGCTCTGGTTTTGGGCATATTAGAGCTGGTTCTTCTTTCGCTGCTGATCCAGATTTTGAGCTTATTAGAACCAGCTATTCTGCTTCCTTTGGCTCAGATTTTGATCAGGTTTGAGCCATGATTTTTACTTCAGAGGTTCATGTTTTGAGCATGTCTGAACCTCTCTTTTCATTCTGTTTTTTGGAACATTTTCTCTTTTTCTGAAAATGAAAACTTGCAATGGTATGTACAATGGAGATGAAACTAGAAATGGAAAATCAATAGAAGTAATGTTTGAGCATCCTGCCATTGACAGGACCCCCAAACAATTCTGTGCCATCAAGTTCTTGCAGAAAAAACGCATTGGGACCCACAGTGGCTTGTATGATATATGGACCTTGCCACAAACTGTCAAACTTACCATGTTTGCCTTTGTCCTCTCTTCTCGAATCCCATCTCAGAACCTTATCTCCAACCTTGAAATCTAAAGCTTTGGTTCTTTTGTCAAACTGCCTTTTTATGTTTTCCTGTACTCTGGCAGCTCTGCTATAAACCTACTCTCTTGTTTGCTGCAAATGGATAGTTTCATTGATTCTCCTTATCATGATGTTCTCTTCTGATTGGATCTCCTGAACAAGATTGATTACTGGAACTCCAAGACTAGTAGGAAAAACTGCTTCAGTCCCATAAACCAGCTGGAAGGGTGACATGCCAATAGATTTCTTTGTAGTGAGCCTTTCTGCCCACAAAGCATGTATCAACTTTTTATGCCATGATCTTTTGTTTTCTTCCAGCAGCTTCTTAATGATTGTAACCAGGCTTTTATTAGATGATTCAGCTAGGCCATTACCCTGGGGGTAATAGGCGGTTGAATGCCCAAGTGCTATTTCGTACCTGTGACAGAAATCAACCATTCTTTTGGATCCGAAAGCAGCAGCATTGTCAGTGATTATTTTCCTTGGACAACCAAAACGAGATAAGATGAAGTCTTCTAGGAACCTAATGATGACAGAGTCAGTGGCATTCCTAGTGGGTATAGCTTCTATCCATTTAGTGAAGTAATCTGTGGCAGTCAGGATCCATTTATGCTGTCCAGAGGAGGCAGGATGAATCTCTCCTATAAAGTCTAGGCCCCATTGCATGAAGGGACCTTCTATGGTGATAGGTTGTAAAGGGAGGGGAAGGAGCTTTCTTTTGCCCTCAAAGATTTGGCATTTGTGGCAGGCAAGAATCATTTTATGGACATCACTAAAGAGTGTAGGCCAATAGTAACCAGCCCTGAGTATCTTATTTGCAGTGGTTTTCCAACTCAAGTGGCCTCCACACTCCCCAGCATGGAATTCTTGTTTGATTCTTTCAGCTTCAGTTTCAGACAAACATTTCAGTAGAAGGCCATTTGGATTTTTCCAATATAGACTCTCATTCATAATGCAGTAATTTCTAGCTTTGAGTTTTATGAATCTGGCCTTTGTTTTAGATATTTCTGGAGGGGCATTGAGACTAGTGAGCACATAAAGGATATCAGTATACCAAGGAGAGTTCTGAAACTGCTCCTCAACAGTTGGATGGGGCAATCCTTCCTGCTCATCTAAGGCACTCATCATATTAATGTCAAGGTCCTGCATGTTTGATTCAGCCATTAATTGGGTCAGGCCTTGACCTTTGATCAGCTTGGTGGGTTTTATTTCAAGGTCGTACTCCAAGATGGTAGCAATCCATTTGCCCCTTTTCCCATCTGGGTCTTGGGACAAGATATCTTTGACCACTATATTTGGCACGAAAGCAATGGTGTGAGAATGCAGAATGTACACCCTAAAGTCTTTTAAGGCCTTGATCAGGGCATAGGCCTGCTTTTCCATGATGTTGTACTTTAAGGGTGCATCTCTCAAGGCTTTACTGAAGAAAGCTATAGGCTGTTCATTACCTTCTGAATTTTTCTGCAGCAAAACTGCAGCTATTGTGTGTTGGGAAGCAAATGAAAAGATCAGAAAATCTTTTGAGAAGTCAGGGCTGATAAGTACAGGGGCCTGAGTGAGCGCAAGTTTTACTGACTCAAAAGATTTCTTGGCTTCAACAGTCCACTTAATTCCTGCACCTTTCTTTAGCATTTCAGTCATTTTTCTAAGGTGCTCAGCAAGATTAGGAATGAATCTCCTAAGGAAATTGATCTTCCCTATAAAGGACTGCAACTCCTTGATGTTCCTTGGATGTGCAATTTTAAGTATTCCCTCAACTTTCTGTGGGTCTATCCTAATCCCTTTCTCAGATATAATGTGGCCCAGAAGTTTACCTTCTTGCAACCCAAAAACAGTCTTCTTAGGATTTAGGGACAGACCATACCTTCTACATTTTTCAAAAACTTTTCTCAGATGTTTCAGGTGTTCTTCTTCAGTTTTAGAAAAGACAGTCAAGTCATCCAAGTAGATAACTATGAAGTGTCCTATCTCCTCTGAGAAAGCTATGTCCATTGCTCTCTGGAAGGTAGCTCCAACATTCATCAATCCAAAGGGCATTTTCACATACATGAAGGTGTCCCATGGAGTGGTAAAAGCTGTCTTGAGTTGATCTTCTGGGAGTACCAGAACTTGGTTGTAGCCTGAAAAACCATCAAGTAGGGATATTCTTTTAGAGCCTACTACCTTCTGAAGGATATGTTCCATTCTAGGCAAAGGGTATTTGTCTTTCAAGGAGGATCTGTTGAGGTTTCTGAAGTCTATGCATAGTCTGATCTCCCCTGTTTTCTTCCTTACAGCCACTAAGTTTGAAACCCAATCAGAAAAACTTACAGGGACTATTATGCCTGCATCATACATCTTCCTGATCTCTTTCTCTACTGCAGGCAATTGTTTTGGATTGATTCTTCGAAGTTTTTGTCTGAAAGGCTTCTGATTTTCCTTTAGTGGTATCTTGTGTTGTATGATGTTAGTGTCATAGTCCTTTAAGTCTTCATAGCTCCATGCAAACACGTCAATGAATTCCTTAAACAAGTCAATGTATTTTTTCTTCATGTTTGCAGGTATAGACTTAGCCAGTTTTATCATTTTGGGTTTGTCTTTAGTGCCTATGTCGCATTCTTTTGTATCTGATTCTGCATGTTCTATGGTGGGCTTCTTTGCTACATCATCGAAATCAAAGGGGTCCTCTAAGGGTGCCAGGCCTCTGGGTATATTCTTGTCTTTGGCCTGCAATACCTCAACCTCTTCGTTTTCTGCGTTTTCACTATTTTCGTTAAAATTTCCGGTTTGCTCAGAAAAAGAATTTATTTCTATGTCACAGGGTGTTTCTTGTTCATCCGGGGGATCCTCGCTTGGGCAGCTATCATCAGAGATTGAGTCTAAATCTGAAAATTCAAACTCATTCCTGCCCACCAGGAAATCTTCGATCTGTTTATCTCCTTCAAAGACCTACCAATATTTTTCATTGTCTGGCACTGCAGGCCTGAATTTGGTCTGGATGATAATTTGTTGGTCAACTGGGGCCTTAGGATATGAACTAGCTAGACAAGCTAATCCATTAGCAATAGCGTTTTGACCCCTAGGAATGAACACTAATTCATATTCAACAAACGTTTTCAGCAAATCTAGAGTATCATTCCTGTATGCCCTAAGCCTGGGGTGTTTTGCTGAATACTCACCATTCACCTGTTTGATCACTAACTCTGAGTCTCCTCTCACAGCTATCCTACGGGCTCCTAATTTTTTCAATAGATTTAGACCCAGGATGAGAGCCTCATATTCTGCAATATTGTTTGTGCATTTGAAATGCAGATTGAAAACGTGGCTCTCTGCGTGATCATTTTCAGTGTTATGTAGCCACACTCCAGCTCCAGCACTCTGCCTAGTACAGGTCCCATCAAAGTTCATTTCCCACAGGGTTTCGTTGTTTACTTCATCTTCATACCCTCCCCTACAGCTGGATTCTCCATTATGTTGAGTTGTGAGGTTTGTGCTAGGAGGGAGGTCATTTTGTGGTTCATTATGGGCATGGAGATCAGGGAGGTGGCTAGCTTGTTGTTTTTGTTCTGTTTCTGTTTCATTCAGAGTTATATTTTCAGTAGTTTGCCCATGGTCTTCTTCTTTTTACTCTTCCATAGTAGCCATTATGTTGAAATCCATGGGCTGTATGTTTGTGTCTCTGTTATTTGATCTCGGCTCTTCTGAGGACTGGTCATTGTAGAGAATGAAAGAGTCTAGATCTGTATGTACAGAGTATAATGGTGATTTTTCTGGTTTCTCGGGGCTACTGACTAAAAATTTCATTTGAGACTCTCTATACAGTCTTCTAAGTTGGCCAAATATTGGAATAGTGGTATATGAGCCATCCATATGCATTGTTCCTTGCAGTTTGGCTCCCCATGATCTTGACAATAGCATGCCATACTTTGGTGGCACATCCGCCACCACAACATCCATGACCATACATTTAGCAGGAATCTGGGTTAAACTCACACATAAGTCTTTGATCAGTTCTATGCATTTTACTCTACTAGAGTCAAATGAGTATAAGTCTTTGTAGGGTCGGGTAATTTCTAGCCCTAGCCTTTCCATCACTACCTTAGGCATTAGATTGTGTGATGCACCAGAGTCATGCATGGAATTATGGAGGATCTTGTCGTGAATGTTAAGACTGATATAGAAAGGTGGAACTACCCCTTCCTAAAACTTTCCTTCAATTTTGGGACCAAAGAGTAGGGCTGGTTGATCATCATTCAAATTTACAGAATCATTCATTTCTCCCAGATTTAATGCTTTCAAAATTTGGCCTTTATATACATTCTGAGTGGCCAACTCAAACAATGGTACAGAGATTTTGATTTTGGCAATATCACTTTCTAAATTGAAAGTGGACTGTATCTTTGTAATGCTCAATTCCGTTTTATTTGCTACTGCTTTAGTATCTGATTCAGTTTGTGATTTCTCACTATGTACAAGGTTTGGAACAGTTGTATCAGGAGCACTAACTGAAGTGCTAGTACTGCTGGTTGGTTGGCCTTGCTTTCCAGAGTCTTGGTTGTCCTTCTCCTTATGTTTACCAGAACTTTCAGCTGCTGTTTTGATGTCTGCAGCAGATGCTTTGGAGGATTTATCAGGTCTTTTCTTGATGGTTACCTCAGGAGTCTTTGTTTTGGAAGTATCTTGGCTTTTCTTGCTCCTAAGTTCATATTTTTCTCGGACCTGCATCATGGAATTTTCAAATCCTAGCCTGTAATCCTCAGTTTCTAACCATTCCTCATCCCAATATGAAGGTGAGTGCTGATTTTCTTCTGAATCATAGTTAAGGACTGAGTCCCCTGCTTCAAACATATTTATGGTATCCCCTTCAGATTCTTCATTGATTCCCTCATCTTCATCTAAATTTTTTTCTTAAAATGGGGGAATGATTTGTTGATCTGACTCTCTTTGTCTGTTGGGGGCAGCATTGTTTCTTCTAATGTTTTGGTTCTAGTTTCTGTTTTGGTTGTTGTTTTGGACAACCATCCTATTTATCATTTGTTGCAGTTCTTCCACATTTTTTGAAAGTCTATCATATTTGGGATCAGACGTGGAAGCTACGTTGTCATCCCTATATGTTACCCTCTTTTCAGCTTTTAGTCTTGCCCTTTTTTCAATCAGGTTTTCTTCTATGGTTATTGCTCCTTTCTGCATGTCTTCCAGGGTGGTGTATTCTTTGTCTCTAAGCTCATAGGCCAGGTCAGCATCAAATCCATCAGGATACTTAGCCAGGACCATACCTTGAGGAGGCTTCATGTGTGGAGGGAGAGCATTATAAATGTTGTTGAATCTAGTGGTGTGATCATGAACACTCTCTCCTACGTTCCTCTTAAGGGACATGTATTCTGCTAGGAGCTGACGTGGGTTTTCTCTAACCTCCCATTTGTTTATGAAGGTCTGGTATAATGCAGGGAGATCTTGAATACAACCAGGAGGTAAAATCTTAAACCATTTCTTCACCTCGCCCCCTAAGCTTTGGGCAAAGATCCTCATTTTGATTATTTCACCATCAATTTCCATATAATCAAAAGAGTCCTCCATCTTATCTACGTGTTGCTGAGCTGTTATGGACTCTTTAGCAGTGAAGTGTGGGATTTTTTACGGATTATCATTTGGTAAGGGTAACAGAGGTTGAGGTAATAGCAGAGGTGCATACCATGCTACCATGATAATGTTCTGATGGGGTATAGGGTTAGCTTGAGCAGCTGGTATTTGGATGACACAGATGTTTGGACCAGCAGAAGTCTATTGAGCAGATCTAGGGTGAGAAAGCCCCGAGTTTTGAAGGAAGTGAAAATCAGGTGGTGTAGAAGGAGGGGTTTCACTGTCCCTAGTGTTTTTACCACTGTTAGATGGTGTATTGTAAACTTCGAGGTCTTGCTGGTCTAGATGATTGAATGACCTAGTTCTCGGTAATCTATTAGGTATGTCTAGGTCAGGGAGGAAATGTGCTAGAGCTGTTAGGTTTTCTGGTGCAGAAGTAGCTCTTAGAATGTTGCTGGAAATAGTTGATCCTTTAGGTGTAGGGGCTCTTTTGAGGATACTCTATGGATTTTCAACTATTTCCGGTGGGTCAGGGTTGGGATAAGCTCTTTTGTGGATGGTTCTGAAAGCCAAAATGTTGTTTATAAGCCAAGCAGCTTAACCCTATTTGTCACTTCTACTGTGGTTAATGTTGTCTCAGGGACTAGTCTCCCAGTGGAGTCTGATTGTGAAACCAAGATAATCAGCAGGCCTACTGATCACCAGTGGATTCTTTTCATTTAGGAACAAGGGAGTCGCCAGGTGGAGGGTTTAGGATGTTTCTAAGGGGTACACTGTCCACCACAATGTTTAGAGACTATCACCTTTCAGGAATCTCCTCTAAAACAACAAGCTCCAACCAGAGATTGACTGGGAGGGCATTTACCAGATATGTCACCTCTGAAAAGAGGATGAGATCTAGAGGCTGCCTGGCCCTTTCCAGGCTCTGTCTAAGAGTATGGTGGATATTCAATAATGGAGATTGATCCAAGAAAGGGGTGACTTACTGTCAAACTAACCATATTTCTAAGTTTCTGAGGTTTTTACGAATGTTTAAGGTGAAAGCATTCTTTCGAGTCGATTAAGGTGACCGCCATTATGTTGGGGTTCCCATGTTTGGCAGGGGTTGACGAGAGACCAAAAGATGAGACAACATAGAACCACTTTGGGACCCTTGGGATTACGCATCCTAGGTCCAGAGAGGGATCTCTCTATACAAGTCAAAGGATATGTCTTTGAAGCTCTAAGTTGTGATTTTAGGCTAGTTGTAGGCTCATGGTTGTTTGTTTGATTGTTTGTGTTTGGTTGGATGGAATCAGGAAGAGAAGGAACAATATAAGACAAGGATGAGCAAAGAGGAAGCTTAGGCAGAGACAGATAACTCATAGAACATCAAAGCCATTGGGCTATGGAGTCAAGAAAGGATTTACTTGTAGTCAATGCGCAAGCTTTCAATTGGGCTAGTCATCTGGAGCATTTGGATCTTAAAGGATGATTGGTGGGATGGAACATTAAGGATCGAAAATGAGTGAAGGAGAACCAACCAACTCTGTCTATAGATCAGACCAGAGGTCATTTAACTCCAGGCCTACTTGGACAAAATAAGAGGCAATACAGGGGATCTTAGAAAGGTTTAATTGGGATGGAAAGACCTAAAAGAGGAAGAGACCAGGTTCTAGACCCACATTCAACTAAATCTTAAGAAGAGCATCTAAATACAGATTTCATTAACTCATACATCAGAGAGCAGGCAATGACATCCACTACAGTGGTTAAATCAATTGAAATCGACATTCAGATACACATATAAGAAGAAAACATAGAAGGCTGGGAGAGCAGCAGCATAAGGTACCTATCAAGGGTAAATCTTATGCCAAACTTCTAATGCGAGCCGGTAGAAATGAAATGAAATGAAACATGAAATAAGAGCAAGTCAATCACAAATACATAGAAACAAGAAACATCACCAGCTACTCTAGATCAGGATCCAAAGAAACATGCTTGTCATATTAAAAACAACACCAATCAGGTACATCATAGCCCATAGCTTGAACATTCAGTCTGAA
Source organism: Pinus albicaulis (assembly GCA_034641835.2). Taxonomy (NCBI): domain Eukaryota; kingdom Viridiplantae; phylum Streptophyta; class Pinopsida; order Pinales; family Pinaceae; genus Pinus; species Pinus albicaulis. The sequence goes on along the minus strand of CM076579.1, from coordinate 1,371,126,776 downwards.
TACATCTAGCCTCAGCCTACCTTACAATATACATAGAGAACTTATCTCAAGAGGAGAATACTTGCATTTCACTGATCTCTCGTCAACAACCATTACAATGTTCCCTTCTGTGCTTTATAGCAAAGGATGAACCTAAGATCGACTGAAGGAGTAGGTGAAAATTAAATGTATCATTAAACATAACAATGAATGCAGGGCCGAAACCCATTCTGCTTGAATGCTGTGTATTTAATCTTTGTCATCTCTTTATGTAGGAGTGATCTTGTTTGGATTTACCTTTACTTCAGAACTAACATCGGATGCATTCTAACTGCCATACTTTGTTGTACTTGAGGGGAATAAACAAATGGTAAAAAACTTCTGAAAAGATTTGCTTCATAAATGTCTGACTGTTTTTGAGCTGCAGTTAGGGTATAAATTCCTTCAGGGACATTCTTTTACTGTGCAGAGGACCTTTTGGATGGATCCTCAGGGTCTTCAAACTGCTGCTATGCGTTCTAAACTTGTGATTAGGGCTTAGGATCTTCATTAGTTTGCCTTATTCTCTCTGATCTGTACTAGGACACTCCGCTGCTTCAATTCCATCTCTGGCAGGTTAGCTCGGGTTTTAATGGTGATGGGAGATTTTCAGAGTTCGAAATCCTGCTTTTCTTTAGTGAAAATCCCATCAGCCACTTTCCTTGACAATTCTATAGCAGTGTCGGCCCTAGGATTTAGTTCTGTCTGCAAACTCCTCCATTAAGATGGTACGACAGAAATATAGAGTCTTTCACCTCTAGCGACCCTGCAAAACAACAAACTGTGAAGAAAACCATGAAGGTGAATGACGGATGAGGTGGATGGAGGTAATGAACGCATTTGGTGACATGGCGGAAGAAATTATAGAGGAAACAGTGAAAAATTGCTCTGGTTGGGGTTGGTGGAACACAGAGCGAAAATGCATGAAAAACATTAAAAAACACGAACTTTGAATGTATTATACGCAAGAGAATGAGAGACTGTATGGGGGGTGTATGGGACGCGCACGTGGAGGTGACGTGGCAAGGAACAGTCAACGGAAGACAAACGAACTTGGGCTGTCCATCGGGGTGGAGATCGATGGTTGAGAACGGCAGACAGTGGGCCAACGGGTACGATGATCGGGCGTTAAGTAGGGCGCAGGTTCGATGAACGAGCACCGTTGGATGAGGGCTCCAAGATCTGAAGGCCGAGGTGAATTCCGCTGCCCGGCCATCAACCGATCATTAATGCGCAAAATGGGCAGTTTTCGAAATAGTACACTCGGACACGCGGCAGGAGGTGAGTGGAATCGCTGGGTGTCGAGGGAAAACCACTCAGCGCCCAACGGTGGTGCGAAAAAAACCACGGCTGTTTATGAACAGTGAAAGCGGGGAAGGGGGGACCACTGCTTCGGGCACACTCCGCGTCGTTGGATCTGGTCTTCATCGGACGGTTGAGATTTTCCGGTTTGAATTCATATATCAGACACATATATATATGCGCATTTAAAAGGTTTTAAATGAATATATATTTTTTTGCGTGGGGGCAGATTCGGGGGGCTAAGCGCCTGACGGATTTAGCGTTGCTCACGGCGCTGGGTCCTGTGGAAGGCGGAAGGGTGCGGGGCTAATGGGGAAGGGGGCTAAGGCCTCATATGTGAATTGTGTGGATTTTTACTCATTTTCAATGCAATTTGGGGCCAGCCAGGGGTAACGATAGAGCAATGAAGGGTAGGAAAGGCCAAAATAGGGGCAGAGAAAGGATTTCAAGGGGGTTTCGAGGCATTTAAGCATAAGGAAGGGGGGATTTTGACAAAGGGAAAACAGAGGTTGAGATGGGGAAGTTTGCAGGATATAGGGGTAAAAAGGCCCCTTTTGAGGAATAGATCAGCAGAGAGGATGTATATTAGGCCCGACATAGAGAGACTCCAAGGAGGATGAATTTTCAGGGGAAAGGCATTCCTTGGAGGCTCTAGAACAATCTAGCCCCCAACTTGCTTGTCATGAATTCCATAGGGGGGCTAACAGTGGCTCCACATGGGGATGGCTACTCCTTGGAGGAGTCAAGAAACCAGAGATGATCTTTGGAGTAGGCCAGATGCCTACTGTCATAAGCCATCTTTCTTCTTCAATTCTAGCTGCCACAGTATGATAGAAACATCAGCAAAAATATTTCCCAACCAATCTACCTACCCAAACTACAGTTCTAACTGTTCCCTTTGGGTGCATTTGAGCTTGCAGACCCTTTACATTTTATTTTGCAAAAAAAAAACAAACCTATCCTAAATCTACCCTTAGTGCTCCATGAGGCCAGATTAGACTGTTGGCCTCATACAATTCTCTACCTAATCTACTACTTGTTGGGATTAAACTGTCCAAAAGGTTTCTTCACCTACATTCTAAGACAGGAAATTTAAACACAGCCAAGCCAGGATTAGACTGTCTGACTTGCTAGACAGAAACTTGTAGAAGACAAAACTGTGAAGGCATGGAATTCTACAACTTTGAAACATTCTTCTTTCTTTCTTGTGACTCAGGTTTTGAGCATATTTGAGTCACCTCTTTTCTTTGCTTCAGCTCTGGTTTTGGGCATCTTAGAGCTGGTTCTTCTTTCGCTGTTGATCCAGATTTTGAGCTTATTAGGACCAACTATTCTGCTTCCTTTGGCTCGGATTTTGATCAAGTCTGAGCCATGCTTTTTACTTCAGAGGTTCATGTTTTGAGCATGTCTGAACTTCTTTTTTCGTTCTGTTTTTTTTTTTTTTGAAACATTTTTTCTTTTTCTGAAAATGAAAAATTTAAATGGTATGTACAATGGAGATGAAACTAGAAATGGAAAATCAATAGAAGTAATGTTTGAGCATCCTGCCATTGACAGGACCCCCAAACAATTCTGTGCCATCAAGTTCTTGCAGAAAAAATGCATTAGGACCCACAGTGGCTTGTATGATATATGGACCTTGCCACAAACTGTCAAACTTACCATGTTTGCCTTTGTCCTCCCTTCTCGAATCCCATCTCAGAACCTTATCTCCAACCTTGAAGTCTGAAGCTTTGGTTCTTTTGTCGAACTGTCTCTTTATGCCTTCATGTACTCTGACAGCTCTGCTATAAATCTGCTCTCTTGTTTGCTGCAGATGGATAGTTTCATTAATTCTCCTTACCATACTGTTTTCCTCTGATTGGATCTCCTGGAAAAGTTTGGTCACTGGGACTCCAAGACTAGTAGGAAAAACTGCTTCTGTCCCATAAACCAACTGAAAGGGTGACAGGCCAATAGATTTCTTTGTAGTGAGCCTGTCTACCCACAAGGCATGTATCAAATTTTTATGCCATGATTTTTTGTTCTCTTTCAGCAGCTTCTTAATGATTGTAACCAGGATTTTATTTGATGATTCAGCTAGGCAATTACCCTGGGGGTAATAGGCAGTTGAATGTCCAAGTTCTATTCCGTACCTGTGACAGAAATCAACCATTCTTTTGGATCCGAAAGCAGCAGCATTGTCAGTTATTATTTTCCTTGGACAGCCAAAACGAGATAGGATGAAGTCCTCTAGGAACCTAATGATGACAGAGTCAGTGGCATTCCTAGTGGGTATAGCTTCTATCCATTTAGTGAAGTAATCTGTGGCAGTCAGGATCCATTTATGCTGTCCAGAGGAGGCAGGATGAATCTCTCCTATAAATTCTAGGCCCCATTGCATCAAGGGACCTTCTATGGTGATAGGTTGTAAAGGGAGGGGGAGGAGTTTTCTTTTGCCTTCAAAGATCTGACATTTGTGGCAGGAAAGAATCATTTTATGGACATCATTAAAGAGTGTAGGCCAATAGTAACCAGCCTTGAGTATCTTTTTTGCAGTGGCTTTCCAACTCAGGTGGCCTCCACATTCTCCAGCATGGAATTCCTGTTTGATTCTTTCAGCTTCAGTTTCAGAAAAACATTTTAGGAGAAGGCCATTTGGATTTTTCCAATATAGACTCTCATTCATAATGCAGTAATTTCTAGCTTTGAGTTTTATGAATCTGGCCTTTGTTTTAGATATTTCTGGAGGTTCATTGAGCCTAGTGAGCACATAAAGGATATCAGTATACCAAGGAGAGTTCTGAAACTGCTCCTCAACAGTTGGATGGGGCAATCCTTCCTGCTCATCTAAGGCACTCATCATATTAATGTCAAGGGCCTGCAGGTTTGATTTAGCCATTAATTGGGCCAGGCCTTGACCTTTGATCAGCTTGGTGGGTTTTACTTCAAGGTCGTACTCCAAGATGGTAGCAATCCATTTGCCCATTTTCCCATCTAGGTCTTGGGACAAGATATCTTTGACCACTATATTTGGCACGAAAGCAATGGTGTGAGAATGCAGAATGTACACCCTAAAGTATTTTAAGGCCTTGATCAAGGCATAGGCCTAATTTTCCATGATGTTGTACTTCAAGGGTGCATCTCTTAAGGCTTTACTCAAGAAGGCTATAGGCTGTTCATTACCTTCTAAATTTTTCTACAGCAAAAATGCAGCTATTGTGTGTTGGGAAGAAAATGAAAAGATTAGAAAATATTTTGAGAAGTCAGGGCTGATAAGGACAGGGGCCTGAGTGAGTGCAAGTTTTACTGACTCAAAAGATTTCTTGGCTTCAACAATCCACTTAATTCCTGCATCTTTCTTTAGCATTTCAGTCATTTTTCTAAGATGCTCTGCCAGATTAGGAATGAATATCCTGAGGAAATTGATCTTCCCTATAAAGGACTGCAACTCCTTGATGTTCCTTGGATGTGTAATTTGAAGTATTCCCTCAACTCGCTGTGGGTCTATCCTGATCCCTTTCTCAGATATAATGTGACCAAGAAGCTTACCTTCTTGCAGCCCAAAAACAGTCTTCTTAGGATTTAGGGACAGACCATACCTTCTACATTTTTCAAAAAATTTTCTCAGATGTTTCAGGTGTTCTTCTTTAGTTTTAGAAAAGACAGTCAAGTCATCCAAGTAGATAACTATGAAGTGTCCTATATCCTCTGAGAAATCTATGTCCATTTCTCTCTGGAAGGTAGCTCCAGCATTCATCAATCCAAAGGGCATTTTCACATACATGAAGGTTCCCCATGGAGTGGTAAAAGCTGTCTTGAGTTGATCTTCTGGGAGTACCAGAACTTGGTTGTATCCTGAAAAACCATCAAGTAGGGAGATTCTTTTAGATTCTACTACCTTCTGAAGGATATGTTCCATTCTAGGCAAAGGGTAGTTGTCTTTCAAGGAGGCTTTGTTGAGGTTTCTGAAGTCTATGCATAGTCTGATCTCCCCTGTTTTCTTCCTTACAGCCACTAAGTTTGACACCCAATCAGAAAACCTTACAGGGACTATTATGCCTGCATCATACATCTTCCTGATCTCTTTCTCTACTGCAGGCAATTGTTTTGGATTGATTCTTCGAAGTTTTTGTCTGAAAGGCTTCTGATTTTCCTTTAGTGGTATCTTGTGTTGTATGATGTTGGTGTCATATGCCTTTAAGTCTTCATAGCTCCATGAAAACACGTCAATGAATTCCTTAAACAAGTCAATGTATTTTTTCTTCATGTTTGCAGGTATAGACTTAGCCAGTTTTATCATTTTGGGTCTATCTTTAGTGCCTATGTTGCATTCTTCTATATCTGATTCTGCATTTTCTATGGTGGGCTTCTTTGCTACATCATCGAAATCAAAGAGGTCCTCTAAGGGTGCCAGGCCTATGGGTATATTCTTGTCTTTGGCCTGCAATACCTCAACCTCTTCGTTTTCTGCGTTTTCACTATTTTCGTTAAAATTTCCGGTTTGCTCAGAAAAAGAATTTATTTCTATGTCACAGGGTGTTTCTTGTTCATCCGGGGGATCCTCGCTTGGGCAGCTATCATCAGAGATTGAGTCTAAATCTGAAAATTCAAACTCATTCCTGCCCACCAGGAAATCTTCGATCTGTTTATCTCCTTCAAAGACCTACCAATATTTTTCATTGTCTGGCACTGCAGGCCTGAATTTGGTCTGGATGATAATTTGTTGGTCAACTGGGGCCTTAGGATATGAACTAGCTAGACAAGCTAATCCATTAGCAATAGCGTTTTGACCCCTAGGAATGAACACTAATTCATATTCAACAAACGTTTTCAGCAAATCTAGAGTATCATTCCTGTATGCCCTAAGCCTGGGGTGTTTTGCTGAATACTCACCATTCACCTGTTTGATCACTAACTCTGAGTCTCCTCTCACAGCTATCCTACGGGCTCCTAATTTTTTCAATAGATTTAGACCCAGGATGAGAGCCTCATATTCTGCAATATTGTTTGTGCATTTGAAATGCAGATTGAAAACGTGGCTCTCTGCGTGATCATTTTCAGTGTTATGTAGCCACACTCCAGCTCCAGCACTCTGCCTAGTACAGGTCCCATCAAAGTTCATTTCCCACAGGGTTTCGTTGTTTACTTCATCTTCATACCCTCCCCTACAGCTGGATTCTCCATTATGTTGAGTTGTGAGGTTTGTGCTAGGAGGGAGGTCATTTTGTGGTTCATTATGGGCATGGAGATCAGGGAGGTGGCTAGCTTGTTGTTTTTGTTCTGTTTCTGTTTCATTCAGAGTTATATTTTCAGTAGTTTGCCCATGGTCTTCTTCTTTTTACTCTTCCATAGTAGCCATTATGTTGAAATCCATGGGCTGTATGTTTGTGTCTCTGTTATTTGATCTCGGCTCTTCTGAGGACTGGTCATTGTAGAGAATGAAAGAGTCTAGATCTGTATGTACAGAGTATAATGGTGATTTTTCTGGTTTCTCGGGGCTACTGACTAAAAATTTCATTTGAGACTCTCTATACAGTCTTCTAAGTTGGCCAAATATTGGAATAGTGGTATATGAGCCATCCATATGCATTGTTCCTTGCAGTTTGGCTCCCCATGATCTTGACAATAGCATGCCATACTTTGGTGGCACATCCGCCACCACAACATCCATGACCATACATTTAGCAGGAATCTGGGTTAAACTCACACATAAGTCTTTGATCAGTTCTATGCATTTTACTCTACTAGAGTCAAATGAGTATAAGTCTTTGTAGGGTCGGGTAATTTCTAGCCCTAGCATTTCTATCACTACCTTAGGCATTAGATTGTGTGATGCACCAGAGTCATGCATGGAATTATGGAGGATCTTGTTGTGAATGTTAAGACTAATATAGAAAGGTGGAACTACCCCTTCCTGAAACTTTCCTTAAATTTTGGGACCAAAGAGTAGGGCTGGTTGATCATCATTCAAATTTACAGAATCATTCATTTCTCCCAAATTTAATGCTTTCAAAATTTGGCCTTTATATACATTCTGAGTGGCCAACTCAGACAATGGTACAGAGATTTTGATTTTGGCAATCTCACTTTCTAAATTGAAAGTGGACTGTATCTTTGTAATGCTCAATTCCATTTTATTTGCTACTGCCTTAGTAGCTGATTCAGTTTGTGATTTCTCAATATGTACAGGGTTTGGAATAGTTGTATCAGGAGCACTAACTGAAGTGCTAGTACTGTTGGTTGGTTGGCCTTGTTTTCCAGAGTCTTGGTTGTCCTTCTCCTTATGTTTACCAGAACTTTCAGCTGCTGTTTTGACGTCTGCAGCAGATGCTTTGGAGGATTTATCAGGTCTTTTCTTGATGGTTACCTCAGGAGTCTTTGTTTTGGAAGTATCTTGGCTTTTCTTGCTCCTAAGTTCATATTGTTCTCGGACCTGCATCATGGAATTTTCAAATCCTAGCCTGTAATCCTCAGTTTCTAACCATTCCTCATCCCAATTTGAAGGTGAGTGCTGATTCTCTTCTGAATTACAGTTAAGGACTGAGTCCCCTGCTTCAAACATATTTATATTATCCCCTTAAGATTCTTCAATGATTCCCTCATCTTCATCTAAAAGTTTTTCTTGAAATGGGGGAATGATTTGTTGATCTGACTCTCTTTGTCTGTTGGGGGCAGCATTGTTTCTTCTAATGTTTTGCTTCTGGTTTCTGTTTTGGTTGTTGTTTTGGACAACCATCCTCTTTATCATTTGTTGCAGTTCTTCCACATTTTTTGAAGTCTGTCATATTTGGGATCAGACGTGGAAGCTACGTTGTCATCCCTATATGTTACCCTCTTTTCAGCTTTTAGTCTTGCCCTTTTTTCAATCAGGTTTGCTTGTATGGTTATTTCTCCTTTTTGCATGTTTTCCAGGCTGGTGTATTCTTTGACTCTAAGCTCATAGGCTAGGTCAGCATCAAATCCATCAGGATACTTAGCCAGGGCCATACCTTGAGGAGGCTTCATGTGTGGAGGGAGAGCATTATAAATGATCTTGAATCTAGTGGTGTAATCGTGAACACTCTCTCCTACGTTCCTCTTAAGGGACATATATTCTACTAGGAGCTGACGTGGGTTTGCTCTAACCTCCCATTTGTTTATGAAGGTCTGGTATAATGCAGGGAGATCTTGAATACTGCCAGGAGGTAAACTCTTAAACCATTTCTTCACCTCGCCCCCTAAGCTTTGGGCAAAGATCCTCATTTTGATTGTTTCATCATCAATTTCCATATAATCAAAAGAGTCCTCCATCTTATCTACATGTTGCTGAGCTGTTATGGACTCTTTAGCAGTGAAGTGTGGGATTTTTGACTGATAATCATTGGGTAAGGGTAACAGAGGTTGAGGTAACAGCAGAGGTGCATACCATGCTGCCATGATAATGTTCTGATGGGGTACAGGGTTAGCTTGAGCAACTGGTATTTGGATGACAGGGATGTTTGGACCAACAGAAGTCTGTTGAGCAGATCTAGGGTGGGAGAGCCCCAAGTTTTGAAGGAAGTGAAAATCAGGTGGCGTGGAAGGAGGGGTTTCACTGTGCCTAGTGTTTTGACCACTGTGAGATGGTGTACCGTGAAGCTCGAGGTCTTGCTGGTCTGGATGATCGAATGACCTAGTTCTCGGTAGTCTATTAGGTATGTCTAGGTCAGGGAGGAAATGTGCTAGAGCTGTTAGGTTTTCTGGTGCAGAATTTTCTCTAAGAATGTGGTTGGAAATGGTTGGTATTTTAGGTGTAGGAGCTCCCTTAAGGATACTCTCTGGATTTTCAACTATTTCCGGTGGGTCAGGGTTGGGACAAGCTCTTGTGTGGATGGTTCTGAAAGCCAGAATGATGTTTATAAGTCAAGTAGCTTAACCCTACTCGTTACTTCTACTGTGGTTAATGTTGTCTCAGGGACTGGCCTCCCAGTGGAGTCTGATTGTGAAACCAAGATAATCAGCAGGCCTACTGATCACCAGTGGAGTCTTTTAGTTTAGGAACAATGGAGTCACCAGGTGGAGGGTTTAGGATGTTTCTAAGGGGTACACTATCCACCACAGTGCTCAGGCACTATCACCTTTCAGGAATCTCCTCTAAAACAACAAGCTCCAGCCAGAGATTGACTGGGAGGGCATTTACCAGATATGTCACCTCTGAAAAGAGGATGAGATCTGGAGGCTACCTGGCCCTTTCCAGGCTCTGTCTAAGAGTATGGTGGATATTCAATAATGGAGATTGATCCAAGAAAGGGGTGACTTACTGTCAACCTAACCAGAGTTCTAAGTTTCTGAGGTTTTTTCGAATGTTTAAGGTGAAATGTACTTAGAGTTCCCCAGTGGAGTCACCATTATGTTGGGGTTCCCATGTTTTGGCTAGGTTGACAGAGACCAAAAGATGAGACAACATAGAACCACTTTCAGACCTTAGGATCTAGCCCTCCTAGGTCCAGAGAGGGATCTCTCTATGGTAGTCAAAGTGTATGTCTTTGAAGCTCTAAGTTGTGATTTTAGGCTAGTTGTAGGCTCATGGTTGTTTGTTTGATTGTTTGTGTTTGGTTGGAGGGAATCAGGAAAAGAAGGACCAATATAAGACTAGGATGAGCAAAGAGGAAGCTTAGGCAGAGACAGATGACTCAGAGAACATCAAAGCCATTGGGCTATGGAGTCAAGAAAGGATTTATTTGTAGTCAATGTGCAAGCTTTCAATTGGGCTAGTCATCTAGAGCATTTGGATCTTAAAGGATGATTGGTGAGATGGGACATTAAGGATTGAAAATGAGTGAAGGAGAACCATCCAACTCTTTCTATAGATCAGGTCAGAGGTCATTTAACTCCAGACCTGCTTGGACAAAATTAGAGGCAAAACAAGGGATCTTGGGAAGGTTTAATTGGGATGGAAAGACACAAAAAGGCAGAGACCAGGTTCTAGACCTCAAGGGTTCTCAACACATTCAACTAAATCTTAACAAGAACATCTAAATACAGATTTCATTAACTCATACATCAGAGAGTAGGCAATGACATCCACTGCACTGGTTAAATCAATTGAAATCGACATTCAGATACACATATAAGAAGAAAACATAGAAGGCTGGGAGAGCAGCAGCATAAGGTACCTATCAAGGGTAAATCTTATGCCAAACTTCTGATATGAGCCAGTAGAAACGAAATGAAATGAAACATGAAATAAGATCAAGTCAATCACAAATACAGAGAAAGAGGAAACATCACCAGATGCTCTAGATCAGGATCCAAAGAAACATGCTTGTCATATTAAAAACAACACCAATCAGGTACATCATAGCCCATAGCTTGAAAATTCAGTCTGAATACATCTAGCCTCAGCCTACCTTACAATATACACAGAGAACTTATCTCAAGAGGAGAATACTTACATTTCACTGATATCTCATCAACAACCATTACAATGTTCCCTTCTGTGCTTTATAGCAAAGGATGAACCTAAGATCGACTGAAGGAGTAGGTGAAAATTAAATGTATCATTAAACATAACAATGAATGCAAGGCCAAAACCCATTCTGCTTGAATGCTGTGTATTTAATCTCTGCCATCTCTTTATGTAGGAGTGATCTTCTTTGGATTTACCTTTACTTCAGAACTGACATCGGATGCATTCTGACTGCCATACTTTGTTGTACTTGAGGGGAATAAACAAATGGTAAACAACTTCTGAAAAGATCTGCTTCATAAATGTCTGACTGTTTTTGAGCTTCAGTTAGGGTATAAATTACTTCAAAGACATTCTTTTACTGTGCAGAGGACCTTTTGGATGGATCCTCGGGGTCTTCAAACTGCTGTTGTGCATTCTAAACTTGTGATTAGGGCTTAGGATCTTCATTAGTTTGCCTTATTCTCTCTGCTCCGTATTGGGACACTCCGCTGCTTCAATTCCATCTCTGGCAGGTTAGCTCGGGTTTTAATGGTGATGGGAGATTTTCAAAGTTCGAAATCCTACTTTTCTTTAGTGCAAATCCCATCAGCCGCTTTCCTTGACAATTCTATAGCAGCGCCGGCCCTAGGATTTAGTTCTGTCTGCAAAATCCTCCATTAAGATGGTACGACAGAAATATAGAGTCTTTCACCTCTAGCGACCCTGCAAAACAACAAACTGTGAAGAAAACCATGAAGGTGAACGACAGATGAGGTGGATGGAGGTAATGAACGCATTTGGTGACATGGTAGAAGAAACTACAGAGGAAACAGTGAAAACTTGCTCTGGTTGGGGTTGGCGGAACACAGAGCGAAAATGCATTAAAAACATTAAAAAACACGAACTTTGAACGTATTATATGCAAGAGAATGAGAGACTGTATGGGGGGTGTACGGGACGCGCACGTGGAGGTGACATGGCGAGGCGAGGTGACGAGGAACAGTCAACGGAAGACAAACGAACTTGGGCCGTCCATCGGGGTGGAGATCGATGGTTGAGAATGGCAGACGGTGGGCCAACGGGTACGATGATCGGGCGTTAAGCAGGGCACAGGTTCGATGAACAAGCGCTGTTGGATGAGGGCTCCAAGATCTGACGGCCGAGGTGAATTCTGCTGCCCGGCCATCAATCGATCATTAATCCGCGAAATGGGCGATTTTCGAAATAGTACACTCGGACACGCGGCAGGAGGTGAGTGGAATCGCTGGGTGTCCAGGGAAAACCACTCAGCGCCCAACGGTGGTGCGGAAAAAACCACGGCTGTTTATGAACAGTGAAAGCGAGGAAGGGGGGACCACCGCTTCGGGCACACTCCGCGTCGTTGGATCTGGTCTTCATCGGACGGTTGAGATTTGCCGGTTTGAATTCATATATCAGACCCATATATATGTGCATTTAAAAGGTTTTAAATGAAATTTTTTTTTTTTGCGTGGGGGCAGATTCGGGGGGCTAAGCGCCTGATGGATTTAGCGTTGGTCACGGCGCTGGGTCCTGTGGAAGGCGGAAGGGTGCGGGGCTAATGGGGAAGGGGGCTAAGGCCTCATATGTGAATTGTATGGATTTTTACTCATTTTCAATGCAATTTGGGGCCAGCCAGGGGTAACGATAGAGCAATGAAGGGTAGAAAAGGCCAAAATAGGGGCAGAGAAATGATTTCAAGGGGGTTTCGAGGCATTTAAGCATAAGGAAGGGGGGATTTTGACAAAGGGAAAACAGAGGTTGAGATGGGGAAGTTTGCAGGATATAGAGGTAAAAAGGCCCCTTTTGAGGAATAGATCAGCAGAGAGGATGTATATTAGGTCTGGGACAGAGAGAGTCCAAGGAGGATGAATTTTCAGGGGAAAGGGATTCCTTGGAGGCTCCATAACAATCTAGCCCCCAGCTTGCTTGTCGAGAATTCCATAGGGGGGCTAACAGTATTCATTAATAATTCTCTTTGGGATTTTTCTAATTTCTTTCTCAGGCACACTACTTCTTCTTCCAATTTCTCTTGCTTTTGAATTTTATCCTTTATTTGCTTAAGTAGAGTGTCTTCTACTTTTCTTGCTTCTTCAAGTTGTGTCTTTAGGCCAACAATTTCTTTCTTATCTTCATATTCTTTCTCATCACATATTTGCACCAATTTCTTTAGGTCTTTGTTTTCATTCTTCAATCTTCCTATTTCAGTCAAGGCAATGTCATGTTTGGTTTGTTCTTTCACTATAATTTCTTCATGGAACTTACTTCCATTCACACTATTAGGTACCTCATTTGATTCAACATTTTCCTTTTGACATGAAGTTTTCTTCTTCTTGATTCTCTTCTCCTTCTTGACAATGCAACCCCTAGTGTCTACTTCATGCATGAAATGCAATCTATCCCAGATTTCTTTTGTAGAGGTTAGATCCATTATTAAGTCAAGATCCTTGTTATGAAGACTGTTATATATCACACATTTTTCCTTGGCATTCCACTATTCTTCTTGCAAAGAGGTAGAGTCTGTGCAATAACCATCACATAAAAGCTTCCATACCTCAGGTTCATAAGCCATTAAATCTATTTTAACCTTATCTCTCCATTTAGGAAAGTTTTTTGTATTTAGCACGGGTAAATTTTGATAGTCCATGACTCAACCAGATCTCCTTCAAGCTATTAGGCTTACACCAAAGGAACCCTCTCTGATACCAACTATTGAACCCTTAGTTAAACTAAGAGGGGGGGTGAATCAGTTTAACACATTCATGGACTTTTAAAACTTTCCTTTAAACTTATTTACACCTTCATTTCATGATCAACTTATTACATAATGTAACAAAAATATTAATATGTGAGAAGCAAGTATTAAGCAGATTAGATACACCATATCAGCACATAAACATCATGCACATAGACAACAAATATAAGTGGAAACACATAAGGGAGAAAACCACATCTTATTATTGTTATGATGCAAAGGCAAGCTCCAAATCCCTCTCACCACTAATTTTCTGTAGGCTCCAATCTACAGGAGGCTACTACCTCAATACTGCAAGCTACAACTTGCAAGGAAGCTCCAACTCCCATCTATTCTATGCAGGCTACAACCTACAGGAGGCTCCTACCTTAGCCAGCTACAACTAACATATATCAAGCTACAACTTGATATGGAAGCACCAAATTCCTCACTCTTTCATAAACAACACATGCTGATTTACTTGGATATCAGCTCTGTTTTCCTCCTTCGTCACTGCTGTCCTCCAGCTTTCATATATGCCTTATATCATCTCTGGATCTTCACAGCTTCTCTATCTGCTCCACCTTTTCCTTACACTTCTCAGACCCCTTTCTCCATTATCTAACCTCTCTATGCATATGTTTTTAACATTATTTATGGAGATCACCTCATAACTGTTTGCATTCCATAGAGAATTCGAAATGAACAACCATGATTCTTTGCCTTCCACCTTCTCATTTCTTTTTCATCTCGTTCAAAAGAATATAGTAATATGTACATATTTCAGTTTTACAGTGGAGTTTTGTTTGCCTACGGAGACTTGCCTTTGCATCACAAACAATATAAAATTAATTAAAACATTTACATTTACATTTGAAACAGATATATCTCATTCAACCCTTTTAGTTCTTGGCTCACTGTATGTTTGTCTTTTCTGCTGCTGCAGTGTAACAGTTCTGCATACTCTCCTGCTTTCTATGCATGTACCCCTGCCAAACCCACATTCTCCAAGTTCATTGTGCATATAAAAATGCATCCCAAATTTTTCTCCAACCAAACTCAAATCTAGGCAACCTTGAAAATTTAATGCCGAAGTTTTTATATCTCAAATCCCAGATTTGAGATATTAAAATAAAATTCTTATGGTTTTAAAGCCACCTCTCAATCCAACTCAAATTCCAAATCTGGAAATTCAAATTAGTGCTAAATTTTTTCCATCAAAGGTTAAAATCTCTGTTATAACCCAGTAATGCAAATTCACTTGCGGAAGCTTCTTTCAATAAACTTGATGGTTTATAAAAGGCAACAATACCAACTTCGGATGCGAAAGTTTCATTATTAAATCAATGATTGTGAAACCATATATATACATAAATACCCAATAATCGACTTCAGTTTTAAGGTGTACAAGCCAAATGACCCTTAGAAATACTCACGACCACTCACTTTTCCCCATATAGCAATTCGAATTTTATGTTCGATCAACTCAAGTTTATATATGTGCTCTTTGCCTTTTAAAACCTACCAAGCTTGACCTTGGTTAATTAACAACAACGCATATAAACATTATACATTCAACATCAACAACCTTCACGACATTAAATTAGAATGCCACCACATAATTAATATTCAACCATACATAAATTCAGACTTTGGTTAAAACCCAATGCCGACATAAAATAACAATTGGGGCCCACAATTGTCCTTACCTTGGCTAATTGTCGAATGGATCGGATGGTCCAAATTTCATCACATTCCAAACCTCAATTGAACGCTCATCCGACGATCATCGCGCAACACAACTGCACACTTCATAATCCCTCAAAATCACTCAATAAAAGTGGTTTTTAAATACCACTTAACGCCATGTGTCGAGCAACGGGTGATATTGCGTTCCAAAAGGTTAAAAAACTTACCACTCTTGAGACCATATGATACTGCTATTTTAGATTCACCAAAACCACCTCTACTATTTAACGCTCTAATTACACTTCATCTTCATGGTTCCACCTTTCAACAGGTTCATTCTATATTCGAACAGGTTTATGAAAACCCTCTGCGCCTTTCGCTTAAAAAATCCACTTCTTACTTCGACAACCAGGAATCTCTACTATAGTCTCAACTTCGATTACAAAAAGTCTCTTTCCAACCAATATGGTCGCGGTTCCTTTACACAGATCATTATGGGTTCCACTAATGGCGGTTCCAATTCTAACTGAACATTAGAATGAAAACTCCGTCGAGCTATGGAGTATAACTCTACATAACAATTATATGTCCACTGTACTTTGTTCCATCAAATATTCAACCCGCAACTTAAACTCTGTTACTTGCTTCCACTGTTCCCAAACTGTGCTTTAGAAGTTCCAACCTTCCACCCGATTTATGGTTCCACTTCTCCTTGCGTTAATTTCTATTCATCGATGTTGCTATACCTTCGCTCCATTTTATCTAAGTTCGCTTCAACAACCATCGATTCTGTATTCTCTTATCCCAATCCTAACCTAGAATTGTTATTCAATTGGATGTACTTTTTATACATACAATCCAGTTTCAGCATTTCATCAATCCACCAATTCTTGGCTATTTTAGTTTGAATGCTATTCAAATTCCCTTCTGCATCATCGATCCTTGTAGTGATCGATGACTACAATTTCCTTAATCTTCTTCAGAAATTCATATAACCATTATTCCACACTTCACTCTAAATCAATATTAACCAAAGGCTTCTTGTCTTGACCAGATCTTCAAATCAAATGGCCCTTTTCAACTGCCCGTAGGCTTACAGGAACAAACCCCTGTTTTCCCAAACTGAAGCACTCACACACTCTGCAGATCTCTAAAGACCCCGAACCTTTATTTTCTTTAGCGCAACTCCCTCCTGAGCTTGTTCTATATAAGATCTTTGGCCCTTGTTATATCTTGCAACTCTGATACCTCTCTGCTTCTACTGTTCCTCTGCCTTTGTTTCTTAGGTGTTACCTTTGCTGCCTCATCTGCCTCTCCTCCTTGTCTTCCTTGCTTCTTTTCTACCTATGCTGATAATCTAATGCTGCTCCTTGCCTTTCTGTTGCTCCTCTTCCTCTCTTTTATGCTTTCTTAATACATAATTTCCTGATCTGCTCCTTTTCTTTATTGTTGGTTCTTCTCTGCTCCTTTGTGCTCCTTTGCCATCAATGACAATTTTTCCAACAATATGAATGTGGAAAAATGTGATTATGAATGTACCCCCCCCCAACTGATGGTATTGGAAATTTTATGAAATGAGGAAAATAAGTGTTTTTCCAAAAATTATCATTCTAGCTTTTCAAAGAATTCTATGGTAAAAAGTTAGAAACTGACATACCTTAACTTACCCTTTGGAAATAGATGAGCTGCATGTGGGGTGGCTACAAAATTCTAATCATAATATTCTTCATGTGGTTGTACAAATTATGGATAAAAGAGTCAAGATGACTTTTTATTGCTTCTACTAAAACTATTGAATTTGCTGCAAAATGATGTTGATTCTACAACTGTCCTATGATTATGCAGTTGTAGAATGTTGCTAATCTGTTGTGGCTACATATCTTCTTCATTTGCTTCAAAATACTGAAAATGATAGTCTTCATGTCTTCAAAACTCATTGGAATAATTCCTGCTATGTGAATAGATGTCCCGATGTCAAACATAGCAGGAAATTGTTGACTTAGTGGCCATTAATGGATGCCACTAGTCAACACGAGAACTCTCCCCATTGATGACAATGAGAGTCAAGATGCCCAAACACGTCTTGCTAGGTACGAATAATTTTTTTGTTGTTGAGTACCTAGAAGATCTAATGAAAACGGGACATTAATGTATTCTCATTATTCATAAGCAAGAAGACTTGCCATTAAGGCATGCAAGCCTCAAGGTGTTTTTGTAAGGACTTTAGACTCAAAGGACTATGGACTCAATAATTTGCATTGAAGAAAGGTTTATTTGTGAAATGAAAAGGATAGGAGAGAGAAAATAGAAATGGAAAATGACAATGGCAATAAGCATGTAAGTGAGCTTATTGCTTTTACTTGTGGGTTAGGAGTAGACAAAGAGTAATGGAAAGTGTATGTGAATAAAAATGAACAACTTAATATTGCTGGGAAAATAATTGTGGCTTGCTTTGAATTGCTTGGTTGGATTTATAATTCAAAAGGGAGGAAAGGTAATGATCTTGATGGATATGGACATGGACTTGTTCTTATGTTTCTCATGAAATTGGTCCTTTGAAGACCAATTGTGCCAACAAATTGGTTTCCTTCAATGATCATTCAATGATCCCAAACCTGCAAAAAAAAATTGACATAAAGAACATAAGTGTGTTAAAAAATATATGGCCAATTCCTCAATGATTCTTACGCAAAAATTTGGATGTCAAATGAAACAGATTAAGGAAAATAAAAGATGTTATATTCATTCCAATTCATGATATTGATAACAATCGATTTTTAAGAAATAACCATGAAAAATAAATCAACTCCCTGTTGTAGGATGACTTCATGCAATGTGCTCAGTAATATGATTGGCTTCTTAATGATTCACTATGTTTTGCAAGTTAAAGCTTCATAGAAAAATACACAGCAACAAAAATTTTAATGCCAAATATTGAGAAATCATCTAAATAATCTTCCAATTGTTCTACAAGTCACTGTCAAATTGAATTGTCATCTGTGCTACAAAATCATGTTGTTAAAAATATTTGAAGCGGTAAAAAAAAAGTACTTGCATTAAAAATTATTTCAATCAAATTTTGCAAGTATTTTTCGCCTTATAAATTGCTTCAATAAATCAATTGTATATGCAAATTTTTTATTTCTCATTTTTTGTTTTATTATATATATATATATATATATATATATATATATATATATATATATATATATATATATATATATATATATATATATATATAATGAGACACATAGGGAATGAGACACATATGTTTCTAAAATCAAATTTATTAAATCAAATTGGATTCTTAGACCACATTCCATGTGGAGCAGAGTTTGTTATTCACTTGAATTATTCTTCTTTCAACTTTCCATGTTTAAACAGTTCAAAACAAATTGTTTTTTCCTCATGCAATCTGCAAAATGGATCTCCGAAGAACCCTAAATTTCTCCCAAATGGCTGTAAAATCCAGCAAATCGCTTGCGAGTTACCTAATTCACCCCGTTCCTGAAAAAACCATGTTTTAGTTTTTCCTAATTCGCCTTGGTTTGCTCAGAAAATGTGTTTTAAAATTGGGTTTTTTTAACAGTTACGCAATTCTGGAAATTTCATTTTCTGGCAATTACTTCTGCAAAAAAAAAAAAAAATTGTTGTGGTTTGATTTTTTTTATTTACAGGTTTTGATGTGTAATGGCTTGTTTCTCACAGAGAAGTTCAGATCGATTTCCCTCATTCCAATTACCTGCAATGGAATCTGCAATCTTATCTTCATCAACATTCTGCAATCTTCTCTTCATCAACAATTTGCAATCTTCTCTTCATTAACAGTCTATTCATCCGATACACCTTCATTGTTTGTCTCTACAACTTTTAAAATTGATTTCTAATAACTGCTACTTGAAGAAGATCGAATATGGAAAAGAGAAGGATCATTTTTTTTTATTGCAGTGCATGGGTCTTTGTATGGATTGAAGGCATGCACATATGCGTAGGGCTAAGCCAAATGCTGGCCTCACACATATGCGTGGGCCTCCTTTCCATGGGCCAAAAAAAAAATAATAATAATTATGTTTTGTTTTTTTTTTTGTTTTTTTTTTTTTAAAAGAAAAATTGTGCACATGCAATTCAATAAATCAGAAAAAGATTGAGAGGATGCAAAAAATTAAAATTTGCAGAACCGATAAAAAAAGGATCATGACTCAAACGATGATTTTCAATAGAATTGTAGTTCAATTTCCAGCAAAACTTTTAACGAATTTTTGAATTTTAATTTTTAAATTGACTGATCTGATTTTTTTTATCTTCCAAGTCGCAAAAAGGTGCAAGAAGAGAGCATACTAGTCAATGTTGTCAAATAAATTCATATTTTCACACACAAATTTTATTTCAGATGGTGATAAAAAACGAAGTGATTCTTACTGTGTCACTGAAATTTATTCAAAATGAATTAATCAATGTTGATTATTATTTTTTTGAAAACAAAATAAAAAAAATTCTAAAATTCTAACTTTTATTTTTATTTTTCCTATCTATCTAAAAAAACTATATTTTTGTTTTATTTTTAAGTATGTTCATGCTTCCAATGAAGCCATTTACAGATTAGAATTTTTGAAATACTCATATCCCAACTTGAAAAATATACCTCATTGTTTGTAAGGATATGCGAAATAAACTTGATCTTTCCATTTGCCACAAGGATCTCTTGAAGAATTGATGAATTTTGTGGCGCAATCATTTTTTGATACCATTCCTCAATGTAGTCTTTGGGCTGCATTCTAGATCCTCTGTCTATAAATGGTTAGTAAAAAAAACAAAAACAAATAAAATACACTCTAGAATGAAAGCTAGTTCCTATGCACACTTCCTCGGCAACAACGCCAAAATGTTGGGGAAAAAGAATTGCATGTCATTTAATTTGTCAACTCGGGGGTTTCATAAGCTTGTGAAGCATGCGTGCATTGAATGTGCTAGAAATTATCTTTCAATTTAGATCAATTTAACTACAGAATAACGAAAACAAATTCATCTAATATATGAAATCAAATAATGAAAATGAAATTCAACTAACCTATGAAATCAAGTAACGAAAAGAAAGAAAACAAATTCAAAAGAAAATATAGCTCGCAATCACACTTGTAGGAATTGAAATTTTAATCTAAGAAAATATTTCAAAGCATGTAAAGAAAAACAACTAAGCTATGTTCAATCACTCCAACATCCAATATGGAAGTATGATAGAATCACCCTCTTGAGATGATAAGCAACCGATTATACTTTAGTCTTTAAATCTAGGAAAGAAATTAAAGCATGCAAAAGGAAAACTCAATAATTTCATAAGTCAAGGATTCAAGTATTCAGTTTAGAAATATGATAAAATCACCTTCTTTAAGAACACCCAATTATACAATTGAATGAGGATATAGAAAAAACAATGTAAAAGCATGTAAAAGTAAAGCTCAAATGATTGCATAGGTTGAACATTCAATCACCCAATTTGGAAGTATGACAAGTCACCTTCTTGGATTGATCTTTTATTCAATTATACAATGAATTGATAGTTTTATCTAAGAAAGTAAATAATAGAACATGAAAGGAAACTAAATAACTGTGAGTTTTATTGCCTAAAACTTAATCCAATTGGAAAATAGATAAATCTAACCTTTTGAAATGTTTTTAGAAAAGCAAAGGTTACACAGATATTCTAAAACTAATACTAAGAAAGCACATAAAATTTAATCTATAAAAGCAAATAAATTTCACACATTTTAGGCAGCTGATCTAAAAGTATGAGAGATGGTAAATCGGGATGCTCCATATGTAAGCAAAACCAAGTCAAAATGAAGGAACATTCATGAGTAACGTGCCACAATCTAATTATATATTCAAAGCTTGAACATAACTCCAATTCTACACATAATTTGATAGGAGAAATCTTCCCCTATTTATACAAAAATATGAGAATTTATCTCATTAATGAGAGTCCATGAATCTCTCCCTATATCTCTAGAGTTACAATCCAAATAGGAAGTGATAAGGCACATGTCTTCTTAGAGTTACAATACAAATAAGAAATGAGACACATATCCTTATGATCCCATGATCTTCTCTATCCAAATTCGAATTTGGCCTTAGGAGGCCACATAAGAGTCTTTTGGAAGTTTCTTTTTGACCTACACATGGCAACAAACTCATTCCACTTGTTAGGTATAAGTATGTGCATATTATTTTCTACTTTTTAACCATAAATTCACTTAAAAATACTAGGAATTAATAAAGTTTGGAAAAACATAAATGTAACCAATAGTGGTAATGGTAAGGTAAATGTAATGAAATGGAGGTGGAGTGAAAGTGATAATATGGAAATATAAGTGAAAATGTAATGGAAGTAAATGAAAATTTCAAGGCCCAACATCACCTGCAAAACAAAAGCCAACTCTGAGGAAACTTGCAAAACAAGAGCCAACTGTGAGCAAACATGGAAACAAAAGGTTTACATGAAGGCAAACATCGGCTAAGGGAAAATTAGAAGACATTTTACATGCTATTGATAATGAGGAAACTCCCATAGTCCAAGCTAAAGATATAGATGAGGGAGGAAAGAATCTCAAGAAAGCCAAAACAACCAAGAAGTTAGAGTTTGAAGGTGAAGATGCGGGATTCATGTTTCAAACTAGGAAACCAATGACAAGACATGTCAAAAAGGTCTTGGAAAGAAATAAAGAAGCTCAGAAGTTCGGTGACACTATCCAGTTACCACCAAGCATCATTGACCTCTGATCACCTGCAAAAGAAGATCTAGTCATCAAGCAAAAGAAAGGAAAGGAGAAAATCATTGAAGAAACATAGATTGAGGTCCTTAAGGAGCATTTGAAGTTAGCAAACCATGAAATAGTAGTCTTGAAGAAGGAGGAAAGGAAACATAATGTTCAGAATGTGTAGTTTGAGAAAATGAAAGAACTCTAGGAAGAGCAGGTTAATAGTGTGTCAAAGACTGTAGATAACACACAACAATTGATCAAATGGACTCAACCATTGAGAGGAGAGGTGAAGCATATCAGAAAAATGAACCTGAACTTGAAATCTAGGAATAGAAAACTGAAGGACCAAGTCAAAGACCTCCAAGAGTAGTTAGAATTGATCCATGAGGAGTTGGAGAAGAAGAGCTTAAAGATCACTGTGGTTGAAGAGCCCGTAGCTCAACTCATCATTAATGAAGAAGAAACACCTCAAGAGTCTTAAGTTGAGTTTGATTATGTGATAGAAGGCTTATGGCATGTTGAAGACCAATTTTCTACAACTAGAGGTTACCTTTTTGAGACAGGTTTAAAATCTGGAAATTTCACGGTTTTTCACATATTCGTAGCATTTCCTAGGCTTAAAGGCAAGAAAACGTTACGAAAATTTTTGTAGCTATATTTTTTCTTCTAAATCCACTTTTTGCAGCTTTCAAGGAGGTAAAATGGTATTCATGATATTTCATGTCGTGATGGACACCATGGAACAACAAAGAAGTAGAAATTTTGAAGGTAAAGGTCATTTTTTGGACGCTACAAAAGCTCGCTACAAAACTGTCATGTTTTCATAGCAAGCTGTGTTTGAAGGTTTCTGAGCTGTTTAAAAGCAATTTTGGATAGGGGGACACATCCAACAGGTCAAGGGACCTTACCACTAGACATTTATGACTTGAAGACAATGCAGTAAAGATAACTCATCAGTTAAAGTTTTCATTGAAGATAAGGATCCTGCTTTCCTGAAAAATAGGGTTTGGTTCCATATATTTAGGAGGGTCTTTAATATGTCAAATAGTGATGAATCAGGTCATAGCCTATTCAAACATGTGATGCTTATTTTTCATTGATATTTAACTGTTTTAAAGATAAGATAAAATGATGTAATAAATAGGAGTTTGAGTCCTATTAGGAAAAGGTCATCTTTAGAGTGTAGCTGTCATTTTCTTATTAAAAGACATGGTTTCTGTTAGATAAGGTGTCATAGGAAGAGTTCGATGAATCTAGCCTAGAGGCAGATCATCCTTGCTATAAGAATGTCTATTAAAAGGAAAATTATCAAATTTTTAAAGGGTTGGAGTTTTTTTGCACCATACTGCTGCTTTATGTAATTTGACTATATCAGTAATACATAGGACTTCTTCTTGACAAACCTGATATTCTCATGGAGTTTTTAATTTCTTTTTGATCTATATCTTTATGTGTACCACTTGTAGTATATTTCATCTTTATTAGTCAGAATTCATATGTTTATACTCTGACTTCCTTTATTGATGAAATTATTGTGTTGCCCTATGTTCTATGTGTGATTTTCCTTTGTTAAATAATCTTATCTCCCTCAGCTTCCATGTCAAGAAACCTTGCCACTGAATCTACTGATGTGTTGACTCCATAAGCCCAATGTTTGCAAGCCTGCATTATTTTCAAACTAGATACACAAAAATCAAGTTACTTTTCAAATAGATTTAGCCATCTAATCCTATCATTATCTAATATCATAAACCCCTTTGAGAGAGCCCTTTCAGACTGAAGAGGCTAAGCTTCATTCAAAAGCCAGTTTGAATCAGTTACATAGAGTTGTTTGATCAACAACCAATCAAGAGCAATTTTGTGATAACAGAGAGAAAGGAAAAAGGAGGATCCAAGAAGAAGATTTGATGAGGAAGGTCCAAGCACTTCCTATCAACAAAAAAGAAAATCGGAGAATCATAGATCTCCTCATAGATCTACTATGCCACTTTATTTGAAAAAGGTGAATGGTATAGAAAGGAAGAAAGAAGAGAACCTAAGACTCATGTGACTATCAGTCTGTATCTTGAAGAGTACATAGCATAGACTAGAGCATTAAAAGAGAGTCTAACTCTCCAAGAATTCTTCGAACTCAAAGAAGAAAGAATATCCTATAACAACAATAGAAGAAAGAGGCACAATAGATTCTATTTGCCTACATTTGATGGATATTCCTCAAGAATTTTTAAGGCTTGGGGGAAAGAGTTAGATGCATTCTTCAGGCTACATCCTGTAGCTGAAAGAGAGGTTGTTTAGATTACAACACTTCATCTTTGTGATGAAGCCAATGATTGGTGGTTTGATCACATGGAGCATGCAAAGGTGACTAAATATTTAGATTTCTTTCACAAGTTGAGAAGGAAGTTTGATGTGAGAAAACTAGAGATGTATCACAAAGAGACATTGCCTAAGGAAACAAAGGAGGATGTCATTCTTGTCACTCTAGACAGGGGGTCACTACATTCACCACCAGCTGTAGAAGTAATTTCATCCGGAGAAGAGACACTTGCAACTTTTCAAGATAGTCTTGAGCTCTTGACACATAGAGTCCCATGCATGATTCATGAGATGCATGAGGAAGAGGAGGAAGATTCCAGCACTGGTACATCAATAGAAGAGTAGCCATCACTCTTACCAACATTTGGAGACACCATTGTCCTGGTTGGAGGAACTCTTGTGTCCTTGCAAGAGGTTCCCACGCATCAGTTGATCCAAGGTATGCAAGAACATTCATCACATATTGTTTCAGTAGATCTTATTGAAAATTATGAGAACCTACCATTAGGGTCAATCGATAACTAAGGGTTAGAACAAAATGCTAATTTGAAGCAGCAAACTATCACAGCGTAGAGGACCCTCGATCTAATCAAGGAGGAAATGAAAAGATATCCCAGTTTGTCATGGATGGGCTACATTCAACCCTTTGAGTTAAAGTGTAGAGTTTCAGAATATGGGATGAGCATGATCCTCTATATAATGTCTGTTTATGAGATCAGCATTATGCCTTGCTTTGAGACAACACATGTATTACCATGCAGATCTACAATGCTGTCACTTAGTAGCAGTGATAATGAAGGAGCCCCATTATTCTTGGAGCATTTTGAAGGTAGCTTCATTCATGAAGCAATGGAGGTAAATATGATAAATGGTAGAAATATTGAGATGAGGAATATTTTCTCCTTTCTATATGACACTTTCTCAATGAGCATCTCACAGCTCAAAGAGAAACTTCTACCTGCAGCAGATCTAGAACCTCACTGGTTTTGGAGGACCATTGATGAGAAGAAAGTCTCATTAAGAGATATCATGGGAGGTTCACTTCAACATATCATGGAGTGCAAAGTTATTCATCAGTTTGAATGGGATGGTATTCTACAATGGGAGGATACCATGTTTTTGCAGAACATCATTCATCATCCACATTGGAATGAGTGGGTGAGGATGATAAGCAAGGGGTTTCATGCCCACTTGAAGATATATGACATGGGCTAGCAAGATGCTTGGTTACGCTGGTTTCTCTTGGGTGAGTTTGGTTACTAACCAAAGGCTCTTATTTCCTTGATCCATGCCTTGAAAAACACTCATGAAATGAATAAGGAGGCATGGTTATGCTGGATGCTCTTGGGTGAGTATGGTTACCACCCAATAGCTCATACTTTCTTGACTCGTGCCTTGTGTATCAATGATATTATCCAGCAAAGAAAGTCATGTTCATTTTGGTTGAGATATTTTTCCATCACATGACATCTCCCATGTTTATGTGTTTTTTATTGATTGTAATATGCCATAATACTCTCGTGATGTGTGATTATGGAGTTTGTTTATATTGGGCTGATATGAAATTCCATATGTCCTTCAATATGTTTCCATTGCTCCATGATTCACATGATGATGTGAAGAGGCAACAAGAGATCTTGTTTTTGTGGCTTTTATTGGGGGACTTTGGTCCAACATACTCCCCTACTTTTCATGATAGTGTTGGAGGATGGCAGTAAGAGGCACTCCTCCGATGACTCTTACTTGGAGATTATGGACACCATACTTGGTATCTTGATGGTGTGGTGTGGCAGCATGGAGCATTGCTGCATTGGCTACTATTGGGAGAATATGGTTTGACATCTTTGTCTACCCATATATCTCTACTTCTTCTTTGGTACAATGTTGGAATGATGCTTAGATCCAACAAGGCCAACAGGGCTAAGGATGGCGGCATGAAAAGCCTCTCTTTACTTCATGTAGCATGGGATGGAGGTATACTTTGTGAGTTGGAGCTTTCCTCGTGGAAAAAACCATCTATATGTATGTATCTCATGTATTTTGAAGGATGTTGGAAAGCTTATGGTTGTCACTTGGAGCTTCATGATTGATGAGGGACATCTAGCTACACAATTAGACATCACTCTAGACATTTTAGAGAGGCAAATTTGGTGTTGGGCATACATAACTCATTGCAGAAAATAGGGAGACCTTCCTTGTGTGGATGTCATTTGGAGGAGGAAAAATTGCTGTAGCATCTATTTTTGTAGTTGCTTGAGGAGAAACAACATTTTGCCAAGGAGGACTGTAATATTCCCAAATTTTCACATGATATTTGGAATATTAGAGTTCTTAATAAACTTAATTAATTAAGTAAATAATATGGTGGAGGGACCCAAAAACCTTAAAGATGAATAAAATCCACTTTTAATGTGTATATTTGGATAATCTAGATCTAGATCTAAAATCATCGAGTAGTGGAGTAGCTCCATTAATGGAGATCATGTCTCATTTATGAGATAGATTATAGAGGATGAAATAGTCAAATAAGATCATAGATCTTAAATGTAAAATCATGAGGATCTTTGATAAGGTCAACTAAGATCATAGTGCATTCAAAGAATATCATAGAGCACTTATGATAAGTTAGTGGAGCAAGTGATGCATTTAATGCACACATGATGGAGACAATGATCACCCCATGTGAACATGATTGATGACATGGAGAAACAACGCAGTCAACCATGGAGACTTATGTCCACATGTACAACGTATTTTTGGAGTGGGCCTAGGCTATGGAAGGCTCATATCTATATAATGAAGGTGAAGGCACAATAGAAGGCATGATTTGGATTATTCATTTCTTGATCTGTTTAGATCTAGATTTGTCTTAGGAAAATTCTATGCATTCTTGAGTTGTTTAGCTAAGTTTTCAGTGTTTATTAGCACAAGGTGTTCCCGAGCGGGATCCCACCTCTTCCCTTGAGTGATATCTAAGAAAGAGGGTTGTACTACATTCCTTATCAGGAATTGGTGCCATCTTCAGGAGGTTATTTCTATCATTCAACTAGGAAACCAGTGGAGGATTCATCCTACCACTTTGTTCTTCACATTCATTCTTCCAGGAGAAACATATCTATATCTCGCATTCAGGCCATTGGGTTTTACCTCCATGCAACAGCAGTCCCTTCAAGGATTGCATAGTCCAATCCCGTAGATATATTGGATGAAATAATTTTCCAGTATTTCAGCTGGAAATCCTATGAGGGATCATATCCTCACATTGGATCTATTGTTTCCATCACTCAGGAGCTTATTTGACACATCTAACAGTAGGTTATTGAGCCTCCCTCTCTGACAGCGAGTTTTCTGAAGTTGTTGTTCATCTAGTAGCTATTTTTAGTGGAGGATATTGGAGGAGCTAGATATTAATATTTTAGCCCAAGGATCTAGAGAAGGGATCAACCCTTCTTGCATAGATCTGATTGTGCATCATTGTAGCCTTCATATCATCAGATTATGCAGCAAATATGCATACTCAATAGTATATTGGTGAAGCCCTAAGAGGGTGGTTTTCTTAGATTGAAAGATATGAGAAACCCTTTATGGGTTATCTTGGGTATCCATCATAGAGCCCAGATCTACATTTTTAGCATCATCAGAGCTCCCAAACTTCCTAGATTTGATTTTATATCTTTTGGCAGTTCCTGTTTCCCAGCAGGGACAGTGCAGTTTTCCTTCCAGCAGTTACGCATTCCCTCTTATGGTATCATTGCAGGGTCATTCTAGGCCATCCCTTTGGCTTGAGTGTCTCATATTTTGAGCACTGCTTTACTTGCTTTTTCACTGTAATATCCCAAAATGGGGATGCAGCAATACATGAACACAATAATGGAAATAGAAATGATAAATCAACTCATGAAATGTGAGAAGAACATATAGCCATCATATTAGTATTATACCTGCAAATGTATACAAGGTCTTGAGGAAAGAGTCACTCAAGATAGGCAAAATCATCCTCAAGAAACATTTACATGAAATATAAGATCACTGCTACACAATAAGTGTCCAAGGCTATGACAACATAGTTTTATTAGATACAACTGCTACTAGAGAATGTAAATACATAAATCTACAAATTTATGGCTCATATAATGCTGGGAGTGAAGATATAGACTCAAAAAAACAATTCCAAGACAATCTGGAAAGGATTTCCTGAAATATGCAAAAAGTACAAAATGCTAGAGTGCAGTCTTAGGGTTGAGTAGCAATTGCAACTCAATAACTGGATGAAGATGATTGTAGATGATACATGTGGTGAATAAATCTCAACCAATGGATCCTTCAGGTGAAATTCTGATCCAATCACTGAATATCTCACCCTCCGATCAAACCCTGCAACCCCTCACTGCAAGTCCTCACTGAAATAACGTAGTCAAAGAGAGGGATTGTGCTGTAGGTGATGGAAAATATTTTGGCCAAGTGCCAAGATGTGAAATCATCTCCAGAATATTCCTCACTGAACTCCCAAAGGAAATAAATCTTCCTCCTCTAAAAAACAAGCTCCAGAAGTGGTGTTCTCAACCCTCCACTGCAACACCCTGCAACACAGCCCAACTCTAAACAGAAACTGCATTGTAGCTGAAGGAGGTAGCTTGGCCTCAAGCCTAGATGTGGATAAATGAAGTACAAGCTCCCTCAAGAGGCCTCTCTTGAAAGGAGAAGTAATTCCTAAACATGAATGCCTTGTGCTAAGTAGCACAACAATCTCAACTAAACAACTGAAGAATGCACAATAGTCACACAGACCACAAAATAAATAATCCATATCGTAAGCTCCAATGGCTGCCTTTCCTTCCTTATAAACAAGTGGAAGACTTCTCACCTTGGGTCCCACTCATTATGGTTTCCTCCATCAAGGAATCTTCCTCCCACTATCACTGTGCTGTCTCCATAGATGATCTCCACCTTCCATTCCAGCATTGTTGACTTGGTCAAACTTGACCTTGTCCACATGTAATTGCCCCTGTTCACACATGAGGGTGTAAAATCCAGCTATTATAATGATCCCTTTTCACATCATGATGGATTTTATTCCTATTTTAGAAATGTATGGGCCTCCTTACCCATTTATTCATCTCCTAGGTGATAAAAGAAAAAATCAATATTCCAATTAGCTGCATGCTAATTTTGGAATATTACAGTCTTCCCCTCCCAAATGTTTCTTGTCCTCAAGAAACTGCAAGGATAGAACTGAAGAACCTCCACCCCTCCTCCTGTATCATCCTCATATAGTAAGCTCCTCCAAGGAATAAGATGTTGTCTCATCAATAACTCTCCATATTTCCCCTCCCAAGTATGCAAGCTAGCTAAATAGCTATCATCATGAAGAAGAAGAGTATTCAAAGAGACATAAAGGTGTTGTCTAGAGGTCCCTTTGAGGCATGGGATCTGAAATGCATTTGGAACCAACATTCCCATGTGGATCCTCCATCCCCAAGCTATCATCCATACATAATGAGTTACCTCCCAACATGGCAACTCCTGAAATTTACCTCCACCTGTAGCTCCTGTAGAATAGGTGGGTTGCATAGCTGAACATGGTAGACAAAATAGCCTACCCCTTGTTTTCCATCTGTCCACCTATGATAGAGTAGTTGCTGATCTTGGGCTGCAATAATGTTGCCCTCAAGTGGCAATAAGAAGACTGGATCTCCAAAGATCTTCTCTCAACCGTTATGAATCATGCTGGCTCAAACCATCCCATATATGATGAATAGGTAATCACCACCATATGGCATCAAAATGAGATGAATACTAAATTTTTAATGTAGTTTTTGAAGGTACCAACAGTTTCCCAAGTAGTCACAGTGCAGTTTTCCTAATTGTTGTTTCAAAAAATAACATGGCAAGTTGTTTCTTGACAAATTTCTAGTTATGTATGTCATCACATCTACTAGTGAATATCAAATGGCTTGGTACATCAACTGAGAATACATGAAATAATAAAACACTTTCCAAAGGCCACAAAAAATATGGTTTTCTCCATCATAAAATTTGGCCCAAAATTTACCATGGAGCCTAATGAGAAGTTTGCCCTCTTGTGGAGCAATGCACTATATAGAAATGGTAAGAGTATGAAAATACTATGTTATATAATCAATAAATGCAAAGTTCTTACCATGTATTGGAAGTAAGATGATACATATATCCATGAACGAGTCCTCCATAATGTTATGACATACTCCCATGAAGAGGAATGAACTATATGCTACATGAAGATCTTCCTTCTTAGGCTTGGAAATCCAAGTTAAGAAAATCATATCTCTGTAATAGATGTCTCCATCCACTACTCCATCACTCTCACCTCCTCATTTTCCACCAAGTGCATCATATGTGAAGTGATCCTGGGGACACTCCATCAATACACCCAAGCTGCCAAGTGATAGCATTGTTGGCCTTTGTAAATAGGCTCCTGCCAACTCATAGCTCCATTCTTTGACATATTCATTGTCAAAGTCATCTCCCACAATGTTGCTATATATAGGAAATTACCTTCAAAGTGGAAGTGCCTCCTGATCATCCAAGGCTAAGGAGTAGCCCCTTTGCACCATGATAGTGCCATCATCTACCCCTGCAACATCATGCCAAGTATGGGAGAAAATCTGCCCATGCTCTCCTGAGAGCAACCAAAGCAAAAATAGTTCTTGCTGCCTCCTCACACCTCCATCATATAAATCATGTGGTGAAAACATAATGATTGATATGAATAATGTCATATCAGCACAATGCATCCATACTCCTTGCTACCATATGATGCAAGTGCCCTACCAAATTTCCTCCACCCACTTACCCTTTGAAAGAGGATATGTCACATGATGGCAAAACTCCTTCAAGAGTAGCCAACGCAGCCAAGCCTCCTGCTGCCAAATGTCATAGATTTTCAAGTAGCTTTCCAACCTCTTGCTCACCATTCACACCCATTCATCCAAATGTGGGTGCCTCCCATCATGCTCTACCTTGGTACTCTTCCAATGAAGACTACCATCCTCCCAAATTAGATTTATCCTCTTGAATTTCATGGGATTTTGAAATGCAATTCCTTGGAGATCTCCTAGAGAAGATCTCACACCAATAACCATCTTGAATCCATAGAGATCCAAGTGTGCTGGAGGAAAAACCTCATCATTGCTACTTAATGACAGTGTTGTTAATCTCCTCAATGATGTATTTGCTGTCTCATGCTCCAACTCAAGGATGAACATAGATTTTTGCATAGGATTGTTCTGGACAAGGTCCATCCTATCCTCCAAAAATCCACACCCCATCCTCGAGTGTTTTGTGCAACTCAAAAATGGTACAGTAGGATGATGGTTCACACCTTCCTTGAACAATTCAAGGTTGCACAACGCAGTGCAATTCTTTTGTTCCAAATAAGCAGTATGCAATGGTATACATCCCTCCATGAGATTTGCTGAATCAATAGGAAATGGAAACTTAGGCATACCTTGGTGAAATTTGGGAACATCTTGTATTGTTGCAATAATTCCTTCCTCAAATGTGATAGTTCCTCCAACTTCTGGTGGTGTTGGCTGCTTCTTCATATTTTTATCAGCGCTGGTACAAGCCTCCTCCAATGGTGGTGAGGGCTCCTCCTCCTCTAATTTCTCCTTGCCAAATTTTTTAATCAACCTTTGAGTAAATTCTACAAAATTAGTCACCTTTGCATGACTCAGATGGCTGAACCACCAAATTTTTTCTTCACCTT
The DNA here is from genome assembly GCA_034641835.2 of Pinus albicaulis. Classification (NCBI taxonomy): domain Eukaryota; kingdom Viridiplantae; phylum Streptophyta; class Pinopsida; order Pinales; family Pinaceae; genus Pinus; species Pinus albicaulis. The sequence continues at coordinate 1,371,094,803 of CM076579.1, read as the reverse complement.
CAAGGTGTAGCACTGCAATATCTACAACCTCTCTTTTTTCCATTGGATGTAGTAGGAAGAATGCATCTAGCTTCTTTGCCCAAGCCCTTGTTGTAGATGACCCATCAAAAGTAGAAAATAGGAACATATTTCCCTTGATTCTCCCTTTACTGCAAGGTCTCCTTTCTTCCTCTAGCTGAATGACCTATGGTAAAGCTAGAGTATCCTTGAAGGCTATAGGTTTAGATTCATACTCAACAAGGTATTCACTTAGAATCTTGTGATCAAAGTGTCCTTCATATTTCTGCAATTTGTCTTCTTTTTCAAAAGGAAAGGGTATAGTCCCACTGCTTCTTTCTTCTCTTATTTGATTGACCTACTTGTTGAGGTCATTTCTAGATCTGAAAAGAGATGAGATAAAATCATTCTCTCCATCATTTTGATCTTCCACTTTGTCTTCTTATTCTTCTGATAGCATAATGGTTGAGATCCACAGGCCGAACCAAGATTATGTTCTGATACCACTGTGATATCCCAAAATGGGGATGCAGCAATACATCAACACAATAATGGAAATAGCAGTGATAAATCAACTCATGAAATGTGAGAAGAACATACAGCCATCATATTAGTATTATAGCAACAAATTTATACAAGATCTTGAGGAAATAGTCACTCAAGATAGGCAAAATAAGCCTCAAGAAACATATACATGAAATATAAGATCACTGCTACATAATAAGTGTCCAAGGCTATGAAAACATAGTTTTATTAGATACAACTTCTGCTTGAGAATTTAAATACATATATCTACAAATTTATGGCTCATACAATGTTGGGAGTGAAGATATAGACTCCCAAAAACAATTCCAAGACAATTCGAAAAGGATTTCCTGAAATATACAAAAGTACAAAATGCCAGAGTGAAACCCTAGGGCTGAGTAGCAGCTGCAACTCAATAAATAGATGAAGATGGTTGTAGATGATACATGTGATGAATAAATATCATCCAATGGATCCTTCAGGTGAAAGTCTGATCCAATCACTGAAGATCTCACCCTCCGATCAAACCCTGCAACCCCTCATTGCAAGTCCTCACTGAAATAACACAGTCAAAGAGAGGGATTGCACTAATGGTGATGGAAAATATGTTGGCCAAGTGTGAAGATGTGAAATAAGCTCTAGAATCTTCCTCATTGATCTCCCAAAGGAAAGAAAGCTTCCTCCTTTGAAAAACAAGCTCTGGAAGTGGTGTTCTCAACCCTCCACTGCAACACCCTGCAACACAACCTAGATCTAAACAAAAACTACACTGTAGCTGAAGGAGGTAGCTTGGCCTCAAGCCTGGATGTGGAGAAATGAAGTACAAGCTCCATCAAGAGGCCTCTCTTGAAAGGAGAGTGAATTCCTAAATAGGAATGCCTTGTGCTGAGCAGTACATCAATCTCAACTAAACAACTGAAGAATGCACAATAGTTACACAGACCACAAAATCAATAATCCATATCATAAGCTCCTATGGCTGCCTTGCCCTCCATATAAACAAGTGGAAACCTTCTCACCTTGGGTCCCACTCATTAGGGTTTCCTCCACCAAGGAATATTCCTCCTACTATCACTGTGTTGTCTCCATAGATGATCTCCACCTTCCATTCTAGCGTTGTTGACTTGGTCAAACTTGACCTTGTCCACATGTAATTTCCCCTGTTCACACATGAGGGTGTGAAATCCAGCTATTATAATGATCCATTTTCACATCATGAGGGATTTTATTCCTATTTTAGAAAGGTATGGGCCTCCTTACCCATTTATTCATCTCCTAGGTGACAAAAGCAAAAATCAATATTCCAATTAGTTGCATGATAATTTTGGAATATTACATTCACCTCTCATATAATAAAATGGCTCAGCTATTTCTGTGTATTATGATGTGTATATATATTTCTTGTTTACTTTGTTGTAGTTCTTATATTGTGTTTCAGTATTACTACATTCTCCCTTTTGGGATATTACACAAATAGGTTATATTTTCACTGAAAGATTCAATTTCACTAAAGTTATTTATTCTTAGATGAAATCTCATCTTATAAAGCATGGTTATTCTATTATCAGTCAAGAAAAGAATATTTAATATAGTAAATACTCTTTTATAGGGAAGCAATCTTAAAACTCAAAAAATTATCATCCAGAATCCTCAAAAGAACCAATGATTTACCCCATCCAGGAAAACTTATCAATTTTTAGAAAGAAATTCAAAAATTATGCTAAAAAGAATAAAATATAATAAGTCTCATCACAAGCTTGTTTACCATGTTCATAGGGAAATAGTTGAACTGACATTACCAATAATGCCTACCAAAACAAGGTAATGACTTGATATTATATCAAGAGGAAAAGGGGTCTCATCAAGAGCCAACTTGATCAGTTTAATTACAACCAGTGAATGGCATTGTCAATATTTGGTTACCAAGCCAAGACAATGGCTTTTAAGTAAATAAAATTAAAATAGAAAAATATCTACAAAAAAGAAAAGCAAGTTTCAAAAAATATCAAGTATATAAAGTTGGAATTTATTTTTGAAGATTATAAGAAAGACTGGATCGGACAATGAATCATTGTTGGGTATGTTGGGGTACCTGTGTTTTGGTAGATTGGCTAACCAAAAGACAAGACAACATCAAAACCGCTTTGGCATCTCAATATCTAGCCCTCCTAGATCCAGAGAGGGATCTCTCTATAAAGGTTAGGAATAATGTATCTTTAAAGTTCAATTTAAGGTCTTAGGCTAGTTATGATGTGCAGGGTTGTTTTTTTTGTTGTTTGGTTGGAAAAATGTGTTTCATGTGGTATAGATAAAGCATGGGAATCTACAAGCCATTGGGCAATGGAGTCATGTGAAAGTCCCAAAAGTTTTGACTGAGAAGGAAGGGAAACCAGAGGGAAAATCTAACTTGGTTAAGGATCTGTTGAATAATATAGGTGAAATGGGATGAACATGAAGGACTAAGAGTGAAAACAAGCTAAACCCTTTCACAATGGCTTAAAAGATTCGGGGAACGCCCTATTTCCTCCAATAAGCTCACTGCTTTGGACTTAATCAATATAAACACTCAAAGGAAAGAGAAATGTAGAGTAAACCCTCTTTAATAAATTATAGGATTCGGGGAACGCCCTATTTCCTCCTACAATTTTACTGCTGAAGGCTCAATCAACAGAGACATACAATTGCATTCAAAGAAGAGGGAACGCCTTAGACAACTAGAAGTGCAATTATAGGGACCTTTAACACAACAATCACAACAAAGAATAGAGGGTATGTTTGAAACAAGTTCCTCTGTCAAACTGCAAGCATTAATAATTAAAGGGAGTTTTCAGATACAATATTCAGTGGTAAAGAAAGAGGGAATGCCTAAACATTCTTTATCAGAACCGAATTAACCGTTTCTGAAATGAAACAAATTGAATATTCAAGAGCGTTATTAGACTATCCTGTCATGTTCAGTAGCAGAAAACATATAAACAATGAAGGATAAACAGGTCAGAGGTGCTTCTAAGGTACATTTCTATGCGTAAACTTTTTATCCTACTGTAAGTCAAAGCATAATGGAATAGAGTGATAAACGGGAAATAACATTAACAATAGAGATTACTTCACCATAACCAGGTTCAGGGATCCAATGGTCCAACCTCCTTCATCAACAAAAACACAGAGACTTCCACACTCTTTCAGAACACCAATGCTTCTTCAAAGCAACAATATGTATTACTTTAGAATTCACAAATGCCAACCTTTTACAATGAGACTCCGAAGAGTCTTTATAGGAAAAATGAGGAAAAGTAGGTGAGGAAATTTTTAAATGATCATTCAGATATAGGAGAGAGCATTCGAATGCTCCATGCTGTGTCATAAACATAAAATTAAATTTAGAAATGATTAATAACTTTATAGCTCATTGAGACCAGTTTGATATGACAGAAATCACGCACAGGGTGTCCCTGAGAGGAAAAACCATCTGGAATGGTACTGTTATCTTCTTGGTGTGAGTTAAGTGAAGAATGGGCTATGAGGACACCCATACTTCTAAATAACTGCTTCTAACAGTTCATAGTAGCTCCCTGGTGTAATAACTGCTTGGCAGGCCTTTGAGCGTGGAGATGGGCTACGTCTGTGTCAGTCAACATTTTGCACTAATAACTGCTCTGTCTCTTTGTATTTCAACCTGTTTTAACTCTTTTTATGTTTTAGCTTTGCTTGATTGCTCAATCCGCTTCTGTATTGATACCCTTTGACGTTGTTTTGTGGCCCTGAGATTGCCATCTGAACCTTTGTGTCACCTCCATGACTGTAAAACATTAATTCCTTCATCGGCCATTAAAAAAACAACAAACATATGATAAACATGTTAAGAAATCCATGCAGGCTTGGTTAGACTACTTGCAGAGGCTCTGGGGTGGCGGAGGAATAGTGAGGAAGAATGTTATTGCAATAGAAAATGGATGAAAAACTTGGCAGAGCAACTAACCAGGTGCTTTGGAGTTTTGGGCGCGAGGATGCACGTGGACCGTTAGATCAGGATGATCAACGGTGGAGATTGGTTAATGAAGTCATTTGGGAGATTGGTGAAATGGTAGGTGAATGAAACAACGATATAACATGAACTGTTCGATCAGGATGATGTACTGCTGTGATTTAAAGTGAAAATGACGTTGCGGGGAAGGGTAAGTGGTATGGCGGAAAACCAGCAGCGGTTTTCACAAAATGAAATGGGGGGGAAGCGATTTTAAATTTTGGAACGCGATATAGGTAAGCGTTCAACATGTGGATTTCTGAAACCACTTTTATCGCGTAAAAGTTGCGTACTGTGGGAAGGACTCAAAAATTACACGAAAATGATCACCGGCTGTTGGATTGGAGGCTCCAGATTCAACGGTACGGGTTGAACATGATGGATGAAGAGATGCGGGGTGAAATACATGCGGGGCCCATGGTGGAGAAGGCTTCATGATGTAATATCCAGGTTTAAATAGAATAGGCAAAGAAAATGACCTTTAGTGTTAAAGTGAAAAAACTTACGCATGGGCAAATACAAAGGAAAAAGGGGAAATGAGAGGAAGCGGGGGTGTTGGTGGTGGGACCGGGAGTACAGAGGAAAGATCGGCAGGTTAAATGTGGGCCATCGGATCATGATAGAGATCAACGTCAGAGATTAAATATGGGTCGATGATGACTGAACGGAGCACGATGCTATCTTAGCCGTCAGTTCTTGTGGATTCGACAACTGGGATTAAATCGGGAATCGGCATCGGAGGATACAAGGAAAATGGACTAAGCCTTTGTGTTTTGCCGATGCGATGGAGCGATGCGACGTGAGCCGTCCAATATGAAGAGAGATCGATGGTGGAGATTAAATCAAAGGTCGGGATGGTGGAGGCTTATGTGATAGAAGGGCGCGATGTGATGAAACGCTGGCCATTGGATCTGGAGGAATGAATGGCTGGGATTTAATCGGGGATCGCACATCGGAGGTGAAAAAGCGAACGGGACTTTGGATTTGCGATGTGCGATTAAGCGCTAGTCGTCATATTAGACAAGAGATCAATGGTCAGGATTGAATCAGATGGTGTAATGATGGAGGACTATGGGCGGAGCAAGATTGAATCCTGGACGTTGGTTCTTGTGGATTCAATGGTCAGGATTAAGTCGGAGAATCGGAGTGATGAGTGAGACGAAGAACCAATGGAGCGATGCAATGGAGCACTGGCCGTTGGATCTTAAAAGACCGACGGTGGAGATCTAATCAGTGACCAATGGAAAAGTGAAAAAGGGAAAGGAACATGTGACGCGTGATGGAATCCTGGCTGTTGGTTCTTGTGGATTCAACGGTCAGGATTAAATCAGCGATCGGAGGAGAAGGGGTCATCGCATCGGAATATTTTGGAAGAACAAAAGGAAAAATTGGGAACGAGAAGCTCCAATTGCGATTAGCGATAAGGGCCAGCGCCTGGTTATGGCTCCGGGTTACATGCGGAAAAAGGGGCTAGGGCCAAGGCCGAAAGGGGCTTAAGGCCTTAGTGTAAAAATGAAGATTTTCAAGGATTTCAAAGGGTTTTTTGAGGAAAATGGAGGTTCCGATAGGGGTAAAGATGGGATTTTAAACCTCACAAAGGGATTTCATAAGGCTTGAACAGGATTTGAGGCCTTTGGAGGCTAAATGGAGGGTTAAAAGATGGAAAGGAGGCTTTATGAAAATGAATGGAAATAAGTGGACATGGGCAGTCTTAGTGGCCTTTGGAATAGCTTTCTTTGATGAATCAGCATGGTTTTAAGATGGAAACAATAGTGAAGATGAACCTCCAGGATAGGAAAAACATAATACTTCAAGGATGATAGATTTACAAAGGAAATAAATCTCTTGAAGGCTTCAACAGAAATTTAGCCACCCTTTAGCATATCAGAATTCATAGGTGGCTAACAGTGGCTCCACTTGGGGAGGACAGCTTGCTTTTAGGTGTCCAGAACCTCAGTAATCTCTGTATTTAGCAGACCAGTGCCTTTCCATTGGGAAACAATTTTTCTTTCCTTGATCGGTCTTCCTTTGATCTGATAACCTTTGCAGCAACCTAAAAAAGTTGTCATTCTTCAAAAAAACATCTCTACCTACCCATCCCTACTGTCTTAGAATTTTTCTTTCTTTGAGTGCACTTGTACTGGCCAACTATTTTCAACATTTTATTTTGCAAATAGAAAAATAAACCTATCTAATGCTACCCGTATTTCTCCATGAGTTCAGATTAAGCAGTTGAACTCATAAGTTTCTCTACCTAATCTAATATCTGTCAGGATTAAACAGTTTGACAGATTTTCATTCTCTATATTCTAAGGCAGAAATTGAAACATAGCCAAACCAGGATTAGACTTTCTGGCTTGATGTGGGTCCATGGCATGAAGACAAGCTGCACATGAACTGAAACTAGCAGAAATTAAAACAAAACTTGGAAGGTTTAAAGATCTAGAATTCAAAAATATTCTTCCTTCTTGCTGTGACTCAGATTTTGAGCTTTTTAGAGTCACCTTTCTTTCTTCATTTCAGCTTTGGTTTTGATCTTGTTAGATTTTTTCTCCTTTACTTTGCTGGTTCAAGTTTTGAGCATGTTAGAACCAGTTCTCTTCTATCCTAACATGTTCTACTGATAAGCCAAGATTAAACAGTTTGGCAAATCTTCTTCACTATCCTATCAGCAGTAAATTGAAATCTGCCCAATCATGATTAGGCTGTATGATTGGACAGTAGTGCTTCTTAAAGTAGTGGCACTTGAGCTTTCACACTTTCAGATTTTCTTTCTTTTTGGTATGGGGCTATACCTTTCTTGTTTTATTTCTGCCCTCTTTTCTATTTTTTATTGTTTTTGTATTTTTCTTTCTTTTTCTTGATGAAAATGGTATGTACAATGGATGGAAAAACTATGAAACTTAAGACTCTTGACAGAAGTAGTGTTTAAGCATCCTGCCATTGACAGGACCTCCTAACGCTTCTTCACCATTCATTTCTTGCAGAAAAATGCATTATGCCCTCTTAAGGAATGAATAATGTAGGGCCCTTTCTACAGATTTTCAAACTTACCATGTTTTCCTTTCTCTTCCCTCCTTGAATCCCATTTGAGAAACACATTCCCAACTTGAAATTCATTTGCTTTAGTCCTTTTTTCAATTTTTATTTTGATTTTTTCTTGGACTGCTTGAGTTCTTTGGTAAAATTCCTCTCTGGTCTGCTGCAAATGGATGGTCTGATTGATCCTTCTCTACATATCATTTTCTTCAACATGGACTTCCTGAAGGAGTTTCATGACTGGAACTCCCAAGGTTGTTGGGAAAATAGCATCAATTCAGTAGACCAGCTGATAAGGGGACATGTTGATTGAATTTTTGGTGGTTAACCTGTCAGCCCACAAGCCGTAAACAAGCTTACTATGCCATGCGTTCTAGTTCTGCTCCAACATCTTTTTGAAGATGTTGATTAGGCTCTTGTTTGAGGATTTAGCAATTCCATTTCCTTAGGGGTAATAGGAAGTGGAGTGGCCCAAGGTGATCTGGTATTTATGGCAGAAATCGACCATCTTCTTGGATTTAAAGGCAGCAGCATTGTCTGTGATTATTTTCCAAGGACAACAAAATCTAGACAAAATTTTGGTCTCGAGGAATTTAATAATGACAGAGTCAGTAGCATTCCTAGTGGCTATGGCCTCTATCAATTTGGTAAAATAATCTATGGCTGTGAGGATCCATTTATGCTGGGCTGAGGAGGGTAGATGGATTTCCCCTATAAATTCTAAACCCCACTGTTGGAAGGGTGCTTCAAGACTAATGGGTTTCAAGGGCAAGGGCAAGAGTTTTCTTCTACCATCAAAAATCTGGCATTTGTGGCAAGACATTACTAGTTTGTGGGTGTCTGGAAAAAAGGTGGGCCAATAGTAACCTGATCTGAGGATTTTGTTTGATGTGGTCTTCCAATTCAAGTGCCCTCCACATTCTCCTTCCTGCATCATTCTCAAGTAAACATTTTAGTAGTATCCCAACAATATTTTTCCAATATAAAACTCCATCTAGCATGCAATATTTTAAAGCCTTATGTTTTACAAATCTAGCTTTTGTTTTTGACAAAGAAGGAGGAGCATTCAAATAAAGCAGCACATAAATGATATCAGCATACCATGGGGAGTTCATGAATGTTTCTTCAGTAAATGGTGTTGGGAACTCTTCTATCTCTTCTAATTCATCAACCATATTCATATCTAGAGCTTTGAAATTAGACTCGGCCATGAGTTTTTCTAATCCTTGTCCCTTGATGAGTTTGGTAGGCCTGATTTCTAAGTCATATTCAAGGATAGCGGCAATCCACTTTCCCCTTTTACCATCGGGGTCCTGACTTAGAATTTCTTTGACTACGGTGTGTAGCACAAAGGAAATGATATGTGAATGTAAAATGTACACCCTGAAATCCTTTAACGTTTTTACCAATGCTAAGGCTTGCTTCTCCATGATGGTTTATTTGAGTGGGGCATCTCTTAAGGCTTTACTGAAGAAGGAGATAGGTTGTTCTTGCCCCAAGTTATTCTTTTGCAGCAATAATGCAACTATTGTATGTTCAGATGCAAAGGAAAAAAATGTAGAAATCTTTGGTGAAATCAGGACTGATGAGGACTAGTGCTTGAGTAAGGGCTTGCTTTACTAGTTCGAATGACTATTTAGCTTCCATTGTCTATTTAAGACCTACTTCTTTCCTGAGCATGTTAGTGATGTTTCTTAATAGCTCAGCAAGGTTGGGGATGAACCTCCTCAGAAAATTAATCTTTCCAATGAAAGACTGTAATTCTTTGAGATTTTGAGGGTGGCTGATATTGAATATGCCCTCAATTCTTTTAGGATGTATCTTGATCCCTTCTTCAGAGATTATATGACCAAGAAGCTTTCCTTCTTGGAGGCCGAAGAGTGTCTTTTTGGGATTTAAAGACAATCCAAACCTTCTACATTTCTCAAAAGCCTTCCTTACATGTTCCAAATGTTCTTCATCAGTTTTGGAGAAAACGGTAATGTCATCAAGGTAAATGATTATAAAATAGCTTATGTCCTCTAAGAAGGCTATGTCCATGGCCCTCTGAAAAGTGGCCCCTGCATTCATCAAACCAAATGGCATCTTGACATACATGAATGTCCCCCAAGGTGTGGTAAAGGTTGTTTTATGCTGATCACTTGGGAGGACTAACACTTGATTATAACCCGAGAACCCATATAGTAATGATATTCATTTTGACCCAACTACCATTTTAAGAATGTGGTCCATTTTAGGCAAAGGGCAGTTATCTTTTAGAGAGGCTCTATTAAGGTTCCTGAAGTCAATACACAGCCTGATCTCCCCTGTCTTATTCCTGACAGATACTAGATTGGAAACCCAGTCTGAGTATCTAAGAGGAACAATGATCCCTGCCTCATACATATTCCTAATTTCCTTTTCTACTGCAGGCAATAAAACAAAGTTTATCCTCTTTAATTTTTTTCTGAAAGGTTTCTAATTTTCCTTAAGAGGGATCTTGTGCTAGATGATGCTGGTGTCATATGATTTCAAATCTTTATAGTACCACACAAAAACATCTATAAACTCTTTGAAGAGTGCTATGTCTTGCTGTTTGATGTGGGCAGGAAGGGAGCTAGACAATTTAATCATTTTAGGCTTAGTTGGGCTACCTATGTTGTGCTCTTCCACATTAGTTTCCATGTTTTCTGTTTTGGGTTCTTTAGCCACATCGTTGAAATCAAAGAGTTGTTCTAATGGGGCCAGGCCTTTGGGTATGGTATCCCCTTTACATTCTAGAACTTCGAGGTCCTTTTGACTTGGATCAATAAGTAATTTTGCTTTGAAAAGCTGATCAAACTGATTTACATCAGTAGGAGAAAGGGAATCTATTTCAGGAATTTGTTCCCCATCTAAACATTATTTCTCATGGCTAAAACTTAGTGATGCTGTGGAAAACTCAATTTTTGACAGCAGGAAATCCTCTATATGTTTATCATTGTTAAACACCTGCAAATGATCCTCTTTATCGGGCACTGCTGGTCTGTTTTTCACCTTTATAATGATTTTCTCATTGATTTGTGGTATTTGGCAATTACTAGCAGTAAAAGCCAGTTCGTTTTCCAAGTGATTTTGGGCTCTTGGTATGAACATAAGATCATATTTTTCAAAAAAATTCAGGATATCTAACACAGTGTTTCTATATTCTCTGAGTCTGGTGTTTTTGGTTGAATATTCCCCTTTGATTTGTCTGACAATTAACTCAGAATCTCCCTATACTGATATCTTTTTGGCCTTTAAATATTTGAGTATGTGCAGGCCAAGGAGAAGGGCTTCATATTCTGCAATGTTGTTAGTGCATGAAAAAACTAATTTGCTGGCATGTCCTTTGTTTGTGTTGTGTATCCATACACCATCTCCTACACTACTTTTGCTACAAGAGCCATCAAAGCTCATTCTCCAAAGTGTTTTTGTTTCATTCTCATCTGTTTTGCATTGCACTAGGCGATTGGAAGTTGAGATATCTAAAGGTTGATATGAAGACAATTCTAAATGCTCTAGTTCACTAATGTCCTGCTCATTTTATTCCTTTGTTTGGGTGAATTAATCTTCATTGTATAAAATGAAGGAATCTATATCTGAATGGGTGGAATAAACAAGAGTGTTGTGAGGTTTTGCTTTGCTGCTCACCATGTATTTCATGATGGTTTCCCTATACAATCTTCTGGTTTGACCAAACACTGGTATGGTGGCATAAGACATATCCATTTGAAGGGTGCCCTGAATCTTAGCTCCCCATGATCTAAACAAGAGCATACCATATTTCGAGGGAATGTCAGCTACTACCACATCCATTACAATATTCTTGGCAGGAATTTGAGACAGGTTAACACACAAATCTTTAATTAATCCCAAGCATTTGACCTTTCTAGAATCAAAGGAGTATAAGTCATTGTAGGGTCTAGTAATCTCTAAGCCTAAGCTTTCCATTACTGCTTTAGGCATAAGGTTGTGTGATGCTCCTGAATCCAGCATGGCATTGTGTAAGATTTTTTCATGTATGTTTAGACTGACATAGAAGGGAGGCACATCCCCTTCCTAATACTTTCCTTCAACTTTAGGACCAAACAACAGCTTTGGCTTGTCATCTGTCAAGTTCAAAGTAGCCGTGTCAACATGTATATTTAGAGCTTTTAGGACCCGGTCTCTGTACACTTGTTGGGTTACTATTTCAGCCAAAGGTATGTTAATTTTAATCTTTGCAATCTCTCCCTCAAGGCTGAAAGGAACCATTGATTTTGTTGTATTTACATCTATTTTTTCATTTATGTTTCTTTCAGCAATTTTGAATTGTTGGGTTTTATTAGGACTATCTATCTGAGCTATTTTAACAGGGCCACTAGCAGAGGCACTGGGGAAAATTTCTTCAGCATTTGGCTGGCTGCCTTTCTCTTTGTTTAAATCTGTCTTCTTAGTCAAAATGCGGGTTTTTTCTATTGTTTTCTTAGTCTGATTTTCTGTGTTTTTCCTAACAGCAGAGCTAGTGTTTTTGTCATTTGGATTATCTATGTTCCATTTTGCTTCTTAGATCATAGTGTCTGTGCATTTCCATGATTGCATTCTCAAACCCCAATCTATAATCATCAGACTCCTCATATGTATCTTCTTTTGGTTCTAAGGAGAAGAAACCTTGTTCTTCTTTAGTGAGGAAAACATCATCCCCACTGTATGATCCAATCAAGTTTATAGGGTTTCTTCCAAACTTTCAATCTCCCTTTCTTCCTCTTGATATACATAGTTTTGTTGGAAGGGAGGTCTAATTTGCTGATCATTATCTCTTTGCCTATCTTGATTTTTTTCTCTTCTAAAGTTATGGTTTCTATTTCTATTTTGGAAGTTGTTTTTGGGTTCTCTTGGTGGAACTCTCTCAAGTATGCTCATCCTTTTCATCATTTCTTCCAACATCCTTTCCATTTTTGAGCTAGATGTGGAGGGTGCAGTATCATCTTTATAAGTTACCTTCTTTTCTGATCTTAGCCTAGCTCTTTTCTCAATTAAGTTTGCTTCTACACTCACAGCTCCCTTCTGCATGTCCTCTAGAGTTAAATAATCTCTCTCCCTTAGTTTATAAGCCATATCATCATCGAAACCTTCAGGATATTTCACTAAGGTCGTGCCTTGGGGAGGTTTCATGTGAGGAGGAAGAGCATTGTAGACCCTGTTAAACCTGGTGGAGTAATCATGAACACTCTCCCCCTGATTTATTTTGAGACTCTGATACTCTGCTAATATTTGTAGAGGGTTGCTTTTGACTTCCCATTTTTTTATGAAAGCTTGATGTAAAGAGGGGAGGTCATTGATGCTATTAGGAGTTAAGCCATTAAACCACTTCTTCACTTCTCCTCCTAAACTTTGAGCAAATATTCTCATATTTATGGTCTCATCTTCTATTTCCATATAATCAAATGCATATTCCATCCTAGTTACATGTTTTTGAGCTGTGGTAGATTATTCTCCAGTGAAATGGGGAATTTTAGACTAATAGTCATTTGGCAAGAGAGCCAGAGGCTATGGAAATACTAGGGGAGCATACCATGCTGCCATAATAGTGTTTTGTGGAGGCAAAGGATTAGCTTGAGCAGCTGGTATATGGGTAGCAGAACTGCTTGGACCAACAACAAACTGCTGAGCAGATTTAGGGTGGGAGAGACCCAAATTATGAATGAGGTGGATATTAGGAGGTGTTGATGGAGGGGTTTCTCTATCACCAATATGTTGACCACTATGTGGTGGTGAACTTGGAGGTTCAAGGTCTGTCTGATCTATACCACTGAATGACTTAGTTCTTGGTAGATTACTTGGTAAATCTAAGTCGACTTGAGTATCTGATAGAGCTGCAAGGTTTTCAGGTGTTGAGTTAGCTCTATGAATGGGACTGACAAAAGTTGGATCCCTAGATGTGAGAGATCTCCAAATAATGCTTTCGGGATTGTCAACTATTTCAGGAGGATTTGGATTAGGATAAGCTCTAGTATGAATTCTTCTTGAAGCCAGTATGTCAAGTTGTAGATCCAAAAAAGGGAAAGCTAGACAGATATGACAATCTTTAAGAGGAAAACTATCCTTAAACAAAGAAAATTAATCCTCAGAGTTTCCTCTAGTATGGATGATTTTGTGATGAAAATGGTCTCCCAATGGAGTCTTTTAGTCATTTAGGAACTGTGGAGTCGCCAGGTGGAAAATCTTACGCTTTTGTGAAGGTAAATTTGTTTTATGGTTCCACCACCATGTTCATTATGAAGCCAATCTGAGATATTTTTGGATTTTGTACATTTTTATGGTTATGAGAGTGTCCTATGTTTGATTTTAACACTTAGCTAAGGCGCTCAAATAAACAAAGTCTACTATATGGCTTACTAACTAATTTTCTTAGATATTTGTAGGGCTAAAGAGTGCACAAGAGTTAGTTAAACTATCATATACTCAATAGGTCCCACCGTTATCACCATTTTGTTGGGGTTCCTGTGTTTTGGTAGATTGGCTAACCAAAAGATAAGACAACATCAAAGCCACTTTGGGATCTCAGGATCTAGCCCTCTTGGATCCAAAGAGGGATCTCTCTATAAAGGTTAAGAATAATGTATCTTTAAAGTTCAATTTAAGGTCCTAGGCTAGTTATGAAGTGCAGGGTTGTTTGTTTTGTTGTTTGGTTGGACAAATGTGTTTTATGTTGTATAGATAAAGCATGGGAATCTACAAGCCATTAGGAAATGGAGTCATGTGAAAGTCCCAAAGTTCTGACTGAGAAGGAAGGGAAACCAAAGGGAAAATCTAACTTGGTCAAGGATCTGTTGAATAATATAGGTGAAATGGGATGAACATGAAGGACTAAGAGTGAAAACAAGCTAAACCCTTTCAAAATGGCTTAAAATATTCGGGGAACGCCCTATTTCCTCCAGTAAGCTCACTTCTTTGGACTTAATCAATATAAACACTCAAAGGAAAGAGAAATGCAAATTAAACCCTCTTTAATAAATTATAGGATTTAGGGAACGCCCTATTTCCTCCTACAATTTTACTGCTGAAGGCTCAATCAACAGAGACATACAATTGCATTCAAAGAAGAGGGAACACCTTAGACACCTAGGACTGCAATTATATGGACCTTTAACACAACAATCACAATAAAGAACAGAGGGTATGTTTGAAACAAGTTCCTCTATCAAACTGCAAGCATTAGTAATTAAAGGGAGTTTTCAGATACAATATTTAGTGGTAAAGAAAGAGGGAACGCCTAAACATTCTTTAGCACAACCAAATTAACCGTTTCTGAAATGAAACAAACTTAATATTCAAGAGATCTATTAGACTATCCTGTCATGTTTAGTAGTATAAAACATATAAACAGTGAAGGATAAACAGGTCAGAGGTGCTTCTAAGATACATTTCTCTGCCTAAACTTTTTATCCTATTGTAAGTCAAAGCATAATGGAATAGAGTGATAAACGAGAAATAACACTAACAATAGAGATTAATTCACCATAACCAGCTCAAGGATCCAATCGTCCAACCTCCTTCATCAACAGAAAACACAGAGACTTCCACACTCTTTCAGAACACCAACGCTTCTTCAAAGCAATGATATGTATTACTTTAGAATTCACAAAATGCCAACCTTTTACAATGAGACTCTGAAGAGTCTTTATAGGAAAAATGAGGAAAAGTAGGTGAGGAAAGTTTTAAATGATCATTCAGAGATAGGAGAGAGCATTCGAATGCTCCATGCTGTGTCATAAACATAACATTAATTTAGACAGGATTAATAACTTTGTAGCTCATTGAGACCAGTTTGATATGATAGAAATCACCCACAGGGTGTCCTTGAGAGGAAAAACCATCTGGAATGGTATTGTTATCTTCTTGGTGTGAGTTAAGCGAAGAATGGGCTATGAGGACTCCCATACTTCTAAATAACTACTTCTGACAGTTCGTAGTAACTCCCTGGTGTAATAACTACTTGGCAAGCCTTTGAGCATGGAGATGGCCTACGTATGTGTCAGTCAACATTCTGCACTAATAACTGCTCTGTCTCTTTGTACTTCAACCTGTTTTAACTCTATTTATGTTTTAGCTTTGCTTGATTGCTCGATCCACTTCTGTACTAATACCCTTTGACGTTGTTTTGTGGCCCTGAGATTGCCATCTGAACCTTTGTGTCACCTCAGTGACTGTAAAACATTAATTCCTTCATCGGCCATTAAAAAACCTGCAAACATACGATAAACATGTTAATAAATCCATGCGGGCTTGGTTAGACTGCTTGTAGAGGCTATGGAGTGGCAGAGGAACAGTGAGGAAGAATGTGATTGTAGCATAAAATGGATGAAAAACTTGGCAGAGCAGCTAACCAGGTGCTTTGGAGTTTTGGGCGTGAGGGTGCACGTGGACCATTAGATCAGGATGATCAACAGTGGAGATTGGTTAATGAATTCATTTGGGAGATTGGTGAAATGGTAGGTGAATGAAACAATGATATAACGTGAATCGTTAGATTAGGATGATCTACGACTGTGATTTAAAGTGAAAACGACGCTACGGGGAAGGGTAAGTGGTATGGCAGAAAACCGACAACGTTTTTCACAAAATGAAATGGGCGGGAAGCGGTTTTAACTTTTGGAAGGTGATATAGGTAAGCGTTTGACACGTAGATTTCTGAAACCACTTTTATCACGTAAAAGTTGCGCACTATGGGAAGGATTCAAAAATTATGCAAAAATTATCGTCGACCGTTGGATTGGAGGATCCAGATCCAACGGTACAGGTTGAACGTGATGGATGAAGAGCTGTGGGGTGAAATTTATGCGGGGCCCATGGTGGAGAAGGCTTCATGATGTAATATCAAGGTTTAAATAGAATAGGCAGAGAAAATTACCTTTAGTGTTAAAGTAAAAAAACTTACACATGGGCAAATACAAAGGAAAAAAGGGAAAATGAGAGGAAGCGAGGGTGTTGGTGGTGGGACCGAGAGTATGGAGGAAAGATCGGTAGGTTAAATGTGGGCCGTCGGATCATGATAGAGATCAACGATAGAGATTAAATATGGGTCGATGATGACTGAACGGAGCACGATGCGATCTCAACCATCGGTTCTTGTGGATTGGACGGCTGGGATTAAATCGGGAATTGGCATCGGAGGAGACAAGGAAAAGGGACTAAGAATTTGCGTTTTGCCGATGCGATGGAGCGATGCGACGTGAGTCGTCCGATCTGAAGAGAGATCGACGGTGGAGATTAAATCGAAGGTCAGGATGGTAGAGGCTTATGTGATAGAAGGGCGCAATGCGATGAAACGCTGGCCATTGGATCTGGAGGAATGAATGGCTGGGATTTAATTAAGGATCGCACATAGGAGGTGAAAAGGCGAATGGGACTTTGGATTTGCGATGTGCGATTAAGCACTAGCCATCAGATCAGATGAGAGATCAACGGTCAGGATTGAATCGGAGGGTGTAATGACGGAGGACTATGGGCGGAGCAAGATTTAATCCTGGCCGTTGGTTCTTATGGATTCAACGGTCAGGATTAAGTTGGAGAATCAGAGTGATGAGTGAAACGAAGAACCAATGGAGTGACGCAATGGAGTGCTAGTCATTGGATCTGAAAAGACCGACGGTGGAGATTTGATACATGACCAGCGGAAAAGCACAAAAGGGAAAGGAACATGTGACACGTGATGGAATCCTGGCTGTTGGTTCTTGTGGATTCAACAGTCAGGATTAAATCAACGATCGGAGGAGAAGGGGTCATCACATCGAAAGATTTTGGAAGAAAAAAAGGAAAAATCGGGAACAGGAAGCTCTGATTGCGATTAGCGATAAGGGCCAACGCCTGGTTATGGCTCTGGGTTACATGCGGAAAAAGGGGCTAGGGCCAAGGCCGAAAGGGGCTTAAGGCCTTAGTGTAAAAATGAAGATTTTCAAGGATTTCAAAGGGTTTTTTGAGGAAAATGGAGGTTTCGATAGGGGTAAAGATGGGATTTTAAACCTCATAAAGGGATTTCACAAGTCTTGAAGGGGATTCGAGGCCTTTGGAGGCTAAATGGAGGGTTAAAAGATGGAAAGGAGGCTTTATGAAAATGAAGGGAAATAAGTGGACATGGGCAGTCTTAGTGGCCTTTGGAACAACTTTCTTTTTTGAATCAACATGGCTTTAAGATGGAAACAGCAGTGAAGATGAACCTCCAAGATAGGACAAGCATAAGACTTCAAGGATGATAGATTTTCAAAGGAAATAAATCTCTTGAAGGCTTCAACACAATTTTAGCCACCCTTTAGCATATCAGAATTCATAGGTGGCTAACAGGGTAAAAGGTAACCCCACCAAGAGCTTAAATTGCCTATTGTATCATAGGCTCTACCTGTGACAAAAGACTATATATTTAAAAACCTAATATGAAAGAGCCACCTGCTTTATCTTTTTGAACTGAGTAAAGATTGATATAGATACTCATACTTTTATTTTTAAAGATGAATCCTTATGAATTATAATTAAGAGAGATTTTGTTTCTTAGTGAGATATTATTTATTGAAGTTAATTCCTACAACTATTTTTATTTCATATATATATATATATATATATATATATATATATATATATATATTTCAAAAAGTTAATCAGAGATAGTTGGTTCTCCAAAGTGAATCGTTAATTGTTGTGCTATACAACAACCCCCTATTTATTTTTACTAAATGGGGACCCTTTAAAAATAAATAAGAAATTTATTTGTTTGATTTTATTTTAGCCTAAGTCAAAAAAAATTAGGAAATAAATTTCTTTTCCCTTTCGCTTTCATTCCTTAGCACGCATCGCAAATCACATAGCTTATGATCTTAAACAAATTTAAAACATATTAAGTCTTGTGAGCTGCGATATGTGCTAGACCTTTCCGAAGTTATATAAAACTCCTGTTACAAAATCTTTAAACACCGCTATAAAAGAAAATCGCATCGCACCTTGTAAAATGATAAACTTATAACAATTTGGTAAGAGTTGAGATTAAACGGACCTGACAAATCAATAAAGCAACAAACATAAAACTTCAAGTGTCCGATAAAGTGCATTGGCATGATTCCTTAAGCACACTTCGCATTTCACAGCAAATAACTAAATGCAAGTTTCATTACCATATATAAATTATGATGTGCGATTTGCGCAGATCGCATTTCGCGAAATTTATCGGTAACATAACTAATAGAAATAGTTTCAAGTTGTGATATGTGATAATTGATAGTTATTACTCAAGTGTGTGAAATGATTCATATCTAATCAACTAGATATAAGATATAACGTCTTAAATTGATTGATAAACATTTCACATGAAGGTGTGTAAGAGATTTGATTGAAAGAATTATGGGTGATTAACGACATTTAATAGGAGTAAGGTTTGAAAGAGTCATATCTACTTCGAACATATTTTGAATGATCGAACATCAGATTTGTGATTATATCGCTTTAATTCTATCCATCTCTCCATTCTCTCCATTTCTAAATTTTTCTCTTTTCGCTTGAATTCAGGAAACCACTTAACGAAGCAAGGATAAAAGAGATAAGAAAGAAAGGCAAGGAAATTTACCAAGAATCATCTACTGAAGACTCATATATGTCTCCCCTATTCTCAGATACTACCTACAACAAGGATTGTGGTAGTTCCCCATGGGAGGCAATGTATCAATTCTTCGAGAATGAAAAGCCAAGGGTAATAATCAAAGTTTCTATAGCAAGTGTGTCAATTCCTTCAGACCTGACCTATTTCGACATTTCATGCTCATTCGTCCATAAGGTAGCAGTAAGGCCAAAGATTCTCCCGTATATAGATATGGTTAAGTGGGTAATTGACCACTTGAACATAGAAGATAGGACATTTAAGGATTCAAAGGGTGAGAATATCCGTTCATTCAAGGCAGAATATTTGAGGGCAGTGTACCACTTACCCACCCTGAAACAGAACTATAACAAAGCTTTTGTTCAAAGCTTTAGAACAAAAAATCTAGACCCGATGAAAGTTATAAAAGAATGGAAGGATAACCAAGGCAAGCTTAAATGAGACAAACACGATTGGGTTCCATTAATTGATGCAATCGTCAATTACTTAATTCTGAATTGGTAAAATATCATATCTGATCATTTAGCAAGAAGTATCATGGAGTATAGGAGTAAAAAAAGTGTTTCCTCTAGGGAAATACCCCCTTTTACATAAGTGCCTATGTCATGGATGCAATTTTATTTTCTTCAAGTTTTCCTTCCATGGGATGGAAATGGATGACCCAAGACCCTACTCCAATCCACATTTACCACAGAGCCCTTTGGGAATCAATTTTTCATCTACATTTTTACAAAATTTTCCATAGAGTCATACTACCTATGCACCAGATCATATTTAATGAGAAAGCCCCTAGGATTTCCAAAGAGGCTAGTACAAACATTTTGCTTGTTTCCAGATGGTTTGCCGAAGAAAGTTTCACCTATATCAGAGTTTTTGAGAGTTATGCTTCTCCTCACATCCTGCCATATTATGTTCCTGACAAGCTAATTTATAGAGAGATTGCTTATCAACTTGTGGTAAATGGTATTTAAAAATAGCTTAAAGATTCTAAGAAGGGCATTTGGCCTAATTTCCCTTTACAATGCAGTACTTTTGCACTTTTTGATATTGGTCATGCCTACAAGGAAGTTTCAAATGTTAATTTTTTGAATTTAGTTATAATTCCAAAGTGGCCATATGACCCCAATGATGTGATTAAAAATTACATCACAGAGCTCAAAGTAAAGCTTTTTGTGAAAGAGATAGATAGATTTGATGATTTCTTTCAAGGTATTGAAAATTTTTCAGGTGTACTAAAGTTTTCATCTAGTCAACTCAATCAAGATGAATTGGAAGCCTTCCACGCATATAGAAATAAGAGATTGGAAAGGATTCCAATAGATTATTGACTATTGAATATGTCAACAGATCAACTCCAAGTATTGGCTTGGATAATGAAGCTAAAGATATGTCTGAACATGAGTTAGTGAAATCAGAACATCAATCTCAAAGTTTAGATCATTCTGATAATGAATCTGAAAATAGAAATGAGAGCCCAGAAAAGGTAATTAATAGATAAATCAAAGAGATTGAGATGTAAGAGAAAGGAGGAATTAATGGAACTGAATTGTCTTCCCAAGAAGTTCAGCACAACCAAGATACACCTAATCAGTCAGAAAAATCTCAGCCAAAGGATTTGAAGAGTGAATGGGATAAGTTTTCTAAAGCACTAAAAAGGCCTCAAACAAATCCTAATAATGATTAATCTACCAATTTTCAGATGCCAGAACATTCTCAGAAATTAGTGGAAACTATTACTCCACTACAACAAGTTCCTGAAACTCATGATTGGGAGATCATTCCGGCCTACCCTCCAGAGAAGATAGATTTATAAATTAAGGAAATCCCTTCATTGGATGTCTTATATGGTCTTAGTCATAAGGTTATAGCCAAGAGAAGAAAAAGGAGAAGAATTGATGATACTATCTCAAGTATTACAAATGAATCTGTTGACGTTTTATAGAAGGATCCTCTAGCTGGTCCTACTGAACATTTAACCAAGCTATCATAGTTTACAGGGGCATATGCTACTACCACTATTGATAAGGCCATTGAAGTTCAAATGTTAATGAAGTAGAAAGAAGACAAAATACAATATTTATAGAGAGTGTTAGAGCAAGAAAAGTATAACTCCAGCGAGAAAATGGAAATGGAAATGTCCCAGTTTCAAAAATATTTTGAAAAATTAAATTTTCAGCATCAAGTGCAACTTACAGAAAAGAAAACGCAACTGGAAGCAGCAATAAACAAATTACAAAGCCAGCCACAACTAGAGAAATCCATAAGGGAAGCATTGGATGTGAATGCTAAACTAAAGAAGCAACAAGAAGTATTTTGCCAACAAGCTTCTATTACTAGCTCTTATTACGATTCAAGTGAAATTTTGATCCATCAAGTAGCTATCTAGAAACTTGAGTGTGAGAAAATCGAGAAGAAAATCAATGAAAACATTCAATGGCAAGCATCAGACTCAGGCAAGGAAGTTGATCTACCCCAGGTAGATAAATTTCGCAAGGAAATCTTATTTAAGGATTTGGAGGCACAGATAAGGCAAGAAGATAAAGAAATAGCGAAAGCATTAAGGTTAAAAAAGGAAATTACTGAATCTGTATGTGAAAAAATTTTGAAAGAAGAACTTATCAAAGAGTGAAAATCTGAAGTGCTCTCAGAAATAAAGCAGATGGAAACACAGTGGAAACAAAGAACAAAAATGCAGGAAGAAATGGGTAAAAAATTAAATAAGTTTGATCAAGAAAATTATTGAAATTTTCTGATCAAACCTTATCATCAGTATCAAAACTTGCAATCATTAACTGATTCAACACAAATATCGCAACTAGCACTCTCAATTCTAGTATTCCAGAGACAGGCCAGATCGACAATTTCGCAGCTAGCTTAGCTCAAACCCATGCTAGATATTTGTCAACTTTAGGATCAAATCCAAATGAAAGATCAAAATTAATAGTTATATTGTTACTTTATTTTCCTAGATTGTAGTTAAAGTTTGTCTTACAGGGATGGTTGTTTGAAACCTCCTCTATTTTTATGTAATAATCTATTTTTAAACATATTTAGTTTACTATTTAAAATCCTCTCATGCATTTAGAAAAGGGTCCAGAAATTTTTCAAAAACATTTGCAAATAATGCAGTTTTGTAAGTTTTTAAATGCTTTGATGGATTAATGGAACACAAGATGTTATCTTTTGACATTTGAAGTTGTTTAGTTGATGTTGCACTATTGTACTCTTTAAATTGATTGAAAGTGAAGAGGAGCAGAAAATATACTGTCAGTTTATTTGAGTAGGACATCGTACATATGGTACTTCTATTCACTTGTATTAATCTTTGCTTTCTAGATTGACAATTATCCTTTTACTTGCATTATATATTTGAAACGTCATCATAAATGAATGTTAAATGCACTTATGTACTAATATTTATCTATGATTTCTTATCTGATATATAATCACACATATGAATGCGATATATTTTTTCACAATTATTTTAATCAAACTATTTTTTTTTAAAGAATCATA
The DNA here is from genome assembly GCA_034641835.2 of Pinus albicaulis. Classification (NCBI taxonomy): domain Eukaryota; kingdom Viridiplantae; phylum Streptophyta; class Pinopsida; order Pinales; family Pinaceae; genus Pinus; species Pinus albicaulis. Next base: position 1,371,072,079 of record CM076579.1, on the reverse strand, counting down.
TTTACATAGTTTTCATCGCTTTCAACTATTAAATAATCTTCATTACTAATAGTTGGAGGATATCTCTTTATATCACATAAATGTAGAAACACCCCAGGTATCTGGTGGAATAGATAAGTGTTAGATAAATGCATGTGGAAGATTGAAATCATTTCCCATTGCATGTTATATAAACAAAACACACCCCAAATCATCATTTTTGGGAAAATGGTCCCTTCATCCCCAGTTGGAGCCACCACACCAAATGAAAAAGGACATGCTCTAAGGTCCAGACTGGGTGGTTTTCCTCCATGTTGTGGAAAAAGAATTCTGATGCCTCAACAGGAGTCTACTTCCTTCAAGGTATATTGAAGCAACTTTCTTGGGCCTCCTCTTCCCTAAAGAAGCTTCCCCATAGGGAACCTCATCCTCTGCCCCCCAATCTAGTGAACCTCAAGGACTGCCAACTGACCCTGGTGTGCCTGTACCAGCACCTTTCCTCAAAGAACATGTGCCTATGTCAGCTGAAGTTCCATGTGAACTATGTACTAGTGAACTCCCTAAAGAAGTGCTCAGTGAACTCGCTACTAGTTCCCCATATGTGACTGAAACTGAAGTACCTCTTATACTAGTCGATTCAGAATCTTGAGGTCCTGCTCCCTATACCTAACCTCCTTGTTGAGGAGAATTATGTGACTCTCTCTCACCAAAATCCCATGATCTCTGATAAGCCCTCTCCTCCTAAAACTTCACATCCCTCCTTATCACTACTCTCTATTTATAAGGAATGAAGATTTGATAGGCCTTCTAAGTTTCAATGTAACCCATAAAGATACCCTTATCTGCCATAGGTTCCAACTTCATCCTCTGCTCCTTTAGGATATAAGAATGTGTGAGACATCCAAAGATACGAAGATGTCCCACATGAGGCTTCTCTCCACTGAAGGCCTCCTCCAGAATCATATTCCCCAATACTTTGTGAGGAATCTTGTTATGAATATAAACAATAGTATTGCAGGCCTCAACCCACAAAAACAAAGGCAACCCCTAATCATAAATCATCACTCTAGCAGCCCTAACAATAGCTCTGTTATTCCTTTCAGACACCCCATTCTTCTGGGGGTTGTAAGGAACTGTTAACTCTCTCATAATGCCCTCATGTGCACAAAATTTAGAAAAACCACCATCAATGTACTCACCACCATTGTCTAACCTCAAGACCTTAATCTTCCTACTTTTCTACTTTTCCACAAGAAATTTGAACTCTTTAAAGCAACTGAAGACCTCACCCTTGGTCTTCAGTAAAATATCCATGTCCTCATAGAGTAGTCATTAATGAATATAACATAATACTCATAACCACCCAAATACACATGATACATACAACCACTAACATCAGTATGAATCAATTCTAGTATACTTGTAGATCTATTGTCGCTCACTAGGAATGGTAATTTTGTGTACTTGCCCAAAGCACACTCTCTGCAGACCTCATAATGCTCGTCACTGAAATCAGGAACTCCAGTAGTGATCTCCCTCATAACTCTCAAAGATCCATGATGCATATACTCCATCCTCTGATGTCGTAACTTGCACAAGTCTCTATTGCTAGTGGTACTAGTGTGAGTGCTACCAGATGTGCTACTCCAATGCTCCTGCCAACTCAAAACTAAACCTGTATAGTTTCCCAGAGCATACTCAAATCACTTTGGTAAAAGTGATGGAAGCTCTCATAGGATGCATCAATACCTTCCCTCCTAATAAAGTAACGTCAAACCCATTCTCCTCCATAGGAGACACTAAAATAAATTTCTTCTTCATCCTCGGAACATACAAAACATCCATGACCTTCAACTGAGGCAAATACTCCCTCTCAAAGGTCACAGTACCTGTTGGGTCATAAAGGCGACCGTTTAAAGGTAACCTTAATGCTTCTCATTAATTGTCAACCCAAGGAAAGTCTTCTTATTTCAAGAGTTTAAGCAAAATATATGCAAGTGACATCAGAGGTTAACTACTATAAATCGTCATAAAGAATATTTTCTAATTCTTGAAGTTCAATCAAACCAACCTGGAAGTGAATTATGAAATGCTTTGAATATTCAAAGGAGCTAACTCCATTCTAATATTATTCATAAATAACTACTCAAGACTGAAAAACAATAAATTTCAATTGAACAGCACGCTTTGATGAATTGAACAACAATCTTAATGAATTGAACAACAATTCTAATAAATTGAACAGTAATAAATTATTCTAGATTTTGCAATGGAATTCTCTTTTAATCAACTAATAACATCCTTCCGAAGTAAAAATCAACCAAACACTCATAATTGTGATGAAAAGATACAAACATTAACTATATGCAGAATTGAACAACAATCATGTTGAAACTAATATAACAATTGTACAAGCATTGATTCTAGATAAGAGGACATGAATGGTAAACTAGTCTAGTGAAGAGGAAGCTATAACGTCACACACTCGCAATTAACCAATAAAAATATATATTATGAAACACAATAGATAACTGGAAACGAAAATTCTGTAAACAAACGTATAGCATAGAAGTAGCAGGAGAACCATAGGGTTGTGCTCAAAGCAACTAAAATCCTACTGCTAAGGAATAATTAGAGGTTGTTTATTCCAAAAATGCCAAATTCTTCATTAATCCATTGAGCAACAAATTAGTACAAAACTTGACGATTATGTCTGAATACGTTTATTACAGGAAGATTATATTACAGTAACGGTTTTTCCTCGTGTTCATATTTGGCCTTTTATAGCATAAAGGAAAATTAAAAAGTAGTAACAGATCCTTCTCATTATGAGATCATGTTGATTTGTGGCTATCGACTGAGCACTCCAAGAGTGGTCGTGCCTCTACATCTTCCGTTGATTCATAGGAGTCAATATGATTCTGTTCACCTTCCTTGTTTGCTATCTTTTGGTCGTCTAGTTAGCAGTTTGGTTGTTTTGCTTCCCTATTAATATGTAATATTCCTAAATTAGCATGCAGGTAATTGGAATATTAACTTTTTCTTTTGTCATTTAGTAGATGAATAAGTGGGTAGGGAGACCCATAAATCTCTTTAGCAGGAATAAAATCTCTCTTAATGTGAAAAGGGATCATCTTAATAGCTAGATAAAGCACCCTCATGTGTGAACATGGGCTAATGCATGTGGACAAGGTCAAGTTTGACCAAATCAACAACACTAGTATAGAGGGAGTGGATCATCAATGAGAAGCAGCACAGTGTTAATGGGAGAAATTCTCCATGATAGTAGTGACTTTAATGAGTGGGACCCAAGGTGAGAAGGCTCACATTGTATAAAAGGAGGGAAAGGCAGCCATAGAGGATATGTTGTTGATTATTGATTTTGTGGTTTGTATGACTTCTTGCACTCGCCAGTTGTTTCGCTGAGATTTTTGTGCTATTTAGCATAGGGTGTTCCCGAGTGGAAATCCAACCTCTTTCCTAGAGGAGACTCTAGGAAGAGTATTGCACTAAATTTCCACATTCTGACATTATAGCCAAGCTTCAGTCTTCAGCTACAACACAATTTCTGGTGGAGTTGTGTTATGTTGCAAGGTAGAAGTAGTGGAGGATTTTGAGGGCCACTTTCAGTGTTTGTTTTTCAGTGGAGAGGTAGCCTTTTCATTGGGAGGCTAACAAGGGAGGTCCTTGTTGAGCCCCAAAGATGTTCTTTTCTTCCACCACATTCCACTTCATTTCCTTTGTCCCTTATTAATTACAGGCTTAAATGATCAATAGGATTAATTAAAATTTCTTTAAGAATGTATATAATGACTAACTTGCTATGTTTTCATGATTTTGTTGTTGTAGTAATTTTTGACTAGACTCGGCTACAGAATGCAGTCATTCTGTAGCCAGTCGCCTATTCCGCAGCTATCTTCATGTTCACGCAGGTTCCAGGTGTCACCTCAAGGAAAAACGCATATGGTCATATTCCACATCACTCCCCCATCATTTCTTGCTCTCCACGAAGTGTGAACAGAATTCTACAGGTGGTTATGCACGTGGGAAACCAAAACTAGGAGATATACTTCTAATAGGACAATGACTGTACAGATGTCCTTAATCATAGTACGAGACCACCACCAGAGTTCTAGTTTGATTTTAATTTGGAAAGACACTTATCCCTATGTTATCTCAAATACAGTTATGTAATTTTGTTATAAGTATGGCTCGAGAGACCGAGAGACAACTAGCTAGATTTTGTTTTGTTGCTAGATCTCAGAAGACCGTAATACTCTGTTTTTGAATAATTTCTTCTTTAATGAAAGAAGCATCACTTTATTGCAAGAGCTGAGTCAATATTGAGTAGATTTGCGTGCTAATCCAGTGTTAGAGGGCCCCTGCTACCTGAGAAGCTTTTTTCATATGGTTTAGATAAGTAACTTTAGCCTTGTTGCATTCCTAGTTTAAGCAATTTTCTGAACTTTGTGTTTTATATTCACTTGAATTGGATGCTACAGTTTAATCTTGTTCTTATGAATTATTCCAAAATATCACTAATATTGAACGAGGTATAACTGTATTATTTTAGGAGTTAATTGCATTTCTTTGAACTTTATGTTTTTGTGCTCAATTACATCAGTTGTTACAACTAGTCTTGTTCTTATTAATCTCTTCCAAAATATCACTACCTCTGGATGAGACATAGCTGTGGTGTTTCAGAGCTTACTGCGTTTTTTTGAACTTTATGTTTTTATGCTCATTTGCATTGAATGATACAGCCAGACTTGTTTTTACAAACTATTCCAAAATATCACTCATATTGAACGAGATAGGGCTGTAGTATTTCATAGAATTAGTTTCATTTTAGTTCAGTTGAAATACTCCGGAGGTAGATGTCACTCTAGTTTAATTATTTCACTATATTTCAAGTTTGATAATTGCACTCTAGTTCAACTCTGTTCACTGTACTTCAAGTTAGATTAGTGGCATTCTAGTTCAGTTCCAGTTCACTGTGTTTCAAGTTAGGTTAATGGAATTCTAGTTTAGTTTTGGTAACTGTGTTTCAAGTTTGATCAATTTCATTCTAGTTCAGTGTTATCCATTGTTCTTTAAGTTGTATTAACTGTCAAAATTAGACTTCATGGCCTTCATTTTTTACAAACTACTCTTGTTCTGACTTTCTATTAATGCATCATCATATGGACAGGAATTAGTGATATCAGTTTAAGGCCTTGATTGTTCTGCAATCTTTTGCAAATTCACAAATAAGCCTTTTTCCCAAAAACTATTCTAGAAAATCTCTAACTTTCGAATGAGGCTTAGTAGTGACAAGTTGAGCTACAGAATGGATTAATCTTAGCATTACAAGTTAATTCAGAGTATAAATCTTATTGTGCTACAAATAATCTTTTCCAATTGTGTTCCAATAAACTTCTAGCCATGGATGAGATTCTTTGTAATATTGTAAGATGATTGTTTACTTAGGAGAACCTCATTTGCACTAAACTTGTCCTTTTCTCAAGCTATTCCAACATATTTCTAATGAATGAATTGGATGAGTTCATGTTATGAGTTATTGATTTCATGTTGTGATTTATTTCCTTGCTATGAGTCATTATCAAGCTTTGCATTTTCTGTTCTTTAGTGCCATACACAGTTTAGAATAGGTTTTTTGCTCTGTTTTAGTGTAACCATCCACTTCTCTTTACCAACACTTGGTTATTTTCCTTTTTAACATAAAACAATAAAACCAAAAACATCAAAAAAAACACTAAACACAACGTAGTGAGAAACAGATACCTAGGCACATATAGTGCACCTCACTTCAACAGTTTACTAGCCCTGGTTGACAATTTATGACCTCAATTTAGGAACACTAAGTTGAGCATTACATTTTGGTGCCATTGTCGGGGAAGTGTAACTAGGTAGCCTTGTTTCTTACCTCCCAAAAACAATGATATGCGTAGAGAAAGAGACTCAAGTGGTAGATTCATAAGAAGCAGAAGCTTGATTCCTAGAACACTACTTGTTTCACCGAGACCAAGAGCCAGTACACCTCCAACTCAAACCCACATTCCATCCTTTACTAATCCTAGACTTCCAGAAGACTTAAGATCAGATATTCCATTAGAAAGACATTCCACTTCATCCACTGAACCTGTCTTAGAAGAAGATTCAAGGACCCCTGCTAGAGACACAAACTTTTCCACTTCCACAGAAGAATCAACAATGGCAGAAGAAGGGGGAGGAGGAATCTTTAATGGAGAACACACACTATTTGGAGGGGGTAGAGGTAGAGGTAGAGGAGAAGGAGGCAGAGGTGCAGAAGGAGAAGGAGGTAGAGGAAGAGGTAGAAGAGAAATGGGAAGCTCTTTTGGGTTTCCTATAGTAGATGAAGAAACCAATGCAACTATGAAAAAAATTTCACCCTCTGTCCTTCTAAACTTTTATGGACTTAAAACTAAAGATCCTGAAACCTTCCTATTTGAATTTGAAGTCCTATGTAGAACCTATGAATACTTACAAGATGCTAAAAAACTTAAATTATTTCCTTCAACATTGAAAGGAGCAGCATTGAAGTGGTTTATGAGTTTGATCAACAGTTCTATTAGGACATGGGAAGACATGAAACAAGCATTTATAGAGAGGTATTTGGATTACTGTATGCCAGTCAATCATAAGGAGGAAGTGTTTAAGATGCTACAAAAAGAAGATGAAAACCTGGAAGATTTGTTGGAGAGATTTCACTACAACATCAAAAGAGCAAAAATGGAAAATTTAGACCAAGACACCTTGAAAGCTCTCTTGTTGAAGAAAATTAGGGATGAATGGTTAGATATCCTTAACATGATGGGAAAAGGGGATATATCTCAGCTCACATTACCTGAAATAGCTGAGTTATGTATCAACCTTTCAAGAGGGAAATCTAAAACTGTAAAAGGACCAAGAGACCCTGCTCTTGCAAGGGCAAGTAAGTCTGCTTCTGGGACAGTAAGTAGGGCAGAGATAGGGCATATGCTTGATGAATTAAAATCTAACATCTTAGGGAGTCTTAGTGAACAAATAGACACCCTTAAGTTACAAAACAAGCAAAAAGCTGAATCTGATGCCTTAGCAATCTTTTGTCCCAGATGTAGAAAGAAGCATGCCTTGAGAGAGTGCACTTTGGATGCAAAAGTTGTAGAGACTTGTGTATTTTGTTCAGAAAAACATGAGACCAAGAGTTGTCCTTCACTTCCTAGTCTTAAAGTTGTCTTTCAAGAAGAAATCCCTACAAATTCCACAGAATCTCTCAATTTTGTCTCTAGAAGGCCTTGGCAAGGACCACAAACACAAGGATTCCATGATCAGATGTATAATCAACCTCCACCAAATTCGAATTCTTGGTAGCAACCTTGGCCCCAATTTCAAAATCAATCTCAAACTTGGGCACAAGGAGCACAAAATCCCTATGGAAGATACTCCCAGTACTATCAATATCCACCATCTTATCCACCATACCCACATTTTCCTCCTCAACAGAATCCTCAGAATCCACAACATCAAAATCAACCACTTCCATTACCATTTCCTCAGAAAAAAAATCAGTTTGCTATTCCAAAGTATCTAGACCCAGGAAATCCAGTTGTTAAAATTCACGTCAATGGGATTGAGATCCAAAACACACTTATTGATTTAGGAGCAGCAATCAATATCATGAGTAGAAAAATCATGGATAAACTGAAACTTCCTAACCTTCTTTTTACACCCACATTATTACAATTAGTAGACAGATATGTGATCAAACTTGATGGGGTAATATAAGACATTCCAGTGTCCCTAGATTCTTGGGAGTATCTTGTGGATTTTATGATTCTAACTCCTAAGAATAATCTAGGAGGGCATCCTATTATATTAGGAATACCTTGGTTAGCTACATCTGATGTTTTCATTAGTTGTAGATCAGGTGATATGTAAATCTCTGATAGTATTTCAACCAAGAAATTTACCTTGTATCCTCCAGCAAATACAATTACAGATTTAGATGATACTCAATGGATAGAGGATGAAGAGGACTTACAACCTCTCTTCACAATTTCAGAAATTAGTGAAGATAGCCAAATTATGAATACCTTAGAAAACTTTGAATCCTCTTCAGAATACAAACATGAACAATTTCAAGAAGAATCCAACATTGAGTTTTTATCATCAACACAGATGTCTCTTTATTCCATGGATAAATTTGGCAGTTCTACAAGTGAGATATTTACAGGAAAAACTTTGAACATAAACAAGAACCTAGAGAAATCTCAACAAGAAGAGTTAGTCAAGATCTTACAGAGACATTCTTCTGCATATGCATGGGAGAACACTGATATGAAAGGGATAAGCCCTAATACTTTCACTCATCACATCTACATAGAGGAAAATTGTAAACCAATCAGACAACCTCAGAGACGGATGAATCCAAATCTTAGGGAGATTGTTAAATAAGAATTGCAGAAATTGTTGAATGTCAACTTTATCTATCCTATTTCAGATAGTCAATGGGGTTCTCCTTTAGTAATTGTGCCAAAGAAAAATGGTAAATGGAGGGTATGTATTGACTACCGATAATTAAACAAAGCAACCCTCAAAGATCATTTCCCCCTACCTTTCATAGATCAGGTGTTAGATACCTTAGCTGGCAAAAAGTACTTCTCATTTCTAGATGGGTTTAGTGGTTATAATCAAATTCAAGTAGCACTTGAGGATCAAGACAAAAGCACATTTACCTGTCCTTGGGGTACCTATGCTTACCGAGTATTGCCATTTGGATTATGCAATGCACCTGCAACATTTTAAAGGGCAGTATTAGGAATCTTTTCAGATCTAATACATGATTGTGTAGAGGTATATATGGATGATTTCATAGTTTATGGAAACACATTTGAAGAAGCCTTTGCAAACTTGGAAAAAGTTTTAAAAATATGTAAAGAAGCAAATCTTTCACTTAGTCATGAGAAGTGTTTTATGATGTTTACTGAAGGAATTGTTTTAGGACATCACATTTCAGGGGATGGGATTAGAGTTGATGAGTCGAAAGTTGAAGTCATCTCTAACTGATCTATTCCAAGTTGTCAAAAAGATGTTAGGAGTTTTATAGGATTCACAGGATATTATCGAAGGTTTATAGAAAACTTCACCAAGATAGCATCTCCACTTTTCAAATTACTTACCAAAGACCGTGAATTCAAGTGGAATCTTGATTTCCAGTTAGCCTTTGAGACCCTGAAAACAAAATATCTGAAGCACCTATTTTAAGGGGACCTAACTGAAGTTACCTTTTCATATTTCAACAGATGCCTCAGATACAGCTCTAGGAGCAGTATTGGGACAAAAAGACCTGATTCCTTATGCCATCTACTATACCAGTAAAAATTTGGACTTCTTGAGGTTAAAACATATTGTGGCCCAAGAAAAAGAGTTTTTAGGTACATTTTTCATGAGATAAACAAATTAGGACACTATATAACGAGCTATGGGAAACTTTTGTTCACATAGATCACTCTGCAATTAGATATTTAATGAACAAATCAATTACTAATGGAAGAGTCCTAAGATGGTTATTGATTTTACAGGAATTCAACATTACCATTCTAGATAGGCCTGGAAAAAAAAACACAGTAGCTGATTTCCTATCTAGACTCCAAAACATCCAAGACAATACCCTAGTTGAAGATCAATTTCCTGATGAATATCTTTTTGAAATTTCTACTCAAACTCCTTGGTTTGCTGACATTGCTAATTATTTAGTTTCAGGAAAATTTCCTTCAATAATGAATGCAAGAGATAAAAGAAAAATCATTTATGAAAGTGCAAAATATTCATGGGTTTCTAATGAGTTGTACAAGACAGGTCCAGATCTTATCATTAGGAGATGTGTTCGGGAAGATGAGATGCCTGATATTTTCAAAGCATGTCATGATGAACCTTGTGGCAGACACTTTGCTGATAAGAGGAAAGCTTATAAGGTCCTTCATTTAGGATATTATTGACCATCCCTTTTCAAATATGCTAAAGAGTATGTAAAAAGGTGTGACAGTTGCCAAAGGGTAGGGAAACCTTCTCCTTTAGGTGAGATGCCATTACAGCCTCAGGTACATATTGAACCTTTTGAAAAATGAGCTTTGGATTTTGTAGGATCTATTAGGCCTCCATCAAGAAAAAAGAAATATATATTAGTTTTCACTGATTATGTTACCAAATGGGTAGAGGCCAAGCCATTACTTTTTGCTACTGAAGCATCTGTAGTTAATTTTATTTTTGAGGATATTTTTATAAGTTTTAGTTTCCCAAAGGAAATTATTCTGAGTTCAAAGGGCTGATTCAAATCCCTTCTTGTAGGAAAAAAATGATGGAGATGTGTAAAATCAGAATAAATCTACTCCCTATCATCCACAAGAAAATGGTCAAGTGGAATCTACTAATAAGGTCATTGAAGGGATCCTAACAAAGACTGTTCATTTACATAGAAGAGATTGGGCAGACAGGCTTCTTGAAGCCTTGTGGGCCTATAGAACTACATGGAGAAGCACAACATGCCATACTCCTTATGAACTTGTTTATGGAAAGCAAGTTTTGTTTCCCATAGAGCTCCAGATTCAAACTTTCAAAATGGCAGTTCAGCTAGGACTTGATCTAACAGAGGCACAAAAGCACAGATTGGAGCAGATTAATGAATTGGATAAGATCAAACAAGATGCAGTTCAGAAAACAAGTATAGTCCAGCAGCAAAGGACTAGATGGCATAATAAGTATATCAAGGAAAAGAAGTTCAAAGAAGGTGATTGGGCCCTCTTGTTTGACTCAAAGTTCAAAGATTTTCAAGGTAAATTCCAAACACATTGGCCTGGACCATATGAAATTGTGAAATTTTTTGACAATGGAGCAATAAAAATCAGGACAATAATGAAGAAGAGGTCACTTTTCTTGTGAATGGTCATAGATTGAAGCTGTATCACAAGCCACTTTCAAGAGAAGAATTTGTCAAGAGATTCCAGGAAAGCAGTGATGTGAAGTTAATGAAGAAGAATATTTCTTCTTCATCAACTTAATTGAATTTTCTGAAGTCAGATATTTGAAAAAAAAAATGTATAAACATGAAAACTAATCACTGATTAGCATGTTTATACAGAAAAGATAGAGTGAAAATCAGAATCTTTCTGACACTTTAGCTTTTCAAATTTGTTCTCTTTCTGCAAGCAGCTATTATAAAATCATAAGTGCAAATCCATATTTCACTTATGATCCATTTCATTCCATTTATCCATGATCCATTTCACTCCATTCATCCATACTTCATTTCACTCCATTCACTCCATACTTCATTCATTTAATTCCATGGTCCACCTCATTTCCATCTCAAATTTTTAAACTTGATCTTTTTCTGCAATTGAATAATACACATCATGAATTGTAGGCCACTTTTCATACTTCACTCCACTTCATAGTTGTGATCCATTTCATTCCATTATTCACTACATTCATACTCCATTACACCATACTTCATTTTCCATTTTAACTCATTCCATTCAAAATTCCATTCATGCTTCAAACCATTCCATTTCATGTTTCAAGGTTTCTATAGGTACATTCTGCAGTCAGTCAGACATTCTACAGCCAGTCAGACATTCTGCAGCCAGCCAGACATTCTGCAGCCAGAGATCTTGAAGGTACTGTCCAGTAATCACTTGATTTGCAGCAAATTGATCCTGCATATCCATGACAACAAGTAAAATCAAAGGAGCTATGAGGACTGAGATCAATGATTTTAAAAGGAGGATAGAGCATATGAAAAATCACAAAAATCAAAGGAAAGGAAAAGGTAAAGTTATGAAATTATTATGGTGACAGATCATGAAAGTTTTAGCATAGTTAAGTCATGTATGATTCAAAAAGTTATTTTAATTAGTTGTATTGATCATGCCTATCAAACCTATCATAAAAACTTTGGACAAAATCTCTTTCACTCCGCCATTCCAAATCATCATTTAAAACTTAACGGTTAAGTACTGAAGTGACCTAATCAGTCACGTCACTAGCCCAAAGCATTTAGTGATGATTTTGAAATTTACATAAGAATTTTTCCGCGGTCTTTTCTTTTGAGATATTTCCCAACTCATTAATTCGTGTGCATCACTCTCACCTCATTATACTCATTTCATAACCATTCCATATCATTTCTTTTCGTAGCTAGTTCTTAGCCATTCCGGTCTATAAAAACAGAGGAAACATATTTGGAGTAAAAACATCTCTTTAACAGCCATTTTCACCGTGAGCAGAAGAGTAGTAATTTGAAGGTTGAGAAAGGAAGCTATGGGTCTCATAGTAAAGTCCAAGCCAATCGGAACCAAGTACTTGGAGGGTTACCCACAAATCAGAGAAATGCGTCAGCAGGCTGGGTGGTTGCAATTTTTGGAAAAATTTAATGGTTTTCATAAGGAGGTAACTAAAACATTTGCATGGTCCTTCAATGGAGCTGAGGTCGAAATAGGAGATATTAAATTCACTATTACAGAGGTTTTCATTGCAGAAGCAACAAAATTACCCAGACAAGGAGAACGCTGGTTCAAAAATAGGGAATTTCATAATGAGGCATGGAGGAAAATACTCAAAACCCCAGGTATGGATGTTTCCATTTTTAAGAAGGGTATTCCTAGCTCAGCACTGAAAAACAAATGGAGGAATATGTTTCTCATTTTGCAAAAAATTATCACTTGTGAAGGAAGATTTGGTACCCTCTATATTTATCATATTCGGTTAATGATGCATTTCTTAGATGAAGAAATCAATTTGCCCTTTTTCTTACTTCATAGCTTAAAGAGAATGGCCTCAAATGTTCAAAAGAGGGTTCAATTTCTGGAAACCACATTGTATCACCATGGTTTAGTCAAAATCTTAATTGAACATCATTTGAGAAAAATGGGAGATAATTGGGATGAGTTTCTAGTGAGAAATCACTTTGAAGAACCCAAGGAATCTCCACCTAAAGGCAAACCTACAAAAAGAAGTAGGAGAGGGAAAACTTCCAAAGCTGTTGAAGTTGAAACTGGTAAATCAATACAAGAGGACAGTGAAGAAATGATTTCTGAGAAATTGGCTCAAATTAAGAAGCAGCTTAAGAAGGAGAGGATAATAAGAAAATATGCCAAAGACAGAGGAGAAGGGCCATCTCAACCAAGATGGAGCCACAGGCTTAGAGGTATGCTAAAGAAAACAGAAGTTAGACAAACTGGAATCATAAACATTGAGGATGAAGAAACACCTACTGCTAGATCACCTGAATATTAGTATGAGGAGGATTTTGATGAAGGAGCTCCTGAAATAGACCCAGCACAACAAGAAATTTACAATTATGTTGAGACATTAGAGAAGAGAGCTTAGGAAAGTAGGGACAGAACTCCTAGTCCACCAAAATCTGCAATTGATATGCTAAGAAGAGATAAATATGAGTTAGAAGTACTCAATAGGCATATCAAAAATGAGAATGAAATTTTAAGGGAGAAGGTTAAGCTGAAAAGTGATATGAATTCAACTCTGTCTCTACAAATGAAAAAGTTGTTCAAGGCCAGTGAAAAATTGAAGAAGAAAAACAAAAAGCTAAGCAGGGCACTTAAAAATTTGAGATTCAAGTTAGTCATAAGGAAGCCCAAAGGGCCATTGACTGTCAGGCAAAGAAAAAGAAGAGGGTTGGATGTCCTAGAAGAGGTCTCAGAGTACATGGAATAGTTGCATAAGGACATGCAAAAGCCTTGCAGTGGGGGTATGTTGAGCCCCAAAGATGTTCTTTTCTTCCACCACATTCCACTTCATTTCCTTTGTCCCTTATTAATTACAGGCTTAAATGATCAATAGGATTAATTAAAATTGCTTTAAGAATGTATATAATGACAAACTTGCTATGTTTTCATGATTTTGTTGTTGTAGTAATTTTTTACTAGACTCGGCTATAGAATGCAGTCATTCTGTAGCCAGTCGCCTATTCCACAACTATCTTCATGTTCACGCAGGTTCCAGGTGTCACCTCAAGGAAAAACACATATGGTCATATTACACATCACTCCCCCATCATTTCTTGCTCTCAACGAAGTCTGAACAGAATTCTACAGGTGGTTATGCACGTGGGAAACCAAAACTAGGAGATAGACTTCTAATAGGACAAGGACTGTACAGATGTCCTTAATCATAGTACGAGACCACCACCAGAGTTCTAATTTGACTTTAATTTGGAAAGACACTTATCCCTATGTTATCTCAAAGACAGTTATGTAATTTTGTTATAAGTATGGCTCGGGAGACCGAGAGACATCTAGCTAGATTTTGTTTTTGTTGCTAGATCTCAGAAGACCGTAATACTCCGTTTTTGAAGAATTTCTCCTTTAATGAAAGAAGCATCACTTTATTGCAAGAGCTGAGTCAATATTGAGTAGATTTGCATGCTAATCAGGTGGTAGAGGGCCCCTGCTACCTGAGAAGCTTTGTTCATATGGTTTAGATAAGTAACTTTAGCCTTGTTGCATTCCTAGTTTAAGAAATTTTCTGAACTTTGTGTTTTATATTCACTTGAATTGAATGCTACAGTTTAATCTTGTTCTTACGAATTATTCCAAAATATCACTAATATTGAATGAGGTATAACTGTAGTATTTTAGGATTTAATTGAATTTCTTTGAACTTTATGTTTTTGTGCTCAATTACATCAGTTGTTACAGCTAGTCTTGTTCTTATTAATCTCTTCCAAAATATCACTAACTCTGAATGAGACATAGCTGTGGTGTTTCAGAGCTTACTGCATTTTGTTGAACTTTATGTTTTTATGCTCATTTGCATTGAATGATATAGCCAGACTTTTTTTTACAAACTATTCCAAAATATCACTCATATTGAACGAGATAGGGCTGTAGTATTTCATAGAATTAGTTGCATTTTATTTCAGTTGAAATACTCCGGAGGTAGATGTCACTCTAGTTTAATTCTGTCACTATATTTCAAGTTTGATAATGGCACTCTAGTTCAACTTTGTTCACTATAATTCAAGTTAGATTAGTGGCATTCTAGTTCATTTCCAGTTCACTGTGTTTCAAGTTAGGTTAATGGCATTCTAGTTTATTTTTGGTAACTGTGTTTCAAGTTTGATCAATTTCATTCTAGTTCAGTGTTATCCATTGTTCTTTAAGTTGTATTAACTGTCAAAATTAGACTTCATGGCCTTCATTGTTTACAAACTACTCTTTTTCTGAATTTCTATTAATGCATCATCATATGGACAGGAATTAGTGATATCAGTTTAAGGCCTTGATTGTTCTGCAATCTTTTGCAAATTCACAAATAAGCCTTTTCCCAAAAACTATTTTAGAAAATCTCTAACTTTCAAATGAGGCTTAATGGTGACAAGTTGAGCTGCAGAATGGATTGATCTTAGCATTACAAGTTAATTCAGAGTAGGAATCTTATTGCGCTACAAATAGACTTTTTCTAATTGTGTTCCAATAAACTTTTAGCCATGGATGAGATTCTTTGTAATATTGTAAGATGGTTGTTTACTTAGGAGAAACTAATTTGCAATAAACTTGTCCTTTTCTCAAGCTATTCCAACATATTTCTAATGAATGAATTGGATGAGTTCATGTTATGAGTTATTGAGTTCATGTTGTGATTTATTTCCTTGCTATGAGTCATTATCAAGCTTTGCATTTTCTGTTCTTTAGTGCCATACACAGTTTAGAATAGGTTTTTGCTCTGTTTTAGTGTAACCATCCACTTCTCTTTACCAACACTTGGTTCTTTTCCTTTTTAACATAAAACCATAAAACCAAAAACATAAAAAAAAAACACTAAACACAACGTAGTGAGAAACAGATACCTAGGCACATATAGTGCACCTCACTTCAGCAATTTACTAGCCCTGGTTGACAATTTATGACCTCAATTTAGGAACACTAAGTTGAGAATTACAGTCCTGGAGCTTAATTTCATTATTTTTCATCAGGCCCAACTATTCCCACCTCCTACAGTGCAGTTTCCCTCCAGGACCACGTTATTCTATGGTGTATTTTTAGAGAAGGATTCAATGATTCATTTGGAGGGTGAGGTCTTCAGTGAGGGGATAAACCTTTCACTTGGAGGTTCTATTAGAGGAGTTATATTCATTTATGTATTAGCTCAACCCCCTCCTTCTAGTATTCAGTTTGCAGCTGCTATTCAGCCCTAGGGCTGTATTCCGACATTTTGTACTTTGGGGTATTTCCGGAAACCCTTTCTGGGTTGTCTTGGAAATGTGATTGGGAGCTTAGATATTTAGTCCCAGCACTATTTGAGCCATATATCAGGAGATCTAAATTATTACATATTTCAGTAGCAGTTACCCACATTAAAATTTCACTATATTGGTTCTCCTGCCTTGTATAGTAGCTATTCTTTATGTTATGGCATATGTATTCATGGGAGACTTGTTTGCCTTGATTATCTGAGTTGTGCCTATATTTATTGTACTTATTCTCTTGTGATTTACATAATAAAATGGCTCCATGTTTGTCACACATGTTGGTGTAATGTTATTCACTGCCAGTATTTTGTTCTATATTCTTGTCTTTTCCATTTTGGAATATTACAGTGGTATCAGAGCATAATATTGGCTCAGCCTGTGGATCTCAGCCATTACGCTATTAGGAGAATAAGAAGAAGGAGAAAGAGATCATAATGATGGAAGGAATGAGTTTATTCTCATGTCTTTTTAGATCTACGAGGGACCTCACCAAGGAGGTCAAGCAAAGAAGAATAGATAAAAGCGATGAAACCACAATAGGGTGTCAAGATGAGGAAGGTCCTTATACTTGCCATCAGCAGAAGAAAGAATTGGTATTTCATAGAGCTCTAAAGAAATATACTATGCCCTTTCCATTTGAAGAAGAAGACAAAAGGCATGGAGATGGAGGACACTTAGATCATGAGATTCTAAGTGAGTATCTTGCAGAATACAAATCTTAGTCAAGAGCTTTCAAGGAGGATCTAACTCTCCCAAAGTTCATTTAGCTCAAAGAAGAAATAAGACCTTGCAGCAATAGAAGAAGGAAGCACAATAGATTTCTATTGTCTACTTTTGATGGGTCATCTACATGCACAACAAGGGCTTCGGGAATTAAGTTGGATGCATTCTTCCTGCTACATCCATCAATTTAGAAAGAAGATGTGAGATTGCAGCGCTGCACCTTGAGGGTGAAGCAAAAAAATGGTGGTTCAACCATTTGAGTCATGCAAGAGTGACTGCATATGTAGATTTTACTCAAAGGTTGATCAAGAAGTTTGAAAAGAAGAAATTAGAGGAGAAGAGACCTTCAACACCACTTGTTGTAGGAGCACTTGCATCAGGAGAAAGAACACTTGCATCTTTGAAAAGTGGTCTTGATCTCTTGACACTTGGAGTCCCATGCATTATTCAAGAGATGCATGAGGATGAGGAGACTTATACCAGCACTAGTGTAGCCATAGAGTAGCAACCATCATCATTAGTAGTTGGGGAAGTCATCACACTGGAGGAAGGAACCCTTGTAGCATTACAAGATGTTCCCAAGCTTTACTAAGGTATGCACATATTTCCACTTTCTATCATTTCAGTATATCATATGGAGGATTGTGGCGACATGCCATTAGGGAAAATATATGACCTAGGGTCAAAGCACATTGCTGATTTGGAGCAGCAGACTATCACTACGCAAAGGACCCTTGATTTGTTCAAGGAAGAGATATATAGCCATCCTATTTTCTCATTGATGAGTTGCACACAACACCTTGGGTTGGAGTGTAGAGTTTTGAAGAATAGGATGAGAAATTTATTAAACAATCCAATGCAGAACTATATGTTCAACATTGAACATGATCATGAGACAACCTATGTATCATCATGGAGATCAACAGCACTATCATGGAGCAGTAGTGATGAGTTGGGGGCCCAACCATTATCGGGAAATTCTGATGACCATTATACTTGTGTGGCATTGGATAGGCAAATTATTGATGGAAGACATTTTATGAGGGATGATATCTCTTATTATTATGATGTATCCTTCTTGATGAGCATTTCACAGCTCAATGAGAATATTTTTCCTACAACATATTTGGATCCTTATGGGGTCAACTTGGTGATTGATGGGTGGTCTTCGTTTGGGGATCTTCAGGAGATTGTACTTCAAAATCCCATGAAGTGCAAAGGTAGTAATCTGATTTGGGAGGAGGGTATTCTCCATTGGAGAGATAAAAATTTTGAGCATGATGATAGACACTCACCTTTGGTTGGATGGGTGATGTTGATGAGCAAGAGGTTGGAAATCCACTTGCAGATCTATGACATAGGGTAGCAGGAGGCAAGGCTGTGCTCGCTACTCTTGAAAGAGTGTGGTCAGCATGTGACATATCCTACTTTGAAGGGTATGTTGTTTGTTTGGATTTGGCATGACACTTGCATCATGGGGCAGCAAGGAGTTTAGGTTCATTTTGATGATGTGGCATTCTTCATTTCAATCATCATGTTTTCACCTCATGGTTTTCCTGATGGAGGTGTAAGAAGGCAGCAAGATCTATTGTTGCTTTGGCTACTCTTGGGAGAGTATGGGCTTATTTTCTCCCATACTTTGCATGATACTTCATAAGAAGTGGATGGAACAATCAGGGTGCAAAGGGGCTACCCTTAAAAATTGAAGGATCAGGAGGTACTTCCACATAGGAAGGAGTCTCCCACATATAGCAGCATGATGGTGGATGACTTTGGCATGTGGCATGTCAAAGAATGGAGTCATGAAGTAATAAGAGCCTTATCTCAAAGGTCAACATTGTTGTCACTTGGGAGTATGTATCTATTGATATAGTGTTTGAATGGGAGTATGCATCCCTTCATTTTTCAGACCACTATGAGGAGATTCCCATGGGATGGCTCATCCATGGACCTCACTTTTAGCCTACTCACAATGCATAGTAAGAAATGTATTTTTGTATTTATTGATCATTTCACAAATAATTTGTATTCTCTTGCCAACTATATACAGTGCATTGCTCCACAAGAGGGCAAGATTATATTTGGGCTTCATGGTTATTCTAGGACCAAAATTTATGATGGAGATAGCCCTTTCTTGCATGGCCTTGGGAAAATGTTGTTGGAAATACTGAGAGGGGGGGTGAATCAATATTCCTTTCAATTAGAGAATTAGTTAATCTTCAATTATTATCAGTGTGTGTACAATGATAGCAGCAAACAAAAGGAACACAAATGCACACAGTTTTTAAGGTGGAAACCCACTCCGGGACAAAAACTACCTAATGCTTTTCTAATAATTCTTTAATATTCAACTCCAATTGAAAATAAAGCTCCAACTTCCTAGAATCTAAAAAAGCATTCTTCTCCATCTCCCACTAGATGGATGCTCCAATGCCCGAGATTCTTCAGTATTCAACTGAACAGATGCCCCAACACCCAATGAGCTACAACTCACCCTAGCACCACCCTACCACCCTATAGAAGAATAAAAGAAGAATGGACTCCCGTGCTAGGAAAAATGGTCCACTTTACAATGATATAGAATGATGTAGAAGAAGAATAAGACACACTAGACCATAACCCCAACTATGACACAACCACCTAATGATGATCCTAGACCTCTCGACACTGCCTCTTCAACTCTTGGCACATAGACACTAGAACAATTTTTACAATAATGTATTTACAATGTCTTAGTACAATGATACCTTTACAGTGACTGTATGCAGTGTTGTCCACTTGAAGACTTCATGTGATGAACTTCTTGCTGTTTTTCTACACCTTGGTTGCTGCTCTTGTCATGCTACCCTCTGTTGCACCTTGCTTTGCTTTGCTGCCCTAGAAAGTCTGGTCCTTTGCAGCCCTTGACAACACATGATCTAGCTTTTTATTTCCTTCTAGGAGCTCGATATTGAATATGTTGTATCTATGTTATTTCAGATCCCCAATATCTGATTTTTGGTCGTGTCATATTCCTCTGAGTCATCTTTCCAATGCCATAGGTCTGACCCAATTTGGATTCTTCAAGTGATATTTATGCCCAATCTCTCATAATGCCGTAATTATGGACTTTTTCAGTAGAGCGAACTTGTATGGCATGCCATGTGTCACTGTTTCTTCATTCAGATATGAAATTGATAGAGAGAAAACTAAAGTCCATGCACTATCTGCCAATTTTTATAAAATTCCAATCCAATACTCAAAGAGAGAGTTATGATGATTTTTCCAAGGTCACTTCTTTGAGATGAATTTCAGGGGCCTACAAAAACAGTAACTTCCACAGATCATATCTCCGAAACTATTGCGTAACCTAATCTGAAATTCTCACAGGAGCTTTCTCAGGATTTTGGATTCACCTCATAAAAATTTCAGCTACTGTACCTTTGTATAAAAAAATTTAGAGTGCAAATTTCACGATGACCTGTTTTAGATGGCGAAATCCCTTGCATAAGGAGGATATGAGGATCACAATTTATATAAATTCTTAGGTTGAGAGGGGCTTCAATAAGTGAACATGGGAGGGATTTTAGGAGCTTAAAAAAATATTATTTATGACTTTTCAATGACCCATGCCACAACCCCATGGGGTTTTAGCCCACTAACTGGGGTTACAAACTTCAAACATGAATATCTCTCAAACCGTGAAGAATTACGTGGCGTGCCATATATCAACGAAAACATCTCGACAAGAAGAAACCATCAAAATCATTATTGACCTAGAATATAGTAATTTGGTAGGTCAAAATTCCCATGCAATATTGGGGTAGCCCCTGGTGCTGCTTGGGTTAACATCAATGACAACCAATGATCAACAAATGTTGTGTTATTCTTGTTATGCTCAACTAATATATAATGTTATTTACTACTTCCTAGTAGATGAGAAAACATGCACATCTAGCAATTTGTTGGGAGACAACATGCCACATGATATTCTGAAATAGAAGTTGGTAAAACTGTGTTGTATCCACTGGAGAAACCATTGGTACCATCGAGAATTTCACATAAAATTCAGTATCTGGATACCATATGGTGATGATGTACCATTCAATTTGTATGGGATGGTTTGGGCTCATGAAACTAGAGAAGGGGTATTTTCAGATCCAGTTGTCCTTTTATCTCTTGAGGGATATATTATTACATCCCAGGTTCTACAGCAACTCTACACTTATCACAAGTGGAGAGAGAGACATCGTGGGGTAGGCCACTTTGTCTATCATGTTCATATATGCATCCTACCTACATTGTAGGAGCCACAAGTGGAGGAGCTTTTCCAAGAGTTACCATTTTGGAGGGTGACTCACATTGTGTGGATGATAGCTTGGGGTTTGGAGCTTCACATGGGAGTGAAGGTTCCCAAAAAAAATTTGATCCCATGCCTCAAGAAGGCCTCTAGACCACATATATTTTCCTCCATGGATATTCCACTTCTTCATGAAGATAGCTATTTGGGATTGTCACCAAAAGCTAACTTGCACACTTGGGAGGAGCAACTTGGAGACTTATTGATGATACAAAATCTTGTTCCTTGAAGGAGCTTATCATATGAGGATGATAAAGGAGGAGGAGAGGAGGCTCTTCAGTTCTATCCTTGTAGTTTCTTGAGGACAAGCAACATTTGGGAGGGGAGGACTGTAATATTCCTAAATTAGCATGCAACTAATTGGAATATTAATTTTTTCTTTGTCATTTAGTAGATGAATAAGTGGGTAGGAGACCCATAAATATCTTTAGTAGGAATAAAATCCCTCGTAATGTGAAAAGGGACCATCTTAATAGCTGGATAAAGAACCCTCTTGTGTGAACAGGGGCTAATGCATGTGGACAAGGTCAAGTTTTACCAAATCAACAACGTTGGTATGGAGGGAGTGGATCATCAATGAGAAGCATCTCAATGTTAATGGGAGAAAGTCTCCATGATAGTAGTGACTTTAATGAGCGGGACCCATCGTGAGAAGGCTCACATTGTATAAAAGGAGGGCAAGGCAGCCATAGAGGAAATTTTGTTGATTATTGATTTTGTGGTCTGTGTGACTTCTTGCACTCTCTAGCTGTTTAGCTGAGATTATTGTGTTGTTTAGCACAGGGTGTTCCCGAGCGGGAATCCCACCTCTTTCCTAGAGGAGCCTCTCGGAAGAGTATTGCACTACATTTCCACATTCCAAAATTCTGGCCAAGCTTCATTCTTAAGCTACAACGCAGTTTCTGGTGGAGTTGTGTTGTGTTGCAAGGTAGAAGCAATGGAGGATTTTGAGGGCCACTTTCAGTGTTTTTTTTTTCAGTGGAGAGGTAGCCTTTTCATTGGGAGGTTAACAAGGAAGGTCCTGGAGCTTAATTTCATTATTTGGCATCAATCCCAGCTATTCCCACCTCCTACAACATAGTTTCCCTCAAGGACTACGTTATTCTATGGTGTATTTTTAGAGGCGGATTCAGTGATTCATTTTGAGGGTGAGGTCTTCAGTGAGGGGATCAGCCTTTCACTTGGAGGTTATATTGGATGATTTCTATTAATTTATGTATTATATCAGTCCCCTCCTTCTAGTAATCAGTTTTTAGCTGCTATTCAGCCCTAGGGTTGTATTCCGGCATTTTGTACTTTGGGGTATTTCTGGAAACCATTTATGGGTTGTCTTTGAAATGTGCTTGGGAGCTTATATCTTTAGTCCTGACACTATTTGAACCATATATTAGGATATATACATCATTACATATTTCAGTAGTAGTTACCCTCATTAAAACTGTGTTGTATTAGTTCTCCTGCATTGTATAACAATTATTCTTCATGTTATGGAATATGTATGCATGGGAGACTTGTTTGCCTTGATGATATGAGTTGTGCCTATATTTCTTGTACTTATTTACTATTGATTTACATAATAAAATGGCTCCATGTTTGTCACACATGTTGGTGTAATTCTATTCACTACTATTTCTAGTATTTTGTTCTATATTCCTGTCTTTTTCATTTTGGAATATTACATAATAAAGATAGTGACAAATCAGTTTTTACGTTATTAAACACTCTTTTTGTCATTAGTCCACTCTTCCTTTCTTTTGCATTATTTTCCTTTATTTATTGCTAATATGAAGGGGAAATATATAAAATTACATGACAAATCGTGGTAAAGATGGGGGTGAAACGTACCTTCTTCTTGGCCCAACATACTCCCCTGCTTACCTTTTTGCAGGTCATCGTGCAAAAAAATGGTTGAGGTGTAGCTGAGTTAAAGAATATGCAGGGTATACCTCTTCTTTATAAATTCTAAAGCCATGTCTATGTTTAATATTTTCAAATACTGAGTTTGTGTGCCTCTCTGGTAACTCATAATCATGATTATAGTCTTCAGGGTGGTACCCGATGATGGGGCATCTATATCTGCACCCTATCCATGTAGGCCCCATGTTCAAAATTAGGTTGTTGTACAGAAGGAACCTGGAAGAAGCAGCTTTGAAGTTCCTGTACCCAAATGGCTCTCTGTTCTTCACATTATTTGTAGAGGCTAGCCATCTCTGTTTGGCTACTACCAATGCTTCTTCTTGAATGTCCTAGAAGTATGTCTGCCCATTCTGCACAATATCCGTATGAATAGGTCCCAATTTGGATATCACTCATTTCTGCTGCATGAATTTCTTATGTTGGGTAAACAAGTACATGGGTTTAGTAGGCTCCCCTCTGACCCATAGATCTAGGCCATGTTCTCTTTTCTCAAAGGTGTTGTAGGCCTTAGCCCATCTAATTTTGTTCTTGGCAAAATACAGAAAAGCCTGGAACTGAACGTCCCCTATGAAGGGGTTGGGGTTATTGTCCCTATCCTCCTCTAAAAATAAATTGTGTAAATACAATTCAAACAAAAGATGCTAGACCTGCTTATCCTTCTTATTGAAACACTGGAAAAATTCCTCAATGGTTTTAAATGTAGTGGTCTTCACTGCCCTGACAGCCTTGATTTTCAACAATAAATACCGTTCCACTAAGAATAAAGCATAATTAGTGGTTGGTGCCCTGCATGTCAATACATCTGAGTAAAGAGAACAAACCATACTGGTTTTCTTCTTGGCTTGTTCGACTTGATCATGTGCTTTCTTCACTTTTTTCCTTTCTTCCTTGAATTGGGCAAAGATTTCATCCTTAGTTGCAGAAAGGTCTTTGAATCACTTTATTAGTGCCTAATCTTCCTGTAAGGGTACTACTTCCTTTCTGCACTGAGCCAATTCATTCTAGACTTGAATTAATTCATTGCACAACTTTTGATTGGTAGCATTTTCTACTAGAGGAGTGTAGGCAGGTGTCACCTCTGTTTGAGTCCCCTTATCTTTTGTAAGTTCCAGATTAGTCTACACAGAGGCTTCAACAATGTGTAACAACTCCGTTTGTACAGAGGATTCAACCTTATTCATTAACTCAGTCTGTACAGAAACTTCAGTGGTATCTATTAAATCGGTTTGTGCAAAGGCTTCAACATTGTCCATTAGATCCGTCTGTACAGGGACTTTAGCATTATCTATTAAATCAGTCTGTACAGAGGCTTCAACATTGTATATTAAATCACCCTGTATAGAAATTTCAGCAATATCTACCATTTGGGTAACAAAATTTTCTTGGGTACCCATGGTAGCCAATTCCTTCTCAGGCTTCCAAGCCTTGTTTGCTTCTTCCAACTATTTCCTTAGGTGTTTTATCATTTTTCTCAATTTCTTACACTTCCTGCTCATTTTCCTGAACTTAATCTCAGCTGATTTTTCTTTTGGAAAAGTTTTGGTAGGAGAAGGAGCAGTAGTGGCTTCAGTTTCAGAAATGGTTGTGCCAATTATAAGGTTATCAACAATGGTTTTTTCTTTCGGCGTCCAAGAGTTTATTTCAACATTAACGTCCTAACTGGGTGAAATACAGTTTCCCTTAGACATCAGAGGAACTGTCTCAATGCTTGTATTTTGTTCTAATAGAACAATGTCTCCTGACTGGTTTCCAGATTCAGATAAGTTCGGTCTTCCTACTTATCCATTCATTATCAGAGGGAGATAAAACCATCAAAGCTTGCAATTCATCATGATGAGGTAGGATTTCAGTGTGGCCAGAGCTACTAGCAGCGGCAGACTGGTTCAAAAAATCCCTCTGCTCTTCAGATTGTTCATATGGGCTTCCAATTTCACGAGATGCTCTCATTTTCTCAAGTACTTGAGCCATTTCTTCTTCGTAGTCTTGTAAATACATATTTTGAGGGCTTGAAGGCAGTGTATGGGATGGTCCCACCTCATCTGTAAATTCATAGGTGTCTTGCCATAGTTGTAGCCTTTCAAACCATATTCATTTCCCTAGTTCTGAGGTTGAAACATGGGCCCTCTTCCCTCTTGCTCTCCTGGGTATGGTTATTATAGGGAGTTCAATATTTTCTTTAACAGGGTTTTCTTCAGGGGTAGGCAGGGTAGGATTAACAAAGTTGTTCCAAGTTATCTGGTGTTTTCCTAGCTCATGAATGATGATAAATTTAATCAAGCCATGGTGGTTGACAACTGCTTGGGGGTTTTTGGATTTTCTAATTCGAACAATAGTATTGTGCAATACAAAATTTAGGAAAAAGGGCAGGTTAACTGAAATTTTTTTCTTGAGAACAACTAATAGTTTAAGTTGGTAGTACTTTACCACATCCTGGCATCTGTTTCATGTGATATATATTTGAATGAACACTGCCAATTCTTGCCAAGGTTGTTGCAAGGACACAGGATTAATACCCTTCCCTTTTCATTCTAATTGTTCGCCTGTAACCTGGTACACTGAGATTTTTTCTTATAGAAGGACATGTTTTTTATTCCATCTTTCTCCCTCTGTTGGTAGTCCGGAGACATCAGCGAGGATTTCCTCAGCGACCGGTATGATTCTTCCTCTGACTATGGTATTCCCTTCTCATAGGTTTTGCAGGATTTCAACTGTTATCTTTGTGTTAAACCCTTGTATTTTATGTAGATATCGAATCCATCCAACTTGCTGGAGAATGGTGCAAGTTGATTTTGAGACTTGGAACGTTGTGGGTTCATTGTAGAGAGAATTCCCCCCCATGGATAATGTGTTATCCGAACTGGTTTATTCTTCTTTCTGCATTTCTTTCAGCCCTGTTGGTTAAAACAAAACACTGCATGCTTTCCTTTTTTTACAAATATATTATAAAAATGCAACCTCATATCGTAAATGCAATGATCTCTTAGTCCCATCAGCATATCCAAAGGGATTTGTGTGAGTAATTCGCATGCTTATTCATTGTACCCCCTCCATTGGGAGAAGGGCGTCCATGGCCTTAAGCTCAAGAGAAGTAGAAATATTGCAACAATCATGAATGCACACGAGGCAAGGGTCAGAAATTGGTAATCATCGTAAATGTAAAAGAGAAGGGCGTCCATGGCCTTGAAGGTCAAGAAAAGAGGAAATATTGCAACAATCATGAATGCATACGAGGCAAAGGTCAGAAGTTGATAATCATCATAATTGTACATCAGGTGGAAATAACCGAAGAAGGGGAGAAAATCAAAGTAGTAGTTATTATGATAGGATAACCTCTTTTGATAGTGTAGCATAACAGAAGCATGACAAGTAACGGATTATGATTGGTGTTTCCATCCCTTAATTCAAACATGAAAAGATAATTCACTGATAGTTAATTATGCGGGTAGGTAGTGATAACACTTATTCAAGTAGTGCATTTATTTTGGGAATGGATCAATAGGAAATAGGGAATATAAAATTAATTGGCTATTCTTAGAAAAATACTTCCATACCACAAGCAGAGCCACTAATGCCAGTAGGCGTTCATAGCCTCGACAGGGTTGCTATTTTAACTCAGAAATGAACCAAAATCCTCTATTTAAAAGTAGATATTTTGCTTATTTTATGGAGAGATCAATGTTACTGTGAATTCTAATCACAAGCATACAGAAAAAGCTCACTTTAGCTGTGCATAACAAACAACCCTAACATCAAATATGGCTACCAATTTCCTTATATCTGCAGTTATTTGATCAAGACAAATGCTACAAAATCTAGATCTATGCAGTTAAAGACATTAAGAAGTAAATAAAAGCAAGAGTTGCTCCATGCATCCAATAGACAAGAAAATAATATTATAAAGAATTTTTGTATTTATGACACCTAGGAAGGGAACATAGAAAGATGTTACCATTCCCCCTCAATGGGATGGGTTCTTGTATGTCCTCAGCACTTCAGATCTAAGATCTCTCTCTTGATGGTGTAGAAAACCCAGACAAAAATGGAACTCAAAGGGAGTTCACAAGAAAAAATATAGAAAAATATGACAATGATGGAGGATCAAAGTCAGACCAAAAGTATAGATCCAGAGTGATATTTAGGCAACAAAAGGTAGTGAATGAATGGAAAAACCCTTCTATTTATAACAAAATATTGAGTTAGTCTAGATATTGGTGCATAATTAAAATATTATTAACCAAATCTAGATCCAACTTTTATGGAATATTTATTATATTTGTTGGAGGGAAAAAGAATTTGAATTTGGTAAAATCCATTTATTTGTAAGTAATAAATAAATAAATGTTTTATTTGTTATTTTAAGGATCTGGTTGAGTAATAATTAAACAAATAGTGATTTATTCAATTATTATAAATGATTTAGTCAACTTTAACAAGGAATATTAATTAAATAATGTTTTAAATAATTATTCCTAGAAAACAATAAGATAAGTAATGATTTATCTAATAATTTTCCTGTTTTGGCTAAATATGACCAGGATTATTAATTAAACTGATGTTTAACTAATTACTCCTTGAGGAAAATCAAACAAATAAGGATTTTTTCAATTATTCCTCGTGGGGTTTCCTGTTTAGACCATAAACAAATTAATAAATTATGGATTACTAAGTTATTTATCATAGTGAAAGCAATTTTACTTAAGGTAAAATTGGTCTTACATGGTGTACTTTGGTCCATCTAATAGTAGCAGGTTAGATGACCAAAAAATGGTGTAACAGATTTCCCTCCAACATGCAAGCGTTAGGAGCTCATCATATGACCGAAGTACGTTGTAAGAACTCAATCACTAGACACCAAAGGGGAAGTCAAAGAGAGAGAAATATAAGGTATACCAAAACGCTAGAGGACAATACCCTGAGGAGGCAAGACTTACAGGTGTGACAGGTCTATTTTATGAGTGAGTACATGTGCTACAAGAGGCAGGGGAGGCATAGCTATGCCCGCCGAGACAAAGTACAAAGAATAATGCGTTTAGTAAACTAGGGACTGAACTATATAGTACATGCTGGCATAAACATGAGCAAGATAAAAACATGATAATGGATCCCACATACATACTATGCCTAGGATAATAGCAAGGACTTATACAATAATATATGAATACATGAGATATAAGTACAACCAAAGAGGCCTTGTAAATAGGAGAGGGCTTTGAAAATCTGAAAGATACATGCAAACTAAAGAGGCGTTGCAAGTGGCTGAGGCCGAAACCATCAAATATATGGAGCTGCATCGAAGGTTGTAATAAAGAGGTCATCCAGGCATGTGGGGGGCTACCTGAAGGGCCACCCCCTCATAAGGTCTAAAACATCTCACACAAACCCGGGAATTACCGATACAATCTGTTGCATCACTGAACCAACAAGTATATGGATCTCGATCACGCCATAAGGAGCTAGATCTAAGAAACAATGAAGTCAAAGGGTAATAAGGATTCCCTTTGCTTGTTCTGGGGCACTGAATAAGAGTGGAAGCTAGAACCAAGGTACACCTCCCTATAGACTTGTCTTCTGGAATGAATGAGCTAATGTCGATAGAAGGAGGTCCGCCATAGGTGAGGCAATAAGGGATCCTCAACTAAAGCACAAGAGATAATAGTAGAGCGACGGGCAGACTGACACCAGGGATGATGGTGGAATAGGAAGTACTGAGTAGCGCACTGACGACTTCCCTTGTTAGAGCATGAAGGGCATGGATGACCTGGCAGCAACTGACACAATATCATAGGGGACAGGGGACAGTAGTACTGAAGGCCATAATGTGGGACACGAGAGAGGAACCAAGCAATGAAGGATGGAGGACTATAGCGGGATACAAAGGGACTCGTGATAGACTCGATTACATGCAATGATGACTCAATTCGTAGCTGCTCTAAACAAGGGCGACTGACAGATGCTGCCACACTTAATAGCTTCCAAGTGGGGACCATAAAATCATGAGTACAATATGGTTACTCATGAAAAAAATTGACACGAGCATGGCCAAGTATGAAGGCAAAGTGCTGCCCCAAGTACGAGTGTTGCAAGTGAGGAAATTAGATTTTGAGGAGTGGTGAAGTGACCCTTCTTGGAAAAAAAAATGTGTCAGGGTGAAGTATCAAATCCCAAAAAACTAAAGGATGCCCATTTGAGAGCTCGGTGAGAGCTTTCCAACGGTGCTAATGGTTTGTCAAACCGAGCTACGGTTTGGTCGCAGCTAGCGAAAGAAAAAACTGGGGTTTCACTTTTAATAAGGAATTTTCCCTCCAATTTGACTCATTTGCAAGTGTAGTTGTGGTGAATGTAGAGAGGAGAAAAGACCCTAAATCTTGCGACGATCGTAGCAGACAAACCGACCGTTGGAATCGAGATCCGTCAGTTGTAGGTAAGAGGCCTAACCCTACTCTTTCATTTTAGTGGATTGAAAGTTCAGTTTAGGCACCCAGAGTTGAGGAACAGGTTGGGTCGCACTTTTTTGGCTTTGTTTTGTGACCTGGGTAACAGGTATTGGGCAAAAAACTGCGACCTGTCCCAGGAAATGACCTAAAAAGTGCGCCTGTCAGAGAAAGGGGGTTTCAGTGTTGTTTTTTGCTAAGAGCTTGGATTTTTATTGTTGAACTGCATAGGTTCCCCCAAGCATGTTATGGTCATGCCAAAATGTATTTATAAAAGGGGAATCTAAACACATTTTTATGATGTGGTGCACCATTTTTTTTCGTTATGGTTATGCAGTTCGAGAAAGGGAATGAAGGATTACCAATCTATTTTGGTTCTGCATATATGAATCAAATGGACTAAGTTTCTGGGTTGGCATACATGGTGTGACTTTACCAAAGAGTGGATTTGGAGATAATGAACTAGTGCTCTCCTAGAAAACCCATAGTTTGGTCAACAACAATG
The DNA here is from genome assembly GCA_034641835.2 of Pinus albicaulis. Lineage (NCBI taxonomy): Eukaryota > Viridiplantae > Streptophyta > Pinopsida > Pinales > Pinaceae > Pinus > Pinus albicaulis. The sequence continues at coordinate 1,371,041,915 of CM076579.1, read as the reverse complement.
TCTAGAGGATTGGGTTTCTGATGTAAGAGGAAGGAATGATAAGGGAGATCATCCCTAGAGTGATATGAAGTGATATTGGACCCTAGAGGTTATTCTAAATAGGAAATAATGATGGTACTAGAGTTGACAGAACCAGATGCACTATGAGTGTTGTGGGGAATTACTTCTCCTGGACTCTCAAATATGGGTGCCCCCTTACCCAAACATTGGGTGTCAATGTAATGGCCACAAGGTGTATGTGGTTTGAATGTATGGTTTCGATGTAAGGGGGGATGGATAAATTTAGGGGTGGTGATTTCTTCCATAATGTCTTCATCGTAATAGAAGATGGGGTGATCAAAAGGGTTCACATGCGCATCGTCAATAGGTGCATTTAAAACAAGTAGATGAAGGATCTACCGATAAGCCGAGCCCAAGGTGATCGCTGAAGGGAGATCAGGCAAAACATAAGGGGATGCCCTAGAGGGGTCTTCCACCGTGGATCTCATAGATGATGATAGGTAGAGGATAGTGGTCATAGACTCTGTCATCTCAACATCGGGAGGGGATATGTCAATGGGAGTGGGTGTTTCCTCTGGTTTTGCCGAAGCATAACGTGCAAGTAAGGGAGAGATGGACTCGTTGTGCTTGGCCCTAAATTGGCAAACCGCTTTTAAAGAGGCGTGGTACTCTTCGAGGCGGGGACTGTAATATCCCAGAATGGGAAAAGCAGGAATAGAGTTCATAAAACTAGAAATATGCAGAAATATAATAGATAAAAGCATGATACAATAGTATATCCATTCAATTATGATTATAATAGCAAAATAGGTACAAAATCTTGAGGAAGAGATCACTCAAGTTGGGCAAACAAGCCTCCCATGAAAGCATACACCTAGATCTAAGATGTTATTAATACATGAAGTACAAGAATGAAGAAAAATGCACTGTCTAAGAGAGAATAGCAGCTAAAAGATATAAGAATATATTGTTGCTGATATAATGCTCCAAAAATGCTAAGGCTAGAGATCCATGCTCCAAAAAAGAATTCTAGGACAACCCAAAAAACATTTCTGGAAATACACACCATACAAAATATAGCAGATTTGGCCCTAGGGCTGAATAATCTCTGCAACTGAATCACTGATGGGAGATGGCTGATCTGATATACAAGATGTCTGATCCTCCTCCAACATATATCCTAGATGAAGGGTTGATCCCCACACAGGGAACCCCAACACTCCAAATAGGGCAATAAACCCACTACTGCAACTGCTCTCCAAAATAACGCAGTCCTTGTAGGAAACAGTGTTGTAGCTGATGAATTCTACTTGGCCTGGTGCCAAAATGTGTAATGAAGCCCTGAATTCTTCCTCACAAGCCTCTAGATGAAAGGATGATCCCTCCAATGGAAAAATAGCTCAAAAAATGGAGATTTCTCTCCTCCACTGCTACATCCCTGCAACACAACCCAACTCTAAACAGAACTGCGTTGTACATGAGACTGAAGCTTGGCCAAATGCCTGAATGTGGAAGTATAGTGCAAAATCCTCCAAGAGCTTCTCAATGGAAGAAGTGGGATTCCCGATCAGGAACACCTTGTGCTAAATAGCACATGCAATCTTTTCTAAACAGCTGAGGAAAGCTATATGTCTAAACAAACCATATATCAAAATATCAAATATATCAAGATGAATAATATGGCTGCCATCCTCTTCCTTTTATAAGAGATAAGCTTCCAAACCCTAAGCCCCATTCATTAATGACACTACTTCCATGCAATGTGTCTCCATCTAAAACTGCATTGTCCCTTCATTAATGTCCACTCCTCCATGACAACGATGTTGATTTGGTCAAAGTTGACTCAATCCACATGTGCTAGCCCCTGTTCACACCTTAGGGTGCTTTATTGAGATGGAAAGATGATCCACTTTCACATGAGAAGTGGTTTTATTCTTCATAAAGAGATTTATGGATATCCCTACCCATTTATTCACCTATCTAAGTGACAAAACAAAACTTTAAATTCCAATTAGTTGCAAGCTAATTTAGGAATATTACAATCCTCCCCTCCAAAATGTAGCTTGTCCTCAAGAAACTACAAGGACACTGCAAAATCTCCAATGGATATGTCTCCCCCCAAGAATACAAGTTTGCTTTTGGTGGATAAACCATATAGCTTTCATCATGAAAAAGTGGGAGATATATGGAAATAGTTATATGTTGTCTATTGGACTCCTCAAGACATGGGAGATGGTAAAATTTGGGTGCCTCAGTCCCCATGAGAAACTCCACTCTCCATGCTATCATCCAAACAAAGTGAGCCATCCTTGGTAGCTCATAGAAACAATCACCAATCCCCTGCTTATGAAATGTGTAGGGGTTGCATGGCTGAAAGTGAGAGATAATATTTCTCAATTTATGTTGTATCTCCCTCCATTTATGATAAATTTGGAGCTGTTGATGTTGGGCTACAATAACATAGTCCTCATGAAGCCAAAATATACTTGAAATCTCATGATCCCACTCATTGGTTCTAGGAAGCCTTCTTTCCCAATGCTTCATGCATATAGTGAATAGGCTGTCATCACCATATGGGCTCCAAAAGAAACATGAACTAAGTGTCATATGACATCTTGGATGGCGATAATATTCCCTCAATGGAGACCAGCATTGTTCTTCTTCTTGTTGTCTCAAAACATGATATGATAAGTGGCCATCCAACCACTTTCTTACTGCCATAAGCTTCTCAAAAGCTTGAAAATAGTAAAGGACATTAGGTGTTGGCTAAATATGATCCAAGAAAAGCATACCTTGCCCACAGTCCTTTAGAAAGTGGTCAATCCCATCACTGAATGTAGTCTTAATAAGGCCATGAAATCCAAAGAGAGGTTTTCTCTCTTGTGAAGCAATGTGCTACAAATGTGTGGTAAGGAAATGTACATACATTGTTAGTTTATCAATAAGCATCAAAACATAATCTTTACCATATATTGTTGACAATTTGGTGAAGAAGTCCATAAATGAGCCTTCCCATCTCTTTATCAAAATGGAAAGTGACTGAAACAACCTTGCAAGGTGGTTTCTTTCCTCCTCATACATAAAATAATCTACGTATCTCTGATATGTTGGTGCACATCTTTCTTGAGATCCTCCCAATAGAATCCCTCCATGATGGTGTGATAGGACTCAATGGAATCCTCACGCTCTTAAAAGAGTGCCTCATATGTTGCATGTATAATCCTCTCCTTGATCTTGGAGTCTCTAGTCAAGTAGATCTGATCATGGAAATAAATGACTCCATCAACCACTCTATACCTCCCATATACCACTTTCCCATCAAGAACCTTACATGTGAAAAGGTTCCTCGAATATTCTACCAATATTTGGGACTCCCAATATGGATCTAGGCTCCCCAACAATGACAGTGTTGTAGAAATTTGAAATGAAGCACTGGTCACGTCATAGTTCTCCTCTTTGACATGTCTAATGCCAAAGACACATGTTGGAGTATTTCTACCCATATTTGGTGCCTCCCTTGCAGCTGATATTGCTTAAGGAAAGATTGAAGTACATGGATGTCAACCTCCTCTTGAAAGGTATCTCCCCTCCAAAACATCCATAGTTTGGCCAATGCATACAAGAGTGTCAATAACCTCTTGTCATATTCAGAAATCTTTCCTCATGTGTGGAAGTATCATTTGCTGCTCCAAGGCTATCGAGTGGCTCTCTGACACCATGCTCATGTCATCATAGATTTCTAAATCATACTATTTCAGTGAAAATAGCTGAGTGGGAGATAGCAATGTCCTTATTAGAAAATTTCTCACAACTCCTTTTAACCCATCAAAGGTTCTCTGCGTTGTGCTAGCTCTTCCCAAGTCTCCTTCCTTAGCCAAATGTATCAATGTTGCACCATGTTGAGAGAACTCTTTATTCATCTTCCAATCAGGGGGTCTCCCTGGTGGAATGCCTCCATGTAATGAAACATCAAGGCCTAAATCAGGCTTTATATGTGAGTGGACGGATTTCCCCTTGTCCTCACTATGCAAATCCCCCTGCCTCTTTTGTGCATCACCCCTTTGAAATAGAGAGGGGTGTGTTCTCCTCATCACTTGATGTTGGTCCTCATTCCTATCTTCTTCTTTCATCTTCCAGATCTCACAATTTATCAAAGATGGCACATGTTGCTCATGGATTGTGCCCTGATATCCATATGTGAGATTCTTTGGAACTCCTTGCAAGGGTGCAATATTTTCTCTCTTTGGAGCATATTATCACCCAAAATTTTTCAAAACAACATTTTGTCATGTTTGTTTTTGGTCATGGTTCAAGTTAGGTTTATAAGTCAATTTAGGATTTGGTTAAGGGTAAGTTAGATTTTTATAAGTTCAAAGGTCATCATTAAGTTCAAATAAAGTCTTTTAAAGGTCCATTCATTGTCAAAATATCCATAATTTCCATTTGGGAGTCATTTCATAAAGTTTTGGGTCAAAACTGCGCAATTAGCCAAGAATCCACATTTTCGTAACACCACTAGTTCAAAAAAGTTGATTTGCGCTGCAGAAGTGCTAATAGTTTCGTAGCGCAAATTGGGAAAAATACACTGCGGGCGCTACGAAAGCGTGGTTTCTTAACCGTCTTGTCATTTGAGCTGGAAATTGTCAGACTTTGTTGGGAAATGGTAGGTTAGTGGTATGATAGGTCAGTTAATGATGAGATTTGATGTACTTACCCATGCTGCAGTCATCATTGTCATGATAGGGCATGAATGAGGCATAATTCAGCTATGAGATGACATTTCAAATTCAAAATCTTGCTTAATTGGTCATACACATTTCTCTTGCCTCCATTAGAATGTCTAAGCTCTAAAGTGTCAAGCCAAACTTGTGGTTGTTTAATACAAAGTTTTTCTTCATCTTAATCAAGCGAGGCTGATATAAACTATTCAAGTGAGGACGTTTCATATATTCAAGCGAGGTTGTTTTATATATTCAAGCGATGCTGATAAGTTTTTTTGAGAAGCATGGCAGAGGAAAAGAAAGTCCACAGAGGGGGACACTGCTTAAGATATGAGCCAGAAAATATGAAGGCCATAATTCAAGACCCAACAGTGATGGAGGCATTCAGCAAAGTAGGTTGTCTTCGGTTTTGTGAAAAGCTGCAGGGTTGCCACACGCAGGTGTCTAAATAATTTTCCTTGCACTTCAATGGAACAACTACCAAGGTTGGGATGCTAAGTGTGCCAATTACACTAAATATTATTGCTGCTGTGACATAGATACCAAGGGGTCAAGAGATTTGGTTCAAAAGTTTCAAATTTGATATGGAGCCATGCAAAGAATACATGAAACCTGAGTATGCAGATATGAACCTCAATAACACTATCCCTAGAGGCCGCATCAAAGACACTTATGCGAAGCTGCTGCTCAAAATCCAAAGATATTTTACATGTGAAGGCAGATATCATAAGGTCTACACATATCATTTCAAGCTGCTTCTTCATTTCACAGGTAAGATTTCACTTGATTTTCTCTTTTACCTGCATAGGAGTCTTGCTAAAATGGCTGATAAAGTACAAGACAAATATAAAGGTTGTGAAACATATTTTTTTCATCATGGTTTAATGAATTTATTGATTTTGAATGAGCTTCAAAAGATAGGCAGGGATTAGTAATCCTTTTTTTTTATAAATGGTTTTGAGTTGGAAACACTAACTCCTGCTAGAAACCCTAAAACTAAAGGAACTCCATCACCACCAGTAGCAGATTCTAGTCAACCTGTAGTTGCAAAACCAAAGCAATTTGCAAAACTGAAGCCAAGGAAACAAGTTGAGAGAATGACAGAGCATACACAAGTGCTTGATACTCCAACTCCATCACCTGCAAAACAGAGGTCAAATATTTTCAAAGAGGCAAAACAGAAACAAGATGTCAACAGAAAGGAAATCAAAAGAGTAACAAGAAGCCAAGCAGTGGCATTAAAGGGAAAACAGTTGCTACAGATACAGAAGATAGGCCAGTGATAAAGGGAAAATTAGATGAAATCCTACATGCTATTGACAGAGAGGAGACACCCATTGTGCAAGCTGACTTCATTGGAGAAGATGAGCATAAACAGAAAAAAATTAAGTCTATAAAGAAGCTTGAGTTTGAGGGTGAAAATGTAGCTTTTATCTTTCAAGCTAGAAAGCATTTAAATAGGCATGCTAAGAAACTTAAGGAGGGCAGCAAGAAAGTTCAAGAAACGATTGAAACAACTAAAGCCCTTGAAGAAGTGGTTGATCTCTCAGCACCTGTAGAGAAGCATACAGCCAGCAGAACAAAAGAGGGAAAAGAAGAAGTGACAAAGAAAATAGAGTTTAAACATCTTGAGGATAAATTGAGCTTGGAAAACGAAGAAATTGATGTGATGAGAAAGAGGGCTAGAAATCATAGTATTGAGAAATTAGAGTTCAAAATAATGAAGGCACTGTGGGAAGGTAAAAGTGGTTCTATGTCTAAAACCCCAAGCAGTGCAGAGTAATTTTTCACATGGATTGTCCCAGCAATAAAGGAAGCCAAATTTGTAAGAGTAATAAATACTCACTTGAGAGATAGTAATAGGAAACTTAAAGTTCAAGTGGAAGACTTGGAGCAGCAGCTGAAAGGGATTCAGGATGAGTTAAAGAACAAAGGTGCATAGTGAGAATCACTAAAATGTCAAAAGCTAAATCAAGTGAAAATTAAGAAGGAACCTCATGAAAACTATGTTTTTCAGTTCATATGGCTTTTTGATTTGATGAAATCAATGTTATTTTGAGTTTTGGCACATTTATAGTTTTCACTTTGAAATAATTTGGAAAAAACTGCTCACTCAACAGTTTCATAGCGCAAACAGTGTAAAAGGAGTGAAAAGTGCTACAAAACTACTGTAGCAGCTTTTTTCACTCTTTCTCATAAATTTTTGAAGGGAAAAAGTATGAATTATGACCTGAAATTGCTAGGGAGGATGTATTAAATGATAATGAAGATAATCCTGGAGGAAAGAAATCAAAATTTGAAGAAGAAATGGTAAAAGAGTTGCGCTACGAAAAGCACTATGAAACTATGTTTTTTTCGTAGCATAGTCTATTACAGCTCATTTGAACAGTGTAAATATGGTTTGGGACAGCTGGAGCTTAGGGAGGATTTTTGGCAGGTGTTACTTCAGTTCTTAATAGAAAATGACCTCGAAATGATGAATTCATGATGGTCAAAACATTTCAAAACTGCAAGGGACCCTATCCCTAGAAAACAGGGGACTGTGTCCTACTTTGATAGAGGTCAGCATTATGGTCATCAAGTTTTGAAGCCAATCATATAGATTCGGCCAGGTGTAAATACATTTGGCAAAGGATGCAATTTAATTAAGATAAGGTTGTCATAGATAGGTGATTAAGAGTTTGAATCCTATTTGTAATAGGATTGTTTAGTAGATTAGCTATCCTTTTGTAATAAATGCCATGTCATATGGTTAGGAAAGGTGTCAAGAGTCAGGATTTTGATGTATCTAGCATCAGATAAGGTTATCTTATGTTTTAAATGATCTATAAAATATCAAGAAGTCAAATATGCTAAGGATTGGGCATTTTTAGCAAAGAAATATGTTTATTGTAAGTGACTGGTTTTTAGCTTAATACAAAGATTTCTACTTAGCCAACTTGAGATTCATAAAGAGTTCTAGTGTGTTCTTGTTCTAATTGCATCTTTTTACTATCCTATGGCAGTGGTGTTTGTTTATGTTACTCAGAATTCATCTTTGATGCTCTGACTTCCTATATAGACAAACTGACTGTGTTTTTACAGTTTCATAGGTGTATCTCTTGACTAAACTCTGATATGCCTCAACTTCCATGCTAAGTATATTGATTGGTTTTACTGAAACTATTTTGACTCCATAAGCCCAATGTGCACTTGCTGATTTGATTTGCAACCAATATCTATCATTTATCTTCTTATTACCCCACATAGAGTTAGCCTTCTATACTTTATATCCAAATCATTAACCATTGAGAGAGTCCTCTTAGGTTGAGGAGGCTAAGCCTCAATCAAAAGATTGGTTTGGAACAGTTGCATGAGATTGATTTGATTAGTATCCTATCAGGTCTAATTTTGTGATAACAGAGCAAATTATCCATCTCCCTCTTCATGGGGTACTAGATCTTCTACTACTATGACAACGCTGTTACCTCCTATCTTCTCTTCCCCTTCATCATTAATGGAGGTTGTCTCTTCATAATTAAGAGGTTCTTTGTTCAGTTCCTCTTTTGGAAAAGAGATCTCCATGTCTTCCCTTGAGAAGAGAGCTCTTTCTGAAATGGGGATCTTGCCTCTAGCAAGGTATCATGCAAGTTTTTAATCTTCTCAATAGTTTTCTGAAATGGAGTTGGATTTATAGATCCTTCCAACTCATGCAAGGGTTTTGTTTTTCTATGCTTGGCTAGCTCAACCAAGGAAGTTTCAGAATGTTTTTCATTAAATATCTTTACTAACATCCTAGTTAACCTTGCATAAGAAGACATATTTGCATCTTTTAATGGATAAGATTCATAAAACCACCAAGCATAAGCCTTACCTTCAAGGTGCAGCACTGTTACTCTAATGGCTTCATCTTCTGAAACTTGGTGTTGCTGCAAATAGGTGTCTAGCTCCTCCACCCAATCCATAACTGAACATTTAGGTGACCCATCAAAAGTAGATAGAAAGAATCTACCCACATCATGTTTCTTGCACCTTGTGCTTCTATCATGGTTTCTAGGTTTTCTATCCTCCTTGATCTTGCAAAACCCTTGGAATTTAAGATGATCTCTAAATCTCTGAGTTTGGGATTCATACTCTTGAAGATAGTCACCAAGAGTCTTCTCCTTTGATACATCTCCTTCCTCCATCTCTCTTGATATGACCCTAGGCATGGTGCCACATTGTAGATCTGATAGTGTAGCTAAATTCTCACACCCATAATGTAAAAATCTAGAGCTTTCTTCATGTACAATCCCTCTTGGAGAATCTCTACACCTCTCCCATCTCATCTCTTTGATGTCTCTGCTAATGCACTGCATGGTTTGAAGAAGTTTTGAGAACTCCTTCCCTCCTATAAATGAGGCTTTGCCTTCACCTCTTCTGCAGATCTTCTCCTTCCTATGAAAAGCCTCCTTAGATGACATAATGGCTGAAGTACACAGGTTGAGCCAAGATTATGCTCTGATACCACTGTAATATCCCAGAATGGGAAAAGCAGAAATAGAGTGCATAAAACTGGAAATACACATAAATATAATAGATAAAAGCATGAGACAATGGTATATCCATTCCATTATGATTATAACATCAAAATAGGTAAAAATCTTGAGGAAGAGATCACTCAAGTAGGGAAAACTCCCATGAAAGCATACACCTAGATCTAAAATGCTATTAATGCATGAAATACAAGAATCCATAAAACTGTGTTGTCTAAGAGAGAATAGCAGCTAAAAGGTGTAAAAATATATTTTTTCTGATATAATGCTCCAAAAATGCTATGGCTAGAGATCCATGCTCCAAAACAGAATTCCAGGACAACCCAAAAAAGGTCTCTGGAAATACACACTATACAAAAATAACAGATTTGGCCCTAGGGCTAAATAATATCTGAAAATAAATCACTGATGGGAGATGAATGATCTGATATACAATATGGCTGATCCTCCTCCAACATATCTCCTAAATGAAGGGTTGATCCCCACACAGGGAACCTAAATACTCCAAATAGGGCAGTAAACCCACTGCTGCAGCTGCTCTCCAAAATAACGTAGTACTTCCAGGAAACTACATTGTAGCTGATGAATGCTACTTGTCCTAGTGGCAAAATATGTAATGAAGCCCTGAATTCTTCCTCACAAGCCTCTAGATGAAAGGATGATCCCTCCAATGGAAAACTAGCTCAGGAAATGGAGATTTCTCTCCTCCAATGCTACACCCCTACAACGCAACCCAACTCTAAACAAAACTACGTTGTACATGAGACTGAAGCTTGGCCAAAATTCCTAAATGTGGAATTGCGAACTCCTCCAAGAGCTCCTCAATGGAGGAGGTGGATTCCTAATCAGGAACACCCAATGCTAAACAGCACATGTAATCTTAGCTAAACAACTGAAGAAAGCTATGTGTCTAAACAAACCATATATAAAAATATAAAATATACCAAGATGAATAATATGGCTTCCATCCTCTTCCTTTTATAAGATATGAGCTTGCAAACCCTAGCCCCATTCATTAATGACACTACTTCCATGCATTGTGTCTCCATCTAAAACTACGATGTCCCTCCATTAATGCCCACTCCTCCATGATAACGCTGTTGATTTGGTCAAAGTTGACCCAGTCCACATTTTTAAGCCCCTGTTCACACCTTAGGGTGCTTTATTAAGCTAAAAAAGTGATCCACTTTCACATGAGAAGTGGTTTTATTCTTCATAAGGAGATTTATGGGCCTCCCTACCCGTTTATTCACCTATCTAAGTGGAAAAACAAAACTTTAATATTCCAATTAGTTGTAAGATAATTTAGGAATATTACAGGGACAAAGGTGAGTATAGTGGCCATGGAAATCACACAAAAGCACAAGGATGATTTGTGCGCAAAGATTTTAGTTTCGGGACTGAATCGGGTATAGTGACATAGACCTCAGGGGTATCAGACTCTGGAAATGTTCCATTGACCATAGCCTTGAGGTGACGTAATTTAGGACAGGTATGGGTGGCATGACTGACAACATCACAAAAATCACATCGGGTGGTACGCTTTGGAGGCTGAGGAGGAGCAGGGTTTGTCGGGGCGGCCTTGTCTTTAGGTGACTTCTTGCAAACTTTGCCCCCCTCACCTGAAGCTTTCACAACAGGAGTAGGTTCACTACAAGGAAAAGACCCTCTAGCGGATGTTTTTGAGGAACCCCTTATAAAAATACCCCAGAAATCCGTTTCTAGTGGAGGTTACTAGAGGAGGTTGGTGGGCGGAGGTGTTTGCGGATGTATTTCATACAGTGCACTTATCACCGTAAAACGCACCAGTGCGTTCAACATGAGAAAGCACCTGTGCACACAAAACATTGGCACACCGGACATCGTGCTATCCGTACACACTCGCCTAGGGTGTTTCCTTTTTGTAGCGCACTGGGCCTTTACAACACATCCACATTGGGGCCTCATAAAAAGCACATGGCGAAAAAAATTGTCCGTACGAAATGAAGAAAATGTACAGGTGCTTCCATAAAACGCGCGCACCAGAACAGGGTTAAATAATAAAAAAAAAATTACGGTCAAAAAACCACACAAAACATTGCCACACCAGACACCACGCACTCCGTACACACCTGCCTGGTGCGTTTTATTACTGTAGCACTACGGTGCTTGACACAGAATCCGTACTGATGCCTCATAAAAAGTGCACGAAAATAGAAACCGCCCAGAGCAAAATGAAGGAAACACATCGGGGCGCCCATAAACCCGGCGCACCAGAATGGGATTAAATAAAAAAAAAATTACGGCCAAAAAACTAAACAAAACATTAGCACACCAGACACCATGCGCTCTATACAAACTCGCCCGGTGCGTTTTGTTACTCTAGCGCCCCAGTGCGTTACAGAGAATCCGCACCAGTGCCCCATAAAAAGTGCATGAAAATAGAAACTACCCGGCGCAGAATGACAAAAACACCCCGATGCATCCATAGAATCCCGCGCACCGGATGGGTGTTAAATAAAAAAAAATTAGGGCCAAAAAACTGCACAAAACATTGGCACACCGGACACTGTGCGCTCCGTACACACCCTTTTGGTGCATTGTATTATTGTTGCGCACCAGTACTTTATAGGCCATCCGCACTGGTGCCTCATAAAAAGCGCGCGAAAATAGAAACCGCCTGATGCGAACTAAAGAAAATGCACCGGTATGCCTATAAAATCCCGCACACCTGAACAGGGTCTAATAAAAAAAAAATTATTGACAAAAAACTGCATTTTTCACTTTTGTCAGTGTTATATAGCTCTCAAGCACCAGTGCAATTTATCCTTGTCTGAGTCGCCCTGACATCGGTGCTCACATTGCACTCATTGCACGGACTGCTGCTATGCATTACCCACCAATCTCGAGCTTGAATTTTGCAAAAAAGTGGAGAAATTTTATTTTGCAAATTCTACAGCCAATATTCGTCCTCGACGAGAAAATGTATAGGTATTTTTCTTTTTTTTCCATAATTAAACCTTCTAGCGGATTAGAATTTCAAATAACCTTAGAATTAACCATTTAAAAGGAAAAAAAAAAAATATGTCGCACGGTGCGCTCAAGCAGTTTGGCTCACACCAGTTGGCAGTGCTGCCTGTAAATTTACAGGTTGCACCGCCACTGGTGCTAACGGTATCCGCACTGGTTCCGGGGTGGTACTGATAAGCATACTGTGTTATTTTAAAATAAAAATAAAAATTGTGGTGCGGTCGTTTACTTGGCCACACCGTTCACAATGCGGAATAGCGGCAACACGGTGCATTGACTAAATGTTCCACCCCGGTGCTGCTAATTTTATCAATGAACCATGTTGCCGCTATTCCAAATTTTCAATGGTGCAGCCTGGTAAACCGGTGCTTACGGTATCCGCACCACTTCTGGGGCGGTACCGAAGCCGCACCGTGTTATTTTAATTTTTTTTTTAAAGTGCGGTGTGGTCTGTTATCCAGCCGCACTGTTGACCTAGTTGAATAGTTGTGATGCGATGCGTTGACTAAAATCGCAGCCCCGGGGCAGCTAATTTTTTAAATGCATGGATTTTTGTATCTCACCTGGGTCAACGATGTGAAAGGCCCGCACCGTTCACTATGTCACGATGGCAGGAGGTCAGTCTGCTGACTTAACTATATGCCCCGGGGCATAGATTTTCGTTAGCGCACCACCCTACTGACACCGTACATAGTCAACGGTGCACTATAAATTCTTCCAGAGCACCATCGTTGAGGCGCTTAATATTATTAGGTGCACCGAGGCCGGTGCGCTCCATAGAAAGACGCACCGGTATCGGTGCGTGACTGTGTTTTCAGCGCACCGACTATTTTTTTATTTTATTTTCAAAAAAAATTATATATGTAAATTTCTAAATACATGTGTTATTTAATAAAAAAATTGTGCTTAATATGTCAATCATTCAGAGACGTGAAAGGAGAGAAGAGGGGGAACAACAACAACAACAAGCGAAGCAGTATAACATGGTTCGCCTGTGGGAGGCACGAGAGAGGGAGAGAGATGTGTACCCTCGCCCTATTACAGCAGCTATGTAGGGGCTCCTAAGGTAGGTAGGCCTCCTCAAGTTCTATGAGGAGGCTACTTCCAGAAAGGGCCATAATTTTTTTTTGAGACATTTATCTGAAGGTGGAATGCCTAGCAATAGATTTCCGAGTTGGTATCAACCAGTGGTACACACCCACAAAGGAGGATATATACTTCATTACAGGGCTATCGATGGGAGGGGTGTATTTTCCCTCATTCCCAGAGGTTCCAGTTGGCTATGTAGCAGGGAGTCAGTTAGTTTACTCATAGAGATACATTGGAGAAAATGTACTATCTCCTGCAGAGTTTCGGGTTGCTGGTGGTCAGTTATGTATTGGTGCATTTGGTAGGGAGGAGGTGCAATGTCTCTCACTTATCATTTTGACCATTTCACACAACACCAGTGATGGGAAACGCATTAGTTTCCCACTTCTATATTATGATGATACTTTAGTACAGTAGCCATGACTTGTCAGGTGGTCTGTCATTTTTTTTGGCAGTTATGTACAGCCTTAGATAGATGCCATGCTCATGCACAATGGAGGGTGAAATTCCCTTTTGCTTCAGATATTTTTTGTTTATTTTTTGAGAGGTTTCCAGAGACAAGTCCTACCTTTCTTTGGCAGCCTCATAGGATGATGTTTGAGGCACGTATGCACATGTGGGGTCAGATGATGCCCAAGAGGGGTGACACTAAGTTTTTCACGAGGATATCGCAGGATGCACTAGAGTTGCTAGCCAATGTTGATGAGCATCCCTTTATTATGGTCCCCTGTCCTTACACGGGTTTGGATTGGCGAGGGTGTGCAAAAATCCTCTTCACAACTGATGAGCCGCTAGATGATAGAGGTAATATTATTGTTTTATATATTTAATGTTATTCTACCATGTTCTTTAACTTTTTTTTATTAAATTGTGTAATGAAATTATCTAATTATTGTTGTGTACTTGTATATATTTTGTAGACATTGGATCTTTTGATGGCGAGGAGATGTCTGCACCAGTACCACATGATCCAGGTGTGGATCTAGTTGATTATGATCAGGGCATGGCAAATGTCGAGGATCATCAGGAGGTCGGTGCTAGGCATGGTTGACATGATGCTAGATACCGGATGGAGTTGGGGGATCAAATCAGTGCATTTATTGTTGAGGCAGGCATCAAGCCCGTTCATTACAGATACATAGAGGCTGATGATAGGCTATTATAGATGTGGAGAGGCATTCCGTGTGACATGTACAGCCTAATGTGGCATGTTTTAGGAGTTATGAAATATTTTACGCGACTGACGAGGATTGTTGAATGTTATTGGCGTGGTCATGACGTAGCAGGTGATGGATAGTCCATGAGCAGCGACTCTTCATCTCATGATCATTCACCTCGCACCGTGTCAAATGAGCATGAGCCTCCACTAGCATCCATCTGTAGTCATCATGGAGATGAGGCTGGATCATCGGCCACGTCCAGTCAATAGCCTGCAGCATCCATCAATACTCATGATCATGAGCAGGGCGCTGGACCATCTACCGTCAAGGCTACACCATTGACTGAGCAAGCCTCCACTAGCACTGATATTGATGTTGTACTACCACCAGCTGATCCATGAAATTTATATTACAGTTGTATATTTTTAATATTATTCAATTATATATATATATATATATATATATATATATATATATATATGTATGTATGTATGGTCCATGTATTTTATGTTCATGTTGCAGTTGTACTTAAATTACATGTTGGTGATCATCATGATGTGTATATTTTTAGGTCATGTTATATATGTGCATTTAATGTGTATGTGATGATAGCATGAGTTATTTGACATGAGATGTATATTTGATGTTTTTCTTGTGATGAATATGTTAATATATAATGTTAATTGTGTTTTGTTAGATGATCATGATCACGATGATGTTAGCGATTTTGAATGTGTTTTTTAGTCAAATATGATGTTTGTATGATGGTTATCATGACCATGATGTTTATTAATTAATTTAATACTAAATGATCATGATATTGTAAAATTGTAATATTTGTAATTCTAATTGTATGTAAAATTCTAAAATTGTAATTGTAATTGTAATCCTAATTCTAATTCTAATTGTATACAAAATATTTGTAAAATTTTAATTGTATTACTGTGAATTGATTGTAATTGTATGTAAAATTCTAAAATTGTAATTGTATGTGAAATTGTAAAATTGTAATTGTAATTGTAATTTTTTAATTGTAATTGTATGTAAAATATTTGTAAAATTTTAATTGTATTAATGTGAAATGAATTTATTAAAATTTTTAAATTTGTAAATTTGTGAATTTTAAATAATTGTAAAATAATAAATCTAGAATAATATGATTTATCGTAGCATAATAAAGTTTAGAAAATAATGCAAATAAATTCATGTACTTTAGAATTATCATTATATTATTATGATCTTAGATACAAAAAAAGAACTAATTTACACAGTATGCATTTTTTTTTAGATCAACATAATTGCAAATAATTATCAAGTGAATTATTGATTTTAACATTAACACAATTCAAATTACCAATTATTTCAAAACACATATTATAATGTTTTGAAAAACCCATCTTAAAAAGTATAAATATTTATGAAATAACACATGTACCATATCACTCTCGGTTCTCATGATCACCCTCATTATCTTCCAACTAGCATGGCGTGATAACACTATTGTTCTCAAAAATATGTTTTGATCTAGGGTCATGTGTCAATATGAACCACTAATCCCTATCCAACACATCTGGGTAAAAAAAACACTTGGTTGCAGTGCTTAGGGAAAAAATAGGGCTCCTTAGCTTCATCCCACATCTTTCTAGAGTTGATACATATCAGCCTACTATCGCAATCTTCCTTTACATTATTCCGATCAAATTTGTCCCACCACTTGCACCTAAAAATAACACATTGAAAAGAAAATAAATCCGCTTCAATTATCTCTTGTATCTTTCTGATGTAACCTAACGTCCCTCGTACTAGGTTTTGATCATGGTGACTAGATTGAATAGATTGATCGAACTAAACTTCCACTCCATAGCCTTGTGTGATGTTTCCAGCATCAGCATTTTTTGTGCGAAAATGGTGTCCATATGCCCACATAGATGGGAACAAATGCACCTATTATAAAAAAGTTAAAAAATCATAGTGTTGTGTCTTATAATAATCCAACAGTTAAAATATGAAATGTATATGTCTTAATATAAGTTTCAAATTTACATATAAAGTAAAAATATTATTATCGAGTTGCTGCACCCAATCCCTACGTTTAGCGCATCCTCTTCAGCACGCGGGTAACGACTGGTAGCACTGTATTTCTCCCTGACTTGGTCAACAACTCAACTGCTGGGGCATATTTTTGGCATATTTTCTTTTGAATGATCGGGATAAGGCACACTTCTACCATTCAACCGTATGAATTCTTTCTTGTCACTATCCCATTTCATCCTCTTTTGTTCGTACAATGTGACCCACGGTTGTGTTGCTTCAGAATTGTGAAGAACGAAATTATTGATTGCTTCAATTTCTACATTCACTGATGAAATCAAACCAACATTATATAGTAATTAGAGATCAAAATATACATTATATCGAATTTCAACATGAATATTAATTACTTTTTGTAAATTTGAAAAATTATAAGTCGCTTACTCTTTATCAAGCACTTTTTTCCACTCGTTTGGAGCAACTCCCCTTCTCTTTTGTCTTCATCCCTTTCATCGTCCCAAATCACCACACCTAGTATGTTGTCAATCTGCTTGATGTACTCACTGGCATAATAAAAAGACTCATACGATATGTACCCCTCTGCCATAGATCCCTCGGGTTTTTCCCTTTGTCAAATAAAACCTTTCAATTTCTTCATGTACCTCTCTAAGAAGAACATCTAATGACAAGAAACCACCCCAACTAATTCAACCTCATCTACTAGGTGGATTATAAGATGAACCTGTAAGTCCATGAAACTTGTCGGCAGTTCCTTCTCAAACATACAAACAATCTCAACTATCGCTTGACGCCACCGTGGAATGCTAGCCACATGAATCTCCTTTGAGGTGATCCAATGTAAAAATGCACATAATTTAGATATGGCACGTCCTAGGTCTTGAGGATAATGAACAAAGGATAATGACACTGCAAAGTTAGAAACACGTGAAATAATATACAAAATCAGTTATGTTTTGTGATCCCCGCATGGGATAAAATTTATTAACTATAAACAAATAATAAAATCATGCTTTTGACATTATATGTACTCTTAGAAGATTCAAATGGTCATGCAATTTCAACCCCGACAAATGGTCATCCACGGTGAAGCAGTGCCATAGTGAAGACCTGTATGAAGTTGGCACCCTCACATCCATTTTAACTTCCTTTGCCAAAGATATATCATAATTTTTTAAAATCCATGGGACATCACCTTCTTTGAAAAACCATGAATTAGAGGGACCAGCACCTACCTCTGATCCCATACTTTCTAATTGTCTTGGCCAATGTTTCTTTTTAGTTTTTGAAGTAATAAGATATTTCCTAACAGCCAATGTGTCAATTTGTTTCGATGATATTTGCCTCCATAAAGAAGATGAAACATTTTTAAATATATGCATGGGATCTAATAAGTGGGAAATCTTAAGATGCTCCCAATATGGGAGGTCATAAAAGATAGATTTCCTTTTCATCCCAATGGGCAATTTCTCAACATAGGTGTCCTAGAAATATGGATAATTGAACATAGGCTCCCCATTTGAATCGAACATTTCTATTCTCCTTCTCTCTCTCATATCCTCTAAGCCATTCAACTAATGTCATTATTGGATGCCTTTGGGTTCTCTCTCGCTTACCATTGAAAGTGGATGTTGCTCTTCTATAAGGGTGTTCTTCTGGTAGGAATACCCTGGAGCAATCATACACTAGCTTTCGTAGGTCCTTGGACCATCTAGCTTTCAGAGAAGGCCCACAACATTTATATCCAAAATACCATTTTGTTACAAGACCTACGAGATTATAGTTGTATACATTAATTAATATGCATGGCACATTAAAGAATATCATGAAGATCAGAACAAATATTACAATGAATTAAATAACTAATATGTGAAAGAATATTGTTACGTATATAAACAAATAAATAAATTAAACATGTAATTTACCAGAGCAAACTCCTAAGCCTGGATAATCATGTGTCATGTAAGCACATATGCCATACAACGTAAAAATCCTCTCTGCTGCGATTTTTCTTGATACATCGTATACATTTATCCCATCCCATATTTCCTTCAATTCATCTACTAGTGGTTGTAAGTAGACATCCATATTCTTCACTTGTCTTTGACCAGGGACTATGAGAACCAACATAAGATGTTCATTCTTCACTGACAACCATGGGGGGATATTGTTATTGATCACTACTACAGGCCAAATAGAATATTTGTTGTTCTGGAGGGAATATGGGTTGACGCCATCCATGGCTATGGTGAGTCGTAGACTTCGTACTTCATCCTTGAATTTTTCAGGCCATGTATCCTCTATATGTTTCATGGCTATTGAGTCATTTGGGATTCAAATAACTCCCAACTCACTTCTCTGTGAGGCATGCCATCCCTACAACATAGCTAATTCTTTGCAAGGAAAGATCCTTTGAATCCTTGGGATTATAGGCATGTGCCTCAATATATTAAAAGGAGGACCAGTACGTGATTTACCCTTCTTTTTTTATTTATCATACCTGTCATGCCCACATTTTATACATATCTCTTTTTCTGCATATTCTCCTCTATATAGAATACAATAATTTGGACATGCATGATATGACATGTACTCAACACTCAACATTTTCAACAATTTATTTGCCTCTTCGCAGCTACTGGAAAAGACATTATCACTCGGAAGAACCTTATCTTTGAATAACCTGTAGTTGGTGATCATGGAAAAACATATTAATAATTGTACATTAATTTCGATATAATTATTAACGTTCATAAAATTTACCATTTGTAATATTCATTGTAGTGTATTGATTATATTTCAAATTTATATAAGGGAGTACTTTATGGTAACTTACCTCAAAAGTTCCGAGAAACATGCATTTGATAAGCCAAAATTTTCTTTCAATTTGTACAGTAACATCGTTGTTCCCAACTGGGTAGACTTTGACTGACCGCTAGGTCCAAAGAGAGGGGTGGTGGAAACAAATTTAAGGATTTCAAAAAAGGTGTCAGCGATATGAGCATCATCCCCTAGCTGATAATCATTTTGGAATGCATCTAACAACATTGTCTCCATGGTAATCATATCCCTTAAGTAATCATCCATACCAACCTCTACTTGATTGCCTCCATTGCCAACTTGTGAAGAACTACTATTGTTGTAGTCATTCCTAATTGGTGAATCTGGACGTAGCGGGAATTGAATCGGTGGTTTATTCAACCATTCTTGGTATCGTTCCTCTCTGATTTTTTCTCTTAATTCAGTCTTATCTCGATTTTACATTGTCATGGGGTGCAACATAAGATGGTAGGTAGGTCATTCATCATCACCACAATCCTAATAATTAAAAAAAAAAAAAATTAACATGATTAGTACAAAATATATGATATCAATTAGTAACCACATTGAAAATATTACATGAAATTAGTTTGACGTTGAAATAATTATATATTAATCAATATATATACCAAACAATTATAATTATAATTACCATCATTATTCCGGGATTGTGGCTAGAAGATGAAATATTGTTACAATTGGCAGGGTGAATCGGTTGTAAATTTTCATCTACCAAATGTGCCTTGCATATGCAGCTCCTGATAAGAACTTCTGACATTTTGGAGCAGTTTGAATATTTTTTGCATCTGAACTCAATGCTGAATCTGCATGAACCTACAAATTTGTATACATTATAAATTTAATTAAGTTGTGCATGATTGACTGCATGGATAAAAAAACATAAATTCAATTAGATAGTGAAAATATAAAACAAATCTAAAGTAAACATTACGTCTCCAGATGGATAGGGAGAACTCCGTGATTGACTTTGAGAAATATTATGGAACAAGCTGGACTTTGAAGAATTGTCCAGTCCATATAATATATGATATTTTCTCCCTGCATTTGAGAAAAACAACAATAAATTTTGTTGCACAAACCTAAATGTAATTTCGGTGCATAATGTACAGATAACCACACCGGTGCGTTTTTGGTATTGCACATCGTGTTGGCAATATGATGCAGAGTGTTGTCCTTGATGGCAACCCACTGAATGAAGATGAAGACATGAGATTGTTGACTTGTGTTGTCCTTGATGGCAATCCACCTGATGAAGTTATTCTTGACTTGATGAACTTGGTAAATGATGTAAATCTGATGTGATATGATGTTTGTTGACAATATGATGCTGAGTATCCACTTGATAGAGTGTTGTCCTTGAATGGAAACCCACCTGATGAAGTTGTTCTTGATAGAATATGTCTTGATGAACATGTTTAAAGATGTAAATCTGATGTATCTACAGAGAGTACAGAAGGTAATGAAGAAAGGAATTCAATATGTGCTAGATCCATGATGAAAAGAGTATGTTTCAAGGAATACGCGGATTTGTCTAAGAGAAGTCGCGTATGCACGCAGTTAAGTACGTGCCAAGTTGCGTATGGGAAAAAGCGCTCAAAAAGTGCAAAACCAGGGGTAACCACCATGGTATTGACCCATTGTATTGGGTAATGATTCATCTAAATGACCCCGTCCAGGAATACCATCGGATGTAATGTGGTTTTGGCTCATGGTATTGAAAAAGGGTAAACCTATATAAAGAGAAGAAATTCATTATGCAAATCATAAGCGTGGGTGCAAGATGTCTGAGCTTGAATGAATACTTCTCTCTGAAGTATATCTGAATGGAAAGGGTTACAGTTGAATGATAGATCTGATTACATGATGCACCAATGATGAAGAAGGGTATCTAGATCTGAAATACACTTGCATTTGCTAGATCTGTTTAGGGGATGATTAGATCTGAGAAGAGGCGAACATCTGTCTGAAGTAAAGGGTAAAATCTGAGTAATGTATCTGTTCTGAAGAATTGCAATGACCTAAATGTCTGAAGAACCATACGCTAGTTCACCGCAGAAGAAGCGCGTATATACGCGGCTTTGCTGAAGAGAAAGCGCGTATGCGCAGTGAAATCAGCTCTGTAATTTGTACAGAAGTATACGCGGGTTGATGTGATTGGAAGCGCGTATATACGCGGTATCAGTGAAAGGAAAGCACGTATGCAAACTAGGGTTTGCTGAAGCAAGTGGTATCCTAAAGGAAGTTTTGATCCAAGTAGAAAATTGATGAAACGTGGTCCAGAGGTGCTCGAGGGTTGTAGCCGGGCCGTGGGGTCAGAGCTTCCCTTCCAGAGAGGGCCGGTAAACGAGATCGTGGGTCGTAGCCTTCCAGGAGAGGTCAAACGATTCGGGGTTGGAAAGCCCCTTCAAAGGAGAGGTCGGTAAACGAGCGTGTGTGGGTGCTCCTCGCGTCGGTAGGAGTCTGCACTAGCACATATGTTGTAAGATGTTTTCTCTATAATAAATTATTGAAGGCTGAGCAACGACAGCGGTGGTTTTCTCTCGAATTGGGTTTCCACCTAAAAATCCTGGTGTTCATGTGTGATGCTTTGTGTGATGGTTTACTCTGTTCTTACTGTTCATGTTTACTGTTTATTAAACATTTGATGAATGAATGATGGAATGATTTATGTGAAGAACTAATGACATAATTAGATATCTGTGTATACGCGAGTTTCATAAAGGGTATCCACGTATATACGCGAGTCTGTTTCAGGAAAGTAGTGTATGGGTTTTAGAAGCAAGAAAAAGTAAAAGTTTTGAATATGCAGTAAATACTGATTCACCCCCCCTCTTATTATTTTTCCCAACAATTGGTATCGGAGCAGGTCCTTCTGCAGAATCTTGATCGCTTGAAGGAGATCCGTGGCAATGGGAAGTCAAGAAGGAGTAATGTCTATAAAGCTACCTCTATTCAATGGAAGCAATCTGATATTCTGGAAGGTACGAACAAAAGCATATCTGCAAAGTCTTGGTGCAGATGTATGGGCAATCGTGGAAGAAGGTTATCAATACCCGGAAAGTATTCCTACTGATGCTGCTGAAAGAAAGAAGTATGAAATCAATGCCAAAGCAATGAATGTCTTATTAGGAAGCATGTCTGAATCAGAATTTGCTAAAGTGATGCAGCTACATTCATCAAAAGAGATATGGGACAAAATCATTCTGAGCTATGAAGGAGATACAAAGGTAAAAAATGCAAAACTCCAAACTCTTAGAATCGAATATGAAAATTTGAAGATGCATAGTGATGAGAGTGTTGCCAGTTTCTTTCTTCATCTAGATGATATTGTAAATTGGATGAGAAATTTGGGTGAAACCATAACCGATACTACTCTGGTGGAAAAAGTCTTAAGATCCTTGACTTCAAAATTTGACTCTAAAGTTTCAGCTATTGAAGAAAGGCAAGATCCGCAAACTCTTACTATTGTTCAATTACATGGTATTCTGACTGCTTTTGAAATGAGACAAGGAGGTCCTTCTCAAATCAAAGAAGTTGTTTTTAAGGCGTCTGCAAAAGGAAAAGAAAAGGGAGCTGTCAAAGAATCCAGCTATATATCTGAAGAAGAAGAAGAAGCAAATTTTGTGAGAAGACTTCAACTAGGTACAGGAAAGTTCAAAGGTAAGCTTCCTTTCAAATGTTTTAATTGTGGAAGAGTTGGTCATTATGCCGCAAAGTGTCCTTATAAAGAAACATCGGCTAAAGGAAAAGAAGTAGCAAGAAGGAATAATAATCGATCTAGCACAAGAAAAAGTTATTATACTAATGAAGACAGTGATGGATCATCTAATAGTGAGAAGAATGTGAAGAAGATTTTAGACTTCTCATGGCATTTGAACAAAGAGAAGAAAAGGATACTTTTGTGGATGCTCTAGAGGACAATGATTTTCTTGAAGAAAACAATCAACTCAAAGTAAGCCTAGAAGAAAAGAACATAATCATAGAGACTCTTGAAAATCATCTTGAAGCAAAGGAAAAACGCATTGAGGAATTGGAGTGTGAAGTAGTAAGTCTAAGGAAAGATAATGAGAAAGTGAAGACTCTCAATCTTAGATTTGCTAAAGGTTCAGAAACCTTAGATGAGATTATCAAGATACAACGGTCTCCTCTTATAAAAACAGGTCTTGGATATACTGGGGAATCTTCCCAGACTTCAGCACCAAATTATCTGAAAGCAGCCACAACTAGTTCACTACATTCAACCACTCAGCAAGGGAACAAAGGATCTTTACAGGTAAAGCATGATCATCTCAATTCAAGGAACACTAACAGGGAGATCTTTCAAAGAAGCTACAACCAACAGGTAAATTCAAATAGAAGATTTCATGATCGCAGAAATTTATACTTCAATGGACAATGTTTCTCATGTCACAATTTTGGTCATAAAGCTGTTCAATGTGTTGCATATAAAACCATCATGACAAGAGAAGCAAGAAAGAAAAAGATGAATATTGAACCAAAGAAGAACACCTATAACAACTTTTCTCCTCTTCAAAACGAATTTGAATGTACTTATTGCAATAACTTTGGTCATGAAGAATCTGAATGCAGGGGCAAGGTCCAGCCAAAAGAACATGTTCCCTCAAGCTCTAAAGTGTGGAAAAAGAAAGAAATACCGGTTGAAAATTGTGGGATAGCGTTATTTGCAGAAGGTGAAGAAAATCAATGGTACATTGATAGTGGGTGCTCAAGACACATGACAGGTGACAAAAGAAAACTCCTTACATATAATGCTCTAGAAAAGGAAAAGAAAGTTACATTTGGAAATGATACTCCTGCTGTAATTAAAGGAAAAGGGTCAGTATTTCTAAAAGAAAAGGTGAAGGCTAATGACGTCATGTATGTGGATGGATTAAGGCATAACCTGTTAAGTGTAAGTCAAATGTGTGATCAAGGAACAAAAGTGGTCTTTAGTTCAAAAGAATGTGTGGTTCGTGATCTTGATACAAGTAAAATCATTATAAAAGGAAAAAGAAATCCAAGCAACCTGTATGTACTGAACGGCATAGATCAATGTTACTTGAGCAAGTCTTCAGAAAATTGGCTATGGCATAGAAGGCTGGGGCATCTGAGCTTCTCTCAAATCAACAAAGCCAGCAGACTTCAAGCTGTTCGTGATCTTCCCAATGTTAATCTACCAGAAAGTATCATATGCAAATCTTGTCAATTCGGTAAGCAGACCAGAGTACGATTTAATGCCAAATAAGGATCATCAAGTAAGCCTCTTGAACTCATTCATACCGACATATGTGGTCCTATGAGGAAAAAGTCACCACGTGGGGAAGAATACTACATCTTATTTATTGATGATTACTCCAGAATGTGTTGGATCGGGTTCATTATACACAAAGATGAAGCATTTGAAAAATTTCAGAGCTTCAAAGCATTGGTAGAAAATGAATTAGATATAAAAATCAAGTGTCTTAGATCTGATCGAGGAGGAGAATATACATCAAATGAATTCTTTGAATTTTGTAAACAACATGGCATAAAAAGACAGTTCTCTATAGCAGGCACTCCACAACAAAATGGCGTAGCAGAAAGAATGAATAGAACAATTCAACAAATGACTAGAGCTATGCTTGATGATTCTAGAACTCCTGACATGTTCTGGAGTGAAGCAGCACATACATCAGCTAACATTCTCAACAAGGCTCATGTTCGGGTAAATAGTGACAAAACTCCATATGAACTCTGGTATGGTAATTCTCCCTCTGTGAAGCATTTTAGAGTTTTTGGAAGCAAATGCTTTATAAAAATAATGATGAAAAGCTTGGCAAGTTTGAACCTAGATCAGATGAAGGGATATTTCTTGGTTACTCATCTACAAGCAAATCATACAAATGTTACAATAAAAGGCTTCGAAAGATTGTTGAGTGTATTGATGTTGTTATTGATGAGTCTCCTGCAGCTCCTAAAGAAGAAAAACAAACAACAAAAGAAGATGATGGTGACTTATGTCCTTCTACATCAAATAGAAATGATATAGACAATGGATCAAATGAAGAACCTGAAAATGATCTATCTGATAAAGCTCCATCCAGATATGTTCAAAAGAATCATCCTGAATCTCAAATTTTGGGAGACAAGGAATCAGGTGTACGAACAAGGAGAACTCTTGTGGGATCTTCTAGTCATCTGGCACTTCTATCCACAATTGAACCACACAATGTCAATAAAGCTAGCAAAGATGAATGTTGGAAGCAAGCCATGAATGAAGAGCTTGATCAAATTGAAAAGAATGATACTTGGGAATTGGTACCAAGACCACATGATAAAAATGTCATCGGAACTAAATGGATTTTCAAGAACAAGTTAAATGAGAATGGGGATGTTATAAGAAACAAAGCTAGATTGGTTTGCAAAGGGTATACTCAACAAGCAGGTATAGACTTTGAAGAAACTTTTGCTCCTTGTAGCTAGACTTGAAGCCATAAGAATGTTTCTTGCTTTTTCAAGTTATCAACAAATCAAAGTTTATCAAATGGATGTTAAATCTTCTTTTCTTAATGGTGATCTAGAAGAAGAAGTATATATAGAACAACTGGAAGGATTCATTTTGGGAAATGATGCAAATCTTGTTTGTAGACTTAAAAAGGCTCTATATGGTCTCAAACAAGCTCCAAGGGCTTGGTACTATCGTCTTGACAAATATCTTCATCAACAAGGATTTTCAAAGGGGTCTGCTGATAGCAACTTATACACAAAAGTTGAAAATGATAAAATATTGATTGTGGTTGTATATGTTGATGATATCATTTTTGGGAGTAACGAAGAATCTTTGAGTCAAAAATTTGCTTCTGTCATGCAGCAAGAATTTGAAATGTCTTTACTTGGGGAACTAACATTCTTTCTTGGCTTACAAGTGCATCAAACTGTAGATGGTATATTCCTATCACAAGCGAAATATCTTAAGCAAATTCTGAAGAAGTATGGCATGGAAGAATGCAAACCTGTAAGTACACCAATGATAACCGGATGCAATCTCAGTTCTCATGATGATTCTCCCACGGTGAATCAACCGGAATACAGATCAATGATAGGAAGTCTACTTTATCTCACTGGGACTAGACCAGACATTATGCATGCAGTTGGGATTGTTGGACGATTCCAAGCTAATCCAAAAGAGTCTCACCTTCAGGCTGTCAAAATAATATTCAAATATCTACAAGGAACTCAAGACTTTGGTCTGTGGTATCCAAAGAATGCTGATCTTACTCTTCATGCTTACACTGATGCAGATTGGGCTGGAAGTGTTGATGATCGGAAAAGCACTAGTGGTGGTGCATTCTATATGGGACCCTGGTTAGTATCTTGGCTCAGCAAGAAGGTAAAATTCTATTGCCTTATCTACAGCAGAAGCAGAATATGTGGCTGCTGCATCTTGTTGCACTCAACTCCTTTGGATGATGAAAACCTTACAAGATTTTCAAATCAAATGTGCTTCTCCTATCCCCATTATATGTGATAATACAAGTGCCATCAGTATCTCAAAGAATCCTGTTATGCATTCGAAGACCAAGCACATTCCCATCAAGTATCACTTCTTACATGAACAAGTGCTTGAGCAAAAGGTGAAGTTGGAGTATGTTCCCTCCAAAGAACAAGTTGTTGATATCTTTACCAAACCTCTGCCCAGGGAAGCGTTCGAGTATCTAAGACAGAAGCTGGGAGTGTTCTCTGCCAGTCAAAAGAACAAATCTGCATAAATTCAGAAGATTAAATAGGATACGCAGTTTTCCTGATATACAGTCGCGTATATACGCGAGTATATGAACAAAAAGTCGCGTATGGATAGTTGCACACTATTTTTGGTTGGTGTCAGCATTCTACAAATACTGTTTGGCTTTTCTAGTTATGTTTATGCCTGAAAAATCATATGATATGAAGAAGACAGGTACAAGAGGTATAAGTTCAGGGGGAGTTGAAGAAATGTAAAATTTTCTATGCTTCACTTTCCATACGCGGGTTAGATGAACAAAAGTCGCGTATACACGCCAGTTCCAGCAGACACAGTCGCGTATGCATTAATGATAAGAGAATTGGGATGACAGCTGAAGATCAGGAACAGAGGTTCAGGGGGAGCATCAGTCTAACTGCTAATGATTAGATAAGGACAGATCATGCAGAGATTGTAGTCGGTGACTGGCTGTTGAAGGTGTTCAGGCGGCATAAACTAAGGGGGAGCCTTGGTCATATGGAAAGGATGCTTGGGTGCATAGTTTTAGGAGGAGCATTGGCCTTGCTGAGTATAATGCATTGTTGGCATTATGTTGATTCTGAAAAATGATCTCTTTCTTGAAGACTTTCTGGTGTTGGTCATAAATGGTCATATTTGTAATTTGATGAAAAGGTCTTGTTGAGACCCATGATGTAAAATTGTAATATTCAGTCATGTAAGGACTTGTCAAATTTGTAAACCCACTTGGTTGGGTAGCTGAGTCAAATTTTGTAAACCCACTTGGTTGGGTAGTTGAGTTGAAATGTGTAAACCCACTTGGTTGGGTACTTGAGTCTCATATGTAAATCCACTTGGTTGGATATTTGATGTAAGTATGAGTCTTTGGTGATAGGAAGTTCATAAAGTCATGTACCTCATTGAAAAATATGTTTGAAGATTCAGCATGAACTCAGGGGGAGCTTGGTCACTTTAGTATACATCAGATCTGTAGAATGCTTCTTCTACATGAGGAGAACAGGGGGAGAGAGTGTTGGTTTTGATCCGCCCTTTGCCCTTGATGTCAAAGGGGGAGAGTGACATGGTGTTTGAATGAAGAGAAGGAATGGTGTCAAAAATGGGGAGAGTGACATGGTGTCATTGTATTCTTAATGTACCTATCTATTGTGGTAACCAAACACTATCGTGGTTGCCATCAAGTCCAAAGGGGGAGATTGTTGGCAATATGATGCAGAGTGTTGTCCTTGATGGCAACCCACTGAATGAAGATGAAGACATGAGATTGTTGACTTGTGTTGTCCTTGATGGCAATCCACCTGATGAAGTTATTCTTGAATTGATGAACTTGGTAAATGATGTAAATCTGATGTGATATGATGTTTGTTGACAATATGATGCTGAGTACCCATTTGATAGAGTGTTGTCCTTGAATGGCAACCCACCTGATGAAGTTGTGCTTGATAGAATATGTCTTGATGAACCTGTTTAAAGATGTAAATCTGATGTATCTACAGAGAGTACAGAAGGTAATGAAGAAAGGAATTCAATATGTGCTAGATCCATGATAAAAAGAGTATGTTTCAAGGAATATGCGGATTTGTCTAGGAGAAGTCGCGTATGCACGCGGTAAAGTACGTACCAAGTCGCGTATGGGAAAAAGCGCTCAAAAAGTGCAAAACCAGGGGTAACCACCATGGTATTGACCCATTGTATTGGGTAATGATTCGTCTAAATGACCCCGTCCAAGAATACCATCAAATGTAATGTGGTTTTGGCTCATGGTATTGAAAAAGGGTAAACCTATATAAAGAGAAGAAATTCATTGTGCAAATCATGAGTGTGGGTGCAAGATGTCTGAGCTTGAATGAATACTTCTCTCTGAAGTATATCTGAATGGAAAGGGTTACAGTTGAATGATAGATCTGATTGCATGATGCACCAATGATGAAGGGTATCTAGATCTGAAATGTACTTGTATTTGCTAGATCTGTTTAGGGGATGATTAGATCTGAGAAGAGGCGAACATCTGTCTGAAGTAAAGGGTAAAATCTGAGTAATGGTATCTGTTCTGAAGAATTGCAATGACCTAAAATGTATAAAATGTACGAAGAACCATACGCTAGTTAATAGCGAGCGCGTATATACGCGACGATGAAAGCGCGTATGCAGTGAAATCAGCTACGCCAATTTGTACGAGAGAGAGTATACGCGGGTTGATGTGATTGGAAGCGCGTATATACGCGGTATCAGTGAAAGAAAAGCGCATATGCAAACTAGGGTTTGCTGAAGCAAGTGGTGTCCTAAAGGAAGCTTTGGATCCAGTGTGAAAATTGATGAAACGTGGTCCATAGAGGTGCTGAGGGTTGTAGCCTTCAGTCAGGGGGTTGTAGCTCCCTTCCAGGAGAGGCTGGTAAACGAGATCGAGGGGTCGTAGCTCCCTTCCAGGAGAGGCTGGTAAACGAGTCAGGGGGTTGGAGCTCCCTTCCAGGAGAGGCTGGTAAACGAGCGCAGGTGGGTGCCTGCGTGCTGGTAGGAGTCTGCACCAGCACATATGTTGTAAGATGTTTTCTCTATAATAAATTATTGAAGGTTGAGCAACGGCAGCGGTGGTTTTCTCCCGACTTGGGTTTCCACCTAAAAATTCTGGTGTTCATGTGTGATGCTTTGTGTGATGGTTTATTCTGTTCTTACTGCACATGTTTACTGTTTATTAAACATCTGATGAATGAATGATGGAATGATATAAGTGAAGAATTAATGACATAATTAGATCTCTGTGTATACGCGAGTTTCATAAAGGGTATCCGCGTATATACGCGAGTTTCATAAAGGGTATCCGCGTATATACGCGAGTCTATATCAGGAAAGTAGTGTATGGGTTTTAGAAGCAAGAAAAGGTAAAAGTTTTGAATATGCAGTAAATACTGATTCACCCCCCCTCTCAGTATTTTTCCCAACACATCGGTGCTATTTTATAACCCGATGCACTAGTGCAGTTCGATTAAGGGATGCATCGGTAATGAATAACCGCAAATAAAAAAAGTGCAACCCTATTTTCTTTAAGTGAAAAAAAAAGCGGTAAATTTAAAAATGGGTAGCAAAATATTTTCGAAAATCTAATTTCATGAAACATTTCTTTAAATACTAAACACTTTTCATTATTTCACTATTTTTGCAAAACATTTCAGCTAGAGATTTGCAGGATACATACTTGGAGCAAACAGAGCACGAGAGCACTGTGGAGCAGGGAAATACGTTCGAACAGAAGTATTTAGACAATCAGAAGTCCAAACATCTGGTGATTTAAACCTTGTACCATAGAATTTCAAATGATGTGAGTAAAGTTTATTGTTTTTTTTTACTTTTTTCTGTAGTTTTTTTTATGCGAAAAAAATCAAAGTTTATCGTTTTTTTTTACTTTTTCTGTAGTTTTTTTTATGCAGTAAAATAAAAAAAATCAAATTTTATTGTTTTTTTTACTTTTTCTGCAATTTATTTTACCTTTTCTGCAATTTTCAGAAACAAAAGAAAAATAAAAATAAAAAAATCCATTTTTACAAACAAAAACCCTAGATTCTTTTTGTTTCTGCCCTTTCTTCTCCCTCTTTTTGTAATTTCAGAATTAGGGATTTTCAATTTAGATTTATAGGCTTTGTATATTCATAAGACATCCAACCCATAGGACGAATTGCATAGTCGAATCCCAATCCATGTTCACTCTTGCGTGAATTTAAAAAAAAAAACAGATTTTTTTCGTCGGTGCACCCTGTGTAACATAGTGCACTGGTGCACTCTGTTAAACCAGCACACCGCGAAAGTGTTGAGATTCAACAAGATGATGAGCTTAGTGAAAATCAGTCACCTTCACTAAGTGGGCCCATAGGCTATTTTTAGGTGTAAGTCTATTTTTAGACAATGTCTATTTTTAGACATGGTGATCATATTTCAGAAGTTGCAAGATGCTATTTGTGGATGGTTGGTCAAGTTGGAAAAATAGATGAAATTCTATTTTTAGAATATTGGGTGAAGTCTATCTATATATCGTCGATCTAAAAATAGAAGTGTCGATTATTATTAGCTCTTAATAATAATCCGACAATAAACATCAACTTATTCTCTTAGAGCACTTAATTCAGTGTACAGATTTGTCAAATCAGTGGGCTGAAGGAATTACACAATTCCTAGGGTTTACTAGTGGTTCATGCATGGAGGGCTCAGTTAGAACTGAAGTGGAAAAGTTATGACACAGTTGGAAGAGTATTTCATGGAGTTGTTATTCATTTTAACTCAGTTAATGGAGTTAAACTCAGTTGAGCTAGTTGTATCTAGTCTAACTGAATGATACACTAGTGAGAGTGGAGTGAATTAATTATTTAATTAATTCACAAGTAATAACTCATTAATCAACCGAGCAAATATAGCAATTAACTACAGTGCCTGTCAGTTCCAGTGGAGACCCAGTGGAGAGATAGGTGAAAGGGCAAGATGGACTATCCATTGTGAATATAGTGATGCATTGATTGCACCACACTCACATTGGAGTTGTAAGTAAGGATTGTGTAGTGCAATCAAGGTAGATTCGAATTCATTCATGGGTCTTCTTCAACAGGGATTTCATAGTGGAGACAGGCTATCAGGTGGCAAGAAATCAGTGCATGGATTTGCAGATTTCTTCATGTTAGTGTGTGACGATTGATTGTACTGAAAGCTTGATGTACTAAGATTTGTATGAGATTGTTACATGATCTCCATGATACATAATATATCATAGTTGGGGTTTTCAGCTTCAGGCTTTCCCATTAAACAACTGTGTTATGTGCTATTCTTTTTATTTCTTCATGTGTTTGCAATTGATTTTAAATTTCCACAAAATATTAACAGTGGAAGGATTATGTATTTAACAAGAAGATAAATATTGTTAGATCAGGAGAATCTGGATATATACATGCATCTTGTATATAATTTCTACATGGTATCAGAGCAGTGTTAATTCTTGAAGATTGAAATTGTGAAGAATTGTTGAGTTTGTGCTGGTGGACAATTTTAATTTGCTACAGAAAATTCTTGGTGCGACAGTTGAGTATACATTGAAATGTATTTCAATGGGTTGAGATTGGAGTATGACCTTGATGGTAGCTTGAATTACATATCTTGGAAGGATAGGATGGAGGCAATGCTGGAAGATAATGGACTAAAGGAGTTCATCGATAGTGATGTTCCTAAGCCGGGATCTAATGATGCTACATTACTTGACGCATGGAAAAAGAAGATAGCAAAGACAAGAAGAATTATGTTGGAAGGTGTGAAGGACCATATTGTGCCCAGCCTTCATGGGAAAGCCACTCCATTTTCAATGTGGAAGGCTTTGATAGATTTTTTCCAAAGCAGCAATGACCAGAGGAAGTTGGCACTGAAAGGTAAGCTCATAAAAATAAAAATGGAGAAGGGCGACAGTATTCCAAAATATCTCACGAACATTTTCCACTGTAGGGATGAACTAAGAAGTGTGGGGATTACTGTTGATGATGAATACTTGGTGAGATTGGCTCTCCTTAGGCTTCCAAAGAGTTTGCATAGCTACGAAGACTCTGTCAATGGATGGGAGAAACTTCCAGGATGGGAGCGACTTTGGTCGGATCTTGTGCAAGAGGAGATAAGGCGAAGTACTAGGGATGGATCTTCATCGAAGAATGAAGATGAAGAGAATTTTGCTTTGGCTTCCAAAGCAAGGAAAGGGAAGGGGAATAAATTTCTGTCAAAATCCGAGGCTAAAGGCAAGAAGCAAGATTTGTCCAAGGTGAAGTGTTTTCACTGTCACAAACATGGTCATTTCGCCACTAAATTCCCATAGAATAAGAAGAACAAGAAGGCTACTGGAGCTGCAGCGGGTGAGGTCTTAGCCTCGCAATTTGAACTTGATTTCTCTTTGATCGCATGCTTGGTTTGAAGCTCTATGGGATCGGTGTGGTATCTTGATAGTGGTGCGTCTTTCCATATGACGGGAGACAAGGAGTTGTTTAGTGACTTGGAGGAGAAGGACCTCTAGATGCATATAGAGATGGGCGACGATCGTCGATACAATGCGACCGAAATTGGGACCATTACCTTTGAGAGGGAGTCAGGTATTCCATTTCTATTGAAAGATGTTATGCATGTTCCAGGTCTAAAGAAGAACTTGGTCTCAGTCGCAATGTTGGAAGGAAAATGTTATGCCAAGAGGATAGGGATTCAAATTAAGAATCTCTATAATATGGAGGTAGATGACTACGCTACAATGGTGGGCAAAGCAGAAGAAGTGGTGAGCTGGGATGTGAATTATGGCACAGGAGACTGGGCCATCTTCACCATGGTGCTTTGAAGATTTTGCAGCAGATTTCTACTAGACTTCCCAAGGGTACTCTTGCGCAGTCAGATCAGTGCAAGGGATGTACTATGGGTAAGTTCATGAATACCACCTTTCATGAGAAGGAGAACTGTGCTTCGATGATCCTTGAGAGAATTCACACAGACGTGTGTGGACCTTTCTCGGTTGCTTCAACAACAAAACACAAGTATTATGTTATATTTTTTTATGACTATTCTCATAGATGTTGGATCTTCTTCATGCAGAAGAAGAGCGAAACATTCTCAAATTTCTGTGAGTTTAAAGCATTGGTGGAGAAGGAGTCGGGGAGTAATTGAAGGCTCTAAAGAGTGATAATAGTGGTGAATATATCTTGGGAGAATTCAAAGACTTCCGTAGCAAAGAAGGAATTCGAAGAGAACTCATAGCGCCTCATAACCCACAGCAGAATGGGGTCGCAGAGAGGAAGAATAGAATGATCGTGGGTGTTGCACGAGCTACACTGCATGATCAGGGCCTACCGATGCACTTGTGGGAGGAAGCATGAAACACTGCGGTTTATGTGCAAAATCGTTGTCCTCATAAAGTACTTGGCATGAGTACACCTCAAGAAGCTTTTACTGGTAAGAAGCATGATATTTCTCATTTGAAGATTTTTGGCTCATTTTTTTACATTCATGTGACAAAGGATGCCAGGAAGAAGCTGGAGCTGACTGCAAAAGTTGGGATATTTGTGGGGTACACAGAAACATCCCATAATTATCGTGTGTATTTTCCAAACAGTCAAATGATTGTGGTGTGACGGGATATAAAATTCAATGAGGTGAAAACCATAAAGTTGTCGCTTGAGAGGGAGCTACACTTGCATGCAGAGGAGGAATTTCTTGTTCCCAAAGATGAGCCTCTAGATGTGGATCAACCACAGGAGGATATTCATGGAGTGGAGGAGTCCACTCATGCAGAACCAAACATCAGAATAGGAAGAAAGCGTACCACAGAAGCTGAGATACTGAAGCTTGATGTGGCACAGAATGTAGGAGTCCCTACATCACAGCGCAGACAGTGACAGTCACCTGACCCAAT
Organism: Pinus albicaulis; assembly: GCA_034641835.2. Classification (NCBI taxonomy): domain Eukaryota; kingdom Viridiplantae; phylum Streptophyta; class Pinopsida; order Pinales; family Pinaceae; genus Pinus; species Pinus albicaulis. The sequence goes on along the minus strand of CM076579.1, from coordinate 1,371,007,389 downwards.
TACTGGATGCATGGCTCTTATGAGCAAGTGTATCATGAAAGAGCCATCTTCTTTTGAAGAAGCAGCGCAGGAGCCCACATGGGTAGATGCCATGATGGAGGAGTATGACTCCATTGTCAGAAACAATGCTTGGGAGATTGTTCCAAGGTCGGTGGGTAAATCAGTTGTAGGATCAAGATGGATCTACAAGGTAAAGAAAGCTATTGATGGGAGTGTTGAGAAGTATAAGGCAAGATTTGTTGCATGGGGCTTCTCACAGATCGAGGGGATTGATTATGAAGAAACCTTTGCACTTGTCACATGGTATTCCTCCATAAGGACCATCCTTGCTCTCTCAGCGCAGATGGGTTGGCACATTCATCCAATGGATGTGAAGACTGCGTTCCTTAATGGGATCATTGAGGAAGAGGTGTACATTGAGCAGCCTGAAGGATTTGAGATCTTTAGCAACGAGTCGCATGTGTGCAGACTCAAAAGAGCGTTCTATGGGCTGAAGCAAGCACTTCGTGCTTGGTACACACATATCGACAGCTATTTCACTGGACTTGGTTTCACCAAGAGTGAGGCGGATGCAAACCTGTACCAAATTGTGGTGGAGGGTAAGATTTTAATCATTTTTCTTTATGTTGATGATTTAATACTAACGGGTGATGAGCAGTTGATACACTCATGCAAGGCAGACCTTGCAAAGGAGTTTGAGATGAAGGATTTGGGCCTCGTTCATTATTTCCTTGGATCGGAAATATGGCAGCGGGAAGGTGAATTGTTTGTGTCTCAAGGAAAGTATGCCCAGGAGATACTGGAGAAGTTTCACATGCAAGGATGCAAGCCTATCGACACTCCTCTTCTAGGAAATTGGAGGAAAGAGGATGCTACATTGGTAGAGGTAGTGGATGCCACTAATTATCGACAGTTGGTGGGTTCGCTCATGTATTTAGTTAATACAAGACCGGACATATGCTATGCAGTGAACCAGCTTTCACAAGCGATGGTTAAGCCTACCAAGCTCTTTTGGAAGGCAGGCAAGCATGTCCTAAGGTATCTCAGGGGCACACTTGAGTATGGCTTATGGTACAGATAGACGGATGAGGTGAAGTTGCATGGCTTCACGGATGCAGATTGGGCAGGTAGCCCAATAGACAGAAAGAGCACATCAGGAGGGGCTTTCGGTATCAGATCTACAACAGTTTCTTAGTACAACAAGAAATAAAGATCTGTGGCACTCAGTTTAGTGGAAGAAGAATACATGGCAGCAAGTCAACCTGCATGTGAGGCTATCTGGATGAGGAAAATCTTGGTCGGTTTGTTCAATTCACATTTAGATCCTACAGTGATACATTGTGATAATCAAAGTTGCATTAAACTCTCGATTAATCATGTGTTTCATGATAGATCTAAGCATATTGATATCTGGTATCATCATATCAAATATTGTGTGCAGCAAAAGATCAGGATGCAGATATTATGACGAAGGCACTCACCAAGAGAAAATTCGAATACCATAGAAACAGAATTGGGGTGAAGGATAATCCCTATCTTGTTGAGAGGGAGTGTTGAGATTCAACAAGATGATGAGCTTAGTGAAAATCAATCACCTTCACTAAGTGGGCCTGTAGGCTATTTTTAGGTGCAAGTCTATTTTTAGACTATGTCTATTTTTAGACATGGTGATCATATTTCAGAAGTTGCAGGATGCTATTTGTGGATGGTTGGTCAAGTTGGAAAAAATAGATGAATTTATATTTTTACAATATTGGGCGAAGTCTATTTATAGATCATCGATCTAAAAATAGAAGTGTCGATTATTATTAGCTCTTAATAATAATCTGACAATAAACATCAACTTATTCTCTTGGAGCATTGGAGGACTTAATTCAGTGTACAGTTTTGTCAAATTAGTGGGATGAAGGAATTATACAATTCCTAGGGTTTACTGGTGGTTCATGCATGGAGGACTCATTTAGAACTGAAGTGGAAAATTTATGACAGAGTTGGAAGAGTAGTTCATGGAGTTGTTATTCAGTTTAACTCAGTTAATGGAGTTAACTCAGTTGAGCTAGTTGTATCTAGTCTAACTGAATGATACACTAGTGAGAGTGGAGTGAATTAATTAGTTAATTAATTCACAAATAATAACTCATTAATCAACTGAACAAACACAACAGTTAACTACAATGCATGTCAGCTCCAGTGGAGACCCAGTGAAGGGATAGGTGAAAGGGCAAGATGGACTATCCGTTGTGACTATAGTGATGCATTTATTGCACCACACACACATTGGAGTTGCCAATGAGGATTGCACATTTCAATCAAGGTAGATTCGAATTCATTCAGGGGTCTTCTTCAGCAAGTATTGCGCAGTGGAGGCAGGCTATCATGTGGCAAGAAATCAGTGCATGGATTTGCAGATTTCTTCATGTTAGTGTGTAACGATTGATTGCACTGAGAGCTTGATGTAGTAAGCTTTGTATGAGATTGTTACATGATCTCCATGATACATAATATATGATATTTGGGGTTTTCAGCTTCAGGCTTTCCCGTTAAACAACTGTGTTATGTGCTTCATGTGTTTGCAATTGATTTTAAATTTCCGCAAAAGATTAACAGTGGAAGGATTATGTATTTAGAAAGAAGATAAATATTGTTAGATCAGGAGAATCTGGATATATACATGCATCTTGTATATAATTTCTACAGAAATTACAGTGATAAAAAATAAAATAAAAATCAAATATTTTTTTATCAGTGCACCATATGTAACATATGGCACCGGTGCACTATTTCATTATGGCACACTGTGAACGTGTTGTTTCGCAAAAAAAACCCATTTTAGAAACAAACCCTACATTATTTTTGTTTCTGTCATTTCTTCTCCTTCTTTCTGTGATTTCAGAATTAGGCTTTTTCAATTTATATTTATAGGGTTTGTATTGCTAAATATAAGCCTAAGACATCCAACCCACGGGATGACCTGCATAGTCGGATCCCAATCCATGTCGGCCTTTGCATAAATTAAAAATAAAAAAAATAAAAAAAATTGGTGCGCTTTGTGTACCTGAGTGCACCGGTGCACTCTATTATCCCAGCGCACTGTTTAAGTACTGTGATAAAAAATTAAAAAAACAAAATATTTTTTCTCAGTGCGTCATTTGTAAAATATGTAGTCGGTGCACTATTTCATTTTGGGGCACCGTGAACATTCTGTTTCGAAAAAGAAAAAAAAACTTTCAAAAAATACTAACCTTACATTCTTTTTTTTTATGGCCTTTCTTCTCCCTCTTTCTATGATTTCAGAATTAGGGCTTTTCAATTTAGATTTATAGGGTTTTTATTGCTAAATATATACCTAAGACGTCCAACCGATTGGACGATTAGCATAGTCAGATCCCAATCCATGTCGGACCTTGCGTGAATTTTAAAAAAAAAAGCCAATTTTTTTTTTTATCGGTATGCCCAGTGTAACCTAGCACACCAATTCTCTGTATTTTACAAGCACACCGCATAAGTAATGTCATAAAAAATTAATAAACAATTTTTTTTTATCGGTGCACCATATGTAAAATATGGCACCGGTTTATGCTACAAAAACTAACACTGGACAATTTTTATTATTTTATCATGGTTAATCGGTGCGGTGATTGACATGTAACACATCAGTGCTCCTTGTTGACATAGAGCACCATATGGTCTATTATATTGTTTGTGTGATTCGTTTCTAAGACACCCATGCACTGGCATCAGTGCGTACACCATGAATGGGCACCGGTTTCTTGAGATTTTTTTTTTACTTGAAAATTTGACAATTTATTTATAAATATATTAATGAATGATATGGTACAGGTTTGAGATTGATAAAGAAATGACTGACAAGAGATCAAGTAACAAAAACACTGATAACACATCAAGAAAAGCAAAAAAGGCAAGTTCTTTGTAAATTATTTACAAAAACTATTATTTTTGAACTATATGTGAGTTTAACTAATATGTATTGTCTACTGTGTATCATGCAGAGCCACAAAATGACGAAGCTCGATAAGATTATTTTTGGTCTAGGACCAGAAGAGCGTAAAAGCTTGATGGAAAAATTGCAAAAGGATGAATCAGGTGAATGAAAAAATACTATCGATCCAATATGAGTTTCTTTTTTTAAGTTTTCATTAATAATATAATTAAAATTATTAGATAACATGTGTCAAATAGTCTATTAATTCACATCTATTTAATGTTCTACAAGGACCAACAACTCAGAAAAGGAATGTTGTTCTAAGAAAATAAAAAAAAATAGAACATGCAAATGAAAATGAATTACTCCTTAGCTCATCTGGAGTGGTGCTAAAGGTTAACGAAAGGGGGAAAAACTTTTACAAAATTTTTAGGGATCTAGTGGAACGAATGTATAGACGTTCTTTCCACTTACAATACAAAAACCAATCCAATGATTCCAAGAACCAAATTTTATCTAAACTACAAGAAGAGTTTCCAGAGAATTGGTCAATGAGACATGTCAGACTTTTAATAGCAAAAACGTACAACAACAAAAAAAAAGGAATGAAAAAGTAATATTCCTTTAAATGTTTGTCTAGAATTATTTATAAATATCACTTTTGTTATATTTACTTTTCATATATCAATATAAAAATTAAATAGTTTATTGTCATGTTACATTTTGAGGAAGATTATGAAAATCTCAAAAGATGAACGAGCTGATATCAGAAATATGCCAGTAGGAATGTCCAAAAAGGTGTACAAGGAGATGGTCAAAGAAATGGAAAAAATTGCATTGCGGGAGGAGCCATCTCAACAACAACGTGCTTCAAATGTAATATGTAATCATTGAATTTTTTGATCATTAGGTAAAATAAATAAACAATTTAGCATTAAATATTAATTTTCAAGTATTTTCTTGCAGAAAAGAAAAGAAAATGGAACCCATTCAGCACATAAAACAAGACGACAAGGAAGAAAAGGATTGATATCTAAGTTTGTGAGTAATTGTTACTTCCTTATAACAACTTAACTAGATTTCAATTTTTTATTTTTAATTTGCTTTACAAAAATCATAGTTGAATGTCTCCAAACATGGGCTAACATACAAAGAAGAACCATCAGAGGAATTTATTGAAATTGGTTTAAATAGGGGTTGTGCGTATATGTTGGCATATCCGAACTTAATTGTGGAACTTGTAAGCATCTATCGATCTTGTTTTACTTAGCTACGTCTATAATTAATAGAAAAATAAATATTTTATATTAAATATATGATTTCTTATGGGGTATAAAAAATTTAGGAAACAAAGTATGGCACTGTGCCAATAGATCAAATCTTGAAAGATGGCATGTTACATGGTTTTGAAAGAATGTGTATAGTTTATGAGTCAATTGTTGCATTGGTACATCATTTCTTTTCGATTTACATTGATGTATATTATTTAATATTGCAATTTTCATTATTCTCACCAATGTATATACACTCATTTCAGTTTATTTTTATGTTTGTAGATGGAAGGTGAAGAAGAAGAAAATAATCAATGCCATGAACAAAACATTCCTGAAAATAACCCAAGTCATGGAAGTAGCTCTAGCAGTGACAACAGTTCAAGCGAAGAATGATGATCACTATGTTTGGATATCAAAGCAAGGCGTTGTATTTTTTGAAATATGTCTATGAAATCAGACATTTTCTTTAACGTAATGGACATATTGTCCCAATTGAAAGATAAAAGGGATACCAATAACTGTGCCATTTTGTATGACAAAGAATGTCTTATCTATATATATATATATATATATAGATATATATATGTTTTAATTTATTCTATTGCGTTCTCCATTGTCGCTATTGTGTTCTCCATTGTCGTTATCAAATGCACTAATAAAGATTTATTTCATATGAATATTGTTATCATATATATATGTGTCGATTTTTGATGAATAATGAATTTTAAAAAACCACGATAATTATGATATGATATAACAAGTTAATCCAAAAATCACATTTAAATGCATTAATAAAAATTTAATTAATATGGATATTGTTATAAGATGTGTTGAATTTTGATGAACAATGAATTTAAAACAATCACAATAATTGCACTGTCACAGGTCGATGTTTCTAAAAAATACAAAATGAAAACCAATGCATATATTCTTACACCGGTGCGTTTGTATTCTTAAGCACACCAGTGTGTTTTTATGACCTATGGGCACCACACAAATACCAAAAACAATTAAAAATATCGAGGCATTTGTGTGGTATGGTGCACCGGTGCATTTATGTCTATATACGCACTGGTGTCGTTTTACGACCTATGGGCATCGCACGAATACCGATACCAATTATAAATCTTGGTGCGTTTGTGTGATACTATCCACCGATACGTTTTTGTCTCTATACGCACCGATGCATTTGTACGACCTATAGGCACCGCATGAATACTGATACCAATTATAAATCTTGGTGCATTTGTGTGATATTGTGCACCGGGGTGTTTAAGTGTCTATAAGCACCAGTGCATTTGTACGAGCTATGGGCACCGCACAAATACCGATACCAATTATAAATTTCGGTGCATTTGTGTGATATTGCACACCAATGCATTTCTACAAGTCTATGCACTGGCGTATTGATACGACCTATGGGCACCACTCAAATCCCAAGGCTAATTAGAACGGCCCCATGCATTGTATCACCAACACTACGCCCAATGTTGTTTATACATTAACCGCCTGGTGCATTCTCCTTTGACCGCCCCGAGGCTCTGGCTACAAGTACGCACCAGTGCGTTAAATCCTGATTAGTGCACCGATGAAAACAACATCTGTAATTACCTCCCCGCCCATTTTTTTTTAGCTGTGTTGAATTTTCGTTAAAAGCTCTGCCAAAACCTCCGTAACCATAAACGGATGTTGTAACAAATGTTTTTTTAACAATTTTGGCCAATTTTATAACACTAAAAACCTCCTTTATAACCTCTTCTAGAGGGTCTTTTTCATGTAGTGGTTCCTATTGAGGTGGCTAAGGCATGGAAGCAAAGGGAGGGGTCATGGGAATCGGTTGAACGGGGGTCAAAGCGAGATAAGGTTTGGGCTGACCAGGCGAGATAGTGGTTGGGGGATCGATGTATTAGACTAGGATCCCCAGGGTTATGTTAGGAAGGGATAAGGTAGCCATAACAGGTACTGAAAATACTCCAGGAGGGGGAGCTAGAAATGATATCTGACCGGAGGGGTAATGGCCAAGCGGGAGAACTATGAGATGGTTAAGGCTAGGAGGAACTATCCTAGCAGGGTAGAGAGGCTCATGGGTACCAGCTATAGATGAGGGGCCTAGAGGAGAGGGTCTTGAAGGTTGATTCGATGTGTTAGGAGCAAGTTGCAGAGGGTGGGGCTGTTGACTATTCGAAGTGGGCCGCTTGAGGTCGGACTGGGAAAATCGCATCATGAAAAAATTCGACGAGCTAGGATCAGAGACAGGAGGAGAAATATTACGGAAAGAACCAAGCAAAGAGGAGTCTTTGTAGACTTCGAGTTAGACACTGGTCAAAGGTTCGACTATTTGTTTATTGGCCTCCGAAGAGATGATGGACTCAGGGGAGGTCTGAGACTTTGGTTCGTAATATGTCAACTGGTCAACGATGACTATCTTTTCGTTATGAGGAAATCACATCTTACGATGAACCACATATGGGACAGTAGACATCGCATAAGTGTAATATTCCTAAATTATCTTGCAGCTAATTGGAATATTAAATTTTGGTTTTCTCACTTAGATAGGTGAATAAATGGGTAGGGAAAACCATAAACTCTTTATGAAGAATAAAACCACTTCTCATGTGAAAGTGGATCATATTTTCAGCTTAATAAAGCACCCTAAGGTGTAGGCAGGGGCTGGAGCACTTTGACTGGGTCAACTTTGACCAAATCAACAACATTTTCATGGAGGAGTGGACATTAATGAAGGGATAGCACAGTTTTAGATGGAGACACATTGCATGGAAGTAGTGTCATTAATGGATGGGGCTTAGGGTTTGGAAGCTCATATCTTATAAAAGGAAGAGGATGGCAACCATATTCATGATGTTGATATATGTTTATGTTTTGATATATAGTATGTTTAGACATATAGCTTTCTTCAACTGTTTAGCTAAGATTGCAAGTGTTGTTTAGCACTGGGTGTTCCTGATCGGGAATCCCATCTCTTCCACTGAGAAGCTCTTGGAGTAGTTTGCACTATACTTCCACATTTAGGTATTTGGCCAAGCTTCAATCTCATGTACAACGCAGTTCTTTTTAGAGTTGGGTTGTATTGCAGGGGTGTAGCAGTGGAGGAGACAGATCTTCAATTTCTGAGCTAGTTTTCCATTAGAGGGATCATCCTTTCATCTGGGAGATTGTGAGGAAGTCATTAGGGCTTCATTACATATTTTGGCACTAGGCCAAGAAGCAGTCATCAGCTACAGCGCAGTTTCCCTCAAGGACTACATTATTTTGAAGAGCAGTTGTATCAGTGGGTTTATAGCCCTATTTGGAGTGTTTTGGTTTCTTGTGTGGGGATCATCCCTTAATTTATGATATCTGTTGGAGGAGGATCATCCATTTTGTATATCAGATTAGACATCTCCCATCAGCGATTTAGTTGTAGATATTATTCAGCCCTAGGGCCAAATCTTCTATATTTTGTATAGTGTGTGTTTCTAGACACCTTTTCTGGGTTGTCCTGGAAATCTGTTTTAGAGCATGGATCTCTAGCCTTAGATTTTTTGGAGCATTATATCAGTAGAAATATATCTTTATATCTTTTAGCTGTTATTATCTCTTAGACAATGCAGTTTTTTGCATTCCTGTATTTCATGTATTAACAACATTTTAGATCTAGGTGTATGATTTCATGGGAGGCTTATTTACCCAACTTGAGTGAACTTTTCCTCAAGATATTGTACCTAATTTGTTGTTATATTCATAATGGAATGGATCTACTGTTGTCTCCTGCTTTGATCTATTCATATTTCTGCATATTTCCAGTTTTATGCACTCTATTCCTACTTTTCCCATTTGGGAATATTAAAATAAGTGTAGCTACAACCCAATAGAATGTTGTAATCTAAGGAGGCATCAATGACTTCTACGTCAACACAAACAGTCTTGCCTGTAAGAGTAATAGGACAATTGTGGAACAGGCCTATGGGTTGGGAAGAGTAGCCATCCCACGCTCGGAGGATGATAGTGCAAGGGGCCAACTCAGGATATTCGAGTTGCTTCCAAACTGAAGCATACATCACACAAGTGGATTCCCCCTCATCAATAATACAACGAGAGACGTTGGCATTCCAGATCTTGATGGGGGTTTGGAAGGAGACGAAAGCCAGAAGGGGAGGATGTTCTGACCGATCAACATTGAAGGTGATTAAGCGATCATCTGAAGGATCCACAACACCCATGGCAGCTAGTATATATTTTTGTTGTGAAGGGCATGACTGGAGGAGTTCCAACGTTGATATGGCAGCATGAAATTGTGCCAAATCATCTACTATACTATACGAAAGGGTAGCTTTTCCAGAAGCAATGTTTCGGCATAATGGTCTCTTGGGGATCTTGGTATGAACCTCCGCCTTAGGCTGAGGGATCTGTAAAGGACCATTGGTTGTCGAAAGAGGCTCTATGGGACCTGAAGAAGGGGGCTCGGGGGCAAACGTAGCAGGAGGCTTGTTGTACTGACGAGACCGAGTCTGAAGGTTGAGGTCAATGGTAATGGGTTGGTCAGAGTTCATCATGGGAATATGGTAATCAGAGGTACCAGATGGAGGAGGTTGAGTGGCCGCCTGACCTTCAGGGGGTTGGGTAGCCATGAATCCTTGTTGGGGGGAAGGATTGGTAAACAAAGCCGGCTGGATAGGTGCAGCATTGGGAGGAACCAAAAAGGAGGCTTTTTGTCCTCATGATGTTGCTTGAGTCTCCCACATCTGACACATCTAAGGTAAAAGAGGACAATCGTGGGTGTAGTGACCATAGACACCACAACAAGAACAAGGCTTATTCATGCAAACAGGCCTATCCTGCTTGGGTTGAGTGCCCTGTTGCTAGTTAGTAGTGTTATGTGCATTCCCTTGGGGATTAGGTCCTGGATTACCTAGGGCAGATTGATTTCGGGTGCCATTCCTATTATTTTTGGAAGTAGGAGGATTAGTCGCGCCCTGTTGTGCATACACCTACCCCTTGGGGGGTCGTGGCTACTATTGTGGGGGTTGAGAAGGCAAGGGAGGCGGGGGTGCTAATGCTGGAGGAGCTGGACCACCAGGTTGCGGATATGGATAATAAGGAGGTTGGGAAACATTGTGGTAAACAGGTTGGGCAAAAGGAGGAGGCATGTCGTATCCTAGATACATGCTACCGGGAGGGAAAAAGTGTTGGAGGAGCCAACCCCTCACTGAGAGAAACCATAACCCATGGGAGGATGAGTGTATGGATGAGAAAGGGCTCCAACGATACCATCGAAGGCATGGGATGCCCCCGGTGCATTGGCACCACCAGGTCTAGGGAGATCAGGTAAGACGGTATAAACCTAACCAAACTCCGCGTAGATCAGGTCATATTTTAACGAAATCTGGAGAGAAGCTTCTTGGGTCTGGGGGAAATGAGATGCGAAATATTTTCCGATAGTAGGAAAAAGGGATATGAGAAACCATTCCATGTAGAAATGGTCTTCAAAGATAGGGGCTCGACATGGGCTCTTTATTCTCCACCATTCCTGGACATGATTGGATAAGAGGGTCATAGACGATTGACGAAAAGAGGAAAAAATTTCAGTACCAGTGTCATAATGAAGGGGAAGTTGGAAGTAAGATAGAAAAGCCCGGGCAAGGGTCACAAAAGTATTATGAGAGGAGGAGGTCTGGTCAACATACCACTTAGAAGCTTCTCTAGTAAGCATACACTGGAACAACCGAAGACGGACAGAGTCATCGGTGATGGAGTTAGACGAACACCACATGTGGAAAGATCAGACATGGTTTGTAGGATCTTCTCCAACAAGACCTTCAAACTTGGGGATGTCAGAAGGGAGCTTAGTTGGCATAGTAGTCCAACTAGGATCATGGTGTATCGGGTCATCAATCAACTGGTTAAAATCGGGAAGACTAAGGCCTTCCATATAAGGGAGAAAGGGAGTAGTTGGGATAGTTCCTGTTGCGGTCCCGCTATTAGTATTCCCAGCATTAGGGTCGAGGCTACCACCAGCATTAGGTCCTGAACCAGACATGGTGAAGGTGACAGGGGGAGAACCAGGGATAGAAATAGAAGGGGAACTTGATGAACCAGAAGCGGTGTCGGAATGGGGACTCGGTGGAGGACTAACACGAACCCTACGCGGAGGAGTAAGTATTCCTAACAGAAACTAAGGATGAAGGCCAAGAAGTCTCCAGGATAAATGCCTTGGGGGTGCAATGATGGAAGAACAAACATGGATCAAAAAATAAAGAGAGACCAACAAGGGGAAGTAGGTGCAGGATCAAATGATTACAATGTCGAAACAAGGGCAGAGAGGTGAAGGATCAAATGATTACAATTTTATAGTCTTGGCCTGGCGGTGTAAAACAAACACTCTTCACTTAGTGTGTGTGTTAACTATGTTAATTTTAATTTTTGAACCCAGCCGTGTGTAGAGAAAAAATAAAAAGTGTGTTGTATAGCTTTAAATAAATCTGCAAATAACAGTAAAGTAAACTGAATATAACAGAAAATAAACAGCTAAAGATGCATCAATCAAAACCCAAGGAGACGGGCTTTCGAAAAAACTAGTCTATGGGTGGGAAAAAATCTATTCAAAACACACCAAAATAGCCAATGGATCTAAATTCAAGAGGGACAATGATCTAAAGGTCATATTTTCTTGAAATAGGTGTAGAAAACAAAAAAAAAACAGAGGGAAAGGTGTTGCAAATGAGGTGGCAAAAGGCTACAAATTGAAGGGAAACGGAGGGGACCTTAGAGGAGGACCAAAAAAAACTGAAAATAGGTGTTTTGGATGGACGAATAACCAATATGAAATGGACCTGAAGGTACAGGATCAGATCTGAAAAATGGCTAAACACACTGAAATCTCAGACGACCTGCTTCAGGTAAACTCCTCCTAGAAAGGTGGAAGCATACTGAAGCCCTAAGGGGCTAGGTTCCTAATTTGAAGAGTAAAATAGAGCAAGTACAGGTCCAAAATAGGCGAATACGGAGGTCAGACTGCCCATAACAGTAGCCCAGAGAAACCCAGAAAAATCACAGAAAAATTCCCATAAAAAGTACAGGTCGCAGTTTCTGACTTGATTTCTATAGAGGTCGCAGGTTTGAGGTTTTTTTGCACATCCTAAGGGTTGAGGTTCTAGATTTTGGCCCAAAAAGTGTGACCTGCACTTTTGGGACTCTTAGGAGTAGGTTTTAGAAAAAAAGTGTTGTCTCGGCTGCGGTTGATGCCTGTCACCTATGCAATAGGTCCGGAAACACACAGAAGTTAGAATTTTTACTGTATTAGGGTTTTAAAGGTTAAAAACAACATCAATAAAATCAAAACAAGAAGCTTAATAAAAACCCTAGGGTTTGAAGCCACTTTTCATACAGGGATCTGAAAAATGACAGTGGTCGTAATTATAAACCGTTGTGGAGTCGTCAATTGTTAGTGTGAATTCTAATCGCAAGCGTACGAAAAAATCTCACTTTAACTATGCATAACAAACATCCCTAACATCAAAGATGGCTGCCAATTTCTTTATATATATAGTTAGTTGACCAAGTCAAATGCTACAAAACCCAGACCTATGCAGTTAAAGACATTAAGCAGTAAATAAAAGCAAGAGTTGCTCCATGCATCCAATAGACAAGACAAGAATATTTTTAAAGAATTTTTGTATTTATGACACCTGGGAAGGGAACATAGAAATATGTTACCAGTCCCTCTCAATGGGATGGGTTATTGCATGTCAGCGGTGCTTCATATCTAATATCTCTCTCTTTTGATGGTGTAGAAAACCCAGACAAAATGGAACTCAAAGGGGGTGCATAAGAAAAAAGATAGAAAAATATGACAATGATGGAGGATCAAAGTAAAACCAAAAGTATAGATCCAGAGTGATATTTAGGTAACAAAAGATAGTGAATGAATGGAAAAACCCTTCCATTTATAACAAAATATTGAGTTAGTCAAGCTATTGGTGCATAAATATTATTAACCAAATCTAGATCCAACTTTTATGGAATATTTTATTATATTTGTTGGAAGGAAAAAGAATTTGAATTTGGTCAAATCCCTTTATTTGTAAATAATAAATAAATAAATGATTTATATATTATTTTAAGAATGTGGTTGAGTAATAATTAAATAAGTAGTGATTTATTCAATTATTTATAAATGATTTAGTCAAATTTAACAAGGAATATTATTTAAATAATGTTTTAAATAATTATTCCTAGAAAATAATAAGATAAATAATGATTTATCTAATAATTTTCCTATTTTGGGTCAAATATGACTAGGAATATTAATTAAACTAATGTTTAACTAATTATTCCTTGAAGAAAATCAAACAAATAAGGATTTATTCAATTATTCATCATGGGGTTTCCTGTTTAGACCATTAATGACTTAATAAATTATGGATTACTAAGTTATTTTTCATAGTGAAAGCAATTTTACTTAGGGTAAAATTGGTCTTACATGGTGTGCTTTGGTCCATCTAGTAGTAATAGGTTAGATGACCAAAAATTGGTGTAACAATCACTGTGTTGGTGTGGTGGCCAGATAATCACAGTGTCATTCACTGGGATTATAACAAAGTGATCAGGTCAGCTCGTGATGAGACCTCATGTCCCTCAAGCAGTTTGATTTGTTGAGAAGGTCACTACCTTGGTGTGTTGGCTGTTGAGTCATAAGAAGGTATATTTTGAACACCTAATTAGGCTACATTAATTATCAATCCGGGAGCGACTTTTTATTTCAAGAGTGTACTCTGTCTGAGGCTGCAATTAACTAAGAGTAATGCTATGAAGATGTAGTACAGAATGCTAAATACAAGAGTAAATAGATGCTTGTAAAGAAATCTAATTACAGTAACATAAATGGAAATGCTTTGAAAGCTTAACTACATCAATCTGCAAACCATCGATTAGGGATACAGTAGCAGTAACTCCTTCCCTTAGAAATCGATGCAACTGAAATCACACTGAGGTAAGATAACCAATCTGGGAACTTGGAAGCAGTAACCAGTGTTCTCTACAGTTGGTGGTCTTGTTCTTAAAGAAATAGAAATGAAATCAAGCTCAAACTACTTGCTGATAAAGATAACTGAAAGGAACTGCAAAGGCTAGAAAGGAACAACAACTCGTAATTCCTATTCATTCACAGCAACTGTAACCAATATATCTGCTAATATGAAGCTATGAATCAGAAATAAACAATAAACAGAAATGGAATAGCAACATGAATTGAACAGCAATTATAATTCTAACGCAATCAAGAAACTAATCTCCATACTCCAATCCTGTCAACAGCCAATACTACACAACAATCAATTATAACAAATCATAAACCAATAGAACAGTAACTAGAATCGAATATAGAACAACAAAGCTTTTATAACAATAGAAAGATAAATGAACAACGAATGTACTTCTTGCAAAGGATAAAATAGCATTGCAATTCGTTAATGAATATGTATTCAATCTAACAGCAGTCAATAAACTCTGTAATCGAAATAAACATTAAACACAACTTCACACGACAGTAAGCAAAGATTAAGAATACAAACAGCAAGGTAATTCCACCAGAGTCGGGCCCTTAGCGCCAATGAAATACTGTTAGGCTAATTCAGAACTTAAGAGATGAAACAAAATGCACGTTTGATATTAATCGAACATAAAGTATTACAGAGACTGTTCTCTCAAAGCCGAGAGTCAATAAACATAATATTACAGAGGAAATGTTTGAATATAAGAACTTTCGACCAACTGACTAACTCCCTGATCACTAAAGGACGTTGCTTTATATATCAGACCCTGACAAAAAAGACAAGGAATAAGATGAGTTTGAACAACGATCCCTCAGGATCGAAGGATCTTGAGGGATTCACTCCCCTTCATTTAGTTATCATCTTGTTTACTTTGACCGAAGTTGAGCTATCCCCTGCCTTTTCTTGGAAATTCATTCGGATCTCCTTGCCTTTGGCTGGATGTGGTTTAGTGCTGATGGAGTAGTAGTTACATTGATCTCAGCCTCGTCTTTGGTACAACTGTTCACTTCATCTAATTCTTGTTTTATCAAAAAACAGAAATATTTAGTCATATTTTTACAATAAACATAAACCTTTCCAATTCTATCATAATTCTTATAATAAATTACCTTCCCAAGGTAAAAAGGATTATGTCTACAATAAAAGAATGAGAACATACATAGTAATTTCATACCTTTTTCACTGCCCAACATACCCCCTTGCTTAATCTTTTTCATGTCCTCATGAAAACTATAGTTAACATGGAGAGTAGTCAAAGAATAAGCTGGATAAGGTTTGTCATCAAAAGGCCTAAAACCATGTAGTGCAGCTAATTCCTCAAAAACATGCTCTGTCTGTCCTTCGGGTAGTTCGTAAATGGCTTTGTAGTCTGAAGTAGGATACCATGCAATAAGGCTTCGAAACCTACATCCTAGCCAGAATGGTCCTTCTTTTAAAATGATATTACTATAGGAAATCAAGCGGTCTACAGCTAGCCCAAAGTTTATATAATTAAATGGCTCCCTATTTTGCACATTCTGATTGGAGATTCTCCACCAGAACTTAGCTGCTATATAAGCTTGGTTTCTAATGGATAAGAAATAATCTGCCCCATTTAAGATAATCAATTTGTGGACAGGCCCCAATGCTTGGATAACGCCTTCCTTGGTCATCAAAATTTTCTGCCTAGCCCAAAATTGAAGTGGGTTCTGAGGTTCACTCCTGACCCACAAATCTAATTCATTTTCCTGCCTTTGAAAAGCATTATAGGCTTTAAGCCATTTTAACTGATTTACAGCAAAGGAAATGAATGCCTGATATTGAGCATCTCCCACAAAAGGGCTAGGGTTTGACTCACAATCATTTTCAAGTATTAGATTATGCAAATAAAATTCACACAAAAGGCGTTGTACTTTGATCCCATAAAGTTTGCAGCATGATACAAAGTCATCTATAGTTTTTAGCTCTATGGATTTCCCTACCCTAACTGCCTTAATCTTTAGCTGTAAATATCTTTCTAGTAAAAACAAAGCATAGTTTTTAGTGGGGCATCTACAGGCTAAGACATCAGTGTACAATGAGTAGAGAGTGTCCATTTGATTGTAGGCTAGTTTTAATTGGTTCATTATCTTGTCAGCATTTTCCTCTGCTTTTCGACACTTTTCGTGAGCTTCAGCTTCTGCTTCATGAATAATTTTTATCTGTTGTTGCAACTCCTGATATCTCTTTCTTGGGACAGTGTCTTCTTCCAACCTCTGCCTTTCTATTAGGGCCTATGCCAACTCCTCTTGGAGTCTAGCCAGTGTCGGGTCACTAAAAGTATGTTGACTACTGGCTTGCATGTTTTCACTTGAAACAGGTCCCTCTGGAATAGCTTGGGTTGGAACAGCTGTTTTCTATTCCATATCTCCATAATTAGGCTCAGGCATGGCTTCTGCAACTTGGGGGTTCTTATTAGCGGTCACCTTTATCTTTTTCAAAATTCGCTTGGTAGCTATGCTTCTTCTCTTGGGGGCTCGCTTAGGCATTTGTTTCATTCTCAGAACCCTAATGGTCTGCCTGAGCTATTCTACGAGTTTATGAAGCTTCATTCTTTCTCTGCGAAGCTTTTCAATCTCAGTTATTTTCCTCCTCTTTTTTAATGGAATAGTTGTTCCTTTATCTGAACCCGTTTTCTCGGCAGGGTTTTGGTCCATATCAGTTGTGCCTTCAGTTAAGTTCTCTTCTTGGTCTTGTGCTTGGGGTTCTTCTTCCACATTCATATGCCCTTGGTTAAATTTTTTGGGAGTCATACCCTCGGTTGACCTTGCAATCTCCTGAGGGCTTCCAAGTTGGGATATTACTTCGGTGTTCTCTTTTTCTTGTTCATGCCTCTCAGGGGAAGCAACCCTAGCTTCGCTAGGGTTTGCTGTTCCATCCAGCATTTCTTCAGCTACTTCTTTTTCGATAGCAGAGTGCTCTGGTAACTGATTAATATCAAAGTCAAGGTCCAAAGGGATATGAGGCTGCACATAGTCACTCATATTGGCCAGAATTTGGGCCAATTGGTCTTCTTGTAAAGGGCTTACGGTATTATTTTCGGGAGGCTCTGTTCCTTCTTTGTCACTGCTATGATTGTCTTCGTCCTCCGCACAGGTATGATAGCTTCCTTTTTCCTCATCCGAATATCGAATTTCTCCTTCAATTTCTTCTTCCTCAGTATTTCCTTCCTCTGCACTGGATTTGTTTTCACCACTATTGTGGTGACTTATTTCTTCTTCGTCCGAGTAGTGAATTTCTCCTTCGATTTCCTCTTCTTCATCAGTACGAGGGCTTGCTCCCTCCAATTTTGGAGGTTGTTCATCCTCTGAGCTGTGCAATTCCAAGGGATGGCTACTACTGCCCAGAAGTCCTTCCATCATCCCCCTACTTCGTTTTGAACGGAGGGACTGTCTTTGAGTTGATGGCTCAGTTATTGAGCCAGCCATTCTCTTTAGTTTCGGGGCAGGTAAAGCTAACCCTTCATCAATGGAGAATATAAACTCTTACCAGTTGGTCTGTTGCTGGGCGAGGCTACGACTTACTATTAATCGAATTAGGCAATGGTGGTTGACCACCATATCTGCATGTTGAGATTTTCTTATACTACGAGCAATATCATGCAGCAAGGAATTTAAAAATGCAGGCAAATTGATAGTGCATTTCTATTTTAATACATCCAGTAACTTAAGGTGGCGAGGTCTTACCACGTCTTTCCTTCAGTCGCATGTTATATAGGCTTGTACTATCTTGGCCAATTATGTCCATGGTTCTCCCAATGATGCTGGCTGAACTCCTTTGCCTTTGACAACCAATGTATGTCCATCATCCTGAAAAATCCTCATGGCTTCTCAAATCCTAATATTTTTCTGAGTCCATATAGCTCCTTGCGTTGGTATGCCAGACACTTCTGCAATTATTTCATCGGATACAACTATTTGTTTTCCTCTAACCATGGAGAAACCTTCTTACAAGTTCTGTAAGAATTCGGTGGCCACTGCTTCATGAGGTTGTTGCATCCTCGTGAAATATGTAATTCATCCTAGTCTTTCCAAAATCTCTCGTGCAGCGTCAGAAACAACCAGCACCTATGGCTCACTACGAATTGGTTGT
The DNA here is from genome assembly GCA_034641835.2 of Pinus albicaulis. Lineage (NCBI taxonomy): Eukaryota > Viridiplantae > Streptophyta > Pinopsida > Pinales > Pinaceae > Pinus > Pinus albicaulis. The sequence goes on along the minus strand of CM076579.1, from coordinate 1,370,989,012 downwards.
CCTCCCATCGTCTCTGCACTATGTTAGTTCTTTCCAAACACACAGTGATCACAATGGAACAGCACAACATGGTAAATTGGAATAATGTCGTTAAATTTTTGTTATTCCCTAAAATGCAGGGATTTGGTTTGCATACAGGTAAAGAAATATCGGGATTTGATCTGCATGCAGACATCCACGCCCCCCCTGATGGATGATAGGTTGCCCTCGACCGTCAATTGAGAGAGGAAAATGTGGCACAACAGTAGTACAATAGGGAAAAAGCAGGCGTAATTATGATACATTCAATCAAATTATAGCAATTACTGAAATCAATGCGTGTGATAAATCGGTAATAGATATAAAATCATTTTGTAATGATTCAAATATGAGGAGAAGGGATAGCTTAAGATAAACATAAGTACAAATGCGTTATTTACCACTTCAAACTAATATGATCAATTTGTAATGATTTTCATGTATAATGGGTTCGAAATCAAAGGTTAAGAATTCATACTTTCATTTGATATTTAAATAGATATATAGGACAAAGGGTTAAATATGACTATTGGTGTGTATAAATGTGACTCCAATACCATCAGCAGAGCTTTGTTGCCCATAGGTGTCCATAACCTTGACAGAGTTGCTTTCTCACCCTTGGAACCATTGTCCTTTATTTATGTTAAGGAAGTTCTTGTTAAATGTCATAATGGAGGCCATTGTGCTGGCTTGGTGACCAGATAAATCACAATTCCATTCACTGGGAAGAAGTGAAAAGTAGGTAGGTCGGCTCGTGATGAGACCTCCTGTTCCAAGGACTTCTTAATTTTTTTCAATTTTCCATTGGACCATATCCCTGGTTTGGTGGCCATGATGGGAATTCCACTTCACTGAATTCCTTATGATCATGGTAGGTTGGATCTTAATGAGACCCCATATCCTCCATCTGCAAAATCATAAAATTATTAGTGAAACATGTAAATATTTTTCTTTTTCATATAGCACTTTCCTAGTTATTCATAAAGGATGGCTCAACACTCCTTAAGAGTAGGGATGGTGGAAGAAGTCTGAACATCTCAATAGAAAATAATATACCCTTATTCCTACTCCATAAATAAAAATCAAAGAAATTTATAACATATGGGAAGAACCAACATGATAAGGATAATCGATCAGATTAATTCAGTGGTAGTAAAACAGCAAAATCATGTTATTGATCATGTCTCTTTTCCCTCTTTCTTATCATTACTAAACAATTTTCTTAAAAATGATGATTTATTTTGATTTGCTAATTACAGTAAGCTTGAATTTGTATGATTGTATATAAATAATATGTTTTCCTTTAGAAGAGTCATCAGAAATTCTCAAAATGCTAATCCAAAACAAAAAACAATCCACTCAAAGGGTGTTGTTCCTTTAAAAAGAACAGCAAAAACAATCTGGGAAACTGATGTTCCTTCCGAAAGGAACAGCGAAAAACACTCTGCGGAACTGTTGTTCCTTTCAAAAGGAACAGCAGAAGTGTTGTTCCTTTAGAAAGGAACAGCAAAACTCAAAACAAGCGAAATAAACAGAGTTTTTGAAAAAAACAGAATTCCATGAAACAAACAATGAAAACTGAAAATAAACGAAATAAACAGAGGTTTTAAAAAATGAATTCCATAAAGCAAACAATCAAATAAATGAACAATATTTATGTACAAAATTTTAAAAAAAGAAATGATTTAATAAACTGGTGCCGAGGAGGAGTTATCCCCTTCAGTCAGAACTTTCATGGTAGAATCTTCCCGTAACTATTGGTAAAAGGATTCCCAGGTAAGAGATTTATGATACAATCGTACTCGATGACCGTTTACCTTAAAGGAATGTCCAGATCCATCAATGGTGGCTAATGTAATAGTGCCATTATCATGCACTTTTTGTATTTCATAGGGTCCGAGCCTGGAAAATCCTGAAACCTAGAATCATATAGGAGTGCCCAGTCTCCTTCGTGGAAGATCTTTTCTTTGATAAGGGCGTCATGCCATTTTTCTCTCTGTTGTTGGATTAACGCTGTGTGCTGAAGAGCAAAGAGCCTAATTTCATCTAACTCATTAATTTGCTGCAGTCTTTTAGCTTGGGCTTCATTTAGATCTAGACCCACCTTTTGAGTTGTTCTTAATGTTTGAATTTCAAATTCTATTGGAAAGATGGGTTATTTTTCAAATACCAATTGATATGGTGAATATCCCATATTGGGTCTCCACGTTGTTCGATATGCCCATAATGCTTCTGGCAATCTGTAGGCCCAATCTCGTCTATGTGAGGCAACGAATTTTGTCAATATAGATTCAATTACTTTGTTCGTGCTCTCTACTTGGCCATTGGCCTGTGGGTGGTATGCGGTTGTAATCTTGTGCTGAATGTGGTAGTTTTGTAGTGTTTCAGCTAATTTATTACCTAAAAACTGTGGTCCTCCATCTGTGATTATGTCCCTTGGGAGGCCATATCGCATAAAGATTTGGAAAAGAAACTGTATTACGGAGTCCTCTGTAGCTTTTGAAAGTGCCTCTGCTTCGATCCACTTAGTGACATACTCGGTTGCAACTAGGATGTATGTTTTTTTCTTTGAGGGAGGGCTAATAGGGCCAAAAAAATAAAGCGCCCAGCATTCAAATGGCTCAATCACTAGTTGAGGGTTCAAAGGAATTTCATCAGAATGCCCAGGGCGACTTGCCCTTTGACAGCTATCACAGGCCTGCACAAATTTATTGTCATATTTAAAGATTGTAGGCCAATAATAGCCTGTTCGTAAAACTTTATGGGTAGTTCTACGATCTGCAAAATGCCCACCACATTTCCCATCATGGCATGCTTTCAAAATATCAGATACCTCGTCCTCCCGAACACATCTTCTTATTTTCATATCTGCCCCTGTGTGAAATAGGTAGCCCCTAATCCAAGAGAATCGGGTACTATGCTGTATTATTTGTTTTCGTTCATTAAGGGATAGATGTTTAGGTAATTTACCTATTGCCAAATAATTTTTTATATCAGCATACCACAGTGTTCTGACAATAACAGAAAACAGATGTTCATCTGGGATATGGTCTTCAACTACTTCTGTATCGGTTGGCTTTGGCATTCTTGACAGAAATTCAGCTACAGGGTTCTCTTTCCCAGGTCGATCTTTGATTGTAATGTCAAATTCCTGCGATAAAATCAACCATCTTGTCACTCTTCCATTTGTAACAGGTTTATTTGCTAAAAATTTAATGGCAGGGTGATCAGTATATAGTACTACAGGATATCCAGTTATATAATGTCTAAACTTATTTATAGCATGAACTACAGCTAAAAATTCCTTCTCAGTCATAGTATAATTTAATTTAGTAGGGGATAGATTTTTGCTAATATAATATATTGCATATGACTTCTTGTCTTCCTCCTGCCCAAGTACTGCTCCAATTTTTGTGTCTGAGGCATCGGATGAAATTTGGAATGGAAAATTCCAATTTGGGCCCCTCAGCATTGGGGCTATTGAAACAAGCTTTTTCAGATCATTAAAGGCATTGTCACATTTAGCTGTCCAAATGAAATCAACATTTCCAGTTAGTGCATATAAAGGTGCAGCTATTCGAGAATAATGTTCTATAAATCTTCTATAATAACCAGAAAATCCAAGAAAGCTGCGTACCTTTGTTTGTGTGGTGGGTGTGGGTATTAACAAGATTATTTGAATTTTAGTTGGGTCCACTTGAATTCCAGTTGTTGAAATATAATGCCCTAAGATAACTCCTTCGGTCATCATCATAAGACACTTTTCATGGCTTAAACAAAGCCTAGTTTCAATACATCTTTGCAATACTTTTTCTAGATTTTCTAATGCAGGCTCAAAATCATCCCCATAAGGTGTGAAATCATCCATATATACTTCGAGGCCTTCATTTATTAAGTCTGCAAAGATGCTGAGAATGGCCCTTTGGAATGTAGCAGGGGCATTGCATAGGCCAAAAGGTAAGACTCGGTAGGCAAATGTCCAACATTGGCCATTGCGGAAATGTCACCTGTTAAACCCTTATGATCATGGTAGCATGGCTTGTGATGAGACCCCCTATTCTCTCTTAAAAATTTCCAATAGACACAATATTTATCCTTTTGAAAAATAGGCATTTTGCTTGTTTTGTGGAGAGATCACTGTGCTAGTGTCGTGGCCAAATAGTCATAGTGTCATTCACTGGGATTGTAATAGAATGATCAGGTCGGTTCATGATGAGACCTCCTATCCTTCAAGCAATTTGAGTTGTCGAGAAGGTCACTACCCTGGTGTGTTGGCCATTGTGGGAATGTCACCTGTTAAACTCTTATGATCATGGTAGGCTGGCTCGTGATGAGACCCCCTATTCTCTCTTAAAAAATTTGCACATATACATAATATTTTATTTTTATTTATACATGGAGGGAGTCTTATTAACTCCTTAACAATTAGGGATGGTGTGAGAAGTAAAAGGAATTTCAATAAAATTAATACTCTTTATTCCTATATCCTCATGTCAAGGAGAATTACTACTTGAGAGTGTAGAAAGATATACTAGCATAAGACTATGGAAGTGAATTGTGTGATAATATGTTTGAACAGGAGATGTCCAGCCCTTCATTACATTGATAAACCATGTCAGCTTCCGGAGTAGATATTTCCATCAAAATTTCAAAGGATCACAATATTAGTAATATCACTGTTTTTCTCCGCTTCAGGTGCCAATTCCTTTCCAAAAATTGTCTTTATGGAAAGGATATGTAAAGGGGAAGTGGATATTCGAAAATAGATCATCAAAAATAAGAAAAAAAACATGCTTAGAAAAGAAATCAGCCATTTCGTTCGTTTGAATAGTTTTTGTTCAATTGGATTGGACAGCAGATGTTTAATTGATTTAACAGCAAAAAATAAAATTGCACAAAAACATAGTCATTCAATTGAATTAAACAATAATTGTTCAATTTGATTGAATAACAGTTGTTCAATTGGATTGAATAGCAGTCATTCAAAGGTTTGAACAACAAAGAAATAAACACACAAAAAACATGGTCTTTCAACTGAATTGAACAGTAGCTATTCAATTTGATTGAGCAACAATTGTTCAAAGGTTTGAACAGAAAAAAATAAACACACAAAAAACACGGTCGTTCAATTGAATTGAATAGCAACTATTCGATTCGATTTAACAACAATTGTTGAATTGGATTGAATATCAGTCGTTCAAAGGTTTGAACAACAAAAAAAATAAAAGAAATAAACACACAAAAACATGGTCGTTCAATTGAATTGAACAATAGCTATTCAATTTGATTGAACAACAGTTGTTCAATTGGATTTAATAGTATTTGTTCAAAGGTTTGAACATAAAAACACACAAAAGAAAGGATAAGAGAAAAAAATACAGCTATGAGCATGAAAAAGAGAGGGAATATACAACAATGAGAAAAACTATAAATTGCAGGAAACATATATACAATATTTACAAGTGGAAATAAAAAAAAATTCATGAACTTAAAGCTGTGGGGCCATCACCCCCTACAGCTAAAATTTGGAAGGTGGGATCGTCACACACCTATTGGCAGAAAAATCTTTTGTAAGTGGTTTATGATAAAGACGCACCCAATGTTCATTGACTCGAAAGGTGGAGCCAAATCCATCTATAGTATTCAAGGTAATGGTACCATTGTTGTGTACTTCCTAAATTTCGTATGGACCAAGCCAACTTGTTTGTAACTTACTCGGGAAGTCTTAGAATCTGGAGTCATAGAGGAGTGCCCAATCTCCTTTATGGAATGTCTTCTTTTTGATGAGGTTTTCATGCCGTTTAGCTCGTTTTTGTTGAATAATCGTAGTGCGTTGAAGAGAAAGTAGTTGTGCTTCATCTAATTCATTTATTTGCTAGAGTCTTCTAGTCTCGGCCTCCATCAAATCCATCCCCACTTCTTGGGTTGTTCTTAGAGTCTTTATTTCGAATTCAATAGGAAAAATTGGTTCCCTTCCAAATACCATATGGTATGGAGATTATCCAGTGGTTTTTCTCCATGTTGTTCAGTAAGCCCACAAGGCATATGGTAGTCTAGTAGCCTAATCTCGGCGATGTGTTGAAATTGTTTTAGTGTGAATTGCCTCAAGGACTATGTTGGGGATTTCAACCTGCCCGTTCACCTGCGGGTGGTAGGGAGAGGTGAATCTATGGGTGACATGGTGGTTCTTCAGAGTGGTTGTAGTTTTATTTCCCAAAAACTTTCCCCCCCCATCAGTTATCACAGATTCTTCTGTAGCTCTTGATAAGGCCACTGTTTCTACCCACTTCGTCACATAATTTGTGGCAACCAGTATGTAGGTATTTTGATTTGATAGCAGTTTGAATGGTCCAACAAATTCCAGTGCCCACCATTCAAAAGGTTCCACTACTAATTGTGGTTGTAATGTCATTTCGTCAGCTTGGACAGGGCGGCCCATTCTTTGGCAACTATTGCAAGCTTGGACGTAAAACTTGGCATCTTTAAAATTGTAGGCCAATAATAACCCATTTGCAACACTTTGTGCCCCATCCTGCGATCTGCAAAATGGACACCACATGGTTCATCATGACAGGCCCTTAAGATGTCATAAATATCATCTTCTCGGATGCATCTATGTATATGCATATCAGCGCCTGTATGAAAAATATATCCACCGATCCAGGAGAATCTAGCACTGTGTTGAACAATCAGCTTTCATTCCTTTGATGTCAAGTGTCTTGGAAGCTTTCCTACTGCCAGATAATTCGCTACATCTGTGTACCATGGTATTTTACCGCTACAACGAACAAATTGTCATCAGGGAACTGATCATCCACCGCTAGTGAGTCATCTAACTTTGGAACTCTAGACAGGAAATATGCAACTACGTTCTCCTTCCCTGGGTGGTCTTTGATAGTTATTTCAAACTCTTGTAAAATCAACAACCAATGAGTCACTCTTCCATTTGTAATAGGTTTATTGGCTAAGTATCTAATGGCAGAGTGATCGGTATATAGGAATTCTTTATAGCCAGTTATATAATGTCTAAATTTATTAATAGCATAAATGACAACCAATAACTCCTTATCAGTCACTGTATAGTTTAATTTGGCAGGAGTGAGTTTCTTGTTGATATAGTAAATAGAATAGTTATTTTTATCTTCTTCTTGACCGATAACTGACCCTATCGCTGTGTCGGATGCATATGAGGAAATGTGAAAGGGAAACTCCCAATTGGGGCTGTGTAAGACTAGTTCAGTTGAGACCAGTTTCTTCAAATATGAAAAAGCAGTGTCACATTTATCAGACCAATGGAATTCAACATTTCCAATTAATGCATACAAGGGCACAGCAATTTGTGAGAAATTATTTATAAACGTACGGAAGTACCCTACATACCCAAGGAAACTACATACCTCTGTCTGAGTACAAGGTGTGGCTAATAAACTAATTACCTCTATCTTTGCCGGATCTACCTATATTCCAGCTGCAAAGATGTAGTGCCCTAGGATTACTCCTTCAGTCATCATCATGTGACATTTTTCATTTCTCAAACACAATCTAGTAGCAATACATCGTTCCAATACTTTTTCTAGTGTTTGTAGTGCTTGATCAAAATCATCTCCATATGGAGTAAAGTAGTCTATGTAAATTTTGAGTCCTTCATTTATTCAATAAGAAAAAATGCTGACTATGGCTCTTTGAAACATTTCTGGAGCATTGCATAACCCAAATGGCAATACCCTATAGGAAAATATACCCCATGGGTAGGTAAAGGTCGTTTTATCCTGGTCTTCAGGGGCTATCTAGATTTGATTGTAACCACTGAAACCATCAAGGAAAGAGAAGAACCACTTTCCTGCTAATGTATCAAGGACCTGATCAATAAAAGGGAGGGGGAAGTGGTATTTCTGTGTTGCTTTATTCAGTTCTCTGTAATCCACACAAATTATCCACTTCCCATTCTTCTTAGGAACATCTACTAAAGGAGAGACCCATTTTCTATGTGAAATAGGATAAATGAAGTTTACATCTAGCAGCTTTTGCAATTCATCTTTTACAACGTCTTTTAGATGCAGGTTTAACCTTCACTGAGGCTACCGAATAGGTCGAGCATCCTTGTCAGTATAAATGTGATGTGTGCATAGTTGAGGATCTATACCCTTCATTTCTGGGTAGTCCCATGCAAATTCTCCCTTATATTTTTGTAAAACCTTAATGAGCTTTTACTTGTTGGTTACTATTCAGACTACCATTGATATTTAAAACCTTTCCTGGCTCAATTTAAATTGGTATGCTATTGCGAAAATAAATCGTGGGTATATGATGATTATCAATGTCTACGAAGGGGTCTTCCTGTGCTTTATTATCAACAACTGCTTTTAAAATTTGGCATTTTAAATTTTCAGAAGCAGATGGCGTATTCATGAAGTTATTGATTACATCATATTTAGTTTGATCTTTGAATTTGAGTGCTTCAACTATTTTCAATGGTGAATGGATGTTTGTTCCTAGCACGTATGTGGCTATTTGTGAATATTTATAGTGGGAAGACTTGGTTTGGAAGGTGGGTATATGATAATATTTTTTATGGCATCACCTCTATAAATGGTCATGTTGTCTGTCTGAAAGCCTATGTAAGCATGGAATGTTGCTAACCAAGGTCGTCCCAGTATCAGGGGGTGTCCATCTAACCTACTTTTTGGGTTAATAACTAAAAATTATGTCGAATATTCCCATGAGTCCACAGAAACTAGAATGTCTTATAATAATCCTTCTGGTTTGATAATAGATCTGCCAGCAAGTTCCAACAAGGTAGATGTGGGTTCTAACTTTGTTATACCTAACTTCTCACATGTTTCTATAGTTAAGATGTTGATGGCCACCCCCAAATCAACTAGAGTGTTTGAAAAGGAGTGGCAAGATATTTGTATAGAAACTATGGGGTTCCCTGGATCCTCATATTTTACTGGTGTTTCTTTACCCAAGATTAAGTCTGACAGTGCTCCCACTACATGAACAGTTGGTACAGTTTTTTCTTTCCTCACCTGTATTTTTCCACACGGCTCTTTAATTGTCTTGGACTAGATAGGAATGTATTGTATATCCTGTAGAAGAGGAATTTTAATGAAAAGGTTTTTTAATTCCCCTAGGAGATCAAAATCTGAATATACTATTGGTTTAGGAAATGTTATTCTCTCAAGGAATGGAGGGGAGGAAATAATAATGTTTTCAGTGTCTTTTTGGTCAACTCTCTCCCTCCCCTGCTCTATCTCTATTTCTGTCATAGTTGATTGTTTAGGTGTTGCCAAAATTTCAGACTCAAGTTGTGGCAAGGCCGTATCTTCTTTAGGTGAAATAACATGTTTTGATCTCAGCCTAAGTTCATTGCATTGCTTTTTTTCAGTTTCGGGGCTTGGGTATTCGACAATCTGAATTAACTGAACTGGTCTGTTATTGGGATTAGGATTGGGCTGAGTTAGAAGTTGAGGACGCATGATAAGCTGAGGATTATGTTGGACTAGGTATGGAGTTGGTAATGTAGGTTGATTCTGAGCCCCTGCCCCCATCGGTAAATTGGTCATTCCCAGGGGTCATTGCTAGTTTTGAGACCAATTTGTATTCTTTGAAGTCGAGGCGGGCCACTGGGATTGATATGGATTTTTTTTCTAGTAAGGGGGAGAACAAGGAAAACTTGACCAACTATTACCTGAAGAGGGTTGTGTTGGCCAAGGAGGCATGGAAAATGATTGGGATGGCCAAGCAGAAAAAGGTGATTGACTCTACCATGTTGTTGCAGGGTTCTGTTGATTAAATTATGGAGAAGGAAAAAACTGAGGTAGGTCTTGTGGCATACCTAGTCCTGCTTGTAATTGTCAATGTTGATTCATTAGATATATTGGTTATGTCTCTTCTTCTGCCTCTTTAAAAACCACTTTCAACCCTGGAAGTGAAGGGAAATGGTTAGTGGCATGGTCCTTGGTCCTTGTATGGACCATGTCTAATGCACATTCCCGCTGGTTGTGATTCTTCCGACAGCGTGGAAAAAAGACAGCCAAGTTCTATTCTACTATAGATTGATTCTGCTTGGCTTGTAGGACATCTAGCTATGTTGTTAGGGTGCCCAAGATATCAGTTTTAAAATCTTCTAAAATATTACTGAATTCTTCTCTGGTCACATTGCCACCGAACTATTTATAATTCCTTGTAGTTGAGTCTCACCCGGTTGGCATACTTCGCGAACTACCTCAAGAACACTTGATGCACAATGCAATAATGTCATCATATTCTTCTTGATAGATGTCCCCTTTTCCCATTATATTAAGTGTTTCAACCCATTATTCTTTCATTCCCTTAATCATTGTTGCTTTTAAGATATCTTTAGATAGTGTAGTATATGGAGATATTTGCAAATTTATATTGAAATCTTTCAACGTATTCTTCTAATGTCTCATTGTCTCTTGCAAACATATTGAAGATTTCGTCTTTTAGTTCTCGAGTTCGGTAGTAGTCTTGATATTTTTTAAGAAAAGAGTTTTTCATATAGACCCAACTATTAATGGTTCCTCCACCGAGCCCCATAAACCAACGTAATGTTGTCCCCTTCAAAGTAGAGGGAACTAGTTTCAGTTTATGAGGATCAGTGGTGTAGTCATATCCCCTACATAAGACATAAAATTCAAATAAGAATGCATCCAGATCTTCTGAGGTCAACCCATGGAAGGTGGGGATGTTTTGTAATGGAATGGCTTTCATAGGGCATTTGCGGCCAGATCAACAATGGGATAATCCAATGTCGATGTCTGCCTCTGGTTTTGGTTGTTTTCCATTTGATCAAAGATATGCTAGTAATCTTCAGGGATTTCTTGTTCTGGGGGAATGATTTGAGTGGAATTAGGGAGTGGATTTGGAGGAAGCCTTACAGCACTTCCCCGATATGGGATATTGGGTATCACTATCTCAACCACTCTCTCAGGGAATCTAGGCTATGGAGATTTTACTTGTACTGCACTGTTGATTTCTCCCTCTCCTTCCTGCACATTGCAAGAATTTCCCTCTCTTGAAGGTTCATGAATTACATGCTCAATAGTCTGAAGGCTTTTTTCAGACCCTTCTGTTTCACTGTGAATCTCAGCATGTGATTTTGATCTAATTATATATTTTCCTTCCTATTCATAAAATAAGAACACCTATCCTACTAACCTTTGCACAATTACTGAGAAGCAGGCTGGACAACAAGATTTTTTCTTGCTGGTACGTAGGTTCTTACCTCTCGTTTTCAATACCCTATTCTTTCACTACAAAATGAAAAATAAATAAAGGACATCACTCTTAAACTGATGCAGGAGCATCAATCGACATCAACCAGCATCGCATCTAGAAGCCACGCCATTTCTAGATTTAAGGAGAGCGAGCCTTGTGGAAGGTAAAACTGGAGCACAAATATACAAAGACGTGATCGTTGCATTGAGATAAGCATGAATCGAGATCCTTACGAGGTCTTAGGGATTCATTGAATCAATTCTAGGGAGTTGTTGATTACGTGTATGAGGAGATTTTGGATCTGTCGTGATCCGCGCTATTTCAATTTTTATATATTGTAATCTGCAATTTGAAGAGGGCGGCCATTTGGAAATGTGCAGGCCCAACAGGACGTCATGGGCGTCATAGTTTGTAGTCAATATGAAATAGCCACGTATTGATTTGATTGTAGATCTCTGTGTATTTGAACATTCACCTATGTGCCATCTACGAAGGAACCGTTTTCTGTTGTTGTGTGTTGTTTGTAGTTGTGCGTCACTATTGAAAATCAATGCTATTTTCTGCTCATTTAAAAAGTGTTAGAAAAAGTTGTGTGTGAGTCCAATGAAATCATTTAGAAGTTGAGTGAGTTTTGATCTGCAATAAATCCGAGAAAGAGGAGCCCATGCGTTTAAAAACTTAAAGGAAGATGCTCCTTAAGTCTGGAAAAATCGTGATTGAGAATAATTACTGTTCAATTGTGATATGTGTTGCACAGACCTCGTATTGATTGGGTGTGGAGTATATGGTTTGAACCTCTTAAAATGATCTTATTGCTACATAGTGAACTTTTTAGTTTAGATCGTGGGCCATAACCCACAGGTCAAGGTTCAAAATTTATACATGAAAGGGGATTTTGGCAATACCCCAAGATCTCTTTTCATCAAGTGGTATCAGAGAAGGGAAAGAATTTCCTGCGAGAAGGAAGAAGAATGCAAGCAGAAGGGGAAAGAGGTACAGTTGTGTTAAAGCTGAAGATTTTATGGTCTTACCGTCATGCAGATGGCGGCAACGAAAGGTGAGAAGATTTGCAGCAACCTAAGAGCAAGGTGTGCTCAATTGGTTCCAGAGAAGAGAACCAGAAGGATGCCAAAAGACCGAGTGGGGAGGGCTTGGTGAGGTATCGTGTAACAGAGGAAGAATGTTACTGCAGAGGTTGGTTGCAGCTCACAGAAGATCATGAAGGTAGTTCCACTGAAGAAATGCAGTGGTAGAATTGCTAAGGACCAGAAGAAGCATATGACCAGGAGGTCATAAATTTTTTGTACCTCGGGAGTCTGATGCAGGAGCATCAATCGACATCAACCAACATCGCATCTAGAAGCCCCGTCATTTCTAGATTTAAGGAGAGCGAGCCTTGTGGAAGGTAAAACTGGAGCACAAATGTACAAAGATGTGATCGTTGCATTGAGATAAGCATGAATCGAGATCCTTATAAGGTCTTAGGGATTCATTGAATCAATTCTAGGGAGTCGTTTATTACGTGTAGGAGGATATTTTGGATCTGTCGTGATCCGCGCTATTTCAATTTTTATATATTGTAATCTGCAATTTGAAGAGGGCGGCCATTTGGAAATGTGCAGGCCCAACAGGACGTCATGGGCATCATATTTTGTAGTCAATATGAAATAGTCGCATATTGATTTGATTGTAGATCTCTGTGTATTTGAACATTCACCTATGTGCCATCTACGAAGGAACCATTTTCTGTTGTTGTGCGTTGTTTGTAGTTTTGCGTCACTATTGAAAATCAATGCTATTTTCTACTCATTTAAAAAGTGTTAGAGCAAGTTGTGTGTGAGTCCAATGAAATCATTTAGAAGTTGAGTGAGTTTTGATCTGCAATAAATCCGAGCAAGAGGAGCCCATGCGTTTAAAAACTTAAAGGAAGATGCTCCTTAAGTCTGGAAAAATCATGATTGAGAATAATTACTGTTCAATTGTGATCTGTGTTGCGCAGATCTCGTATTTATTGGGTGTGGAGTATACGGTTTGAACCTCTTAAAACGATCTTATTGTTACGTAGTGAACTTTTTAGTTCAGATCGTGGGCCATAACCCACAGGTCAAGGTTCGAAATTTCTACATGAAAGGGGATTTTGGCAATACCCCAAGATCTCTTTTCATCATAAACACTCTCCCCGGCAATGGTTCCAAGATGTTGGGTCATAAAGGTGACTGCTTAAAGGTAACCTTAATGCTTCTCATTAATTGTCAACCCAGGGCAAGTCTTGTTATTTCAAGAGTGTAAGAAAAATATATGCAAGTGACATCGGAGGTTAACTACTCTAAATTGTCATAAGGAAGATTGGATAATTCTCGAAGTTCAATCAAACCAACCTAGAAGTGAATTATGAAATGTTTCGAACTATTCAAAGGAGCTAACTCTATTCTAAGCTTATGTAGAAATAACTACTCAAGGCTGAAAAACAATAAATTTCAATTGAATAACACGCTTTGATGAATTGAACAACAACCTTAATGAATTGAAAAGCAATTCTAATAAATTGAACAATAATCAATTATTCTATATTTTTCAATGGAATTCTTTTTTAATCAACTAATAACATCCTTCCGAAGTAAACATCAACCAAACGCTCATAATTGTGATGAAAATATCCAAACGTTAACTATATGTAGAATTGAACAACAAACGTGTTGAAACTAATCTAACAATTGTACAACCATTGATTCCAGATAAGAGGACATGAATGGTAAACTAGTCTAGTGAAGAGGAAGCTATAACATCACACACTCGCAATTAACCAATCAAATGATATATTATGAAACGCAATAGATAATTGGAAACAAAAATTCTGTAAATAGACGTATAGCACAGAAGTAGCAAGAGAACCCCCAGGGCTGGGCCCAAATCCACTAGAAGCCTACTACTAAGAAATACTCGGAGGTTGTTTATTTCAAAAATGCCAATACTTCATTAATCCATCGAGAAATACATTAGTACAAAACTTGAATATTATGTCCGAATATGTTTATTATAGGAAGATTATATTACAGTAACTGTTTTTCGTCTTGTTCATCTTCAGCCTTTTATAGCTTAAAGGCGAATTCAAAATTAGTAACGGATCCTTCTCATTATGAGATCATGCTACTTCGTGGCTATCGACTGAGCACTCCAAGAGTGGTCGTGCCTCTACATCTTCCGTTGATTCATAGGAGCCAATATGATTCCGTTCGCCTTCCTTGTCTTCTATCTTTTGGTCGTCCAGTTAGCAGTTTTCCTGTTTTGCTTCCCTATTAATAAAGACAGTGAAAAATTAGTTTTTACGTTATTAAACACTCATTTTGTCATTAGTCCACTCTGCCTTGCTTTTGCATTATTTTCCTTTAATTTATTGCTAAGATGAAGGGAAAATATATAAAATTACATGACAAATCATGGTAAATATGGGGTTGAAACGTACCTTCTTCTTGGCCCATCAGTACCCACACCAAAAACTCTCACAGTGTGGTCATCTCCTAGTACAATCTCATTATCAAGTGCCCTCTCTGCAATATTTGAAAAGAATTCTCGTGCACCTGTCATATGGCACGAAGCCCCATTGTCTATATACCACACATCAGATGATGTACTCCTACTAGATGTAGAAGTAATAAATGCAAGGTCCTTGTGAAACTATGAAGCAAACAGCTCCACCTCTATTTAAGAAGCTGTAGTACCTTTCTTCCCCTTGTATTTCCTCTCAGGACACATAGCAGCATAGTGTCCCATATTCTAACATGCCCAACATTTGACTTTGGACATATATGTATCTTTATTCTTCTTCTTCTCCTTTCCCCTAGCCCCATATGATGAGGCCCCTTTATTGGCCTTCCCTTTGTTCTTCCCCTTGGCTGTCAAGGCTACATCCTCCTTGTCTGCTATCTTCACCCCACCGCTGCTAGTCTTTCGTATCTCATGCTGCACGCAATCATCCAAAAATCTATCCCAATTGGGAAGATTCTCCTTAGAGGTAACATTATCTCCAAAAACCTCCCAAGACTTAGGAAGTCCTGCTACAGCTATCCTGACTAACTCTGTGGGTGAAACTACCTCACCAATAGCAGTAAAATCATCACGTACCTGTTTGACCCTCCTAAGATAATGAACTACACATTCAACCTTTGTCATCCTCATGTTCTTCAATTTTTCTTTGAGTGCCATCTTCTTGCTCTCGTTGGTACCCCGATAAAGAGTGGTTAGAGTTTTCCACATCTGATATTCATATGTGTTTCCTCTCATCTGAGGAACCACATGATCCTTCAGAATGTCCATCAAAATCCTTTTTTCCTTTGAATTATTTTTTGTGAGTTTAACAATTTCATCTGCAGCAGTAGGAGTTACAACCTCTTGCCACACTATGTCCCAAACTGCTACCTCCTCAAACACTGTCTGAATTATGTCCTTCCAAATGACATAGTTGGATATGCCATCCAGTTTGTCCCTATCCTTAAGAACATGGCCATGATTGCTGTCCAAAATTTACAAAGCAAAGAAAGTGGAGAAATAAACTTTCCAGCACACCTTGTTTTCCCAAAAGTTCAGTCTATGTGAAATTTTACCTTGTTGTCCCAAAATATCAGTTTTTTGTCCAAACTGAGTTTGTTGTCCAAAAATTCAGTTTGTTGTCCAAACCACTATTTCTTGTCACAAACTACTACCTTTTGTTCAAATTGCAATTTTCAGCCTGTAGCTCTGATACCATGTTGAAATTTGATGACTAAAAAATTTCCTGCAAACCCAAACTCGGTTTTAATTTCACCTTATAACTCCTATTTAGTTAAATGCCCATTCCCATAAACTTACATTCAACATAGAATTCTAGAAATGAAATTTTCAGACTAAAACACATGGGACTAGCAACACATGCTGAAAATAAATATGGACAGAAACAGACCAGCAACACATAAAAAAATACACACAATTTTTTGGTCAACTTAGACCCAGGGAAAACCCCTTTAATATTCTCTAGGGAAAACCTATTAGAGAGCTCTTCAAATTTATTTGTCTTTCAAGTTCAGTAAAAATAAATTTGTAGACAAAACAAAACAAAAAAATACAACTTATCTCTCCAGCCCAAAACTCCTTGAAAATCATGCCCACTTTGCCTCAATTTTTGTGCCCACTTGAAGCTTAAAAATGTATTGTACAGATGCAGACTGCACTGTATGGATTTCCGTACTTCTTTTTTTCAATTTTTTTTCTCAAAAAATTCTCTCAAACTGTGTGCAGCTTACAACATTAAATGTTGTTCATATTGTACCTTCTTCTTTCTTCTATGCCTTGATTTATGTGCCCAACTTTGCCTAGAAATCACTCTTTCAACTTGCTACAAAAAATTTCTCTTTCAAAACTTTTCTCTATCCCTCAGCGTCCTTTCTCCAATCTACTCATGAAGAATGAATGAATGCAGTCTCTCTTTTCTTTTCCCCCTTTTTTTTCCCTAAATGAATTTTTGGCAACCCTAAGATCTAATGACTCGAATTCATTTAGATCAAGGGATGAGAATAAATGTGCATTTAATTCTCACTTTCTATTTTTTAACTCGCCTATTAAATAATTTAGTACCCACATTGTACTTTATGTCTAAAGTCACTTTCACTTTATAATTTAACATTGAATTTACCACTTATAAAGTCACTTTCACTTTATAATTTAATATTGACTTTACCACTTATAAAGTTACTTTCACTTTATAATTTAACATTGACTTTACCACTTATAAAGTCACTTTCACTTTATAAAGTCACACTTAGTAAAATAATTATTTTGGACACTTTTCCTTAGGTAGAGACTAACCCATGGGAAACCACTTGTCCAAGGTACATTAAAAATCAACATGATGCAAATGTATTACTTAAGAAGACTTGGCAACGCATCAGAGAGCCTAAGTTGGAATGGTCTACTATTCAATTGCACATGGAAAATCAACAGAATATCATTCAATTAGGAAGACTCTCGCAGGTGGTAGTATATATTGAAGGAGTAAAGGTGCTTTCAGATTTAGAAGTCATACAGTTTATGGATGATATTGATTCTTATCCCGCATTTTTGGGTTTAGATTGGGCTATTGATATGGATGGAATCATTAATCTTAAGCGAAGAAGTATGGTATTTGAGAACAATGGAACCAGAGTTGTATTTCCCCTAGATCCTACAGAAGGTGCAAGATATACAGAGTCGGTGCGCGTGGATGACGATGTCAGCCATATCTATAAGTTGAATGCGTGAGACGATGATTGGATTAACCTGACAGCTGATGGAAGACTTAAATGGGAAAAATATAGTTCTTTCTTATCAGATTCAGATGAAGAACTAGAGAACTGACATAATCGGCTACATGAAGTATCTGCGTTGCACTGCAATAGAGTGACAAGAGTGCTTCAATGCATATCATCAGAGGTAACATAATTACCGTATTATGATGGTTTAAATAATGTGAACATGTTTTTAGGATAACTTGAAAGGACTGTTTTGGAAGCACATATTTTCCATGCATTTGATATCGCACTGCGCTCTACCCCAGCACACTGGTGGGAGACTTACAAAGGAAACTTAGGCAATTGGGAAGAATGCACTCGTATGTTGAGACTGTGATTTAATACCCAACTACTAGAATGGAAGAGAATTACTCTGAAAAAGGTGATCCACACAAACATATGGATAAATGGACTGAAGTATGGGGCATAGTGCTGAGACCAGAATGAGTGTACATGTTCATCCATACTTTGGGGAAGGTGCCCACAGATTGGTACCTAGAAACTGAGCTGCATCGAGGAAGCAATGAATGGACTGCGCTGATAGAAAGTTTCACTTTAACCTTCAGCTTTGAAAGTGGGTTCGATAGCTTGGGTAAAGAGTTGCAAGGTATTCAGTAGGTCATCTTTGACACCTCAAAAAAGAAGGTAGAGCACACCTTTGCAGCATGGGATACGTAGATGATGGATATTGTCAACTGTAGAAATTTTACAGTTGAAGAGAATGAATAAAATCCAAGGAAAAAAACAATCCCTAAATCTAAAGGACAACACACAGCTTTTGGGCCTTTAATTGAGTCATTAGATGTCACTAAGCCTTTGAAGATTCTACAAGTGAACATTGGCTCTGAAGAACAGCTGAAACTAGAAAATATTGGACATACTGGGATGATGATACAGTAGGAAAGGTTGTAGATCTATTGACTGAATATCATGGCATGTTTCCTACAATGTTATCTGAGCTTAAAGGGATAATTGGAGATCTTGGGGTGATGAAGATTACTTTGAAACCGCATGTGTGACCTGTGAAGCAACACTCATATAGATTGAATCCAAAATATAAGCATAAGGTCAAAGAATAATTGGATAAAATGGTTGCTGCAGGAATTATAGAACTAGTGGAGGAGTCATATTCAGTGAGTCCCATGGTGGTGCAGGATAATAATACTAAAGGAGAAATAAGCATTTGCATAGATTTGTGAAAATTGAATGATGTATGCATACATGATCCATTCCTGACCCCATTTTTTGATGATGTCCTTGACAATGTAGGAGGAGAGGAGGCTTATTCATTTACAGATGGTTTCTCAGGATATCACCATATTAGGATTGCACCAGAAGATAGGAGTAAGACAACCTTTGTGATGGAATGGGGATCCTTTCAATATACAGTTATGCCATTTTTGTTGAAGAATGTGCCTACTATCTTCTCGCGCGTAGTAGTAGCTACATTCAAGGAATAAATCCCCAAGTTCTTAGAAGTCTACTTTGATGACTGGACTTTATCTAGATTGTTGAAGAAGCATGCATTAATTCTGCGTGTAATGTTGGATACTTTTGAAGTATCATATCTCACTTAATCTAAAGAAGTGTGTATTTTGTGTGCCATTCGGGATATTGTTAGGTCATATTTTTTGTCACCAAGGGTTGATTTTGGATCCAACCAAGATCACAATTATTGTTAATTTGGAATTTCCTTCAAATGTAAAGCAATTACGCAATTTTTGGGGCATACAGGGTATTGTTGGAAGTTCATTCAAGGTTATGTGTTGATCACTACACCCATGGAGAAATTTCTCAAGAAGGATTCATCATTCTGTTGGGACAAAGAATGTCAAAATATTTTTGAATTGCTGAAGGAGAAGATGGTAATTACACCCATATTGGTCTTTACATACTAGTAGAAGGTATTCCATGTACATGTTGATGCCTCCTACATCACGCTCGGAGCTATTTTAGCAAAACCAGGAGCTGCAAGTAGGAAGATATCAAGCATGGATCATAATTATTCAACTACAGAAAGGGAAGGATTGGCTATAGTTTATGCACTGCAAAAATTCCGCCACTACCTGTTCGGAGGCCACTTTAAAATGTTTACTGATGATTCTGCATTGAAGTACCTAGTCAATAAGCCTGTTTTGGGGGGGAAGATATGTAGGTGGTTGCTACTATTTCAAGAGTATGATTTTGAAGTCATTGTGAAACCTGGGAGACTAAATTTTGGGCCAGATCATCTGTCACGTGTTGAAAATGGAGAAGAGCCTACTAGCTTGGAGGATGGTTTACCTAATGCACAGTTATTGCTATAAAGGTGGTTGATGATCATTTTTCTGATATCATTCATTTCTTGAATATTGGAAGTGCGCCCTCACAGTATACATTGCAACAGAAGAAGGAGTTGGTTGTGCGCGCAACTGACTTTACTCTCATTACCGGTCAACTATACATGATGGGTGCAAATGAGGTCTTGCGAAGGTATGTGTTAGAATTTTAAAGAAAATATATCTTAGTTGAATCTCATGGAGGGGTTGTCGGAGGTCATTATGCAGGGAAAGAAACTGCACAGAAAATCCTACAAGTTGTTTTATGGCGGGCCACGCTACACAATGACGCATATGCGCATTGTCGCACTTGTGATGTATGCCAAAGGATAGGAAAACTGTCGCAAAGAGACGAGATGTCATTGCAAGCTTTTGACAAATAGACCATTAATTTTTTTGGACCTATTGACCCCCCATGAAAGAAGACAGGTCCGCGTTACATAGTCACTGCGACAGATTATGTAACCAAATGGTTTGAAGCTAAGACGGTGAAGGATTTTAGTGTAGACACAACTGCACACTTAATATTTGAGAACATCTTGACTCCATTTGGGTGCCCTAAGTTTTTTATGAGTGATCAAGGTACGCACTTTGTAAACGAAACCATTAAAGCTCTGACGAAAGAATTCCAAATTCATCATCAGAAGAGTACTCCATATCACCCACAGGCGAACGGTGCAGTAGAAGCTTTCAATAAGATATTGAAGAATACGCTCACTAAGGTCTAAAATTCTAATAAAAATGATGAGGATGTGCACATATCTGCGGTTCTTTGGGCATATAGAACCACATGCAAAAAAATTACAGGGAAGACATCGTTCAGGATGGTGTATGGGCAGGAAGCAGTTATGCCAATGGAGTACATTGTTCCAAGTTTGTGCATTACAACATTCAATAATATGGTAGAGCAGGATATTATGGAAGAAATATTGTCGTAGCGGGTCGCACTAGAAGAGGATCTCTTTGTTACAGGTTTCCATCAGCAAGTGCAAAAGGCGCATGAAAAGGCTTGGCATGATATGCATATTCGATAAAAGGTCTTTAAGGAAGAATATTTGGTCTTCCTGTATGAAAGCAAGTTTGAGCACCACCCAGGGAAGTTCAAAATGCATTGTCTCGGCCTATATGTTGTTAAGGAAATCACAGACGGAGGTGTGGTGCACCTGGCCATGTTGAGCGTAGAAAAATTTCCTAGGTATGTCAATGGAAGTCGATTGAAGCCTTACATGGATGACCCTCTCCATGCGCACACCAAATGACTATATGGCTGGAAATATGGATCTGTGTTGCAAGGATGGTGAATTCACAGGTAGGTGCGATGAGCGCACATACATGCATGTGAAGGTTGACTAGGTCGCAGAGGTGCCAGAATATAGCAGTTGGAACAGTAAATCTAGACAAGACATAATTCTTACAGTTTGGAGGAGAATATAAATTGCATTTAATGAGGAGATTATGCCAGATTTGGAGTCATTTTAGCATTTATGGAGCTACATTAATGCATAAGAGACCGTTTAAGGCGCGCCTATGCTATAAATATGACCGAAGGGATCACATTAGTTCCCTTTGCTTTCTATGCTATTTTTATGAGTTGAACTCTCTGCTTTCTGAATTTTTTATGAAGCTTATGTCCAGCATTGATCCGCTCTTTGAGGATCAGTTGCATCATAGAGGTTTAGGTCAACTAATTCTGTGCAACATGACTGCCACCAAGCCAGGAGAAGACCCCGTTGCGTAGGCCGCTGAGACCCCTGCACTAGTGCAAACCATGAAGGGACAGTCCTCAAGGTATCGGAAGTCACCTCATGAGAATAATCCTAAACCATGCTCAACTACTATAGAGTGCCAGAAGAAGCCAATGATGGAGTTTCCAGAGACTGTAATGGAGGAAGATGTGGTACAGATTGATAATCCTATCTCGTAGTTGCTTGCCTATGTTTCACCGTGCAAAGCTTCGGTGAAGGTCCCTAAGGATCTGGATAAATTATGTTGGCATATATTAATATGAAATTTCTTCCAGAGAACGTATCGGTGAGGGCGATATGTTCGCTAAAATTCCACTACTAAAAATGGAGGATTGGGACCTCCCAGATCAAGAAAAATTTCCTGAGATCATGCTCGATATGTATTTAGAGCGAATCCCTTATGATGATGGTGTAGTAAAATTTGAGCCAATGCCCTGGGTGTTGGACCTAAACAAATCAGGTTTTTTGAACCTTCTCCAGATTACACACTTAAGGCGCAACCCCATCAATGATATTTGGGTGCGATAGTTTCTCACACTAACTCATGACGATTGTTTGCGGCTTGGAGAGCGCATTCCAATCGATTCCACGTTGATCCATCAAATCAACAGCTTGCCTAACCAGGGCATAGACCCTATGGCAGCCTTTGGAGGTAAAGGTCAAGAAAATAAAGTTGTAGAGAAGGTTAAGAAATATTATAAGGTGTCGCACAACACTCGGGGATTTGTTGTAAACGAAATCAGCAACCCTACAGTCCAATCTGGAACAATTGTCCTTGTCTGAAAAATGATGAGGAACTGTAAGCCGAAGGAGGTCCCAACACATGTTAACTGGGTGGTGTGAGAAGGGTTTCTAGTACAACTGGGCTCAGTACTTATGTACTAAATTTTTGGAAAATGTGCGCGAGGCGCAGGAGGATGGGAAACACTTCTATTATGCATGGCTAATACTCCTCATAGTGCCCATCGGCTGGAAGACCCCTAAAGACACACAGTTCCCATAAATAGAGCCAGAAATTTGTGAATTCACACGCTATGCAACCCTGTGGAACTCCAATATCCTATCCAGAATCATCAAAAACAAGATCTTCTGGGTGGTTTTTGACTCTTTGTTATTCCACGCTATTTAGTCAAAACCAAGGTTGTCCCCAACCTTGTATGAGCAATACAAATTGATCATAGATTTCAAAGCAATGTTTCATAATGTACATATCCACGCGAAGGGCGTTGTCGAGGGCATCTGGTATGATTTGCCATATTTGGTCACAGACGGTGACTTGGTGTGCATCACGGCAGAGTGGCCACCTACTTGGCTAGAGCCATGAACCACTGGGGATGCCTCGTCGTCCATTTTGAAGACACCAAAAAAGCCCAGAATGACAAAAGATACATAGCATAAGGGTAAATACGTCGAGGCCAAGCTTGAACCTACCAAAATAGGAGAAACCATCTATTTAGAGAAAGAGACGGAAACATGAAATAACGGTGAAGGAACTAAGGGTTCTGAGTTGCAGACCACCAAGGGGACTAAGTGCAGGTCTCAAGCCGCAGGAGGTCTACGCAAGAAGTGAAAAGGGTCCAAATTAGCTGGAGAAGAAGACCTCATGCTGATGGAAGATGATTTTACTGAAATTGAAAAAATGGTTAAGTCAACAACAAAAGATATGTGGTCAAATGTGGAAGCACAATAAAAAAAATTTCTCGAGGGATTGCAGTCAGGTATTCAAGAACTTAAAGTACAAGTGAGCGAGATTCAAGCGAGTGTGGCACAAGCAAGCCAGCTTCAAGTGAGACTGCCAACTTCCAGCGCACAGGAAATCATCTTGGTGTTGCTATCTACCAGGGATTGATGCCTGATCTAGATCCCCGTGCCTGCAATCAGAGTAGAGTCACCAATCTTGTATGCGACCCTGAGAGACTGTGGAGAAATCAACATCAACCTAGCGGTGTTGCTAGTCGGGAAACTTCTTATGATCCACAATATGGTTTTCGATGAATTACAGTACTAAGAGGACTGTGCATTCCGTGATGTGAATGAATCACAAAAACAAGGAGCAGTTCTATAGCAAAAGAAACAGAAAATAGAAGAGGTGTGTTGTGCAGCTGAGGCTCGACACGCTGCATTAGAGGCTATGATCAACCAAGTCTACAGTGACCTTCTAGAGGTCCCTACCTCAGCTACACTAAAAAAAAATTAGAGGGCTTGGCTGCTGCGCTCAAAGCATTGCGCATGGAAATTTAGACAATCTGAGCAGACTAAGAACAACAAATTGTTGAGCTGCAGCTAAAGCTCTAGCCAGAAACGACACCAGAGGTCAGAGTGCAGCATGCCATAGAGATTAAGGCAACTATAAGAAGCATATCAGCTGTGTTGACAGAGTGTGGTCAATTATTGGATGAAGCCATGGGTATCTGCACTTTTTTTTAGAATGACCGAATGGTATAGCAACTGAAAAATGAATTATGTGATAGGGAACAACAATTTGCAAAGATCCACATGGTGGCACCCACATTGGTGACAGCGCAAAGACTTTCTCACTTGCATGAGGGCAAGGAAATTCAGATATAGATAGAAGATTTGCGCCACCTGGAATATATTTTGGAGACAAGGATGCAACCTTGGGTTGGGGAAGCCCTGCAGTTGTCATAGAGCCTTGATGATTCCCTAAAAAGCCTTTATCAAACACAATGGAGCATCAATCTGGCAGTTGAAGGGCCAACAACTGCGAAGCTAGTTAATGAAGCGCAAGATGTTGTCGCCCAAAGCGTCAAAGTGGTATTGACACTAAAGAGCTCTATTGAAGCACTAAAAGCCAAGATGAAGGAGACCGCCCCGAAGTAATTCGGGAGGAGACAAGATTTTGTGTTGGGGGATTATTGGAGTAGGGTCCCCTGGGGTACATTTTTGGTTATGTTTTGTTGTGCACGCTGCGCAAAAAGATTCAAAGGGGATTTGGGGCAGGTCAAAGTCCCTCAATCAATGTAATGGGTTTAAAGGAAAAACCATGGTTTGAGACCATGGTATCTGCATGTCTAAGTTAGTATAAATATGTAAATATCAAGTCAAGAAAGAATATCTTATGTCTGATGATGAATTTTTGTTAAGGATTTCGATCTAAGTTTGGATTTTTGGGTAGAAAGGCCTCTATTGGCTATGTGCACGGAGACCTAAGTCCTGGTTGTGTGCGGAATCCATTGGCTATGTGCACGAAAGAGAAGATTGTATTGAAGGACTAAATGTACTAAAACTGCTATATCTCTTAATAAAGAAGACTGTTTTTGGAAAACTCAGATTTTTATGTGATTTCCTGTGTTATTTATTTGTTATTTTATTTAAGATATGAATTTGTTCTGTTATAGCATATTTAATTATGTTAATTCTTAATTTTATCTGTGCGAATGAATGAAGTACATTATCTATGAATATCAATTGCTGAATAGATCTGATTAAAGTGTATCTTATTACTATGCGCACATATATTGAAGTATTCTTTGATAATATGCAAAGGGTTTGATTTGTTGATCTGTCGATGCATGCATCTATTCTAGTTCTATTATAATTCTTTCTATGGTCACTACATTAAAATATTCCTTAAGGTGTGGAAACCTGGTTCCAACACCCCCCCATACTACTTCGGGTGAGATCTGCGCAAGCAGGTCACTACCGAAAGGGCCAGTAGTTGGAGGGTTTGTTGGTTGCATGGTAACTCTGAACCTAGGTAAGGACCCCTCAAGAAAACAAATTTTTATAAGTCTCCTTATTGTTAAATAACACACACTCAAATAATTTCTAAGTTGACATATCAAATGTGAATAAAAAAATCCAAAAAATAAGTAATAGAAAGCTAATAAAATTTCTGACAAGTTTTTTTTTTTAAATTGTAAAATGAAATTCTAAATAGAAAAATTGTTTTGGCTTGTAGAAAGTTGAAGAAATTCTAAAAACGATATTTTTTTCTTAGAAAAGGGCAAAAATTGTAACCCAACTTCACATTTTTACCCCATGCTCATCCATGAGACCATGGGAGACCTTAGGCTGAAGAATCCTCCTGTTTCGCTTCTTCTTCTTGTCTCACTACCACCCCACTATGAATTTGTATATCCCATGGATTGGATTTCATTACCAACATATTGAAGGTAGTGATGTATTGTTCCACGCAAATATCTTAGTATATGCTTGCCTACGATCTAATGATCATGTTTTGGTTCCCTCTGAAATTGACCGAGGACATTTTTTGCAAAACAAATGTTTGGTCTCCTATTTACCAGATACATCAAGGACCCAATCAACTATCTGTAGTAAGCAGGATCCACTGGACTAGACTTTTAACTCCTTAACTTCTTCAAATTTATAATAAAATGAGTCATCATAGGCTTGATATCTATCATGCCAAAATTTAGAAGTATCTTGATCAAATATTTACCTTTACCAAGATATATCTCACTTGGCCTCTACCACACTTCTAGTCCCAAGTAATAATGCATAATCCTAATATCATTCATATCAAACTTGAGTACTAATTGCTTCTTGCATTCCTGAATCTGATGCTCTACACATGTGACCATTATATCATCCACGTAGAAGAGTGTGATAACTTATTCACCCTAGACCACCTTGATATATAGGTTAGGATCTGGAGTACTCTTGGTAAAATCAAGTCTTAATAGGTACAGATCCATTATTTCATACCAAACTCTAGGTGCTTGATTTAATCCATATAGAGATTTATTCAACCTGCAAACATGAGTCTCCCTCTAATTTATTTCAAATCCTTGAGGATTCTCAATGTGAACCTCCTCATCAATGGTCCCATTCATGAAATTTTTCTTGAAATTCATTTGATGGATGTTCCATCCCATAGTAGCCGTCAATGAAACAAGCGATCTTATTATTGTATATCTAGTTGTGGGAGAAAAGGTTTCCTCATAATCAATCCCTTCTTTCTGTGAGAAGCCTTTTTACACAAACCTTTCTTTGTATTTATCAATTCTCTCATCTATAATGTGCTTTATGTTGTAAATCCATTTTGAAGTGGCTATAAACTTGTCACTTGGCCTAGGGACAATCTCCCAAACATCATTCTTCATTATGGTCTATTATTCTTCCTGCATTGCATTCCTCCACTCCTGATGTTTAGTTGCATATTCTTATGAGGAAGGTTATGCTTCAATAAGATTTGTCATATATGAAACATACTTAGAATACCTTTTTGGTATTTTACTTTCCCTGAATGTCTCGTTTCCATATGTCCTTCTGCTTCTTGTAGAGTAGCTCTCAACAAAGAAATATTATTTCTATTTTCTGGAATAATCACTTATTGTATCAGCTCACCGGACCTTCAACATTTTCTTGAGTAGATGTATGATCTTAACTATCATTTTTCCTTGAGACATCCTCAAAGATATATATCTCTTCTTCATCAAATTCAACCGAAACATCCTTCAATTTCCTGTAAGTTATGCTCTCATCAAAGATGACATCCTTGCTTACTTTAATTCGATAGTCCTCCTTAAAATAGATTCTATACGCCTTTGATGAAGCACTATACCCAACAAAGGACACTCAAATATTCAAATATGATACACACTTGGCTTCTTTCCTATAAATGCTTCTTTCGTAGTCATATTTGTTGATCAGCAGTTGTCATTGACGTCAACCTAAGCAACACCAGGGGCTAACCCAATACTGCATGGGAATTTTGACCTACCAAATTACTATATTCTGGTTCAAGATTGCTTTTGATGGTTTCTTCTTGTCGAGATGTTTCCGTTGATATATGGCACACCATGTAATTCTTCATGGTTTGAGAGATATTCATGTTTGAAGTTTATACCCACAGTTAGTGGGCTAAAACCTGATAGGGTTGTGGCATGGGTCATTGAAAATTCATAATTAATATTTTTTAAGCTCCTAAAATCCCTCCCACATTCACTTGTTGAAGCCCCTCTCAACCTAAGCATTTATATAAATTGTGATCCTCATTTCCTCCTTATGCAAGGGATTTCTCCATCTGAAACAGGTCATCATGGAATTTTCTCTCTAAATTTGTTTCTATGAAGGTTAAAAAGCTGAAATTATTATGAGGTGAAGCCAAAATCCTAAGGACTCTATTGTGAAAATTTCAGATCAAGGTGCGTAAAATTTTTGGAGATATGAACTGTGGAAGTCGGTGTTTTTTCAGGCTCCTAAAATTCATCTCAAAGAAGTGACCTTGGTAAAATCATCACAACTCTCTCTCTAAGTATCAGATTGGAACTTCGTAAAAAGTGGCAGATATTGCACTAACTGTATTTGTTGCTCTATCAATTTCAAAGCTAAATAAAGAAACAGTGACAAGTGGCACTCCGTACAAGTTTTCTCTGCAGAAATAGTGCATAATTAGGGCATTGTGATATATTGGGTATAACTCTATCTTGAAGAATCCAAATTGGGTCAGACCTGTGGCATTGGAAATACGACTCATAGGACTACTACAGGACCAAAAATTAGATATTAGGGATCTGAAATAACAGAGATACACCAGATTCAATATCGATCTCCTAGAAGGCAAAGAAAAAGCTAGATCATGTGTTGTCAAGGGCTACAAAGGACCAGACTTTCTAGGGAAGAAAAGAAAAGCAAGGTGTAGCAGAGGGTAGCATGGCAAGAGCAGAAACCAAGGTGCATAACAGCAGCAATAAGTTCATCACATGAAGTCTTCAAGTGGGCAACAATGCATACAATCATTGTAAAGGTATCATTGTACTAAGTCATTGTAAATACATTATTGTACAAATTGTACTAGTGTCTATCTGCCAAGAGTTGAAGAGGTAGTGTCAGGTGGTCTAGGATCATCATTAAGTGGTTGTGTCATATTTGGGGTTATGGTCTAGTGTGTCTTATTCTTCAACATCATTCTATATCATTGTAAAGTGGACCATTTTCTCTGGTACGGAAGTCCATTCTTCTTTTATTCTTCTACAGAGTGGTAGGGTGGTGCTAGGGTAAGTGTAGCTCATTGGGTGTTGGGGCATCCGTTCAGTTTACTACTAAAGAATCACGGGCATTGGAGCATCCATCTAGTGGGAGCTGGAGAAGAATGCTTTTCTAGATTCTAGGAAGTTGGAGCTTTATTTTCAATTGGAGTTGAATATTAAAGAATTGTTAGAAAAGCATTAGGTGGTTTTTGTCTCGAAGTGGGTTTCCACCTTAAAAACTGTATGCATTTGTGTTTCTCTTGTTTTCTTCTATCATTGTACAAAAACTGATAATAATTTAATATTAACTAATGCTCTAATTGAAAGGAATACTGATTCACCCCCCCTCTTAGTATTTCCAACAATTGGAATCATAGCTTGGTTCCTTCAATAACAGTTTAACAGCTGGAAGGAGGTCATGGAGCATACCAAGAATGGTGTACCTCTGTTCAATGAAAATAATTATGCACTATGGAAAGGAAGAATGGAGGTCTATCTCTTGGTGCAAGATTACGAAGTATGGGACACTGTTCAAAATGGCTTTACATTAACCACGGATGAACAAGGTAAGAAGAATTTGGTAAATGATTCAAAAGCAAAGAATATTATTATGAGTGGACTTATCGAATTCGCTTATCATAAGGTGTTGGGTTGTAAAACCACCAAAAATGTATGGGACAAGCTTGAGAATATATATGCAAGTGACTCAAATTTCAAAGAAGCAAAGCTTCAAATCTATAGAGAAAAATTTGATCAACTCAGAGTGAAAGAAGATCGCATCATTGCTACATACTTCTAATAAATTGATGAAATAACCAATACTCTGGAAGGATTGGGAGAGCCAGTTGATGAGAATACTATTATATGAAAGATTCTTAGAACGTTACCAGGAAGATTCAACCCAAAGGTATCGGTCTTAGAATACAGTGCAAATATGGACAAACTCAGCAAAGAGGAATTACATGGAGTTCTCATAGCATATGAAATGAGACTTGATGAAGAAGAGGGTACTTCGCATCTAGAAACTGCGTTCGTTGCATCTAAGAAAACCAATAAGGATAAACAATCTTCAATTGAAAAGACATGCACCTGCAAGTGTGAATAAAAGGGAGATGATGAAGAAGGTCTTTCAGATGAAGAATATGCTTACTTCACGAGAAAACTAAAAATTGGTAAGGGAAAATTCAAAGGTAAACTTCCATTGATATGTTTTGGCTGTGATGAGGTTGGGCATTTCGCAGCAAAATGTCCAAACAAAAGTGATGGAAACTCAAAAGAAAAGAAAAGGCTTTAAGAAATTTAACAAGAAAGGATCCAAAAGGAACTTTCTCTCTAAAGAAGATAGCTCATCATCTGATGAAGAAAATGACAGCGAAGAAGAAGCCAATGAGAGAGTATTGTTTATGGCGAAGCACAATAAACAAGAGGTATCAAAAAATGAAGAAGAAGGATTGACCATAGAAGAATTTTATAAGGAAGCAATCAAGCTTATAAAATATCTCAACGCAGAGAAGATCCGTTCCAATACTCTTGAAGAACAATTTCAAGGTCTCAAAATTGAAGTTGAAGAACACAAATGCATTGGAGAGTCACTTCAAAAGAAGTTGGAAGAAAGCAACCAAGAAAGGGAAGAATTAGAAGTCGAACTAGTCTCGTTGCGTGAGGAAGTGAAGAAAGGAAAAACTATCCAAAACTATGCCAACAGCTCAAGGGCATTGGAAGAACTCATCAACAATCAATGATCTTACAATGACAGAACTGGCATCGGTTACAAAGAAGAAGAAGCAAGACCTTCTACAACAAAATAAAATGAACCTATGAGATCTGACATGCATGTAGACTTCATTGGATAAGATTCACAAGAACAACCTTGGAAGGCAATTCCTTGATGAAAATTTCCATCCAGGTACCAACATATTTTTTATGGCTATTGTTATTCATGTGGAAAATTTGGTCATAAAGTTGTAGAATGTTGCACATACCCTAGGAACAAATACAAATTCCAGGAGATCTGTCAAATATGAACCTCCCAGGGCTTAGCGAAACATCAATAGATTTGAAAATTTAATAAATAATATTGAATGTTACAAATGTCAAAGCTTTGGACACATAGCCAAAGACTGCAGACTTGAAAATCCTCCAAAAGAATCTTCAAAGCCATAGAATGAACGAACATGGAAGAAGAAGAAGACTGATAATTGTGCTCTCGCTTTCAAGGCTCAAAACAACAAATATGTGTGGTATGTTTATAGTGGTTGCTCAACCCATATGACTGGAGATAGAAATAAATTTGTATCTTTGCAAGAGAAGAAGGATGGAACCATGTCCTTTGGAAATGATGGATCTTCAAATGTTATAGGATCAGGTACTGTCACTCTCGAAAGCAAAGATGCTCTAGCCAAGAATGTTCTATTGGTTGAAAACATGAATCACAATCATTTCTCAGCAGTTGGACAAATGTGTGATCAAGGACACACAATACTATTCAACTCACAAAATGTGAAATCCTGAAAGGCATGTATGTAGAAATTGTGGTTACAAAGAAGTCGAGCTCTAAACGACATATATGTCTCCGATGAAGCAACTAAAACATGTCTAATAGCTAAAGAGGATGATATAATATTTGCAGCAATGATGATCGACTAAGTAAGAAGTTTGCTACACAGGAAAAGTGATTTTGAGATGTCTTGCATTTCGTGACTCACACTTCTTAGGGCTTCAAATATCTCAAATAAGAGAAAGGAATATTTATATGTCAAGCCAAGTACATCAAGGAAATGCTCTAGAAATTTAAAATGGAAGATTGAAAACCCATCCTTACTCCAATGGTAACAGGTTGCAAATTGAGCATAGACGACTCATCTAAGGATGTGGATCAAAGGTTGTACAGATCTATGATTGGTAATCTTCTATATGTAACAGGCTCCCAGCCAGATGTTATGCAAGCAATTGGACAAGTAGCAAGATTCCAAGCAACACCAAAAGAATCACATATTATTGCCATCAAAAGAATTCTTCGATATCTGAAGGGAACAATAGAATATAGCTTGTGGTATCCCAAGGGTAAAAATCTCACTATTCATTCCTTTACAAATGAAGATTGGCAGGAAGTGTTGATGATCGTGAGAGTACTTGTGAAGCATTGGAATATCTTCGCCAGAAGCTTGGGATTCTCCCGAGTTCTCATTATATTTTCCTTATTCAGAATATAAAGGGGGAGTGGAAGTGTGTACAGGTCTACAGGATGGTTGTGTGTCAGGGGGAGTGGAAGTGTGTATAGGTCTGCATGTTGGTTATGTTTCAGGGGGAGTTACCCTTTGCCATTAATGTCAAAAGGGGAGAGAATGTTGTAGGAAGAGGTTTCATGATCGCAGGGGGAGTACTTGTGTTGCCATCAATGCCAAAGGGGGAGATTGTTGATTAGCAGTTGTCATTGATGTCAACCCAAGCAGCACCAGGGGCTAATCCAATATTGCATGGGAATTTTTACCTACCAAATTACTATATTCTGGTTCAAGAATGCTTTTGATGGTTTCTACTTGTCGATATGTTTCCGTTGATATATGGCAAGCCATGTAATTCTTCACGGTTTGAGAGATATTCATGTTTGAAGTTTATACCCCCTGTTAGTGGGCTAAAACCCCATAGGGTTGTGGCATGGGTCATTGAAAAGTAATAATTAATATTTTTTAAGCTCCTAAAATCCCTCCCATGTTCACTTGTTGAAGCCCCTCTCAACCTAAGCATTTATATAAATTGTGATCCTCATTTCCTCCTTATGCAAGGGATTTCGCCATCTGACACAGGTCATCATGGAATTTTCGCTCTAACTTTGTTTCTATGAAGGTTAAAAAGCTGAAATTTTTATGAGGTGAAGCCAAAATCCTGAGGACTCTATTGTGAAAATTTCAGATCAAGGTGCGAAAAGTTTTTGGAGATATGATCTATGGAAGTCAGTGTTTTTGCAGGCTCTTGAAATTCATCTCAAAGAAGTGACCTTGGTAAAATCGTCATAAATCTCTCTCTGAGTATCAGATTGGAACTCGATAAAAAGTGGCAGATAGTGCATAGACGTTGGCTTTCTCTCTATCAATTTCAGAGCTAAATAAAGAAACAGTGACATGTGGCACGCCGTACAAGTTTGCTCTGCTGAAACAGTCCATAATTAGGGCATTGTGAGATATTGGGTATAACTTTCTCTTGAAGAATCCAAATTGGGTCAGACCTGTGGCATTGGAAAGATGACTCAGAGGACTACTATAGGACCAAAAATCAGATATTGGGGATCTGAAATAATAGAGATACACTAGATTCAATATTGAGCTCCTAGAAGGCAAAGAAAAAGCTAGATCATGTGTTGTCAAGGGCTGTAAAGGACCAGAATTTCCAGGGAAGAAAAGCAAAGCAAGGTGCAGCAGAGGGTAGCATGACAAAAGCAGAAACCAAGGTGCATAACAGTAGCAATAAGTTCATCACATGAAGTTTTCAAGTGGGTAGCACTGCATACAATCATTGTAAAGGTATCATTGTACTAAGTCATTGTAAATACATTATTGTACAAATTGTACTAGTGTCTATCTGCCAAGAGTTGAAAAGGCAGTGTCAGGTGGTTTAGGATCATCATTACGTGGTTGTGTCATAGTTGGGGTTATGGTCTAGTGTGTCTTATTCTTCTACATCATTCTATATCATTGTAAAGTGGACCATTTTCCCTGGTACGAGAGTCCATTCTTCTTTTATTCTTCTACAGGGTGGTAGGGTGGTGCTAGGGTGAGTTGTAGCTCATTGGGTGTTGGGCCATGCATTAAGTTGACTACTAAAGAATCACAGGCATTGGAGTGTCCATCCAGTGGGAGCTGGAGAAGAATGCTTTTCTAGATTCTAGGAAGTTGGAGCTTTATTTTCAATTGGAGTTGAATATTAAGAATTATTAGAAAAGCATTAGGTGGTTTTTGTCCCGGAGTGGGTTTCCACCTTAAAAACTATGTGCATTTGTGTTCCTCTTGTTTGCTGCTATCATTGTACAAACACTAATAATAATTGAAGATTAACTAATGCTCTAATTGAAAGGAATACTGATTCACCCCTCCTCTCAGTATTTCCAACAATATTTTTGAGGATTTTGTTAGGACTTCATTTCTACAACTAATGAACTATCATACATGCATCTCCCCATATGAATTAAGGGACATATTGATCATGAAGCATGGCCCTTACACATTCTTCAATGTTTTTTCTCTTTCTTTCAACCACACCATTATGTTCAAGATTATAACGAACAATAAGCTCCGTCTTGATCCCATCTTCCTTGTAGAAATCTATCAACTCTTTGGAGGTGTATTCTTCACCATTGTTTGACCTTAGAATCTTCATATCTCTCTCGGTTAGATTCTCCACTTCATTCTTGAACTCGTGATACTTTTTGAATGCCTCATCCTTGTTCCTGAGGAGGTATAACCAAGTATTCATTGGGAAATAATCAATGAAGGTTACATAATAATGATGCCCACTAAGAGACTTGACTACCATAGGTCCACATACATATGTATGTATTAGATCTAAAAATTCCTTAGATATGGTATCACTTATTGTAAATTATTTCTTTAAGTTCTTTCCTAGAGCACATCCCTTAAATTTCTAATCTGAAACTGATTATTAGTTAATGTTGTGCTAATATCAGTTTCAGAATTAACATTAAAGTGTTTTGGTTTTCTCCTTATCCAAGGGTTTATACATGTGTTTATGATTGAAAATTCATTAAACTTTATGAGATTAAGTGTATTTCATGAACTTAAAAGCATGGAAACTCAATGATGAATAGAAGCATATAAAAACACATCAAGCACAAATAACAGAGATAAATACACAAGTTTTTGATGAAGGAGTTCACCCCTCTTGGGCTACATCTCCTTGATCTAGCTTCATAGTGTAGGACTTTGTATTAACTTCAATTGTGAAAAATTTATGATTATAGTCTCCTATTGCCTCTGCAACCTGCTCTAATCGCTCCAAAACATAAAAATCTACCAAGAATGACTCTTCTTGAGCCAAAATTGGTCGAAAATTTCCTCAGTTATTGAAAAATCAAATTTTTCCTAATTTTTCTCCACTAATTCTGGAACTTTGCCAGTTAACTCCACTAAATGTGGAGATTTCACTGAATCTGACGGGTCTGCCAGTTCCGCCGCTCAGATAATCCATAATTAATTAAGTGATAAGTGTTACACCATTTTTTGGTCATCTAACCTATTATCATTAGATGGACCCAAGTACACCATGTAAGACCAATTTTACCCTAAGTAAAATTGCTTTCACTATGTAAAATAACTTAATAAACCACATTTATTAGGTTGTTTATGGTCTAAACAGGAAACCCCAAAGGAAATATTAAACAAACCTATATTTGTTTGATTTTCCTCATGGAATAATTAATTAAACCATAATTTAATTATTATTCCTAGTCATGTTTAACCCAAAACAAAAGAAATTAATTAGATAAACCTTTATTTATCTTATTATTTTCTAGGAATAATTATTTAAATCTTATTTAGATAATATTCCTTGTTAAATATGACCAAATCACCCACAAATAATTAAATAAATCATTACTTATTTAATTATCCTTCAACCACTTCCTTAAAAAGATAAATAAATCATTTATTTATTTATTATTAACAAATAAAGGGATTTGACCCAAGTCAAATACTTTTTCCCTCCAACAAATATAATAAAATATCCCATAAAAGGTGGATCTAGATTTGGTTAACATTATTTTAATCGTGCACCAAGATCTAGAATGACCCAATATTTTGTTATAAATAGGAGGGTTTTTCCTACCATTCTTCACCTTTTGTTGCCTATTAGATCACTCTGGATCTATACACTTGGTCACATTTTTCTACATTATTTGCTGTGTGAGCTCCCTTTGAGTTCTATCTTTGTCCGGGTTTTCTACACCAACAAGAGAGAGAGATTCTAGATCTGAAGTGCTGAGGACTTCCAAGAACCCATCCCATTGAGGAGAATTGGAAACATCTTCTTGTTTTCCTCCCAGGTGCCCTTAATACAAAAAATTCTTTCGAAAATTGTTCTTGTCTTGTCTATTGGATATATGGAGCAAACCCTTCTTTTTACTGCTTAATGTCTTTCTATGAATAGATCTGGTTTTTTGCAGCTCTTGTCTTGATCAACTAACTACAGATCTGAAGATATTGGCAGCCACTTTTGATGTTAGGGCTATTAGTTATGCGTAGCTAAAGTGGTCTTTTTTCGTACACTTCGACAAAGGATTCATACTAACAAATGGCGACTCCACACGGGTTTTAAATTACGACCGTTGTCGTTTTTCATATTCCTGCATATCCGGCTACTTCAGACCCTAGGGTTTCTTTTCAGCATTTTTTTTCCTATTTTTATGTTTTTTTCTCACATAAAACCCTAAAACATTAAAATTTCTAACTTCCACGTGTTTCTGGCCCTATTGCGCAGGTGACCGACATCAGCCGCAACTGAGATGGAAACTTTTTCAGAAATTTGCCGCCGGGACACCCGGAGCTTCAGGTCGCACTTTTCAGCCCAGAAACTGTGACCTGGACTCTATGTCGCACTTTTTAGCCCATTAACTGCGACCTGGGAAGCGGAAAACAACCCAAAAACTGCTACCTGAGCGAAAAACAGGTCAAAAATTGCGACCTGGACTTTTTTCTGGAATTTTTCTGAAATTTTTCTAGGTTTTGTCTGAACCTCTGTCAGGGTTGTCTGACCTCCGTCTCCACCCGTTTAGACCTATTCTTGCTCTGTTTTACTCAACTAAGTGGGAATCTAGCCCCCTAGGGCCTCAGTACCCTCCACTTTTTGTGGAGGAGTTTTAGCTGCTGTAAGTGTCTAAATTTTCGTAGTTTTTAGCCATTTCTTTTCAGATCTCGATCCTCCTTTTAGATCCCTTTTTAATCATCTCCTCCCTTTCAAATCACCTCTCAAGATTTGCTCTGGGCCCACCTTAGGGCCTCCCTCCTTTCCCGTTGTCATTTCCCCTCCTTTTTTCCAGCCACCTTGCCTCTGCCTCTTGGTTGTGATCTGCACCTCTTTTCAACAGCTTTCTCCTTTAGATCCCTGTCCCTTTCGACCCTAGATCTATTGGCCTCTTTTTAGTGTGTTTTGACTAGAATTTTTTCCCTCTTTTAGATTAGTTTTGAGAGACCTGCCTTCTTGGGTTCAATCGATGCACTAGTAGCCATTAATTTTCTATTATTTCAGCATTATATGTCGTTTTTTGAAAGATTATTTCTAGCTATTTACATAATTCTTTTTCTTTCTCTCAAAAACTAAAGAAGCAAATTAAAATTAACGCACGCCACACACTCACCCTAAGCGAAGAAGAGCCTGGTTTACACCGCCAGGAAAAGACTTTAAAATCAATTGACACTGCACCTTTTTGCCCTTGTTTCGACATTATAATCACTTGATTCTGCACCTCCCTGCCTTTGCTCTTGGCTGCTCTTCTTCCTCGTGCCGTGTTTGTGTTGTCACCTTTGCGCCCCCAAAGCGTTATTATCCGTGAGACTTCTTGCCTTTCACCCTCGCTTCCGATCGACACCCACTTCTTCCGCTGCCTTCGTGCAATCCTCCTCCGAGTCCGCACCTGAACCTCTCTCTCCTCGATTCATTGGGTTCTCCTTTACTTCGGTTCTCCCCCTAATACCTTCACCATGTCCGGTCTAGGGCCCAATGCATTTAATCCCGCCCAATGTTTGGATCGCTACCAAGGAACCGCCATAGAATCCACTCTTTACCAGCTTCTTGCCCTTCATGTAGGCCTCACTCTTCCCGATTTGGAACCGGTTGACAAATGACCCTATACACCATGACGCTAGTTGGCATGCTATGCCGACAAAGCTCCCTTCTGACATCCCAAAGTTTGAAGGCCTTGCTGGAGAAGATCCTTCAAATCATGTTCGATCTTTCCACATTTGGTGTTCATCTACCTCCATTACCGATGAATCTGTCCATCTTCGGTTGTTCCAACGAACGCTTATAGGCGCGGCTTCTAAGTGGTATGTTGATCAGCCCCCTTCTTCTCATACCACCTTTGTGACTCTTGCCCAAGCCTTTTTATCTTACTTCCATCTTCCCCTTCGTTATGACACTGGTATCAAACTTTTGACTTCTTTCTGTCAATCATCTGCGACCCGCCTATCCGATCATGTCCAGGAATGGCAGAGATGAAAGAGCCTATGTCAATCCCCTACTTTCAAAGACCATGTCTACATGGACTGGTTCATTAGATCTCTATTGCCTCCTATCGGGAAATATGTTGCGTCACATTTTCCCCAAACCGAAGAAGCCGCCCTCCAACTGGCGTTAAAATATGACTTGATCTACGCTCATACAGGTTATGTTTATACCGTTCTACCTGATCTCCCCAGACCCGGTGGTGTCAACGCACAGGGGGCACCTCATGCCGCCGATGGTATTTTTGGAGCTCTCTCTCATCCATATGCCCAACCTCCCATGGGTTATGGTTTTCCTGGGGGAGGGGGCAGCACCCCCCGCACTTGTCCCCCTCCTGGTAGCACGTATCCAGGATACAACATACCTCCTCTTTTGGCCCAACCTCCTGCTCACCATACTGTTACCCAACCCCCTTATTATTCGT
Organism: Pinus albicaulis; assembly: GCA_034641835.2. Classification (NCBI taxonomy): domain Eukaryota; kingdom Viridiplantae; phylum Streptophyta; class Pinopsida; order Pinales; family Pinaceae; genus Pinus; species Pinus albicaulis. The sequence continues at coordinate 1,370,950,777 of CM076579.1, read as the reverse complement.
ATCCGCAGTTTGGTGCTCCAGCTCCTCCAACATCAGCACCTCTGCCTCCCTTGCCTTCTCAACCCCTGCAACAGCAATCACCACCCCCTCAAGCGCCGGTGGATGCACAGCAGGGATTCGTGGCTACCCAACCACCTGACGGACAGGTGGCCACTGAAACTTACCCTTCTGGTTCCTCCAATTACCAGATCCTCATGATGAACTCTGCTTCACCTCCAACCGTCGACCTTAACCTTCAACCTCGGGCCCCTCAGTACCCCAAGCCTCCCGCTCCGTCTGTCCCCGAATCACCTTCTTCAGGTTCTACAGAGCCTCTTTCGACATCCAATGTTCCCTTGCATATACCTCAACCCAAATTTGAGGTTCATACCAAGATTCCTAAGGGACCATTACGCCGAAATGCTGCTTTTGGTTGAGCTGCTCATTCATATAGCATAGTAGATGATTTGGCGCAGTCTCCTGCTGCCATTTCCACATTGGAACTCCTCCAGTCGTGCCCTTCCCAAAAGAAGGCTCTGCTATCTGCCATGGGCGCTGTAGATCCTGCCGATGACCAAATGATTGTTTTCACGCCATCAATCGTAACATCCTCCTCTTCTCGCTTCCGTAGCCTTCCAAATCCTAGTCAAAATCCGGAACGCTAACGTTTCTCGGTGTATAATTGATGAGGGGGCATCCACCTATGTGATGTCCGCTTCGGTTTGGAAGCAACTCGGATCACCTGAGTTGGCCCCTTCCATGATCACACTTCGAGCTTGGGACGGCCACGCCTCCCAGCCCATTGGCCTCTTCCGTAATTGTCCTATCACTCTTGCGGACAAGACCGTTTGTGTTGATGTCAAAGTCATCCTCTAGATTACAACATTCTCTTGGGGCGAAGCTACACCTATGCCATGTCCGCTGTCCCATCCGCGGTTTTTAGAAAGATGTCTTTTCCTCACAATGGAAAGATAGTCACCATCGACCAGTTGACATATCATGAGCCAAAGTCTCAGAACTCCCCTGAGACGAACATCTCTTCTGTAGCCAATAAACAAAACGTCGATTCCTTGACCAGTGTCTCTCCTGGCATCTACAAAGACTCCTCTTTCTCAAAACCTTCGGTCTTCTCATCCTCCATTCTCGAATTTCACCATCGAATTTTTGCATGATGCAATCGTCTCAGGCTACTCTTAAGCGGCCTGCTTCGGCTAGTCAGCAACCGCGCTCTCTGCCACCTACTCCTAGCCCTTCACCTGCAGCTGGTAGTCATGAGCCTCTTTACCCTCCTGGAATGGTTCCTCCAAGCCTTAGCCATTTAGGAGCCGTCCCACCTGGCCATCACCCCTCTGGTCAGATACCGTTCCTAGCTCCCCCACCAGGAGTGTACACGGTACCGGTCATGGCCACCCTCTCTCTTCCTAACCTGACCCTTGGGATTCCCGTCTGGTACCATGATCCTCCATCCGCAACCCTGCTTGGTCAACCCAAACCTTATATTGCTTTGACCCCGGTTCAACCGGTCCCCATGACTTCTCCCGCTGCAACAGTGCCCCAGTCACCTCAACAGGAACCACCTCCTGTTGCGACCGCTTCGGGTAAGAAGAGAAAAGCTCGCAAGGGGGCATCAAAGGACAGGGCTACCCCTACAAACCCTGCCCCCCCTCAGCCTCCAAAGCATACCATCCAGTGTGCTTTGTGTGATGTTGTCGGTCACACCACCCGTTCCTGTCCTGACTTGCCTCATCTCAAGCCCATGGTTAATGTCACGTTCCCTGAGTCCACGGTCTCAGAAGCCTCTATTCCTTCCACGACCGCAATCAAGAACCCCAAGACTATTCACACCAACCACCCCTGTGCTTTATGTGATCTCCATGGCCATTACACCCATCTTTGTCCCCACCTCGAGGACTTCCACACCTCTCTAGCCGCGGTTCACCAATTCAAGGCCAAGCGCAATGAGTCCACCTCTCCCCTATTTGCGCATTTTTCTTCGGCAAAACTACCAGACATGACTGCTCCCATTGACATTCCCCCTCCTGATGTCAAGATGATGGAGCCTTCATCCACCATTTTCTACCTATCATCATCCATGAGAACCTCGGGGAACATTCCCTCTGAATCCTCCCTTGTTGTTTCACTTGACCTTCCTTCAGCAATCACCCTGGGCTCAACATCGGTAGATCCTTTATCTGCTTACTTTTCCATCACTCCTTGTGATGATGCACATGTGAACCTCTCTTCTGCGGATGATGATTCAGGTAGCTTCTCCACGGCAGATGGTCTTTCTTCCACCAGTCACCCCATCTTCTATCACAATGAAAACATTATGGATGAAATCCCCACCCCTGACTTTATCTATTCCCCCTTACATCGAACCCATGCATTCAAACCACATGCACCTTGTGGCCATTACATTGAAACCCAATATTTGGGTAAGGGGGCACCCATATTCGAGAGACCAGGAGAAGAAACTCTCCAAAACACTCCTAGTGTATCTAGTTGTGTTGACTTTAGTACCATTATTCTTCCACATTTCGAAGAACCTCTAGAGTCCCATATCACTTTAGATCACTCTAGGGATGATACCCCTTATCATTCCCTCATCTTCCATCAGCAACCCAATCTCTTAGACATTGTTGTTGACTGAATCTCATGGTTTTCTAGAGAGCATCACTTCATTATCTCCAAATCCTCTCTTTGGGATAGGGACACTAGGTATGCCAACCCGAAACTTAAAAAACTTAATGTCCATTTGCTTCTATATATGCAAAGATTAAAAGATATTGGTAATCCTCCATTTCCTTTCTCATACTGCATAACCATAACGAGAACAAGTGGCACACCACATCATTTAAATGTGTTTAGATTCCCCTTTTTTCTAAATACATTTTGGCATGACCACACCATGCTCGGGGGCACCTCTGCCCCTCAACCATAACCCTCCTCAAAATCGCACCTTCACTTGCAATACTCATACTGTTAGGGCACCATTTGGCCTCCATACTTATTCATGTTTTCCGTGTTGATGTACCTTCGTGAGTTACCATCTTGTACTCTTGTTTTCATGGTCCCCATTGGACCTTACTATGTGGTTGACCATCGAGTCGCCCTTGTTTAGAGCATCCAAGTTGAGTTATCATCAGAATCATGGAGTCTATCCCGAGTCCCTTTGTACCCCGCTATAGTCCTCCATCCTTCATTGCTTGGTCTCTCTCTTGTGTCGCACATTATGGCCTTCAGTCCCACTATCCCTTATCCCTGATGATATTGTGTCAGTCGCTGCCATGCCATTCATGCCCTTTATGCTCTAGCAAGGGAAGTCGTCCATTCGCTACTCAGTCCCCTCCATTCCACCATCATCATTGGTATTAGTCTGTTCGTCGCTCAACTATTTTCTCTCGCGCCTTAGTTGAGGATCTCTCATTGCCTCACCTATGGTAGACCTCCTTCTGTTGACATCAGCTCCTTCATTCCAAAAGACATGTCTAGAGGGCGGTGTACCTTGGTTCCAGCTTCCACCCTTGTTTGGTGCCTCGGATCAGGCAAAGGGATCTCTCATCTCCCTTTGACTTGATTGTTTCTCCACTCCAGCTCCTTTCAGCATGATTGAGATCTGTATACTTGATGGTTCAGTGATGCAGCAGCAGCTCTTGGTGATTCCCGGGTGTGTGTGAGATGTCTTAGCCCTCATGAGGGGGTGGCCCTGCAGGTAGCCCCCCACATGCCTGAATGACCTCTTCATTGCAGCCTTCGATGCAGCCTAGCCCTATGTAGCTATCTCCTAGCCCGCCACTTGCGCTGCCTCTTGATTTGTATGTATCGGCCGTATTTTATAGCCCTTCCCTCATTTTCGTGGGGCATTTTGGTTGTATTTGTATCTCTGGTGTACTTTATATTATTGTATGTAAGTCCCGGGTCGTTATCCTGTGTACGCATGTATGTGGGATTCCTCATCGTATTCTTATCTGGCTCATGTTTATGCCGGTTGTACTTTATGGTTCGGTCCCTTGTTTACTGGACACACTATTCTTTTGTACTTTGTCTCGGCGGGCATAGGTATGCCTCCCCCGCCGCCTTTAGCACAGGTACCCTCTCATAAAAAGAAACTTGTTGCACCTGTAAGTCTCGTCTCCTCAGGGTCTAGTTCTTCAGCACATTAGTCTACCTCACATTTCTCTCTCTGACTTCCCTTTTGATGTCTGGTGATTGAGTTCTTACAACGTACTTCGGTCATACGATTTGCTCCCAACACTCGCATGCTGGGGGGAAATCTGTTACACCATTTTTTGGTCATCTAACCTATTATCATTAGATGGACCCAAGTACACCATGTAAGACCAATTTTACCCTAAGTAAAATTGCTTTCACTATGTAAAATAACTTAGTAAACCACATTTATTAGGTTGTTTATGGTCAAAACAGGAAACCCCAAAAGGAAATATTAAACAAACCCATTTTGTTTAATTTTCCTCATGGAATAATTAATTAAACCATAATTTAATTATTATTCCTAGTCATGTTTAACCCAAAAACAAAGAAATTAATTAGATAAAACTTTATTTATCTTATTATTTTCTAGGAATAATTATTTAAATCTTATTTAGATAATATTCCTTGTTAAATATGACCAAATCACCCACAAATAATTAAATAAATCATTATTTATTTCATTATCCTTCAACCACTTCCTTAAAAAGATAAATAAATCATTTATTTATTTATTATTAACAAATAAAGGGATTTGACCCAAGTCAAATACTTTTTCCTCCAACAAATATAATAAAATATTCCATAAAAGGTGGATCTAGATTTGGTTAACATTATTTTAATCATGCACCAAGATCTAGAATGACCCAATATTTTGTTATAAATAGGAGGGTTTTTCCCTACCATTCTTCACCTTTTGTTGCCTATTAGATCACTCTGGATCTAAACTCTTGGTCTGACTTTGAGCCATTATCATTGTCATATTTTCCATTATTTGCTGTGTGAGCTCCCTTTGAGTTCTATCTTTGTCTGGTTTTTCTACACCAACAGGAGAGAGAAATGCTAGATCTGAAGTGCTGAGGACTTCCAAGAACCCATCCCATTGAGGAGAATTGGAAACACCTTCTTGTTTTCCTCCCAGGTGCCTTTAATACAAAAAATTCTTTCAAAAATTGTTCTTGTCTTGTCTATTGGATATATGGAGCAAAACCTTCTTTTTACTGCTTAATGTCTTTCTATGCATAGATCTAGTTTTTGCAGCTCTTTTATGTTCAAATAACCACAGATCTGAAGATATTGGCAGCCACTTTTGTTGTTAGGGCTATTATTTATGCGTAGCTAAAGTGGTCCTTTTTCGTACACTTCGACAAAGGATTCATACTAACAAATGGCGACCCACACGGGTTTTAAATTACGACCGCTGTCGTTTTTCATATTCCTGCATATCCAGCTACTTCAGACCCTAGGGTTTCTTTTCAGTTGTTTATTTTTCCCATTTTTATGTTGTTTTTCTCACATAAAACCCTAAAACTTCAAAATTTCTAACTTCCGTGTGTTTCTGGCCCTATTGCGCAGGTAAGCGACACCAGCCGCAACTGAGACGACAAATTTTCTGAAAATCTACCGCCGAGACAACCGGAATGGGGGGTCGCACTTTCAGCCTGCAACTGTGGATTCTGACTCTATGTCGCACTCTTTAGCCCATTAATCGCGACTGGGAAGCGGAACAACCCAAAGTCAAGTACTGAGATGTAAAAACATTACAGTCAAAAATTGCGACCTGGACTTTTTTCTGGAATTTTTCTGAAATTTTTCTGGGTTTTGTCTGAACCTCTATCAGGGTTGTCTGACCTCCGTCTCCACCCGTTTAGACCTATTCTTGCTCTGTTTTACTCAACTAAGTGGGAATCTAGCCCCCTAGGGCCTCAATACCCTCCACTTTTTGTGGAGGAGTTTTAGCTGCTGTAAGTGTCTAAATTTTCAAAGTTTTCAGCCATTTCTTTTTCAGATCTGATCCCTCCTTTTTAGATCCCTTTAAATCATCTCCCCTCCCTTTCAAATCACCTCCTGAAGATTTGTTTGGGTCTACCTTTAGGGCCTCCTCCTTTCCCCTTCTGCTTTTTGCTGATTTCCTCCTTTTTTCCAGCCACCTTGCCTCTGCCTCTTGGCTGTGATCTGCACCTCTTTTCAGCAGATTTCTCCTTTAGATCCCTTTCCCTTTCGACCCTAGATCTATTGGCCTCTTTTTAGTGTGTTTTGACTAGATTTTTTCCCTCTTTTAGATTAGTTTTGAGAGACCCGCCTTCTTGGGTTCAATCGATGCACTAGTAGCTGTTAATTTTCTGTTATTTCAGCATTATATACTGTTTTTGCAGCATTATTTTTAGTTATGCAGCACACTTTTTCTCTTGCTCTCAAAATCGAAATAGGGTTTAAAAATTAAAATTAACGCACGCCACACACTCACCCTAAGCGAAGAAGAGCCTGGTTTACACCGCCAGGAAAAGACTTTAAAATCAATTGACACTGCACCTTTCTGCCCTTGTTTCGACATTGTAATCACTTGATTCTGCACCTCCCTGCCTTTGTCGGTCGTTCTTCTTCCCCTCGTGCCGTGTTTGTGTTGTCACCTTTGCGCCCCCAAAGCGCACATCCCGGAGACTTCTTGGCCTTCACCCTCAGTTTCTGATCGGTCGACCTACTCCTTCCTGTCGTCTTCGAGTTAGTCCTCCTCCGAGTCCGCACTCCAACTCCTCTTCTGATTCATTGGGTTCTCCTTTTACTTCTGGTTCTCCCCCTATCACCTTCACTATGTCTGGTCTAGGGCCTAATGCTAGCGGTAATCCCGGCCCTAATGCCGGGACTGCTACTAGTGGAACCGCCATAGGAACTACCTCGGCTGCGCTCTTTCTCCCCTTCATGGTAGACCTCAGCCTTCCCGATTTGGACCGGTTGACAAATGACCCTATACACCATGACGCTAGTTGGCCCGCTATGCCGACAAATCTCCCTTCTGACATCCCAAAGTTTGAAGGCCTTGCTGGAGAAGATCCTTCAAATCATGTCCGATCTTTCCACATTTGGTGTTCATCTACCTCCATTACCGATGAATCTGTCCATCTTCGGTTGTTCCAACGAACGCTTATAGGCGCGGATTCTAAGTGGTATGTTGATCAGCCCCCTTCTTCTCATACCACCTTTGTGACTCTTGCCCAAGCCTTTTTATCTTACTTCCATCTTCCCCTTCGTTATGACACTGGTATCAAACTTTTGACTTCTTTCTGTCAATCATCTGCGACCCGCCTATCCGATCATGTCCAGGAATGGCAGAGATGAAAGAGCCTATGTCAATCCCCTACTTTCAAAGACCGTGTCTACATGGACTGGTTCCTTAGATCTCTATTGCCTCCTATCGAGAAATATGTTGCGTCACATTTTCCCCAAACCGAAGAAGCCGCCCTCCAACTGGCGTTAAAATATGACTTGATCTACGCTCAGACAGGTTATGTTTATACCGTTCTACCTGATCTCCCCAGACCCGGTGGTGTCAACGCACAGGGGGCACCTCATGCCGCCGATGGTATTTTTGGAGCTCTCTCTCATCCATATGCCAAACCTCCCATGGGTTATGGTTTTCCTGGGGGAGGGGGCAGCACCCCCCGCACTTGTCCCCCTCCTGGTAGCACGTATCCAGGATACAACATACCTCCTCTTTTGGCCCAACCTCCTGCTCACCATACTGTTACCCAACCCCCTTATTATTCGTATCCGCACCTATGCTCCGCCTCCAACATCGCATCTCGCTCCTTGCTCTTCTCAACCCTCGCAACAAAGAATCACCACTCCTCATGCCTGCAAGGTGGGATGGCTGGCAGGATTCGTATTAATGAAAATCACCTCACTGGACAGGGCCACTCAACCTTACCCTTCCGGGCTCTCTCCACTATCAGATCCTCATGATGAACTCTCGCTTCCACCTCCAACCGTCGACCTAACTTCAACCCTGCCCCCTCGCACCCTGTGCCTTCCGCTCATTCTGCCCCCGAGTCCCCTTCTTCCTGTTCTACAGAGCCTCTTTCGACATCCAATGGTCCCTTACATATCCCTCAACCCAAATTTGAGGTTCATACCAAGATTCCCAAGGGACCATTACGTCAAAATTCTGCTTCTGGTCGAGCTTCTCATACGTATAGCATAGTAGATGATTTGGCGCAATCTCCTGCTGCCATTTCCACATTGGAACTCCTCCAATCGTGCCCTTCCCAAAAGAAGGCTCTGCTATCTGCCATGGGCGCTGTAGATCCTGCCGATGACCAAATGATTGTTTTCGACGCCCATCAATCAGAACATCCTCCTCTTCCTGCTTCCGTAGCCTTCCAAATCCCAGTCAAAATCTGGAACGCTAACATTTCTCGGTGTATAATTGATGAGGGGGCATCCACCTGTGTGATGTCCGCTTCGGTTTGGAAGCAACTCGGATCTCCTGAGTTGGCCCCTTCCATGATCACCCTTCGAGCGTGGGATGGCCACGCCTCCCAGCCCATTGGCCTCTTCCGTAATTGTCCTATCACTCTTGCGGGCAAGACTGTTTGCGTTGACGTCGAAGTCATCGACGCCCCTCTAGATTACAACATTCTCTTGGGGCGGAGCTACACCTATGCTATGTCTGCTGTCCCATCCGTGGTTTTCCGCAAGATGTCTTTCCCTCATAATGGAAAGATAGTCACCATTGACCAGTTGACATATCATGAGCCAAAATCTCAGACCTCACCTGAGACGACCATCTCTTCTGTAGCCAACAAGCAAACCGTCGATTCCTTGACCAGTGTCTCTCCTGGCATCTACAAAGACTCCTCTTTGCTCAGAACCTTCCCTGGTCTTCCTCATCCTCCTATCTCTGACCCCAGCTCATCGAATGTTTGCATGATGCAATCGTCTCGGGCTGCTCTCAAGCACCCTACTTCGGCTAGTCAGCAACCACGCTCTCCGCAACCTGCTCCTAGCCCTTCACCTGTAGCTGGTAGTCATGAGCCTCTTTATCCTCCTGGCATGGTTCCTCCAAGCCTTATCCATTTAGGAGCCATCCCACCTGGCCATTACCCCTCTGGTCAGATACCGTTCCTAGCTCCCCCACCAGGAGTGTACACGGTACCGGTCATGGCCACCCTCTCTCTTCCTAACCTGACCCTTGGGATTCCCGTCTGGTACCATCATCCTCCATCCGCAACCCTGCTTGGTCAACCCAAACCTTATATTGCTTTGACCCCGGTTCAACCGGTCCCCATGACTTCTCCCGCTGCAACAGTGCCCCAGTTACCTCAACAGGAACCACCTCCTGTTGCGACCGCTTCGGGTAAGAAGAGCAAAGCTCGCAAGGGGGCATCAAAGGACAGGGCTACCCCTACAAACCCTGCCCCCCCTCGGTCTCCAAAGCATACCATCCAGTGTGCTTTGTGTGATGTTGTCGGTCACACCACCCGTTCCTGTCCCGACTTGCCTCATCTCAAGCCCATGGTTAATGTCACGTTCCCTGAGTCCACGGTCTCAGAAGCCTCTATTCCTTCCACGACCGCAATCAAGAACCCCAAGACTATTCACACCAACCACCCCTATGCTTTATGTGATCTCCATGGCCATTACACCCATCTTTGTCCCCGCCTCGAGGACTTCCACACCTCTCTAGCCGCGGTTCACCAATTCAAGGCCAAGCGCAATGAGTCCACCTCTCCCCTATTTGCGCATTTTTCTTCGGCAAAACTACCAGACATGACTACTCCCATTGACATTCCCCCTCCTGATGTCAAGATGACGGAGCCTTCATCCACCATTTTCTACCTATCATCATCCATGAGAACCTCGGGGAACATTCCCTCTGAATCCTCCCTTGTTTTTTCGCTTGACCTTCCTTCAGCAATCACCCTGGGCTCAACATCGGTAGCTCCTTTATCTGCTTACTTTTCCATCACTCCTTGTGATGATGCACATGTGAACCTCTCTTCTCCGGATGATGATTCAGGTAGCTTCTCCACGGTAGATGGTCTTTCTTCCACCAATCACCCCATCTTCTATCACAATGAAAACATTATGGATGAAATCCCCACCCCTGACTTTATCTATTCCCCCTTACATCGAACCCATGCATTCGAACCACATGCACCTTGTGGCCATTACATTGAAACCCAATATTTGGGTAAGGGGGCACCCATATTCGAGAGACCAGGAGAAGAAATTCTCCAAAACTCTCCTAGTCTATCTGGTCGTGTTGACTTTAGTACCATTATTCTTCCACATTTCGAAGAACCTCTAGAGTCCCATATCACTTCAGATCACTCTAGGGATGATACGCCTTATCGTTCCCTCATCTTCCATCAACAACCCAATCTCTTAGACATTGTTTTTTACCAACCTATGGGTTTTCTAAGAGAGAATCAGTTCATTATCTCCAAATCCTCTCTTTGGGATAGTGACACCAGGTATGCCAACCCGAAAACTTAAAGTCCATTTGATTCCTATATGCATACCAAAAGAGATTGGTAATCCTCCATTCCCTTTCTCAAACCGCATAACCATAATGAAAACAAATGGCACACCACATCATTAAAATGTGTTTAGATTCCCCTTTTTTCTAAATACATTTTGGCATGACCACACCATGCTTGGGGGCACCTATGCCCCTCAACCATAACCCTCCTCAAAATCGAATTTCTTCACTTGCAACACTCATACTAGGGGCACCATTTGGCCTCCATACTTATCCATGCTCGTGTTGATGTTTTTCGTGAGTTACCATCTTGTACTCATGTTTTCATGGTCCCCCATTGGACCTTTACTATGTGGCAGCACCATCGAGTCGCCCTTGTTTAGAGCATCCAAGTTGAGTTATCATCACATTCATGGAGTCTATCCCGAGTCCCTTTGTACCCCGCTATAGTCCTCCATCCTTCATTGCTTTGTCTCTCTCTTGTGTCGCACATTATGGCATTCAGTCCCACTATCCCCTATCCCTTATGATAATGTGTCAGTCGCTGCCATGTCATTCATGCCTTTTATGCTCTAGCAAGGGAAGTCGTCCATTTGCTACTCAGTCCCCTCCATTCCACCATCATCATTGGTATTAGTCTGTCCATCGCTCTACTATTTTCCCTCGTGCCTTAGTTGAGGACCTCCCATTGCCTCACCTATGGCGGACCTCCTTCTGTCAACATCAGCTTCTTCATTCCAGAAGATAGGTCTAGAGGGCGGTGTACCTTGGTTCTAGCTTCCACTCTTGTTCGGTGCCTCGGATCAGGCAAAGGGATCTCTCATTTCCCTTTGACTTGATTTTTTCTCCACTCCAGCTCCTTTCAGCATGATTGAGATACGTATACTTGATGGTTCAGTGATGCAGCAGCAACTCTTGGTGATTCCCAGGTGTGTGTGAGATGTCTCAGCCCTCATGAGGGGGTGGCCCTGCAGGTAGCCCCCGACATGCCCGGATGACCTCTTCCTTGCAACCTTCGATGCAGCTCCATATATTTGATGATGTTGGCCTTAGCCACTTGCAGCGCCTCTTTGATTTGCATGTATCAGTCAGATTTTGCGAGCCCTTCCCCATTTTCAGGGGGCATTTGGGTTGTATTTGTATCTCATGTGCTCAGATATTATTGTATAAGTCCTGGTTGTTATCCCAGGCACAGCATGTATGTGGGATTCCTCATTGTATTTTTATCTGGCTTATGTTTATGCCAGCTGTACTTTATGGTTCGGTCCCTTGTTTACTGGACACACTATTCTTTTGTACTTTGTCTCGGCGGGCATAGGTATGCCTCCCCCGCCGCCTTTAGCACAAGTACCCTCTCATAAAAAGAGACTTGTTGCACCTGTAAGTCTCGTCTCCTCAGGGTCTAGTTCTTCAGCACATTATTCTACCTTACATTTCTCTCTCTGACTTCCCTTTTGATGTCTGGTGATTGAGTTCTTACAACGTACTTCGGTCATACGATTTGCTCCTAACACTCGCACGCTGGGGGGAAATCTGTTACACCATTTTTTGGTCATCTAACCTACTATCATTAGATGGACCTAAGTACACCATGCAAGACCAATTTTACCCTAAGTAAAATTGCTTTCACTATGTAAAATAACTTAATAAAACACATTTATTAGGTTGTTTATGGTCTAAACAGGAAACCCCAAAAGGAAATATTAAAAAAACCTATATTTGTTTGATTTTCCTCAAGGAATAATTAATTAAACAATAATTTAATTATTATTCATGGTCATGTTTAACCCAAAACAAAGAAATTAATTAGATAAATCTTATTTATCTTATTACTTTAGGAATAATTTATTTAAATCTTATTTAGATAATATTCTTGTTAAATATAGAATTAAATCATCCACAAAATAATTTAAATAAATCATTATTTATTTGATTATCTCCCAACCACGTCCTTAAAAGATAAATAAATCATTCGTTTATTTATTTTTCACTAATCAAGGGATTTGACCCAAGTCAAACACCCTTTCCCTCCAACAAATATAATAAAATATTCCATAAAGGTGGATCTAGATTTGGTTAGCATTATTTTAATCATGCACCAAGATCTAGAATGACCCAATATTTTGTTATAAATAGGAGGGTTCTTCCCCATCATTCCTCACCGTTTGTTGCCTACTAGATCACTCTGGATCTATACACTTGGTCTCATTTTCACATTATTTGCCGTGTGAGCTCCCTTTGAGTTCTATCTGTCTGCCTTTCTTACACCAACACAGAGATAGAGATTCTTGAGATCTCTGAAGCAGACTGAACCCATCCTAATATGACAATTGGATACGCCTCTTCTTGTTTTCCTAGTGTGTGCCCTAATACAAAAACTCATTCTTTCAAAAATTTGTTCTATCTATCGCATGGATATAAGGAGCAAAACTTTCTTTATCGTTTAATGTCTTTTCTGTGCAGCATAGATCCGGTTTTTTGTACTTCTATGTCCTGACTAACCAACTCCAGACATTCAAGATATTGGTGCTGCGCCCACTTGATGTTAGGCAAGCTAGTTGAAAGACCTGTAGTTTGGTCTTTTTCGTACACTTTGACAAAGGATTCATACTAACAATAAGTATGAGTTAAGTGGGGTTAAAGTGCATTTAGGACTAACCTGCACTTTACCGTTGATTTCGGATTAACATCACATAACCAAAAATTAGTGGTAATTCAACTTCAAATTAATTGCGTTTTAAGAACTTTAAACTTCCACCAAATTTCTGTCTTTGCTCTAGGACATAGCACGTGGACATGTGCGAGGGGGTTGCCCCCCTACGAACCCCCAAATATGGCGCCGGTAAAGTTCAAATAAAATCGGTGTCCCTAATGGTTAAGTAACATGGAGGAAGGTGAGGTGGTAAGGCTTTGGACTATGGTGCGAGTGGTCGTTGTTTTGACCCCAACCCCGACCATATAATTTTTTTGAATGGAATTGCCACGAACCATATTTTAGTAACTTTGGTTATAATATATGTGTGTTGATATATATGTTGTGCCCATTTGAAATGGTTCCAAGTTATGTTAAAATATATATGTGCCATTTGACCTTGCATAAAAACTTAATATGCCTTCCAACCTTGCCATGGGGGGGCAGGGGCATGTGGCATCCTCCGGTTGCACCACCTGGCCCTTCCCCATTGGCCTAAAAATTCCACCATAAAAACATAATAATCCACCATATAATAATTCCAAACATAGGATTCGGAGAAAAATTCAACTTCCCCAAGAAACATTGGTGAATATGGTGATGACACTTGTCACAGTGTCACTAGCTGAAAACTAGAGAATATTCCTTGAAGATTCCTGAGGTGCTGACTAGACTTCCAAGTCATCAGTCTGTCACTGTTTTGCAAAATTTTTACCTATTTGAGAAAATGAACATCAGACCATAACTTACTCATACGAATTTGGATTTTGATGAAATGAGTTACTTTGGAATCCTAGTGACGAGCTCTATCTAGTCGCTTTAGTTTGAAGCATTTCTAAGAACACTAATTTTTTAGCTAAATATTGAGCTTTTGATCATTCCTCCCCACTAGAAGCCGTTTGGACCCAAAAATATACTATCAATTGTTTAGCAGGTGAGGGTACAGCTCCCTCACCCTTTCACTCTCCATTCATTTGGCCTTTGAAGGATTTTTTCCCTTGAGTCCCACTCTAAGGTATTCGATATTCCCTCTTCTTGAAGTTATGATTCTTATGTCAATTATGAGATCTTGCTAAAGTTCATCAAGGTATTATCGCAAGAAATCATCTTTTGATGGCAGATTAACATGCTCTCCTTTATCATAAATCAAAGGAGGCTCAAACAATCTCAAATTTGCAACATTAACGACAAAATATATTTGCATATAAGGAGGCAAATCTAGCTTAAATGCATTAGTACCAATCTTTTCCAGAATTTTAAATGGACCATAACGGATTGGCTTGAGATTTTTACATTCCCCTTTAAATATTTCTTTGCTGATATATAACCAAACTTCATCTCCAACCTGGAATTTGTGATCAACATGGTGTTTATCATGACTTTTCTTGTAGCTTCTTTGACTCTTTTCAAGTTGCTCTTGCATTGTGTGATTTATCAACTAAATTTTCTCAATGAACTTCCTTTCCTTATCTATGTCACTATGACCATATATAGCGACATATTTCTCAAAGATGAAGTCCAAAGGCGATCTTGGAAAGTACCCAAAACATGCCTCAAATGGCGATGTGTTTGTGGAAGAATGCTTTGCCCTGTTGTATACATGTTGAATGTAATGCAACTATTCATTCCACAACTTGGGATGTTTGCTGCAATAACCTCTAAGAAGATGAATGAATTTCCTGTTTACCACCTCGGTCTGACCATCTGTTTGAGGATGAAATGATATACTCTTCTTCGACTTTGTGTCCATCATGTCCCATAATTTTGACCAAAAATTCCCAACAAACCAGGAATCTTGATCACTTACAATATAAGTAGGAATACCAAAATGAACCCATACATTTTGAAAGAAAATATTAGCGGTTTGTTTAGCTGTAATTTTTTTCTTACATGGGATCAAAAGACACATTTTTCTAAACCTATCTACCACAACATACAAGTAATCATGACCTTTCCTTGACATAGGAAGACCACCTACAAAATCCATTGAGATACTCTCCCAAGGATGTGAAGGAATCGGAAGTGGAGTGTACAATCCAAGTTTCCTATTACTAGGCTTACTTATTGCACATAAAGAACATCCTCTAATAAAACGAGCTACGCTATCAATCATGTGTGGCCAATAAAAATAACTTTGGAGGTTCGTTATTGTATTGCCTACACCGAAATGTCCAGCAATTAATGATGTGTGCGCCTCTCTTATGATATTATTTCTTTCTCCCTGTGGTATACATAAATTTCCCAAGTGATACAAAAATTGTTATGCACATGATAATCTAACTCTTCATTTTGGTTTCCTTGACTCAAGCTTTCATACATATCTTGAAAATCACTATCATATGCATATTTTTCAATGTAGCTTTCATGCATAACTGAATTGTGCTTGAGTATAATAGATGAATTTACAATAGGCCTAGAGAGCATATCAACTACCTTATTGTATATTCCATTTTTATACCTGATAACCAAATGAGATTTTTGTAGAAATCCCATCCATCTAAAATGTCTTGATTTCTGCAAATTTGACTGTGATTGTAAGTACTGCAATGGCTGATGGTTGGTATGGATAATTGTCTCTTTCCCCATCAAATAGTGCTTCCATTTCTTTACACTTTGTACCAATGCATATAAATATTTTTCATAGGTGGGATAGTTAGTCATAGCTCCATTAAAAATTTCAGAGTGAAACGAAATAGGCTTACCATGCTGCATGAGAACTACTCCCATAGCATAATCACTTGCATCTGTTTGGATCTCAAATGGCTGTCTAAGATCTGGAAGAGCCAATACTGGTGTTGAACTTATCTTTTACTTTAAAGCATCAAATTATTTTTGTTGCATATCTCCCCAATGGAAGACTTTCTTAACACTTGTCAATGCATGTAATGGAGCTGCAATGGAAGAAAAATTAGAAATGAATTTCCTCCAATACAGTGTTTCCCCAAGAAAGCTTCTTACCTCTGTAACTATATTGGGCTTGGGCCAATTCAGAATGACCTTTACTTTGGAAGGGTCGGTCTTCAACTCACCTCCTCCAACAATGTGTCCCAAATACAGTAAAGAAGTATTTCCAAACTCGCACTTCGGCATCTTTAAAAATAATTTCTCTTTTCTCAAAACATCAAGTACCTTGTTCACATTCATGACATGTTCTTCTCTTGATTTTTTGAATATAAGTATGTCATCTAAGTACATCATTCATGACACTCATGAAAGCAGCTGTGGCATTTGTTAGACCAAATGGCATAACTAACCACTCAAACAATCCTTGTCTAGTTTTGAAAGCAGTTTTCCAAATTTCCTCTTTAGCTATTCTAACTTGATGATAACCACTTCGAAAGTATAACTTAGTGAAATATCTTTCATACTTTAAAATATCTATAAAATAATCAATGTGTGGGAGTGGGTAGCGATTCTTTATCATGATTTTATTCAGTGCACAGAAATCAATGCACATGCGCCAAGTCCCGTCTTATTTGGTACCAAAACAATTGGTGAACCACATGGAGAAGTAGATGGGCATATGATACATTTGTTCAGAAATTCTTGAATTTTCTTCTTGATTTCCAAACTCTCCATAATTTACATGCGATACATACCAATGTTTGGAAGTGGAACATCCTGCCAAAACTGAATCTCATGCTGAATTCCCCTCTTGGGAGGTAACCCACTTGGTTCTTGGAACATCTTTTCATGATGACTAACCACATCAAACAAATCAGATTTTAATTTTTCATCACATCCTTCAAAAGATTCATAGTCAACATCATCCTTTTTATTGATCATGAGAAGAAAAAATTTTTTACTTGCATTAACTAGCCTCTTCATTTGCCCTGCACTAACTAAATAAATATTCAATTTCTTGCAATGAGCTCTCACAATATACTCCACCCCATCCTTAAGAAAATGATATTTGTTCTCATGACGATAAAACACCGCTTTCCTATCATACAAATATAGACTTCCCAAGATAATCCCGGAAATTTCAAGTGGAACCACATCTAAGTCAACTTCATCAAAAAAGTTTGCAGTAATAGCAAATTGAAATATGCATTTCCTTGTAAACTATAAATTGGAATTCTTAACTATCCAACCCAAAGGGTATGGTTTATGATGTGGTATGATTTCAAGGTTAAGATTTTTGACTAATTCTTCTGAAATTAGGTTTTCTTGTGACCCACTATCAAACAATGCATCAATATTTGTATGATTTGAAATCACTCTAACATGGAACAATTATATCCTTGTGTCTTCATTTGGAGTGTTGTAGTGACTATTTGAGGAACTAGTACTTTCTATGGCTTCCTTTCCTTTGTTAACCATGGCTACAATCTTGGTCTCATCTCCTGAATCGGATCCAAGATCTTGTTGTGTGGTGGAAGTCATCTTTTGTTTCCCTTGTTATTTGGTTTCTTTGGCCTTAGATCAGGATGTATTTTCCAATAGTGGGCTTCATCATGCCCCTCTTTGGAACAATGTTTGCATGTAGTTTTCACCCCTTCTTTCTTGATTCTTGAATTCTTCTTTCCCTTCCATTTTCCTCCCTTCTCTTTTCCCTTACCCTTGAATGACTTCTTCTCACTATCCTCTTCCTGAATGTTCTTTCCCCTTGCTTCAAGATGCATGGCTTGCACACAAACTTCATCTAAATTGTTTGGGTTAAACATAAGGATAGTATGTGTTAGGGTCCCGTGATTTAGCAGATTGGTAGACCAAATTCATAGGGTAACATAAGAGTAGTCTTTGGAGTCCTATGACCTAGCCTTCTTGGACTCAGAGAGGGTTCTCTCTATTTTATGCAAAGGATGTGAACGTTTTGCTTCTAGGGTTTGATTTTAGGCTAGTTGTTAAGTCTAGGGTTTGTTGTTTGTTTGGTTGGGTAAGATGGTCAAGTAGAATAGGTGGAGTGAGAGGTCTTCAAATCATTGGGCTATGGATTCAATGAAATTCATGGATATCTCAACAATGAAACAATATGCATAATAGGGAAAATCTACCATGGTCAAATGGATCTATAAGGCATGTGCGAAGTGAAATGAAAAATAAGTTTGTGAACATAGTAGGTGTATAAGGGTAGTAAAGAATCCTTAAAAAAATACTTTTAAACCAAATAGTCTCAAATACAGATTAAAATGAAGAATTAATCAATATACAGGGCAAACCAGTAACTCTTCGATTCAACTTAGGCAAATAAGAATTCAAGACAAACATTCCAATGAAATATAGAAGGCGAGAAACTCATTTAACTTCTAGTGATTTCACCTTCAAGGTTTAGAAAACATTCAAGATAACAAATAACTTTAATCAATGAATAGGGAATGCCTAAACATCAATGATAAAGCTACAAAGAACTTTAAGGCAACTTCTTAAGCATGGACAAAGGGCATGATCAAAACATGGCCTTTTTGGCTAAAACCTAACAAGTAATACTTCAAAGAGAGATTCCAAAACAAAGTTTAAATAACATCAAATAGGTAGGGCTAACCATAAAAAATATTTGAAAACTACTATATTAAACCATTCATGGAATGAAAAAGCATAGGTACATCTGAGGAGCAGCTACGAATTCCTTAAACAAACCCAGCAGAGGAAAACATCAAGGCAATAGACAATAGGAAGGACTAATGTGTCTCCAACAACATTTCTTAGCCTATACTCTTTTGTTCTACTAAAACATAGAAGGATGGAAACATAATGAAAACATGAGAAAAAAATAACATGAAAGAGAAAGAATTCACCATAACCAAGCTCAGGGATACTACAAGCTATCCTCCTTCATCATCAATCAAAGAAATCCATTCAAAAACTCCACAAGACCAATTTCTTCTTCAAACTCAAGAAAACCATATATTGCTCTCAAAAATCATCAAATGCCAACATTTACAATGAAGCCCTCATTCTCTATTTATCTTAGCAAGAGAGGGAGAAAACCCTAGATAGGGTTGGAAAATGTCAAAATCACTCATAAATGGCATAAATGCCCAAGAGACCATGCCAGGCCCAAGGCACAAAATATCCTATGAAATAAATTCCAAAATAACTCCTTGCACCTAATTCTAGAGTGATTTGCCTTAAAAAAAAACTAAAATCTGATTTTTCAATAAATGAGTGTGTTTTGATGACTTTTGGCCCAAAACACACAATGTTGTCCATAAGCGCAGTGCCACTTTAGGTAGAACATTGGTCTTGTTGCAGCCAAGTTTTGGGGGTCTTCCTGATGTCGGATTTTGCTCCATGATGGCTCGTTGGAAAGCTTACTGAGTCCTATTTCCATATGTGCCTTTTTTTTCTGATTGAGTACCTGTAACCTATTCAAAAATTCAAATCCCCAAGACTTCTCTCACTGCAACGCCAGGCCTAAAAAGGAGGCAGAATGGTGAAAAATGAGGTGTTTTTTGACCTTTTGAGGGGTCAAAAATGCTCCAATTGCTCTGAAATGTGGTGATCATAGTGTGCGGGTCATGAGGAAACCAAAAATGTAGATTTTTCCCTTTTTTGATGCCTGAGGTAAAAGCATAGCGCTAGTGGCGATGCGCTTATAGGCCTTCAAATTCTCAAAAAACAAAAACTTGTCCAAATTCCTTCAAAATTGGTGGAGGTCTTATTCAAGGGGTTTGAGAGACCTGTAGGGAAATTGATGCCAAAATTCCAAGTCTAGCTTGGTCTTCTCCTCCTTTTAGTGCTTAACTTTCAATCAGGGCTTCTTTGAGTTTGGCATAAGCAAGTTTGTTTTTCATTGCATAGTGCTTGGTCATCTTTTTCTGGAGAGCAAGGCCCCTTTTTATCTTCTTAAAATACTCATGTTCCTTCTTATAACAATGAATGATATGCTGTGCCATGGAAAAATCTCTCTCCAGCTCCCCAAATTGTGCATCTTTTCTTTGGAGCAGTATTCTAGTGGCCATCTCCTCAACTTCATTATCATTTTCAAGGTCAATGAATTGGGGCTTTTGTTTAGTTTTCCTGCCTCTCTTACCTTTCTCACATTTCTTCACTTTTTGTTTTCCTTTGTCAACCTTTTGAGCTGGGGAAGATGGCATGGTCTCTTGCCTCTTGGAGGCAGCAAACACTAGCCTTGGCCCTCTCTGGTATGTGCTTGCAAGAGGTGTGATGGTGATTTTGTTGGTCTCTTTGTCATGGATGTGATCATCATTTAGACTATGAGCCTCTTCCCATTTTTCACTATCATCATGACTAGGGTTATGTTGTGAAACCAGCTCCAAAAATAGAAGAAAAGAGATATCAACGCCTTAGAAATAATCCACTTCGAGGGGGAAACCTCCAATACATTACATGAATGAACAATTCTTGGATGATACAAATTACAAAACCTCCTTTCTATATATAGGAGTCCATGGGGCCATAATGTAATCCTAGTGGGCCACAATGTAATCCTAGCCGACCTAACAATCATAATTTAAGGGCACAATAATAACAAAATGGGGGTTACAAGGGTACAATAATAACAATAAGGGGTTTACACTAACAATAATAAGGGACTATACTAGTGATATAGGGACCTAACATGCCCCTCTCCTTCAAAAAAAAGTGTTGTCCTCAACGCTTGAGTAGCTCCGGGTGCTTCTGTATAAAATTCTCATCCTCCCATGTAGAATCTTCAGTGGGTAAGTTCTTCCACTTGATGAGATACTCTGAAATTGATCGATTCCGTAGCTGTCGAGTTCTTATTTCCGTGACCGCTTCAGGTTCCAATATGATTTTTCCTTCCTCATCAAGTTCTGGCCATATTGTTTGAACTGGAAGATTGTCACATATAACCTTCTTTAAGCATGAAACATGGAAAATTGGATGCACTTGTGAAGAAGCAGGAAGCTCCAATTTGTATGCCATAGTACCAATCTTTTGCAACACCTTGTAAGGACCATAGTACTTTGGCGACAATTTATTATCCTTCTTAGCTTGCTTGAGGGACATTTGTTTGTATGGTTGTAGCCGTAAAAATACCCAATCTCCTACATCAAAACTTCTCTCGCTGCGATGTTGATCTTCCTATTGTTTCATTCGATTTTGTGCCAAATTAAAGTTATCCTTTAAGAGTTGGAGAACTTCTTGCTGATGCTCGATGTGATCTTCCACCGCTTGAACCTTAGAATTTTCTCTTAAAGATGATGTGATGGATGGTGGATGATATCCATAAAGTGCCATAAATGGGGTCATTTTTGCTGCAGTATGGAAGGAAGTGTTATACCACCATTCAACGAGAGGTAACCACTTGACCCATTGTGTTTGTTTATCAGATACAAAACAACGAAGATATCCTTCAAAAAATTTATTTACTATCTCAGTTTGACCATCAGATTGAGGATGATAAGATGAGCTATGAGCTAATTGAGTACCCAAACAAGAAAATAACTCTGTCCAAAAATTTCCAGTAAAAATGGGATCTCTGTCGCTCACAATAATCCTTGGGTTTCCATGTAGCTTTTGAATTGTGTCCCTAAATGTAGTAGCAACTATACTTGATTTAAATGGATGCGATAATGCACAAAAGTGTGCATACTTGGTAAGTCTATCAACTACCACCATGATGACACTCTTTCCTTCGGACTTAGGTAAACCTGTGATAAAATCCATTGAAATCTTCTCCCAACGTTGACTTGGAATGGATAAAGGTTGTAGAAGTCCTGGGGTCTTAATTGTTTCCACTTTATTCTACTGGCAAACCAAACATTCCGCCACAAACTTTTGAATATCAGATTTAAGGCCATCCCAAAAAAATTATTTCTTTACCCTGTGGTAAGTTTTTAAAAATCCTGAGTGTCCTCCTAAAGGAGAAGTGTGCAATTCCAGAAGAATATTTTGTTTTAGTTGGGAATTCTTACAAAGATATAAGCGATCTTTGTACTATACGGAATCATTTTTCCAACTAAATGTATCAGATGTACTAGGATCTTGCTGCAACTTTTGAATGAGTGTCCATACATCTTTGTCCTTCTTCCATTCATCTCTCGCTTCAGTTATCCAATCTGGTTGGATAATAGAAATGGCACAAAGCAATGCTTCCACCTCTTCATTCTTTCTTGAGAGTGCATCTGCAACAACATTAAGCTTTCCTTTTTTGCAGATTATTTCAAAGTCATAACCCAACATCTTTGTGACCCATTTTTGCTACTCTTCTGATGATAGTCTTTGTTCCAAAAAGTGTTTAAGACTATCATGATCAGTTTTTACCTTGAAGTGTCTTCCCATTAGGTAATTTCGCCATTTCTTTAGTGCATGCAGTATTGCTAACATTTCCTTCTCATAAATAGGTTTCTGTAAATACTTTCCCTTGATTGGACGACTTTCAAAAGCAATGGGTCTTCCTTCCTGCATTAAAACTGCACCAATTCCATTTCCTGAGGCATCACATTCCACAATAAAGGCTTTTGTGAAGTCTGGTGTAGCTAAGACCGGTGCTAGGCACATTGCCTCTTTAAGACGTTCAAAGGCCTTAGTTGCTTCAGGAGTCCATGAAAATGCATCTTTCTTCATTAATGTTGTTAGAGGTGCTGCTATTCTCCCATAATTCTTAACAAACTTGCGATAATACCTTGTTAACCCGAGAAATCCTCGCAACTGCTTTATGGTTGTGGGGACTTTCCATTCCTCAATGGCTTTAATTTTGTTAGGGTCTACTTTAACACCCTCGTGAGATACAATATGACCCAGATATTCCACCTCTTGTACTCCAAAGAAAAATTTGTATTTTTTTGCATATAATTGTTTCTCCCGCAATAGTTTGAGCACCCTGTCAACATGTTCAACATGATCCTTCCAAGACCTGCTATAGATTAGTATATCATCAAAAAATACCAGCACAAATTTTCTAAGGAAGGGCTTGAAAATGGAATTCATCAACCCTTGAAATGTAGAAGGTGCATTGGTAAGGCCAAAAGGCATGACCAAAAATTCATAATGACCCTCATGAGTTCAAAATGTTTTTTTTGGAATATCTTCAGTCTTCATTCTAATTTGATGATATCCTGAACGAAGATCCAACTTGGTAAAATAAATTGCTCCATGTAATTCATCCAATAATTCATCAATCACAGGAATGGGAAATTTATCTTTAATGGTGAGCTTATTGAGCTCCCTATAATCCGGACACATTCGCCATCATCCATCCTTCTTGTGTACCAATACTACAGGAGCAGAGAAAGAACTTTGACTAGGTTGAATTATACCCGCCTCTAACATTTCTGCAATCATACGTTCAATTTCACTCTTTTGGAAATAAGGATATCTATAAGGCCTGATGTTTGGAGGAACACTTCCTGGAATCAAATGAATAGCATGATCATGATCACGAATAGGTGGGAGTCCTTTGGGAGTTCCAAACACCTTGGAATGATTGTCCAAGACTTGTTGGAGATCTGCAGAAATAGATGATTTTGATGTTGGAACTTCTAGTGAGCATAATTGTGCAATTACGCCTCGTTGTTATTTCTTTAGAAGATTTTTCATGACATTAGAGCTTATTATCCTTCCTGGCTTCCCTTCAATACCCCGTAATTCGACTTCCTTTCCTTCTGAAAAAAATTTCAAGAAAAGTTCTTGAAAATTAAAAGCTACCATCTCCAAAGATTGTAACCATTGTACTCCTAGTACAACATCAGCACCTCCCATAGGAATGGAAAGCATTGGACTAGTCAATACATATTCCCCCATGGTTAGCTTGATATTATGGCATTTTACAGAGAAATTTATAGTTCCTCCATTTGCAACCATCACTTGACATTCTGGTGCTGGGTATAGGAAACAATTTAATTCCTTGGCTACCTTACAATGAATAAATTATGGGTGCTACCTGAATCAATCAACACTATTACCTTTTTCTTCTTGATTTGTCCTTGTATCTTGAGAGTTTGAGGAGTGGTAATTCCTGCCAGTGCATTACACGATATGGTCGGATTCATTTCTTCCTCTTCTAGGTTTGGTTCCTGGTGTATATCCTCTTCTTGTTCATTTTCTTCTTCCTCTTCACAATCTATGTAAAATAATTTCTTCTCAGCACACTTATGACCTTTAGTGTATTTGCTATCTCAACTGTAGCAAAGCCCTTTTGCTCTTTTTTCTTCCAATTGTTGTGGTGTCAATCTTGTAGGTTGTGGAAATCTAGGCGTAGCAACATTTCCTTCTTTATAGAATTGAGTGGTAGGCTTCCTTGTCGCCATAATTTTACATTCAACTTTTCTTGCCAACCTGAATGCCTTCTCCAATGAATCAGGTTCCAAAACGCGAACTTCATGTTGGATGTTATCATTTAAAGTACCTATGAAGAGATCAATCCTGTGTTCCTCTGGAATATCAGTTACCCTTATATTCAATTTTTGGAAGTCCTCAATGTGCTCCCCACTAAACCCTTTTGTTTGAGATTTATCAATTGGCTAAAGAAGGTGTTGCTCTTTGTATCCTCATAATGTGCTATCATTTCCTCCGTAAAAATTGACCAAGTGACAATTTTTTTACGGTAGCAAAGCCATCGATACCATACAAATGTATTTTTTTCTAAATGTAAAGTTGCAATGCGTACCTTTTGTGTGTTTTGCACATTATTGAGATCAAAATATTGTTCCATCTGTAGTATCCATGTTACAGGATCCTTTTTATCAAACTTCCTCATATCCATTTTTGGAATATGGTGGTTCTTCCCTCCAACATTAGAGTTTATGAAATCACGATTAACATTTATTTTGTTCTCATCATGAGCTTCCTCTACTATCTTTTCACCATTAGGAACATTTCTTGTATCAACTTTGTCAAACCTTCCATGTATGCCTTTAGATCATTCTTCATGTTTTCCATTTTAGCTTCCATGTCATCCATATTAGATTCCATGCTAGCTTCCATGCCATCCATCTTAGCTTCCATGCCATTCTTCAAACCATCCATCTTAGATTCCACGCCTTTCTTCAAACCATCCATCTTAGTTTCCACACCTTTCTTCAAAACTTCCATGTCATTTTTTATTGCTCTTTGCGAGAGCGAAATTTGTTGCACTTGCTCTTGTAATTTTGATATGTCATGTTGTCATTCTTCGTCTTCATGAGTCATAGTAGAGCCTTCTAAAGGATTAATGGGTGTTGAATTATTTTTAGGGGCCATTTTAGAATACAATACTAATATCTATTCTACAATGTGCCCTTGGAATCAATTCAACTTGATTCTTCAAACAAGACTTATGCAATTCGGAAAACAAAATACACACCTTTTACTTGCTTCTGAGGAGCTTTAAATTGAAATTGACTTATCTCTATACTTGCAGGTTCTCAATGTATGAAATTCGGCCTTGTAGTAGTCCTTTGAAGCTTCTTTCAAATGCCATAGGTCTAACTTGATTTGGACTCTTCAAGGCAAAGCTATGTCCAATCTCCCAAAATGACCTAATTATGGACTAGTTCAGTAGAGCGAAATTGTACGACTTTCCACATGTCACTGTTTTCTCCTTTGGCTCTGAAATTTATAGATAGGAAACTACAATCCATGTACTTCCAATCACTTTTTACAGAATTCCAATTCGATACTCAGAGAGAGAGTTATGAATATTTTCCCACGATCACCTCTTTGAGATGAAATTCGAGAGCTTGAAAAAGCCCTAAATTCCACAGATCATATCTCCAAAAATATTGCAAACCAAGCTCTGAAATTTTGTGATGATGTTCCTCCATATTTCAAATTCATGCTCTAAATATTTCAGCTTTTGAGCCTTTGTAGAAAAAAGGTTATAGTGAAAATTCCGTGATGACCTTTTAAAGTGAAATTCGGGAGCCTGCAAAAAGCCCTAACTTCCACAGATAATATCTCCAAAAATATTGCGAACCAAGCTCTAAAATTTTGTGAAGATTTTCCTTAGGATTGCTGCTTCGCACTCTAAAATTTCAGCTTCTGAACCTTCATAGAAAAATAGTTATAACGAAAAGGAAATGATGACCTTTTTGGAGCAGTGAAACCATAGAATCCAAAGCTCTGATACCAAATGTTGTGAAACCAACTCCAAAAATAGAAGAAAAGAGATATCAACGCCTTAGAAATAAGCCACTTCGAGGGGGAAACCTCCAATATATTACATGAATGAACAGTTCTTGGATGATACAAATTACAAAACCTCCTTTCTATATATAGGAGTCCATGGGGCCACAATGTAATCCTAGCCGACCTAACAATAATAATTTAAGGGCACAATAATAAAAATACAGGGGTTACAGGGGTACAATAATAAAAATAAGGGGGTTACAATAACAACAATAAGGGACTATACTAGTAATATAGGGACCTAACAGGTTACCTTCATCTTCATCTTCTCCACTGTCATCATTGTCATAATCATTGAAGAGTTGATTGTTGTCATGACTGTCATGACTATTGTCTTTTTTATTGTTCTTCTCATCACTGAGGTTGGCTTCATTTTGGTCACTGTTGCCTTCAATTTCTTAATCTTCCTTACTATCATCCTCTTTGCCATTTTCATCTTCTTTTATGTCTTCATTATCTGTCTCTGTATCCTCTGTTTTTTTGTTGATCTCCTCTTCGTCAATGCTCATTTCATTTCCACTTTCAACCTCATTTTTTTAATCATCCTCTTCCATTTTGTCACTGTTTTTCTCACTGTCATGTTCACTGTTTTCATCTTCATCACTGTCCTATTCACTATCACTTTCCTCATCATTATCTATTTCTTCTTCCTCTTCATTAGTTTCTTCCTCTTCCTTATCATTTTCCTCTTCTTCATTTGATGCATCAAGAGAAGGAGAGGAGGGGAGGTTTTCTTGAGGTGAGGGCACTTGTGTGGATGATGAGGGAAAGCTAGGTTGATGATGGAGTTGTGGGCTTGTGAAGACTTCATGTACTATGAATACCTCCCAAGGTATACCATGTTGTTCCAACTGATGTAATACCACCATCTTGATCAAGGAATGGTGAAATACACTTTGTATTTTTTGGGAAGGATTCCTTCTCCAGACAACAGAAGACATTTTGTCCATACTTCTATAGAGGTAGTAGGGCAAGTTGAGCATTTTGACCCTTGTGAAATGAATGAGGATTCTAACATGGTAAGAGTAAATCCTAGAGTATCTACCCTCACAGGTAAAGTACTTCATAATGACTTTCAGCAAGGGTACAAATCTGTGTTTTAGGTGTGAGAAAGGAAAAATATACTTGCAACCCATTTTGTACCTAGTTTTGACCAATGGATCATAATATTTCTTGTCCAATTTGGCTTTCTTAAACCACTTTTCACCAACAACATGCATACTAGTAGAATTAGAGATGGCATCTGCTAATAATTCAAAGTCCACTCCTGCAAGGCTTGATTGTTTGTTGTGCAGGTTAAGAATGAAAAGCCTTGTAAGCTCTAGGTGGCTTTGCACTTGCTTGACTCTCTCACAAAATATGAACCATCCTACATTCTGAAAACATGAGAGGATCATGGGAGATGAGGTGATATCCACTGTGCTCTGTGGTTCAAATCTGTTTACTTTCCCTCCTTTGTGGTTTGGCCTCATAGGCCCTTGGCCTCTGTCATTGCTGCCACTATCTTCTACCCCTGACATGGTGATTAGGGCTGATGGTGGGCAAACTTGGGCAAGAGGAGTAAAATGAAAATGGTGTTGGACAACTCTTTCAAATGAGGGTTATGGAGGTTAGGTTTATTATTGAGTTGCTTGAATTTGAAAGAGGGCTTATTTTGACATGATTTGTGACTGTCTCATTTTACTCCACTTTCAAATGGAAAATACTAGCTTGGAGGTTAAAAACAGAGTTTATTTTTCATCAATATCTAGGGCTTGCACAACTAGGGTATAATCATTCCTTAGCCACCAAATTGACTAAAAACACTTGGGAGGAGGAGAAAATAGGGCACCTACCAGTTTCACTTGCTTGCAGGCCTTTGAATGAAAATTTGATGATGACCTTGAGCCTTTGGGAAATTTTTTTGCAAGTGTGAAGGACCTCTGCATTAGCGCAGGGCCCTCCCCGAATAGTCAGGTCGGCCTGTGGGCGAAGCGCTTGCAAGTCATGCCTCTTCCTGATCATAGCATCAGCGTTCAAAATCGGGTGTCGAGTATTGGGTGTGTCAGGCTCTTCTAAGCGTAGTGCCACTCGATTCACGCAACACCAACCCTTATTTGTGTAATGCCAAGTTATTTTGAATGGAAAAAAATGTGATTAGCACAATGCCAGGGCCTGTGAGCGCAGCAGCATCCTATTCACGCAGCGCCAAGGAACTTTTTCTTAGAAACAGTAACAAACCCTAAATATTCTCCTGAAGATTTTCTCTTTTTGAAAAATGACAAGTGAACTAAAAATGACAATTGATGTGCCTTTATACCTTTGAAAAAATAAATCAAATGTAGAAAACCCCAACTTTGCTAAGTTTGTTTTTGTCACTTTATGAATTTTGTTGATCTCCTGTGACCCTTTTGCAGTTGATTTGCAATTTTTTAAAGTGATTTTTCTTCTTTTGTTGAGGGTGTGCTAAAGAGATGAAGAGGTATCCTTTAACTTTTGGAGTGTTGGTACTGTTAAACCTCTCCTTGTTTTCACTAGGAAACTGTAAAAACCTGTTTTTATCCCCTTTTGAAATGTGTGAGTGTTAGTGACCTAAAAACATGCTCTTCTTACCCTTTCACTGATTTTGACAGTGATATATCCATTTTGACAAAGACTCCAAATTATTTCTGCTATGATTTCCCTTGGCCACTTCTGATTTTTGCAGGTGCTTATGACACATTTATTTTTGGTCTCCTTTGTCATTCTTGGAGTTTGATAGTCTTAGTTACTCAGCAGCAAATTCTTGATCAGCTTGATTTTCCATTTTGACAATTAACCTTATGTTTTTTTTTCTTTTGAAAATTTTGAGGGCAGTTGACTGTACTTGAAGTGTTGATCTCCTTCACACTGATACTCTCTACATTTTCTCCTTTTGATGTAGTGAAGCACTGTTGCCTTAGAAAACCCTAGGAATCACCTTGTAATATCTTCTTTAACTGTTTGTTGCCATGATGGAGGCCTATCATCCTCATTTCACCTGCTTTGCCCATCCTTCCAAAACTTTAGGTTTTAGGGTTGTTAGAGAAAAATAATTAGTTTTGTCTTCTAAGTTCTCTATAGCCCTTTCAAGTTCATCCATTTCTGTTCAATTCACCTCACCTTTTTCCCTTCTTCATTTATAACTTCTAAAAATCTTCAATTTGTACTTGGTTGTGTTGATGTGCCTTTGTGGTCTTTTGCATTGGCTTCTTGCTTGTCAACACTGTTTTAGCCAATTAGTCCTAAAAACCCTGATTCTCTTTAAACATTGGCCTGCTTCCTTTTCTTTGCTATAGATGTTCTTTAGTGAGGAGATGGCCTCTTACTTTACCCACTTTTCTTCTAATAGTTATCTCGATCATTCTTGTAGAAATTTTTAAAATGCATAGTGATATCTTTAAAGAATGATGTCTTGACCAAGATGCCTTTTTTGAGGGATTTTTGATCTATTTTGGACAATAAAGTGCTGACCCTCTTTTCCATTTGATTTAATCTTCTTGGCACATGTAAAGTAGTGATTCAGAACACAAAAACAATCCTATAATCTATGAAACCCTAAATGACCTAGTGGGAGGCTCTTTGGGCTTGTCTTTGACAGAAAACTTGACTTGGGGTCTCTAGGTGTAAAACAGAGTTTATGATAAACTTTATGCATTGCATACCCAAAAATACTGATTTTGATTTATCTAAAGAGCCTAGAGAGGTAGCTTGAGACCACCAATGATTGAGGCACTTGGTGAACATGGGAAAAGGTTAGGCCACTTAGCAATCTAAGGTGGAAGTGGGAAGGTTATAAGTAGGCAGAAAAGAGTACTAAGGTCATGAGTGTAAAAATGGGACAAACATGAGTGGCATGAGCCCATGATGGGTCTCCTGAGAGTGATAGGTTGACCATGACTTGATAGAGTAGTGAAATAGTGAAAACTTTATCCTAAGGATAATGAAAGAAGTGAGATTTCTAGAACTCACAATATTCATGAATTTTGTTTCTATAAATCTAGGATAAGCATTTAGTCATCTACAAAAAGGAAAAATATTTATGACTAATAGTCACTCCACTTGGGGAGGGCAGCTCCTTTTCAGGAGGTGTCCAGAATTTCAGATCTCTGGTTTTATGAAGACCAGTGCCTCATCCATTGGGCATATTTTTATTTCTTTTTATTTGTTGATGCTTCTTTAAAGTTGTGACCTCAATAATATGAAAAAAATGATTATCTCAACTTCATCTCTACCTACCCAACCAACTTTCCTAACATTTTTTCTTCCTTGGGTGCACTTGAACTGGAAAACCATTGACATTCTTTTCTTTTGAAAACAAAAAAAACTATCTACTTCTACTCTTATCACTTTCAAGAGTTCAGATTATGCTAGTGAACTATTTTATTCTCTACCTAGACTATTTGATTGTCAATATTGAGTTATTTGACAGACTCCATTCTCTAAGCTATTGAAATGAAATTGAAAACACGGTTTAAATCAAGATTAGGCAATCTGATTTACCATGGGTTGTGGCATTATGACAAGCTGCACACAAACATTATTTTTGTACAAACAAAAATAGAAATATGAGAGCTATGATCTATCATTTGTTAAGCCTCCCATATTTCTCTTTGGTTCACATTTGAGCATAAAGAACTAGTATTTTTTCCTCCTAATCTATCCCTACTGACAAGTCAAGTTTATATATTTTGACAAGTTCTCTTTCACTAACCTATCAACACAAATTTAAAACATGTTCAACCATGATTAGGCTAGATGACTGAACAAGGCCTTCTTTTTGAACAATTAGTGGCATCTAGGCTTGCACACTTTCAGTACTACTATTTTTTGGGTATGGGGTTGTACCTCTTTTTTCCATCTGCCCTCTTTTTCTTCTTTTCTCTGTTTTTGTTTTTTCATTTTGGATCAGCATTCTAAGATTAAAAACTAGAAATATGTTCATAGTGCTGAGATTATTTGCATTCCTATCTACCCTAATCTAAATTATACAATATATACATTCATTTGGTGAACTCCATTTTCCAATATAATCAGTCAAGTAGATGATTCCATGAGTGATTTTGTTTCAGTTCCTTAAGTGTGGTGAAAAAATCAAAAGGCCACTCCCACCTTACTAGTGTTTGAACAGTAGAGCCTAACATGTTCTTGAAATTCTGCATCAAAATGCTCTTGACATGTTTTACTCCCTCTTCAAATGTCTCTAAAAAATCAGCAAAGGGATCTTGAAACAATACCTGAATGTGAAGATTTGGAAAATAAGCCATATCTAGGACTACTTCTTCTTCCACTTGGTTAAGCTTGAGATTATTTTGGGAAATAAACTCCACCTCTTCCTAATGATCATCAGAACTGGCAGCCTCATCATAAATTGTAATGTTGTCTTCCAGCAAACCTAATTCTTCATGAGGCAAGGTTGCAGCATATAAATCAACAGGAGAGTAAACAGAAACAGTCTCTTTATATGAAATATTAGAAGTTTGATGTATGCCTATACCTTGATTGATTTCTTCTTCAGTTAGAGGAGGAATAATTTTCCTTTTTCCTTGGATAAAACCACAATTTTTCTCTTTCTCTTGTGAAGGTTGGTCATAGGGTTAAATGTATTCTTTGTTGTTAAAATCAATACCCAAATATTTATGACTTCTGATTGTATTAAATTTGTCTTTGATGAACTGAAATGAAGCATAAAAAAGAGGTAAAGACCCTTCCAAACTTTCTGCACTTTCTTCTTAACTGTCATAGCTAAGCGGTATTTGTTGATCACTATTTTTGAGCTTTGAAAATGACTGTCTTTGTCCCACAAACTGATCATTGATTATTCTGTAGTGTTAGCTTGAGTCTGGAGAACATAATCATCATCATATTGATCATACTTGGGCAGCTTATTCATAGGAAGAATTTCATCCATTATGCATACTAGATTAGCAGATTGTTCCACCATATTAAAAGGAGAGTGTCTATGGCCAACAGCTTCTCCTTTAGCAATCTAAAATTATTCGAAGCACAAGGGTAGAGACTCAAAAGGTGTTGGCTCATCCTCCATTTCTCGTTCTGTAATCCCAGTAGCTACACCAAGATGTCTTAAGGGGAGAACTTCTAAATTTGGAAGAGGGTTTGCATTATCCATTTCTTCCCTTATTGATTCTTTAGAGCATTCCACCTTGTTTACATTTGCAATTTTCTTGTAATTCTCTATTAGTAGTGAAGCACAAGATATAGGAAGGTATCTAGTACTTACTTGACAACTTTCAGCATCTTCTTCTTTGTAATCTTGCTCAACATGCATATTTTGATTGTTATTCTTGCCCTGTAATGACTAAGTTTGTTCTTCCCAAGGAAAAGGTGTAGGCTATTTTGAATAAGCAGCACCAACCTTAGCTTTGTACTCTTCCCCTTTCCTGCCAAGTATATGCATCATTTTGTTGATTGTATCTATTAAAATTTCTAGCTTTACCTTTGAAGATATCATTTTCTCTTGATCTGCTTTGTCTTTCTCTATTACTCTTAGCTTTGCCTCCCTGTTTAGTATGTTGGTCTCCACATCAACAGTTATCCTTTGCATTTCCTCCAGGGTCAAAGGATCTCTTTCTCTTATCTAGAAAGCCATCTTTGGGTCAAAAGCATTTGGGTAGTGCAAGAGAGCCCACCCTAGGGGTGGCATTATCTTAGCAGGTATTGCATGGTTACTTTATTGAACCTAACTAAAAGTGTTGTATAGTCTCCCCTATATGTCTTTTCAAATGGTTTTATTCCCTTATGATGATAAAAACATTTCCCATGATTGCCCACCTATCTAAGAAAACTTGAGTGAATTGATGAAAATTGATAATGCTTGCAACTGGAAGATCCTTAAACCAACTCTTAATTTTTCCTTGTAATGATAAGGCAAACATTATAATACACACAACATCTTATCCTACTTCAAATAGGTCAAGCAGATTCTCAATATTTTGAATGTGTTCTTTAGTGGTGACTTTTGAGTTTTCTCCATCAAATCTAGGTAGTTTATTTGCAAGATTTGTTGGGAGGTCCTGGAGGATAGGAGGAAAAATCATAGGCTTGTATCTTTCTGGGACCTTTGTGAGTATAGGTAGTGAAAAAAGAGATTTATGACTGTTTGAGGTTTCAGAAAGAGCTGGAAAATTAGCATGAGGCTCATGTTCCACTAGGTCTTCCACAAGTATATCTAGAGTAGACATAGGTATATCTGGAGTAGGCACAGGTATATAAGTATGTTCATGGTCTGTAATTTGAAGCTCAACATTTTTAGACTTGAGATCTTTCCATTGATCAATATAGACCTCATCAATGTATTCTTGGTCAGGCCTAAAGAAGGATAGAACATGGTTATATATAAAAACAATAATTTCCTGAATCTAAATTAGGCTTGGATACCTTTCTTTCTAGGATGACTGGTCATGTTTTAGGTTATTCCTCCAGTGGAGTATTTAGGTCTATGGAGAGTTGTGGAGTCGCCAGGTGGATGATTTCAACTATTTTAAGGCAGGGTGTTGTCCACCATTAGCAACTAAATACCAATCTAAGGATGTTTGTGGGTTTTCTGAGGTCCTAAGGTATACTTATATTGTCACTGACTCAGAAGGTCCCACCGTGATCGCCAAAATGTTAGTGATGGTGATGAAGTGGTAATGAATAAATGGATACAGAATGTTTTAGCTTGTGAATTACTCAGAAGGTCCCATCGTGATCACCAGAATATTAGTGTGGCAATGAGGTGGCAGATTCACTGGATTTTCTAAGTCTAACTGAGGGTCTAATGAGTCTTAATATGTATTCAGGCAACTATATACTTAGAGGTCCCACCATGATCGCTAGAATGTTAGGGTACCGCAATTTAGCATATTGGTAGACAAAATGCACAAGGTAACATAAGACCAGTCTTTGGAATCCTAGGACCTAGCCTTCCTGGACTCAAAGAGGGCTCTCTCTATTGTATGCAAAGGATGTGAACTTTTTACTTCTAGGGTTTATTTTAGGCTAGTTGTTACGTCTAGGGTTTGTTGTTTATTTGGTTGGGTAAGATGGTCAAGTAGAATAGGTGGAGTGAGAGGTCTTCAAATCATTGGGCTATGGAGTCAATGAAATTCATGGATATCTAAACAATGAAACAAGGTGCATAACAGGGCAAATCTAGCATGGTCAAATGGATCTATAAGGCATGTGTGAATTGAAATGAACAATAAGTTTGTGAACATAGTAGGTGTATAAGGGTAGTAAAGAATCCTTAAACGGATAATTTTAAACTAGATAGTCTCAAATATGGATTATCATGGAGAATTAATCAATAGACAAGGTAAACGAGTAACTCTTTGATTCAACTTAGGAAAATAAGCATTCAAGACAAAGATTCCAATGAAATATAGAAGGAGAGAAACTCATTTAACTTCTAGTGATTTAACCTTCAAGGTTTAGAAAACATTCAAGATAACAAATAACTTTAATCAATGAAAAAGGAACACCTAAACATCAATGATCAAGCTAAAAAGAACTTTAAGGCAACTTCTTAAGCATGGACAAAGGGCATGATCAAAACATGGCCTCTTTGGCTAAAACCTAACAAGTAATACTTCAAAGAGAGATTCCAAAACAGAGTTTAAATAGCATAAAATAGGCATGGCTAACCATAAAACATATTTGAAAACTACTATATTAAACCAGTCATGGAATAAACAAGCATATGTATATCTAAGGAGCAGCTAAGAATTCCTTAAACAAACCCAACAAGGGAAAACATCAAGGCAATAGACAACAGGAAGGATTAAGGTGCCTCCAACAACGTTTCTTAGCCTATACTCTTCTGTTCTACTAAAACATAGAAGAATGGAAACATAATGAAAACATGAGAAAAAAATAGCATGAAAGAGAAACACTTCACCAATAACCAATCTCAGGGATCTTGCAAGCTATCCTTCTTCATCATCAATCAAAGCAATCCATTTAGAAACTCCACAAGACCAATTTCTTCCTCAAACTCAAGAAACCCATATATTTATCTCAAAGCTCATCAAATGCCAGCATTTAAAATGAAGCCCTCATGCTCTATTTATCTTAGAAAGAGAGGGAAAAAACCCTAGATAGGGTTGGAAAATGTCAAAATCACTCATAAGTGTCATAAATGCCCAAGGGACCATGCAAGGCCCAAGGCACAAAATATCCTATGAAATAAATGACAAAATAACTCCTTGCACCTAATTATAGAGTGATTTGCCTTAAAAAACACTAAAATATGATTTTTCAATAAATAAGTGTGTTTTTTTTACTTTGGGCCCAAAACACACAGTCCATAAGCACAGCACCACTTTAGGCAGAAAATTGGTCCTCTTGCAGCCAAGATTTGGGGGTCTTCCCGATGTCATATTTTGCTCCATGATGGCTCGTTAGAAAGCTTGTTGAGTCCTATTTATAGATATTCCTTTGTTTTTAATTGATTACCTATAAGCTGTCTAAAAATTCAAATCCCTAATACTACTCTGAGCGCAGCGCCAGGCCTAAAAAGGAGGAAGAATGGTGAAAAATGAGGTGTTTTTAAAACCTTTTGAGGGGTCAAAAATGCTCCAATTTCTCTGAAATTTGGTGAGAATAGTATACTAGTCATGAGGAATACAAAAATGTATAGTTTTCCCTCTGAGGATGCCTAAGGGAAAATAGTAGCGCCAGTGGCATTGCCTTATAGGCCTTCAAATTCTCAAAAAACAAAAACTTGTCCAAATTCCTTCAAAATTCGTGGAGGTCTTCTTCAAGGGGTTTGAGAGACCTGTAGGGAAACTGATGCCAAAATTCCAAGTCTAGCTTGTTCTTATCCTCCTTTTAGTGCTTGAATTTCAATGAGGGCTTCTTTGAGTTTAGCATAAGCAAGTTTGTTTTTCATTTCATAGTGCTTGGTCATATTTTTCTGGAGAGCAAGGCCCCTTTTTATCTTCTTAAAATACTTGTGTTCATTATTATAATATTGAATGATACGTTCTGCCATGGAAAAATCTCTCTCTAGCTCCCCAATTTGTGCATCTTTTATTTGGAGCAGTGTTCTAGTGGCCATCTCCTCAACTTCATTATCACTGTCAAGGTCAATGAATTGAGGCTTTTGTTTATTTTTCCTGCCTCTCTTACCTTTCTCACCTTTCTTCATTTTTTGTTTGCCCTTGTCAAGCTTTTGAGTTGGGGAATATGGCATGTTCCCTTGCCTCTTAGAGGTAGAAAACACTAGCCTTGGCCCTCTCTGGTATGTGCATGCAAGAGGTGTGATGGTGATTTTTTTGGTCTCTTTGTCATGGTTGTGATCATCATTCAGACTATGAGCCTCTTCCACTTTTTCACTGTCATCATGACTAGGGTTACCTTCATCTTCATCTTCTGCACTGTCGTCATTGTCATAATCACTGAAGGGTTGATTGTTGTCATGACTGCCATGGCATTTTTCATGACTATCATGACTATTTTCTTTTTTGTTGTTCTTCTCATCACTAAGGCTGGCTTCATTTTGGTCACTGCTACCTTCAATTTATGCATCTTCCTTATTGTCATCCTCTTTTTCATTGTCATCTTCTTTCATGTATTAATTATCTATCTTTGTATCCTCTGTTTTATTGATGATCTCCTTTTCATCAATGCTCATTACATTTCCACTTTTAACCTCCTCATTTTTTTCATCATCCTCTTCCATTTTGTCATTGTTTTGCTCACTGTCATGTTCACTGTTTTCATCTTCATCACTATCCTATTCACTGTCACTTTTCTCCTCGCTATTTATTTCTTCTTCCTATTCCTCATCATTTTCCTCTTCTTCATTCTATGCATCAAGAGAGGGAGAGGAGGGGAGGTTTCTTGAGGTGAGGGCACTTGTGTGGATGATGAGGGCAAGCTAGGTTGATGAGGGAGTTGTGGGCTTGTGAAGAATTCATGTGCTATGAATACCTCCCAAGGTATACCCTGTTGTTCCAACTGATGTAATACCATCATCTTGATCAAGGAATGGTGAAATAAAATTTGCATTTGTTGGGAAGGATTCCTTCTACGGACAACAGAAGACATTTTTTCCATACTTCTATAGAGGTAGTAGGGAAAGTTGAGCATTTTGACCCTTGTGAAATGCATGAAGAATCTAACATGGTAAGAGTAAAGCCTAGAGTATCTACCCTCATAGGTAAAGTACTTCATAATGACTTTAATCAAGGGTGAAAATCTGTGTTTTAGGTGTGAGAAAGGAAAAATAGACTTGCAGCCCATTCTATACCTAGTTTTGACAAATGGCTCATAATATTTCTTGTCCAATTTGGCTTTCTTAAACCAATTTTCACCAATAGCAGGAATACCGATAGCATTAGATATGGCATCTGATGATAATTCAAAGTCCACTCTTGCAAGGCTTGATTGTTTGTTGTGCAGGTTAAGAATGAAAATCCTTGTAAGCTCTGGGTAGCCTTGCACTTGCTTGACTCTCTCACAAAATTGGAAGCATCCTACATTCTGAAAACATGAGAGGATCATGGGAGATGAGGTGATATCCACTGTGCTCTGTGGTTCAAATCTGTTTACTTTCCCTCCTTTGTGGTTTGGCCTCTGTCATTGTTGCCACTATCTTCTGCCCCTGACATGGTGATTAGGGCTGATGGTGGGAAAACTTGGGCAAGAGGAGTAAAATGAAAATGGTTTTGGGAATCTCTTGCAAATGAGGGTTATGGAGGTTAGGTATATTATTGATTTTCTTGAATTTGAAAGAGGGATTATTTTGAGATGATTTGTGACTGCCTTAGTTTACTCCTCTTTCAAATGGAAAATACTAGCTTGGAGGTCAAAAATATATTTTATTTTCCATCAATATCTAGGGCTTGCACAACTAGGGTTTAATCATTCCTTAACCACAAAATTGACTAAAAACACTTGGGAGGAGGAGAAAATAGGGCACCTACCAATTTCACTTTCTTGCAAGCCTTTGAATAAAAATTTGATGATGACCTTGAGCCTTTGGGCAAAAATTTTGCAAGTGTGAAAAAACTCTGCATTAGCACAGTGCCCTACCCGAATAGTCAGGTCGACCTATGGGTGCAGTGCCGACAAGTCATGCCTCTGCCTAAGCGTACCACTAGCGTTCAGAACATGGTGTCAGGTCTTGGGTGTGTCGAGCTTGTCTGTGCGTATCACCACCTGATTCGCATAGCGCCAACCCTTAGTCACGCAGCGAAGTAATTTTGAATGGGAAAAAAATACAATTAGCGCAGCGCTAGGGCCTGTGAGCACAGTGCCACCCTATTCGCGCAGCACCAGGTAACCTTTTCTTAGAAATAGTAACAAACCCTGAATCTTCTCTTGAAGGTTTTCTCTTTTTTCAAAATGACAAGTGAACTAAAAATGACAACTGAGGTGCCTTTATACCTTTAAAAAAATAAATCAAATGTAGAAAAGCCCACCTTTGCTAAGTTTGTTTTTGTCACTTTATGATTTTCATTGATCTCTTGTGACTCTTTTGCAGCTGATTTTCAATTTTTTAAAGTGATTTTTATTCTTTTGGTGAGGGTGTGTTGAAGAGATGAAGAGGTCTCCTTTAATTTTGGGAGTGTTGGTACTATTAAACCTCTCCTTGTTTGCACTAGGAAACTGAAAAAACCTGTTTTTATCCCCTTTTGAAATGTCTGAGTGTTAGTGACCTAAAAACATGCTCTTCTTACCCTTTCACTGATTTTGATAGTGATATATCCATTTTGACAAAGACTCCAAATTATGTCTACTATGATTTCCCTTGGCCACTTCTGATTTTTGCATGTTCTTATGGCACATTTGTTTTTGGTCTCCTTTTTCATTCTTGGAGTTTGACAGTCTTAGTTACTCAAAAGAAAACTCCTGATCAACTTGATTTCCATTTTGACAATTAACCTTATGTTTTTTTTCTTTTGAACATTTTGAGGGAAGTTGACTATAATTTAAGGCTTGATCTCTTTTACACTGATACCCTCTGTATTTTCTCCTTTTGATGTAGTGAAGCATTGTTTCCTTAGCAAACCCTAGGAATCACCTTCTGATATCTTCTTTAAAATTTTGTTATCGTGATGGAGGCCTATCATCCTCATTTAACCTGCTTTGCCTATCCTTCCAAAACTTTAGGTTTTAGGGTTGTTAGAGAAAAATAATTAGTGTTGTCTTCTAAGTTCTCTATATCCCTTTCAAGTTCATCCATTTCTGTTCAATTCACCTCACCTTTTTCCCTTCTTCAAAATATTCAATTTGTCCTTGGTTGTGTTGATGTGCATTTGTCCTTGTGGTCTTTTGCATTGGCTTCTTGCTTGCCAGCACATTTTTAGCCAATCAGTCCTAAAAACCTTGATTCTCTTTAAACATAGGTCTGCTTCCTTTTATTTGTTGTAGTTGTTCTTTAGTGAGGAGTTGTCCTCTTACTTTACCCATTTTTCTGATGATAACTATCTCAATCATTCCTACAGAAATGTGTAAGATGCACAATGATATCTTTGCAGAATGTTGTCTTAACCAAGGATGCCTTTCTTAAGGGATTTTTGATCTATTTTGGACAATCAAGTGTTGACCCTCTTTTCCATTTGATTTCATCTTCTTGGTACATGTAAAGTAGTGATTCAGAACACCAAAATGATCCTATAACCTATGAAACCCTAGATGACCTAGTGGGAGGCTCTTTGGGCTTGTCTTTGAATGAAAACTTGACTTGGGTCTTTAGGTGTAAAACAAAGTTTATGATGAAATTTTTGCATTTCAGACCCAAAACTATTGATTTTGATTTATCTAAAGAGCCTAGAGAGGTGGCTTGAGACTACCAATGCTTTAGGCACTTGGTGAACAGGGGAAAAGGTTAGGCCACTTGGCAATCTAAGGTGGAAGTGGGAAGGTTATAAGTAGGCAGAACAAAGTACTGAAGTCATGAGTGTAAAAATGGGAGAAACATGAGTGGCATGAGCCCATGATGGGTCTTCTGAGAGTGATTGGTTGACCATGACTTGATAGAGTAGTGAAATAATGAAAAATTTATCCTAAGGATAATGAAAGTAGTGAGATTTCTAGAACTCACAATATTCATGAATTTTGTTTCTAGAAATCTAGGATAAGCATTTAGTCATCTAGAAAAAGGAAAAAATTACTGATGACTAACAGTATGTTTCAAGTAGGAATGTAAACCCCCAATGTATTTCAAGAGTGTGTCTTTTGAATTCAAGTTTACTCCTAACAACAAAACCCTCTTTCTAAACTCCTGGGTGTACTCTTGAACAGTTTGGCCTTTGGGTTGCCTAAAGTTTTGCTAACTCACTATTGCTTTTTTCATATAGGCTAATGGATAAAACTTTATTTTAATGGAATAAATTAATTCAACCCAAGAAATGGATATCTTACCATGAATTCACATTTCTTCTTGAGTATTTGCCTCCCACCAAACTAGTGCTACTCCTTCTAACCTTAATGAAGCTAACTAGATATTTATGTCATCCTCTTGTAGATTCTGAATTCTACAAGATACTTCCAATTGACAGATCCAATTGTCTAACTTCTCTACATTTACCTCACCATTGTACATGGGAAGTTCAAACTTGATGTCCAACTTGAGTAATAGTTTTTCCTTTTGGGATTTTTGAATGATTGTGGGTGGTTTTTGTGGTGGATGTGGAAGATGAAGATGATGAGGATGAGGATGGTGAATATGGAGGTGGCTTTCTTCCACTACCTTTCGAACTCTTCTCTACATCCTTATTTCCATATGAAGATCCTTCTCCATGTGGAGGCTTAGAACCTTCTCCTACTCTTTCTGCAGTGAATGCATCAAAAATGATTTTAACCATTCTTTGTATGTCTTTAAAGTCTCGATTGACATCCTCTTCTTCTAAATTTCCACGAGTCTCTCCAACTCCTAACATAATGGCTAAGGATTCAAGCTCAACCTCTGATGCTTGTACCTCTTCAATCACTTCGGATTCTTGTGCAATTTGTACCTCTTCAACCTCAACTACTGGAGATAGAACTTGGGGTGCTTCAAGTGCAGCTTTGAGTGGAACTTTTGGTGAATATGATGCTTTCTCAACTCTCTTTCTTCTTGTCGTAATCTTAGGACTAAAAACCAATAGCTTCCCTTCTCCTCTGTGCAACTTCAAACTTGTAAGCATCAAAAAATTTCAACTATTAAAACCCTTCTTGCACAATCTCAAGAAAAGCAAGAAAATAACCTTTAGCAAGATTGTGCTATGATACCAAATTTATTTGAATTTGATTGTTAGTTAATGTTGTGCTAATATCAATTTCAGAATTAACATAAAATTGCTTTGGTTTTCTCCTTATGTAAGGGTTTATACATGTGTTTACCATTGACAATTCATTAAAATTGATGAGATTAAGTGTATTTCATGAACTTAAAAGCATGGAAACTCAATGTTGAACAGAAAAATATAAAAACACAGCAAGCATAAATAACAGAGACAAATACACAAGTTTTTGATGAAGGATTTCACCCCTCCTGGGCTACATCTCCTTGGTCCAACTTCATAGCGTGGGCCTTTGTATTAGCTTCAATTGTTAAAAATTGTTGTTTACAG
Organism: Pinus albicaulis; assembly: GCA_034641835.2. NCBI lineage: Eukaryota > Viridiplantae > Streptophyta > Pinopsida > Pinales > Pinaceae > Pinus > Pinus albicaulis. Next base: position 1,370,909,040 of record CM076579.1, on the reverse strand, counting down.
TCTCCTGTTGCCTCTACAACCTGCTCCAATGGCTCCAAAACATCAAAAACTACCAAGAATGACTCATCCTTAGCCAAAATTGGTTGAAAATTGCCTTAGTTATGGAAAAACCAATTTTTTCTTACTTTTTCTCCACTAATTCTGGAAGTCCGCTAGTTAACTCCACTAAATGTGGAGATTCAGACAAATCTCGAGGGTCCGCCAATTCCGCCGCTAAGATAATCCGTAATTAATTAATTGATAAGTATGAGTTAAGTGGGGTTAAGGTACATTTAGCGCTAACTCACACTTTACCGTTGATTTTGGATTGACATCACATAACCATGGATTAGTGGTAATTAAAATTCGGCTTAATTACATTTTAAGAACTTTAAACTCCCGCCGGATTTCTGTATTAGCTCCAAATCATAACATGTGGACATGTGGGAGGGGGTTGGCTCGCGGGGCTGGCCCCCTCCAGACCCCTAAATCTAGCGCTAATAAAGTTCAAGGAGAATCGGTGTCCCTAATGGTTAAGGAACATGACGGAGTGTGAGGTGGTAATGCGTTGGACTATGGTGTAGGTGGTGGTGGGTTCGACCCCGACCCCGATCATAGAATTTTGTTGAACGAACTTGACACGGACCATAGTTTAATAAATTTGGTTATAATATATGTGTGTTGATATTTATTTTGTGCCCATTTGATATGGTTCCAACCTTTGTTAAAATATATATGTGCCATTTGACCTTGCATAAAAAATTAATATGCCTTCCAACCTTGCCATGGGGGGGGGGAACGTAGCAGCCTCCGAATGCGCCATGTGTCCCTTCCCCATTGGCCTAAAAATTCCACCATAAAAACATAATAATCAACCATAGAATAATTCCAAACTTAGGATTAGGAGAAAAATTCAACTTCCCAAAGCAGCATAGGAGAATCTGGTGATGACACTTGTCATAGTGTCACTGGTTGAAAACTGGAGAATATTCCCTGAAGATTCCTGAGGTGCTAACTGGACTACCAAGTCATCAGTCTGTCACTTTTCTGCACAATTTTTACCTGTACGAGAAAATTAACAACAAACCATAACTTCCTAATACGAACTCGGATTTTGAAGAAATGAGTTGCATTGGAATCCTGGTGACGATCTCTATCCGATCACTCTGGTTTGAAGCATTTCTATGCACTTTCATTTTTTAGCGAAATACTAAGATTTTGATTAATGTACCTTCATTTTCTTCCTTCAATTTGGGGATGCCATTGACCATTTGACCTAGAGATGGAAAAATATTATATTTAAGGTGTCCATACCTTCTATGCCATATTTTGGAAGGACTCACATACAAGTGGACTAGGGCATGAGATACAGATATAAAAAAGTATATATAATGTCCCCTCATGAATCTCAATCATAATAGCATCATCAACACTAGATCCCTTACCCCAAAAAAAAAACCTTTCCATCAACAAAAGAAACTCTATCACCCTTATCCTATATACAACAAATAGAAAGTAAGTTTTTCTTCAAACCTGGAACATATAAAATCTTGTTGAGGTGAATGCTTCCACTAGACTCGAGCTCCAACAAATTAGATCCAATTCCTTTCACTGAATAACTCTTCTTGTCTCAAATTTCAATTGAATGAGAGGAATTTCCTTTAGATAGAGTTTGAATTTGACTCCATTCTCATGTCATAAGTCTAGAGGCACTATTGTCAATAACCCATACATTCTTTTCATTGAAAGTGTCGGATAAAGAAGAGAAAAAACTTCCATCTATGACTTCCTTTGCAAGCTTGGAGATGATATTCAATAGGAAATCCTTGATAGATGTAGCGAGATTTACAAGAACCTTGAAACCCTTCCTTATAATCATTGTCATAGTGCCAACTAATATGTGTTCTTCAATTTCCTCATTGAACCTTTTCTCTGATACCATGTTTGAAAATAAAGAGAACTATGTATTTAGATGATTTTCCTTAACTTGATAATTACGTGTGATTTGTGTTGGCTATTATAGGTCAATTTGGGCACCATTCCCAATGACCTGCTTAACTGGGAATCATCTCCAAGACCAATGATCAAGGGTCCATCACTCCCTATCATTTAAGTTGCTACATGCCCTGTTGTGGTGGATTCGACACACGAGTGTACGAAATCACATGAGCTTAGAGAGTGTGGTCTACTCTCTAAAATATTGGTAACAGGAAGAATGTGGGGGGAGCTCAAAAGCATAAAACTTAAATGAAATAATAGGTTGAAGTATGCTCTGGTTAAAAAACTAAAATTGAAAACACAAAAGAAGCTATATAGAGGGTTCCAAACAATAATAATGCAAACGATGGCTTGATGGCCTCTTCTTATTAAATGTTCGGAATAAAAGGAAATCTTACCCACTTGCCAAAGGGCCCCTAGGCAATGGCTCTAGGTCCCGATGCAAGGATGTTTTCCTTCCAAGTTCTGCCTCTGATGCAGTCTAACTCTCTCTTTGTTGTGGTGGACTAAGATTTTGGCTAGCCAACCATCGAGTCCTCTTTAGCTCCCGCTCCAGGTCACACACAATGCTGGTGTTGCTTGGGAAACTTTGGCTAGCATAACCTTGTGATCACCATTTGTTCATCTCTTGGTGGGTTTATATAGGTGAGCTTCAAATCCTCCTTCCCTCCCTTGGTACATGATGGATGGTGACCCAAGGGAGAGGTGTGATTCCATTGTGTGCTCAAATATTGTTTTTTGTGCTCACATAATGTCTAAGGAGGCACTAGTGGCTGTCCTTAGGCGGCTTTCACATAAGGAGTAACTGTCCTTTGCTTGTTGTGGTCCCAGAAAGTGACTTTTTTCCATTTCCAGGAATGCGCGGTTATCGGGAAAAAGGGCGTGCAGAAGGCACTCTTCTCGAAGGAAAAAGCACGCATCTGAGCATTTATGACTAGTTCAAATATGATTTTCTAAAAACCTTAGAGATTTTAAATACTTCTTGATTCCATAATATATTCCTGTCCTGTAAATCCTTGGGCTAGACATTAATTGATGTCGTCTTCTACTGTACAATTTTTCAGTGTTAACAGTTGCCCCCTAATGTGTGAGGTCTAGGAAGAACTGTATAGCCGAAATACATTATAGTTTCTTTTTTGTATTGTACGGAGAGAGAGAGGCTTGCATGTGCTTTTGGAATCGACAACACCTTGCACCGTTTCTGAGAGAACCATGCCCTAAGGGACCCCCTGCAAGCAGAAAAAATATACAACATATTTACAAAATTTCAACGAGGTGGGAATGTCCCATGCTCATGATACTATGGCTAGTTAAACAAAATTGACAAATACATGTGTTATCTGTGTAACTACTGTGGTAGTGATGATGGTGGTTGTTGATGACGATTGCTGATGCCCTCAGGGGCTTTTTTTCTTTGACGATAGGTGGAATGTGGTACCCATATGCGTAATCTTGGTATGGCATATCATTGCGCAATGTACGCATATGTACTGGCTGGGACCTTCCCATGTAAGCATTGTTGTCAGAGACGCTTATAAAGGCACGGGTCTTCGACAGATCTTGATCAAAGTGTAATGGTTGTAAAGTATGATACCATCGTGACATGAAAGCTTTTGCTATAGCCGAATGTCAAGAGGATTGATGACATCTATGGACAATGATGTCTCCCATAGTGCCACCTGAGGATACCCCTTTGCATGGGGAGGGGTCATCCAATGTACCGCTTCCTTTTTGGAAAAGAGGCGTTGAGGTCGACAAAAAGGAAGCTTTAACCGAACCATGGGTCACCGACCTAAGGGGTCGGGGACCGAGATGTGATGAGTTTAACATAGGCATGTTGGTGAGAGGTGACTAAAAATGGATGATGGGGATTCAGTGGCCTGAGGTCGAAGTATACTTGAGCAGCTTGGTGGCAGTCATAGTTATTTCTGAAGGAAAAATCCCTGGAGTCGATAGGACTTCCAGGGCGGGTGTGAACTGGCTATGATTGTGATGATGGTGCGTGCATGGGGGGTGAAATACTTCGACCAAGGGAAATGGGGGACTGCTGCCATGGGATAAAAGGTGAAATATGAGGGCGAAGTAGCGAAGGGCATCATTTGCAGTCTTTGTACACTTACCAAAAGAGTAAAATAATGGTGTTTGGTTTGTACAAAACATAGAGACAGGTACCCCAAAACATGAAAGAGGGTCGCTCACTAAAGGTGTGAGGGTGGTGTTTTGCTGGGGGTAGCGGTCCCATTGGTTGATCTCATGTGCGGGGTTGATGAAGTGGAAGATGTTGCATATGGGATTATGCTGATGGAGGTATGGCGGGCCAAATGCGATGCACGGAGGTGCACTTTCAATCTTCCCGTACAACCTGGTCGTCTGGGAAGGGGGTTTTGAGTTTGAATGGTAAAACTTGACCTTATGCATGATATATGGATGGGCATGAGGTGCTTCCTGGACTAAAATGGTATAGCCATGGCATCACTTGTGGAGTGATGTATGGTCTACTTTGGATGACGATCGCCATGGAGGGGAGGCTCTACCGACCAACGCAGACGTTTATCATATGCAGGGTGAGGTGACGATAAACGTGGTCGGGTATGAGGACCCTATGGTTTATTTCTAAAGGAGAAATGATGTCAGGATATGCAAACTCTCTGGGACTCCATCATATTGAGGGTAGAATGATACCTGCTCCGGAACTTTCAATGAATGGTGTTGTGAACGGTTTGCAGGTTCTTCCTATAAATAAAACCACCTCAAGTGAAAGCATCTTCTTTTCATCCAATATTATTGAAAGAAATGAACTTTGGAAAGGAATATGGGAGGGTGCATACCTGTCGGCGCTGAAAAAAATATTTTTTCAAGAGTGCAAATGTGTGGCATCGCCTCTGTTTGTTATGGAGTGTTGATCTCAATGCTGCTTTTGGTCTGGTGATCAGATACTCTCAACTCCAGTTTTCCCTTGGGAGTTGTTGCTTAACTCCTAGTTTTGATTTCAGTTTGGATATCCCCCAGAATGATATCAAGGGGGCATTTCCGGTTACTTCCCCCTGTCCAGGATCTCCCTTTTGTTTGCTCCTCGGCTTCTTTTTGCAGCATTTGAAGGATTATCATAATTCTCCTAGTTGTATGGTTATTGATGAGCCTAGGAAGGGTTGTACTTAGATTGACAGGCACATTACGTTGTGCCATTGGTCCATTCTATGCGGATAATGGGGGATATTGGTTCCCTTGTCCCTGGTTGGTATATGAGTGTCGGGGTGAATTTCATGATAGCTATGTTACGATACGTTCTAAGTAGAATCGTATGAGTATCCAGGGTATTGATTACTGCTGCTTAGGTGTCCTTGGGCCAAATACCCAATCGAACCATCTGCAGAATCGACGTGCATGGTGCTACCGCTACCTAGCTGATCTTGGAAAAAATACACGATCAAACTATCTGAAGAATCGATGCGCATGGTACTACTACTACCTAGGTGATCTTGGGTCAAAGACCCGATCAATCTGTTTGCAGAATCTACCTTCCTGATAACTCCTTGAGTGCCATGGGTGCTACCGTTTCCTAGGAGATCATGGGTCAAAGACCTTATAAATCGTCTGCAGTAGACAACACACCTGGTAACTCCTCGAATACAGATTACTGCTACCTAGGTGACCTTGGGCCAAAGACTCGATCAAACTGTTTGCAGTAATTGATGTGCCTGATAACTCAAGAGGATGAGGTGACCAGGTTCCCCTGTTCCTGTTCGGTGTATGGTGGCTTGGGGGGAGGAGGGACAAATGACTACCTTTCTGGTGACTTTCATTCCTCCTGTAGGCACAGGATGGTACGAGGTTCGCCGTTGACAGACTGGGTGGATGGATCCTCTTGATAGGATCACTCGATCTCATGTAAGGCGTCCCTATATAGTGGTACTTCTGGACAATGGTGGGTATAATGCCCATAGGTGTCACAGAGAGCACATGCATGATTGGTACACAGCGGTTTTCTTTTACTTTTGGTGGCAAGTTCCTTTTTATGGGAACGTCGTGTCGAGGTGTCTGTTTCGCAACCAAGGAGTGGTTTTAACTCATCCAACTCCAGGCATATGTGGGTAGGGTGTCCTGTGACATCACATGCAGTGCAGGCTGATGATTCCCTCTACATGGTGGGGGGTCACCACTTTCTTTCATTTCTTGGCAATTTTCTTTATCATGGTCGCCGATTTCGCAGTGGGAATTTCCCTTGTGGGGGTGGTTTTGACTGCTACTTGGGTAGGTTGGGGCTCCTCAGGACCGAGTGGCTTTAACCCAAATGCAGTAACATTAGTAGTTGGCGTTCCTAGAGGAGGAACGAGATACCACACTGGGAACACTAATGATATATTGGGTAATACCAGTGTTGCCAAGACCTGCTGGGAGGTGAAGCCAAGAGGTGGGTAGAGGAAAGGAGTTTGGGAGGCGGCATAGACTAGGGAGGCTTCAGTAGCTGATGCCTCGGTGTTATTACTACTTGAGTCTATGTCCTAACTAACCTCGGTGCTTGATGTGGACATCATGCATACCGGGGCCCCTGTGGCATTGGGCGATAGCTTAGGGATAATAGGAGGATATCCTAGGAATGGCCCTAGGACAGACGACGGTTTTAATTAGCTAGGGCCATATTCTTGATACCGTAAAAGACCATCTGTGGTTGTATCTACATAGGGTAGCACCATACCTATGTTGGTCAAGGGACGCTTTTCCGTGTGCGTCAGCTGGTCTACTGCGATGCTTCTATCCTCATGGGGGAACATCATGATGCGGAAAACAGAGGATGCTATGGCAGACATGGCATACATGTAACTTCGCCCAAGGAGTGTATTGTAATACAAGTGACCGTCCAAGAATTCGATGTATATGTGGACCTTCTTGCCACCTAAGCAGACCTGTACATTTTGGAAGAGACCGATGGGGGTCGAGGGACGGCTGTCGTATGCTCTAAGTGTGATGACGGAAGGTTTGAGTTTGGGGGCTCCTAACTTCTACCATACATTCTTTGATATGATGCATGTGGATGCACCCTCGTCAATGACACATCAGTGAATAGTGATATTCTGTACCAATACTGGTATCTGGAAGGCGACCATGGAGGGAATCCTAGGGGTGGATTTTTCTAAGTCAAAAGCCATCATGCGCATGTCGGCAGGGTCGACGGTGCCTAATGCGGAAACTAGGGCTTTCTGTTGCTTTGGGCACAACTGCAATACCTCCAAAGTAGACATAGCAGCAAGTGACTAAGCTAAATTGTCTACGATGCTATAATTGTGGGTTTCTTTGGAGTAGTTATATATTCACCTATTAGGCCCTTTTACCATTTTTGGCAATGGTTCCAAAGGAATCTTTGGAATGGTTAAAGGTGCAGTCAACACGCTCGTACTAGCCCCTGACGTACTAGTGTTTGGTGGGGTGTCGTAGCTACAATTCTGAGTTCGGAAAAACATTTCTTCCCCAGCCATGTAAATTTCATGGTTTTTTTTCCTGGAATCATCAAGGTTTTGCTGCTGAGTGCTGACCATTCCTTGATGGGGGAAGGGTTCTTGCATAACCGCAGTTGTCTGGGAAGAACCTCCTTGTCCTCGGTTACTCTGAAGCTTTTTAAGCTCAAGGAGTTCAGGACAGTGGTGAGTATAGTTCCCGTACTCACCATATATTGAAGAAGAATGGTTTGTTCATAGAGATGGCCTTTTGCATTTCTTTTGGGCATTTCTTGCCTCTTGGTTCTGATTCTGGTTAGAGTTACCTCTAGCCTGGGATCGCGGTGGGCGCTGTTGATTGTTTCCCCCCTTGTCCAGGGTTCCCTTTAGGCTTTTTTTTTACCTTTCTTTTAACCATGTTAGGAGGGTAGTTCTGTTGATCATACTAGTGTGGTTGATTTTGGGACAGCTGCACAAAGTTCATGTTGTGTAACCAGCTCCAAAAATAGAAGAAAAAAGATATCAACGCCTTAGAAATAAGCCACTTCGAGGGGGCAACCTCCAATACATTACATAAATGAACAATTCTTGGATGATACAATTTATAAAACCTCCTTTCTATATATAGGAGTCCATGGGGCCATAATGTAATCCTAGTGGGCCACAATGTAATCCTAGCTGACCTAACAATAATAATTTAAGGGCACAATAATAACAAAATGGGGTTACAAGGGTACAATAATAACAATAAGGGGGTTACACTAACAACAATAAGGGACTATACTAGTAATATAGGGACCTAACATGCCCCTCTCCTTCAAAAAAGTGTTGTCCTCAACGCTTGAGTAGCTCTGGGTGCTTTTGTATAAAATTCTCGTCCTCCCATGTAGAATCCTCGGTGGGTAAGTTCTTCCACTTGATGAGATACTCTGAAATTGATCGATTCCGTAGTTGTCGAGTTCTTGTTTCCGTGACCGCTTCCGGCTCCAATATGATTTTTCCTTCCTCATCAAGTTCTGGCAATATTGTTTGAACTGGAATATTTTCACCTATAACCTTCTTTAAGCATGAAACATGGAAAACCGGATGTACTCGCGAAGAAGCAGGAAGCTCCAATTTGTATGCCATAGTACCAATCTTTTGCAACACCTTGTAAGGACCATAGTACTTTGGCGATAATTTATTATCCTTCTTTGCTTGCTTGAGGGACATTTGTTTGTATGGTTGTAGCCGTAAAAATACCCAATCCCCTACATCAAAACTTCTCTCGCTACGATGTTGATCTACCTGTTGTTTCATTCGATTTTGTGCCAAATTCAGGTTATCCTTTAAGAGTTGGAGAACTTCTTGCTGATGCTCGATGTGATCTTCCACTGCTTGAACCTTCGAATTTTCTCTTAAATATGATGTGATGGATGGTGGATGATATCCATAAAGTGCCATAAATGGGTCATTTTTGCTGCAGTATGGAAGGAAGTGTTATACCACCATTCAGCAAGAGGTAACCACTTGACCCATTGTGTTTGTTTATCAGACACAAAACAACGAAGATATCCTTCCAAACATTTATTTACTATCTCAGTTTGACCATCAGATTGAGGATGATAAGATGAGCTATGAGCTAATTGAGTACCTAAACAAGAAAATAACTCCGTCCAAAAATTTCCCGTAAAAATGGGATCTCTGTCGCTCACAATAACCCTTGGGCTTCCATGTAGCTTTTGAATTCTGTCCACAAATGTAGTAGCAACTGTACTTGCTTTAAATGGATGAGATAATGCACAAAAGTGTGCATACTTGGTAAGTATATCAACTACCATCATGATGACATTCTTGCCTTCGGACTTCGGTAAACCCGTGATAAAATCCATTGAAATCTCCTCCCAACGTTGACTTGGAATGGATAAAGGTTGTAGAAGTCCCGGGGTCTTAATTGTCTCCACTTTATTCTGCTGGCAAACCAAACATTCTGCCACAAACTTTTAAATATCAGATTTAAGGCCATCCCAAAAAAATTCTTTCTTCACCCTGTGGTAAGTTTTTAAAAATCCTGAGTGTCCTCCTAAAGGAGAAGTGTGCAATTCCAGAAGAATCTTTTGTTTTAGTTGAGAATTATTACAAAGATATAAGCGATCTTTGTACCATAAGGAATCATTTTTCCAACTAAATGTATCAGATGTACTAGGATCTTGCTGCAACTTTTGAATGAGTCTCCATACATCTTTGTCCTTCTTCCATTCATCTCTTGCTTCAGTTATCCAATCTGGTTGGATAATAGAAATGGCACAAAGCAATGCTTCCACCTCTTCATTCTCTCTTGAGAGTGCATCTGCAACAACATTAAGCTTTCCTTTTTTGTAGATTATTTCAAAGTCATAACCCAACATCTTTGTGACCCATTTTTGCTGCTCTTCTGAAGATAGTCTTTGTTCCAAAAGTGTTTAAGACTATCATGATCAGTTTTTACCTTGAAGTGTCTTCCCATTAGGTAAGTTCGCCATTTCTTTAGTGCATGTAGTATTGCTAACATTTCCTTCTCATAAATAGGTTTCTGTAAATACTTTCCTTTGATTGGACGACTTTCAAAGCAATGGGTCTTCCTTCCTGCATTAAAACTGCACCAATTCCATTTCCTGAGGCATCACATTCCACAATAAAGGTTTTTGTGAAGTCTGGCGTAGCTAATATCGGTGCTAGGCACATTGCCTCTTTAAGATGTTCAAAGGCCTTAGTTGCTTCAGGAGTCCATGAAAATGCATCTTTCTTCAATAATGTTGTTAGAGGTGCTGCTATTCTCCCATAATTCTTAACAAACTTGCGATAATAGCCTGTTAACCCGAGAAATCCTCGCAACTGCTTTATTGTCTTGGGGACTTTCCATTCCTTAATAGCTTTAATTTTGTTAGGGTCTACTTTCACACCCTCGTGAGATATAATATGACCCAGATATTCCACCTCTTGTACTCCAAAGAAACATTTGGATGTTTTTGCATATAATTGTTTCTCCTGCAATAGTTTGAGCACCCTGTCAACATGTTCAACATGATCCTTCCAAGACCTGCTATAGATTAGTATATTATCAAAAAATACTAGCACAAATTTTCTAAGGAAGGGTTTGAAAATGGAATTCATCAACCCTTGAAATGTAGAAGGTGCATTGGTAAGGCCAAAAGGCATGACCAAAAATTCATAATGACCTTCATGAGTTCGAAATGCTGTTTTTGGAATATCTTCAGTCTTCATTCTTATTTGATGATATCCTGAACGAAGATCCAACTTGGTAAAATAAATTGCTCCATGTAATTCATCCAATAATTCATCAATCACAGGAATGGGAAATTTATCTTTAATGTTGAGCTTATTGAGCTCCCTATAATCCGGACACATTCGCCATGATCCATCCTTCTTGTGTACCAATACTACAGGAGCAGAGAAAGAACTTTGACTAGGTTGAATTATACCCGCCTCTAACATTTCGGCAATCATACGTTCAATTTCGCTCTTTTGGACATAAGGATATCTATAAGGCCTGATGTTTGGAGGAACACTTCCTGGAATCAAATGAATAGCATGATCATGATCACGAATAGGTGGGAGTCCTTTGGAAGTTTCAAACACCTTGGAATGATTGTCCAAGACTTGTTGGAGATCTGCAGAAATAGATGATTTTGATGTTGGAACTTCTAGTGAGCATAATCGTGCAATTACGCCTCGTTGTTCTTTCTTTAGAAGCTTTGTCATGACATTAGAGCTTATTATCCTTCCTGGCTTCCCCGCAATACCCCGTAATTCAACTTCCTTTCCTTCTGAAAAAAATTTCAAGAAAAGTTCTTGAAAATTAAAAGCTACCGTCCCCAAAGATTGTAACCATTGTACTCCTAATACAACATCAGCACCTCCCATAGGAATGGAAAGCATTGGACTAGTCAAAACATATTCTCCCATGGTTAGCTTGATATTATGGCATTTGCCAGAGCAATTTATAGTTCCTCCATTTGCAACCATCACTTGACATTCTGGTGCTGGTATAGGAAACAATTAATTCCTTGGCTACCTTACAATGAATAAAATTATGGGTGCTACCTGAATCAATCAACACTATTACCTTTCTCTTCTTGATTTGTCCTTTTATCTTGAGAGTTTGAGGAGTGGTAATTCCTGCCAGTGCATTACACGATATGGTCGGATTCATTTCTTCCTCTTCTGGGGCTGGTTCCTCGTGTATATCCTCTTCTTGTTCATTTTCTTCTTCCTCTTCACAATCTATGTAAAATAATTTCTTCTCAGCACACTTATGACCTTTAGTGTATTTGCTATCACAACTGTAGCAAAGCCCTTTTGCTCTTTTTTCTTCCAATTTTTGTGGTGTCAACCTTGTAGGTTGTGGAAATCTAGGCGTATCCACACTTCCTTCTTTATAGAATTGAGTGGTAGGCTTCCTTGTTGCCATAATTTTTACATTCAACTTTTCTTGCCAACCTGAATGCCTTCTCCAATGAATCAGTGCTTTAGGGTAAACTGCTTGGGTCGTTGGTTTTCGTATATCCCTCTCAGGGCCTTTCGGTGCCCGAGGCAGACAGTCAGATTAGCTATGCTATTCACAAAGATGGTATGAGCATGTTCATATTAGCTTGAAATAACTTGAAGGAATACAATAGAGAATTACCTCTTTGACAACTTTAGAATCCTTTGGAGAGCGCTACGCAGCAAAGCAAGAGTCCTTCCTCACCGGCTCCAAATCTGAATCCTGCAATCAGTCAAAGCACCCGCGTAACTTCTAGTATAACAAGTATTCTATCAATTAAACCAACAATAAACATCTAGATTATACACATCTGAGCCATTCATATCATACTAAACAAATATTGAAATAACAATATAACATTAAGCATCGAATGGACAAAACGAACATAGTTCTATTGATTTTGAAAGGAGGATTACAACCATCGGTTGTACCAAGCCCTCCTCAGTCTCCCAATCTCTCTTCTCTATCAAGTGAAGAAGTCCAAGCCAACAAACTCTCTAGGAGCCTCTTTGACTCTTGGCCTTCACAATGTCACACTATTCTCTATTCCACAAGTATACAAGAACATTGAGCAATCCTTCGACCTTCAATTAAGAGCCTTCGGCTCCTTCTTATAGGAGAGGGAGAAGGCCATTGTTGCCCTTCTCTTTCCACTAGTTTGGAATGGAAAAGGCTTAGATGTTTCCTTGATCTCCATGCTTTTGCCTCTCTTGGAGTTCAGTCTTCTATGGCAATGACCAATAATGAACTGGTGCTTCTGCAGTTTCCTTTGTGCACTGACTCCTTCGTGAGGGAAAGTTGGAGATTCAAATCTTTCTCCGCGCTCTTTTCCCAATTCAAACTTAAAACACGGGTAACGCGACCATCCAGTGTAAACAGAGCGTTTCCCTAGTCACTAACGCGGCCAATGTATTTCTTGTCTGCGTTATAACGCTCTTGTTCTGTTCTATATATGCATTACCCTGGCAGAAATAGGTTTAATTTAGGTCTTTGTACTTCTTCCATATTTGTCTTCCCCTCTGAGCTGATGAGGAGGTATTTTGACCTGTAACAGATGCCCCCTAAAGTGTGAGGTCAGAGATGAAGACGATGGCCAAAATACTTTATAATTTGTAGAGAGAGAGAGATTGAAAGACTGAGAAAAACCTGAAACAACAACATATGTCAGAAAATATAGTATTTTCCAAGAGTCGGGCATGTCCCATGCTCAGTAGCTTTAAACAACATGATTTCTCTAGAATAGAGATATGAAGAATCTATCCACCAATAGGCACAATGTGGAAGTGTCTGTCATAACAGGATCAGGCTGAAGAAGTTGTCTCCATAAACAATATCGCAGCTTGGGGAAGGGAACACAAATTTAATGGTGTAGCCTTTTGCCCCAAGGTCTTGACCGCTGATTCACTTAAACTGCATATTTCTCAACATGTGAATGAGGGAGTTGTCGTCGAACATGTGAGAAATCGTCTGATTACCAGTCAATAATGAAAACTGTTAACAGATGCGAAGGTGGCCACCGATAATGATGATGGTCCCTAAGATGCCCAGTACAATCTAGCGAGTGTGAATAAAAGGAGTTGAAGTCGAACACTCGTAGAATCATTCGACCAAGAGCCAATGATGAAGACCCTTGATCAAACACAAGACTACCTGCCACTGATTTCTGCAAGTATCTGAGTACTGATGTGTTTTTGGATCAACTTCCTAGATAAGGTGTTGAAGTCGATAGGAAGTGATCTGTTGAGAGGTAGGCACTGAGGCGTCCTACATCAGTCAACATGAAACGGAAACCAACTGATTTTGTTTATGATTTGAGATATGGAAGAGTAAATGGGAACGTCGGACGACAAATAATTTCTGGCATAATGAACGGTTTGGTTGATAACAGGAGCAGTAGATAACGAGATCTGCTTGAACAATAGAAGGCACTCTAGCAGGGTACTAGGCAGCTGAAGCGTGTTGAACACCAAAGAGTGTGTTAGGATTTTACCGGTGCAGGGACACTGGGAAATGAAGGCTAATACTCATATATGGTAGGGTTCGGCTAACTGCGAAAGAGTTTTCTGGGAAGTGCCATGTTCAATAATTTTGCTGCCAAATCGACCTTTTTGAAAATGTAACAGAGGTAATATCCATCTTGTCCAAATTTTTCCCTGTCTGATTAAGTTTAACGAGTCCAGACGAGTAAAATCGGTGAATTTTTCATGTTTAGAGAGTCTGAAAAATGTCAGGAAAGACAACTCTGTGCCCCATCTGATTAGGTTTAACGAGTCCAGATGAGAAAACTCGGTGAATTTTTCATGTTTAGAGAGTCTGAAAAATGTCATAAAAGACAATTCCATGTCCTGTCTGATTAGGTTTAACGAGTCCAGACGAGAAAACTCGGTGAATTTTTCATGTTTAGGGAGTCTGAAAAATGTCGTAAAAGACGGCTCCATTGGGTTACCTTTGTCATGTCTTGATAACCGGGCACGACAAAGGGGTAATAGTAAGCCCGAAACAGTTCATTTTCCGTTAGTTAGTCCATCGAATCCGGAAAAGTGAGAAATCTATGTTCAATGGACGTCTACCTCATTTTGTTATGAGTACGAGGAGACGAAGTAAACTCAATCTTCTTTGTGAAATTTTAACGAGTCCAACAAAGAAAACTCGGTACCTCTGTGAAATTTTAACGAGTCACGCGGAGAAAACTCGATACCTCCGTGAAATTTTAACGAGTCACGCGGAGAAAACTCGATATACTTTTTCTGTTTAAAGAGCTTTGAAAAAGAGGAAAAGAATGGCTCCTTGTTCTTTGTCTCAATAGTTTAACGAGCCTGACAAAGGTGACTCGGGATTTTTTTGGTTTTATGAGCGAGAAAAAGATTCCTAAAAAGAATGCTCAGTACTTCTCCATAGTTTTTACGAGCCTGAAGAAGAAAACTCTAGGTTTTTCAGATTAACGAGCAAGAAAGACCAAAAAGAACGCTCGATGCCAACTTCGTGTAAGTTTAACGAGTCCGAAGAAGAGAACTCGAGGTTTTTTGGATTAACGAGCAAGAAAAATACCATAAAAAGAACGCTCGATAAAACATGAGTGTGTCTGCTCATAAATCTTGATCCCTTATTAGAATCATCAGTACCAAATCTCAAGAGTTGCGACATGTGTACAGCGAGGAATCACGACTTTTCCGACTGACTTATGAGAGTCATGCCCCAGAATTAGCTATAAGAAGGTCAGAAGACATTCATTTTCATTGTTTCAAGTGCTGTGAAGAAGCTCTGGAGTGGAAAAGGGGTGAAAACTTCAGCTGGTGATTACGGTCGATCCGGGCAACGGTTTTCTATTCCGCGAGATCCAGGTAAGAGCTAGAACCTCCTGTTATCATTTAATTGCCAATTTTTTAGTTTTTTCTGGTTCAAAATTAGGAAATTTTGAGGCCCTAGAAAAATATTTGCGCCTAACGCGGGTCAGGAGTACAACATCCGCGTTAAACGCAGAACCCGTGAGGGATGTAAGCGTTAGAACGCTCTGTTTTGTATTAGTGACCGCGTTAGGTGCAACATGCTTTCTAGCAATTCAATTTTTCCATGTTTGAAGTGGTCCAGGCAAATTTTAATCGGTTGGAAATGTTTCATTTGCAGGTGTTCAGCTGTTAATCATGAGTATCTGGCGAGAGAGAGAGAGCATGAGCGGGAAGAACGAGAGATGGTGAAGGATGCGGCAAGTTTAATGGCTCTCCAGAGGTGCGGATTGCTTAAGTATGCCCGTTTAGAACTAATGAGGGGTCAAGAGGACCTCCTGAGGTGGTTGATCCAGCAGTGGGATGAGAGACATCATGTCTTTCGGATTGGTGGCAACAAGCTCGCCATCGAAAAAGATGATGTTTACTTTTTGACCGTCTTTTCATGTCGTGGGGCGAGGCCCAACTTGACGGGGTCCAGAGCTGACCCTCGTTCCACTACTGATTTGATCCATGCGCACTGCATACGTGGCACCCAGGTTGTGAGTAACCGGATACCTATCGCACAGGTGACTTTGAGACCCTTGCGGTCTATTCTATGGATGATTGTTCGCTTGGCAGGCGCCAAGAGTCAGCATGTGGATACCAAGGCCCAGATGCTCCTAGCCTTGGATTGTATGCAGCCTCAGGTTTTCGACTGGTGTGACGGTGTAGTCCGTCGGGTCCGAGCAGAGCTTACTACATGCAAGACCCGTACTCAAAGAGAATTTGGGTACGGAACACTGATTGTTTCTTTCATACTGGAGCGGATACCACTGATGAGGCCCAGGATCCCAACAGCGCCATTGGGTCCACGCGAGCCGAGGTAGGCTCGGTGGGCCACTTTGCTTCCACGGACTGGAGAGGGTCCTGCCCGTCACTGTTTCGATGAGGGATTTTTTGATTGGCTGGACTCTCAGATCATCATGATTGAGGATTATCCCTATGCAGGGATCAACTTCACAGGCGATCCCGAGCTAGTCCTGCCCCCTGGCACCCAGTGGGGGCCCGATGGTAAGAAAAATGATCAGTTGTTTTCAAAGAAGTTTTTGTTTTTAGCTTTTGAATGTTTATGTAAATTTTTTTTTTTGTTGAAACAAAGGGGTGAAAATTAAGTTTTGACATGAAACGTTTGCTTGATTGACACAGATGTGGCACCTGTCCGTCCAGCTGGGGCCCCTCGCCATGCACGGCGAGGATTGCAGCTACCCGCGGCTGGCGCACCTGTAGAGGAGGCGGAAGCCAACGACGATGATGATACCCAGATTTTACATGAACTCTCCAGGAACTTGGAGGGTCTGAGTATGGGTATACCGCCGCTTCCTATGCGGGAGGTTCCAGTTCGTCTGCAGCGGCATACAGTGGGTGTGCCAGAGAGATACCTGGTTCCTCTGAGGAGGATAGCTAGAGCAGTTGTATGCTATTATGAGCATCAGGTTTAGCTGTTTGGAGTAGATGTATTAGTGTCAGAGCATGGCTTAGTGAGCCAAATTTTGTAAAACACCCCAAGTTTTGGGAGATTTTTCTTTTTGATGTTTTCTATGTACTGGACATGACATATATATATATATATATATATATATATATATATATTGGTGATTTTGTGTTTTTAAATTTTTATGCATTTTTTGATGTGATAAAAATATATGTACTCATGAGTAAATCTTTTACAATAAATGTGACAAATGCCAATATAACACATAATTTGCCAAAGAATCAGCTAATGCATTAAATTCTCTAGGAACGTGCTCAAATGTGATTGTTTGAAATTGACGTTCTAAAATTCGCACTCGTAAAAAATAACGTAACAATACAGGGTGGCGGACGCGGTAATGATTGTTTAGCTGCATAATGATGAGTTGGGAATCTAACCTGACCACTAAATCGGAGATGTCACGAGATGCCGCTTCCGTGAGGAGTTGGATCACTGACATGTACTCGGCCACATTGTTGGTGGCGTTACCCAGGAAGATCCCCCCGGAACCAAGAAGGTCCGACTCAGGCGTATAGAGAACCCAAGCAGCTGAAGCAATGTGTCTAGTGTGACGACTAGCACCGTCTGCATACCCGACGTATGATAACAAATATGATGACATCTGTGCGAAAGAAAAAGATTACATGAGAAAAAACACTTCAAACCAAACGAATAATCCAGAAGCATCAAAATAAAAATAGGCAAAACTTATATACATAAAATTACAAAGCATATGCCTAGTGTGAAACTAGGCAAAATACTTCTTCAGATAGAGCCCGTTGCGGGGCTCCTCGAGTGGAATTCCATTACAGTCCTATAGTTCGTAAGCACCTTTTGAGAGGGCTTTAGTAACTATGTAAGGACCGAGCCACAATGGTTGGAGCGTTCCTGCCCCCAAGAGGTCGTGTTTTTTATCATAAAGTAGAACAAGATCGCCTTCTTGGAAAGAACGAGGCTTGACAGATTTGTTGTATTGAGCTTTAACTCGGCGCTGGTGAGCTTCGAGTGCTAGTGTAGCATCTCGACGAGTTTCGTTCAAGTGATCGAGCGAGATCAAGCGCTCTTCGGTGGCGGTGGTGCCAGGCAGGAGTTCAACCACTAGTTTAAGCGATGGGATTTCACACTCAATCGAAAGTACTGCCTCCAGGCCGAAAGCAAGTTGGAAAGGTGTAAAGCCTGTGGCAGTTTTAACTGACGTTCGGTATGCCCATAACGCGGAATATAACTTCCGATGCCATGTAGTTTTATGGTTTCCGACCAATCTACGAATCATGGTTTTGAGGACGCCATTTACGGCTTCTACTTGACCATTAGCTTGAGGATAGTAAGACGAAGATTGATCTTGTTGAAAACCTAGCATGGATGCTAATTCGGTCATCATATGATTTTGAAAGTGAGATCCATGATCTGTGACAATCGATAGGGGTACGCCGAACCGACAGATAACCTGATTAAACAGGAAGAGAGCGGCGGTTTCGCCATCGGCCTTAAAAGTGGGAAGGGCTTCAGCCCATTTCGTAAAATAATCGACCGCAACCACAATGTAGTTGTGTCCGTTTTCCGAAGCGGGATTGCAGGTGATGAAGTCAATTCCCCATTTAGCAAAAGGACCGACGGAGATAACCGGCTGAAGGGGGGTAGGATGTGCGCGCATTTTCTTTGTGAAAATTTGACATGGATGGCACTTCTGGACTGCTGCAATGCAATATTTAAACAAAGTGGGCCACCAGTAATCGGCGCGCAAGATTTTTTGGGCAGTAGCTATGCCTGAAAGATGACCACCACATGCCCCTGCATGGCAGTCATTCAAAACGCATTCTGCCTCATCGATAGTGAGACAACGTCGGAGAATAGTATCAACACCACGACGATATAGTGTATCGTTTAGCACGAGGTAGTGCCTTGCTTGGTGGCGGATACGACGACGATCATCAGACGTGAGAGCTGGGCGGAAGCGTTGAGTTTGGAGGTAGACTAAGATGTCTCCATACCAGGGGTCCGAAGAGTCGACCAAGTAGACAGATTCATCAGGGAATGGATCGTGAGCTACCTCTGCCGGGTCGATTCTGGGAAGGTCCGATAGTAATTCGGCGAAGACCAAGGATTTCTTTGCTTTGGCAGCCATGAACACCAAATCAAATTGTTGGAGGATGACGATCCATTTGGAATATTTCCCTCCAATAATTTGTCTAGACAAGATATGTCGCATGGGATTCTCCAAAGCAATCACTGTAGTCTGTCGCAGCAATATATAATGTCGGAGCCGGGTGATGGCAAAAACTACCGCCAGAGAGAGTTTCTCCACATGTGAATAACGTAATTCAGGTCCAATGAGACCTTTAGATAAATATTAAATCACATGTTCATTGTCGTCATCGTGTACTTGAACCAAAACCATTCCAAGTGAGGATGGTGATGCTGCCAGATAAAGGAGAAAGTCGCGTGAATAATCAGGGGCACTAAGGAGTGGGGCTGAAACAAGTGCATGTTTTAAAGCATCAAATGACCGTTGGGCTTGGTCATCCCACAAGTATAGTGTTCCTTTCTTCAATAATCGCATGAAGCCTTTCGTCATCTCAGCATAGTTAACGATGAAACGTCGCAAAAAGTTTGCCTTCCCCTGCAAGCTTTGGAGTTGAAGGATGGATTGTGGTGCCGGCAATTCAATAATTTCTTTTACCTTATCGGGATCAACCCTAATCCCATGCTTGGAAAAAATGAACCCTAACAATCGTCCGGACTCGACCATAAATACGCATTTGTGAGGATTCAAGCGTATATTGTAGAACCTGCACCTAGCAAAAATTTCTCTTAAATGAGCTAGGTGGTCTCGTCGCTTCTTGGAATGAGCCGGGAGGTCATCCAAGTATGCTTGTACAATATGTCGAATGTCATGAAAAGCATAGTCCATAGCCCGCTGAAAAGTTGCTCCAGTATTCTTCAGGCCAAATGGGAGCTTTTTATATGCAAAGATGCCCCAAGGACAGATGAAAGCAGTTTTATGCTGGTCGTCTTTTTTTATGGCAATCTGGTTGTATCCCGAGAATCCATCCATGAAGGAAAAAGATTCGCATCCGGCACAATCGTCGAGAATTTGATCAATGAACGGCATAGGATAGTTGTCTTTTGGACAAGCGGCGTTCAGATCGTGATAATCGACGCAAACTTGAATAGTGCCTTGTTTTTTATCAACGGGAACCGGATTGGAAACCCATTCAGTTAAGGGAACGGGGTAAATGAAGCCAGCGTTTAAAAATTTTTCTACTTCGACCTTAATGGCGGCTGCTTTGCGCGGGTGGACAGGTCTGAGGCGGACACTATCATCTATCATGGAATTGGATATGGACCACAAATGGAAGGTAGTGATGTGTGCGGCCGGGTCATCTCCATGCTTCCCGTCGAACTTCGGGATATCTGAAGGAATCTTATGCGGTATAGGAGGCCAAAGCGAGTTGTGATTGATGGGGTCGTTTGTCAGCTTATGGATGTCGGGTATGTCCAAAGCTGCCAAGAAAGGCAATTATGGATTTGCCCCCGAGTCTAACCAAGGCAGTATGGGCTGACTACTTGGACCATAGGGTCCCCCCATCCACGTGTTACCAGAAGGGTAAGTGGGACTTTGATAAAAACCTCCCATAGGTGGAGGAGTAGGAACATACGGTTGATGTCCATAGGGCATAGTGTATTGAGGGGCAAATGGTTGGTTGCCCCCAGCGTAAAAGTGCCCTCCCACTCCAGACGGAGGTTGGGGTTGGTTAGTCCAAATGGATGCAATAGAGTTTCCCGGAGGCATACTAGTATTTGCATAATTTGGCAACGGTATAGATCCTACGCTTATGTTTGAACCACTTAAGGGGATAGTATTTACAATGGGTTGTCCCATTTGTCCTAAGGATTGCATAGGAAGAGAAATATTCCCTGCTACCTGTGTACTGATAACACTACCCCCTGGTATAGTGGCCAGGGGGTTTGAACTCAACAGAAGGTTCCAACCGAAAGGGTTGTTAAAGGGCACTGAAGTAGTCGTGCTCATGGGAGGAGCTACCGTGGTCCCCAACGTGGTCACGGTAGGAGTAGATGCCGAAGGGTTCGGTAAACTACTGACAGTTGTGTTGACCATAGGGTTGGGGGTAGGCATATGTTGACTACTGGGGTTACCCAGTAATGGCATAGAACTGACCACCGGCGGGGAGGATGATGGCGAACCAGGAATGGTTGCCATTGGTATCGACCCTGTGGATACCGGTGGAGAAATAGATGTTGGTGTTGCCGCAGACATATCTTGGTGCGGTGGAATCTGGATTATCACCGGTCCTAACGGATCAGTGAGCGGAGGATTGTAATTAGGTACAATGCCTTCAGTGAAAGGGTCCTCCGGGAGTTCCGGCTGATAAGGGTCTATGTGATGATCCAGATTAGTCAAAGGAGACTGCTCTTCCGTAGAAGGCCCGGGTTCACCAAGGTTCAATCTTTCCTCTAAGGTGAGAGGAGGTAGACCTTGCTGTCGTCTAGACTGACGGCGTGGGTCGGGGGACGCCACGGTGACCGGTTTAATTTTAACAAATTTTATTTAAAATGTGATATATTATGAAGTCTCAAGTGACAGTAACCACACACTTACTAAAAAGAAAAAAGACTCTCTAAAATCAATCAACAAGTAGCCAGTATAGGGTGCCCTGTCTGAGTACTACCGTTCACTGGTGATGAAATCCAGTCTCACAATAGCATACAGAGAGGGTTGGTCGAAAGTACAGTTACGGTTACTCTAAAGCTTCGCCCGAACCCCAGACGATAGGTGTAAGCACTCTCGTGAAGACGAGTACCCTCCTAAAGACTGAAGACAGAGTAGGTCCGTCTGTTTCAGGTACCAGGACAGCCCATCCCAGTCACCTTGTGTAAGTCCATAAAAGTATAGCCACTAAGGATACCTCAAATCATAGACACTATCAGGGGGGTCCACGGTCAAGGACAGTGTGCTATATGGGCAGAATACCTAGATCCCCGATCTAGTTTCGACATCCCCGAAGGGAACCCCAATATACAACACACCCACATGATGCAGTCGAAGGCGGGCTACCTTCTAGTGCACCCAAGTGTTGTCTCGCGCTGAGCTCCAGTAAAGGAACGGTCCCAATAATGTGAGTGCGGCAGGATTTCACTCGTTAATGACTCTAGTTTTCAATTTTTGAGATCTTGGGTAGTTTTCTCACTTTCCTAACCCAAGATCCTAGCCTGAACTACTATTTGTGTGAGCTCAAAAAGAGTTATTAGATTGATTTTATTATCGCTTTGTTTTTAGTGTACTTTGTTATTAGTCTTGCGGAGGGGAAATGGACGTATGAAGTATAGTGAGACTCTTGACTCAATAAACCATGCAAAACATGCTCTAAATATTAAATTCAATGAACAATGTTTCTACAAGGAGAGGTTTCTTTTTTCAATCATCCATGCACCAACATGTAAATAACACAACTCAACTTTTAAGATTCAGACTTCTATCTACCTCTTTTAACAGTCTGTGAACCAAACTTTCAGAATAAACTCAGCTTAAATGCAGAAAAATAAAAAAAAAATTCTCTTTAAAAAAGTAAATGCTTTGCACACTAACTAAATAAGAGAAACAAATAATCAATGCCAGTTTAGCAGACAAGTACAGGGATTCGGTCTGTGAAAGGTACTGGTGGCCAAAAAACTCCACAGCTAAAACACAGTCACAGAAGTGAACAACAGGGTTTTTGGCTGGGTAACGCTCTGTCTGTGAGAAAATACAGCGTTATAACGCACTGTATTTAAGCCTAGACTACGTTATAACGCACTGGATACACTGCATAGGTCGCGTTAACCAGGGAAAAGCTCTTCAGTTGGCCAGACAGGCACAGGATTGAACTCTGCAAGCGTTTGGTATGTCTACTGGGCATCAAAAAATGGTCGAAAGGATACTGAACAGAGGAGAGAATAAATGAAGGGAAAAATAGTCCGGAAACTACGGGGACACTCCCCAGCGGAGTCGCCAATTCTGCTTTAGGGTAAACTGCTTGGGTGGTTGGTTTTCGTATATCCCTCTCAGGGCTTTCCGGTGCCCGAGGCAGACAGTCAGATTAGCTATGCTGTTCACAAAGATGGTATGAGCATGTTCATATTAGCCTGAAATAACTTGAAGGAATACAACAGAGAATTACCTCTTTGACAACTTTAGAATCCTTTGGAGAGCACTACGCAGCAAAGCAAGAGTCCTTCCTCCACCGGCTCCAAATCTGAATCCTGCAATCAGTCAAAGCACCCGCGTAACTTCTGATATAACAAGTATTCTATCAATTAAATCAACAATAAACATCTAGATTATACACATCTGAGCCATTCATATCATACTAAACAAACATTGAAGTAGCAATATAACATTAAGCATCGAATGGACAAAACGAACATAGTTCTATTGATTTTGAAAGAAGGAGGATTACAACCATCGGTTGTACCAAGCCCTCCTCAGTCTCCCAATCTCTCTTCTCTATCAAGTGAAGAAGTCCAAGCCAAAAAGCTCTCTAGGAGCCTCTTTGACTCTTGGCCTTCACAATGTCACACTATTCTCTATTCCACAAGTATGCAAGAACCTTTGAGCAATCCTTCGACCTTCAATTAAGAGCCTTCAGCTCCTTCTTATAGGAGAGGGAGAAGGCCATTGTTGCCCTTCTCTTTCCACTAGTTTGGAATGGAAAAGTCTTAGATGTTTCCTTGATCTCCATGCTTTTGCCTCTCTTGGAGTTCAGTCTTCTATGGCAATGACCAATAATGAACTGGTGCTTCTGTAGTTTCCTTTGTGCACTGACTCCTTCGTGAGGGAAAGTCGGAGATTCAAATCTTTCTCCGCGCTCTTTTCGCAATTAAAACTTAAAACACGGGTAACGCGACCATCCAGTGTAAACACCCTTGTCATGTTCTATATATGTGTTACCCTGGCAGAAATAGGTTTAATTTAGGTCTTTGTACTTCTTCCATATTTGTCTTCCCCTCTGAGCTGATGAGGAGGTATTTTGACCTGTAACAATCAGGTTCCAGAACGTGAACTTCATGTTGAATGTTATCCTTTAAAGTGCCTATCAAAAGTCAATCTGTGTTCCTAAGCATATCAGTTATACCCTTATATTCAATTTTTTGGAAGTCCTCGATGTCTTGCTTACTAAACCCTTTTGTTTGGAATTTATCAGTGGCTAAAGAAGGTGTTGCTCTTTGTATCCTCATAATGTGCTATCATTTCCCTCACATAGCAAAAATTGACCAAGTGAAAATATTTTACGGGAGCAAAGCCATCGATACCATACAAATGTATTTTGTTCTAAATGTAAAGTTGCAATGCGTGCCTTTTGTGTGCTTTGCACATTATTGAGATCAAAATATTGCTCCATATGTAGTATACATGTTACAGGATCCTTGCCATCAAACTTACTCATATCCATCTTTGGAATATGTTGGTTCTTCCATCCAAAATTAGAGTTTATGAAATCACAATTAACTTTTATTTTGTTCTCATCATGAGTTTCCTCTACTATATTTTCAGCATTAGGAAACATTTCTTGTATCAACTTTGTCAAACCTTCCATGTGTGAATTTAGATCATTATTCATGTTTTCCATGTTGTCATTCATGTCATCCATCTTAGCTTCCATGCCAGCTTCCATTCCATCCATCTTAGCTTCCACACCTTTCTGCAAGCCGTCCATCTTCACTTCCACGCCATACATCTTAGCTTCCATGCCTTTCTTCAAACCATCCATCTTCACTTCCACACCTTTCTTCAAAACTTCCATTTCATTTTTTGCTGCTCTTTGCGAGAGTGAAATTTGTTGCACTTGTTCTTGTAATTTTGATAGATCATGTTTCAATTCTTCATCTTCATGAGTCATGGTAGAGCCTTCTGAAGGCTTGATGGGTGTTGAATTCTTTTTAGGGGCCATTTTAGAATCCAATATTGATACCTATTCTTTTACTTTCTTTGAGGAGCTCGATATTGAAATTGAATTATCTCTGTAATTGAAAATCTTCAATATCTAAAATTCAGCCCTGTAGTAGCCCTTTGAAGCTTCTTTCAAATGCCATAGGTCTGATCTAATTTTGATTCCCCAAGACAAAGTTGTGTCCAATCTCCCACAAAGACCTAAGTTTGGACTGGTTCAGTAGAGAAAACTTGTAGGACTTGCCACGTGTCACTGTTTCTTCCTTTGTCTATAAAATTGATAGCCAAGAAACTACAGTCCGTGTAATTGCGACTACTTTTTACGGCACTCAAATCCACTACCCAGAGAGAGAGTTATTGAACTTTTCCCACGATCACCTCTTTGAGATGAAATTCAGGAGCCTGAAAAAACACTACCTTCCACAGATCATATCTCCAAAAATATTGTGAACCAAGCTCTGAAATGTTTTTGAATAATTTCCTCAATATTTCAGCTTCGCACCATACAAATTTCAGATTCTGAACCTTCGTAGAAAAAAATATATAGCGAAAATGCCACTATGACCTGTTTAGGAGCTTGAAAAAAGACCTAACTTCCACAGATGATATCTCCGAAACTGTTGTGAACCAAGCTCTAAAATTTTTATAAAATATTCCTCAGTCTTTCAGCTTTGCACCCTAAAAATTTCAGCTTCTGAAACTTAGAAAAAATTTATAGTGAAAATTCCCGATGGACCTATTTGGAGCGTGAAACCCTAGAATCCAAAGCTCGATAACCGAATGTTGTGTAACCAGCTCCAAAAATAGAAGAAAAGAGATATCAACGCCTTAGAAAATAAGCCACTTCGAGGGGGAAACCTCCAATACATTACATAAATGAACAATTATTGGATGATACAATTTACAAAACCTCCTTTCTATATATAGGAGTCCATGTGGCCATAATGTAATCCTAGTGGGCCACAATGTAATCCTAGCCGACCTAACAATAATAATTTAAGGGCACAATAATAACAAAATGGGGTTACAAGGGTACAATAATAACAATAAGGGGGTTACACTAACAATAATAAGGGACTATACTAGTAATATAGGGACCTAACAGTTCACTTGTGCATTGTTTTGCGTAGGTGGGTTATGTGCTTGGGACTGAGCATACTGTTGTCCCATGTTTGCACCTGGCCGTTGGGGGGGAGTTCTTCCGTCAATTTTTCTTCATGCGTACTGGTTCCCCTAAGCCAAAGGATAAGGTTCTCCTTGGTGATACGATGGTGCCCTATTAGTCAAATTTTGTTGTTGCATGTGATGACTTTGAAATCCGGATTGAGACATGTTCTGGGTAGACCCATGTGTGTAACCATGATTCTGACTGCTGCTGCCTAGGTACCCTTGGGTCATTGACCCAATAAGTCTGTCTGTAGAGTTAGACGTACCTAGAAATTCTTGATAAGATTGCAGGCGCGAGGCGTTGGGTTCGATATTGTATATGTATCCTAATTGCGTGTAGATCAATTCAAGCTGTTGGGATTTACTAATTGCGTCCTCTTTAGATGTGGGGTTATGTTGCACCACATCCTTTGAAATCTCTGTCATCATAGTTTTCAAGAATAAATCTAAAAGTACTCGGTCATCGAGTTGTGCTTTGCATAAACTGTGACGTCGTCTCCACTCATGGAGATGTTCTGAAATATGGGTAGAGGGGGATTGTTTGAAATGAGTCAGTAACTCCATTCCCAAATCGTGGTGAATGGGTAACTGAAAGTATGTGAAGAACGCGGTAGGGAGGGCACTAAAGGTTCTATGTGAATTAGGGGGTTGCTCTACGTACCATTTCATGGCCACTCCCGTAAGAGTGCGTTGAAACAGCCTCAACCGAATAGTATCGTCAATGATGTCATTCGATGAGCACCATAGGTGAAAGGTCATTATATGATTTCCTAGGTCTTCCGCTTGCTTGCCTTCAAAATTTGGTATGTCTGAAGGGAGCTTCGTGGGCATGGGAGGCCAATTGGAGTCATGTGCGATGGGGTCATTGGTGAGATTAGTCAAATCCAGTAGATTTAACACTGCTAATAAGGGTGACTGGGAGGTTGACGCCATGGAAACATGTGAAGACACGAAGTTTTGGTTAGAACGAGGGTTAGTCTGTGACGTACCCTGTTGTGAATTTAGCTAGCTTCCTGTATGGGATGCACTCCTCTGCCCCCCAAGGGACGAGGGGGGAGTTGTGTGCAGTATGGTGTTCGGAGACCAACTAGGGTTCCCAACTAAGGATGCTCCAAGAAAGGAGAAACCAACCACTATGGCAACATTTCGTCTTTGACGCCTAAACAGCGAAATACCTGGAACCCATCCTGGTAATGGGGGGAGGTCCAAAAGACACCTGGACTGACGAGGTTCCATTGGAACCGTTTTGAGTGTTGACCAGGTTATGTTCTGGAAAAAAATTTTAAGGGGATCGAGTCTGTGACCACAAAAAATTTATGGCCACATACATAAAACAAAGCAAAAATGAAATGAATTTTCCTTTAACTTAATCTATGTGATCAATCAAGAAAAAAATGGTTTTGTTTGTTTGTGCATGATACTCAAAATCCTATAAGACTTAATACGTCCTCACATACTCAAAAGTAATTGGGTCTTGAGAGGATTTCTTGCGAATGCTGGCACAACGTCCCGTAAGAGCTGGCGATGTCCCCATTCAGCTGAATAGAATCAGCCAAGGTAAGGGTAGAGGGTCTGGCGCTTGCCTACACCGTCACCTATAGGGTAATAGAATCAACCAAGGTAAGGGTAGAGGGTCTGGCGCTTGCCTATGCCGTCACCTATAGGGTAAAGGATGCCCTAGTTTTGGCCACGAAGAACCACCATCCCACATGAGCATTCGAGTCTTGGGCTTCTTGGTAGTCAGCTAACAATACCAAGTATCATTCGAGTCAGGTAGCCCCAACTGACACCGCACGCACTGCGCCTAATTCTAACCCCCTCTGAATCAAGTCTCTGCCACGCTCGGGTTTTCTTTTATGTGGGCTGATAGGTGGATTTTAAAGCTCCCTAAAAACACAACTTCTATGTTTCAATGTGAAGTGTGATCAAGGCGGCTTATTGGATGCCTACCCGCTTGATCCTAACTTAATCTATAAATTCTCTTGTGGCCCTTGTGGGGATAATTTAGTGAGTTGGTTTAAGTTATTTTTAGGTGGCTTTCTTTTCTTATTGGGTGAATGTGTGTCAGCGTATGGTGAACAATCTCATAATTTGAACATATGGATATCGGTGGTCCTTTACAAAAGTCCCCTATTTAAGCTATGTGACGTTGTTCCTTGCTCAAATAGAAAGAATTTGTGGATAATGAGCCACTTCCAAATCTTCCTAGTTATTCTATGTGAGTGACTAAAGGGAGATGGCGAATCACTAATGTAGAGCATTCATATGCTTGTCTAGGGTCACCAACTGGTGCAAAGACAACAGAGATTACTTGCTCTAATTGGCGATTCAATCCTAGTCCAGCAATTTCCTAAATGCAAAAATTGAGTTTAAACTAAACAATTTCTACACTAGCTTATGCATGTGTGGTCATGAGCCACTTACTTGGAATAGTTAAGCTAAGTGTGCATACTAGAATGTGCAAAAAACATAAATTGTTCGGAAATAAATGGTTAATTCGCCCCCTACTTAAACTATGTGAACACTTTTTGCAAAAAACCAACTTAAATGAAAACTAACTAAATGCCTACGAAAAGCAGCAAAAAATGAGTTCTCAGAAGCTGTGGGGTATCAACATAGGTGTTGGCAGATACATTAGGGGCTGTCCAACACACTTACAAGCAGAAAAAATGTAGAACATAGGGAGAAAAAAATGTATCTCTACAATTTTCACGCAAAAGCCCTTGATAGGTGTGCCTTCCTGCACGCAGGTCACTCGTAAACACGCGCAATGCGCCTCTGTATGAAAAAACTATGCGCAAAAGTCCTGCAAGTAAAGGATTAGGAGCTTCCTTCTTCAGTTTGTCACCTCAGTGAGTCTAGGGACTGCAAGATGGGTTAGAGGACTGTCAGCTCCACTCCATCATAAACAAAGGGTCTCCTGCAAAATATGGCACAACCACATAAACTTGAAACACATCAGTGGAGTCGCCAATCCTGTTGTGGTGGATTCGACACACGGGTTTACGAAATCAAACGAGCTTAGAGAGTGTGGTCTACTCTCTAAACTATTGGTAACAGGCAGAATGTGGGGGGAGCTCAAAATCATAGAACTTAAATGAAATAATATGCTGAAGTATGCTCTTGTTAAAAAACTAAAACTAAAAACACAAAATAATCTATATAGAGAGTTCCAAACAGTACTAATGCAAATGATGGCTCGATGACCTCTTCTTATTAAATATTTAGAATAAAATGAAATCTTACCCATTTTCCAAAGGCCCCCTAGGCAATGGCTCTAAGTCCCGATGCAAGGATGTTTTCCTTCCAAGTTCTGCCTCTGATGCAGTCTAACTCTCTCTCTCTGTTGTGGTGGACTAAGATGTTGGGTGGCCAACCATCGAGTCCTCTTTAGCTCCAGCTTCAGGTCACACACAATGTTGGTGTTGCTTGGGCAAATTTGGCCAGCATAACCTTGTGATCACCATTTTTTCATCTCTTGGTGGGTTTATATAGGTGAGCTTCAAACCCTCCTTCCCTCCCTTGGTACATGATGGATGGTGACCCAAGGGAGAGGTGTGATTCCATTGTGTGCTCAAAAATTGTTTTGTGTGCTCACATAATGTCTAAGGAGGCACTGGTAGCTATCCTTAGGTGGATTTCACATAAGGATTAACTGTCCTTTTCTTGTTGTGGTCCTGGAAAGTGAATTTTTTCCATTTCTAGGAATGTGTGCTTATCAGGTAAAAGGGCATGTAGAAGGCGCTCTTCTCGAAGGAAAAAGTGCGCATTTGAGCATTTATGACTAGTTCAAATCTGATTTTCTCAAAACCTTAAAGATTTTAAATACTTCTTGATTCCATAATGTATTCATGTCCTGTAAATCCTTGGGCTCGACATTAATTTATGTTGTATTCTGTTGTATGATTTTCCAGTGTTAACATGCCCTAAGACAAGAAACAAGACAAATCAAGCAAGACTTTCATCAAGCAAAGGTTTCCATGGTTTGAAGCTTATTATGTAGCATATGAGAGCTCACCAACGTAGGCTCTAAGGGGCCTAAGTGCGTTGCATATGCAGCTAGCCCCATGCAAGGCTGCTCTGCAAAGCACTTCCTGACATTCACAGGTGCGTTGGTCACATTGGGACCGAAATTCTCATTGTTCCGGAATCTCCACTTGGCCAATGCCTTCTAGAAGAGTTCAAATGTGTCAAGCTTCGGATCCAAGTGTCCATTTGACATCTACATGATTGCAAACATGTCTTGCCCATTTTTGGAAAGTTATTGATTGCAAAACAACCTACAGTTCATCTATAAATTGAGCACAGATCTAAGTGCTTGACAAGGAAGAATTTGAGTAGAGAAATGTTGGAGATTTTTCAATTGAGAGCTATATTTGTGATGTTGCTGCTGGAGAGATTTATACTGTGATGAGGCTTGGGAATGTTGCTGGAAGTTCACTTCAAATCAGTCACTAGGTAGTAACCTCTCCTTCTATCATCAATAAAGAGTACTGCTTATTTTTCCCTATATGCATATGTATTGGCTTTGATTTTCCATATTGCAAGATCTTAGTTGATGTATATGGTTTATGATTTACTGATTTAGCTAACTAGCTTGAATAGATATCTATATTATTGCATCTTCTGTTGTTTCAATGTTCTTTCTTTCAGGAAGCATTCAGCTCACAAACCACTTGAAATTGAAACTACAACGGAAGCGACAGAAGGAACCATTTGGACGCGACTAAACAAGTAAGCCTCCAATCCTCTCTATGTATCTGTTATGAGTTAGGAGAAATAGTCGTATAGTCTTTCACCTGTTGTTCTAGACTATCACATGTCTAGGGAAGCGTGATTTATCCGTAATTCACAATTCTGGCCCAACAAATTGGCGACTCCACTGGGGAGAATTTATCTTAGTTCTATGTGTTTTAGCCTCTGATTTGCTTTATTTATCCACCTAGTAGTTGTTACACATAAATATTAAACTTTCTCAGAGCTTAATTTGCAAATACAATGAGTTAAATAGTAGTATTTTTCTTTGTATACTACGCCCAGCGCACCCTTAGAATGGACACAATGCTTTGCAGAGAAATGTCTCCCTTCCTAGCCTGTGTTGCAGAGAACTGTCTCCCCTTGGAGACTGGGTTGACTCCTGAAAGTACCCAAACTACCTTGAATTTGACTTTGCAACTTGCTTCAGTTTTGTTTGTTACTATGTTCTGAAAATTTTGATGCTCAATTGACCAATGAATCTATATACTTCTTCCTCCTTTGGCTGAAAATTTGTTCAATGTTTGTTTTAAAAAAAAAATTCTTTACCATTAACAAGTTGATTTCAAAGTATTTTTTATGGTCGCATTAAGAATCATTTGCTTTCGAAATAGGAAATTGTCGTAAAATCTTTATTTCCTTGATAGGAGAAATTGTTGTTGAAATCCTCGTTTTTCCTTCAAAATAGAAATTGTTGTTTGTATTCTTCATTTCTTGAAAGTAAAAAGCATTTGAATTATTGATCTAGTGCACCTAGTTTTTTTTTTTGCATTCATAAAATTAAGGAAACTGAAAAGAAAAACTTGCATTTTCATGTAGGATTGTGTGTGTTTTGCAAAAGGAACATTAGGAAATCTGCATTTAGTTTGTGATTCATTGATTTGTTTTTTTTCTTTGATTTGTTTGCTCATAAATTATTTTCTCTCTTCCCTTAGTAGCTAGGTTCTTCATTGAAAAAGCTGAAAGTGAATGTTTTTTTATCATTCTTAGCTTGAATTTTAGGAATTTCATATACATCATCGCGGTGAACCTTTGAAAGGTAGATTGTTAAGCAAGATCAACATAAAATTAATCTCAATTTACTTAACAACGCATTGGAAGCATAATGATAACATTTAGAAGGTCTAGGCTAGAGACATGTTCTGGCGTCGTAAAACATAGCAACTGTCATTAACTTGTCTGTGATACATTCCGAGTGTGATACCTCACTCCACGTACGTAAGCATATCGTAGCTCGTCCACATAATTTCAGGTATATCAGGCGGTGTTACAGTACGATAAGTATAAATGGGTGCTCTCACTATGCGGTTTTGCATCAGACAGTGCTAATATGGACTTGGGCCTCCACGTATCTTCGAGTATATTTGGGAGGACAACTTTTAGTTTCTATCCATCCATAGTGAACCAAATCGGCCTCCTTGAAATTTTGATACACCGAACACAACATTCGGGGAGATTACCTTCCCGTACTTCTTGGTTCGCTAGGAGGTATTCTGTAGTTCACAATTTCTTGGTAAACCCTTTTTCCTAGCATTACCCTCTTTTTGTTTATTTGTTTTTTGGTTAAAATAAATCAGTAATTGTGGAAGAACAAAATCCTATCCCCCGTCATTCGCGTAGATTAGCTTTAAAACCACCTTTACCACCGGAAGTTACTTCTGGTAGGCGAAGGCGATCACGATCTACCGAATCAAGTACAATTCGTACCTCTTGTGAAACATCATCTTTTAAACCAGAGTTAGCTCAAATTTTTTCCACACATCCCAGTTCGTTTATTGTTGTCAAAACAGAGTCTTCACAGCTACCCGTGGTCACGATCCATTCAATCGCTGAGACCATATCTCTTGGACCCGACATTGTTCAATCACAAATAGATCCATATCCTGTCTCTTCTTTGCCAGAAAATTTGAATTCTGAAGTCAAACAACCAGAATTTGTTCCTACCTTGGTCACCCCACAAATTTTTGTAGCCACTGAAACTCCTATATCACACAGTCAACCATCTGAAATATATTTTGGGCCTGACGGTGAACTTATTCCTCCTGGTTTAATTGTGATTGAAGAAATCCCACAAGATGATACACCTTTAACTCCAACCCATTTTAGGGGGGACCTTTACCTATATGAGTCTTTTCCTCAATCGTTTCCATCTGCTTTTGTTGATCCTATTCCCATTCAATCTCCTGTTGATTTTTTAGGGTATACATTTGGTCAAACAACCATGTCTGAACCAACATCTTCGGTTGGGTCTGCTATTCCAATTACGTCAGATCCTACCCTCGCTACTCCGTAGATGTTCACAACCTCACCAGAGTCATATTTTCACGGTGGCCCTTCGGTCCCAACAGGTTACAAATCATTGTTTGGCACTTTCTCTGGTGCATCTTCACGTTCATGGTCTTTGCCAATGTCATCATTTGGTGTTTTAACTGGTAGTCCTATCGTTAGTACTGAATGACTTGATTCATTACATACATCATCAGGGCAATATCAAGTTGGTCCTTTTGGGTCAATTCCTTTAAGTACCATATCAACTGGACTCCCAGCATTTGGAGAAAATTATTTTCCATCTTATTATCTTCCTTATGTTGGGGGGCAACCTTTGGTAACCCAATATGACAGTACTCAGTCAATTTTTGGTCAAACTAATGTTGACATGAATGTTCGTCAATGTCAGCCCACTCTGCCTATCCAGCCACAACTGTTTGTACACTCATATCAACCAGTTCAACCTGTTACACCCACTTCATTACCACTTTTTAATACATCTCTACCCCTGTTACAGAATCAAAATATTGTACATCAACCTTATCAGGCAAGTTCTTCGACTCAATATCATCAAATTTTGGGTCCACAGACTCAAAATCCTTTGGTTAATTTACAACAACCTATATCAAGAATCATTTATTCACAAGCTGGTGTATCATTTTATGGGATGTCACAAACGCAACCTGGTTATACATATCAACCAAATCCAACTTATACTAATTTGGGTTATAAAATTGGTGGACAGACCCCTTGGCAGCCACAAGCGCAAATGCCTCAAACTTCATTTCAAAAAGTATCATATCCAGGTTTTGGTCAACAAAATTCTCAAGCATTTGCTATGCAAAATAACCCCTATCTGGGTTACCAGCAGCAGATTCCATATGCTGGTGCTCAAAGGATTTTTTCCCAAGCAATTCCATCTTACCCTAGATATGCTCAACCTGACCTTAATAGACAGTTGCCTTTTGTTGCAACCTTGGAATTACCAGATTTAAACCGGTTAACCAATTATCCGATCAATTATGCTCCTTGGTGGCCAGTGATACCTCATAAATCACCCTCCGACATTCCTAAATTCAATGGAAACCCTGGAGAAGATCTGTCGACTCATGTCATGACTTATCATTTATGGTGTTCATCAAATACCCTGAACGATGATTCTGTTCGACTACGTCTTTTCCAGCATATGCTCATAGGTCTGACTGCTAAATGGTACATTGAGTTACCTAGAGCTTCTTTCGACAATTTCACTACTTTAGCTACTGTCGTTTTGACCCATTTCCAGTTACCATTCAGATACGAAACTGGAACAGAACTCTTGACCAACTTCAAACAAACTAATGCTACTCACATTTCCGATCATATTCATGAGTGGCATTGTTGTCGATGAATGGTTAAGAAATTTGTTCCTGATCAGCTCCTTGCTGAATGGTTCATTAAGTCCCTATTACCATCTATAACTGAGGATGTGGCTAAAGGTGGCGTTGTCATAGAAGAGAAAGTTATCATTCATGCCTAATATTTAGACTTGATTTACACTTAGTCTAGCACGCTCTATGAAAAAATTCCTAATGCGTCACGATCTAATTTCAATGTTCCTCCTCAAATAAAGGACTCTCATGCCGGAGATGGCTTGATAGGCACTGCAAACACATACCACGCTACTGCATCTGATCCTGCTCCTACTTCCAAAATTAATGTCGTGTCATTTGACAAAGGCAAAAGTGATAAGCAACTAGGAGGTAAGAAAAAGGGGAAATCAAAGAAAAAACAAACTTCTAACCTGTAGGAAAGATCATCTGATCAACCATCTGGACCACGAAAACCTCGTTATCCATGCATAATCTGTAATGAGGAACACTTTTTTAGGGATTGTCCCCACTGTGATAAATTCTTAAAAATCATCAAGACTTCTCATGCATCAGCTATGTTGGAAGACCCATTTCCAAATCCGGACACTAATTTGGTTGCTACGGATCTAGCTCCTAGTTCCCAAGTGTTAATGTTATCCACCACAAAACCTTCACAATATATTTTTGTGTCAACGTGGAATAAATACTATGTTAGTTCGGCCACTAATCAACCTACTACCTTGACAATGAATCCATTTACTGAATCAGTACCACCTACTGTTATTCCTGAATTGACAATTAAGCCACCGAAGGGAGCAATTCATAAATTGACATATAATCCTCGAGCGAGAGCTGCACAAAATTATAATATAGTTGAATATTTGGCTCAATCCCCTTCATCTATGTCTGCCCTTAAGGTATTACAAAATTGTCCCTCCCAGAAGTAGGCTTTATTATCGGCCATTGGTGGTATTGATCCGACTGATTCTAATCTTGTCATCTTTAATCATAAAGGCTATGTGCCGCAATTACCAGTAGAATTGGCATTCTCCATACAAGTAAATTTTCTTAGTCACCTTGTTCATCGCACTACTATTGATGACGGATCATCTACATGCATTATGTCTCTAAACTGTTGGAAGTCACTTGGCTCACCGCGATTATCACAATCATCAACGATGTTGAAGGCTTTTGATGGAAGAACATATAAACCTTGTGGTATTATCAATAACCTGCATGTTGAATTAGGGGGAAAAACAGTAAGTATTGATGTCGAGGTTGTTGACGGACCCCTTGACTATAATATTTTACTTGGAAGACCATGGGTATATGCATTGACTACCATTGTTTCTACGTACTTTAGAATGATTGCCTTCCCACATAAAGGTACAATCACAGTCATTCATCAATTATCCTTTTTTGCCTCCGCTTCGCAGGTAACTAGAAGCGTTCTGTTTGTTCACTTACCCCAACTAGAAATTTAGAACATTGGTGTAGGACTCTTAAAGGATTCCACTCTGATGGGAACCTTTTCATTACTTCCACTCGCGAAGTCGGTAAAAATTGCAAGTATAGAAACCTGCTACATGATCTCTTCCACTCTATCTGGCTTAAGGGAGAGTATGGGTGATTCTGATATTTCTATGTTGGATGAAGTTTTACCGCCCAACCCTATTGAGCTGTAATAACAATCAATCTATTTGGCTTAGGCAGCAAATCCGAAATCAGCATCGTCGTGTGTTTGGGTTGATCGTTCATTAGATTTTGGTACTCCATCTGATCTGTTTTCCTTAAAAATTTTAACAAATGAAAATATTTTGGAAGCTATGATGTCAGAAGGAGAACCATGGGAAGATTATCATCATCATTCCCATCTTCCTAATTATGAAGAAAACGATCTCAGAGCACTATATCACCCATCCAACAAAACTTTATTTTCGAATTCTTTACCGATTAATGCAATTGACTCTGAGAAAAATTTATCAAATATCGAAGAAATGATTTCTATCGATATTTCGACCAACCCTGGTGTTGTAGAAAATATTCATGTTGGTGTATCTTGTTCTCCATCAAAACTTGATTCATCTCGCTCTCTTTTTCATGAATTTCGTGATGTATTCGCTTTGTCTTATGAGAAAATTCCAGGCATAGATACTAGTATAGTTGAACACACTATTAATATGTATCCTGATGTCAAACCGGTGTGTCAACGGCTTCATCCTGTTCATCCAAAGAAAGTCGCTGCCATAAAAGCAGAAGTTGAAAAACTTTTGTGTGTTGGTTTCATTTACCCTGTTCCGCTAACTGAGTGGGTTTTCAATATTGTTCCTGTTATGAAAAAACAAGGAACCATTAGAGTGTGCGTCGATTATCAGGATGTTAATCGGGCTTGTACAAAATAAAACTATCCTACTCCCTTTATCGACTCGATTATTGACAATTGTGCTAGATGCGAAATATTTTCATTCATGGATGGACTTTTCGGCTACAATCAAATCAATATCCACTTAGATGACCAATACACGACAACATTCATCCGTCCCTGGGGCACATTCGCATATAGGAAACTTCCGTTTGGTTTAAAGAACGCTAGGGAATATTTTCAGAGAGTGATGGATTATGCTTTCAACAACATCAAGCACATTTTTCAACCATATCTAGATGATTTACCAGCGCATTCACGAAATCGGACTGATCACCCGATGCATTTGAGAGCCATTTTCTTACGCTGCTGACACTACAAGATACGCCTCAATCTACATAAATTTGTGTTTTGTGTTGCTTCTGGTTGATTGCTCGGATTTGTAGTATCAAAAGAAGGAATTCAAATAGACCCATTGAAGGTACAAGCCATTCTTGATTTGCCTGCACCATCAAATTTACTTCAAATACAGAAACTTCAAGGAAAGGCTAACTTCCTGAGAAGGTTCATTCCAAACTACGCCAAAATGGCTAAAGGATTTACTTGATTATTGAAAAAGGGGGTTCCCTTCCATTGGGACCAAGTTGTGCAAGATTATTTTGATGCTGTCAAGGACCATATTGTCCAAGTGTCATTAATGTATCCTCCTAATTATCAAAATGATTATTTCCTATATATCTCCGCGGCTAAAATGACCATCGCTATGGTTTTGGTCCAAGTAGAAGATGGAATTGAAAATCCGATTTATTATTTGAGTCATAATCTCAATGATACATGAGTTAAGTACTCGTACGTGGAAAATCTTGCCTTGGCAGCTATACAAGCTATCCAAATATTTCGCCATTATATCCTGCTCCAAAAAACAACAATAGTGTCATATTTCAAGCCCATCACTTACATCTTATCACGTCAATTGCTGGGGGGGAATATTAAAATGGATTTTCATTTTGTAGGAATTTGATTTGGAATTCATCAAATCCAAGTCAAAGAAGTCTTTATTTTTGGCTGAGCTTCTTTGTGACCTTCCCTCTGATAGTACTGCTACGACGTCGAAACCATCTATTCCAGACGAGTCTTTGTTTCTGATCCTTGGTATGGGGATTTCATCATTTATCTCCAAACCCAAAATTTTCGACCTAATACCTCTCGCTCTGATCAGCGACGTATTCAATACCAAGCCAAAGATTATCTGATCGTCAGTGATACACTTTATTGTCGTGGTGTCGATACCATTTTAAGGAGGTGCCTCACTCATGAGGAGGCTGAAAAAGTGTTAAATGATTTTCACGCTGGGGCTTGTGGTGTAAATTTATCTGGATATGCTACCGTGCAAAAGATACTCCGCGCCGGTTACTTTTGGCCTACTATTTTTCGAGATTGCATCCTCGCAGTCAGAAGTTGTCATGCATGCCACATTTTTTATCGTAAAATCTGCAAACCGCCAGTGCCAATGCATGATGTTGTCTCTGCTGGACCATTTATGAAATGGGGTATTGACTTCATGACCTTTAACCCTCCTTCATCTGGGGGGCATGGTTATATTATTTTCACAGTCGACTATTTTACCAAATGGACCGAAGCGATGCCTACATTCAACAACACGGGACAAAAAGCTGCATTGTTTTTCTTCAACCACATTATTGCACGGTTTGGGGTCCCATAGGCTATAGTTACGGATCATGGGAAGCATTTTCGCAACCATATGATGTCTGAATTGACTGCCAAGTTAGGATTGTCACATGATAATTCTACTCCTTATTATCCACAATCAAATGGACAAGTTGAGGCTATTAAAAAAATTCTTAAACAAATGCTTTAACGAATGATAGGAGTTCGTAAAAGGAACTAGCACTTGATCCTATACTCCGCTTTGTGGGTGTATCGAACCTCGGCGAGAAACGCAACCGGATTTACTCCTTTTCAATTGGTGTATGGTCTAGAAGCTATATTACCAATCCAATGTGAAATATTATCTTTAAAACTCGCGATAGACTTGTTACCTGACACCTCAGAAGAAGAAGCGTGTCTCCTTAACCTCATCCATCTTGATGAAACGCTTCGTAAATCCAAATTGGCCAACGAAGCGCATAAGAGACGTATAAAGGTGCAATACAACAAAAATTTCCAGCCTCGCATCTACTCAGAGGGTGACTTAGTCCTTCTTTATGATCAAGAAGCTAATGTAATAAGTACAGGTAAATTCGAGCCATTGTGGCATGGCCCCTATATTGTCAAAAGATTTTTTTCTAAGGGTGCCTATGAGTTAGTTGATTACGATGGGATTCCATTGGCACAGCCTAGAAATGGGTTGTATTTGAAACGTTACTATGCTTAATCATGAGCGTAGTAATTTTTTGTATTATATTGTTTATATGTTTTTTATTTTCATTCACTATCTTAATTTGTTTTTAGAGTTTTCTTGATGTTAGTAATCCGCTTTACATTTCATCACAGATGAATAAATATTTGGAACCATTTTTTGGATATGCTGATGGTGCTAGTCGTAGTACGCAGAATCTATCCTCTGCAGCGTGGGCCATTTTTTCTCCGAACGGAGAGTTAGTGAGTTTTCAAGGGATTTGTATCAGTAGATCGATGAATAATATCGTTGAGTATAGCGCGTTGATCGAACTTCTCTCTGATGCCATTTCATTTGGTATTAACCACATAATCATAAGGTTAGACTCACAACTTGTGGTATTACAACTTACTAGCATTTATACTGTTAGAAATCCAACACTTCTTAGATTGTTCCTAAGAGTTCAACTTTTGGAGAGAAGTTTTGATTTCATTCAATATCAACATATTTCCATAAATTTGAACACTTTAACTAATTCATTAGCTAATCAAGTTTTAGACAGACATTTGCGACATAGGTAAAAAAAAACATTCACATCATTGAATAGGATTGCGCATTAAACATAGGAAAAACTATGAAATCATATAGATAGATAGTTATAGGTTTTTACAAAATTTGTGCCCAAGACACATTGGTCATCTGACCTCAAAATGTATGCAAAATGTCACAAGTGAACTAGTGGTGCTCATGGTAACATGCTATAGATCTAGCAATCCTACGGAGCAACCGCATCCAATGGTTAGGAACCCCAATAGTGTTTCACTGCAGTCGCATGGGAAGCTCTTCGATCTGGCAATCCGAAATCCCAAAGGTCAACCCCTCTATGTGCTGCTGAAGCTCAGCCAGAGTCTCAGCCATATCAAGGTCCTGAAGGATTGCTCTCCCGACATCCCTCTCTGTTGGCGCATCTGCTTCGCGCACTAGTTCTTCTACTGGTTGAATACGACCAATATCTACATTACATCAAACATTTAGTTTAGTCTTGGAAATAAATCAAAACACAAAAACATTTTATAAACCTTAGAAAAATAAAAAAACATGTTCAAATCATTCTTACCTATTGCACCCCACTGAGTGCCTTCTGGTAATACTAGATCTGGATCTCCTCGGAAGTCGACGCCTGCATATGCATACTCATCGATGGCGACGATCTGTCGTCGGAACCAGGTGAAGAATGAGAACACAACAATTTTTTGGCTTGCATGCTGACTCATGAGTTCTACCCATCTCTGCATTAGAGGATCTCTAGGACTAGATATATCCAATGTTACATGTTGTGGCTGCATCAGTGGAATCCGTTCCAAAGCGAAGAAGATAAGGATTGAACCATAACTGAAATTTTTCTTCCTTCCTCCCTTTGCTTTATTCAGTTGTTCCTTTATCTGAGATAAAATAGCTTCAGACCAGTTGAAGATTGTTGGCTCTAAGCACTCTAGCGCATACTTCATATACGATCTATGCGCTACATGTAGTGTAGCGGTGCCAGAAATTTTAGCGATCGTGAAAAGGATGGTTCTCAAAAGCAAATCCCTGACATCCCAGATGTTTATTTTTCCATCTTTGCTAGGTTCTTCCCCTAGATAGAAATATTGCATAACATAATCCCTCATTGTCTCTCCTCCAATAGTAGACCCTGTGAGAGAAATGGGCAAACCTCCCCTCGACAAACCTGTGAGAAAATACATGTCCTCAACTGTTATGGGAACCACTTTGTTCTTAATGTGAAATGCCTTTATTGTCGGATCCCATGCTCGAACTAAGAACTCCAAGAGTTCTATTTATTGCCTCATTCCCGACAATTTAAAGTACTTAAGTAGTCCACAATCTCTTAAGGCTCTTACAGTACCCGAATCATTCAAGGAAATCATATCTTGTTCTTCATGTTCTCTTTCCCTCCATGTAATCGTCATTTTAATCCAATGGAAACCTGAAATTCAACCATAAGATCCATTAGATTCCAATCATTGCAAAAAACTAGCCAAATTTTGGGCACAAAATGAAAATCAAAAACTTGAATTGTGCCCAACGCACTCCCTAGGCTGAGACAGTGTGTTGCACATGCAGGTACCCTTCACTGTACCTACTATGCAATGCAGGTTTCGACATTCAGGGGTGCGTTGCCCTCATTTTGGGTAGAATTTACCCTATGGGCCTCAAAACCATAAAAATTTGCAAAGAATGGAAATGAAATGAATACCAAAAGGAAGAGGAGGTTCACAGCACTAACCTGGATCAAACGGTGACGAAATCGGTCCACAGAAATGACCGCAATCAATGACTGAAGTTCGGGGGAAAAATCAGGTTCAGAGCTCCAAAATGCAAATGGTAACTATGGAATGGTAAAAATGAATAGTGAAACTAAATTTTATAGTCATTTAATTGTTTGCAAGTTAAATTTATTGCTATTACTATAGTTTTATTATGTTTTTATCATGAAACAGGTATTTTTAATCCATTTGATGTTGTTCTGAAGAGGAAATACAATTAATGAATAGATTAGTCGTGCAGATTTATTCAAAGAATGACTTGACCACAAAGCATACTTTTTCTCCTTATTTTTAGAGCTTTGTTAAAAACAAAAAAGGATTTGAAGCGCACTTTTATCTCTTTTTCAAGCTTCGATAACAATGAAAAAGGAACCCCTAGAGTCTTCTTTCAGCTCTTTTCAGATTTCGATAATGTGAAAAGATTGCCGAGCACTTGTCTTTTCGAGCTCGTTAAAGTAAATGAATTGATATCTACTCTGTATAAGTTTAACCCTTTTCCAGACTGAGATAGATTATTTACGAAAAAGGAATACCTCGGTTAAACATGACCAAAGAGGTTCTCTTAGATATTATTTTACACTTTTTCGGATCTGAGTGACAAATTTACGAAAAAGTACTTTTGGAGTTCTCTTTCGTCCTCTTTTTCAAACTCTCTAAATATGAAAAAGGACCAGGCTATCACTGTCATTAAGCTCGTTAAAACATAAAATAGTGACGGGCTTATCAATCATGGCAAGAATCGAGTTTCATTCATCGCTAGACTCATTAAATTATTAAATCGCGATACTTTATTTGCCCGAAGGGTTGAATTATAGATCAAGAAAATGTTATCCTCCTCAAGCTTGTTAAAAAATAAAGAGGTATTGGTCTACAAGTGACCAAGGAAAATTTGGGAAAAGTAAGCAAAGTTTCTTTTTGGTAGCAAGTCGCTCTTGAACATGACACTTCTTTCACTCCATGTCTGTGACTATTTGGGTTGGGTAATCATCTTGACGGTTCATTCACACCTACAGTTCATCAAACCTTCACTTCGTTTTTGGGTCAATGCTTCCAACTCATCACAGTGTCACCAATATGTTCAAGAGAAGTCATCCAGTGATTAAAAACTCATCCTTCTGCAATACTCATAAACCTTAATTTTCATGACTGTCATACCTGAAAATTGCTATATCAAGTCATACCCTTGTCTCCAAAATCAGTAACTCCTGTTTTGCAATAAGGTGACTTCCTGTCGATGAAAAATCAATATCCAGGAAGTTCACTTAGAAACATCAGATTCCAGTACCATGAGGCTTGTTACAGCATCGACAAGATCCTCGCTTCCGGACCTTTGACCGAAATATTTTGTTTGGCATTCGACATCAAATCATCTATTCATGTCTTACAAAATGTACTGCAGTACCTTGAGGTCCATTGACATTAATGGTGGTACTCTCATGTTTGTTAACAGCTCACATCATTAGCTGGTAATTAAAAAATGTCTTTCCATGTTCGACTACAAATCATATATTCGCATGGCTAGACTTGTACCTGAATGATCGAATGAACGAGATAAGAAGACCCCGGATCTAGTTTCATCCATCCGAGCTGCAATTTCAGGATTTTTGTACACATCATATGTATGGTGACCTTACATATAGATTGTCATCCAAACATGGGCCTATATCTGTAGGCATGTCTCCATCTGGGCAACATTCCAATGAAGACGACTTTCTGAATTATGTACATGTTATTAGATTGTTTTATGT
Organism: Pinus albicaulis; assembly: GCA_034641835.2. Taxonomy (NCBI): domain Eukaryota; kingdom Viridiplantae; phylum Streptophyta; class Pinopsida; order Pinales; family Pinaceae; genus Pinus; species Pinus albicaulis. Next base: position 1,370,865,864 of record CM076579.1, on the reverse strand, counting down.
GTTGAATATGGGAATGCCTACCCTCAGAAATTATGATCAAAAGAGAATATATCATGATGTAATGTATTTTAAGATTGATGCAGGTGACCACTCTGCTTCGTTTCCAGACTCATCACAGTGTAAAGCATCTCAATCAAATGTTCTTATTATTTGGATCTCATGCTTTAGGGGGCAATTGTTATAGGTCAATTTGGGCACCATTCCCAATGACTTGGTTAACTGGGCATCATCTCCAAGACCAATGATCAAGGGTCTATCATTCCCTATCATTTTAGTTGCTACATGTCCTAAGACAAGAAACAAGACAAATCAAGCAAGACTTTCATCAAGAAAAGGTTTCCATGGTTTGAAGCTTATTATGTAGCATATGAGAGCTCACCAACGCAGGCTCTAAGGGGCCTAAGTGCGTTGCATATGCAGGTAGCCCCATGCAAGGCTGCTCTGCAAAGCACTTCCCAACATTCACAGGTGCGTTGGTCACATTGGGACTGAAATTCTCATTGTTCCGAAATCGCCACTTGGCCAGTGCCTTCTAGAAGAGTTCACATGTGTCAAGCTTTGAATCCAAGTGTCCATTTGACATCTACATGATTGGAAACATGTCTTGCCTATTTTTGGAAATTTATTGATTTCAAAACAACCTATAATTCATCTATAAATTGAGCACAGATCTAAGTGCTTGAGAAGGAAGAATTTGAGTAGATAAATGCTGGAGAATTTTCAATTGAGAGATATATTTGTGAAGTTGCTGCTGGAGAGATTTATACTGTGATGAGGCTTGGGAACGTTGCTGGAAGGTCACTTCAAATCAGTCACTAGGTTGTAACCTCTCCTTCTATCATTAATAAAGATTACTGCTTATTTTTCCCTATATGCATCTGTATTGGCTTTGATTTTCCATATTGCATGATCTTAGTTGATGTATATGGTTTATGCTTTACTGATTTAGCTAACTAGCTTGAATAGATATCTATATTATTGCATATTTTGTTGTTTCAGTGTTCTTTCTTGCAGGAAGCATTCAGCTCAGAAACCGCTTCAATTTGAAGTTGCAATGGAAGCAATAGAAGGAACCATTTGGAAGCGACTGAACAAGTAAGCCTCCAATCCTCTGTGTGTATCTGTTTTGAGTTAGGAGAAATAGTCATATAGTCTTTCACCTGTTGTTCTATACTAGCACCTATCTAGGAAGCGTGATGTTAGGGTCCCGTAATTTGGAAGATTGGAAAACCAAATGACAGGGTAACATCAGACCAAGATTTGGAGTCCTAGGACCTAGCCTTCCTAGAATCAGAGAGGGATCTCTCTATGAAGCAAAGGATGTGAGCTTGTTCACTTAGTATATTTTATTTTAGGCTAGTTGTGAAGTACGTTTGTTTGTTTTTGTGTTTGGAGGTGAAAACCGATTAAGTAGGCATCAATGAAATATAAGTTATCAAATCAATAGGGCTATGGGGTCGAAAAGGTCGAGACTGTCTCAAATGGTGGAAAAGGTATATTGCAGGGCCGATTTGGTCGAGATAAATGGATTCTTTGGGTGAAAGTGAAATGAGATGGACACTAAGTTTGTGAGAGACAAAGAGGTTTTAAGCATAAACAGTTTTGCAGCAAACATTCATGTGGTAGGGCTAACCATTAAACACTATAAATGAAACTCAAACTGATAGATGCAGAAAATAAAAAATCAGGCGATGTATAGAAGTATAAGACCCTCTAACTTTAGGAAAATCACCTTCAAACTTTTGGGAAAACAAATAAGTCAAACAAGCAACTCAATCTATGAAGAGGGATCTCCTAAACATCATATCTTGAGCTATTGGGAACTTTGAAATAAGACTGCAGAGCATGGACAAAGGGCAAGATCGAAAAAAGACCTCTTTGACTTAACTAAGACAATCAATACTTCAAAGAGAGATTTCAGAGATGGAGTTTTGGTTAGCTATGAGTAAGCAGGGCATACCGTGAATCATACTAGATAGCATACATAATAACCATTAATGAAAGTGATAACAAGTTCTTAGGGTACCAAAGAGCAATTAAGAATTCCTTGACATAACCAAGAAAGAAGAAAAACATAGAAGCTGTAATGAATCAGGAAACTTGAGGTGCCTCCATGGGAATGTCTCAAATATATTCTTTACTGACCTACAACAAGCAAGAAGCATGAAAACATGTATGATAAACTAAGGAAATATAACAGATAAGGAACACAATACCATTCACCAAGCCACAGAATCCTACAAACAATCCTCCTCCACCATCCAAGACAAGCAAGAAATCATCCACTTCATAAGACAAAGTATTTCTTCAAAGCTTGTAATGTTATGTATTGCTCTATAACATCAAGTTCAGCCTCTAAAACCTCTAAAAAATTACAATGAGTCTTCATAAGTTATATAGGAAATGAGTAGATAATATCACGAGAGCATCTAGAAGCTCATTGGCCTAATACAAATATCTTATTTTGTCCTTGAGGCTTTTCAAAGCCCAAGGCACAAAATATCTTCAAAAATATCTATTTAAGCTAATAATAGAAATAAATTTGAATTTTAATCTCTGACATGGATTTAAAAATAGCTAAACACACATTTGGATGGTCATATTCAGAAAATTGTTTTTTAGCCAAAATGCTACAGGAGCGTAGCAGCAAAAAGAAGCATGTTTTGCAGACAACTTTTGAGGGACCTCCTGATGTCGAAATGAGGCCCGTGATAGCTTGTTGGAAAACCATAGATGTCTAGTTTCTGTAACTACTTGATTTTTCCAAAACTGATCCCTGAAAGTCTGTCAAAAGGTGGACTGAGTGAAAAAACCCAAGAGGGTCTCATCTGCTGATATGTGAGGCAGAAAGGTGAATTTTGACTGATTTTTGCCTCTTTGGGGGACCAAAACACCTCCTTTTGATCTGAAAATTTGTGAGCAGCTGCCCAAAAATTTAATACATCCAAAAAAATGACTTTCATGAGCTGAGGATGCTCCTAGCACACATGGCAGCGCCTAGAAAAATGTGCAATTAGGGCCAAAAAACACAAAAAAACAAGATCATGTCAAAATTTGCTCAATTTTGGCAAGCAAACCCCTTATGGGTTCTTAGAAGCATGTAAGGAAGCCGAAGCCAAGATTCCAAGCCTAGATATGTCTTTTTCCCCTTTTTTCATTGGGTGCCTCCTTTGGGCAGTTTTGAACTTGGTTTGGGCAATTCGCCTCTACTCCCTTAGCGCTTTAGTGACATTAGTAGTTACAGCTTGAATAGTATTCTTCTTTGCAGTTTTAGAGGTTTTAGGCTTTACCACTTTTGGAGAAAGATTCATGGCCCCTTGCTTAGGAGACGCAGCTAGCACATGTTTTTTGAGGACTCTTTTTAGGCTCACTGTTTTGACTATCTTCTTTTGGGCTACCTTGTTCACTGTCCTTGATTTGATCTTGACTCTCCTTAGGACAATTTTTTCCTTTTTGTTCCATGCTGCCACCCTTAGAATGCTCACTGTTTTGTACCTATTTATCATCATTGTGGCTGCCTTTATCTTGAGGGCTTTCTTCTTGAATGTCTTCTTTATCTTGCTACAGGTTACCACTGAATTTTTCCTCAAATGAGTGATGGTTGTCTTCCTGATCCTACTTGCTGTCTTCTTGGAGATTATCTTCACTAGTTGTTTGAGGGATTTCATCATGCTCACTTCCTTGCTGATTTTCACTCTGTTTGTTTTCACTGATTTGCTGAGTACCATCTTGTTTTTCAACATTAATACCTCCTCCATCACTGTCATGCTGACTGCCACTATGCTTTCTTTCATGACTTTGTTCATGCTGAGGGATGTTATGTTTTTTACCGCCACTGCTTCCTCCATCACTACTTTCTTGTGGACTGTTATGTTCATTATCATCACTGCCTCTTTCACTATCATGTTGACTGCCATTATGCTCATGTTCACTATTATGCTGAGTGCCACTCTATTCTTCATCATAACTGCTTTGATTAGACTCTTCTTTGGAGGCGTGTATGCTTTAGGTTTCCTTCACTCTCTTAATCAAATAGGTTTTTTACTGAATTAAGCCTTTCTTCAAACACTGTTTTCCCCTCTTGCAATACTGTATTTTTCTATGAAAATAAGTCTATTTCTCTAAACTGTGTTTCTTTTCATCACTTTGCAAACACATTTTTGACTTTGAAAACAAGCCTTTTTTCCTTTAGCACAAAAGCTGTTTTTCTCTTTGTGGATTGTGTTTCTTTTTAAAACAATCAAACCAAACAAGTTTTTAAACTTACAAGGTTCTTTCTTCCTTAAACACTGTCTTGTTGTATCTTAGCAAACATGGTGGTTTTAAGAATAAATTGTGTTTTTGCCTTCATTGGACTGTGTCTTTTTCTTAACAAAATTGACTCTTAACACCTCCCAAAATCAAAAAACTTAGGCGAAGAAAACAGTAAATACCTCTTAAAAATGTATTGGCTGCTTTTGGAGATAAGTTCACTGTGCAAAAAATATGATTTGAGGTGAATTGGAGGTTGTTTGAGCAGTGCTACGCTCCTGTGAACAGGGGCGTAGCACCTGCATGCACTGAAGTGTTTGTCGGGTCGGGCACTGGGCGCCCTCTGAATGCCGGTTGGTCGACACGCACAGGCGCATTGCGTCCTGTGGAAAAACCTTTGTAAAGACGCTACAGGCACGTCGCGCTAACTTACAGGCGCGTCGCGTCGTGAAATTTTACCACTGCTTGCCCAGGTTCGAGAGAAAATCTCTTCTTTTGTTCCTTTGAGAGCTTTTATAGCTCCTTTTTAAAACGCTTTTGAAAGCTTTTCCCTCCTTGTGGTGATTTTGACATTTCACTTTTTCTTTTGTTATTTGTCATCAAACTGAAATTTTTCTTAAAACGCAGTGTCTCTTCTTTTTCAGACAAACTTTAACCTTTGTTGATTTTCCCTCTGCTCATCTCTAGGAGGAGGCATTCTAGCTAATGTAACCACTTAGGTTACTTGAAACCACTTTTGAACCTATGCTAATTTGTGAAGGGGGTGCTTTCAAAATATTTCCTGGGTGCTTGTTTTCCACTTCAGGTTTCAATATTTTTATAAATTCAAGGCTCTGTCTATCATTTGATGGAAAGCATCTCAAAGTTGCAAACTCCTTGTTATCCTTGTTTACCCTTTACTCATCATTTGGAGGGAGTATTTTGATAAACTAAATAGGCTTGTCTAAATGAGAGATGCCTCTTTTACATAAAACACCTGTGTGAATTTCTCTTTTTATCAGTTTGCAGAAGTCACTTTTAAACAGAGCTTTGTCTACCTCCCTTCCCATTTAGATGAGGTCGCTTTAATCATAATTCCAGCCTTGGTTTGTTAGTGAATGCACTTTTTCAAACACACTATTTCTCAACCCTCTTGCTATATGACATCTTACCTATAACCTATGCCTTTATGTCACCATATCACTTTGAAACTTTTAGACCAAAAATGTGACTTGATTATGATGAGATGTTCTCTTTTTATCCTTAGGAGGAGGTAATGCATGATGCAACTACCTAGGTTTATCAAAGCCACTATGTAGGTCTTCTTCTTACTGCTGATGGAGGTCCTTACTCAACTGTTCTTTTCCTTCACAAAAAACCTTTAGACCAACTGAGTGCCATCTGCTTCTTGAAAACTTAGGGCTTTTGCCTTTTGCTCAAAAAGACACTATAAACATAAATTTTCCTTTCATCCTTGCTACAATTGAAAATTTTTCTTTGAATCAGGTTTCTGTGGGCCCTCTACTTGTCATGAAGGAGGCAATGTTTGACAAATTTTATGGGCGCCTTTTTTGACCTCTGTTAACCAACTGAAAATTGTCCATGAACAAACTGTTTGTGGCACTTTAGACAAACTATGCTTATCATTCAAAAGAGATCCTATGCTTGTTATTCAAGGGAAGCTTCTTTAGGACTGTGAAGGGTGCCATTTCTTCTCTGGAAGAAGATCTTTGATCTGACAGTGTTATCCTTTGAGAAAGGATATATGCTTTCTTTATCCACTCAACACACAAATTTTCCAAACTGAAATAGGCCTCTTTCCTTTTTCAAAATTCTATTTTTCTTCTTTTTAAATTTGGATTTCAAATTACCTTCAAGACCAAAACTAAGATGCAAGGGAATGAAAAATACCTTTGAAACCTCCTTACTGTGTTGAAAAACCCAAATTCTGAGCAAAAACCAGTTTTTTGTCACTTTTGGAGGCTTTTGGAGAGGTGCGACGCTCCTGTGCACAGGCGCGTAGCGCTTTTTGTAGCAAGCTTTTGGGAGCCTTACCGGTGTCGAAATTGGGCCTAGGATAGCTCGTTGGAAATATATGGAAGTCAAATTTCCAAATATGCTTGATTTTTTTCATTTGGTGTTCATTTGGTTGTTCAAAAACTAATTGTCCCAACACTAGTCAAAAACTGGTGAAAGCTGGTGTAGAAATGCATAGTGCTATTGTAGACCACTTTGGGATGCCTTCCTCAATTCAAAATTGAGCTCATGATAGATAATTGGAAATATATTCAAGTCTATTTGTCATTTGACTCATGAAGCAAGTCATTTGGATATTCCATCTGTGAGAAAAGGAGATTTTCCCAAGGTTACGCCAGCTGTGCAGAAATTCTCCCGTGACACTTGTATTTTTGACATTTTCTCCCAAACCATGATACCTGTGTAAAAACTGAAGGAGGTTTTTCTTCTTGGGCCTATTATGGACAAAAAATATCTCACTTTTGTCAATTTAATCTCTTTCTGGTCAGAAACACATTTTGAAGAAAAACTGGCCCTGGGCGTGACACATGGCTTGTCTTGTCTATTTGCTTATTTTCCAAATTTTTGAAACTGTTTCCACATTTTTTCCATTTCTGTGAGGAAAATCAAACAAATTTTATTTTCAAATTAAAACATACCTACTGTTTTCTTCCTTTTAGTGTGACTGTATTTTTGTGCATCAGTTCATCTTTCAGATTTTGACCTTTTCCTTTGTAGTAGCCTTAGTTTCATTTGTGATGATGGTGTCTTTGATGGTTTTCAGTCTAGGTTGTAGGGGTATGAAAAAGGAAGTTTTCCTTTTTCATGCTTTTCACTTTGATGCATAAATATCGTTGGAAGGGTCCCTTTGCCAGAAATCTGCCATACCTAGTCTCATAGTGCTGATTTTCAGAGTTGTACCCAGATGTTTGGAAAGAGCAGAAAAACACCATCCTGAAGTGACATGGAGTGCTTGATGTAGTAGTTTCCCAACTTTTGTACTTATTTTCCATGATGGATTATTCCTTGAAATTCTTAGGTATTTTTGATTTGCAGAGATAAAACCATTTTGTTCCTTTTTCTCTCAACTCTGCATTTCCTTTAGTTTCAAACAGTCAACTGTTTTGACTGAAGCTTTTTCTTGAAATGTCTCTTAGCCCAATTTTGGTTAATGCCATTCATTCTGGTATTCTTGAAGAGATGTCTTGATAAGGTGGCTTGATCTTTGGCAACCTTTTCTATTGTACCATGAGGATGGACCTTGAAACTCACTTGATAAATTTCTCTTTGGACATAGGACCATATTTTAATATGTTTTTTTCTTGAGTTGACCTTTTGAGCTTTGCTAAAACAAAAACACATGAAAAACTTGATGGTGCGTGACCTAGGGATAACTAATGGATTTTCTTTGCCAGATTTAAGGAAAGGATAGCCGAGTGATATTAAAAAACAAAGTTTTTTGACTAGAGACAGTTTTCTCAAGATACTTACCCCAAGCACCATCGCCTAAACCTAGACACTTTTTCATAATTTCTAAAGGGTTTCTTAGACATATTCAAGTCATCAAATGGACATTCAAACAGTGAGAGTGGAAAAAGACAACTTGTCTTATGATTTGACAGTGAGCTGTGTGAAAACAGGAGATTTTGAATATTCAAAGGCACAAGCTTTATGACAGTTATGGACAGGGGAGTTTTATCAAGACTGAAACTTGATGACCACTTCTAACACAGTCTGCAAGAGAGGGGAAAAAGAAAAAATTTCTCTGAGGGGTTTTCTAGAGGACAAATTGACTGTTCGAGATTGGTTTCTAGAAAACCTAGGCAAGGCATATAGTCATCACAACAGGAAAAAATACTGATGAATAACACGTGATTTATCCATAATTCACAATTTTGGCCCAACATTGGCCTTTTATTAATTTATTATATATTTTTTCATCAAGCAATTACCAAACAATAAATATCACAATAATACAAAGTACACAAGAGATAGGCTCCAAGCCAGGGAAAAACCACTCTAAGAGGAAAAAACCAGAAATTGTTTCTCTTCTTCTTTAGAATATCCTTACAAAGAGACTTCCATGACCCAAAGACCAAAGCTAACAACCCTACCAAGCACCAAGTCAGCCCCTAGCAATATCTTCTCCAAGAAAACTTCCAAACTTCGACCTACCGCAAATTTGTCCCAAACTTTTGGCCCTGCAACTGCTTCTCAGAATTTCAGCCCTTCAATTTCGGCCTCGTACAACTGCAACTTCACAAAAACCTTAACTTCATACGTGTGTGTGTGATATAGAGAGAGAGAGATATTTATCTCAATAAACTTCACTCTTTCCTTATTTTATTCGTCCTTTGAGAGAGAGAGAGAGAGAGAGAGAGAGATTTAGCCCAAGAAACTTCACACTTTTCTTCTCTTCTTCATCCTTCTTAGCTCTTATTCTCCTTCGTTATTGCAAATTGAACTTGAATTTAGTGAGTGTGCAAATGAGGTTGATCTCCTTGTATTTATAGCCTCCTTAAGGGGTCGAATAACCCTCTTTTAGGTTGACTTGATATTGCTCTTGGGCCAAATTGATCTTGGTATACAAAATGGATTTTCTTTGATAAAATAAATTTCTTTCTTTATTAAAAAGAGTCCAAATCATACTATGACACATGACCAATAATATTCTTCATCCTAGAAAGACCTAGAAAACTTAAAAGCATGAAGAACATGCTTTTGACTCAAACTTGAGTATGAAATCCATACTCCAAAATAAAATATAATTTTTATTTCTCTTTTTATTTATTTATAAATAATATACAATGTCATGATTGCAATTGGGTCATTATGAAGATTGAGCCTAGTTACAATTTTCAAAAATGACTTGGTAAGGTTTATCAACCATCGATTTTGAATTTCTAACCTTTTACAAATATTAAAAATTTGATTTGATATTTTATTCTTGATAACATTTTTCATTATCTATTTCTTGATATGTAGGTATATCTCTTTCAAACATTTTACTCTCTTTGTTTTTAAATTCAATTTCTATGTTGTCAATATGAGTCCACATTGTCATAGTTTTGTTTCGTTAATTTATTTTTATGATTTCTTTAAATAATAGATATGCATTTTTCCCAGTCTATTATTGTTCTTTAAAATTATTCTTGTCAATATGATACATGACATATAACATTAATTACTCATTTTAATAGTTATTAAGATCAATATGTTTATTATAATTTATGTATCTTATAACGTATGGTATCACAACACCTCCTCTTTTCTTGCCTTGTAGTGTATAACACAATGCAAATTCTGCTAAGCATACATGTTCAATGTTTTCTAGTCATTGTACATAGCGGTCTATAATTAGTAAACATGATATGTTTTATGAATCATATGGTTCATGCTCCAACTCTTTTGGTTTTCTTAGTAAAAATTTTCGATCATTTATTGTTGAAGTATTAATAAATATACATTTTCTTAAAGTAATGTTTAGTGGCAATGACAACACTATATATACAACTTGATGTGAAAAAAATTGTTGCAAGTTCAATAAATCTTTTCTAAGTCTTGCAATTTTTTCTATGATATCACCATCAATTTTATGAAATTGATGTCATATATGTTTAAACATCAACGCCATTGTTTTATCTAGTTTTTTCATGTATGAACTACAATAAGTAGTTGTAGCATGATTCAAGAACGAATTGAGCATCAATATTTGCATCCTAGATTAATGAAATATGTCGAGCAAGGTTATTAGTACATATGTCTATTGGCTCTCTTTCAATATAATTTTTCTTTGTTTTAGAGTATATTGGATTGCATGGATGTAGTCACATTTGCTTATATCTAATTTCTCAAGAAAACTATCAAATGTATATGTCTCATCACGTTCCACATTTTCTAGTGCATCAAATATCATTCTTGCATTCACTTTGGTTCTTGCATTGTCGAATTCCATAGGCTCAATTATTTGAGTCTTTTGCATTGGTGGAATTGGAAAAATGATCTTGCAATGAATATGTTTTTATTTCCTACAAGTTTTTGTATGATGATGATTTTGAATATTTTTTAGATTTGCAGGTATTTTACTTGAATCACAACACAAGTACTTGTCAACAAATTTTTCAATTTCAATGTTTGTACTTGTTACATATATAGGAGCATTTTTTATCCATAACAATCCATATGCATGTTGGCTTCCCTGATTTTGGAATTCCGTTACAAATAAATAGTCAACGACATCACCAAAGTACTTGGATTCATGTAAAACTATTTAGCATAGATCATTAATTCTACTTCTATAATATCACATGCAAGTAATGAGGTCATTTTTTATCAAGGTATAAATATTACCTTCCTCTACTTCGTTTTCAGTTGATCGTTTTTTCTCTTGATTTATTTGTTGCAAATCCTTTACTAAAGGATCCAAGAGATGTTCAACGTTGCTAGATGAAACAAAGAAATTTAGTGGACCCAATTGTTGGATCATTCCATATAATTTTGTGCATAAATGAAAAAAATAGTTCGACAATGTCCATATTTGTCTAAGATCCATATACTCAATGTTCAATGCTAGAATGTGTTTCAACTTTACTTTTGTTATAACATTTGTAGCTGTTAGATTTTCTCCCTTTTTAATTGTCCCTTTCTTATTCAAATCTAAATACAATTGAATACTTGACTGAGGAAAATTCATGCTATTTTGTAAAACAAATTTGTTATATGATACACAAAATCATGATATGATGCAAAACTTCCCATAAAGCAATATCACGGTATGCAAAGTTTTTTGTAACACTGTCTGATCACTTTTTCCCATAAAACAATGTCAGAAAGCTCTTCTCTTCTAGATATCTATATTTGAATATGCCGAAAGGCCTATAGCCTTCACTAGGAGTAATGTTTATTTTATTATTATGAAGATCATAAATACTATATGAATAGCTAAATCCATGTAATAGTGTTTTTGTGATTGAATCTTCATCATAGTAATCATTATGATAATTTTCTTCTATATCTATCTCACATGCATATGCATCCTTTTTCTGATTAGACTTGTTTCTAATTTTCATTTATTCTGATATTATATAGTTTATAAAGAAATTTTTTACACAATCGTTTCAATTCCTTCATGCCTTTATGAACATGTATTCACCCAACAAAAAATATGATTTTAAACATTAAATGCCATTTGATTGCCACAATTACTGTACTAGATTCATTTATGTCATGAGGAAGTGAAATTTGGATTCAAGATGTGTTGGCAAGTACATTGATTATTCCACCAGTTAATGCCAATTGTGGTTTTCTAAAACACTACCCAAGTTTCTGTAATTGCAAAAATGATAAGGAGTTGTCTTTAGTGTGACTTTTTGGAGTTTCCGGTGCCAGAATCCGGTGAAAATTTTTGATGTAAAATATTGATTTTTGTTATTTAAACTGGTTTTTTTACTCTATATATGGATTCAACACCTTCAAAAACCCCTGGGGCACTTCGATTGTGCAAGGTTAGCAATCAAACTTCTCTTTTCAATAAATTCCTGTCAGATTTTAGAGAAATTACACCGGAAAAATTCACCGTAAAAGCCTTCAAAAAGTCACACTAAAGACTATTCGAAATGATAATCTTAGTGATATTAGTCTTTCTTCCAATTCATAGAGTTATTTCACTATGGATATTTTTTTATTCCATGTATTTCGCTCTGGAATTGAAAATTTGATAGCTTTTTCATTGTTTAATTTTTTTTTTGCATTTTTTGCATACACACTTATTTTTCAACACGCTAGTCAATTGTTTTTCTATGGCATAATTTTAAGCCAAGTTTGATTGCATATTGCACAATCATATACATGAACATCTTGTATTTTTTTTTTAAATAATGTTGTTTGGCCACTATTTCGAATGTATAATAAAAAAATCTATAATGATTCCTTATGTTTATTTGAAAATATCGTATTCTGTGTTAATTTTGGTCGCTTTGGCTTTCTAATTAGAATTGTTTGGAAAACATCATTGTTTCTTATATGTTTTTTGAGTTGATGTAATGACAAACATGATCTCTTGTTTCCATTTATAAGTTATGTATTAAGTTCCATTGTATCTTCATCTATGTTCATGTTTTGAAAGCTATTCACATCATGTCCATTATGTTTTTATAGGGTTCTTCTATATATTTATTTTCCTTAGCTACTTCAATATCATAAAATGTTTTTTGCTCTTTCTATTTCTTTCAAAGCTTCGAAAGCAAATGATTAAATATTCATACGGAAATCTAATCGCTTCGATGGTTTTCTAACTAGACTTATTTTGACAACATCCTTGTTTCTTATATGTTTTTTGAGTTGATGCAATGATAACCATGATCTCTTGTTTGCATTGATAAGCCTTGTATTAAATTCTGTGATATCTTCATCTATGTTCATGTTTTTAAAATCATTCACATTATCCCCATTACTTTTTTTATAGTATTCTTCTATATATTTCTCTTAAACTACTTTAATACCACGTAAAATGTTTTCTCTTGTACTATTTATTTCGTAGGTTCATAATTCAAATGGTTTATATTCGTTCAAAATTGTATAACATGCAATTTTCATCTTCCTTGATTGAGAAAAATTATGCTACAATAGTCAACACATTAGCAGACCATATGTCTATAGCTATATTCAAGATATATCGTATCCAATCATAAACATAAAGGACACCATCTATATTCCCTTTTTCATATGGGACTACCAATTATTTAATGTATCCTTCCCTATCTATTCTAGAGAATTACATAATTATATTTTTATTCATGTATTTTTCTATGTATTTTAATGCAAATGAATCATTATGCATGGTTGCATTGAAAAAAATCTATGCAATTATGTGTCATAAGCATGAGCATAATATTCATTATGTTTCAATTGACATATTGTTTCAAAACAACTTTCACCATAAATACTCTTGAACCCATACAATCTCTCAAACCTATGTCTCCTCATGATTTCCTCTATTTGCATCCATTTATGTTTTGTTTCTTCATATTTTGTTATATTCATCATATGTTCACAATCAATTCTTATTAAACATTTTTTCTTGCAAAAACCAACAAGTGGGTTTTCATCATGGAACAATATGTCAGAACTTTATTCACATAAATTTGAACTAAAATTAAAATAGAATTTCATTCTTTCCTTTGACCAAAGTCTTATTGAATTTTTTAGCCAATTTGATAACCAATGTATAACATATATGTCCCCCCATAGTCTTCGTTCTTCCACATTCATAGAAATTGAAGTTTATTTTGTCATACTTTCCAAATAAATATTTGAGATATTTATATGGTGCATCTTTATCAATGCGTCTATGTTCAATTCTCGTTGATAAGATACTATATTGCTTCAGTGTTATGTCGCAATATAATTCTCATAAAATCAAATATGAAATCTCCTTAAACATATGGAAAATTGCTTAAACAAAATAGATTATGTTGGTTTAAAATTGCATCCGCACAGTCTCTTTTTGTAGCAAACAAATGCTTCTCCACTGATTCCTTAGCAATCATGTTTCAAACATGTTCTAAATTCACTATGAGCTATCGCTCCATGATAAACACAACATAAAGCACATTTAGGGAAATGAACAACATGATATAGCTATACACAATAAAACCATAAAATACCAGAGAATATACACATTAATATCATATGCATATATCCACATCGATGATGCAAATTTAATTGGAAAACAATGGCAAAACCCTGTTGTAACAACCATATTTGGAAGCTAATTGTAACAAAGTAAGCCGCAGATCTGGTCAACCTTGTTTACTCCTACGTATACTGTGGAAACACTTTAAGGAATTATATTTATAACAAAGGAACCACAACGTACCTAATAAGGATATTGTAGAATCTGTCCCTATCTTCGAAAACATATTCTCTGCATATTTCTTATGCTAAAATCCAAAGCACACAACACTTAGCACAACTGCTTATTGCTCATTTCGACAACTAGAAAAACAACAACCTAATAGAGCACATAATAAAGAAATATAGAGAAAACCATTTGTAACAATCCCCCTAAAGGAATATGGATTGGCAACACGCATGCCAAAAAAATCATGATGAACACCTCGATAATGCAACTACAGACACATTACTTTTTAAAAATTAGTTAGGTTCTCTACGCTAATAATTAACAGTTGCACAGACAAAATAATAGAAACATTGATTTGCAAAAATTTGGTTAAAATTGCAAAAGCTCGGCAAAATAATCGAGAGTCAATGGACTTTTACTGCGAGGCGAGTGCTATAGTCCCTAGTAAGCCAATAACTAATAATGTTATTGATATTATGTGGTGTTTGATTCATTTTATGTTTAGTTAACATGTAATATTCAATACAAAATTATATTTAATAAAAAAAAATTGTTCAATGTAGGTCATAAATCAAATATTTCATTATATATATATATATATAGAGAGAGAGAGAGAGATTCTACTTCTGAATATTAATGGACGTGTATTAACATTTTAATGTGGAGAGTGTGAATCATAAATAAAATATTTCAATATCAACTATACATATTATATATAAAACGAGTGAAAATAAAAAATAGTTCAAACATTTTATTAGTGTTTTGCTCAAAACCAACACAAATCTATCTTAAATACAAATCTACCAAAAGTCTAGAGAAAATAAAACTCTCAAGGTGTAGACCCTTCATTCCTTAAGTTTTGCACTCAAAAAGAGATTTCCATCTAAAAAGACACTTGATAGATTGAGAGTTAAAATAAATCTATATTAGTTATTAATTAATTAAAAATATTTACACATATACCAAAATACTAAATAATTATAATATTGATCAATAAAATTTTGCAAACTTATTTATATATGATTATTTAATTTTAATTATTAAAAAATATAAACCTTAATTTTATATTATAACCATGAAAGCTAACTTATTACAAGGTCATCAATTTTTACCACTTCAATATAATCCAAATTGTCTAAGATTTAAAATCAATACTAGATATCAACCACCAAACAACAATAACCAACTTGAAAAGACACTTATAAATATCAAATAGCAAAATGTGTAAAATGTTAAAATTAAGTGCACCTTACACAATACACTGAGGTTGCATTAGAAACATTTAGTTATTTTTTTTACAGCTATGTACATGATTACTTTGTTTATCTTTTAAAATTGCTCCTATTCTAACAACCCTTGTGAAGTCCTTTTTCTTCAATAGTCAACATTCTCTACTTTTTTGACTTATCCATCCACATTAAATATATTATGCCATATTCTTGAACGGTCTATTTCACTAGTTATTTTCTTCTCCCACTTTACTTTTTCTTTGTGGAGGGGAGCGGTGGAAGGTAAAGAGATGCTTAAGAATGTCGGTAGAGGTGTTTTGAAGTAAAGGTGATAACTATTTCTTTAACGTGACGTGTTTCATTATTAAAAGTAGTGCGCGGAGTATGGGTAATTTAAAGATTGGAAATTCACAATTGTCAAAGATTGGGAATTTATTGATAATGATGAAGGATTTTATTAGATTTTTCCATTTTGGTAGAGACATGGTGGCATTGACTTTATAAATAATAAATATATATTTGACACTATTTAGATAGATTGTGAAGTAGTTGGTAGAATAAAGGAATTACCATTTATATTGAGAATTAGTTAGTAGAATATAGGAAGATAGGGATCACAGTGGTAGGAGTAGGACCATTTAAAAAAATAGGAGTAGGACCATCTCAAAATGATTTTTTTTTAGTAATGAGTTGAAAGGAAGATTACATACCATTAAAGTTCAAGAGAAGTAATTTCTCACATTGATCTCATAGTTATAGTTAGGTAATGGATAAAAAGAACCTTGTATGTGAGAACACAAGTATAAAATGTAAGTTATTTTATTTGTAAAGGGTTGGGTGTTATATACTATAGATGTTATTTTTAGATGTCAAATAATAGATGTTGTATTTTGTAGTTTCTAAGTATTTGTTTTTAATTGGGTTTATTTCAAGTGGTTGGAAGGAATTTTTTTATTCTTCTAATTTAGGTTCAATTCCTACAAGTGACATGTTGAGCTCATATCAAGTATATTGTTGTAATTGTTTTGAGTCTTGGTGTTACCTTGAGCCATGTAGAATATCTTATCCTTTCTTATTGGCTATAGGGTTAGGTGTGTGGTTACATGGAAAAATAAGATCCTTTCGGCTTTTGTAATATGTTATGACTCTTAGGTGCAGTAGAAGTGGGTAAGGGGGAGGAATATTTTTTATCCTAGGGTTAAATAAGAATTAAGTTATGCTTGGGTTCTAGGGAAAACTAAAAATTATGAGGTAGAGACATATGCCCTTATGCAAGGACCAATATCAATTAATGTAGTTAGAATGAGGACTTTGATTTCCATTGGCGATTCAAGAATAATATCAATGTAATGAATTCTAAGAAGATTACATTTAATGGTAAGCTAGCATGACTCATAATGAGGATACAAAAAGAGACCCATTGATTTAAGGATGCCACCTTCTTCAAGATCCCAAGGTCCCTCAATCAACAAGTTGATGGTCTTGCAATTGAAGTGTGACAACCCTCACATTTACCCCAATTTTTGTAATTTAAAAATATGATTGTAATGCTAGCGTGGACATAAGAACCACAACTAGCTAATATTGAACATTTAATTTTGATCCTTATGATTTTTGACTGAAGGACGGGACAAACTTTTAGAGCCTCAATGTCTGAGGGATCTTTCTTGCTCAAAAATCCATGAAACCGACCTCGAACTTAATTGCTAAAATTAATCTCTTATAGACCAAATTGAGCCACTTCCTGACAATCGATTTATGAGATACAACTGGGGGAGAGATACTTGCTAGCAGTAAATTGTTGAGGTGTGATTGAAGGTAGTGGAGGATAGTTAGTTCCATTTTCCATTATCACATCACAAAGATGAGGGGATGACTTCTCAACCTCATGAAGGGATGCTAGAAAGAAGGATACAAATGCATAGTCAAAGGAATAGGCATTGGATTTTCTAGTTGGTTCTCAGCTAGTCTTCCTTTATTTGAAATGTGCTCAACTAATGGTGGGAGTGTGTGGGCCAAATAATGGTGGGAGTGTGTGGGCATTGTTGAATATAGGAAGTAGAAGATAGAGTGGTTTTTTTGAGTTAGTATACAAAACCTGTGCAATCAAGGTTACATACTAGTACCATGAAGACTTGAGCCTTGTATACTCATGACTTAAATCCTTGTGAATTTTTCCCTATGAATTATGTGTGAGGCCACTGGACTATGTTTTATAAACCTATGTGGATCAGTGGGAGGCTCAGGGAATACAGAGTCACTTTGGTGCTTGCTGAGTAGTTGATAAACCACTTGAATAGTGGACATCAAACCCCTGTGGTGCTTGATATGAAAGACAATTGATAAAACACCATGATATTGGATTCCAACCCCTGCGCTGCAATATCCCATATTAAACTTGGGTGAATCCTTGCGAATGAGCTTAGAGGAAAGAGTGGGTCATTGTGGTGCTAATTATTGCTAAGAAACAATTTGTAAACCACCCTGGAGCTTGTTGTAGGTAAAACTAATAAACAACCTTAGTTCTTGATATTAGAGGGAAATTCAGATAAACCACTTGGATAGTGGGATCCATGCTTTAAGTGTTAAACCAAGACTTTGGTGTGAAATTTTTAAGCAAGCATTTCCTCAAACACTAGATCTGACTTAGGTGTGATTAGTTATAAGAAATATGTTGTGTAACTATCCTATGGTTGGGTGGAGAGTGGAAGTCCCTCCTTTAGTTTCCAATGAATTTAAAATACACATATAATATATTACATCTACATATGTTTTATGATATTCTTGGGACTAGCATGAGATCATGTATGCCTATGAGCTTTCTAATGATTTTATGGATTGTGTTGTTCAACATTATTTTTGTGATTGAAATATGTACCAATATAATTATGCTCAGTTAATCGATAAATCATAGGTCTTTGAGCAAGCTTAACTAGTTTGTAGGAGGTCAATAAGGTTTAATTTACTAGTAAATATTCTCCTTGTATAACTAAAAGATTTGTATCAATTTGGTGTTTGAGGCATTGCCGCCGTTTTTCTCAAAAACTAGTACATTTTTGTGATATGAGCCTCTGCCCCATGTTACTGGTCATTACTCATAAATTTGAGTTTAAGAGCCTCGATCCCTTATGCCATAACACAAAAAATATTGGTGTTTGGGGTAACTGCTCTTTTTTTTGCATAACCCCAAATTTTGTATCATTTGATAGGCAGAGGAGTGTGGTGCAACATACTTGGGTAGAGTCCAACATTAAGAAGCTAATGTCAGAACCCTGATCCATTGAAACTATGCTATGTGGATCCCATTCGAGCATATATAACAACCTCGGGTTAAATTTTCATGTAATAAAGGATAATAGAGGTGAAATAAGACAAAGGTCATGGGACATGTATTCCAATATGAATGTTGGGAAAACACTTTAGTGGGAATCACTAGCAGTTTAATAATGGCTATGGAAATTGGAAAAGGAAAAGAAGAAATACTTGCTTTTTAATTAAGGAAATAAAGGAAAATAAGAGAAAAGGAAGGTGAGGAGACACAAATTTACATGCAAGGTAAATTAGAGGAAAATGAAGAAAAAATGGGGCATCAATGATAAAAGGCATCAGAGAAATAGTTCACAACTTTTATTAGTTTAGTTTTGGCTCTCATTCACTCTTGCACACTTAGAGCATTCTTGGAGCATTTAGCATTCACTTGGACTTGGAGAAAGGCAAGCAAATAAGCAAAGGAAGGAAATGGATAAACAAAGGAAATCAAAGGGAATCAATGAGAAGGGCGGATCAACAACTTCAGAAGGAAGATATTGCATATAACTGGTTGCATGTGTGATTTCTTTGTTGGGATGTGAATGCATCGTACATGAATTTTTTTATTTGTTTTATTTCTATAATTAGCATGTGGTTTTCCTAGTTTGACAATGGTTTTAGCCTTGCCTTTCCATTTCCTAGATAGCCATGGTGTGATGAGGTTCATTCTTGGTTGAGTTTTGGATTACCAGAAGGTTTTGGAAATGGGTGAGGTGGTATCAGGAAAATCCCAAGGGTTAGGTGTGGAGATGGTTTTCTATGGGAATCCCTTGATAGGTGGGTGATGACAGGAAAATTCCTCAAGGTATGCTGAAGGAATTCTAAGGCATCCGATATTAGTTTGGTTTTATGATCTCAGGACCAGTTTAGGTGAGATCACAGTAGCTTGAGGGTGGAGGTGGTTTAACCTCTTGAGTCCATGTTTTATTATGTATTGGTTTATCCCATGATATCCCACATTCATGCTTGGAATATGACACGAGTATGATTGGTTGAAAGACATATTTGGTTCATTCCAATATATGGTTGGGTGGTACGTTGAAGTCCCTGACTTGGTTGGATTGTGCATATGTTAATACAAGCTATTTTCCTCCTTATGATGTATCAGCACATTTTTTGGTTATTCTATTGATCCCATGGACCATGGTTGGATTTTCATGGTTTCTAATATGGTTATACACTAGTTATATGCATGGTTTTATGATGTGCTCTAGCTATGACTCTTATTCAATATTTGATAAGTATTTGAATGGTTGATGAATGCATTGGCTAATAAGTGTTGTTGTGACTATATTGAGAGGGCACTGAGCCTTCTTCGTGAATATTAGATGAGGAATAACAATTTATGATCAGATATGTATTCATGACATGTAACTTGTATGTTTACCATATGTTTGACCAAATTTCTATTGTGTACTAGGCCTATTCAGGTCAAGATATTGTTCAAGTTTTAAATGGTTAGTCTTGTCATCATGTTATTTATGTTCCTGGAAATTTACATGCAGTTTTGGATAGTGGTATGGAGGTTTTCCTTATAAAGTGGCATAGATATCATGACTGCAGGCATTGAACAAGGATTTTTGGGCTATAACTGTTCACAGGCAGGCTTGTGGGTATGGTTGGAGCCTCACAACTATGCACATAGTGGGTTAAGGGTGTGGTTGTGAGGTAAAGTCAATTAAAACTAGTTCCAACTCAGGGATTGATTGTCTGGGGTGTTTTTCAAGCTCCTATGTGGTTTGTAGTCCCTAAGGGATGTTAGTAAGGTTTTAGTTTGCGGGACCCACTTCCATAACTGGAACTTGGAGGTCGTGTCATGTCATAGTAGCACTCAACTCATGTTTACCTTAGAGAGCTTGTCAAAATGAGTAAATGTGGGAGGGGTGGTTACATATTGGTATCAGAGTGAGTGTTGGTGTCCGGATATGAACAATGTTCAACCCTTTTTCCACATAAATTATCAACCTGAGGGAGTTAGTTATTTCAAGACTAACGGCAAAGTATATGTAGACACAAGCACATCACCTGTTGTAGATCACAGGTTTAAATCTATAACACAGAGACCACTGTAACAACAATTAAGTAAACTGCAGAATTGAAAGACATTCACAACAATTAAATATTAACTATAACAGCAATAATAAAATCACACTAAATCATTAAAAAAATGCAAGAAAGGAAAACGCAGCACCTGATCAGAAGAGTGGGTCCAACTCTCTGATCAGGGCTGCAGTAAACTCACGGATTATAGAAGAAACAAAAAGATGATGTGCATTCTATTAATGACAGAATAGATTGTTATAAGATCTGTATGAAAAAGGGCTTAACCCCGATTCACAGCCCACGGGCCTCTTTATAAAAATGTCCTGGAATCCCCGATTCCCTTCAGCAACTCCATAATCACGGAAATTCATTTTGTTACAAAAACAATCTAGTTTCCTAGAAGGAAACCGTAAAAAGGCCTGAAATGGCGTTGATATAAACAGATTCTGTTACGCTGTAACATCAAATGAGGATAGCACTGGAGATGATAGGTTGTTCCTCAACTCATGACTGCAACGCTCCTGTTTTGGCCGAATCTATAGAAATATCGGATTTAATATGTAAAAAGGTAAAACCTCCGTGATAATTACTTCATTAATCAAATATCCTATGAAAGATAAGGAAAAAGGGTTTTACCTCATGTGTTTAAGAATAATAATGGTAGAAAGAGATAGAAAGATAGGGTAAAATGGGAGAGGAAAGTATACAAATTTGGTACCCAACATCTCCCCCCAACTAGTCTATCTGCATGTCCTCATGTAACTCGTCATCTCCTCAGATCCATATTGGACCGACTGTAATCAGCATGAAGTTGTGTGAAGTCGTACTCTTTATCCATTTTTGTCCTTGGTGGTTTATATCCCTCTGTCAAAACAACATCCTTCCACTAGTCTGGATCAACGTTGTATGCAGGAGTATATTGCTCAGCTAGAAACCAGATAAGGGGAAATTGAAACCTCAATCCCATCCATCTGACCCCACAGGTATGAATGCATGCCACGAAACGTGGCATTCTCTCTAAATCTCGTGCAAAGTTAGGTGCCCCAAATGGTTCTTGTTCTATGACGGGTGAGGATGACAACATCCACCTTTTCTGACAACTATCCAACACTTCCTTACGAAACATCGTAATATGGCTGACACATAGGTCAGCACACCATTTCTGGGTTACCAACATGTGTTCTTTGTGGCCCTAAATTTGTAAAAATGTATCATTCTTGTTATAAATTTTTGAGGACTGGTCATGCTCTTTCCTCATCATTAATGACCTTCTGATTTGGTTCTCTTCAAATGCATCCCAGGCCTTTCTCCACTTGATCTGATTGATGGTATAAGAGGTGAATGCTCTTAAATGGATTTCCCCCACAAATGGAACGGGGTTAAAGGATTTATCATGCCTTAAGAAATACCCATGCATGTAGAGCTCGCACATTAAGTGTTATCCTGTGATATCGTGAATTTTTAAAATACAGAGAAATTGAATGGGATACTCGATTTCATACCGAATCTCCTTATATATACTTTTGAGACATAAGAAAATAAATTTCTCGTGAAGGAATAAGGCATATCTATGTGCAGGAGGTCTGCAGGCCATTACCTGTTGTGCCAGGGAGAACATCTTCTCCTTATCTGTTTGCAGCAGCTGCACTTGTTGTTCCAATTCTTCTATAGTGGCCTTCTGTTTAGCTTGCTTCAATCGCGCCTTATATAACTGATCCATGTACCCTGTGATGACTCTGGAAGCCTGTTCTCGAAGCTGAGATGTTTCCTTTTTATGGTCACTTGCAGTAGACTGCCACTTCTGGATTTCAGTGGCCAATACAAATTCTCGGCCTTCAAACAAATATTCAATCGGGCTGGTTTGGGTGGCTGCAGAGGAGACCTCAACTTTTGTCTTTATTGCCCTCCATTTGTAGATTTTTACCTTCTTTTTCAGCCGGGAAAAATTCCTTTTCAAATCCCGAACCTCCCTTTTCAGTCTCATGGTTTCACTAAACTGCCGTTGATACCTCTTTTTGAGAGGTATCCTTCTTTTCTCACACTGTTCAATCCATTCTTGTTTAACAATAAATTTAGTTTTTGGGCCTATGACAGGCTTAGGAGGCGGCGGAATGCTGCTGGTGTTCTCAGTGGATTCTCTAGTTAAGCCTTTCCAGCTAGGCTCCCTATCTTCAAGGGCTTCTTTCTCTATATTCCCTTTGGGGACTCCTGTCATCTGGTCGACATTTTCAATGACCACTCTATGTTCTGGTGTCTCCACAGGAGTTATATCTTCTTCGCAAGCCTCTAAGTGCTCCAACAGAGGTTCGGTAGTGACTGGGCCAATTTTGGTCGTGTCAACAAATTTAAGAACTGGTGGGACAACTACTTCCTATGTTAATCATTTGGGCGAGCGGAATCCCCTCACCCCTCTAAGCATCATGGACTGGAACGGAGAGTGGGGGACAGAATCATCATCCTCATTTCCAGCTTGAACCGGAACTTCACGCATTATTACCTCAACTGGGGTCGATGCTAGTTCTTGTGGAGCAGCATCGGTTCCACAGCTTGTTTCATTTCTGTCATCTCGCTCTTTGTTCACCATTTCTTCTTCTAGTGTCGATACTGGTTCTTGTGGGACAGTATCGACCTCCTGGTTCATTTCTTCTCTACCTTCCTGTTCCTCATGAATTTCCTCTTTTTCCATATTTGGTACCATTTCTTGAGGAACATCGTCGATTTCGCAGGTTGACTCCTCCTGTTTTAGCCGAATTGGGGGTAGTTCTTGTGTAACACCCCCACTCGTATCAACATCCATATTTTCTTGGGTAGGTGATGTTGTTTCTTGCAAAACAACATCACTTGCCAATTCTTTGTCCGCTATTTCACTCCCTTGTTCTTCATTGACAAAAGTCGATGACTGTATGACAATCCCGATTTCCTACACGATGTCCATAATATCTTCATCTGTGGGCTCTTCAAGCGAGGCTGGTTCTTGTGTGGCAGCCTCGGTTGTGTCACTAATTACCTCCTCCATTCTCATTTCTTCAGGTTCCTCTTGATCGACCATCATTTCCACTTCTTCCAGTTCCTCCTGATCGACTTCCATTTCCATTTTCCGAGTTCCTCTTGGTTAATCCCTTCCGAATGTTCTACTTTTGCGAAACCAGCTGGAGAGACTGATTCCTCTTCTCTAGCGGCAATAATGGCTGCTACCTCTTCTTCTGAGGACCCACAGAGTTCTGCCCAGGAGACCCAAAGCCTATTTATTGCATGCATGACCAATAATCGCACGAATCCATGATTAGAAAACACTGTCATCATTCGGCGCGAACGCCGAGCAGCCTGTGCCATATGTTGCAGTTGTTTCAATAGGAAGAAGGGCATGTTCAAGGCATGTACCTGAGCCTGTGGAAATTGAAGGTGCATTAAAATTTTGAAATTATATTTGAACAGAGTTGTGGGCCGGCCTTCGCAAGTTATGTATTTTATTACAAAACTAGCAACTTCATTCCAAGGATACAGCACAGTCCTGCACTCATATCCTCTGCCCATTTGAACAACACTTTCCCCTGCCTACAAGAAAAATTCGGGAAACTCTGGGAGAGAAACTTTTCGAGCAAACCATTGATGCCCCTGTTGTCTCAGCCTGCTAACCTTTGTAATTACCTCTTCTGTTACAGGAACTTCCAAACCTCTGACCTGAGCGTAGTTCTCCTCTAAATTGAGTGCGAACTCCATTGTGATTCCTCTATCAAATCCATGCAATCTGTCAAGGTAGGTATCCCACCCTACATCGAAAAATATTTTCCATACTTCTGGATTGCTGCGGACTGAAGCTGTGTTTTCAGGTTCATGCCACAAAGCCAACCCACCCATATTGTGAATACTTGTAGCAACACTTCCTGTAACAGCAGACTGTTGGGCGAGGTGGTGGATACCAAATTCGAAGAAACAACATGGTGAAAATGAAAGGTAGTAATGGTAAATACGAATGGTAATTCTAGGAAACTGAGAAAAATCATAAGAGAAATATGGTAAGTGTGATGAATAAAAATAGTAATTATTTTGTATGGAATGGAAAAGACATATTACAGATCCCAATATGTATTAAATAATTATATCAAATCTTGATGGGGATCGTAAGGTGTACCTACGCACGGATTTTTATAATGATTTATGAGGTAATTACTATGCCGTCCTTGACTATGACGGCACCCCCCCAACTTAAATTTTTGTCGTCCGCAACATTAAAATCTTCACATGGGATATTTAATTAATCGATAAAAGTCACGTGGAGGCATCCCTAATAGCCTATCTGGACGATGTGACAGTTGGTAGGATGACGACACAGTAATGATGCAGATGGAGTAACAGCAGTACGAGTAGCAGCATCCAGAGTAATAGCATCCGGTGTAACAGCATCGAGTTGCAGTATTGGAGTAACAGCAGTGCGAGTAATAGCATCTGGAGTATCAGTAGTGCGAGTAACAACATCTGAAGTAACAGCAGTACGAGTAACAAGATCCGGCGTATCAGCATTTGGTGTAACAGCATCAAGTGGCAGCATCAAAGTAACAACGGTACGAGTAACAGCATCTAGTGTAGCAGCATCTGGAGTAACAGCAGTGTGAGTAACAACATCTGGTGTAGTAGCATTTGGAGTAACACCATCGAGTAGCAGCGTCCGGTGTAACAACATCACGAGTAGCAGCACCCGAGTAATAGCACCATGAGTAACAACATCGAGTAGCAGTGCCCGAGTAACAACACCATGAGTACCAGCAACCGAGTAACAACAGCAAATGACACTTTGGAAAATTTTCTTTGATTTTTACTCCTTAGTAGTAACTCTTGAAAAAAGACAACAAAATAAAACATAATTCTTTATTATTTATTCTTTTTATTATTATTATTATTATTTTTTATTTTTATTTTTATTTTATTTTTATAACAAGGGTGCAGAGGAATAGTTCTCTGCGCTGATGACCTTCAAACCATATTTCTCAGAGAGGTGTTTGATAAAGGAATCCTTAGAGGTTGGGTGATGGTACAATCTTAGGCGATGTCCATTGACTATAAATGAAGCACGTGTACCATCAATTTTTAGTAGCCTAACTGTTCCATTATCAAATATAGTGTCCACCTCATAAGGTCCCATCCAACGAGTGCAAAGCTTCCCTTTAAAATACTTAAAGTGAGAGTCATAAAGTAGTGCCCAATCTCCACTTTGAAACATTATCTTTAATAAACTTATCATGCCATTTCATTCTCTGTTGTTGAATAGTAGTAGTTCTCTGGACAGCCATTGAACAAATTTCATCTAGTTCATTGAGCTAGGCCATTCAGTGTTTCTGGGCATCTGATAGATCCAAACCAACTTCAAGAGTTGTTCTGAGTGTACTGATTTCAAATTCTATTGGAAAAAACAGGGATTTCCCATAAACCAGCTCAAATGATGAAAACTCGGTTGTATTTCTCCATGTTGTTATGTACGCCGAGAGAGCTTCAGGAAACTTTTGAGCCCAATCCCAACGATGGTAAGCCACAGTTTTTTTCAAGATGTTTTCCAATGTCTTGTTTGTGCTTTCCACTTGTCCATTCGCCTGGGGGTAGTATGGAGATGTCACTCTGTGCTTGACCCCATATTTTTGCATGAGCTTTGCTATCATGTGTGATGTGAATTGTGCTCCTCGATCTGAAATAATCTCTCTTGGAGTACCGTAACGAGCAAAAATTTCCTTAAATAGAAAATCTGAGACCACCTACTCTGTTGCTTTTGCAACAGCATTGGCTTCCACCCACTTAGTCACGTAATCGGTACAGACCAAGATGTGGACTTTTTGATGGGAGGGTGGGTTAAAGGGTCCAACGAAGTCAATAGCCCATTTCTCAAAAGGCTCGAGGACTACCTGTGCCTACAAAGGAATTTCATTAGCTCGACCGGGTTGCCCCATACGTTAGAAACTATCACACCTCCTAACATAATTATGTGCATCACGAAAGATAAAAGGCCAATAATATCTCATTTGTAGCACCTTATGGCATGTTCTTTTGTCTACAAAATTCCCTCCACAAGAGCCATCATGAGCAGCTTTCAATATCTCATAAATATCATCCTCAAACACACAACGCTGGATTTTCTTATCCGCTCCTGTGTGAAAAAGGTACCCTTCCATCCAAGAATATCAGGCACTATGATGAATAATTTTCCATTATTCCCTGTGTGACTGTTGGAACGGGGTCCTCCAAAGGCTGCGAATTGGGACAATTTTGAGTATTTTTGTATATTTTTGGCATATTTTAGTCTATCACAAGGGTTTTGGGGTGGTTCAAAGCCCCGAAAGCATTGTAATGGGTCAAAGGGTAGACCTAGAGTCCGCAAACCACAGTTTGTGGGCCATGGGAAAGATTAGGCTAGATCGATATAAATAGAAGTAAATTTTGAGTCAATAGATATAGATGTATTAAGATTGGTGTGAATTACAAGTTAGCAGATATGTTTGGGTTATTGGGGAAAGGACTCTTGTGGCTGTGTGCACAGAGATCCTATGTCCTGCTGTGTGCAAACCCTGCTGCTGTGTGCATAGGTTGGTTTTGGGTATTGTAAAAGGATCTGAAGGATTAATGAAAGCAGAAGGTTGTTGAATTATTTGAATCTGGTAAGGCGAATCTAGACTATTGGTTATGTTATGCATGGTTATGTGTTAAGCTATGGAAATAACTGTGTTATCTGCTGATGCTGCGTTGACACCGAACTGGATCTATCTGTTATATATATATATATATATATATACTACGTTATTCTTCTATGAATTTATGCTTTGTTATTTACTGTGATTATAATCGGTATTGCGCACGTGGATGCAAAGGAATCTATAGATCAGGGCTCTGTGATATATGATCTGGTAATTTTGAAGTCAAACGCTGCTCTTCTTGACTTACCTACCCTCTCCCAAGGTGTGAAAACCTGGTTCCAGCACCCTCCCATACTGCTTTGGGTGAGACTTTGGCCTGCGCAAGCAGGTCACTGCCGAAAGGGCCAGTAGTATAGGGGTTTGTTGGCAAACCTTAACCTTCGAACCTGGGTCAGGACCCCTCAACCCAACAAATGGTTCCATTGCCAGGACCAGGAGCATTTTGAGAGAGGGATTGGGTAATGCCAAGGCCATACTGGAAGCCTGAAAGAAAATAAATCGATGAATGGTTCGAACAACAAGTTCAGGAATTCGTAGTAAAAGAAAACCGCAGTAAGAGGTTGACCATAGAAGAGTGGAAAAATAAGTATATTTTCACGGAGATCTATGAGATCTTCTTTGTAACCATTGCAATCGAGCTCCAAGAGTGGCTCGCAAGGTTGGTTGAATTCCAGAAGTGTTGGAAGGACGAGCGGGTCACACAGTGGACCCCAGAATTGATCCAGCAACTAGAAAAGACTGATAACACCATCACTCACACGGTGGACCACTAGGTGGACAGCATGCTAGGAGGGTTCGTGATTTAATTTTCTATCGATCAGTTCGTATCCTACTCTGAATTAGAGCAAAGATTATTCAAGGGATTCCAGGGTAAGTTTCTGAAGACCTTACCATTGCTAATTAAGATATTACTGTGTGGAAAAAGTATTCTGTGTAGCCACACCGAATGAATGACCTGTGATCTGTATGGGAGTATGACACGAAGTGGCAAATACTATCAGACCAACCAAGAAGGAGGTAGATCTGTCTATAGCCCAGTAAGGGAAGCCGCTGCGTAGAGTCCGCCAGCCACACCACTTTCAAACCAGCGTAGAGGTAAGAATCCACCTCCACCACCACCAGAAGACGATATGGCTACGCACATGAAGTTGCCTACCTTTAAGGGTGTGGGAGATGAAGACATGGATCAGTTCTAGTTTGTCGCAGAATCGGTATGGACTGATCAGGACGTAGCTAGTGATGCGGTGAAGAGGGCGCAGCTGTCCCTTGCCTTGGAAGGGAGAGCTTTGGACTGGTACCATGGGGTACATCGGCTAGCATGCGAACACAACCATTGAAGAGATTAAGAATGCCTTGAAGCAGCAATTCAAGAAGCCTAAGTCCTACTCTCAAATAGTGGTTGATCTAAAGGATTTCAAGCAAGGTCCTTCTAAGTTGGTGTGGGAGGCCGATCAGTGACTGAAGAAGGTGATCAGAGAAGGAGGATTTCAGTATGATGACAGACAGCACACGGAATGGTTCATTGCTATGTTGCTGCCTCACCTGCACGTACTGATGGGTCACCAAAATTTTGAATCATAGGAAAAAGCCCTGGAAGTTGCTATGAAGTTGGAAGTTTCACCCAGAGATGATACTCAACTAGGTGTCCAGCAGATCCAAGGGCAACTGGAGGCGATGCACATGGAGATCCAGAATTTGTGAAAGGAGCAAGGAACAGAGGCTAGCCCTGAAAGATGGTGCATATGACTCAAGACGAACGGTCACACCAAGGATAACTTCCCTCTGCTAGCAGACTACATGCAAGCCAGGGAACCTAATCTGTTGCGCCCTAGGGAAGTTGAATGATCAAGTGGGCCGATGCAGTGGTGCGAGGATTATCGTGTTGCAGGGTTGCATGACACAAACCACTATCCCTGACTTGCTGCATATGTCCCAGAAGTAAAATAGCAATGGTGCAGGTTCTACAGGTTGGTAGGACACAATGAGAAGAACTGCCAGATGTATTATTTGATGATCAATCGAGGGAAACTCTATAGGGTACAGTCAGATCCATCCTTGCCAAGATCCCTCTCGAACGCAGGTGGCTCCCCAGCCAGGGGCAGGGGAGGCAGAAGAGGTGGAAGCCCAGGTCGAGGATGTGGGCAACTAATCTATTATAAATGTGGAGAAGTAGGACACTTTTCCATGGACTGTCCAAACCCCACAAGGTAGTCCTGTCGATATTGCAGACAGTTGGACGATGCGATTTAATATTGCCCCATCTTGATAGCAAAGATGCAGGAGAAGCAGTTGACACCTACGCAGAATGTGAAAATGGTTAAGTTTGAACTACGAGACAAAGATCCAAGCATGAATGTCGTAACACGCAGTGGGATGGCCACCAGGGGGCCTGAGGAGAAGACTGCGATCCAGCCTCTGATCTGACAAGCAGTTATCAAACAGGAAGGTTTGGATCTAAGGAAGGAGAAAGAAACATTTATCGCATCTCGCAAATACTTTGCTGAGGCAGAGGCGTCTACTTCGCAGCCGCTTGAAGACCTCAAGGCAGATGAGGAGGTAAAACCCTTTTTACAGGCATGTATGAAGCTGCTGCGCAACCCAAAGGCTATGGAAAATCTTCAGGCATTAATAGATAGCTGCACAGGATGACCTAGCCTCCCTTCGGAATTCAAGGACGTACACAAACTCTATCGATATAAGAAACACACTAGTAGGGATATGCGGTTGATTGCGCAGATCGGTGATTATGAGATGGATCAGGTTATTTTGGACCTAGGGTCAAATGTGAATGTATTACCTAAACAGACTTGGCAATGAATGGGGGAACCTAAGTTGGAGTGGTCCACTATCCAGCTGCGTATGGTCAATCAATAGAAGATCATACCCTTGGGGAGACTATCGAAGGTCATGGTGGATATCGCAGGGGTCAAGGTCCGGGATAATTTTGAAGTAATTTGGATTGTAGAAGATGCGGACTCCTACCCTACGCTCTGAGGCTTGGATTGGGCCATCGATATGGGAGGTATCATTAACCTAAAGAAGAGAAGCATGGTATTAAAAAATAACGGTACAAGGGTAATAGTACCATTAGACCTTGCGGAAGGCGAACGATACAGAACTGGTGCGCAACGAAGAGGATCTGGATCACATCTATAAGTTGACGGTGCAGGATGAATATTGGATCAACCCCGTGGTGGAGGGAGTACTCTGTTGTGAAAAGGACAGTGAATGTTTCTCCAACTCCGATGGGGAGATAGAGAATTGGAAAAACCGGTTACGTGATATCTCTGCGTTGCGATATCTTTGGATCACAAAGAACTTCCACTGCATCTCCTCAAAGGTAAGAGATCTACCTTAATTTTATGGTTCTGGTAATGTTAGGGACTTTTTGTGAGTGTTTGAAGCTAAGGTTCCCAAAGAACGAAGGTTATGGGTTTGTAAGCTACCATGCATGGATCACCTACGCGATGGTGGAAGATGCATGGGGAGGCGTTCCAAGATTGGGAGGAGTGTCAGGATATGATGATCCTATGATTTGAGGCCCCATCCGATGTACGAATCAAAACGTTCCTTGGGCCCAGAGACCCATGCGAATATCTGTTTGCTTGGATATAACACTAGTGCGACAGAACTACCCAAGAGTGGGTTCATCTGCTTATTCATGCTCTGGGACCACTTCCCACTGCATGGTACTTAGATGCGGAGCTCCATCAGCGCACCCGCCACTAGGAGACTTTGAAGGATGAATTTCTGGGAACATTTGGGTTAGTAGGCAAGACAGAGGTGCTTGACGTAGCTCTGCAGGACATTGACACCGTAGCATGGGGTGAATCACACCTATATGTCGCACCCGAAGTGCCCACTTGGGAACCGTGGATACCAAGCATGGTCAAATACTTCATCCTAGCTCCAAAAGAAGGTAAGGATGATCCATGGGATGTTTCTAACTCAAAATTGGACGAGATGTGCATGGTTACCGGATCACTCGGGCTGCGAAAGGGTAGCATTGAGACGCACCCCACGTTGGCTAAGATTCGGGGTGCGGATATAGGAGGCATATTTATCATATATACGGCAACTCCTACAACAAGGGGACAACTGTGTTCCCTTCTCGGTCATGTAGTTTATTACAGAAAGTTCGTTCGGAGATATGCATTGATCACAGCACCTCTAAAATACTTGCTTACGAAGGAGGCCCGGTTCTGTTCGGATGACACATGTCGGGAAAACATATCTTTGGTTTCGAAGTATTTAGGGATTAAGCCTATGTTGGGGAAGATGCGCAGGAGGTGCAGGTGTTTAACCCAAGCGTAGCAAGTGTTAGAAACCTATAAAATTTGTCATATCAAATGGTGGCTAAATCATTTTTTGAAGCCTTCAAGAAACAGTTTTATTGCAAAATTGTTAGTTCTTGAAGCCTTATGAAGACATATTATCCTTTGATTAATCTTCACTGTTGTTCCCCTTTTTCTGAAAATATGTTGTTTTCATGAAGAAAAGACTGCTGCAAAAACACCATTTTACTCCTCCTTTCACTTCAAATTAACCTCCATTTTTATCCCTTTTTCCTCATGAAATTCCTATATTTTTCATTATTCCCTTCTTCCCTTCATAAAACCCCTTTCATAAGGCTTAAAACTTGTTTTTTAACCTTACTGAAACCCCCAAATCCATTAAAAAACCTTGAAAAAATCATAAAAAACACACTTTTGCATTACAGGCCTAAGCCCCTTTGGGCTAAGCCCTAAACCACTTCCCCTCCATGTGACTTGGTGTTGGAACCAAGCGCTAAAACCATATGGTGCTTATCGCATCGAAACAATCAATGAGCGCAATTCTTTTTGTTATATAAAACTTTCGATGCGATTGGCTCTTTTATATATAAAGCCCCGATCCTTTGTGCCTGTCGCAAAACCACAGGCCCCGCAATCGGGCGCTAAACCTTATAAATAAACCCTTCCCTGACGCAAATATCCTTTGTATTTAATAAAAATTTCGATTTTCTTATATTTCAAAGGGTTCCGCCCATTCACAGTTTAAATCAATCCCGACCGTTGATCTTAAACTAGATCAACGGCCTTCGGAATCTCGCATCGGATATTTTCATCGGGCGCATTTGAAATATTTTCTTACCCCTCCCGATCAACAACCTCCCAATGAATTCTCTGTCGTTGATCTTCCCCACCAGGCTTAGATCCAACGGCCCTTATCGCTCCATC
The DNA here is from genome assembly GCA_034641835.2 of Pinus albicaulis. NCBI lineage: Eukaryota > Viridiplantae > Streptophyta > Pinopsida > Pinales > Pinaceae > Pinus > Pinus albicaulis. Next base: position 1,370,833,280 of record CM076579.1, on the reverse strand, counting down.
CCAAAGCCCATCCCCCACCTGTGACCTCCTCCGACTCATTCTCCACCATCGATCTGATCCTCAGATCGACGGCTCACAGTCAATCGCATCGAAAATTTTCAGTTGCGCCTTTCCTCTCTCCTCCCCCGATCATGAGTCCTCTGATTACATCTGGGTCATCCATGCACCCAGATCTGACGTTCCAGATCATTTCTTTCAACCTTGGCTAAAATCATGAACTTTTCTTTATAATGTTTTTCGGCCAATCTCCGCTGTTGATCTTTGCAGATCAATGGCCCATACTTACCCATTCTCCGCCTTATATATTATTTCATTAAACCTCAAAAATCGATCTCAGCCATCCAATCCCTAATCGAACTGTCCATATTAAAACCACTTTTCCCTGCCCCCACCTCTTTTTGTCCTTACTTCTTATCGATATCACGCTCACTCGCCACCATCCGATCTAAGACCCCAGATCTAACGGCTGACGTGCATTTTCGCATAAATTCATGCTCGAGCGTTAATTCTCTAAGAGCTATGAAATATAAGTGGTTTTTAAAGGCCACGTGTCGACCAAGAACACATATCGCATTCGAAAAGTTAAAACCACCTATCCACCCTTTTGCTGCACTAAACCCATGGTTTTCTCATCCGAAACCGCTTTCCCCTGTTTTCACTGCTTTCCATCGCGTTTGTTCACCACTGTTGATCTCTGCAGATCAACGACTCTCATTCAATTTAACCATTGAACTATCGCCCTCCATCTTTCTTCCAAGGGATTTCACGATCAACCTTCGCCGTTGATCTCAAGGGCTGATCTCATCCGACGGCCCAGATTCCTTTCGGAAACCCCAAATTTCCTCTGTGCCTTTTTCATTACCGATTAAGGTTTTTAACCCATTTTTCTCATATTTTTTGCCATTTCAAATACAATTTGACCCCTTCACATTATATATTCAGCACCAATCTCGACCGTTGATCAATATGGATCAACGGATCTGACTTAATCTCCCACTATTTCATCAACCGCCTCTTATCTGACCCCCGCAAAGAAATCTCCGTCATTGGATGCTTTTATCCAACAGCCGCGACCTAACCGCAACCTCTGAAGTAGTCTTACCCAAATACGCAGGATTTCTTAATTGTTTCTTGGTTTTATGCAGGTTTTAAAGGTTTTCAATTGATTTCAAATAAAGTTGAAGGTCGGGGATGACGATCCCCCAGGCCTTTATTCGTCAAAGAAGATCACTATGCAGGGTTCCATACCATGTTTCATCAGTGCATCATGAGCATTAATCCCATTAGAAACCCTCTGCGCATCTGCACATTAACAAGACACATCAAATCTTAATTAAAACAAAGAGTATCAATGTTGAAGATCAAATCAAACCAGAGATGAAGAATTAAAGATGGTTTACACAGTTTTGGATGGATTACGGCTAAAATCGACAATCAAAAGCCTAATCCACTAAATTAAACATAGTTAAAGAACATAAGACATAATTTAGGCCTAATTAAGCCTAACACATAGAATCAAATCAAATTAACAGTGTTTAAAGAAGGAAAAAGCAATTCATCAGTCCGATAATGCCTCGAATGCCACATCAGAGGCTAATTGATTCCTCGCCAACTACTAAAGGCCACCTGTAGCCTCAAAGCATTCAAAAGGGGCCGAGTTATGACCAAAATAGAGGATATTTGCCTTAATGTAGCTAAAAATTTATTTCAGCCAAAGGAACTTATTGCAAAATATCAGCAGAGTTATTACAAAATGACACAGAGCCTTGAAGTCAACAAAATATCCCCAGCGAGCTTAATACTTAATGTAAAGCCAATTAATACAGAGAAATATCTGTAAACTTCTCCATTGAGCCCCTCAAAGGCTGGAAAGCATTAAAAACGTATTAATTGAACCTGTAGATCTTTTCTCTCTTTCGACCTCCTCATTTTCCTATAAAATCTTCTTGAGGAGATCATTGTAAAGGGTTGGTTGATCACTAGTTGTAATATTGAAACTCTCTAAAATAATACATATTTTGTTGAAGTTGAAGAAGAAATTGAAGTCTTGGAAGCCCTGATGATGTTGTTGTATGCTTGTTCTTGAGAAGGCTCTATCATTGGATCCATGAGCTTGTCTGTTGGTGAAGTATTATGAACTGTTTAATGTTTTCTCCTGTTTTCATTTTGCTCCATAACTTCTTACTACAGTAGGATGAAATTTTTAGGCTAATAAATGACTCTTGGAAGCACCTTAGACCTGTTTATCCTTCACTGTTCTATGTTTTCTTCTGCTGAGGTATTTTAGAGTCTTTAATCTCTCTCTTTAGTCCTCATGCTTGTTTATTTCTCTAATAGTTTGAATAGTTGGTTTCAACATGATTTATGGTTCTCCCTGCTTGTCTGCTGCCACTTAAAGGCTGTTATTGAAGTCTCCCTTTGAAGTATCTTTGTTTATAGTGAGCTAAGGAGGTCTATTCTGATCATGCCCTTTGTCCTTGCTTGAACAGTTAGCTTAAAGGTCTTTATAGTTGTGATCATAGATTTATTTAGGTGTTCCCTCTTCTATGACCGTAATTATCAGTGAAGCTTTTATGTTTTCCAAGTCATTTGAAATAAATCTTTGAGGAAATACGGTGTTCCCCGAATCTTAGATTTCATTTTAAAAGCTGTTTTGAAGTCATTATTTGCTTAAAGTGTGGTTTGTAGAATTCATGGTTAACCATGTCTATCAAATAACTATTTATTGTTCAAATTATGCTTTCAAATTCCCTTTATTGAGAATTAAACTTCTCTTTTCTAAACCATTAATGTCCATCTCATTCATAACCTAAAGGATCCTACAGCCAATTTAGATTTTCCCTTTGATATCCCATATCCATTGATAAGTTTTTCATAACCTCTTTTTGATTCCATTGCCCAATGAAACTGACATTTCCCCTTTCTATCTATCTTTCCTAGACCTTTTATGTTCTGTTGTATCAATTCAACCAAACAAACAAATAAACACTTGCACTTAATAACTAGTCTAAAACCAATATTCAAAGCACACAAGATAAACCTTTGTAAAAAACAACTAGATTGAGAGATCTCTCTCTGAGAGTAGGATGACTAGATCCTGTAACTCTAAAGATTGGTTCTGATGTTGCCTTGTCTTTTGATTTTCCAAACTATCAAAACACGAGAGACCAACAAAATGACGATCACGGTGGGACAGTGAGTAAAATCTTTAAAACAAAACACTCCCTGTCTAGTATAACATAAGTAGCCTTCTTCAAGCACTACATAACAAAGTGGTAATCATGATATGACTTATTTGAATAAGTGACAAACTAAGTAACCCTTAGGTTTCTCATAGAACCTTATCAAACCTTGAAAGAATCAGTTACCAAGCCATAAGAGTGAACTCTATAGGTTCTTTACACCTTAGCTAAGTGTTAAAATTAGATGTAGGACACTCTCTTAACCCATAAGATTAAAAAACTCAGAAAAACCCAAAAACATTTCAGTTTGGCTTCATAATAAACATGGTGGTGGAACCATCCAATATTTTACCTTCATAGAAGCTAAATAGTTTCCACCTGGAAACTCCAATAGCCCCAGTAGGCCTATTACTCATCTAGGTCTTCAGATCTCTTTAGGACTGTGTTAACCAGCCTTGAATAAGTTATAAGCCTAGTCCCATACTAGATAAGACATCGTGAGAGGTAAAACTCCCAAAAACAGTCCCTAAAACTTTAACCTCTCTCATTTTTGAAAAACAGTCTGGCTTCACATAGGATCAACACTAGATCCCATCCAGACCCAAATCCTCCTTTAATCATTGACAATCTAGAGAGAATTATGTTGCAAACTTCTAAGTCTGGAAAATCAGCTGCTAATAGGAGCCTCTTAAGAACAAAATCTCTCCCTGAAAACCTTGTTGTCTTAGAGGATTCACACTTTGATTTACATCGTACAAAGAACATATTTAGAACTAGATCTCAAGGTGATTTAAACCAAACCGATCTTGACATTGCAGATTTGCAACAAATCTTCAGTAGAGAAGCCTCACCTTCCACTCCTCCTAATTCCTAGCTTCTACATCACTTTAGCCTTTTCCATAACAAATTTTCTCAAAATTAGTTTGCTATCCCAAGTGTTTCTTCCACTCCAATCCATACTACCACTGTGCAAAACACTCTTGTTTAGCCCACTTTCACTCTTTTAAATGCACCCTTATTTCCAGCCATGGCGACATGGTATTCCCCATTAGTGTTACCACAACCTCTACTTCCCTTACCAAATGAGTACCAATCCAAAATTCCTCATTTCACTGGAAAAGAGTCTACAACAGCTCAACATCATGTAGATAGGATGGAAGATGCATTTGATTACATGGAGATAGAAGAAGAAACTGTGAAGATGAGGATCTTCGCCCAAAGTTTGGGAGGAGATGTGAAGAAGTGGTTTAAAAACTTACCTCCTAACAGCATCAATGATCTCCCTACTTTGCATCAAACATTCATCAACAAATGGGAACTCAAAAAGAACCCAATCCAAATACTAGTAGAGTATAGCACCCTCAAAAGAAATCAAGGGGAGAGTTTTCATGACTACTCCACTAGGTTCAATAGCGTTTACAATGCTCTTCCACCTCACATGAAACCTCCCCAAGGCATGGCCTTAGTAAGGTATCCTGAAGGCTTTGATATTGAAATGGCTTATCAGTTGAGGGAGAGAGATTACTTAACCTTAGAAGACATGCAGAAAGGAGTTGTGAGTGTAGAAGCAAACATAATTGATAAAAGAAATAGGTTGAGATCAGAGAAGAGGGTAACTTATAAAGATGAAATTTCACCCTCAACCTCAACTTCTGACACTAAAATTGATAACCTAGTGAAGGTAATGGAGAGGATGCTTGAAAATATTAACTTAAATGATAGAGTGCCACCAAGAGAACCTCAAAACAACCAAAATAGAAATAGAAATCAGAATTATAGAAGAGAAAACAATCAAGATAAGAAAAAGGAAAGTGACCAACAGGTTAGACCTCCCTTCCAACAAAACTATGTGGATCAATATGAGGAAGATAGGGAGATGGAAAGGTTGGGAGAAGCTCATGCAAACTTGATTAGATCAGACAGTGGGGATGAATTTTTCCTCACTGAGGAAGCATAAGGTTTCTTCTCTGATCAAAATACAAACACCTATGAAGATTCTAATGATTATAGATTGGGGTTTGAAAATGCAATCATGGAGGTACACAAACAATATGATCTTAGGAGCAAAGGGAACGTAGACACTTCAAAAGATCAGAACACTAGCACTGATGTCAAGAAAAACACAGAAAGTTGGCCTAAGAAGACAACAGACAAACCTATCATTTTGGCTAAAAACCCAGATTTAAACAAAGAGAAAACTAGGCAGCCAAATGTTGAACAGAGTACCCCTAGCACTTCAACTAGTGGTCCTAACAAAACTGTCCCAATTACCAGTCCAAACAAAGTTCAGCAAATTAAAACTGCTGAAAGGAATTCAATTGAAAAAATAGATGTAAATATGAACAAGTCAATTGTTCATTTCAGCCTTGAGGGAGAGATTGCAAAGGTAAAAATTACCATCCCCCTAGTTGAACTAGTAACCCAAGAAGTGTACAAAAACCAAGTTTTAAAAGCTTTGAACCTAGGAAGTGATACTGACACCTTAAACTTGACAGATGACAAGCCTGAGTTGTTGTTTAGTCCAGAAGTTGAAGGAAAATACCAAGAAGGGGTTGTCCCTCCCTTCTATGTTAGTTTGAACATACATGAGAAAATTTTACACAATGCCATGAAAGATTCTGGAGCTTCACACAATCTAATGCCCAAGGTAGTAATGGAAAGCTTAGGCTTAGAAATTACTAAACCATACAAATATTTTTATTCCTTTGACTCAAGCAGAGTCAAATGTTTTGGTTTAATCAAAGAATTATGTGTTAACTTATCTGAAATCCCTGCTAAACCATACAAAGATTTGTATTCCTTTAACTCAAGCAGAGTCAAATGTTTGGGTTTAATCAAAGACTTATGTGTTAACTTATCTTAAATCCCTGCTAAGAGTCTAGTAATGGACATAGTTGTAGCTGACATTCCCCCTAAGTATGGCATGCTCTTATCAAGATCATGGGGGGCCAAACTTCAGGGAAGCCTTCAAATGGATATGTCTTATGCCACCATCCCTGTTTTTAACCAAAACAGAAGACTATACAGGGAATCTCACATGAAGTACATGGTTAGCAACATAGATAAACCAAACAAATCTCCAATCTATTCTATTCAATCAAGTTTAGATTATGTTATCTTGTACAACGAAGATGAAATTACTCAACAAGAAAAGGAAAACATAGACCCAACCATTTTACTAGAACAATCAGAACTTCCCTCAATTTAGATACAAAACATCGGCAATCAACAGCAACAAGAAAATTAAAATGAGGCAAATATACTTTGGACAATAAAATTTGATGGATCCTGTAATAAAACAAGTGCAGGGGCAGGTGTTTGGATTCAAAATACGAATCAGAGTTTTTCATAAAATTAGATTTCCCATGCACTAACAATATTGCTGAGTATGAAGTACTTCTTCTAGGCTTACAATTGATTAAACAATTAGAAGCCCAAAAGATATCAATCTTAGGAGATTCTGAACTTATCATAAGACAAATCAAAGGAGAATACTCAGCTAGAAATCCAAGGTTTAGGGAATATCGGAATGTTGCCCTTGATTTATTGAAAACCTTTGAAAAGTATAAACTTATTTTCATTCCTAGAGCACTAAATCATATAGAAAATGAACTCGCTTTCAATGCCAGCAACTGCCAAATACCTGAGATAAATGAAAAGCTTAGCGTAAAGGTAAAACACAGGCCTGCAGTGCCTGATAATGAAGATCACTAGCTTGTGTTTGATTCTGACAAACACATAGATGATTTCTTAAAATCAGAAAACGATTTTGACATACCAATATCAGAAACCAACCATAAAGAAAACTGTTTGTATATTGAACAAATCCCAGAAGTTGAAATGACATACTCTGCTGATATAAATCATTGCGAGAATCCTTTTGAAGCAGAGTTAATTGACAAAGCAGACCAAGAAGACTTGGAAGTTTTACAATGCAAGAACGATACAGTTCCAAAAGGTCTCACACCTTTAGAACACCTTTTCGACTTTAACGATGTAGCCAAAGAACCAAGAATGGAGCCTGTGGAAACAAATGTAGAAGAACATAACATAGGCAGCCTAACAGAGCCCAAGATGATTAAATTGTCTATCACTCTCCCAGCTCACATAAAATTGCAATACATAGAGCTATTCAAAGAGTTTAAAGATGTTTTTTCTTGGGGGTACAAAGATCTAAAATCTTATGATACTAGAATCATTCAACACAAAATCCCTCTCAAAGAAAATCAAAAGCCTTTCAAACAAAAGCTAAGGAGAATAAACCCTGTTTTACTACCTTTAGTTAAGGCAGAAATTGAAAAAATGCATGATGTTGGGATCATAGTACCAATTAGGTATTCATAATGGGTATCAAACTTAGTTTCTGTTAAAAAGAAGACAGGGGAAATCGGGCTCTGTATTGACTTCAGAAATTTAAATAGAGCCTCTCTAAAAGACAACTACCCTTTACCCAAGATGGACCATATACTTCAAAGGGTAGTTGGGTAAAAAAGGATATCTCTCTTAGATGGGTTCTCGAGTTACAACCAGGTGTTAGTGCTCCCAAGTGATCAAATCAAAACTGCTTTTACCACACCTTGGGGCACCTTTATGTATGTCAAAATGCCTTTCGGATTGATGAATGCAGGGGCCACCTACCAAAGGGCCATGGACATAGTCTTCTCTGAAGATATTGGCTATTTCATAATCATTTACCTTGATGACATAACCGTTTTCTCAAAAACTAATGAAGAACATTTGATTCACTTGAGAAAAGTTTTTGAGAAGTGTAGGAAATTTGGCTTGTCATTGAATCCCAAGAAGACACTCTTTGGTCTCCAAGAAGGTAAACTTCTTGGCCATATAATTTCAGAAGAGGGAATCAAAATAGACCCTACTATTAGTCATCAGTATTTTTCACCTGTTGATGATGAATAGTTTTTAAAGCTAAGTTTTCTAGAAGCTGATCTCCATTTTGTCAAAATTGTCATCTAGAAAACACCCCTAAACATTTTTTTTCCTCCTACCTTTTTCAATCAGCCTATGATGAGAAAAACCTAGTTTTCAAGTCCTATCTAGTTTCAGTCATATAATCCTGTCCATCAGCTGTCATAAGCTAAAGTCATCTGCTATCATTTACCCTCATCCCCAGGTCATTCATTAACCAATTGCTGATAAAAAGTCAGCCACCCTACCTCTGGTCATATGTCATCTTAAGATATAGTCATACCAAAGAGAATACTCAAAATTTGTCAAAGATCTCCCCTAAGTCAGGTAGTGACACTTTAGGAAATATTCCCTTGGCAAAAGCATCCTGAGCCAAAATCTTTTGTTCAATACTAGCCAACCCTGAATTGGCGCTTAATCTGCAAAAAAAAAGCTTGATACACCCATAGGTCGCGCCACTGAAAGGTCTTGATGTCTCAATGGTACATGTTTCAAAAGACAAACTAATATTGTGTTGATCTACAGTGTTTCAGTGTCTTTTTCAAAAGTAGAGATGTACAAGTATTCCAGAAGACATTGTCAAGCTAAACATGAGAAGACAACTGCTTCTCATGTTGTCTTGAGCCTGGGATAAGAATGCTAGTCAGAGAGAAAATTCAATAAGCCTCTGCAAACATAGTCAAGAAAGGTTAGTAAGTAATGATTAACCATCAATTACTCTACAAATACAAATCATGTGGCTTCTGGTTTAAAAGATTCACAAGGATATTCCAACCACAAGATACATATCTCAGAACATGCCTCTTACAACATATTGTCAGATTTTCATTGTATTACTTATTGTGACATACCAAGCAGAGATATGTATTACAAGGAAAGGTGACACAGTTTGAGAAAGAGATGAAATTTCATGACTGTGTTAACCTCCTCCAAGCATGAGCAGATGGTTGGGTGACTGTGTTAACCTCCTCCACTATAAAGAGTATATGGGTTAGGAACATGATAAAGGCCTCCTTCATTTAACAAGCAAAGGGTAAGGAATAGAGGTATGGCCTCATTCAAAAATCACAAGGCTAACAATGCTGCAAATGGCCTAAAAAACTTGTTTACACCTTTTTCTCCAATGGATGAAACCACTGATACAGCAGTAGTGTTTTAAGGGGTGCTTACATGGGTTCACTGTTTGAAAGACAGAATGGAAATTCAGTAGGAAGCAATTGAAGGTTTATGAGTAGAAAACTGGTGTTAAACATATGACAAGCAGTGGTACTATGATGTTCAAGAAGCTTTGTTTTTTCATGTCCATAAAGGTCTTCTTCAAAGGCAATCTGAGGTTAAAATGTCCTAAACTTGGAACAAGCTCATCAAAATGACAGGAAGGGTATCACACAATGATTCAAGTTCAAGACAACCTTCAAAGAATTCAGGCATACCACAGTCATAGACAAGACCTCTTTATGTACATATGAACAAACTCTGTTATTGTATATGATTGCATTGAGGGTCTTTAAAAGCCTTCTCTTTGATAAACATGTATAGGTCAAATCTGGGTGAGTGCAAATGAGGTTTTTTCCACAGTCAAAGGAAAATGTTAAAAGGTGCCTAACAGTGTTTGACCAATTTCGACAATGAGCATAACAAATCATCAAACACCAGAAAGTTGAATTGACAATAATTTCTAAAATTATCAAACATCTCCTTCTAAGAGATAGGCAAAGGATGCATCAGTAGTCTTGGATTTGTTTCTTGAGCATGTTTCCTTTTGCAGGACAGAATAGACAAATAGTGATAGAGTTATTTCCTAAATGAAAAGGCAGTGAAAAGGGATTTGTTTCTTAAGGAAGCCTCCTTACTTCAACAAAAGCCATGAATATGAGGGTCATCAAAAAGAAGCTGGCCACAACATTGTTATTATGAGACTTATTTAAATAGAAGGCCTCATGATATTTTAAAAGTGATAAAATAATAAAGACAGTGTTTTATGTTTTGATATGACCAAAAATCCTTTTCAAAAGGCATCCAAACCCTTAAAAAATACCTACCAAGGCATTTGAGCTCATTTGACTTTTAAAAAGCAGAAGAGACCGTTCAAGAGGCCCACGAGCATTTTCAAAACACTAAACATACTCCATTAGCTGTTCACTGGAGAAACAAGGTGATTCCGGGAAAATTTTCAGAGTTTTGAGGCTTAGAAGCCTACGCGGCGCACCTGTAGAAGTGCATGGCGTGCTTGTGAGCGCACATACACAGTGTTTGAACTGCTGCGCGGTGCGCCTGTGCGCTCGTTCACCACCGCTCGAAGCCACCCGACAGCCTCTATATGTGCGGCGCCCTCTGCTTCAAACGTGTTGCTCCTCCATTGGCGTCCAAAAACACTTTTAAAAGCTGCTACAACGACCAACCAAGGCCCATAAACATTCTTCAAGGTACTTCTTCACTTCGTGGAAAATTTTTAAATTGAGGAAGGGTGTTGTTGTTGTTTTTTTTCCTAAGAATAAATAGTGATTTTGAAAGCACTTCACCATCTGAAAGCACAAAGATAGACAGGGGTAAAGAGATAGGGTTTTTGTTAAAACTAAAGAAGGCCTTCTTGTGTTTGGGGGGTCTCAAATCAGTTTGGGAGGTGTCTTAACAGTGGTTTTAAGGGCATTTTATCATCTAAAAGCACAAGAGAGAAACAGTGATTAGAAGTTAGGGCCTTTGGTCAAAATCAAAGAGTTTTTGTTGCTGTGGATGTCAAGAATTAATACAGTAATAGAGGAAGGTGTTTTTATCAGTTTTAAGGAAGCCCTAACTTCCTTTAAAAAACAGTGATAGCACACAGTTTCTAGACATATAACAAAGGTTGTAGAGGTCTCAAGTTTGCTAGATAATGTGTTCTAACAGTGTTAAACAAAGAACAAACCTTGTCTGCTAAATCAAAGAGGAAAACAGTGGTTAGAAGTTGAAGGCTTGGTAAATTTAAAAGGTCCTTTTTGTGTTATGAGATAGTAAACTTTGTGCAGCCCCTAGAATTCAAAAAAGGCAGAGTCTATTTTCAAGTTTTTCAAAGTCAGCTGAAAGGTGTCTTGTTCACTTTGTAAAGAACAGTGAATAGAAAAAGAGCAGTTTTCGGAGGGAAAGGTGTTTTTGTCAAAACAAAGGAGATCTTTTTTCAACAAAGAAACACAAACATATCTTTTTCAAGATCTTTGCTCAAACACAGTGATCAAAGTGTTTTTGTTTTTCATTTGACAAGTACTTGTTTTTTGGCATCAAAGAAGCATAGTGACTTGCAAAGAGGACAAGGTGTGGTGTTGGGAGACTTTTTCAGAAACAATTTGAATCAGCCATTGTCTTGGTCAACCAGCAAAGAGTATCCAAAGAAAAAATGCCTCCCAGGCAAGATAGCAAAAGTGGCCCTCACAAGAGGTATGAACCTTTTTCAACTGAGGAAGTAAATGCCCATCCTTCAGTTCTATTTAACTTTCATGAAGTTGGATGTTTAGAGTTTTGTCAAAGGGTTCAGGAGGTGAAAAGCTATCTCCCCTTGACACATATATGTGCTTTGAGATTGCAAGGGAAACATTTTCAGCTGGCAGGCTTAGATTTCAAGTTTTCTCCTAGATCCATTTCCAGAGCTACCAAAATCCCTTATGTTGGGGAAAAATGGTTTAAGGAGAGCTACTTAGACTCAGAACAGTACAAACCCTTTTTGAAGCCAGAGCATCGGGATGCATGCCCATCCATCTTTCCTTTTTCATATATGTTGACCAGCTACACTCCCCTCATGAAGATAATCATGAAATACTTCACATGCAAGGGAAGGTTTTCCTGGGTCTATGCTTACCATGTCCGGCTACTCATGCACTTCACAAGGACCCAATTGTTAAACCTCCCCTTTTTCCTCCATAGAAGTATTGAAAAGATGGCTTCCACTGTTCAAAAGAGACCTCCATATTAGTAGCCAGCTTGTCTTTTCCATCATTCCCTCATCAAAATTGTCATTCTTCATCAACTTGAGAAGAAGGGAATCTCTTGGAACACTTTCATTGCACATCCCGATTTCGCCACTGTTTCTTCATCCCATGCATCTCCTTCACCTTCCACTCAGCATCTTTTCCCTTCTTCTAGTAAGCCAAATCCTAAGAAGCTAAAATCTCCCATGATTGAACAAGAAGAAGAGCATAGTGAGGAAGAACATTTTGATGAGGATATTGGTAGCCCTCACAGCAGCAAACATGATGAAGATGAAGCACAAAACATTGAAGATACAGAGCCTAAAAGTCTTGAAGAAATCAAGGACAAGAGTGAAAAGGGCAACCTTCAAAAAGACATGCAAGGTGACAGTCAAAGCATCCATGAAGAGGGTCAAAATAGTGGCAAGGATGATGAGGGAAGTAGCAAGGGCAAAGAGCAAATAGAGCATGTGCTAGCTGCCTCTCCTAGGCAAGGGGCCATTCTTTCTTCTCCAAAGGTGACCAAGCCCCGAACATCAAGAAAGAGAGTGCCTCAAAATGTAACTCCAAATGTTACTAGAGCCCTCCGAAGCAAAGGGAAGTTACCCAGGCAACTCATTGTTGAATTACCCAAGAGGAGGAAGAGCAAGAAGGCCACCCAAAGCAAGGCAAAGGAGAAGGAAGAAAGCAGCCATGAGAAAAAGAGGGACTTTGACATAATTCAGATAAACAGTGCTGATAGCTACAATGAGGCCAAAATCCTAGAGTCTCTCTTGATTAATAGAGAAGAACAAATTCATGATCTAAGGGTAGATCTAGAGAGGTCTAAAAACCTCATTCACTTTCTGCAAACACAAAACAAGTAGATGAGTGTCCACATGGCAGTATATGAGACACGGGCTATTAAATATCAAAAAAAGGCCTCCAAGGCGCAAAATAAGTTGGAATAACTCGTGGGCGAGTTCAATGATAGCGAAGATGAAGATCAGCCAAGAAGAAAAAGGCCAAGGACCATGGACCTCAGAAGAGCCTTAGAGAAACAAAAAGAGGAAGAGGCTACCCTTTTCCAATCCTTTCCTCTCACTACTTTATTTACCCAAGAGATAGAAAACAATAGAGAAGCATGGCTTGAAAGGGTGAATGATCACTTGGAGAAGAAGTTGGAAAAGGCCAATAGAGATTTGGACCTTCAAAGAAGAATGATAGGGCACTATAAGAAGCTTAATCAGTTCACCCGACGGAAATTGAAGGCCACACAAGAAAGGCTCAAAAAGGCTCAAAGAGGCGCCTGGCACCAAAAATGAAGAAAGACATATCAAGGCTTCAAATTTTGGCCTCTTCTTATCAGCATGCTTCTGAAAACCCTTGAGGGTCATGCTCGCCAAAATTGGGCAAAATTCAACAAGTTTTGGTTTTTTGACATTTTTGGGATTTTTGTTAAAAATCATGAGCATCGCCATTTCTGTTTGAGACATCCTCAAAGGATGAAAATGGTATCATTGGATGCCATAATTTCAGGGTCATCTACTCAACGATTTTTAGATCAATTCAAGATGATGTGGTCCCCCAAAATGGCGAAAAACAGTCACTTTTTCCACACTCTGCCCCGCATATCAGCAAAGTCTATTTTATGGGTTTTTTCACACAAGTCAGATTTTCATAGGCTTCCAGTGATCAGTTTGGAGAAAACAAAGCATTTTCGAAAACTAGACATCCAGAGCTTTCCAACGAGCCATCACGGGCCTCGTTTCGACATCAGAAATGCCTTGAAAAGTTGCCCACAAGACAAGGGATTTCTGCTGATATATTTCTTAAGTATTTTTGTGAAAAATGCACTTTTCTGAAGTGGCTTTTCCTAATGTGCGTTTAGCTATTTTTGTCCATGGTTAGTTAGGAAAAGTCAATATAATTTCCTTTTTTAGCATTTTTAGGATATTTTTGTAGATATTTTGTGCCTTGGGCTTTGCAAAGCCTCAATGAAAAAATCAGATATTTTTGATGGGCCAATGAGCTTGCAAGTTGCACTAGGAGGTTTTCCCTCATCTTGGCCTATATATTCCAAGATATTTCATTGTAAATGAGGCTGAAATTGACGATATAGAGAAATATATGGTTATACAAGCTTGGAAGAAATACTTGTCTCATGCATTGGATAGTTTCTTGAATGTTTTGGATGATGAAAGAGGACTGCTGTTGGATTCCTTGACTTGGTAAAATGGTATAGTGTCCCTCTCTGTTATGCTTCTTAGTTTTCATACATATTTCATGTGCTTGCTTGCTATAAGACAGTAGAGAATAGATTTGAGACATGCCCTTGGAAGCACCTTAGATTTCCTATTTCTTTATAGCTTCTATGTTTTCTTCATTCTTAGTCTTATCAAAGAATCCTTGATTGCTCTTTGATAACTGAAGAAATTGTTTGCTTATTTCATTTATGGTTTTATGCATGCTAAGTATGATTCACGATATGCCCTGCTTACTCATGGCTAGTCATAGCTCCACCTCTGAAACCTTTCTTTGATTGTTTGACTGTCTTAGTTGAACCAAAGAGGTCTTGTACTGATCTTGCCCTTTGCCTAAAACTATGCAATCTTGCTTCAAAGTGCCCGATAGCTTGAAATACTATGTCTAGGCATTTCCTCAAAGTGATTTGAGTTACTTTTTTTTCTTAATTGTCTTTCCCCAAAGTTTGATAGCAATTTCCTAAAGTTAGAGAGTCATATATCTCTATGTATTGCTTGAATGTTTATTTCTATCCATTTATCAGTTTATAGTTACATTTCTCATGATTAATGGTTAGCCCTACCATGTTTATGTCAGCTATTGAACTATTTATGTTTGAAAGCCTTTTTTCTTCACAAACTTAGTGTCTGTCCCACTCCATTTTAACCAAAGATCCATTTTACCTTGATCAAATCGGCCCTTCAACATACCTTGTATCACCATCTGAAGCTTTCTTGACCTTTTCAGCCCCATAGCCCGGTTTATCTGACAATATTTTTATCTATCTTAGTCTTTTTTCAGTTCCTCCCTCAAAACCTAAAAGAAAAAAACTAAAAACCTACTTCATAACTAGCCTAAAATCAGAAACATAAGAAACAAACACATAGATATCCCTTACACAAATAGAGAGAGCCCTCTCTGAGTCCAAGAAGGCTAGGTCCTTGGGCTCCAAATATTGGTTTGATGTTACCCTATCACTTGGCTTTCCAATCAGTCAAATCACATGACCCTAACACCTACAAGGATAGATGACGTATTACAGATCAGCCATCCAAGAAGCCTCAAAGAATTACAATCTTTCATTGGAAAGATAAATTTTTTGAGGAGGTTTATCCCCAACCTTGCTGAGCTATTAAAAAACATTACAAACATCCTTAAGAAAGATGTAGGTGTAAAATGGACTTTACCAGCTAAACAATCATTCGAACTAGTCAAACAAGCTCTTACTCAAACACCAGTCTTGATTAGTCTAGATTTCACCAAAGACTTTTATATCTTTTCTTTTGCATTTGAGCATACAATAGCTGCAGTGTTACTTCAAAAGAATCACTTGGGGCAAGAATAACCAATATCCTTCTTTAGTAGGGCCTTAAGAGATGCTCCTCTCAAATACAACATCATGGAGAAGCAAGCCTTAGCATTAGTGAAAGCATTAAAGGACTTTAGAGTCTATATTTTACACTTTCACATAATTGCTTTTGTTCCACATACTGTTGTCAAGGACATTCTAAGTCAAGACCCTGATGGTAAAAGGGGAAAATGAATTGCAACTATTCTTGAATATGACTTAGAAATCAGGCCCACCAAACTAGTTAAAGGGAAAGGATTAGCAAAACTTATGGCTGAGTCTAACTTCGAAGCACTAGACATTAATATGGTAGATGTGTTGGAAGAAATAGAAGAATCTACTGCTCCTTTCATTGAAGAGACATTTCTGAATTATCCTTGGTATGCTGACATTATTTATGCGCTTTTATATTTGAATGCCCCTCCTTTGTCTAAAACTAAATCTAGATTTTTGAAACAAAAAGCTTTGAGTTATTGCATCTTAGATGGGGTATTATATTGGAAAAATGCTGTCAGAATTTTGCTTAAATGTTTACTTGAAGATGATGTAGGAACAATTATGCATGAGTTGCATGACGGAGAATGTGGAGGACACCTCTACTGGAAGGCCACAGCAAAAAAATTCTTAGATCTGGTCACTATTAACCTACCCTTTTCCCAAACACTCAGAAGTTGTTCATGTCTTTCCATAAGTGTCAAATTTTTTATGGAAAAATAAAACTCCTTCCTTTACCATTACATCCTATCAGAGTTGAGACACCTTTTCAACAATGGGGTTTAGACTTCATTGGAGAAATTCACCCATCTTCCTCAGCCCAACATAAGTGGATCCTCATGGCCACTGACTTCTTTACCAAGCTATACCCTCCAGAAATGATAATGACTCTGTCATTATCAAGTTACTTGAAACAAATATCCTATCCAGATTTGGTTGTCCCAAAAAAATTATAACAGATAATGCTGCTGCTTTTAAATCTAAGAAAATGGTTGATTTCTGTTACAGATACCACATAACCTTGGGCCATTCTACTGCCTACTATCCCCAAGGAAATGGATTAGCTGAATCTTCCAACAAGAGCCTCATCAATATCATCAAAAATTTGTTGGAGCAGAATCAGAAATCATGGCACAGTTAGCTGGTTCATGCCTTATGGGCTGATAGGTTAACTACAAAGAAGTCAATAAATATGTCCCCCTATCAGCTAGTCAATGGCATGGATGCAGTCTTCCCTACCTCATTAGGAGTTCCAATCATGAAACTCCTTCAAGAAGTGTAGGTTGAAGAGAATGATATGCAGAGGAGAATCAACCAAACCATCCATTTACAACAAACCAGAGAAGAAGCTTATGAAAGGACGCATTTAGTCCAAGAAAATGTAAAGAAACTATTTGATAAGAGGACTAAGGCAAACAATTTCCAGGTTGGAAATGTTGTTCTTACATGGGATTCAAGAAGAGAAGAGAAGGGAAAACATGGCAAGTTTGACAACTTGTGGAAAGGCCCCTATATTATTCATGCTAAGAGGGGTCACAATGCATTTTTCTTGAAAGAATTGAATGGAGAAGATCTATATGGAGGTCCTGTCAATGGCAGGATGCTAAAGCATTAATCCTGCCAAGAGTCATGAGTTTCAAAGCGTTTTATTTTTCATTGTAAATATCATAGTCTGAACGCTGCATTCAAATTTAGAAAAATAAAAATACAAAAACGGTAAAAGAAAGAAAAGAGGGCAGATTGTAAAAACAATAAAGGTATAGCCCCATACCAAAAAAGAGAAACAAAAATCTGAAAGTGTGCAAGCTCAAATGCCACTCTTGAAAAACACATTTCTAGTTAGTCATACAACTTAATCATGACCACTTAGTTTTAAATTAACTGCTGATAGGTTAGTGAATCAAATTTGCCGAACAGCTTAATCTTGGCTTATCAGTTAGGTAGATTAGGTTAGAAATTAAAGGTTCAAACATGCTTAAAATCCGAACCTTAGTTTTTAAGAGAAGAATGATTCTAATATGTTTAAACTGTGAGTCAAAGACAGAGGAAAACTAGTTCTGATATGCCCAAAATCTGAACCAAATAACAAGGAAAAAATAGCTTGAATGAACTCAAAAACAGAGTTGAAGAAAAAGAAGGTCGTGCTTAGAACTTTCAGATCTTAAGCCTTCACCATTCTGATTTAATTTTCTATGCACAGCTTGTTTTTTATGCCATAGATCAGCAACAAGTTAGACTGTTCAATCCTAACTTGTATGCTTTTAAATTTTTGTTTTAGAAATTAGAGAATGAAAATCTATTAGACTGTTTAATCCTAACAGATAGTAGATTAGGTAGAAAAGCTTATGGATTCAACTGTTTAATTTGAGTTCATGGAGTAATAAGAAGTAGACTTAGATTAGTTTTTTGCTTTCAAAATAATAAAATGTTTGTAAAAGAGTTTTTCAATCCAAGTGCACTCTGAAAGAAGAAAAAATGTTAGATCAGTAGGATTGGGTAGGTAAAAAGCTTGTGTTGATGAAGTTCCATTATTTTTCATGGCTGCTAACATTTTCAGAAAAAAAGAAGATCATCTAAGTGAAGAAAGTTGCAGCCCAATGGATGAGGCACTGATCAACCCCCCAGAGAATGCAAGTCTGAAGTTCTTGATGCCTTCAAGAAGGCATCATCCCCACGTGGAGCCACTGTTAGCCACCTATAAAAATTTTCATATCAAATGGTGGCTAAATCATTTTTTGAAGCCTTCAAGAAACAGTTTTATTGCAAAATTGTTAGTTCTTGAAGCCTTATGAAGACATCTTATCCTTTGATTAATCTTCACTGTTGTTTCCCTTTTTCTGAAAATCTGTTGTTTTCATGAAGAAAAGACTGCTGCAAAAACACCACTTTACTCCTCCTTTCACTTCAAATTGACCTCCATTTTCACTTAAAAGCACCTTAGACCTGTTAATCCTTCACTGTTCTATGTTTTCTTCTGCTGAGGTATTTTAGAGTCTTTAATCTCTCTCTTTAGTCCTCATGCTTTTTTATTTCTCTAATAGTTCGAATAGTTGGTTTCAGCATGATTTATGGTTCTCCCTGCTTGTTTGTTGCCACTTAAAGGTTGTTATTGAAGTCTCCCTTTGAAGTATCTTTGTTTATAGTGAGCCAAGGAGGTCTGTTCTGATCACGCCCTTTGTCCTTGCTTGAACAGTTATCTTAAAGGTCTTTATAGTTGTGATCATAGATGTATTTAGGTGTTCGCTCTTCTATGACCATAATTATCAGTGAAGCTTTTATGTTTTCCAACTCATTTGAAATAAATCTTTGAGGAAATAGGGTGTTCCCCGAATTTTAGATTTCATTTTAAAAGTTGTTTTGAAGTCATTATTTTCTTAAAGTGTGGTTTTTAGAATTCATGGTTTGCCCTGTCTATCAAATAACTCTTTGTTGTTCAAGTTATGCTTTCAAATTCCCTTTGTTGAGAATTAAACTTCTCTTTTATAAACCATTAATGTCCATCTCATTCATAAACTAAAGGATCTTGCGGCCAAGTTAGATTTGCCCTTTGATATCCCATATCCATTGATAAGGTTTTCATAACCTCTTTTTGACTCCATTTCCCAATGAAACTGACATTTCCCCTTTCGATCTATCTTTCCTAGACCTTTTATGTTCTACTGTATCAATTCAACCAAACAAACAAACAAACACTCGCACTTAATAACTAGTCTAAAACCAATATTCAATGCACACAAGATAAACCTTTGCAAAAAACAAATAGATTGAGAGATCCCTCTTTGAGAGCAGGAGGACTAGATCTTGTAACTCTAAAGATTGGTTCTGATGTTGCCTTGGCTTTTGATTTTCCAAACTATCAAAACACGGGAGACCAATAGCAGGTATGCCAAGCGCACAGGGGGTGCAAAAACTAGCCATTGGCACAATCACATCTGGTAAAAAGAAAAAGTTACCGTTAAAAGGAGTAGGCCACTGGCATTTAATGGGGCAGATTTTGGGGATTTTTTACCATTTACCTGATAGTAAGTTCCAGGTCAAGTTTACCCTACCGTTGGATGCCCGCAGGCACTATAAAAAGGGTCGGATAGCTCAGACAGGGGTTCTGCCTCACTTGCATAGCATGTACTTATCCTCTTTATCTTGAACGAGCTTGAGCTATAAGATTTTCAGGGTTCACACTACGCGCGCAGGTGGAGACTCCACCACCACAGTGACTTGGGACGAGTCACAAGATTGTGTTGGGGGACTGTTGGAACAGGGTCCTCCAAAGGCTGCGAATTGGGACAATTTTGAGTATTTTTGTATATTTTGGCATATTTTAGTCTAGCGTAGGGGTTTTGGGGTGGGTCAAAGCCCTGAAAGCATTGTAATGGGTCAAAGGGTAGACCTAGAGTCCACAAACCACGATTTGCAAACCACAGGAAATATTAGGCTAGATCGATATAAATAGAAGGACAATTTGAGTCAATAGATATAGATGTATTAATATTGGTGCGAATTACAAGTTAGCAGATCTATTTGGGTTATTGGGGAAAGGACCCCTGTTGGCTGTGTGTGTGGAGATCCTCTGTCCTGCTATGTGCGAACTCTGCTGTTGTGTGCGCAGGTTGGGTTTTGGGTATTGTAAAAGGATCTGAAGGATTAATGAAAGCGGAAGGTTATTGAATTATCTAAATCTGTTAAGGAGAATCTACACTATTGGTTATGTTATGCATGGTTCTGTGTTAAGTTGTGGAAATAACTTTGTTATCTGCTTATTAGTATGAATCTTAATTCCAAGCGTACGAAGAAAGACCACTTTAGATGCGCATAACAAATAGCCCTAACAACATAAATGACTGTTAATATCTTCATATCTGTAGTTAGGTGATCAAGATAAATACTGCAAAAATCTAGATCTATGCATTAGAAGACATTGAACAGTAGAAAAAACAAGATTTACTCCAATCATCCAATAAACAAGACAAGAATATATCAAATGAATTTTGTATTGATGGCACCTGGGAGGAAAACGAAAGAGGGTGTTCCCTGTTCTCCTCAATGGGATGGGTTCTTGTAAGTCCTCAGCACTTCAGATATAGAATTCATCTCTCTTGATGCTGTAGAAAACCCAGACAAAAATGGAAAAATATGGCTATGATGGTGGATCAATAGCCAGACCAAAATTTTAGATCCAAAGTGATCTTTAGGCAACAAAAGGTGGTAAATGAATGGGAAAACCCTTCTATTTATAACAAAACATTGAGTTAGTCTAGGAATTGGTGCATAATTAAAATATTATTAACCAAATCAAGATCCAGCTTTTATGAAATATTTTATTATATTTGTTGGAGGGAGAAGGAATTTGACTTGGGTCAAATCCCTTTATTTGTAACTAATAAATAAATAAATGATTTATTTATCATTTTAAGGATGTGATTGAGTAATAATCAAATAAATAATGATTTATTTAATTATTTAAGGGTGAATTAGTCATATTTAACAAAGAATATTATTTAAATAAGATTTAAACAATTATTCTTAGAAAATAATAAAATAAATAATGATTTATCTAATTAATTTCCTTGTTTTGGGTTAAATGTAACCAGAAATATTAATTAAACTATTGTTTAACTAATTATTCCTTGAAGAAAATCAAATAAATGTATATTTATTTAATATTTCCTCATGGGGTTTCTTGTTTAGACCATAAACAACTTAATAAATGTGGTTTACTAAGTTATTTTCATAGTGAAAGCAATTTTACTTGGGGTAAAATTGGTCTTACACAGTGTACCTGGGTCCATGTAATGATAATAGGTTAGATGACCAAAAAATGGTGTAACAGATTGCCCCCCAACGTGCAAGCATTAGGAGCTAATCGTATGACCGAAGTACATGGTAATAACTCAATCACTAGACATCGAAGCGGAAGTCAAAGAGAGAGAAGTATAAGGTAGACCAAAGTACTGAAAGAACTAGTCCCTGAGGAGGAAAGACTTACAGGTGCGACAAGTCTCTTTGAAGCGTGAGTACCTGTTCTATAGGCGGTGGGGGAGGCATACCTATGCCCTTCGAGGAAAAGTAAAAATAATAAGGCATCCGGAAAACCACGGGAATGGCCAATATAACACATGCAGGCATAAACATGAGCCAGATAAACAACACTATAATGAATCCCACATACATATTGTGCCTGGGATAGCAGCCAGGACTTGTACAATGATATCTGAGTACATGATATATAAATGCAACCCAGATTCCCCTAAAAACAGGAAAGGGCTCTGAAAATCTGACTAACATATGCAAACAAAAAGGCGCTGCAAGCGGCTCAGGCCGACATCATCAAATGTATGGATCTGCATCGAAGGTTGTAATGAAGAGGTCATCTGAGTGTGTGGAGGGCTACCTGTAGGGCCACCCCCTCATGAGGGCTGAGACATCTCACAGACACTCGAGAATCACCGATGTTAGCTGCTTCATCACTAAACCATCGAGTATATGGATCTTGATCATGCTGAAAGGAGCTGGAGCTGAGAAACAATCAAGTCAAAGGGAAATGAGGAGTCCCTTTTCCTGATCCGAGGTGCCAAACAAGAGTGGAAGCTAGAACCAAGGTACACTGCCCTCTATACCTGTCTTCTGGAGTGAATGAGCTGATGTCGATAGAAGGAGGTCCTCCATATGTGAGGCAATAAGGGATCCTCAACGAAGGCACGAGAGAAAATAGTAGAGCAACTGACAGACTGACACCAATGATGATGATGAAATGGGGGGTACTGAATAGCGAACATACGACTTTTCTTGTTAGAGCATAAAGGCCATGGATGACCTGGCAGCGACTGACATAATATCATGAGGGATAGGGGACAGTGGGACCGAAGGCCATAATGTGCGACACGAGAGAGGAACCAAGCAATGAAGGATGGAGGACTATAGTGGGATTCAAAGGGACTCGGGATAGACTCCATGAATGCAATGATGACTCAACTCGAATGCTTTAAACAAGGGTGACTTGATGTTGCTGCCACATAGAAAAGGTCCAATGGGGACCATGAAAACATGAGTACAATATGCTGACTCATGACAAAAGTCGACACGAGCACGAACAAGTATGGGGGCAAAGTGGTGCCCCCCGTTACGAGTGTTGCAAGTGAAGAAATTCGATTTGGAGGAGGGGTGAAGTGACACTTCTTGGAAAAGGTGTGTCATGGGGAAGCATCAAATCACTAAAAAGTATGAGCTGGCTACCTAAAGAAAATAAATAAAAAATGCATTTCTGGAAGGAAATGCTAAGGGTAATATTTCTTCAGATAGAGTGCATTGCGAGGATTGGGAAGGGGATGGCCTTCGAAGTCCTCTAATAGATATTCCCCCTTACCTAAATCCTTGTTGATGATGTAAGGTCCTAGACATAATGATTCAAACTTCCCATGACCAAGGACGTCATGGGCCTAGTCGTACACCAGAACAAGGTCACCTTCGTGAAAAGTACGAGGTTGGACTTTTCATTCATATTGAGCTTTGGTGCATTTCTTAGCTACCTCAATGGTTTGCAATGCAACACGTCGATCTTCTGAAGCGCGCTCAAGCATGATAAGTCGATGTTCTAAAGGTTGGGTGTCAAGGAGAAGTTCGACGGCTAGATGAAGGGAAGGGATTTCACACTCGATCGGTAGGACTGCCTCTTCTCCAAAAACAAGGTGGAAAGGAGTAAACTCGATGGTGGTTTTAACAGAAGTTCTATAGGCCCACAAAGTAGGGAAGAGCATAAGGTGTCAGTTGGTTTTGTGCTTATCCACCGTCCACTAAAGCATGGTTTTAAGAATTTTATTGACTGCTTCAACTTGGCCATTACCTTGGGGGTAATAAGAGGAGGAATATTGGTGCTCAAAGCCCAACAGGGAAGATAGCTCACTCCATATATTATCTTCAAAGTGTCAGCCATGGTCAGAGACCAGTTGTTTCGGAACTCCGAATCGAGCGATCACATGGTTAAAGAAAAAGAGAGTTGCGGTAGCTACCGTGTTGTTAAACGTTGGCATGGCCTCAGCCCATTTAGTGAAATAATCAACTTCCACAACGATATACTTATGGTTACCAGCTGATGGCGGTCGACACTCCATAAAGTCTATGGCCCACTTGCAGAAGGGACCAGCGGAGATGACAGGATGGAGGGGAGCTAGTGGAGCTTGTGCCTTAGAGGCAAAATGTTGTCAATTGGGGCAGTGTTTGACTGCCTCAATGCAGTCACCAAAGAGAGAAGGCCAAAATTACCCAACGCGCATGATTTTCTGGGCAGTGGCCAAACCGGAGAGGTGGCCACCACAAGCGCCACTATGACAGCCATTGAGGACTTGCTCTGCTTTAGTGTGCATAAGACAACGACGAAGGACAGAATCTACACCGCGACGATAAAGGTCATCACCGATAAGAAGGTAGCAGGGGGCCTGGTGTCGGATACGTCGTCAAGCATCATGGTCAAGATGGAGGGCGAACTTTTGGGTTTGCAAAAAAGTGAGGATGCCCCCATACGAAGGGTCATTGGTGGTAATGGAAAATAAATGTTCATCGAGGAAATTTTCATTAACTGGCGGATCTTGCGTACTTGTAGGTAGTTCTAAAATGAGTTCAGCGAGGGCTAAACCTTTCTTACTTTTTGGTGTGACAAATTCAAGATCGAATTCCTGGAGGATCACGATGCAACGGGCATACTTCCCACTGATGATTTGACAACTCAATAGGAAGGCCATAGGGTTGGAATTAGTCATGACCTTGGTGGAATGCATGAGGATGTAATGACAAAGTTTCTGGACTTAGAAAACGACAACCAGTGCTAATTTCTCTTCATGTGAGTAGGATACAGGAGGTCCTACCAAGTTCTTACTGACATAATAGACAACATGTTCAATTCCATTGTCATATTCCTGAATGAGGACTCCAACGACCATGTGGGTGGACGCAGAGATATACAGGATGAAATCCCTATCAAAGTCAGGTGGACGAATCAAGTGAGTGGAGGTTAGAGCATGTTTCAGGGCATCGAAAGACTCTTGAGCATAAGTATCCCAAACAAAAGGGATATTAGAGCGAAGGAGTCTAAGGAACCCATGCACAGTAGTGGCATAATCAGGTATGAACCGGCGAAGGAAATTAGCTTTTCCTTGGAGGCTTTGTAACTGGCGTATAGTACGAGAAATAGGAAGTTCAAGAATGGCTTGAACTTTTAATGGGTCAAGAGTGATACCATCTTTGGACACAATGATGCCTAGAATATGGCCGGTAGTTACACAAAAGACACAGTTCAGCGGGTTGAGGTGGATATTATACTTGCGGCATCAGAGAAAGATGGTACGCAGGTCATGGAGGTGCTACACCCAATGTTTAGAATGTGCAGTAAGGTCTTCTAAATAAGAAAGGATAATATGAGCCAGGTCATGAAAACAGTAAGACATGGCCTACTGAAAAGTGGCTCCTACGTTTTTAAGGCCGAATGGCATGACTCAATAGGAAAAGGCCCCCCACGGACTAATGAACGCGGTTTTAAGTTGATCAGCACAACGAATAACAATTTGGTTGTATCGAGAGAAACCATCCATAAAGGATAGAATCTCGTGCCCCGCACCCTCATCAATGATTTGGTCAATGAATGGTGTGGGGAAGTTGTCTTTGGGACAAGCTTTGTTCAGATCGTGAAAGTCAGTGTAGACACAGATGGTGCCTTGTTTCTTGAGAACAGGAACCAGATTGGACACCCAAGTAGTGTATTCAATGGGGTAGATAAAACTAGCCTGCTTGAGCTTATCGATTTCGGCTTTGACAGCTTCTCGTCTGGAAGGATTAATGGGTCTTAACTTTTGACAGACAAGATTGGCATCAAGCCATGTATCGATATGGTGTTCGAAAATGGCAGGATTAATTTTGGGCATTTCTGAATAGGACCAAGCAAAAACATTGCGGAATTATTTGAATAGCTTTGTGTAAGCCTCAACCTCTTCTGTGGTGCAATGGGCACCTAAGGTGATATTTTCTTCTATCCCTGGTTTGTCAGAAATGTTAATTTTAATGGTAGGGGAGATATTGGGCATATTTCCTTCTTCGAAAGCATCAGGTGCAGGAATGGGATTTTTAAACCAATTGATTTCATTAGGAATGAATTCTTTAGTTTCCACAGCATATTGGTCATGGGATTGCTGCGGAAGGAAGTATGCACAGTGGTTCATATCATCCCATGGAAATTCAGGATCGGTCAATGCTTCCATAATGTCTTCATCAGAGTGAAAGATGGGGTGACTGGAGGAAGGGAGACCACGTGCCGCGGTAGAGCTACCTGACTCATCGTCATGTGAAGAAAGGCTCATATGCACAACGTCATGGGGGATTACTGAAGAGTAAGCAGATAAAGTATCTACGGATTTTGAGCCCAGGGTGATCATTGAAGGGAGGACAAGTGGATCATCAGGGGAAGTACCCATGGGGGCTTCCACCGAGGGTCTTATAGATGACGATAGGTAGAAAATGGTGGTCGAAGGTTTTGTCATGTTGACATTAGGAGGAGGGATGTCAATAGTAGTAGGCGGATCCTCTTGTGATGCCCCCTTGTGAGCTTTGCCTATCTTACCCGAAGCGGTCGCAACGGGAGGAGGTCCCTATTGAGGTGAGTGGGGCACTGTTGCGGCGGGAGACGTCATGGAAACCGGTTGAACCGGGGTCAAAGCAAGATAAGGTTTGGGTTGACCAGGGGGGTAGCAGTTGGAGGATAAAGGTGCTCATGAGTACCAACTAAAGGTGAAGGGCCAAGAGAAGGCAGTTTAGAAGGCTGGTTAGAGGACATCATGAGAATCTGGTAATCGGGGGAACCAGATGGAAAAGGTTGAGTGGCCACCTGACCTTTAGGTGGTTGGGTAGCTACAAATCCTTGCTGAGGGGAAGGATCTATAAGCACAGCCGGTTGACTAGGAGCAGGACTGGGAGGAATGGAAGAGAAGGCTTTTTGTCCTCTCAATGTTACTTGAGACTCCCATATTTGTCGCATCTGTGGTAGAAGAGGGCAATAATGCGTATAATAACCATAAGCACCACAACAAGAACAGGGCTTGTTCGTGCGAAGAGGCCTATCCTACTTGGGCTGAGTGCCTTGTTGTTGGTTTGTATTGTTAGGAGCATTACCTTGATTAGGTCTAGGATTACCAGGTGCAGCTTGACTTTGAGTGTCTTTCCTCTTCCTTTTTGAGGGAGGAGGATTAGTCGTGCCCTGATGTGCGTACACCTGCCCCGAAGGGGGTGGTGGTTGTTGTTGCGGGGATTGAGAAGGCAAGGGAGGAGGAGGTGCTAATGCTGGAGGATCTGGAGCACCAGGCTGTGGATACGGATAATAAGGAGGTTGGGTAGCAGTGTGGTAAATAGGAGGTTGAGAAAAAAGAGGAGGCATATCATATCCTAGATACGTGCTACCGGGAGGGGGAAAATTGTAGGAGGTGTTGGCCCCTCCCTGAGGAAAACCATAGCCCATGGGAGGTTGAGCATACGGATTAAAGAGAGCTCCAACAATACCGTTGGCGGCGTGAGATGCCCCCAGTGCATTGGCACCACCGGGTCTAGGAAGATCAGGTAGAACGGTATAAACATAACCCGACTGAGCGTAGATCAGGTCATATTTTAACGCAATTTGGAGAGCGGCTTCTTCGGTTTGAGGAAAGTGAGATGCGACATATTTCTCGATAGGCGGCAAGAGAGATCTAAGGAACCAGTCCATGTAGGCACGTTCTTCGAAGGTGGGGGCTCAATATAGTCTCTTTCTTCTCCGCCATTCCTAAAGATGGTCGGATAGGCGGGTCGCAGATGATTGATGGAAAGAGGTCAAGAGTTCGGTACCAGTGTCGTAACGAAGGGGAAGCTGGAAATAAGAAAAAAAAAGCCCGGGAAAGAGCCGCAAAGGTGGTATGAAAGGAAGGGGCCTGATTAACATACCATTTAGAAGCTTCACGTGTAAGCGTTCGTTGGAACAACCGAAGATGGAAAAAGTCATCGGTAATGGAGTTAGACGAACACCACATGTGGAAAGATCGAATATGATTTGAAGGATCTTCTCCAGCAAGGCCTTCAAAATTTGGGATGTCTGAAGGGAGCTTTATTGGCATAGCAAGCCAACTAAGGTCGTGGTGTATAGGGTCGTTTATCAACTAGTCAAAATCGGGGAGGCTGAGGCCTGCCATGAAAGGGAGCAAGGGTGCAGCCAGGGTAGTGTCTGTTGCGGTCCCACTAGTGGTATTCCCATCCTGAGGGCCGAGATTACCACCAGCAGCAGGTCCTGCACTAGACATGGTGAAGGTGTCAGGAGGAGAACCGAAGTTAGAATGAGAAGGAGAACCCAAATGACCAGAAGAAGAGTCAGTCTGCGGACTCGGTGGGGGACTAACTCGAACCCTGCACGGAGGAGTAAGTCTCCCTGTCGGAAACTGAGGATGAAGGCCAAGAAATCTCCGGGATAAACATCTTGGTGGTGCAATGGAGACGACACAAACACATCACAAAAGGAAAAAGAGACTGACAAGGGCAGGGAGGTGCAGGATCAAGTGATTACAATATCAAAACAAGGGCAAAGAGGTGCAGAATCAAATTATTTCAATGTTTAGAGTATTTTCTTGGCGGTGTTAACCAAGCCCTTTTTCGCTTAGGGTGTGTGTGTAAAAGTGTGTAAATTTTAATTTTTAAACCCAAAAGTTTGTAGAGAAAAAGAAAAATTGTTGTTGTATAGCTGTAAATGAAACTACAAATGACAGTATATAGGCCTGTAAAAACAGAAAATAGACAGCTAATAATGCAATAATCTGAACCCAAGGAGGCGAGTCTCTCAACAACTAGTCTATAGGTGAATAAAAAACTAATAAAAACACACTAAAATAGCTAATAGATCTATGGTCAAGAGGGACAAGGATCTAAAAGACAAAATCTGTTGGAAAGTGGTGCAGAAAACAACAACAAATTAGAGGGAAACTTGTTGTAAAAGAGGTGGTGAAATGCTATCTCCTGGAGGGAAATGGAGTGAACTCTGGAGGAAAACCAAAACAAAGCTAGATGAGGTGATTTGGATGGATAACAAGCCGATCTGAAGCGGATTTGAAGGTGAGGTATCAGATCTAAAAAAATGGTTGAAGACTCTGAAATTTCAGACAACCTGCAACACCTAAAACTCTTCCAAAAAAAGTGGATGGTACTAAAGCCCTAGGGGGCTAGGTTCCCACTTAGTTGAGCGAAACACAACAAGTACAGTTCCAAAACAGGCGAAGACGGAGGTCAGACAACCCTGAATAGAGGCTCACACAAGCCCATAAAACTTTCAGAAAAATCCCTGCAAAAAGTCCAGGTCCTGTTTTTGACCTGTTTTCAGCAGAAGTCACATTTTTTGGGTTGTAAAATGCGCCCTGAAGGTCAAGGTCGCAGGTTTTGGGCCAAAAAGTGCGACATGCACTTTCAGCACTCTCGGTGGTAGGTTTCAGAAAAATTTTCCATCTCAGCTATGGCTGATGTCTGTCACCTACGCAATAGGTCTGAAAACACACAGAAGTCAGAATTTTTATCGTTTTAGGGTTTTATAGGTGAAAAACAACATCAAGAAAAGAGAAAACAAGGGGCTGAAGAGAAATCCTAGGGTTTGAAGTAGATGGATATGCAAGGATCAGAAAAACGACAGTGGTTGTAATCGTAAACCCGTTTGGAGTCGCCAGTTGTTAGTATGAATCTTAATTCCAAGCATACGAAAAAAGACCACTTTAGCTGCACATAACAAATAGCCCTAACAACAGAAATGACTATTAATATCTTCAGATCTGCAATTAGGTGATCAAGATAAATGCTGCAAAAATCTAGATCTATGCATTAGAAGACATTGAACAGTAGAAAAAACAATATTTACTCCATGCATCCAATAGATAAGACAAGAATATATCAAATGAATTCTGTATTGATAGCACCTGGGAGGAAAACACAAGAGGGTGTTCCTTGTTCTCCTCAATGGGATGTGTTCTTGTAAGTCCTCAGCACTTCAGATATAGAATTCCTCTCTCTTGATAGTGTAGAAAACCCAGACAAAAATGTAAAAATATGGCTATGATGGCGGATCAATAGCTAGACAAAAAGTTTAGATCCAGAGTGATCTTTAGGCAACTAAAGGTGGTAAATGAATGGGAAAACCCTTATATTTATAACAAAATATTGAGTTAGTCTAGATATTGGTGCATAATTAAAATATTATTAACCAAATCAAGATCCAACTTTTATGGAATATTTTATTATATTTGTTGGAGGGAAAAGGAATTTGACTTGGATCAAATCCCTTTATTTGTAAATAATAAATAAATAAATGATTTATTTATCATTTTAAGGATTTGGTTGAGTAATAATCAAATAAATAATGATATATTTAATTATTTAAGGTTGAATTAGTCATATTTAACAAAGAATATTATTTAAATAAGATTTAAACAATTATTCTTAGAAAATAATAAAATAAATAATGATTTATCTAATTAATTTCCTTGTTTTGAGTTAAATATAACTAGAAATATTAATTAAACCATTGTTTAACTAATTATTCCTTGAGGAAAATCAAACAAATGTATATTTATTTAATATTTCCTCATGGGGTTTCATGTTTAGACCATAAACAACTTAATAAAAGTGGTTTACTAAGTTATTTTCATAGTGAAAGCAATTTTACTTGGGGTAAAATTGGTCCTACATGGTGTAGCTAGGTCCATTTAATGATAATAGGTTAGATGACCAAAAAATGGTGTAACACTGCTGATGTTGCGTTGACACCCGATCTAGATCTATCTATTATGCTTTATATATATATATATATATACTACGTTATTCTTCTATGAATTTATGCTCTGTTATTTATTGTGATTATAATCAGTATTGCGCATGTGGATGCGAAGGAATCTATAGATCAGGGCTCTGTGATATGTGATCTGGTAATTGTGAAGTCGAACGCAACTCTGCTTGACTTACCCACCCTCTCCCAGGGTGCGGAAACCTGGTTCCAGCACCCCCCCATACTGCTTCGGGTGAGACTTTGGCCTGCGCAAGCAGGTCACTGCCGAAAGGGCCAGTATTATAGGGGTTTGTTGGTAAACCTTAACCTTTGAACCTGGGTCAGGACCCCTTGAGCCAACAATGACAAATGAGGAGGCACTTTCCTTATAGCAAGATAGTTAGCAATATCTACATACCATGGAGGTTTAGTAGAAACTGCAAAAAGATGTTCATTGGGAAAACTATCTTCTACAGGTGTGCATTCATCATTGTTATCCATTCTAGATAGGAAATCAACCACTACATTATCTTTTCGTAGCTTTTCTAATATTGTAATATCAAATTCTTGAAGCAATAGTAACCATCTTGTAATACAGCCAGGAGTAATAGGTTTATTCATCAAATACCTGATTGTTGCGTGATCAGTATGGACAACAGTAGAATACCCGGTGATGTAGTGCCAGAACTTATTGATAGCATAAATGATAGCCAAGAATTATTTTTCTATCGTCGTGTAATTTAATTCAGCAAGAATTAAGTTCTTGCTGACATAGTATATTGCCTACGGTGTTTTGTCTACCTGCTATCCTAAAACAACACCTACTGTTGTCTGAGAAGCATTGGTATGTATGTGAAATGGTAATGCCCAATCAGGTCCTCGAAGGATTGGAGCTGTGCACACCAACCCCTTAATTTTTGTGAAAGTTGTCTCACAATCTTCATTCCACAAAAATTCTGCATCTTTTGTTAGAAATTGAAATAGTGGGTGTGCTAATTTAGCAAAATTTTCTATAAAGCGTCTGTAATAACCAGTGCAACCAATAAAGCTATGTACTTTTGTGGGTGTTTTGGGTATCGAGAAGTGTAATATTACCTCTACTTTAGTTGGATCAACTTGAATTCCATCATCTGAGAGAAAATGTCCCAATACTACTCCTTCCTCCCTCATCAAATGGCATTTCACTATACTCAGAGATACATGAGTCTGCTTACATATTTTGAGTACTTTCTCCAGATTTTCCAACCCTTCCTCAAATGAGTTCCCATATGGAGTAAAATCATCCATAAATATCCCAACACTATCATTGACTAAATCAGAAAATATTCCCAAGATTTCCCTCTGGAAGGTAGCAGGAGCATTACACAAGCCAAATGGGAGGACCCTGTATGCAAAGGTTCCCTAGGGGCATGTGAAAGTTGTTTTATCCTGGTCTTCCGAGGCTATCTGGATCTGGTTATATCCACTAAATCCATTTAGGAAGGAAAATAACTTCTTCCTAGAAAAGGTATCCAGGACTTGGTCAATGAATGGCAAAGGGAAATGGTCTTTTTGTGTTGCCTTATTTAGTTCCCTGTAGTCTCCACAGATCTACCATTTACTATTCTTTTTGGGAAAAATAACTAGTGGAGATACCCATTGGCTATCTGAGATGGGGTAAATGAATCCTACATCCAATCATTTTTGTAATTCTTCCTTGACAATTTTTTTGAGAGAAGGGTTCATCCTCCGTTTAGGCTATCTTACAGGGCGGAAATATTCTTTAATATAGATATGATGAGTACATAGATTGGCAGGGATCCCCTTCATGTCGGTATAGTCCCAAGCAAAAGCTTCCTGCTGATATTGAAGGACTTTCAGAAGCTGTTTTGTCTGGGATTCGGACAGGTTTGGGTTGATATTAATTGTTTTCCCTGGTTCAATCTCAATTGGAATACTATCATGGGATGAGGTTACAGTAATATCTTCAATGTCATCTTCTAGTTCAATATTTTCCTGTGTCTCACAGCTCATAGCAAATTCTATAATATGTCAAGTTGAATCGGAAACAGAACTGGAATCATTAATGAAGGTGTTGATAGCATCTTCCTTAGTTTATGTTTTGAATTGAAGGGCATGGCCAATAGTGAGCACTGGTCTAACATCTTCATTTTCAAGTTCAGGCTCTTCTATAGGTAGAGGTTTTTGACTGGGTAATGATTTTTCAGATGGTCTCAGTTCCGCAGGAGGATAAAGCTTAAGATTCTTTGTAATTGTCCCATTTGATATGATCATATGCCCAGATTGGCACCCTATGTAGGCATCTGCAGTTGCAAGCCAGGGTCTTCCTAGGATCAATGGGTGACCACCTACTGAAGATCGGATCTGTAATATAAGGAGGTCCACAGGGTAATTCCATGAGTCTACTGAAATGATCACATCCTCTAATTTCCCCACTGGTTTAATTGTGGATTTGTCTGCAAGTTCCAAGATAGTAGGGGTTGGTTTAATGTTTCCAAGTCCTAATGTGTTCATTATTTCAGCAGTGATAATGTTGATGGCAGCTCCCAAATCTACCATTACATTTGGGATTTCAACCCCATTAATATGTACTATTAGAATCGGGTTCCCAGGGTCTCCGTATTTTACAGGCATGATCTTTCCTAACATTATATAGGATAGTCTACCCATTACATGAATAGTCAGTGGATCCTTAGGTTTCCTCCCTGGTTTCTTAGAGTAGTATTCCTTCAGGGTTTTTGTGTATATAGGTACATCCCTCATAGCTTGTAACAGGGGTATTTTAACAAAGAGATTCTGCAGTTCCCCTAAGAAGTCAAATTCTACTTGAGGGTTTGGTTTACTCAAGGTCAGTCTTTCAGGATATGGAGGAGAAGTTAAATGACCTTGATTAGGGACAGTTTGGGGAGGCGTCTGATTTACTATGTTTTGGTCTAAATTCTCCCTCATTGTTCTCTATTTTGGTTCAATATCTTCACTGTCAAATTGTTCTCTAATAATAGGTGAAGTAGGTGCATTCACTACCTGGCCAGGTCGTAGATTTATCTCATTGAGTCCCGCGGTAGAGATGCTGTAAGATGAAAGGTTCAAAGTGTCTATTTTTTGGACCCCTTTATTGTTCGAATTTGGGTTGGACTGGATAGGAAGCTGGGGTCTAATGGCTGGATTTCCTGGGGGTACATTGGAGGTCAATTGAAGTTGTTGTTGAGGCATAGACTAAGGACATTGTCCGGTAGGATAGGGTCCACGCCAAGTCTGATTCCATGAAGGATTAGGACTGGCCTGGGGAACCCATTGTTGCCAAGGGGGATATTGATATTGAGACAACATAGCTAAAACGATGCAGATTGGGGACCCATATTGAAATTTTTAAAGTACTGAGATGGGTCCTGAAACATACCTGGATTCATAGCTGGTGGTCGAGGTTGCCACGACTTCTTCTACCCCATGAAGTACAAATGTTCTACCATGCTTTCTTTGCTTGCTCCTTGGAAAAATTCTTTCAGCTCGGGCAAGGAAGGACACGAACTGGTTGCGTGAGTCTGTTTACAAATTGTGCAAGCTTCCACCGTGTTCAACGGGCATTCCTTCAAAGGATGCTTCTTTCTACACTATGGGCAGAATATGGCCATGGTTTTTTCCAACTCCATCTACTTATGTTTTGTCTGTAGAGTGCCCATCTGGGCTGAGAGTGTGCTCAAAATATCAGTCCTTAGGTTGTCCAGTAGATTTCCAATTTCTGCTTTTGTGACCCCTCCACTGGAATTCTTGGATGACGGAATCCCCTGTCCACTTCTTGCAGCCCCCCGTGAACACTTAATACAATAATCACAGATAGTATCGAAGTCTTCTTTCAAAATATCCCCTTTTCCTACTATATTCAGAAGTTGTAGAGAATCTTCCCTAAGTTTTCAAAGAAGAATGATCTTCAAAATGTCCTTGTCCAGGTCATTATGTTCTGACCTCTGCAATATGTATTTGAATCGTTCTACACAGTCCTCCATGTTTTCATCCTCTTTCTGTGAAATTTTAAATATTTCCTCCTTAATGTCACGGGACTTACAATAATCTTGGTATTCTCCAATAAAGCTTCTTTCATCCCTTCCCATGAGGTAATCATACTCCCTCCTAAACCCATGAGCCATCTCAGGGTTTTCCCCTTTAGGGTAGCAGGAAATATCTTCAATTTCTGAGCATCAGCAATATATTCATATCCTTGACAAACAATATCAAATTCAAAGAGGAATGTATCATGGTATTCAGAAGAAAGCCCATGGAAACTAGGCAAAGTTGTTAAAGGGATGGGCCTCATTGGTGCATCACCTGTAACATTTCCAATGGGAAAATCAATAGAGGAACTTATAGGTGCCATAAATACCCTCCAATACTCACTTGGAATTTCGACTAGTTCTGTAGCTAGTATTTGGAATGACTCAACTGTAGGAGGTTGCACTGCGCTCCCCTGGTCCCTTGGTGACTCAAAATCTTTCAAGAATTATTTTACCAAATCAAAATTGTTTGATTCAGCTGCGGGAATTTTTACAGCGCTGCCTTGGTCTCGTGGGGATGAAAACCCTTTTAGAGGTTCTACTTCCCAGTTAGAATTTCTCAGCTCTTCTGATCCCCTACTTGCTATTTCTTCCCCTTCTGCTACAAATAAGGAAGTCTCCTCCACTGATACCCTATTTATTAAGTCTTCTATTGTAGAAAGAACACCTTCTGGTACCGTGGATGGCACTGGTTGCTCCACAGAGTGTTCTTCGGACTTCGTCTGAACTCTAACCCTAACAACAATACGAGATGATGCCTCAGATCTAGATTTTTCAATAATTTCCTCAATGTATGTCTTCCTTCCCAGATCCTTCCCTTTCTTTAGGGGTCTTCCTCTGCCCCTCTTATTCAGATCCTTGTTCATACAAATTGTGAATAGGTTTCATCAAAGTAACAACAATCGCTCAGGACCCAGAGTAGGACAGATAGATTCCTCCCCAAGACGAGAGAATAGATTCAGACAAACAATAAAAATAAAAAGGAGAATCGAAGTTCACGACCTGAAGTAGGGTAATCACATGCCCTCCTCGAGACAAGAAGTTGGCCCAAAGAAAAGAAAATAAAAACGAAAGACTGGAAACTACGCCCAGGACTTAGGGCAGGGTTTCAAAATACCCTCCCTAAGACGAGGGATAATTTTAATGAAAAAGAGGAATAAGCAGAAAGAAAAACAACATGCTATGCTCAGGACTTGGAGCAGAGTAATAAATGCCCTCCCCAAGACGAGATATCGATTCTATAGAAAACAATAAAAACAAGAAAGAAAAACACAAAGCACTTATGCTTAGGACTTGAAGCAGGGCAATAAATTCCCTCCCCAAGACAAGAGATTGACCCTTAGATCTGTTACAGATCATGTTCTTGCACCTGTTAGCCTTCCTCGGCAATGGCGCCAAAATGTTGGTGTCCGGATATGAGAAATGTTCAACCCTTTTTCCATATAAATTATCAACCCGAGGGCATTATTTATTTCCAGACTAACGGCAAAGTATATGCAGACACAAGCACATGACTTGTTGTAGATCACAAGTTTAAATCTATAACACACACACCACTGTAACAGAAATTAAGTAAACTGCAGAATTGAAATACATTCACAACAATTAAATATTAACTGTAACAGAGGTAATAAAATCAAACTAAATCATAAAAACAATGCAAGAAAGGAAAACGCAACACCTAATCAGAAGAGTGGGCCCAACTCTCTGATCAGGGCTACGGTAAACTCACGAATTACAGAAGAAACATCAAGATGTTGTGAATTCGATTAATGACAGAATAGATTGTTACAAGATCTGTATGAAAAAGGGCTTAACCCTGATTCACAGCCCACAGGCCTCTTTATACAAATGTCCTGGAGTCCCCGATTCCCTTCAGCAACTCCATAATCACAGAAATACATTTTGTTACAACGATAACCTAGTTGCCCAGAAGGAAACCGTAAAAAGGCCTTAAATGGCACTGATATAAACAGAGTCTGTTACGTTGTAACATCAAATGAGGTAGTGCTATATATGATAGGTTGTTCCTCAACTCACGGCTGCAACGCCCCTGTTTTGGCCGAATCTGTAGAAATATCAGATTGAATATGTAAAAAGGTAAAACCTCCATGACAATTACTTCATTAATCAAATATCCTATGAAAGATAAGGAAAAATGGTTTTACCTCATGCATTTAAGAATAATAATGGTAGAAATATATATAAAGATAGGGTAAAATGGGAGAGGAAAGTATACAAATTCGGTACCCAACAGTGAGGTTGCAACACTAGACCTCAGGGTAAATTTATATAGTTATGCATGCATGTTGATTGTATATGTGGCTAATATGCATGCATTGGGATGGTTACAATTATCATGCATGTGGTTATTATTGCAATTGTTTGTCATCATTTATGATGTTGAGATATTGGTATGTTGATGACATATATATATATATATATATATATATATATATATATATCATGCTAATTTGGAATTATTTGTGTAGAAGAGATAGCCTCCCATGAACTTCATTAAGGTATGGTTTGATCAAGTTTTCTATTCAATTTTGTCTAACATTGTATGTTTGCAGGAAGAAGAAGATCAAATATGACAAGTAGAATGGTGGATTACAGTTCATGTGACTCTCCTTACATATCAGCTGAGTAGTAAGGAGATAATTATTCTCCTGATATATTAGATACATTGAGAAGCTTGATAGAAAAAATCAGAAGTTGCAAGGTAGATAATAACAGGTTGATTTAGACACATGAAAGGCTTGTCAAAGCTCAAGAAAAACAATCCAAGGTTAAAGCAGTGATCCTTCAGAGCCTATAAAATTTTCAAAGATGAGAAAAACCAAGGATTATTCATGGAAAAGAGGAGAGGAATAATGGAGCATATGGTTGTAGGTATCGAACAAGTTACATGTTGGAAAAAGATGATACAGTTAGAGGTGGAAGATAGTTGGATACACCTGACACAATAGGTAGTTCTTATGGGTTCTATTCCAGTTCTGGTTCAAGGAGACATCATTTTCATCACCGCCATCATCCTTATAGGAGGAGTGAGAAGAAGTACTTTCCATAGGAGTTCAAGAAATTCAAGCCTCCTACTTTTGATGGAGAGATGAAGAAATAAAAAAATGCAGAAGCATGGTTACTTGGGATGAATAATTTCTTCATATTTCATGATTATATAGAGAATATGAAATCCAAGATAACGATATTCAGTCTCAAGGGAAAAACATATATTTGGTGGGAGGATGTTAAGTGTGTTAGAGGTATCAAGGTAGAAGAGTTGAGTTGATATGAGTTTAAAGACTCTTCAGGAAGAAGTACTTGTATGAGAGATATTATGATGGAAAGGCCAATGAGTTATATGATTTTAAGATGGGTTTCATGACAGATGAAGAGTACACAACCAAGTTTCTAGATTTATTGAGGTATTTTTCTTACTTTAAGGATGATAATACAAAGTTACAAAGGTTCATCAATGGACTACCATTAGCAGTCAAGGATTGGATTGAGTATGATGAGACTCGGTCATTGGAGGAAGTCATCAGGAAATTCAAGCATTGTTATGAGCAGTCAAAGCACAATTCTGAGCCTAAGTGTGATTAGAAATGGAATGAGAAGGATAAATGAAAATGGCCTCAAAATATGGGAAGACCTCATAACGCAAGTGTGAAGGAAAATGTGGCACCTTATAAGAAGTTCAATGCAGTTGACAAAGGACATGGATTTCAACCTAAGGAGAAGAATAAAGGTATTGGTAGAGAATCGTTGCACTAGTGTTGGATTTGTGGCAAGGATAATCGCAAGAAGGATTGTACATTGTACTAAGGTGGCGGGCCACAAATCTATAGTGCTCAAAAGGTACAGAAAATTGGGGATGCAACACTTGAGAAAAAGCAGGTGTATCATCAGGCAACCATAATTGAGATGGAAGGTAAGCTTTGTGATCGAGTTGTTTCCATTTTGATTGATCTTGGATCTAATTATATTTATGTTAGCCCTAAATTGATGAATAAGTGTAGCTTGAATAAAGAAGTGCATGCAGAATCTTGGTTGGTGCAGTTGGCTATAAGGGACAAGAAAAGAGTTCATCATTGGGTGAGAGCTTGTGAATTTGAGTTAAATGGTATACCTACATCAACAGATCTAAATATGCTTCCTTTGGGATCATATAGTACTATTTTTGGCATAGATTGGTTGTTTACTCATAAGAACAAGGTATACTTATATGAGAAGGCTATTGAGTGCCTAGATGATGATGGAGAAAAGATAATCTTACATGGAAATAAGAATCCTATATATATGAGAATGGTTACAACTATGCAGGCAAAGAGCAGTTGCTGGAAAGGATGTGTACTGTTTGCAATTCATATTTCTAGTGAAAAATAAAAGGATGTTGAAGATGATGAAGTCCTGAAGAGGTATCCTTTCTTGCAACAGTTTCAAGATGTGTTTCTTGTAGATATTTTAGAGTTACCTCCTCATAAGGAAGTGGATTTCTCTATTGATTTGGTACCAGGAGCAACACCAGCATCAAATGCACCTTATAGGATGAGCACTCCAAATTTGGTGAAATTGAATTTGCAGGTTAAAGAAATGATTGGTACGGGATACATAAAGCCAATTATGTCGCCTTGCGGTGCACCAATATTCTTTTTAAAGAAGAAGGATGGCACTCTTAGATTGTGCATTGATTACAGGCAGTTGAACAAGTTGATGATGATGAATAGGTACCCATTTCCTGAGATTTATGATTTTCTTAATCAGATGAAGCGAGAAATAATGTTCTCAAATATTGAAATGAGATGAGTATATCATCAAGTGTGAATCAAAGAAGAAGATATCTACAAGAAATAATTCCATACGAGGTATGGACATTATGAGTTTAAGGTGCTTCCTTTTGGTATTACTAATTTTCTCACCACTTTTATGTGTTTGATGAACAATGTGTTGCATCCTTATTTGGAAAAGTTTATATGCCAAACTTAGCAAGTGCAGTTTATTTCAGCCTCAGTTTATTTACTTGGGGCATGATTTTTCCAAGGAAGTTATAGCAGTGGACCCGAAAAATATTAAATCTCTCCTGGAGTGGAAAACTCCTAGGAATGTGGATGAGGTTAAATCGTTCATCAAAATAACAGGTTAATCAAGGATGTTCATCATGAACTTATCAAGGATTTTTTATCCTATTACATCTTTGCAGAGAAGAGGAAATAAATTTTAATGGACAGAGGAGTGTGTTGCTTTTTTTGAGCAATTAAATAATTTTCTTACAAATGGTCTAGTCTTGAAGATTGCATATCCTGATAAGGAGTTTTTAGTATGTACATATTCTTGCAAGAAAGGAATTGGAAAAGTCATGATGCAGGAAGGACACATGATATGATATGAGTCAAGGAAAATAAATGTGCATGAGAAGAACTATGTGAATCATTATCTTGAGTTGGCAGTTATCATTCATGTATTGAAGATGTGGAGGAATTGTCTTCTTGGAAGAAGGTTTATTCTGATGAGTGATAATGAATTGAGCTACTTGTTTGACCAACCCAATCTGAATGCCAGGAAAGCTATATGGTTGGCTACCCTCATTAAGTTTGTCTTTGAGATCAAGTACATCAAAGGAAAGGAGAACAAGGTTGCATATGTTGTCAATAAAAGAGTGAAGGTGAATCGAATTTCAGTTTTGAGTTTATAGGAGCAGAATTGCATGCATGGCAGCATGCCGACAAGTACAGGCAACTGAATCAGAGGTTGCAACAACAGGGTGAAGGTGATAAGGATGACGAGTATCACCTCATGACAGATGACTTAGTAAGATTCATGAACCATATTTATGTGTCAGATAGTAGTGAGCTCAATAATCTTATCTTGAGGGAGTTTCATGTCAAGCCATATTAAGGTCACCTGGGATATCAAAAGAATTTCAAAACCATTAAGAGGTTCTATCATTGGTCAAAACTGAAGAAGGATGTAGTTGATTTTGTTGTGAGATTTTTGGATTGTCAGTGGGTGAAAGTTGAGTGTAATAACCCAACTGGTCTATTACAACCTATTTAGATTATAGAATGGAAATGGGAGGTCATTTCCATGGACTTTATTACAGGTTTTCTGAGGACATTGAAACAACATGATTCCATCATGGTTGTGGTTGATAGGTTGAGAAATTTAGCTCACTTTATTTCTGTGAGGTTTGCAAATTCAACTAGTCAGGTAGTTCAAATATTCATAAGAGAGATAGTGATATTTCATGGTGTTCCTAAGAATATCATATCAGACATATATTCCAAGTTCACCTCCAAGTTTTGGAAGGAGTTGTTTATAGACTTGGGGACATAGTTAGCCTTCAATACAACTTATCATCTGCAGAAATATGGACATATAGAGAGGGTTACCAAGATTCTTGAGGATATGTTGAGGATGTATGTCATGCATCAGCAGAGGAAGAGGGAGGAGTATCTTCCACTGGTGGAGTTTTCATATA
Source organism: Pinus albicaulis (assembly GCA_034641835.2). Lineage (NCBI taxonomy): Eukaryota > Viridiplantae > Streptophyta > Pinopsida > Pinales > Pinaceae > Pinus > Pinus albicaulis. The sequence continues at coordinate 1,370,792,342 of CM076579.1, read as the reverse complement.
ATAATGGGCACCAGGAATCCTTGAGGATGAGTCCATTCGAGGCTCTTTATGGTAAAAGTTGTAATACTCCTATTAATTAGAGTGATCTAGTGAACGAGGTGTTAATTGGACCATACATGTTAATTGAGATGGAAAAAGAGATGTAGTTTATTAAGAGGAATTTAGAGGAAGCACAAGAAAGGAATAAGAGTTATGAAGATCAACACAAATCATTCAAGGAGTTTCAGGTTGGGGAGAATGTGTACTTGCACATCAATCCCAAGATAATCTCCTTGATTATTAGGTCATGTTCCAAGTTGGCACCTTGGTATTGTGGGCCTTTTGAGATACTTGAGAGGATTGGACCAATGGCCTACAAGACTTGCACCACTGCCAAAAATGAAAGTCCATGATGTTTTCCATGTTTCATTACTTAAGATATATGTGCAAGATGTTTATCATGTGATTGATTGGTCTATATTGCAAGTGGAACCAAAAGGAAAGTTCAAGCTAAAATCTCAGTGCATATTGCAACAAAAACAACTCATGCTTCAAAACCGAGCAATAAAACAAGTTAAAGTGTAGTTGAATCACTTTTTGCTCAATGAAGCTAAACGAGAGATGGTTGATCAGATGCGAGATTCATATCCGTCATTATTGGTTGGCTTAAGAAAATGAGTTTTTGGTATATATCTATGTGTGTGTGTGTAGTTTTAAATACTGCAATGAACTGTGTTATAAAGTTCCAATAAGGCGTATGTTAATTTTTCTTTTCACCAGTATGTCATTGTAAATACTGCATCGAGATATGTTATAAAGCTCCATAGGTGGTATGTTTTGTTTTCAGCAGTTTGTTGGTCATAGGTGTCATATAACACAGATGATAGTCTTCCCATAATCGGGAGAGGTTTGTGACAAAATCAGGTTAAAGTTTCATGTAATAAAAGATAATAAAGGAAAAATAATACCAAGGTCATGGGACACGTATTTAGGGATGAATGTTGAGAAAACACTTTAGTGGGAATCAATTGTGGTTTAATAATGGATATGGAAATTTGAAAAGGCAAAGATGAAATAATTGGTACTTAATTAAGGAAATAAAGGAAAACAGGAGACAAGGAAGCTGAAGAGACACAAATTTGCATGCAAGGGAATTAGAGGAAAATGAAGAAAAAAGGGGACACCAATGATAAAAAAAAGGCATCAAAGAAATAATTCACAACTTTTGTGAGGTAATTTTTGGTTCTCATTCACTCTTTCACACTTGGAGCATTCTTGGATCACTTTATCATTCACTTGGATTGGAGAAAGGTAAGTAAGAAAGCAAAGAAAGGAAAATTAAAAGCAAAGGAGAGCGAAGGGAAGCAAGGATTATGGTGGATCAATCACTTCAGTAGGAATATCTTGCAGGTAATAGGTTACATGTGTGATTTCCTTACTGGGATGTGAATTCATTATACATGCATTTGTTTATTTGGTTCATTTACTGTCATTAACATGGTTTTTTCCTGGTTTGACAATGTTTTCATCCTTGCCTTGCAATTTCTTGGATATCGCTGGTGTGATTTGGTTCATTCTTGGTTGACCTTTGGATTTTCGGAAGGTTTTGGAACCAAGTGAGGTGGTATTAGGAAATCCCAAGGGTTGAGGGTGGAGAAGGTTTTCTCTAGGAAGCCCTTAGAAGGTGGGTGGAGACAAGAAAATTCCTCAAGGTATGGTGAAGGAATTCTAAGGAATCCAAGATTTTTTTGGTTTTGTGATCTTAGGACGAGTTTAGGTGAGATCACGGTAACTTGAGGGTGGAGGTGGTTTAACCTCTAGATTCCATATTTGGTTATGTCTTGGTTTATCCCATGAGATCCCACATTCATGCTTGTAATATGGCATAGTGGTGATTGGATGAAATAAATATTTGGTTCATCCCAATATATGGTCGGGTGGTACGTGGAAGTCCCTGAATTGGTTGGATTTTGAATATTTTAATACAAATTTTTTCCTCATTATGATCTATGTGCACATGTACTGGTTATTCTATTGATCCCTTGGTTGAATTTTCATGGTTTCTAATCCGGTTATATGCTGGTTATAAACATGGTTTTATAATGTGCTCTAGCTATGACTCTTATTCAAGATTTGATAAGCATTTGAATGGTTGATGAATGAATGGGCTAACAAGTGTTGTTGCACCAAGCTTGAGAGGGAATTGAGCCTTCTTGTTGAATCTTATATGAGGAATAACAATTTATGATCATATATGCATCCATGGCCTATAATTTATATGTTTACCAAATTTTTGACCAAATGGCTATTGTGTACTAGGATTGTTCTGGTCAAAATCTCATTCAAGTTTTGAATGGTTAGGCTTGTCATCATGTTATTTATGTTTCTAGAAAGTTACATGCAATTTTGGGAAGTGGTATGGATGCTTGCCTGAAAAAGTAGCATAGATCTCTTGACTGCAGACACAGATAAGGATTTTTTGGCTATAACCGCACATAGGAATGCTTATGGGTGTGGTTGGAGCCTCACAACCATACACACTATGGGTCAATGGTGCCATTGGGAGGGAAATTCAACGAAAAAGAGTTCCAACTAAGGGATTTATCACCTAGGGTGGTTTTCAGGCTCCTAAGTGGTCTATATCCCTGAGGGATGTCAGTAAGGTTTCAGTTTGTAGGCCCCACTTCCATAACTGGAACTTGGAGGTCAAGTCATGTCATAGTAGCACTCAGCTCATGTTTAGCTTGGAGAGCTTGTCAAAGTGGGTAAATGTGGGAGGGGTGGTTACAGCGCCGAACCCGTAAGATAGTTGAATGGATCAACATGTGGAGAGGCTAGGATCTGATGGGATGATACCAAACTTCATCCATCGACCATCAAATCTTGGTAAATTCATGTAAATTCACTAAGTGAGGCTAAGGGACCAACCTCACATGATGTGTGTTGATTGGATCCACTAGGCTTTCAAATTATCGGGCCATCAAGCTATCAAAGGAGTCATGTGTATGGGAAAACCTATCAATAAGTGTGTTGACCTAACTTGATGTGTGCTTATGGACCCCACTTCGACCATCAACCATCAACCCTTGACCAAACCACAAACACTTTAACATTTCAATCAACCTGATCTAATTTGGTGTATATGCCATGTAGACCCCAAGTGGTGATAACATGTCACCACATGGGATATATGTGGTCACGTGGGTGCCATGTCATTTCCTCTTGATTATGTGGCCCCTTTCATGGGTTAAATTTATAAGGGCATAACTTTCTAGCTAGGACTTAGATTGATGTCAAATTTATATATCCATAAATCTCTTAACAAATTGAACATAATGGTCGCATTAGTTTCAGGATTCAAATGTTTTGAGAAAGGATGTTGTACTATAACCAAATCTACATTAAAAACCATGGGGATTGGGTCAAAATACAAACACTCCCACAACCTAAGATGACAATGGGGAGGCTTCTGCCCCACTTCTACAATGGTTATGGTTGATTGCTTTGTGCATGTTGTGCTTTTGCAGTGAATATGTACAGGGCCCTGTAAACATGGTCATTATACAATAAAATAAATAAGCCAGTAATCCCTTTGACAGTGGCCATTAGCTTAGAATAGAGAAATAAAAACCAAAAAACCAACAGCTTATGGTAGAGGTGTGTTTAACCAAGGATTATTCAATCAAATGAAAATAAAATTCAAAATCTGCTAATTACATTTCATAATAAATTACAAATTTTTTGATCATTTTTAAATAGATTTTAGGTGTATTTTTAAATAAATTAAGATTTTAATTGACACTAGAATAATTTGAAACATGGTATCATACCACACACGTATAAGTACACCACCACATGGGCCCATCTTGCAACCACATGTCCACATTTAAACAAAATCAACATGCATGTTCCTAAGGCCACTGACATCTTGTCCTTCCGTGTGTCGATTATACCGGTCACTGTCATTTTCTCTGTTAAAGTTGTTGGTCGCTGCCATTTTCTCTAGTAAAGCTTCCCCATGTTCCATTGGAAGCAACTCACATTCCATTCGAAGAAGATTACTCCAACAACAACTGATTAGTTACAAGGAGACAGGTAAGTTAAGTGTAACAGATGGAAACCACTAGCTTTCCATTCGAAAAAAATTACTCCAACAACAACCAAGTAGTTGCAAGGCGAAGGGTCTGTGCAACAGATGGAAACTAAAAGCTTTTCCTTTATAAATGAATATATAACTGGAAGGGATGTCATGTGCAATGGATCTATATCTGAGCCAATAACTGTTGGATTGTAGAAAATTATGATTAGGTGTATTGGACAACACAAGGTGTTCCAATTCAACAATGGATTCAAGGGCTTTGTGTTTCTCATGGGTTAGCTAAATCATTTGAATTAAATATTTTATTCATAGAATGGAACTTGTTAGATCCATGGAACATTTAGACTTCCAGAACAAGAAAAGGCGGGGGAACCAACCATTTTGTTTCACCTAGGGTGACAATAGGGCATCAACCATTCTGAACAAACAAAATGAAGATGAAGTTTAAAAGATCAACAATACACATGGACCAGAGGAAAAAAAAACGTTCATAAACAGGTCTAATAAATTATTGCTATGTAGGATTTAAATATTAATGCTATTATTCTATAAAATATAAGATGCAATATAAGGAATAAAATATCTTGAATCCCATTAGCAAGGAAGTTTAAAACTGAGGGAAAATCTAGACCTAATGTTTTAAAGTTCATGAGGGTAACACATTATCAATATTTTAAGGGGTTAAATTGCTTACCTGTGGCTCAAAATATGGGCCAAGAAAAACATTTGAGGCCTTTATATCCATATGGATAATCCACCATTTGTATCATTTGCGGAGATAACCGCCATTTGCAGCATTAGTTGAGATAACGCAACCCTCTTGTTGTTTCCATTGTTGCCTTGTATCTGACTAGCCATTCTGGCAACTAATTATTTGTGCCTAATCAAACTTCTAGTTATACTTGAAGCATGATAATAGTGAAAGTTGTTGAATAATGTTCCATTTGGCTATCACTCTACACTATAAGGATATCACTAGATTAATGGGGTTACTACTATTTCTCTAATGATTACAAAATATGTATAGATAAGATCTTATATTACCATTTATTCCTGGGATAATACAAACCTATGAACATACTAAGCTTCTCTATTACTAACATAACAATAATGAACAATATTAGATATAGTATTAGATCAATCTCGTTGCTTAACATATAAGCCTTACTATCATTGCCTGTATTTATTACAGCTTATACTCGGATTTTCTCATAATAGGGGTGTTCATACTCTATAGCTTATACATGTAACTTATAACTACAATGTTCAAGCTATGCTTCGTCACCCAAAATACAGAAGATCAAATAACATCAGCAGAAGCAATGATCCTTGCCCCCTGCCTCTTTCACCAATGGAAGTGATTTTGGTGATGAGGAAACCGCAGACTCTAGGAGAAAATGTCATAGAGTGCAGGGGAATGATGGAGTCCATGAGCCTACGACGAAGAAGAAAATGACAATGCAACATAGCGAGTAAATCCTCGTCAAAGGACATAACAAAGCTCAGAAACAAAAAGTCACAGGAGATGTGAGCACTTCTAAAGAGGAGGAGGAAGTGCAGAAACAAATTGATGTAGAAACTACAGGCGCTTCCAAAGTGAAGAAGGAAGTGCAGAAACAAAGTTTTGCAGAAATTGAAAGCAGTTCCAAGGAGAAGAACAGAAGAAAATTGTAGTAGAAAATGGGAACACTTCCAAAAAAACAAATAAATTGCAAAATAAAATTGTTGTAGAAAGTGTGAGGTCGCCATCTTCGAAACAAAATTCTTCTAAGAAGTCCTCTTAGGACTGGAGTCCTGCAGATGAACTCGCTTTATTGCATGGGGTTCTGTTGTGCACAATAGAAATTCTGGGTTGAAGGATTAATCCTGAGTTTTAGCAATTTTGGAGAATGGGAAAAATGATTCCTTTCCTTCCCTTTCCAGGAAAGTGTTTCTGAATTATCCATATCCAATTCACATAAAAATATCACCTCAGGAAAAACTGCAGAGGGCGCTTTCTCAGCTCCAAATTCGGGCGCAGGGGGCATGGCACTACGAAGGGGCGCTTTCTCAGCTCCAAATTGGGGCAGTGCGAATTTTGTTGTTGCAGTGGCCGCTTTCGAAGGAATGCAAGACCCTTGAAGGAACGTGGGAATCGAACCCTGGTAAGCCTACACAAACAAACAGGAGAATAAAATGTTGCAATATAGTATTTTGAAGGTGCTGCAATATATTCTTTGGAGGTGAAGAGGCAAACTTAGAACATGTGTCAAACTTGTGTCAAACTTTCAACATGTGTCAGATGTATTCTCTATATGGTAGTGATCGGTTGTATTCTATATATTCTCTATACAACAGTGAGCTATTGTAGAATTTAATATATATGAACTAATGCTAGCGAAATACATATGAAAAATTTGCAATTATAACCTATGTTTTTGCATCCTCGCCTTGGGAAGAGGCCAAAACCATGAAAATACAAAATTTTTCTTAAATTTGGTTATTTGTGGTCGGGACTAAAAGACTTAATGTCAACTGCGCAATTTCAATTAAGATAGTCCCATCATGCCTGCGACAGGGACTAATAAGGCCGATACACATATTAAATGGTGAAATAATATGTGTTGGTCATGTATTTTAAAGATTTCATGTTCTGTGAAACCCTTGGCTATGTGTTGGTTATGTGAAACCCATGAGGTTGTGGTGTATAAACGAGTATTGTTTCCTTTTTAAAATGATGATGGTATGGCATATGGTATGGAATATATTTTATGATGGCATAAAAGTGCGTTGAAAGGTCATGAAATAATATATAATGGGATATATTTATTGTGTAGAAATTACATATATTTTCACATATCTTATATGTGTGCAGAATATAATTCATATATTTCATTAATTCATATGAATTATGTGAGAGGATTTAAATGCCATAGTATCTGAATGTATCTTATAATGTGAGTGGTATTAGAGACATAATCTAGTGAAGAGTACCCCTGGATGCGGGTGCCATATAGCTTTCTCCCTCGCATATTAATGACAAGATCCCTTCAAAATTCACTGGTGCGGTTATTTTGGGGGCAGGTGGCAAGGCTACAAGCCTGGAAGCATGTGACCACCAATTCCTCCTACTTGGTTTTGCGTGTTGGCATTAAACACCCCTGGATCTCGAGGTGCGAGAACTTAATGCTCGTCACCCTCGATACCAAAGGGATAATTTCTTTGCTTCTACACATTAACTGGTTCATTCAACACTCTAAGGCTATTCGAATTGTGCTTGGTTTTATGTCTCTGTTATTTAAGGATCTCTGGTATTCAGGCGACATGCCTAGGCAACATCTCCTTTCCAGGTGTGGTGGAGGTCGTGGTGCACAGGGTGGTAATAGTCGTGGTTTGTGTGGAGGAAATGGTCATGGTTCATGCAGCAGGATTAGGTCTGTCAAAGAGTGCTCTATGGGGAATTTCGAAGTGGACATCCCCTGCCATATTCGACAGTTAACGGATGAGATTGAAGCTCAGGACATTGGTTAGGACATCACCCTGGAAGGGCATTATTGGAGAGCCAAGAATCTTTTGGCTAGGGCGTTGTGGGTGGAGAAAAAGTAAAAGGATGTGTTGTGTTCTCTTATTTGGCACTCTTGTCATTCCCTAGACCAGTCCAGGCATGCCATAGATGTCTTGGCCAGTCATGTTATTGTTGCCTTCCCAATTAGGAATCGTATGGACTTTCTTAGCACAACGATCCCAACCAAACTTCTTCCCGTGGCAGCAGAAGTCGATGATATCCTAGCCAAGAACAAGGAAATTCAGAGAAAGGTGTTAAAAATTTTGGAAGAGCGTAATACCTCTCGGCCTAGGCCTATGATTCTAGTTAGAAAGGATAAAGGCCTCCCTATCAAGCTGTCTTCATATTCAAGTGACTCTGAGGACTCCTTCAAAGGTGACCGCTTGTTCTTAGAATAGCACTATGATGATGAGATCCATGCAGAAGCCTCCACTTGCAATTCGGGGGTGGGAGATAGACACCAACCCAAACTCCACTAGGATATTCATTCACCTTAGCCTTGGCTCTATGTCAACTGCGGGCGCTGCTACCCTATCGAACCTGAATGTGGAGGTGGATCATCTCCCGGACCTTCACGATTATCTGGATGTGGACATGCATTTCAAGTCATAGTCTCCATTACAGATGCATGTTTTGATGTTTTCTTGTTTTAAATATGATTAATATGGATATTTGCGTCAATAGGGTCTTTTTGCTTCGGCCTCGTGGTCCAATCTATATTTCTTCAGGGTCTTATCGTTGGTTTCCCTATATAGTGCAACACTTTTTTGGACATGTGATAAGTTTAGGGTGTTGGTTTCCCCAGGGTGGGCAACATCCCAACAATGCTTCTATGATGGAATGTAAAACAAGGATTGGCTAATTCCTAGAACTCACCTTGTTCTGAAGTGTACCATTTTTGTACTATATGTTTTTATTTTCAATAGATATAGTCTTACTTACACAATATATATATCTATATATATATATATATAGTGAAGAGTAAAGCGTATGTAGTGAGGTATATTTATGTTTTTTTGAAGACATAGCCAGTCAACTTTATTGCAAATACATCAACCTTTTGTTGCAACCGCGGTAATTTTAAGTCTAGATTAGACTATATGATGCATTCAATCATCTCCATTGTGGGTGAAGTTCTCTCTGGAAAATAGAACTATCATGAGTGCTCCCGGAAGATAAAACACACCCTCGTTTTCAATGAATTTTGGAAAGGTGTTTGTGAAGGAGAAAGAGACAATGCACTAAAAAAGCCTACGTTAGATAAGGAGCTTGCCATTTGGGAAAACAAGAACAACAAGGCCTATGCCTTGATTGCAGTTTCATTAAATGAAGAGGCAATTTTCCATATTTCTCCATTTTTAAATGCTTTTGAAGCCTTAAAAAAATTGAAGGAATTGTATGACTCACACTCTGAACTTGAATTTGTTCAATTGGTGATCAAGTTGTTCAATCTTGAGTTGAAAAATGATGACCCTCTTGCTTTAGCATCAGAAGTAAGATCTATTATGCATGACATAAAAGCCACTGGTTTTGAAACATATATTCCTCTCAAAGCTTATGTGAAGGCACTATATCCCACATATTCGCATTACCTTGAGTCATTGCAAGCAAGTGGAAACCTTAAGGAGTTTAATTTTTACTCCCTTGAAAATAAGTTTATTGAAAGGAAGGATTTTGGGAAGAATATAACTCCTCAATATTCTGAAGAATTTGTGTGCCTTACACAGAAAGAGAATAATCATGCACAAGACTCTTCTAGAGGAAGAGGTGGCCGAAGAGGAAGAGAAATAAATAATTTTAGAGGCAAGGGGCAGAAATTTCCAAGGAGAAAGTTCTGATCTTCATTGCATATGATGAAATAGAGATGGGCATGATGCATCCACATGTAAGCTTCCTTACTTCCAATTCTTCTATGATGCCTTGCTACATCCCATTCAGTGAATCATGATAGACATATCTTACAACATAAGGCTTAGGAATATGAAAATAACTTAGGTGAGGAATACTATCTCAGTAATAGAGATCTCTTACTTCCTATTTCTTGGACTTCTTTTCAACTTCGTCTACTTCTATGGCGATATGTCCCTTCTTCTCTTCCTATTTTGTTGTACTTCTTGATATTAGGAAAAATCCATTTTTTAGTGTCTATATTCCTGACACCCATAGCATTGAATTTTATCCATGTTCTTTTTATTTTTCTGAGGACAAAAATTTCCAAATTTTCCCTTTCTTCTTGTTATTACATCATAAGCTTGATTTTTCTCACCTGATCCCACATCAAATTTGGATTTTAGTCTAGATTCTTCAATCTTGCATAGTGACCATAGATCCTAGGATAGAGAAGCTTCTTTCTTCCCATAAATACTTGAAGTAAAGTTACCCCACTCCTTTGGTAGTGTGTTTAATACCATTGTAGTCATTTCAGAATCAGATATGACTTCTCCTAGTTCATGTAGTTGATACTGGATCTCAGATATCCTCATAAAGTATGATTTTATTCCATATTTCCTAGACACCTGTAGAGTTCTTTCCTTAATGATATGACCTCTCCATTCGTTCTTATGGAATACAATTCTACTAGTTTGTCATAGATTTCTTTTGAAATTGCAAGTTTAGATACATATGAGATGGGGGGATCCTTGATGGATTCTATGAGAATCCTTTGAGCCCTAAATTCCCCTTTTATATACTTGGAAATAACTTGAGCATATTCCTCTCTTATTTTTGTGATAGATCCTTTTACATCATCCATGACCTCATTTTCAATGAGATTTAGATCTATCCTTTTCTTCCATGCAATAGATTTTGAAGCCCCAACCAATTTGTTGTTGTCCTTGCAAAAAGACATTTTGACATATTCATATAAGGTCATATACTTACTTGATAGGATGCTCCTTTATCCTTGTTGATTCCTTGATGTTAATGATGATATAGAGAATAGAAAACATCTATTTGTTTAAGTTAGTTATCTTCAATAATGATCCTTGATCTCATAAAGGGAGATCCCTTTTGATGGTGAAGTCTTGTTGATGAAGATCAGTGATGACTTCTTGATGATGTCTTGTTTCAATGAGAGAGAATCTTGATGACACCATTTTCTGATGTCGCTTCCTTTCGATGAATAGTCTTGAAAAAACTTTAAATTGATTTGTAGATCTCTTCAATTTGAGTAGATGTAGGGTTTTGGTCTTCTTGTCTTGATGATGTTCCCAATACTTATTTTTAGACTTCTTTGATCTAGGGTTATGATGCTTCCTTTGACTTCAAGCTAATCTTTTCTTTGTTTCCTTCCTTGAAATTTGATCCTTGGGTTTCTCTTGATAAGATTCCCTTCCTTGACTTAGTAACCTCACTCTGATACCATGTTGAGAAATCTAGGAAAATGATATTAGGTGATTTCTCTTCTATTAGCAATTGCTTAAGAGTTCTTTTACTTCTTTAGATTAGGATCTTCTTTTACTTAGACTATTAGTTTTCTTCTTCATCAAATATCTACCAATGCACAAACCATAAAGTGACAAGAGACACAAAATATAGGTTGTTATACAGGGCTAAAACCTCTCACTCTTTGGGAGGAAAAGCCGCACGAATTATTCTTATAGAGATTCCAACTGACGAATACCAACACCAAGACCCTTGCTCGATTTTCCCTTCCAAGATCAAGACACAAAACCTCCTTTATAAGATTCTTCTTTCTTTTCTTCCTCTTTCTTGGTTACCCTTTAGAATTTAGTTTCCTCTTCATTGCTTCAGAATTTTTCCTTACTTCGGCGTCCTTGAGGACCTTAGAGGACTATATTGTTGTCCTTATTTCTTCCATTACCTTCTTACCTCGGCACTTCTTTGTTTCCCTTGAACTACTTACTGTACTACTACCTTACCTCGCAATGTATTGTTGCTTCATTTCGCACTGCGGTGTTGCCTTATATTGCACTATATTGTTTCTTTATGCTTCATACTATGCATTGTACTATTGTACCTCGCACTTCTACCTCTCAGAAAAAATATTTTCTAACTAAAATATGTACCTTGTACTATATTGTTGTACCTCGCACTATTTTTTTGTCCGAAATTTTGTGTCTAACTGAAATTTGTATGGATTTATTTATAGCAGTTTGTCACTGACCTGAAGAAGGTAAGACGATATGATTGTTAGGAGGAGATAATGAATTCATTTGAAGTCGAATTGAAGAGGGATGTATTGTGCTTGTCTTGGAGAGCTACTTGACAATCCTATTGACTCATAGATAAGCATAATATGCCCAAGAAGGGTCCTTCATACATGACATAGACTCAAATTAATTTTATGACCAATCCTAAGGACTCACAATCGGATTCATACTAAAATAAAATTCCTTTCTCATGAAACCCATGAGACAAGCATAATAATAGTTTTATTTTTATTATTTTCATCAATTACACAAAATCACAATTTCATGTCATTATGAAGAACGAACCTAGTTACTTTTCAACACCAATTTCCTACAATTGGACATGTTCCAACGTGTGTACAACACATGTCCTTACAAATATTTGTCTACACGCTTGATTCATGACATGTGATTCTTTGGGATGTGTTACGTAAATTAGTTAAAGATTAATTAAAAAAATAGAATCAAGTGATGCCTAATGTCTACTATATTAATCTTAAAAGAAAGTAACAAAAATGGAATTGGGAAGGTAGCCAAGAAATCTACAATCTTATTCCCTTCCAATATAGAAACATTGATTTTTTATGGCATTGTGTTGGATTTGGAATCTATAAACTTGCATATGAAATTTATAATGGTGTGACTAGAACATAATTCCACACATAAAAAACTTATACAAAATTACTATAAATGAGACAAATTTAAACATCTTTGTTCCCAAGCTTGGAGCCTTTCTACTCACAAGTTCTTTCATTCACTAAATCCCAAGTTGCAAATGGAGAGGGAAAACTCATATATATGTTTAAGCTCCACCTCCTTATACAATAAAAAAATTAATTTTTTTTATGGATTCATTAATCTTTCCAAATAAAAATCATAAAATAACCCTCTAACAATATTCTTACTAAATGTAGAGAAAATTGTTGAAATTCACAATTTCTTCTAGGAGGTTACAATAACATATTCTAGGAAAAAAATTCTCAATGAATATCTTATTTGACTCCAATAGCTAATTAAACAATAATAGAATATTGGGGTTAGTTACATTAGCATTTTAATAATAGAGCTAAGAAGATGGATGCCTCCTTTGGTTGAAGGATTTACCATGTCTATGATCCAAAAATAGTGAGCATTTGTACACATGTGCACCCTTCTAGAAATGTGTCCATTTTTGAAGTAGACATGAAATGGCATGGAATATGTGAAATAATAGTATCATCATATGGAAAATTAGATCCATGAGTAGATGTGTAAATTTATAACCATGTGGCACATGTTATTACCATCCCAAGGTGGAAAACCAAGCGAAAATCCTCCAAATATGTGGGAGACTTAAATCAATAGAATAAGGACCTATTCAATATGACTTTGAGTGGATAGATGCATGAATAAGTAGAGAAATTAAGTAAATGCTCAAACCTTAAGACCCAATAATATGTAACCAACATACCAAGCAGCATGTGTCACTCCAAACCATCCATAAACCAAGGTAGATGGAGAGGATTTCAAAATAACAGGTTGACTAATATAAAATAGACATCATAGATCAAGTGTTGTGGCATCAAAGGACAAACAATATCCACATGCATGTAATAACCACAATAAATAGTCTATATCCACAATAAATTCCTCCACGTGTGCAAAAGAAAGGGAGTGCTCCATGAGAATGAGGTGTAAAATAATCATAAAGTGTAACTTCAACATGAAGCTAGGAGCAGAAGCCAAGCACTTAGGTGATGGATTCAAATGTGCAATAAGGAAAAGGTTGGCCCCTCTAATCAAACCCTCGATACCTAAAAAATTGTAATATTCCCAAATTTTCACCTAATATATGGAATATTAGAGTTCTTAACTTTCTTAATTAATTAAGTAAATAAAAGGGTGGAGAGTCCCATAATCCTCAATATGAATAAATATCCACTTTTTGTGTGTGAATGTGGATTAATTAAGCCTAGATCTACATAATGAGGTAGTTGAGCAACTACTAATGTGAATGGAATTGGATATCATGTCTCATTAATGAGATAGATCATGGAGGTTGACACTGTCAACTAATATCTTGAAGAGGTCAAACAGGAGATCATGGAGCATTCATGATAAGATGATGGAGGAAGTTGTGCAATTAATGCACACATGATGGAGAGGGTGTACATTTCACCTAGACATGATGGATGACTTGGCTAGATAGCGCAGTCAAACATGGAGGATCTTGTCCACATGCACAACACAGTTTAGATGAGGGCCAAGGCATGGGAAGGCTCAAACACTATATAAAGAGGATGAAGACAAGAATGAAGGCATGCTTGATATTATTGATGTTGAGGATCTGTTTAGATCTAGAATTGTCATGTGACATTCCATTGCTTTCTTGGGTTGTTTAGCAAAGATTGCAAGTGTTGTTTAGCACAGGGTGTTCCTGGTCAGGAATCCCACCTCTTTCTTAGAGTAGCTCTGGAAAGATTATTGTTCTTCATTCTACATCAAGCATTGGTGCCACATAACCTTTCCTACTTTCTGTAGAACATCCATATTCAGAAATTGCAGATTTCTAAAGAACAGTTTGGAAGGTGGAAGTTGTCTTCAATATTTCAGCTGGAGAACTGGTGAAAGTTTATTCCTATCACCTTGGGCTTAAATATCAACATTCCTAGAGCTTCATTTCAGATCTGGCATCAGGCCAAAATTTATTTACCTCCTAGCAGCAGTAATCCTTTCAGGAATTACGATGTCTATTTTGCAGATCGAAAAGGAGGAAAGAAGTTGCTAGCATTTCAGCTAGTAATCTTGTGATGGATCATCCCCTCACCTTGCCATCATTATTTCCATCAGCCTGGAGCTTATTGCAACATATTTTAGCAAGCAAAAAGCCTCTCTTTCCCTTACAATGCAGTTTTTATGAGCAGTTGTGTTGCAGCAGCTGTAATTATCATTGGAGGATTGAGAAGCTAGATCTAGAGATTCTAGCTTGTAGATCTGAAGGAGGGATCAGAACTTTAAGCTTAGATATGATCTTGTGACATTTTTCAGCAATATATTTGTCAGATCTAGTTGCAGATCTATAACCCCAGCAGATTAAGGATCAAACCCTAGGAGGGTGATTTTCCAAAGTTGTAGATCTAGAAAATCCTTTCTGGGTTATCTTGGGAATCCATCACATTGGCCAGATCTTGAATCTTGGCATCATCAAAGCTCATAAGCTCCCTAGATCTGCATTTTCCTTTGCGGCATTTACATGTATATCAGCAGCAGCAGGGACAGCGCAGTATTGCTTCTGTAATCTCACCAGTTACGCAATGCAAGATGCAGCACCATTGTAGGGTGATTCTAGGCCTTCTCTTGGGCTAGATCTACTCATTTTCTGAACATTGTGTAACTAATTTGTCTCCATATAATAAAATGGCTCAGCTTTTCTGTAAATTCTGATTTTTTCATGAGATTTATTGTTTACTTAGTTGCAGTTATTATATTGTGTTTAAGTATTACTGCATTCTCCCTTTTGGGATATTACAGTGGTATCAGAGCATGATCTTTGGCTCAGCTTATGGACACTTCATCTTTTGCATCAAAGGAAGAAGCAGATAGATGAGATCTATCATGAAGGAGGATAATTTTGCCACTCCTCTCTTTAGATCCATGCCAGATCTCTCCAAGGAGGTCTATCAAATGAAGAAGGAAAGGCAAAGGAAGGATCCAAGAAGAAGATTTGAAGACGAAGGTCCAAGCACTTCCTATCAGCAGAAAAGAAGACCGGAGAATCATAGATCTCCTCATAGATCTACTATGCCCACTTTCTTTGGAGAATGTGAGAGGTATAGAAATGAAGAAAGAAGAGAAGATGAGACTCATGAGACTCTTAGCTTGTATCTTGAAGAGTACAAGGAATAGTATAAAGCTTTCAAAGAGAGTCTAACTCTCCAAGAATTCTTTGAACTCAAGGAAGAAAGAAGGTCCTATAGCAGCAATACAAGGAAGAGGCACAATAGATTCTATTTTCCTACATTTGATGGATCTTCCTCAAGAAATGTCAAGGCTTGGAGGAAAGAGTTAGATGCATTTTTCAAGCTACATCCTGTGGCTGAAAAAGAGGTTGTCCAAATTGCAGCACTTCATATTTTAGGTGAAGAAAATGTTTGGTGGTTTAGTCACATGGAGCATGAAAAAGTGACTAAGTATTCATATTTCTTTCACAAGTTGAGGAAGAATTTTGATGTGAAGAAGACAGAGATGGGCCACAAAGAGACATTTCCTAAGGAAACAAAGGAGGATGTCATTCTTGTCACTCTGGACAAGAAGTCACTACATTCACCACCAGCTGCAGAAGTAATTGCATCTAGAGAAGAGGCATTTGCAACCTTGCAAGATAGTCTTGAGCTCTTGAAACATAGAGTCCCATGCATGGTTCAGGAGATGCATGAGGAAGAGGAGGAATATTTCAACGCTGGTACGTTAGAAGAAGAGAAACCATCTCTCTTACCAGCAGTTGGAGACACTATTGTCCCAGTTGGAGGAACTCTTGTGTTCTGTCAAGAGGTTTCCACATATCAGTTGATCCAAGGTATGCATACACATTAGTCACCTATTGATTCAGTAGATCTTATTGAGACTTATGGGTACATGCCATCAGGTCCAATGCATAACCAAGGGTTAGATCAAAATGCTAATTTGAAGTAGCAAACTATCACAGCACAGAGGACCCTTGATCTAATCAAGGAAGAGATGAAAATCTATCCCAGTTTTTCATGGATGGACTACATTCAACCTCTTGAGTTTAAGTGTAGGGTTGCAGAAAAAGGGATGAGCATGATCCTATGTACAATTACAGGTTATGAGATCAGTATTGTACCTTGCTTTGAGATAGTATATGTATTACCCTGAAGATCTACAACGATGTCACTTAGTAGTAGTGATAATGAAGAGGCCCCATTTTTCTTGGAGCATTCTGAAGGTAGATTCACTCATGAAGCAATGGAGGTCAATATGATGAATGGTATACATCTTGATATGAGAAATCTTTTCTCCTTTCTTGATGACACTTTCTCAATGAGCATTTCACAGCTCAAAGAGAGACTTCATTAGGGGAATTTTGAGGTCTAAAATGGGCCTCCTAAGAAAAATGTAACACCAAAATAAAATTTATAAGAACCAATAGGATTCAATATCATGATGTAAACCATGGGGGAAGATTCACCATTTTTTAAGTAAAAGGGTAAAAAGATTAAAAAATAATAAAATAATAAAACTACTTTTTCAACTCGTATTTTCAACTTATCTCCCAAAGTTTTTACTCAAATTTCAAGCAGGAGTATTCATTGGATGCAAAAATTAATTCCTCATCCACGGAGTACCCATGTTGCATACTTTGATGGACCCTACTACATGAAAAATGAGAAATACATGAAAAAACGTGATTGCAATCACGTTTCTCATGTATTTCTCATTTTTCATGTAGTAGGATCCATTGAAAGTATGCAACATGGGTACTCCTTGGATGAGGAATTAAATTTTACATCCAATGAGTAATCCCACTTGAAGTTTGAGTAAAAAATTGGGACATATGTTGAAAATACGAGTTCAAAAAGTTTTTTTTTTCATTTTTCCCTCTAAAATTTGATGACGTAATCAAATCTTATTTTATTATTTCCACTATTATTTTATTATTTTTTTAGGAGGCCCATTTTAGACCTCAAAATTTCCCTAATGCTACCTGTAGTAGATCCAAAACCTCATTGGTTTTGGAAGTCCATGGATAAGAATAAGGTCTCATTAAGAGATCTCATTGGAGATGCACTTTATCATTTCATGGAGTGCAAAGTTCTTCATCAGTTTCAGGAGGTTGGTGTCCTACAATGGGAGGATGCCAAGTTTTTGTAGAATAAGATCCATCATCCACATTGGGATGAATGGTTGATAGCATGGAGCAAGAGGTTGCCAAACCACTTGTAGATCTATGATACCGGGCAGCAAGAAGCATGGCTGCGCTGGTTGTTGTTGGGTGAGTATAGTTACTACCCAAAGGTTCATGTTGTTGAAAATGTAGCAAGATGATGGAGCTTAGTGAAATGAAGTCGCCTTCACTAAGTGGGCCCGCAGGCAAATTCTGGCACAAAATCTATTTTTAGACATATGGAGCATGGTTCGGGAATTCCAGTTTGAGATTCTTGGAGCATTGGTCATGTTGGTAAAAATAGATGGGACTCTATTTTTAGGTCGAAGAGGTCGAAGTCTATTTTTAGACTGCCTCTCCTAAAAATAGGGAAGTCAAATATTATTTACCCTTAATAATATTTGGACTATAAACTTCAGTTTACTCTCTTGGAGCACTTCAGTTCGAGCCTTGGAAGTGGATCATGCATCTGACAGAGGAATTACGCTATTCCTAGGGGTTTGGTGAGCTCATGCATGGTTGACTTCAGTTAGGACTTCAGTGGCAGAAGTTTAGTGGAGTTAATGAGACAGCTAGTGGAGTTGTGTTCGGTTTAACTTAGTTGAACTAGTTGAGATTAGTTTAACTAGCTAATCAACTAGTAATGAGTGGAGTGAATTAAATATTATTTAATTCATTAATTAGTAACTCATTATTCAACTCAAGGACACATCAGTTCACTACAGTGCATGGACAGTTCAGTGGAGACCAGTGAAAGAGGTAGATGAAAGGGTGGAGTTAGCTATCAGTGGCGACATCAGTTGTGCATGAGATTTGCACCACACTTGGAGGAATTTCCCATGATGATTGCGATGTCAAGCCAAGGAGATTCGAACCTTGGATCTCTATATAGACAGGCCATGATTGCGCAATAGAGGCAAGGCAATTAGTGGTGAGTTTTGAACCAGTAACCTGTTCAAAACCAAGCTAGTTTGTGTGTAACTTTATGAGAAAGTACTGAGTACTTGTGAGGAGTATTATACTGAGTTTGTTACATGATTTCTCCATTATAATATACACAATAGCTGCGGGGTTTTCAGCTATAAGCTTTCCCCATACATACTGTGTTAATGTGTATGATGATTTGATGTGTTATCGCTTGATTTTATTTCCGCATATGTGATGATCTGAGTGGAAGAGATTATGTGTTGCATATAAATTCGAATTGTATGTGATCAGGATAGTCTCGGTGGATAATTAATCATTATTCAGCAAATTTCTACATGGTATCAGAGCTATTGAAGCAGAGATTGATCATCACAGTGATTACAAGCTTATTTCGGTGAGCGGTACGCATACGGAACGGTGTCTCCGGTTCATCTCGCCCGAAAAAGTGAAAAGGTACGGTAATCTTATGAGTCGATCTCTATGCTAGAAATAATTTGTTCTCACAGATCTAGAGCGGTTGAGCTTTGAAGTGGAATTCGAAATTTTGCAGCAGTTTTGTTTTCTTGGTGCCAGTGTTGAAAATGACTTTCAACGGTTTGAGACTCGAATATGCTCTTGAAGGCAGTTCGAATTATGTTGCATGGAAGGATCGCATGGAGGCAGTATTAGAAGATAATGGTCTGAAGGAGTTCGTAGATACAGATGTACAAAAGCCCACTGATCCTGTTGAAGTCGATGCATGGCAAAAGAAGATGGCGAAATGTCGAAGGATCCTGTTGGAGGGCGTCAAGGATCATATTGTATCCAGCCTGCATGGAAAGGCTTCTCCATTTCTTATGTGGAAAGCTTTGACGAATCTATTCCAGAGTAAGAGTGACCAAAGGAAGCTGGCGCTCAAAGATAAGCTCAGGAACATCAAGATGGAGAAAGGTGACAGTATCACCAAATACCTCACGAAGTTCACTCAGTGCAGAGATGAGCTGGGAAGTGTGGGGGTGACTGTCGATGAAGAGGACATGGTCGACCTGGCTCTCCTTGGTCTTCCGAAGGTGTGGCACTCATATCAAGATAGTGTCAATGGTCGGGAGAAGCTGCCAGGATGGGAGCGCCTTTGGGCGGATCTCATGCAAGAGGAGATAAGGAGGACTACTCGAGATGGATCTTCATCAAAGGGAGCTGATGAAGAAAATTGCGCTTTGGTGGCCAAATCAAAGAAGGGGAAGGGTAAGAAAACTTCTCATTCTGGCGCAAAGGGCAAGAAGCAGGATATGGCGAAACTGAAGTGTTTTCACTGCCATGATCACGGACATTATGCTACCAATTGTCCAAAGAAGAAGAAGAACAAGCAAGCGGGAAGATCTGCAGATGGAGAAGCTTTGGCTTCACAGTTCGAGCTTGACTTTTCACTGATCACATGCTTGGTTTCAAGTGTGATGGGATCGGTATGGTTATTGGACAGCGATGCGTCATTTCATATGACGGGAGATCGGGATTTGTTCTTAGATCTGGAGGACAAGGATTTGGGTGTGCACATCGAGATGGGCGATGATGGTAGATACAGTGCGACTGGTATCGGTACCATATCCTTTCAGAGGGAGTCTGGTAAACCCTTTGTATTGAAGGATGTCATGCATGTACCTGGATTGAAGAAGAACTTGATCTCTATAGCGATGTTGGAGGATAAGGGGTATGATGTGGTCTTCAGCGAAGGAAAAGCCTTCCTGCGCAGTAAGACTACCGGAGAGACCCGGAAGATAGGGGTTCGAACCAAGAACCTTTATCAGTTGCAGGTAGATGGCTGCGCAGCTATGGCATGCAAAGCGGGAGAAGTGGTGAGCCGGGATGATGAGGGCGAACTGTGGCACAGGAGATTGGGCCACCTTCACCATGGAGTTTTGAAGATTCTGCAGCAGATTTCTACTGGGCTTCCTAAGGGCACTCTTGCGCAGTCAGATCAGTGCAAGGGGTGTACTTTAGGGAAGTATGTGAAAGCCACCTTTCACGAGAAGGATAGTCACGCCACGACGATCCTTGAGAGAGTTCACATAGACGTGTGTGGTCCTTTCTCAATTGCTTCGACAGCAAATCACAAGTATTATGTGATCTTTGTTGATGATTTCTCTCGAAAGTGCTGGATCTTCTTCATGTAGAAGAAGAGCGATACATTTGCGAAGTTCTGTGAGTTTAAAGCACTGGTCGAGAAGGAGTCAAGGAAGAAGGTGATTGCTCTAAGGAGTGATAACGGTGGTGAATTCATCGCGGCTGAATTCAAGGAGTTCTGCAGCGCAGAAGGGATTCAGAGAGAGTTCATCGCACCCCATAACCCACAGCAGAACGGGGTGGCTGAGCAGAAGAACAGAACGATCGTGGGTGCTGCATGGGCGATGTTGCATGATCAGGGCCTACCCCTTCACTTGTGGGCTGAGGCATGCAATACAGCAGTGTATGTGCAGAACCGTTGCCCTCACAAGGTTCTTGGCATGAGTACACCGGAGGAGGCTTATTCTGGTAAGAGACCTGACATTTCTCATTTGAGAATTTTTGGTTCACCTGTCTACATGCATGTGACGAAGGATGCCAGAAAGAAGCTGGATCCGACCGCTGAGGTTGGAATATTTGTGGGGTACACTGATACACCTCACAACTATCGGGTGTATTTGTCAGACAGTCGCAAGACTGTTGTGCGATGGGATATAAAATTTCAGGAGGAGAAAGCCATGCAGTGTTTGCTTGAGAGGGAGCTACACTTGCATGCAGATGAGGAGCTGTTAGTTCCTAAGGAGGAGCTTCCGGATGTGGATCAGCCACAAGAGGAGGTTCAGGAGGTGGAAGAAACCACCCAGGCAGCGCCAACCATCAGAGGGCGCATGCGCACTACAGAAGCTGAGCGACTGGCTCGGGATGCAGAGAAGGTTGTAGGACCACCTACAGCACAGCGTAGACAGAGACAGTCACCGGATCGGTACACTGGATACATGGCTCTTGTGAGTCAATGTGTTGTGACGGAGCCATCCTCTTTTGAGGAAGCCGTGGAGGAACCTGCATGGGTTGATGCCATGATCGAAGAATATGATTCGATCATCAGGAACAGTGCATGGGAGATTGTCCCAAGACCGGTTGGGAAATCAGTTGTAGGTTCGCGATGGATCTACAAGGTGAAGCAGGCGGCTGACGGGAGTGTGGAGAAGTACAAGGTGAGATTTTTCGCCCGTGGCTTCTCACAGATCGAGGGGATTGACTATGAGGATACTTTTGCACCTGTCGCAAGGTACTCTTCCATACGGACGATCCTTGCTCTCTCAGCGCAGATGGGGTGGCACATTCATCAGATGGATGTGAAGACTGTGTTCCTCAATGGAGTTATTGAGGAAGAAGTGTACATAGAGCAGCCTGAAGGTTTTGAGATCTTCAGCAGTGAGTCGCATGTGTGCCGACTCAAGAGAGCACTGTACGGGCCGAAGCAAGCACCTCGTGCTTGGTACACTCGGATAGACAGCTACTTCACCGGGCTTGGATTCTCCAAGAGTGAGGCGGATCCAAACCTGTACCAGATTGTGGTGGAGGGGAAGCTGTTGATCATCGTACTGTATGTAGATGATCTGATTTTGACTGCCGATGAGCAGTTGATACTTTCATGCAAGGAGGATCTTGCACGAGAGTTTGAGATGAAGGACTTGGGCATCCTTCATTATTTCCTGGGATTGGAGATTTGGCAGCGCAGCGGAGGACTGTTTGTTTCTCAGGGCAAGTATGCCCGGGAGATTCTGGAGAGGTTCAACATGCAAGGCTGCAAGCCTGTTGATACCCCTCTTCCTGGAGGATGGAGGAAGGGAGATGCTACTTCGGAGGAGGTAGTGGATGCCACTGTCTATCGACAGTTGGTGGGGTCGTTGATGTATCAGGTCAATACTCGACCCGATATATGCTATGCATTTAACCAGCTTTCGCAAGCTATGGTTAAGCCTACCAAGCTCTTTTGGAAGGCGGGCAAGCATGTATTGCGCTATATCAGAGGCACATCGAGATATGGTCTATGGTACAGACAGGAGGATGGAGTGAAGCTTTCTGGCTTCACTGATGCAGATTGGGCGGGGAGTCCAACAGACCGGAAGAGCACTTCTGGAGGAGTTTTCAGCATTGGGTCGACAGCAGTTTCCTGGTACAGCAGGAAGCAGAGATCCGTGGCACTCGGTTCAGCAGAGGCCGAGTACATGGCAGCAAGCTTGGCTGCATGTGAGGCTATTTGGATGAGGAAGATCCTCGCAGGTTTGTTCAGGTTGCATTTGGAGCCTACAGTGATCTACTGTGATAACCAGAGCTGCATCAAGCTCTCGGCTAATCCAGTATTTCATGATAGGTCCAAACACATCGACATCAAGTACCATCATATCAGAGATTGTGTTCAGCGGAGAATCATGATGCTTTCATATGTTCCCACGGAGGATCAGGATGCCGACATCCTGACGAAGGCGCTCACCAGGAGCAAGTTCGAATTCCACAGAGGCAGGATAGGGATTGCAGATAATCCATATCTTGCTGAGAGGGAGTGTTGAGAATGCAGCAAGATGATGGAGTTTAGTGAAATGAAGTCGCCTTCACTAAGTGGGCCCGCAGGCAAATTCTGGCGCAAAGTCTATTTTTAGACTATGTCTATTTTTAGACATATGGAGCATGGTTCGGGGATTCCAGTTTGAGATTCTTGGAGCATTGGTCATGTTGGTAAAAATAGATGAGACTCTATTTTTAGGTCGAAGAGGTCGAAGTCTATTTTTAGACTGCCTCTCCTAAAAATAGGGAAGTCAAATATTATTTACCCTTAATAATATTTGGACTCTAAACAGCAGTTTACTCTCTTTGAGCACTTCAGTTCGAGCTACAGAAGTGGCTCATGCATCTGACAGAGGAATCACGTGATTCCCAAGGGTTTGATGGCATCATGTATGGTTGACTTCAGTTAGGACTTCAGTGGCAGAAGTTTGGTGGAGTTAATGAGACAGATAGTGGAGTTGTGTTCTGTTTATTTTAGTTGAACTAGTTGAGATTAGTTTAACTAGCTAATCAATTAGTTATGAGTGGAGTGAATTAAATATTATTTAATTCATTAATTAGTAACTCATTATTCAACTCAAGAACACACCAGTTCACTACAGTGCATGATCAGTTCAGTGGAGACCAGTGAAAGAGGTAGATGAAAGGGTGGAGTTAGCTATCAGTGGCGACATCAGTTGTGCATGATATTTTCACCACACTTGGAGGAATTGCCCATGATGATTGCACTGTCAAGCCAAGGAGATTCGAACCTTGGATCTCTATATAGACAGGCCTGGATTGCGCAATAGAGGCAAGGCAATTGGCGGTGAGTTTTGAACCAGTAACCTGTTCAAAACTGAGCTAGATTGTGTAACTTTATGAGAAAGTACTGAGTACTTGTGAGGAGTATTGTACTGAGTTTGTTACATGATTTCTCCATTATAATATACACAATAGCTGCGGGGTTTTCAGCTATAAGCTTTCCCCATACATACCGTGTTAATGTGTATGATGATTTGATGTGTTATCGCTTGATTTTATTTCCGCATGTTTGATGATCTGAGTGGAAGAGATTATGTGTTGCATATAAATTCGAATTGTATGTGATCAGGATAGTCTCGGTGGATAATTAATCATTATTCAGCAAATTTCTACACATGTTTTCTTGTCTCATGCCTTATGCCTCAATGATAGGAATGCATAAGAAAAAGGCATGGTTACTTTGGTTGTTGAGAGGAGACTTTGGACATCACATGTTATATCTTATGTCCATGTATTTACTCTTGTTTGGGATATGTCTCATGTATTGACATATATTTCTGTTTGGGATGTATCTCATGTTCATGTATGTAATTAGGTTTGGGAGAAAGAATAACTCTCACATGATGTGGCATAAGGGAGCTTGTTTGTATTATGTTGATGAGACATCTCACATGTCCACTACTATATTGTTGCTCCATGACTTGCATCATGATAATGCAAGGAGGCAGCAAGAATCCTTGTTGCTATGGTTACTATTGGGAGATTATGGGCTGAGTTCTTCCCATACATTGCATGACACTGTTGGAGGATGGCAACAGGAGGCCTTACAATGGTGACTTCTATTGGAGGATTATGGTCATTGTACTTGCTATAATGATGTGATGGGGAAGCAAGATGCCTTGTTAAGGTGGCTTCTCTTGAGAGAATATGGCCACTACATTTGGTAGAATGATGATGTGGTATGGCAGCAAGAGGAATTACTGTGTTGGCTTCTTTTGAGAGAATATGGCTCTCATATTCTCATTGATGACTTGGCATGGAAACAAGAAGCATTGTTGCGGTGGCTTCTTTTGATAGAGTATGGTTGTCTTACTTGTTTTCATGATGATCTAGCATGGCAGCAAGAGGCTTTTCTGCGTTGGTTATTATTAGGAGAATATGGTTTGACATTGTTCATGTTTTCCCATATGTCTCTACTTCTTATTTTTCACTATGATGATATGATGTTTGATTCCTACATGGCCAACATGGCTAATGATGAGGGCATTGATATGTGTAATCTACTCTATGTATCCAGGGTTGGAGAGATAGTTCATGGGCTGGGACTTTCCACTTTGGGAATGAACCACTTTATCTTATGTATCTCATGTATAGAGGAGAACTTTGTTCATCACATGGTTGCCACTTGGAGATTCATTGATGGGGATGGGTATCTAACTTTTCAGTTGGAAGCCATTCTAGACATTCTAGAGAGGCAGCTTTGGATCTGGACATTCATGACACATTGTGACAGATGGGAAGGCCTTCCACATGAGGATGCCATTTGGAGGGAGGATGTTTGCTATAGCATCCACTTTTGCAATTGCTTGAGGACAAGCAACATTTTGCTGAGGAGGACTGTAAAATTCTCAAATTTTCACCTGATATTTGAAATATTAGAGTTCTTAACTTTCTTAATGAATTAAGTAAATAAAAGGGTGGAGGGACCCATAATCCTCAATATGAATAAATATCCACTTTTTGTGTGTGAATGTGGATTAATTAAGCCTAGATCTACATAATGAGGTAGTTGAGAAACTACTAATGTGAATGGAATTGGAGATCATGTCTCATTAATGAGATAGATCATGGAGGTTGACACAGTCAACTAAGATATTGAAGGGATCAAACAGAGGATCATGAAGCATTCATGATGAGGTGATGGAGGAAGTTGTGAAATTAATGCACACATGATGGATAGGGTGTACATTTCACCTAGACATGATGGATGACTTGGCCAGACAACCCATTCAAACAAGGAGGATCTTGTCCACATGCACAACGCGGTTTAGATGAGGGCCAAGGCATGGGAAGGCTCAAACACTATATAAAGAGGATGAAGACAAGAATGAAGGGATGCTTGAGATTATTGATGTTGAGGATCTGTTTAGATCTAGAATTGTCATGTGACATTCCATTGCTTTCTTGGGATTTTTAGCAAAGATTGAAAGTGTTGTTTAGCACATGTGGTGTTCCCCGTCGGTAATCCCACCTCTTTATTAGATTAGCTCTAGAAAGAGTATTGTATCATTCTACATCAAGAATTGGTGCCACATAACCTTTTCCTACTTTTTAACATCCATATCTCGTAAATTGCAGATTTCTCAAGATCGCTTTGGAAGGTGGAGGTTGTCTTCAGTATTTCAACTAGAGAACTAGTGAAGGTTTATTCCTACCACCTTGGGCTTAAATATTAGCATTCCTAGAGCTTCATTTCAGATCTAGCATCAGGCCAAAAGTTATTGACCTCCTAGTAGCAGTATTCCCTTCAGGAATTACGCTGTCCATTTTGCAGATCCAAAGGAGGGAGGAAGTTGCTATCATTTCAACTAGTAATCCTGTGAGGGATCATCCCCTCGCCTTGCCATCAGTATTTCCATCGGCCTAGATTTTATTGCAGCATATTTCAGTAGGCATAAGGCCTCTCTTTCCCTTACAACGCTTTATGAGAAATGTGCTGCGTGTCGTAATTATCATCGAGGATTGAGTAGCTAGACGAGCTTTTAGCTTGTAGATATGAAGGAGGGATCACCTTCAAGCTTATAGATCTGATCTTGTGACATTTTTCAGCTTTCATCTATTTGTCAGATCTAGTCAGATCCGTAATCCCAATGATTAAGGATAAAACCTAGGAGGGTGATTTTCGAGTTACAGATCCGGGAAAATCCTTTCTCAAGCATTTTGGAATCCATCACATTGGCCAGATCTTGAATCTTGGCATCATCAGAGCTCATAAGCTCCCCATATCTGCATTTTCCTTTGCAGCATTTACATGTATATCAGCAACACCAGGGATAACGCAGTATTGCTTCTGTAAGCTCACCAGTTACGCAGTGCTAGATGCAACACCATTGTAGGGTGATTCTAGGCCTTCTCCCGGGCTAGATCTACACATTTTCTGAACATTGTGTAATTTATTTGTCTCCATATAATAAAATGGCTTAGCTTCTCTGTAAATTCTGATGTTGTCATGTGATTTATTTTTTACTTAGTTGCAGTTCTTATATTGTGTTTAAGTATTATTGCATTCTCCCTTTTGGGATATTACACAAACCATGAATATGTTGGAGCACTCCATGAAAACAAGCATATATCCAATAAAGAATCATCATAAGGCCTTAACAAACACTAATAACCCCATGGCGCTCCTACCCAAAGAACCAAGTCATCCACCATCATTTATGTGCTAAAAAAACACTTGAATATCATGATAAATGTTCGAAATCCGTGACAAAAGGGAGCACTCACCAAGATTAATGGTTTTTCCTATCAATTATGGCCATAGGAATATAACAAACACAAAATATCCTAGGGTTCTCTATCCAAAAATTTTAATGTATAAATGATGCCAAATTTAGCTTGTCACCCTAGATTTCTCAAAAACACACTAAGGAAGTCAGCACCTTGCAAAATTGCTTGTGCATATCATCAAGTATCATCATAGGAGTGGAATAGACATTACAAGTGTTGGAATGCTACTCCACAAAACCATATCTCACCATATCATCACCCAACCCTAATGCACTCCAAAACAAGGGAATGA
Organism: Pinus albicaulis; assembly: GCA_034641835.2. Lineage (NCBI taxonomy): Eukaryota > Viridiplantae > Streptophyta > Pinopsida > Pinales > Pinaceae > Pinus > Pinus albicaulis. The sequence goes on along the minus strand of CM076579.1, from coordinate 1,370,764,664 downwards.
GGTGAGTGTTATGAAATGGTTGTCTATTGTATCTAACACCATCATAGGAATAAAATAGACATGTAGATATGTAAACCACTCTTCTGCAATATCCATATCATATCAATGTTATGACCACACCTCCATACAATTGTGCAAGGAACCATGAAGCACTAGTGAAATCATTAAGTGAGCTCATCCATGAAGATGTAGCACTAAGAGAATAACAACGCTATTATATAAGCATCATGAAGAGAAGAGAATTCATCAAGGTGATCCACCATACAAATTCCTGACATGTAACAAAAACCAACACATCTCTTACTGACTCAGTAGATACTAATTCCAGTCATCAGAAAGTATATTTACAGATTATACATTCAGGTCACTTGGGCATCCCTCTTGGTGAGCCTTTGCTCAAACATGTCCTTATACCAAGAGCATTTTTTTGAGTGGCAAGATGGCCTTGTGAAAATTTCATGAATCTGGAATCCTATTGCAACAACTAGAAGATATTCGCCTAATTGTTAATTTTAACTTAACAATATATTTGTAGTTTCCTACGATAAACACTGAATACATCACACTGCAACCTACACAAATAAACTATGGAAACAAAACTGAAAAATCTTAAATCATAGACACATGTGACATCGTTGTTTTTGGACTAATGTCCCCTGAAAAAACCAATGCGGGAAAACAGTGCAGTAGCTGAAGGTTTATATATTATGCAGTAATTTTCTAAATACAATCTAGGATGCCTTTCTGGATATCCCTGCAGAGAATCTAACTAAAAAAGTGTTAGTGAGAAAAACCTCACACTCACACTGGAAATCCAAACTGGCCAAAACCCCAAACTAGCAAGCACTCTACAGCCTCTACGTTGTCTCTATGTAGTCACTGTGCAGAATCTACATCACTCTGGGTGGGGGTTGCGTGGCTTCTGCATGATGGATCTGACCCTCTGGCCCCTTCTGGTCTCACACCCCGGCACTCTAGCACTGGATCTAAATGATCCTCAGCTGAATTGCGGACTTCCTCTGGTCTACTGCATTGCCTCTGTTGGCTCTGTGTATCTTCTACGTTGGTACTACTCGTTGTCTTCTTTATTGTGTTTTACCCAGCTCAGGAATGGACTTTCCAACCGATAATTAACTTTTACCCTCTCTGCGAGAATCTTCTCGATCGATCTTCTCCCTGAGCACTGCTCACTAAATAATTTTGATATCTTGATCCTTTGGTGTGTTTTCCAAATGACCCTTCAAGTCCTCCTTATAATCTTCTCGTTGATACTTCAACAACCGAGACTAAATCGTTAATCAACGGATAAGATTAACTTTTTACTTGATCTTCGTCTTCTCTAGAATATTCACACTTTGTTCTATTAAGACCCTAAGTTCAGACTTAGGGTCTTAAAAATAATTAATTATTTTAATAAAACATGGTCTGAGTGGAATTTTCACAAACGATTTATGGGCTCTTTGGAATACATGTGCCTAAGCCTCCCTGCAAATTTTGAGACTTAGAGCACATCCAATGCTACCCAAATCAACACTCCCTCTTAGCGAGGAATGTGCTATAGCAATACACCTTGCTGAGTACTGCTCTGATTCTGAAACATCCCCCTCTGCGTTGTTGATGTATGACACTGATGCCCACCAACACTGCCTTGTTGCATATGTTTTGTTGTTGACCATGCACGTGCTACCAACTGCCACTGCACTGCAACTTAAAAACATCCAATATTGAACTAAGTGTTTAGCATGATGCATCTTGGTTTTGAAGATCTGACTGTTGTTGGTCTCAATGTTGTCCCTTTGAAGCTTTTTCCCTTCTACACTGCGCCTTCTTGCATTGTTGCTAACTCTGTTATGTGTTGCTCAGACTTTGGCGCTCACTAACCACTACACTGCCACTTCTGCACTCCTCTACACCAGCTGACACTTGTCCATCCTGTTACATCTGATTTGGGGCTCCCGTGGCAAGGTATTGATCCGAGAGGTGGACTCCTCAAGGATCTTTCCCTTCCTGTAGCTCTCTGGGTCTACAACTCCACACCACCCCACCTCCCTCCTGGAGGTATATGGGAAATCATAGCGAACTTCGATCTACTCATATTGTTGCTATTATTCCTATGTTGATGCTTCTGTACTACTACAGTAATGAGTTTGATCTCCTTAGATCCTGAAGTACTAGCTTCCATAGGGTTTCTCCCTCTGAAAGTAGACTCCCTATAAGTCTCGATCTCCCAATGGAAAATCTTTCTTCTCCCTTCTTACAACTCACATTGTCCTCCTTTGCTGGAAACTGGACTGCGTAGCTCTACACTGGGAATATTATGGCTATAACTACACCTGCATTATGCAACTAGGCAAATCACACTAGTTGTGTCACTGCCACTAGTTCTGAAAATGTCTCACAGGTACTGACTCCAACTAGCTATGCAGCTATTATCTGAATGAATGACTACATCTGCTAACACTATGATCCTATTGCTATTGATTCTGTTGGGCTCTTGTAGCAAGGATACTGATCCATGTGAGAAATCTGCAGCAACTGGAATTAATCTGCTCCTCTTCCATGGATCCTGCCCATCTGAGGTCATCTTCACCAACTGAAAAATAAATTGAACTAAATCCCCCTCTCTCCTCTATGCAGCTGCTGGCATGGACTACACACTCCCTACTGGAGATAGTATATCTGCCACACAATACTACTGCTCAACTATCAAGAACTAGAATTCCCTGGCTAGGAATTCTCTGAGGAAGATAATCCCCCACGCGTTATTGATTTGTTGTCTCTAACCCTTTGTGCAACTGGCTTTACGCACTCCTTGTTGGAGCAAGCCAAATAAGTCACGAACTCTGATGCTTTTGCATGGGAAATCATATTTTATTGGGCATGAAACTCTTTAAGGTCAGAAATCCCAAGAAACAAAAGGTCTTTAGCTACTCTTCCTTGTTGATTTTATAGTGTCGGGAAGTGTTCCAGGTCTGAAATTTTGAGGAGAGGCTTAGACAGCAGTATTCCAGAGAACCTAGAAATCATTTCTATAAATTCCACTTGGATCTTGCCTTATTAAAATAATTAATTATTTTAAAGCGATCCCTAAGTCTAAAATTAGGGAAATTAAATAATTAAAGGGTATTAATAAGGCAGAGTTTGAATCTTCTAGAAAACAAAGATCAAGTCACCTTTTAATCTGATCCATTGATTAAGGACATAATTTGGGTCATTGATTCATCAGCTAGAATACTATAAGAGAAGGCTTGAGGTTCATTTGGAAAGTAAGTTGGGCGCATTCTCAGCACCCAAAGGAAATAGATTATGAAGTAAGAGAATTTGATTTCAGAGGGTGAGTCTATAGAGGCGGGGTTGCAGAGACAAAAGGAGGGAGAAGTCAGCAGAGACGGAGAAGAAGGAAGACAGAAGACGAAGGGAAGGAAGTGATGAGCAACAGCACTAGCCCTCCACGCAGACTTATGATTCTAGGTAGTGACTACACAGATGGGCTTTGCAGATTGACACAGAGGGTGTTGGAGGACATCCCGTGTGTCAGGAATTATTCCGGATTGTCTGGAAAGTTCATATCAGGTGTATGTTATTGTTTTTGCTCGTCATGAATTTTGTAAATGATCTTTTCACTTCTGAAGATTAACACAAACCCTCATATGTTGCACCGGTTTTCCCACATTGGGTTTTTCCAGGGACAATTGTCCAAAAATAACTGTGTTCATGTGGTTGTTTCTATTGTGCTATATGTGTTCTATTTGTTCTTCTACTTTTGATTAGAGTGAATAGTTGTAGTTGTGTTTATTTCAAAATTTACTAAAACATATTTAAATAACTTACCATAATAAGTAGGTGAAATAAATCAACTACTGCAGTAACAATTTTCAGAATGAAAATTCCACATTCCTAACACTTATGCACCAACAATCACTGTTGCAAAGAAACTGTGCCCCTCTAGCTGTTGATTTGTGCTTAAATAGTTGCATTGCTCTCGCTACCTTGGACAAACTATGATCTGGAAAATCCTACCTCTCTCTCAGCTCACTCAGAGAGAGATTTCCTTGTAGCAACTAGCCGTCCTAGCTTGGATTGCGCAAACACCTGGGAGATCGATCTGCTGCTTACGCAGCTCTTTCATCCCTAACTTCTCGTTCAATGTTGGATCTGTTGGATTTTCTCTTTTTCTCCTCCTGCACTCAGCTTAAACAATCTTTGATACCATGTGAAAATTCCATGAATCTGGAATCCTATTACAGCAACTAGAAGATATTCACCTGGGAGGGAGATCGATCTACTACTTACATAGCTCTTTGATCCCCGACTTCTCCTTCAACGTTGGATCTATTGGATTTTCTCTTTTGCTCCTCCTGCACTCAGCTTAAACAAGCTCTGATACCATGTGAAAATTTTGTGAATCTGGAATCCTATTGCAGCAACTGGAAGATATTCACCTAATTGTTAATTTTAACATAAAAATCTATTTGCGGTTTCCTACGACAAACACTGAATATATCACACTGCAACCTACACAAATAAACTGTGGAAAAAATACAAGTGCGGAAAAAAAAATTGAACAAGAGTAAATCATAGACACATGTGACGCCATTTTTTTTGGCATAATGTCCCTGAAAAAACCCAATGTGGTAAAATCAGTGCAGTAGCTGAGGGTTTATATATTATGCAGTAATTTTCTAAATACATGATGCAGGAGCATCGGAACTGGCCAGCAATGTGAAAAATATGTTCACATGTTGTGGCTTGACAGAGTGAATCTCATTTACTGTTGGTCAATTTTAGTTTACTGTGGAAGTCGATTTATCAAATAGTTTGTTATTATTGTAATAAGTGAGATTGTTTTATTTAGATTAGTGATAATATTTGTTAAATAGGTGTAACGAGAGTTAAGAGATAAGAGATTGTTTTGTTAAGATCTTTAGGAAAAATCGGAGATTTTGTTAGCCATTATTAGAAGGATTAATGGGAGAAAATTGAGAGAGGGAAGAGAATCTTCGTAGAGTGTGATTTTGTGTGGAGCGAAAGCTCAGATTTGTAGAGAGGATTGGGTTTGCGTTAAACAGTGATCTTTTGTTGTGTAAGGAGCAAAAAAAGTGATCTCTGTTTCATTTTTATAAATGTGAATTGTAATGTGCAAATTGAATAAAAGTATTGTGGATTTAAATTTTGTTTATCGAAGAATTTGATTGAAGTGGGTTTTCGATGTGTGTTTCAATTGAAATTGGTATGAATTCTGCGTTTTATTCAGCCTCGGCGCTGTCGCATTTTGTGAGTCAAAAAAGTCATTAACATAGGAATTTTGAAGAAACTTCTTATCAGAATCTGTGAGCGGAATTGAATTATATTTCATTCTAGTCTTTAAGTGAATCGGGTCTGAAAGTCTGAATCGGCGTTGTGTAAATCGGAACTTTAGAACGGAGGAAAGGGAGAGCCATTTGGAAGTTGCCGATCTCTAATCTCCGATCAATCGGATCGGAACTGCAACTCTTGATTGTTGACATTTGAACCAATGCAGCGATCGCCGATTGCGATTGAATCGAATCGGAACGATTTTTAAACATTATAGATATGTGTTGTATCATTGCATTAATCATCGATTGCGTTCAATATATTTATATTGAATCGGAATTGTTTTATAAAGTGTGGAACGCTATTATAAACGGGTTTAAACAGATATAAAGGATCAGATTTGCAAATTCATTAAGGGTTTGGTTCCGATAGAAACGAGGAACACTTGTGGGGTTTATAAGATCCGATTGGGATTTAATTTTAATTCCAACGCTGCTGCTGCGTCAATTTTTGGTATCAGAGCCAAAGAGACAGGTGTTTGCAGTAAAAATTCCGCCAAGAAGGGGAATTGGTCGAGGAAGACCAGAGCCAAATGCCATTCTGTTGGAAGAAGTGCGGAATTTGCGTACATGAATGGAGACAATGGAGACAACCCAAAGAAGAGCACCTGATGATGGAGCTGAGAGTTCTTCAGAAGAATCTGATGCAGATGTGGAAGCAGAAGAAGAAAATGAAAATGCCAAATTTATCAAGATGTTGGCAAAAGTTGGAAGTAAACCTAAGATAGAGATTCCTATGTATGAAGGGAGTCTGAATATGGAAGAGCTCATGGATTGGATCAGATCCATAGATCATTACTTCGACTATGAAGAGGTTGAGGAGAATAAGAAGGTAAATTTTGCCGCCACTAGATTGAAGGGTCATGCAGCCATCTGGTGGGAAGAGGTACAAACATCAAGAACGAAAAAAGGGAAATCTAAGATCAAGTAGTGGGACAAAATGGTAAGTAAACTGAAAACCAAGTTTTTGCCTAAAGACTATCATTTGAATCTTTTTAAGCAGATGCAAAATCTGAAGCAGAAAGGAATGTCTGTTAAGGAGTACACAGAAGAGTTTTACAGGTTAAGTATCATAACAGGGCATGTGGAAGATGATTTGGAGAAAGTAGCTAGATATGTTAATGGGCTAAGGTATGAAATACAAGATGAGATTAGCCTGTTAAGTCTGAGAACTGTTGAGGTTGCCTATCAAGCAAGTATGAAAGCAGAGGAGAAAATACTGTAGAAACATAATCAAAGAAACAGAGGAAAGAGCTCAGCAAGAGGTAGAGGATCTAACAGATCTAGAGGAACACAGTATCAGCATGAAACAGGAAGTTCAAGTGGAAAATCACCACAGATGGGTGAGTCTAGTAGAGGAAGATTCATGCCTAGAGGAAGAGGGCGAGGAAAAGATGTTAGATGTTATACTTGTGGAGAATGGGGACACATGTCGAGGGACTGTCCTCATAATAAGTCAGAAAAATAGAGGGGTGCAAATGTGGTTGAGGAAGAGTCATAACCACCTCGATTTGTGGAAAAAGAGGAACCACCTGAAGAAGGTGAATCGCTGTTGTTTCGAAGAACTTTGCTGAGATCAGAAAAAGAGACTGGAGAACCTACGCAAAGGAAGAACTTGTTCAGGACTACATGAAAATCAAAGGGTAAGTGTTGTAAGGTTATAATTGATAGAGGGAGTACTGACAATCTTGTGTCTACAGAGATGGTGGAAAAGCTCGAGTTAACAAGGAAAGCACATCCTGCACCTTACAAAGTATCTTGGCTTCAGAAGGGTCATCAAGTCATTGTGACAGAACAGTGTAATGTGGAAATGCAGATCGGCACATACAAAGATGTGATCTTATGTGACATAATGCCCGTGGATGTTTGTCATGTGTTATTGGGGAGACCATGGCAATTTGATCGGAAAGCGATTCATGATGGGAGAAGGAATACATATACCATAGAGAAGGACAGAGTTAAACATACGTTGCTGCCAGTGAAGGATGATGGTGATAAAGGATTGCCAGAGAATAATATTATGCTCATAAGTGGCAAAGAATTGCTACAGGAGGTCAATAAAAGCGAGGAAATGCATTTTGCTATCGTGGGGAGGCCAAAGGTAATTTCAACCTCTACGAATTTAAGTGATTTTCCTGAAGAAATTCAAGCTATGTTAAATAATTTCATGGACAGCATTGTGAATGAATTTCCGAATGAATTACCGCCGATTAGAAGCATAATTCACCATATCGACTTAATACCAGGAGCAAGTTTGCCTAATAAAGATGCGTATAGACTAACTCCCCAGGAAAATGCAGAAGTTGCAAGACAATTTCAGGAGCTGATGGACAAGGGGTTGATTCGAGAAATTCTGAGTCCGTGTGCTGTGCCAACGGTGCTTAGTCCGAAAAAGGGAGGAGAATGGCGCATGTGCACCGATTCCAGAGCTATCAATAAGATAACTGTTAGGTACAGATTCCCTTTGCCCAGAATGGATGATTTAATGGACTGTTTAAGTGAATCCAGGTACTTTACCAAGATAGATTTAAAAAGCGGATATCATCAGATCAGAATTCGGGAAGGCGATGAATGGAAGACAGTGTTCAAAACAAATAGTGGACTGTATGAGTGGTTAGTGATGCCTTTTGGGCTCACTAATTCTCCCAGTACATTTATGAGATTAATGAACGAGGTCTTGAAGGAATATACAGGTAAATTTGTTGTTTTTTACCTTGATGATATTCTGGTTTTCAGCAAAAGTAAAGAGGAGCATTTGGAACACTTAAAGTTAGTCTTAAAAACTCTGCAGAAGGAAAAAATATTAATTAATTTGAAGAAATGTAGTTTCATGAAAGAGGAGCTGGTATATTTGGGATTTTTTATTTCTAGAGAAGGTTTAAAAATGGATCCAAAAAAGGTACAAGTAATTAGAAACTGGCCTACTCCCAGAAGTGTATTCGAGGTGAGAAGTTTCCATGGACTTGCTAGTTTTTACAGGAAGTTTATAAAAGGGTTCAGTCAAATTTGTGCACCAATCCTTGAGACTATTAAGGAGGTCAATAAGCCATTTCAATGGACAGAAGCAGCTGACAGGAGTTTTAATCTGCTGAAAAAGAAGATAACAGAAAAGCCAATTCTAGCATTGCCTAACTTTGAGAAAGTCTTTCAAGTGGAAACTGATGCAAGTGGAGAAGTAGTTGGTGCGGTGCTGAGCCAAGAGCAAAGACCGATAGCGTATTTCAGCGAGAAGTTAAATGATGTGAAAAGAAGATATTCTTCATATGATAAATAATTTCACGCTATTGTGCAGACATTGAAAAAATGGAGGCATTACTTACTGCCAAAGGAATTCATCTTATATTCAGACAATCATGCTTTGCAGTTCATTAATAATCAGCCAAAGTTAAATCAGAAGCATGCCAAGTGGGTGGAATTTCTACAAAGTTTCACTTTTGTAATAAAGCATAAAAGTGGTAATTCAAATAAAGTGGCAGATGCATTGAGCAGGGTAAGTTTTCTTTTGCAAGAATTTAAAGTGGGTGTTGTAGGTTTTGATGAAATGATAGAAATGTACAAGGATGATGAAGATTTTAAGGACATCTACACAACAGTGCAGAATCCGGTGAGTCATAACAGAAGTCAGTGGATGGACTACCTTATTCAAGGAGGCCTGTTATTTAAAAGCAACAAGTTATGCATTCCAAAATGTTCCATGCGGGAGAACATAATTAAGGAAAAGCACAGTGGAGGATTGTCTGGTCATTTTGGACAAGATAAAACTTTCGCTTAGGTGAATGCTTTTTATTATTGGCCTAAATTGCAAACTGATGTTAAAAAGTTTGTTGAGAAATGCAGGGTATGTCAATATGCTAAAGGAAAGAGTCAGAATACTGGACTATATCAACCATTGCCTATACCAGATCGACCATGGGATGCAGTCAGCATGGACTTTGTTCTGGGTTTGCCAAAAACTCAGAGAGGAAATGATTCTATTTATGTTGTTGTAGACAAATTTTCTAAAATGGCTCATTTTATTGCTTGTAAGAAGACTAATGATGCCACACACATAGCAAATTTATTCTTTTCAGAGATTGTAAGATTGCATGGTTTACCTGTGAGCATTGTATCAGATCGAGATACTAAATTTGTAGGACATTTCTGGAGGACACTTTGGAAGAAACTGGGGACTAAACTCAGTTTTAGTTTAGCATACCATCCTCAGACAGATGGACAAACTGAAGTAGTAAATAGAAGCTTGGGGAATATATTAAGGAGTTTGGTTCATCAGAATCCCAAACAGTGGGATTTGGCATTAGCTCAAGCTGAATTCGCTTACAATGATACACCAAACCGAAGCACTGGAATGAGTCCATTTCAGATTATCTTTGGAATGCATCCAAGAGGAGTATATGAGCTTAGGGACTTGGGAAAACAGGAATCCAGAAGTGCAAGTGCTGAATATTTTGCTGAACAAATGCAGAAGCTACAGGAATAAGTCAAAGATAAATTGCAGGAAAGCAGCAAAAGATACAAACAGAGAGCAGATCTGAAAAGAAGAGAAAAGGAGTTTCAGGTAGGAGATTTGGTCATGGCATATTTGAGGAAAGAGAGATTTCCTACAAAGACTTATAATAAACTGAAACTGAAGAAGATAGGACCCTGTAAAATCAAAAGGAAGTTTTCAGCCAATGCATATGAGATTGAGTTGCCGGAAGGAATCGGAATATCCCCCATTTTTAATGTTGCGGACTTATATCCATTCAAAGAGGCAGAAACAGAGTTGCAGGCTGAAGTTACAGGTGATGAAGTTCAAACTGCAGACTGGGAGGAACAAGTACCAAAAGCATCTAAAAAGGAAATTGAAGATATCTTGGATCAAAGAATATCCAAGAAAACTCGAGGGCAGACATATTTCCAGTATCTTGTTAAGTGGAAGGACCAGCCAATAGAAGATTCCAGTTGGTTGACAGCAGTTGAATTGCAGAGATACAGAATAAATCCTGAAAGTTTAAAGAACCACACTTTTCTTCCCCGGGAGTCTGATGCAGGAGCATCAGAACTGGCCAGCAATGTGAAAAATCCATTCACATGTTGTGGCTTGATAGAGTGAATCTCATTTACTGTTGGTCAATTTTAGTTTACTGTGGAAGTCGATTTATCAAATAGTTTGTTATTATTGTAATAAGTGAGATTGTTTTATTTAGATTAGTGATAATATTTGTTAAATAGGTGTAACGAGAGTTAAGAGATAAGAGATTGTTTTGTTAAGATCTTTAGGAAAAATTGGAGATTCTGTTAGCCATTATTAGAAGGATTAATGGGAGAAAATTGAGAGAGGGAAGAGAATCTTCGTAGAGTGTGATTTTGTGTGGAGCGAAAGCTCAGATTTGTAGAGAGGATTGGGTTTGCGTTAAACAGTGATCTTTTGTTGTGTAAGGAGCAAAAAAAGCGATCTCTGTTTCGTTTTTATAAATGTGAATTGTAATGTGCAAATTGAATAAAAGTATTGTGGATTTAAATTTTGTTTATCGAAGAATTTGATTGAAGTGGGTTTTCGATGTGTGTTTCAATTGAAATTGGTATGAATTCTGTGTTTTATTCAGCCTCGGTGCTGTCGCATTTTGTGAGTCGAAAAATTCATTAACATAGGAATTGGGAAGAAAATTCTTATCAGAATCTGTGAGCGGAATTGAATTATATTGCATTCCAGTCTTGAAGTGAATCGGGTCTGAAAGTCTGAATCGGCGTTGTGTAAATCGGAAATTTAGAACAGAGGAAAGGGAGAGCCATTTGGAAGTTGCCGATCTCCGATCTCCGATCAATCGGATCGGAACTGCAACTCTTGATTGTTGACATTTGAACCAATGCAGCGATCGCCGATTGCAATTGAATCGAATTAGAACGATTGTTAAACATTATAGATATGTGTTGTATCATTGCATTAATCATTTATTGCATTCAATATATTTATATTGAATTGGAATTGTTTTATAAAGTGTGGAACGCTATTATAAACAGGTTTAAACAGATATAAAGGATCAGATTTGCAAATTCATTAAGGGTTTGGTTCCGATAGAAACGAGGAACACTTGTGGGGTTTATAAGATCCGATTGGGATTTAATTTTAATTCCAACGCTGCTATTGCGTCAATACAATCTGGGATTCCTTTCTGGCTATCCCTACAAAGAATCTGACTGGAAAATATTTAGTGAGAAAAACCTCACACTGACACTAGAAATCCAAACTAGCAAAAACCCCGGACTAGCAAGCCCTCCACATCCTCTGTGCAGTATTTGCGTCACTCTGTGTGGGGACTGTGTGCCTTCTGCATGTTGGCTCTTCTACTGGTTGGATTTGACCCACTGGCCCCTTCCGATTTCACATCCTGGCTCTTCATCACTAGATTTGACTGATCCTCAACTGAATCACATACTTCCTCTGGGCTACGGCGTTGCCTCTGTTGGCTCGACACAGGCTCTGAGTATGCTCTACGTAGCTACCACACTGCCTCTATTGGTACTTCTCTTTGTCTTCTCTATTGTGTATTCTCCGGCTCTGCTAGAATCTTATTGATCGATCTTCTCCCTGCACACTTCTCACTAAATAATTTCAATCTCTTGAACCTCTGGTGTGTTTTCCAAATGACCCTTCAAGTCTTTCTTATAATCTTCTCATTGATACTTCAACGATCGAGATTAAATCGTTAGTCAACGGATAAGATTAACTTTTGACTTGATCTTCGTCTTCTCTAGAATATTCACACTATATTTTATTAATACCCTTTAATTAATTGATTTTCCTAATTTTAGACTTAGGGTATCTTTAAAAGTAATTAATTATTTTAATAAAACAAACTCTGAGTAGAATTTTTGCAAACGATTTTTGGGTTCTTTCGAATACATGTGCCTAAGCCTCCCTACGAATTTTGAGACTTACAGCACATATGATGTTCCCCAAATCAACAAGCCTCATCATTTGGCCCCCTTATACTCGTAGGCACTAGATGAACTCACTCAAGATCCCACTAGGATAGCTTCAAGTTGGGCCCCCATCAACTTCGGGTGGATATGAATCACCATATATCATAATCTAATAGGGTTTTCTATTTGTACCACCTACAAGACCAAAAGAATGAGATGTACCTCATTTTTTGGTGCCCCATATGATATCAGAGGATGATATCATTGCCTATATAGAGAGCCTAGAGAATCCCTCTATACCTTCTTCTGGTATTATGACCAGAGATGCCTAGCCCTCTTCATCAGGGAGACATTTAGGCAAATATCTCATATGATACATACCCCACCTCACTCGATAACGATTCAGATGATCACATCATTCTTTCAGGTTGATCTAGTTGATCAAAGCAACAAGTGACAATGTGAGTTCCAAAGTGAGGCCAACTGGTACCCTCGATACCATTGCGCAAGTGTTGAAAAGAACATTAATTCACTCACACCTAGAGTGTTAGAGGGTTTAGTACTAAATGGTTCCCGAACTGTTGATTTTCTAGCTCAGGTAGGTACTTTTGCACAAGCCTTGTGTCTAGCGTGCGAAAGTCGCCCACATATCCTTTGAACACTTGCTCTAATTTTAGAAAGTTGATGATATAACTTGGCCTAATTTTAACTTAGGAAAAAGAAAGTAATAATATGTTGGCTTATTGAGAAAATCAAACCTAGGAAAAGTACATTTTTTACTTTAGTGAGCAAGTTTTACTCTTATCTATTGATCTCAAGTGAGGCATGATCTAATCTCGATCATCAATCACTTTGATATTAGGGTTAAGATTGGGGTTTTGACTCAATGTAAAGTTATAAAATAAAGGTTGAGGAGAGGATATGGAGACAAAACATTAGCACAAGATTAAGAGAGGCATTATAGTGAGTGGTGTATTGGGTCTGAGGGAGCGCAAAAGGGTTGGAGATCTATATCTACAGGAGAGATTGAGTAATGATCTAATGCAATTTTTTTGGATCAAATCCATATTATTATAATATGTTTTTTCTCAATTGGGCCATTATCCCAGGACAGGAGCCCAAGGAGGTTTTGAGTTTTTATTAATGATGAACTAATCTGTTGGGCAGAAATATGTGTGTATTCATGTGATTCATATCGTTATTTGTTTTCGTTGAATGCTTTTTTTTAGGATCCTAGTTGTGTGTTTATTCAATAATGTTTGCTTGGAATTAAATATGAGTGCTAGGTTTAAGGAAATATAACATGGTATTAGAGCTAAAACTCATACGAACATGTCACGATTAAAAAAAAAAATCAATTGGGTGGGAAACAAGTCTGATGGCCAACCTAGCTACTAGAGCAGCTGGCAGCTCCCAGATCGGTTAGCCCGCTGGGGGCAACAATGGTCAAACAACCACAATGAGAAGATAGTCAGGTTCAAAAATCGAGTGACCACACATCGGAAGACATTCAGGTCAACAAAGAAGGGTCGCAGTAGAGACAAAGGCAGAGACAGTCGATTAATGTGATGGAGGCTGATAGAGGAAAAAGGTCATCCAATCTGCATGAAGGGTTAGCATGCAAAGGAAACCATGTCGAGGGTTGAGGAGTAGTTGATGGATTGGCCAGTAGGGGCGCAGGAAGATATCTGAGGAGCGCTTGCGTACTAAGCACGACAAGACCAAGCTAAGGGTTCAACAAGTCGTGTGGGAAAAGAGATGAGTAGTCATCATACAGGTGGTGACCAAAGCCGAGTCTAGAGGGTGGATGGTCATTCGTGACCAAAGGAGGGGTTTTGACGATCGATATATAGCAGTGACCAAAGGCAAGGTCTAGAGGGATGATAGACAACAATGGAACACAACAAGCCCAAATGGATAGGGCTCAAGGAAGTATGTTCGAGGCAACAGTGAAAGCCATCAAGCATGGAAAGCAAAAATCATAGGGTTTGAGCCACCAATAGGAAATAATGTTCACGCAAGGCTATTGCTAGTCCAAGAGAGGAGCCGCTAATTGATGGTCAAAACAACATTGGGTTAACAATAAACATATTTTGTAGTCGACGAATTGGACAGCATGAGTGCAAATAGGTAGCTAAAGGGTCATCACAGGAAACTAGTAGGCTACTCATCTCCATGAAGAAGACGTTGCGGAGACAGGATTGGAGCTCAGGAGATAGATGTCAGATCAAATTCAGTAGTGCAAAATTATTGCATGGTCGAACTACCAGTCATCATGTCGTGCAATAGGTATGAACGTGGAGATTTTGTAGCTTTTTTTAAGAAGCGATGGGGTGTTAGGGTTGGTTGAGAAAACAATGTGGGGTTTGAGCAATTGTAGATAGTGCAAGGAGGAGTGCACATCTTCATCAATTTTTTTTTGGCAAGATTTAGACATCTAGACAGGATGGTGATCGGTTTCAGGTTTGAAGATGCTTTTTCCAACTACAACATTTGGAAGGAGAGGATTGCATTGGTGTTAGAGGAGAACGAGATATGGGAGTTTGTAGCACAAACTCATATCCCTCCTACCGATGCAACACTTATGGTTGTCGACAAGAAATAGGATGTGAAAGCCTAGATGATTATCCTAGACGGAATGAAGAACCATATTATTCCTCATATATCCGAGAAGAAAACCACCTAGAAATGTGGGAAGAATTGACCAAGTTATACCAAAGTGACAACCAAAACCAATAAATGGGGTTAAGAGAGAAACTCGACGACACCAAGATTTCCAAGAAGAAATTTTTTTCTTCTTATCTGACTAGAATATCGCAAGTACAAGTTGAGCTTGTTGCAATAGGGAAGAAAATGTCTATGTAATATTCCTAAATTAGCCATGAGCTAGTTGCAATATTAAATTTTGTTTTGTTGTCTTGTTTTATGAATAAGAGGAAAATGGAGGTCCATAAGTCTCTTTAATAATGAATAAATAAATGCCAATGTGAAAAGGATATATCTTGGCAGCTTAATTGAGCACCCTTAGGTGTGAAAAGGAGTTGGAACACCTTGACTAGGTCAACTTTGACCAAATCAACAGCATTGTCATGGAGGAGTAGCCATCAATGAAAGACAGCGCAGTTTTAGATGGAGATGCTTTGCATGGAAGTAGTGCCATTATTGGATGGGACTTAGAGTTTGGAAGCTCATATCTTATAAAAGAAGAGGATGGTAGTCATATTGATTATGTTGATGTATATGAATTTTCTGAATATATGGTATATTTAGACATATATCTTTCTCTTGTTGTTTAGCTGAGATTGAGTGTTGTTTAACACTGGGTGTTCCTAATCAGGAATCTCACCTCTTCCATTGAGAAGCTCTTGGATGAGTATTGTACTGCATTGTTCACAATCAGGCTTAAGGCCAAGCTTCATCTTTCATTTACAGTGCAGATCCTGTTGAGGGTTGAGATGTTTTGCAGGTTGCAGCAGTGGGGATCATCTTTGGGTCATTTCATTGCTCATTTTCATTGGAGAAGACTTCCTATCCATTGGGAGGATAGTAAGGAAGGCCCTTGTGCTTATTTTCAGATCTTGACATCAGGACAACTGTTTATTTATCCCTACAACCCATTTTACTTCCAAATCTACGTTATTTCTGTAGGAGGAGTTGCAGGGTGGTTTGGCACACCATTTGGAGAGAAGGTTTTCTAGTGAAATGGATTTGCCTTTCATTTAGAGGATATATTGGAGGAGGCTATTCTATTGTGCATATAATATCAGCCACACTTTCCAGATCTGTATTTTGCAATGGATCTCAGCCCTAGGGCCTAGATCCCCATCTTGTACATGGTGTTTTGCTGAAAACCCTTAAGGGGTTCTTCGAAGGAGGTTGTATAGTGCTCATATCTATAGTAGATCTATATTTTGAGGCACATATCAGCCTTAGATATTTTGTATAACCATTTTCTATAGCAGTGCCTTTAAAACAGTGATGTAACAGTCTTTCAGTCTTTATATATAGTAGAAGCACCTCTTTTTGAGGGATTTTTTCCATTGGAGGCTTGTTCTTTCTTATTGTACATCTTATGGCCCATTTCTTATGCATATTTTTCTGATGTTATAACATATTAAAGTTATCCATATTGGCCTCTTGCTTTTATATGATGATTTACACTATTGTTCCAGCATTTTGCACTATATTCCTATTTTTCCCATTTGGGAATATTACAGTGGTATCAGAGCATAATCTTGGCACAGCATGTACAGCTTGAAAAGACAATATGTCATCTAAAGAAGGAGATCGTCTCACAAATAGAGAGAAGAGGTATCTTAGAAGAAACCGGAAGTATGATTATACAGATGAAGAAGAAGACAAGGGTAAAACCCCTTTATCAGGAGGAATGAAAAGGAAGGATTTCTCAATACTTCTTTTCCAAACTATTCAGGGCATTAACAAAGACATCATAGAAATGAGGATGAAGAGATGTATAAATTCTCAAAAAGAGGTTGTGCATAGAGAAAGCTCTAGATTTTCATATTATGGGTGTGAGCATTCAGCCACACAATCAGATCTACAACGCTCTACCATGCCTATGTTCATAGCAAGAGAGATGGAGGAAGGAGATGTGCCAAAGGAGGAGACTCTTGGTGACTATCTTCAAGAATATGAATCTCAATCACATAGGTTCAAGAATCATCTAAAATTCCAAGAGTTTTGCAATATCAAGGAGAATAGAAGACCTAGCAACCATTATAGAAGCAAAAGTTGCAAGAAGCATGATTTGGGTAGATTCTCTCTATCTAATTTTGATGGGTCACCTAGATGCACAGCTAGGGCTTGGGTGAAGGAGCTAAACACCTATTTGCAGCAACACCAAGTTTCAGAAGATGAAGCCATTAGAGAAGCAACACTACATCTTGAAGGTAAGGCTTATGCCTGGTGGTTTTATGAAACTTCTTCCTTGAATCATGTAAATGTATCTACTTATGCAAATTTCACTAGGAGGTTAGTGAGAATATTTGATGCAAAACATTTTGAAACATCCTTGGTTGATCTAGCCAAGCCTAAACAAACAAAACCTTTGCATGAGTTGGAAGGATCTATAAACACAACTCCATTCCAGAATGCTATTGAGGGGGTTAAAAACTTGCAGAATACCTTGTCAGAGGCAATATCCCCACTTCAGAAAGAGCTCTCTTCTCGAAAGGAAGACATGGAGGTCTCTTTTTCGAAAGAGGAACTAAACATAGAGCCTCTTAATGATGATGAGGTAACCTCCTTTCATGATAAAGGGGAAGAGAAGGCTGGAGGTAAGAGCGTTGTCACATCAGGGGTAGATCTAGTACCTCATGGGGAGGTAGATGGAGAAATTTCTCCAATGAGAGGAGTTCTTCTATCATTGCAAGAATTTCCAAAGGATCTCATATGTGGAGATCAAGGCACAATCCATGAACAGCATGTGCCATTATTGATGGATTGTGAGGCCTTGCAGATGAAAGGAGAAGGTATGAAGGATGGCCAGCATCATATGATTAGGAGCACACATCCCTATCTATTCAAGAAGGTTGATGCACAAAAGAGGCAGACTGATTTTCGCAGTGAGAGCAAGGACAAATAAGTCCACTCATATATGCAGTCTACTCTTGATATTGATGTTTCTTTGCATTGAGGCATTCCACCTGGGAGGCCACCAGATCATGAGATCATGAGGCATGTCTCAGATCATGATGCACCATTCATAGATCCAGGAGGAATGGGAGAATTAGGAGGCCATAATATAGTGCTGAGAGTCTTGGGTAGACTCAAGGAGGAGGGAGACATTCTCCCAACATCATCATTACCCACTCTCATTTTAGATTTTGCGTTGTGGGAGGAGAAGCATGGGAAGGATAGCAACCTTCCAACATATACCATTGGCATGGGAGATCTCAAGGAGAAGGGCAGCCATATGATAGATGTTATTTGTGATAGATCATCAACTCTGTCACTATGGAAGATAGATCCATATTGGAAATCCCAACTGTTGGTGGATTATTCCAAGGATCTTTTTGCATGCATGATACTTGATGACTAGCTACATGAAGAGGGCTATTCAATCCAAGATGAAGTCATATATTATCATGGTAGTATCTTCTTATCTAGAGCCTCCAAGCTCAAGGAGAAGTTGCTACAAAGAGCACATGAAGAATTCATTTCCAGTCATACTTATTCCATGAGAGCTTACAACACCATCATGGAGAGCTACAAATGGGAAGGCTTTGAAGAGGAACTATATCAGCATTTTCAAAGATGCATGAACCATGTGGATATGGGAGAGATACATAACTCAATGAAGGAGTTATCATAGCCACCTCTTTCCTCTTTTGGAATGAGAGGGGATCTATCTATGGACCACTCCATTTGTATGAGCAGAAATGTTGGTGAGGAACATGCTTATGTACATAATGTTTTATTTGATGAATATTTTCATTCCTTTACCATGTATATGCATGCCATATCTCCAAGGAGGATCATTCTTCCATATAAACTTCATGGCCAACTTTGGGCCATAAAAATTTATGAACATGGCAACTCCCCTGGAGGACATAGGGAGATATTGTATCATTATGGGTCTCCAAAAGCACCAAACATATCTCACACTTTCAGCCATTGTGAGAAGACTTGGGAAGCAAGTAAGTGGTGGGGAAACCACTTACCATATCATTATTTGATGTAGTCAGGATATTTACTACGCTGGTTCCACATGTGGGACTATGATCCACCTCCATTTTTGCATATGGCTGTTTATATGTACTTGGTTATGATCCCGTACATTGATGATGTTCTTATTCTTTTTATGGGAATGATTGGAAGGAGGATGGAAGGATTGGATGTGCCCTTTGGGAGAGTGATTCTCCATGGTTCTTATGTTTCATATTTCTGGGAGAGCATTGGACCATCCATGATTACTACATTGGGTCTCTTGTTTCCTTATGGGATGAGCCATTTGGGTAACTTGAGCACTTGGGAGGTGCCTCTCATGAGTAGATGGGAGGAGTTTTTCTATGAATTACCACTCTGGAGGGTGATTCATTTTGTATGGGTGACAGCTTGGAGATTGGAGCTCCATATGGGGATAAAGGTTCCCCACATTTTCAGTTCTGGCCTTGCAGTTGCTTGGGAACAAGCAACACTTGGGATGGGAGGATTGTAATATTCCTAAATTAGCCATGACCTAGTTGGAATATTAAATTTTGTTTTGTTATATTGTTTTATGAATAAGAGGACAATGGAGGTCCATAAGTTTTAAAATTGGACAACTAGGTCCAAACTCCATGTTGTGATGCTCAGATGAAGATACCAATATTTGTATTGGGTTCCTCTTTTGGAGAGGTGTAAGATCGATCTAAAATTGATCTTAATCTGATGAGAAGAACATTTATATTGAATTTATATTTAATAATTTCAAATATGTGCAGGTAGGTCTTAAGGTTTTACACCCCCAGAAGATGTGTCACATGTTAGTCATCAGTATTTTTCAGCTGTTTAGATGACTATATGCTTTATCCAGGTTTTCTAGAACCAAATTCAAACAATCATTTTGTCCTCTAGAAATCCCCTCAGAGAATTTTTTTCACTTTTTCCCTTTCTTATCTGTTGTGATTAAAATGGTCATCCTCTCAAAACCCCATCCTAGACTGGTAGGCCTTACTATGTCCATGATTATTACTTCTTTCTGAAAAAATCTTACTTCTAATGCCTGAAATATTCCTATTTCACAAATTTGTCTAGCCAAGATAAGCCAATTCTTTCCTTATTTCTTTTTCCTGTTGCCCAAGTCATTATTGATGAAAAAAGTGTGTCTAGAAAACCCTTCACAGTAATGAAAAAGTTTCTAGGTTTATAGGTGATGGTGCTTAGGTAAAATATCTAAAAAAATCCCTGTGTCTGGCTAAAAAACTATGTTTTTAACCATCAGTCAAGAGCCCTTTCCTAAAAACCTGGCTAAAAAATCTATAAGTCTTCCTTAAGTCATGCACCATCATGTCTCATGCATTTTAGTTTCAATGAAGCTCAAATGGTAAAATCAGGAAAAGCAGAGCTGACATGGTCATTTTCAAAAAAGAAGGCTCTCAAACAATCTCCAAGGTGGCCCCTCCCGAACCAACAGTAAAATCTGCCAAGACTAAGTCACCCTATCAAATACATCTCTGCAGGGATGTCTTGATGGTTGGCCTAAATCTAAACAGGGCAAAAGAAAGGCACCAAAGAAAAACTTCAATCAAAGACAGTTGGCATTTGCATAGAGGTATAGTGGGCTAAATATACAGGAAAATCAAGTTTTTCACTACAAATCAAAGATACCTAGAAGACTTCAGAACATCATCCATAAGGTTTAAAAGCACAGCAAACTGGAGGCTAATGTAAAAATCTTGATGTCATTATAAGAGGTAAATTACTTCTCATTCAAGCTTCTATGCAAAATCTTAGAGAAATCAGTGATATATGAAAAGCATGCCACATTTTGGCAAAGGTGCCCTTAAGACAGATTTATGCCTCAAAACATAAATAAGATGAAAGGGACAGCTGCCCTTTTTCCATGCCCCTGCAAACAAGACAAAAATCACCAGAGGTGCCATCAAAGGAAAGGACTAAGATTACTACAGAGGGATGGTCATAGTAAAAGAGGAAAACAACAGGCATGTTGTCTACAAAAAATCTCTTTGTTGTCCTCACAGTGGGAAATTTTTTCAGGCTTTTTTCAGAAATTTGGATGAATATGCAAGTGTGCATTATGAGGTAAAAACAACACCTCCTTCATAGACAAGAAGAGGGTGTAAAAATTTTTTTGAAGTTATCTCCTAAAGATAAGTGAAAGAATAAAAACTACACTAAAATCAAATATGTGATTTTGAAATCCAAAAGGTGAGAAAGGTTGATTTTAAAGGAACTAGGTGCCATTTGCATAAAAATAGTAACAATTAGTTGTTGTTTATTAAAAGTCACACAAAAGATAGTCACAACTTTGTTTCAGGGAGTATGGAGGCACAACAGCTTTAAAATTTGCCTTGCAAAGACAAACAAATGTCATCACAAACAAATCAGTTGCTCAGAACAATAATCAGTGGTTTAGGAGCAAAAAGAGGATTGGCTCCAAAAGGCTATCACATTGAAAAAACAGTCAAAGGAAAAACTATGGAAAGGTGAAATTTAGGCTATAAAGACAAGGGGGTTTTTCATCCTTAATCATTTCAAAAGGGATATAAATAAGCCCCAACGGCCCCTTTTCTCCATTTTCCACCTTTAGCAAAGAGGAGGAGTGTTTTGATTTTTCGAAGAGCAATCTTGGGCAGAAAACCAGAGACGTTGCGCGCATGTAGACTGGCATTGCGCGCCTGTAAGAGTGCCCAGTGCACTTTTACACCAGACGTTGTGCGCCCGTACACCGGTGCTGCGCATTCTTCTAACTGCCTGATGTGCAAGAAGGTTCACCCAATAGCACCCAAGCCACCGCCCGATAGCCATGCAGGGGCCGCTCGGGCCCGATGGTGTTGCACACCCTACACTCCTCATTTTGCATACCCCGCGTGCGGAGGCCACCCGGGCCGAGGGTGCTACACGCCCACCATTACACATTTCAAACACCCCGCATGCAGAGGCCACCCAGGCTGAGGGTGATGCGCGCCCAGCACTGTGCCCATCGCACACGCCTCATGCAGAGGCCACCCGGGCAGATGCTGCGCGCCTGAAGGAAAAGCGCAGCACCACCCAGGAATTCACAGAAAAGGCCAAAAATTGCCTGTTTTCAACAGAATTGGCTTCTTATCACAGAGAAGAGTTACAAGAGGTATTTTCATCAATTTGTATCTCCTCATCGAGTTTTTGAACTATAAAGGTTCCAAGTAAGGTTAATTTTGAGTCTAGGGTAGTTTGAGGAAAAAATCCAAATGTAAGAGTAGCCTTTCCTATTTTGAATACCCAGCTTTGTTTTAAAGGTCCTAAGACTCCTGAAAGCCTCTTTCCTCTGCACTTCATCTACAAAGAGTCTTTTGTTTCAAAATTGAAAGAAAAATAGCCTAGTCATTATATCTCAAGAAGAAAGTGATGAGTCTCAAAGACCAAGAAGACAGGCCAAGAAAGGAGGCAAGCACAACAGATTTGAGCCTACAGACACCAAGGAGCTGATTGCCTCACCTTCTATTTTGTCTTATTTCCGAGAATTAGGATGTTTTGACTTTTGCAACAAGGTACAAGAAATCAAAGGCCATCCTAAATTGATCGAGTTATTTTCCTTAAGGCTTCACAAGCATCAAGTTCATCTGGCAGGGTTAAATTTTGAGTTGACCCCTAAAGTTGTCTCTAAAGCCACTAAGATCCCTTGCATAGGTGAGAAATGGTTTAAACAAACATATCTTGACGTAACCCATTATCAGCCTTTTCTAAATCCCAGTTGTCAAGCTGCATGTAAAACCATTTTTCCTTTTTCACATCTGCTGGACAGGTATGCCCTCCTCATGAATATTATCATGAAATATTTTACCTATGAGGGTAGGTTCTCCCGGATCTATTGATATCATATTTGGCTCCTTATGCACTTCACCAGGACCAAGCTGCTGAACTTGCCTTTATTTCCTATGCAAAGCATTGAAAAAATGTCTACCATCATGAAAAATAAACCTCTAGCTCAGCAAATGGCAAGCCTATTTCATCACTCTCTTGTCAAAATCATTATAACTCACCAACTGGAGCAACAAGGCATTCCTTGGGAAGCCTTCATCACCCATGATGACTTTACCTCTTCATCCTCCATCCCATTGCAAAATCTGCCATCCTCCTCTCAAAATCTTTCTCATACTCCTCCATCGCCCTCCACTGACCATGTTTCACTTTCCTCCCATGAATCACTCTCCCAAGAAAACATTGTTCAAACACCTTATCCAAACATAAGTGATCCTAAATAAAGTAGTAGTGACCTTAAAGAAAGTAATGCTAATCCTGGAGAAAGCACTGCTGAAACTGATGAAGACAACAAAGAGGAAATTGATGAAGACAGTGAAAAGGAAACTGATGAAAATAAGGGACAATCTGAAGATACGGAGGAAATTAATGAAGATGAGGCAGAAAATGAAGAAGATGAAAGTAGTCAAGAGGAGGGCAGTCAAAATAGCAGCATCTCTAAAAACATTGATCAGGAAGAAAGAAAAAATTATCAAAATGAGGAAAAGTGTGAGGAAGATGAGAGTAAGGAAGAAGACAATCAAAGTACCCATGGTGAGGAAGAAGGATAAGGTGTTGAGTCTCCTAGTGAAGAAAATAACACTAACAGCCTCATAGCAGACAGTGACAAGAAAGAGGAAAACAGTAAGGATGAAGGCAACCAAGGGGAAGATGACAAAAACAGCAGATAAAATGAAGACAGCAAAGGGCAGCACAGTAAAAACAGCAAAGACGCCGGTAGCCAAGGACAAAACAGAAAAAATAGAAACACAGAAAAAGACAAGAAGCAAGAGGAAGACAGTCACAGCAGAGAAGAAATTGATGAGGACAGTCCAGAGGCAATTTTCAGAGTATTCTTAAATACATAAGGAAATGATGGCAAAAGTCCTAATGATGAGAACAGTCAAGACATCAGAGAAAAGGGTAAAGAAATGGACAATCTTGAAGATGAAAAAATATCAGTCTTGGGCACCTCCCACCACACAGAAATAGAGCATGACCTTTCTACAGATCCTCCTGGTGGTAATATCATTACAAATTTTGAAATTGATAATCCAAAGGACTGCCCACAACAAAGTGACAAGGAGATGTCCACTGAAAACATTCTTGGGCAAGAACCCAATTCTAAGGCTGTAGGTGAGAAAATTGAACAAATCCAGTTGGTGACACCTCCTTTCAAAGATGGGAAGCATGTGTTTTTTTCCTCCCATAGGCAAGGGGCCATGCACTCCCCCCCAAAAGCAATAAAAGGGAAAATTTCCAAAATAGTGAGAGGTAAAGTCACTCAAGCAGTAAAAATAAATGTCACCAGGGCATTAAGGAGCAGAGGTAAACTGCCAAAGAAAGGCAAGTATGGATTGCCAAAGAAAGACAGGGGTAAGAAGCCCATAAAAGAAAAAGGCAAGAAGGCAATGGAAGAATAAGAAAGCAGCCATGAACAAAAGAGGGAATTTGAACTCATCCACATTGACAGTGATGAGGACGATGAAACAAGGATTCTTAATTCCCTCTTACAAGATCTAGATGCACAAGTTAGAGATTTGGTGAATGATTTGTAAAGATCAAAACATAGCATTCATTTCCTGCAAACACAAAACGCGCAAATGAGTGGCCAACTTGCCATTTATGAAGCTCGGGCACTCAAGTAAAAAACAGAGGCCCAGAAATCACAAGTGAAGCTAAAAGAGTACATGGGTGACTATGAAGAAGATGATGAAGAAGAAGTGCCAGCTAGGAAGAGGCCTAAGACTATAGGTCTTAAGAGAGCATTAGAAAAACAGAGAGAGGAAGAATCAACCCAAATGCAGCAATTCCCTCTCACTGAGCTCCTAGCCTTGGAAATTGAAAATGAAAAACAATCATGGCTAGAAAGGGAAAACCTGCATTTAGAGGCGAAATTGGAGAAAGCAAACAAGGATTTAGGCTTACAAGGAAAGATGACTCAGCATTACAAAAAGCTAAATCAGTTTGCTAGGAAAAAGCTCTAACTTGTCCAAAGGAGGCGCCTGGCGCAAAAATATGGAAAAGACCAAGCTAGGCTTAGAATTTTGGCCCAAGCTTCACTACAGGTTTCTAAATACCCTTGAGGGATCTGCTCACCAAATTTGGGAAAAATTGGACACCTTTTTGTTTTTTGTGAATTTTAAGCCTAGGAGCGCAGCTCCCCAAACGCTGCGCTTTTTCTCAGAGCATTTTCAGTAGGAAAATTTTACATTTTTGGATTCCTTGGCACTAGGGGAGTATGCTCATAAATTTTCAGCTCATTTGGAGTTGTTTTGGTCCCTCAAATGGTCCAAAAACAACCATTTTTTAACCTTTCTGCCACTGTTTTTGAGTACGTGTTGCGCCCCTGGGTTTCTGCACATTTTCCACTTTTTGGGATGTTTCTAGAGATCAGATTGAAAAAAATAAAGTATATTTGGAAAGTATACATCCATAGCTTTCCAATGGGCCATCACGGATCCTTTTTTGACATCGAGAAGGCCTCCAAAACCTCACTGCAAAAAGACTTTTTTTGGTGTTGCGCGCCTGGAAATTCTGCTAAAAAAGAGACAGTTTTCTGCATTCCTGTGTGAGGACAAGGAAAATGTGCGTTAGGCAAGTTTTATCATGTATGTCAGAGCCTAAAAGTCAATATTTTTTCTATTTTGGTCTGAAAAAAGATATTTTAGAGAGATATTTTGTGCCTTGGACCTTGTAAGGCCTCAAGGACAGTTTTAGATATTTTGCTTTGGCCAATGGCCTTCTAGTTGCTCTAGTGAGCCCTTTCTCCTCTTGGCTTATATAAACCATGAGGATTCACTGTTAAAAAGAGGGAGAACTTGACATGTTAAGAGCAATACATAGTTTTATGAGCTTGAAAAAAATATTGATTTTATGAAGTGGATGAATGTCTTGTTTGGCTTGATAGTGGATGAGCATTGTGTGCAGGATTCCATAGCTTGGTGAATGGTGATGTTTCCCTGATTTTTTTATGTCTTCTTATTTTCATTAATGTTTCATGCTTCTTATTTTATGTAGATCAGAAAATTATAGGTTGAGATATGCTCATGGAAGCACCTCAAACCTCATGTTTATTACAGCTTTGATGTTTTCTTCTTCTTGGTCATTATAAGAAATTCTTAATTTCTCCTTAGGTCTACCAAGAACTTGTTATTTGTTTCATTAATGGTCATTATGTTAGCTATCAAATCTGATTCAAGGCATGCCCTACTTATTTGAAGTTCTCAAAACTCTATTTCTGAAACCTTTTCTATGAAATATTGATTGCTTAGGTTAAGTCCAAGAGGTCTCGTTCGATCTTGCCCTTTGTCCATGCTTATCAACTTGTTTCAGAGTTCTCGATAGTTTGATATATGTTGTCTAGGAGTTCCCTCTTCATATATTAAGTTATTTTTTTATCTTATATGTTTTCCCAACAGTTGAAGGTGAATTTCTAAAGTTAGGAGTTCTTATGCTTCTATGTCTCACCTGAATGTTTATCTTTCATGTTTATCAGTTTGAGTATTGTTCACAGAGATTAATTATTTTCCCTACCTCATGATTATTTTCTTTCAAAGTATATATGTTTAATACTTTTTCATTTTTCACAAACTTAATGTTCATTTCACCTCATACCTCACCCAAATGCAGGGACCTTGCTAAATCGGCCCTGCAGTACACTTTGTCCATCATTTAGACATCTTTGACTTTAGCTGACCCCATAGCCCTGTTGATTTGATGAACTCTCTTTCCATTTGTCTTACTTGATCAGTTTTACCTCAAAACCAAAACAAACCAAAATATACTTAACAACTAGCCTAAAATCAAACATACAAAGCGAACAAGTTCACATCCTTCGCACCATAGATAGAGCCCTCTCTGAGTCCAGGAAGGCTAGGTCCTAGGACTCCAAAGATTGGTCTGATGTTGCCCTGTCATTTAGTTTACCAATCTTCCAAATTACTGGACACAAACATAATGGCGATCACGGTGGGACCAATGAGTACATAACAGCCTAGCAAACTCTTGTAGACTCATTTGTCATTTAAAAATTAAAATCAGACAAGCAGCCTATAAAGCCATTAGAGTAGACTCTCTTTGTTTCACCACCTTAGCTAAGTGATGAATCAGATATAGGACACTCTTACAAACTAGGCTACATATAAAAACTCTGTAAAAAAACATTGCAAAAACATCCCTAGATTGGTTTCTATCAGTCATTGGCGGTGTACCACAAAAAAATGTCTCTACAAGACAAAAACATTCACCTGGCGACTTGTAGAAATTTGAATAACTGATATATTATTCACCGAGATTATCCTGATCACACACTATTTTAGCTTCATGCATAATACAGAATCTCTTCTACCATTGATCATCACATGCGGAAATAAAATCAATTGCATGCACACATTAAAACCATAAACAATCACACATATGAACATAGTATTTAATGGGAAAGTTTGAAGTTGAAAACCCTAACTATCTGTATATTATATGTCATGGATATCATGTAACAATCATTGTACAAAGCTCCTCACAAGCTCTCAGCACAACCTCGAATTTCTACACACTATCAAGCTAGATCTAGAAAAACACATGCTCCAATCTTTTGCCACTTGATAGCCAGCCTCTATTGCGTAATCAATGCTATGGGATGGCTCATTAAATAACATAAACCACCTGGATTTTACTGCGCAATCCTCATGGGCTTCTCCACCTATATTTGTGTTGCAAATAGCAACTGTATAGTCACAACTGATAGTTAACCTACTCTTTCACCTATTTCTGCACTGGTCTCCACTGAAACTGTCCATGCACTGAAGTTAACTAATGCATTCTTTAGTTGATTAATGAGTTTATAATTAGTGAATTAATTAATAATTAATTCACACCACTCTCACTAGTTGTATCAATTAGTTAAATTGAATACAAATAGATCAACTATGTTTAGATTAGTTAAACTGAACACAACTCCATCAACTTCCTCAATCAACTCCACCAAACTCTGTCACATGAGTTCTAACTGAAGTATCCATGCAATAGCTCCACATAACCCTCAAGAATAGCGTAATTCCTTCTGTCAGCTCCTGTGCCACATCTGTGCACTTAACTGAAGTGCTCCAAGAGAATAAGATAATGTTTAGAGTCTAAATATTATTAAGAGCTAATAATATTTGTCATATCTATTTTTAGACTGGAAATCTAAAAATAGATTCTGCCCAGTATGTCTAAAAACAGAAGTCCATCTATTTTTTCCGACTTGACCAACCATCCACAAATAGCATCCTGCAACTCATAGAACATGATCCATATGTCTAAAAATAGACTTTGCGCCAAAAATATCCTGCGATCCCACTTAGTGAAGACGACTTCTTTCCACTAAGCTCATCATCTTGTTGCAATATCAACACTCCCTCTCAACAAGATAAGGATTATCTGCAACCCCTATCCTACCCCTGTGGTATTCAAATTTTCTCCTAGTGAGCGCCTTCGTCAAGATATCAGCATCCTGATCCTCCGTGGGAATGTATGAAAGTAACATGATCTTCCGCTGCACACAATATTTGATATGATGATACCTTATGTCAATGTGTTTAGATCTATCATGAAATACTGGATTAACCGAGAGTTTGATGCAACTATGATTATCACAATAAATCACAGTAGGATCCAAGTGTGAACCGAACAACCCGACCAGGATCTTCCTCATCCATATAGCCTCGCATGCAGCCAAACTTGCTACCATATACTCAGCCTCTGCTGAACTGAGTGCCACGGATCTCTGCTTCCTGCTGTACCAAGAAACTGCTATTGACCCAATACTCAAAATCCCTCCAAATGTGCTCTTTTTGTCCATTGGGCTCCCTGCCCAATCTACATCCGTGAAGCCACACAGCTTCACCTTATCCGACTGTCTATACCATAATCCATATCTCGATGTGCCTCTGAGATATCTCAATACATTCTTGCCTGCCTTCCAGAAGAGCTTGGTTGGCTTAACCATAGCTTGTGAAAGTTGGTTAACAGCATAGCATATGTCGGGTCGTGTATTGACCAGATACATAAGCGACCCCACCAACTATCGATAAACAATGGCTGTTGGCCGGATAAATCGTTCTTGCGGACAAGACCGATCTCCCTAGTGTCAGAAGACAATCTAGCAACAAACGAACAACTAAGTTTGTCTTTCTCTAGATATATTCGTTTTACAAATAAATGTTATGAAGGTGTCGATCCTACCTTAGATCCAAATGCTTATTTGCGGTCGCAGTGCTTCCGTTGCATCAATAATCCTTCATTGCAACAAGGGCCCTTTTGTCACAAGAAAGTATCATCTTTTGTTGATCTGCAATCACAAACAAGAAAATATCAATAGCACCTGTATAACAAATAATCATAAAACATACCTATCATAGTGATCAAGGAATCTATGAAATAAATGATCAAACGACAGTTTATTGAATTAAACAATTGAATGACAATTTATTGAGAAAAACAGAACTTGATTGTATTAATCTTAAAATATACAGAAGAACCTTACAACCTTTGCCTTGATGTTCGAAAGGCCTTCCCGGGGTCCGAAGCAGGAGTCTCCTCTACTTTGATAAGTCTTGCACTCTTCCTCCAGAAGCATAAAGAGGTATGTGATCTTTCCTCTCAAAAGCTCAGCAGAAAGAAGTCTAAATCTCAACAGCACTTCAGCTCAAAAATATTCTCCAAAAAACTTCACCTTTGAGGCTACCCAATGCCTCATTTTATAGATCAGATAAGGAGGTTAGGATTCCACCTTTAAAGGGATAGAATCCTCCTTCAAAGGGATAGGCTCCTCACATCAAGGGATTAGTTCCTTAAGGTGTGGGATACATGCACCTTACTAAAGCGTACTCATCCCCAAAAAATCGCATCCAGAACCTTCTAGAATTGACCAAAATTCAACTTTTTTGGTTTAATTTCGCGCTTTTTTGACTTTACAGGGGTCCGCACCCATTACACAAAGGACGTGCGGTATGGTTCCGCAGGCAGGCTGAGATTTAGGTGCGGGACCGCAGGGAATGCATAGAGAAAGTGCGATACCAATTCTTAGGGGATTTTAGGGATTTTTCTCTGATTTTCAAGGCATGGAATGAGGAACAAAGGTTGTAAGACTTGCAAAGGAAGCATGTATGAGTGTTACTGAGCTCATACAGTCAGCAGAATGTCAAGGTGACATTTTTCAGTGTAACAATGGCATCCACTACCTCCGCCAAAGTAGCATCCTCCTTCCTCCATCCACCAGGAAGAGGAGTGTCAACAGGCTTGCAGCCATGCATGTTGAACTTCTCCAGTATCTCCCAGGCATACTTGCCTTGAGAAACAAACAGTCCATCACTGCACTTCCAAACTTCCAATCCTAGGAAATAATGAAGGAAGCCCAAGTCCTTCATCTCAAACTCTTTTGCAAGATCATCCTTGCATGAGAGTATCAACAGCTCATCACCTGTCAAAATCAAATCATCTACATAAAGTACAATGATCAGCAACTTACCCTCCACCACAATCTGGTATAGGTTCGGATCCACCTCACTCTTGGAGAATCCAAGTCCGGTGAAATAACTGTCTATCTGTGTGTACCAAGCATGAGGTGCTTGTTTCAACCCATACAGCGCTCTCTTGAGCCTGCACACATGCAACTCGCTGCTGAAGATTTCGAAACCTTTGGGTTGCTCTATGTACACCTCCTCCTTAATGACTTCGTTGAGGAAGGCAGTCTTCACATCCATCTGATGAATGTGCCACCCCATCTGCGCTGAGAGAGCAAGAATCGTCCGTATGGAAGAATACCTTTCGACAGGTGCAAATGTCTCCTCATAATCAATCCCCTCAATCTGTGAAAAGCCTCGGGCAAAAAATCTTGCCTTATACTTCTCCACACTCCCGTCAGCTGCCTGCTTCACTTTGTAGATCCATCTCGAACCCACCGCCTTCTCCGGACAACCTTCTTGCAATTTATAATCGTTTTCACAATTGAATCATACTTTTCTCCACCATGGCATCTACCCATGTGGGCTCCTGCACGCCTTCCTCAACAGATGGCTCGCTCACGACACTTGCCTGCGTACGCGGTCCGCATATCGTCGTGGACCCGTCTCTACGACGATGTAGGTGCTCTTGCCAACCTTCTTCGCATCTTGAGCCGCCGCTCAGCCTTCTCGTAGTGCGCTTCGGTTTCGGCACGAAGCGGCGCCGCTCGAGTGGTCTTTCCACTCACAGAACCTCCTCGTGGCTGATCCACGTCCCGAGGCTCATCCTTAGAAACAATAGCTCCTCATCTGCAAGTGTGGCCCCCTCTCAAGCGAACACTTCATGGCTTTCTCCTCATGAAATTTGATATCCCGTCGCACAACAGTCTTGCGACTGTCTGGAAAATACACACGATATTTGTGGGGTGTATCAGTGTACCCCACAAATATCCCAACCTCTGTAGTCGGCTCCAGCTTCTTCCTGGCATCCTTAGTCACATGAATGTAAACAAGTGAACCAAAAATCCTCAAATGGGAAATATCAGGCCTCTCACTAGAAAACGCCTCCTCGGATGTACTCATGCCAAGTATCCTGTGAGGACAACGGTTCTGCACATATAATGCAGTATTGCATGCCTCAGCCCACAAGTGTATGGGAAGGCCTTGATCATGCAACATCGCCCGTGCAGCACCCACGATCGTTCTATTCTTCCGCTTAGCAACCCCATTCTGCTGTGGGTTATGAGGTGCTATGAGCTCTCTTTGAATTCTTTCTGTGCTGCAAAAGTCCTTGAATTCGCCAGAGATGAATTCACCACCATTGTCACTCCTAAGAGCCTTCACCGTTTTCCCCCCATTCTTTTCTTAACTAAGGCTCAACTCACGAACTTGAGTATGTCTCGCTCTTTTCTTCCAACTGGACTATCTCAAAGACTGGCGAGAAAAAATCATCAAACAAATACCGCTATTAACAATACGTGCTTTGTCGTCGGCTGTTTTACAGGCGTCCATATTAATGCCCCGTGTGAATTCTCTCACACTACCGTGGTGGCCACTATCCTTCTCACAGGCGGTGGCCACAAATTTTCCCAAGGTACATCCCTTGCACTGATCTGACTGCGCAAGAGTACCCTTAGGAAGCCCAGTAGAAATCTGCTGCAGTATCTTCAAAGCTCCATGGTGAAGGTGGGCCAATCTTCGGTGCCACAACTCGCCATCATCCCGACTCACCACTCCTTCTGCCTTGCCTGCCATTGCTGTGCAGCCATCTACCTGCAATTGATAAAGGTTTTTAACTCGAATCCCTATCCTTCGAGTCTCACCAGTTGCCTTACTACGCAGGAAAGCCTTTCCTTCGCTAAAGACAACATCATATCCCTTGTCTTCTAACATTGCCACAGAGATAAGATTCTTCTTCAATCCTGGAACATGCATCACTTCCTTCCATATGAAGGGTTTGCCAGACTCCCTCTCAAAGGAAATGGTACCGATACCGATCGCACTGTATCTACCATCATCGCCCATCTCGATGTGCACTCCAAGATCTTTCTCATCCAGATCAGTAAACAAATCTTGATCTCCTGTCATGTGAAAATGCGCACCAATGTCAAGAAACCACACTGAACCTGTCACACTTGAGACCAAGCATGCGATTAGTGAAAAATCCAGCTCAAACTGTGAGGCTAAGTCCTCTCCCAGCCTACAAGACCAGAGCCTGCCATTTTTCTTCTTCTCGTGGACAACCAGCGGCATAATGTCCGTGTTGGTGACACAGAAAGCACTTCACCCCTCGGGACATGTAGTCCCGGCTTTTGCCTCGACCCGATTGGAAGTTTTCTCGTTCTTCCCGTCTAAGCCAACCAAAGTGCAATTCTCTTCATCAGAGTTCTTTGATGAAGATCCGTCCCTGGTACTCCGCCTTATCTCCTCTTGCACAAGATCCGACCAAAGTCGCTCCCATCCTGGCAATTTCTCCCGACCATTGACAAAGTCCTGATAGGAGTGCCAACTCTTCGAAAGCCCAAGGAGAGCCAAGCTCACCAAGTCCTCATCATCAACAGTCACCCCCACACTTCCCAACTCATCCCTGCATTGGACGAACTTCGTGAGGTACTTGGGCATACTGTCGCTTTTCTCCATCTTTATGTTCCTGAGTTTATCCTTAAGCGCCAACTTCCTCTGGTCCCTCTTGCTTTGAAATAAATCTGTCAAATATTCCACATCAATAATGGAGAAGCCTTACCATGAAGGTTGGATACTATGTGATCATTCACACCTTCCAACAGAATCCTTTAACACTTTGTTGTCTTCTTTTGCCATGCGTCAAGTACGGCAGCATCACTAGAAGTAGGCTTTGGAATTTCTGCATCTATGAACTCCCTCAACCCATTGTCATCCAGAACCACCTCCATCCTATCCTTCCATGCAATATAATTTGAGCTGCCCTCAAGGGCATACTCCAATCACAATCCGTTGAAAGACATCTCAACTTCAACACCAAGAAAACACTGCTGCAAATTCGAATTCCACCAGCACAAAACTCAACCGCTTCAATGTTTTGCAATTGCTCCAATGATCAATATTGCTCTAATACCATGTAGAAATTTGAATAACTGATATATTATTCACTGAGATTATCTTGATCACACACTATTTTAGCTTCATGCATAATACAGAATCTCTTCTACCATTAATCATCACATGCGAAAATAAAATCAATTGCATGCACACATTAAAACCATAAACAATCACACATATGAACACAGTATTTAATGGGAAATCTTAAAGCTGAAAACCCCAACTATATGTATATTATATGTCATGGAGATCATGTAACAATCATTGTACAAAGCTCCTCACAAGCTCTCAGCACAACCTCGAATTGCTACACACTATCAAGCTAGATCTAGCAAAACACATGCTCCAATATTTTGCCACTTGATAGCCAGCTTCTATTGCGCAATAAATGCTATGGGATGGCTCATTAAATAGCATAAACCACCTAGCTTGTACTGTTCAATCCTCATGGGCTTCTCCACCTATCTTTGTGTTGCAAATAGCAACTGTATAGTCACAACTGATAGTTAACCTGCTCTTTCACCTATTTCTGCACTGGTCTCCACTGAAACTGTCCATGCACTGAAGTTAACTGATGCATTCTTTAGTTGATTAATGATTTTATAATTAGTGAATTAATTAATAATTAATTCACACCACTCTCACTAATTGTATCAATTAGTTAAACTGGATACAAATAGCTCAACTATGTTTAGATTAGTTAAACTGAACACAACTCCATTAACTTTCTCAATCAACTCCACCAAACTCTGTCACATGAGTTCTAACTGAAGTATCCATGCAATAGCTCCACATAACCCTCAGGAATAGCGTAATTCCTTCTGTAAGCTCCTGTGCCACATTTGTGCACTTAATTGAAGTGCTCCAAGAGAATAAGATAATGTTTAGAGTCTAAATATTATTAAGAGCTAATAATATTTGACATAACTATTTTTAGACTAGCAATCTAAAAATAGATTCTGCCCAGTATGTCTAAAAATAGAAGTCCATCTATTTTTTCCGACTTGACCAACCATCCACAAATAGCATCCTGCAACTCATAGAACATGATCCATATGTCTAAAAATAGACTTTGCGTCAAAAATAGTCTGCGGGCCCACTTAGTGACGGCGACTTCTTTCCACTAAGATCATCATCTTGTTGCAATCTCAACACGACTCCACTAGCCTCTAGTAGGCCTACTACTCCATTCAAATACCAAAAACATCCATAATTATGCTATCCTGTTGATTTACCCTTCCAATCCAAAATCATGATGCAGTCTCTAAAATCAGTGGCAAACTAAGTATTACTTAGAGCTTCAGAAAACTTCATCAGAACATAAAACTCAACTAAATATCCTAAGAACAGAACTCTAGCTTTCTCACCATCCTAGCAAAATGATGATCTAGCTTTAGAAAAATCTTACAATTTTTTGGTTTACATAAAAATTTCTGAAAAAAAATAAATAAATAAAATAAAATAAAACTCTTAAAAAATATTCCTTTGCTCATATTGGTGGTGGACCATAGACTTCAAAATTACTAAAAACATACACCTGGTGACTCCACTAGCCCTAGTAGGCTTTCTAAACTTTACTAACATCCATAGACTCCTATAGGACTGCATCACAAACAGCCTTGATAATTCTAAGAGCTTAGTCATACACTGTGCGAGTTTGATAAAACTCTTAGAGACGACATCCTTCCAAAAAACAGTCACAAACTTTAGCCTCTCTTTCTTTTGGATTTGAAATCTACCTTCATGAAGAATTAATACCAGATCTCATCCGGACCCAAATCTTCCTATCATAGTTGATAACCCAGAAAATATTTTGTGGCAAACCTCTGAAACTGGAAATTTAACTACCAATAGGAGTATCAATAAAGAAAGCTCTATACCTGAACATCTTACGTCCTTGCAAGATCCCCATTTTGACTTGCGCCATACAGAAAACCTTTTTAGAACCAAACCACAAAATATTATTGACCATACTGATCTTGAACCCATAGACTTGCAGCAAAATTCTAGCAGAGAAGCATCCCCCACTACACCACCTGATTTTCAGCTTCTCAACCACTTCGGCTCTTTCCACCCCAAGTCTTCTCAGAATCAGTTACAAGTCCAAGTACTTCCGCCACACCCATTCACACCACCACTATGCAAATCACTTCATCCCATACTGCAAATCCTCCCACTGTAAATCCACCATAAGCTCCCATCATGGTAGCATGGTATGTGCCCTTAGTGTTACCACAGCGTTTGATACCTTTGTCAAATGATTATCAATCCAGAATCCCGCACTTCACTTGGGCTGAATCCACCACTGCCCAAAAACATGTAGATAGAATGAATGATGCCTTCGATTACATGGAACTAGATGAGGAAACCATGAAGATGATGATGTTTTCCCAAAGCCTAGGAGGAGAAGCCAAAAAATGGTTTAAAAACTTGACTCCTAATAGTATACATGACCTCCTATCACTTTTATCAAACTTTCGTAAATAGATGGGAAGTCAAGAAAAATTCCCTTCAAATTATTTCTGAATATAACAATCTTAAAAGAAACATAGGCGAAAGTGTTCAAGACTATTGCACTAGGTTCAACAATGTTTATAACGCCCTCCCGCCTCAAATGAAACCTCCACTTGGCCTAACACTAGTAAAATTTCCAGACGGTTTCGATCCGGACATGACATATCAGTTAAGAGAAAGAGATCCCACAACTTTAGAAGAAATGCAAAGGGAAACTATTAGTGTTGAAGCCAACCTCACTGAAAAGAGGGCTAAGATGAGATCAAAAAAGAAATTCACTTACCGAGATGATACCATGCCTTCCGCTTCCTCCTCAGATTCCAAAATAGATAACTTGGTTAGGACCGTGGAGAGAATGATGGAAAGGATAAACTTAAATGAGAGAACACCTCCTAGGGACAACCAGCCAAACCCCCAAAACAGAAACTGGAATCAGAACTTTAGAAAGAGACTCGCCTCAAATCAAACCAAGAGAAAATGATCAACAGATCAGACCACCCTTCCAAGATAACTATGTTGATGAAGGGGAAAGAGATATTGAACAACCAGATGAAAATCATCTAAACTTGATAAGCTCTGATAACGAGGGTGAGGTTTTTCTCACAGAAGAAGAACAAGGTTTTTTCTCCTCAAACCAAGATGGAACAAATTATGAGGATCCTAGAGATCTCGGAATAGGATTACAAAACGCCATAATGGAAGTCCATAGGCAATATGATCTTAGGAGTAAGAAAAACCAAGACAACTCTAGGAAAAACAACTGAGAGACTGTTGTTAAGAAAGCTCCTGAAACCATTCTTAAAGGAACAACAGACAGTATCAATGTCGTGGCTAAGAAAACTGATCAGAACAAAGACAAAACTAGCCAAACAAACTTTAACCCAAGCTGTCCTAGTACCTCTACTAGGGCCCCTGAGAAAACTTTGTTGAAGAAAGCCCCTAACCAAAATCAGCAAATTAAGAATATAGAAAAATTTATGACTGATAAAACTAAGGAAAATGTGCCTAAAACCCAAATACCTTTCAGTTTTGAAGGAGAGATTGCTAAAATCAAGATAATCATGCCCCTCACTGAATTGGTAACTATAGAAGTGTACAGATCCCAAATTTTGAAAGTCCTAAACATAGGGAATGATACAGACACTTTAAATTTGTCATACGATAGACCCGAGCTGTTATTTGGTCCTGAAGTAGAGGGAAAATATCAAAAAGGAACTTTCTATCCTTTCTACGTCAGCTTGAACATACACGACAAAATATTACACAACGCCATGCTAGATTCCGGTGCTTCCCATAACCTCATGCCTAAAGCAGTCATGGAAAGTTTTGGCCTAGAGGTAACCAAACCCTACAAATACTTGTACTCATTTGATTCAAGTAGGGTCAAGTGTTTGGGCCTGATAAAAAACCTTTGTATCACTCTAGCACAAATACCTACTAAAAGCCTAGTCATGGATGTAGTAGTAGTTGATATTCCCCCAAAATATGGCATGTTATTATCTAGGTCATGGGCAGTCAAACTACGAGGTAGCCTCCAAATGGACATGTCATATGCCACTATCCCAATTTTTAACCAAACTATGAAGCTATACCGAGAGACTCACATGAAATATATGGTAAGTAACCTAAATAGGCCAAACAATACTCTGGTTTATTCCATCCATTCAAATTTGGATTCTTTTATTTTATACAACGAAGGTGATATTAATGAGCAGATAAAAAGAAATAAAGAAGAACTCAGTCTCTCAGAACACCCTCCCTCATCCTCAAATAAAGAAAGTGACGACCAAAACTCTAACATACCTGAAAAACAACTTAATAACAAACACGAAGTAGAAACTCTTTGGACCATAAGCTTTGATGGTTCGTGTGGCAAAACCGGTTCAGGGGCTGGTATCTGGATACAAAATACAAATGAGGGTCATTCTTACGTATTAAAATTCCAATGTACCAATAACATTGTAGAATTTGAGGCCATCCTCCTTGGTTTGCACTTACTTAAAGACTTAGGTGCTAAGAAAATATCAGCCCAAGGGGATTCAGAACTTGTGATTAAACAAATCAAAGGTGAATATTTAGCCAAGAACCCAAGATTGAGGGAATATATAAATTCATCCCTAGACATCCTCAAAACCTTCGAGAAACATGAGCTCACTTACATTCCTAGAGCCCAAAATGGCCTTGCCAATGAGTTCGCCTTTGCTGCAAGCAATTGCCAAATACCATCTGCAAAGGAAAAATATTGTATCAAATTCAAACATCGTCCTATGGTACCTAACAACATTAACCATTGGAAGATATTTGAAGGTGACGAACAAATTGATGATTTTCTGCAATCTAAAAATGCATTTGAAATGACTAAACCAAGCTTGGAACATGATGAAGACAATCATGATAAAGATAAAGATCATGAGTCCAAGTTGCCTTCTCCAGAAAATATAAATCTGATCACACATCCTTATGAAGATGAAATATATGAGGACCTGGACCAAAGAGAGCTCGAAGTCTTACACTATGAAAATGACACAATACCGAGAGGCCTTGCACCTTTAGAAGAATTGTTCGATTTTAATGACGTGGCCAAAAAACCAAAAATGGAATCCACTGAGGTTGATATAGAAGAATATAACATAGGGAGCATGGAAGAACAAAAAATAATCAAACTTCCAAAACCCTCCCTCCTCACATAAAATAGAAATACGTTGAGTTGTTTAAAGAGTTTAGGGATGTGTTCGCATGGGGATACCAAGATTTGAAATCATACGACACAAGCATTATTCAACATAATATTCCTCTCAAAGAGAACCAAAAGTCTTTCAAACAAAATTTGAGGAGGATAAATCCCGTCTTATTACCTTTAGTTGAAAAGGAAATAAAAAAATGTATGATACCGAGATAATAGTTTCCCTTAGATACTCTAAGTGGATTTCAAACCTTGTTTCAGTCAGAAAGAAGACCAGAGATATTAGACTTTGTATCGACCTTAGAAATCTGAATAGGTCCTCCTTAAAAGATAACTATCCTTTGCCCAAAATGGACCACATACTTCAAAAAGTTGTTGGCTCTAAAAGAATCTCGTTGCTAGACTGTTTTTCCGGATACAATCAGGTGCTAGTTTTCCCTAGTGATCAACACAAAAACGCTTTCACCACACCTTGGGGTACATTCATGTATGTTAAAATGTCTTTTGGGTTAATGAATGCCTGGGCAACGTTTCAAAGAGCCATGGACATAGCTTTCTCAGAAAACATAGGCTACTTTATAGTCATATACCTTGATGACATCACAGTATATTCCAAATCAGATGAGGAACATCTGATTCACCTAAGAAAGGTTTTTGAAAAATGTAGGAAATATAGCCTATCTCTAAATCCCAAGAAAACACTTTTTGGTCTCAAAGAAGGAAAGCTCCTAGGCCACATCATTTCTGAAGATGAAATAGAAATAAACCCCAAAAGGATTGAAGGCATATTGCAAATCAGCCACCCCATAAACATTAAGGAGTTACAATCTTTTATTGGAAAAATTAATTTCCTAAGGAGATTCATCCCCAATCTTGCCGAACTTTTAAGAAATATCACGAACATGATGAAAAAGGAGGTAGGAGTTAAGTGGACTTTAGAGGCCAAACAATCTTTCGAATTGGTTAAAAAGGCACTCACCCAAATGTCAGTTCTAATAAGTCTGGATTTCACCAAATACTTTTACATCTTCTCATTTGCATCCGAGCACACGGTAGCTGCAGTGTTGTTACAAAAGAACACAGCGGGACAAGAACAACCCATAGCCTTTTTTAGCAAAGCCCTAAGAGATGCTCTCTTAAAATATAATATCATCAAAAAACAGGCATTCGCATTGGTAAAAGCACTAAAAGACTTCAGAGTTTATATCTTGCATTCCCATATCATTGCTTTTGTTCCACACACCGTTGTCAAAGATATCTTAAATCAGGATCCCGATGGTAAAAGAGGAAATTGGATTGCTATCATCTTAGAATATGACTTAGAGATTAAACCCACTAAACTGGTTAAGGGACAAGGACTCACGAAAATGATGGCTGAAATAAATCTCCAAGCATTAGATATAAATTTTGTTGACACCTTAGAAGAACAGGAAGAATGCACAGCTCCTTATGTTGAAGAAGTGTTTTTGAATTCACCTTGGTATGCTGATATTCTTTACGTATTATTCTATCTTAACGCTCCTCCTACCGTATCAAAGATAAAAGCAATATTCCTCAAACAAAAATCTTTAAAGTTTTGCATCTTAGATGGAGTTCTGTATTGGAAAAATGCTACTGGTATGTTGCTTAAATGTTTGCTTGAAGATGATGCAGGAAAGATTATGCGTGAAATGCACGAAGGAGAATGTGGAGGCCATCTTGACTGGAAAACCACGGCCAACAAAATCCTTAGATCTGGTTACTATTGGCCTACTTTGTTCCCCGACACCCACAAACTAGTCATGACTTGCCATAAATGCCAAATTTTTGATGGCAAGAGAAATATTTTACCTTTGCCCTTGCATCCAATCATTGTCGAAGCTCCTTTTCAGCAATGGGGTTTAGATTTTATTGGAGAAATACACCCTTCTTCGTTAGCTCAACACAAATGGATCCTCACAGCTACTGATTACTTTACCAAATGGATAGAAGCCATCTCCTCTAGGAATGCCACTAATTCAGTCATTATCAAATTTCTGGAAACCAACATTCTATCTAGATTCGGTTGTCCTAGGAAAATTATCATTGATAACGTTGCTGCTTTTTCCTCCAAAAGAATGGTTGACTTATGTTATAAATATCATATTACATTAGGAAATTCCACAGCTTATTACCCCCGGGGTAATGGGTTAGTCGAGTCTTCTAATAAAATCCTAGTCAATATCATTAAGAAACTTCTAGAACAAAATAAAAAAGCATGGCATGGAAAACTAGTGCATGCATTATGGGCTGATAGACTAACCACCAAGAAATCAATTGGTATGTCTCCCTATCAACTAGTGTATGGCATGGATGCCATTTTCCTGACATCCTTGGGAGTTCCGGTAAT
Source organism: Pinus albicaulis (assembly GCA_034641835.2). Classification (NCBI taxonomy): domain Eukaryota; kingdom Viridiplantae; phylum Streptophyta; class Pinopsida; order Pinales; family Pinaceae; genus Pinus; species Pinus albicaulis. Next base: position 1,370,723,597 of record CM076579.1, on the reverse strand, counting down.
GAAACTATTGCAAGAAGTTCAAACAGAAGAAAATGATATGCAAAGGAGGATAAATCAGACTATCCATTTACAACAAACAAGATAAGAAGTCTACAAAAGGACACAGTTAATATAAGAAAATATGAAGAATATTTTTGACAGAAGGACCAAAGAAAATGATTTTCAGATTAGGGATAAAGTGCTGAAATGGGACTCCAGGAGAGAAGATAAAGGAAAGCATGGTAAGTTTGAAAACTTATGGAAAGGGCCATTTCTTATTAGTTCAATTAGAGGAAACAATGCCTTTTTCCTACAAGAACTTGATGGAACTGAAACATTTGGAGGTCCTGTCAATGGCAGGACACTGAAACATTACTTTTTTCAAGATTTCTAATTTTAAATTTTCACTCATTGTACATATCATTGTTTGAAGAAAAATTCAAAATTCAGAAAATACAAAAACAACAGAAAAAGTAGAAAAGAGGGCAGATTCTAAATAAATGGTACAGCCCCATACCCAAAAAATAGTCATACTGAAAGTGCACAAGTATAAGTGCCACTACTAGTGCCAAAAAGATGTCTTGTTCAGTTATCTAGCCTAATCATAGCTGAGCATGTTTTAAATTGATTGCTGATAAGTTAGTGAAAAGAATGATAGTCAAATTATGAAAGCTTGACTTGTCAAAGAAAGTTAGATTAGGAAAGAAAGATACTGGTTCCACACGCTCAAAACAGAACCAAAGAGGAAAATAGAGATGAAAAGCAAACTATGTATCCTAGCTCTGATTTTTCTAAATCTCATTTTGTACAAAAATCACATTTGTGTGTAGCTTGTTGTTATGCCACAAACACATGACAAATTGCACTGTCTAATCCTGATTTAATCATGTTTTTAATTTCGTCTTTTTAGTCTAGTAAATGAAATCCTGTCAAACAGCCTAATCTTGACAGTTGATATAGTGTAGGTAGAGAATCAAAAGGAGTTCATTAGCTTAATCTGATCTCCTGGAAGATATAAGTGTAGAAGTAGATATTTTGTTCTCTCTTTCAAAAATATGATGTTAAGGGGTTTGCCATTTCAAGTGCACCCAAGGAAGAAAAAAAGTTAGGAAAAGTAGTTTGGGTAGGTAAAGTGAAATTGAGCTAATCATGCCTTCGGTTTTTCAAAGCACCATCTTAAGAAAGCAGTAATAAAGGAGAAAATTGCGCCAATGGATGAGGCACTGGCCTTCACAAGCCAAATATCGGCAATTCTGGACACCTCCCGAAAAGGAGCTACCCTTCCCAAATGGAGCCACTATTAGTCATCAGTATTTTTCAGTTGTTTAGATGACTATATGCTTTACTTGGGTTTTCTAGAAACCAAATTCAAACAATCATTTTTTCCTCTAGAAACCCCCCTAAAATATGAAGAATGAGATTATACAGGAAAAACCCTCATAAATGAGGTGCTACAGCCATGAGAAAAGACTGCATAACCATGACAACATTATTTTTAGGGGTTGAAGCAGCATTTTATTAATCTTCAGATCTAGAGCAGATCTGTACATAAAAATTTAGATCTAATACATATCTATGTACAAGAAATGTTGATCTATACATTCCCCTTGGGGTTTTGTGCAAAACACGAAGCACAGAGAGTAGATCCGAGATCTAAGGTTGCAGATCTGTGGAATGATTCAGAAATTTCTGAATAATACAATGGTACAACAGATCGGATCTAAAAATAACATGGATTGGATGGCCAATCCATGGATCACCATAGTGAGAGGAAGAATCCCAACACTGGAGATCTCTCCTCCAAAATGTAGACAAAACCCCCTGCAACTATAGATCTGCAAATAACGTTGTCCAGGGAGAGATACAGCATTGTAGCCTCTGAGAATGATTTGGTCTAATGCCAAGATGTAGATCTAAAGCACAATCAGCTAATGAACTCTTACAGGAGGTTAAAAGACACACTCATTGAGAAGAGCCACTAGTATAAGCTAGATCTGAGCAGATCTAGTTTCTTCCACTCCTGCAACTCACAAGGACAACCCAACCCTCAACAAGATCAATGTTGTAGGTGTAATGTGAGCTTGGGCTAAAAGCCTGATGTGGAAAAGATAGCACAAGTATCCTCCAAGAGATGTGCAAGGAAGGAGGTGAGATTCCTAAACAGAAAGACCTAATAAGGGATGTCTGAGCAGACAATACCTTCATAAAATGATAATCTTCAATAATAATATCCCAAAATGGGAACAGCTACACTATTGGGAATAATTTGAGTTATTACCAATGTGGAGCTTCAGAAAATCATGAGCATGGCAAATTAGAGCATCTCATTAGATGTAAAATAACATCATATGAGCAGATGAAAGAACTCCAGCCTCAAGATGGCCTATATTCTCCTTCCCGGATGGGGAAATGCAGCAATATAGAGCATAAAACAGTTGTCTTCAGCAAATGCGAAATAACAGTGGATACGGGGACTTGGATCCCTTAGTTTAGACAATATACAACCCACTTGCAGAATTTGAGGTGAAACAAATGAAACTGGCTACATTAAACAGATCTCCCTGGCTCAATACTGCTTAAAAACACCCCGATCCCATAACTTCTCTACAACAGAATTTCTTAAGACTGTGAGAGCATAATTCCCATGAGGGTTTATACAGCAAATGATGAAATAACACTGATATGGAGCTTGTATTAATCAAATAGCAGATAAATGGAGGTTTAACCTCTTTTACACAAATAAAAAGACACCCGGCAAGGGTTTCCAACATTATGCATGTACAAAAAGAAGGACTGCAAAAAATAACGCAGTATACTACAACTCTACATTAAGCATGGCTGAATATGACATATAAAAGCTGAATAATACAGAAAATGGCCCTAGGCCCTCTTATTAGAACTCCCGGAGGGAAATAAACACCTCCTCCGCAAGTACTAGGGAAAAACAACAATGTTTCACCCAGCAACAATGCCCCTGCAGAAAAAGACGCAGTTTCTGAAGATGACTGCGCTGTAGACGTTGTTGGCTAAGTGGCCTTAAGCCAAATGATGAAATGGAAGCTCAATTCTTTCCCTTTTATCCCTTAAGCAAGCTAATCCAAAGAAATTATGGAATTCCCGCACGGGAATTCTTTGCACTAAGCAGTGCAGCAACTCCGGCTAAACAGATGAAGCATACAAGTAGTCACAAGACCAAAGATAGTTGAATACTGAATCATCTCTTTGATGCTATGATCTCCTTTTTATCTTTGGTGAACCTCCTCACCCTGGACCCCACACATTGTTGAGGTGACTTCCTAGTGAATATTTCTCCTTCAAAACTACGCTGCCCTAGTTGGCTTCCCTCCTCTTTGTAGCAGTGCTGTTGACTTAGTCAAGTAGGACTCATCCACCTGCAATGCCTCTTTTCACACTAAGGGATCTTCAATCCGGTTCTCATATGTGTGTCTAGGCTGATCCTTGTTCACATTGAGCTAGTTTACTTGAGTGATTTCTTCCTCCTCAAGAATGCATGTTGACTTAGTCAAACTTGACTATGTCCCCATCTATTTTGCCCTTGTCCACACTTGGAAGTGTAAAACCAACTCCTAAGGTGATCTCCTTACTTACTAAGGTGGAATTTATTCATATCTATATTTTTCATGGGCCTCCTTACCCATTTATTCATCTCCTAGGTGAAAGCATCAAAATCTAATATTCCAATTTGCTTGTGTGCAAATTTTGAAATATTACAATATGCTTTATCGAGGTTTTCTAGAAACCAAATTCAAACAATCATTTTGTCCTATAGAAATCCCCTCAGAAATTTTTTTTCACTTTTTCCCTTTCTTATCTGCTATGATTAAAATGGTCATCCTCTCAAAACCCCATCCTAGACTGGTAGGCCTTACTCTGTCCATGACTATTACTTATGTCTGAAAAAATCTTACTTCTGATGCCTAAGATCTTCCTATTTCCCAAAATTGTTTGGCCAAGATAAGCCAAGTCTTTCATTATTTCCTTTTCCTATTTCCCAAGTCACTATTGATGACAAAAGTGTGTCTAGAAAACCCTTCACAGTAATGACAAAGTGTTTAGGTTAATAGGTGATGGTGCTTACTAGGTAAAATATCTAAAAAAAAGCCCTATGTCTGGTTAAAAAAATATGTTTTTAACCATCAATCAAGAGCCCTTTCCTAAAAACTTGGCTAACAAATCTATTAGTCTTCCTTAAGTCATGCACCATCATGTCTCATGCATTTCCGTTTCAATAGAGCTCAAATGGTAAAATCAAGAAAAGCAGAGTTGACATCGTCATTTTCAAAAAAGAAGGCGCTCAAACAATCTCCAAGGTGGCCCCTCCTGAACCAACGGTAAAATCTGCCAAGACTAAGTCACCCTATCAAATACATCTCTGTAGGGATGTCTTGATGGTTGGCCTAAATCAAAACAGGGCAAAAGAGAGGCACCAAAGAAAATTTTCAGTCAAATACAGTTGGCATTTGCACAAAGGTACAGTGTGCTAAAAATACTGGAAAATCAAGTTTTTCACTACAAATCAGAGATACCTAGAAGACTTCAGAACATCATCCATAAGGGTTAAAAGCACAACAAACTGGAGGCTAATGTAAAAATCTTGATGTCATTATAAGAGGTAAATTACTGCTCATTCAAGCTTCTGTGCAAAATCTCAGAGAAATCAGTGATATATGAAAAGCATGCCACATTTTGGCAAAGGTGCCCTTAAGACAGTTTTATGCCTCAAAACATAAATAACATTGTTACCGATGAAATAGGTAACCTGACCTCAAAACGGGAACTCTAGCCCAAAAACTCTCAAAAAACATGAAAAAACACCCAAAAAAAAAAAATGTGTCTTCCAGAACGCACTTGTTTTTTTTCGAAGGTCAAATTTCAACATTTTCTAAAATTATGCTAAAAACAAAATTGTTTGTTGAAAAAAGGATTGAAAAAACACCCCCCAAAAAAAAAGTGTGTCTTCCAGAACGCACTTGTTTTTTTTTAAGGTCAAATTTCAACATTTTCTAAAATTATGCTAAAAACAAAATTGTTTGTTGAAAAAAGGATTGAAAAAACACCCTCAAAACAAAACCACTTGATGCTGGAATAACAAAAAAAAAAATTGTGTCATAATTTTGACACTTGTAACAATGGAATTAAAGACAACATATTAGGACATTTTTTAAAATCGTAAATTTCTAACATTTTTGATAGATGATGTTAAAGATAAACAAATACATGTTTGAAGGGCTTATAATTTTGAACAATTTTCATCCATGTTGTTAAACATAAAATATCTTGACTTTAAACAACCCCAAATTTGTAATTATTTTCAACCATAACGTTAAAGATAAAGGTAAATCTAAATTTTTTCAATCTTAAGTGTTCAACATACTTGAACAATGAAATTATGGAGAAAATATAAGACTTAACAATTTAAAAAAATGAACAAGTAAATGAAAAAATTATCATTGCACAGAAACAAGTAAGAGTAATTTTAATTTTAAAGAATAAAAACTTATCTTTTTTCAAATCTTAGCATAAGAAAAATGTAAATATAATTTCAACCAAAACCTAAAAATCAAGCATCAAAACAAAGTGTTCTGTTTCAATGACGCATATAATTATTAAAACTTTTAAAAGTATCTTATACCAAATGGTAACAATACATAATATCATGGTAATATCACTGCATAATCTAAAAATTCAACATTAGTTTCTATTTTCTATTTTACTTATAATTAAAATATCAACATTGGTACATTGAATATAACATAAATTATTTTTGTAACTCATTGTTACATTGTCGATATTCTAAAGAAATAAATTCTTCATAATTAAAACGTATAATCCAACAAACATAGAAATGTCTCAGAACTTCATGAAAAATGAGATGGAAGTCAAAAATTTTATTTCAAGTTACCATGCAAACATCAATTCCATAAAAGTGTCTTAGATAGTTATTCAAAATCAGCCATAGGTTCTGGCACACCATCATAATCTACATCTTCAGATGAATGGCTCGATGCAGATGAAGATGATCCATATTCTTCTCTTTCATCAACTAGTGCTCCATCTGATTCAACATGCATGCCCACCATTTCAGAGTTCAAAAGTCTTGTAGATCTACGTCTACATTCTGCAGAGTCCCATTTCAACAGTAATTGTTCTGGTAGCAATTTCTTCAAAATATTTATGGTCTGCAACCGAAGAGTTCTTCTCTTTGTCAAATTGAAGTCATACACAAGTATGTCAACATCCTCCAATTTTAAGACATCTGTGCGGCGACGATTTATATTTGTGCCCTTTCTTTTTCTCTTTCTACCAATTTTTTTTTCCACTACCATCTCTGGCTTGTACACACCATTGAAAGGGTGGGTACTTGTGGCATACCAATGTACATCAACAACTGTAATCTCTTCATTTTCATTAATGACCTTTATAACCTTGGCAATCCAGAATGGATAGTCAAGTGGATCTTCATCTGCTAACACTGCTATCATGCAACCCTCCTTAAGATCCTGCACAGAACCCCTGTAAAGGTCTTCCATGGCTTCACGTTGTGCACGTGATCTTCTAGAACCAATATAGATTTCTCTTTCCTCTACCTGTGGGAAATTAATAATAGCTTGAGGCTGTTGTTGTTCAACATTGTGTGTTTCCTAATGTTCATGTTCATTTGGCATATTTTGTGGCCAAAAAAAGGGAGTCTTCAAAAGCGTATCCTCATTTACTAATCTTGAAATCATATCACTTTGATTACTGAAAAAATACTCCCACCAAACTGAATCAGCAACATCGAAGTATTCATATGTATCTCTAATACATCTTTTAATTTCCTCTAGACATTCAAAATAATTTATGTCTCTCTTCTGCCTTCGTGCATTATGGAGTTCGGAAACCGACTGTAATAACAATATCTTTGATGAAAACATTGGACGCTCTGGAATGAACTTCAAAAATGCTAAACCTGATGATGGTCCCCATTCTTCAATAGTTGAATACTTCTTGCCCCATATAAGTGTTATCCCATCAATTTTTTTGATACGAAATTGATGCTGGAAGCTAATGTCGTTAAGTTTTTCACTGCATTTCTCCTCACCATGCGATCCAAAAATAAACCTTCGCATGTCAATAGTTTCTTCCAACACATGAAAAACAGGCTCTGGAATGTACGATTTCTTAACACATTCAATTAATGATGGCAGGCTCCCAACACCTTTCCTCCTCAATGTTACTGAAAAACGACTGAACATTTGATCAATATGATCATGAGTATGCCCAACAAGAAGGAAACCAAACTTTATCTTTTTAAAAATCCCCAATTCAACAAGCATGTTTAGATACCCAAAAAGAACTTGATTTTTGTTCTCACGACTTGTGTTGTCTAATTGTAAATACAAAACTTCAGGAAGAATCCCAGACCAATGAGTAACCACATCATAGATTATAGTTATGGTCAGATTTGCATCATTGTGAATATTTGGAGTTGTGAAGAAAACTCTTGGAAACATCTTCTCATTAAATACCATACAACCAACCAAGTGAAATTGAATGAAATTTTCCTCCTGTAATTTTTTTGGCGTGCGGAAAAAATGTGGAAGAAGTGTTTTCTTTTGGTCCATACCATCAATTATCAATCCCAGATATTTATTTGGATGATCATAACACTTCTTTCGATGTTTATAAAACTTTTGTCTTTCACTTGTTTGTTGATTGCGATGGTCTTGAAGTTCTTTGACAACGGAATCTGTACATAAAATAAAAGAAACATATGAATAAAGATATTTTCATAGTTGATAGGTATCAAATTTTAAAAAACAATGTTTTGAACACATACCTCTTTCTGCCCCTTGACATTTATCTCTTTTTTCTTTAAGAGAAGCACATGTGCTGCAAATCCCCATCATTGTCTTCTTAGGAATACGAACATTGTTGAATTCAATTTTCCATATCCTTGTAAAATAAGAATATGTAATAAAATTACCAATTCCTTCAACAGCTTCTGCATAATATTTGTATAACATGAATATTTCTCGTCTCGAGAAATTATCTGGAATATGTATTGTATCTTTATTTGGCATACACTCTCCATGATTTGAAAAGAATTCTTTCATCCATGTCTTAGCAATATTTGCAAACGGCCCCACCTCCCGTTTATGACGTGCTTCTGAATAATATGTGGGATCCTTTTCCAATCTATCCTGGATTCTTGACAAACGACAATTACCAATTGAATACAACATTTTGAACGCCTTTCTACAAAGAAATACATTCCCAATATGATAATCATAACCTGCTAGTGTAGATTGCATGCAACCCACTAAATATGAATTTTGCATGCTTTTATTCATTGACATATATGTTTTCCTTTTCTGCAAAGCAAAGTTGAAATCCATATTTTTCAAGCAATCCTTTCGACAACATGCACTTGAAATTAAATGAACGACAGAACTTTTTGTCGTGAGATATTTTGTCCTCGCCCTTGTATGACTGGAATGCTTTGGATTGATATGAAAAGGTCTACTCCTACTCCTAGTTGCAATATTTGCTTGCAACGGCTTCATCATTCCATCATCCTTTGTAAAATTAGTTTCATCACCATTAGAAGGAATATTATCCCCACTATCATCATCCTCAACATAGTTAAGAAATTCATCAACATCATTGCATGGAAAATTTTCTTTACCATCATCAGTTGAAGAAAAAATTTCACAAGAATCATCGACACTTTTGTAACCCCGACTCAAAAGAAATTCTTCACCATCTTGACCCATGCTTTCAAATTCTTCCCTGGGAGGATTCAATTCTTCATCACCATGAGTGTCTTTGAAATGGTCACTTGGAGAAAATGCAATATTCAGATCCGTGTCTTTAAAATTATCATTTGCAAGAAACTCTTCATCCTCCCCTTCTTTAGTGGCGCTCTCATAATCCTTGGGATTAGGCATAAGTGGAAGCTTTGAATTTGTATTCACTAGAATTTCTTCACCCTGCCCCTCCCCTTCCTCACTAAAGCTCTCATAGTCCTTAGGATTGGGAATAAGTGAATGCCTTGAATCTATATTTATTGGAAATTCTTCATCCCCCCCTTAATCAGTGGTTAAATTATAATCGTTATGATTAGGATGAAGTGAAAATTTTAGCTTTGTAAATTCATCCCCGTCTTCATCAGTGGTGCTGGCATAATCCTTAGGATTATGATGAAGTGGATATTTTGATGCTGCAAATTCTTCATTCCCCTCTTCCTCAGTGGTGCTGACATAATCCTTAGGATTAGGACGAAGTGCATATTTTGACTTTGCAAATTCTTCATTCCCCTCTTCATCTGTGGTGCTGACATAATCCTTAGGATTAAGACGAAGTGGAAATTCTGACTCTAGAATTTTTTCGTCCCCCTCTTCATCAGTGGTGCTTGCATAATCCTTAGGATTAGGACGGAGTGGAAATTTTGACGCTGTAAATTTTTCATTTCCCTCTTCATCAGTAGTGCTGGCATAATCCTTAGGATTGGGACGAAGTGGATGTTTTGACTCTGAAACATTATCAATCCCCTCTTCATCAGTGGTGCTCGCATAATCCTTACGATTAGGACGAATTTGATATTTTTGACTCTGGAAATTTTACATCCCCCTTTTCATCAGTGGTGCTGGCATACTCCTCAGGATTAGGACAGAGTGGATATTTTGACTCTACAGATTCTTCATTCCCCTCTTCATTTGTTGTTCTCATATAATCCTTAGGATTAAGCTGAAGTGGATATTCTTCATCTCCCTCTTCATCAATGGTGTCCCCATAATCCTTGGGATTAGGACGAAGTGAAACTTTTGACTCTGCAATTTCTTCATCATGCCCTTCATCACTGTTGCTTTCATAATCCTTAGGATTAAGAGTAAGTGGTATAACTGGCGCTCGATTTTTTGACTCTCTATTCATGGTGAATGAACTCTCGTTATATTCATCACTCTGAATAGAGTTGTTGCGTGACGAAGATGTTGATGTTCTAGAAAGAAAAACTTCGTTATCAGAAGAAACCATGACTTCCAACAAGAATAGGTTGAATGATACAAATTCCTCTCCCACTTACAATATATAGCTTAAAGACTGAAAATTTCCCTCCAAATTTTCCCTCCAAAAAATTCACGAAAAAAATTCCCTCCAAAAATTCCCTCCAAACAAATTCGCGAAATTTTTTAACTATTTTAACTATAATGACTACATGTAAATATTTACAAAAATAACATGATGTAAATATTAACTATTTAAACTATAATTAACTACATGTACATATTTTAGATTTTAAAATTTAATCCCATGATTTTAAACATTGATTACATATAAATATTAACTATGATAACTAAATACAAATATTAACTATTTTATCTATAATATTAAATATAATTAACTACATGTAAGTATTTCATATTTTAATTTTTAATCTGAGATTATATTTGAATTATTCAACATTCCGTACATGTAAATATTAAATAAAATATTAATTATGATAACTACATGCAAATAATAAGTATTTTAACTATAGTATGAACTATAATAAATTAAATGTAAATATTTTAAATTTGAAATTTTAATCCCACATTCATTAAACAGTAAACCAATCAGACAATATACGCTATTTAAAAGGAATAATTGTTTATATTCATCACATCACATCAAGTTTTCTGGTATTTGTTAGAGCAAATTTCCGGAGGTGTTGCGTTGGCATTGGTAACTTTGTGGAGGCATTGCATTGGCATTGGAAGCTTTGTGTCGCTATTGGTAATTTTGTGGAGGTGTTGCATTGGCATTGGTAACTTCGTGAAGGCATTGCATTGGCATTGGAGGCATTGTGTTGCTATTCGTAATTGTGTGGAGGCATTGTGTTGGCATTGGTGACAGCAGCTTCTTGCATTTCAAAGGTTAGTTTTCCTTCTATTCTGTCAATTTAGAGATGATTTTGGGAAAAATCTGTTTTTCTATAGTTTTTTTTGTGTTCAAAAACTACTTTTTTAAGGTTTTTAGGTTCAAAAACCTTGATTTTTTTATATTTTTTTAGTGAAGAAAATGCAAAAAAAACTGAATTTTTTAGGGTTTTAAGAACAAAAATTTAGATTTTTTTTCTTTTTTAAGACTTATAGGTTCATTTACACATAAAAATCCATAAAACGACCATGCACATAAAAAAAAAGTAATATTATAACATTTTTTATTTGTATTTTTTTTATCATAAATATATCAGTGATTTCGTTATTTAAATTTTTTTTTATTTGAGAATTTTTTTATTTTATATTTTATTTTATTTTTTTAATTTTAGATCTTTGTTTTATTTTTTTAATTTTAAATCTTTAATTTTTTTTTCTTTATTGTTTTGTTATATATATATATATATATATTGTATTGCGATATATATATATATATATATATATATATATATTAAAACAAATGTTTCTTTTTTATAATTTATTATATTGTTTTTTTTTTTAATTATATGTTCTTTAAAAATCAAACATTATTTTGATTTACTAAATTTTTTTTTTTTTTTTTTTTTATTAGTAATATTTTTTTTTAAATTGTAGAATTAAAAAAATAAATAAAAAAAATTTAAAAAAAAACATTAAATTTTTTATTTTTATGGTGCCGGCCGGCCGGCCGGCGCCACGGGCGCGGCCCAGTCTCCTCCCAGCCCCCGCCTTGGCCGAGGGCCGATTCCCAGAATCGGCCCTCGGCCATGGGGGGGCGCCGGGAGGCTGTCTGGGCCGCCCTCGTGGCGCCGCCCGGCCGACCCGGCAAACAATTATAATGTTTTTTATTTTTTATTTTTATTTATTTTTTTAATTCTGTAATTTTGTTTTTTTAATTGTTTTTTTTTTATTTTTTTTTAAATTTTTAAAATTTTTAATTTGTGTTAACAATTTTGTTTTTAATTTTGTTTTTTTTTTTAATAATTTTGATTTTTAATTTTTTTGTTTTTTTTAATAATTTGTTTTAAGAAAACATTTTATAATTTTGATTTTTTTTAATTTTATTTTGTTCTTAAATTTTTTTTTTTTAAATAATTTGTTTTAATAAAACAATCATAGAAACATTGTTATATATAAATATAAAAAAAAAACTGTTATATAATATAATAAAAACATTATTAAATAATAATTGTTAAAAATTTCAAAATATAACAAATATATATATATATATATCAAAAAAAAATACAATATAATAAATTAAAAAAAAAACATTTGTTTTAATATAACAATATAAATTAATTAAAAATATATATATAACAATACAATTAAAAAAATAAAAAATTATATAACATTATAATATTTGTTATAAATAGTTAATAACTTTTTTTTTTTTTTTAAATATTAAACACAAACTGAAGTTTAAAAATACTAGTTTATTTTTTAAGTTTAATTTTACTGCTTTAATTTCAAACTATTTAGTTTTAGAAATACATTTTGTTTATTAAATTTATTTTATTCGCAATATTTTTCCATTAACTAATATATATATATATATATATATATATCAGGAAAATGGCATCAAAAAATATTTCTGTGAATGTTTCTGCACCTAGGGCAGCAGCTCCCAAATCTACGGCAGCAGCTCCCAAATCTACAGCTGCAGCTCGACGCACTATGGATACAACTCCCAAATCTAAAGTTGCAACTGAACGCACTATGGACACTATTGGACGCAATAAGGATATTGTTGCACACATTAATAAAAGTCAAGCAAGTGGGGCACCAGGTTCATTAAAGGTTGTTTCTGATTGGAAGAATGCCAAGGAAATAGATAAAACCGATTTCTCATGGTATCTTGAAGACAGTGAAACGGAGGTTGATATACACATCTATCTGATTTGTGGTATGATTGACTTAAATGAGCAATATGAGGTGATGGGCAGAGTACGAGACATATGTATGGTCTCGAATACAAACACTATTTATGTTCTTGTAAGGGAGGCTCAGAAACGTGAGAAGGTTAGATTTCGTCTATCAATCGTCAAGTACGACACAGATGAAATAACTTCAAAATTTTCTGAAGAAATAGCAAACAACATTGCAAATAACATTGTAAGTATGCTTATTTTTATTTCCTCTATGCATTATTGTAAGGATGATTCAATTTTTTATAAATTATTGATCATTGACATGTTTTATTTTGTTTCACAGGATTTTGTTCCAAGTCTTTCAAACATGTTTGATGGTATTTATATGTTGGTGCCAAATGTTATGGATGTGATCAAAACTTTCCACAAAGACAAAGCAGAGGAAAGGAGATTGAAGCAAAGAGAAATAGCTCGTGACACTGCAACAGTACAAAGAGGGGATCAACCAAGTGTCACTAAGGTGGGTCAATCTAGTAAACTTAAACATATTTCTTTTGAAGGTGTCGAACATGAAACAGAAAATTATGATAGAATTAGTGAGGAGAAGATGAGAACTATTGTGCAAAAGAAGAAAACAGATCAGACACCAAAAAGAAAAATTGCCAAAGATCTCTCTCTTGTACCTCATGAAGGAGAGCTTGTTTATAAAAAAAATGATATGTTATCCAATAAGACTAGGAAATCAAATATTGGTGAGCCTGTAAAGGTCGTGAGCAGCAGTGAAGAACAAATTGAAAGCTCTTACGGAAGCAGAGAAATCATAACACCAGGTGCTGAGTTAGAGGATGGCATTATTAAAACAAAACAAAATGCTATTCGACAAGAGTTGAGGAAGAATAATTTAATTCTTGGTGGCCAAACATTTGAGCTTAATGTTAACCAATTTTATGGCCCAGATGAAGGACAATCTCAATATCAAATTAGAAAGGCCCATCACCTACATGTACATAATCTGAAAACATTGTTCAGGTTCAATCCATATGCGCATGTGGTGGATTATGTGGTTCTTGTCGATCCATGTCAGGTTCCCAACAAACAAGCATTTGACAAGGCAAATTTTTTTGATTATAAATATTATGTAATTGGAGGAAACCATTCAATAGAGGCTAAAAGACAATTGATTGCAGAATATCCCAATAACTATCTTTTTCAAACAATGAAATGCATCATTTACGCTGGCTTAATAGAAATGGAATCAAAGTTATTGGCATGGGATCATAATGCAGATAATGCGTACAGAATGAAAATGACTTTCATCCAAAGGGTCAGATTTATTCATAATGAATTCATAGAAAAATGTCGTGGAGATAAGACACAAGTTAGTGTAGCATTTCGAAAGGAATGTTTAATGGAAACAGGTTATCAAATTGATGAAAAAAAAGCAAAAGATGGAAAATTGAATACAAATCTCTTCAGAGGCACAGATAACATTTTTCAGTTGGCATTTAGAACTGGGGAGGTATGGGATTTGATTGATGAGATTTTTGATCGATGGGAGAATATTTCCATAAAAAATTAGAAAGTTAGAAAGAGTAAACCCATAATATGTACCAACAGTAAGGGGGGTCCTGAAATGAAGCAGCTTCTAGAGGATATGACTATTACACCTTGGAGAACAATGCAAGGTGTGAAGGATGATAAATTAGTCAAATCAGTATTAGCCCGTGTGAAGTCGGGTGAATTATCAATGGAAGAAATGTGTGCAGAATTTCAAAAGTAAGTTCTTGAATTATTTCTTTCATTATAATTTTATTTTAAATAAAACATAATGATGTTGGTAGAATTTGTTATACATGTCAATATATTAACATTTTTAACTTGATTTATTCAGTCAAAAAAATTATATGAAAATACAAGAACACATGGTTAAAATGTTGAATGAAAACAGTTGGGATGATGTTGTACGCAACTACCCAGAAGCAAGTTCTACATCAACACTAAAAGAGTTTTATATTGCATTCAATAAGGTATGTTGATTTATAAATTTATTTTATTCATATTTTAACTATTTTTATTTTATTACTTATACATATCTATATATATATTTATGTCATTAAAGATGTCGAAGAAGGATGGAAATGGAGTACCAGATACTTTCAAAAGCTTTATTGAAAAAATTAAGATGGAGAACATGAGAAGGAAGCGTCTTATGAATGTTGAACTAGATCCTACTCTTAATCATTACATTTGGAATGTGCTCGACAGTGTCCAATATCAAATAATACAAGGTGACTGTGAAGACATTGCATCACTAATACCTAAAAGGGAATATGGCCTAGTTATTGCAGATATTCCTCATGGTTTCAATTTCTCAGACATTGAATATGATAGAGAACCATATACTTATCAAGCTTTTAATAAAGTGGTTACGGGTTTTCAAGAAGTGACAACATCACCACTTTGGCGATTTGTGACATTTCATTCAGACACACAATTTCCAATGTTATTAACAAGCTTCAAGGGTAAAGCAAACTCAAGGATGCAACTTAAATGGTAAGATTTTGAAATTGTATGTTTGATTCCTCCTAAAAAATTTTATTCATGTAAAATTTAATTGAACTTTTACTATGTTATGTAACATGCAAAAGTCAAATATTGTTTCTTCCGAAGATCAACCTATTATAAATGATTGTGAGTTCATCCATGTTGAATGTTGGACAAAAGAGGATAGCTATAAGCATATTATTATGAATCGAGTAGATGGGAAGAGTCATAGTCAAGTATTGGTTTATGATGTAGTGGTAAGAAAACTAACATATGAGGATAAAGATTCAAAAGGAGATATAGTTAACATTTATCAAAAACCACAAGCATTGATTAACTATCTTATAGATCTATGTTCAAATGAAGGAGAATGGGTTTTGGATTTATTCTCAGGTTCAGGTAAGTTTTAATATACAAATTTAAATTTAAATATTGTCTTTTTTACTTTTCATGTCTCCATAGTAATTTTCTTACTTATTTTTTTTGTGCTTGATGATTAGGTACAACACTAGCATGTTTCCTACAAAAAGGAAGAAATTGCATTGCCATTGAGAAAGATCCAGTTCAATGCAAATTTATTCAACAAAGAATTAACGCTCTTAAATTCCTTCCAGATGCGAAACAAGAAGTTGGTTTGAGGAAAGGAGATTTTAATGAATCACGTGTGGCAAAAAAAGCAAAGGAACCTCAACCACCATTATATGGAATGATTGGAAAGGGACACTTTGGAAGATTTGCTGACATGAAAGATCCATTAGAAGACGACAATGATCAAAATGAAGAAGAAAATGTTGCGGAAGAAGCCATCAATGATGTTCTAGATGATGTTGAAGATGTATTAGTTGATATTGTTGATGATGTTTAAGTTATGCTTGCAAACAAAGCTTATTTTTTAGAACTATTAATCAATTTTACTTGTAATGTTTAGACTTTGATATTTTATGAGAACAACCCTTTTTTTTGCAAAAAACATGTGATTTCTATTATTTTTTGACATAAAATTCAATAAAAATGTTATTTTCTTAAGTTTTTTTTGTTAAGATTCTCCCAAAAAATTAGTTTATTTAACATGTTTTTTTCAACAAAAACTCTGTAAAAGTGTATTTTTTGCATTGTATTTATATTGAAAAATTGTATTTTTTGTCATATGGTTCAAAATATTGGTTTTTTAGCGATAATTTTTTTGATGTGCATTGAAAAATTATTTAACAATACATAAACATGTGGAAAATATAAACTTTAGAATATTGACCTTTTTTCCATCTTTTATGTATGTGAAAAAGTAAAGATATCATTACAAGTTTTTATTTAAAAAAAATATATTTCTTTTTAATTTTTAAAACACAAGTACATAAATGCACTTAAAAATAAACATCTCACAGAAGAAGAAGACATTAAAAAATTTATAGTGTCAAAATCAATGCTATAAAAAAAACGTTGGTGATGATACACCACCACTATTCAAAATCGACATAAAAAACACCACTTTAAAAAAAAAAAAAAAATTATTAAAAAAAAAAAAACAAAATGAAAAAAAATTAAAGTGCCAAAAACATGCTCAAATTTTTTTTTTTTATTCTGCATCACCACCTTTTCAAAATCAGGTGTTTTTCTTGATATTTCAAAAAGTAGGTAACATTGAGGTTACATATTTCATCGGTAACATTGTTAAATAAGATGAAAGGGACAGCTGCCCTTTTTCCATGCCCCTGTAAACAAGACAAAAATCATAAGAGGTGCCATCAAAGGAATGTACTAAGATTACTACAAAGGGACAGTCATACTAAAAGAGGAAAACAACAGGCATGTTGTTTACAAAAAATCTCTTTGTTGTCCTCACGGTGGGAAGGTTTTTCAAGCATTTTCATAGACAAGAAGAGGGTGTAAAAAATTTTTTGAAGTTATCTCCTAAAGATAAGTGAAAGAATAAAAACTACACTAAAATCAAATATGTGATTTTGAAATCCAAAAGGTGAGAAAGGTTGATTTTAAAGGAACTAGGTGCCATTTGCATAAAAATAGTAACAATTAGTTGTTGTTTATTAAAAGTCACACAAAAGATAGTCACAACTTTGTTTCAGGGAGTATGGAGGCACAACAACTTTAAAATTCGCCTTGCAAAGACAAACAAATGTCATCACAAACAAATCAGCTGCTTAGAACAATAATCAGTGGTTTAGGAGAAAAAAGAGTATTGGCTCTAAAAGGCTATTACATTGAAAAAACAGTCAAAGGAAAAACTATGGAAAGGTGAAATTTAGGCTACAAAGAAAAGGGGGTTTTTCATCCTTAATCATTTCAAAAGGGATATAAATAAGCCCCAACGGCCCCTTTTCTCCATTTTCCACCTTTAGCAAAGAGGAGGAGTGTTTTGATTTTTCGAAGAGCAGTCTCGGGCAGAAAACCAGAGACGATGTGCACCTGTAGACTGGCGTTGCGCGCCTGTAGGAGCGCCCAATGCACTTTTACACCAGATGTTGCGTGCCTGTACACCGGTGCTGCGCGTTCTTCTGACTCCCCGACGTGCAGGAAGGTTCACCCAACAGCGCCCAAGCCACCACCCGACAGCCATGCAGGGGCCGCCCGGGCCCGACGGTGTTGCGCAACCTACACTCCTCATTTCGCATACCCCATGTGTAGAGGCCACCCGGGCCGAGGGTGTTGCGCGCCCACCATTACACATTTCACACACCTTGTGTGCAAAGGCCACCCGGGCCGAGGGTACTGCGCGCCCAGCACTGTGCCCGTCACACACGCCATGTGCAGAGGCCGCCCGGGCAGACGCTGCGCGCTTGAAGGAAAAGCGCAACACTGCCCAGGAATTCACAAAAAAGGCCAAAAATTTCTTGTTTTCAACAGAATTGACTTCTTATCACAGAGAAGAGTTACAAGAGGTATTTTTCATCAATTTGTATTTCCTCATCGAGTTTTTGAACTATAAAGGTGCCAAGTAAGGTTAATTTTGAGTCTAGGGCAGTTTGAGGAAAAAATCCAAATGTAAGAGTAGCCTTTCCTATTTTGAATATCCAGCTTTGTTTTAAAGGTCCTAAGACTCCTGTAGAAATTTGTTGAATAATGATTAATTATCCACCGAGACTATCCTGATCACATATCAATTCGAATTCATATGCAACACATAATCTCTTCCACTCAGATCATCAAACATGCAGAAATAAAACAAGCGATAACACATCAAATCATCATACACATTAACACAGTATGTATGGGGAAAGCTTATAGCTGAAAACCCCGCAGCTATTGTGTATATAATAATGGAGAAATCATGTAACAAACTCAGTACAATACTCCTCACAAGTACTCAGTACTTTCTCATGAAGTTACACACAAACTAGCTTGGTTTTGAACAGGTTACTGGTTCAAAACTCACCACTAATTGCCTTGCCTCTATTGCGCAATCATGGCCTGTCTAAATAGAGATCCAAGGTTCGAATCTCCTTGGCTTGATAGCGCAATCATCATGGGAAATTCCTCCAAGTGTGGTGCAAATCTCATGCACAACTGATGTCGCCACTGATAGCTAACTCCACCCTTTCATCTACCTCTTTCAATGGTCTCCACTGAACTGTCCATGCACTGTAGTGAACTGATGTGTTCTTGAGTTGAATAATGAGTTACTAATTAATGAATTAAATAATATTTAATTCACTCCACTCATAATTAGTTGATTAGCTAGTTAAAATAATCTGAACCAGTTCAACTAAATTAAACCGAACACAACTCCACTAGCTGTCTCATTAACTCCACCAAACTTCTGCCACTGAAGTCCTAACTGAAGTCAACCATGCATGAGCTCACCAAACCCTTGGGAATAGCGTAATTCCTCTATCAGATGCATGAGCCACTTCCAAGGGTCGAACTGAAGTGCTCCAAGAGAGTAAACTGAAGTTTATAGTCCAAATATTATTAAGGGTAAATAATATTTGACTTCCCTATTTTTAGGATAGGCAGTCTAAAAATAGACTTCGACCTATCGACCTATAGGTCAAAAAATAGAGTCCCATCTATTTTTACCAGCATGACCAATACTCCAAGAATAACATACTGCAATCCCCGGACCATGCTCCATATGTCTAAAAATAGACATAGTCTAAAAATAGACTTTGCGCCAGAATTTGCCTGCAGGCCCACTTAGTGAAGGTGACTTCATTTCACTAAGCTCCATCATCTTGCTGCATTTTCAACAACTCCTGAAAGCCTCTTTCCTCTGCACTTCATCTACAAAGAGTCTTTTGTTTCAAAATTGAAAAGAAAATAGCCTATTCATTATGTCTCAAGAAGAAAGTGATGAGTCTCAAAGACCAAGAAGACAGGCCAAGAAAGGAGGCAATCCCAACAGATTTGAGCCTACAAACACCAAGGAGTTGATTGCCTCACCTTCTGTTTTGTCTTATTTCCAAGAATTAGGATGTTTTGACTTCTGCAACAAGGTACAAGAAATCAAAAGCCATCCTAAATTGACCAAGTTATTTTCCTTAAGGCTTCACAAGCATCAGGTTCATCTGGCAAGGTTAAATTTTGAGTTGACCCCTAAAGTTGTCTCTAAAGCCACTAGGATCCCTTGCATAAGTGAGAAATGGTTTAAGCAAACATATCTTGACTTAATCCATTATTAGCCTTTTCTAAAGCCCAGTTGTCAAGCTGCAAGTAAAACCATTTTTCCTTTTTCACATCTGCTGGACAGGTATGCCCTCCACATGAAGATTATCATGAAATATTTTACCTGTGAGGGTAGGTTCTCCTGGATCTACTCATATCATATTCGGATCCTCATGCACTTCACCAGGACCAAGTTGTTGAACTTGCTTTATTTCCTATGCAAAAGCATTGAAAAAATGTCTGCCATCATGAAAAAGAAACCTCCAGCTCAGCAGATGGCAAGCCTATTTCATCACTCTCTTGTCAAAATCATTATAACTCACCAACTGGAGCAACAAGGCATTCCTTGGGAAACCTTCATCACCCATGATGACTTTACCTCTTCATCCTCCATCCCATTGCAAAATCTGTCATCCTCCTCTCAAAATCTTCCTCATACTCCTCCATCACCCTCCACTGACCATGTTTCACTTTCCTCCCATGAACCACTCTCCTAAGAAAACATTCTTCAAACATCTTCTCCAAACAAAAGTGATCCTAAAGAAAGAAATAGTGACCTTAAAGAAAGTAATGCTAATCCTGGAGAAAGCACTGTTGAAACTGATGAAGAAAACAAAGAGGAAATTGATGAAGACAATGAAAAGGAAACTGATGAAAATAAGGGACAATCTGAAGATACAAAGGAAATTAATGAAGAAGAGGGAATTAATGAAGATGAGGCAAACAATGAAGAAGATGAAAGCAGTGAAGAGGAGGGCAGTCAAAATAGTAGCAGCTCTAAAAACACTGATCAGGAAGAAATCAGAAATGATCAAAATGAGGAAAATTGTGAGGAAGATGAGAGTAAGGAAGAAGACAATCAAAGTACCCATGGTGAGGAAGAAGGACAAGGTGTTGAGTCTCCTAGTGAAGAAAATAACACTAACATCCTCATAGTAGATAGTGACAAGCAAGAGGAAAACAGCAAGGATGAAGGCAGCCAAGGGGAAGATGACAAAAACAACAGAGAAAATGAAGACAGCAAAGGGCAGCACAGTAAAAACAGCAAAGACACTGGTAGCCAAGGACAAAACAGCAGAAACAGCGGCACAGAAAAAGACAAGAAGAAAGAGGAAGACAGTGACAGCAGAGAATAAATTGATGAGGACAGTCTAGAGGCAGTTTTCAGAGTAGTCTTAAATACAAAAGGAAATGATGGCAAAAGTCCTAATGATGAGAACAATCAAGACATCAGAGAAAAGGGTAAAGACATGGACAATCTTGAAGATGAAAAAATATCAGTCTTGGGCACCTCCCACCACACAGAAACAGAGCATGACCTTTCTACAGATCCTCCTGGTGGTAAGATCATTACAAATGTTGAAATTGATAATCCAAAGGACTGCCCACAACAAAGTGACAGGGAGATGTTCACTGAAAACATTCTTGGGGAAGAACCTAATTCTAAGGCTGTAAATGAGCAAATTGAACAAGTCCAGTTGGTGACACCTCCTTTCAAAGATGGGAAGCATGTGTTTGTTGCCTCCCATAGGCAAGGGACCATGCACTCCCCCCCAAAAGCAGTAAAAGGAAAAATCTCCAAAATAGTGAGAGGTAAAGTCACTCAAGCAGTGAAAAGCAATGTCACCAGGGAATTAAGGAGCAAAGGTAAACTGCCAAAGAAAGGCAAGTATGGATTGCCAAAGAAAGACATGGGTAATAAGCCCATGAAAGACAAAGGCAAGAAGGCAATGGAAGAACAAGAAAGCAGCCATGAAAAAGATAGGGAATTTGAACTCATCCACATTGACAATGATGAGGACGGTAAAAAAAGGATTCTTAATTCCCTCTTACAAGACCGAGATGCACAAGTTATAGATTTGGTGAATGATTTGGAAAGATCAAAACATATCATTCATTTCCTGCAAACAAAAAATGCGCAAATGAGTGGCCAACTTTCCATTTATGAAGCCTAGGCACTCAAGTACAAAAGAGAGGCTCAGAAATCACAAGTGAAGCTAGAGGAGTACATGGGTGACTATGAAGAAGATGATGAAGAAGAAGTGTCGGCAAGGAAGAGGCCTAAGACTACGGGTCTTAAGAGAGCATTAGAAAAACAAAGAGAGGAAGAATCAGCCCAAATGCAGCAATTCCCTCTCACTGAGCTCCTAGCCTTGGAAATTGAAAATGACAAAGAATCATGGCTAGAAACGGCAAACCTGCGTTTAGAGGCCAAATTGGAGAAAGCAAACAAGGATTTAGGCTTACAAAGAAAGATGACTCAACATTACAAAAAGCTAAATCAGTTTGCTAGGAAAAAGCTCAAAGCTGCCCAAAGGAGGCGCCCGGCGCGAAAATATGGAAAATACCAAGCTAGGCTTAGAATTTTGGCCCAAGCTTCACTACAGGTTTCTAAAGACCCTTGAGGGATCTGCTCACCAAATTTGGGCAAAATTGGACACCTTTTTGTTTTTTGTGAATTTTCAAGCCTAGGAGAGCAACACCCCGAATGCTGCACTTTTTATCAAAGCATTTTCAGTAGGAAAAGTTTACATTTTTGGATTCCTTGGCACTAGGGGAGTATGCTCATAAATTTTCAGCTCATTTGGAGTTGTTTTGGTCCCTCAAATGGTCTAAAAACAACCATTTTTTCACCTTTCTGCCACTGTTTTTTAGCAGGTGTTGTGCCCCTGGGTTTCTGCACTTTTCCACTTTTTGAGAAGCTTCCAAAGATCATATTGAAAACAATCAAGTATATTTCGAAAATATACATCCATAGCTTTCCAACGGGCCATCACAGAGCCTTTTTCGACATCGAGAAGGCCTCTAAAACCTCACTTCAAAAAGACCTTTTTTGGTGCTGCACGCCTAGAAATTCTGCTAAAAAAGAGACAGTTTTTTGCATTCCTGTGTGAGGACAAGGCAAATGTGCGTTAGGCAAGTTTTATCATGTATGTTAGATCCTACAAGTCAATATTTTTGCTATTTTGGTCTAAAAAAAATATTTTAGAAAGATATTTTGTGCCTTGGACCTTGTAAGGTCTCAAGGACAGTTTTAGATATTTTGCTTTGGCCAATGGCCTTCTAGTTGCTCTAGTGAGCCTTTTCTCCTCTTAGCTTATATAAACCATGAGGATTCATTGTAAAAAAGAGGGAGAACTTGACATGTTAAGAGTAATACATAGTTTTATGAGCTTGAAGAAAATATTGGTTTTATGAAGTGGATGAATGTGTTGCTTAGCTTGATGGTGGAGGCGCATTGTGTGCAGGATTCCATAGCTTGGTGAATGGTGATGTTTCCCTGATTTGTTTATGTCTTCTTATTTTCATTAATGTTTCATGCTTCTTATTTGTTGTAGATCAGAAAAGTATAGGTTGATATATGCTCATGGAAGCCCCTCAAACCTCCTATTTATTACAGCTTTGATGTTTTCTTCTTCTTGGTCATTATAAGGAATTCTTAACTGCTCCTTAGGTCTACCAAGAACTTGTTATTTGTTTCATTAATGGTCAGTATGTTAGCTATCAAATTTGATTCAAGGCATGCCCTGCTTATTTGAATTTCTCAAAACTCTATTTCTGAAACCTTTTCTATGAAACACAGATTGCTTAAGTTAAGTCAAAGAGGTCTTGTTCGATCTTGCCCTTTGTCCATGTTTATCAACTTGTTTCAGAGTTACCGATAGTTTGATATATGTTGTCTATGAGTTCCCTCTTCATATATTAAGTTATTTGTTTATCTTATATGTTTTCCCAACAGCTTAAGGTGAATTTCTAAAGTTAGGAGTTTGTATGCTTCTATGTCTCACCTGAATGTTTATCTTTCATGTTTATCAGTGTGAGTATTGTTCACAGAGATTAATGGTTTGCCCTACCTCATGAGTATTTGTTTTCAAACTATATATGTTTAAGACTTTTTCGTTTTTCACAAACTTAATGTTCATTTCACCTCATACCTCACACAAAGGATCCATTGACCTTGCTAAATCGGCCCTACAGTACACCTTTTCCATCATTTAGACATCCTTGACTTTATTTGACCCCATAGCCCTGTTGATTTGATGAACTCTCTTTCCATTTGTCTTACTTGATCAGTTTTACCTCAAAACCAAAACAAACCAAAATATATTTAACAATTAGTCTAAAATCAAACATACAAAGTGAACAAGTTCACATCCTTCGCACCATAGAGAGAGCCCTCTCTGAGTCCAGGAAGGCTAGGTCCTAGGAGTCCAAAGATTAGTCTGATGTTACCCTGTCATTTGGTTTACCAATCTGCCAAATTACGAGACACCAACATTACACACCTCAGTGATTGATATAAATAGAGTCAATGTTGGAGGACTTTTTCACTCATCTCATCCTCACACATCATCTCCTCCTCTAATTTAGTACGAGCTCCTTGGAAGCAGTTTCGGTTCACACGTGGGAAGAAGGACGAATTTACTGTAGCTAGGGTTTCCACGCAAGTTTGACCAGCGTTGACTTTGGTCAACGCATGGTCCAAATACGCTGAAAATTGGTGGAGACTTTGGTTTTGGAAGGCCGTACATATTGGCACAAGAACCGAGGTCAAAAGGTTGACAGAAGACTGAGCTGCGTTGAAATTCTTGCTGCTATCATGCATTGACTTTTCTGGACAACATTGACTTTTCTGGAGTTGACTTTGAGTTGACCGTGTGGCTGTTTTGAGGGCTGTTGTGACACATGCTGGGTTGGCTGACCAAGGAGACTTTGTTGGTTGAAGCATCTTGTTGACCGCCGTAACACACCACCACATTTGTTTTGTTTCTGGTTTGTCTTTTGTGGATCCACTGGTATGTTCTATCAGCGTTTTACTTGATTGTTTATGTGATTATTGTAGTGAAAATTAAAGTTGCATCAAGCATAGAACATCAACATAAACTTACAATAAGTCTCCTTAATAATGAATAAATAAATGCCAATGTGAAAAGGATATATCTTGGTAGCTTAATTGAGCACCCTTAGGTGTGAAAAGGGGCTGGAACACCTTGACTGGGTCAACTTTGACCAAATCAACAGCGTTGTCATAGAGGAGTGGCCATCAACGAAAGACAACGTAGTTTTAGATGGAGATGCTTTGCATGGAAGTAGTGCCATTATTGTATGGGGCTTAGGGTTTGGAAGCTCATATCTTATAAAAGGAAGAGGATGGCAGTCATATTGATTATGTTGATGTATATGAATTTTCTAAATATACGGTCTTTTTAGACATATATCTTTCTCTTGTTGTTTAGCTGAGATTGAGTGTTGTTTAGCACTGGATGTTCCTGATCGGGAATCCCACCTCTTCCATTGAGAAGCTCTTGGAGGAGTCTTGTACTACATTGTCCACTATCAGGCTTAAGGCCAAGCTTCATATTTCATTTACAACACATATCATGTTGAGGCTTGAGTTTTTTTGCAGGTTGTAGCAGTGGAAACCATCTTTGGGTCATTTCATTGCTCATTTTCAGTGGAGAAGGCTTCCTATCTGTTACACAGCAATTTGTCACCGTCCCTGCAATCCCCATCCCACACATTGGACGGCTCATTCCGTGACCTGTGAGCAGAGAAAAGACTTGAAAATACTTTCATTGGATCCCTTTGAAAATGAGCTTTAATTTCCCTGAAGACATCTCCCTGCAAAAAACCCTAAAAATAGCTCTTTTTCCATTGGCGCGGTTCCATAGTTCAGCCCTCGCGCCAAGGGGGCAAATCCTCCAAAAAGGGCGCGCCAATTGGCGCTCTGTCATAGAGCCGCACCCGCGCCAACCATATTAAGAAGTGTTTTTTAAAAATAAAAGGCGGAAGTTTCGTCCTAACAAATTCCTGGACTAATATCTATCTTGAGTTGGGAGGTTTGGCTACGGATTTCCATAGAGAGGAAGTGGTTTGCCACCTATCATGGAAGCTTCCTTGATGATAGGGCCAATCCCATAATTATAGGGATCCCAACTTCCCTTCCTCCTTCTATAAAAGCTTGCTCAGATCCATGGCAAGCTAATCTCCAAGTTCCCAAGAGCTTTCATATCCTTATGCTGCAAGAGCCTTCTTGATTCCCTAAGGCCAAATCCAAGCAAGGAGACTATTGCCGAGTATCCGGAGAGAGAGGCTTGTCCCATCCTTGACAGGCTTTATCGAGACATGTTGTGCTGACGACCTGCCAAAGGAGAATTTTGCGTCGAAGCTTTGGTTGTATTCTTCTTTTTGACTCATTAATGTTAAGCGACTATTGGTTATGGTTCCACTCTTGTTCTTGATCATGTTCATGAGTTATGTCCTCTTCGACTAACATATAGTTGTATATACTGGATTTTATGCTTGCGTTTGTGTTGTTTCTTGCATGTGCAGGTGTCCGATCACGGAGATCGTGAGGATTGTAATCTGCCAGGTCAAAGGAACGGGAGCACCACCTCTTCTACAAACGACAGCGTTGGATTCCGGGTAGCCTTCCTCGCAAGTCGGTTTGGCTGATTCGGAACACACTATAAGTGTGTTTGGTTGTTGCTAGACCCCTGCTGGGCTAGTAGGGATCGCCTCTGTCCGCAGAGGGGATTTACCTCCTCAACAAATTGGCGACTCCGCTGGGGATGTACATAGAATTGAGTCATGTATGTTGGGGGCATCCTTAACTTTTTCAGCATAGTTTATTTCTGTTTCAAGCTTGTGTAAAAATGAAACCGGTTTCAAGCATAGTTTATCTTTGTTTCAAGCTTGTGTAAAAATGAAACCAACTTCAAGCAAAGTTTCCTGATTTCAAGCTTGTGTAAAAATGAAACCATTTCCATTTTACCTCTTGTGATTGCCATTTTATCAGCCTGTTTTGCCAGATGAGCCTTGGTTTTCTCACTCCATTGTCACTATCTGCTTGGCCGATCATATGCCTTCACTTGGTTGTTTTACCCGTTCTTGAGGAACCACTGCGATGAGTGGTCTTGTTAGCCAGCCTCTCAACCTTTATTTGTTCAGAGCAGTTCCACCATTACCGGAACCAGTAGCTACCCTTTATACCACTCGTTCCTCCAGGAGGAGTCATCTTTCAGCTCTTTTCTGACTCTCTAAAAATGAAAAGATTGTCGAGGCCCTTGTCGTTTCGATCTCGTTAAAGTGGACACGAAACGACATCTACCCAGTATACGTTTACCCCTTTTTCAGGCTGGGATAGATTATTTACGAAAAAGGAATACCCTAGCCTATCGCGACTAGGAGGTTTTCTCAGGCATAGTTTTCTACCTTTTCGGGTTTGAGGAACTATTTACGAAAAGGGACCTCTAGAGTTTACTTTTCAACTGTCTTTTCAAACTCTCTAAACATGAAAAGACGCCGAGTTCTTCCTTTGTCAGACTCGTTAAACTCTGATGACATCGGATTCAGTCGAAATGACGTTATTCGAGTTTCTCCTTCCTAGGGCTCGTTAAATGTACTAGGATGGATTCGTCCGAAGGACGAATTTATATGACAAGCATATGGTATCCTCTTCAAGCTTGTGTAAAAATAAAGAGGTACTCACCGAAATGGTGGGGAAAATGGAACCAGCATCTTTGTCGTGTCGGCAGTATGTCGCTCTTGAACATGGCACTTGTTTGCATTCGTGTCGGGTTGGGGACATCTCATCTAGTTTTTCACTTGCCTCCATGGGTTTGGGTGATCCCTTTTGACCTCTCATCTTCTCTTTGCCTCCTCACTATGACCTCTGATATTTTGATGTCAAATACTGCCAAATCCATTGTCGTGCCGTCAATATGTTCAAGAGAAGTTGACCTCTGCACATATCAACCTCCCTCTGATTCTCATATGATCCTGATTCACAAAAAAAAACACCATGTTCCTCTGTCTCGTGTCGATGATGTGGGAAACATTATGGCCCACCTTCGATCAAGGTCACTTCCTGTTGACTTCAGCTCATTATCCGGGAAACTGATCTAGAGACTCCCTTATGGTACCTTGGAGCCTGCATGCCTCAATGGCAGGTTCGTCGCATTCGACGTGAGGTTTTCATTATTGGCCTCCGATCGAGTGATTCTACGGGTGTTCGACACCAGCTCATTGATTCGCATGCCGTAGATTGTACCTATAGTACCTTGAGAGCCATTGTCATTATTGGTGGTTCCTCTCGCGTCTGTTAACAGCTTTCATCATTGGCTAGTAATCAAGCGATGTTCTTGCATGTCCGACTTCAGCTCACATATTCGCATGCTTGAACTTGTACTTTGTTCGGGTCGAGATGGAGCGCAAAACCCTGGATTGTGTCTCTTGTAATCCAGGCTGCGATTTTGTGGATTATTATGATTATTTACATGACTCACTGATTGGATGGCTGCGACCATACCTGAGTCTATTTATCGATCCTCACTAGATGGCTGCGTCCATGCCTTGATTATTGCACACTCTGTTATGGATGGTTGCGCCCATACCACGCATATATATCATGTATCTGAGACATCATTTGTACTTCACTCCGCAGGTTTTCCGATGGCAGTGTTTTCAGTCGACATGTTCTCGTAAAGCATTTCACCCCTCTCTCTCTCTCTCTTTCGAGCCTCATGCTTTAGGGGGCATCTGTTACACAGCAATTTGTCACCGTCCCTGCAATCCCCATCCCGCACATTGGAGAGCTCATTCTGTGACCTGTGAGCAGAGACAAGACTTGAAAATACTTTCATTGCATCCCTTTGAAGATGAGCTTTAATTTCCCTGAAGACATCTCCCTGCAAAAAACCCTAAAAATAGCTCTTTTTCCATTGGCGCGGTTCCATAGTTCAGCCCTCGCGCCAAGGGGGAAAATCCTCCAAAGAGGGCGCGCCAATTGGCGCTCTGTCATAGAGCCGCACCCGCGCCAACCATATTAAGAGGTGTTTTTTAAAAATAAATGGCGGAAGTTTCGTCCTAACAAATTCCTGGACTGATATCTATCTTGAGTTGGGAGGTTTGGCTACGGGTTTCCATAGAGAGGAAGTGGTTTGCCACCTCTCATGGAAGCTTCCTTGATGATAGGGCCAATCCCATAATTATAGGGATCCCAACTCCCCTTCCTCCTTCTATAAAAGCTTGCTCTTCTCCATGGCAAGCTAATCTCCAAGTTCCCAAGAGCTTTCATACCCTTATGCTGCAAGAGCCTTCTTGATTCCTTAAGGCCAAATCCAAGCAAGGAGACTATTGTCGAGTACCCAGAGAGAGAGGCTTGTCCCTTATTTGACAGGCTTATCGAGACATGTTGTGCTGACGACCCATCAAAGGGGAATGCTGCGTCGAAGCTATGGTTGTATTCTTCTTTTGACTCATTAATGTTAAGCGACTATTTGTTATGGTTCCACTCTTGTTCTTGATTATGTTCATGAGTTATGTCCTCTTCGACTGACATATAGTTGTATGTATTGGATTTTATGCTTGCGTTTGTGTTGTTTCTTGCATGTGCAGGTGTCCGATCACGGAGATCGTGAGGATTGTGATCTGCCAGGGCAAAGGAACGGGAGCACCACCTCTTCTACAAATGACAGCGTTGGATTCCAGGTAAACCTTTCTCGCAAGTCGGTTTATTTACGATTAGGAACCTCCACTATAGCGTGTTTGATTGTTGCTAGACCCGATCTGGGCTAGTAGGGATCGCGTCGAAGCTTTGAGAATTTGGTGTCGAAGCTTTTATTGTCTTCCGATCATTTTGTTTGTGTAAAAAGCTCTCAACTCTTCTGTAGCTAGCTTTCATCGAACGAAATGATGTACTGTGGCATGTAGTTTTTCATTTAGGAGTTTTTGAGACAGCACATTCGTTAGGGCCTGAAAACTGAAACGTAATTGAAGATCAACTTTAAAATCTACTCAATTTACACTAAGGCAGCATTGAAATCTAATGAAACACATTTAGAGGTCTAGGCTAGAGACGTGTTCCGGCGTCTTAAAACCTAGTAGTTGTCGTTCGCCTCTTGGCTTTAGACATCACTAGTACGGACTTGTGCTCCCTGTACCGTTGCGTATATAAAAGGAGACCCCACTAGGTTTCAATCATTTATCCATAGGAAGCCGAGTCTGCCGCCCTATACCCGTGATACACTGAACATAGCATTTGGGGAGATTGCCTGCACGTACGGAAAGTCCTTGGTTGATTTTTCTTTCATTATTAAAACCAAGGTGTATATTGCAGTTCACGGTTATTTGGTACACCCTTTGCCTAGTATTCCTGAGCAGTCATTTGATCTTTTCTGACTCTTTAAACTTGAAAGGATCACCAAGCGCTTGTCCTTTCACGCTTGCTTCAAAACTGAAAGAGATAGAGTCACCTTTTATCCGTTTCTCGACTCTTGAAACATGAAACGGTGAAGTTTCCTATTTTTCAATGTGGTAAAAAATTAATCACCTGCGATCACACGCCCTGTTAGATTTTGCTTGTTGGCCGTTTGATTGTGTGCCTTGGTTCTTTTTCAGCCCGTGTGCGATTTTGAGTTGTTGATGGCAACTTTTCTGGAGTTCACCAACCAAGGAATTCCCTCCGATGGGAATCCTGGTCATTTTCCTCCTTTTGGGAATGTTGGTGCTCCTTACATGGCAACGTTGTCCCTTCCTGGGTTAACTATTGGGTTGCCTGTTTGGTTGTTTTCAACATCTGTTGTCCCGAATGTATCAGTTACTGGTCAATCAGTTCCCCCACCTGAACAACATCATGTTGATTCCAAGGTGGACCTCTCCCCTTCTTCGCCTGTTTCTACGTCCCCCTCTTCTACTTCGCTTCAGGTGAAAGTCTGGATTCGAGTAACCAGGTGGCTAAGAATAAGAAGAAGAAGACAAAGAAGAAGAAGTCAAATAAAGGAGAGGCTAGCTCTGCGACTATTACGCCTAAGAAGCCTTCCATTGATAAACCTTCCAACCCTCCACGGAAAGTCAAGTTCCCTTGCATGTTGTGCACGGGAGACCATCTTCTTCGAGACTTCCCTAGCATTCCCAAGGTACTCGAAGTATGGTCCAACGGTCGTCCACCATTGCCTTTGGCTTCCAAGAGTCAGGTTGGGGGCACGTCTTCGGCTGGTGCTGGTAATGCTCCTAAGAAACAGGGTAAGATTACCAATCCCTGTAATTTGTGTGAAGGGCACCATGCCATTCACCTTTGTCTGTATATGGATGAAGCCAAATGAGTTTTGGACAACTCATCTGTTTCTGGACCATGCCTTCTGGCTGGGTATAAACAACTTTCTTTGAGTCCTTCACCAGCTGATCCTACGATTGGTCAAGAGTCATCCTTGGTCAATCCCACTCCCCCGGAAATTCCAATTTAGGAATTCGTTCCCGATCAACCATTGGTCGTGGGATCAATTGAGCTAGCCCCGTCTATAGTGCACCAGGTCTTTTCCGTCGAGAGTGGACCTCACACCCCTCAGGTTCTTCTTGTTTCTTCAGATTCCTTGGACTTGGAGAAAGATTCTTCTATCCCTATACCTCAAGAAGCTGCTCCTCCGCTTCCCGTAATGGGGGTCTCGGAGGATTCCTCTCCCACCTTCGAGATGGAGGTCATGGAGGATGCTTCTTCTTCTTCCGTAACACCAAGGGAAGACCATCTCGATTCGATGGTAGCCTCTCCGAGTATTTTGATCGCTTCCTTTGATTGGAATCGATTTTCAGGATACCGCCTTCCATCTTATGTGCCTTTCGAGATAACAGTACAGGCCTTTGGTCTGGTTGTACCCAGCACCATTATAGACGAATGCGCCTTTGTTAGTGTTCTATCCTCAACTACCTGGCAAGCTTTCGGTTCGCCACCGCTTCGCTTGTTACGCAAAATCTGTTGGCATTTAATAGAAGAACGAGTCAACCGTTAGGGATCCTTCCAAGGTTACCTGTTATTTTGGGAGGTAAAACTGTCCATATGGACGTGATGGTTGTTCCAGGCCCCTTGGATTTCAATCTGCTCTTGGGGCGTGATTACACCTATGCCATGGGAGCGCTTGTCTCCTCCCTTTTTCGTGTGGTCTGTTTTCTGCATGAAGGACAGATCGTGACCATTGATCAGCTTTTGTTCTTTGGTCCTGATGTGGCAACTGGCCCGCCATCATCCCTTCCTAGTTTTTATCCACCCGTTGCATCTGCCCCGCCGCAGGTCAACTATGTGGCTACCTACCCCGTGCCTGTACTCAGTGATAGTGCCATCGTGCATCGTGTGTTGGGGGCATTGGGTCCTGATTTCCGAGATGTTTTCCTTCCATCGGGAGTGGAACTCTTGGAAGAGATGACCTCTTGTTCATTATGATGAGGTCAGTCGGAGCAGAGTTCCTTGTCTTGTGTCAAGCTCCTTAAAAAATGAAACAAGGTTGTCAGAGCATGGTTCTTTTCTTGTGTCAAGCTCCTTAAAAAATGAAACAAGGTTGTCGGAGCAGAGTTCCTTGTCTTGTGCCAAGCTCCTTAAACCATGAAACAAGGTGTCACGAGGATAGTTCTTTTAATGTGTCAACCTCGTTAAAATAATGAAACACGTTCCCGTTCAATTCGAGTCTTTGTTTAGATCTCGTAAAATCCCAGTCGAGTCTTTCTCTTGATCTCGTACTTTGAACCTTCACTCCATCTGCCTTTCATATGGAATGAAGCTTGGGGGGCATGTACCTCGAATTGAGTCACCATGCTGGGGGCATGCTTACTTTTTCAAGCATAGTTTGTTTCCGTTTCAAGCTTGTGTAAAAATGAAACCGATTTCAAGCATAGTTTATCTTTGTTTCAAGCTTGTGTAAAAATGAAACCAACTTCAAGCAGAGTTTTCTGATTTCAAGCTTGTGTAAAAATGAAACCATTCCCATTTTACCTCTTGTGATTGCCATTTTATCAGCCTGTTTTTTCCAGATGAGCCTTGGTTTTCTCACTCCATCGTCATTATCTGCTGGGCCAATCATATGCCTTCACTTGGTTGTTTTAGCCATTCCTGAGGAACTGCTGCGATGAGTGGTCTTGTTAGCCGGCCCTCTCAACCTTTATTTGTTCGGGAGCGGTTCCACCATTGCAAGACCGTGGCTACCCTTTATACCACTCGTTCCTCCGAGAGTCATCTTCCGGCGCTTTTCGACTCTCTAAAAATGAAAAAGATTGTCGAGACGCAATCGTTTCCGTCTCGTTAAAGTGGACACGAGAAAACGACATCTACCAGTATCGTTTACCCCTTTTGTTTGGGATAGATTATTTGAAAAGGAATACCCTAGCCTATCGCGACTAGGAGGTTTTCTTAGACATAGTTTTCTACCTTTTCGGATCTGAGGAACTATTTACGAAAAGGGACCATCGGAGTTTACTTTTCCGCTGTCTTTTCAAACTCTCTAAACATGAAAATATGCCGAGTTCTTCCTTTGTCAAACTCGTTAAACTATGATGACATCAGATTCAGTCGAAATGATGATATTCGAGTTTCTCCTTCCTAGGGCTCGTTAAATGTACTAGGATGGATTCGTTCGAAGGACAAATTTATATGACAAGCATATGGTATCCTCTTCAAGCTTGTGTAAAAATAAAGAGGTAATCGCCAGAAATGGTGGTGAAAAATGGAACCAGCATCATTGTCATGTCGGCAGTATGTCGCTCTTGAACATGGCACTTGTCTGCATTCGTGTCAGGTTGGGGACATCTCATCTCATTTTTTTTCACTTGCCTCCATGGGTTTGGGTGATCCCTTTTGACCTCTCATATGCTCTTTGCCTCGTCACTATGACCTCTGATCTTTTGATGTCAAATACTGCCAAACTCACTGTCGTGTCGTCAATATGTTCAAGAGAAGTTGACCTCTGCACATATCAAAGTTGACCTCTGCACATATCAACCTCCCTCTGATTCTCATATGATCATGATTCACAAACAAAAACACCATGTTCCTCTGTCTCGTGTCGATGATGTGGGAAACATTATGGCCCACCTTCGATCAAGGTCACTTCCTGTTGACTTCAGCTCATTATCCGGGAAGCTGATCTAGAGACTCCCTTATGGTACCTTGGAGCCTGCATGCCTCAATGGCAGTTTCGTCGCATTCGACGTGAGGTTTTCATTATTGGCCTCCAATCGAGTGATTCTACGGGTGTTTGACACCAGCTCATTGATTCGCACGCCGTAGATTGTACCTATAGTACCTTGAGAGCCATTGTCATTATTGGTGGTTCCTCTCGCGTCTGTTAACAGCTTTCATCATTGGCTGGTAATCAGGCGATGTTCTTGCATGTTCGACTTCAACTCACATATTCGCATGCTTGAACTTGTACTTTGTTCGGGTCGAGATGGAGCGCAAGACCCTGGATTGTGTCTGTTGTAATCCAGGCTGCGATATTGTGGATTATTATGATTATTTACATGACTCACTGATTGGATGGCTGCGACCATACCTAAGTCTATTTATCAATCCTCACTGGATGGCTGCGTCCATGCCTTGGATCTAGATTATTGTACACTCTGTTATGGATGGCTGCGCCCATACCACACATATATATCATGTATCTGAGACATCAGTTGTACTTCGCTTCGCAGGTTTTCCGATGGCGGTGTTTTCGGTCGGCATGTTCTCGTAAAGCATTTCACCCCTCTCTCTCTCTTTCGGGCCTCATGCTTTAGGGGGCATCTGTTACACAGCAATTTGTCACCGTCCCTACAATCCCCATCCCGCACATTGGAGGGCTCATTCCGTGACCTGTGGGCAGAGTTAAGGCTTGAAAATACTTTCATTGCATCCCTCTGAAGATGAGCTTTAATTGCCCTGAAGACATCTCCTTGCAAAAAACCCTAAAAATAGCTCTTTTTCCATTGGCGCGGTTCCATAGTTCAGCCCTCGCGCCAAGAGGGAAAATCCTCCAAAGAGGGCGCGCCAATTGGCGCTCTGTCATAGAGCCGCACCCGCACCAACCATATTAAGAGGTGTTTTTAAAAAATAAGAGGCGGAAGTTTCATCCTAACAAATTCCTGGACTGATATCTATCTTGAGTTGGGTGGTTTGGCTACGGATTTCCATAGAGAAGAAGTGGTTTGCCACCTCTCATGGAAGCTTCCTTGATGATAGGGCCAATCCCATAATTATAGGGATCCCAACTTCCCTTCCTCCTTCTATAAAAGCTTGCTCATCTCCATGGCAAGCTAATCTCCAAGTTCCCAAGAGCTTTCACATCCTTATGCTGCAAGAGCCTTCTTGATTCCCTAAGGCCAAATCCAAGCAAGGAGACTATTGCCAAGTATCCAGAGAGAGAGGCTTGTCCCATCCTTGACAGGCTTTATCGAGACATGTTCTGCTGACGACCCGCCAAAGGAGAATTCGGCGTCGAAGCTTTGGTTGTATTCTTCTTTTTGACTCATTAATATTAAGCGACTATTGGTTATGGTTCCACTCTTGTTCTTGATCATGTTCATGAGTTATGTCCTCTTCGACTACATATAGTTGTATATACTGGATTTTATGCTTGCGTTTG
The DNA here is from genome assembly GCA_034641835.2 of Pinus albicaulis. Classification (NCBI taxonomy): domain Eukaryota; kingdom Viridiplantae; phylum Streptophyta; class Pinopsida; order Pinales; family Pinaceae; genus Pinus; species Pinus albicaulis. The sequence continues at coordinate 1,370,688,245 of CM076579.1, read as the reverse complement.
TGTTGTTTCTTGCATGTGCAGGTGTCCGATCACGGAGATCGTGAGGATTGTGATCTGCCAGGGCAAAGGAACGGGAGCACCACCTCTTCTACAAACGACAGCGTTGGATTCCAGGTAAACCTTCCTCGCAAGTCGGTTTATTTACGATTAGGAACCTGCACTATAGTGTGTTTGATTGTTGCTAGACCCGATCTGGGCTAGTAGGGATCGCCTCTGTCCGCAGAGGGGATTTACCTCCTCAACACTATCCATTGGGAGGACAGTAAGGAAGGCCCTTGTGCTTATTTTCAGATCTTGGCATCAGGGCAACTGTTTATTTATCCCTATAGCGCAGTTTACTTCCATATCTGCGTTATTTATGTAGGAGGAATTGCAGGGTGGTTTGGCACACCATTTGGAGATAAGGTTTTCTAGTGAAAGGGATCTACCTTTCATTTAGAGGATCTATTGGAGGAGTGCATATCAGATCAGCCACACTTTCCATATCTGTATTTTGCAGTGGATCTTCAGCCCTAGGGCCTAGATCCCCATCTTGTACATGGTGTTTTGTTGAAAACCCTTAGGGGGTTCTTCAAAAGAGGTTGGATAGTGCTCAGATCTGTAGTAGATATATCTTTTGAGGTACATATCAGCCTTAGATATGCTGTATAACCATTTTCTATAACAGTGCCTTTAAAAAAGCGTTGTAACAGTCTTCCAGTCTTTATATATAGTAGCAGCACCTCTTTTTGAGGAATTTTGTCCATTTGAGGCTTGTTCTTTCTTATTGTACATCTTATGGCCCATTTCTTATGCATATTTTGCTATTATTATAACATATGAAAGGTCTCCATATTGGCCTCTTGCTTTTATATGATGATTTATACTATTTTTCCAGCATTTTGCACTATAATCTTGCTTTTCCCATTTGGGAATATTACAGTCTGACTCAAAACTAGTAAGGACAACTCTGAACAGGTTCGCAGAGTAGTGGGGTACCTTCGTTAAAGGAGTCATGGCACGAGAGAAACTCCCAACATGGGATAGGTTGTGGGATGACTTCACCCACAAGGAGACTTGTGAGGAGGCTCATCGTGGCAACTAAGTAAAAGGTGAAAGAGATGAGGAGAATGTTGCTCTTTCAGGTCATGCAAGAAAGGGCAAGGGGGTTGCCAAATTAAACAAAGGAGAGGGAGGATCCTCTCAGGATGGGAAGAAGGACATGAAAAAAGTCAAGGGATTTGCATGTCACAAGCTAGGAAATTATGCAAGCCAATGTCAAAATAGTAAGAGAGATAAAGGGAAAGAAAAAGTTGCAGTGTTAGCCGACATTGAAGATTTTGCAGCAAATTTTGAGAAGTTATGACTAGTGGTTGCATGTCTTTCTGGCACTAGTATTAGAACTGTGCAATTTGTGGACAGTGATGCATGGTCCATGGATAATGGAGCATCTCACCATATGACGGGAATGATGGAAGTGTTCCTTAGTGTTTTAGAGATGGATTCAAACATGCATGTGAAAATTGATATGAGGACCATGCATGCAGTGAAAGGTGTTGGAACGATGGTATTCCAGCTAGAATTAGGAGGATCTCTGGAAGAGGTAGAGGTGTTATATGTTTTCTCTCAATTTCAACTCTGGAGGATGCAAGGTATGATGTTGAGTTATAGAAATGACAAGTATTAATACATTCAGAGGTAACTACCCAAGACACAACAATCAAGCTTGGTCTCAGGAAGGGTAAGTTGTACAACTTGCAGGACTAGCCTGTAAGCAAATCCAAGGGAACCTTGGATCAAGGATCGATGTTGGTGATAGAGATTGAGTAGGAGGCTCAAAATATTGAGTTGATATTGGGGGCTTAACTTTCTAATTTGGAAGATGGGAAGGAGTCATCTTCCAAATCTGTCAGAACCAGTTGGTATGAGCTAAGATTGATGGATGCTTAGGAGAAGCCTCATAGGAGCATGGTTGGAAAAAACATGTCTTTAGATCAGATTCCAAAGCAGGTAATAGGGAAGTCTTCCAACTTAGGAGGAGCAGCGACAACAGTGGATGATGTAGTGGGATTGGAGACATATCCAGGAGGAGGAGGTTCTTCCAAAATTACCTCTCTCGCTAAGAGGGACTGTGGATTTTGTAGCTCGAGTAGGTATTGCATAGATATTGTGTCTACACATGCAAAAGTCACCCACATCTCCTTAGAACACTTGCTTTAGGTTGAGCAAGTTACTGATGTAACTTAGCTTAAGTTTAACTTAACAAAAATCACATATTAATATGTTGGCTTATTGAGCAAAGAAACCTAGGAAAAGTAAAGTAACTTACTTTAATAAGTTTTAATCTTAGCCATTGATATCAAGTGAGGAAATATCTAATCTCAATCGTGTTAATTTCCCACTAAACTATACTATTACAATCACTTTAGCCCAATTATTTTCTTCAATTAGCAATCAATTTACAAAAACAAATAGCAATTATAGATAGAACAATAAATCCAATGTACAACATAATGCAATCAAGAGCAATAGGAGACACAAGATTTGGTCAAAGACTATGGGAAAACTCCACAAGGGAGAAAACCCTTTCAAATTCTTCTTTTTATTAGATTGTCATAAAATGTTTTGTAGAAAGTTTACAATGATCCAATTCACCATCCAAGAGTCAAAGGTCAACAACTTTGACTTTCCAACAAATTGATATTCAAAATCCAAGAGATGAGCCCAAAAGTCAAATGTGGTCAAACTATCAAATCTAGTCAAAGTCAACAACAATCAACAATAGTCAAATATGCCCTAACTAGTCATAAGTAAATGGTCAAAGAACCTCCAAAAGAGCTCCAGCAAAGGTCAAAATATTAGACCTTCCAAGTAGGTCAAACATTAGTTAAAACAACCCCAAACAACTCGGTCAAACTTGGTCAATGGAGAGAGAAATTTTGTGGTCAAAGTATGCAGTCAGCGATAGTCAAAGTGCCTAGAAATCCTCAATCTTTGTGCCAAACAATGCGGCCACCAAAAGCAATCCAAAATGCTAAGTCAAACCAAGCCAAACTATGCCCAATCTAAAAGTCAAGAATGGTCAAAGGTTGATCCAAGGTAGATTTCGACCCTCCTAAAATTCTCTCAGCTCCTACTCACACGTGTGAAAAGAAGAACTGCAATTTCATATTGTATGAACCTCCAAGAAGAAGAGAAAGAAGTGTGATGATGTCTCCAAATGATGTGACATTAGGTATATTTATAGGTGTTGGAGGAGACCCAAGGAAGATCTTTTGGATCAAATCCATAATATTGTGATATATTTTTTATCAATTGGGACATTATCCCAAGACATGAGCCCAATTAGGTTTTGAGTTTTTTTACTAATGATGAACTAATTTGTTGGGTCAAAATATGTGTTTATTCATGTGATTCAAATCATTATTTGCTTCCACTGAGTAATTTTTGTTAGGAACCTAGTTATGTGTTTATTCAATAATTTTTGTTTGGAATTAAATGTTGAAGCTTGCAACAAGAAACAATGAAATTGGCATCTAAAAACAACATCATTGATCCTAGTGAAAATTAAGCACCTACACTAGGTGGGGCTCACACATGCTATTTTTAGGTGGATGTCTATTTATAGATGCATGAGCAAGTTCTATTTATAGATAAGGTCTATTTATAGATGTATGTGCAAGTTCTTTTTATAGATGCATGTCGACTATTATTATCCCTTAATATTAGTTGGACAATAAACAATAATCTATTCTCAATGAGCACTTGGAATAGTTAACTGGAGTGGAAAATCAGTTGGCTATAGGAATTTTGAGTTAAGTAGTTGGTTGGTGGGACATGCAGGTTGACTTGAGTTGTAACAGAGTGATTCTAGTCATAACAGAGTTGAAAGTGTAGTTATGAGAGCTGTAAAGTAGTTTAACTCAGTTAAGTGAGTTAAACTCAGTTGTGCTAGTTGTAACTAAAGATACACTAGTGAGAGATCAAGTGAATTAATTATTAATTAATTCACAATCAGTGGTCTCACATGCAACTAAATATTTACTACTATTAACTACATGCATGTCAGATCCATTGGAGACCCGGTTGAGATGTAGGTGAAAGGGACAGATTGACAATCAGTTGTGACATTATCGGTTGCACACATGCAACCACACACACATTGGATGTGCCTATGAGGATTGCGCAGTCAAGGAAGGAAAGAATCATTCATTCAGAGGTTCTTTACCATCAAGGATTACGCAGTGGAGGCAGGTTGTCTAGAGCTAGTAAATTGGCTAAGGAACTTGCCAATTTATGTATGACAGTCTGAGACAGTTAGCTATTGTACTGAGAGCTCTTGGAGTATAGCTTTGTATGTAATTGTTTCATGATCCATGATACAATAAATAATAGAAGATAGTGGGGTTTTTAACTATATTGTTTCCCCGAAGTAAATTACTTGTGTTATGTGTGATTGATCTTTCTTCATGATATTGTAATTGGCAATTGTGTTTTAAATTCCGAAAAGATTTGTAGAAGCGATTATGTATTCAACTGTAGCATGTTGTTAGATCAGGAGAATCCAGACAATACATATTTTGTATTAAATTTCTATATGGTATCAGAGCACAGGAGATTGCAATTGTGAAGAAAAAGTTGAGTTTGTTGGTGGAAAGAATTCAAAGTTGCAGAAAGACTTTCTTGGTGCTACAGCTGAGTTAACATCGAAATGGCTTTCAATGGCTTGAGGTTAGAGTATGTACTCGAGGGCAGATCAAACTACATTGCTTGGAAGGACAAGATGGAGGTGGTACTCAAAGATAATGGCTTGAAGGAATTCATTGACAATGATGTTCCTAAGCCTACTTCGACAGATGTTGCATTACTTGATGCATGGCAAAAGAAAGTGGCAAAGGCGAGGAGGATTCTGTTATAAGGAGTACGAGACCACATTGTCTCAAGCCTCCATGGGAAAGCCACACCATATGCTATGTAGAAGGCTTTGACAAATCTATTCCAAAGCAGCAGCGACCATAGGAAATTGGCGCTCAAAGATAAACTCAGGAAGATCAAGATGGAAAAGAACGACACTATTCTGGTATACTTAAAAAAGTTTGTCCAATGTCGGGATGAGCTTAGGAGTGTAGAAATAAGTGTTGTTGATGATGATTTGGTGAGCTTGGCTCTCTTTCGACTTCCTAAGAGCTGGCACAGTTATGAAAACTCTGTCAACGGATGGGAAAAAATTCCGGATTGGGAACAACTGTGGTCGGATCTGGTGCAGGAGGAGTTCAGGCAGAACACCAAAGATGGCTCTTCATCAAAGCATGATGATGAAGAGGATTATGCTTTGGCTGCCAAGGCGAAGAAGGGGAAGGGGGAGAAATTCCATTCTAAATTTGAGGTCGGTGAAGATGGCAAGGAGCACAACATGTCCGAAGTGAAGTGTTTTCACTGTCACGAGCATGGACATATTGCCACAAATTGTCTACAAAAGAAGAAGAACAAGATGGTTGCTAGAGTTGCAGCTGGCGAGGCTCTTGCCTCGCAATTTGAGCTTGACTTCTCATTGATCGCATGCATGGTGTCAAGTGCATTGGGATCAGGGTGGTACTTGGATAGTGGTGCTTCATTTCACATGACGGGAGATAAGAAACTTTTCAGTAACTTGGAGGAGAAAGATCTCCAGATGCATATTGAGTTGGGCGATGATGGACGATACAGTGCAACTGGCATTGATACCATTACCTTTCAAAGGGCGTCAGGCAAACTCTTTTATTTAAAATATGTAATGCATGTACCAGGTTTGAAGAAAAAATTTAATCTCAGTCGCAATGTTAGAGGATAGAGGCTATGATGTTGTCTTTAGTGAAGGAAAAGTTTTCCTGCAACATAAAGCAACAGGGCAAGCCAAGAAGTTGGGATTCGAGTTAAGAATCTCTATAGAATTGATGTAGATGGGATTTCTACAGAGCTTCCTACTGTTGGAAAGTGTGAGAAAGCCATGCAATTAACCCTTGAGAGGGAATTGGATTTGCATGCAGGTAAGAGTGAACCTCGAGATGTGGAGCAGCCATAAGAAGAGGATCATGGAGTGGGAGCAACCACTCATGCAGAGAAATTTCGTGCCAGATAGGCAGAGGGAGTGCATGCAGCTATACCACCAGGTGAGAGGTGGGACAACAAGCATGGATAATCCCAAAAAGAAATTTATGGGCAGGATTCACTGAGATGGTGTGGATCTCATGAATCGAACCTGGTTATGAGGAGTCCACAGAGCAGCAGTAGTAGGATCAATTGGATTGATTCAGTCAGATGTCGTGAGGACATGAAATCAAAGTGATAGTGTCGGATACTAGAGCACAGATCAGAGTTGACAGCAAGTGCAGAGTGCATGGATGTAGAGGTCAACAACGCAGTGGATCCAGAAGACATGTGCAATTGGTACCAGCAAAAGTCAGAAGACTTTGATGACAGATGCATTATACTGATTCAGTTGTTTGGAGGGTATTCAGTTTCGAAAGTGTTGCATGCAAAGTTTGCAGGGCGCATGCATGGAGTTGCATGTCGCATGAAAAGGCATTCCTTTCTTGTTGAGAGGGAGCGTTGAAGTTTGCAACAAGAAACAGTGAAATTAGCATCCATAAACAACATCCTTGATCCTAGTGAAAATTAAGCACCTACACTAGGTGGGGCCCACACAGGCTATTTTTAGGTTGATGTCTATTTATAGATGCATAAGCAAATTCTATTTATAGATCAGGTCTATTTATAGATGTATGTGCCAGTTATATTTATAGATTGCATGTCTATTTATAGATGCATGTCGACTATTATTATCCCTTAATATTAGTTGGACAATAAGCAATAATCTATTCTCAATGAGCACTCGGAAATAGTTAACTAAAGTGGCAAATCAGTTAGCAATAGGAATTTTGAGTTAAGTGGTTGGTTTGTGGGACATGTAGGTTGACTTGAGTTGTAACAGAGTGATTCTAGTTGTAATAGAGTTGAAAGTGTAGTTATGAGAGTTGTAAAGTAGTTTAACTCAATTAAGTAAGTTGAACTCAGTTGTGCTAGTTGTAACTGAAGATACACTAGTGAAAGATCAAGTGAATTAATTATTAATTAATTCACAATCAGTGGTCTCACATGCAACTGAAAATTTACTATTATTAACTACATGCATGTCAGATCCAATGGAGACCCAATTGAGATATAGGTGAAAAGGACATATTGACTATCAATTTTGACATTATCGGTTGCACACATGCAACCACACACACATTGGATGTGCCTATGAGGATTGCATAGTCAAGGCAGGAAAGATTCATTCATTCAAAGGTTCTTTACCATCAGGGATTGCGCAGTGGAGGCAGGTTGTCTGGAGACAGTAAATTGGCTAAGGACTTGCCAATTTATGTATGATCGTGTGAAACAGTTAGCTATTGTACTGAGAGCTCTTAGAGTAGAGCTTTGTATGTAATTGTTTCATGATCCATGATATAATACATAATAGAAGATAGTGGGGTTTTTAGCTATATGCTTTCCTCAGAGTAAATTATCTGTGTTATGTGTGATTGATCTTTCTTCATGATATTGTAATTGGCGATTGTGTTTTAAATTCCGCAAAGATTTGTAGAAGCGATTCTATATTTAACTGTAGCATATTGTTAAATTAGGAGAATCCAGCAATACATATTTTGTATTAAATTTCCACATTAAATACCAATTGCTAAGTTTAAGGAAATGTAACATGTATAAGCGCCCCCCCTCACCCTAGCCCCAGCAAAGCAACCCGAGACTTATCCAGAGCTTTTTTCCTTTGGTATCAGATGTTAGGAGTATCCCTCGCTCCTACATCCCCCCTAGGATCATGCAACCAGACTTCTCATTGGATCCAAATAACTCTGATAGCGAGTCAACACCATTGTCACCCCCCTCGTCGTTGACTATCAAACTCATGAACTCTTGACATCATCAACCTCCAAACGTGGACTTATTCACTTAGCCTTCTACATGATCTAATTATATACATGTTTATGAGATGCCCTATTATTGTATCTTACTTTACTTCATTTTATCCTAGATTTAGCTTTGGTATTGTCTAGGAGTTGCGTTTGCACTCTCACATTGTACTCATACTGGTTATATCCTTCTATGATCCCATTGATCTATTTATGGTCATTTGTTAAACATTAATAAAATTATCTTATCTTGATATCAAGAAGGACCACTATGTTCAACCATCCTGGGGAAAAAATAAAAGTTGGTATCAACATACTTTTGTAAGTTACCCCCACAAAACCTATCATGCTCCAACTTGGGGACATGTTCTCTTTGGCGAAAAGTGCACGAGAACCCCAAAATATTTGATGTCCTTGTGAGATCCTTCAAGTAAAAGAAGTAATACTATGTGGTGGGATGGATCCCTATCTCGTCCATAAACACCACATCTATATGTTTGTATTTTATTACATCAAAATTGAATTTACAAAGACTAGAAGCCATAAACCAACAATGTAAAAAATACATAAAACCAACATAGATCCATCTTAACTAAGGATCTACCAAGCGATGAGAGGAATTAGATCTCTCGAGGTGTAAACCTACCAAGCGTCGAGAGGGATCAAATCTCTAAAAATCAAAACTTTTGTTGAACTTGAGAAAAGGTTTACACCTTGAGAGATCTAATTCCTCTCATCGCTTGGTAGATCCTTAGTTAAGATGGATCTATGCTAGTTCTTAATAATATGATTTGTATTATATAAATTTCACATATTCATATCTAAAAGTATTTTCATTTTTAATTTTATTAAACCTTATTTTAATCTACATGGAATATCATTAGTAGTAGTAGTGAAGATAAAAGGTTTTGATACATCTCAAAAGTAATTCATTAGGGGAATTTTGAGGTCTAAAATGAGTCTCCTAAAGAAATAATAAAATAATAGCTAAACTAATAAAATAATATTTATGAATTTGCAATTCACTTTTTGCACCAAAATCCATGTAACCATAATTAAATTCAATTCAAAACTTGTACCAAAATAAAATTAATAAAAAAAATTGTATTGATGTGACTATAAATAAGAATGATATTTTCAAGAAAAAATCATTATCATTGCACAACTAATGCATTTGTCATTTGTACTTAAATAACTTAAAATAAAATATAAATATAAATTCATAAATTCTTAATTATAGAATATATTATTAATTAAAATTAATATTATTTAATTATATAATAACATGTAATTAATATACTATATAAATATAATATAATATAATATAATATATTGCTTTATATATGAAATTTATATTACATATTGAATTGATTTGATTTATAACTATATATATATATATATATATATATATATATATATATATATATATATAAAAGTGAATATAATATATATTTTATAACATTTATATTATTTTTCATAATATTATTTAATTAATATATAATATTAATATAATCATAATGAAATGAATTGACTTTTATTTCAAATTAAAAAGAAAAAATGAAATAAATTTAATTTATATTTATAAGTATAATATAAGATTTATATACATTGAAATTTAGTATTTTTTGCCCCAAACTATGTCGAATTTATTATATATTTTTTCAACATATAAAACTAATATACCTTTTTTCATCCTACAAAACTAAAATGTATTTTTTCTTTAATGTTAATATGTTTGTATTGTTTCCTGAATGCGGGTGCGCATTAAGAACAATACGATGGTTGGCCCAAGGCTAGACACATGGCCAAGCCACCTGCCCATTTCAGAGTGTGGTACCAAGGCCTTAAAGGCCCTTGGGGTTCAGCGACGGGCATTCATAGCTCACTCGCTCCGCCATTACTCTGCAACTTGCCTGACGCCTAATTCGATGGAGATGCGTCCCATCTCCAACATTGCTATTTTTGCCCAGCACTCTCTGGTTTTGTCATTCACCCCGTCTAGGCTTTTAATCTCCATCTCTTCGTTCCATCTTTGCCTTCGGCTCACCAACCAGTCGACCAGTGCTTCAAGTCCTCCCTCGGCTCAGCGAGATGCTCGACACGGTATTCACTCTCCCTCAGAGGCTGACCTCACGCCATGCTCGCCTTATGCCTCCCCTCTGCATTCTCCCCCCTTCAAGCCTAGCCGCTGTGATAATTCGTCGTGCCCGCCTTCGTGTCTTCCACATCCGCCCGCTGGTTCACCCTCTTTGTCTTCTCATTCAGTCTCTCTATCCTCTCAATCTGCCTCTTTGTCTTCTCATTCGGCCTCTTTGCATACTTACAAGGCCTTCAGCCCCAGCATGCCATGTAGGCACCGTATGAGATGCAGGCAGGGGGGTGGTAGAGGCGTTGGCTCTTGCCCACCCCTTTCTTGCCATAAAGTCTGCAGCACCCAGCCTCTGGCAGGCATTGTAGCACATTTTCACTTCAACAATGCTATAGACAGTCCAAGAATTACCGCCACCATTTTTGTTGTGTTTCAAGAGGAGCAGCGTGGAGATTTCGCCTCTGGCTCCAACAAGCGCAGGAGGAAGTCAACAATTTCCGTGAGGCCTCCTCAGGTCTCCAAAAAATCCGCGGCCCTCCCTCTCAATTCAAGTTCGCAGACCTCCAACAGTGAGGGCAATGGCAGTCGGAGCTCTACGCACTCGAACAAGCAGCTGCAAGGAAAAAGCTCAACTTCCTCATCTGAGAACAATGCCCAGAAATCCAAGGAAGACGATGAAGATGTGGAGGATGACTACAGTTGTCCAATTGTGGAGGAGACTCCTCCTTCACACACCAACAGCTAGCCTGATGACAGGTCTTCTTTTCTCTTTTTGGACTTTTGCTATGATTTGCTACATTCCAAGACACTATGACTGTAATCACTATTTCTGTAAACGTTGGTTTTTGTGCAACTTTGTAATTGCTGGTTTCCCAGTTATGGGCGGCATCTTATGGGCCGGTTTCCCCTATAGGAGCGATCTCTTTTTTTATTTTTTGATTAAGACTCCCTCCGGAGTTGGATAGCTTTGCAACCCTGGAGGCAAGTCTCGCTTTGTATATTATGTTCTATATCAATAGATTAAACCAACTTAGAAAAAAAAATATGTTTGTATTGTTATTAATATAATAATGATATTATTGATAGATTTGATTTATCCTAAAATTATAAGATTACTTTTTTATTTATTTTGATTTCATATATATAATATATATGTATAGATATTAATTTATAATTAATTTGAAATAGTAATATTGAATAAATATGATGAATAAATAATTTAAAAATACATATTTGAAATTATACAAATATAATATTTATTGAAAAGTGTGTAAATACATGAATATTGTGTAGGGATATGCATTGTTTCTTTCAAAAAAATATGAAATGACAATAATAATATTTTATTTAAAAAGCATAAAATGACATTTATTATGAGTACTTTATGACTTGAAAATTATTTAGAGCACTACAATGGTTAACCATGAATTTTTATCCACCATTGAGAATGTGACAAGTACCTTTAACTCAAACAATGCCACCTCAACAATTAAGAATGCGCCCTTCCCCCTGCGCATCTCCATACTAGCGCCAGGCTGCCAGGCACCTACCCGCTGCGCACTCCCCCCCTGATTTTCCTTGCCTTCATAGATCCTTCAAGTTGCGCGTATTCAGTGGCAATCCCCCTCGTTGCCCCCCATCTGCGCACCCCCTTGCTGCATTGTGCTCATTTCCGCACATCCTTTCCCTGCTCCTATGTTGAGAGTTCCCCTGAAGCACAAGTATCAGTGTGTGCACTAGCCCCTAACCCTTAGTTGCTCCTCCCCCCCCCCCCCCCCCAATGGCTCCGTGTCAGCGCCAAAGGACCATCAGGGGAGCCCAAAGAGGCACGTTCCTGGGACGTTATCAGCGAGATCAAGACAATCGATTGGAATCCTTCGAGGGCTCCTCTTCTGGTAGCCACGATAGGGATGCATCACAGCGCCCTGCGCACACCCAGGAGGAGGATGCCCTAACTCAGGAGACTTAGAGGGGCAGAAGGGGACCTGGGAAATCCACCTTAGCGCACGAAGAGCATCCCACTCACAAAACTGAGCCCCTTCTGGTATAAGAGATCGTGGGGGAAGACACCGATGTATGGATCATGGGCTCAAAGGGTGTTCTGACACGTGTATCGAATGCTGAGTACCCGGTTGCTCCCATTCTCTGCCCACCCGCTTCAAAGCCCCTGCACCTGCCAACTGCTAAGGAGGAAGCCATAGCACAGGAGTACGGATGTTGCATCGAGGAGGAGGACCCTGTTACCGATGATGATGCTGAAACACCATAACTGCGAGGTCGCACAGCGCTTTTCTGTTTTCTATTATTTTAGCGCATATTATAGAACTTTTGTTTTTTCATGTGTGAAGGCACACCTTGTAATTTTTCACTGTCTGAAGCTACTACAGGGTTGGTTTCCTCCCAGGAGGCAGCACCATACCTGCGCTACTCTGAAAGCAATGAAAGCTAGTATTGGCTAAGCGCAGCTTACCAATTCAACCTGTCGACTATGTAATGTTTCTCTTTGAATTAATATAGATTGAACTAAATTACCAAAAAAAAAAAAAACAATGTAATCAAAAGAACAAGTTTAAGTGGATACCTCTTGCTAAAATTGGAACGATTCTGCTTTCAAGCTGTCCATTGGGATAATTATTTTTCAAGCACTTAAAGGATATGCACCTCCCCATCTCTTTTCTGCGGATGTGCCTCCCTAAGTAAGAAATATATTGAATGATTTATCTCCTAATGCACAAATCTCAGAAGCTTTTGGAACATAAATTAGTTTCTTGATCAACTCGAAGCAAAGTTTGGCATTGGCCCACAATCATATGAAAAATCAAGCAGATAAATGGGAGATATAATGGGCTCAATACCAAGGAAATAGTCTCTCCTGCTAATATGGTTTTGACAGAGCATGGCACTTTCCATAGTCTTGGCACCTAATTAGTCATCCTCTTCCTCATATAGCAAGTTGAAGGGAAAATTTCATGAACAATTGCTTTCCAACATGTCCAGTGTTGATCATGCTATCTTCAAATTTATCCATTCCCTGAAAATAACCATATGATGGTAGCTTGTCGCTCGGCAATGCTCAAGCTAGTAGGTTTCTCAGACGCTTGTGTTATTCTTGAATATCGTGAGAAATTCATAGCAGAATTGTAGACTTTGTGGAGGGCTTTTGAAATTGTCCTCTTGATAGTAAGAACCTCCATTACCTCCTCTCTGCCCCAAGGAAAAGATTATAAGTAAATAAATATGCATTACGCAGAAATAAATGTGTAACAAGTAAACTACAATGCAAGGCATTGGCACCTCTCATGAAAATTTCATAGACAATAAGCAAACAGACAAACTTCGTGGTAATGCAGGAAACACTGGATAATGGCCTGTTCTTAACAAGTTGTACCAGTGTCCCTGACACCATGCAGACAAAGCAACCACATGACAAGTAAACTTGTTATGTAGTCTAATTCTTAAGTGAACAGGCTTCTAAGATGCCTCTCATGTGCCTCAAAAATGTAACAAGTGTTACTTCATAATTGTGAACCATGTGCAGCAACGTCAGGACATCCAAACATAAAAATGAACAGATCCATTCAAAAAACCTATAACAGAGAGAATGAGCAAATCTTAATTCTGAATTTACCATCTAGCAGTTACTTGTAATCTTGACTTCTGAATACCTTTAATACATTCCGCTGTAGCAAGTAAAGATGCATCCTCGGTTTTTATTGAACATTACCAATTATCCCCACAAGAACAAAGACCATCCTTAAAATGATGGAAGCGGTTGGCATCTCTCATGACAATTTCACGCTGAACAATCTTGGAGATAACCTTGGTTGCCATGTGGCAGTCATCACACACACGTAGGTTTTTAAAAATGTGAATAGGGGTCCCTGACGCTGTATTGTTGAGCCCAAAAGCCAGGGCCAGCTTCTCACTGTGGTGGCGAAGTACATTTTCCTTCTCTCCTTCATCGACACTGTGCAGAACAACATTCGTGTTGGGCACATAACGCTGTCTCATCTCTGCTCGTCTCTCCAACGTGACATAGGTGCATCCGTTTGATAACATGGACTCTGCATGCACCAAGCAAGGATCCCCAGACAACAGCATCAAGTTTAAATGGCATTTCATCGATAAATTCTTCTGCCTCTTTCAGACACCCAGCACGGGCCAAAAGATCTACCATACAGGCATAATGACCTGCAGTTGGTGTGATGCCGTGGTCTCTATTCATTGAATAAAAATATCGCCAGCCTTCATCCACTAGGCCTGCATGACTGCATGCAGATAGAATACCAATAAAGGTGGTGTCATTGGGATTGATGTCTAAAAGTTGCATTCGTTCAAAAAGTTGGAGTGCTTCCTTCCCACGGCCATGTAGGGCAAATCCTGTAATCAATGAATTCCATGATACCACATCTTGTTCCGGCATTTCATCTAACACTTGGCGTGCATCATCTATGTGCCCACATTTTGCATACATGGCAATTAAGGCATTACCCACAAACACTTCTGAGCTAAAACCTATTTTGAAGATGCGGGTATGATGCTGCTTGCCCTGTTCAATACTTGCAAGGCTAGCAGATGCACTGAGAAGACTAGTAAAGGTAGTCTGAATTGGCCTGATCCCCACACGCAGCATTTGGCAGAAAAGTTTCATGGCCTCTTCCCCAAGCCCAATCTGGGCATACGCTGCAATCATTGTATTCCACGAGATCACATCTTTTTCAGGCATCCTGTCAAAGAGTTGGTTTGCATCTTCTATACTCCCATTCTGCGCATATCCTGCAATCATGGTATTCCATGACACTACATCTCTTTCAGGCATTTGGTTGAACGCTTTCCATGCATAACCCATATTGCCACATTTCGCGTGAACAGTAATGATACCATTCCCCACATAAAGATCCGACTCGAAGCCCGCTTTTAAGATTAAACTGTGAATCTGCTGCCCCTCCTTCGATTCTCCCAAGGCTGCACATGCATTTAGAACACTGCTGAATGTAGACTGGTTCGGTTTCATGCCTGCCCTTTGCATTTGGGAAAATAGTTTCAAAGCTTCTTCGCCTTCTCCACTCTGCGCATATCCTGCAATCATCGCAGTCCATGTGACAACATTATTTTTATGCAGCTCAATTCGTCTATGCATTTTTTCAAACAGTTCCCTTGCATCCTCTGTTCGTCCACTTTGGCAATACCCCGCAATCATCGCTGTCCATGACACTGCATTTCTCGCTGACATTCTGTCAAACAGTTGCCGTGCATCTTCCACTCTCCCATTCTGAACATATCCAGATATCATGGCATTCCAGGTGATCAGACTCAACTCAGGCATTGTGTCAAACACTTTCCGTGCATCCTCAATTCTTCCGCTCTCTGCATATCCTGTTATCATCGTAGTCCACGACAGCACATTCCGTTCAGACATTTTATCAAACAATATGCTGGCCTCCTCTATTCTTCCATTCTGTGTATATCCTGCGATCATCGCATTCCATGTAACCAAACTCTTGTTGGGTATTCTGTCAAACAGCTGTCGTGCTTCATCTATTGCTCTATTCTGTGAGTACCCTGTGATCATAGTAGTCCACGAGATCACATTTCGCTCAGGCATTTTGTCAAACAGTTGCTGCGCTTCCTTCATTTTTCCATTCTGGCAATATCCAGTGACCATGGCATTCCATGTCACCACATTTCGTTCAGGCATTTCGTCAAACACTTGACGTGCATCTTCAATTCTCCTACTCCTAGCATATTCTGTGAGCAATGCAGTCTGTGAAACCACATCCCTATTGACACTCTGTGTTTGATTCCGATGCCCAGGTTCTACATGTTTGGAAATTTCATTTCTGGTAATGTTTTGAGTACTACAACCGATACTTCTGGCAAAATCCAAGTGGGTTACAAAGACATGTAATCTATGTTTTTGTTTGCTTACATTACAGTTAAGGAATCTAGTAATCATCATAGCACCTGCTAAATTATATCTGTGGTAAAAAAACTCCAAAACCTAGCCTGAATTGGCTTTGCATTTAGATCCATTGGTATCTGAATTGTTTGTACACTAAAATGGGTTGTGCTGAACAGAAAACCATGATCATGTAGATTTTAACATTTAAACTCTCCACGATGTTCCATTCTCCCTGCAACCTAGATTTATATATTAAACTAAAGAAATTAAAATGAACCTGTATATCTTCTAATATCCAGGTCTTATGTATGGTTTCATGGATTAGGTTTTTTGGGAATACCAAATGACTTCTATATAATAACCTTCATCATTTTCCACTAGGAGCATTATGTATTGAGTAGATATTAGTTATTTGTTGAACCTTTTGGCTTATACTATTATTAAAGTATATCAAACATCATATCAATCCAAACCCAAGAGCTTTTAACGAGGGTGAAACTTTGTCTCATTGCAAACTACCAATAAATTATTTCAAAATTATATATATATATATATATATATATTTTTTAATAATATAAAAAGTATAATAAAAAATACATATATCATATCACATAGTAACATATAATATTAACTTGAACATAAGTGGTACAATAGGATAATTGTATGGTGTATATCATTATAATATAAAATAAGTGTTACGCAGTAGCTAGTACTTGTCTCATAGTTTAAATATAGGATTGGATAAAAGCAAACCACGAAAAAGAGGAAATTTGGACCATTGACTAAAACCAAACCTTAACACACAATGCCAAATAGTAAGAGAAAGTGGAATGCAGATGCAAGGATGCTCCTTTTTCATGGCTTCCTCAGAAACATACTTAAATATTTCATCCATTCTTAATGTCATCATCTTACTAGTAGTCAGTTTCAAGGCACTATGGACATGGTAGTAGGCATAGGGAATCTACCAAATGTTTCAGTTTTCCAGGCATCCGATGAGGAAGCATAGTTACGATGGTGTTCACTATGGGGTTGTCCAATGGACTATGCAACAAGCTACAGATCTGTCTGAGCCTAATTTAGCGGATGTATATGTCCTCAACGCATCTGAAAATCGCAATCTGCCTAAAATTTGGTCAATTATGAGATTCAAATTAGCAGCCAATTTCTATAGTATGCATACTCTTGCTTTGTCTGGCTGATTCCTGGAGCGATAAATACAATTGCTTATTATTTGGTCGATCAACTAACTCCCACAAAATTTGCTTTTACTCACAAAGAGTTTCCTTGCTCATGGAAGCATGACACCACCTCTTAACTTTAAATAATTGACTTAAAAATACGAAAGATACTCCTGTGTGAAATCGAGTTTTGGCATCGGGTCGATGTCTTCAATTCAACTTCAAAGTCTACTATTTATTTGGGAAAGAAAAACAAAACATAACAGATCTCATTAATAGCTGGCCTGGGAAGCTGGGAATTTAGAAAATTTCTATATGTCGAATTCATTTGCTGAGGATCTCAAGAGTCAAGACAGCAACGTAGATTAATTGCTAAACTGCAAGCTCGAAGTTGCAAAAATTTGAACTACCCAGTTAATTATCTGAGGTTCCAAAGAAAACCAACTGAATTTGAGGCAAATAGATTTTAGCCCACAAGTGCTTTAGAAAGTAGAAGAATGGCTTCGTCAGATTTTTCCAGAATAACGTTGGTTGGTCTGGCTATGATGGCCCAGAATCTTGCTCTCAACATTACAGAGAACGTCTTCCCCATCTCGGTCTACAATAGGAGCAGCGAAAAAGTGGATTGATAGTTGGAATAAGGGGGAATTATGTATTTTTTTAATAGAAATCATTGTGGACATCTTTGGGATCAAGGATGATAAGGGGGATGGGCATCTTGCAGATGGAGTTCTCGATAAAACTGGCATGAAGGGCACCGGTAAGTGGACTCTGCAACAAGCTACATATTTGTCTGTTGCAGCCCCTACCATTGCTTATTCTTTGGATTCTAGGTTTCTTAGTGGATTGGAGGAGAGGCTGGAGCCTTCCAAGGTGTTCAACAATGTATATGTAGGTATTGTGCCAGATTTGGATAAGACTAAGCTTATTGATGATGTGAGGCGGCTTGTATGCACCTAACATATGTAGTTATGCCTAAGGAATGAATCTGATCCATGGGAAGAGCATAGAGAAGGGGTGGAATTTGAAATTGGGAGAGCTCGCCCGAATATGGAAGGGTGGTTGCATCATTCGTGCATTATTCCTCGATCGGATCAAGAAGGCCTATGACAGGAATCTAGAGCTGGCTAGTTTGATGTAATGTATAATAACCACTTGTTACACAGCAATTTGACACTATCCCTGTACTCCCTGTCCTTGATCCTGGAGGACCCATAGAGTAACCCTTGTGTACTTTCCAAGCATGGAATGCATACCCCTGAACCACATTTTGTCTGCCAATTCATCTCCCTCTACAACTTTTATGAAACATCCCTATAAAAGCCTGGTTTTCAAGGTCGGCGCTTTCTCTCAATCTAAACCGCGCTGATAGCAAAGATTTACATTGAGACCCACGCTGATCGGCGCTCTGTCTTAATGTCGGACCCACGTCGATCCTCTTTTGGAAAGTTTTTTAAATAGAAAGGAAGCTTTCGTGACTAGAAGCTTTGCGAGGCGGCGAGCTGGAAGTTTGTTTTGAGGATATGGCCGAGGAATTCCCCTTTGGGCTTCTTGTTCCCAAGAACTAGGAACTACTCCGAAGGATAAGCTCCTTTCCCATCATTTGAGGGCCCATAACCTCCTCCTCCATTGTTATATAAGGAGACCTCCTTCAGCTCTACAGCCTTAGTGATGATAGAAAGGAGAAGCAATTATAGCTTTCGAAGAATAGTGCAGAGTGTGATTTTTTTTGTGTGTTGGGAACATAGTGAGATCTTGGACATTTGTGTGTGAGAGTGTTACAAATGTGCTTGGATACAGACATACCGAAGGAGAGCCTCAACATCAAGGCTTGGTTGTAAACTCCCCTTGTCTTTATCATAATAAAATGCATCTGATGTTTATCTTCCACTTTGTCAATATTTATAATGAGATTTATAACGTTCCTTGATCCGTTAGATAGGTTGTAATTGTTTTATGTTTGTCGTGGCTTTGCGTTCGTCGTGGTGTTCGACTATCTCGTATAGGTACTCGAACATTGGTAGTAGCGGCAGTAGCGTGTACCGAGCTTGAAGCTTGGAAAGAGCGATGCATCAAGAAGCTTTGAAGGAAGACGAAAACATAGCATCAGGACAAGGTAGATCATCTTCCTTGATTTGGATTTCATTTACAATCTAGGAAGGTAGATGTTAGTATGTTCCCGTAGTTTCTAGACCCACTCTAGGGCTAAAGGGATCATCTCTGTCCGCAGAGAGGATTTACCTTCACAACAAATTGGCGACCCCAGTGGGAAGTTTCCTTTGAGTTTGTCACTTTTTGAGGTCTTTGTCATTTGACGAGTTTAGTTGAACGACCATTTCCTTGTTTTTTCCTATTTTTTTCATCAATTACAATCTTTTAGTTTTTGCTTGAAGTGGTGAGTCTGGTCTTGGTTAGGAGAAATTCTTTGTTTTTTCTTTTTCAGGCATTGGCACTTTTATTTGTCTGACAGTCATCCCGATTGGCGCTAGTTTTCAGTTAGCAAGTCACGCCAATGGGCCATTGGCGCTAGTTGTCAGTTAGCAAGTCACACCATTTGGCGCTAGTTTTAGCCACTAAAGTCATGCCAATTTCAGGGTGCATGAAAAATTAAGGTTTTCCCCTAAGCCCTTCACCAGTGTGTCTTGCCCTTCCTGTCCTTTTCTTTGTATGATTTACATGTTCTCCCCTTCACTCAAGTGGGTTTGATTGGCTTGTTGGTTTTGTTTTTTGGTTGTTTTCCTGTTCGGACATGCATCCTTACATCCTAGTTTTTTCTAGGACTGTGCATCAATTTCCTAGTCGCATGCTTCACGAGACATCACCCTGTTGATTGAGTCAGTCTCCTTTCTTGGTGAGCCATTTCTAGTTTATTGCATTTTGCTTTTTGGTTGATTGAGTGTTCAAGTTTCAAGTGTCTGTCCGAGTTCATTTGGTCCGCTTGTTCACTTGTGAGCATAGATTACATTGATCGTTGTTCAACTGAAAAGTCTTCTATCTATTATTGCTTCATGTAAAGGGGAATGAATGTCTTGTTTTGAGCCCACACTTTGGAAGTCCTCTTTTGCTTGAACTCATACGTCTTGTAGCATTTTGAGGAATTTCGTTACAAAGTGTTTAAAACAACGATTGCATTCTTAGTATTTGTTTGCATCCCTTTTGCATTCATCCTTCCATTAAGGAAATTTGCATTCATTTAGTTTTCGTCTCAGAGTTTGCTTTTCGTTAAAATGCATTAGATCACATTGCATTGAAAAGTATTTTTTGAGATCCATCATTGAACTTAGGTTACATTGTTTAATGATTGAAAGCTAAAAATCGCATTGAGTGCATTCTCTTTCATTAAAAGCATGCATTAAGTAGATTCTCATTTCATCGAAAAATGCATTTAGTGCATTCTTATTCTTTCAAAAGAAAAAGGAAATTGTGCATAGATTACAATTGCATAGTTTTCAAAAGAGAGGATTTTGCATAGATTACATTGCATAATTCACATCATTGAATGTTTTAGATTACTTTTGGATAGTGAAAGTCATCTAGTTAGGAAAAATTTCTGCTTCCAGTATTACTGATTGTTGCATCATTGTTTGAGACTCTTCCCTTAACTAGATAGCATTCATCGAATTAAAAGATTTATTTTCTCACATAGCTGCATATAGGAGATTGTCAGATGACATTTGATAGGGCCTTGAAATTGAGACATAATTCAAGATCAACCATAAAATTTATTCAATTAATCTAAGGAAGAATTGGAACCTAACACAAACATTGATAGAGGTCTAGGATAGTGATGTGTTCCGGCGTCGTTAAACCTAGTAGCTGTCGTTCGCCACCTGGCTTTAGACAACACTAGTACGGAATTATGCTCCCCATACCATCGCATATATAAAGGGAGACCCTGATAGGTTCAAATCCTTTATCCATAGGAAGCTGAGTCTGCCACCCTGTAACCATGGTACACCGAACACGCATTCCTCGGAGATTACCTCCGTACGTACGTTAATTCCTTGGTCATTTATCTTTCATTTGATCACCAAGGTGTATATGGCAGTTCCCGGAAACTTGGTACACCCTCCTGCTTAGATTACCTGAGTAATCATTTTGATCTTTTCGTGACTCTGTAGAAATTATATGCACTAAGCATGCATATGTCCTTGATTCACCTGATCTCACACTATTTAACTTTATACAAAATACTAAATCAATTCCACTTGTTAATCCTTTGCGGAAAAATTAATTTCACACACATGTGAAGCATAAACAAAAATAATCATTCGGACATAACACAGTTTTTAACCGGGAAAGACTGAAGTTGAAAACCCAACTATATATTATGTATCATGGAATCATATGAAAATCCTCATAAAAATCTTATCAAGCTCTCAGTACAGTACAATATTCATACACTAATCAGGACCAATCTTGCAAATCCATGCACCGATATTTGCCTCCTGCTATCCTGCCTCCACTACGCAATCCCTGCTGAAGAATAGCTCTGAATGAATTTGAATCACTCTTTCCTTGACTGCACAATCCTCATTGGAAACTCCAATGTTTGTGTGATGCAATCAATGCATCACTATAGTCACAACAGATAGTCTATCTTTCCCTTTCACCTACCTCTCCACCGGGTCTCCACCGAAATTGCTATGCATCGTAGTTAATCGTTGTATTGTTCATTGATTAATGAGTTATTATTAGTGAATTAATTAACTAATTAATTCACCCACTCTCACTAGTGTATCAATCGCTTGACTAGCTACAACTAGCTCAAACCGAGTCTAACCGAGTTAAACCGAATACAACTCCATAACTACTTCTTCCAACCGTGTCATAACTCTGCCACTTGAGTTCTAACTGAGTCCTCCATGCATTAGCTCCAGTAAACCCTTGGGAATTGCGTAATTCCCTCAGTCCACTAATGTGCCACATCTGTGCACTGAAACAAAGTGCTCCAAGAGAATAAGTTGTTGTTTAGTGTATGATTATTATTAAGAGCTAATAATAATTGACATGCATCTATTTTTAGATCAGCGATCTATAAATAGACTTCACCCAATATTCTAAAAATAGAATTTCATCTATTTTTCCAACTTGATCAACCATCCACAAATAGCATCATGCAACTTCTGAAATATGATCACCATGTCTGAAAATAGACATAGTCTAAAAATAGACTTGCGCCAAAAATAGCCTACGGGCCCACTTAGTGAAGGCGACTCTTTTCACTAAGCTCATCATCTTGTTGAATCTCAACAGACTCCTTAAAAATTTAAAAGATCATCGAGATCTTTCCCTTTCATGCTTGTTTCAACCTGAAAGTGATAGAGTCACCTTTTGGCTATATCTCGACTCTTAAAATATGAAACAACAGAGTTTTGTTTCAGTGTCTTAAAGTATTAACTGTCCACAAAATATTTATGCTTAAAGTTATCTTCCTTAGTATTTTGTTTTAGGGTTGTTGCCAATGGCAACTTTTCCGGAGTTTACCAACCAAGGAATCCCCTCTGAAGGGAATCCTGGTCCTTTTCCTACTTTTGGGAATGTCGGTGCTCCTTATATGGCAACATTGTCCCTTCCTGGGTTAACTGTTGGTTTGCCTGTATGGTTATTCTCAACCTTGGTGGTCTCTAGTATTCCGGCCTCTGTACAACCATCTCCTCCACCTGAACAACACCATGTTGATTCTAAGGTGGACCTCTCTCCTTCTTCGCCTATTTCTTCTTCCTCATCTTCTACTTCGCCTGGTGAAAGTCTGGATTCTAGTAACCCGGTGGCTAAGAAGAAGAAGAAGAAGACAACGAAAAAGAAGAAGTCAGATAAAAGAGAGGTTAACTCTGCAGATATTGCGCCTCAGACACCTTCCCTTGATAAACCATCCAACCTTCCATGGAAAGTCAAATACCCTTACATGTTGTGCAAGGATGACCACTTTCTTGGAGACTGCCCTGGCATTCCCAAGGTGCTGGAAGTATGGTTCGACGGTCGTCCGCCGTTACCCTTGGCTTCTGAAATTCATATTGGTGGCACGTCTTCGACTAGCCTCGGTAAGACTCATAAGAAACAAGGTAAGATTACGAATCCCTGTCAGTTGTGTGAAGGGCATCATCCCATTCACCTTTGTCTGTACATGGATGAAGCCACGAGAGTGTTGGACAACCCTACTATTTCTTCACCCTGCCTTCTGGTTGGTTACCAGAAGATTTCTTTGAGTCCTTTGCTAGTAGATTCCACGATCATTCAAGATTCATCCTCGGTTGATCCCGCTCCCCCAGAAATTCAAATTTATGATCCATTCTCGACCAACCATTGGTCGTGGAATCGATCGATCTGATCTCACCCATGGTTCATCAGGTCTTTTCCGTCAAGAGTGGATCTCATCTCTCTCATGTTCTTCTTTTTTCTTTAGATTCCTCAAACTTGGAGAAAGATCCTCCCATCCCTGTGACTCAAGAATTTGCTCTTCCTACTCCCATGTCTGTGGTCTAGGAGGATGCTCCTCTTTCACCGGTAACACTAGGGGATGACCATATCAGTTCAATGGTACCCCCTCCAAGTAGTTTGGTCGCTTCCTTCGATTGGAGTCGATTTGCGGGATACCACCTTCCTTCTTATGTGCCTTTTGAGATCATGGTACATACCTTTGATGTGGCCATGCCAATCAAAATTATAGATGAAGGCGTGTCTGCTAGTGTTCCGTCTTTAACTACTTGGCAAGCTTTTGGTTCTCCACCGCTTGTGCCTATTACGCAGAATCTGTTGGCCTTTAATAGAGGAACAAATCAACCATTAGGGATCCTTCTAAAGTTTCCTATTACTTTGGGAGGGGAAACCGTCTATATAGACGTGATGGTTGTTCCAGGCCCCTTGGATTTCAATTTACTCTTGGGGCATGATTATACTTATTCGATGGGAGCACTTGTCTCTCCCCTCTTTCGTGTGATCTGTTTTCCACACCAAGGTCGGATCGTGAGCATTGATCATCTTTCTTTCTTTGGTCTTGATATGGTAGTTGGCCCACCATCATCTCTTCCAAATTTTTATCCTCTGGTTGTATCTATCCCACCATAGGTTAATTATGTGGCCACTCGTTCGTTGCCCTCCTCCAGTGGTTGTGTCATCACGTGCCATCTACTGGGGGCATTCGATCAAAATTTCCAAGATGTTGTTCTCCCATCAGATGCGAACCTCTTGGAATCCATGACCTCTTATTTTTCATGATGAGTAGTTGGTTGGAGCATGGTTTGTTTTCTTGTGTCAAGCTCCCTAAAAAATGAAACAAGGTCGCCGTAGCACGGTTCGTTTTCTTGTGTCAAGCTCCTTAAAAAATGAAACAAGCTGGTCGGAGCACGGTTCGTTTTCTTGTGTCAAGCTCCTTAAAAAAATGAAACAAGGTATTCGGAGCAGAGTTTGTTTTCTTGTGTCAAGCTCCTTAAAAAATGAAGCAAGCTCGTTGGAGCAAAGTTCTTTTTCTTGTGTCAAGCTCCTTAAAAAATGAAACAAGGTATTCAGAGCAGAGTTCCTTTTCTTGTGCCAAGCTCGTTTAAAAAATGAACTAAGGTGTCATGAGGATAGTTCGTCTTCTATGTCAACCTCATTAAAAAAATGAATTAGGTCTTGAGGATAGTTCTTTTACTGTGTCATCCTCGTTAAAAAAATGAAACACGTTCTCGATCAATTCGAATCTTTGATCAGATCTCGTAAAATCCCAATCGAGTCTTTCACTTGATCTCGTAATTTGAACCTTCATTCCATCTACTTTTCATTCATTACAGCTGGACTGAATTTTGGGGGCATGTACCTCGAATTGAGCCACCATGTTGGGGGCATGCAAATCATTTCAAGCATATTTTGTTTCTGTTTCAAGCTTGTGTAAAAATGAAACCAATCTCCAGCATAGTTTGTTTCCGTTTCAAGCTTGTGTAAAAATGAAACTGGTTTTTAAGCATAGTTTATCTTTGTTTCAAGCTTGTGTAAAAAAGAAACCAACTTCAAGTAGAGTTTCCTGATTTCAAGCTTGTGTAAAAATGAAACCATTTTTATTTTATCTCTTGTGATTTCCATTTTATCAACCTGTTTTTCCAGATGAGCCTTGGTTTTCTCATTCCATCGTTACCATTTGCTCGACCGATCAAATGCCCTCACTTGATTGTTTTACCCATTCATGAGGAACCGCTACAATGAGTGGTCTTGTTAGCCAGCCTCTTGACTTCTATCTTGTTCTGAGCAGTTCCACCATTACCGGAACCAATTTCTACCCTTAATACCACTCGTACCTCCAGGAGGAGTCAACTTTCAGCTCTTTTCTGACTCTTAAAAATTGAAAAGATTTTCGAGACTCTTGTCGCTTTGAACTCGTTAAAAGGATGCAAAACGATATCTACCCAGTATATGTTTACCCCTTTTTCGGGCTGGGATGGATTATTTACGAAAAAGGAATACCTTAGCCTATTGTGACTAAGAGGTTCTCTCAGATATAGTTTTCTACTTTTTCGGATTTGTGAGACTATCTACGAAAAGGGACCTGTTGGAGTTTTGTTTTCCGCTTCTTTTCAAACTCTCTAAACACGAAAAGATGGTGATTTCTTCCTTTGTCAGACTCGTTAAACCATGATGACATCGGAAATCATCACCATGACGTTCATCGAGTTCCTCCTTCCTAGGGCTCGTAAAATGTACTAGGATCGATTTGTCCGAAGGACAAACTTATATGACAAGCATATGCTATCCTCTTCAAGCTTGTGTAAAAACAAAGAGGTACTCGCTAGAAATGGTGGGGGAAAATGGAAGTTTTTCGTTAGTTGTGTCGGCAGTATCTCACTCTTGAACATGACACTTATCTGCAATTCGTGTCGGGTTGGGATATCTTCACTCTGTCACTTTGCCTCCATGGGTTTAGGAAACCCATTTGCCTCTCATTCGATTACCAATCTTGTCAACATGACCTCTGATCCTATTTTGAGTCAAATGCTGCCAAATTTCGGAGTCGTGTCACCAATATGTTCAAGAAAAAATCCTTCTGCAATTTGTACATTCCCTGATCCTCTGTTTCAGTCATGATTAACACTCATATTGCATTCTTTGTTTCGCGTCGATGATGTGGGATTCATTATGACCCTCCTTCGACGGATTTCTTCCTGTCAACTTCAACTCATTATTTGGGAAATTGATCTAGAGACTCCTTTCTGGTACCTTAGAGCTTGCATGCCCTAATGGAAATTTCTTTGCATTCGACGACAGGTTCACATCATCGGCCTTCGATTGGGTGATTTCATGGGTGTTCGAATTCAGCTCACTATTCACATTCCATGGATTGTACTAGTAGTACCTTGAGATCCATTGACATTATGGGTGGTTTCTCTCACACTTGTTAAAGATTCACATCATTGATCGGTAATCAAGTGATTTTCTAGCATGTTACTTCAACACGTCTATTCACATGTTGGAATTTGTACTTTGATCGGGTGGTGTTGGAGCGCAAGACCCTGGGCTTTGATCACAAAAATACAGGTTACGAGGAGTGATGAGTCATTCATGATTATATACATGATTCTTTAAATGGATGGTTGCAATGATACCATGGGTTCTCTCATTTTGATCCTCTCTATATGACTGGATGTGCACATGCCGTGGATCTATTTCATATGATCCCTTCATTCGTATGGTTGTGTCCATGCCGAGGATCCATTCACATGATCCTCTTTTTGATGGATAGTTGCGCCTATACCATGGATTCATGTATTTCCATCAGAGATTTCAGTTATGTATATGTATCTATGCTTGATTTGCAGGTCTCTCGACATCAACGTCTGGTTCCTTGCACGTACTTGTAAAGCATTTCACCCCTCACTCATGTTTGGACTTCATACTTTAGGGGGCATCTGTTAAGCATCAATCTATCACTATCCTATACTCCTCGTACCTTGATCCTAGAGGACCCATACAGTAACCATTGTGTACTTTCCGAGCATGGAATGCATACCCCTGAACCACATTTTGTTTGAAAATTCATCTCCCTTTAAATTTTTTATAAAAGATCCCTATAAAAGCTTGGTTTTCAAGGTCGATGCTTTCTCTCAATGTCTGGCCCGCGCTATTAACAGAGATTTATGCTGAGACCTGCGCTGATCGACACTCTGTCTTAATGTCGGACCTGCGCTAATCCTCTTTTGGAAAGTATTTTAAATAGAAAGGAAGCTTTCGTGACTAGAAGCTTTGCGAGGCGGCGAGCTGGAAGTTTTTTTTGAGGATATGGTCGAGGAATTCCCATTTGGGCTTCTTGTCCCCAAGAAATAGGAACTAAAATACTCCAAAGGATAAGTTCTTTTCCCATCATTTGAGGGCCCATAACCTCCTCCTCCATTGTTATATAAGGAGACCTCCTTCAGCTCTACAACCTTAGTGATGATAGAAAGGAGAAGAAATTATAGCTTCGGGAGAATAGTGCAGAGTGTGATTATTTTTGTGTGTTGGGCACATAGTGAGATCTTGGACCTTTGTGTGTGAGCGTGTTTCAAACGTGCTTGGATACGAACCTGCTGAAGGAGAGCCTCAACATCAAGGCTTGGTTGTAAACTCCCGTTGTCTTTATCATAATAAAATGCAACGGATGTTTATCTTCCACTCTTGTTTACATTTATAATGAGATTTCTAACGTTCCTTGATCAGTTAGATAGGTTGTAATTGTTTTATGTTTGTTGTGGCTTTATGCTTGTCGTGGTGTCTTGATTGTCTGTATAGTTAATCGAACGTTGGTAGCAGCGTGTATCGAGCTTGGGAAGAGTGATGCATCAAGAAGCTTCGATGGAAGAAAACAACATAGCTTCAGAACAAGGTAGGTCATCTTCCTTGCTCTGAATTTCATTTACAATCTAGGAAGGTAGATGTTAGTATGTTCCCGTAGTTGCTAGACCCACCCTAGGGCTAGAGGGATCGCCTCTGTTCGCAGAGGGGATTTACATGGACAACACCATTTTACCCCTCTCTATCTACCATTCGTGAGTTTGTTGCTTTATACCACTAAAGGGTTTTACCGATAACTATAAAAAAACACGGTGAAGCAAAAGTTCGGCATCGGAAAAGCTTATACAACCAAAAGCTAAGACATGTATGGGCTGCTACTGAAATATATTGTAGATATAGAAAAATCAGTTAGTTCTTTGAGAAAATTATTAAACTCAACCCCAACACTAAATGAGAAGAAAATGACTAAAACAGTGAGCAAACTCAGAAGTTTTAAAAACAATAATTAGTGACTCTGGAAAATGTTCAAATCTTGAACAAAGCATTTGTAAAAAGAATTAGATTGCCAAAAAAAACTTAGTTAATCAACATAAAAATTTTGGGATATTGGAGATTGGACAAGGCAATAATAGCATATGTGAATTGGACATCACGAAATAACAAATTCAAAAAATGAAACATTTAGTCATTGAAAGATCTGAAAATTGGAATCGTGACCTAAAGAAATTGAATAGCACTTTCAATCACCAATATGCGTCCAACGCAAGAACAATAGAACATCAAAGTTTTTCTTCCTCTCTCTACGTGTCTAGAGGTAACTTTCAAGTATTCACCAAACCCTTGAATTGCGGAATAAGAATGATGATTTAGAGGCTACATATGGTTCTAAGTAATTCAATCAAAAAATAGCAACCTATCCAAATGTTGAGAATGATCTTATCTAGGCATAAATGAGCTAAATCCATAATTTCAGAGACATGACGATGTTTATGGAAAATTTGGAAAGTTTCTTGTATATCCCAATAGCTAAGAATGGAAACTTTTGCCTTTGCTACCATGCCAACTAGTATTGTTTCTTTTCCTACCTTTCGTACATGCTCGAGTCCTCGTCCACTTCCACTTAGTTTAATACTAGTATTATAAAATTAATATTTAAAAAAAATTAATATTAATTGGTTTTTTTAAAGATCGTTTATAAAATTTCTAAATCCAAATTTGATAATTATATAAATTAATTAATGTAGATGATTTTTCATTTTCTTTTAAATATTTGGTATAATATTAAAATACCAAAGTGAACAACAAAACCAACCATATTAATGTTTGGTTTTAATATTGGGGAGAACACTTCTCTCAAAATTTTAAGCTATTAAGTAATTATTTTTCATGGAATAAATAGCCTTTATGTTTTCAATTATAAATTTTCAAAGAGAGTTAGAGTTACAATTGAAATTTAAATCAAGTTAAAGTATTTGTAAGAATACTAAGAACACATATCACCAAAAATTAAAATGTTTATATTAAAAAGTATACAATTTAATATATATATATATATATATAATGAAGTCTCCAGGTTTAACTTTGGGCGAATTTTATTGAGGAGAGATGAAGGGGCCTGCTTGCTGGGGGCTCGAACCCGTGACCACTGGACGCATGAGACTGTTCGTTGAACAACATCCCTAGTTCTCCGCTCCTCTGATGGTTCCTCCTACATGCTTGTCGAACATTGTGCCATTTTTCTCCTAGGGTTGTGTTGAGCCTCAAGACTGTCTTTATTTTTTACATCTATCTCACCACTTTTCCTTCCTTTTTGACATAACCCATTAGCTCAATTAGTGTTAATTAATACATTTTAAGTCTGAGAAGGCATTTGAATGATCTCTTTTTTTATATTTTAATGTTTCTTATTATTTGAATGAATTTTTTATTTAGCTACAGAATTCATGCAATTCTGTAGCTAATCTCCATTTCTACAATTACCGACATTGTTTGACAGGTTCCAAAGAGGAAGTAGAGGAGCGAAGCACATGGGTAGTTTGGAAAATATCCACACATGGATTTTGTCCTACTCACTTGTCCAAAATCGAGAATAATAATGCCTAAAATCACGGTCAAAGGATCAGTCAAGCAAAGGGCCGAGACCAGCAAACGAGAAGTTGGAAGCTTCACAATTTTCTCTTCATGTAGCAAATTGTGAAAGCTATGAAGATTACAATTCTATTTAGAATTCTACTCCTCGTTTCATTAATATTTTTAGGCGAGATCATCTCAAACAGTTGAACTTGACTCTATTATAAATACCAAGTTGTTTTAACCGGAGATAAGCTTAATTTTGATTGTAATACTGTCACACAGTAAAACTCTGTTTTCATTAATTCATGGAGAAGGCGTGTTCAAGACCATCGATGCATAATTATTCACAAGTGAATTTCAAGCCGTTTTGTTGTAGAGGGCGCCTTCATAGAATAGGTTTCGTAGTTTAAACTTATGTTGTTTCTTAGTTTAATTCTTCCATTTCAGCATAAGTTAATTGTTATGTTTTTCATAAGTTAAATGTTGTGTTTTTCGATTAGTTGAATGCTCCAATTGTTTTTCTTTCCTGTAATATCTTGATGTCAAAATTTTGTTAACATTTATATCTGATGGAATGAAACCTTTCTCACATTCGTTCACACATTAATTACATATTTCAGATCATATAGGCATTCTATATTTGCACAGTAGGTAGAATACTATGTTTTCTTTCCTTATTTCAATCAGCGTTTTGATTTACTTAGCATAGTCATTTAGATTGAATATTGTTAGGGTTAATACTTATATTTCATATAACTTATAATGCAATTCTTTGTTTCATTAGTGAATAGAATTAGA
Source organism: Pinus albicaulis (assembly GCA_034641835.2). Lineage (NCBI taxonomy): Eukaryota > Viridiplantae > Streptophyta > Pinopsida > Pinales > Pinaceae > Pinus > Pinus albicaulis. The sequence continues at coordinate 1,370,657,534 of CM076579.1, read as the reverse complement.
GTTCATTTGATACTCTGTTTTCAAAGAACTAATCATAGACAGATGTTTTCATTTGATAGATAGAGTGAAGTTTTGATACATATTTTGATAGACTTAGACATAGTTTGGATTTATCATTTGTTTAGATATAAAGATGATTTAAGTAGATATTTTAATTCTTTAATCAAATAGATTTAGAAGTAGTTTAGATAGATGTTTTAGAGATAATTACAATTGCCGGCATAGAATAGTCTAACATAGTTAAGATTGATCACTTAAGATGATTTCTTTTTATGCAATATAAATTTGTCTTAGATCAGTTTTCTTTCTTAAATAGACATTTCCTTTTCTTCCTTCTTATAACTTTCATCTTTCAGACATTAGAATATTTTATTTAGAGTAATTTATAGATCAATTTCCTTCTTAGATTAATATTATACATTTCATTTTCTTCCTTCTTAAGTTTATTTTGCAAGCATTAAGATTATTCTCTAAGTGTAGTTATTTTCTTGCTTTTAAATTTCATTTATATAAAATCTCTAAAACATACAAAAATATTGAAGTTTCTTTTCATTTCTAGTTCTCTTAAAATCAGTTGTTCATCTTTAAAATCCAAAAGTAGAATTCTCATCATAGGCTTTGATAATTAAGTTTAGATTTCATTTCATAGCTCAGTTCTTAGTTTTTCGATTTCATTTAAAACATTTAAGATATTAAAAAAAAAAACCTAAAAACAACATATAAAATCAACACAACGAATTAAAAAAGAAAGGCTTCTAGCATATATAGTGCACCTGCACTTCACAAGATTACTAACTCTGGTTGATCATTTATGATAGCAATTTAAGACATTAAATTGACTAAACATTTTGGCGTCGTTGCCGGGGAAGTGTAATTAGGAGCCTTATCTCTTAAATCTAAAAAAAATGACATGCATAGAGAAAGAGATTACAGGGGTAGATTTCTAACTAGAGGTAGAAGTTTGATCCCAAGAACACCAATCACCCCACCAAGACCTCGTAGTGCCACACCACCATCTCAAACTCATATTCCATTCTTGGCAGCAAAACATAGACTTCTTGAAGTCTTAAGGTCAAAAATTCAGCCTAGAGACTCTCCAACTTCATCAACTGAGGCATTTCTAGAAGAAGAAGATCCTAGATCTCCAACAGAAGGAGTAATCTTTTTAACCTGTATAGGAGAAATTTTTTTAGCTCAAGAGATAGAAATCCCTAGTGAAGAGGAGGAAAAAATCTTCTTCAATATACCATTGATAGAAGAACTAGAATAAGAACAAATAACTCCAAGAATAGAACCTTATATTAGTTTTGAGGAATCTACAATGGATGGAGAAGGAGAAGTACTCAATTTGAATGGATAAGCCTTAAGAATAGGTGGAGGCAGAAGAGGTGTAGGAAATAGAGGTGGACAAGATGGAGGACGAGGTAGAGGAAGAGGAAAAGGTGAAGATAATAGAGAAGAAAATAGAGAAGACCTTGTTGGATTTCCTATATTTGATGAGGATACAACTGCCACAATGAAGAATATTTCACCTTCCATCCTTCCCAATTTTCATGGATTAAGGAATGAAGTTCTTGAAACATTTCTATTTGAATTTGAGGTTTTATGTAGATCATATGACCACTTAGAAGATTCTCAAAAATTGAAATTGTTTTTTGCAACACTTAAGGGCGCAACATTAAAATGGTTCATGGGCTTAATAACACATTCTATTAGGACATGGGAGGAAATAAAGAGTGCATTCTTGCAAAAATGCCAAGATTAATGCATACCTAATAGATGGAAAGATGAAGTTTTTAAGATGATGCAAAGAGAGGATGGAAACTTAGAGGACTTAATTGAGAGATTAAGTTACAACTTAAAAATAGATAAAATGGAAAACTTGGATGAAGGTACTTTAAAATATCTCCTGTCGAAAGCCATTAGAGATGAATGGATAGATATTCTTAATATGATGGGAAAAGGAGACATTTCTCAACTACCATTATCTGATATCTTTGAATTATGCATACATCTTTCAAGAGGAAAATCAAGAGTTGGAAGAAATACAAGAGACATTGTTCTCTCTAGAGTGAATAAATCTGCAGCTGGAACAATAAGTAGGGCAGAAATAGGGAAGTTTCTTGATGAATTCAAAACATATATTTAAGGAGTCTTAGTGAACAATTAGACACCTTAAAATTACAAAACAAGCAAAGAGATGAAACTGATGCCTTATCTATCTTCTGTCCTAAATGAAAAAAAGAAACATGCCTTTAGAGAATGTCCTCTTGATTTAAAAATCATAGAGACCTGTGTCATATGCACATAAAATCATGAAATAAAGAAATGTCCTTCTATACTAGGTCTTAAATATGTCTTGTAAGAAGAAATAGCCCCACATCCAATAGATCCTCTTTGTTTTGTCTCTAGAAGACCATGGAAATGGCCACAAAATCAAGGTTTTAACACTCAGATGTATACTTATCCCCCACAGAATAATTGGAATTCATCAATGCCATGCCAACAACCTTGGTCTCAACCTCAACCTTGGGCACAAGGAATGAAAAATCCTTATGGAAGATATTCTCAATGTCACCAATATCCACAATCTTATCCGAACTATCCTCCACAACATTTTCCTCAACCTAGTCAACAACTTCTATTTCCAAATCATAATCCACAACTTTCATTACCATTTCCACAAAGGCCAAACTAACTATCTGATCAATCACTCCCAAACCCAAACAATAACAATGCACAACTTATTTATAACATGGAGGGATAGAATTTCCAAAATTATATGATAACCCCACTAGATCTTAATAATGTTCAACTTAGATCTGGTAGGATATTAGAAAATAAAAAGCCCTTTGTTGTTATTTAGAAAAAGCTGACAACCTTGATGAGGAAATTTGTCTTCATCAAAATGAAAATCTTCAAAATAGAAATAAACATGCTTGAGAAGGGACATCTCTTCATCAGAATCAAAATTTTCAAAATCAAACACAAGAAGATCTAATAAACTCAACTCCTATCATAGAGAAACCTTAAGTATCTATATCTAAACCTCCTTTTCCTGAAAGATTACAAATTGATAGAGGGGTAGAAAAACAAATTTTGTTGCCTAACTATGATATATTAGATGAATTAAAGAATGTTTGTGTCAAAATCCATTTGTTACAATCCATTAAAGAAATTCCAATCCTTACAAAAATAATAAGAGAGTTGAGTATAAAGAAATCAGGAAGAAAAACAAAAGAAGTGAAAAGAATACAATTAGTGGGAAAAATTGCAGATATCATGGTGGGAAAAACAACTATACAAAAATATTTGGATCCAAGAAGTCCCATTGTAAAAACACATATTGATGGTATTGAGATCCCAAATACATTGATTGACTTAGGAGCAGCCATAAACATCATGAATAAACAAACCATGGAACAACTAAAGATTCCAAATCTTGAATATACACCAACATTACTGCAATTAGCAGACAAATCAGTAATCAAGCCTGATGGTGTATTAGAAGACATTTATGTATCTTTAGACCCTTGGGAATATCTAGTTGACTTTATGATCTTAACTCCCAAGAAAAACTTAAGAGGACATCCATTGATATTAGGAAGACATTGGTTAGCTACAGCTAATGCTTTCATCAGTTGTATATCTGGATATGTTCACTTATGATGTAAGTTCAACAAAGAATTTAGCTCTATATCCTCCAACAAAAAACAATGATAGAACTAGGAGATGAAGAATGGATGGATGATGACAATGGTATACAACCTATTTCACACATTAGTGAAGAAAATCAAATTCTAAATTCAACGGAAAATTATGAATCATCTTCGCAATGTGAGAATAGTCAAAATTTTCAAGAACATTGTAATATTGAATACTTATCATCCAGACAAATGTCTTTATATTCTATGGAAGAATTTGGTAATTCTTCAATTGAAATATTTCCAGGTAAAACCTTAAACATAAACAAAAACCTAAAGGAATTTCAAAAATAGGAGTTAATCAAAACATTGCAAAAACATTCTTCTGCATATGCATGGGAGTACACTGACATGAAATGAATTAATCCTGAGACTTGCATGCATAATATCTATATTGATGAAAATTCTAGACCAATCAGACAACCTGAAAGAAGAATGAATCCAAATCTTAAGGAAATTGTAAAGGAAGAACTACAAAAACTACTGAATGTAAACTTTATTTATCCAATATCAAATAGTCGGTGGGTTTCACCTTTAGTAATTGTCCCTAAAAATAATGGAAAATGGAGGGTGTGTATTGATTATAGGGAGTTGAATAAAGCTACTTTAAAAGATCATTTTCCATTTCCTTTCATAGATCAAGTTTTGGATACATTAACAGGGAATAAATATTTTTCATTCTCAGATGGTTTTAGTGGGTATAGTCAAATTCAAGTAGCACCTGAAGACCAAGACAAAACCACATTTACCCATCCATGGGGAACTTATGCTTACCGAGTACTTCCTTTTGGATTATGCAATGCACCTGCAACATTCCAAAGAGCAGTATCAGGAATTTTCTCTGATTTAATACATGATTGTGTGGAAGTGTATATGGATGACTTCATATTCTATAGAAATTATTTTGAAGAGGCTCTTGAAAATTTGGAAAAAATTATCATAAGATGAAAAGAAGAAAATCTCTAATTAAGTCATGAAAAATGCTTTATGATGTTTATTGAAGAAATTGTTTTAGGACACTATATTTCAGGATATGGAATTAAGGTGGACTCATCTAAAGTTGAAGTTATTTTCAAATTAGCAATCCCAAATTGTCAAAAATATGTTATGAATTTTCTTGGTTTTATAGGATACTATAGAAGATTTATAGAAAACTTCACAAAAATTGCATCTCCACTCTTCAAATTGCTCACTAAGGATTGTGAATTTAGCTGTAATCTTGAGTGCCAAATGACATTTGAAACTTTCAAAGCAAAGATATCTGAAGTACCCATTTTAAGAAGACCAAACGGGAAAATACCTTTTCATATCTCAACTGATGCTTCAGATACAGCTCTGGGAGTTATATTAGGGAAAAAAGACATGACCCCTTATGCCATCTACTATACAAGTAAGAATTTGACTCCTGCTAAGTTAAATTATACTGTTATTGAAACAGAGTTTCTAGTTGTTTTCCATGATATTAACAAGTTTAGACATTACATTACTGGCTATGAAACCTTCACTCTTACAGATCATTCTACCATTAGATATCTAATGAATAAATCTATCACTAGTGGCAGAGTCAAAAGATGGTTGATACGCTTGCAAGAATTCAATATCACCATTTTAGATCGACTTGGAAAACAAAACACAGTTGCTGACTTTTGTCTAGAATTCAAAATGATAATAATGATACACCAGTAGAGGATAGTTTTCATGATGAATATCTTTTTGCAATATCTACTAAATTTCTATGGTTTGCAGACATTGCCAATTAGTTAGCCACATGAAAACTACCATCATATTTGTTTCCTAGAGAAAAGAGAAGGATAATTCAAATAAGTGCATCATATTCATGGATAAATGATGAATTATACAATACAAGTGTAGATCTCATCATTAGAAGATGTGTTCAAGAAGATGAAATAACTGAAATACTGAAGGCATGCCATGATGAGCCATGTGGAGGACACCTTGTTGATAAAAGGACTGCTTATAAAATCCTTCTTTTAGGATATTATTGGCCTTCCCTTTTCAAGGATGCCAAGGAGTATGTTAAAATATGTGATAATTTTCAGAGAATGGGGAAACCTATCCCTACAGATTAAATGCCCTTGCAACCACAGGTACTCATCGAACCCTTTGAAAAATGGGCTCTAGATTTTGTTGGACCAATCAATCCACCATTAAGACAAAAGATGCATATTCTTGTATGCACTGATTATGTCACTAAATGGGTAGAAGCTAAAGCACTTTCTTTTGCTAATGAAAATGTTGTAGTCTCATTTCCTTTTTAGCATATTTTTACTCGTTTTGGTGTCCAAAGGGAAATTATGACAGATGTTAATTTATGGTAGCATCAGATGTGCTCTAGCCTTGTAACTTTGTATATAGGCTAAGACACATGTACTCCATAATACCTAGAAATGGTTATGGAAAATTCCACTTAGAGATGGTTTAATTAAATTAATTAATCATTTCTTAATGTTTTCCTAAGTCTAAACTTAGGGAAACTGATTAATTAAAGGGTATTAATTAAACTAACTTTGAATCTTTTAGATAAATTCATGGATCACCTCCAAGTTAATCTTAGCCCTTGATTATGTTTTAATCTTGGTCATTGAAGGGTCACTGGAAGAATATAAGAAGGAGGGTGAGGGGCCTATGGAAAACGCATTGAGCACATTGAGCATTTGGCATTTTCAGGCTTGAGAGAGACTCAACTTTTTGATCAATATCGAATCACTAGGGCTGGGTTTGCTAAGTGATTTGATTTAGTGATATGTTTCAAAGAGGGGTAGATGCAGTAACTGATCAGGAGGACCAGGAGTACATTTCAGAGAGAGGCAGCACAGTCACTTGGAGGGGTGACGCAGTTCCTCAAGGGAATCATGTAGAAGTGACGCAGTGCCTTTTTTTGATTTGTCCGGAGATAGCTAGAAGCCGTGGTTTCTAAACCAGGAGGGCCAAAACTTAGTTTTTGATCATCTTGATCATTTTCAAAGGAGAGGTGACATAGTTCCAAAGCTTTTCCACGCAGGCTTACACAGTTCCAACGTAGGCATCACGTAGAGGTAGAGAGGGGCTTCACCAGCGCTATTTAGATCAACTGGGGATTTGCAGAGTGAGGTATACCTCACATTTCTTTTGTTGCCTAGATTTTCTCTGAAGGGTGAGCTGGATATTGGCACCCTAGTTGTACTCAAGATTATGATGCTTAATAATACAAAACCCTCAGATCTGTTGCACCTGTTTTCTCGAGTTGGGTTTTTTTGGAGACTTAGTCCAAAAATAGTTGTGTGAAATGTGGATGTTTTTCATTGTATTTTGTACAGTTTATTTCAGCACGTAGATTTATTCTGCAGCATTATTTGAGTAGATTGCTTCAGTAATTACTTCGATATTTCACTGTAATGAAATAATTATGAACAATAATAGGAGAATTAATTCAAGTTTGTTGCAGTAGGAATCCAAATTTAGGATTTTTCACATGGTATCAGAGTTTATTCAAGCTGAAGTGTAGGAGAAGCAAGAGTGATCCAGCAGATCTGCGCTGAAGAGACTGGGATCTGCATAAGCAGCAACAGACCCCCCTAAAGATTACACAATCCAGGCCAGGAGGGAAATCTAGCGCAGAAAAAGATCCCTCTAAAAGAGTTGACAGAGGTTTAAGGTTTTTTAGTTGTAGAAGAGGCAGCGTAGCAGACCAGTGTCACTAAAGGATGCAGTTGCTACACAACAGTGAGTGTTGCTGCATAAGCATAAAAAAATTTCTGAAAAACACAGATTAGGGATTTCTTGACCTTAAAGAGTTTTCTTACTCAAAGAAACTTAGTTTTTCTCGTGTAGCAGCAGAAGCATTGACTTACACCTCAAGGAATGCATAAGTCTAGTTGAGCATAGGGCTAGAGGAAGATATCGATAGTTGAGGAGATGGCCAACAACAGATTGCGTGACCAAGATAGATTGGAGGGTGCCTCCAACTATGTTATTTGGAAGTCAAGGATTCAGTTTCTCCTTAATGAGCATGATCTAAATGCCCTCATAGACAGCGCAGTTGTAGAACCACTGGATGAAACACATCTGAGAGCCTTCAAGAAGGACATGGATAGGGCCAAACGATTGATCCTAGATGGTGTAAAGTATCACACCATACCTCACATAGCAGCAAAGAACATTTCTAGAGAAATGTGGGTAGGGCTGGAAAATCTATACCAAGGATCTTCCAAGCAACGGAAAATTTATCTAGAGGAGAAGATGCATAATACCAGGATGAAGAAGGGAGAGTGTTTTGACTCCTTCCTATCTAGAATTTAGGACAATTGATATCAGTTGTCAGTAGTGGGATCAGCACCCAAAGACTCAGATCTAGTAAGGCTCACTCTGAACTATGTTTTAGAATATTATCAGGTCATTGTCCAAATCATTCTGGGCATAGAAAAGCTTCTAGGATGGGAAGCTATGTGGGCAACCTTGTAGCAAGAAGATTTGAGGGGATATCTCCTCAAAATACATATTGAAGATGGCAGCAGTGGTTCGAAAGTCAAGAAGGTGGAAGAAGATAACACTTCCCTTGCATCAAAGGGGTAACATAAGAAGAAGAAGAAATATTTGTCAAAGATCAAGTGCTTCAGGTGTGGAGAAATGGGACATTATGCCACACAATGTCCTCTTAAGAAAAAGGATAAGGAGGAGAAGCAAGATCCTTAAGCCGGAGCTGCCAAGATTGAGGCAGAAGCAGATTGTGCTATGTTAGCTCATATTCCGAAAGGAGATAAATGGGTTGACTTGGAGTTGTAGATATATAATCTACTAGTGGCAAGCTCCTTGAGTATTTCCAGACTCTTGGATCACATATGAGCTACGACAGCTTAAAGACAATAGCAGGATGGATAGTGGCAGCAGAAGATGAGAAGACAATGCAGTAGCTAGCAGTACTAGAGCCTGATCAACACAGAGAGGGAGCAGAAGCATCAAAAGTTGAGTAGCAGCAATGTAGTGCACACTGGTGCAACGTAGTGTTGTGCAGTGCTCATGCAGTGTAGAGCATCAACAACGCAGTATTTTCAGAGAGATAGTGTAGAATTTAGCATCACTCAATCTTATTTTTCAGATGCAGTTTTACTTCTCCAATTTCAGATTTTGTTTGTTTCAATTAGCAACAGTGTAGCAGCAGAAATATTTAAGTAGCAATAGCAGTAGAAGCACCATGCACAGTGGTGCAACGCAATGTAGAGTAGTGTTGACGCAGTGCAGAGCAGTGCTCACAGAGTGCAACAGTAGGGTTGCATAATTCAGAGGGAGTTGCAGTATAGTAGCAGTTGGCGACAGCATGCAGAGTCAACAATAGTACAGATGCAACATTTTATGTGCAGTGTTGGTGAGCAACATCAATAACATATGTTCCAGAAGTTAGAGCAGCACATTGAGTTGTCTTCCTAGAGCACTTTCCTCGTTAAGAGGGAGTGTTGATTTATGGTAGCATCGGATGTGCTCTAGCCTTGTAACTTTGTATATAGGCTAAGAAACATGTATTCCATAATACCCATAAATGGTTTTGGAAAATACCACTTAGAGATGGTTTAATTATATTAATTAATTGTTGTTTAATGTTTTCCTAAGTCTAAACTTAGGGAAACTGATTGATTAAAGGGTATTAATTAAAATAAGTGTGAACCTTCTAGATAAAGTCATGGATCACCTCCAAGTTAAACTTAGCCCTTGATTATGTTTTAATCTTGGCCGTTGAAGTGTCAACAGAAGAATATAAGGAGCTGAGGGGCCTATGGAAAACACATTGAGCACATTGAGCATTTGGAATTTTCGAGCTTGAGAGAGAGACTCGGATTTTTGATCAAGATCGAATCACTAGGGCTAGGTTTGCTAAGTGATTTGATTTAGTGATTAGTTTTAGAGATGGGCAGATGTAGTAACTAGTCGGGAGGACCAGGAGTACATTTCAGAGAGAGGCAATAGTGACGTAGAGAGAGGCAGTGCAGTCACCTCGAGGGGTGACGCAGTTCCTGAAAGGAATCACACATAAGTGATGCATTTCCTTTTTTTGATCAGTCTGGAGATAGCTGGATGCTGGGGTTTCTCAGAAAGAAGGGACAAAACTCTGTTTCTGATCAGCTTGATCATTTGCATAGGAGAGCTGATGCAGTTCCAGATCTTGCCCACACAATTGTAGCGTAGGCATCACGCAGAGGCAGAGATGGGCTTCACCAGCGTTGTTTAGATCATTCGAGGATTTGTAGAGTGAGGTATACCTCACATTTATTCTATTGCCTAGATTTTCTCTGAAGGGTGAGTCGGATATTGGCACCCTAGTTGTACTCAAGATTTTGCTTCTTAATAATACAAAACCCTTAGATCTGTTGCACCAGTTTTCCCGAGTTGGGTTTTTTCGAGGACTTAGTCCAAAAATAACTGTGTCAAATGTGGAAGATTTTCATTGTATTTTGTTCAATTTGTTTCAACACTTAGATTTATTCCGCAACATTATTTGTGTAGACTGCTTCGGTAATTACTTCGATATTTCACTGTAATGAAATAATTATGAAAAATAATAGGAGAAGTAATTTAGATATGTTGCAGTAGGAATCTAGATTTAGGATTTTTCACACAGGGAACTCATTTTACGTCCAGAATGGTGCAAAATATCATGGAAGAATATAAAATCAAGCACAGAAAGTCTACTCCATACCATCCACAGGAAAATGGACAAGTGGAGTCCACTAATAAAGTGATTGAAGCAATCCTCACAAAGACTATACATCTACATAGAAAGGATTGGGCAGAATCGGCTCCCTGAAGCTTTATGGGCCTATCAGACTAAATGGAGAAATACAACAAGACATACTCCCTATAAACTTGTTTACGGGAAGAAAGTCTTGTTTCCACTAGAGTTCCAAATCAGAAACTTCAAAATAGGAGTCAAATTGGGACTTGACTTGTCAGAAGCTCAAAAGCATAGAATGGAGCAACTCAATGAGCCTGATGAGATAAGGCAGGATGTACTTCAAAAGACCAGCCTAATTCAGCAACAAAGATCTAGATGGCATGATAAATACATAAAAGAAAGAAAATTTCAAGCAGGAGATTGGGCACTTCTATTTGACTCAAAGTTCAAATACTTCCAAGTGAAATTTCAAACTCATTGGCTTGGGCCTTATGAGATTGAAAGAGCCATTTATAATGGAGCAATCAGGATTAGGACTATCGATGAAGAAAAAATTCCTCTTCTTGTAAATGGACATCGACTAAAGGTCTATCATAAGCCATTGACAAAAGAGGAGTTTGTCAAAAAATTTCAAGATAATGTTGATATGAAGTTGGTGAAGAATAATATTTCTTCTTCCCCAACTTAGTCTTCTTTTTGTTTTTCATATCTAAAAATAAATAAAAAATAAAAAAATAAATCATAGATATATATATAATTCAAAATAAAAAATAAAAAATAAAGTAAAATAAAATTGTATAAGTATGAAAACCAATCATTGATTGGCATCCTTATACAGAAAATACAAGGTGAAAATCAGAATTTATTTCTTACATCTTATATTTTCTTCATACCCATTCTAAAAATTCAAAATTCTTTGCATTTCCCTTTCTTTTTTAGAAAAATAAAGATTAGCTACAAAATTGTTTCATTTCTGCAGCTATCATGACATTCTGCAGCTCTTATACACCTCTGCAGCACAGATGAATATGAATTTTTGACAGAAGCAGCTGAAGAAAAGATTGAAGATCATACTGAAGAATGTACTCAAGAAAACCTGAGGAATCAAGACAAAGAAGAAACAATAAAGGTTGGCTATATCTAAGGTATGATACAAAATTTGTTTAAATAATAAGGTTCAAAACATTGATATATAGATAAATTAGATGATAATATACTGCTAGCTCAAAATGTCATCATTAAAACTGATTATGCCAAATCAAAATCTATATCTCATGATTCACCACCAACCTGCATCATAATCTCCTCAACGATCAAATCTGGTCTCATCCATTAATAACTTAACGGTCATGTCCCATGTTGAAACCTCAATCATTCCTAAAACCTCGCTCATTCACTTGTTTACATGCACATCCCTATCGTTTCATGACATAACTCCTCCACGTTTTCAAGCTCAGATTGAAACCCTCAATTCACCCAGTCAGGAAGAAACTGTCTTGAAGGTAAAACTCTCGACAAATATATGGGTTTTATTGTAAGAACAGAGTTCGTAGGAAAGAAATTCATGGAGGGATATCCGCAATTAAATGAGATACTGCAGAAAGCACAATGTCTTAACTTCATAGAGAAATTTGATGGGTTTCACAAGGAAGTCACGAAATCTTTTGCAAGAGCCTTCGACAGAGTAGAGGTCAAAATCGGTGACATCAAATTTGCAGTCATAGAATCCTTAGTGGCAGAAGCAACCGCACTTCCAAATATGGGTGAAAGATGGTTCAAAAATAGAGGAATCATTGGAGAAGAATGGAAAGCCTTCTTGAAAAAACCAGGTATGGACACAAGTATTTTCAAGAAGGGAATTCCTAGCACAACTCTTAAGGGTAAATGGAGAAAAATGCTTTTGATAATTCAAAAATTTATTACATGTGAAGAAAGGTTTGGTTGTATGTTCTTCTATCATGCTAGGTTACTAATGAATTTTCAATAAGATAAAGAGATAAAACTTCCATATTTTTTACTGAATAGTTTAAGGAAGATGGCAAGAATGGTTCAAAAGAGGATTCAGTTCATAGATAACACAATGCATCATCATGCATTGATAAAAATCCTTATTGAATTTCATTTAAAGAGTATAGGAGATACTTGGGAAGATTTCTTAACCTGAAGTCATTTCCAAGAAAAATAAGAAAAGAAACCTAGTGATAACAAAGGAAAAAGAGGCAGAAAGAGAAAAGCTGAGAACCTTGTTGTGGATGAGCAACCACCTCAAACACAATCAGAAGATGAAACTCCTATTGCACAGTTGTTTGGACATGCAATATTTGTCTCTTAGTGGGGGTATGTTGAGCCTCAAGTCTGTCTCTATTTTTGACATCTATCTCACCACTTTTCGTTCCTTTTTGACATAATCCATAAGCTCAATCAGTGTTAATTGATACATTTTCAATCTAAGGATTTGAATGATCTCTTTTTTATATTTTAATGTTTCTTTTATTTGAATGAATTTTGTATTTAGCTACAAAATTAATGCAATTATGTAGGTAATCTTCGTTTCTGCAACTACCAACATTGTTTGACAAGTTCCAAAGGGTCAGTCAAGCATAGGGCCGAGACCAGCGGACGAGAAGTTGGAAGATTCACGATTTTCTCTCCACGTAGCAAATCGCGAAAGCTATGAATACTGTAATTTTTTTATAATTATACTCCTAGTTTCATTAATACTTTTAGGCGAGATCATCTCAAACAGTTGAACTTGAATCTATTATAAATATCGAGTTGTTTTAAACAGATATAAGCTTAACTTTGATTGTGATATTGTCACACAATAAAACTCTGTTTTTATTAATTCATGGAGAAGGCATGTTCAAGACCATCGATGCGTAATTAGTCACAAGTAAATTTCAAGATGTTCTGCTGTAGAGGGCCCCTGCACAGAAGAGGTGTCGTAGTTTAAACTTCTGTTGTTTCTTAGTTTAATTGTTCAATTTCCACATAAGTTAATTGTTGTGTTTTTCATAAGTTAAATGTTGTGTTTTTGGCATAGTTGAATGCTCCAATTGTTTTGATTTCCTGAAATATCTTGATGTCATAATTTTGTTAACATTTATATCTCATGGATTTAAACCTTTCTCGCATTCGTTCACACAGTAATTACATATTTCAGATCAGATAGGCATTCTAGCTTTGCACAGTAGGTAGAATACTACGTTTTCTTTCCTTATTTCAATCAGCCTTGTGATTTACTTAGCACAGTCATTTAGATTGAATATTGTTAGGTTTAATACTTCTATTTCATAGAACTTAGAATAAAATTCTTTGTTTCATTAGTGAATAGAATTAGAGTTAATTCGATACTCTATTTTCAAAGAACTAATTTAGATAGATGTTTTCAATTGGTAGATAGAATGAAGTTTTGATACATATTTTGATAGACTTAGACATAGTTTTGATTGATGCGTTGTTTAGATTTAAAGATGATTTAAGTAGATATTTTCATTCTTTAATAAAATATATTTAGAAGTAGTTTAGATAGATGTTTTAGAGATTATTACAATTGTCGGCATAGAATAGTCTAACATAGTTAAGATCGATCACTTAAGATGATTTTTTTTTATGCAATATAATTTTTTCTTAGATCAGTTTTCTTTCTTAAATAGACATTTCCTTTTCTTCCTTCCTATAAATTTCATCTTTCAACATTAGAATATTTTCTTTAGAGTAATTTATAATCAATTTCCTTCTTAGATTAATATTAAACATTTCCTTTTCTTCCTTCTTAAGTTTATTTTGCAAGCATTAAAATTCCTCTCTAAGTGTAGTTATTTTCTTGCTTTTAAATTTCATTTTTATAAAATCTCTGAAACATACAGAAATATTGAAGTTTATTTTCATTTCTAGTTCTCTTAAAATTAGTTGTTCATCTTTAAAATACAAAAGTAGAATTCTCATCACAGGCTTTGATAATTAAGTTTAGATTTCATTTCATAGCTTAGTTCTTAGTTTCTCCATTTCATTTAAAAAATTTAAGATAAAAAAAAACAAAATCCTAAAAACAACAAATAAAATCAACACAATGAATTAAGAAAGAAAGGCTTCTAGCATACATAATGCACCTACACTTCACAATATTACTAATTCCAGTCGATAATTTATGATAGAAATTTAAGACATTAAATTGACTAAACAGGTTGCGAGGTGATATTCACGGAGTCCTGCTACCTTCTATTGTCGGTTACTGGTAGCAGTTGTTGATTAACTTTTGACCATGGAAACAGATATGGATGAGGAACTCCTCGACTTCTCTGATGACCCATATACCTCTACTGACATCTAGTTGGACCCTCCTCAGAATACTACAGGTATTCCATGCACCCTACTGGTTGTTTCCTTGTTTTCTTCTGACGGGGTTTCTCCAATGTACCCTACCTCTTCCTACCCTCTACCAGATCTTGACTCATTCATAGTGGTTGACCTCAATGTTGGTAGCCCCTTCGTGGTCTATACCTCTGCTGATTACAACAATATACTTTCTTTGGATCTTTGTCCTCCGTCCCCATCTTCTCTCGTGTTTCTGGCTCAGACATTCTCTTTGCCGCTCCTGGAATCCTTGGTTCCCCCCCTCCTACATTGTGGTAGCCTGGGTAACCCCTCCCCTGTTATTTCTAGACATGGGATCACTGGGGCTCTACATCCATCTATACCTTTTTTGGCCTGCACATTTACCCCTCTCCCTCGTACTAGCCCTGTTTCGTCTCGCCCACCTTCTGGTAGATTCAAATTTTGTTTCCCTAATTCTAGCAACATCGCTCCATCAACTTTAGGCACTACTCCTCCCTCTTCATTTTCCTTTGAACCCCTCTCATCTGGTACACACTCTCGTGTGGCCAGGAAGACCAAGTGTGTTCGAGTGTGTGACAAAGGCATTCAGCTCACCCTTGGTGAAAATTTACAAATGGCGCATGTTATGGGGATGGTGGACTGTGTATTGGTGGGTTGAGTCTGTGGTCGAAGCTATAACGCTAACAGACTTAGATAGTGGGTCTTTGAGATTTTGGGAAACACCTTGCAGGAACTCCCAACAGTATTCACGCTAAGGAAGGGCTGGTTTGCTATACAATTCACCTCCAAGGACCTCACTGATTGGGTTCTATCCCAGTTTTGGCATATTGAACTTGCCTCTGTGCTCCTTAAGTGTTGGAGCCCTATTTTTGATCTAGACAGGGAAAATTTGGGTTTCGGACCCATTTGGGTTCGCCTCCCAGTATTACCTCTGCACCTTTGGAAGGAGGAGATATTCATCAGTACCGGAAAAATTCTAGGTACCTACCTTGATCACGATATATCTTTCACAGACATTGGCAAGATGGATTTTTCTCGTATATTGGTTCATATAGACACTCGAGAAGGTTTGGAGTAGTCTCTCAAGATTCACCAGAGGAACACAACTTGGATACAAATCCTATATTACGAAGGAGTTCCTTTATGTTGTAGACAATGCCACAAGGTTGGGCATGTTTTCAAGGGTTGTCCATTGCTCACAAAATCCGCCACTTCAACGGGAGCTCATGCTACACAAGAACTAGTCACTGCAACACTGAACATGCTAAAATAGTCAGCGAGTTTACACTATTCTTCATAGGGCATACCACCCTTGGGGACTATCAATGATGTCACTTCCCCCTCATCCACCAGGATTACTAGATCCATGATAGTAGCTGCAACATCGAGACATCCTCCGGGCACTGGTACCTCTCCTCTCCCTCCTTTTAATTTATCATATCTCATGTCTTCCCCTACATCATTTCTGTGTTCTGATTCTTTACCATCTGGTATTCGTGTTTCATCAATTGTATGCTCCAATTTTTTCTCCCCGGAGGTATACTCTTCCCCCCATCCCTCCATCCTCCCCCCCCTCCTCCCTCCTCTTCATTTACTGTGGAGGTCCCATCTGACTCAAAATTCATTCACTGCTACAACCTTTGCCCTCGGAACATCTCCGCTCATGCTGTATTTGGCATCGAACCTTTACCTCCCCATATATTGGTTAAACACTCTCGGGGTCAACACTCAAACATTTCTAAGGTTATCCAACAGGTTGGTATAGACATTGCGGTAGGAAGGCAACTCTTCATTGAAGGGGTTCTTAGAGAAATAAATTCCCCCCCTCTAGTTTCCCAATGAAGTGTCTTTCCTTCAACTGTCGAGGGCTTGCAAACCCTGCAAAATGCCTAGCCATTAGGTGAATCTTCAAAGCTGTTAATGTGGATATTATCTTCCTTGAAGAGACTCTTGGATCATTTGAGGTCATCATTGCTGCTCTCACCTCTCTTTTCCCTTCAATTTTTCATGCACTTGATGCCCATCGGTGCTCGGGGGTTATTTCTTTTGGTTATAACCCTCAGGTCATTAGACTTAATAGCATGTGGGGAAGGGATGGTGTACTAGTGGCAGAAATCTACTATGAGTAACTCGGGTATGACTTAAGGATGGTAAATGTGTATGGACCTTGCCATAACTGACAGGATTTTTGGCTTTATTTACTACAATCATCATTCATGCAAGCTGATAACATAATTTTGGGTGGTGATCTCAATTTTTCCTTGGTAATTTATGAATCTTGAGGATCAAATTCTCAAATGAACCCCCTATCTGATTTATTTTGACACTTAATTACACTCCATGATATGGTTGATCCCCCAATGGATTTTACTAGGCCTACTTGGCGCAACTGGCGCACTGGAGAGGCTATGCTTGCTCACAGATTAGATAGATTTCGTATCAAGGAAGGATTGTTTCATCATTTGGTATCATATAGAAAATGGATTGGCTTTGGGGGAATATCAGATCATTCCCCGATCTACCTGGAGCTCTATGGAAATTCTCCCAAATCATCAACTCCCTATAATTTTTGTTCGGTATGGTTGCAAGATGAGGAATACATCAGAATG
Source organism: Pinus albicaulis (assembly GCA_034641835.2). NCBI lineage: Eukaryota > Viridiplantae > Streptophyta > Pinopsida > Pinales > Pinaceae > Pinus > Pinus albicaulis. Next base: position 1,370,640,219 of record CM076579.1, on the reverse strand, counting down.
ATTAATCATGCCTCAGAGGAGTGCTCCAATTAATCCTGATCTTTCCATCTCAACCACCTTTGCAAATAAGCTAAATTTTTCCAAGAGGAAATCCATTGAATGGGAAAAGGCCAAGAGAAGATAGGATGACCTCGATCTGGACAAGAGTGAATGGGAGATTTCTCACTTTGAGGACCCTCTAAATGGTGGCTTCTCCTCCATTGCAACCAAAGAATATGTCATCAAACTAGAGTCAGATCGCCTTAGAATCCTAAAGGACGGGGAAGAAACCTGGAGGCTCAAAAGTCGTGCCATATGGTTAAAATTAGGGGATGAAAACATCAAATACTTTTAGCAATGTGCCAGAGGTCGTAGGGCCATCAACACTATTTTGGAACTTGATAACGAGGATGGTCTACCTACTTCCACTTTTGAACAACTGGCCAATTTGGGTACCTCACACTTCAGGAATCTCTACAAAGCACCAAAGGATGTAACTTTGGCAGAAACCATCAAAATTGTTGGCCTTTTTCCTAGGTATGTGGCCTTTGACTTGGTTCACAATATTTTCAGAGATATGCTATATGGAAGTTTGGGTTTTTGCAGGCTCCTGAATTTCATCTCAAAGAGGTAACCTTGGGAAAATCGTCATAACTCTCTCTCTGAGCATCAGATTGGATTTCTGTAAAAAGGGTCGAAATCACATAGACTGTAGGTTTCTGTGTATCAATTTCAGAGCCAAAGGAGGAAACCGAGACAACACGTCATACAAGTTCGCTATACTGAACTAGTCCATAATTAGGTCATTGTGGGAGATTGGGCATAACTTTTTCTTAAAGAATCCAAATCAGGTCAGACCTATGGCATCGGAAATAAGATTCAGAGGGATACTAAAGGACTGAAGATACAATCTTGGGGATCTGAAATTACAGGGATACACCTGTTTCAATATCGAGTTCCTCAACAGAAAGAAAAATGTGTGTATTTTTTTTTTCAAATTTCATGTGTCTTGTTTGAAAAATTAGTTTGAAGTGATTCCAAGGGCATATTGACGCATAGATATCAGTATTGGGTTCTAAAATTACCCCTAAAAATAATTCAACACCCATTAAGCCTTCAGAAGGCTCTACTATGACTCATGAATAGGAATAAGTGTAGCATGATTTGTCAAAATTACAAGGCCAAGTGCACCAAATTTTGCTCTCACAAAGAGAAACAAAAAATGAAATGGAAGTTTTTAAGAAAGGCATGGAAGCTAAGATGGATGGTTTGAAGAAAGATGTGGAAGCTAATATCGATGGTTTGAAGAAAGGCATGGAAGCTAAGATGGATGGTTTGAAGAATGTCATGGAAGCTAAGATGGATGACATGGAAGAAAAAATGAAAGACAACATGGAAGACATGAAGAATTATCTAAAAGCATACATGGAAGGTTTGAAAAATTTGATACAAGAAATGCTTCCTAATGGAAAAAATATAGTAGAGGAAACTCATGATGAGAACAAAATAAATGTTAATCGTGATTTCATAAAATCTAATGTTGGATTGAAGACCCACCATATTCCAAAGATCGATATGAGGAAGTTTGATGGCAAGGATGTCGTAACATGGATTCTACAAACAGACCAATATTTTGATCTCAATAATGTGAAAAACACACAAAAGGTACGCATTGCAATTTCATATTTAGAACAAAATACATTTTTATGGTATCGATGGCTTTGCTCCTGTAAAAAAATGTAATATTCCCAATTAGCTTTTAGCTAGTTGGAATATCAAATTTTGTTTTTTCTTTTTAGATAGAGGAATAAGAGGGTAGGGAGACCCATAAATCTCCTATATAAATTTTAATACCCAACCCCGGTTTTCAATTTCTCCTTATTTCTCCCATATAGTTAAATTCCCATTCCCATAGCCATACATTAACAAGCTGGAAAAATAATTATTTTCTGAAAACACAAATTTTGGAAATTTCACAACGCTGAAATGCAGAATAAAAACTCAAAAAATTAAATAAGCCACACATAGAATTTTGACACGCTGATTTTTGGTCAACTTGACCCTAGAAAAACCCCCTACAACTCTTGGGGAAAACCAGTTTGAAAGCTCTTCTTATTTCTGATAAGTGCTTTTATAGTGAACAGTAAAACATAGAAAAAATTACAGCAAATATAAAACCCACTTATCTCAATTTCTGTGTCAACCTCCAACCTTGAAAATCGTGCCAACAGAAAAACAGAAAATAACAGAAAAAAATATAGCAATAAATGTTGTACTTTCTACCTAGGAAAACGTGCCCAAATTTATGCCTCTATGGTATTGTACAGACATTACAGTAGCTCCTTCTTCAGTTTCCATGCCCATAAAATCTGCCTCGAAAATCATGCCCCTTGCTGTTGAATCTTCTCCTCGAAAACAACGTTGTACTTGCCTTGAAAAATGTGCTAAACAATGTTGTACGTATTTTCTGCCTTAGTAAACATGCCAATAAATGTTGTTGTACGTAAATGTTGCCTTGGGGAATGTGCCCTCTTGCTGTACGGATTTTCTGTGTAGCTATGCTGCTCTCCCTCCACTCAGAAATTTCTCTTCAGCTTTCTCTCCTCCTCTCTCAATCTGCTCATGAAAGAATGAATGACCTTTTCCCTCCTTTTCCTCCTTTAACTTAACCCTAAGTGACTTTTGGGGAATCCCTAAATCTAATGGCTGAGATAGCTTTAGATCTAGGGCTGAGATTAAATGCTCATTTAAATCTCACTTTCTATTTTTTTAATTCACCCCACTTTAATAAAGATCCACTTAGTCATTTATTTCCAAAGTCACTTTTCCTTTCTAATTTCACATTGACTTTATTAAAGTCACTTTAAAATTAGACTTTAGTAACTTTATCACTTAAAGTCACTTTTAAATTAGATTTGACTTTATAACTTTATAAAGTCACTTTAGGAGAAAAATTAAATTCTTCTGGACACTTTTCCCTAGGCCAAAGATCAAAGCCTTAGGGAACCACCTGTCCTCCGGTACCAAATTTCAACACTCCCTCTTACCGAGGAAGGTGTTCCTCACCACACCCATCTTGTCTCTGAAGTATACATGCTTGCCCCATGGTAAGGCTTTGGTAAGAATATCTGCAACCTGCTCATCAGTGGGAATATACTCAAGCTTCACAGCTCCTTTCTGAACATAGTCTCTGATGAAGTGATATTTGATCCCGATATGCTTTGACCTGTCATGAAATACTGGATTCTCCGTGAGTTTAATGCAAATCTGATTATCACAGTAAATCACTGAAGGTCTCAACGGCTGACCAAATAAGCCAAACAACATCTTGCGAAGCCAGATGGCCTCACAACTAGCTAGACTGGCTACCATATACTCTGCTTTCGCTACTGACTGCTACTTCCGGCTGAACCGCGACACCACTGCCGAACCCAACCCAAAATAGCACCCTGAAGTGCTCTTCCTATCAGAAGCACAACCTGCCCAATCAAAATCAGTGTAACCTGCCAATCTCACTCCACCCCCCTACCTATAATCCAAACCATAATCCACTGTCCCCTGTAAGTATCGCAAAATGTGTTTTGCAGCAACCCAGTGCACCCTCCTGGGCTCACACATGAACTGGCTCATCGTGTTGACTGCAAAACATATATGTGGTCTGGTGTTGACCAAATACATCAAGGAACCAATCAACGGTCTATACAATGTGGGATCCACCAACTCGGAATCTGAAGCGTGAAGCTTCTTCCAGTTGGTGATCATCGATGTCAACATGGGACTACAATCCTCCATGTAGAACCTACCAAGGATGTCCACAATATACTTCTCCTGCCCCAAGAATAAATGCCCCTCCTCCTACCACACCTCCAAACCCAAAAATTAATGCATCAAGGCAATGTCCTTCATCTCAAACTTCGACGCAAGATCTCTCTTGCAGTGCTCTATGAGTCTCTCTGCACCCGTAATGACCAAGTCATCCACATACAACACCAGAATGAGAGGCTCCTCACCTATCACATAAAGTAAAGGTTCAGATCTATATCACTCTTTATGAAACCCAACTCCTACAAGTATGTATCTATCCTGGAGTACCAAGCTCTAGGAGCTTGCTTCAGAACATAAAGGGCCTTCTTCAGTCTATACACATGGGACTCCTTCCCATGCACCTCAAAACCTTGTGGCTACTCAATGTACACCTCCTCCTATATGAAGCCATTGTGAAATGAGGTCTTCACATCCATCTGGTGGATCTTCCAACCCATCTCTGTTGTTATCGATATAATGGAGCAGGTCGAAGTATATCAAGCCACGAGAGCGAAGGTCTCCTTATAATCTGCTTCCTCTACCTGAGAGAACCCTCTAGCCACAAAACTTGCTTTGAATTTCTCAATGTTTCCATCTGCAACATGCTTTACCTTGTAAAGCCATCTGGAAGTAACCACAAATTTTCCCTTAGGCCTCGGCACCACCTCCCAAACATCATTCTTCATGATAGAAGAATAATCTTCCTGCATGGCCTCTCTCTAGACCTGCTAGCTAGCTGCCTCCACATAACTAGAAGGCTCAGAGTTTAATATGTTGGTAACCATTGCCATATAGCTACAGAACCTGTCAGGTGGTCTTCTCTCTCTGACCGGCCTTTTAGGCCCAGCAACAGATGTGGCCTCTCTCAAGGTATCCTGAAGCCACTTGGGATTCCTCTTCCCCGAGCACACTTCTCCCATTGGAGAATGAAACTCCTCCTCCTCATCATCCGGAGCCTAAACTCCTGACTGTCTATCTGCTATCCTCATACCTAAACCTGAACCTGTAGATGATGAAGTACCGTGTGAACTGTCCATCAGTGGACTCCTTAGTGAACTGCTATGCATGCTGCCCGAAGCACCACCCCTCTGACTTTGTGAGCCACTGCTCACCAATGGACTTGACACCGTAATCGGTGTACCTCCGGATCCTCCTAATCCCTACCCACTAGATCCCTGCGACTAACTCAACTGCTCCTGAGGGTCTGGCTGATCCAGATACTCTAACTCCTGTGACCTCCTGAAAGCCCTGTCCTCCTCGAACTTCACATCTCGCCTGATAAAAATTCTCCTCGGTGCGGGAATATAAATCCGAAAGGCTTCCGAGGTCTCACTGTAGCCCACAAATACACCCTTCTCTACGGTGGGCTCTAGCTTGGTCCTCTTCTCCTTGGGTACGTAGGAGTATGAAATACACCCAAAGATACAAAGATGACCAACATCAGGCTTCTTCCCAAAAAAATCCTCCTCCGGAGTCACATGCCCCAAGGCATGATGCAGACTCCTGTTCTACAAATATACAACAGTGTTGTAGGCATCTGCCCACAAAAACAATGGTAACTCCTGATCATGTAACATGGCTTTGGCAGCCCCTCCAATGGATTTGTTCTTCCCCTCCGCAACCTCGTTCTGCTGGGGGTTGTAAGGAACAGTGAACTCCCTCCTAATGCCTTCCTCCACACAATAATCAACAAACTCACCAAGGGTGTACTCTCCTCCATTGTCCGATCTCAATGACTTGATATTACGACCTGTATGAGTCTCCACAAGAGCTCTGAACTCCTGAAACCACTTGAAGACCTCACTCTTGGTCTTTAAGAAATAAATCCAGGTCCTCCTGGAGTGATCATTAATGAATAAAACATAATACTCATATCCACTCAAGGAAACATGAGACATTCGACCGTTCACATCGGAATGAATCAAATCAAGTATCCCAGTCGATCTATTTTCACTGCTGGGAAAAGGGGATTTGGAAAACTTGCCTATAGCACATCCTCTGCATGTATCAAAGTGATCAGTACTGAAATCTGGCACACCTGTAGTGATCTCCCGCAATTTCCTTAAGGCTCCATGATACATGTGCCCCATCCTGCGGTGCCAAATCTCACACAGCTCTGAACTGCTAGCTCTGCTACCGGTACTACTGCTCAATGCCAAAAGGGGATGAAATGCAAACTTGTATACCTTTGCATGGCATACACCAATCACTCTAGCTGAATCAACTGGAGTGTCCCTGGGATATATCAACACCTGTCCTCTCCTAAACAATATCTCTTATGCTCTGTCCTCCAATGCTGAGACGGATATGAGGTTATTCCTCATCCCTGACACATATAGAACATCTGACACCTTCAAGGGAGGTTTGTGTTCCCTATCAAATGTCAATGTCCCCACACCGACTGCTCTAACAACACTGTCATCTACGAGTACTACCTCTATATCAGTGCCACTCTCTGAAAGCTCTAAGAAGTACTCATAGAATCTTGTCATATGACATGAAGCCCCACTATCAACATACCAGATACCTGAAGATACTCCACTAATGGAGGGAAATGCACACTCCCTCTCAACCTCCATGGCAGGTGATCCTACACTAGTGGACTCACAAGAAATGAACCCAAACTCTCGGTCAAAGCTATCTGTAAAGTCCTCTATCTCTGCTGATGCTGCCATGCTCTGGTTCTTCCCCTTCTTCTTCTTCTTCTCCGGACACACAACTGCATAGTGTCCCATATTCTGACAATTTCAACACTTCGCCTTGGAATAGTCCTTCTGCATGTTCCCCTGTTTACCTTTACCTTTGCCTTTGCCCCCACCACTACTTTTGGAAGCTTGCTTCTTTCCCTTGCCTTTCTTGCCTCCTGCCAACAATGCTACATCCTCATCTTGCTCAACTGGTTTGGTTGCCCCAAGCTGGGTCTTTCTGATTTCTACCTGTATGCAATCATCCCAGAACCTCTCCCAAGTGGGAAGGGTCTCATGTGCACACCCCATCAGCAAATTTCAGCCATGAACTGGGAAGGCCATTCACTGCAATCTGCACCAACTTAGTGGGTGGAATGACCTCTCCAACTGCTGCCAATGCATCTCTCACATTAGTAATATTTGTGAGATATCCAACTGCACCATCAGTCTTACCCATCTTAATGGTCTTCAGCTTCTCCCTTAGGACCATTTTCCTGTTCTCATTGGTACTTTGGTAGAGATTGGTCAATGTTGTCTGCATCTCATGAGCATATCTCTTTCCTCTCACTTAAGGAACGCAATGGTCTTTGATTCCATCTAGAATCAGTCTCTTACCCTTGTTATTCTTTTTATTAAAGGATGCCAACTGAACAACATCAATAGGCACATTAATAGGGTTTTGTGCGATATGCACCATGATATCCTGGACTTCTACCTCCTTAAAGATGCTCTGCATTCTCTCCTTCCAAACACTATAGTTACTATGTCCATCCAATCTATCCTCCACCCTCAAGCCAAAAGACATGCTTGTTGTCCTAAATAAGATGAAAATAATACTGCTGTAGTAAAGGTAAAATTTTCTGTGTGAAAAATAAGCTTGCTGTAATTTATGTGTGAAAAATCAGTTTGCTGTAATTTTTCTTCTTACTGTCCCAAACTGCCTTTTTTCAGCAAAATAGCTCTGATAACATGTAGAAATTTTAATACCCAACCCTGGTTTCAGTTTCTCCTTATTTCTCCCATATAGCTAAATGCCCATTCCCATAGCCATACATTAACAAGCTGGAAAAATAATTATTTTCTGAAAACACAAATTCTGGAAATTTCACAATGTTGAAATGTAGAAATAAAAACTCAGAAAATTAAATTAGCCACACATAGAATTTTGACACGCTGATTTTTGGTCAACTTGACCCTGGAAAAACCCCCTACAACTCTTGGGGAAAACCAGTTCGAAAGCTCTTCTTATTTCTGATAAGTGCTTTTACAGTGAACAATAAAACACAGAAAAAATTACAGCAAATACAAAACCTACTTATCTCGATTTCCGTGTCAACCTCCAACCTTGAAAATCGTGCCAACAGCAAAATATAAAATTACAGAAAAAATACAGCAATAAATGCTGTACTTTCTGCCTAGGAAAACGTGCCCAGATTTCTGCCTGTATGGTACTGTACGGAACTATATGGACAATACAACAGCTCCTTCCTCGATTTATGTGCCCAGAAAAGCTGCCTCAAAAATCGTGCCCTTTGATGTTGAATTTGCTCCTCGAAAACAACATTGTACTTGCCTTGAAAAACATGCTAAATAGTGCTGTACAGATTTTCTGCCTTGGTAAATGTGCTAATAAATGTTGCTATACGGAGATGATGCCTTGGGAAATGTACCCTCTTGCTGTACGGATTTTCTGTGTAGCTATGCTGCTCTCTCTCTGCCCAGAAATTTCTCTTCAGCGTTCTCTCCTCCTCTCTCAATCTGCTCATGAAAGAATGAATGACCTTTTCCCTCCTTTTCCTCCTTTAATCTAACCCTAAGTGAATTTTGGGGAATCCCTAAATCTAATGGCTGAGATAACTTTAGATCTAGGGCTGAGATTAAATGCTCATTTAAATCTCACTTTCTATTTTTTAATTCACCCCACTTTAATAAAAACCCACTTAGTCATTTATTTCCAAAGTCACTTTTCCTTTCTAATTTTACATTGACTTTATTAAAGTCACTTTAAAATTAGACTTTAGTAACTTTATCACTTAAAGTCACTTTAAAATTAGATTTTAGTAACTTTATCACTTAAAGTCACTTTTAAATTAGATTTGACTTTATAACTTTATAAAGTCACTTTAGGAGAAAAATTAAATTCTTTTGGACACTTTTCCCTAGGCCAAAGATCAAAGCCGTAGGGAACCACCTGTCCTCCGATAACCAAATTTCAACATCTCCTTAGTAGGACTAAATTCACTCCTAATGTGAATAAGGAGAATCATAGTAGCTGGAGAAAGTACCCTCATGTGTGAATATGGGATGAAGCATGTGGATGGGGTCAAGTTTGACCAAATCAACAACGCTGGTATGGAGGGAGTGGATAGTTAATGAGAGACAGCGCAATGTGAATGGGAGGGAGTCTCCATGAGAGTAGCATCTTTAATGAGTGGGGCCCAAGGTGAGAAGACTCACAATGCATATAAGGAAGGGGAAGGCAGCCATAGAAGCCATGTTGATTATTATTATTTTGTGGTCTGTTATGACTTCATGCTCTCTTCAGTTGTTTAGCGGAGACTGCTGTGTTGTTTAGCACAAGGGTGTTCCCGAGCGGGAATCCCACCCTCATCCTCGGGGGACTTTGAGTGCCCACTCAGGAGAGGTTATTGAGCTGCATTTCCACATTCCGGCATCAGACCAAGCTTTAGTCTTCTTCTACATCGCAGTTTCTGCCAGGGTTTTGTTATGTTGCAGGGTAGAAGTAGTGGAGGGTTTACATGGCCATTTTTTGAGCTTGTTTTCAGTGGAGGAAGCATTATTTCCATTGGGAGGATAGCAATGGATGTCCTTGGGAATAATTTCATCATTTGGCATTAGGCCAAGCTATTACCATCCCCTGCAGTGCAGTTTCAGTCATAGAATGCGTTATTTCAGAGAGAAGTTGTAGGGGTGGTTTCAGTGCATCATTTGGGGAGTTAGATTTTCAGTGAAGGGATCAACCTTTCACTTGGAGAATCTATTGGGAGGAGGTTACATTATTTTCTACATCAGTTCAGCCACTTCTTTCTAGCTACTTAGTTGCATTGAATCTTCAGCCCTAGGGCTGTTGTTCACCATTTGTATTCTTGTGTATTTCCGGAAACCCTTTCTAGGTTGTTTTGGAAAGGTGTTATATAGACTTGACCTTTATTTCCAGCATCTCTTAAGGCATATATCAGTTATTTTATATCATTGTATGTTTCCAGCTGCAACGATGTCCACTAAGACTGCGTTGTATTGATCTTCCGACATTCTGTGTAGCAGTAACTCTTCATGTATTTTCCTATCTGATTATTGGGCTTGTGTTAAATGGCTTGAGTGACTTGATCCTCAAGATTTTATGCTCATTATGGCTGATATATTTAATAAGATGGCTCCATATTGGTCTCATATTTTTACGTAACATTATTCACTACTATTATTTCCATTTTTGTGTTCCATATTATTGCTTTTCCTATTTTGGAATATTACAGTGGTATCAGAGCATAATCCTGGCTCAGCCTGTGAGTTTCAGCCAATATGTCATCAGAAGAAGGAGAGCCTATCAGAGAGAGGGAGAAGGGGTATCTCAAAAGAAACCAAAGATATGATTATACAGATGATAGAGAAGACAAGGGTAAAACTCCCATATCAGGAGAAGAGGATGACAAGGAGTTCCCTAAGATTCTTCTTCAAACTATGAAAGATATTGCAAGAGAAATCAAGGAGATGAGGATGGATAGACATAAGGAATCTCCTGAAGGGTTTCTACATGGATAAGGCTCCGACATTTCACATCACTGGCATGATCAACCAGTGAAGCAACAGATTTCCCAATACTCCACTATGCCTACATTCTTAGTAGTGGGAAGTTGAGGGTTTCAAGAACAACAAACTCTTGAAGACTATTTTCTTGAGTATGAGTCTCAATCTCAAAGATTCAAAGATCATTTTATCTTTTAGAACTTTTGTCAGATCAAGGACAATAAGAGACCCCGACATCAAAATAGAGGTGGAGGATTCATACAAAACAATGATCTTCGCCAGACTATGGGTATATTCTTCTTGCCCGCTTTTCATGGGTCATCCAAATGCACAACAAAATCTTGGGTAGAGAAGCTAGACATCTACTTCCAGTTGAACCAAGTACCGGAGATGGAAGCCATCAAAATAGCAGCGTTGCACCTTGAGGGTGAGGCACATGATTGGTGGTTTCATGGTCTTTCTACATTAGGGCATGCCAATGTGACTACATATTCACAGTTCACCAGGAGGTTGGTGGAGAGGTTTGATCGAAGAGACCCGGAGGAACCTTTTATTGAGCTAGCTAAGCTCAAACAGTTAGGTAATCCAGAAACTTACATTTCTGAATTTTTAAAACTTTCTGTTATGGTTCCTGATTTGTCTACAACTAGGAGGTTCTATATGTTTATTGATGGGCTAGAAGAGCCTCTACATGGGTTGGTTAAATTAACCAAACCAACTACCCTTCAAGATGTTGTTGAAAGGGCTAGAGATCTACAAGATGCTTTGCCAAGGGCAAAGGCACCATTTCAAAAAAATCTCACTTTTTCATCAAAGGGAAAAGATGTGAAGGCTCCTCCTTCAAAGGAGAGCCAAAACAAAGGACCTCTTAGTGATGATGTCTGAAGATACTTGAGGAGAAGGAAGCTTTGCTTCACATGCCAAGAATCATGGGCACCCGTACATAGATGTGCAGCAGGGAAGGCACACTATATAGAGGTAGTTTTTGATGATGAAGAGGAGGAAGAAGAGGAACTGGAAGGAGGTCACAACACTCAGATAGCAGGAGAGGATCCATCACCACCAGGAGGTGGGAATGGAGCATTTTATCCAATTGTAGGGGCCCTTGCATCTTTGAAGGGAGTACCCAAGTACTTGACCTTGAGAGTTAGAGGTTCCATTCAGGATCAGAGGGTATCAGTGTTGATTGAAAGTGGGGAAACCCACAACTTTATTGATTCCCAGTTAGTGCAGAGGAGGGAAATACCTACTAATTACTTTGAGGGATTTTCAGTTTTGGTCCCAGGAGCTAGAACCATGCAATGCATGAAGTATGTTTCGGTATTATCTGCCACCATGGGAACATACACATTGAATAATCACTTATTTATGGTTGATATCCCTGAAACCAATGTGATATTGGGTGTGTAGTGGTTTATTACTTTTGGGAAGGTCACCACAGATTGGGAGACTTTACAGATGGAGTGGACAGACAAAAGGAGTGGTAAGCATCAGGTGATTAGGGGCATGCACACTTATCCCTCTTAGACAGTTTCCACACAAAAAACAGAGTTGGATTTGCGTAGTGGAAGAAAGGACCTAATAGTCCAATTAGCTATGCAGATGACCTTGGCCCATGACACATTATTATTTATAGGCATTCGACCAGGGAGGCCACCAGACCATGAGTTGATGAGAGATGTCTCACAACAGGTTGCACAACTCATATATCCAGGAGGGGTGAGGACCTTGGGAGGACTTGGTACAGTGCAGAGAGTCTTGGTTAGGCTCAAGGAGGAGGGAGACATTCTCCCAATATCAGTATTACCAACTCTCACCCAACATCTTGCACTGAGAGAAGATGTTTCAGGGATGGATGATGGCACCATCATGGTGCAAGGAGACCACTCCATGGCTTTGGAGAACCAAAAGATACTTCCACATAGGGAGGAATATTCCACATATGGTAAAGGATGGTGGCCACTCATGCATACATTGACCAAACTCAGAAGGTTTTGGATGGGTGATAGCTTCCCATGGAAGGCTAACTGTTGGGAAAAATACTGAGAGGGGGGGGGGGGGGGGGGTGAATCAGTATTTAGATTTTAGGACTTACTCAAATCTTTTTACTTTTTCTTACTTCAAAACCCATATGCTACTTTGATGAAGCTAACTAGCTGGGATACACGTTATCTCCTCATTAAACCTCAAGATACACGTAGATCATATGATGTAATTAAATTTTTACTAGATTCAGCACCCTATATTCTTCTGATGTTTAGTTAACAGTAAACATGTGCAGTAATAACAGAATAAATCATCACATATAAGCATCACACATGAACACCGGGATTTTAGGTGGAAACCCAAGTCGGGAGAAAACCACCGCTGCCGTTGCTCAGCCTTCAATATTTTATTATAGAGAAAACATCTTACAACATATGTACTGGCGCAGACTCATACCAGTACGCAGGCACCCACCTGTGCTCGTTTACCAGCCTCTCCTGGAAGGGAGCACTGACCCCCTGACTCGTTTACCAGCCTCTCCTGGAAGGGAGCTCCGACCCCCTGATCTCGTTTACCAGCCTCACCTGGAAGGGAGCTACAACCCCCTGACTGAAGGCTACAACCCTCAGCACCACTATGGACCACGTTTCATCAATTTTCACACTGGATCCAAACAACTTCAATAGAGCACAACTTGCAGGCCTCGTTTCATCATATTTTCAGACTGGACCCACTCCACACATTTAAGTTCAATCATACAACCAAACTGATACAGACAACTCAGAACTGTAGAATACAGATAGCAGTAACACAGCAGAACAGATCAGACATTTCATACCCCATGCTTCAGCAAACCCTAGTTTGCATACGCGCTTTCCTTTCACTGATCCCGCGTATATACGCACCTTCTACCATACAAACCCGCGTATACTCGTACACATGCAGCTAATTTCACCGCGCACATTTTCTTTCAGCGAAGCGCGTATATACGCGCTTCGCAACAAACTACGTATGGTTCTTCGTACATTTAGGGTCATTGAAATTCTTCGGCACGTACACATCACACGTATTTTACCTTTACGTCGAAAGATGTTCGCCTCATCTCGCATCTAATCATTCCATAAATGATAGCAAATACAACACATTTCTTGTGATCTAGATTCCCTTCTTCATCATTTCTTTGTTGTGTGCTTCATGCATTCGCATCTATCATTCAACTCGTAAACCCTTTCCATTCAGACATACTTCAAAGAGAAGCATTCATTCAAGCTCAGACATCTTACTCCCACACACATCATTTGCACAATGAATTTCTTCTCCTTATATAGGTTTACCCTTTTTCAATACCATGAGCCAAAACCACATCACTTCCGATGGTATTCTTGGACGAGGTCATATAGACGAATCATTACTCAAAACAACGGGTCAATACCATGGTGGTTACCCCTGGTTTTGTACTTTATGAGCGCTTTTGCCCATACGTGACTTGTCACGTTATTTCCCACGTGCATACGCGACTTCTCCTAGACAATTCCGCGTATGCCTTGAGACATACTCTTTTCATTATAGATCTAGCACATACTGAATTCCTTTCTTCATTACCTTCTGTACTCACTGTAGATACATCAGATTTACATCATTTAACAAGATCATCAAGACATATTCGATCAAGCATAACTTGATCAAGTAGGTTGCCATCATCTTCATCAAGTGGGTTTCCATTCAAGGACAACACTCTATCAAGTGGGTTTCCATCAAGGACAACACTCTGATCATATTGCCAACAATCTCCCCCTTTGGACTTCATGGCAACCACAATGGTGTTTGATCACTACAACAGATAGATACATTAAAAATACAATGACACCATGTCACTCTCCCCATTCTTTGACACCATTCGTTTCCTTTATTCAAACACCATGTCACTCTCCCCCTTTGACATCAAGGGAAAAGGGCGGATCAAAACCAACACAAGGTTTTTCTCCTCATGTAGAAGGAAGCGTTCTACAGATCTGAATCTTCAAACATATTTTTCAATGAAGTACATGACTCTATGACCTTCCTATCACCAAAGACTCATACTTACATCAAAGATCCAACCAAGTGGATTTACATATGAGACTCAAGTATCCAACCAAGTGGGTTTACACATTTTGACTCAGCTACCCAACCAAGTGGGTTTACATATTTTGACTCAACTACCCAATAAAGTGGGTTTACAAAATGAAAAAGTCCTTACATGACTGAATATTACAATTTTACATCATAGGTCTCAACATGACCTTTTCATCAAATTACAAATATGACTTTTCATGACCAATACCAGAAAGACCTCAAGAGAGATCATATATCAGAACCATCATAATGCCAACAATGCATTATACTCTGTTAAAGGGATAGGGCTCTTAAAAAATGTATCCTAAACATCCTTAGCAACCTGAACACCTTCAACAGCAAGTCATCGGCAACAATCTCTGCATGATCTGTCCTTATCTTTGAATTATAAGACTTTCATCTCAGCAATGAATACTCTTCATCAAAAAGCAAACAGGACTCATCCATAATCTTCAACATAAGAAACCATGTATCATTTCATTAGCATGAGTATAACCAGAATAATGCTAACAGTACAATCATTAGCAGTCAGACTGATGCTCCCCCTGAACCTCTGCTCCTGATCTTCAGCTGTCATCCCAATTCTCTTATCATTAATGCATACGCGACTGTGTCTGCTGGAACTCGTGTGTATACGCGACTTTTGTTCATCGAACCCGCGTATGGAAAGTGAAGCATAGAAATTTTCACATTCCTTCATCTCCCCCTGAATTTGTCCTTCCTGTACCTGTCTTCTTCATATCAGATGCTCTGTCAGAAATACATATAACCAGAATAATCAAATAAACCATGAGAATCATCATACATTGCTCCCCCTGTGACGATACATTACTAATCCTTATAATGTATCTCACATCACTTCTTGCAGTCATTCAGAGAAGTAAGCTTTAGAAGCGGATGACTGCTGTAGGGTCAGTATTCCCTACGTTTCTGACCGGTCCTCCTTCTTTCTCCATCTTTGCTTGAAACTTCTTATTGTGGGCTGGAAATTGTCCAATTTCTCAGATATATTCATCCTGCATTCTTTTTCCACATGTCCATATTTGTTACAGGCATAACATCTTGCATGACCATAAAAGTAAGCATGAGAATCATACTGTGTTCTTCTATTCTTTCCTCTATTGCAATCAGCTGCTTTATGACCAAACCTGCTGCATGAAAAACAATATCCCTTAAAGAAACCAGAGTACCTATCTGTGTAGAATCTGCTTGTTTGTGACTGAAACAATCTGCTTCTACAATTTGCTGCAACATGCCCATAATTATGATAATTAAAGCATTCAACATTATTGATTCTTCTATAGTTAGGAGGGAAAGGTTTCTTTTGAGAGTTCATGATTGTCGGTTGACTCTTTGCTTCTTTCAACACTTCAGATTTTGTATTGACTTCCTTTGAATCATTAGCATTTCCTTGTGAACTAGATTCTCCTTTGATAGTTTCATGAAAACCAAGACCAATTTTAATAGAGGGAGACCTTTGATTACTCAGAATATTGTCCAAAATCCTAGTACTATCTTGAAACCTCAGAAGTTTAACCTTTTCTTCTAATTTACCTTTGAGAATGTTTACCTCCACCTCCAAGGCTTGGCATTGCTTCTTCACGCTTTCTTCTTTCCTTCTTCCGTCTTCTACTTGGTTATTCAGATTTAGAATCTCTTCTTTCAACCCATTTTCTTGCTCTCCAAAAGTTTGTAAGAGTTCTTCATTCTTCTTCTTCGATGCTTCGAGATTTACTTTTAGAGATATGTTTTCTGCTTCAAGTCCTGCATTCTTCTTATTTGATTTATCCAGGTCTTCTTTGAGGGAGATGATTTTTGCTTCAAGACCTTCCTTTTCAAACGATTGTAGAGGTTCCTCATTCTTCTTACTTGATGCTTCAAGATCTGCTTGTAGAGAGATGATTCCAGCTTCAAGACCTTCATTCTTCCTTTTTGATATTTCGAGATCTGCATTTAGATCATTGATTTCTACTTCTAGTCTTTTCATTCGATTAGATGCATAAGCATGGAACCTTTGATACTTGTCTATAGATTCACTCTCCTTAGATGATTTTTTCTGATCTTCAACTTTAATCTTGACAACTTCTTCTAGATCCATACTGTTACTTTCACTATCTTTACCTTTACATGCACAAGAGAGTAAAATACAAGAACAATGATCAATACCTGTTTCATCTTCTTCAATTTCTGCTATACATGATTTTTGAGGTATCTCCTTTCCTTGAGTAACCTTCTTCTTTTGCCTCTTTTCCATGAGCACTTGTAGAGCTTGGTCAGAATCTTCTTCATCTTCACTGGACACTTCATCATCATCTTCATTTGCATAATAATTCTTCCTCTTTTCAAATTGTTTCCCTTTACCATGTTTTTCTCTATAAGGACATTTAGCAGCATAGTGACCAACTCTTCCACAATCAAAACATTTGAAGGAAAGCTTACCTTTGAATTTTCCAGTACCTAGTTGGAGTTTTCTCACAAAATTCGCTTCTTCTTCTTCGGATATATAGCTGGATTCTTTGACAACTTCCTTTTCTTTTCCTTTTGCAGACGCCTTAAAAGCAGCTTCTTTGATTTGAGAAGGACTTCCTTGTCTCATTTCAAAAGCAGTCAGAATACCATGTAATTGAACAATAGTAAGAGTTTGCAGATCTTGCCTTTCTTCAATAGCTGAAACTTTAGAGTCAAATTTTGAAGTCAAGGATCTTAAGACTTTTCCACCAGAGTAGTATCAGTTATGGTTTCACCCAAATTTCTCATTCGATTTACAATATCATCCAGACGAAGAAAGAAACTGGCAACACTCTCATCACTATGCATCTTCAAATTTTCATATTCAATTCTAAGAGTTTGGAGTTTTGCAATTTTTACCTTTGTGTCTCCTTCATAGCTTAGAATGATTTTGTCCCATATGTCCTTTGCCGAATGTAGCTGCATCACTTTAGCAAATTCTGATTCAGACATGCTTCCCAATAAGACATTCACTGCTTTGGCATTGATTTCATACTTCTTTCTTTCAGCTGCATCAGTAGGAATACTTGCCGGGTATTGATAACCTTCTTCTACGATTGCCCATACATCTGCACCAAGACTTTGCAGATATGCTTTTGTTCGTACCTTCCAGAATATCAGATTGCTTCCATTGAATAGAGGTGGCTTTATAGACATTACTCCTTCAAGACTTCCCATTGCGACGGATCTCCTTCAAGCGATCAAGCTTCTGCAGAAGAACCTGCTCTGATACCAATTGTTGGGAAAATACTGAGAGGGGGGGGTGAATCAGTATTTAGGGCATATTCAAAACTTTTTACTTTTCCTTACTTCAAAACCCATCCGCTACTTTGATGAAGCCAACTAGCGTATACATGCGGATCTCCCTCATTAAACTCGCGTATACACATAGATCATATTATGTAATTAAATATTTACTTAGATCTATGCACCATTCATTCTTCTGATGTTTAGTTAACAATAAACATGTGCAGTAATAACAGAATAAATCATCACATATAAGCATCACACATGAACACCAGGATTTTAGGTGGAAACCCAAGTCGGGAGAAAACCACCGCTGCCGTTGCTTAGCCTTCAATATTTTATTATAGAGAAAACATCTTACAACATATGTATTGGCGCAGACTCATACCAGTACGCAGGCACCCACCTGCGCTCGTTTACCAGCCTCTCTTGGAAGGGAGCACCGACCCCCTGACTCGTTTACCAGCCTCTCCTGGAAGGGAGCTCCGACCCCCTGATCTCGTTTACCAGCCTCACCTGGAAGGGAGCTACAACCCCCTGACTGAAGGCTACAACCCTCATCACCACTATGGACCACGTTTCATCAATTTTCACACTGGATCCAAACAACTTCAATAGAGCACAACTTGCAGGCCTCGTTTCATCATATTTTCAGACTGGACCCACTCCACACATTTAAGCTCAATCATACAACCAAACTGATACAGACAACTCAGAACTGTAGAATACAGATAGCAGTAACACAGCAGAACAGATCAGACATTTCATACCCCATGCTTCAGCAAACCCTAGTTTGCATACGCGCTTTCCTTTCATTGATCCCGCGTATATACGCGCCTTCTACCATACAAACCCGCGTATACTTCTGTACATATTACAGAGCTAATTTCACTGCGCATACGCTCTTTCTCTTCAGCGAAGCTGCGTATATACGCGCTTCTTCTGCGGAAAACTAGCGTATGGTTCTTCAAACATTTAGGTCATTGCAATTCTTCAGAACAGACACATCACACAGATTTTACCCTTTACGTCAGAAAGATGTTCGCCTCATCTCAGATCTAATCATTCCATAAACAGATGTAGCAAATACAAATACATTTCAGATCTAGATTCCCTTCTTCATCATTTTCTTCATAGGTGCTTCATGCATTCAGATCTATCATTCAACTGTAACCCTTTCCATTCATATATACTTCAGAGAGAAGCATTCATTCAAGCTCAGACATCTTACTCCCACACACATCATTTGCACAATGAATTTCTTCTCCTTATATAGGTTTACCCTTTTTCAATACCATGAGCCAAAACCACATCACTTCCGATGGTATTCCTGGACGGGGTCATATAGACGAATCATTACTCAAAACAATGGGTCAATACCATGGTGGTTACCCCTGGTTTTGTACTTTATGAGCGCTTTTTCCCGTACGCGACTTGTCACATTATTTCCCGCGTGCATACGCGACTTCTCCTAGAAAATTCCGTGTATGCCTTGAGACATATTCTTTTCATCATAGATCTAGCACATACTGAATTCCTTTCTTCATTACCTTCTGTACTCACTGTAGATACATCAGATTTACATCATTTAACAAGATCATCAAGACATATTCCATCAAGCATAACTTCATCAAGTAGGTTGCCATCATCTTCATCAAGTGGGTTTCCATTCAAGGACAACACTCTATCAAGTGGGTTGCCATCAAGGACAACACTCTGATCATATTGCCAACACTAACCTCCTAAAACTTCAACCTTTACTTGAGCAGGAGCTGCTACAAGAGGGGCAGCAGAGGCAGGATAGAAAAATCCAGGAATATGACTTCGGCATGGGATATGTCAAAGGAGAAGTCATCAACATGATAGGTGCTTTACATTGCAGACCAGCATCGTTGTCATTATTGAGTATATATCCTTATTGGAGATCCCAACTGTTGGTGGAATACTCCAAGGATCTCTTCTCATGCAGGATCCTTGATGGCCAGTTATCAGATGGGAGATATGCAGTGAGAGATGGGGTCATCTATTATCAGAGTAGGATCTTCTTGAATAGAGCCTCAAAGCTCAAGGAGAAGTTCCTACATGTAGTATATGAGGTTTTTCTCTCTAGCCACACTGATTTCATGAGGGCATATCATACTATCATGGAGGGATTCACTTGGGAAGGCTTCAAAGAGGAGATGCACCATCATATTAGGAGATGCATGGGTTGTTTGGATATTGAGGAGGGACATAAATCCTTGGCAGAGTTATCACATCCACTTCCTTTCTTATTGGGAATGAGGGGAGGCCCATCTATGAGCCACTTCACCAAATTTCTCAAAGTACATGGTAAGGATTGTGTTTTTGTGCATAATGATCCACTAAATATGTATTGTATTTCCTTTCCATCCATGTACAGTTCATTGCTCCAAGAGGGGGAACTCTTTCCTATATACTTCTTGGTCTAATTGGGGCCATAAGAAATGATGAGGATGTCCACTCCCTAGAAGATTTTGGGGATATGATATCTTACTCAGGGTGTGCTCAGTTGACACCACACATCATTCACCTTCTCCAAGCGTGTGAGAGGATTAGGGCAACAAGCAAGTGGTTGGAAAACCACTCATAATATAATATTCTGAGGCATTCAGAAGTAATACTGCGCTAGTTCCACTCAGGGACCTATTATCCTCCTCCGGTATTTCATATGGAAGCTAGTGTGTCCTTGATTTTGATCCCATATGTTGATGATCTTCTTATCATTATTGTGGGCATGATTGGAGGGATGACACATGGGTTGGATGTGCCCATTGGGAATGATATTCTCAACATTTCTTATGCTTTATTATTTAGGGAGAACATTGGGAAATACATGATTTATCCATTAGAACACTTGTTTCCTTATGGGATGAGCCATTTGGTTAACTTGAGCACTTGGGAGATGCATCTCATGAGTACTTGGGAGGAGCATTTCAGGGATGGATTGATTGGGGTGTTAGCAACCTATAAATATAGGATTCATAATTTTAACTTGACTGATGATAGTCATGTAAATATGTACAAACTTTGATTTCTGCTAGGTGTTTTCCCATATTTTGTAAAAAATAAAAAATCAAAAAATAAAAAAGAGGCTAAAAATCCTAAAAGAAAAATCAAAGGACTTAGAAAAAATAATATACCCCAAAAGAAAAAAGATGAATAAAACATGAAAGTGTGCAAGTCTAAATGCCACTACTTTTACTTTTTGCAGATGATTATGGCAGAGTGTCAATAAATGCCATAATCCATGATGAGTTGAAAAATTTAATCTTGACTTATCATGTTTCAATTTTACTTGTTTTAGATAGAGAATGAACAATTGTCATACAGTTTAATCATGACAATTCAGTAGTTAGGTAGAGAATAAAAGAATCCAACAGTTTAATCTAGATTCTTGAATGAAATATGTTTAGAATTAGATAGTTTTACTGCTTTCAAAAGAATAAAATGTTGCAAGGTTGCTAGCTCAAATGCACCTGATCAAAATAGAAGAAAGAACGTTAGAAGATATGATTGGGTAGGTAGAAGAAGGCGGGAAATCCATTGTAAATATCTTTCACCAGGATACAATAACTAATTTCCCCTCCCCATAGCTATTTGACATTCTAGACTATCATTCAAAGAGGCTCAGGGCATTTCCCTGACTTCTGTTGGGACCAGACCCAAGGCTCAATGACTAACTAGTTGAAAGTGTTAAGTTTTTATATTAATCCCAGAAATCACATAATTTTCCTTTCATGCATTCATTACCTTGAAAAATCATAAGTAAAGATCCCATTTTTACTTAATGATGCTCAAAAACTCATTTGATTAACTTCCTACATCTCATGAAGCATAAAACCCTCAAAATAGCCTTTTATCCTAAGGTGAAGTGAAGAAATTATCATTATGAAATCTTGGCTTTAAATCTTCACTTTTCTTGGTTACAATTGTATGTTTTGAGTATTCACTTTCCCCTAGTCATATTAACACTTAACTTATTTATTAACACCCAATAAAAAGTCTTACTCCTATTAATATAACTCCTTTTATTAATTATCCCAAAAAACCCCTTATTATAAGCTTTTTATGTCAAAGTTATTATTCACATGTTTAAATTAAATCCCGAAACTATCCCTTTGACATAAAAACTATCCATAATGAAATATCTCGATCCCTTATATTTTTGGACCTTCAAATAATCTAAAACTATATAATAAAATAAAATACGAAAATCATAGTTCAAACCTTGGTTAAAACTTGTATTAACCCGCCCCCATACATTTTAAACCTATATATAAACTCATTTTATATATAAAAAAACCCATTATCCAATACATAAACTCGACGCCCTCACATTCATCCATCACCCTTCGATTATCTTTATAATCCTAATCCAACGGTCCACACTAGGCGCGATGAACCAGCGTCATGCCCCACTATTCTCCGTCGCGTTAAGCCGTGACCGTTGATCATCTCTATCAAATCAACGGTTCATCTTAAAGACCGGTCCCACCTTAATTTTCCCCATAGCTCCCCAAGACATCCTTACCATTCGCATCATGAAATCAAATCTAACGGTGCGGGTCTCATATCGCACGCCGAAACTGATCGATTGAAGTTTGATGAAATTCACGCGATAAAAGTTGTTTCATTAAACTGCCCATTGCTACATGTCCAATTTCAATTGGATCACATTCCAAAAGTTAAAAATAGCTTATGGCCCAAAAGTAACGCGATAACTACTGATGGTTTTCGCATTCAAAGCAAAAATCGCCTCCCGCCATTGACTATGACCTGCAATAAATGATATGAATATTAATAAAAATGAAGGTTTAAACCATTAGTTTTTCACTATTTTGCATTTCATTTGCCCCCTCGCCTATTGAAAAAATATGCCCAGACTCCGTTTTTACCTTTGCTAGTCAATTTTTCCTCCTGAAGTAGAATTTCATCGCAGATATTGTATTTAGAAAAATCCTGATGCTTCCCACCGAGCCACGGTGACCAGTTTGAAGATTGATACAACCTGAAACACTTTTCAACCGTCACAATACCTGCATAAGGTATTTCTCAGTGTTCCAAACCTTCAAGTTTACAAATTTAAAGCAAAATTAAACAAATTTGACTGTAGAAATAGAAAATTTCCAATCTGAGAATGCCCAATCCTTGAAAAAACAAGGCAAACCCTGTCAAAATTTTCTCAGAATTTTCCATTTCCATCAAATCTCAGTTTTAAAGCATTTTCCGTCCATCAAAAGACAATTTCCACAATTCAAAAGTTTTAAAAACACACTGAGAGCCATTGAATCCCTTTTCAGTCCTCTACATCTAGAAAACCTATGTTTTCTATCTCAAAACCCTTGCCCAAATTTCCAAAATTCTCCTAGATTTGCTCAATTATCCTATGTTTTCAGATTAACTAAGAAAACAGTTTAATATTGCTTAGTTTTCACCAAAATGACAAGAAAACAGATAACCCCTAAAACTGGAGGTCCAAAAGCCCAAAAATCTGCCTCAAGCAAGCTTCCACTTCCTCAACCTTCAAAGATAAATAAGCCTACCCTAGCCTTAACAACAGATTCAACCGAAGTAGTTACACCTCTACAACCACCTGTTACTACTAAAGAAAGCAGTTCCCTAATTGATCTAGATTACAGGATTAATGATGTAGTGTTAGAATTCAATATCCTTGAATTCCATTACTGGTGTTATGAGAAATTTGTGAAGAAAATTGGAAATGACATACCTATATGGGAGTCAAATTTGCCTAAGTATGTGGTCCCAATCACTCATCCAGCTCAAGACCTGATTAGATTATGCCAATTACATTATGTCCCTGACCAGAGATGTATTGTAAACAAGGATAGGGAAGTTCTATTTTCTATAACAGCATAATCCATTAATGAGATACTCCAGCTTAAACATGATCCAATAGTAGTCTCTTTATCCATTGAAGATTTGACTCAGTTGTACCTAGACTTGGATTTCCCTAGGAAGTTTATGATTCTTCAAAAATTCATGCCTACTCATGTTGATTTCCCAAAAGTAAATCCACCCTATTCCACCTCTTATTTTCCTGAATCTTCCATACAAATCATCTCTATGCTTTCCTTCATTCCAGGTTATTCTAATGATGAGTTCACTGATGCATCAATTCTAGGTTTCCTTTCTACTTTATCCCCAGGGCAACCTCCAGCAATGATATTTAATTTTGATAGATTCATTGCTGACAATATAAACTATCAGTTGACCAAGTTGCCTGAAGAAGGAGTGCTTAGATATTCATCGTATCTATTTCACCTCTTCCTATTTTTCCAAGCAGAAAAGTTTCCAGTTGCATTACAGAAAATGGATGTTGAAGGAAATCCTCTCTCAATAGTATTTTGGACTTCATTGCTTAGAAAATATGGAAGTGAATTCAACTATAAGAACTTCACTGATTTGTTTCTCAGACCAGCCATGAGTTTATTGTGCAAAGCAGAACAACCAAGAATCAGTGAGGAAATAAAAAGAATTCTGCAGTTATCTGAACACTGTAAATTAGGTGACTGGTACCTATATGAAAATCATACAGAACTAAGGATATTTGGAGCAAACCTGGCCCCTTATAAGCTGCCCAAATTTCTAACCATCAAGGTTTTTGCTTTGGAATACTTGAGGCAAGTCCTAAATGCAGATGATATAAACTTTATGGCTGCCAAGAAAAAGACACAGTTTAAGCTGAAGAATCAGATAGGTCCCTTCATAGTAAACAACAGGGATGCCTTAAAAGAAATAGTCATGAAATTGTCAAAGTTAAAGTTCCAACAAAGTTTTTATTGGGATTATGATCCACAAGGCATTATAAGTAACATAAGGATCAAGTGTAAATTAACACCATTCATGCATGAGTCTAAACTAGAAATTGAGAAATTCGCAAATCAAATGGAGTGGGTAGAAAATACATTGATTGATCCTATTGCCAATACAGAGAAAGAGAGACAGACAGATAATTCACAGGCAATAACAATCACTAAGTAGATAGAAGCTTCAAACAAAAGGACCAGGAATGAAGAAGGCTATTCAGCAGAGACCATTGCAGAAAAAAAATTCAAGATTATTTACAACAAAAGGGCAAAAATGACTGCTGCTGAGAAAGAAAAGTCAATAGAAATAGATGGCACTGATGATCAAGAAGCCAATAATGATCAACAGACTAATGATGAAGCCACTATAATTGTGAATGGGACTCTAGCAGAAATTCAGAAAGAGTAGGTGCTAACACAGGAATAGGGCAGAGAAATGGTTGAAAAGCAGGTGAATTCAGAAGCTCCCTCCTCTTCCAAAGCAATAGACGGAACAGACTCTAACATTAAGAAAAAATACAAATAGATCAAAGAGAAAAATGAGGAGATTAAAAATGAAGTTTATTCCCAATTTCTCAAAGAAAAGCCAAGGAATAAAGATAGGTTGTTGACAGCTTTTGACTACTCCAAAATAAGATGATCATGTCATTCCTTAAACCAATAGTTGCAGATCCAAAATCAGTTTCAAATTACACCAAAACATATGTAGAAGTGGATGTAGATACAATACATGAATTGGATCAAATATAATTTCATAGAAGCACCACAGAAATGCTTTATTCTAAAGTAGTAACCAAAACTATGAGTGCAACTATGCTGCAAAAAACTGTGTCTAACTTGTAGAATCAGATGAGTCTAGACAAAGCCTCTTTACATGCTAAGGACCTAAGGATCAAGTCCTTGGAAGACTTGGTTATATAGACTAGAGTAGATCCTTCAAACATTCAGGTTGCTCAAGCACTCATAAAGCAAAAGAATGAATACATTGCAGCCTTAAGAAAGCAATTGAAGCTTCCACAGAATGAACATCCACAAGCCAAGGAAATCCTACAATAACAAAAAGAAAAGGATGAGATGATGCAGTTAGTACTAAAAAAGACTTCTCAAATCAAAGATATGGAGAATCAGATAGAGACCCTCATAAAATAAAAAGAAACTTTGAAAGAAACAAATATTTCTCCTATTCCTACAGTCATTCCAATGGTGAGTACAACTGTTCCTTCTACAATGGCAGAGCACTTGGCACCAAAAATAGTACTGGAAACTGTAGTATCAGTACAATCTATAGATACCTCAGTCACAGAATCATCAACAACACAGGTACAACAAACATAGTTAAATCTATGGAAGAAATGTCCCTTAAGAATAACGAGATCAATAATTTAAAGAAAACAAATAAAGATCTAGAATCCTCATACAAGAATGCTTTAATCACATCTAAGGGACATGAATAGAGAGCAAAGGCCTTAGAAGAACAAGTGAAGAGTTTACAGAAAGAAGTAAACTTCAGTGAACAGTTAGCATACATCAAAAAATACCTATGGAATAATATAATTCAAGCTATTCATTTGCAGTGGCTTTAATACAGATTATCTATGAGCAAAGAGATTTATTGCAAGTAGCACTGGCAGAAATTCAGAAAACTAAAATAGAGCTTGCAGATAAAACTTCACAAGATATAAGGCTTATTGGATTCTTGAACAACAAGAATAGAGTTGAATTGAAGGCATTAAACATTCATGATAGGACTGAAACAATTCTGCAAATTAGGAAAGTCCTAACCAAAAGAAATATCATGAACAACTTGGAAGAAAAATGTGAAGCCATGAACTTATCAATCACAAAATTCATGACCAAATACACAATGCTAAGCCAAGCAGGTCTTCCAGATATACATGGTTTCCATGAAAATTTAATGATCCAGACTGATTATGACAAAAATATCAGAGCACATGCCAAAGAACATGTGAATAAACCTTTACCACAAGGTTCCCCAACTAGTAAGGTGGTTTTACAATATTTTGAATATTTGTTCTTTTTATAGAATGAGATCAAACACATGTTTGTTATAAAACCAAACTTTGCAAAATACACTGATGCTGATGAGAGTTATAGGAAGTTGAAAGTTATGAAAATACCTAGTGCAGAGCAGTGGCAGGAATTTACTGATTGCATATAACAACATGCAAACAAAGCAGAACAAGTACAGTCAGGTTTTTCAATTTTACAGTTATCAAAGGGTAAATATTGCAGTGAAAGTGTATCAGGTGAATAAGCAGAGTCAAAGAGTATCCAAGAATAAAACAGTCAACTAAATTCTTACTGTTGTAATTCTTCATTTTACAGCAGTAGAATAATAAATGGACAGTGTAAAAAAGTATCAGAAGTAAAGCACAAGTTGAAGAGTGTAATTAGAAAGATTGTCTTCCAAGCTATCTTCTAAGAAGATATTTTTCCAAGTGCCAGAAAGCATCTACAACAAAGCAACAAATCAATTTTGATAAGATCAATTAGTCCTATTTTTTGTTGATAAGAGGACATCTTGCCAGTTTGTTTTGTAGTTGTCCCTTTTTCTATGTAATAATATTTATTTTCTCCTAGAGATATTCCTACATGTCTCTCAGATATTTTGTAATAATTTTGTATAAATACTTTACTCTTTGAAGTATTTTGGGTGGAATAAAATTTTTCAAGACTACTATAGACATTTTTGTTGAATACATCGGGAGTTTGTGTGAGTCGATTTGTAAAGCAGTAGACTGGAACTAAGTCAAACAGACATCATAACTCAGGATTCTTGTGCTGATCAGATAAGTCAAGTATTTTCCTATTTTCACTGTTATCTTTCTAAAGTTCCATACATACATTTACATGTTTTCTGTCTTAAATGATTGACTAGGAAAGTTTATACAAGATTAGTGTCAAAAGCTCCCTATTTTTTACTAGTTATTCATTGATATGTTTTCTACTGATATCCGGATTTAAGAATCCTTAACTGCTCTTAGTCCCTTTTGACCCCTTACTTTCATCTTCTTTTCTGTAACTTAAGGATCCTTCATTTCCCTTTTGTTCAGATCTTACCATTTCATCAAAAAGCCTATTTCCAAACCCCTTGAAGGTCATCTACCCTGCCCTTAGTACATTTTCTCTTTTGACCTTATTTCCTAGCTCTGCTTGCCAAGAAATTGACTCCATAGCCCAATGGTTTGGTAGATCCCTCTGTGGTTTACCTTGAAGTACCTTTTATTCCCACCAAACATTCAAACCAAACCAATTGTCCAATCGTAACTAGCCTAAAATCTTATAACAAAATCAAGCTAAATCTTGAGGAGAGATCCCTCTCCGAAATTTAGGAAGGTTAGATCCTGAATTTCAAAAGTAGGTTTTTGGTTACCCCTGGTTTTCTTCAACTATAAATCCTCATCCCACAACCTGAGAATTACTAGGGTGATAACATGGGGGACACTTGTTTTATGAGGAGAGCTTATCATATGTAGGTGTCACAAGGTAAGGAGGAGAAGTTTTGCGGCACTCACCTTTACAGTTGCTTGAGGACAAGCAACATTTGGGAGAGGAGGATTGTAATATTCCCAATTAGCTTTTAGCTAGTTGGAATATTAAATTTTGTTTTTGCTTCTTAGATAGAAGAATAAGAGGGTAGGGAGACCCATAAATATCCTTTGTAGGAATAAATTCACTCCTAATGTGAATAAGGAGCATCATAGTAGCTAGATAAAGCACCCTCATGTGTGAATAGGGGATGAAGCATGTGCATGGGGTCAAGTTTTACCAAATCAACAACGCTGGTATGGAGGGAGTGGATAGTTAATGAGAGAGAGCACAATGTGAATGGGAGGGAGTCTCCATGAGAGTAGTGGATTTAATGAGTGGGGCCCAATTTGAGAAGGCTCACAATGCATATAAGGAAGGGGAAGAAATTCGTAGAAGCCATGTTGATTATTATTATGTTGTGGCCTGTTATGATGTCTTGCTCTCTTCAGCTGTTTAGCGGAGACTATTGTGTTGTTTAAAACAAGGGTGTTCCCAAGTAGGAATCCAACCCTCATCCTCAAGGGACTTCAAGTGCCCACTTAGGAGATGTTATTGAGCTGAATTTCCACATTCCAGCATCAGGACAAGCTTCATCCTTCTTCTACAGTGCAGTTTCTGCCAGGGTTGTGTTGTGTTGCACGGTAGAAGTAGTGGAGGGTTTACAGGGCCATTTTCTGAGCTTGTTTTTAGTGGAGGAAGCATTCTTTCCATCAGGAGGCCAGTAAGGGAGGTCCTTGGGAATCATTTCATCATTTGGCACTAGGCCAAGCTATTACCATCCCCTACAGCGCAGTTTTAGTCATAGACTACATTATTTCATAGAGCAGTTGCAGGGGTGGTTTCAGTGCACATTTGGGGAGTTATATTTGTTAGGGTCCCGTGATTTGGCTGATTGGCAAGCCAAATGACAGTGTAACATCAAACCAGTCTTTGGAGCCCAAGGACCTAGCCTTCCTGGAATCAGAGAGGGCTCTCTCTATTTGTGTGAGGGATATCTGTGTGTTTGCTTATTATGTTCTGATTTTAGGCTAGTTATGAAGTAAGTTTTTTGGTTTTGGTTTTTTAGGTTGTGAGGGATGAAACTAATCGAAGATATAAGATAGGTAAAAAGATGTCAGATCAACTGGGCTATGGGGTCAAAAAGGTCAAGAAAGCTATAAGACGGTGATACAAGGCTGTTGAAGGGCCGATTTGATTTCAAGGTAGAAAGGATATTTGGGCAAAATGGAGTAAATGGACATCAAGTTTGTGAACAACAAAGGATTTCAAGCATAACTAGTTAAATAGTAGGCATAAACATGGTAGGGAAAACCATTAATCATGCAAAATGTAACTATAAGCTAATCAATACATAGAAATAAACATTCAAGCCATGCATAGAAGTATATGACCCTCTAACTTTGGGAAATGGCTTTCAAATTTTGGGGAAAACACTTGAGGAAGACAAACAACTCAAACCACTATGCCGAAACGCCTAAACACAGTACTTCAAGTTATTGGGCACTTTGAACAACAAGATTCACATAGTTTTAGGCAAAGGGCTAGATCGGAACTAGGCCTCCTTGGTTCAACAATATGATAATCTAATCAGTCAAAGAGATAATTTCATGGTTATAGCTATGGATAGCTATAGGTAAGCAGGGTGTACCATAAGTCATACTTAGCAATGCATAGAAACTATGAATGAAATGAGCAACAATATCCTAAATGATTAAAGATCAATCAAGAATTCTTTAATGTTACTTAGGAAGAAGAAAACAAAGAAGCTATGAAGAAACATGAAATTTGAGGTGCCTCCATGGGCATATCTCAAATTTGTTCTCTACTGATCTATAGCAAGAAAGAAACATGTATTCATGAATGAAAACTAGAAGAAAAAACATAGAAAGAGACACTATAACATTCTACCAAGTCATGGAATCCATCAGCAATCCTTCTTCATTCATCCAAGAACATCCAAGAGGCAATCCAAAAGCATAAGACAAGTATTTCTTTCAAAGCTAATATGACCATATATTGCTTCTCTTCTCAAGTTCAGCCTTTTTTACAATGCTAGCCTTTGGAATATATAGGCTCGAGTGAGGAAAACCTCATGGTTCAACTCGCCATCATATTGGCCTAATCAAAATATCTAATCTTGTCCTTGAGGCTTTGAAAAGCCCAAGGCACAAAAATATCTCATAAAATATCTAAAAAATGCTAAAAATGGGAAATATATTGACTTTGCATCATTTTGCATGTGCAAAAATAGCTAAACGCACATTTGGAAAAAGCAGATTTTAGAGGTTCAAAAATTACAAAAATATTCAAAATTTATATCAGCAAAAGGTCCCCTGACTTGCCGGAAACATTTGGCAGCCTTCCCGATGTCGAAATGAGGCTCATGATAGCTCGTTGGAAAGCTCTGAGTGTCTAATTTCCGGAAAAACTGAAATTTTATCAATATGATTCCTGGAAGTCCTCCAAAACTGAATTTGTGTGTAAAAATCCAGAAAATTACAGTCTGCTGATAGACCGGGCAGAGTGTGCAAAAAGCGAGCATTTTTCGCCATTTCGGGGGAGCAAATGATCTCCAAATGTTCTGAAAATCGCTGAGGGTGTGCTCATAAAATTATGGCATCCAATGATACCATTATACTCCCTTGATGAATCCCCAAAATGAAATGGCGAATTTCATGAGTTTTGACCAAAAACTCAAAAATGCCAAAAAACCAAAAATTGTCAAAAAGTGCCCAAAATTGGTGTGCATGACCCTCAAGGGTCCTCGGCAACATGCTCCGAAAATGAAGCCAAAATTTCAAGTTTTGATGTGTCCTTCTTCTCTTTCCGTGCTGGGTGCTTCCCTTTTGCCTCCTTTAGTTTCTCTTGAGCGGCATTTAACTTGCGCCTGGCAAACTGATTTAGCTTTTGATAATGCTTTGTCATCCTCCTTTGCAGCTCTAAGTCCTTGTTTTCCTTCTCAAGCTTCCTCTCCAAATTTTTATTGGCTCTTTCTAACCATGCCTCCTTATTTCTTTCAATCTCTTGCTCAAGTAGTGCAGTGAGGGGAGTGGATTGAAGAAGGGCTTGTTCCTCTTCCTTTTGCTTTTCAAGGGCTCTTTTAAGCCCTATGGTTCTAGGCCTTTTTTGCCTAGGCTGGTCCTCTTCTTCATCTTCATCAAAATCACCTATGAGCTCCTCTATCCTTGCTTGGGCTTTGGCGGCCTCTTTCTTGTACTTGATTGCTCGTGTCTCATAAACAACCATATGGACACTCATTTGCCTATTTTGGATCTCCAAGAAGTGATTGAAGTTCTTTGCCCGATGAAGGTCATTCTCCAATGCATTAATTTGGCCCTCTCTATGGATTAGAAGGTTTTCTAGAATCCAGGCCTCGTTATCACTGTCATCACTTTGGATTGGGATGACAGCCAATGCACCTCCATGCTCTTGACTTTCTCCTACCTTGCCTTTTCCTTTGCCTTGGAAGGCTATCCTTGCGCTCTTTCTTCTAGGCAAGTCAGTGAGAGGCTTATTTGGCAACTTTATTTTGCTTCGGAGAGTTCTTGTCACATTTGAAGTGACAACCTTGGGCACTTTCTTCCTTGCTGTCTTGGGCTTAGCCTTTTCGGGAGAGGAAGGCATGATTGCTTTGCCTTTGTCATCTTGCTTGTCACCTTCTTGAATTTGCCTTTCCTCTTGAGGCTGTTGTGTATCTTGAGGAGGCTGTGATGCATCATGAAGGGACTGCTATGTATATTATTTAAGCTGCTCCTGCTCCTCAACATCATGATACTGCTCTGTCTCAAATTTCTGCTGCCCTTGATCACCAACATCATGCTGCTGTTGTGCTTCAATTTCCTGTTCATTTTGTGGTTTAAGCTGCTGCTCAAACTGCTGCCCAAACTGCTGTCCTTCCTCACTGAGTGGCTGTTGTTCAGCACTTTCCTCTTCTTGCTCTTACTGCTGCTCTCCTTCACCACCATCATGCTGCTGCTCTCCATCACTTTCTTCCTGTTGTTCCTCATCTTTTTCTTCATGCTTATGCCCTTCCTCTTCTTGCTGTCCACTTCGCTCTCCTTCTCCATGCTCTTTTGACTGTTATGTAGTGAATTTGAGCCTTCTAGGAGTAGGTTTGCTAGAGGAAGGTGAGGGGAAATGAGTAGGTGATGTGGGGGATGTATGGACTGGAGGGACAATGGAGAAATCCAGGTGACTAATGAAAACATCCCAAGAAACCTCTTTCTTCTCCAGCTGGTGAAGGATGATGATTTTAATGAGTGAGTGATGGAAAAGAGAGGCTATTTGCTGTGATGGGGGCTTCTTCTGGACTGAGGAGGCCATTTTCTCAATGCTTTTGCACAAGAAGAAAGGGAGATTGAGCTGCTTGGTTCTTGTGAAGTGCACCAACAGTCGGATGTGGTATGCATAAACTCGAGAGAATCTCCCTTCACAAGTGAAATAATTCATTATAATCTTCATAAGGGGAGCATAGCTGGCTAGAAGATAAGAAAAAGGGAAAATAGCAGGGCATGCTTCTCTATGCTCAGGTTTGAGGAAGGGTTTGTAGTCATCTAAGTCTAAATAGGCTTGCTTGAACCATTTTTCACCAATGTATGGGATTTTAGTGGCCTTGGATACAGACCTCGGGGAGAACTTGAAATCAAGGCCTGCCACTTGAAAATGTTTGTTTTTGAACCTCAAGGCGCAAAAATGTGTTAAAGGCGAGAAAATGTTGACTTCTTGTACCCTCTGGCAGAAATCCAAACACCCCACCTCATGAAAATTGAAAAGGATAGATGGGTGTGCATTAACTTCCTCAGTAGAAATTGGCTCATATCTCTTGTGCAATCCACTTCTCCTATCTTGCCTGGGCAACATCTTGGGCTAGATGCTCTCTTGAAACACCAAACTGCTTCAAAGTCTTTGAAATGTGTTCTTCAAACCAAACTCTGTCCCAACCTGTCAACTCACTGTTTGGTAAGGCAAAAATGATTTTGAATGCTGTGTAAAATGTCCCTTTTGATATAAGACTCATGTTTCTTCAAAATGCTGCCTTTCCCATCCTTTGTGTATCAATCAGCCAATATTCACAATGAAAACACAACAAACAAGGATGAAGACAGTCAAAAGGGTTTTCTTGTGTTTGTGGTAAGAGTACCCTGCCTGTTGGTGTTTTTGAGGTAATAAGACAGCCTTGTCTTTTTAGAGGAAGGAAAAACCAAAAGCCTTTATAATTCAAAAACTCTGCTCTCTTCTTGGTATGCAACTCAACCAATATTTTCAACACTACACCACCGTCAAACAAAGGATATCCACACAGTCAAGGTCACTGTTTATAGATATGGTGATAGAGTTTGAAATTCTTTTTTATGATGTGGTAACAAAGGCTTGTAGCAGTCTAATGCCAATAAACTTCTCTTCGAACACAACAATACCCTCCTCGTATGCAGCTCACCAAATATATTTAATAACACAAACACAGTCAAACAACAAGTATCTTACACAGTCAAAGGCTATTGTGTCATAGGATCAGGTGACAGAGCCTTGTAGCATTTGATCAACCATCAACTCTTTTTCAACAAAATACTGTTCTTTATACTCCATACTTCATTAATTTCAGTTTAACAACACCTATTGTTTTCACCCTTTAAGCACCTTACTGCTCTTCACACCAGTTTTGCAAAAACACCTCTTTCTTTCATCACAGTTCTGAGGGTAGTTACAAAAGCCCTTTAATGCAATCCCAACAGTTTTTAATGTTTCACTCTTAGCCAGCATAACCACAGTCAAAATTTTTTGTTCTTTAAAATAAAAACACCAAATCAAACTGTGATTTCACTCATGATTTTTAACTCCTGTCCACTATTTAAACAATTTTGCAAAGGTTATGTAGGCACATAAATACCTTTAAAATGGTGGCAGGCTTTTTAGAGAGCTGGAGCAGCCTTTAGAAGTGATTTGGAGGCGTGTTGAGGGTCGGATTCATGCGCGACACTTTTAGGAAGAAGAACGCCGCACAACTTTGGTGTCGGGTCACTGTCGAGTCGACAGGACCCAACGCTACAGGCGCGCCACACGCACCTACAGGCGCGCCGTGCTACCGTTCACCTCTTTGTATTTTTTCCTCCTGAGCGCACCGCGCGCATCTAAAGGCCCACCGCGCAATTCAAAAACTCAAAACCTCTGTGTATTTCGCTCTGAACCCTCTTCTTTGATCTTGATAACTTCAAAGGAATGCTTTGCTCGGGCTTGGGTGTTTTCACGATGAATTTGCAATGGTCTCTTGTCTTTTGAAATGCAAATAGAATAAAACCCTTTGGTTTAGTCTTGTGAGGGTATAGAAGACTGTTGTTTTTAAACCATTGCCTCGTCTATTTGACAAAGGGAAAAGAATGATTTTGAATGTGTCGATAAGGGCCCACACTTTGACCAATGTTGGCAAAGTATATGTATGCTTTTGAACAGCCTTAGTGGGTACCAGCCTATTTTCTTATGAAAAATATTCAAAAGGTTAAACTCCGTTCACTGTGCTTATTTGTTTGGAAGGTAACTTCTGCCACTGTTAGACCCTTTAATGGTGTTATTTTCAACATGTAACATTTGCTCAACAATAAACAGATGAGTTTGTGAAACACCTTTGCCATTTTGCAGGGAGGAGGATTAACCCTTTTCGAGACCCAATCTGACCTTTTTTTGTTGTTGATGCTTTAGATGAAATGATGCCCACTGTGAAACTGATTTTGATCATAGGTGCAAAACTGCAGTTGCACTCACCTATGTTTATCATTCTCTATCTAAAAAAGGTGCTTTTTCTAACACCCTTCCCTTACT
This sequence comes from Pinus albicaulis, assembly GCA_034641835.2. Lineage (NCBI taxonomy): Eukaryota > Viridiplantae > Streptophyta > Pinopsida > Pinales > Pinaceae > Pinus > Pinus albicaulis. The sequence continues at coordinate 1,370,605,415 of CM076579.1, read as the reverse complement.
CAAAATGCACTGATATGGTGCCATTGACCTTTTTATAATGAATAGGTTTATATTTGTTTTAAAACCTTCTCCAGAAACAGAAAGTATAGCAAAATCCATTTTGCATGCTATGAACCACTGTGTCTAGTTTCAATACCTTTCTTGGGAAGAGAAAAACTCAAATTTTCCTTGTCAACTTGTGATAAGCGACCTGAAGGACATCTTCTTAGGAGTAAGGGGATCAGTGTCCTTTGAAACATAATCATTATCATGTCCTTTGCCTGTGTAGTAACACAACTTATCAACCATTCTTCAATTTGGTTTTTTTTTTACTGCAAACTGTCTTTTGAGAGAAAAGTTGTTTAAGAGATAAGCTTGACCTCCTTGGATTGCAGTGGTACCCCTGCCTTCTTTTTGGTCTCTTCACATTTTTTCTCTGTTCAATCAAACTTTGAGAACAGTCAATAGCCTGGCCCTCTGCTTGTGAATGAAGGAGGCCCTTTACTTGGCGAAAAGTCTGAAGATTGTTTGATAAGCCTGCTTGACAAGGGTTCCTCTTATGTATGATGGCAAGCAAACAAACTTGAAAACATTAATGCCTTTACCTCTACCTGCAATCATTACTTTGCTTCAGAAAATCTGTGTTACTTGTTAGCCCCCCTATGAAATTCTTGACAAGCAAGCTGGGGGCTAGATTATTGTGGAGCCTTCAAGGAATGCCTCTCCCCTTGAAAAGCCATCCTCCTTGAAGTCTCTTTGTGCTATGCCTTATATAAATCCTCTCTGCTGATCCATTCCTCAAAGGATTACATTACCCCTGGTCCCCTGCCAATTCCACAATTTTTCCCTTTCACTCCCCTCTGTCAATCCTCTAAAATTCCCTCGAAATCCCCCTTTTAAATCCCACTATCACCCTTTGTCTCCCTAGATCCCCACTTCACCTCCCTATCGTTACCTTCCTTGGGCTCGAAAACGCATTAAAATTGAATTAAAATGATATATTTCATATATAAGGGCCTAGCCCCTTTCGGCGTAAGCACCCACGCCTTTTCCCTCCACGTGATCCAGTGCCCGAACCACCCGCTGAAGCAAAAGGCGTCTATCCACTGAGTTTATCGGGAGAAATTCCATCCGTCGATCTTGGTTGATCGGATGGTGAGCATGAATCCCCACACCCTCCATTTCCCCCCATTCATTTTCTTATCGCGCGATCGCCGTTTATTTCCCATCGGATCAACGGTCCGCTTTCCACCCGCCGTCGTGGTCCCTGCCATAAAACAACCGGGTTATTCCGCACCACTTATGCGCGGTAGGTGGTATTTCTTGATAGCCCAGCGATTCCACTTACCTTTCGACGCGTGTCTTCTGTACGACTCCAAAACCACCCATCCCCCGCGCGTTATCGTTCGGTCCAAACCTCGCAGCGAAATTCACGGCAAATGCTAGATCTCAAACACCTCATCCAACGGTCATCGTTTGTCTGAGCTGCTCGCTCGTTAATCTGCCTCTGCCACACCCGCTGGCCCACCGTCTGTCACCCTCCACCGTCAATCTCCACCATGATCGATGGTCAGGATTTTTTTATCCACCGTTGACTGTTCCGTCGCCCGTTTCCGCCACGTCGTCTCCACGTGCACCCTTCATACAGTCTTCTATTCCATTACATATATTGGTTCTTTTTCGCGTTTTTTAACGTTTTCCATGTCTATTTGCTCTGCAGACCGTCACCATTCACCATGAGCACGTTCTCCATTCCTTCTGCCATTTTCCCCTCCGCATAGTCATCTGCACGACCTTTCTCCACCTCCACATCATCTGCCACCCCATTCATGATTTCCTTAACTTATTTGTGTTTTTTGCAAGGTTATTAAGAGCTAATGGCCACCATGGTGTGTGTCTCTGCTACAAGGACAACGAAATCCAAAGAAGATCAGTTACAATAGCTAATTTATGAGCAAGGACCTGGGAAGGTAAAGACTAGACGTTTATTAAAGGATACAGGGTTTAAACTCTGTAGAAAACCTTCTGGCGCCATTAAAGCTCAAGATGCACGAGCAGAGATAGAGATAGAGTGAAAAAGTGTTTTAATGCACAGCAAAGAAGATTAAGGCACGCTAATGAAGATCTTGAGCCTGAAATCAATATTTCAAGAGATTAAGCACCAGTTTGAAAATCCTGAGGATCAATCAGAAGGATCCTGAGCACAAGGAAAAGGTAACATCAGGGTTTATTCATCAGCAGAATGTTTTTCTTCGTCAAGTACAGGGCATCCATACAGATTTTATTATACACAATGTCCCTGAAGGAATTTCCACCCTAACAGCAGTTCAAAGCAATGAGAGCATTTATGAAGTAGACTTCTCAGTAGCTCATCTGCTTTTTGTTACTCACCACCAGTACAACACCGCAGCCGAAGGATGTCAAAATCATATCCAGAGAATATCACTCATGCATAAAGAAGTGACATAAATTAAATACCCAGCAGTCAGACAGAATGGGTTTCGACCCTCCATTCATTTTGTGTTTAATGTTACATTAGTGTTCACCTACCACTTCAGTCGATCTTCTGTTCATCCTCTGCTATAAAGTGGAGAAGGAAATTATTGTAAAGGTTGTTGATGAGATATCAGAGAAATGCAAGTATTTTCCTCTTGAGACAAGTTCTCTGTGTAATATTGTAAGATAGGCTGAGATCTGATGTATTCAGAATGAATGTTCAAGCTGTGGGCAATGATGTACCTGATTGGTGTTGTTTTTAATATGACAAGCATGTTTCTTTGGATCCTGATCTAAAGTAGCTGGTGATGTTTTCCTATTATCGGTGTTTAATTTCATTTCATTCCATTTCTATTGGCTCACATCAGAATTTTGGCATAAGATTTACCCTTGATAGGTACCTTATGCTGCTGCTCTCTCAGCCTTTTATGTTTTCTGCTTATATGTGTATTTGAATATTGATTTCAATTGATTTAACCAGTGTAGTGGATGATATTTCCTGCTCTCTGATGCATGAATTAATGAAATCCATGTTTAGATGTTCTTGTTAGGATCTAGTTGGATGAGTTGAGAACACTGGGAGGTCTAGAACCCTGCCTCTACCTCACTAGGATATTTCCATCTCAATTAGCCTCTCTAAGATCCCTTGTATTACCTCTGATTTTTTCCAAGTAGGCCTGGAGTTAAATGACCTCTGACCTGATCTATAGATAGGACTAGATGGCCCTCCTCCTTTAATTTTCAGTCCTTAATGTTCCATTTCACCAATCATCCTTTAAGATCCAAATGCTCTAGATGACTAGCCCAACTGAAAGCTTGCACATTGAACACAAGTAAATCCTTTATTGACTCCATTTACCAATGGCCTTGATGCTCTCTGAGTTATCTACCTTTGCCTAATCTTCCTCTTTACTCATCCTTGCCTTATATTGGACCCTTCTTTCATGATTCCCAACAACCAAACATAAACAATCAAACAAACAACCTTGAGCCTATAACTAGCCTAAAAATATAAACCTTGAGCATTAAAGACATATACCTTTGGAAAACATAGAGATATCCCTCTCTAGACCTAGGAGGGCTAGATCCCAGAGTCCCAAAGTGGTTCTATGTTGTCTCATATTTTGGTCTTGCCAATCTGGCCAAAACATGGGAACCCCAACATTACTATCTCACTATTTATTAAAACAAATCTGTCTTATAGTGAGCTACAAATTTTCAAGTCAAACCTTGGCCATCGATTTCTGCTTATAGATGAAGGAGGTGCCTTAACCCTCTGCTTATAAATGAAGGAGGTTTTTAGCCATGACTTATCAACAGCCTCTTGACAGTGTTGCTTTTTCTTCTGCTGTCCTTTCAGGCTGAATGAGGTTGCAAGAGTTTGATGAGTAACTCTTTGCCCTGTAGATGCATCTCAGGCTTATAATCACATTGAGAAGCATCTGTCTTCTCATGTGGAGCCAAGGATTGTCTTCTGAGATGCTGACATGTTTCTTGTCCTTGTAAAATCCATCAAACAGTGTAAAACACCTAAAATCAGCTTGAGATTATGGTCTATGTATTGCTGAGACTTAAGGGTGTATAAGTGGCGCGACTTAGGGCTGTGAATAACTTCATTAGCAGAGTGGGAGGTTTGTTATGACTGGTCTATAGCATATGGAGGTTTTTTGGCTCTTTGACAGTTGCCAAGGGTGAAATTCCTTAAAGCGCCACTTCCTAATTTAGGTGAGGCTTTTGAATAGATTCAGATTGTCTCTTTAGAGCTGGTGGGCAGACTAGTATGGCTGAGGCTAGGTAGGTTTTGATAATGGGGCTTCATCTTGTCATGGGCGGTCTAAAAATTATGAGAGCAAAAAAGTTTTATAGGTGTTTTCCCAGCTGGAAAATTTGACAAATTTTAGATCGGCTGTTGGAAAACTAGGTTGTTACAACTAGTCATCACTAACAAGTAAAAAATACTGATGACTAACAATATTTTCAGTGAAGGGATCAACCTTTCAATTGGAGAATCTATTGGAAAAATTTTACATTATTTTCTACATTAGTTCAACCACTTCTTTCTAGCTACTTAGTATTGAATCTTTATCCTTAGGGCTACAGTTCACCATTTGTATTCTTGTGTATTTCCATAAACCCTTTCTGGGTTGTCTTGGAAAGGTGTTATAGAGCCTTGATCTTTATTTTCAACATCTATTGAGGCATATATCAGTTATTTTATATCATTGTATGTTTCCAGCTACAAATATTTCCACTAGGATTGTGCTATATTGATCTTCCGACATTTTGTGTAGCAGTAACTCTTCATGTATTTGCCTATCTGATTATTGGGCTTGTGTTATATGGCTTGAGTGACTTGATCCTCAGGATTTTATGCTCATTATGGTTGATATATTTAATAATATGGCTCCATATTGGTCTCATATTTTGATGTAATATTGTTCACTTCTATTATTTCCATTTTTGTGTTCCATATTACTGCTTTTCCTATTTTGGAATATTACAAAAAAAATTCACTTGGTCAATTTTTACGGAGGAAATGATAGCAAATTATGAGGATACAAAGAGCAACACCTTCTTTAGCCAATTGATAAATCTCAAACAAAAGGGTTCAGTGGAGGAGCACATTGAGGACTTTCAAAAATTGAATATAAGGGTAAATGATATTCTAGAGGAACACAGGATTGATGTCTTCATAGGGAATTTAAAGGATAACATCCGACATGAGGTTCGCCTTTGGGAACTTGATTCATTGGAGAATGCATTCAGGTTGGAAAGAAAATTTGAATTTAAAATTATGCAACAAGGAAGCCTACCACTCACATCTATAAACATGAAAGTGTTGTTACTCCTATACTTACACAACCTACAAGGTTGACACCACAACAATTGGAAGAAAAAAGAGAAAAAGGACTTTGCTACAATTGTGATAAAAAATACACTAAAGGTCATAAGTGTGTTGAGAAGAAATTATTTTACATAGATTGTGAAGAGGAGGAATAAAATGAACAAGAAACTTCAAAAGAAGAGGATATACACCAGGAACTAACCCTAGAGAAAGAAGAAATGAGTCTGACCATATCCTGTAATGCATTGGTAGGAATTACCACTCCTCAAACTCTCAAGATAGAAGGACATGTCAAGAAGAAAAAGCTAATAGTGTTGATTGATTCAGTTAGTACCCATAATTTTATTCATTGTAAGGTAGCCAAGGAATTGAATTGCTTCCTATACCCAACACGAGAGTGTCAAGTGATGGTTGCAAATGGAGGAACTATAAATTGCTCTGGAAAATTCCATAATGTCAAGCTAAGCATATGGGAATATGTATTGAATAATACAATTATTTCCATTCCAATGGGAGGTATTGATGTTGTACTAGGAGTACAATTTTTACAATATTTGGGGACGGTAGCTTTTAATTTTCAAGAACTTTCTTGAATTTTTTTTCGGAAGGAAAGGAAGTTGAATTACAGGGTATCGCATAAAGGTCAGGAAAGATAATAAGATCTAATGTCATGAAAAAGCTTATGAAGAAAGAACAACAAGGCGTAATTGCACAATTATGCTCACTAGAAGTTCCAACATCAAAATCATCTATTTCTCCAGATCTCCAAAAAGTCTTGGACAATCATTCCAAGGTGTTTGAAACTCCCAAAGGACTCCCACCTATTTGTGATCATGATCATGTTATTCATTTGATTCCAGGAAGTGTTCCTCCCAACATCATGCCTTACAGATATCCTTATGTTCAAAAGAGCGAAATTGAATGTATGATTGCAAAAATGTTAGAGGCTGGTATAATTCAACCTAGTCAAAGTTCTTTCTCTGCTCCAGTAGTATTGGTGCACAAGAAGGATGGATCATGGCGCATGTGTCCGGATTATAGGGAGCTCAATAAGCTCACTATTAAAGATAAATTTCCCATTCCTATGATTGATGAATTATTGGATGAATTACATGGAGCAATTTATTTTACCAAGTTGGATCTTCGTTCAAGATATCAACAAATTAGAATGAAGACTGGAGATATTCTAAAAACAACATTTTGAACTCATGAGGGTCATTATGAGTTTTTGGTCATGCCTTTTGGACTTACCAATTCACCTTCTACATTTCAAGGGTTGATGAATTCCATTTTCAAACCCTTCCCTAGAAAATTTGTGCTAGTATTTTTTTAATGATATACTAATCTACAACAGGTCTTGGAAGGATTATGTTCAACATGTTGACAGTGTGCTCAAACTATTGGAGGAGAAAAAATTATATGCAAAAACCTCCAAATATTTCTTTGGAGTACATGAGGTGGAATATCTGGGTCATATTGTATCTCAAGAGGGTGTTAAGGTAGACCATAACAAAATTAAAGCCATTAAGGAATGGAAAGTCCCCACAAACATAAAGCAGTTGTGAGGATTTCTCGGGTTAATAGGGTATTATCGCAATTTTTTTAAGAATTATGGGAGAATAGAAGCACTTCTAACAACATTATTGAAGAAAGATGCATTTTCATGGAATCCTTAAGCAACTAAGCACTTTGAACATCTTAAAGAGGAAATGTGCCTAGCACCGGTCTTAACTATGCCATACTTCACAAAAACCTTTATGGTGGAATGTGAAGACTCATAAAATGGAATTGGTGTTGTTTTAGTGCAAGAAGGAAGACCCATTTCTTTTGAAAGTCATCCAATTAAAGGAAAGTATTTACAAAAGCTATTTATGAGAAGGGAATGTTGGCAATATTACATGCACTAAAGAAATGGCGACCTTACCTAATGGGAAGACAATTCAAGGTAAAAATTGATCATGATAGTCTTAAATACATTTTTTAACAAATAATATCTTCAGAAGAGAAGCAAAATGGGTCACAAAGATGTTGGGCTATGACTTTGAAATCATATACAAAAAAGGGAAGCTAAATATTTTTGCAGATGCACTCTCAATAAAGGATGAAGAGTGGAAGCATTGCTTTGTGCCATTTATATTATCCAACCAGATTGGATAACAAAATCAAGGGATGAATGGAAGAATGACGAAGAAGTGTGGACACTCATTCAAAAGTTTCAACAAGATCCTAGTACATCTGATACATTTAATTGGAAAATTTATTCCTTATGGCACAAATTTTGCTTATATCTTTGTAAGAATTCCCAAATAAAACAAAATATTCTTTTGTAATTGCACACCTCTCCCTTAGGAGGACACTCAGGATTTTTAAAAACTTACCACAGGTTGAAGAAGGAATTTTTTGGGCTGGCCTTAAATCTGATATTCAAACGTTTGTGGTGGAATGTTCGGTTTGCCAAAAAAATAAAGTTGAGAAAAGTAAGGCCCTGGGTCTTCTACATCCTTTATCCATTCCAAGTCAACGTTGGGAGGATGTTTTAATGGATTTTATCAGAGGTTTACCTAATTTCAAAGGAAAGAGTGTCATCATGGTGGTAGTTGATAGACTTACCAAGTATGCACACTTTTGTACATTATCTCATCCATTTAAAGCAAGTACAATTGATACTGCATTATGGAAACAATTCAAAATCTACATGGAAACGAAAATATTATTGTAAGCGACAGAGATCCCATTTGTACTGAAAATTTTTGGACGGAATTATTTTCTTGTTTGGGTACTCAACTAGCTCAAAGATCATATTATCATCCTCAATCCGATGGGCGAACTGAGATAGTGAACAAATGTTTGGAAGGATATCTTCGTTGTTTTGTATCTGATAAACAAACACAATGGGTTAAGTGGCTACCTCTGGCTGAATGGTGGTGTAACACTTGCTTCCATATCGCAGCAAAAATGACCCCATTTATGGCACTTTATGGACATCATCCACCGTCCATCACATCATATTTAAGAGAAAATTATAAGGTTCAAGCAGTGGAAGATCGCATCGAGCATCAACAACAGGTTCACCAACTCTTAAAGGATAACCTAAATTTGGCACAGAATTGAATGAAACAACACACAGATCAACATTGTAGCGAGAGAAGTTTTGATGTAGGAGATTGGGTATTTTTATGGCTACAACCATACAAACAAATTTCCCTCAAGCAAGCTAAGAAGGATAATAAATTATCACCAAAGTATTATGGTCCTTACAAGGTGTTGCAAAATATTATTACTATGGAATACAAAATGGAGCTTCCTGCTTCCTCTCGAGTGCACCTAGTTTTCCAACTATCATGCTTAAAGACGGTTATAAGTGACAAACTTATAGTTCAAAAAATATTGCCAGAACTTGATGAGGAAGGAAAAATCATATTGGAACCTGAAGCAGTCACGGAAAAAATAACTCGATAGCTACGAAATCGATCAATTTCAGAGTATCTCATCAAGTGGAAGAACTTATCCACTGAAGATTCCACATGGGAGGATGATAATTTTATATAGAAGCATCCAGAGCTACTCAAGTGTTGAGGACAACACTTTTTTGAAGGAGAGGGGCATGTTAGGTCCCTATATTACTAGTGTAGTCCCTTATTATTGTTAATGTAGCCCCCTTATTGTTATTTTTGTACCCCTATAGCCCCCATATTGTTATTATCGTGCCCCATAAAAGCCACTATTTTTATTGTTGTTCCCTTACATTATTATTGTTAGGTCGGCTAGGATTATATTTTGACCCCATGGACTCCTATATATAGAAAGGATGTTTTGTCATTTGTATCATCCAAGAATTGTTCTTTTATGTAGTGTAAAGGAGGTTTCCCCCTCGAAGTCGCTGATTTATAAGGCATTTATCTCTCTTTTCTTCTATTTTTTGAGTTGGTTCCATAACACCTTTCCCCTCTATTATTCCTACTGTTCATGGAAGGAATAAGTAGAACTCTGATTGAGGAAAGGGATTGAGGTAGGCTGAAAGGCATCAAAATCATAGATAATTGTATCCTTACTCATCTTAACTTTGTGGATGATGTCCTTATATTCCTGAATGGATCCATATGTGATACATATGTTATCAACTTTGCTCTGAAATTGCTATGCAAAGCTACAAGTATGACATTTAACAACACCAAATCCACCATCACTAATCTTGGTTTTAGTCCCCATGAGATCCACTTTGCGCTACAATGATTTCCTTTTTTCTCTGTGATATTTGAGGAGGGAATTAAATACCTGGGTTTCCATCTTAAACCATCCAACTACAGAATTGCTGATTGGACTTGGTTGATTTCTAAGATTGACGAGAGACTTAACATTTGGCATCATAGATGGCTCTCATGGGTCGACCACCTTGTCCTCATAAAATCAGTTTTGGAGGCAATACCAGTATATTGGATGTCCTTGGCCTGGATACCCAAGGGCATACTAACCAGGATTCAAAAAATCTGTTGCATATTTATTTGGAATGGATCAAAGGAAGGACACACATTTTCTTGGGCCAAATGGAATCTCATTGCACTACCTAAGAAGTGGGGGGGGCTGGGGCATTGAGTATTTTCCTTATTTCTCCATGGCACTGGCTGCAAAACTGGGATGGCAGATTCTTGCTAATGATAGCCTATGGACCAAGGTGGTCATCCACAAATATATTTATCCATCATAGCCAATTGAGTGGATCAGATATGGGAATTGGCACAGAACAAACATTTCAACCATTTGGAGGGCCATATTAAACTCCATTGAATATATAAGAACTGGTATGGCTTGGAATGTTGGTTCGGGCAGGCTTGTCCAAATTGGATGTGACTCTTGGTCCGACAATGACAATTATCATCTCCTACCTCCTGATTTTATTCTCTCACTGAACAATTTTGGTTTCCATACTCTTGATCAGGTTGTTGATCCTGCCAATTCGACCATATTCTCACAGGGATGGAGAAACTACCGTGATCTTCACATTCATAATCATTGGGAAGAGGAATTGGCACATTTCACATCTGCACTGGCTAAAATTCCCGTCAGAATAAATGGCAGATACAATGAGATCATCTGGGTGATCTCTAAACATGGAAAATACTCCTCGAAGGATGGATATCTACTTATTTATGATTCCCACATACCACCAGATTTTCTTTGGTGGTGGAGTTCCTTATGGAAGTTGAAGAGCCCTGCTAAGGCCAAATTATTAATGTGGTGCATACTATTCAACAAGATCCCCACTGGTGTCTATCTTCAAAACAGTTCATTCATTGGTCCTTCATGGTGCTCACTCTGTAAAGGGGCTGTTGAGGATTCTGACCATCTTTTCCTACATTTTCTTGTCAACCAATCCCTCTGGACCCATGTGATGGCTACCCTCAATCTCAACATGTTCTGGACTAGTCTATCTGTATCTCAAGCTTGGTAATCTTGGTGGCTCTCCTCTCATCCACACAAACTTCACAATCTACCCAACCTCATATGTTGGGGCATTTGGATCGCTTGAAACCGTTCCATATTCCAAGAACAACCACCCATCTTAGCCGGTCATATCTGCTCACATCACCACCTTATACCATATGATTCTAGATGATCCTACTCACCCTCCTCCTAAGACTATTATTCCCGAACCTATTGACAAATCTTTTCTCTGGGCTTATTTTGATGGATTTACACAACATATTGGTTGTGGAGGGGGGGTGATCCTATACTTATCAGATCAACATTTCTACAAGGTCAAGATCGTTCTTGGAAGGGGTACAAATAACTATGCAGAACTATCATGCCTCAGAGCTCTACTATCATTTTCACTCACCAAAGACTGCAATAGAAATCAAATATTTGGCGACTCAAAGATCATTATTGACTGGTTCAACCTTCATACATTATGTCACGTACACACACTATGGAATATATTGAAAGAGGTTTATCATCTGAAATCTCATTTTGACTATATCTCTTGTCATCATATATACAAGGAAAATAATCAAATTTACGATTCACTTTCCAAGGAGGTTGAGCACTTAATAAAGGATCAATAGGAGATATAGGAACAAAACGAACATCAATTCTACTAGTTCTTCCACAGGCCATATGAAGATGAACCAACAAAAGGGGTGGATGTGTCCTAATCAATGGGAGATACAGGAACAAAACAAACATCAATTCTACTAGTTCTTCCACAGGCCATATGAAGATGAACCAACAAAAGGGGTGGATGTGTCCTAATTTATGAGATATTACCAGTTTCTATCATATTTTTGGTTTTTTGGGACATATACATATTTATCTATTACACATGTACAACTTTACTTACTGCATACTTACACAATATTGTATTCTTGGAAAATTTACTGATATTTATTTTTTGAATGCGGCTTGTGCTGCCATATCTGCATATGCTACATAGCATGTATAACATGTAATTTTCATCCTATTAATGAAAGTTATGATTTTTCCTGAGGAAAACATAATTTTTTATAATTAAATTTATTAAAATATGTTTTTAATATGATAATAAGTCATTTTAAATTGAAAATATGGAGAAAAACACTAAAAATCATGAAAATAGAAATATTAGAAAAATGAAATAAAAATGAAATACAATAAAAACAAAAAATTATTAACTAATAGAAATAGAAGTTACTCAATATTAAACTTCGTATAAGAAACATAAATTTTTGGTTAAAGATGAAAAAAAATTTAGTAAGTAATAGAAATAAAAGTTACTAAAAAAGGGATAATAAGACCTCAACCAATCATATTACAAATAGATATATTTAAATATTAATAATAAATAAGAAAAAAAATCCCAATATTAAACTTTTGATGAACAAAAATAATTTTTTTTGTTAAAAAATAAACTAATACAAAGTCAAAGCAAAATTAAATACCTTATACCATACCTACAACATATATAATAATAATAATAATATTTAATCACAAGAAAAAATTTAAACGTGATTAGAGATCCAAACATGATAGATATTTTGATTTTTTTTTGAAAACATATTCATATTAAATGAAACTCTAATTTATCATATTACTTAGTTTCTATAACTTGAAAAAGTTTGTTACACAATAAGGAAGTTTTGTATTATCTATTCATATAGATATTCACTCCATAATAGCCGGCTAACAACACTTTCTTCACAATGAATGATATTTATCATTACCCATACATAATTATAAGGTTGTTTTAGTTATTTAATTTGTCTTAGTGGTAATATGATAAACAAATGTAGGTTAGAATTTCTGGAATCTTGTGTAATATGAGTTCAACGTTAGGGGTGAAATATATAAGAGAGAATCTAGCCGTTAAAAATTCAACGAATTAGATGGAAGTCAAATTTAGTTGTTAGGTAGAAATTAAGAATGGTTAAAATAATAAATTTAAATTATTGAAAAATAGTTGTTAAACTAATTCAATGGATTAAATTTTTATTAAATTTGAATTAGCCGCTATAGAAATTATTATAAAACTAATATAAATTAATTTGATAAGATTAAAATAATTTGAAATAATGGAAGAATTATATATTAAATTAGAATTTGACTTATTCTAAATTAAATATTATTTTATATTTATATTAAATTGAAGAAAGAGCAAAATTCAAATTTGGATTAAATTAAAAAATTTAATTGAAGAATAAGATTGATAAAATGAAATTAGAAATATAAGAGAGGGATTAGAGGTAGAGAATGATAATGAAGAAGGGCAATTTACTTAGTCAAATAAGGGAATTAAATAGAAATAATGAAAAATATGAGGGGAATTAAATTAGAATTTGATTTATTCTAAATTAAATATTAATTTATATTTATATTAAATTGAAGAAAGAGCAAAATTCAAATTTGGATTAAATATTGAATTAAAATTAAAAAATTTAATTGAAGAATAAGATTGATAAAATGAAATTAGAAATATAAGAGAGGGATCGGAGGTAAAGAATGATAATGAAGAAGGGTAATTTACTTAGTCAAATAAGGGAATTAAAATAGAAATAATGAAAAATATGAGGGGAGAGAGAGATTAATAAAAATTGATGAAAGGAGGGGAAAGGTGGGAGGCAGATAAAGTATGGTTAGGAAGGGATAGAATCGATATTAGAGGAAGGGAATTTGGAGGAGAGGAAGTGGACCATGGGTTTCCAAGAATGACTCAATTGATACCTATCGTTGTAGTTGAATTTATAAGGATGCTTTTCAATTTCGAGGGCTTCGCGAATGACTCCAGTGGAATGAAAGGGAGAAGAAGCAATGATTTTGGATTTATCAAAACAAAATGGTGTTTGGAAGAATGAGAGTGCTCGGTGATGGCATATTTTTCAATACGGTTATGGTGGTGTCAGCCATATGCTCTTTCAACTAAGTTTTGAAGGGCAACCGGTTTGACCTATGTAAGATTTACCACAGGAGCAGGGGATCTCATAGACTCTGGGTCTTAACATAGGATCAATCTTATCTTTGGCTGACCTGAAGAGTTTTCTAAGTGTTCTCTGGGGCTGGAAGAAGGTTTTAATATTCTTTCTAAAAAGGATTATGGAAATATGATCAATAACACCTTGAATGTAAGGAAGGGTTACCTTGGCAAAGGGAGGGGGGTTCAAAATGTTATTAGAACGGGGATGGGTGCACGAATGGAAAGACTTGTTGATTTGGGAAGGAGAATATCCATTAGATTTAAGAGCTCTGGTGAGATGGCCTTTTTATTTAGGAAAGGATTGAGAGGAGGAGATTCGAATGGATTGAGAGACAAGGGTTTTGAGAACAACAAACTTTTGAGTTAGATGATGGTGGGAGCTTGTATGAAAGTATTTGTTTGTATGGGTATTTTTTCAGTAGACCTAGTGGGTTAGGGATCCATCAGAGAGGCGGGAGACAAGGACGTCAAGAAAAGGAAGGGAATGGTTCTCTTCTAGTTCCATAGTGAAATGGATGTGGGGATAGATGCTATTATAAGATGCGAGAGGAATTCACAGAGAGCATAAATACCATAGGACCAGATGACAAAGGTTTCATCTACGAAATGCTTCCAAAATTTTGGTTTGAGGTGGAAGGTTTCAAGGGCTTTAGTTTCGAAGTATTCCATGAAAATGTTAGCTATCACCAGGAAAGAAATGAGCCCATGGTTGTGCCCTCAATTTGCTCGTAACAGACCCCGTCATAGGTGAAGAAGGTGGGGGAAAGACAAAGGTTAATGAGGTTAAGAGTTTCAAGATCTACAAGCTTGGAAATGAGGTTAATGGCTTCAGGGACAGAGGTCTTGGTAAATAAAGAGACAACATCAGAGCTAACAATGATGTAATTTTTATCAAGCTTGAGGGTTTTTATGTGCTTGATGAAATTTGTGGAGTCTTTGATATAGCATGAAGAATGGCCAGAATAGGGGGTAAGTTTCTTAGAAAGGTATTTGGATAGGGCATGGGTGGGGCCTCCTATAGCATCGATGATAGGTCTGAGGGGGATATTAGGCTTATGAATCTTTAGTTTCTCATAACTTCTAGGGGTAATGGGGTTAAGGGGTAAGAGGCACTTTTGGGTGGCAGGGTCAAGGGAGGAAGATTTGATGGCTTTGGAGACCTTGTTGGAAATGGCTTGGAGGGGGTTTTTAGGTAAAGGATGGTAAGAATATGAGGAAATAATATCCATAATATTATGATGGTAATTGGAAGAGTTCATAATAATGGAGGCTTTAACTTTATCAACTTTAATAATGAAAATATTAGGGTTGGATTTGGGTTGATGAAGTGCCAAGAAATCATCCTTAGAGAGGCTAGGTTTGGGGAGTTTGGAGTGCCGAAGAATGCAACCACATTCTTGGCAAAGTTCTTCAGCTGCATGGGAGGGGAGGCAGCAGGAGATGGACTCAATGGATAAAATGATGTCTTCATAGGGACTGGAATGAGGTACAAGGGAAAAATTAAAACCTTTGTCAAGAAGGCTTAATGAGTGGGCATCGAGCGTTATCAATGATAGGTTAACCACTTTGGCATTAATAGAGGAAGGAGGTGGGGGGAGGAGGGCTGAGATGGAGGGGGGAGAGGGGGGTGAAGAAGAATGGGAAGGAGGGGATTTCTTAGAGATAATGCCTTCGTTATTATGAACTCTTCCGATTACCATCGTAAGATGATGGATCTTATTTCCTCCTCTTCTTACCATCCCTTACCTAAAAATCCCTCCAAGCCATTTCCAGAAAGTTCTCCAAATCCATCAAATCCTCCTCCCTTGACCCCACCACCCAAAAGCGCCTCTTACCCCCTAACCCCATTAACCCTAGAATTTACGGGTTATCTTGCCAAAAAAATTATCCCCTATTCTAGCCATTCTTCATCCTATATCAAAGACTCCACAGATTTCACTAAGCACATAAAAACGCTCAAGCTTGATAAAAATGACATCATGGTTAGCTTTAATGTCGTCTCTTTATTTACCAATATCCCTGTCCCTGAAGTCATTAACCTCATTTCCAAGCTTGTCGATCCTGAAACTCTTAACCTCATTAAACTTTGTCTTTCCACCACCTTCTTCACCTATGACGGGGTGTATTATGAGAAAACTAAGGGCACAACCATGGGCTCATCTCTTTCCCTGGTGATTACTAACATTTTCATGGAATACTTCAAAACCAAATCCCTTGAAACCTTCCACCTCAAACCAGAATTTTGGAAGTGTTTTGTAGATGACACCTTTTTCATCTGGTCCTATGGTATTCCTTCTCTCTTCCAATTCCTCTCACATCTCAATAGCATCTCTCCCCACATCCAGTTCACTATGGAAATGGAAGAGAACCATTCTCTTCCTTTTCTTGATGTCCTTGTCTCCCGCCTCTCTGATGGATCCCTAACCCACCAGGTCTACATAAAAAATACCCATACAGACATATACCTTTATGCAAGCTCCCATGATCATGCATCTCAAAAGTCTGATGTTCTCAAAACCATTGTCTCCCGAGCCATTCAAATCTCCTTCTTTCGATCCTTTCCTAAAGAAAAATCCCATCTCACCAGAGCTCTTAAATCTAATGTATATTCTTCTTCCCAGATCAATAAGGGTTTCCATTCGTGCATACATCCTTGTTCTAATAACAATCTGAACCCCCCTCCATTCATGGCATTACTGATCATCTTTCTAGAATCCTTTCTAGAAAGAATATTAAAACCTTCTTCAAGCCACAGAGAACCCTTAGCCAACTCTTCAGGTCAACCAAAGATAATTCTGATCCTATGTTAAGACTAGGAGTCTATGAGATCCTCTGCTCCTGTGGTAAATATTACATAGGTCAAACCGATCGTCCCTTCAAAAATCGGTTGAAAGAGCATATGGCTAACACCACCCATAAACGTATTGCAAAATCTGCCATTTTCGAGCACTCTCATTCTTCCAAACACCTTATTTGTTTTTATAAATCCAAAATCCTTGTTTCTGCTCCCTTTCATTCCACCAGAGTCATTCATGAAGCCCTCGAAATTGAAAATCATCCTAGTAACTTCAACTGTGACAATGGGTATCAATTGAGTCATTCCTATAAACCCACATTCCACTTCCTCTCCTCCAAACGCCCTTCCTCTAATATCGATTCTAGTCCTTCCTAACCATTATTTATCTGTCCCCTCCCCCCCTCCCTCGCCCCTTTCCCCTCCTTTCGTCAATTTTGATTAATCTCTCTCTCCCCTCATATTTTTCATTATTTCTATTTTAATTCTCTTGTTTGACTAAGTAAATTAGCCTTCTTCATTATCATTCTCTATCTCCGATCCCTCTCTTATATTTCTAATTTCATTTTATCAATCCTATTCTTCAATTAAATTTTTTAATTTTAATTCAATATTTAATCCAAATTTGAATTTTGTTCTTTCTTCAATTTAATATAAATATAAATTAATATTTAATTTATAATAAATCAAATTCTAATTTCATATACAAAATTTCCATTATTTCAAATTATTTTAATCGTATCAAATTAATTTATATTAGTTCTATAATAATTTCTATAAAATATAATAAAAATTTAATAAAAATTTAATCCATTGAATTAGTTTAATAACTATTCTTCAATAATTTAAACTTATTATTTTAATCATTCTTAATTTCTCCCTAATAGCTAATTTTGACTTCCATCTACTTCGTTGAATTTTTAACGGATAGATTCTCTCTTATATATTCTTTCAACGTCTGCACTCTTCCTATCTTACGCTAAGCTTCCTCCTCCTGAAGATAGGTGAAGTGTTCACCTGAAACGTCGAGCTCTTCAATCATATTACATAGGATTCTAGAATTTCTAACCTACATTATGTATCTGACTGTGGAAAAGTTCATACCTTAATGATAAAGAAAATCCAACGAAGGATTTGATTTATATATGAATTAAATTGGGAATATTTGCATGAGATGAGAAAGTACCACTTATTTGGTGTCAATCTTCCCACTAATACATTCCCATTAAGTTATTCCTTCTTCAAGTCATAATCCAATTGGTATTCCCTAATTATAATTCATCACAAATAGTGACATATTTATGAGGTAACAACCATGCTACGAGATTAAAAATAATTTAGGTATAAGAAATTATGATAAAGTCAAAAATGATTTTTCATTAAAATATTTATTTAATCAAAATTTTATATTAATCATCTCCTCATGAATTTATCTGTCGTGTAGTTATTTTTTTTAAATCATTGTATTATATTTTATGAATATATTAAAATTAATGATAATTACATTGTATTTGTGTAGTTAGTTTTTTTTAATCATTGTATTATATTTGTTTTTTGTTTGATGGGTAGTGTGGGTCCTTACATGATTTCACGCCAAGCCTGTGGTTTGAGAAACCACGACTGAGGGGAATCTAAGCCGTCAAAATCGCCTAGGGATCACACCCGGCCTTGGCCACACCAATGCACCAATGCTTAGTTGACTGGATTTTTTGCCTACCAGGGGATTGGAACATGTGACCTTTTCATCACGAGTGTATTAAAAACACACTTTTCACAGTCGAACCAAACCCCCTTGGGCCAATCATTGTATTATATTCTATGAATATATTAAAATTATTGATAATTATATCGTATCAGTATAGATTTATTTTAATTTTTGGATTTATCAAAAGTTAAGAGGAATTAAATCTCTCAAAGTGTAAAATTCTTATTTTAGTGTAAAAATTGAATAAAGATTTTCATCTCAAGATAATTGATCCCTCTTGATGCTTCCTAGATAATGTATCTAAATAGTTTAATTAATAATAATTAATCATTATAATTATTAATTTTTGTAGGAATTTACAGGGTAAGTTCCGTTGATAAAAACCAAAGGTCACCGCTCACAAATAGATCACAAGTTAGTACACTAGTATTATCACGTGGTTAAAACCCTCGAAGAGGGAAACAGTCCACGGCCTGAGCCAACGCAACCACTTCAGACAATTTATTAATATAAAAAGAAAATTTACATATGTTTCTCTCATAAACGGTTACTGGACAAATGACCCTCCATGCTCTTTAAATAGAGATCATGAACTAATCGAGTGTTAAGCCACAGATCAAGTGTCGTTAATACCGACGAGAGAGTGAATTGTCAGATCACTACAAATCGTGACCGCCGGATTATAAGTTACAAATGTACATAGTAAATAAACACACTTTACCTAAATATACACTAGACTAAGTTATTCTTAAATATTTCCTATGTGTCGGAATATCCTAACATCCCCCCTTAAGAACAACTTGGGATAGGATTGAAGGATTTACAAAGGTGACACAAAGGGAGCCTATTTCCTATGTGTCGAAATATCCTAACATCCCGCCTTAAGAACAAATTGGGATAGGATTAAAGGATTTACAAAGGTGACACAATAGGAGAAGGAAGGAGGCATTAGAGCCTATCCCCCCTTAATGATAACTTTCCTGAACTCCAAGCATGGATTGAAGTTTGGTAAACTTCTCTTCTGTGAGAGTCTTTGTAAAGATATCAGCTACTTGACCATTGGTTGGACAATACTGCACTTCAAGAACACGATCATGAATGAGCTTTCTGATGAAGTGTATGTGGAGCTCAATGTGTTTCATACACTGATGTTGAACTGGATATTTACATAGCTGAATGGCACTCTGATTATCACACCGAAGTGTAGTTGGATGCTACTGATGAAGACCAAATTCTGACAGGATCTAACGAAGCCACATGGCTTCCTTACTGGCTTCAACTGCACCACGATACTCTGCTTCTGCTGAAGAGAGAGAGATGGAACTTTGTTTCTTACAAGACCATGTAATAGGTCCTGAACCAGGAGTGAATACATATCCTGCAGTAGACTTTCGATCATCTGGTTCACCAACCCAATCAGAATCAATGAAACCAATCAACAATGGAGATGCTCCTGCACTGTAATGAATCTCGAACTGAACTGTACCTTGAATATATCAAAGTATCCTTTTAGCTGCTTTCCATTGACTTTCATGAGGTTGGTGCGTAAACCGAGCGACAAGACCAATGACAAAGGAAAGGTCAGGATGGGTATGGGTTAGATAGAAAAGTTTACCAACAAGTTGACGGTATAAGGTAGCATCAACTTCAGGGGTAGTACAAGTGACTGAAAGCTTGTCTCTAGACTTAAAAGGAGAAGGGACTGGCTTACAGTCTTCCATGTGAAAGTGGTGTAGAAGATAACATGCATACTTGGACTGAGAGAGGGTAATATCTTCTTCAAATTGCAAGACTTGAAGACCAAGGAAATAATGAAAGTGTCCTAAGTCTGTCATTTCAAACTTATTTTTGAGGCTAGAATTCACATGGTTTATATAGTTAGGATCACTACCAGTAAGGATAAGATCATCAACATAAAGAACAAGGATGGTGAAGGAATTACCCACTTTCTTGGTGTAGACAATGTTGTCAGAATGACACCTAGAAAAACCATTATCTAAGAGAAATCCATCCATTTTGGCATACCAAGCCTGAGGAGCTTGTTTGAGACCATAAAGAGACTTTCTAAGGTGAAAAACAAGGCTAGAGTCATTTTGGATAAAGCCAGGGGGTTGTTCCATGTAGATTTATTCATACAAATCTCCATGTAAGAAGGTGGATTTAACATCCATCTGATGGACTTCCCATTTAAAAGAGGCAACAAGGGAAAGAAAAAGGAATATAGGATTCATTTTGGAAACATGGGAGAAGGTTTTAGTATATTCAATGCCTTCAACTTGTGAAAATCCTTTAGCGATAAGACGAACTTTATGTCTATCCACTTTTCCATCTGGTCCAAACTTTGTTTTGTAAACCCATCTGCATTTGACAAGTTTTATTCCTTTTGGAAGAGGAACACGATCCCAAGTATCGTTCGCCAATAAGGAATGATATTATTCATTCATAGATTCATCCCAATCTGGATGACCGAAGGCTTCTTCAAAGGTTTATGGATCAAGATTTTATGGAACTTGAGCTAATAAGGAAGAGGCTCTTTCGAACTGAGAATGTGTACATCGTCGATCGGAAGGGTCACCTACAAGAGAACCTACTACATCACGAGTAGAGTGGACCCATCTTGGAAGCTGTGGAGTAAAAGAAATAATTTAAAGAGGCGGAGGAGGATTTTCATCCTCGCTGTCATCATATGAACTAGAAGGAACACTATTAAAAATATAAGAGAGAGAGAGAGGTGGCACATATTCCAAATCAGGCTCGCAGGCCAAAGGTGGCACACCCGCTGAACTAGGCCCGCAGGCTGATATTTTTTCATCAAATTTTACATCTCTTCTAATGATTATATTTTTTATTTTGGTTTAATAAGTCTATATCCTTTGACATCTTCAGAATATCCAACAAAAATTCATTTTTCACTCTTAGGTTCTAAGGCTTTATGTTTTGCATCTGGAATATGGGCCCAAGCATCACTTCCAAAAACACGAAAGTGACTTACATCTAGTTTGATTGAGCTCCAAGCTTCTTCTTGAGTTATATTCCTTAAAACCTTAGTAGGAGTGCGATTTAATATGTAATTTTCACAGTTAATTGCTTCTGCCCAAAAATTGAGACTAAGTCCTTTAGATTGAAGCATACAATTAGCCATTTCTTTTAAGGTGTGATTCTTCCTTTCAGCTACACCATTTTGTTGTGGAGTATATGGAGAAGTATGTTGCAATTGAATGCCATGCTCAGTGCAGAAATTGATAAATTTGTTGTTAACATATTATCCTCCATTTTCTAATCTTAACTTGAGAATTTGATGTCCAGATTGTTTCTCAACAAAGGCCTTAAAGGCCAAGAACATGTTAAAAACTTCACTATTGAGTTTTAAGAAGTATACCCAAGTGCGTTTGGAAAAATCACCAATGAAAGTTAAGAAGTACTTGCAACCAGAGAAAGAGACAACAGGAAGTGGACCACATAAATCACTGTGCACAAGCTGCAAAGGGGATGAAGCGTTCCAAGAGGCATGTTTGTGAAAACTATCCTGATGATGTTTTCTGAGTACACTTCTGGAGCAAACACCATCTCGACAAGATACCATAGGAAGACCTGTCACCGTATTTTTTTTACATAGAGTTTGAAGAGAGTAATAGTTTAAGTGACCAAATCACTCATGCCAAAGTTTGATCACTTCATCATTATGAGTAAAAAAAATGGAGGGAAGACATGTTGACCCAAATTTGTCAAACTTATACAACCTTGTGGAATCATCAACAATGCTAGTAGCTAAAATATGTCCAAGATATTTAAGGTCCTTGATTATAACATCATGAGGTGAGAATTATACTATTTTCCCTTCACCTGAATGAGCTATCTGATAAATAGAGAGAAGGTTGCATGACAAGGTAGGAACACATAATACATCATTAAACTGACCATTATCTAGATGAATGGTTCCAAATCCTACAACACTAAGAGATCTATCATCACCAACATAAATATGTTTGGTGTTACAATCATTTAAAGAAGAAAACATGGCTTTATTTTTGGCCATGTGGTAAGAAGCTCCAGAATCAATGAGCCACTAATGAGAATGAGAAGAAGAAGATACATTTAATGCATAACCAGATCTTGATGCTTGACAACCACAAGTAGAAAGTACCATTCCTGAAGATGAAGGTGAAGAGTGCTCCAAATTGATGCTGTGCTTCTTCATTGCTACTTCTAAGGCTTCAATATTCTTAAAACATTTGGACTCTATATGGCCATCACGATTACAAAAGTTGCAATGTCTATCTGTCTTCTTCCCTTTGTTTTTATTTGCCTTATCATTTTGGTGAGTTGCTTTTTCAGTTTGTGTCTGAAATTGCTTAGGACCCTTGTTTGGTTTCGGACCATACTTTTTAGGATACTGCTTCTTAGGATTCTTTTGATATGATGGTTTTTGGGCTGCTAAGGCTTTTTTAGAAGCATTTCCAGAAGTGATAAGACCAAGGTGTAATATTTTTTCTTGTTCTCTTATCAAAGAATTGCAAAAGGCATCAAAAGAGGATTTCTTGTAGGTGGTTCCTGAAGAAATGATGGCTTCTCTAGTGGAATGGAAGGTGGAAACAAATATAGAGTATGCAGGGCCAAGCTTAGCAAGAATGTAATAGATGAGGCTACCATCTTCCTTTTTGACCTTACAACCTTCTAAAAGAAGTCTAAGGGTCTTGAATTTGGACAAAAAATATTCAATAGAGGAGAAATTATTGGGGTCCAAAGTAAGCAACTCATTTTTAAGCTGGTGGGCCCTGATTTGATTTTGAATGCCAGAGACAGTATTTAGCTGTTCAAGGGCTTCATGAGGGGTGTCAATGTCAAGGATATGAAATCGAAGATCTTGAGCAATGGACATTCCTATCAACCCTCGTGCTTGGTATTGTTTATTTTCCCATTTAGCGACTTTAACATCATCATAAGGTTTAGTTTCTTGTCCTTTGGCTATTCTATAAAGCCCTTTACTTCTAAGTGTATCTACCATGTGAGGTAGCCATTGGAAATAATTGGTGCTTTTAAGAATAATCGAGCATGCACTTTCCATTTAAAAAAAAAACTGAAGCTGAAAAAAACTAAAACTAACTACTCCAATAGAAAGATCTCAAAAAATTAGGCCGATTAAAAGAAAACGGCTCGAGAAACGGCTTCCGGATGAAGAAGCTATGCCTTTTGAAAAAACTGAGTTGTAGATGCTGAATAGTTACGGGAACGATTTGAAATTGGATGATGAAGTTCACATTTTTTAAAAAATCCCGCCCCTTTAACAAATTTTTTTTACAAGCTTTAGAAAGAGGCTTGAACCCAATACCTCTATTCTCATAAACTAACTCCTCAGCAAGTGAGATAGTAAAAGGATTCTGTAATTGTTTGAGAGGAGGAATGTGTGTTTTTTTTTTTGTCGTCGGTGTGCGTGCTTTTTCTTGCACAAAAAAACACAAAAATACAAGCAAAAAAAAAATGAAATGCAAGCCTTACTGCAGAATGTTAGATTTTTTGTTAGCCTTACCAAAAACTATCTATTTTTTCACTATTTCTGATTTCCCGAGATCGCACAAAGACGCGGGGAAAGAGAATACGTAACAAAAAAAAATCCCTTCTTCCTGTTTTTGATTTGCCGAGATCGCACAAAGCACAGAGCAAAGAGCATACACAGAGAAGAGGGTATAGATCCAACAAATAAATAAAACCTAAAAACTGAAATAAACATAGTGAACCAAAATAAGCAGAACTATTAACATATATAACTACAAAACAAATACTTTATAGCTCAAGATTTAAACTAACATAACTTGGACAACCATAAAAATTTTCTCATGAAACTAATGGCATTCCTCACTATAACAGGCACTCCGGACACAACAGAGCAGTTCTCTAGGCCCGAAAATGTTTAGAAATAATAGATCTACCACTAGAGAATTTGGCCCAATTTCTGACTGCCACTTCGTCGCTATTCCGACACATAGTCGTCTCAAGAGCGATAGTACGAGGCCGGAAAAAATGTGGTTAGCCATTACGTCGTAATTCCAACGCTTTGCCAAAGTGTTGCAATACCGAAACTTTTTCTGTCGTTTCCAAACAACTGTCACTCTTCCGACGTTTTCCAAAGTGTCGCAATACCGACGCTTTCAAAGCATTGCAATACCGACGCTTACAAAGTGTTGCAATGCTGACGCTTAAAAAACATCACAATACTGATGCCTATGGAAAACGTCAGAATACCGTATGGCTAACCACGCTTTTAACGAGTCGCAAGACTGACGAAATAGGAAAACTTTCAAGGTGTCGGAAGCCCGACGTTTACAAGGCGTCGGAAGATTGACGTTTGCTCTATGGCTAACCATGCTTTTAAAGGGTCGCAAGACCGACAAAATAGGCAAAATTTCAAGGTGCTGGAAGACCGACGTTTAAAGTGCGTCGGAAGACTGACGTTTACAGAGCGTCGGTATAGCGACGACGAGTTAAATTTAAAAAAAAAAATTGAAATAGCCCATGGGCCATCCAACTGGAGTATTCTGTACCATGAGACTTGCGATATTTACTTTATTTTGAGATGATTTTCACTAAAGCTCCCTAAGCTTCCTCCTTTTAGCACAACATTCCTCACTAACTTTTTTTCAGGTATGGAAAAGCATCATTCATCCATTTGTTCAAGTGCCATTATAGGTAGCAGCGAATGGAATTATATGTTCACTCTGTACCATGACAGTCCCAATATTTACTTTAGTTTTAGATGATTTTTCACTAAAGCTCCCTAAGCTTTCTTCTTTTAGCACAAAATTCCTCACTAACTTGTTTGCAGGTATGGAAAAGTAGTCATCCATCCATTTGTTCAAGTGCCATTATAGGTAGCAGGTAATGGCATATTACTGTACAAGAGAAATTGAATATTACAGGTTCATCTAACAAATAACACTTCCATTCTAGATTTCAGTCTCAAATAATTTTGATTACATTTTCATCCAATACATAACACTAAATATATATTTCATTCCCAGATAATTTTGAGTCTTGACCAAGGCTTCATATGCCACCTCTTTAGCACAACTTTCTACACAGTATGTATGCATATCTTGTATGTGCAAAAAAGCTGAAATGACTTACAAACCAATAAAATAAAGCAATATAAAGTTCTAAATGCCAAAAAGTTGTCCCATGGGTCATCTGTGATCATGCTATGTTATCCTTTGAAGTTTGGATAAAGCTTTTCCCATAAATGATGAAACATAATAGCAGCAGGCAGAATGGTGTGTTTCTTGAAAAATGCTATGGAAAATTGATGCAGGGGCATTAGGCACAATGAAGCACTTTGTATTTTTATGAGACATAAGGGTCTCTCTAAATCCTTTTGTAATTATTAATATTTTTGAATAAAAAGTGAGAATTGTAAATGTTCTCTAACTGCAGAGAACATGAGAGAAATGAGTAGTTAGGAATGTGAAGAGACTAGGATCAGTTCAGTTGCTTTAGGGATTTTGTCTAAAGTTATAATTTGTTGACCTGTTAAGAAACTGAATCGATTCCTCATCTATATGTACAAATGTAAGCCAAAAGGCATTAAATAGGTAGGTCTAGAGAGTTTAGAGCAGTTCAGAGGTAGAGTAGGTTGTATAAGGCCACTGTAATTGAAGATCTGGCCGAAGACCAGAAGTTATGTAAGTAAAGTCAGGTATATATGTGAAAGGATTTGTTCCAGTGTTAATTGATTTAACTCTGCATGGTAAGCTTGAGTTTCAATGAGAGCTTGTATGAACAATGTGTGCCAAACCTCTGTCTTAAGGGTTAATGCCAATGTTTTTATTCATGAGAAATTCGAGTATGCTGAGGATTTATATTGTAATGAATTGATTCTGGAATGGGTAGGAAACTCATATTTATGTTATTGCATTGAATTCCATAGGCCTTTGAGATCGAGGAATAGAACTGCTTGACCGAATGAGTATTGAATAAGGCATCCTGGGGGAACTTACAAATTTTGTTATTTAATTAGGGGCATTGAAATTCTGGGGTTAACTCGACGTTGGTTATACTGTATAAGTTGTGAAAGGAGGGCCGATCTGAGATCATAGTAATGTTTGATGGTATGGCTACGGAATCGAATGAAATTCAATGATGCTGGGGAGTGTATCCTTATGAGTACAGCTCTGAAGTGAGTATAATTGTGGTGAACTATAAATTTTTCGAACAGATGAGTTGCGGTTTAATCGAACCCATGAATGAAGAGTTACAATAAAAAGAGGCTTCTGGTGCAGTTGAAAGAAGCTCTTAATCTATGGTGGCAGTGTCGGATTGGATGCATAGCGAATAATGGACACTAAGGTTCGTCAAAACCCTATGTGGATTAAAGATGCAAAGTCAAGGATTGTAAAAAAAACCCTCGGTGGAAGCAGAACCTCGAGTCAATAGATGAAACTGGACGTGAAAAGGTAAATGTGGTTTCGGATGATAATACCAGCGGTCTTGCGTGTTGCAAAAGTGGTATAGAAATTTTGTGAAAAAAACGCGATGTGTTCCTGTGGTTGAAACGTAAGCCAAGAGCAGTTTATAAAAACCACACTCATCGCATTTTTTTGAGGCATTAAAATTCAGGACTAGAAAAAACGCGATATGCGTTGAGACCGTTCGATCTAGAGCGAGGGAGATCCGACGGTATGAGTAATTGGAACCTGTGTGGAGGTTAGTAAGGTGCGAATCGACGACGGAAAACCCCATATTGGAGCGTGATGAGTTTGGGATCGTTAGATCTATCCAACAATTAGTTAATGAGGTTCGTTAATTAAATAAAGTCCGGTTCTGTGGGGCCGAGGGAGAATTCATGTTGATTTTAATGTTGAGTTCATACGTATGAGTCAACAAAGGGTGAGTTAATAAAATTTACCATATAAAGTTTAATAAAGGGTGAAGTGCGGACCAGAGGTAATATTAATCCATTGAATCGGAATTTTACAAAGGTATGTGTAGTCTTGTGAGCGAGAACCATATATATATATATATATATATATATATTGCGGGTGCCTTATATAAAGTTAAGGCTTTGTACTAATGTTCTTAACACTTGATTCGAGGAGAATATATATGGAGATATATATGTATGGTTGAATATTCGCATGGGGTAGTATTTAATTTAATACATGAAGGTTCATATATTTTGATAGGCTTTGGCTTAATTATAAGATTTGAAATTTAAGAATGGGTGGTTGGTTAACTAAAGTATTTTCCTAGGACTTTTGAAAAAGGTTTCCCTTTGTGAAACAAACCCCAAGGTTTGAATATTATGGGTTTTAAATGTAATTGAAGTTTTATATGCACATGAGAAGAGGAAAGTGTAGGCAACAAGGTTAGCCCAGGCATCACAAATATCCTTGCCAATGGAACTGCTACAACAAACCATATGAGAAATCAACCCCAACCACAGATGATTAACAGAAACAACGATGAAAATGAATCCAAACAATAAATTAACACAGGCATTTTAAATTTGTGACTGGAGAAAAATTATGCCCAGGTATAAACTCCAGCACTATATTAACCAGAATTTGATGAGATACAATTGTTTGGCTCTATGAAATGGACTGAAAATAAGAATCAAGACACCTTTGTCTACCTGAAATTCATGATGCCACAATAGTGGTACTTTCATCCCATTCACTTGTAACACTGAATTTCTCCACATGAATCTAGGAATACAAGGAAGTATAAGATGTGGTAACCCCAGTCTTCACAATCTTCCTCCTAAATAACCATCTTCGACTGCAACAAGATGGAAGTTCATCACAACACAAAATTTGAAAACAGTGAAGAAAAGCTATACAAATCCCTTATCCTTATCCCTTATCTTTACTGACCTATTGAAGAAAAGGTATACAGATCTATCATTCCACCAGTAAACAATCTTGAGAAGTGTACAGATCTATCATTTGGAAAACAATGAAGAAAAGGTATACAAATCCCTTATCCTTATCCCTTATCTTTACTGACCTATTGAAGAAAAGGTATACAGATCTATCATTCCGCCAGTAAAAAAACTTGAGAAGTGTACAGATCTATCATTCTGCCAGTAAAACAAACATGAGAAAGTGTGCATATCTATCACTCTTCATTATCTACTAATTCAATGAGGAAAATATACACCAGACAGATGTATCATGCTTGGAATAAACAAGTTTGAAATATTCATTTTAAATAGAAGACAAAGTTTGAGATGATTGAAACACTTACACAAGGAGATAGCTCCAAGAAAACTTCAATCTGTGGTGTTCCTCGTCTCCTGCAAACGACTAGGGAACATTCATTTTTCCTCAACAATATTTCTGCCAAGATATTTGTCGTGGTCAAGTGTTTTTATTGGCTTTTGTTATTGAAATTTGGAAACCCCATGTGCTATACCCTGTTTTTTTTAATGAAAAAATAATCAATATACTGAGAAATCCAAACAGAGAAATATACTGAGAAATAATGAAAAATATACTGAGAAATATCCGAACAGAGGCTATTTGAACATTGATTTCTCTTCGATTTTGAACGTCGACTTCTCTTTGATTTGATTCTGAGAGTTCCGAATAGAGGCTGTTTGCCATGCTCAGAGTTCATGAGAAAAAGGTCGAACAAGTTGAGCGGGAAAAAAAAATTGAATAGGGTAGAATGGAATCATAGGGCAGAATGGGAAAGAAGGCATAAAGGTCGAACAAGCTGAGCGGGAAAAAAATTGAATAGGTCAATTAAGAAAATTTGAATAGGTCAAACAAGATGAGCGAGAAAAAATTGAAACTATGACATGAAATCATATGATAATTTCCCACTCAAACATTAGTGAATAATTTATTTTATTTAAATTATTTTATATATTTATTGTAAACTGCTGTAATATTTTACAAAATAAACTTATTTTATTTTATTTAAAAACAATTTATCAATATTTTTGGATGTAAAAATCATTACTTATAGTATTCATTGTAATTATTATTTATAAGTAATAAAAAATATTAATAAATATAATATTTTTAGGTAGAATAATTACTTTCATCATACTTTATAGGTTTTTTCAAAATTACTTTCATTATTACCATAATTATTCAACTTCATTAGTTGATTGCCAATATTTTCTTCGTTATATGAATCATCCTTAAATAGACCTTATAGTAATTTTCATAATGTTTGTGTATGGAGATAATTCTATGATTCCACAACCATTTTCCATAGAGTTGTCCATTCAAGGGGTACCCTTAGAGTACCAAGTTATGAATATTCCAACATCTTCCATATGTTCTAATATAAGAAGCCTCTTCTTATTGATTTCTTACACTTGTTGTGACACTTCCACTCAAACACCTGAAGTATTTAGCTAGCACTTTTTTTGTGTTCATCTCATTATTCCAAGCCGGTCATAATCACATGAGTTACCATCAATTATCATCATCATCAGAAATTTTGCAATTTTTCCCTAAAATTTACTAATTAGTCTACAAACACATGGTAATAATGACATTACCCACAAACACATGATACCCTCATAACCTAGTATTGTGTGCTAGGAGGGCTTTCCAAAGAAGTTGGCTGGCATAACTATGACACTATTACAGAATTAGAAGGGAAGAGAAAGGCAAAGGCTCAGGTATCATATGAGAGAAGGAAGAAATTGGCAAAATTGAGATCAAAAGCAGTGGAGTTAGCCAAAAAGAAGCTTGCCCCAGAGATGGATAAGATAAAACTTGACAACATATTGGTCAATTTCCTTGACCCTTTATTGGTTATTCAAAAGGAGTATGAATACACCACCGTTAATATCAAGGTAACCGACCCCTAGCAGATCAAGGGCTACAATTTGTAGTTTTCATCTGAACATAAACATACCACAACCATGCTTACAACCAGAAGCCTTATCACATTCATGATCTGATTATATAGTGAATTAGATAGAAGTAAGAAAACAATTACTTCTTCAAAGATGATTTGAATTTGGAGGGCTTAGCCGGGGATTGGGGGTTAGGGGTTAGGGATTTAGAGGTTTAGGGTTTAGGGGGTTAAATGGGTTAGGGGTTAAGGGGTTATAGGTTTAGGGTTTAGGGGGTTAAATGGGTAGGTTTAGAGGTTTATGGTTTAGTGGGTTAAATGGGTTAGGGGTTAAGGGGTTATAGGTTTAGGGTTTAGGGGGTTAAATGGGTTAGGGGGTTGCGGGATTTAGAATTTAAGGATTTAGGGGTTAGAAGTTAGGGGATAATGGGGTTAGGTTTTAGGGGTTAAGGGTTTATAGGTTTAGGGTTTAAGGGGTTAGGTTTAATGGTTTAATGGTTTAGGGTTTAAGGGGTTAGGGGTTAAGGTTTTATAGGTTTAGGTTTTAGGGGTTTAAGTGGGTTAGGGGTTAAGGGTTTATAGGTTTATGGTTTAGGGGTTAAATGGGTTAGGGGTTTACTAGAGGTTTAGGGGGTTAAATGGGTTAGGGGTTGGGAATTAGTGTTTAAGGGGTTAGGGGTTAAGATGATAGTTTCATTGGTCTCTGTTTGTGCACATTTTAACCTTGCCAACAAGGCGGAATTAACCCAATCGTAGGTCCCAATATGTCATGATATAGATTAACTCTAGATATATATGAGAAGGAATAATTATAAAGACATAGATTGATAGAGGTGGCGAGAAAAGGGGAGTCACAAGGGAGAGATGGAGATAAACTAAAGGAGAGGGGAGAGAAGGAATGGATCAGCTGAGAGAGAGAGAGGGAGAGGAGTGAGAGAGGTAGAGAAGGGTAAGAGAGGGAGATAGTGACACAAAGATGGAAGGGGGGCAGAAAGAAGGATAGAGGGAGGGATATAACTGTGAGAGTATTGGAGGGTAGAGAGAGAGAGAGAGAGAGAGAGAGAGAGAGAGAGAGAGAGATAGAGAGATTGGGGAAGAGAGAGGTCATTCCAGATGCTCTAAAAGTGTCGAGGCTTCATCCAGGTCACAACTTAGCATGAAAACTAATACGGGCGCCCTCGAACGAAACAGCTCGACCCGAACGCGCTCGGTCGGGCGACCTCACACGGTGCACCTGACCAAATGATGCCACAAGGGAGAAAATGAAAAACAGGCCTCTTAAACATGCACAAGGCACCTACGCAGTCACAACTTTGCAAAACTGATACAGGCGCCCTCGAACGAAACGGTCTGACCCGAACGCGCCCAGTCGGACGACCTCGCACGGCGCGACACAACGCGCCCAACCGAATGATGCCACAAGGGAGAAAATGGCAAACTGGCTACTCGAAGGTGCACAAGGCACCCGGGTGGTCACAACTTAGCATGGAAATTGATACGGGTGCCCTCGAACGAAACGACCTGACCTGAACGCTCCCGGTCGGGTGACCTCGCACAGTGTGACATGGCGCGCCCGACTGAACAATGCCACAAGGGAGAAAATGGAAAATGGGCCACCTGAAGGTGCACAAGGCACCCGGGTGGTCACAACTTAGCATGAAAACTGATACAGGCACCCTCGAACGAAACGACCCAACCCGAACATGGCGTACCCGGCCGCACGGAGACACAAGGTAGAAAACGACAAACGGATAGCTCGAACATGCACAAGCTGGCACCCGAGTGGTCACAAGTTAGAAAATCTGACACGAGCACCCTCGCACGAAATGGCCCGACCCAGGCGCCCTTGGTTGTGAGGCGTCACACACTGCGAGATGGCGCGCCCGGCCGCCCAGAGGAACAAGGTAGAAAATGGAAAACGGGCCGCCCGAACGTGCAAATTAAGACACTTGGGTGGTCACAAGTTAGCAAATCTGACACGGGCGCCATCGGGCAGTACGACCTAACTCGGGCACCCTTGGTCGTGCGACGTCACACGGCGCGCCCGGCTGCCCGAAGACACAAGGTAGCAAACAAAAAATGGGTCGCCTGAATATGTACATTAAGGCACCCAGGCAGTCACAAGTTAGAAAATCTGACACAGGCGCCCTCGCACGAAATAGCTCGACCTAGGCGCCCTTGGTCGTGCGGCGTCACACGACAGGACACGGTGCACCTGGCCACATGGAGGCATAAGGTAGAAAATGAAAAATGGGCCTCCTGAACGTGCACAAGCTGGCACCTAGGCGGTCACAAGTTATAAAATCTGACACGGGCACCCTCGCACGTAACGACCCGACCTAGGTGCCCTTGGTCGTGCGGCGTCACACGACGCGACACGGCGCGCCCGGCCGCACAGAGGCACAAGGTAGCAAATGGAAAACGGGCCTCCTGAATGTGCACAAGCTGGCACCTGGGTGGTCACAATTTAGAAAATCTGACACGGGCGCCCTCGCACGTAACGGTCCGACCCGGGCGCCCTTGGTCATGCGACGTCACAAGGCGCGACATGGCGCGCCCAGTCGCCCAGAGGAATAAGGTAGCAAATGGAAAATAGGTCACTCAAACATGCACAAGGCACCCGAGCGGTCAAAAGTTAGCAAATCTGACATGGGCACCCTCGCACAAAACGACTAGACTCGGGCGCCCTTGGTCGTGCGGCGTTACACGACGCGACACGGTGCACCTGACCGCATGGAGGCACAAGGTAGAAAATGGCAAATGGGCCACCTGAACGTGCACAAGCTGGCACCCGGGCAGTCACAAGTTAGAAAATGTGACACAGGCACCCTCGCACGAAACAGACAGACTCGGGCGCCCTTAATGGTCGTGCGGCGTCACACGACGCAACACGGCGTTCTCGGCCTCATGGAGGCACAAGGAAGCAAACGGTAAATGGGCCACCTGAACGTGCACAAGCTGGCACCTAGGCAGTCACAAGTTAGCGAATGTGACATGGGTGCCCTTGCACGAAACAACCCGAGACAGGTGCCCTTGGTCATGCGGCGTCACAGAGCGCGCCCGGCCACACGAAGGCACAAGGTAGCAAACGGAAAACGGGCCGCTCGAACGTGCACAAGCTAGCACCCAGGCGGTCACAAGTTAGAAAATCTGACACGAGCACCCTCGCATGAAATAGCCCGACCCAGGCGCCCTTGGTCATGAGGTGTCACACGTCGTGACACGGCGCGCCCGGCCGCCCAGAGGAACAAGGTAAAAAACAGAAAACGGGCTGCCCGACTGTGAAAATTAAGACACTCGGGCAGTCACAAGTTAGCAAATATGACATGGGCGCCCTCGAGCGGTATGGCCCGACCCGAGCGCCCTTGGTCGTGCAACGTCACACGGCAAGCCCGGCTACCCGAAGACACAAGGTAGCAAACATAAAATGGGCCACCCGAATGTGCACATTAAGGCACTCGGGCGGTCACAAGTTAGAAAATCTGACACAGGCGCCCTTGCACGAAACGGCCTGACCCGGGCACCCTTGGTTGTGTGGTGTCACACGGTGCGCCTGGCCGCAAGGCGACACAAGGTAGAAAACGACAAACAGGCTGCCCGAACGTGCACAAGCTAGCACCCTGGTAGTCACAAGTTAGAAAATCTGACACGGGCGCCCTCGCACATAACGGCCTGACTCGGGCACCCTTGGTCGTGCGGCATCACAAGGCGCGACACGACTCGCCCGGCCGCCCGGAGGAACAAGGTAGCAAACGGAAAATGGGTCACCCAAATGTGCACAAGGCACCCTGGTGGTCACAAGTTAGCAAATCTGACACGTGCACGCTCTCACGAAACGGCCAGACCTGGGCACCCTTGGTCGTGCGGCGTCACACAGCGCCCGGCTGCATAGAGGCACAAGGTAGCAAATGAAAAACGGGCTGCTCGAATGTGCACAAGCTGGCACCCGAGCAGTCACAAGTTAGCAAATGTGACACGGGCGCCCTTGCACGAAACGGCCAGACCCGGGCGCCCTTGGTCGTGCAGCGTCACACGGTGCGCCTGGCTGCACGGAGGTACAAGGTAGAAAATGGTAAACGGGACACCCGAACGTGCACAAGCTGGCACCCGGGCGGTCACAAGTTAGCAAATGTGACACAGGTGCCCTCGCACGAAACGGCTCGACCCAGGCGCCCTTGATCGTGCGGTGTCACACAGCGCAACACGGCGTGCCCGGCCGCACTAAGGCATAAGGTAGAAAACGGAAAATGGGCCACTCGAATGTGCACAAGCTAGCACCCGGGCGGTCACAAGTTGGAAAATCTGACACGAGCGCCCTCGCACGAAACGACTCGACCCAAGCGCCCTTGGTCGTGAGGCGTCACACACTGCGACACGACGCGCCTAGCCGCCCGGAGGAACAAGGTAGAAAATGAAAAACTGGCCACCCGAACGTGCAAATTAAGACACTCGGGCGGTCACAAGTTAGAAAATCTAACACGGGCACCCTCGCATGAAATGGCCCAACCCGGGCACCCTTGGTCGTGCGACGTCACACGGTGCGCCCAGCTGCCCGGAGACACAAGGTAGCAAACGGAAAATGGGCCACCCGAATGTGCACATTAAGGCACCCAGGTGGTCACAAGTTAGCAAATCTAACACAGGCATCCTCGCACGAAACGGCCCGACCCAGGCGCCCTTGGTTGTGCAACGTCACACGGCGCGACACGGCGCGCCCGACCGCCTAGAGACACAAGGTAGCAAACGGAAAATGGGCCACCCAAACATGCACATTAAGGCACCCAGGTAGTCACAATTTAGCAAATCTGACACAGGTGCCCTCTCACGAAACGGCCCAACCCGGGCGCCCTTGGTCGTGCGGCGTCACACGACACGACACGACGCGCCCGGCTACCCGAAGACACAAGGTAGCAAACGGAAAATGGGCCATGTATGAAGATTTCATAGCTTAAAAATTTCTAGATGAGAAGATAGCCGAAATACCAAGATGATCATGATTTGAGAAAGAATTCTAGAGCATACATAAACCCTAACTTCCTTAGAGCATATCTCTGAAAATATAACGAACAAAGATTTGACGCTTGGACTAGATGTTCAAAAAAAATTATCCTTAACATGGTCGAAGTTTCATAGCCTGCAACCTCACATAAAAATGTTATAGCAATAATGTTGAACTGACCCTAATTAATTCAAATAATATCAAATCATTGTTGACATATGTTGAAAGTCAGTTAGAGAGTGAATTAGAATCGACACGTAGCCCAACTCGTCACAAGCGCGACACTTAGCCCAAACCGTCGCAATAGCAACATTTTTGCTGAAACTGTCGCAATAGCGACACCTTTTCCTGAACTGTTGCAATAGTGACGATGTCCTCAAATGTCATAATAGGGACACTTTCCTCTATGTCGTCGCAATTCTGACGCTATTATTGAAATTGTCACAATTCCGACGGATTCCTCAAAACGTCGCAATTGCGACACTTTGTCTAAGTATCGGTATTGTGACACTTGTCTCTAAACTGTCGCAATTTCGATGGATTCCTCCAAACGTCGCAATTGCAACACTTTTTCTAAGTGTTGGTATTGCGACACTTGTCTCTAAATGTCGGTATAGCGACGGTTTCGGACGGGATTTGAAAAATTTGAAATTTTTTTGGGAAATTTCCAACATTTGGTCAAAAGTGTCAGAACCAAGTGTCAGAATTTCCGCCAAATGTACTAGTGTACAATACGGCAGTCACATGCAGTCAAATCGGCTTCGGATTTGGATAAATAATGGATGCGGCCCTCAAAATAGCTCTGATACCATGTAGGAATTTATAGGGTAAGTTCCGTAGATAAAAAACAAAAGGTCACCGCTCACAAACAGATCACAAATTAGTACACCAGTATTATCACATGGCTAAAACCCTCGAAGAGGGAAACAGTCCACGACCTGAGCCAACGCGGCCACTTCATGCAATTTATTAATATAAAAAGAAAATTTACATATGTTTCTCTCATAAATGGTTACCAGACAAATGACCCTCCATGCTCTTTAAATAGAGATCATGGAACAATCAGGTAATAAGCCACGGATCAAGTGTCGTTAATACCGAGGAGAGAGTGAACCATCAGATCACTACAAATCATGACCGTAGGATTATAAGTTACAAATGTACATAGTAAAGAAACACACTTTACCTAACTCTACACTGGACTAAGTTATTCTTAACTATTTCCTATGTGTCAGAATATCCTAACAATTTTATTATTTTATCTTTATATTTCATTTCTATTTTTATGCAATTTGCGGGAGTCAAAATGTTTTAATTAATTATTTTATTTTTGTGTAATTTGACAGAGTCAAAATGTTTACATAACATAACCTTACAACATACCTTCCATACTAGATTGGGGAGCACATCTCGGCGCAATAATATTACTAGCCTGGATCTATCTTAACTCAAGATCAATGAGGGATCAAATATCTTTTCATTCTAAAATATATGTGCATTTCAAGATATTTGATCCCTCTTGATGCTTGGTGATCTAGAGTTAAGATGGATCTAGGCAAGTTTATATAGTTATTCATTTATTTGATATATATATTTATCTATTTACTTGCCATTGGTTCATTTTCTTCAATTATAATATTATTTCTAATTAACCATCGTAGATCCATCTTAACTTTGGATCTAAGAAGCATCAAGAGACATCAAATCTCACAGAGGTTTGAATCTCAAGAGATTTGATCCCTCTCAACGCTTGGAGATGGATCTAGGTTGGTTTAATTTCCTTCTTTGAATAGGTTATATTCCACATAGTACCATGAGTCAATACCTTGGGTTTTCATAAAACTGGAACTCAAAAACCATTGGTAACTTGACCAAGTCAATTTCACCTTGTTGCTTGATTTTAAAGTTATTTTTTATTTAAATTAGGGTTATTTTTAGCCTTGAGGAAAATAAAGAGATAAGTTAAATGCTTGGGAGCTAGGTACAACTACAAACAATAGATCTGAGTATTTAGTGTTATGGAAAGGTTTGGATATTGCAACAAAAAGGGGCATAAAAAAGATAAAAATTTAGGGGACTCAATGATTTTTGGTAGAACAATATCCAAGTCTCTATTGTCTGTTAAATCTCTAATCTCTCCTATTGTAAGAAGAATTATTCTCCAACAGAAAAAGTTCGAAGCAGTCACTTTTTTCATGTTTTGAGACTCCTCAATGGAGAGGTTGACAGTCTGGCCAATTGAGGAGTGGAATTAAAATGTGGAGTCATTGAGATTAGTGGGAATGACAGAGGTTTTGGCCCTGTGCCATAACCGTGCAGATGGACCTTGATAAAAAAGCCAACCAAGTTTTCGTTTATTTGAAATCTTGAATAAACACTACAAGGAAAATACCCTCTAGTGGAGATTATAAAGGAGGTTTTTAGTGTTATAAAATTGGCCAAAATTGTCAAAAAAACATATGCTACCACATCTGTTTCTGGTAATAGACGTTTTGGCAGAGCTTTTAACAGAAATTCAACACAATTAAAAAAAATGGGTGGCTGGAGGTTATTACGGATGTTTTTTCATCGGTGCTCTTATCAAGTTTTAATGCACCGGTGCGTATCGGTAGACAGCACACCAGGGTGGTTGAAGGAGAATGCACTGGGCCGTTAAGGAAAATAACAGCACCAGGGCTGGTGTTGGTGATACAACGCACGGGGCCATTCTAATTGGTCTTGGGATTTGAGCAGTGCCCATAGGTCGTATCAATGCGCCGATGCGTATGCTTATATAAATGCCCCAGTCCATCGTATCACACAAGTGCACCGAGGTTTACAATTGGTATCGGTATTCGTGCGGTGCAAATATGTCATAAAAATGCACCGGTGCTTATCGACACATAAACGCCCCGGTGCGCACTATCACACAAATGCACTGAGATTTGTAATTGGTATTGGTATTCGTGAGGTGCCTATTGGTCATCCAAATGCACCGGTGCATATAGACAAAAAAAACACCCTGGCGCATAGTATCACACAGACGCACTGCAATTTATAATTAGTATCGGTATTCCTGCGGTGCTCATAGGTGGTGAAACGACACCGGTGCGTATAGATACATAAACGCACCAAAGCACCGTACCGCACAAACGCCTCAATATTTTTAACTGGTTTTGGTATTTGTGCAGTCCCGATAGGTAGTAAAAACGCACCGATGCGCTCAATAATACAAGCGCACTGGTTTTCATTTTGTATTTTTTAGAAACATCGACCTGTGGCAATGCAATTATTGTGATTGTTTTAAATTCATAATTCATCAAAAGTCGACACATATTATAACAATATTCATATTAATTAAATTTTTATTAATGGATTTGAATGTGATGTTTAGATTAATTTGTTATATCATATCATAATTATTGTGGTTTTTTTAAATTCATTATTCATCAAAAGTTGACACATATATATGTTATAACAATATTCATATGAATTAAATTTTTATTACTGCATTTGAGAACGACAATGGAGAATGCAATAGTGACAATAGAGAACGCAATAGAATAAAATAAAACAATATATATATATATATATATATATATATATATATATATATAAGACATTCTTTGTCATACAAAATGGGACAGTTATTGGTATCCCTTTATCTTTCAATTGGGACACTATGTCCATTACATTAAATAAAATGTCTGATTTCACAGACATTTTTCCAAAAATAGTACAACGCCTTGCTTTTATATCCAAACATAGTGATCATCATTCTTCGCTTGAATTGCTATTACTGCTAGAGCTACTTCCATGACTTGGGTTATTTTAAAAAATGTTTTGTTCATGACATTGATTGTTTTCTTCTTCTTCACCTTCTTCCATCTACAAACATAAAAATAAACTGTAATGAGTGTATATACATTGGTGAGAATAATGAAAATTGCAATATTAAATAATATACATCAATGTAAATAAAAAAGAAATGACGTACCAATGCAACAATTGACTCATAAACTATACACATTCTTTCAAAACCATGTAACATGCCATCTTTCAAGATTTGATCTATTGGCGCAGTGCCATACTTTGTTTCCTGCAAGTTTTATACCCCATAAGAAATCATATATTTAATATAAAAGATTTATTTTTCTATTAATTATAGATGGAGCTAAGTAAAACAAGATCAATAGATGCTTACAAATTCCACAATTAAGTTCTGATATGCCAACATATACGCACATCCCATATTTAAACCAATTTCAATCAATTCCTCTAATGGTTCTTCTTTGTATGTTAGAACCTGTTTGGAGACATTCAATGATGACTTTTGTAAAACAACTTAAAAATACAAAATTGAAATCTAGTTAAGTTGTTATAAGGAAGTAACAATTACTCACAAACTTAGATATCAATCCTTTTCTTCCTTGTCGTCCTATTTTATGTGTTGAATGGGTTCCATTTTTTTTTCTTTTCTGCAAGAAAACACTCGAAAATTAATATTTAATGCTAAATTGTTTATTTATTTTATCTAATAATCAAAAAATTCAATGATTACATATTACATTTGAAGCACGTTGTTATTGAGATGGCTCCTCCCGCAATGCAATTTTGTCCATTTCCTTGAACATATCCTTGTACACCTTTTTGGACATTCTTACTAGCATATTTCTAATATCAGCTCGTTCATCTTTTGAGATTTTCATAATCTTCCTGAAAATGTAACATGACAATAAACTATTTAATTTTCATATTGATATATGAAAAGTAAGTATAACAAAAGTGATATTTATAAATAATTATAGACAAACATCTAAAGGAATATTACTTTTTCATTCCTTCTTTTTTGTTGTTGTACGTTTTTGCTATTAAAATTCTGACATGTCTCATTGACCAATTCTCTGGAAACTCTTCCTGTAGTTTACATAAAATCTGGTTCTTGGAATCATTGGATTGGTTTTTGTATTGTAAGTGGAAATAATGTCTATACATTTGTTCCTTTAGATCCCTCAAACATTTGTAAAATTTTTCCCCCATATCATTAACCTCCAACACCACTCCAGATGAGCTAAGGAGCAATTCATTTTCATTTACATGTTCTATTGCTTTTCTTTTCTTAGAACAACATTCCTTTTCTGAGTTTTTGGTCCCTGTAGAACATTAAACAGAGGTGAATTAATAGACTTTTTCACACATGTTATCTATAAATTTTAATTATATTATTAATGAAAACTAAAAAAAGAAACTCATATTGGATCAATAGTATTTTTTCATTCACCTGATTCATCCTTTTGCAATTTTTCCATCAAGCTTATACGTTCTTCTGGTCCTAGATCAGAAATAATCTTATCGAGCTTCGTCATTTTGTGGCTTTGCATGATACACATTAAACAATACATATTATTTAAACTTACATATAGTTCAAAAATAATTTTTTTACAATTTTTTGTAAAAAATTTACAAAGAACTTGTCTTTTTTGCTTTTGATCTTGATGTGTTATCAATATTTTTGTTACTTGATCTCTTGTTAGTCATTTCTTTAGCAATATAAAACATGTATCATATCAGTCAATAATATATTTTAAAATAAACTGTCAACTTTTCAATTAAAAAAAAAAAAAAATCTAAAAAAACCGGTGTGCCATTCATGGTGAATGCACCAATGTCGGTGAGTGTATGTCTTTACCACGCACCGCAAAAACAATATAATACACTGTACGGTGCTCAATGTCAGCAAGAAGCCTCGGTGCATTACATGTCAATGACCGCCCCGGTTAACCATCATAAAAATAATAAAAATCGTCCAGTGTTAGTTTTTTTAGCATAAATCGGTGCTATATTTTACATATGGCGCACCATTAAAAAAATATTATTTTTTCACATTACTTATCCGATGCTCTTGTAAAAAACAGAGCACCGGTGCGCTACCTTACATAGGGTGCACCGGTAAAAAATCTGTTTTTTTTATATCATTCCAAGGCCGACATGGATTAGGATACGACTATGCTAATCGTCCTGTCAGTTGCATGTCTTAGGTCTATATTTAGCAATACAAACCCTATAAATCTAAATTTAAAAGTCCTAATTCTGAATCATAGAAAGAAGAAGAAGAAAGGGGAGAAACAAAAAGAAAGTAAGGTTTGTGTTTTTTGAAAGTTTTTTTTTTCGAAACTGAACGTTCGCAGTGCGTCATAATGAAATAGCGCACCGACTGCATATTTTTATAATTTTTTATGACAGTACTTGCGTGGTGCATTATGATAACAGATTGCCTCGATGCACTCTTTCAGACAGGATGCACCGATTTTTTATTTTATTTTATTTACGCAAGGGTCGACATGGATTATGATCTGACTATGTAGGTCAACCCGTTTGTTGGATGTCTTAGGTTGATATTTAGCAATATAAACCCTATAAATATAAATTGAAAAGTCCTAATTCTGAAATCACAGCAAGTGGGAGAAGACAGGGAAAAAACAAAAATTATGTAGGGTATGTTTGTAAAATGGTTTTTTTTTCAAAACAGCATGTTGTACGGTGTGCCATAATGTAATAGTGCACTGGTTCCATATGTTACATATGGAACACTGATAAAAACATAATTTTTTTAAAAAAAAATTTATCACTGTACTTGCCCGGTGCACTGGTATAACCAAGCGCACTGGTGCACAACGTTACGCAGGGCGCACCGGCAAAAAAAAAATCTGTATTTTTTTTAAGATTGACGCAAGGGCCAACATGGATTGGGATCCGACTATGCAAGTCATCCCATGGGTTGGATTTCTTATGAGTACAGAAACCCTATAAATCTAAATTGAAAAGAAATAGGGAGAAAAAATGGCAGAAACAAAAAGAATCTAGGGTTTTGTTTCTAAAAATTGATTTATTTTTTTATTTTTGTTTCTGAAAACTACATAAAAGGTTAAAAACTGCAGAAACAAAAATTAAAAAAAAAACAATAAGATTTGATTTTGTATTTTACTTCATAAAAAACTAGAGAAAAAATAAATAAAACAATAGACTTTGATTTCTTATTTCACTGCATAAAAAAAATGCAGAAAAAAGTAAAAAAAAACAATAAACTTTACTCACGTCATTTAAAATTCTATGGCACAAGGTTTGAATTACAAGAGGTTTGGAATTCGGATTATCTGAATACTTCTGTTCAAATGTATTTCCTTGCTCCACAGTGCTCTTGTGCTTTGTTTGCTCCAGGTATGTATCTTGCAAATCTCTGGTTGAATTTTTTTGCAAAAATAGTGAAATAATGAAAAGTGTTTAGTATTTAAAGAAATGTTTTATGGAATTAGATTTTCGAAAATATTTTTCCGCCGAATTTTCAATTTACCGCTTTTTTTTTCACTTAAAGAAAATAGGGTTGCGCTTTTTTTTATTGCGATTATTCATTTACCAGTGCGTTTTTTAATTGAACCACACCGGTGCTACTTGTTAAAAAAGTGCACTAGTGCGCAAAATAAAGAACTGACCGGTGTGGTTATCTGAACAGTACGCACCGGAATTACATTTAGGTTTGTGCACCAAAGTTTATTGTTTTTTTGCTCAAATGCAGGGAGAAAATATCATATATTATATGAAATGGAAAATTCTTCAAAATCTAGCTCGTTCCATAATATTTCTCAAAGTCCATCGCGGAGTTATCCCTATCCATGTGTAGACGTAATATTTACTTTGGATTTGTTTTATTTTTTCACTATCTAATTGAATTTATGTATGTTTTTTATCCATGTAGTCAATCATGCACAACTTAATTAAATTTATAATGTATACAAATTTGCAGGTTCATGCAGATTCATCATCGAGTTCATATGCACAAAATTATATTCAAAGTACTACTCCAAAACATCGAAAGTTCTTATCAGGAGCTGCATACCGCAAGAGGCATTTGGTAGATGAAAATGGACAGTCGCTTCACCCTGCCAATTGTAACAATATTGCATCTTCTAGCCACAATCCTAGGACAATGATGGTAATTATAATTATAATTTTTTGGTATATATATTGATTAATATGTAATTATTTAAACGTCAAACCAATTTATAATCATGCAATATTGTCAACGTGGTTACAAATTGATATCATAATAT
This sequence comes from Pinus albicaulis, assembly GCA_034641835.2. NCBI lineage: Eukaryota > Viridiplantae > Streptophyta > Pinopsida > Pinales > Pinaceae > Pinus > Pinus albicaulis. The sequence goes on along the minus strand of CM076579.1, from coordinate 1,370,562,259 downwards.
TTTGTACTAACCATGTTCAAATTTTTTTTTTTTAATTATTAGGATTCTAGTGATGATGAACGACCTACCTACCATCTTTCGTTGCACCCCATGACAATTTCAAATTGAGAGAATATTGAAATAAGAGAAAAAATCAGAGAGGAACGATACCAAGAATGGTTGAATCAACCACCGATTCAATTCTCGCTACGTCTAGATTCACCAATTAGGAATGACTACAACAATAGTAGTTATTCACAAGCTGACAATGGAGATAATCAAATAGAGGTTAGTATGGATGATTACTTAAGGGATACGACTGCCATGGAGACAATGTTGTTAGATGCATTCCAAAATGATGATCAACTAGGGGATGATGCTCATATCGTTGACACCTTCTTCGAAAGCCTTAAGTTTGCTTCCACCACCCCTCTCTTTGGACCCAACGGTCAGTAAAAGTCTACCCAGTTGGGGAAAACGATGTTACTGTACAACTTGAAATCAAAATTTGGCTTGTCGAATGCATGTTTCTCGGAACTTTTGAGGTAAGTTACCATAAATTTCTTCCCTTATATATAAATTTGAAATATAATCAGTACACTGCAATGAACATTAAAAATGTTAAATTTTATGAACGTTAATAATTATATCGACATTAATGTACATTTATTAATATATTTTTCCATGATCACCAAGTACAGGTTATTCAAATATAAGGTTCTTCCGAGTGATAATGTCTTTCTCGGTAGCTGCGAAGAGGCAAAAAAATTGTTGAAAATGTTGGGTGTTGAGTACATATCATATCATGCATGTCCAAATGATTGTATTCTATATAGAGGAGAATATGCAAACAAAGAGATGTGTCTAAAATTTGTGCATGACAAGTATGATAAATAAAAAATAAGGGTAAATCACGTACTTGTCCTCCTTTTAAGATATTGAGGCACATGCCTATAATCCCAAGGATTCAAAGGTTCTTTTACTGCAAAGAATTAGCTATGTTGCAGGGATGGCATGCCTCACACAGAAGTCAGTTGGGAGTTATGCGAATACCAAATGATTCAATAGCCATGAAGCATATAGAGGATACATGGCCCGAAATATTCAAGAATGAAGTATGAAGTCTACGACTCAGCATAGCCATGGATGGCGTCAACCCATATTCCCTCCAGAACACCAATTATTCTGTTTGGACTGTAGTAGTGATCAATGAAAATATCCCCCCATGGTTGTCCGTGAAGAATGAACATCTTATGTTGGCTCTCATAGTCCCTGGTAGAAGACAAGTGAAGAATATGGATGTCTACTTACAATCACTAGTAGATGAAATGAAGGAATTATGGGATGGGATAAATGTATACGATGTATCAATACCCATCGCAGCAGAGAGGAGGGTTAAGTTGTATGGCATATGTGCTTACACGACACATGATTATCCAGGCTTAGGAGTTTGCTCTGGTAAATTACATGTTTAATTTATTGATTTGTTTATATATAATGTAACAATATTCTTTCACATATTAGTTATTTAATTCATTGTAATATTACTTGTTCTGATCTTCATGATATTATTTAATGTGTCATGCATATTAATTAATGTATACAAATATAATCTCGCAGGTCTTGTAACAAAAGGGTATTTTGGATGTAAATGTTGTGGAACTTCTCTGAAAGCTAGATGGTCTAAGGACCTACGAAAGCCAGTGTATGATTGCTCTAGGATATTATTACCAGAACAACACCCTTACAGAAGAGCATCATTCGCTTTCAATGGTAAAAGAGAAAGAACCCAAAGGCCTCCAATAATGACACCAACTGAATGGCTTAGAGCATATGAGAGAGAGAAGGAGAAGGAGTTCAAAGAAATGTTCGATTCAAATGGGGAGCCTAAGTTCAATGATCCAGATTTCTTCAACACCTATGTTGAGAAATTGCCCATTGGGATGAAAAGGAAATCTATCTTTTATGACCTCCCATATTGGGAGCATCTTAAGATTGCCCACTTATTTGATCCCATGCACATATTTAAAAATGTTTCATCTTCTTTATGGAGGCACATATCATGAAACAAAGTGACACATTGGTGGTTAGGAAAGATCTTATTACTTCAAAAAATAAAAATAAATATTGGCTAAGACAATTAGAAAGTATGGGATCAGAGGCAGGTGCTGGTCCCTCTAGTTCATGGTTTTTCAAAGAAGGTTATGTCCCATGGATTTAAAAAAAAAGATGATATATATTTGGCAAAGGAATTTATAATGGATGTGAGGGTGCCAACTTCATATGGGTCTTCACGACGGCACTAATTCACCATGGATGACCATTTGTTGGGGTTGAAATTGCATGACCATTTGAATCTTCTAAGAGTATGTATAATTTCAAAAGAATGATTTTATTATTTGTTATATTAATAAATTTTATCCCATGCGGTGATCATAAAACATAACTAATTTTGTATATTATTGCATGTTTTTATAACTTTGCAGTGTCATTATCCTTTTTTTGTGCATGGGTGTGTGAAACATGAATTCCCTCAAGACCTAGGACGCGCCATATCTAAATTATCTGCATTTTTACGTTGGATCACGTCAAAGGAGATTCATGTGGCTAGCATTCCACAGTGGCGTCAAGAGATAGTTGAGATTGTTTGTATGTTTGAGAAGGAATTGCCGATGAGTTTCATGGACTTACAGGTTTGTCTTCTAATCCACCTGGTAGATGAGGTTGAATTAGTTGGGGTTGTTTCTTGTCGTTGGATGTTCTTCTTAGAGAGGTACATGAAGAAATTGAAAGGTTTTGTTCAACAAAGGGCAAAACCCGAGGGGTATATGGCAGAGGGGTACATATCGTATGAGTCTTTCTACTATGCCAATGAGTACATCAAGTAGATCGACAATAGACCAGGTGCGGTGATTTGGGGTGATGAATTGGATGAAGACAAAAGAGAAGGAGAGTTTCTCCAAACAAGTGGTAAAAAGCACTTGATAAAGAGTAAGCGACTTATAATTTTTCAAATTTACAAAAAGTAATTAATATTCATGTTGAACTTCAATATAATGTATATTTTGATCTCTAAGTACTATATAATGTTGGTTTTATTTCATCGGCGAATGCATAAATTGAAGCAATCAATAAATTCATTCTTTACAATTCTGAAGCGACACAACCATGGGTCACATTGTATGAACAAAAAAGAATGAAATAGGATAGTGACAGGAAAGAATTCAGATGGTTGAATGGTAGAAGTGTGCCTTATCCAAATCATTTAAAAGAAAATATGCCAAAAATATGCCCCAACAGTTGGGTTGCTGACCAAGTCAGAGAGAAATACAGTGCTACTAGTCATTACCCGTGTGCTGAAGAGGATGCGCTAAACATAGGGATTGGGTGTAGCAACTCAGTAATAATTTATATGTAAATTTGAAACTTATATTAAGACATCTACATTTCATATTTTAACTGTTGGATTATTATTTATAAGACACATGTCACTTATATGATTTTTTAAACTTTTTTATAATAGGTGCATTTGTTCCCATCTATGTGGGCATATGGACACCATTTTCGCACAGAAAATGCCGATGTTGGAAACATCACACAAGATTGTGGAGTTGAAGTCGAGTTCAATCAATCTAGTCGATCTAGCCACCGTGATCAACAACTAGTAAGAGAGACATTAGGTTACGTCAGAAAGATACAAGAGATCATTGAAGTGGATTTTTCTTCTTTCCAATGTGTTATTTTCAGGTGCAAGTGGTGGGACACCTTTGATCGGAATAATGTAAAGGAATATTGCGATAGTAGGCTGATATGTATCAAATCTAGAAAGATGTGGGATGAAGCTAAGGAGCCCTATGTTTTCCCTAAACACTGCAACCAAGTGTTTTTCTACCCAGATGTGTTGGATAGGGATTGGTGGTTCGTATTGACACATGACCCTAGATCAAAACATATTTTTGAGAATAATAGTGTTATCATGCCATGCGAGCTAGAAGATAATGAGGGTGATCATGAGAACCAAGAGTGATATGGTACAATATGTGTTATTTCATCAATATTTATACTTTTTAAGATGAGTTTTTCAAAATATTAATGTAATATGTATTTTGAATTAATTGGTAATTTGCATTGTCTTAATGTTAAAATCAATAATTCACTTGATAATTTGGTATTATGTACTTGATCTCAAAAACAATGGCGTATTGTATAAATTAATTCTTTTTTTGTATCTAAGATCATAATAAAATAATGATAATTCTAATTAAGTACAGGAATTTATTTGCATTATTTTCTAAATTTCCTTATGTTACAATAAATCATATTATTCTATATTTATTATTTTACAATTATTTAAAATTTACAAATTTACAAATTTAAAAATTTTAATAAATTCATTTCACATTAATACAATTAAAATTTTACAAATATTTTAGACACAATTAGAATTAGAATTAGAATTATTAGAATTACAATTACAATTTTACAATTTCACTCACAATAACAATTTTAGAATTTTAAATACAATTAGAAAGACAAATATTACAAATTTACAATATCATGATCATTTGGTATTTATAAATTAATTAATAAACATCACATTCATGATAAGCATCATAAAAACATCATATTTGACTAAAAAACACATTCAAAATCGCTAACTGCATCATCGTGATCATGATCATTTAACAAAACACAATTAACATTATATATTAGCATCATCAGTACAACACAAACATCAAATATACATCTCATGCTATCACATACACATCTATCTGCAAGCTGCACATTAAATGAACATATCTAACATGACCTAACAACATACACATAATGATGATCACCAACATGTAAATTAAGTACAACTACAAAATGAACATAAAATACATGGACCATAATATATATATATATATAACTGAATAATGGTAAAAATATACAACTGTAATATAAATGTCATGGATCAGCCGATGATCGAGCCTCCTCTCCATGATGATTACTAGTAGATGCTACCGGAGGCTCTATATGCAAATCTGGCGCTGCGTGAGACTGTGAATGATCATGAGATGTCGATGGTACACTGCACCTCGTAGACTGTCCATCATGTGCTGCGGCTCGATCCTAACGTGCGACAGTCCTCGTCAGTTGCATAAAAGTTGTCGTAACTCCTATGACATGCCGCATCAGGCTGTACATGTCACGCAGCATGCCTCTCCACATTTGTAAGAGCCTATCATCGGCCTCTATATCTCTAAAATTAGTGGGGCAGATGCCCGCCTCAACAAACAATGCAATGAGTTGGTCGGCCAACTCCATCCTATATGTAGCATCACTCAGACATTGACCATGGGTCGGCGCACTAGCAGGAGCAGGTCTCTGATCTGCACCAGCCTCCTGTTGATCCTCACGAGCAATATCTAGCATCATGCCCTCTACATCATCATCAAGATCCACAAATGGATCAGGTGGTGGTGGTAGCATCTGATCCTCGCCATCATAAGAGCCAATGTCTACAAAATATATACAAGTACACAACAATAATTAGACAATTTCATTACACAATTTAATAAAAACAAGTTAAATAAAATGTTAGAATAAATTTAAATAAAATATTAATATTACCTCTATCATCTGGCGGCTCATCATCTGTGAAGAGGATGTTGGCACACCCTCGCTAATCCAACCCCGCATAAGGACAGGGGACCATAATGAAGGGATGCTAAAAAACACTGGCTAGCAACCCCAATGCATCATCTTATATCCTCGCTAGAAATAGAGTCTCCTCCCTCTTGGGCATCATCTGCCCCCACATATGCATACGTGCCTCAGTAATTGGCCTATGAGGCTGCCGAAGAAAAGAAGGTCTCGTCTCTGGAAACCTCCCAAAAAATAAACAAAAAAGCTTTGAAGAAAAAGGGAAGTTGACCCTCCCTTGTGCACAAGCACGACATCTATCTAATGCTGTCCATAACTACCGTAAAAAAATGGCAGACCACCTAACAAGTCGTGGCTGCTATAGTAAAGAATCAACATAATATAAAAGCTGGAAATTAATGGGTTGCCCATCACTGGTGTTGTGCGAAATGGTCGAAATGATAAGTGAGAGACACTAGAAATCCTCACGACTAAATGCACCAATACGTAACTGTCCTCCGGAGGCCTAAAAATCTAAAGGAGACAATATATCTGCTCTAATGTATCTCTGGGAGTAAACTAACTAACTCCCTGCCACACAACCAGCTGGAACCTTAGGGAATGAGGGAAAATCCACCCCTCTCCTCGAATGCCTTGTAATAAAATATACATCCTCCTTAGTGGGCGTGTACCACTGGTTGATATCAACTCGGAAAGCCCGTTGCTGGGCATTCCACCTTTAGATAATATGTCTCAAAAAACCACTATGGGACTTTAGGGAAGTAGCCTCCTCATAGAACTTGAGGAGGCCTACCTGCCTTAGGAGCTCGTGCGTCGCTGTTGTAATAGGGTGAGGGTATGCATCTCTCTCCCTCTCTCTTCCCTCCCACAGGCGAACCATGTTATATTGTTTCGCCTGTTGTTGTTGTTGATGCTCCTCTTCTCTCCTTTCACGTCTCTGAATGATTGAAATATTAAACACATTTTTTTAATTAAATGACACATGTATTTAAAAATATACGTATATAAATATTTTTTGAAAAATAAATAAAACAAGGGTCGGTGCGCCAAAAACACAGTCATGCACCAGTAACGATGCGTCTCTCCATAGAGACGCAGCAGCGATGGTGCACATAATGATATAAAAAGCACCGGGAGTGGTGCTCCAGAAAATATTTTTAGCTCACCGTTCACTAAGTGCGGTGTCAGGAGGCCGATGTGCTGACTTCACTATACGCCACGGGGCTTATAGCTAACTCAGCACACTACCCTCTTGCCATCGTACATAGTCGTACGGTGCAGCCAAGTATCTGAGCGCACCGCTCTTTGTCGTAAAACTTAAAATTACATGGTGCGCCTTTGGAATTCGCCATGGAACCGGTGCAGATACACTTAGCACTAGTTTACCAACCCAAACCATTGATAATGTCAATTTGCAGTTCCAGTGCGCTGAAAAACTTACGTGCCCCGGGGCGGATAATTTGGTCAACGCATAGGGTGGCCGCGATTCAACATTGTCAACAGTACGGCCTGGTAAATGACTGCACCGAACTTTTAAAAAAATTTAAAATAACATCGTGCGCCTCGCGGTACTGCCTCGAAACTAGTGTAGACTCCTTCAGCACTGGGTGTGGTGCCGCCTGTAAATTTACAGGCAGCACCGCAACCGGTGCGAGCCAAACAGCTCGAGCGCATCGTTGACATTTTTTTTTTTTTTAATGGTTAATTTTAAGGTTTTTTCAAATTCTAATCCGCTAAAAGGTTTAATTATGGAAAAAAAATAAAAATACCTATACATTTACCTGTCGAGGAGGCATATTGGCTGTACAATTTAAAATAGAAAATTTGTCCACTGTTTTATAAAATTCAAGTTGGAGATTGGTGGCAATGTACAACAGTAGTGCGTGCAATAAGTGCAATGGGAGCACGGATGTCAGTGCGGCTCAAGCAAGGATAAATTGCACCGGTGTTTGAGAGCTCTGTAGCACTGACAAAAGTGAAAAATGCGGTTTTTTGGTTGTAATTTTTTTTTATTTAACCCTGTTTCGATGCGCGGGGTTTTTTACTGGAGTACCGGTGCGTTGTCTTAATGCCACACCGGGCGCTTTTTGTTTTCGCATGCTTTTAGGAGGCACCGGGGCGAAAAAATGTAATGCACCAGTGCGCTACAGTAACTCGACGCACCGGTAACGGTGTCCGGTGAACCAATAATTTTTGCGGTTTTTTGGGCGTAATTTTTTTATTTAACCCTATTCCGGTGCGTAGGATTTTTACTGCAGCACTGGTGCATTTCCTGTATGCTGCGTCAGGCTCTTTCTGTTTTTGCGCGCTTTTAGGAGGCACTGGGATGGCATAACATTATCGCACCGGTGCTCTACAGTAACATCACGCATCGACAACAGTGTCCGGTGAACCAATGATTTCTACGGTTTTTTGGCCGTAATTTTTTTTTTATTTAACCCTATTCCGGTGCGTGGGGTTCTTAGAGTACTGGTGCATTTCCTGTATGCCGCACTGGTATATTTTTGTTTTTACGTGATTTTAGGAGGCAACGGGGCGGCGTAGTTTTAAAGCACCGGTGCTCTACCTTATCATGATGCACCAATAACAGTGTCCGGTGAACCAATGATTTCTATGGTTTTTTGGCCGTAATTGTTTTTTATTCAACCCTATTCTGGTGCGCGGCATTTATGGGGACCCTGGTGCGTTTCCATCATTCCGCCCTGGGAATTTTATGTTCCGCTCGCTTTTATGGCGCACCAAGGCGTGTGGATGTGACGCACCGGGGCTTTACAATAACCTGACGCACCAGTAACGGTGCTCGGTGAACCAATGATTTCTGCGGTTTTTTGGCCATAATTTTGTTTGTTTTAAACCGTTTTCTAGTGCGCGGCATTTACGGGGATCCCGGTGCATTCCAGTCATTCTACACCAGGACATTTATGTTTCGTGCACTTTTTATGAGGCACCGAGGCCGACGATATGACACGCACCGGTGCGGTTCCTAAATTAAAAGCACCGAGAGGGTGTGTACGGAGCGCACTATTTCGGATGTGCCAATGTTTTATACGATTTTTTTGTCATAATTTTTTTTATTTAACCATCCATCAGTGCGCGCGTTTTGTGGGCGCCCTGGTGCGTTTCATTTATTCCACTCCGGGTGGTATCTTTGTGGTCGACATGTAAAGCACCGGTGCTCTACAAAAATAAACGCACTGGGCTTGTGTGTACGGAGCGCACGATGTCCGATGTGCCAATTTTTTTAATGCACTGGTGCGTTTTAGGTTGATAAGAGCACCAAAAGAAATAAATCCACAAAAACCTCCGCCCGCCAACCTCCTCTAGGATCCTCCACTAGAAATGGACGTCTGGGGTATTTTTTTGTGGGGTTCCTCAAAAACATCTGCTAGAGGGTCTTTTCCTTGTAGTGAAAGGAGTTTAATTCTCACATGAGCAAAGGTCTGGTCAATAATATTAAGGAGAGACCACTTGGAGGTCTTAATAATAATAGATCAATACATGGATATCACTCATACATAATGACCTCCTCTAATCATGTCATGATCTCGACTCTAGATAGTTGGACGATTTGGATGTTAGGAGTATAAAGATTCCTCTCGGCCGCATTAATGAAGTCATGAAGATTGAAATCCCTCTCATCCTTGATCATAAATTCACTGAGAATAATGAGAAGGATTTCATGAATGGATGTTGATGACAAGAAGCCTTAGGAACACTCTAGAGGAGGTGTAATTGCTACAAGAACAAGAAAAGGAAATGGAACAAATGATGTTTAAATTTCTCTAGTATATGTATTGCAAGTACATATTTTGTTGTTGGGTCAATTTGTTAGATTATATGGTAGATATTAGTGTAGAGTTATAACTTAGCTCGTAAGGGAAATAACATTCTATTATGGATATACTGGAATATGGAAGTAGCAAAGACAATCGAAGTTTGTTTTATTTTTTCCTATGTAAATGGTTATGGCCATGTAATCTAGACTTTATAATAGAAATTTATGCATTTCATTTAAAAATAAAAAAAATTTAACGTAAGGTTATTTTTATTTTTATTTTATTTTGATCGTGTAAAAATGTTTACATGAAATTACATTATGTTACGTTACAACATCTCTACCATACAAGGTTGGAGAGCACCTCTCAATGCAACAATAACATTTTTTTCCAATATTATATATATATATATATTTTTTTTCTTACTCTCTTTTCAAATATTAAAATTTAATTTTAGCATTTCAAAATTTATTTCACAAATGACTCCAATAAATTCAAACAATATTTTATTTTATTTTTAATTTGATTTTAAATATCTCTTTAAATTTTTAATAGACAAAAATAATGTCCTAGGATTATTTCTCTTGAACCATTCATTTTTATTTAAGTATTTACAAAATAAGATAATGCACTAAATTAGATAATTATTTTAATTTATATTATTTAATATAAGTCAAGTAATTGTAAATAATTGGGTTTTTTTTTATGACGGTAAGGAATAATTGTTTATCCTCCTAATGTTGCACCAAATTATATCGGAGTTGTCTTTAAGTGCGAATTTTTGAGTTTTTATGATGGTAAGGAATAATTGTTTATCCTCCTGCAGTTGCACCAAATTATATCAGATTTGTCTTTAATTGCAAATTTTTGGAGTTTTTATGATGGTAAGTAATAATTTTTTATCCTCCTCAGGTTGCACCAAATTATATCAAATAATTATTCCTTGCCATCATAAAAACTAGAAAATTTTTCACTTAAAGACAACTCCAATATAATTTGGTGCAACCTCAGGAGGATAAACAACTATTCTTTACCATCATAAAAACTCCAAAAAGTCGCACTTAAAGAAAACTATGGTTTCAATTTGGGGGTTGATTTTAAGATTTTGGTTGTAGGGTACTAGTTGTCAAGGCTATGTTTCCAAAAAAAGTTTCAATTTTGATCCTTTAAAAAGGGGTGTGCTACAATTGGTGTTACTTTTCAATTTAGGAGTTGGTTTTAAAGTTTTTGTTGGAAATGAATTATTAAGCCAATGATTTCAAAGACTATAATTTTAAATCCAAACAAAAAGAGTGTGTTATAGTTAGTGTCACTTTTCAATTCAATGGTTGATTTTAAGATTTTTTTTGATAGCATCACAAGGTGATCCAGGTGGATATTGGTGGCCACCCGCCTATTCCACTTGGGCCCCCACCATTGTCTCTTTCAGTTTTTCCGTTTTGGCATAACTTACTATTTTTAGCAGTTTTTTGGGTCCTGAACTTCCGGAGCCGTTTTGAGGCCCTAAACGACGTTGGTATGAAAGCGCTAGCTATGTTTCTGAGCAAAATCGTCCCAATAAATTTTGTAGTCCTCGGATAGAGCTTTCTAATGATGTATCATGTGCGTCAAACGGAGATAGTATGCCAAAGTTACGTCCCTGGGAAGTTGAAACACCAATTTACCCAAACGGGGCCCATAGTTTTGGCGCTTCATCTCCTACGGTTAGGTTTTTGGGATGTTTAGGGTTCTCCATTGTTTCTCAATAATAAATAGGCCCTCGCGCCTCATTGTAAAGCAGTTCAGAGGTCTGTAGCCACCACATCTCTTCTCAGAGATAGCTACCAGTACCCTAGCTAGTTTTATTTCCATTGTCTGTAAGCAAATTTCAGTTCTTGATATTAATGAAATGAAGTGTTATTTCCGCTGCATCTCTGTATTTATGGTTATGTGTTTATTCTGTTGCGTTCCTGCATAAATCCGGATCAGTGGTATCAGAGGGGTCTGCTTTTTCTCGATCCTTCTTTGCATGTCCCCAACGAGGTCTGGGTATAAGGAGCTAGGGCTTGATCTGGTGGAACCTTTGCAAGATCAGCCTCGCAAACCTCGACGGACGCCCATGGGGGACGAAAAGAAAGATGAGGGAGCAGGAGATCCTATCAAAATATTGCTCGAGGAGGCCCTCGAAAAACAAAGGAATGCGATGATGGATAGCTTTGCTCAGATCCTTCAACGGCTGCCCACCGGCAGCGCATCTGCATCCAGTAGCCACTCTGGAGTTGCGACTCCCTTTAAGGTACAAGTAAATTTTGACATTCCCATATTTGAGGGTCAAATAGACGCAGATGCCGTAGATAGATGGTTGAATCTATTAGAAAGATATTTCTCTATTCATGACTTTTCAGACCGGGAGAAGATTATTTTTGCACTCCTCAAAGCTACCCCCCATGTTAAGGACTGGTGGGAAACCTACTGTGAGAACAAGGACCAGACAGAACCCTCTCTGTTCTCGACTGTACCAACTTGGAATTCTTTCCGAGATGCCGTCAAGGAACAGTACTATCCCGTGGGGAGCTATGAGGACAAGTACATACAATGGACCACGCTGCGACAACAAAGGGATCAAGATGTGCACGAGCCGACGAATCTGTTCCATACCCTGCGCACAAAGTTGGGTATCAAAGATTCAGAGAAACATTTGGTGCTAAAGTATCGCAGTTGTCTGCACAGATACATTCAGGAGGAAATGGAGTTCCTCGACATCTCTCGCTTGGCACGGTGATACCGCATGTCGCCAAGATTGAGCAGAGTTCAAACAAGAATCGAGACTTTGATCCGTGAACCGTGTGCGCAAAGGTGCTTCCAAACCGCAGAACAAAGGACAGAGCATGGCGGCTAAACACAACCCGTCAAAGCCACAAGACAAGAACAACACCGTAAAGCCAAAGAAGGACACGGGAAAGTGGTGTGAGTTCCATAAGAGCTCCACTCACAACACAAGGGAGGGTCGCTCAAGCAAATGCTAGTGTAGATGAGGGGCTTCGAGTCGTGGCGGCGTTCCGACTCCGAATCAACTCAAAAGGGAATAAAGGGGAAACGATTATTGATGCGAGCTCAAATCGCCACCGTTGCTACTGTGTGCGGTCCGGCGAGGAAAGAAGATCCAGAGAGGAACGTCTCTTTCAATTCCCGCATGTGGGTAAAGGGCTTTCCCCGCATACCATTGTCGAAAATGGGAGCCAAAAGAACCTCATTTCAGTAGACACCATGAAGCGGTTGGGCTTGCCGACCACAGCTCACCCACATCCATACACCATCGGGTGGCTTCACCAAGGACGAGATCTCCGCGTCAGCCAGCAGTGTCGCCTTCCCTATAGCATCAAGCCCTTCACGGATGAGGTATTATGTGATGTTGCTCATATTGATGTTTCTGATGTATTATTAGGACAACCATACTTGTGGAAGCGTCATGCTGTGTATGAGTCTCGACCTCGTGCTGTTATTATTACTTTGGGAAGTAAGTTGCAACAGCAGATGTCGTAGGTACCTCCTCCACACTGACTTTTCGGATGACGCAAAACACTAGTAAGCTCATTTCCCAAACCAAGAACGTTTTTTCGATGATCCGCCCAGTAAGCAAGAAGAAGATCAGGCTACGACCCTCTAGCCAGGCCCCTCTCCGCACGACAACAACAAATGATACACAAGAGGAGTACGGGGAGTCTTCACCTCATCACAGGGGTTCCTTCAGACTGTGTCAAGCACCCGATCACCCAACCCTGTGTGCGCTTTCATTCAATGGACCGATCTATCGACGCTCTGTTCTGGAAAATGATGAAATCAAGAGGCAGATTCAGGAGCTGTTGCAGAAAGGTCACATCATACCAAGTTCATCGCCCTGTGGGAGCCCGATCGTGTTGGTACAGAAGAAGGATGGGACGTGGAGACTCTGTATTGACTATCGGGCGCTGAACAAGATCACTGTCCGGAATAGGTACCCAATCCCACGGATTGATGACCTTCTGGACCAACCCCAAGGTGCAAAATATTTCAGTAAGATCGACCTGAAGTCTGGGTATCACCAAAAATCTTCAGCCCAAACCCTCCGATGTGTAAGACCGCTCTTCAAAGCTACAAGGCCTTTTTGAATGGCTGGTCATGCCTTTTGGGTTGACGAATGCTCCCGCAACCTTCATGAGGATGATGGACGACATCTTGCGGCCATTCACCAACTCATTCGGAGTGGTGTACTTGGATGACATTCTGATCTTCAGCAAGACTTGGGAAGAGCACCTTCATCACATCCGACAAGTCCTCCAAACACTGCGGCAACACAAGTTGTGTGCCAATTTGGAGAAGTGCACGTTTGGCATGACCCAGGTTCAATATCTTGGATACATTATTGATGAAAGGGGGGTGCATGTGGATCCAGCCAAGATCCAAGTCATTCGGGATTGGCCAGCCCCAACCACTATAACAGAGCTTCGCAGCTTTCTGGGTCTTGCTAATTTCTATCGGAGGTTCGTGTTGGGATTCTCTCATATCACTTGGCCTTGAGTCAAGTCACCAAGGGAGGAGCGAGAGCAAAATTTTTTTGGTCGGAACCTCAACAGAAGGCGTTCACAGAACTGAAACGTCTGCTCGCCCCCGCGTTCACTCCTTTACTCTGTGACGGTGCACAGCCCATTTGGAGATCGAGACAGACAAGCCGACGATGTTGCTGTGCGCCTTACTCAACAGGATATCCAGTAGCATGGTCACAAGCAGACATTGTCTGAAGCAGCGCAAGTATCCCACCTATGACAAAGAAATGTATTCATCGAAAAGTCCGGTTGACAATGGTGCTGACAGTATTTGGGAAGGGAAACAATCATCCACATGTGACCACCTACTCTCGGCAGTCACACAGACATTGAAGGGAAGCGCGGAATGATCGCCATCGAAGTGGTCCACATATCAAGTAACAAGCCATTTGAACATCAAGTACAAGAAGGGTAGCACCAATAATGTCATAGACGCTCGCCCGACTACCTGATCGTGGCGCCGTTACCACCATGCTCAACTCTTGTGGGCACAAGACTTCTGATTGGCCGCTTCTCTATGAGAGTGACCCATAATTTGGCCACTTTTACAAGGCAGTCTTGGGGGGTACGCAAGTTCCAAATTTTCACCTCCAAGATGCACTTTTATGTCACCCGGGACACCTTTGTGTTCCTTCAAGCGAGTGTGCCAAGATGATATGGGAAGCACACTACAGTCGAGTCGCTGGGCATTTCGGGGTCGAGAAAACAGTAGCAATACTACAGAAGTATTTCTATTGGCCGAACCTTCGAAAGGATGTCGAGAAGCACATCAGATCCTGCACTGCTTGTGCCATTGCCAAACCGACCATCAAGAAGCAAGGTCTATATACTCCACTACCTACCCCTAGTCGACCGTGGGAATCCATCTCCATGGATTACATGTCGGGCCTGCCTTCTACTAAGAATGGAAATGACTGTGTTTTCGTGGTCGTTGACAGATTCTCCAAGATGGCCATCATGGCGGCCTGTAAGAAGAATATCACAGCAGAAGCCACTGCTAAACTCTTCTTTGAACGAGTGTGGGTGCACTTTGGGATCCCACAGTCTATCATATAAGATCGAGATAGCAGGTTCCTCAGCACATTTTGGTCCAGCCTCTGGTCAATGTTGGACACAAAGCTCACCAAGTCCACAGCTTTCCATCCCCAAACAGATGGCCAGACAGAGGTCGTCAACAGAATGATTGTACACATTCTGCGCATGTACAACTCAAAGCATCCACGGACATGGGACGAGAGCCTCCCCTATGTACAACACAGTTATAACCGGGCTCTCCACAGTTCAATTGGCCATAGCCCCTTTCAGGTGGGCTTGGGATTCCAGCCACTATGTCCCATTGACATAGCCATGCCGTTTGCAGCTGCTCAGGCCGATTCAGCTCATGTCCAATCTGAAGTTGACAAAGCAAGTAGCTTCATCGAGCGCATTCAACACATCCGCCAACAGGTTCATGATATATTGGACAGAGCCAATGCGAAGTACAAGCAGCGCCATGATCAACACCGGGTGCCACACCACTTCCAGGTGGGCGACAAAGTATGGCTACATTTGCAGAAGGAGCGCCTCACCGGACCTCACCGCAAGCTTCGCCCGCTCCGATACGGGCCGTACACCATCACCAAGGCTGTAGGTAACAATGCCTTCGAGCTTAGTATTCCACCATTCCTTGGTCTGCACCCAGTCTTCAATGTGGATCGCCTTCGTCCTTACTTTCCACCTCTACTGGACACCTCGGACATTGCAGAACAACTCACACCAACAGAATTAAACCCAGACTGCATGGAACAGGCCACCACAGATTGTATCATGGACATGCAAATCAAGAACACTCGTCAACAGCAGATCCAACTGTATCGGGTTGTCAAAGCCGGCCAACTCCTGCACCAAGGAAAGTGGTTCACCAGGGACCAAGTTCAGCAGAAATTTCCTCATCTCATGGAGGAACTTAACGCAATGGGGACCATTGCTTCCTAAGGGGGGAGGAATGATCCAGGTGGATATTGGTGGACACCCGCCTATTCCACTTGGGCCCCCACCATTGTCTCTTTCAGTTTTTCCGTTTTGGCATAACTTACTATTTTTAGCAGTTTTTCGGGTCCTGAACTTCCGGAGCCGTTTTGAGGCCCTAAACGACGTTTTTTGGGTATGAAAGCGCTAGCGAATTTTCTGATAAAATTCGTCCCGACAGCTGTAGTCCTCGGATAGAGCTTTCTAATGATGTATCATATGCGTCAAACGGAGATAGTATGCCAAAGCTACGTCCCTGGGAAGTTGAAACACCAATTTACCCAAACGGGGCCCATAGTTTTGGCGCTTCATCTCCTAGGGTTAGGTTTTTGGGATGTGTAGGGTTCTCCATTGTTTCTCAATAATAAATAGGCCCTCGCGCCTCATTGTAAAGCAGTTCAGAGGTCTGTAGCCACCACATCTCTTCTCAGAGATAGCTACCAGTACCCTAGCTAGTTTTATTTCCATTGCCTGTAAGCAAATTTCAGTTCTTTGATATTAATGAAATGAAGTGTTATTTCCGCTGCATCTCTGTATTTATGGTTATGTGTTTATTCTGTTGCGTTCCTGCATAAATCCGGATCACAAGGTTAATGCCATGATTGAAAAAGGTGCTAATGGCACTGTCCAAGGTATTTTCGTAAGTCCCATTCGAGGTCGAGAGAGGGACATAAATGAAGTTGTTGTACGAACAAAAACATTGATTGGCTGTGTGCTAGCAGACGATGTATATATAAATAGGAGATGCATTGCCACGCGCAATCAGGATATTGGAGTTGGACTTGCCAATAAATTAAGAAACCTTCGACCATGACCAATATATATACGAACCCCCTTTACTTGCAAGAGTATATCTTGGATCTGTCAATTATGCTATGGTCAGAGTACTACTCACAGTCACTTGATTGAATTAGGAGAAGCAGTAGGTATTATTGCGGGCCAATCCATTGG
Source organism: Pinus albicaulis (assembly GCA_034641835.2). NCBI lineage: Eukaryota > Viridiplantae > Streptophyta > Pinopsida > Pinales > Pinaceae > Pinus > Pinus albicaulis. The sequence goes on along the minus strand of CM076579.1, from coordinate 1,370,545,338 downwards.
GGAACCAGGAAATCAACTAACACTAAGGACTTTTCATACTGGGGGGGTATTTACTGGTGATATTTCAGAACATATACGAGCCCCTTTAAATGGAAAGATTGAATTCAATGAGAATTTGGTTTATCCCACACATACACGTAATGGACATCCTGCTTATCTATGTCATAATAACTTATCCATTACTATTGATGGTCAGAATCAAGTACAAAACTTAACCATTCCACCACAAATTTTTCTTTTGGTTCAGAATGATCAATATGTGGAATTGGAACAAATTATTGCTGAGGTTTGTGCTAGAACATCTTCCTTCAAGGAAAAAGTTCGTAAAAATATATATTCTGACTTAGAAGGAGAAATGCACTGGAGTACCAATGTGTGTCATGCACCTGAATATGTACACAGTAATGTTCATTCTATACTCAGGACGAGTTATCTATGGATATTATTGGGAGGTATATACGGATCCGGTGTAGTACCCTTTCCATTTCATAAGTATCAGGATCAAGTAGATGTTCAAACTTTTGTTGCCAAACATACTAATTCTTACGTGGATCAAGTGGAACATAGATCAGGTGACTCAAACTGCTATGGGAAGGAAGAAAAAATCTTTAGTTATTCAGAAATTGAAACTGATCGGACCATATCCAATGAGCATCGAGACTCTATTTATGTCACCTTTTCCCCTAAGAATTACAATATGAAGGGGAAAAATCAAATGAATCGATTCATCGTCTCGTTGCAGTGTGATAAAGAATGGGGAAAAAGAATAATACCTTGTCCTGATGCGATTCTTAGAATACCAAAAATTGGTATTCTACCGATAAATTCCATTTTTGGATATTCTAACGTAGAACATGGAATACCGAATGGGCCGAATACGACAACACCCTTTTCCCTAGATTTATCGAGGGAAGGGGACAACTTGCAGATTCAAATTAGCAATTCCATTTTGTATGAAGATGGTGAACGAATCCAAGTAATGAGTGATACAAGTATTCCATTGGTTCGAACTTGTCTCGGATTTGATTGGGAACAAATAGATTCTATAGAATCTGAGGCTTATGTTTCTCTTATTTCAGTAAGAACAAATAAGATCGTTAACAATATGGTTCAAATTAGCTTGATGAAATACCCCCCTTTTTTCATGGGGAGAAGGGACAATAAAGAAAGTTCAAATTTGATGTTCCATAACAATTTGGACCACACTAATCTTTTCTCTTCCAATGTGGCAAGTCAATTAATTAGTAAGCATCAAGGGACTATTTGTTCATTATTGAATGGGGAAGAAGATAGTGGATCTTTTATGGTTCTATCACCATCCGAATATTTTCAAATCATTCTATTCAATGATTCTAAATGTTATGATACAGGAAATAAATCAAATAGAAAGGATCCTGTGAGAAAAATCATTGAATTTTCAGGTCTCTTGGGTCATTTACATAGTATAACCAGCCGTTTTCCATCCTCCCATTTTATAATTGATAAAAAAGTATTATCAAAGAAACATTCCATTTTCCACAATTATTTCATGGACGAAAATATGAGAATTTCTCATTTCGATCCGTGCAGGAACATCATTTCCAATCTCTTGGGTCCAAATTGGTGCTCTTCCTCATCCGAATTCTGCAAAAAAACATTTCCAGTAGATAGTCTTGGACAATTGATTCCTGAAAGTGTATGGATATCCGAGGATGAACCACTCCCCGAATCTGGTCAAATCATAGCAGTTGATGAGGAATCTTTAGTCATTAGATCAGCTAAACCCTATCTGGCTACTCGAAAAGCGACTGTTCATGGTCATTATGGAGAAATTCTTGACAAAGGAGATACATTGATAACATTGATATATGAAATGTTAAAATCTAGTGATATAATTCAAGGTCTTCCTAAAGTTGAACAATTGTCAGAAGCTCGTTTGAATAATTCAATATCGATGAATCTGAAAGAAAGTTTTGAAAATTGGACCGGAGATATGACAAGATTTCTTGGAAGTATTTGGGGGTTATTCATCAGCGCTAGGATAACTATGGAACAAAGTTAGATTCATTTAGTCAATCAGATTCAAAAATTTTACCGATCCCAAGGGGTACGAATTGGTGATAAGCATATAGAGATTATTGTACGCCAAATGACATCGAAAGTATTAATTTCAGAAGATGGAACAGCTAATGTTTTATCATCGGGGGAACTCATTAATGGATTATCACGAGCACAAAGAATGGATCGTGCTCTGGAAGAGACAATCTACTATCAAAACATGTTATTAGGAATAACAAGGGAATCTCTAAATACTCAAAGTTTTATATCCGAAGCGAGTTTCCAAGAAACTGCTCGGGTCTTAGCTAAAGCTTCTCTACAAGGTCGTATCGATTGGTTGAAAGGCTTGAAGGAAAATGTTATTCTCGGGGGGATGATACCTGCTGGTACTGGGAAAAACATATTCACCGTTCAGGGAAACAGAACAGAATAGATCCAAGAATAGGGAATAGGAATCTATTTAGCAACAAAGTGAAGGATATTTTATTTCATCATGACAAAGTATCTTTTTTTTCCATTCAAGAAAATTATCACAATATATTAAAACAACCATTAAAAGAGTCTTGAGAAAGAGATTTATTTTTATGTTCATGAATATATCTTCTATAATAGGAAGAATATGAAATATTCTATGAGTGAGAACGTTTCTACCACGTACTAGACAGACATGCAATCTTTAAGATGTAATCAATTCCGTTGGAATAATTAGATATTATGATACATTTTATTTCGCTATTTTGGGGAGGAAAGCGAACGAGAATGAGCAAAATATATTGGAACATTGATTTGGAAGAGATGATGGAAGCAAGAGTTCATTTATGGCATAAAACTAGGAAAAGGAACCCTAAGATGGCACCTTACATTTTTACAGAGCGTAAAGATACTCATATTATTAATCTAGCTAAAACTGCTCGTTCTTTATCAGAAGCTTGTGATTTGGTGTTTGATATAGCAGGTAGAGGAAAACAATTCCTGATAGTCGGTACAAAATATCAAGCAACTGATTTAGTAGCATCAGCTGCTACAGAAGCTCGATGTCATTATGTAAATATAAAATGGCTTGGTGGTATGTTAACTAATTGGTCTACTACAGAGACAAGAATTCAGAAGTTCAAGGATTTAAAAAAAGAACAAGATACGGGACGATTCAATCAACTTCCAAAAAAAGAAGCAGTTATGGTCAAGAGACAATTAGACCAATTGCAAAAATATCTAGGTGGGATTAGATACATGAGGATCTTACCCGATATTGCGATAATTACCAATCAACGAGAAGAATCCATTGCTCTTGGGGAATGTAGAACTTTAGGTATTCCGAAAAATTGCTTGGTTGATACAGATTGTGATCCAGATCTCATGGATATCCCAAGGCCAGCTAATGATGATGGTATAGCTTCAATCCAATTGATCTTGAACAGATTAACGTCAGCAATTTGCGAAGGAAGGGCATTAAGGTCATTATAGCTATATGAAGGGCTAATAGAAAGTGAATTAGTAATAAAAACAAAATAGAAAAAAAGGAGGGGGGGGGGGGCGTGGAGGACCTGAGGATTTACTGAGTTGGCCGCTATTCCATCCAAAATATCGTAAGAGCCAATTTCATTTATTGGTTTGGTTGGCTGCTCCAAATTGAAAAATATTCTTAATGGAATAACCCTTTTATTATCTCGTGACATCAAAAATTCTTATGAGAGTGAAATAATTGAGGAATCTATCATTTATTTGATAAAAATAATTTATTTTATTCTTTAAGTTCATCTTTACAAGGGGGTAATATGGATATCGTATGATCTCCTATTAGCACACTAAATCATATCTACGATATATCCAGTGTGGAAGTGGGTCAACATTTTTATTGGAAAATAGGGGGGTTTCAAGTTCATGGATAGGTACTTATAACTTCTTGGATTGTAATTGCTGTCTTATTAGGTTCAACTACCATAGCTGTTCGAGATCCAAAAACCATTCCTACTGGTGGTCAAATTTTTTTTGAATATATTCTCGAATTTTTTCAAGACTTGACCAGAACTCAGATTGGGGAGGAAGAATATGGTCCCTGGGTTCCCTTTATTGGAACTATGTTTCTATTTATCTTTGTTTCTAACTGGTCAGGTTCTCTTCTTCCTTGGGGAATTCTAAAATTACCTCAGGGGGAGTTAGCCGCACCTACAAATAATATTAATACTACGGTTGCTCTCGCTTTACTTACGTCAGTAGCATATTTCTATGCAGGTCTTGCAAAGAAGGGGTTAGGTTATTTTGGTAAATATATTCAACCAAACCCAATACTTTTACCAATTAACATCTTAGAAAATTTTACAAAACCTTTATCACTTAGTTTTCGACTTTTTGGAAATATATTAGCTGACGAATTGGTAGTTGTCGTTCTTATTTCTTTGGTACCTTTAGTAGTTCCTATACCTGTAATGTTCCTGGGATTATTTACGAGTGGTATTCAAGCTCTGATCTTTGCAAGTCTAGCTGCAGCTTATATAGGTGAATCCATGGAGGGTCATCATTAAATCACTGTCCAATCAGACAGAATAGTTTCTAAGTATCGTACCAACGCATGACTTGATATGTATGGTAGAAGCAAATCATATTTCTTAGTAAAAAGAGCTTGGTAACAAGATTTAAGATCAGTTAACTACTTCTATCCATTAGATCTCCAAATAGAGTGGATCCGATTGGTCCATTTGTATAGAAATATGAGAGAAAATAGGATCGAACAGGTTCACTAATCGGAGTTGTTTGAGTAAAGAATGTACCCCGACGTAGAACGATGAAAATTTTGTTCCTAGCAAGGGGAGGATTTTTTCGAACGTGTTTACTTTGTATATAATTCGTTTCATATATTAATCCATTTATATTGATTATAAAAGCCCTTTAGATTATATGGATTAATATATCATCTGTAGATGTTATATATAATGACTTATAGGCTTTTACATAGTCTATTCTCTCTCCGTGATAAGAATTCATATGTTCAATAAAATGGAATCTTTATTTTTGAATATTATTCAAATGAAATATTTTCATAAGGGATAATAGGTTTCCTTATTCGTTGATATTATCACTTTGATACCATCAAGAAATATTTTGCGTTCTTAGTTGTTCGGAAGAAATCGTTCCATAATTTTACCATTAGTGAACACTCAATAGATGAAACGGTTGTATTATACACTATTTCCTGATCTTATTAAGAGGAGATTACCATGGATCCCTTAATTTCTGCTGCTTCTATTATTGCTACTGGATTATCTATAGGGCTTGCTTCCATTGGCCCTGGTGTTGGCCAGGGCACTGTTGTGGGCCAGGCTATAGAAGGTATTGCGAGACAACCAGAAGCAGAAGGTAAAATACGAGGTACCTTACTACTAAGTTTAGCTTTTATGGAAGCTTTAACAATTTATGGACTAGTTGTGGCCCTAGCGCTTCTATTTGCGAATCTCTTTGTTTAATCCTGAAAAAAAAAGAAAAAAAAAAAAGAAAAAAAAAGAAGAAGATCCCTACACCTCGTCATTACATTAGTATTTCTCCAAGAATTTCCTTGTTCAGCTACGGGAGAGGCTGATATGAATAATTAGCAAATGAATTCTTCTTCCTATAACTATACTTCGGTCGGAAAGATTCATGACGCATGCGACAGGGAAGGGAAGGGAATGGATAGGGCAAGAAAATTCATTTTATCCTTATCAAAAACCTCGGACTAAGTATCCAAAATATTCTTATCTAGAACTAGATAGGATCAAAAAAGAAAAGAACAAAATGATGTAGAACATATCCTTATCTATGAGGGGCGAGCATATGAAAAATGTAATTGATCCTTTCATTTCCTTGAGTTATTGGCCTTCTGTTGGGGGTTTCAGATCAAATACCAATATTTTAGAAACAAATATAATAAATCCAAGTGTGGTACTTAGTGTACTGATCTATTTTGGAAAGGGAGTGTGTGTGAGTTGCATATTCGAATAATATGGCTGGGCCCAACCAGCTGCACTTTGGAGATACAAAAGTGCATGATCTCAACGAATTACTTTCGAACGAGGAATAGCGAAGAACTATAGAATTTCGTAATTGATTGGGAAATGAACTCTTATTTTATACCAACCAATGAGGGAGGACCACTAGGAGTTGGTAATCTTGGCACCTTACTTCAGGTAGGAGATGGCATTGCTCGTATTCATGGTCTTTATGAAGTAATGGCAAGGGAATTAGTGGAATTTGGAGATGGTACAGTAGGCATTGCCCTAAATTTGGGATCGGATAATGTTGGAGCTGTATTAATGGGCGATGGCTTGATGATACAAGAAGGTAGTTCCGTGAGAGAAACAGGAAAAATTGCTCAGATACCAGTAAGTGATGCGTATCTGGGTCGTGTTGTAAATGCTCTAGCCCAACCCATTGATGGTAAGGGTAAAATTTCAGCTTCCAAATTTCGACTGATTGAATCTCCCGCTCCAGGTATTATATCAATACGTTCCGTATATGAACCCCTTCAAACAAGGCTTATTGCTATTGATTCTATGATTCCTATAGGACGTGGTCAGCGAGAATTAATTATTGGGAACAGACAGACCGGCAAGACAACAGTAGCTACAGATACTATTCTTAATCAAAAGAGTCAAAATGTAATTCTAATGGTGTTGGCAATATTTGGGGAGTTTTCCATGCTCAAAGAGAATATTTCTTGAAAGAACGCTGCCAGCTGAAGAGAACATTGTAGAAGCAGTGTTTCATGATTCTCCTGCTTATTATAATATTCCCATCTTATAGGGGCATCTTTGGTCGAATATCATATAAGAAATGTAACATGAGACACAGACCTATTTATGACGATCTTCTAAACATACAAGTTGATTGCGTGTCTTTCTTCTATTAAGAAGACCACCTGGCCAAGAAGCTTATCCGGGAGATGTTTTCTATTTGCATTCCCGTCTCTTGGAAAGTGCAGCTAAATTAAGTTCCCAGTTAGGTGAGGGGAGTCTTACTGCTCTACCAATAGTTGAGACTCAAGTTGGAGATGTTTCAGCTTATATTCCCACTAATGCAATTTCCATTACCGATGGACAAATATTTTTATCGACCGATCTATTCAATGCCGAGATCCGACCTGCTATTAATGTGGGTCTTTCCGTATCTAGAGTAGGATCTGCGGCTCAGATAAAAGCTATGAAAAAGGTAGCTGGAAAGTTGAAATTAGAGTTAGCTCAATTTGCAGAGTTGGAAGCCTTTGCACAATTTGCTTCCGCTCTTGATAAAGCTACTCAAGATCAATTGGCAAGGGGTCAACGATTACGTGAGTTGCTCAAACAATCTCAATCGGCTCCTTTGAAAGTAGAAGAACAAATAGCTACTATTTATACCGGAACAAATGGATACCCGGATATATTAGAAATAGCACAGGTGAGAAATTTTCTCGTTCGGTTACGCGAGTATTTGATAAAGAATAAACCTCAGTTCGGAGAAATTATATGTTCTACTGGTACATTTACAGAAGAAGCTAAAGCCCTTTTGGAAGAGGCTCTTAAGGAACATACTGAACTTTTTTTACTTCAAGAAAAAAAATGAATATTTGATAATTTGGTGGGATTATTCAGAACAGGAAAAAGAGCTGAATAATTTGTTCCAATACATTGCACAACAATTTAGAACAATTGAAGATTATTACATCCAATAGGATTTCAACCTATATCGAAGGTTTATAAGACCTCTTTCCTATCCATTAGATGATGGATGCTCTTTCTATCTTCCCTTTTTTTTATTTTCACTCCTTTTGGCATACATTGTCCCAATCTACCTTTTTATTCACAATGAGGTTATAGGATAGGAAAAGAATGGAATCTATTTCACATTGCAACGGAAAATTGATTTCGAGTGAATCGTGAAATTATGTTATATACTTAATCACTTTATATCTACCTATTCTATCTATATAGATAGATATAGAACAAGTAGATATCTGTTAGCGGGTAGCGGGAATCGAACCCGCATCGTTAGCTTGGAAGGCTAGGGGTTATAGTCGACATTGATTATTCAATGCCTCTAATTCATAACCGAACATGAGAATTTCATGTCATTCAGCTCCTTCATGGGGGATAGAGAGCAGTATGAGGGAAGAAGCAGAATATTTATATCAAATATTTGTGAAAGGAAATTTCAATTCTTTTCTTTCTCCTCTTTTCTTTTCTAATAAAACCCTAATTTCTTATCGTACCCATGGCATCTATGTCATTTTCTTCTCTTTTCTACTCTTATATTTTTTTAGTGAAGGGCCCAAAATCGTAGAATACTTACTTACTTTCTAGATGATCCTGATAGAAAGAGAAATTTGAAAAGTTTCAAATAATCACAAATCTTTCTAGTTACTTCGTTCCCTATTTCTACTGATTCTGATCCCTAGGAGAACAAATTCCACCGAGCTCAAACGAAATGCTGATAACCCAAGTAAACCAAATTCATCGTTCTATAGCTATTCCGCTTCAACCTGGGGTCCTTCCATCCATAAGTTCAAGGTTTAGTCACGATGAAAAAATATCTTTGGATCCCCATAGATCTGGAATTTATCTAACCTTTCAAACATTTTGTGTCGCTATCTTGGAACCAAAAATGTGTTTCTCTTTCATCATTTCAGACCCAGATTACGAGAAAGTATGCTATTCCTGGGCATTCATAGGGAAGGGTTTGAGCCTATCTGGAAATAGATCTTTATATGGATCTTTGATCCATGTAAAAAATCCTTCAACTATTTGAGTTGATAATGTAACGAATCACACTTTTACCACTAAAATATACCAGCAACGATCTGATTGTAACATATGGATCGATATTTTGTCCAAACAATAGGAAGATGAGGAGTTATCAATCAACCTCTATTGAAATTTTCTATCAATCATTACCTCATTTTCATAATTACATGAATCTTTAGAGATGGAGATTCATGTAATTATAGATTACCTTTGCAAATTGCTGATAAAACAATAACTAAAGGGCCCGATACAACCATCAGAGTCAGAATAGTGAGTTGCGCAATAACTTCTAGATCCATTTGGTTTTATTTCACCCTCCATCGACTGGATGTATGAATAAAATGTTTTTGGTATCAATCACTTTTATTCTATTTTGTCTTCTTCGGACTCCTACCCATTTGTGTAGGTTCAATCAAGAACCTATTATGGCCTTGAGCAATTAATATCTTTACAATAATATAATATATTTAGATAGAGAACCCTTCAATATCTAGATAATAAAATTTTATACTAGAGAGGGATAAATGGACTAATCCATCTAACGCATTTATTCAAACTGATTCGGGAGGGAATGAAGAGATGATAATAGAGGTTCAATTTTTGATAGCTTCTTTTCTTGCCTTTACAGAAAGTAATCTAGCTCTAAAATTAGGTCAAGTACTGTATGAATGATTTTTTTGGCCTGCTTGGCCTGGCTGATGGCCAGGCCAACGGTCAGAAAAAAGAGAGGAAAATAAATAACTATTTTGAACGAAATGAGCAATATGATTGAATAGATTGTTCTTTATCCAATTGAATAATTGCAATATTCATTATATTTCCGATACAATCCATACATACTATGGTATACACCTTTACTCCACCATTCATTTTGTTACACATGAACTCTTCCATCTTGGAGAGATGGCTGAGCAGACCAAAGCGGCGGATTGCTAATCCGTAGTACGAATCATCCGTACCGAGGGTTCGAATCCCTCTCTCTCCGTTCATACACTATTGATCCTGAAAACGAATAACCCCGAATCTTTCTACGGAACAAAAAATACCCATTAACCTGGAGACTTTTTTCACTATTCTTTACGTCCAGGATTACGTCCTGGATCGTTCGATAGAAATCCAAAGATAAAAAGAGAAATAAAAAATACCACTACTCGTAAACGAACAACTTAAGAGTAAGCATTACATAATCTCTGGAATCCTTATTATAAGTACAACAAAATATATCATCAATATTTGTACCATATATGGATACTTGAATACCAAACAATAGTATGATTGTTACAAATCATGAAATTATTTCTTCGAATCACGTGTGAAAATAAATTTGAAAGAAGAAGAGAAATTTTCTCTTTGTTTTCCAAATGTTCTTCTTTCCCTCTTATTTTTTGGATCAACCAGATATTTATCGAATATTTATGAAAATATGTCATTGGTATTGATCGTATCAATACGTGACCCAATAGCTCGATCCGAAGTGAGCGGTGGGATCGAAAGGAATTGATGAAGGTTAGTGGAAAAGTTTTTATCCGGGAGCAGATAAGGTATCTAAATCTGGTATCGTCGGGTGGAACAAGGATAGAACTTCTGTCACAAAAAAATGGAAAGAGTTATACAAAAATTGGATCAATGACAACGATCCAAAAACTTGAAAAATAAAGAAAAGATATTTTTTTATCGAAAACTTACATAGTGAATTTTAGGATCCTTCAACAACCAGATACTTTTCAGTGAATTTCGATGAGAAAATATGATAATATGTTTTATCTTTCGATGAAAATGAGTTCGCTGAGGGAAAGGTCTATGAGACAACGATCGTGAATGAGAGGATCATTTAAGAAGGGAAAAGAAAATGGATTCACATTCATAGACATAATAATTCCACAGGAACAGGAAGAATCTCGTATTTTTCGAAGTAGAGGTTAATTTTTATTTTTTGTACCAAAAAATATCTTTTTAGAGCTAGGCTTCTCACTTTGAGGTCATAATTCTCATCAAATCAGTAAATATGTTCATGTTGAATGGTGATACAACACCAATTAGCATGCAAAAATGACACCTTATGATGTGTTTATGGCCAAAATATTCTTCAATGACTTCATATTTATTAGGCACATCCAAGGTTCAAGAAGTGGAACACACACTTAGCATTAAAATAGCCATAATCCATATAGTTAAGGACAATTTGGCTTTGCCTTAGAATTTCATGAAGCAATAGGTTGATCAAAATTTCTCTTAGAATTCTAATTTTGACACAAGAGATCAAGTGTTTCTTAGTCTCCATCCATGTAAGTAGATCTCTCTTAACGGGAAGGGCTCCTAAAAAATAGTGTCAAAATTCTATGGACTCTATCATATATTCTTCCTCGACATTGGACCAATTGCATATCGATATGATTTTCTAGCCCACTCCATAATTCACTTAGCTTCTCATGTGTAATGTTTGAATAAGGTTGTTGGACCAAAATTTTGCATTCAAACTATCCTTCTATAATTATATGAAGAGGGTTTCATTTGGTTATAACAAGAGGCAATATTTGCTGAGAAATCTAGGGCATAGAAATTATGTGATTTATCTTCTATTAGTAACTTCTTGTGAGTGCCTTTTACTTATTTAGATTAGAATCTTCTTTTACTTATGTTATTAGTGATATTATTCATCAAAAAACTACCAATGCATAAACCATAAAGAGGAAAGAGACACAGAATATAGGCTATCATCCAGGGCCAAAACCTCTAACTCTTTGAGAGGAAAATTGGAACAAATTCTTCTTCTTATAGAGATTCCAATTGACGAATACCAAGAGAAAGACCCTTCACCTATTTTCCACTCCAAGACAAAGACACAAGTATTTCTTCTCCTTTGTGCTTAAGTCAACACTCGGTCCACATGCTTGCCTTTTCTGCACTTTGGAAGATCTGCAATTCTCAATTTATTTAGATTCCCTAGCACGTGAGAAGTACCCTTGATACATTTTTATAGAATGGATAATACTTCTACTATACTTAAGCTTGACCTCTTTCTTGATTCGTCCTTCAATGATGATTGTAATAGTCTCAGCTTCCCTTGTAACAGATGATCCTTCTTCTTGTTTATGTGATAGATATCAACCCTTAAACAACCCAAACCAACTCGTTATTTATTCATTCCTTCCTTCCTTGGAGAGAGGATTCCTTTATGTGGCTTCTCACTACTTACTACATTCCTTCTATTTCATACCTTGATCGAATTTATCTCTACAATTATGCATTGTAATGGAGTAAAAACAACCCTATTTATAGTTGTTTGTCATCATAATAAGCTAACATGACAATAGGATGAGTCTACATGTCTTTTGTAGAGATTTTATTATTCCTTTTTGAAACCAACACAAGGAGGAGAATTTTCTTGATATTGGAGGGCTAATTATACCTATCTAATTACTCATACAAAATGTAACATTCCCAAGAAGGGTCTGTCATACATGACATAGACTCAAATTGACTTTTATGACTCGATAAAAAATCCTAAAGGCTCGCAATGGGAGCCATCACTAAAATAAAATTCCTTTCTCATGAAACCTATGAGACAATCATTACGATAATAATTTTATTTTTCTTATTTTCATCAATTACATAAAATCACAATTACACATGTCATTATGAAGATCAAACCTAGTTACTTTTCAACACTCCCTCTTAACTAGGGAGGTATTCATAATGGTACTTGGCCTTTCTCAATCTGAATGATTTCTCATAAGAAGAGTCGAATTGGTAACCCATTTGTATAACATCATATCAACTAGCATTGTCACATAGCAAGGCATTTCCTAATAGCTCTATCTCTCCATGAGATCTGAGCACAATGTTGGAAATACCAATGATGTATAGACACCCTCAACATTATCTCTCTCGGAACATACCCCACCCAAGTTCTTAGGTTGTGTTCCACCAGAACTATTCTTATCTTCGATTCCAAATCCTCAAAGAATATCAGTCCTCAACTATTAATCTTATATTGGATGCCCTAATACATCCTCAAAGAGCATCAGATATTAGATTCTTACCCAATCCTCCATTTTATCTTCCCAAGTAAAGACAAGAATGATGTGTTTATCTCTCCCTATTAATTAGGGAGGACATATCTATTCCAATAAAGGAATGTACTCATTCCTACGGAAGGAATGTGTTGAAAGTCAACAAGAAATTGCAGCACACACACTAGTGTGGGACCACAGGTCCTAGCGATACATTAGTGTGAAAGCCAATTTAATTTAATAAATTGGTGCAGTGTCTAATTTAATTTTCCCTTAATTAAATTGGACAATAAAATGTAATCTTATCTCATAATCACTTGTAATAGTTAACTGAGTGTGATAAACTCAGTTAGCTCATGAATTTCAAGTTGAGAGTAGTTGCTGAGGCATGCAGAGCGATTCTATTAGTTATGGAGTTCGAATTGCAGTTAGTGCATTAGTTTAATGCATGAGTAATCAATTAACTTGGTTAGGTGAGTTAAAGTGAGTTGAACTAATTGTAACTGTTTGTTGCACTAGTGAGAGATCAAGTGAATTAAATCAGATTTCATTCACAGGCAGTGATCTGCCATGCAACTGATGATTTACTATTAATAGCTGCATGCATGTTAGTTCCAGTGAAGATCTAATTGAGACAAAGGTTAAAGGGATGTTAACTATCAATTATATTATTAGTAGGTTGCCCGCATGCAACCAAACATCCATTGGATTTCCCATTATCCTTGCGTGGTTTTGGAAGGTTGAAATTTCTAAAGAATAGGGATTACATTCCACATGAATTTCGTAAGCAAGGAAAGCTGATTAGAGGCAAGAAATTGGCTAAGTGGTGGTTGATTTTGTCTAGGTCAGTGTGAGACAGTTGTAAGAGTGCAGGATACTCTTGTGAGAAGATTGCATTGTAATTATTTCATGATTCCATGGTGAATATACAATAGAATATAGAGGGTTTTTGAGCATCAAGCTTTCCCAGGAAAATATCTGTGTTGTGGTTTGATTTGATTCTTTCTTTACTTGTTGTGATTGGCGATCGTGTTTATTTTCCACAATTGATTTGTCGAAGGATTTAGTATCTAGATTTAGTACATTGCTTGATCGGATTGAATCCATTGATATACATATGTTTGTATTATTTCTACAGAATGTGCCTAATATCCCTCTTAGCTTAGGAATTTCCAAGTTTCTTCCAAGTAAGAAACTTGTTTCTAGGATCCTTCTTAATTAGGGACCAATAAAATCTCCTTAGATGGAGATGATGGGACAAGCAACTGCTTGAAGAAATCCTCCTCACAATTTCATGAACTTATTTTATTTAGGAGTCTTCATGTTTGGGACTTCTACATAGGGCACCAACCATCCATCACTTTCATCCATGAGTTAGCCATGTCATCATCAGAAAGTGATCCATCAGTCCATATATGGACTTCCTTCATGCCATGTTGCTTTCTTCATGCGAAGTTTACTTAAGGATTTTTACATCCTACTACATGTGCATTGGTGGTGGAAGACATCCATATATCTTCCCTTGGCATCTCTGCATAAACCCATCTAGATATATAAAAAAATAAAGGAATTAACATTAAAATCAACGTTACCTTTGTGATGTTCTTTCTTCATGACATCTTCTAATTTCCATCAGCATCCTGCATACATATCGACACATCTCCTAAAGATATATATTTTCAAGGGTCTATTTCCTTTTCAGGGTTCATCAGAGTCTTCATATCTTCTATGGAGATATCCTAGTCAAATATCCTTCATCTATCGAATGTTGATTTCCTTTAACATGGTTGCATATTCTGTGATCTATTCCTTCCTTTCGTCACACATCTCATTCCCAGGAGCTTCCAATCATAGTTCCTCAATTATTTTCAACCACATCATACTACATACAAAGATATATTATGTTGATTTCATCTAGTGAGTGTGTGACCCATGAATTCCTACATCCCTTTGAAGGAGGAGATCCTTTATTTTAATATTGCTCTTAAGATAGAGCATTGGTCCATGTTACCTGTAACTATATGCCATGAATTTTGTTATCACCAGGTTGGAACCAGTTGGGTTGTGTCAACCATCGACCTAGCATAACTATTTAAAACCACTTTTGACTGAAAGTTAGCCCTTCAAATTTGATTGTATGATAGCTACCATTGAGCATGGAGTTAGCTAAATAAATTCAATTACTATCAAATTGCATCCATGGAAGTTCAAGCAAATTGGCTTAAAACATAAATTTTACAACAAAACATAGCATATGAAGGAAAATGGAGCATAAAGTTATGAATTCCAAGTAATCACAATACCATGAAGCTGATGACAATATAAAAACTGAAAATACAAAAATACATAAGCCAAGAAGAATCTCAGGTTCTGAAGACAACTCTTGTAAACTGTGTATTAGATTGATAAACAAAAATTACATAATAGCCTCCTTATAACATTCATCCCTTCAAAAATGTGAAAACGTCCACCATATATAGAGTGAGGCCTTCATACAATGGTCTACCACCTAGGCCACCCTTGAATTCTTACCTAAGAGACCTATTCTAATAGAATTACATCACATGGATACTTTCTAGGGATATTTTATGTTTCAATAGAGTTTGAATACAAAAAGGACTCTTCTTTCATTAAATAGCTCAACACATTCTTTTAATAACCCTTATCAAATGCAACCAACTGATTTTCCAAATGTGTTGGACTACTGATGTGTCATCATGCCACGTGGATTTTGACCTTGCTGAGTTGGACCTCCACCAAGTCGAAATTCAAATTTCTGCACAAATCTGCAAAATTTTGTAAAATAGGCCTCAAGGATGAGTGCGTATTTTCCAAACCCTGATGGCTGTGCAAAAACTGAGAGAGTATTTTGTATATGGGCTCGTGCTGAAGAAAAAACTCCTTTGGGTTTCAAAATTCATTTGCATTTGGTCAAAAAGTGAGCTTGCAGTTGACTACTAAAACATTCATTTCCCGAAATTCGGTAGCAAACTTTAGTAGCAAATATCAAAATTAACCCTCTGCATAATTTTTAACTTTTCTGACTATTACAGGGTCTTCCTTGATGTTAATGGGTTAAAAACATGCCTTGGGCCTTCTTGTTTATGAAATTTAGGTTTACCTCCATGGAAAGCTACAACACTTCCAAAGAAAATTTCTACCTTCAAGCCTAGGAGTTGCTACGAAAGTACCTAGTTTTCTGAGATTTTGCACTTTTTTCCTTTCATCACCTTCAAAAAATTTGTAGAAGCCTATATATGCCTGTATAATAGCATAAGCCATAATATAGCCAAAAAATATGTAATCTTACCATGTTTATGGAGCCACATCATCATTTTGTACAATCATTTTTAGGCCTTTTTTCAACAATTCAGCCTGTACCATTTCCATTTGTGCTTCTAAGTATTTGACCTAAACCTGCAACCTTCTCCAAGTAGCCTCATGTCCATGGGATCGTACCTGACAACATATCCTCCTTTATATTTCTTTTTTTTTTATGCCATGGCTCCAAGATGTATTGAACAACCCCTTCCTTGACACCTGCAAAAACGTTTTAGGGACAACACACTAACGTTTGACACCAAGATATTTTACCCTACGACAACTAGATAGACCATAAGACAAAAATACCGATGTTTAGACAACAATAGCATCTCATAAGGAGGAAATGGAAATGGATTTGTGACAACAAATCTGTAAAAAAATGTGAAAAAGTAACGAACTAAAGGACCAACTATATGGTGCATGTGTTTAGAAATTAATGGACGAAGACAAAAAAGGAGTAATCATGACCCAATAACCTTTGACCATACCACTTTTCAAATTTATGTACCGTTATCAAAAAAACAGAATTTCGTAGTACATTTTGTGTTGGGGAAGGAAAATTTTCTATGGAAGTGTTAGGAACTTCTGTAGCAAATCCTGACCTGTTTGAAGTAGATTTGCTACAGAAGTGTGTAAAAGTGTCAAAATCACAATGATGAACATATCAGCTCGAGGGACATAAAACATTGGATTTTATCTTTATGATGAATTGTACTAATACCTATAATGACCTTAAAAACCAGCTTTATGACTAAGATGACCTTTGTACATGTGATTATTTTGAAGAAAAACCTAAAACCCTAACTAACTTAACCTAATAGACTCAAAGACAAACCTAAGTTTTATCTTGGATAAAAGTGGCTCTAATGGGGATGTTGCGCCCCTATGGTGCAACAAAGAACCAACCGACTAGTTGCCTTAACCATTGAGCAGTTCCCAACCACTTGTCACATTATTCAGCCCACATTCGATCCGTGACATTATCTTGAAGAAAAAACAATGTACAAACCGAAACTTGAAACTACAATATCCAAACTAAATGCTGAAGGAGATGCTTTCCCAACAAGCTTATTTATGTACATACCAATACTACTCTAATAGCTGAAAATCCACCTGCTTAACTCAAGCAATATAAAACCTCCTGTATAACCAGTCAAAAATTTGATCCAACACTTGGGCTTCTTGATTGTGCTTGAACAAGATCAGAAGTGGATCATCTATTGGAAAATCAAAATGAAAATTGAATCCATACTCCATAAAAACACAAAAATTGTCTTTACTGGTGACTGCAACAGACTTACAATTGGATCTTAGAAACCATGAAAAATATCCTCTTTTGATGAAAACAACAAATCAGCAAAAGGATCCTTGAAAACACTGGAAAATATCCTATCCTGATGATCCAAAGGATCATCTTCATTTATAACTACAGGTTGTCTCTGTTTTATGCCTTCATTTTCAACATCATTCTTAAGACAAGACTCTGAATGTTCATGAAAATATTCAATGGGAGAAACTATATCATATGCTACATGGATGTTTAAAAATTCCTTTTCATGCATTACAACGAGCACTTCATGTATATTATCATGCACAAATAGAATTTTTTGATAATTTAAATTTGTAGCAAGACATTTTGGGACAACAATTTGTGGATCAAAAAGCTGTTCATAATTCTCTATAAATGCTTCCTCATGACAACATTCAAGTGTACTCAAGGAATCAACTTCCTCCTCATAATGAAAAGAAACATTTTTCACATAAGCTTCTCCTTGCTCCTGCCCATTTTCATGTTGCTCAACATACAATTCTTTGATTTCAATATGCTCGGGGATTATAATTAATTTATTGGGTATAATATTCTTGAAACAAAAGTTCAGAAAATGAAAAAAGTGAAGAGCCCTGTAACTAACCATCTTTATGTTCCTCTTTATGACCTAAAGATTAGGAAAGTTGATGCAAATTTTCTCAAATTTCATGGGTGTAACTTGGTTGTCAAAGTACTGATCTATTTCATGTTCAAGAAAAGAAGACAGTCTTCTTGTTGGAAACCTTCTTGATTATCACGACAACTATCCTGAGAAGAGAATTCATAAAGTGCATCTAATATCTCCTTGTTGAACCTCAGAATTATCCTCTCTCTGACATCCTTTCTCACCGTTTTCCCTTACTTTCTCATAAGTTCATATACTCCAATCAATGATAAATGTCATGTTTTGTCTCAAGGAATGCATTTAAATGATTTCCAAGTTATATTTTGATGTTCTTGCTATTCGAATGGATTTTTGTAATTTGGCTACAGAACGCAACCTATTCTGCAGCTAATCATTGGTTCCGCAACTACTTTCATGGTTTGACAGGTTCCAAGGATCAAATGGAGAAATGAGCCACATGGGAATTTTCAGAATAATTCACACATGGATTTCATCCTATCTACTTGATCGAAATCGATAAAAAAGGATGCCTGAGATTGTGGTCAAAGTTTGGTCAAAGGACATAAGACGAGAATATAAGGACTCTTGATTTGCTCTATCGTAGCAAATCAAGAGTTAAAAAGTAAAACACCAATTCTATAATTCAATTAAGATTATCCACCTGTAGGAAAAATTAGCTCATTACAGTTATGTTTGTTTGATTTAAATACCAGTTGTATAGGACCGAGAAGAGTAGTAATTTTTCCTAAAACGTTGTGTATTGTTTTAAAACTCTATTCTATTATAATACAAGGATCGTGTTCATGGTACCAGTGATTGATTAGTGCGTATATAACCAGCTAGGATCTCAACCAAATCTGTTGCGGAGGGCCCCTGCATAGGAGGAGGTTTTTCGTTCATTGTTTTAGTTTAAATTCCTTACTCTGTTTTGCCAATTCTGTTTTCTGAGTAGATTAATATTACATTAAAGTTTTGATCAGTAGCATAGAATTAAATCAGGAATGTCTTCCTAGCATCAATAATAGAATAATTGTGTAATCATTACTTTCCTAAAAACATTTCGTGAGGATAGATCTATATATTTTCAAATTGGATTAAGTTTGAGGCAATAGAGCTCACAATTATCTAGTTTCCTTTAATGTTCTGTTATTTACTTTCTTAGATTAAAACTAGCAATTAATTGTATCATTGGATGTTCTTAAAAGTCATTTCAAGAAGATGATTTTATCATAATTGTAAAGTGAATGATTGAATATCTAATTCATGCAATTATTAAGTTTTCCTCTGCACACTTTACTTGTTTTTCTAAGACTTTAGAAACTAAGGTATAATTGGTTGCTTACACATCATTTCAAGAGGGTGATACTTCATATTGAATGCTGGAGTTATCAAACATACATTACTTGTTTACAATCAGTTGAGCTTTAACTTTGCATGCTTTCACATTTTCTTTTAGATACTCATTTAATTGCATCATTGGAAGTTCTTAAAGGTCATTTCAAGAAGATGATTTTATCATATTTCTAAGTTGAATGATTGCATATTTAATTCATGCAATTATTGAGTTTTCCTCTGCACACTTTACTTTATTTTCTAAAACATTAGAAACTAAGGTATAATTGGTTACTTAGACATCATTTCAAGAGGGTGATACTTCATATTTAATGTTGGATTAATCAAGCATACATTAGTTGTTTTTTTTTTAATCTGCTTTCACTTAGAGTAGCATTGCAATTTCAATTTCAGTTATAAGATTTATATCCATGGAATAGGACTAATGTTAAATTAGAAGTCATTAGAATAGACACTTTGTTTTCAGATTAGATTCTAACCAGTCAATAATCTTTGATTCATTTTTATGCAAATTATTTTAACTTAGGAATACTTCATTTTCTTCCTTCTTAAAATTCACTAGGATTCATTTGATTTCTTTCATAGTTTTAGATTAACACTCTTATATATAAAGAACAAAACCCCCAAAAAAACATAAAAATATATACAAAAAAATAAGAAGAAGGTTAACTAAGCACATATAGTGCACCACACTTCATCAGTTTACAAACCTTCGTTGATAATTTATGTAAGCAATTTAAGACATTAAATTGACTAAACATTTTTGCGTCGTTTCCAGGGAAGTGTAATTAGATAGCCTCATTTATTACATCTAAAAAAAATGATATGCGTAAAGAAATAGATTCTAGGGGTAGATTCATAGCTAGAGGTAGGATTTTAATTCTTACAACACCACTCACTCCACCAAGACCACGAAGTGATACACCTCCATCTCAAACTCATATTCCATACTTCACTGGACATAGACTTCCTAAAGTCCTAAGGTTATAAATCCAATTAGGAGGATCTCCTACTTCATCCACTGAGGCAGTATTAAAGGAAGAAGATCCTAGATATTAAACAGAAGGAATAACCTTTTTCATCTCTACAGGGGAACATATTTTAGCTAAAAATTTAGAAATTCCTAATGGAGAGGAAGAGGAAGAACCTTTCTTGATAGAAGAAACATACCATTGATAGAAGAACCAGAGGAAGAGAAGTTAACCTTGAAAATTGAATCTTATATTAGCTCTGAAGAATCTATAATGGCAGGAAGAGGAGAAGGAGGAGAAAGAGAAGGAGAAATTCTAAATGGATAAAATGTAATGTTTGGAAGAGGTAGAGGGAATGCAGGAGGAGGTATAAGAAATGAAGAAAACAAACGAAATAGGGAATTTGATAGTTATTTTGGATTCCCTATAGTTGATGGAGAGACAAATGCCACGATGAAAAATATCTCACCTTCTGTCCTTCCAAATTTTCATGGATTAAAAAGTGAAGATCCTGAAACCTTTTTGTTTGAATTTGAAGTCTTGTGCAAAACTTATAATTATTTACAAGACTCTCAAAAACTTAATTTGTTTCCTTCAACATTGAAAGGAGCAGCTTTAAAATGGTTCATGGGTTTAATCACTCAGCCTACCAGAACATGGAATGACATGAAGAAATCATTTTTAGAAAGGTATTTGGAATATTGCATACCCATCAGTCACAAGGATGAAGAATTTAAAATGATGCAAAAAGAGGATGATAAGTTGGAGGATTTAATTGAAAGATTCAATTATAACATAAAAAGAGCAAAAATGGATAATTTAGATCAAGATACTTTAAAGGCTCTTTTATTAAAAGTCATTATAGATGAGTAGATAGACATCCTCAACATGACGGGGAAGGGGGATATCTCTCAAATACCATTACCTGACATTGTTGAATTATGTATTCATCTCTCAAGGGGAAAAGAAAAAACTAGGAAAAATCTAAGAGATCCTTCTCTTGCTAGAGTAAATAAATCAACAACTGGAACAATAAGTAGGGAAGAAATTGGAAACATGCTTGATGAATTTAAAACAAATATTTTAGGGAGTCTTAGTGAACAGATAGACACCCTTACATTACAAAACAAGCAGAAAGCCAAGACTAATGCTTTGGCTATTTTCTGTCATAAATGCAAAAAGAATCATGCTTTAAGAGAATTTCCTTTTGATGTAAAAGTTATAGAGACTTGTATGATTTGTTCAGAAAGTCATGAAACTAAGAATTTCCCTTCAATTCCAGGTCTTAAGGCTGTTTTCCAAGAAGAAAGAACTTCAAATCCAACAGAATCTCTTTGCTTTGTCTCTAGAAGACCATGGCAGGGGCCACAAACTCAAGGCTTTAACAATCAAAAGTATACTCAACCCCCACCAAATAATTGGAATTCTTGGCAACAACCTTGGCCTCAACCTCAATATCAATCTTGAGCACAAGGAATGAAACATCCTTATGGAATATTCACTCAATACTATCAATAACGTCCATCATATCCAAACTATTCTCCCCAACAAATTCCTCAACAAAATCAACAACCCCAACTCCAAAACCAAAATCCACAACTTTCATTACCATTTCCACAAAGACCAAATCAACTACCTGCCTAACCATTACCAAACCCCAATAATAAAAATCCTCAAAATACTTATATGATAGAAGGACAACAATTTCCAACCTCCATGATTACTCCTCTAGATCTCAATGATGTCCAACTTAGATATGGTAGGATACTAGAAAATAAAAAGCCTTATGTAGTTATTCAAGAACAAGATAATTTTGAGGAAGATTCTCTACAGCCAAATAAAAGTTTTGAGGAAGGAACATCTCTTCAAAACTAGAATTCTGAAAATGAAAAACAAAAAGAACTAGTAAACTCAACTCCTATCATAGAGCAACCATCAGTAGTTATTTCTAAACCTCCTTTTCCTGAAAGATTACAAGTTGATAAAGGGGTAGAAAAACATATTATGTTGCCCAATTATGATTTTTTAGATGAATTGAAAAATGTCTGTATCAAAACCCCTTTGTTACAGGCCATTAAAGAGATTCCAATTCTAGAAAAAACAATAAAATAGTTGAGCATGAAGAAACTAGGAAGAAAACAAAAGAAATAAAAAGAATTCAGTTAGTAGGAAAAACTGCAGGCATAATGATGAGGAAAATTACCATACAAAAATATTTAGATCCAAGAAGTCCAGTTGTAAAAACACATATCAATGGTGTTGAAATTCAAAATACATTGATTGACTTAGGAGTAAAAATAAACATCATGAGAAAACAAACATGGAATAGCTCAAACTTCCTAATCTTTTGTATACACTTACATTACTGCAATTAGCAGACAGATTTGTAATCAAGCCAGATGGTGTGTTAGAAGATATTTCAGTATCCCTAGGTTCTTGGGGGTATCTTGTTGATTGTATGATCTTAACTCCTAAGAAAAATCTAGGAGGACATCCACTTATATTAGGAAGACCTTGGTTGGCTACAACTGATCCTTTCATTAGCTGTAGATCTGGTGACATGTATATCTTTGATGGTAACTCAACAAAGAAATTCACTCTATATCCTCAGAATATGAACATGATCAATTTCAAGAAAAATGAAATATTGAATATTTGTCATCCAGGCAGATGTCTCTTCATTCTATGGAAGAATTTGGTAGCTCTACAGTTGAAATTTTTCCAGGAAAAACTTTGAGCATAAACAAAAACTTGGAGAGATTACAATAGGAAAAGTTAATCAAAACATTACAACAACATTCTTCTGCATATGCATGGGAATACACTGACATGAAAGGAATTAATCCTAAGACTTGTATATATCACATCTATATTGAGAAAAATTGTAAACCTATCAGACAACCTCAAAGAAGGATGAATCCAAATCTTAGGGAAATTGTGAAAGAAGAGTTGCAAAAATTGCTGAATGTGAACTTCATTTACCCAATTTCAGATAGTCATTGGGTTTCCCCTTTAGTGATTGTACCAAAAAATAATGGTAAATAGAGGGTATGCATTGATTATTGAGAAATGAATAAAGCTACCCTAAAAGATAATTTTCCTTTACCCTTTATAGATCAAGTATTAGATACATTAGCAGGTAAGAAGTATTTCTCATTCTTGGATGGTTTTAATGGTTATAATCAAATTCAGGTAGCACCTGAAGACCAATATAATACCACATTCACCTGTCCATGGGGGACTTATGCCTACCGAGTACTTCCTTTTGGATTGTGCAATGCACCTGCAAACATTCCAAACGACAGTACTAGGAATTTTTTCTGATCTAATACATGATTGTGTAGAGGTGTACATGGATGACTTTACAGTTTATGGGAATTCATTTGAAGAAGCTTTAGAAAATTTGGAAAAGCTTCTTAAAAGATGTAAGGAAGCAAACATTTCACTAAGTCATGAATTTTTTTTTATGATGTTTACAGAAGGGATTGTTTTAGGACATCACATTTCAGGAGATAGAATTAAAGTTGATACATCTAAAGTTGAAGTCATCTCCAAACTATCAATTCCAAGTTTTCAAAAGGATGTTAGAAGTAAGTTAGGATTCACAAGATATTATAGGAGATTTATAGAAAATTTCACTAAAATAGCATCCCCACTCTTCAAGTTACTTACCAAAGATTGTGAATTTAGTTGGAATCTTGATTGCCAATTGGCATTTGAAACTTTGAAAACAAAATTTTTTGAAGCACCCATCTTAAGAGGACCAAATTGGAAACTACCCTTTCACATTTCAACATATGCTTCAGATACAACTCTAGGGGCTGTATTAGGACAAAAGAATTTGATCCCCTATGCCATCTATTACACAAGCAAAAATTTGACTCCTACTGAGTTAAATTACACTGTAACTGAAAAAGAATTCTTAGTTGTTGTCCATGCTATCAACAAATTTAGACATTATATTACAGGCTATGAAACCTTTGTTCATACAGACCACTCTGCAATTAGATACTTAATGAATAAATATATTACTAATGGCAGAGTTACAAGATGGTTATTAATCCTGCAAGAATTTAACAACACTATTCTAGACCGACTTGGAAAACAAAACATAGTTGCCGATTTCTTATCTAGAATTCAAAATATCAAAAATGACACTCCAGTTGAGGATAAATTTCCCGATGAATATCTTTTTACAATAACTACTAAAACTCCTTGGTTTGTAGATATTTCTAATTACTTAGTCACTGAAAAATTACCTTCACATTTGTTTCCTAGGGAGAAAAGAAAAATTATTCAAATAAGTGCAAAGTACTCATGGATTACCAATGAACTGTATAAAACAGGTCCAAATCTCATTATCAAAAGAATCTGTGTTCGAGGAGATGAAATGCCTGAAATTCTTAAGGCATGTCATGATGAACCTTGTGGTGGACACTTTGCTGACAAGAGCACAACATATAAAATCCTTCATTTAGGATATTATTGGCCATCCATCTTTAGAGATACCAAAGAATATGTCAAAAGGTGTGACAATTGCCAAAGAATAGGGAAACCTGCTCCTTCAGATGAAATGCCATTACAACCTCAAGCACTCATAGAACCATTTGAAAAATTGGCCTTGGATTTTGTTGGACCAATCAATCCACCATCTAATCAAAAGAAATATATTTTGGTATGTACTGATTATGTCACTAAATGGGTAAAGGCTAAAGCACTACCTTTACCTAATGAACGTTCTGTAGTTAAATTTATTTTTGAGGATATCTTCACTCATTTTGGTGTTCTAAGAGAAATTGTGACAAATCAGGGATCCCATTTTACATCCAAATTTGATCCAGGTGGATATCGATGGCCGCCCACCAATTTCAATTGGACCCACGACATCAATTCTTGCAACTTTTCACTTCCAACAACTTACTATTTTTAGCAGGTTTTCGGGTCCTGCACGCTCAAAGCCATTTTGGGGCATTAATGATCCAGGTGGATATTGGTGGCCACCCACCTATTCTATTTGAACCCCCGCCATCAGTTCTTTCCATTTTCAAGTTTCAGCATAACTTACTATTTTTAGTAGTTTTTTGGGTCTTGAACTTCTACAGCCATTTTGAGGCCTTAAACGAAATTTTTTCGGAAAACCAAGAGCAATTGAACCCATAAAGCCTTATTTTCTTGCACCAAAAGTTGTACTCCTCATATAGATCTTTCTAACGAGCTATTTAGCGCGTCAAACGGAGATCGGATGCCAAAGTTACGTCCTCGGGAAATTGAAACACCAATTTACCCAAACAAGGCCCACAGTTTTGGCGCTTCATCTCCTAGGATTAGGTTTTTAGACGTTTTAGATTCTACATTGTTTCTCAACAATAAATAGTCCCTTGAGTGTCATTGTAACACAGTTCAGGGGCTGGTAGCCGTCACATCTCTTCTCAAGGATACGCTGGCAGTACCCTAGCTCATCTATTTCCATTATGTCTGTAATAGGCCTTCGAGACTCAATGTAGCATAGTTTAGAGGCCTGTGTATGCCACATATCTTCTCAGAGATATGCTGCCAGCACCCTAGCTTGATTCCATTATGTTTGTAAGCTTATTTCAGTCATTCTTTTATTAATAAAATGAAGCATTATTACCATTGCATCTCTGTGTTTATGGGTATATGTGTATTCTGCTGCGTTCCTACATAAAATCCATATCAGTGGTATCATAGGGTGTCTGCTCTTTCTCTGTTTTTCTTTACATTTCCCCAATGCAGTCAGGGTATAAGGAGTTCAAGCTCGATATGGTTGCACCCTTCCAAGATCAGCCTCGCCAACCCCGATGACCCCCCATAGCGGAAGGAAAGAAAGACGAGGGAGTAGGAGATCCTATCAGAATCTTGCTCAGGGAGGCCCTCGAGAAATAGAGGAACACAATGATGGAAAATAGAGGAACGCGATGATGGATAAATTTTCCTAGATCCTTCAACAGTTGCCCACCGGCGACACATCTACATCCAGCACGTCTGCCAACAAGTCCGTGACATCCTAGACAAATCCAATACCAAGTTCAGCAGAATTCCCCCCCCCCCTCCCCAATGGAGGAACTTAACACAATGGAGACCATTGCTTCCTAAGGAGGGATGAATGATCTCAGTGGATATCGTGGCCGCCCACCTATTCCATTTGGACCCGCGACATCAATTCTTACAGCTTTTCACTTCCAGCAGCTTACTATTTTTAGCGGGTTTTCGGGTTTTGCATGCTCAAATCCATTTTAGGGCATTAATGATCTAGGTGGATATTTGTGGCCCCCCACCTATTCCATTTGAACCCCGCCATCAGTTCTTTCCATTTTCAAGTTTCAACACAACTTACTATTTTTAGCATTTTTTCGGGTCCTGAACTTTCGAAGTCATTTTGAGGACCTAAACGATATTTTTTGGGAAAACTGAGAGAAACTGAACCCATAGATCTCAATTTCTTGCACATAAAGATGTACTCCTCAGATAGATATTTCTAATGAGCTATTGAATGTGTCAAACGAAGATCGGATGCCAAAGTTACGTCCTTGGGAAGTTGAAACACCAATTTACCCAAACAGGGCCCACAATTTTGGTGCTTCATCTCCTACGATTAGGTTTTTGGATGTTTCAGATTCTACATTATTTCTCAACAATAAATAGGCCCTCGAGCCTCATTGTAACACATTTCATGGGTTGGTAGCCGTCACATCTCTTCTCAAGGATACGTTGTCAGTACCCTAGCTCATCTATTTCCATTATGTCTGTAATAGGCCTTTGAGCCTCAATGTAGCACAGTTCAAAGGCCTGCATATGCTACATCTCTTCTCAGAGATACGCTACCAACGCCCTATCTTGCTTCTATTATGTTTGTAATCTTATTTCAATCATTCTTTTATTAATAAAATGAAGCATTATTTCCGCTGCATCTATGTGTTTATGGGTATATGTGTATTCTGTTGCGTTCCCGCATAAAATCCGGATCAGTGGTATCAAAGGGGTCTTCTATTTCTTTGTTTTTCTTTGCATGTCCCCAATGCAGTCAGGGTATAAGGAGTTCAAGCTCGATCTGGTTGCACCCTTCTAAGATCAGCCTCGCCAACCCCGACGACCCCCCTGGAAGAAGGAAAGAAAGACGAGGGAGCAGGAGATTCTATCAAAATATTTCTCGAGGAGGCCCTCGAGAAAAAGAGGAATGCGATGATGGATAGATTTTACCATATCCTTCAACGATTGCCCATTGGTGACACATCTACATCCAGCACGTCTGCCAATAGGTTCGCGATATCCTAGACAAATCCAATACCAAGTTCAGCAGAATTTCCCGGTATTGAGCATGTCAAACGGAGATCGGATGCCAAAGTTACGTCCCTGGGAAGTTGAAACACCAATTTACCCAAACAGGGCCCACAGTTTTGGCGTTTCATCTCCTAGGGTTAGGTTTTTGGATGTTTCAGATTCTACATTATTTCTCAACAATAAATAGGCCCTCGAGCCTCATTGTAACACATTTTAGGGGTTGGTAGCCGTCACATCTCTTCTCAGGGATACGTTGCCAGTACCCTAGCTCATCTATTTCCATTATATCTATAATAGGCCTTTGAGCCTCAATGTAACATAGTTCAGAGACCCGTGTACGCTACATCTCTTCTCAGAGATACACCACCAACACCCTATCTTGCTTCGATTATGTTTGTAATCTTATTTCAATAATTCTTTTATTAATAAAATGAAGCATTATTTCCGCTGCATCTATGTGTTTATGGGTATATGCGTATTCTTTTGCATTCCTGCATAAAATCTGGATCAATGGTATCAAAGGGGTCTTCTATTTCTTTTTTTTTCATTGCATGTCCCCAACGCGGTCAGGGTATAAGGAGTTCGATCTCGATATGGTTGCACCCTTCCAAGATCAACCTCGCCAACCCCGATGACCCCCCTGGCAGAAGGAAAGAAAGACGAGGGAGCAGGAGATTCTATCAAAATATTGCTCGGGGAGGCCCTCGAAAAAAAGAGGAACGCAATGATGGATAAATTTTCCCATATCCTTCAACGGTTTCCCATCAGCGACACATCTACATCCAGCACGTCTGCCAATAGGTTCGCGATATCCTAGACAAATCCAATACCAATTTCAGCAGAATTTCTCGCCCCCCCTCCTCCCCCATGGAGGAACTTAATTCAATGGAGACCATTACTTCCTAAGGAGGGAGGAATGATCCAGGTGGATATCAGTGGTCGCCCACCTATTCCATTTGGAGCCACGACATCAATTCTTGCAGCTTTTCACTTTCAACAACTTACTATTTTTAGCAGGTTTTCGGGTTTTGCATGGCCGAAGCCATTTTGGGGCATTAATGATCCAGGTGGATATTGGGGGCCACCCACCTATTACATTTGAATCCCCACCATCAGTTCTTTCCATTTTCAAGTTTCAACACAACTTACTATTTTTAGCAGTTTTTCGGGTCCTGAACTTCCAGAGCCATTTTGAGGCCCTAAACGACGTTTTTTGGGAAAAATGAGAGCAACCAAGCCTCAAGTTGCACTCCTTGAATATATCTTTCTAACGAGCTATTGAGTGCATAAAATGGAGATCGGATGCCAAAGTTACATCCCCAGGAAGTTGAAACACCAATTTACCCAAATGGGGCCCACAGTTTTGGCGCTTCTTCTCCTAGGGTTAGGTTTTTGGACGTTTCGGATTTTGCATTGTTTCTCAACAATAAATAGGCCCTCGAGCCTCATTTTAACACAATTTAGGGGCTGGTAGTCGTCACATCTCTTCTTAGGGATATGTTGTCAGTACCCTAGCTCATCTATTTCCATTATGTCTGTAATAGGCCTTCGAGCCTCAATGTAGCACTGTTCAGAGGCCCGAGTATGCCACATCTCTTCTCAGAGATATGCTGCCAATGCCTTATCTTGCTTCAATTATATTTGTAAGCTTATTTCAGTCATTCTTTTATTAATAAAATGAAGCATTATTTCCGCTGCATCTCTGTGTTTATGGGTATATGTGTATTCTATTGCGTTCCTGCATAAAATCTGGATCAGTGGTATCAAAGGGGGTCTGCTATTTCTCTGTTTTTATTTGCATGTCCCCAACGCGGTCAGGGTATAAGGAGTTCGAGCTCGATCTAGTTGCACCCTTCCAAGATCAGCCACTCCAACCCCGATGACTCCCCATGGTGGAAGGAAAGAAAGACGAGGGAGCAGGAGATCCTATAAAAATATTGCTCGGGGAGGCCCTCGAGAAATAGAGGAACAAGATGATGGATAAATTTTCCCAGATCCTTCAACGGCTACCCATCGGTGGCACATCTACATCCAACACATCTGCCAACAGGCCCGCGACATCCTGGACAAATCCAATACCAAGTTCAGCAAAATCCCCCCCCCCCAATGGAGGAACTTAATGAAATGGAGACCACTGCTTCCTAAGGAGGGAGGAATGATCCAGGTGGATATCGGTGGCCACCCACCTATTCCATTTGTACCTGCAACATCAATTCTTGCAGCTTTTCACTTCCAGTAGCTTACTGTTTTTAGCAGGTTTTCGGGTTCTACATGCCCGAAGCCATTTTGGGGCATCAATTATCCAAGTGGATATTGGTGGCCACCCACCTATTCCATTTGAATCCCCACCATTAGTTCTTTCTGTTTTCAAGTTTCAACACAACTTACTATTTTTAGCAGTTTTTCGGGTCCTGAACTTTCGGAGCCGTTTTGAGGCCCTAAACGATGATTTTTTTGGAAAATAGAGAGCAAAAAAGCCCATATATCTTGATTTATTACACTAAAAGTTGTACTCCTCAAATATATCTTTCTAACGAGCTATTGAGCGTGTCAAACAGAGATCGGATGCCAAAGTTATGTCCCCAGGAAGTTGAAACACCAAGTTACCCAAACGAGGCCCACAGTTTTGGCGCTTCATCTCCTAAGGTTAGGTTTTTGGACATTTCAGATTCTACATTGTTTCTCAACAATAAATATGCCCTCGAGCCTCATTGTACCTATTGTAACAGTGTCTGTGGCATTCCAGCTGCCACATTTTTTCAAAATACTGCCACGCACTCCTAGCTCATCTATTTCCATTATGTCTGTAATAGGCCTTCGAGCCTCAATGTAGCATATTTTAGAGGCCTGCGTACGCCACATATATTCTTAGAGATATGCTACCAGTGCCCTAGCTTGCTTCCATTATGTTTGTAAGCTTATTTCAGTCATTCTTTTATTAATAAAATGAAGCATTATTTCTACTGCATCTCTGTGTTTATGGGTATATGTGTATTATGTTGCGTTCCTACATAAAATCTGGATCAAAATTGGTGAAAGAACTTGTGGAAGATTATAATATCAAGCACAGAAAGCCTACTCCTTATCATCCACAAGAAAATGGTCAAGTAGAGTCTACCAATAAAGTGATTGAAGAAATTCTCACTAAGACTGTACATCTACACAGAAGAGATTGGGCAAAAATGCTTCCCGAAGCCTTATGGGCCTACAGAACTACATGGAGGAATACAACATGACATATTCCCTATGATCTTGTTTATGGAAAATAATTCATGTTCCCTATATAATTTCAGATTCGAACCTTCAAGATGGTAGTCCAATTGGGACTTGATTTATCAAAAGCACAAAAGCATAGATTGGATCAACTGAATGAGCTTGATGAAATCAGGCAGGATGCAGTTCAAAGAACCAGTATAGTCCAGCAACAAAGGTCTCAATGGCACGATAGATATATTAAGGAGAAGAAGTTTCAAGCAGGGGATTGGGCACTTTTTTTCGATTCAAAATTAAAATACTTTCAAGGAAAGTTTCAGACTCATTAGCTTGGGCCATATGAGATTGAAAAAATCTTCGATAATGGAGCAATCAAGATAAGGACAATTGATGAAGAAAAGATACCTCTTCTTGTGAATGGTCATTGGTTGAAAGTATGCCATAAGGAAATTTCAAGAGAGGAGTTTATCAAGATTTTCCAAGATAATACTGATATGAAGTTAGTGAAGAAGAATTCTTCTTTTTCACTAACTTAGATTTTATTTTTCCTATAAAAAAAAAATTGTATAAGTATGAAAACCAATCAATGATTGGCATCCTTATACAGAAAATACAGGGTGAAAATCAGAGATTTCTAACATCTTATATTTTTCATTTCTTTTCTGCAATAAGTAGTAATACAGAACTACATTCATATTCCATTTTTGCAGCTCATAATCTACAGTTTCATTCCACTCCACGGTCATATTCCATTTTTCAGTTTCATTCCATTCCACAGTCATATTCCATTTTATAGTTACATTCCATTCCACAACTATACTCCATTTTTTTTACAGCTCATATTCTACAATTTCATTCCATTCCACAAACATTTTACATTCTACAGTTGATTCCACATTCTGTAGTTGATTCTACTCTGCAGTTGATTCCAAATTCTGCAATTGATTCCATAATCTACAGCCACATTCCATTTCATTCTGCAGCTCTGACACATTTATACAACCTACCAAAAAAATGATTAATACAGGAAATTGAAGGACTACATTTGAAGACCAACATGTTAAAAGGTACCTTAAGAATCAACACCAAAGAAATGACAACGAAAAGGTTAGTTCTAAAGGTAAAGTTGCAAAAAAAATATTTTAATAGCAAGGTCAAAACATTAGCATGTATAATATTGATGACCATATGCTACCTTGACATATCATCATTTGATTTGATTGATATTTCCGTCATATCATAGATCAGCCACATCATCTGCATTATGTTTCATAACGGTCCACAATAGACTCCCCCATTTATGATTAATGGTTATGACCCGTTGACGTGACATATCCATCTATGTTTCTTCAAAACCCCAATCCATATCACTTATTTATTCCTACAATCCCTCGATGCCTTTCATCAGATCCATAATTCAATTCATTTCATAATAGAGAAGGATAATTCTAAAGGTTAGACTCTTCATAATAGAAGGCATGGGACTGATAGTCAGATCAGAACCAGTGGGAACAAAATATATGGAAGGATATCCTCAGAACAAGGAAATGTTGCGAAAAGCTAAATGGCTCAAATTCATAGAGAGATTCGATGGTTTTCACAAAGAGATCACAAAGTTTTTCGCTAGGTCTTTTGATGGCACAAAAGTGGAAATTGGAGACATCAAGTTCACAGTTACTGATACATTCATAGCCGAAGCCAAATAACTCCCAAGGGTTGGCGAAAGGTGGTTCAAAAACAAGGAATTTCACAATGAATCATGGAAATTTATCCTCAAAAACCCAAGTATGGATCTTTATATTTTTAGAAAGGGTATCCCCAGCTCAGCACTTAAAAATAAATGGAGGAACATGCTCTTAGTTTTACAGAAATTTATCACCTGTGAAGGCAGGTTTTGCTGCATGTATGTATATCATATTCGATTGTTGATGAATTTCTTAGAGGATGGTGAAATAAATATTCCCTTATTTTTACTGAATAGCTTAAAAAGAATGTCTACAAACGTGTAGAAGATAATACAGTTTATTGATAACACTATGCACCATCATTGGTTGATAAAAATACTTGTAGAGTTTCATTTAAAGAGCATAGGAGATTCCTGGAGAATTTTATTATCGGAAACCATTTCCAAGAAGTACCAGAGCAACCTAAAGAACACAATATTAGAAAGAGCAAAAGCAAGAAGATTGATACAAACATTGAAGACAGACCTACATTTTCATTTTAGAAAAATGATGAAAAGCTCATATTTGTAGAGCTGACAGAGAACATACATCAAAGTAAAGTCAAAACAGGAGGTAAGATAGAAAAGAGGAGCAAGGTTACAAGTGAGGAAAATATAGATCCTTTACAGCTGAGGAGCTCTAGACTCTGAGGTTCGATGAAGAAAACACTACCAAAAGAGATAGAGTTTGTAAGTTTAGTTGAATAAACTCCAATACCATCTCCTGTCAATATTTCTCCTGTATGTAGCCTTGAAAATTCTCCTATTCATAATTTTGAAGGTAGTCCTAGCAGAAAATCTCCAGGCATAGACCCAGTACAATAAGAAATATACGATTACATAGAGTCACTGGAGAAGATAAATGAAAAAATGAATCTAGAACCTCCTATCAATCCACAAAAACCTCTAGTTGATACTCTCAAACAATAAATTTATGAACTAGAGATATTGAATATGCAATTAAATAGGATAATGAAGCCTTGAAGCAGCAGAACAAGTTGGAAAAGGTAATTAGTGACAATACTATTATACATTTAGGAATGTGGTACAAAAATACCAAGAAGTTAAAAAGAGAGAACAAGTCACTAAGCAACGCAGTTATTAATCTCAAATACAAATTCCTTATGAAAAATCCCAGGATGGAAATCACTTCAAAGAAAAGAAAAAGAAGGAAATTGGATGTGTTAGCAGAAGTGTTTGAACAAATGTAGTAAGAGAGGAAAATTCACTTTTTTGGTAAATTGCATGAGGACATGCAATGACTTCGCAATGCGGGTATGTTGAACCTCAGAATTATCCTCTCTCTGAAATCCTTTCTCACCTTTTTTCCTTACTTTCTCATAAGTTCATATACTCCAATCAATGATAAATGTCATGTTTTGTCTCAAGGAATGAATTTAAATTATTTCCATGTTATATTCTGATTTTCTTGCTATTCTAATGGATTTTTGTAATTTGGCTACAAAACGTAGCCTATTCTGCAGTTAATCGTTGGTTCCACAGCTACTTTCATGGTCTGACAGGTTCCAAGGATCAAATGGAGAAATGAGCCAGATGGGCATTTCCAAAATAATTCACATATGAATTTCGTCCTATCTGCTTGATCGAAATCGATAAAAAATGATGCTTGAGATCGTGGTCAAAGTCCGGTTAACGGACATAAGCCGAGAATAGGACTCTTGATTTTCTCTATCGTAGAAAATCAAGAGTTAAACAGTCAAACTCCAATTCTATAATTCAGTTAATATTAGCCACCTGTAGGAAAAATTAGCTCATTACAATTAAGTTTGTTTTATTTAAATACCGGTTGTATAGAACCGAGAAGAGTAGTAATTTTTCCTGAAACGTTGTGTATTGTTTTAAAACTCTGTTCTATTATAATACAAGGATCGTGTTCATGATACCAGTGATTGATTAGTGCGTATATAACTAGCTAGGATCTCAACCAAATCTGTTGAGGAGGGCCCCTGCACAGGAGAAGGTTTTTTGTTCATTGTTTTAGTTTAAATTCCTTACTCTGTTTTGTCAATTCTATTTTCTGAGTAGATTAATATTACATTACAGTTTTGATCAGTAGCATAGAATTAAATCAGGAATGTCTTCCTAGCATCAATAACAGAATAATTGTGTAATCATTACTTTCCTAAAAACATTTCGTGAGGATGGATCTATCTATTTTCAAATTGGATTAAGTTCGAGGCAATAGAGCTCACAATTATCTAGTTTATTTTAACGTTCTGTTATTTACTTTCTTAGATTAAAACTATCAATTAATTGTATCATTGGATGTTCTTAAAAGTCATTTCAAGAAGATTATTTTATCATATTTCTAAACTGAATGATTGATTATCTAATTCATGTAATTATTGAGTTTTCCTCTGCACACTTTACTTGTTTTTCTAGGACATTAGAAAATAAGGTATAATTGGTTGCTTACACATCATTTCAAGAGGGTGATACTTCATATTGAATGTTGGAGTAATCAAACATACATTAGTTGTTTACAATCAATTTAACTTTAACTTTTCATGCTTTCACATTTTCTTTTAGATCATCATTTAATTGTATCATTGGATGTTCTTAAAGGTCATTTCAAGAAGATGATTTTATCATATTTCTAAACTGAATGATTGAATATTTAATTCATGCAATTATTGAGTTTTCCTCTACACGCTTTACTTGATTTTCTAGAACATTAGAAACTAAGGTGTAATTGGTTACTTACACATCATTTCAAGAGGGTGATACTTCATATTGAATGCTGGAGTAATCAAGCATACATTAGTTGTTGTTTTTTTTTTTTAATCTACTTTCACTTAGAGTAGCATTGCATTTTCAATTTCAATTATAAGATTTATATCTATGGAATAGGACTAATGTTAAATTAGAAGTCATTAGAATAGAAACTCTGTTTTCAGATCAAATTCTAACCAGTCAATAATCTTGGATTCATTTTTATGCAAATTAGTTTAACTTAGGAACACTTCATTTGCTTCCTTCTTAAAATTCATTAGGATTCATTTGATTTATTTCATAGTTTTATATTAACACTCTTAGATATAAAGAACAAAACCCCAAAAACAACATAAAAATACATACAACGAAGTAAGAATAAGGTTAACTAAGCACATATAATGCACCACACTTCATCAGTTTACAAACCTCGGTTGATAATTTATGTAAGCAATTTAAGACATTAAATTGACTAAACACTCCTCATCATCCATACATTCTACATCATCATCAATACATTTAATATATTGAATGAAAACTTTCCAAATATTACAACAGTCTTGAAACAGTGGTGATGAAGGATGAGACTTCCCATAATATCCAAAAAATATTCCATGGAAATCTTTAAGAGAACACAAGCTTCCTGATTTCAACCCTTCATACCATACTCTAGCTTTGTCTTCTAGGGAAGCCATAAAAATCTTCATGATACAATCATCTGGAAACTCAACCCTAAATATACATATATGTATATGGAATTTAACCAAATGTAGATCATCATGATCCTTATTTTCATATTTAAACATGGGAAGATGAGGTGACCAATCAAAACAAGGCATAGAATGTGAAAAACCATATATTTGAGACCGATCCATAGGAGCATACATGGAATTTCTTCTTGCAGAAATCATCTTGGAACTTCTTCAAGCTACTGATCTTCAAGCAGTGGAGTCACCATGAAGCTTTGATCTTCCGTATCTTTTGAGATTGGAGTCGCTAGGGTAATATCACAGCCTTCAAAATAAAACTTTGATTTCTTGTTACCCTCGGGAATCAACATGAAGAGACTCAAACAAAATTCTGGAAATGGAGCTTTTCGACTCCTGGTAGATGCACCAAAATGTTATCACCAAGCTGAAACCAGTTGGGTTGTGTCAACCATCAACCTATCATAACTATTTCAAACCATTTTTGACTGGAAGTTAGCCCTTCCAATCTGAGAGGGCTCTCTCAAAGAAAACAATAGAATACTTAAGATAAAATATATATTGCAAATGGCTCAATATTTTTATGTTTTATGTGATATTTTTTAGGTGGAAGAGTGTATGATAGCTACCATTGGGCATGGAGTCAGCTAAAGAAATTCAATTACTAGAAAATTGCATCCATGGAAGCTAAGGCAAGTTGGCTTAAAACATAACTTTTACAGAAAAACATAGCATATGAAGGAAATTGGAGCATAAAGTTATGAATTCCAAGTAATCATAATACCATGAATCTAATGACAACATACAAACTGAAAAGACAAAAATACATAAGCCAAGAAGAATTTCAGTTTTTGAAGACAACTGTTGTAAACTGTGTATTAGCTTGATAAAGAAAAATTACATAATATCCTCCTCATAACATTCATCCCTTCAAAAAAGTGAAAAATTCCACCATATATATAGTGAGGCCTTCATACAATGGTCTGCCACCTGGGCCACCCTCGAATTCCTACCTAAGAGACCTATTTCTAACATAATTAGATCACATGGAGACTTTCTAGGGATATTTTCTGTTTCAATAGAGTTTGAATACAAAAAGAACTCTTCATTCATTAAATAGCTCAAAAAAATATTTTAATAACCCTTATCAAATTCAACCAACTAATTTTCTAATGTGCTAGAATTCTGATGTTTCATCATGCCACATGGATGTTGACCTTGCTAAGCTCGACCTCCACCAAGTCGAAATTCAAATTTCTGCACAAATCTGTAAAATTCTGTAATATAGGCCTCAAAGATGAGTGTGTATTTTCCAAACCCTGATGTTTGTGCAAAGACTGAGAGAGTATTTTGTAGATGATCTCATTTTTGAAGAAAAACCTCCTTCATATTTCCAAAATTCCTTTCCATTTGGTTATAAATTGAGCTTGCAGTTGACTACTAAAACAATCATTTCCAGAAATTTAGTAGCAAACTTTAGTAGCAAATGTCAAAATCAACCCTCTGCATAATTTTCAAATTTTCTGACTATTCCAGGGTCTTCCTTGAGGTTAATGGGTTAAACACATGCCTTGAGCCTTCTTATTTCTGAAATTTTGGCTGATGTTTACCTTCATGGAAAGCTACAACACTTATGTAGCAAATTTATGCCTTCAAGCCTGGTAGTTGCTACAGAAGTACCTAGTTTTCTGAGATTTTGCACTTTCTTCCTTTTATCACCTTCAAAACATTTGTAGAAGCCTATAGATGTATTTATAATAGCATAATCCATAATATAGCCAAAAAATGTGTAATCTTACCATGTTTATGGAGCCACATCATCATTTTGTACAATCATTTTTAGGCCTTTTTTCAACAATTCAGCCTATACCATTTCCATCTGTGCTTCTAAGCTTTGAACTGACCCTGCAACCTTCTTAAAGCAGCCTCATGTCCATGGGCTCATACCTAACAACATATCTTCCTTTATATTTCTTCTTTTGTAATGCCATGGCTCCAAGATGTATTGAAAAGTCGATTCCCTCACACCTGCAAAATTTTTTTAGGGAAAACACACTGACCTTTGACACCAATAGAGTTTACCCTACAACAGGTAGATAGACCACAAGACAAAATACCAATGTTTAGACAGCAATAACATCTCATAAGGAGGAAATGGGAATGGATTTGTGACAACAAATCTGTAAAAAAAGGTGAAAAAGTAACGAAATGAAGGATCGGCTATATGGTGCACGTGTTTAGAAATAATGGATAAAGACAAAAAAGGAGTAATCATGACCCAATAACATTTGACCATACCGCTTTTCAAATTTATGTACCGTTTCACTACTGTTAATAGAAAAATAAACATTCGTAGCAAATTTTATGTTGGGGAAGGAAAATTTTCTACGGAAGTGTCAAGAACTTCCGTAGAAAATCCTGACCTGTTTGAACTAGATTTGTTGTGGAAGTGTGTAAAAGTGTCAAATTCACAATGATGCCCAAATCAGCTCAAGGGACATAAAACTTTGGATTTTCTCTTTATGATGACTCGTACTAATACCCATAATTACCTTACAAACCAACTTTATGACGAAGATGACCTTTGTACATGTGATTATTTCAAAGAAAAACCTAAAACCCTAACTAACTTAACCTAATTGAATCAAAGACAAACATAAGTGTTATCTTGGATAACAACTTCCACAATATCAAATGTAAGCATGCATACCTCATTTTTCATTTGGGTCATCCAGACTTCCTGCGACAGTTACCTTTATTGAAAGAGCTTCAATCCCTTGATCCGCTTCACCTTTATGTCATCATACCATCATCCCATGAATTTCAGAAGTTTGGAATTTTTGATGAAAAACTTGATTTTCCTCATGAACCTTTCAATGAAGATTCTGTTGACCACTCTATGTCAACGAACCCATAACAATAAACCCCTTTTTTTTGTAAAAGGGATCCATCATGTTTGAGTTTTCATGCCATTCAAACTTGATCATCAGACAACAGTTTTATGAATATGTCAGCCCATTCTGCATATGTAAAACATAACTAATCTCAGTATGACCGCATCTGTATGTAACAACCTAGGGAAACATATGGTTTTGGTGACGATCTCCATTCTAGGAAATTTTTTGTCTTATTGATTCATTTGTGTCTCTAGACACAAATGATTGGAAAAGTTTTTCCCTCCACTCTTACCCTAAAGCTAAAGTTGATTTTGTTACTAAGATCTTAGGTGATTCCTAATGTTTTAGATTGAGTCTATGTAAAAGTGATTTGGGAATAATACTAGCCAATTTGCTAGATTATTTTATTACAAGTCACTTGGTCTACTGGATTATATTTTGTGTCACATAAATGGGTATTTTTTGACGGTCTATAACGAACGATTTTTCCCCTTTCATGTATAAAAATGTAAAATCTCGATGTAAAAAATATTTAGTGCATTGTCCCTTATAATTTTAGAAATTATATACAATATGCATGTATATATCCAGACTCTCCTGATCTAACAATATTTATCTTCTTGCTAAATACAGAATCCTTCCACTATAATTCTTGCAGAAATTTAATCAACAATTGTAAAACACATGAAGCAATAAAAGCACACATAACACAGTTGTTTAATGGGAAAACCTGAACCTAAAAACCCCAACTATCATATATTATGTATCATGGAGATCATGTAACAATCTCATACAAAGCTTAGTACATCAAGCTCTCAGTACAATCAATCGTCACACACTAACATAGAAGAAATTTGCAAATCCATACACCAATCTCAGCCCTCCTGCTAGCCTGCCTCCACTGCGCAATCCAAGCTGATTACAAAGACCAATTTGATGCAATCCCACTCTCCTTGAAAGCTTATTATCATTGGAAACTCCAATGTATATGTAGATGCAATCCATGCATCACTATGGTCACAACAGATAGTCTATCTCACCCTTTCACCTATCTCTGCACTAGGTCTCCACTAGATCTGACATGCACTGTAGTTAATTGTTGTATTATTCAGTTGATTAATGAGTTATTATTTGTGAATTAATTAACTAATTAATTCACTCCACTCTCACTAGTGTATCATTCAGTTAGATTAAATACAACTAGCTCAACCGAGTCTAACTGAGTTAAACTGAATACAACTCCATGAACTACTCTTCCAACTCTGTCATAACTTTGCCACTTCAGTTCTAACTAATTCCTCCATGCATGAACTCCAGTAAACCATTAGGAATTGCATAATTCCTTCAACCCACTGATTTGACAAATCTGTTCACTGAAATAAAGTGCTCCAAGAGAATAAGTTGTTGTTTATTGTCGGATTATTATTAAGAGCTAATAATAACCGACATGCATATATTTTTATATCAACGATCTATAAATATACTTCGCCCAATCTCATCTATTTTTCACATTTGACCAACCATCTACAAATAGCCTATTGCTACATATAGAGTATGTTCACCATGTCTAAAAATAGACATACACCTAAAAATAGCCTGTGTGGGCCTCACCTAGTTTAGGTGATTATTTTCCAACTAGGATCAAGGATGATGTTTCAGGATGCCTCCTTCATTGTTTCTTGTTGCAAACTTCAACAATAATTAGACACCGTTGATAAGTACTATAGGGTTCAAATAATAATTAATCCCCTCATAATTCAATTAATTAAAATTTTCTAGTCAAATTAAATTAAAAATCCTAAGCCATAAATTTAATTAATTTTATGTCTAAGGTAAATTTAAATTCTCCAAAGGCAAAATTCATGGGTCTTAAAAAAAATATTTTTTTAAAGGTCTCGAGCCAAGGGAATATTGAAAATTTTAAGAAATCTTGGACCCTTGGACCTTGGTAGTTAAGTGAAAGTCATTTTTTTGAGATAATTAACTCTAAATTATTATTTTTGAGTTAATTAAAAAGGAATTAAATTAAAAATTTGAAATTCCTCAAAAAATAAATAATTTCAACAGACGAAATTAAAAGATAATCAAATATTTTTCAATGGTTGAGATTACTTTAACGGGGATCATGCGAACTAGCCATTGGAGAATGTATCTATAAATTAGAGGTCGGTGTCAGTCTATTGGAGGATCTGATCTTTGAATCATGTACTAAGCTCTCAAGCTCTCTTGTATATTTTTTGGAATTAATACAAAAGAATTCGGGGTTTCAACTTGCAGTGTTCCTCTTCATGAATCTATGGTAATATCATTTTAATTTCTGCAAATATTGATTGAAAATCGCAAATCAATAGCTCTCTTAGAATAATCTGAATACAGGTATCTTATTCAATTTGTTGGATCTAGGGTAATATTTTTAATTTTGATTGAATTAGCAAGTATCTTTAATTCTTCATAATGTTATTGTTATTCTATTTCTCTACTTAGTTTGATGGTTAATCTAGTATTTGCAGGAGATATCTAAGGTTTTCATTGAACATTTAGGGATAATCCTCAGTTGGAACAGTTAACTCTCAGCATATATTTTCTAAAGCTTCTACCTCATACTAACTTCAAGATTTAGCTAAAGATTAATTTTTTATGCAGGAATTTTTTGGGCTAGTACCTCTCTAAAAAACCAAAATATTTTAAATATTTTGTGGAAAATTTGATAGAGTTGGCTAGTAAGAGCCTTATATATTCATATTTGGGATAGGATTTGGACTCATACTCCTTAGATCTGATAAAACCACAATTCTTGGGCATATATTTGTAGATATTTTGTATTTATTTGAAGATTTTCTAACTTGGGTTTATGGGGTTTTGTTTAGTTTTTTGTATATATTGGATTTGGGTGTTTTTGGTTTTTGTTTTACAAGTGTGGATCTAAGGGTTATTTAAGGAAAAATCCAAGATCTTAGCAAGATCGAGGCACTAGAGGGAAAGATATTAGCAATATCTAGGCCCTGGAATTCATTTTTAGAACTGGAATTTTCATAAAAGTCTTGAAGTGATTTAAAGTAAATAATTTTTTTGGAATGAAAAAATTAATTTCTAGGCAAGAAATTTATCGAAATTTTTGACCCTCTCGGTTTCTTTGCTGCATGCTCGAACTTAACTCCTCTTCGGTAGAATTTCCTTCCCTTTACGCTGCATGTAGCTGCGTTTTTCTTATGCACATTCATTTCCATCTCCATTCTTACCCGCAACCTTCCTTGGCTCATTTTTTCTTTTTATTTTGCTACTCGAAATTTTTATTCCCTTATGTTGTTTAACATTCCTCCTTCCCATTTTGTGCCCTCACGCATTCCCCTTTTCCTTTGCGCAACCTTGGCTCCCTCGTTCTCTTTCTTTCGCTCCTTTTCCTATGTTATCCTCTCCTCCCCACGCTGCTACAACTTCCCTTTCACTTCCTATGGAAACCTCTGCCTGCCATACCTTAGCCTCCACGTAGCTCGTTCCAACAACTTTTAAGCCCTCCACTCTTGGTTATGCTCTCCTTTGTGCTCTCGCACCCTATCGTTGTCGACTCCCTTTCCGCTGACGGCTCCTCATTTTATTTTTCGACCCTTTCCTTTACCTAAGCAACATAAAAAATAATTCATTTTAATTTTTTTTTTCTAGTTGGCCTTTGCCCCAACATAAAAACATTTTGATTTATTTTTTTCTCTTTAGTGGCCTTTGGGCCCATGAAAAAATTAATTTCTCATTTGTATATTATTAATTTTTTAGGTATTTAAAAAAAAAAAAAAAAAAACTTTAACTTTTAAAATTTCAAAAATTCAAAAAATTTTAACTATTAACATTAGTTCATTTAAAAATATCAAAAAAATTAATTAACTTACCAAAAAAAAAAACTTTTAATTTTATATATTAACATTAGTCAATTTTTTTAATTATTTTAATTCTTTGTGTGACATATAAAATTTGGAAAATCAATTTTTTTTTTTAAGTTTACTTTTGACATTGAGGTTTGGGGCATTTAAATGTTAAAATAATTATGCTTGGGAAAATATTTAATTGTGGGAAGGATTCTTGTAGTCAAATTAATTTAAATTTTTTAAATATCCCTAAGTTTGACTATAGGATTAAAAAATATTTATTTCTGGATATGAAACATTAGAAAATTTACAAAATTTCTAGAATTATTTGAAGAGAGGTTTGACATAAATTGGCATCTTGATTTCATTATTGTCATGGGCATTAAATCATTGAAATTTAAATGCTTAGGTAAAAGTTTTGTGATCATTGGTTTTAATGCTTGATAGTTATTGAGATCGTCTATTGTTTAAAATGAAAATTAACTCTGTATTGTTTTATTTACTTGAATTATTAGATATTTATTGAAGATTTAAGTTTGGTAATATTTTCAAGTAATTATGATCGATATTCTTATTGAACATTCTATCATGGATGTGTGATAATTGTATATCTTTCAATTGGGGATTTTGAGCATCTGTTAAATCAGGATTCATTATTAAAGTGCTTAGTGTTTAAATGAGAATAAATTATAATCTAAATGCTTTGGTTTTTTCACATCATGTTTCACTAAAAAACACCTTCTAATTCTCCTTGCATTCTGCATTTGAATTTAATGTTGCATATTTAAAATTTATTTCCAAGCATAAGCTCGGTCGAAAAAAATATAGGTACCCATCCATATTTGTTTGAGAAGTCTAGTTTTAATAGTACTTAAAATAGTGACCTTGTAGGTCAGAGCCACAACTCTCTGCAGCGTTGAAGGCACCGAGTACGTTATATTTTAAGGAGAGGTATCGTTAATCACAGGTTAGTGTGCTTTACGTTATCTTCTCTTTGCCACTTAATATGAAA
Source organism: Pinus albicaulis (assembly GCA_034641835.2). Taxonomy (NCBI): domain Eukaryota; kingdom Viridiplantae; phylum Streptophyta; class Pinopsida; order Pinales; family Pinaceae; genus Pinus; species Pinus albicaulis. The sequence goes on along the minus strand of CM076579.1, from coordinate 1,370,501,516 downwards.
CCAGGCTCAATATAGAAATGATTGAAGGGTCTAAACTTAGAATAGCCATTTAATTAAAATTAACCAAGATTTATGCATTTCACACTAATCTTAGGATATGCATTACATATAATATAGTTATTCATCCAAACAATAGTTTCTCATCAATTACTTGATCCTAAATTTCTTAGCAAGATAATTGACTCCATAAGGCACTGGTATCAATCATCTAAATATAATTGAATCATTTAAATATTGCTAGATCTAATACGAGTATTTGGTTGCTTAACTGTGTCTCCCGAACTGGGTGGTTCCTAACCAGTTCTCCTTAATTCCATTTTCGTAGGGTCTACCCCCTTTAGTTTGATGTAGGGAGACATATTAAACAGAGAGATTGAGGATCAGAGTGACAGCCCCCAATATGATTCATTGTTGTAGTGCCTATAGAGTATGTGCAACAACCTTTTTTAGCGTCATTGTCGGGGAACATCTTGTTCTCAAAGCTTCAATGATATTTTTATAATCTTCTAATATTTTTCGCCACTCATTAGCCCATCAAATGACATAAAAATTTTCTAGTGTCGTTTTTAGGGACCAAATTATTAGACTTTGGCTTTGCGACATTCATCTTCATCTCATTTATTTTTTCAATCTCTTGTCATTTTTTTTCCCATCAATGCCACATTTTATGGAGCCATTTCATCTCTTCATATTTTCATCAGAGTATCTTTCTTCATCTCAGTAATCCTTTCATATACACCTTTAGCACCCGAAAAATTTAATTGATTTCCTGTTTGGGTGGAAATTCCACTTACTCATCCATTTACTCCCAGACAAGAAAACCTCCTTGATATCCATCTGCTTCTCTCCACTGGCCTTTCGGTTTCTGCCTTTGGAATCTTAAAACTAGATTCATGCTCAAGTGATGACTCCATTTCTTACATCTCTTACAAGAATTTTTGTTATAAGCTCACTTCTTGTGGATCTTTTTTATCTTCTTGAGCAAAGATCTATCTTTGTAGCATCAATTTGGTTACTCCCTTCCCCACTTTAAGCAATTTTTCATGGATAACTTGTTTTCCCCGTGTCATTTTACTGATACTCTTTATGATATGACGGAAGAGGCCATTCATAAATTTCCTTTGTTCTCGGGTGGTGATTCAACCATTGTTGGAAATCATCTCTTCAAGGTTACTCATATAATAACCATATATTGTCTTCCTTCACAATATAATCATGAAGATGTCAAGATACGCCTCTTTTCCTTTTCCTTAAAAGGCGATGCTATGGATTGGTTTCGTAATTGTCCTAAGGATTATTTCACTTCTTTAAAATACATCATTGATGATTTTAAGGATATATATATGAAACAAGGTGGATCACATTGTCATGCCCCTAGTACTATGCAAAGGAGTGAACTTGATCTTGTAAAGAACTCAACTATCAACAGAATATTTGAAGAAAATTCTCATGATGAATCCACTTGTACCATTGCAAGACAAATCCATAATAGTGGATAAGTAGAATCAAGATGTCAAATCGGTGTTGACAATGATAAGCATATTGTTAAGGAATTAATTCAGATGGTTAAGGATATAAAATTGAATCAAGCTCAAGTAATCAAGAGTACAGAGGTTAATCAGGCTCAACTTATTAAAGATATGGAATTTAACCAAGCAAGATTAACAACTTATCATGCTAGGGAAATTGATTCTATACAGAACAAGTTGTTGGCCTTAGAGGAAAAGATATCGATCATGGAATTCAATCACTCCAATCAAATGAATGCCATGGAAGAAAGGCATGATGAAGAAATTTCCATCATGGAATTTAATCACAACAATCAGCTAGCTATCAATATGCAAGAAAATCATAAGAAAGAGATAAACTATATGCAAAAAAAAATAATGGGCATGGAAGCGAAGAATGATAAAATTATAAAGGAAATGGAAGTTGGTCAAATATCTCTTCAAAATAGGTTATTGGCCATAGAGAAAAAATAAGCACCATGTGTTATAAATATGGAAGAAATAGATACCATCGAAATCATATTAAAGATAATGATTGTAATCAGATGTCCATTATTCAGAATCATATGATTGTAATGGAAGCCAAGCACACTCGGGAAATGAAAACTATGGAGGCCAATCATATCACTCTGCAAGAAATATTTGTGAAAATTGAGCTCAATCAAGCGAAATTAATAGTAAGGCATGCCAGAGAAATGAGTTCCATAGATAAGAGGTTGGAATAAAGGAAATCATAGGTACATAAGTTTCAACCTGATCTAGATGGTAGATGGTAGAAACTCAAAGAGATTTGAACAGATCATAACTCTCCCAATCCATTAAAGCAGGTCTTGAGTTGTTGTGAATATCCTGAGAAAGTGGTTGACCCCATTAATGAAGATTTAGTTAAGGATGACATGATCATAGAAGATATTGAAAAGTACATAGAATAAATGAAGAATGAAGAGAGGCATGTCACAAATATCTTAAATACTTCGTCTGAAAGTTTTCAAGAAGAATGTTCTGCATCATCAACAACATAGCCTGCCACGAAGAAAAGCCTAAAACAAAAAAGAAAAATAATAAGAAAATGATTTGATGCATTTGATGGTCGCGAGTAGCTTTATTTTTGGATAAGAAAAAGTCCTACCGTATGCACGATTGGAAATGGCACGTCTGAAAAACATCCCATAGATTTTCCTGAAAGCTGGAAAATGCTCAGTATGCACTATATTGGACACATATGATGCCACAAGGAATCCATTGTATTGTATCTCTAACCTTACACCCTATTATTTCAGCATTCTCACCTTGTATTTAGATTAAATTTATATTTTAATGTTAATAGAATAGTTAATAAATGAAGAGATCCTTTTTTCAAGTGCTTAATGTTATATGATGAATTTTGGATGGATGCTACTTATATAATCTTGTGTGTTGCTTGGAACCAGACATTCTAAATTCTAACATTCCTCTGATGAAGAAACATGTCCCTAAGAAGAGCCAGATGTTGACCACTCAGTGTCAACGACCCCATAGCAATACACCCCTTTTTTTGCAAAAGGGATCCATCATGGTCGATTGTCCGTGCCATTTAGACTTCATCATCAACCGACAATTTTATGAATATGTCAGCCCATTTTGCATATGTAAAATATAAATAATCTCAGTATGACTGCGTCTATATGTAACAACCTAGGTAAACCTATGGTTTTGGTGATGAAATCCATTCTAGGAGGTTTTTTGTCTCACTGATTCATCTGTCTCTAGAGACAAATGATCAGCAGATTTTTTCCCTCCACTCTTACCCCAAATCTAGGGTGGAATTTGTAACTAAGATCTTAGGAGAGTCTTAGTGTTTTAGATCGAGTCTATGTAATAGTGATTTGGGAATAATCCTAGCTAATTGACTAGATTATTTTATTACAAATCACTTGGTCTACTAGATTATATATTTTGTCGCGGAAATGGGTATTTTTTGAGGGTCTATAATGAACGGGTTTTCCCCCTTCATGTATTAAAATGTAAAATCTTGATATAAAAAATATTTAGTGCATGGTCCCTCATAATTAGACACCGTGGATAAGTATTAGAGGGTTGGAAAAATAATTAATCCCCTCATAAGTCAATTAATTAAATTTTTTGTCAAAGAAGAAAGGGAGAAAATCCTAATTGTATTTCCTTTGTTTTTTATTTGCGGCAACTTGAATGTTTTTGGACATTTACCAGCTCATATAACATGTAATTTTTTTTTCTCATAAATAAAATTACGAATTTTTCCTTTGTGAAAAAAAATAAATTTTTTGTCCAAATTAAATTAAAAATCCGAAGTCAGAAATCTAATTAATTTGATGTCCTAGGAAAATTTAAATTCTCCAAAGGAAAAATTCGTGGGTCTTAAAAAAATAAAATTTTAAAGGCCCTCACCCAAGGGAATATTGAAAATTTTAAGAAATATTAGACCCTTGGACTTTGGTAGTTAAGTCAAAGTCAATTTCTTGACGTAATTAACTCAAAATTATTATTTTTGAGTTGATTAAAAAGGAATTAAATGATAATTTTAAAATTCCTCAAAAAATAAATAATTTCGACACACAAAATTAAAGGATAATCAAATCTTTTTCAATGGTCGAGATTACTTTAACGAGGATCATGTGAATTAGCTGTTGGAGAATTTATCTATAAATTAGAGGTTGGTGTCAGTCTATTTGAGGATTCGATCTTTGAATCATGTACTAAGCTCTAAAGCTCTCTTGTATATTTTCTAAGAATTAATGCAAAAGTCTTTGGGGTTTCAACTTGCGGTGGTGTTCCTCTTCATGAATATATGGTTATATCATTTTATTTTCTGCAAATATTATTTGAAAATCACAAATCAATAGCTCTATTAGAATAATCTGAATACAAGTATCTTATTCAGTTTGTTGGATCATGGGTAATATTTTTAATTTTGATTGAATTAGCAGGTATCTCTAATTCTTCAAAATTTTATTGCTATTTTATTTCTCTACTTGGTTTGATGGTTGATCTAGTGTTTGCAGAAGACCTCTAAGGTTTTCTTTGAGCATTTGGGGATAACCCTCGGTTTGACCAGCCAACTCTCAGCATATAATTTCTTAAGAGCCTACCTCATACTAACTTCAAGATTTATCTAAAAAATAAATTTTTATGCATGAATTTTTTGGGCTAGTACCTCTCTAAAAAACCAAAATATTTTAAATATTACGTGGAAAATTTGATAGATTTGGCTAGTAAGAACCTTAGATATTCATAACTGGGAGTGGATTTGGACTCACACTCCTCATATCTAACATATACATTACACTTGTGCATAGATTTGTAGATATTTTATAAAGATTTGAAGATTCTCTAACTAGGGTTTATGGGGTTTTGTTTAGTTTTTTGTATATATTGGATTTGGGTGTTTTTGGTTTTTGTTTTACAGGTGTGGATCTTAGGGTTCTTCCAAGAAAAATCCAAGATTTGAGCAAGATCTTGTCTCAAAACACAAAATTTTTCAAGAATTTTCAGTTAAGATCATTTCATCAAAATCAATTTTCAGATCTGAAATTTCTCATAAAAGTCTTGAAGTGATTTAAAGTAAAGAAATTTTTTGGAGTGAAAAAATTAATTTTTGGGCAAGATATTTATCGAAATTTTTTTTCCTCTCAGTTTCTTCACTGCCTTCTCAAGCTCATCTCCTCTTCGACGGAATTTCCTTCCCTTTAAGTTGCTTGTAGCAATGTTTTTTTTATGTACCTTTGTTTCCATCTCCCTTCTTCCCTGCAACCTGCCTTAGCTAGCTTTTTCTCCTCATTCCGATGCTCAAATTTTTTATTCCCTGTTGTTGTCTATCATTCCTCCTTCCCATTTGTTTCCCTCACGTGTTCCCCTTTTCCTCTTCGCAACCTCAACTCCCTCGTTTCGTTGCTTCCGCTCCTTTTCCTGTGCTATCCTCCCCTCCCCTCGTTGCTACATATTCCCTTTCATTGCCTTCGGAAGCCTCTACCTGCCACGCCTTAGCCTCCACGCAGCTTGTTCCAACATCTTCGAAGCCCTATGCTCTCAGCGCTACTCTCTTTCGTGCTCTCGCACCCTGCCATTGTTGACTCCCTTTCCGTTGACAACTCCTGCTCATTTTCTTTTCAACCCTTTCCTTTACCTAAGAAACATCAAAACTAAATTTGTTTTAATTTTTTTTTTCTAGTTGGCCTTTGACCCATCAATAAAATAATTTTGATTTATTTTTTTCTCCTTAGTGGCCTTTGGGCCCATGAAAAAAATTACTTTCTCATTTGTATTTTATTAACTTTTGAAGAATTTAAAAAACTAAAAAAAAATTAACTTTAACTTTTAAAAATTCAAAAATTCAAAATTTTTTAACTATTATCATTAGCTCATTTTAAAAAATCAAAAAAATTAATTAACTTAAAAACAAAAAAAACAAAAACAAAAAAAAACAAAAAACAAAAAACAAAAACAAAACAAAAAAACAAAATTAATTTTAATTTTAAATATTAACATTAGTCAAATATTTTTATTCTTTTAATTCTTTTTGTGTGACATATAAAATTTGGAAAAATCGATTTTCTTAAAGTTTAATTTTGACAATGGGGTGTAAGAATTTACAGGGTAAGTTCCGTGGATCAAGAACCAAAGGTCACCACTCACAAACAGATCACAAATCAGTACACCAGTATAATCACGTGGTTAAAACCCTCAAAGAGGGAAACAGTCCATGGCCTGAGCTAACACGGCCACTTCAGGCAATATAAAAAGAAAAGTTACATATGTTTCTCTCATAAAGTGTTGTTAATACTGAGGTGAGATATAATCATCGGGTCACTACAAATCGTGACCGTCGGATTATAAGTTACAAATGTACATGGTAAAGAAACACACTTTACCTAAATCTACACTAGACTAAGTTATTCTTGTATTTCATATGTGTCGGAATATCCTAATATCCCCCCTTAAGAACAACTTGGGATAGGATTGAAGGATTTACAAAGGTGACACAAAAGGAGCTTATTACCTATGTGTTGAAATATCCTAACATCCCCCCTTAAGAACAAATTGGGATAGGATTGAAGGATTTAAAAAAGTGACACAATAGGAGAAGGAAGAAGTCATTAGAGCCTATCCCCCCTTAATGAAAACTTTTCTGAACTCCAAGCATGGATGGAAGTTTGGTAAACTTTGCTTTTGTGATAGCCTTTGTAAAGATATCGGCTACCTGATCATTGGTTGGAAAATACTGCACTTCAAGAACATGATCATGAGTGAGCTTCCTAATGAAGTGTATGTGGAGTTCAATGTGTTTCATATGTTGATTTTGAACTGGATCTTTACATATTTGAATGGCACTCTGATTATCACACCAAAGTGTAGTTGGATGCTTCTTATGGAGACCAAATTCAGACGAGATCTGACGAAGCCACATGGCTTCCTTGCTGGCTTCATTTGCACCACGATACTCTGCTTTTGTAGAAGAAAGAGAGATGGCACTTTGTTTCTTACAAGACCAAGTAATAGGTCCTGAACCAAGAGTGAATACATATCCTACAGTAGACTTTCGATCATCAGGGTCACCAGCCCAATTAGAATCAGTGAAACCAATCAACAATGGAGATGCTCCTGCACTATAATGAATCCTGAACTAAAATGTACCTGGAATATATCGAATTATTATTTTAGTTGCTTTCTAGTGACTTTCATGAGGTTGGTGCATAAACCGAGTGACAAGACCAATGGAAAAGGAAAGGTCAGGACGGGTATGGGTTAGATATAGAAGTTTACTAACAAGTTGATGATATAAGGTAGCATAAACTTTAGGGGTGGTACAAGTGATTGAAAGATTGACTCCAGACTGAAAGGGAGAAGGGGCTATCTTACAGTCTTCCATGTGAAAGTGGTGTAGAATATCACAAGCATACTTGGACTGAGAGAGGGTAACGCCTTCCTTGGATTGCAAGACTTGAAGACCAAGGAAATAATGCAAGTGTCCTAAGTCTGTCATTTCAAACTTCTTTTTGAGGCTAGAATTCACATGGTTTATATGGTTTGGATCGCTACCAGTAAGGATAATATCATCAACATAAAGAACAAGGATGGTGAAGGACTTACCCAGTTTCTTGGTGTAGACAGTGTTGTCAGAGTGACACCTAGAAAATCCATTATCTAATGGAAATCTATCCATTTTGGCATACCAAGCTCGACGTGCTTGTTTGAGACCATAGAGAGACTTCCTAAGGTGACAAAAAAGGTTGGAGTCTTTTTTGATAAAGCTAGGGGGTTGTTCCATGTATATTTCTTCATGCAAATCTCCATGTAAGAAGGCGGATTTAACATCCATCTAATGGACTTCCCATTTAAAGGAGGCAGCAAGGGAAAGAACAAGGCAGATAGAATTCATTTTGGCAACAGGGGAGAAGGTTTCAATATAGTCAATTCCTTCAACTTGTGAAAATCCTTTAGCAACAAGACGAGATTTATGTCTATCCACTTTTCCATCTGGTCCAAACTTGGTTTTGTAAACCCATCTGCATCTGACAAGTTTTCTTCCTTTTGGAAGAGGAACAAGATCCCAAGTATCATTTGCCCATAACAAAACGATACTCTTAATTCATAGCTTCATCCCAATCTGGATGACTGGAGGCTTCTTCAAAGGTTTATGGATCAAGTTTTTCTAGAACCTGAGCCAATAAGGAAGAGGCTCTTTCGAACTGAGAACGTGTACGTCGACGATCGGCAGGGTCACCTGCAAGAGAACTTGCTGCATCTCGAGTAGAGCGGACCCATATTGGAAGTGGTGGAGTATAAGGAATAATTTCAAGAGGTGGAGGAGGATTATCATCCTCGCTGTCATCATCAGAACTAGAAGGAATTCTATTAAAAATTGAAGAGAGAGAAAGAGGTGGCACATATGCTGAATCAGGCTCATAGGCCAAAGGTGGCACACCCGTCGAACTAGGCTCGCAGGCCAATATATTTTCATAAAATTTTACATCTCTTCTAATGATTATATTTTTGGATTTTGGTTGAAGAAGTCTATATACTTTGACATCTTCAGAATATCCAACAAAAATACAATTTTCACTCTTAGGTTCTAAGGCTTTGTGTTTCACATCTGGAATATGGGCCCAAGCATCACTTCCAAAAACACGAAAGTGACTTACATCTAGTTTGATTGAGCTCCAAGCTTCTTCTGGAGTTATATTCTTTAAAACCTTAGTAGGAGTGCGATTTACTATGTAATTTGCACATTTAATGGCTTCTGCCTAAAAATTGAGGCCAAGTCCTTTAGATTGAAGCATACAATTAGCCATTTATTTTAAGGTGCGATTCTTCCTTTCAGCTACACCATTTCGTTGTGGAGTATATGGAACAGTATGTGTAATTGAATGCCATGCTCAGTGCAGAAGTTGATAAATTTGTTGTTAACGTATTCTCCTCCATTGTCTGATCTTAACTTAAGAATTTGATGTCTATATTATTTATCAACAAAGGCCTTAAAGGCCAAGAACATGTTAAAAACTTCACTCTTGAATTTTAAGAAGTATACCCAAGTGCGTCTGGAAAATTCATCAATGAAAGTTAAGAATTATTTGCAACCAGAGAAAGAAACAACAGGAAGTGGACCACATAAATCACTGTGCACAAGCTGCAAAGGGGCTGAAGCGTGCCAAGAGGCACATTTTTCAAAACTATCCCGATGATGTTTTCCGAGTACACATCTGGAGCAAACACCATCTCGGAAAGATACCATAAGAAGGCCCATCACCATATTTTCCTTACATAGAGTTTGAAGAGAGCGATAGTTTAAGTGACCAAATCGCTCATGCCAAAGTTTGCTCACATCATCATTATGAGCAACAAAAACAGAGGGAAGACATGATGACCCAAAGTTGTCAAACTTATACAACCTTGTGTAATCATCAGCAATACCAGTAGCTAAAATATGTTTAGGATCTTTGAGGTCCTTGATTACAACATCATCAGGTGAGAATTCTACTATTTTCCCTTTACCTAAATGAGTTATCTAATAAACAGATAGAAGGTTGCATGACAAGGTAGGAACACATAGTACATCATTAAACTGACCATTATCTAGATGAATGGTTCCAGATCCTACAACACTAAGAGATTTATCATCACCAACATAAATATGTTTTGTGTTACAATCATTTAAAGAATAAAACATGGCTTTATTTTTGGCCATGTGATAAGAAGCTCCAGAATCAATGAGCCACTCATGAGAGTGAGAAGAGGAAGATACATTTAATGCATAACCAGATCTTGATGCTTGACAACCACAAGAAGAAAGTGTCATTCCTGAAAATGAAGGTGAAGAGTGCTCCAAATTGATGTTGTGCTTCTTCATTGTTGCTTCTAAGGCTTCCATCTTCTTAAAACATCTGGACTCTAAATGGCCATCACGATTGCAAAAGTTGCAATGTCGATCTATCTTCTTTCCTTTGTTTTTATATGCCTTATCATTTTGGTGAGTTGCTTTGTCAGTTTGTGGCTGAAATTGCTTAGGACCCTTGTTAGGTTTCAGACCATACATTTTAGGATACTGCTTCTTGGGATTCTTTTGATATGATTGTTGTTGGGCTGCTAAGGCTTTTTTAGAAGCATTTCCAGAAGTGATAAGGCCAAGGTGTAAGAGTTTTTCTTGTTCTCTTATCAAAGAATCACAAAAGGCATGAAAAGAGGGGTTCTTGTAGGTCGTTCCTGAAGAAATGATGGCTTCTCTAGTGGAATGGAAGACAGAAAAAAATACAGAGTATGCAGGACCAAGCTTAGCAAGAATGCAATAAATGAGGCTACCATCTTCCTTTTTGATCCTACAACCTTCTAAAATAATTCAAATGGTCTTGAATTTGAACAAAAAATCTTCAATGGAGGAGAAATTATTGGGGTCCAAAGTAAGCAACTCATTTTCAAGCTAGTGGGCCCTGATTTGATTTTGAATGCCAAAAACAGTTTTTAGCTTTTCTAGGGCTTCATCAAGGGTGTCAATGTCAAGGATATGAAACCAAAGATCTTGAGAAATGGACATTCCTATCAATCCTCGTGCTTGATCTTTTTTATTTTCCCATTTAGCAAATTTATCATCATCGAAAATTTTAGTTTCTTGTCCTGTGGCTTTTCTATAAATCCCTTTAGTTCTAAGTATATCTACCATTGTGAGGTAGCCATTGGAAATAATTAGTGTTGTTAAGAATAATTGGGCATGCACTTTTAATTTTTTTTTAGAAAACTGAAGCTGATAAAAGCTTAAACTAACTGCTCCAATGGAAATATCTCGAAAAATTAGGTCATTTAAAAAAAAAAGCTCGAAAAAAGGCTTCCAGATGAAGAATTTATGCCTTTTGAAAAAACTAAGTTATAGATGCCGAATAGTTACGAGAACAGGATGAAGTGCGGCGTTTTAAAAAAAAAATCTGCCCCTTTTAACACAATTTTTTTACAAAAGAAGCTTGAGAAGGAGACTTGAACCCAAGACCTCTACTCTCATAAACTAACCTCTCACCAAGTGAGATAGTAAAAGGATCACGTTATTGTTTGAAAGGAGGAAGGGGTTTTTTTTTTTTTACTCTTCGGTGTGTGTGTCTTTTCCTACAGAAAAAAACACAAAAAATGAGCCAAAAAAAAAATGAAATGCAAAGGCTTACGACAGAATTTTAGATTTTCGGTTAGCCTTACCGGCAACTATCAATTTTTTCACTATTTTTGATTTCCCGAGATTGCACAAAGACACGGGGAAAGAGCATACATAGCAAAAAAATCTCTTTTCTGTTTCTGATTTGCCGAGATCGCACGTAGCACACAACAAAGAGCATACACAGAGAAGAGGGTATAGATCCATAAAATAAATAAAAACAAAAAACAAAAAATAAACAGAGGAAACCGAAATAAGCAGAACTATTAACAAATATAACTGCAAAATGAATGTTTTATACCTCCAGATCTAAACTGTCATAACTTGGGTAGTCGGAAACTTTTTCGCATGAAACGAAATGTGTTCCTCACTGTAACAGATGCTCTGGACACAAATAAGCAGTTCTCCAAACCCAAAAATGTTCAGAAATAGTAGATCTACAAAACGGAATTCGCATGCAGTCAAACCGGCTCCGGATTTTGATCAACAACGGACGTAGCCCTCAAAATAGCTCTGATACCATGTAGGAATTTACAGGGTATGTTCCATAGATCAAGAACCAAAGGTCACCGCTCACAAATAGATCACAAATTAGTACACCAGTATAAGCATGTGGTTAGAACCCTCAAAGAGGGAAACAATCCACAGCCTGAGCCAACGCGGCCACTTCAGACAATATAAAAAGAAAAGTTACATATGTTTCTCTCATAAAAGGTTACCAGAAAAATGACCCTCCATGCTCTTTAAATAGAGATCATGGACCAATCGAGTGTTAAGCCACATATCAAGTGTCTTTAATACCGAGGTGAGAGATAACCGTCGGATCACTACAAATCGTGACCGTCAGATTATAAGTTAAAAATGTACATGGTAAAGAAACACACTTTACCTAACTCTACACTAGAATAAGTTATTCTTAACTATTTCCTATGTGTCAGAATATCATAACATGGGGTTTGGCCCATTTAAATGTTAAAATCTTTAGGCTTGGGAAAATATTTAATTGTGGGAAGGATTCTTATAGTCAAAGTAATTTAAATTTTTTAAATATCCCTAAGTTTGACTATAGGATTAAAAAATATTTCTTTCTCAATGAAACATTAGAAAATTTAAAAAGTTTCTAGAATTATTTGAAGAGGGGTTTTGACATAAATTGGCATCTAGATTTCATTGTTATCATGGACATTAAATCGTTGAAATTTAAATTCTTAGTTGAAATTTTTGTGATCATTGGTTTTAATGTTTGATAATTATTGAGATCACCTATTATTTAAAAGGAAAATTAACTCTAAGAATTGTTTTATTTACTTGAATTATTGGATATTTAAGTTTGGTAAAAATTTCAAGAAATTGTGATCGGTAATCTTATTGAGAATTCTATCGTGTATATTTGATAATTGTATATCTTTCAATTGGGTATATTGAGCATCTATTAAATCAGGATTCTTTATTAAATTTCTTAGTGTTTAAATCAGAATAAATTATAATCTAAGTGCTTTGGGTCTTTCACATCATGTTTCACTAAAAATCACCTTCTAATTATCCTTGCATTCTGCATTTTAAGTTAGTGGTGCATATTTAAAATTTACTTCGAAGCATAAGCTTGGTCAAGAGAAAGATAGGTACCCATCCATCTTTGCTTGAGAAGCCTAGTTTTAATAGTACTTAAAATGGTGACCTTGCAGTCGTCAGAGCCACAACACTCTACAACATCGGAGGCACCAAGTGTGATATATTTTAAGGAGAGGTATCGTTAATCACAGCTTAGTGTGATTCACCTTATCTTCTCTCTGTCACTTACTACGAAATCAAGCTCAATATAAAAATGATTGAATGGTCTAAACTTAGAATAGGCATTTAATTAAAATTAACCAAGATTCCTGCATTTCACACCAATCTTAGGATTTTCATTACATATAAGATAGGTATTCATCCAAGCAGCATTTTCTCATCAATTACTTGGTCCTAAATTTCTTAGCAATATAGTTGAATCCATAAGGCACAGGTATCAATCGTCTAAAGATGATCGAATCATTTAAAGCTTGCCAGATCTAATATGAGTATTTGGTTGCTTAACTGTGACCCCCGAACTGTTTGGTTCCCAACTAGTTCTCCTTCATTCCATTTTCATAGGGCATACCCCCATTATTTTTTTATAGGGAGATAGTTTAAACAGAGATATTGGGTATCAAAGTGATAGCCATCGATCTGATCCTTTTTCGTGGTGCCTAGATATTATGTATGACAATAGATTCCATCATAGAATCTTGAGGATCTAAAGTATCCACATCATCAGATGTTTCCTTTTGACAGATGTATGATGGACCTGGTGCTAAATGACCTTACCACTTATGTTCCCAACAAAAGTCTTAGGAACTTGAAAAGAACTTAGGTGAGGAATATTATCTCAGTAATAGAGATATCTTACTTCCTCTTTCTTGAACTTCTTCTTTTCAACTTCCTCTACTTTTATGGCGAGATGGGCTTCTTCTCTTCCTCTTTTGTTGTCCTTAGGAAAATCTCTTTTGTAGTTTCCATATTTTTGACACCCATAACATTGAATTTTAGACATGTCCCTTTTCCTTTTCCAATAACCAGACTTTCCAAATCTTCCCTTTCTTCTTGTCATTGCAGCATAAGCTTGATTTTTCTCACCTTCTCCCACATCATATTTGGCCTTTAGTCTAGATTCTTCAATATTGCATAGTGACCATAGGTCCTGGAATGGAGTAGCTTCTTTATTCCCATCATTACTTGAAGTAAAGTTACCCCACTCCTATGGTAGTGCATTTAATACAATTGTATTCATTTTAATATCAGACATGACTTCTCTCTGATCTTATAGTTGATCCCGGATATCGGATATCCTCATAAAGTATGAAGCTATTCCATATTCCTTTGACATCTTCATTTTGTAGAGTTATTGTCTTAATGAGAGGACTTCTCCAATAGTTCTTATAGAATAAAACTCTACTAGTTTGTCATAGATTTCTTTACAATTTTTGAGTTTATATACATATGGGATGATGGTATACTTGATGGATTCTATGAGAATCCTTTAAGCCCTAACTTCCCCTTTAATATACTTGGAAAGAGCTTAAGCATCTTCCTTTCTTGGTTTGGTGATAGAAGCTTTGATATGTTTCATAACCTCATTTTCAATGAGATTCATATTTTTCCTTTTCTTCCATGCAAGATGGTTTTAAGCGCCACCCAATTTGTTTATTTCCTTGCAAAAGGACATTTTTATGGACATTAATATAATTACTTAATACGATGCTCCTTATTCTTGTTGCTTCCTTAATTTTGATGATGATATAGAGGATAGAAAACTTCTCCTTGATGAAGGTAGTTTTCTTCAAGAATGACCCTTGATCACATAGATGACAAAACCTTTACATTTAGCTTCCTTTGGATGAATAATATTCAAAACACTTTAACTTGAGTAGATGTAGGGTTTTGGACTTCTCCTTCTTAATGATGATCCCATTACTTCTTCATAGACTTCTTTGATCTAGGGTTATGGTGCTTCTTTTGACTTCAAGATGATATTTTCTTTGATGCCTTCCTTGAGATTTTATCCTTGTGTCCCTTGATAAGATTCCCTTCCTTGACTTAGTCACCTTAGCTCTAATACCATGTTGGGAAATATAGGGCATAGAAGTTATGTGATTTCTCTTTTAATAGTAATTGCTTGTGAGTGATTTTTAATTCTTTAGAGTAGAATCGTCTACAATTTTTCACTTTAATGGAGTACAAACAACCCTATTTATAGTTTTTTTCATCATAATAAGCCGACATGATAGGAGGATGAGTCAATGTGTCTTTTGTAGACATTTTATTATTCCTTTTTGAATATGAGATGAGGAGGAGAATTTGCTCAGTCTTGGAGGGCTAATTATATGTATCTAATGACTCATACAAAATTTAATATGACCAAGAAGGGTCCTTTATACATGGCATAGACTCAAATTGAATTTTATGACTAGATGACAAATCTTAAAGTCTCACAATGGGAGCCATCACTAAAATAAAATTCCTTGTTCATGAAACCCATGAGACAAGCATTACAATATTAATTTTATTTTTCTTCTTTTCATCAATTACATAAAATCACAATTACACATGTCATTATGAAGACCTAACCTAGTTACTTTTCAACAATATTGGCCATACCAAAATGTCAATTATGCCACCTAAGAACCAATAATGGTTTAAATCAATTTCCCCACCTCTATCCTTGAGGAAAATGTTTTTGTTAAAGGTGGAGGGGATGTTAGGGATTTACCATAACCACCCTACTTTGTGGTATTTAGGTGTTAGTATTTAATTCACAAGGTCATATTCTTTGAATTGTTGAAAATTTAACTAGTTTCGGTCTTCATAATGCAATATAAATGTATCATTGATATACTTATTCATTTATTAAATTCATTATTAATATTTTATTTCTAGTCAAATCATGCTATTCATGACTATAGGGTTTATTGAGTCAAAGAAATGTAATTGATTTAAAGTCTCATTTAGACTTTTTGGAAGAAAAAGAATATTTTATCTTGATTCAAAAGAGTCAAAAATGTCACCACAAGACTAAGTCGGCCCTCCTTGGAAAAGTCGAACCTAGGGGCAGCTATTTGACCTCCTAGATGTGTAAATATAGAGGGAAACTCGACCAGTTTGGATATCATTCATTCACTCATCACTCATCATTTATTTTTGTGCCAAAACAAGAAGAAAAACCAGAAAAGTCAAAATGGAAAGAAAGAGGTCAAAGGAGAGAGAACGTGATTTAGTTTCTGCCCTAATTTTTTTCACACATGCGATTTCCTCTACAATTTTATAACGTTGTCACAAGGTTGAAATTTGAGGGGCCAAAAATTCAGAGAATGACCAAAATTCAGAGATTTTACCAATGTTGACTTTTGATGACTATGAATTGTTAGAGATGGCTCGGAGGAGGGTTGACTTAGGTCTTTGTGGAAATATTGGTCTTGGTCTTGGGTCTTGGGTATCTCACTTTGATCTGATTCTACAAGAAGAGGTTTCCCTTGGGTTTTCCTCATTTTGGGGTTTTTCCCTGGCTTGGAACCTACATCTTTGTGTTCTTTGTCTCTTGTGATATTCATGTTTTATATTTTGGTAACATATTGATGAAGAAAACATAATAAAAGAAATAGAATCCAACAAAAATTCACAATTAATTATGAAGTAAGAGAAATCAACCCTAATTTGTAAGCATCTTGATTTCTCAACATGAATAAGGCCCAGATAGGTAGTTAATAGGTAGTCAGTTATTAATTGTTGTAACCACCTTCTCCCAAATTTACCCAATTTCACTGGCCTATCAAGATAAACATGAGACAAATAGTTAAAAAATATACGACCCAACTGCCAAGCTCCAATTATAGAAGTGGGGCCAAACATTTGACAACTCACAACATCCATCGGGGCTAGAGGACACTCGAGGCCAAAGGACCACCACAAGTGACCAAATCCTAAGTTGGGGCTCTTTTTCACCACCCTAATCACACAACTACATGCATGACAAGGCATGTGCATGATTATAAGCCTCCAACCGCATCCATAACATTGTCTCCATGCAGTTATAGCCCAACATCTCCAGTTCATAGTTTACGGTCTCGAGATCTAAGCCACTTTTCCAGGCAAGCCTCCAGAACACTTCCCATAACTGTCTGTAACTTCTTATAATTACAAATTACATAACGAAAAATCCTTTCATACAAACTTGAACAAAAACTAACCCAAGACATGCCTAGTCCATAACAAACATTTCATCAAACACATGGAAAACATGTAAGCTACAGGTCATGAATGCATATCTGATCATATTAGTCTAAGATTCATTTTAGAATCACCAAGAAGGCTTTATTCCCGCTCCACATAGTTTCAACAACACTTATTATTCCATACATTCATCAATCAATCAATAACTAAACAATTCATGATAGGAGTCATAGATGGTACAAATCATATAACCAACATATAACTAGAAAATAACCAGCATATTAATTATGGAAACTCAACCATAATATCACCAACATATCAACCATAAGTATACATGAATCATAATATCTAAATAACTCTTATTAATATATGAAAATACCAACCAAATCAAGGACTTCCACGTACCACCCGACCATAGATTGGGCTGAACCAAATCTCTCTTTCAACCAATCACCCTCGCGCCATATTCTAAACATGAATGTGGGATCTCATGGAATAAACCAAGAAAAAACCAAACCAGGGATTCCAGAGGCCAAACCACCTCAACCGTCGACTATAGTGATTTCAAATTTACGGTCGGACATCATTAACATAAACCAGATCGGTCTCTACCCAAGTTTTCCAGAGCTCCAGGAACCATTAACTATAGCCAAAACCTTCTAGGGCTCCAGGAGCGTTTTTCCAATTCATATCCAAGGACTAGTAACTCAACCCACCAAGGGCTCTAGAGCATTTGTCCAATTCTGCTCCAGGGACTAGTAACTCAACCCACCAAGAGCTCTAGAGCGTTTGTCGCAACCTAGGCTCCAAGACTAGTAACTCAACCCAAGTTGTTTCAGGGATTCTAGAGCATTTTTTCCAACCCAAAACCATAAGGAACCTGAGCACCAATAAGAAAAACAATAGTGGAAAATCCCACAACACCATGGTTATCCCGCTGGATATTGGTGGCCACCCACCTATTCCATTTGGACCCCCACCATTGGTTCTTTCAATTTTTCAGTTTCAGCACAACTTACTATTTTTAGCAGTGTCCTGAACTTCCGGAGCCGTTTTGACACCCTAATGATCCAGGTGGATATTGGTGGCCACCCACCTATTCCATTTGGACCCCCACCATTGGTTTTGTCAGTTTTTCAGTTTCAGCGCAACTTACTTTTTTTAACAGTTTTTCGGGTCTTGAACTTTTGGAACCATTTTGAGGCCCTAAATGATGTTTTTTTGGAAAACCGGGAGCAACATGGATGTTCCTTTGATGTTTATCACATCAAAAGTTGTATTCGTTGGACAGATATTTCTAACGAGGTATTGAGCGCGTCAAACGGAGATCGTATGCCAAAGTTATGTCCCCAGGAAGATTGATGTACCAATTTACCCAAATGGGGCTCACAGTTTTGGTGCTTCATCTCCTAGGGTTAGGTTTTTGGATGTTCAGGGTTTTCCATTGTTTCTCAACAATAAATAGGTGTTCAAGCCTCATTGTAACATAGAGTTCAAAGGCCTGTAGCTACCACATCTCTTCTCAAAGATAAGCTACCAACGCCTTAGCTAGTTTATTTCCATTATGTTTGTAAGCATATTTCTGCTATTTTATATTAATGACATGAAGTTTTATTTCCATTGCATTTCTATGTTTATGTTTATTTTTGTATATTATTGAGTTTCTACATAAATATGGATCAGTGGTATCAGAGCGGTCTGCTCTTTCTCTATTTTTCTTTGCATGTCCCCAACGAGGTCAGGGTATAACGAGTTACGGCTCAATCTGGTTTAACTCTTGAAAGATCAACCTCGCAAACCCCGATGACCTCCCATGGCAGAAGAAAATAAATATAAGGGATTAGGAGATCCTACAAAATTATTGCTCGAGGAGGCCCTCAAGAAACAATGGAACGCGATGATGGATAACTTTGCCCAGATCCTTAAACGGTTTCCCATTGGCGGCGCATCTACATCCAACAGTCACTCTGGATGCGCCTCTCCTTTAAAGGTATAGGTCAAATTTGACATTCCTGCATTTGAAAGCCGGATAGATGTAGATGTCATAGATATCGGTTGAATTTGTTGGAAGGGTATTTCTCGTTCCATGATTTCTCCGATCGAAAAAAATTACTTTTGCACTCCTCAAAGTTTCCCCCCATGTCAAAGACTGGTGGGAAACCTACTATGAGTAGAAGGACGAGAGGGAACCCTCTCTATTCTTGGCCGCACAACATCAAGGAACAATATTACCCTGTGGGGAGCTATGAGGACAAGCACATCCAATGGACCACGCTGCGGTAGCAAAGGGATAAAGATGTGCACAAACTGACGAATTTGTTTCATACCTTGCGCACATTTGGGACATTTGGTACTCAAGTACTGCAGTTGCTTGCATAGATACATTTAGGAGGAAATAGATTTCTTTGACATTACCTCACTTAGCATGGCATATCACTATGTTGCCAAGATCAAACAGAAATTTAGGTAGAAGAAGCGAGACTTTGGATCCGCGAATCCGAAGCCAGGGAAAGGCACCCCCAAACCACATAACAAGGGGCAAAGCCAAAGCGAGGAGATGCAGAAAAGACCACAAATACAAAGAAGGACATAGGGAAGTAGTGTGAATTTCATAACATCCCTAATCACAGCACAAACGATTTTCCGGCCAAACAATCGTTGGTGTTCGAATTGAAGGCACCCGAATCAGATACATGTTTTGATCCTGAGTCATAACCAGACAAGGGAAATTTCAAATGGAAGCAGATCATTGATGCAAATCCTAGTGCCATTGTTGCCACCACCAAGCTCCAGAGGGAGGATTCCAAGTATCCAAATGAGGAGGAGCACCTCTTCCATTCGCAGATGTGGGTGAAGGGTTCTCCACTGCATCTCCTTGTCGATAGCGGAAGCAAAAAGAACCTAATTTTAGCAAAGGTAAGAAAGTAGCTCGACCTACCGCACACCCGCAGTCGTATACCATCAAGTGGCTTCACCAAGGAATAGATCTTCGCGTTCGCCAATAGTGTCTCCTTCCATATAGCATCAAGCCATTCACGGATGAGGTACTGTGTGACGTTGATCCTCTTGATAACTCTAGTGTATTATTGGGACAACCATACTTGTGGAAGTGATATGTTGTGTATGAGTCTTGACCTCATTCTGTTGTTATTACTTTGGAAAATAAATTTTACAGCATACCGGAGGTAGTACCGCCTCCTACCATCTCTTTGACTACTGCAAAACAACGCAATATGCTTATTTCCCAAACCAGGAAATTTATTTGCATTACAATTCGCCCACAAGGCAAGAAGAATATTGTGGCCACAACCTCGAAACAGGGCTCCCCTACACGACAACAGCAAATGGAAAAAGTCGTGGAGGAATACGAGGACATTTTCTCCATACCCATAGAGGTTCCTCTACACTGTCAGGTCAAGCACTCCATTGATCTAACCCAAGGCGCGTCACCGCCTGATGTTGCCATGCCTCATGCGACCACACAGAAAAAATCCACACATATACTGTTTGAGGCTGATAAAGCAACCAAATATATTGAACGCATCCAACACATTCGCCAGCAAGTCCATGGCATCTTCGACAAATCCAATACCAAGTTCAGCAGAATTTGCTTCATCTCATGGAGGAACTCAACGCAATGGGGACCATTGCTTCCAAAGGGAGGAGGAATGCTCCAGGTGGATATTGGTGGCCACCCACCTATTCCATTTGGACCCCCACCATTGGTTCTTTAAATTTTTCAGTTTCAGTATAACATACTATTTTTAGCAATTTGTCAAGTCCTGAACTTCCAGAGCTGTTTTGAGGCCCTAATGATCCAGGTGGATATTGGTGACCACCCACCTATTCCATTTGGACCCCACCATCGGTTCTGTCAGTTTTTCAGTTTTAGTACAACTTATTATTTTTAGCAGTTTTTCGAAACCTGAACTTCTGGAGACACTTTGAGGCCCTAAACGACATTTTTTGGGAAAACCAGGATCAACATGGAAGTTCCTTTGATGTTTCTCACATTAAAAGTTTTACTCCTAGGATAGATATTTCTAACGAGGTATTGAGTGTGTCAAACGGAGATCATATGCCAAAGTTATGTCCCCGGGAAGATTTATGTACCAATTTACCTAAACGGGGCACACAGTTTTGCCGCTTCATCTCCTAGGGTTAGGTTTTTTGCATGTTTAGGTTTTTCCATTATTTCTCAACAATAAATAGGCCTTCAAGCCTCATTTTAACACAAAGTTTAGAGGCCTATAGCTACCACATCTCTTCTCAAAGATAAGCTACCAATGCCCTATATAGTTTATTTTCTATATGTCTATAAGCATATTTTTGTTATTTGATATTAATGAAATGAAGTTTTATTTCCAATGCATCTTTGTGTTTATGTTTATTTATGTATATTATTGTGTTCCTGCATAAATCTAGATTAGTGGTATCAAATCAGTCTTCCCTTTCTTTGTTTTTCTTTTCATGTCCCCAATGAGGTCAGTGTATAAGGAGTTAGGGCTCAATCTGGTTGAACCCTTGCAAGATCATCCTCGCAAACCTCGAAAACCTCCCATGGCAGAAGAAAAGAAAGACGAGGGAGCAGAAGATCCTATCAAATTATTTCTCGAGGAGGCCCTTGAGAAACAAAGGAACACGATGATAAATAACTTTGCCCAGATGCTTCAACAGCTGCCCACTGGCGGCACATCTACATCCAACAGTCACTCTGGATGTGTCTCTCTTTTCAAGGTACAGGTAAACTTTGACATTCTTGTATTTGAATGCGACATAGATGCAGACATCATAGATATATGGTTGAATTTGTTGGAAGGGTATTTCTCGGTCCATGATTTCTCTGACCGAGAAATATCACTTTTTCACTCCTTAAAGCTGCCCTCCATGTCCAAGACTGGTGGGAAACCTACTGTGAGCATGAGGACGAGAGGGAACCCTCTCTGTTCTCGGTTGAACCCACTTGGAATTTGTTTTGAGATGACAACAAGTAAAAATATTACCCTTTTGGGAGCTATGAGGACAAGTACATCCAATGGACCACGTTGCGGCAGCGAAGGGATCAAGATGTGCACGAATTGATGAATTTTTTCCATAACCTATGCACAAAGTTGGGTATCAAAGATTTAGAGAGAAATTTGGTACTCAAGTACTGCAACTATTTTCATAGATTCATTCATGAGGAAATGGAGTTCCTCGACATTACCTCACTTGGCACGGCATATTTCTATGCCGCCAAGATCGAGCAGAAATTTAAGCAGAAGAAGCGAGACTTTGGATCCACGAATCTGAAACCAGGGAGAGGCACCCCTGAATCGTAGAACAAGGGGAAAATCCAAAGCAGGGTGACTCATAACAACACCACAAATCCAAAGAAGAACATGGGGAAGTGGTGTGAATTTCATAACAGCCCCACTCACAGCACAAACGAGTGTCGGGCCAAACAATCGCTGGTGGCCAAACTAAAGGCACAGAATCAGATGCATGTTCTAATCTTGAGTCAGAACTAGACAAGGGTGAAGAAAAAGGGAAGAAGATCATTGATGCAGATCCCAGTTCCATTGTTGCCACCACCAAGCTCCAGAGGGAGGATCCAGAGGAGGGGGAGCCCCTCTTCCATTCGCAGATGTGGGTGAACAGTTCTCCACTACAATTCCTTGTCAATAGCGAAAGCCAAAAGAACATCATTTCAATAGAAGTAATGAAGCAACTCATCCTACC
Source organism: Pinus albicaulis (assembly GCA_034641835.2). Taxonomy (NCBI): domain Eukaryota; kingdom Viridiplantae; phylum Streptophyta; class Pinopsida; order Pinales; family Pinaceae; genus Pinus; species Pinus albicaulis. Next base: position 1,370,478,896 of record CM076579.1, on the reverse strand, counting down.
GACCATAGCACACCTATATCTATATACCATCGAGTGGCTTTACCAATAAATAGATCATTGCGTCTACTAATAGTGCTGCCTTCCGTACACCATCAAGTCATTCATGGATGAGGTATTGTGTGATGTTCCTCCTCTTGATGCGTCTGATGTATTATTGGGCTAACCATAATTGTGGAAGCGACATGCTATGTATGATTCTAGGCCTCATTCTATTGTTATTACCTTGGAAAATAAAGTGTACAGGATACCGAGGTAGTACTGCCTCCTGCCATCTCTTTTACTACTGCAAAACAACGCAGTAACCTTGTTTCCCAAACCAGGAATTTTATTTGCATTACAATTCGCCCACAAGGAAAGAAAAATATTATGGCCACAACCTTGAAACAGGGCTCCCCTACACGACAACAGTAGATGGACAAAGTCGTGGAGGAATACAAGGACATTTTCTCCTCACCCACAGAGGTTCCTCTACACTGTTAGGTCAAGCACTCCATTGATCTAACCCCATGCATGCCACCGCCTGATGTTGCCATACCTCATGCGAACACACAAATAGAATCCACACATATACTATCTGAGGTTGATAAAGTAACCAAATTTATTGAACGCATCCAGCACGTCCGCTAGTAGGTCCATGACATCTTCGAAAAATCCAATACAAAGTTCAGCAGAATTTGCCTCATCTCATGGGGAAACTCAACACAATGGGGACCATTTCTTCCTAAGGGGGAGGAATGATCTAGGTAGATATTGGTGGCCACCCACCTATTCCATTTGGACCCCCACCATTGGTTCTTTCATTTTTTCAGTTTCAGGACAACTTACTATTTTTAGTAGTTTGTCGGGTCCTAAAATTCTGTAACCATTTTGAGGCCCTAATCATCTAGGTGTATATTTGTGGCCACACACCTATTCCATTTGGACCCCCACCATCAGTTATGTCATTTTTTCATTTTTATCACAACTTACTATTTTTAGCAATTTTTCAGGTCATGAACTTCCGGAGCATTTTTGAGGCCCTAAATGACATTTTTTGGGAAAACCGAGAGCAACATGAAAGTTCATTTTATATTTCTCACGTCAAAATTTGTATTCCTCGGACAGATCTTTCTAAAAAAGTATTGAGTGCGTAAAACAAATATCGTATTCCAAATAAACGTCCCTAGGAAGATTGATGTAACAATTTACCCAAATGGGGGCCACAGTTTTGGTGCTTCATCTCCTAGGGTTAGGTTTTTGGATGTTTAGGTTTTTCCATTGTTTCTCAACAATAAATAGGCCTTCGAGCCTCATTTTAACACGGATTTTAGAGGCCTATAGCCGCCACATCGCTTCTTAGAGATGAGCCACCAGCGCCCTAGCTAGTTTATTTCCATTATTTCTGTAAGCATATTTTTTTTATTTGATATTAATGAAATGAAGTTTTATTTCCACTGCATCTCTTTGTTTATGTTTATTTATATATATTATTGTGTTCCTAGATAAATCTGGATCAGTGGTATTAGAGTGGTATGCTCTTTCTCTATTTTTCTTTGCATTTCGCCAATGAGGTTAGGGTATAAGGAGTTAGGGCTCGATCTGGTTGAACCCTAGCAAGATCAACCTCGCAAACCCTGACAACCTCCCATGGCGGAAGAAAAGAAAGATGAGGGAGCAGGAGATCCTATCAAATTATTGCTGGAGGAAGCCCTCAAGAAACAAATGAACGCAATGATGGATAACTTTGCCTAGATCCTTCAACGACTGCCCACCAACAGCGCATCTACATCCATCAGTCACTTTGGATGTGCCTCTCCTTTCAAGGTACAAGTTAACTATGACATTCATGTATTTGAAGGCCAGATAGATGCAGACGTCGTAGATAGATGGTTTAATTTGTTGGAAGGGTATTTCTCGGTGCATGATTTCTCCGACCAAGAAAAGTTTACTTTTGCACTCCTCAAAGCTACCCCCCCATGTCAAAGCTGGCCCCCCCTAGTGTGAGCAGAAGGACGAGAGGGAACCCTCTATGTTCTCAGTCGCACCCACTTGAACCTCATTCTGAGATGACATCAAGGAAAAATATTACCCTGTGGGGAGCTATGAGGACAAGTACATCCAATGGACCACGCTGTGACAACAAAGGGATCAAGATGTGCATGAACTAACGAATTTGTTCCATATCCTGCGCACAAAGTTGGGTATTAAAGATTCAGTGAGACATTTGGTACTCAAGTACCACAAATGTTTGCACATATACATCCAGGATGAAATGGAGTTCCTCGACATTATCTCACTTAGCACGGCATATCGCTATGCCACCAAGATCGAGCAAAAATTTAAGTAGAAGAAGCTAGACTTTAGATCCACAAATATGAATCCAGGGAAAGGTGCCCCCAAACCGTAGAAAAAGGGGCAAAGCAAAAGCAGGGTGAATCAGAGCAAAACCACAAATCCAAATAAGGAAATGACGAAGTGGTGTGAATTTCATAACAGCCTCACCCACAACACAAACGAGTGTCGGGCCAAACAATCGCTGGTGAACGAACCGAAGGCACCCGAATCAGATGCATGTTCTGATTCTGAGTCAGAACTAGAAAATGGAGATGAAAAAGGAAAGAAGATCATTGATGTAGATCCCAATGCCATTTTTCCCACCACAAAGCTCCAAAGGGAGGGTCCCGAGGATTCAGAGGAGGGGAAGCACCTCTTCCATTCACAGATGTGGGTGAAGGGTTCTCCATTGCAATTCTTTATCGATAGCGAAAGCCAAATAACCTCATGTCAGCAGAGGCTGTGAAGCGGCTCGGCCCACCGACCATAGCACACTTGCAACTGTATACCATCCGGTGGCTTCACCAAGGAAGATATCTTTGCGCCCGCCAGCAGTGTCGCCTTCCGTACAGCATCAAGCCATTCACATATGAGGTATTGTGTGATGTTGCTCCTCTTGATGTATCTGATGCATTATTGGGCAAACCATACTTGTGGAAGTGACATGTTGTGTATGAGTCTAGGCCTCATTCTGTTGTTATTACTTTGGGAAACAAATTGTACAGGATATCAGAGGTAGTATTGCCACTTGCCATCTCTTTGACTACTGCAAAACAACACAGTAAGCTTGTTTCCCAAACAAGGAAATTGATTTGCATTACAATTATTCCACAAGGCAGGAAGAATATTGTGGCCAAAACCTCGAAATAGGTCTCCCATGAACTATAGGAGAAGGTGGACAAAGTCATGGAGGAATACAAGGACATTTTCTCCTCACCCAGAAAGGTTCCTCTACACTGTCAGGTCAAGCGCTCCATTGATCTAACCCCAAGCGCGCCACCACCTGATGTTTCCATACCTCATGCAACCACACAAACAAGATCCACACATATATTTTCTAAGGCTGATAAAGCAACCAAATTTATTGAACACATTCAGCACGTCCGCTAGCAGGTCCATGACTTTTTTGACAAATCCAATACCAAGTTCAGCAGAATTTGCCTCGTCTCATGGAGGAACTCAACGCAATGGGGACCATTGCTTCCTAAGGGGGGAGGAATGATCCAGGTGGATATTGGTGGCCACCCACCTATTCCATTTGGACCCCCACCATTGGTTCTTTCAATTTTTTAGTTTAAGCACAAATTACTATTTTAAGCAGTTTGTCGGGTCCTAAACTTCTAGAGCCGTTTTGAGGCCCTAATGATCTAGGTGGATATTGGTGGCCACCCACATATGCCATTTGGACCCCCACCATCAATTCTTTCAGTTTTTTAGTTTCAGCACAACCTACTATTTTTAGTATTTTTTCGGGTCCTGAAATTCTGGAACCGTTTTGAGGCCCTAAACGATGTTTTTTGGGAAAACCGAGAGCAAAATTGAAGTTCCTCTAATCTTTATCATGTAAAAAGTTGTATTCCTCGGATAGATTTTTCTAACGAGGTATTTATCATGTCAAACGGAGATCGTATGCCAAAGTTACGTCCCCAGGAAGATTGACGTATCAATTTACCCAAACGGGGCCCACATTTTTGGCGCTTCATCTCCTAGGGTTAGGTTTTTGGATGTTTATGGTTTTCCATTGTTTCTCAACAATAAATAGATGTTTGAGCCTCATTATAACACAAAGTTCAGAGGCCTGTAGTCACCACATATCTTCTTAGAGATAAGCTACCAGCGCCCTAGCTAGTTTATTTCCATTATGTCTGTAAGCATATTTTTGTTATTTGATATTAATGAACTGAAGTTTTATTTCCGTTGCATATCTGTGTTTATTTTTATTTATGTACATTATTGCATTCCTACATAAATGCAGATTATACTAGTAACTCAACCCACCAAGGGCTCTAGAGCATTTGTCCAATTCGGCTCCAAGGACTAGTAACTCAACCCACCAAGGGCTCCAGAGCATTTGTCCCAACCTAGGCTCCAAGACTAGTAACTCCACGCAAGTTTTTCCAGGGATTCTAGAGAATTTTTTCCAACCCACAACCATAAGGAGCCTGAGCACCAATCAGAAAAACAATAGTGAAAAAACCCACAACACCATGGTTATCCAAGAAATGGAAAGGAAAGGCTTAAACCAATGTCAATCGAGGCAAATCCCCATGCCAATGACAACACACAACCAACAAATTACATGCATATACTATGCATCCAAAAATCAACAAGGAAAACACACATGCAAATTTTTACATGTAAATCAATCAATCCAATTGTAGTTGTTGATCCAACTATTCCCATGCACTTTCTTGCTTTCCTTTTCCTTCTTTCTCCAAATCCAATGTGTGCCAAAGTGCTCCAAGAATTCTCCAGGAATACTCTAGGTGTGCAAGATTATGAGAGAATGAGAGATTGAAATGAGAACTCCAAAACTAAACTGGAAAGAGTTTGTGAATTGGTCCTCAGAATCCCTCTTATCATTGATACCTATATTTTCTCAATTTTCCTTCAATTTCCCTCTCATGCAAATTTGTGTCTCTTCACCTTCATTTTCTCCTATTTTGCTTTATTTTCGTAAATAAATGCCAATTAATGTCTCTTTTCCTTTGCCAATGTATTTTCCAATTTCCATAGCCATTAATTAATCACAAGCGATACCCATCATTATGGTTTTTCCAAAATTCAGCTTGGAATACGTGCCTCATGACCTTGGTTATATTTTATTTACATATAAAATCAGCCATGGACTATTACAAACCCCTCCCCCTTGGGGGAACACCGTCCTCAGTGTTCTATGGCGCCCATGACTAGAAAACCGCTGAAAACAAAACATACTTCCCATGGAGATTTATAACATAGCTCGATGTAGTATTTACATTGACATCTACTACAAACCATGACCAACACAACAAACATGACAATCATACTGCTTATTGGAGCTTTATAACATAGCTCATTGTGGTATTTACAAAAACATCCACATATACATATACCAAAACTCATTTTTTAGAACTAGCATGTTAGAAATTTACCACAGGAATAATAAACAATTTTACTAAGAGAAATAAACATAAAGAACCCAGCAACAAATCATAAACATAAACACATATGTTTATTCGGGAAAACCCCAAACTCCAGGGAAAAACCCAACCAATGAAATTTCATTAACCATTGGCCAAAAAACCCTGGCCAATCCAGCCAAGTGAGCCTTCACCGCTCACCTCCAAGCCCGCATTACATTGAAGTATTTCCAGCTTTTTATAGGCTCCATTACATGCAATACCATGGGTTGAAAACCATGGGTGCACACTACCATGTGCCCCAAAACCACTACTATTTACCCTAGTCAACATTGACTCTATCCTGAGTCATTTTTACCTAAAAATTCCCCCCTTAAACTTGACTTGGGGATTATTGACTAAATCCAGCGAAACCTGCTAGATGAGACAACCCCGCTCACTCTAGCTCTTCCCCCCTCAAATTTTACCCAGGGTAATTGTTAACTTGACATCCCCCCTATCACCTAGGTCTAACCCAGACTTTACCAGTGATTCCCCAGGGGTACGCATGCCATACCAGGTCTTAGCAGTATGCCCTTTCACATGCAAAAATTAACTCCATTAAAAAAAAAATTGTTTCATTTTTGCTATTCTTTGTATCACCATTCTCTACATTCATAATGTCCTCTCAAAAAAGGACATCATGCATGAATATGTGCCCAATTCTCTTCATCAATTACACGCATTCCTTTCCTTGTGAGCCACTTACTCCTCATGTATTTTAACATTCCGTTTTTGCCTCTGGGTAAAAAAAAAAACCCTCTTCATATGGAAAGCCGCGATACCAGTTGATGTCCTGCATCATCCACTCATTCACACATAGGTGCACTACCCGAGACATCCCGATGCCTTGTATGGCCTTTTGCACAACTCATACACCCATAATGATCCCTACCTCGATTTGAACATGCACCAACTATGTGGGTCCTTCACACTAGTATTCTACATGCAGCCACCATTCCGTCATAGCCATCAAAAAATTCTTGTTGTAAACCATTCCATCTCTTACCATAAGCATGGCCCTATTCACGTAGTGCTACACAAATTATTTTTATTTTATTTTTGTTTTGTTTCCGCACCACAACAGCACTCTCGCCATCGTTTCTTTTCTCGGTAGCATCGAAACCCCAGCAGCACTCTCGCCGTTTTTTCTCTTCCCAGTTTCATCTCTGGTTCTCCCAACAATCGGAGTCCATCCATATTTGCAAACGAGAACCATGGTGTTTATGATACGACCCATCCACGTACCAAAAAAAATCATAGGATCCTCTCCATACTTTGATCTCTTTCTCTGCTTTTCCCTGACCCTGATCGCGACAGAGTCCACGTTCTCCCTGATGATGTGCTTGATGTTTTCCCCCGCGGTGTACTTGGCCTCCGTGAGGGAAAATGTTGAGGCCTTCATGATCTTGCCCATAGACTCCTTTGTGGCCATGATGCGCTTCAGAATTTTCTGGAACTGCATTGTGAGAGCATCACTCTTCTTCTTCAGGAGGGTGTGGCCACGCGTTGCCCCCCACCAGGCGCGCCTTTATCACGCCTAGAATCGTCACCGTAGGCACCACATTTAGGTGTTTCCCTTGTCCCGACATATCTCTTCTTCCTCCTTCTCCTCGATCGATCGATCAATGGCTTGTAATTCAGGCGGTCTGCGGAATTGTGAATTCAACAAGGAAGAGAGCTATCTCACGGAATCATCAGTGTGTTCACGTTCTGTTTATACTCTGAATCGCTATCATAAATGCGTTTTTGTTTTCTTGGCCTTTTAATGGGAAGAAAAAAGGTACTCGTTATTCTTGGCACCATCTGGAGTCGCTTCAGCTACATCAGGTGTGCTGCAGATTTTGCCTCCCGCACACACTCAGATTTCATTTTTGAGCCAACTTTGTCCGCGTCCTTTGTATATTCGTTACATCTCCACTTGTTTCAAGTCCAATTAACGACTTCCTCGACCTCCAGGTAGGAACGCTCTTCTAAATATACACCAGGCAGTGATCCACAATCAATGTCATCCTACCCATTTACTCTCCAACGATTTCCCCAGCGCTTCCAATGCCAACATCACTTCCCCTAAAGGCCACTGCGATCTTGCACGACCGTCCTATCAAATAATAATTCCCTCCACAGTTTTGAATTAACCAGATAGCCACAACATAACCGCTATTGTATTCATCAGCTAGGCATGTCACCGCCTTATATGAAGCCAAAGCCGCCTCCAGAATGCTTCATCGATTTCATATGGCCATGACCCTGAAACCTTTCTAGGATCTCATATCGGTTTCCAAGCTCCAAGCTCTATGCTCTGCGCCATTCTCTTTCCATCATGCCAATACAAACCCTTGGCTACAAAAAATGTCCATCTGAAGCCAAAACCTAAACCATGGCTCTAATACCATTTGTTAGAAATTTACCACAAGAATAACAAACGATTTTACTGAGATAAATAAACATAAATAACCCAACAACAAATCATAAACATAAACACGGATTTTTATTCAGGAAAACCCCAAACTTCAGGGAAAAACACAACCAATGAAATTTCATTAACCATTGGCCAAAAAACCCTAGCCAATCCGGCCAAGTGAACCTTCACCGCTCACCTCCAGGCCCGCATTACAATGAAGTATTTCCAGCTTTTTATAGGCTCCATTACATGCAATACCATGGGTCAAAAACCATGGGTGCACAATACCATGTGCCCCAAAACCACTGCTATTTACCCTAGTCAACATTGACTCTATCCCGAGTCATGTTTACCTAACATAGCAAATAATGAATGATATATATCTTGCATCTGATCATCCATCTCCCATGTAGCTTCATCAGGCCCAAAGTGCTTCCACTGCACTTTAACCTGCTTGATTGCTCTGTTACATAGCATTAGTTTTTTCTATTGTAATATTCATTCTAGTTATAGATATAATTATCCCTCTGGTTCCACCTGTAATACAAACTAATCCATCACATGATCAACATCCTGAACATACTTCTTAAGCAATCAAACATGGAAAAAATCATGGGTTTTCACTATCAGAGGCAGTGCAAGTCTGTAGGCCATTATTCTAGTCCTCTCAAGCATCTCAAAAGGCATGCTTTACCGAGGTGTCGGCTTGGCACATGACCCAATCCTCAAGAGCTCATCTTGGGATTGATGTGCAAGTAAACATGTTCCCCAACCAGAAACTCCTTAAATACCCTGTGTTGATCTGCATAACTCTTCTTCTTGTCATGTGTTGCCATCAAATTCCTCTTGATAACCTACATTTATTGTTCCATCTCTGCCAACATATCCATTCCAATCAATACCTTGTTCACTAGATCACTATAGTTGATGGGATTATTACAACTCTTCCAATAAAGTGTCTCAAATGGACTCATCCTAAAATATTCTTGAAACCCATTATTATATGTGAACTCTACTAGTGGAAGATACTCTTCCCACTTCCTCTGTTGATGCATAACATACATATGCAACATGTCCTCAAGAATCTGATTGACCCTTTCTGTCTATCCATCAATCTGTGGATGATAATTTGTACTAAAATCCAACTATGTCCCCAAAATTGCAAAAAAATCCTTCCAAAACCTGGAAGTGAACTTAGCATCTCTATCAAATATAATATTCTTAGGAAAACCGTGCGATCTCACTATCTTCGTGATGAAAATCTAAACAACCTCACTAGCTGAATTTGTATACTTAAATGCAATGAAGTGAGATACCTTACTTAACCTGTTAACCACAACCATGACAGGATCATGTTGTTTGGATGTTCTCGACAAACCTTTAATGGAGTCCATGAAAATGACTACCCATTTCTACTCTGGAATCAGAATCAACTGTAATATAACACTTGCATGCTTACACTTTGATTTTACCTCCTAATAGTCCAAACATCTCGCAACAAACTTAGCCACCTCTTTCCTCAAGTTTGGTTAATGATAAAACTTCTTAACTGTTGAAAATGTCTTCTAATATGTTATCTCTAAATTGGTACTGGTGGGCTGCTCCACCAGACAACTTAGAGTAACTGTTTCAACCAAATTTGAACTGAAGATTAGCCTCTACAGTCTGAGAGGGCTCTCTCCAGGTAATTTATGATTTTCAATGAAAACTCAATTAGATGGCTAAATCTATGATTGTAAATTGATTATAATTGTTTACAGGTTGAAAATTTAAAGGACTGCTACCATTGCGCAAATGGAGTCAACATGAGACAAGTCAATGAAATAATCCTTCTTGTGAAAACTGAGGCAAATGGAAGTATCAATGAAAAGATGGTGCACACACAATACAGGAAGAAAACAACAGTTTAACATCTAAAGGAAGTCAGAGCATGTTTCCATGTGTTCTGAGTAATCAGATATAAACTAACTGCAAATATTAAACATGAAATATACAAGACAAATAACTCGTTGAACACTTCATTCAAATCTCAGGTGAAGAAGGCCAAAACATCCACTGTATACTACTGAAAGCTGAAAGTTTAAAAAAAAATAGAAGTGTAGTACAATACTCTCCAACCCTTTGATATTCGATATTCTGTCTATAAATAGACTCTTTTTTCATTACATAGGATGTTGGATCATTGAACCTTGACTCTGATAGCTAGTCATAACTGACAACTCTATTTTTGGAACATAAAAGGACACCTATTCATTTAAGAGTTTCTCTCCTAATGGGACTCTGATTACATTTATTTCCTCCACCTGTCTAATATTTCGACCATTACCTAGATAAATATCATATGCTCTAATGGCATTCTCCATGACATAAGACATAAATGTACTTTCCAAGAATTTAGCAATAGTTGTCCTACTTTCTAGGAAAGGATCAAAATTAACTATAGTTTTGTCTTCATGTTGTTTTGTATGAATGGCACACATCCCAAGTGATGAATATTTGCTAAGATGTCTCCTTATCTATTTGTATGCCTCCACGTGGAATTTTGGTCTTCCATATGCCTTTAGAACCTTAAAAAACCCTTCAAAAACACCTCGCTGCAAAATAGAGCATCTTTAGGAAATTTCGTAGCATAGTTTAGTAGCGAGCTTGTTTCTATCTATTAACCTTTCCTTCTGCCACCTCTTCTGGTCAAAAGGTATTTTAGGTAAAAATATCTAAATACTATCAAACTCCCTCCTTAGTTCTTCATAAAACTGATTTTAAAGACCAAAATAAATCTTCAAAAATTTTGTAGCATTTTTTGGCCTTCAAGCCTTGAGCTCACTACGAAACTACCTAATAAGGCAGAAATTGCAGATTTTGTAGATTTCTTCAGAAATTCATCTTCTAAACCAAAATTTATGTCACTTGCAACCTATAAACGTTAACCAAAATTTCTTAGCTCAACTCTTCATTCCTTGGGTGTTTCATCTTCACTAACAATAGGTTGACGTTCAGGTTCTTCTATCACTTTCATTTTCAGTCCTCTCTTCTCCAGTTCATCTTGAATCATGTCCATTTGTTCCTGAAGGTCCTCCACTTGATTTTTAATGATCTATTTTCAGCTTGCAAGTGCATATTCATATTCCTGGTATGTTTGGCCACAAGTCTTAGAGTTTGGGTTCTTTTCAACAGAATTTTAGCATTAGTCATAGATTCTGAAACACTTGAGAGTTCATTGTCCCATTTTTTCATCATCTGATCAAACTCAGCCTTTTCAGACCTGTGCTTCTCTGCCTTCAACTTTAACTCAAGTAATTCTTCTCTTGATTCTCTTAGTTGTTCTGTGAGGAGTTATGTTTCTGATTTTCCAACCATCTTCTCCTTTCCCTTTCTTTGCATAGTGACAACTTCTTTTGCTGCTGGGGATAAATATATGATGTTTTCTGGCTACTTACCTTCACTTATTTTTTCTACTCCTTTTCTTTCCATGGCCTTCTTTGCAATTTTTGACCTGTTCGTTGGATTCCTTGGCTGAAACATGAAGCCAACATCCTCTCTTGCAAAATCCAACTTCTTGACAGGCTTACCTTTCTTCAATTCTCTTCCATCACCTTCAATATCTTTTGCCTGCACTATTGGGGACTCCTCAATATCTATTGCATGGAGGATGTCTTCCATGTTTCCTTTGGCCAATGTTTGACTCCTTGTTATCCTCTTACTTCTTTGATTGCTAATTTTTTGTTTCTGTTTTGCAAGTGTTGGTTGAGGGATATCAGTTTCTTGTAGAGGTTCTACTTCAATGTCCATTGGTTCTACAAGAAATTGTCTTCCTTATTCATCAATCTCTTCTATTACAGTTGGAGATGTAGTAGTTTTAGGTTGTGAAATTTTCTTTGGAGTCACTGGATCTACTTCATACTGCCCAAAGGATTCTCATTGAATCCATCAAAGACTCTCTCATTCCCTATGTATCAAAACTAAAGACTGCAAAACAAATATATGAAAAATTGGTGGAGCTATTCTCTGTGAGTACTGCTAGAGAAGCAATCTCTTTGAGACAAGAACTATACAAAATGAAGTTATCAAGGGAAGCAAGAATCACTCCATACTTTATGAGGATTTTTGAAATAAGAGATCAACTATAGGAACTAGGAGAAGTGATGTCTGACACTGAGATGACAACAATGGTGTTGAATTCTCTACCAGAAGAATGGGGAAGCTTCACTTCTAGTCTATATGGGAAGAAAGAAGCCACTCCATTCCAAGGTTTATGGTCTCTATGTAAAATAGAGGAAACAAGACTAAAGGCCAAAGCTGATACAGAACCAAGTGAAGAGAATCGTGCCTTTGCAGCTTCATACAGGAAGAAAGGAAGATTAGGAAAATTTGGCCCTCAGAATAAAAGAAGAAATATAGACAACGTGCGATGCTTTGGATGTGATGAGCTTGGACATTATAAAAGAGATTGTCCTAAATCTGGAAAGGACAAGAGGAGAAAGGAAGAAGCCCATGTCACTTATGAAAGAGTAGAACCTGACACTAAAATATCTAAGAAGGAAGAAGCAAGATATATCTATTATGATTGAGATCATCTTCCTCTATAAGTGATCTCTGATTAGTTGTAAAATTGTACAATAGCATGTACATTAAGAAGCATCTTGATAAAAGCATGGAAGGAGCTCTCGGTGAAAAAGCTTCTGGAAAAACCTCTCTACTTAAAGTAAAGCAGCCATCAGATCTAGGGTCATCATGAAGAAAGAAGGGATGTGATGACATATTATTGAAACAGGTCAAAGGGATAAAGCTCTTCATTTAAGAGAAACTACTATATGATGACTCAAGGAATATAGGTATGAGGTATACAGACATACATGCCGATATCGGATGCTGTGAAATCATGTCATAAGGTTGCAGGTAATATACCTCCGTATTTAGGATTATGATCTTTGAAGAAGGATCTCTCAGTGCACTACCAGATGAAATCAACATAATATGACCTCATAGAATATGAGGTGGTTGTACCTAAACAAGAAACTGGAAAAGTTGTAAGTTTCTGGGAATGAAGAGTGTGCATAAATAAAGAGATCATAAAATGCAACCATGTCTAGAGGCAGTTATCATCCGGAGGCCAGGTAGATGTGACTAGGAGATCTCCTGAGAATATATGTAGACTCTAATGAAAGCCTGGTAAAGAAGAAGACCCTTGGGAAAACATATCATTAGGAGATGTGTCAATCTGTATGAAGGATGTTGATGCCTACAGGAAGATTTCATGGTAAAAGATCATCATCAAGGTAAATTTTGTTCTAAAAGTTCATATGTATATGTTTATCTGGATAAAAATTGTGCAGGATTGCTAATCATAAGAAAGGATGTACGGTCCTTGGAGATGATTCGAAGGAAAGCAGCATGGCATATCAAGTGGAAGTCTTATAGATCACTTTCTGATAACTGACTTGTCTCAAGAGAAAAGTGATAAATGATCTGTGCCCTATGAAGCTAAAATATGGAGATTCCTCAATATCAAAATCCATGACATCAAGTACAGGGATTCTTCATGAGCAACTGGGTGTCTCACCATTGCTGCTAGAGGTCTCTGGTTAAGAGGGAGCCTGATGGTAAGTCTCTTACTTGGAATAAACCTGGTAATTCCTAGGGATGAGCTTAGGTACATTATTTGTATAAAAATGAGTACATTCCCTTGTGGAATAGGTCCTCCCTGGGAGGGAGAGATAGACACATCATTCTGGTCTTGGGAATACCGAATGGAGGATTGGGTAATCATCTGGCATTTGATACTCTTTGAGAATGTGATCGGACATTCAAGATAAGAGTAGTCGGGGACCGATATTCTTTGAGGGCTAGCTACCCAAGAGAAGAATATTCTAGGAAGGTCATACTTTGGGAACACCCGGGTGGAGTATGTACCTTGGAGAGACAATGAAGAAGGTGTCTATAAGTCATGTGTCTCACTAGCATTGAAGCCCATTGTCTCGTTGAAGAGATGGGGTTGTTAGTCAAGGCCTTGCACTAGTACAATGTTGGTTGATATGATGGTATACAGATGCGATTACCAATCCGATTTTTCTTTTAAGACTCTTTTGTTTTTAAAAGTAACCAAGTACCTGTATGAATACCTCCCTAGTTAAGAGGGAGTGTTGAAAAGTGTAACTAGGTAGGTCTTCATTATGACTATGTAATTATGTACTTATGTAAAGAAGAAGTCAATAATAATAAAAAATTAATTTTTGGTTTACTTGCTTCATGGGTTTCATCAGCAAGTTTCTTAGTATAGGTATATAGACTTCTTTTTGATGTCTATTAGGATCATAAGTGTAATTAAGAGTCATGTAAATGGCATGTTTAGTTTGAAGAATATCCTCTAAGACGTTGCAAAAGAATGGCTTACAAGACTACCCATATTTAATGTTGAAGATATGCATATGAAGTCGGCTTACAAACAAGTATTAAAGTTGGCCTACTTAATAGCTATAAGGTCAGCTTAAATATCTGGCTAGAACTACTATATATACCCTACATATGTTGCGGTAAAGGAGAAATGTTTTGTGGATTACATTGAGGTTATACAGCATGGAAAAAGGATAGAGTTCTACGGATTATAATGAGGCAATACAGCGTGAAGAAGGGAGCAAGTATTACATTAAAGTCTGAGGTAGACAACATTAAAAGAAAGAACAGATTTGCAGACTTGTACTGTGGATATTTAAGGAACAATTACAGTCAAGTTTGAAGTTAACAAATGTGGAAGAAAGAACAGGAATTGCGTATTAGTTTGAAGGTATAACAAATCAGATCTAAGAACAATATTTCATTAGGGGAATTTTGAGGTCTAAAATGGGCCTCCTAAGAAAAATGTACAAGAAAAATAAACTTTATAATAACCAATGAGATTCAAGATGATGATGTCAACTATGGGGGATGATTCACCATTTTTTAAGTAAAAGGGTAAAAAGATTAAAAATTAATAAAATAATAAAACTACGTTTTCAACTCGTATTTTCAACTTATCTCCCAAAGTTTTTACTCAAATTTTGAGTGGGAGTACTGATTGGATGCAAAATTTAATTCCTCATCCAAGGAGTACCCATGTTGCATACCTTTGATGGACCCTGCTACACGAAAAATGAGAAATACATGAAAAAATGTGATTGCAATCATATTTTTTATGTATTTCTCATTTTTTGTGTAGGAGTATCCATCGAAAGTATGAAACATGGGTACTCCTTGGATGAGGAATTATATTTTGCGTCTAACGAGTACTCCCGCTCGAAATTTGGGTAAAAAATTTGGGAGATAAGTTGAAAATATGAGTTGAAAAAAGTATTTTTTTTCTTTTTTCCCTCTAAAATTTGATGTTTTCATCAAATCTTACTTTATTGTTTCCACTATTATTTTATAATTTCCTTAGGAGGCCTATTTTAAACCTCAAAATTCCCCTAATGCATGCGTTCAAGTTTGAAGGTGACAGTGTTTGAAAGATAGTAGATACAAGAACAATTTTTGAATGCAAACTTATCTGAAGGAAGAACTGAATGATACAACTACAAAGGTAACTGAAGGACGTACTCTACAGAAGTAGCTGAAGGATAGTAATTACAGAAGTGACTGAAGATTTGAGATATTGACTAAAGGATATAATAAATTTATCTCTGAGGAAAGAATTTGTAAAAGACAGAAACCTCAAGTAAGGAAGGTAAATAACTATACTTCAAGATACTCAGTTACAAGTAAACATAATTCAGTCTCTACATTTGACTAAGTACTGTGATAATTGACTTGATGAAAGAATAAACTAAGTGAAAGAATAAATACATAAGTAAGATCACAAGTATTTATCAAGAAGAGAATTTGTATTAATATAAGCCCTCCAGATTCTCAACATCCAGCACTAACAGTTTTATCAAACCATGGTGAAATATTGATGTTTCATTACCTTCTGTCTTGACCTGAACTTTATCTGACATCTTTCCCAAACTTCTGTATAAAATTAAGGGTAATTCAAGTGGTTTCTTACCAACAAAATGTAGAAGAAGTCTAATATGATAACAATAAACCATGTGGAATCTCCCTTCGCAGGTGAAGTATTTTTGGATCACCAGTAGAATATTTGCATAATTCTCTTTCATAAAACCCCTGGGGATGCCATTGGCCATGCCAGCTCCTCTGTGCTCCTGCTTGAGAAACTCTTCACAACCTTGCATTCTAAAATTTTTTCCTTTGAACCACTCTTCACCAATTCTAGGAATTTGTGTAGCTTAAAAGATGATATCTGGTGACAGTGTGAAATTCAAAATCCCAACTTTTGATGCTATCCCTGTAAAATTTGTTGCAAAGTCTTTGGATACCTGGGCATGGAAACCCTACAATTTTTGGCAAAATTGTAGACATCCTGTCTTCCTGAAAGCCTCCATAGCAGTGGGATATTCATTTAGAAACTTTAAATCCATAGGCTCATACCTTACACAATAACCACCCTTATTTGTTTTCTTCTTCAATGCCATTGATGCTTTATACCTCCTGCTACCTCGCTTATTGATGACACCTGCAAAATCAAATTTGAACAGAAACCTGCTTTGCGTGGTGAAGCAACTCTCGAACATTGAGATACTTCACATGCAAGAATTGGACGCTGAATGATAGAGAGCAGCTTGGGGGTAAATTCTTTAAAGGTAATTTTGGCAACTCTGGGTTTAATGATGACACATGTGACCATAAAAGACAATGATGACAACAGATACAAATTTGCATGTTTGGGAATCATAATAACAACTCAAATGACCTCACCCATTTCTTTGTCTTATTGAAAATTGACACCTCACACCACTCTGAGACTCTTTGCAGGAAAAAACCCAGTTTCGTAGCAAAAACTATTTAACTGCTGACAGATTCGCTACAGAACTATTAGGCAGTTTCGTAGTGAAATCTACTGATTTTCCATATAATTCGCTACGAGACTATGAAAAACTGGCAGGTGGAATATTTTGTGATTAAAAAGCATGGGATGAGAACTAGATGAGATGAGGTTTATTTCATTGATATGACATGGTTAGAGGTGGGTTTTAAACTTAAGGTAGACATCACCAAATGCAATTTTTTCAAAAATTCCATGAAAATGACTTATGAGACAGCATGAACCTAGGTGAATGACATGTAGAACCTTAACAATGAAATTGTTTAAACTAATGAGTGATAATAGTGGCTCCATTGGGGATAGTGTGCCCCTGTGGTACAGCAAAGAACATGTAGTTTCAGTGCCATCCTTTTTTTAAATAAAACTTCTACAATTCACCAAGCCTTCTTCAAAATCTTATGGCCTTCTCCTCGGGCTCAAGTTTGATGATCATCTTGTCTTTATTAGAATAACAACATAATAAAACAAAATATATACAATGGAGTGAAAATTCAATAAAATTTAAGAGGAGTAGTGCTTTAGAAACCTACCATTGACAGGTCCTCCGGCACAAAGTTGTCCATCCATCTCTTGAAGTAGATAAGTATTTTTGCCATGATATGCAGCTACTACAAATGGTCCCTTCCAGATGTTTTCAAACTTCCCATGCTTCCCCTTTTCCTCAATTCTGTCTTCCCACTTTAAAAATACATCTTGAATCTGGAAATTCACTTCTTTGATCTTTCTGTCAAATGTTTTCTTCACTGTGTTCTGTGATTGCTAATGGTTGTTGTATACCTTTTCTCTTTTTTCTTGAAATTCTATGAGCTGGTTTATCCTCCTCTGAATGGCATTGGGCTCCTCTTCAAGTCCTTGCAGCAGTTTCATTACAGGAACTCCCAAGGAGGTGGGAAAAATTGCTTCAACTCCATATACTAATTCATAAGGTGATGTACCAATGGATCGCTTTGTACAGACCCTATCAGCCCAAAGAGCATATTTCAATTTCAGATGCCATGATCTCTTGTTTTCCTGCAGTACCTTTTTTATAATTCTCACAATAATTTTATTAGAGGATTTTGCAAGGCCATTACCTTGGGGGTAATAGGTTGTTGAATTTCCGAGTGTTATATGATACTGATGAAAAAAGCTAATTAATTTTTTGGATTTAAAAGCTTTTTCTTGTCAGTAATAATCTTCATAGGACAACCAAACCTGGACAAAATGTTGTTCTCCAAGAACTGAATGATGACTAAATTAGTGGTTGCCTTGTTGGGATTGCTTCGATCCATTTAGTGAAATAATCTATGGCTATCAGGATCTAGCGATGTTGCCCTGAATATTTTCACCAATAAAATCCAACCCCCATTGTTGGAAAGGCACCTCAACATATATTGGCATCAAAGGTAAAGGAATTAGTTTTTCTTACCATAAAAAATTTGACATTCATGGAAAACAATGATCTTCTTGAAGACATCCTTGAACATGGTGGGCCAATAGTAACCTGTTGAGTATTTTGTTTGTTGTAGCTTTCCAGTAGTGGTTTCCTCCACAATCTCCCTTGTGAAATTCTTCAATAACATTTTCAGCTTCCTCCTCCAGCAAATAGTTTAAAAGGATTCCACCAGTATCTTTCCAATACAAATTCTTATTTACAATGCAGTATCTTAATGATTTCAGATTCACAAACCTTGCTTTTGATTTGGTCAACTCTGGAGGAACTTTGTGATGATGCAAAACAAAGATAAAATCTCTGTACCATTTAGATAAAATTAACTTCTCTTCAATAGGTATCAACTCTTCATTTTCCTCTGACAGCTCTGAAATTTCTGCAATGAGATTCATGTCAAGACATTCAAAATTGGATTGTGCCATCAATTTTGCTAACCCTTTTCCTTTCACAAACTTTGTAGGCCTGATTTCTATGTCATACTCTAGCAAAGTAGCTATCAATTTCCCTCTCTTTCCATCAGGATCAGTTTGTGTCAAAATGTCTTTAACCACAGTGTTAGGTACAAATTGAAGCGAACAAAGTTCCTTCTCAAGCTTAAATAATCCAGAACACTTGGAATACAAAGATATCCATGAGGATACAAATATTATATTATAAAAAATATGAGATAGATAGATGATAAAATGTTACAATGAGGCGCTGCTTATATACCTACACAGGCGACCTTTCATGACTGGGCATGTCTCTTAGACATGCCCTTTCACTAACTTAATGACTACTTACATAATCCTTAATTGACTATTTAATAATTATGTTTGTTATATTCATTATGAATTATATTCATAACATTGCCCCTTCCTTCAAAATATTTGTCCTCAAAGCTTATAGTTGACACTTTCTTCAGTTCAATCACACACTATTTTCTTCATTTGCTTTCGTCACAATTTAATATATCAACTTTTATTTATTTATTTGTTATGAATTGGCCCTTCCTTCAGAACTTTGTCCTCAAAGTTTTATGGATAATAATTTCTTCATATTGTATTTGTTAAAATACTATAATTTTAAGGAAATCTTCCTTCTTTCCTTTCCGAATTGGATTTAATTTCCTTTTCATCAATGATTGATTTCATTTTGTCTGTTGAATTGAGTTTTTAGGGTTTTTAAGGTAACCCTTCCTAACTTTCTCTTCTTCTTTTTAATGAGGTTA
This sequence comes from Pinus albicaulis, assembly GCA_034641835.2. Lineage (NCBI taxonomy): Eukaryota > Viridiplantae > Streptophyta > Pinopsida > Pinales > Pinaceae > Pinus > Pinus albicaulis. The sequence continues at coordinate 1,370,459,462 of CM076579.1, read as the reverse complement.
TTATTCCTTAAATTTATTTTTTTTAATAATTTAATTAATTAAATTAATATATATATATATATATATATATATTCTTTTAACAATTGATTTTTTTTTAACTCTTTTTTTTGTTGAAAGGTTACAACCCTAGTGAAACGTGGCTATTCACATATATTCACCTATAAAATATATGTCCACTTATGTGTATTTCTCCATGTAAAAGTAAACTTACCATTCACAAGAGATTTTTTTATTCATTTACTTCTTATTTTACCTTGCAAATACCATGGGCAATTACCATTGGCTTCCAAAACCACGAGCTTGTAAACCATTGAAAGAATAATCAAAATAACCCTACCTACTCTTCCTTATTTCTTTTTCCTTTTTAATTTTAATTTGTCTTGGTATGTACGTATATGTACTTCTTTATATATATATCTCTTTTTTCTTTTTCTTTTTTTTCTTTTGGAACTATTTTCTTTTAAATCTTTTTTTTTTCCTTTTAATTTAATTCCCCCTTTATGTTAATTTTCCTTCTGTCTTTTATTTTTTTTATTAATATAAATATATTTTATATATATTTCTTCCTTTTTTTTCAATTTTTTATTATGGCCAAAGATCTAGTGGTGAAAATGGAGAAACTCTAAGATTGATAGCGAAATGCTTCAGTCACGACAGCAACAAGGTTGACGATTTTTACGATCAAAGACCTGGATCAAGGAGCATAGCTCTGTGCAGCGATGAGCAGCCAGAAGATCGACTGCTTTGATACCAAATGAAGCGAACAAAGTTCCTTCTCAAGCTTAAATACTCCAGAACACTTGGAATACAAATATATCCATGAGGATACAAATATTATATTATAAAAGATATGAGATAGATAGATGATAAAATGTTACAATGAGGCCCTGCTTATATACCTATGCAGGTGACCTTTCATAACTAGGCATGTCTCTTAGACATGCCCTTTCACTAACTTAATGACTACTTACATAATCCTTAATTGACTATTTAATAATTATTTTTGTTATATTCGTTATGAATTATATTCGTTATGAATTATATTCATAACACAAATGCAATGACATGAGAGTGAAAAATATAAATTCGGAAGTCTTTAATAGCTTTGATCAAAGCATATGTCTGTTTTTCCAAAATATTATACTTTAGCTCTGAGTTGGCAAGAGTTATGTGAAATAATGAAATTGGTTGTCTTGTACCTTGCTGTCCTTTCTGCAATAAAACTCCATCTATGGTATTTTCAGATGCAAATGTGAAAACCATAAATTCACTTGAAAATTTTGGACTAATAAGCACTAGAGCTTAAGTGATGGATTTATTTATCTCTTTAAATGATTTCTTGGCTTCAATAGTCCACTTAATATCAGCTCCTTTCTTCAACATCTTGGTAATGTCCTTGACAATTTCAGCAAAGTTCGGGATGAACCTTCTAACAAAGTTTACCTGCCCAAGAAAATACTGAATTTATTTCTTGTTCCTTGGCAGTTCTATCTTCTAAATAGCATTAACTCTATTGGGATCAATATTTATCCCATACTTTGATATAATATGTCCAAGCAATTTTCCAGAAGTTAGAGAAAAAATACTTTTAGTGGGGTTAAGAGAGATACCAAATCTTCTACATTTCTGCAGAATTTTCTCCAAATGCTTCAAATGATCTTCCTCCCTTCTTGAAAAGACAATTATGTCATCCAAGTAGACTACAACTGATCTATCTTTCTCTTCAGCAAAGGAAATTTCCATTTCTCTTTGAAAGGTCGCTCCTGCATTCATCAAACCAAAAGGCATCTTGGCGTACATGAATTTCCCCCATGGCAAGGTGAAATCAGTCTTCTCGTGATCTTCTGGGTGTACCAATATTTGGTTATAACCTGAAAATCTATCCAGCATGGACATCCTTTGAGAACCAACAATATTCTACAAAATCTGATCCATCTTGGGAAGAGGGTAGTTGTCCTTCAAGGAAACCTTGTTCAAATTTCTAAAATCAATACAGATTCTGATCTCGCCACTTTTCTTTCTGACTGGTACAAGATTAGCAAGCCACTTTGAAAATATTATAGGAACAATGATATTTGCATCAAAAAGTTTCTTAATCTCCTTCTCAATTAGAGGTATGAGCAATGGGTTAATCCTTCTCAATTTATGTTTGAAAGGTTTCTCATTCTCTTTGATAGGAATAATATGTTGTATAATACTAGGATCATACCTTTTCAGATCAACGTAGCTCTATGCAAAAACATCAATGTATTTCTTCATCATCTCGATATATTTCTGCTCCATCTCCATAGAAAGAAATTTGGAAAGCTTTACCATTTTAGGCGTTGTTGTTGTACCAAGATTACAAGTTTCTACCTCCTCATCATCAACCTACATCCTAGGAGATTTAAAAACATCATTTTGATAAAAAAGTTTCTCAAGTGGAATAAGGCCCTTGGGTATACAATTATTTTTCAGCTGCAAAACTTCAAAATTAACCTTAGTTTCAGCAAACATGTTTTGCTGATCCACTTGTGTGTTTTTAAACTCCTCCTTTAACTCTATGAAATTTCTGACTTGTCGGTCATCTTCAAACACTTGCCAATGGATGCTATTATCTGGGATGGCAGGCCTATTCCAGAATTCAATTTCATACTTCTTAGTATAATGTGTATGGATGACAAACAAACTTGCAGAAACAGCTAGAGAATCAGCCACTGAGTTTTGATCTTTAGTTTTCACAATAAATGTATATTCTTGAAAATATTCAAGAATTTCCATAATCAGATTTTTGTAAGCTCTCATCCTTACATCCTTAATTTGGTATAATCCTTCAACTTTTTTGATTACCAACTCCGAATCTCCACACATTGATACCTTCTTGGTACCCAATCTTTTCAAAATTTCCAAACCCAAAAACAGAGATTCGTATTCATCCATATTATTGGTACAGTCAAAGTTAAGTTTAAAGGAATAAAACTTACTTTCATCATCAGGAGTAGTGATCGATATGCCTGCTCCAACACCCTCTCTTCTAGTAGATCCATCAAAGTGTAGAATCCACCAGCCCTCTGCTTTCTCTTCTAAAATTTCATGATTTTCAACTTGTTGATTTTCTATTTTTCCTTCACTTTCTGCTTCATCAGTTAGCTCATTGAAAATAATTATTGATCCTAATTCAATGTCAACAGCATAAATGGGAAAATTTTGAGGTTCATCCTTGCTTCTTACAATGTAGGCCATCCTATTCTCCCTGTACAACCTTATCTACTCACCAAAACAGGAATGGTAGCATATTCCATGTCCATCTACATGGTACCTTTGATTTTTTCTGCACAAGATCTAGATAAGAGCATGCCAAACTTGGGGGGAATATCTGCCACCACAATGTCCATCACCACTATCTTAGCAGGCACTTGTGCCAAGCCAACAACAACATCTTTGATCAATCATATGCATTGGACTCTATTAGAGTCAAAAGAAAATAGATCTTTGTATGGCCTAGTGATCTCCAAACCCATCCTCTCCATAATCACCTTAGGCATGAGGTTATGAGAAGCCCCCAAATCCAACATGGCATTGTGTAAGGTCATATCATGGATATTAAGGCTGACATAGAAGGGAGGGACTTCTTCATTCTTCTCATCTTCCAACCTGGGTCCTAGGTAGATGGTAGGATAGTCTTCTTGTAGATTAAGGACATCTGAAGATCCTGGTTGAGAATTCAACATCTTCACAATTTCTCTTCTATACTCATTGTGTAATATTCCTAAATTAGCATACAGCTAATTGGAATATTAATTTTGGCTTTTATCATTTAGATAGATGAATAATTTGGTAGGGAGACCCATAAATCTCTTTAGTAGGAATAAAATCCCTCATAATGTGAAAAGGGATCATCTTGATAGCTGGATAAAAAACCTCCATGTGTGAACAAGGACAAAATCATGTGGGCAAGGTCAATTTTGAACAAATCAACAACGTTGGTATGGAGAGAGTTGATCATTAATGGGAGACAATGAAGTGTTAATGGGAGATAGTCTCCATTAGAGTAGTTTCTTTAATGAGTGGGACCCAAGATGAGAAGGCTCACAATGCATATAAGGAAGGGAAACGTAGCCATAGAGGAATTTTAGATGATTATTTGTTTTGATCCTTTTAGATCTGGATTTTTTAGGTGACATTTCTATGCATGCTTTTGTTGTTTAGCAGGGTCTATTGTACTGTTTAGTACAAGGGTGTTCCCGAGGGGGAATCCCACACTCATCCTTGGGGGACTTTGAGTGCCTACTCAGGAGAGATTATTGAGCTGTATATTCCACATCCATGCATCAAGCCAAGCTTAAGTCTTCAGCTACAGCACAGTTTCTGTTCAGATTTGCATTGTGTTGCAGGGTGTTGCAATGGAGGATTGATAGGGCCAATTTCTAAGCTAGTTTTCAGGGGAGGAAGCATTCCTTCCATTGGGAGGCTAGCAAGGAAGGTCCAGGAGCTGTATTGCATATTTTGGCACCAGGCCAACCTATTTCCACCTCCTACAGTGCAGTTTACCTCAAGGACTGCATTATTTTATTGAGTATTTGCAATGGAGGTTTCAGTGCCTCATTTGGGGTGTTTTATTTTCAGTGAAGGTATCAGCCTTTCATTGGAAGGATCTATTAGAGGAGATATATTCATTTAGATATCATTTTCAGCCACATCCATCCAGTTAGTCAGTTGCAGCTGCAATTCAACCCTAGGGTTGCATTCCGGCATTTTGTACTTTTGGGTATTTCCGAAAACCCTTCCTGGGTTGTCTTGGAAATCTGTTTCGGAGCCTAGATCTTCACTCCCGACATTATTTGAGCTATATAATAGCATATACATATTGTTATATTTTTTCTGTAGCAATTTATGCCCTAAAACTGCATTGTCATGGCTCATGGCATTTGTATAGCAGCTATTTTTCATGTGTATTCATATTTTCTTATTAGAGGCTTGTATTGTATTGCTTGAGTGACTTGATCCTCAAGATCTTGTGCCTATTATTTACTGATATGTTTAATAATATGGATGTACATTTGTCTCATGTAATGGTATATTAATTTATTCACTGTTATTTCCATTACTATGTTCTATATTCCTATCTTTTCAATTCTGGAATATTACACATTGACCTTGATAATTTCTCCAAAGGGGACAAGAATCTTAATTTTGGAGATTTAATTTACTAAACTGAAAGTAGAAGTGACCTTTTCATTTTCTTTGGCAGGAGGTAGAATTTGTGGGTCTTTTTTGGGCTCCACTACTTTAGGAGTATCCTTCTTTGGCTGAGTTTTATTTGTAGTGATGGGAACATTTTTGTTTCTAAGATTTTACTGCTTTTGCATTTCAAATATAGCATGTTGATAACCCTTTAGGTAATTAGATTTTCCCTCATCCTTATTCAAATCATGACCAGACTCATCATGATCCTCCTTGGTTAGAAACATCCCAGACATATCTTCATCTAGACAGTGGATAATATCTTCTTAAATCTCAGGTTGAGTTTCTTCTTCATCAATCAATTTTGCTGAAAGGGAGGCCTCACTTGTGGGTTAGGCTAATTTATGTTTTCTCTTTGTCTTTACTGATTTTGAGGCCTCCTAAATTATGGGTTTCTGATTTGTGGATATTGTTGTGCAAGAGGTAAGGAAGTGGTTCCAAGGGGAATTCTATCCATGAGTTTCTCCATGGTCTTCAACATAGAGTCAAACTTAACATTTGAGGATGAAGGTTTCTATTCTTATTTTAGTTTTGATTTTCCCATCTTAGACTTCTTTGATGCTATCATGTTCACTTCTACCTTCACAGCATCATTCTGCATTTCTTCTAGAGAAGCAGACTCTCTTTCCCTAAGAAAAATAGAGAAATCATAACCACATGCCTCTGCATAGTGTAATTGAGCAGCTCCTAGGGGAGGTTTAAGATAAGGTATAGAGTTATAGACTTTGTTAAACATCCTGGACAGATTCATCTAAGGCTCTTTTTAAACTATTGTATTCAGTCAGGGCTTGCACTGGATTTTCCCTATTCCCCCATTTTCTCAAAAAACTATCCTGTAACTGGTTCCAATTCTGCAAGCTTGTTGGAGCTAGGGCTTTAAACCATTTTCTTACTTCACCAGTGAAACTTTGAGAAAATAATCTCATTTTAACATATTCATGGTCTACCTCCTCTCTGTCAATGAAATCATTGAATTGATTTACATGTTCCTCATTTTTTATTTCCTCTTCACTCCCAAAGGTTTTAATTCTAGCTGAGTATTTACTTGGGAGGCTATGAAGAACAGTAGGGAGGACAAGTGGAGAATATCTTGCAGTTCCAACAAGAGGAGGTGGAGGTGGAAAAATTCCAGCCATAATGACAGAAACTGAGGTATGAGAAAGGATAGCAAATGATATTGGTTTCTGATTTCTTGGAAAAACAATAGGAGAATATGAGTTATTAGGAGGTGGTGTAGTTGGTCTTTGCAGTCTAGATATAAATTAACTCCATTCAAGCAAAGGTATACCAGATTTTCTTTTCAACAAGAACTCAAATGGATCTAACTACTTTAAGTTTTGAAAAGACTCCCTCTCTAACAACAATTTTGATGTAACTATTTCCCATAATTCCTCTTTTTATTTTTTGGATACTAGGGATGATGTATCAATGCCTAGTCTTTACAGGTCTAGAATTATATCATTCAATTCATTTCACCCTTAGACCTAAATAAAAATTCTTTAATTTTATCATCAAATTTCCTATCTTTAGGACTTCGAATAATTTTAGAGGACAAATCTCTTGAATATGATGGAATACCTGATTTTGAAGAGTTGCTTCCAATGCCTCTGAAAATCCTCTCTGGATTATCCACAATGGTAGGTGGGTTAGGATCTGGATTGCTCCTTTTATATATTTTTCTTTAAGCCACCTTTAATAGTAAAAATTTGTAGTGGAGTCACCAAGGTAGTTTCTGCAGCCTCAAAAAGTTCTGAGCTCTTGCTACCTCCAAGAGTTTAGCTTCACTGTTTGCACAAAAACTTCTGGAAATATGTCTTCAGGCTCCCAGAAGATGCACCAAAATGTTATCTCTAAATTGGTACTGATGGGATGCTCCACCAAAAAACTTAGAGTAATTGTTTCAACCAAATTTGAACTAAATATTAGCCTCTCCAGTCTGAGAGGGCTCTCTCAAGGTAATTTATGATTTTCAATGAAAACTCAATTAGATGCCTAACTATATGACTGTAAATTGATTATAATTTCTTTCAGGTTGAAAATTTAAAGGACTGCTACCATTGGGAAAATGGATTCAACATCAGAAAATTCAATAAAATAATCCTTCTTGTGGAAACTGAGGCAAATGGAAGTTTCAATGAAAAGATGGTACACATACACAATACAGGAAGAAAACATCAGTTTAACATCTAAAGGAAGTCAAAGCATGTTTCCATGATTTCTAAGTAACTAGATATAAACTAATTGTAGATATTAAACATGAAAGATACAAGACAAATAACTCATTGAACGCTTCATTTGAATCTCAGGTGAAGAAGGCCAAAGCATCCACTGTATACTACTGAAAGCTGAAAGTTTTACAAAAAATAGCAGTGTAGTACAATACTCTCCAACCCTTTGATATTTGATCTTTTGTCTATAAATAGACTATTTTTTCATTACATAGGATGTTGGATCATTGAACCTTGACTCTGACATCTAATCATAACTGACAACTCTATTTCTGGAAAAATACACCTATTCATTTAAGAGTTTCTCTCTTAATGGGACTCTAATTACATTTATTTCCTCCACTTCTCTAATAGTGGGACCATTACATAGAAAAATATCAGATGCTCGAATGGCATTCTCTATGACATAAGACATAAATGTACTTTCCAAGAATTTAGCAACAGTTGTCCTATTTTCTAGGAAAGGATCAACATTAACTATGATTTTGTCTTCATGTTGTTTTGTATGAATGGCACACATGCCAAGTGATGAATATTTTCTAAGATGTGTCCTTATCTATTTGGATGCCTCCACATGGCTTGTTGGTCTTCCATATACCTTTCAAACCTTCAAAAACCCTTCAAAAAAACCTCGCTGCAAAACAGAGCATCTTTAGGCAGTTTCGTAGTGTAGTTTAGTAGCGAGCTTGTTTCTGTCTTTTAACCTTTCCTTTTGTCACCTCTGCTGGTCAAAAATTATTTTTCAAGTCAAAATATCTAAATACTATCAAACTCCCTCCCTAGTTATTCATAAAACTTATTTTAAAGACCAAAAGAAATCTTCAAAAATTTCGTAGCGTTTTTTGGCCTTCAAGCCTAGAGCTCGCTACGAAACTGCCTAATTAGGTATAAATTGCAAATTTTGTAGCTTTCTTCAAAAATTCATCTTCTAAGCCAAAATTTATGTCACTTGAAAGCTATAAACCCTAACAAAAATTTCTTAGCTCAACTCTTCAATCCTTGGGTGTTTCATCTTCATTAACAAAGGTTGACCTTCAGGTTCTTCTATCACTTTCATTTTCAGTCGTCTCTTCTCTAGTTCATTTTGAATCATGTTCATTTGTTCCTAAAGGTCTTCCATTTGATTTTGTAATTATCTGTTTTCAGCTTGCAATTGCAAATTCATCTTCCTAGTATGTTTGGCCACAAGTCTTAGAGGTTGGGTTTTTTTCAGCAGTATTTTAGCATTACTCATAGATTCTGAAACACTTGAGAGTTCACTGTCCCATTTTTTCATCATATGATCAAAATAGACCCTTTCAGACCTGTGCTTCTCTACTTCCAACTTTAACTCGAGTATTTCTTCTCTTGCTTCTCTTAGTTGTTCTATGAGGAGTTTTGTTTCTGATTTTCCAACCATATTCTCCTTTCCCTTTCTCTGCATAGTGACAACTTCTTCTACTGCTGGGGATAAATCTATGATGTTTTTTGGCTGCTTACCTTCACTGACTTTTTCTTCTCCTTTGCTTTCCATGGCCTTCTTTGAAATTTTTTACCTAGTCATTGGCTTCCTTGGCTGAAACATGAAGCCAACATCCTCTCCTGCAAAATCCAACTTCTTAACAGACTTACTTTTCTTAAATTTTCTTCCATCACCTTCAATATCTTATGTCTGCACTATTGGGGACTCCTCAATATCTATTGCATGGAGGATGTCTTCCATGTTTCCTTTGGCCAATTTTTGACTCCTTGTTATCCTCTTACTTTTTTGTCAGCTAATTTTCTGTTTCTGTTTTTATATTCCTATTTACTAAATAATATAACAATAAAACTACTTTTTCAACTCGTATTTTTAAATTATCTCCCAAATTTTTTACTCAAATTTTGAGCAGGAGTACTCATTGGATGTAAAATTTAATTTAACATCCAAGGAGTGCCCATGTTTCATACTTTCGATGGGTCCTACTACACAAACGTTGAGAGATACATAAAAAAATGTGATTGTAATCACGTGTTTTTATGTATTTCTCATTTTTTGCGTAGTAGGGTCCATCAAAAGTATGCAACATGGGTACTCCTTGAATGAGGAATTAAATTTTGCATCCAACATGCAAATTAGTATGAACACATAAAAAGTAGAAAAAAAATTAAATTAAATTCTCATCTCGAACTCAGAAGCTAGCTCCCTCTTACATTGATGAATGAGAGGTTCAGCACCTGTTAAGAAGAGATCGTCCACATAAAGAACCAGAATGAGAGACCTTTCTTTATCAACCTTAAAATAAAGGTTTGGATCAACATCACTTCGAGAAGCCTAGCTTCATCAAGTAGCTATCGATCCTCTCATACCAAGCCCTGGGGGCTTGCTTTAACCCATATAGGGCTTTCTTCAACCTGCATATGTATGTGTTTCTATCTTGGAATTCGAACCCCAGAGGTGATCCACATAAACCTCTTCCGTGATTGAACCATGTAAAAAGGCAATCTTCACATCCATCTGATGGAGACTCCATCCTTGCGTTGTAGCAAGGGCAATGATCGATCGAGGTTTATCAATACCAAACACCAGATAATACCCTTTTATTTGATAAGGATGGAGTTAATCATAAAGTTATTAACTGATTTAGCTTTATGGTTATATTTTCAGGTTTTAGGCTAGTTATAAATATTGGGGTTGTTTGTTTGATTATTTGTTTGTTTGTTTGGATAGATAGAGTGTGGGAAGTTTAATCCATTGGGCTATGGAGTCATAAAAGGGTTGAGTTGTACATCAAATTTCCAAGGGTTTTCAAAGGGTTTTCATATATGTCTAAAACTCTTTTTTTTTGTTTGCTAATTTTTTTGTTTCTGTTTTGAAGCTGTTGGCTGAGGGATATCAGTTTCTTGTAGAGGTTATACTTCAATGTCCATTAGTTCTACAAGAAACTGTCTTCCTTATTCATCAATCTCTTCTATTACAGCTGGAGATTTAGTAGTTTTAGGTTTTGAAACTTTCTTTGGAGTCACCGCATCTACTTCATACCCACTCATAAAAATAAAATGGGTCCAATCTCTATTTAACCTTTTTAATTCTTCCGGCACTAACAATTTATCAGACCATGGTGAAATATTTATGTTTCATTACATTTTGTCTTAACCTGAACTTTATTTAACATTTTTCCCAAACTTCTGTATAAAAATAAGGGTAATTCAATTGGTTGCTTACCAAAAAAATTCAGAAGAAGTCTAATATGATAAGAATAAACCATGTGGAATATCCCTTCGCAGGTGAGGTATTTTTGGATCACCAGCAACATCTTTGCATAATTATCTTTCATATAACCCTTGGGGATGTCATTGGTCATGTCAGCTCCTCTGTGCTCCTGCTTGAGAAACTCTTCACATCCTTGCATTTTGAATTTTGTGCCTTTGAACCATTCTTCACCACTTACAGGAATTTATGTAGCTTGGGAGATGATATCCAATTACAATATGAAATTCAAAATCTCAAATTTTGATGTTATCCCTGTAAAATTTGTTGCAAATTCTTTGGATACCTGGGCATGGAAACCCTACAATTTTTGGCAGAACTATGGGCAGCCCGTCTTCTTGAAATCCTCCATAGCAGTGGGATCTTCATTTAGAAACTTCAAATCCATAGGCTCATACCTTACACAATAACCACCCCTATTTGTTTTCTTCTTCGATGACATTGATGCTTTATACTTCTTATTTCCTCGCTTGTTGATGACACCTGCAAAATAAAATTTGAACAACAACCTACTTTGTGTGGTGAAGCAGCTCTCGTAAAGTGGTAGTGAGATACTTCATATGCAAGAATTGGATGCTGAATGACAAAGAGCAGCTTGGGGGTAAAGTTTTTAAAGGTAATTTTGACAACTCGGGGTTTAATGATGACATATGTGACCATAAAAAACAATGATGACAGCAGATACGGTTTTGCATGTTTGGGAATCATAATAACAAACTCAAATGACCTCACCCCTTTCTTTGTCTTATTAAAAATTAACACCTCACACCACTCTGACACTCTCTGCAGGAAGAAACCCAATTTCATAGCGAAAACCGTTTAACTGCTGATAGATTCGCTATGGAAATTTTAGGCATTTTCGTAGCGAAATCTACTGATTTGCCATATAATTTGCTACGAAACTGTGAAAAACTGACAGGTGGAATATTTTGTGATTAAAAATCATGGGGATGAGAACTAGATGAGATGAGGTTGATTTGACTGATATGACATGGTTAGAGGTGGTTTTTATACTTAAGGTAGACATCACCAAATGCAAATTCTTCAAAAATTCCATGAAAATGACTTATGAGACAGCATGAACCTAAGTGAATTACATGCATAACCTTATCAATGAAATTTTTTAAACTAATGAGTGATAACATGATATATCGAGTGACCTCAATACAGATTGACATAAAACTCCCTCAAGATAAGCTTCTTGAGATCAATATCATCTGGTACATAAAAAAATTTCCTGAATTTGACCAACCCATTTGTTGTGAGATGATATTCCTCATCCCTATCACCTTCACCCTATTGGTGTAACATGTGCCTCAACTTTTGGGACATGTCATCATGTCGTATTTCTTGTAATATCTGCTCTTGTAAATCTATTCCGTAAGAACTCACTATTGCAATGTGATTCACCTGCACTCTTGTACTAAGAGCATATGCAACCTTGTTCTCCTTTCCCTTAATGTACCTGATCTTGAAATCAAACTCCCTAAGAGTAGCCAACCATATAGCTTGTTTTACATTCATATTAGGTTGGTCAAATAAGTACCTCAACCCACTTTGGTCACTCAGCAAGACGGACCTCCTGCCAAGAAGATAATGTATCTACATCTTCAATGCATGATGATAGTTTCCAACTCAAGATTGTGAGCCGTGTAGCTTTGTTCGTGTTCATTCAACTTCCTTGACTCATAACATACTACCTGTCCTTCCAACATTAGGGCTCCACCAAGTCCCCTCTTACAAGCATATGTGCATAGCACAAACTATTTGTCAGGATATTCAATATTTAATACTGGAGAATTTGTAAGCAATTCCTTCAACTTCTCAAAACTAGCTACACACTCCTCGGTCCATTCAAAATTCTTCCTTTTTCGCTACAAAGATGTAATAATATAGACTATATGTAAGAAGTTATTGATGAACCGCTTGTAGTAACCTGATAATCCCATGAATGATCTGACCTCATCCACATTCCTAAAAAATTCCCACTCCATGATAGGTCTGATATTTTCTGGTTCCACTGCTATACCTTCCTTAGAAACAACATTTCTCAATTAATGAACTTTTGTCTAAAAGAAATTTTACTTAGATGTTCTCTCAGCAATCCTAAAATTGATGCTAGGTGCTCTACATGATCTTCCTCATTCCTAGAATATATCAATATGTCATCAGTGAATACTATCACAAACTGGTCTAGATAAGGACGCAACACACTATTCATCAAACACATGAAAGTAGTTGGAGCATTAGTAAGACCAAAAGAAACTACTACAAATTCATAATTCCCATACCTAATATGGAATGTAGTTTTGTAAATTTCCTCTTCTTTGATGCGTACCTGGTGATATCCTGATCTCAAGTCCATCTTTGAGAACATTGTTGCTCCCTTCAACTGACCAAACAAGTCATCAATCTGCGGCAAAGGATACTTGTTTTTAATATTCACCTTGTTCAATTGTCTATAATAAATACACAACCTAAGAGTGCCATCTTCTTATTTACAAAAAACATTGGTGCACCCCAAGGTGACACACTTGGCCTAAAGTATCCTTTATCGAGCATTTCCTTAAGCTACAACTTCAACTCCACCAATTCCAAAGTGCTCATCCTGTAAGGTTCCTTCGATGTTGGTGCTGATCCTGGCATCAACTCAATAGAAAATTCCACTTCCCTATGGGGTGGTAACTCTGAAATCTCTACTATAAATACATCCTAAAACTGCTGCAAAACCAAATACCTCTTCAAAACTTCAACATCATCAACATCCTTCCCTTTTTCAGTATAAATATGAACTGCAAACAAGACAGACTCTTTCCTACCACTATGTTTTGCATGCATAGTTGTAACCATTCTCACTGATGTAGTATTATTCTTACCCTACAAGATTCTCCTCTCTCTATCATCATCCAGACACTCAATAGCATTTTCATAGAAATCCACCTGTCCTGTTAATGTACAATAAATACATGCACAAAAGAATATTTTATGACTGAAATGGAAGCACATTAAGATGTGATAGTGTAGACATTTCATTCACCTAAAATGCATAATATCTCACCCAATGATGAACTCTTATTTTGATACATGTAGCCAGCTGCACCAACCAAGACTCTGCATGCACAATTTTATTCAAACAACACTTATCCACCAAGTCAACACTGATATAAATATATTTAAATCTAGGGCCAATAAAAATAGAAACAAATTGATCATAAAGTAGTTGGAGCATTAATAAGACCAAAATATACTACTAAAAACTCATAATTCCCATACCTGGTGTAGAATGAAATTTTTTAAATGTACTCTTATTTGATGCGTACCTGGTGATATCCTGATCTCAAGTCCATCTTCCAGAAAATTGTTGCTCCCTTCAACTGACCAAACAAGTCATCAATCCGTGGTTGTTACGGGCAAAGCTACCTTAAGGCCTTGGGTTGAGGGACCTAACAAAGCGGATGGCATGTCATCACAAGAAGGACTATAATTACCAATTTTTATGCTTTAAACTAGAAAATGATGATTGTGGACCTTACTCGTTTATCCTCTATTTTAGGTCGATCCCATAGGATGCAAACCCTCTGGTACTCCTCGTTCTTTAGAACCTGCAAATCATTCAAGAACAAGCACAAAAAATAGTTTTACAGCATATGTGTCCTAGATGTTAGCATATATAATATCATAAAGATAACATGAAATAAACTATTCAAGATTATTAAGCATGTATAAGAGACACATAACACATGAACATCAGGAACAAGATGTTACTTCTTTTATTTATAACATGTATATAAAATAGTGGAGAAATCACCTGAGATCTTCCACGACCTTGAGCAAAACTGTCCTCTAGATTCATTCAACCCTAGCCTCACAAAGCTTCTTCCATAAATGGTGCACAAAGGATGTCAAATAGAATGAGGGTGATCATCACAAGGAAACAAGGGTTTCCTGAAACCTAGGAAGTGCAGGAGGCACATGGGAAATATCAGACTTGATCAGGGCTATAAAATGCTATAATATCAATAATATTCTCTCTCCCCCCTTAGGCCATTCACTTGAGATGTATTTGTACTTCCTCAAATTAGTTTTTCCAGTTGGTGAACACTTAGGCCACGGGATGGGGTAGTTAAGTTACAAAAAAACCATAAACCCACCCTCAATAATAGGGAAATTATATTTTTTAATATTTAAATAGCATACGCGGGTCAGCTATGGATGGACCTGCGTGTGCATGCGAAAAAAACTAGGCAGAGTCGCGTATGGATTTTAAAATATTATTTTTTGAGAAATGTGACCAAGTCTGAATGGAAGGGTTTCCCAAGGCCAATGCATAAGTCATCAAGTATATAGAGGTGATAAATGATGTTATAACATATGCCCCCTAATATATGAGCTCAGATGAGGTACATGATGGCCGAAGTGTATTATGTGCATAGAAATAACCTTTCCATGACTAGAGAGGACTTCACTAGATTTCAGCCTGCCAAAAACCAGTGATAGAAATCAGAAAGATAGCTCATGTCTGAGGCGGACATACCCATGCTCAATGAAAGAAAATCATGTTCGCATATCAAGTATGGAGCAGATCCAATATGTATACAAGTATAACTGAAATGTAAAGTACATAGTGAATTATCTGATCACTGCCCAGAAATACAAGTCAAAATCACGTCCAAGTACCACATATAAAAGACTAATCAATGATGTTGCATAGATATCTGATCACTCAAGTCACAACTGAATCTCCAAGTATCAAATCATAAGTGGTGTAACAAATGGTACAACACACAACTCGGGGGCCAACATATAAGATGTTGTTGTGATGAAACTGCAACATATAAGGATGGATGGTGTCATTGGTAAAAAACAGAAGGAGTTGTCAAAGTGAACCAAAGCATGCTGATGCAAACCCGAGGTCTTCACTGATCACCATGGCACAATTCTACACAATGGGAATAAATGGGCTGAGATCGACCATGTGAGAAATCGTTTGATTACCGGTCATTGATGTATACCGTTAACAAACGCGAGACAACCCATCGATAATGATAATGAGTGTCAAGGTGCCCCGGTACAATCTAACAAGTGTGAATAAATGAGTTGAAGTCGAACACTTGAGAGAATCTACCAATCAGGAGACATTGATGTATTCTCACTGTCAATAGCGAAGGAGTCTGTCACTGATGACTTCAAACCCTAAGGTACTTAAAAAAGGACTCTAGACCTTATTTCCATAGCAATGAGTAGGAGTCAATGGGAAAATATTTGCTGGAAGGAAGGCATTAACATCCCACATCATTCCAGCGCGAGTGTAACCTGCAGGCCAAGATTTGGAAGGAATCAGACGAAGTAAAGTGAAGTAACCAACCCAAAGTACGTTTCCGGCATGCACAAAATGTAGCTAGCGCACTACAGAAACCCTCTGAACCAACCAATAATGAAATTTGACAAAGAGGTGAGATATCCACTGATAGGTTCAAATGAAAATCAAGGTACTGCATGAATCCCAGGTATGATAATGTAAGCTAAAGTCGAACACAAGGGAAACCACTCAGTCAAAGACTCATGATGTTGATCAAATGTTGAGCACAAGGTCACCTAGCAATGATGTAAATAGGGCCAGGGTGCGGCTCTAGGCTTACTCTCAGAGCAATATGTATAAGTATATAAGAGACAAACCTGCCGGCAAGAAGTCAATGGATACATTCTCAAACCAGCACGACCAAAGGACCAAATAGCTGATGTGATAGAACAAGATACTGACAGACCAGGATGGCCAACTGAAAAATGAGTCAAAAGACACTGCAGAAAAGTTGACTCGGGTTAAATTCCATTGAACAAAATCACGACTCATTTTGACTATGGCAGCAAATGATAACTCTATATAAGTTTGTCATGCAAGAGGCATAAACAAACCCTCCATATGATTGGAAGAGATAACCAACCGGGAGAGTACTTACTTGATAACAAGCTTATGGCTTCTCCTAAGTCAAAAGCTAAAACCACCCCAAATAGATAAAAGACTTAGATTTTTTGTGCTTTGTTCAAGGGTGACACAATTGAAGTTCTAGCTGCCATTAAGTATGGAAGTATTGTCTCGTTCCCACTCTTTTTCAAATATATAATTTTTTTATTTTTCGTATTTAAAAGCCTGAAAAATAATAAAATAATGCTTATAGTACAATGGATAGAATGAGTGTCGGTAAACAGATGCACTATTTCCTAGGATAGGAACAATCCTATGCTTAATGCAAGGTGGCGAAAACTAGTAAGTGACACTCAAAGGAATGTTCCATCCATGGGTAAAGGTGTCAAGTTGCGAAGGCTAAGTGATTGCATGGTTAAATTGTGCAGAAATACATGGTCAAAATAGGGCTTAAACATGAGTCCAAATGAAGCCGGCTAAAGGCCAAGATAAACAAGTGGTCAATATGCAATGCAGCAATACAACTCGACAATAAAATGGGAGCCTCTAAGCCTATATTTCCAGAATAAATATAACGAATAAGAAGAAGAATGAAGTTTCAATGCATAAGCCATGATGGGACTAAAGAGGACTCCCGAGCCTACACAGATTGTAGCATGGGCGAAAAATGCTAGTGAGGAACTAACTATGAAGCCCATGTAAAGGATGGCTCTACCATCATATCATGATTTAAAAATCAACGTGTGAAATTGGTTAAATATTCATAATATGATGAGGGTCGGACCTATGGCAAGTGATTAGAATGAAGGCTAGTATGCAGAAGTGAAATGGAAAGTGAATTACCTAACCTATAATCCATTTCAGAATCAAATACCTGCCATGACAGATCAACGATCATGGATCCGAAGAAAAATTGGAAATATCTCAAAATCACCAAAATGTACCTGAAAATAACTTTTCCTAACACTTACAAGCCAAAAGGTTAAACAACCTTAAACAAATTCAAAAAATAGACACAAATGAAATTTGCGAAAAAAATTCAAATTCTGGGCATAAATAAGCATTTTTTACTCACAGTTGGTCATTTGTGCAGTGCAGAAGTGGAGAAAAGAGCTTTGGAGAAAAAAATCCCCTTCTTGCAAACGGAGCAACTGACCACCGAATCGATCCAAACCAGTCAAGTAAGCCTCATAATCAACTTGTTTGTAAATTTTATTATCATTTCAAGCAAATTTTGGGATTTTTTACCGTAGGAAAATATATTTTTCTTGAAATCCTCTACGTATATGCACGTTCGTCATGAGGAACTCGCGTATAGACGTGATTGTGTCCAAATGAAGTCGCGTATGCGCAGAGTGAAATTCCAAAATTGATATCTAATGGGTCAATTGATGAAATAGTTTAGAATGACTATCCGCTGGAGGGAAAGAGAGCACAGTGCAATAGAGAATGAAGTCATGCAGGACCAGAAATCGTTGGATATCCTTCGATATTGCAGATTGTTAAAAATTTTCAAAATGCAAAATATGAAAACTAACACTAGATTACTCGAGATATTGGTTAATTATTGGGGACCAGATGAAGACTACTTCATGATAGACTAGATACCATTGAGGATTGAACTTGAAGACATCTATTTCATAATTGGACTTTCCCAGAGGGGAGAACCAGTTGATTTGCATGGTAAGCCCACATGAGGGTTTAATTTAGATGACTATGTCCAGGTGTATTGTGTTGATGGTGCAAAGAAGGTGGGGACATAGATCCCAATCAAATATGTACGAGACTTGTACATGAAAATCATTCTTTTCACTATTGGTAGAGTGGGAGGGTCAGCATCCCTTCACCAGGCCTAACAAACTCACATGAGTCTAGCAGTGGATTGCTTGGCCAATCTCTATGATTGGTGCGCAACCTTATTAGAAATTTTGAAGAAACAACTCACTTCTATCCGACACACAAAAACAAAACATTTTGGATATGGTACCATTTTGTTGACATTCTTCTTTGAGAAAGTCCCAAGGCTTCGGCCCAAGATCATCTCAACCACAGTAGCCCACGAGATCCGAGGAAAGCCAGATGGGCAGACTTGATGAAGATACTTGGGGGAAGTGAGGTTCTCGAACTACATGGGATAATGAGTTCTTCCAGTGATGGGGATAACATGTCATATCAGTAGAAGACTATCCCTATGTTGGGATGGATTTTAGAGCAGATCCTGATTTGGTTCTTCCACCCGGAGCAGCATGGGGTGCAATTGGTAAGATTGCACAATGATTTTTTTATTATGTAATTTTTTTTATTTTTCAAATTATATGAAAATGAAAAAAAAAATTATAGGACAATATGACTTACAAAATTTTAATGATCATGATGCAGACATGGGACTGGTTAGGCATGAGGGCTACCCAAGACATAAGCACCACAGAGGAGAGGCGGATGAGGCTGAAGACCCGGGAATAATCCTCCATGCCATCCAGAGAAACTTGGAGAGTCTGACTCGCCAAGTACCCATGGCAGCTATAGAGGATCTTCCTGAGGCTATCCAGAGGAGTGGTTGGAGTACCACTAGACTTGGTGTGGTTATTCTGCCATGTAGCTACTGCCATTGTGTTCTTCCGGAACACATATGTTGGGCAGGGTCCTCAGGGATAGATTTTTAGATTTGGTCGAATGACTGTATTATTTTTTGTTGATAGACATGATCGAGCATAAGCCTTAATTTTGTAGGACATGATGGTCCAATTTTTGTATCTTTTGAACACTCTTATATATATATATCAATTTTATATGATGTGATTGTACCAAATGTAAAATTATGAATGATCTTTTTGATATTTTTAAATAATTGAATGATTAATGTCTCAATCAAGTACTTGATTAGCTAATGAGTCAGCTAACCAATTATCAAATCAAGGAATGTGAATGAATGTAATAAATTGAAATGAACGATGTAACAAATGTACTCTCAAAAATAATTGATGCAAAAATGGGTCTCTGAAATAATAGGTGTTGTTTAATTGCGAAACCACCAATTGTGAATCCAAGTAAACTACTAATGAATCAACACCAAGAGATATTTCCTCCGAGAGTAGGTTGACCACTATAGTGTATTTTTCCACATTATTTGAAGCAGGACCTATTGTGGCTCATTTGCATTTACTTTTAAAATATTTCTCAAAACACCAAAAAAAACATATATGTTAGAAAATGTAAAATTTTTGTATATCGAAAAAGAAATTTTGATTTATATGTTGGTGTATTGACATTATCTATGGAGATGTGAAGGCAGGTTGAGTCGGGCTTATTCGCATGAAAATCAGTTCAAGACTCAGGTCAATTGATGCGTTTAGAACATTACACACAGGTCATGGTTGAGTCGTGCAAATATACGTGCAAAACAACGTTCAGAGGCTTAATCGCAGTCTCATGTATAAGGCCTGCCCGCATATCTCAAATCGAAATTGCAAAGCTCAAGAGGAATGGCGCTCACAAACTATGTTATGAACACCAATATGTGATTTGTGATAAGTTTTACATTGTCGATTGCAATGTGCGATTGTACCCACTATAGAAATTTCTGAATCTTTACACTTTATGCATAAATTATTACTGTTAATTTGGTTATGCTCCTCCTACTTAGTCAAGTTATTAAATGAATAAATTCAAGTTAAAATCGAATAAAAACACATAACAGATCTCTACCAATCCATATCTAGAACAATTTCATGCACACATAGACAAAGTGACACAATTATTTCTGGACAAATAGTCCCCGGAAAAACCCAATGCAGGAAAATTGGTCTCTGGCTGCTGGAGGGTTCTATTATTAAGAATATTTCTAAATACACAAATCTGGGTTCCAGATCTGGAAAACTCGACAGAGTAAACACTATATCTATAGCTCACTGGTTGATATGGGGCCAAAATAATGACTGATCCACACCCTCAAACGGGATTTAAAGAACTCAGCCAAGATTAGGGCCTTGAAACCCCAGCGCTACCCCTGAAAGGCTCTGGGTCAACCTTTGAAGCCCCTGAAAGCCTCTGTGTCAGCCTTGGAAGACCTCCAAACCCTCAACGCTGCTCCGGAAGGGACTGCATACCCCAGACTGGGTGATGCAGTCACTACGTTGTCCCTGAAGGGTCTTTGTGTAACCCCTGAGCATTTCTTGCTGAAAATCACACTGTCCTTGGAGAGACTGCGCTATCCTTGCTACTGTTGTTGTTGCCTTCCTCTCCACTGTCCTTGAGTTGATCTTTGCCTCTTATGTATTCTAGACCTCGAGATCTGATCATCCCCTTGGTCTAAATTCCCCTCTCTGCAGCTGAAACACTTCTGAGAATTCTTAGCAAACCCACCCTAGAATCTCAGCTTAGCTTCAATGCTCTGCCTCTTTGTGTCTTTACAAATGACCCCAAGCCTTTCCTTTATACTTTTCTCGTTGACAAATCAACGGCCACGATCAGATCTTGAATCAATGGCTAAGATTAAAAGAAATCTTGATCCGTGTGACTTAAGACAATTTCATCGCATGTTTAATTAAATTCACTTTAATTATTTAAGTTCCCTAAGTTTTAACTTAGGAAATACACTTAAAATAATTAATTAATTTAATATCTCCTAAACCAGATGAAATTTCCCAAATCTATTTCTTGGTTTTTTAGATCAAGTGTACTCTAGTTCTTCCTCAAAATTTGGGACCTAGAGCACAACTGATGCTACCCCAAATACACAAAATATCAATACTCCCTCTTAGCATCAAGGGTGTGCTCTAGCAATACATCACACTATGCATTACATGATTTTGGGTACTGGTTCTGTGTTGTTGAAGCTTGGCCTGCTGCCACTCAACTCTGCACTGCTACTGCCATTCTATATTACTGCCCATGACTCTTCCACTGCCACTGCAACCTCTATACTACAGCTCCCTCTCAATATGTTGCATTTTTTCTTCTCATAGCACTACCACTGCTGATCTGCTACACTGCAACTTCAGTTGTTGAGAGAAACAACTGAATCCCCTGCCCAATATTTGACAGACAAGTCAGATGGGCTACATCCTCATCACTGAAGCTCCATAGGCTACAGATCTTTGCTGGCTTCTAAAGAATGATGCACAGCTACAACTCTGCCTGCGTAATCATACTCCCTCTACACTACTGAAATCGCATCAGCTCCTTGTGTTGAACTCTATCACGTTGTTGCTGCATTGTGTTGTCCCTTTGAAGCTTTCTACGTTGTTTCAGTTCTGCATTGCATAAGCAACACTGCTCTGTGCTGCTAAAGTCACATCAGCCTCTGTGCTGCTACTGCTTGTACGTTGTTGCTTCTTTGCTTTTTTCTTCTCCTCCTAGCCTTCAAATCTGCCTCTACTTCTGCCTCATCTATGATCTATGCACCCACTGCTCCACTTGTCTTGCTACTGTCTTAAGGTTGTTGTAGCTCGCTTGTGATCCAATAGATGAGCTGCTCAAGGATCCTGCCTCTCTTCTATGTAGCTCCTCTACATATCCATGTCACCCCACCTCCGTGGTCCATGAGAACTCATGGCTGCATCATCTCCTGACCCATCATCTGCCATAGCTGCTTTGGAAGAAGATGCTTCCTTATCCCTTTTCTTCTCTGGACAATGGTTGGAAAAATGTCTCATTTCACCACACTGGAATCACTTGATCTTTGAAATATCCTTCTTCTTCTTTGGCTTCTTCTTTGATGCCAAGGCTGCATCTTCCTCATCTTCCTTCTTATTCTTTGGCTGCTTCTTCGATGCCAAGGCTGCATCTTCCTCATAACAATGTTTCAACTTTCCAATAACTTCCTCCAATGTCCAAGGCTCATCATTCTCAATTTGATCCTTAAATACTAAAGGAAATCCACTAATGAATCTTTGAACCTTCGTCTTCTCATCCTTAAGATATGGTACATCTCTCAACAAATCCAAGAACTTAGTTTTGTACTCTCTGTTTGTCATAGATCCCATATTCAACTCTTAGAACTCATTAGCCTTACTGTCATAGTATCTCTCTGACAAATACTTCTTTACAAAAATTCTTTTGAACTCATGCCAACTCAACTCATTTGTCTTGATACCTCTGATATGCTTCACATCTTCGCACCAAATGTTTTCTTTCCCTTTGAGACTAAAAATGGTTATTCTGGCTTTCATATTCTTTGTATAATCATGCAGCTTGAAGAAATTCTTCATCCCAAGTAGTCATGCTTCTATATCCCAAGTAGCCATGCTTCTACATCTTCCGGTTTCTTCATCTCTCCATCGAAGGTAGGAGGCTTGGCTATCTTGAACTCATCCGAAAAGTACTAATTCTCACTCTTCCTGTAAGGATGATATCAACGATGACCATGTTGTATCTCTAATCCAGAACTATAATAGAACCCATAAATACTACCTCTTTTGTCAGGTGTATCCATCCATATTCCACCTTTGACTATTTCATCCCTATCTGACATGTTCCCTCCATGGGACATGCTACCATATGACCCATTTGTCACTTCCTCATGTCCATAACTAATATGTGGTTGTCCTTATCTTTACAAATATGATAAGCTTTGAATAATCACTGCATTGACCTTTGCTTTCTTTTCCTATTCTCTGGAAATTATTTCCTATGATTGAATTATCTTGTCATTATGTTCCTGACAACTTCTGATTTATGCCTTTAAACTTATCAAGGTATCTGCTATTTCAAGGGAGTACTCATCTCTTTGTTGTTCATCTGATCTATAAGGGAAATCATGTAAATTTTATTCCACCATTCTTCTTGTCACATTTTATCTTTTACTCCCTACAAACATACCATGTCAGATAACCCAAATATAATCATGATCAAACATACCTCAGTGAAGTTGATCAGGGGAGGCTATTTCATCTGCAAAAACCAGTCCAAATTAGCGCTATATCATTACATGCCAACATTATCAAACTCTACATCACAAGACAACTATGACAATGCCAATTACAAGAAATAACCAACATGCATGCATGACAAACATATAGATAATTGAACATGAATACATATCAATCACACCTATCCCATCCAGTCCAAGTGTTTGAACTTGTAAGCTATGATACCACCTTGTAACCGTCTCCTCCCACATTTACCCAATTTCACCGGCCTACCAAGGTAAACATGAGACAAATAATTACTATGACATGACCCAACCTCCAAGCTCTAGTTATGGAAGGGGGGTCGACAAAATGACAACTCACAGCATCCCTTAGGGCTATCAGACCAGGAGGTAACTCCACAAAACTCAATGTGTATTAGATGGAGATTTTGTGTGTACTTATACATGGAGGTTGTTATTGCCTAAAATCAACGGGAGGCTGAAGGAAGGCAGAGTTCAGGGTAACATCAAACCACGCTCAGTCTGGTAGCTAGCCCTACCAAATCAGGAGAGGGCTCTCTCCGAGTCAATCTCAGAAAAAATAATCAAAAGGGCTTGAGATGACTTGAAATGAATGCTGATTTTAGGCTAGGTATATAAGTAGGAAGGTTTGATTTTGATTTTGGGGGTTTTTTTTGGAATCAAAGGGAATGGCAAATTTGGGTTCGAGGATGAGGCCTAGTTTTTGCAGAGTTCTGATTAGGGCAAGGAAGGCAATTGTTTTGATGCTTTGAATTGAATGGATGGATGGTTTAGACTGGTGAGGAGCTGAAGAGGGCAAGAGGTCTCAAGGATCCTCTTCAAATAGATGAAAACATGAAAAATTAAACAAAATTCCAAGGTAGAGCACAGCAATCTAATGAATTCTACCTTTGTCACTCATTCGTTTAATTTAAGAATATCAGAGAAGGGAAATGATACACATAAACATCAATGAACTTACAATCACATAGAGAAACACACCATCAAAACACAGAGCCACATGGATCCCAAAAAGTGCTGCAAACCCTGGTCTATTCCTTTGCCAAAATTGCAGAGATGAAATGTACAATGAAGTGCCAAGCAATCCCAAGTGTCCAACTGCAACTTGACAATCAATAGCATTCGAGAGCTGCAAATCTAGATATGAGAAGTATTGAACAAGGTTTTTATTTCCCTCAAGATGGTCCAAATCAAGACTTGTTGACAGTTGATTTCTGATTGCATGGAAGTTGTCTCTGATGAACTGAAACGAATCAAAACAAAAAGGCAAAGATCCTTCACTTACTTCAAAATTTGCTGCACTTTCCTCGTCATTGTCATAGCTTATATGCATCGGTTGATCACTGTACTCGAGCTGCTGAAAGTGAACTTCTTCCTTCCACAAACTAGCTACTAATTTGTCTGCAAGATTAGTTTCTGTTTGGAGAACATAATCATCATCATACTGATCAAACTGAGGCAAATCATCAGCATAAAACACATCATCAAGCATACATGTCAAATCAACAGATCTCTCTTCTCCAAGATGATCTACAAAATAATCATTATCAGATCTATGACAACTGGGATAAGAAACAAAATGTTTTGGATCAGCAACTTGTTCTTCTTCAATCAGTGAGCCATGGGCTTGAACATTATACTCATTCCTTGTGGTGATCTTTTGCATCATCTCTTCCACTGCACTTATCAAAATGTCAAGCTTTACCTCTAGAGATGTCGATTTCTCTGGATCTATGTTTTTCATCTCTTCTTCCTTCAACCTTGCCCTTCGGATCAGCAAATGAGCCTCTACATTTACTGCACTGTTCTGCATCTCTTCAAGTGTTGCAAGATTCCTTTCTCTCAGCTGAAACTCCATTTCTGGATCAAAGGCACCCGGATAGTGCAATAGAGCAGATCTAGGAGGAGGTCTTATATCAACTGGCATCAAAAAATAAACTTGGTTAAATCTGGCAGAAAACTGTTGTGTTGTCTCCCCTGGTAGTCTTTTCAACTGGTTATATTCTTCTATAATCAAGAAAAGGTTCTGTCTGATCACCCACCTGTTGAGGAAAACTTTGACGAACTGTTGGAAATCTGATATGCTTGCATCAGGCAGGGCTTTGAACCAACTCTTTACTTGGCCTTGAAAATAAAGAGCAAAATCCTAATACTAACATCCTCTTCATCAACTTCAAAAATGTCAAGAAAAGACTCAAAATTCAGAACATGTCTCTCAGCAGTGATGTTGTCGCGTTCACCATCAAATCTTGGTAGATATAGGTCATGATATTTAGGGAAATCATGGGATATAGGAGGTAAAATCAGAGGCTTGTAACGATCTAGGATTTTACAAAGTATAGGGGTATGTACAAATGTTGCAGAATCAGTCTTGGTCTCTTAAGGTTCATCAGTTTGAAGACGGTCATCACAAGATTCGAAAGAAAGGTTTTGATCAAGCTCAAAAGCATGCAAATCTTTGGTATTTACAATCTTCAAAGGGAAGGAATCAAATGCAGGCCGAGGATATTTTCTCAAATACAATATACTTTGTAAAGCTTTCTTGACATTCTCGGGAAAAGAGAAGAAATAATTTATGACAAATAACAAAATGTCTTGGATGAAATTCCAACTTGAATACCTGATCTTTCCATATTGTCCTTTCATGTTTCTGCTAATCAGGTTCATCCTCCAGTGGAGTCCTTGGATCTGATCTCGAAACTAATTTAGAGTCGCCAGGTGAATGATCTCAGCCTTGCAGTGTCTGATCGTTGTCCACCATCAACAATCAGATCTGAACTTGATTAGATCTTACTAAGGAAACCAGATGTTCAGTTCATAAACTAGACCGGAGATTGACTGAAGCAGCATTCATCTACTTTCGCTAATGCAAAGCAAGAGCATTTCGAAGGCTACCTGGCTAACTTTAGGCTCCGTCTGTAGTTTATAAAGAAAACAACAAACTTTTCTCCCCAGTATGGTCGCCACTATGTTATTGCCTAAATCTACCTCAGGCTGAAAGAAGGCAGAGTTCAGGGTAACATCAAACCACGCTCAGTCTAGTAGCTAGCCCTACCAGATCAGGAGAGGACTCTCTCCGGGTCAATCTCAGCAAAAATAATCAAAAGGACTTGAGATGACTTGAAATGAATGCTGATTTTAGGCTAGGTATATAAGTAGGAAGGTTTGATTTTGATTTTGGGGGTTTTTGTTGGAATCAAAGGGAAAGGCAGTTTTGGGTCCGGGGATAAGGCCTAGTTTTTGCAGAGTTCTGATTGGGGAAAGGAAGGCAATGGTTTTGATGCTTTGAATTGAATGGATGGATGGTTTAGACTGGTGAGGAGCTGAAGAGGGCAAGAGGTCTCAAGGATCCTCTTCAAACATATGAAAACATGAAAAATTAAACAAAATTTCAAGACAGAGCACAACAATCTAATGAATTCTACCTTTGCCACTCATTTGTTCAATTTAAGAAGAAAAGAGAAGGGAAATGATACACATAAACATCAGTGAACTTAAAATTTCATAGAGAAACACACGATCAAAACACAGAGCCACATGGATCCCAAAAAGTGCTGCAAACCCTGGTCTATTCCTTTGCCAAAATTGCAGAGATGAAATGTACAATGAAGTGCCAAGCAATCTCAAGTGTCCAACCCTGAAAATGATTGAGAAATTACATGATATAGAAAAACCTAACCCATTCCCATGCCTCTAGGGGTATATATCATCATTCTAGGAGCTATTTCAACCATATCTAAACTAGGAACTGAAAAATAGGCAATGAAACAACTTGCTTCTATATGGTAGGAAATTGATTCATTCATTTAATTTTCACTTTTTGGTGAATGAATCCACTAAAACAAGTAAATATGTGCCAAAATTACATCATGGTCATGAATTTACATCAAGGTACATCAAGAGTTACATCAAAAATTCAAACTGGCCAAAACTAGGCAAAAATCTGAGCTGCTGAGTGAAAAATAGGCCAAATTTCTCTATGCGCCGCGCCCAAAATCTCTATGCATAGCACAACGTTGGAGATGATTTTGAGGCCCTTACCAAACTCCAAATTGAGCTCATGATAGCTCGTTGGAAATCCCTGACTATCTAATTTCCAACCCAAGTGGAATTTCTGGATTTGGTGGCCATTTTCCCCGCCAAAAATCAAATCGCCCAACTCTGGTTCCTGTGTGTGCAAAAAGTGGCAGAAAGGCCATTTTCAAGGTGTTTTTGACCCTTTAGGCAACCCAGAACTTGATGAAATTCTTAGGCCATTCCTGAGCATGCATAAATTTTCATAAAAAATCCATAAATGAAAATTTTTCCTCCAGAGGATCTCCCAATTGTAAGCGCGCGCCAAGTGGCGCTACGCGTCGGGCGGAAAAACCTGTTTTACGACCAAAAATTTCAAAATTGACAAAATTTTTCCCAAATTTCTTGAAATTTGGGTTGTAGGTCCCTCATCAAGTACTATGCTCAGCCAAAGAAGCTTCAACCAATATTTTGAGTCGATCATGCCTTTTGCAACGTTTCAGTACCCTCTTTAGCCTTGCCTTCAGAATTTTCATTCGCGCTTTGCAGACATGATTGCGCGCCCAATAATGGTTCTTCATTCACCACAACATGTTATTTTCTCTATTTGCCTTTGCCAAGAGCTTATCCAAATGGATATTGACCCTTTCGAGCCAAGTCTCTCGATCAGCCTCTATCTCTCGCTGAATGGGTGTCATCTCGGTTTGGCTACTTTGAGCAACCTGCCGGTTCTCACGGATGTTTTGCAACTCCATGACTGTGTGCTGATCCTCCAACTGTTTGTTCCACTACACCAAGTAATTTATCACCCATTGGGCCCTCTGCAACTTGACGGTCAAGGTCTCTATCTCAGCCTTCTGCTCCTGAATGGCCTATCTCAACTTTGAGCTTGGAGAGCTCAAATCCTCATCAATGAGTATAAAATCAGTGTCTTGGCCTCCTGAAGGCCCCTCATTCTGCATGGGCTTCTTCCCTCTATCTTGTACCTATACTGATGTCGGAGGCAAGACCCCTTCCACCCTAGGTGGAGATAGTCCTCGCAGTGCTGCTGATGAAGGTGGCGAGACTCCTTCCAACCCAAGTGGAAATAGTACTCGCAGTGCTGCTGATGAAGGTGGCGAGACCCTTTCCACCCCAGGTGGAGATAGTACTCATCGTGCTGCCGCAAATAAGGCTCTGGTGCCTCTCTGATATGTAATGAACACTAGCACACTGATAAGCTTTGTCTCGTGACCTTCAAGCTGATGTGAAGGTTCACCTGGCTCATGAACAACCTCCTGAGGAACTGCTGGAGCTGTGAAGCAATCATTGGCAATGAAGTCTTCCCATGTGACACCCTGTAAGCCAAGCTGATGTACAACAATGATCTTGATGAGCGCATAATGATAAATATTGTTGTGCTGCTGCTCGGGAGTCTTCTTCTGCACAAGATTAGTCATCCTCTCGATGTTCCGGCACATGAAATAAGGAATGTCCATCATCCTCACTCTTGTGAAATGCATCAATAACCGGATGTGGTAGGCATAAAGGCACGAGAACCGGCCCTCACAGCTGAAGTATCTAATAATGAGTTTCATCAATGGTGCATAGGACTCCTTCAGGAATCTGAAAGGGAATACTCGGCTGAGTTGCCTCACATAGCTAGGCTTGATATATGGTTCATAATACACTCTCTCCAGCTGTTGTCTCTTGTTCCACTGTTCACCTACATTCGGTATCCCGGTTGCTTGAGAAATGGTTTCAGATGTCAAAGTGAAATTTACACCAGCAAGAGTTACCTGACCGTCATGAAAATGTAATACGAACAAGTGAGCCAACTCCTGATGATAACCAACTCTAGCAATCATTTCACAATACTAAAAGCATGATTGTTGTTGAAAGCATGATATGGCAAGTGGACAAGCCTGCAGTTCAGTCAATGAGGTGGGTTCTTCTCTCACATGTTTGCCACTTTTACGAGGCCTTCTTGGTGCATGCAGCTATGTGGTAGAATCACTGTCTTGTTCATATGATGAATCTGTGTCCATCTCCATGGTGTTGCAAGGTAGATGTCAAGTGTATGTTTGGTTTGTTGAAAATAATAAATGAGAACTTGGTGTCTTTGTCTCCAATTACCAAAAGTGTGCCAAATAGGAAGGGATTGTGGTAAGTATGGACAGTGGGTATAGTGGACTGTGGGGAAAATATGGTTCAATCAAGTGAAGTTTACAATGTAATTACAGTCACTTGACTGTTTGGGGAATTTGGGATTTTGGGAATTTTATAAGTGATATGAGGGAGGGAGAGTGATAGGAAATGGTAGGGTTTAGGGATAGGGATAGTAGGAATAAGCGATATGAGTGGTTTTCGGATATAGGGGAATAGGGGAGGGTCTGTGATAATAGTAAAACAGTGAGAGGGAGTAAACCAATGAGGAATGAAATGTTTGGCACAAAATTTCTTTTAAAGCACCAATTTTAAAACACTAAGGGAACACTTCAATAAGAGGATAGGGTTTGTAGTTTGGCGTTCAAGTTCTTCAAAACCAATCTTTCAACAATACCAAACACAAGCTATGAGCAACTGCAAGGTCAGTCGAGCTTACTCGGAGCGAAAGAGATTGGGTCATTTTGATTTTTGAAAGCAGTGATGAGATTTTTTTCTTGTCAGCCCAGTGCGCTGCGCGCACAACCCAGTGCGCTGCGCCAGTGTAATTTTTACACTGTGGCGGCTAGCCCAATGCGTCGTGCCTGCCTAGTGCGTCGCGCTGGTTGCCCAATGCGCCGCGCACCCAACTTTGCCTAGTTTTACCTCCAAGCTTCTTCCTTCACTCCTCACACCTCTTCTTTTTCTCAATGTTGCACACCATATATTTGAACACATTTGGAAAATTTGGAGAAGTTTATGATGAAATTGGGCTTGCAGCTCTATGCGCCACGCCACAAACCCAATACGTAGCACCTTTTTGCAGGAAGCTTTTGGAGACCTTAACGGTGTCCAAATGGGGCGCGGGATAGCTCGTTGGAAAGCTTATTGAGTCTACTTATCATTTGACTCATAAAGTAAGTCATTTGGCCAACCAAGCTAGGAGAAATCTTGATTTTCCCAAGGTCACTTTATAGGTGCATCAATTCTCTTGAGGCAACTGTATTGTTGACATTTCTCTAAAACCATGACATCTGTGTAAAAAGTGAAGGAGTTTTTTCTTTCTTAGCCTATTGTGGACAAAAACATCTCTCATTTTTCCCAAATTCATCTTTTATTACTCATAAACATCATTTGAGTGAAACCTATCCCGATGTGTGGAACAAGGGATTTGTCGAAATGAATCGAAATGAAGGGGATAAGGGGCTTCTAAATTCTTGAGAAAATTTTGGGAAGTAGGGAGGGATGTTAGGAAGCAGGGGAAATTTGAATTTCAGAGATTGAGTGAGGGGAAGGGGTCCAAAAGGGCAAAACACAGGCCTAGCCTAGAAAACTACCAAGTTGTAGCAAGAAACTAGGGTTTGTGCAAAAATGAGGAATTTGGGGGATCTCAGTGATGGGAAGTGTTTAATAAAGTACATTAAGGATAGGGGAAGGTGTATTAACATTAGGATACAAGATTTGCTGATGATTTGACCATCCAAGAGAAATTACCTCCAAAACCCTAGGAGAGGGAAATGGACCTTACCTAGGCACAACTGAAGCATGAACAAGGTGTAAAATGACCCATTGGAACCTGACATGATGATGAAAACCCTCTGAATGATGGTACACTCAGCTGAATGGTGACAAGGACCGACATTTAGACAACTTTGAAAAGAGTGAAAACAAACCCTAGACCTAATACCTAGTGACCAAATTTTGTTTGAAAACTCACTGAAATGACAAAATTTGACCTTGACACCTTAAAATCACCTTGTAAGAGCATGTTTGATCACTGGAGGAAGGCTGCAACGGCTGACACTAACAGAGGTGAGGCTATTGGAATTCACTTTCTAATGACTCTTGGCCTTCCTTATTTACTAAATTACAATAATATACAATCTCACCCAACCCCTTAGGATTAGGTGTCAACATTCCCCCCTTTAATCTGAAGGGATGTTGGTGAGTCCAACCATCATTCTGAACTTTTCAAACTTTTCTCTTCCAAGTGCTTTGGTGAATATGTCTACGGTTTACTCATTTGTGGAACAATGATGTAGATGGATGGTTTTGGCCTGAACATGATGTCGAATCGGATGGTATTTTGTATTGATGTGCTTTTTTCGATCATGGAACTCTGGGTTCTTGGCCAACTTTATTGCAGAAGTGTTGTCGATCATGAGTGGCATTGAATGCATTTGATTCATCTGCAAATCTTCTAGGATTTTCCTGAGCCACACAATTTCCTTTGTTGCTTCAACTGCTGCCACATATTCTGTCTCGGTTGTGGAATCTGTTGGAACTGACTTTTTGCGTGATCTCCATGAAACAGCTCTTGATCCAAGACTCATGGTATAACCTAAAGTAGACACCCTAGTTTCTTTGTCCCATCAAAGTCTAAATCAGATTATCCGATCAAGCTGAAATCACCTACCTATGTATATTTGAGTCCAAAGTCTTGAGTCCCCTTCAAGTACTTTAGAACTCTTTTTGCAGCAGACCAATGTCCTTCACAAGGTTTTTGCATAAACCTGGAGAGGATTCCAACAACAAATGAGATGTTTGGTCTGGTGGTAGTCAGGTAGATAAGACTTCCAACAAGTTGTCTATACTTTGTTGCATCCTTGAATTTTTTCCATTTAATGGATGTGAGCTTCAAGTTTTGTTCCATTGGAGTGGTTAAGGGATTGCATTCATCCATGCCAAACTTGTTCAAATGATCTCCAATGTACTTCTTTTGAGAAAGAAATATAAATTTAGGATGTTGAGTTACTTCAATACCCAGATAGTAATGAACATAACCCAAATCAGTCATTTCAAAACATTTCTTCAATTATTTCTTTATGGATGCAATATAACTTTCATTGTTCCCTGTCATCAAAAGATCATCTACATACACCACAAGATATACAATTGTTTTTCCAACTTTCTTAACAAACAAAGTTGCATCATCAAGATCAAAATGTTTGAAGTCAAGTTTCAGAAGATGCTCAGTTAATTTCTCATACCAGGCTCGCGGTGCTTGCTTGAGGCCATACAAGGATTTTATAAGCTTGCACACTTTGTGTTCTTGGCCCTTCACAACAAATCCTTCTGGCTAGGACATAAAAACTTTCTCCTTTAGATATCCATTCAAAAAGGCAGTTTTTTCATCCATCTGATGGACTTTCCATCCCTTCTAAGCTGCTAGGGAAAAGAGTGTCTGAATGGTGGCCCATTTTGCTGTGGGAGCAAAATTTTCTTTATAATCGACCCCTTTTTTCTATGCAAAACCTTTTGCCACAAGCCTGGCTTTGTGCTTGTCAAGTGAGCCATCTGCTTTGTACTTGTTCTTTTAGACCCACTTACAGCCAATTGGTTTGGTTCCTAAAGGAGGATCAACCAGCTTCCAAGTGCCATTCTTTATCAAGGCATCATACTCCTTTTGCATCGCTTCATTCCATTCATCATGAGAAGCAGCTTCTTTGAAGGAATTTGGTTCATGATCTGTAGAAAAACTCAATTCATAGTTATAATAAATATCTATATCATCAGGTGAATCAAAATTATCTACATCACCTTTGTTTTGTCTAGTGGAGCTTCTTGTTCCTGTCTTTCCAACCTCACTGGGACGAACGTTTTCTAGTGTCTTTGTCAACCATTTGGGGGGACCTTTCTGAGATGGCCCAAGCTTCTCATTTGACTGAGTTAGAATTGAATCAAGATTCAATCTCTCAATTCTGTCAATCACATCGTTCAAGGTGTCATCCGTGGTTGGTTCTTCATGTGGGGGAGAGAGTGCTTCGGGAATTGATTCCACGGATTGATTCAGTATAGGAATCCCCCGTTCAAGATGTGGAATTTGATTATCGAATTCTTGAAAATACTTTGCATGTGTGAATCTATCCAGGCGATCAAGTTGTCGCTCAACAACATTGTCAGTCTTGGAAGATTCAAGGAATATGACATCTCTTGCTATTACAAACTTCTAATTGACTTAATCATAGAGATGGTATCCTTTGGAGGTATTGGAATACCCCAAGAAGATACATTTTCGACTTCTAGCACCAAATTTATTCCTTTGTACCTTGGGTATCAAAGCATAACAGGTGGAACTAAAGACCCTGAAATGCTTTACCGAAGGAATGTGGCCATGCCACATTTCATAAGGAGTTTTGTTTCTGATTGAATTTGAAGGACACCTATTTTTATGTATACAACACATAGAATTGCATCAACCCAAAACATAAATTTTACATTCTTAAAAAACATCATGGAGCGAACCATATTTAAAATTGTCCGGTTCATTCTTTCAACTACACCGTTCTGTTGGGGATTATAGGGCACAGTTGTTTGATGTTTGATCCCATGTTGACAAAGATAATTTTCAAATTCGTTTGAAGTGTATTCTTTTCCATTATCAGTACGTAAAGAGCTTATATGAGTTTTTGCATCATTTTCAATCCATGCATGAAAATTCTTGAATGTTTGAAAAGCATCAAACTTGTTCTTCAATAAGTAAACCCAACACATTCTAGTGTAATCATCAATAAATGTCATCATATATTTATTTCCATTTGCAGAAGCAACAGGAATAGGGCCACATAAATCTAAATTAATAAGCTCAAGTTTTCTATGTGCTCTTGAATGTGAATCATGAAATGGTTGTTTGCTATGCTTTCTAGAATACAAGCATCACATTGCTTAAGTTTCCTAGGAATTGTAGGCAGTCCATTAACACCATTTTTCTTCAACAATTGAAGGTTGTCATAGTTTAAGTGTCCAAATCTAGCATGACATAAAATACTTGATGGGAATGTACCTTCATCATGATGTGAACTGAATGCAAATTTTTGTGCATGAGCAGAGGAACCTTGCAGCTTCAAGAGTCTTCCTTCTTCTATTCCCTCCATGACAAGTGAGCGATCTGATGCTTTTCTGACCTCAACCTTGCCATCAAACATGTGAATGGAGTGTCCTTGCTAGCGGATGTGGACCAAGGACAACAAGT
Organism: Pinus albicaulis; assembly: GCA_034641835.2. Taxonomy (NCBI): domain Eukaryota; kingdom Viridiplantae; phylum Streptophyta; class Pinopsida; order Pinales; family Pinaceae; genus Pinus; species Pinus albicaulis. The sequence goes on along the minus strand of CM076579.1, from coordinate 1,370,424,857 downwards.
TTCTCCTCAACTTAGGGAGGTATAGAACCTCATGTAGAAGATGATCTGGAAGACCAGGCAACTTAAGCCTGATTGTGCCAAGCCCTAATGGCTTGAGTTTGGATTTATCTACAAAGTATACTTCTCCATCAACTTTGTCAGTAAATTCTTCAAAAAAATCTTTTCTAAATGTCATGTGACATGTTGCTCCTGAATCTAGCAACCAATCATTTCTCCAAGAAGTAAATGAAACATCAAACAAGTCTTCAGTTACTCCATTGTTACAATGTGCTACAACTTAATGAGCGGATTCAGGTGCTTTAACTTTGTCTCTGTCATTAGTTTTACCTTTTTCTTGATTTCTTTGCTGCTCATTTTTATCCCAAGGAAGCTTACATGTAGATGCATCATGCCAGTATTTATTGCAGCATATGCAATGAAGATCAGATTTTTCAGTTTGAATTTGTCTACCCCCCCTTCCTCTGAAATTTCTTCTTCCTCTTCCTCTTCGGCCACCTCTTCCTCTGGAAGAATCTTGAGCATGACTCTTCTCTCTATGTGCAAAGCATACGGCCTCTTCAAAAGACAGAGGGGTGGTCATCTTTCCAAAAGCTTTCTCTCTTTCTGCAAAATTTTTCTCAAGGTACTCAAAAGTGATTTTCACAAGGTTTCCACTTGCTTGCAATGACTCAAGATAATGTGAGTAAGTGGGATACAAAGCCTTAACATATGCTATGAGAGATATTTCAACATATGCACCAGTTCTCTTAATGTCATGCATGATAGATCTTACTTCTGAAGCTAAAGCAAGAGGATCATCATTTTTCAATTCCAGACGGAACAGCTTAATCATTAATTGAACAATTTCAAGTTCTGAATGTGAGTCATAGAGTTATTTTAGCTTGCTCAAGTCTTGATAGGCATTTGAAAATGGTGTAATATGGAGACTCACCTTTTCATTTACGGACGCTGAAATCAAGGCATAGTCCTTGCAGTTATTCTTTTCCCAAATGGCGATCACCTTGTCTGAAGTGGGCTTTGCTGGTGGAAGGTCTTCTTCTCCTTCACAAATTCCTCTCCACAGCTCATTAAAAATGAGAGTGTGCTTGATTTTCCGAAACCATTCAGGATAGTTTTCCTTGCTGGAGAGAAAAACTCCTACAATAGATATGAGAGAATGCATTCTTTTGAAGGAAAAAAAAATACTTCGCAGGGTAAAAACTCAATTTTGGTTTCAATTTTGCAATTTTTTTATTTTTATTTCTTTTTTGGTAAAAAATTTGGAGGAAAAAGTAGAGGTATTATCTGGGGGAGTTGTTTTCTAGGGAAGGTATTTTCTGGGGGAGGTGATTTCTGGGGGAGGCCAAACTGTAAAAAAAAAAAAAAATTGATATTTAGCCGAATAAATAAAAAATGCAGAGAATCTGCATGGGAGGGGAGGGAGGCCGATTGTTTGAGGGGGCAGACGTGAGTAGAGAGGGAGTGAAGGGGAGGGGGTGGGGATTGTTGTGCGGGAGTGAGTGGGGAGGGTGGGTGAGGGCGAGGGGTGAGGGGGCAGAGAGGGAGGGGAGGACGAGAGGTGAGGGACGGGATCGATGTGCGAGAGTGAGCAGGGAGGGTAGGGAGGATGAGGGGGTGAGATTGCAGTGAACGGGGAGGGGAGGATAGGGGATGGCGAGGGGTGAGGGAAGAGATTGTAGTGCACTGTGTGGGAGTGAGCAGTGATGGGGGCGAGTGCTGTGAGGAACGGGTGGGCGTGCGAGCAGAGAGCGAGTGTGAGGGGAGTGAATTGTGAGGCTGGGTTGGGAATGAGTGAACAGTAAAAATAATTATACAATAAATTTAACTGTGCTCAGAATTTGAGCAGAAATTGCACAGTGGTGTGCAGAAACAAAAGGCAGAATGTGCAGAAAAAAAGTTGTAGAATTTGCAGTGAAAAAAAACTCAGAATTTTCCAGAATTGCAGAATGGCAGGAGCAGTAAACAGAAAACTGAATGCATAATGACAGTCTGCAAAAATGCAAAACATGAAGGAGTTACACCGAAGGCAGGAATGCCAAAAATGGAACTGGCTCTGATACCATGTCAGACCAGGAGGTAACTCCGCAAAACTTGATGTGTATTAGATAGAGATTGTGTGTGTACTTATACATGGAGGTGAGGCTATTGGGATTCACTTCCCAATGACTCTTGGCCTTCCTTATTTACTAAATTACAATAATATACAATCTCACCCAACCCCTTAGGATTAGGTGTCAACAAGTGCTACAAGACACTCAGGGGCCAAAGTACTACCCTAGGTGACCAAACCATGATTTGGGGCTCTTTTTCACTGCCCTAAACCCACAACTACATGCATGAAAAGGCATGGGTGCAATTATAGGCCTCCAACCGCATGCACAACAATGCCTCCATGTAGTTATAGCCCAACATCTCCAGTTCGGAGGTTGTGGTCCCGAGATGTAAGTCACTTTTCCAAGCCAGCCTTTAGGCCAATACCCATAACTGTGTGTAACTTCTCAAAATGATAAATGAAATAATGACAAAAAAATTCATACAAAACTTGAACAAGAACTGACCTAGGACATGCCTAGTCCATAACAAATATTTTTTCAAACACATTTAAGCTATAGGTCATGAATGCATATCTTATCATATTAATCTCAGATTCATCTGAGAATCACCAATAAGGCTCTATGCTTTCTCCACATAGTTGCAACAACACCTATTATTACATAAATTCATCAACCAATAAAAAACTAGAACATTCATGATAGGAGCCATAGATGGTACACAACATATAACCATAAAATAACTAGTGTAGGAATCATGGAAACTCAACCATAATATCACCAACATATCCACTATAAGTATATATGAATCATAGTAGAAGAATAATTGTCATTAATATATGAAAATGCCAACCAAGTCAAGGAATTCCGCGTACCACCCGATCATAGATTAGGTTGAACCAAATCTCTTTCATCCAATCACCCTCTGGCCATATTCCAAGCATGAATATGGAATCTCATGGAATAAACCAAGACAAAACCAAACCAGGGATTCCAGAGGCCAAACCACCTCAACCCTCAACCATAGTGATTCCACCTCTACGATAGGACATCACTAATATCAATCATATTGGTCTCTACCCAAGATGTCAAGGGCTCCAAGAACTAGTAATTCAACCCACAACTTTCTAGGGCTCCATATCGTTTTTCCAACCCGACTCCAAGGACTAGTAACTCAACCCACCAAGGGCTCCAGATCATTTGTCCCAACCTAGGCTCCAAGGCCAGTAACTCAACCCAAGTTGTTCCAAGGCTTCAAGAGTGTTTGTTCCAACCCACAACCATAAGGAACATAAAAACCAATCAGAAAAACAACAGTGGAAAAACCCACAACACCATGGTTATTCAGGAAATGGTAAGGCAGGGTTAAAATCACTGTCAATCCAAGAAAATATCCATGCCAATAAAAACACATAACTAAGCAATCACATGCATATAGCATGCATCCATAAATCAGCAAGCAAATCACACAAACAAACTGTTACCTACAAAGAAATATAGTTGTAGTTTTTGATCCAATTTTTCCCTTGCACTTTCCTTATTTCCTTTACATTCTTTCTCCAAATCCAATGTATGCCAAATTGCTTCAAGAATGATCCAAGAATACTCTAAATGTGCAAGAGTATGAGAGAATGAGATAATAAAATTAGAGCTCCAAAAATGAACTAGAAAAAGGTTGTGAATTGATCCTCAAAATCCATTTTATCAATGAGGCCTCTATTTTCTTCATTTTCTTTCATTTTTCCTTCAATTTCCCTATCATGAAAATTTGTGTCTCTTCACCTTCATTTTCTTCTATTTTCCCTTATTTTCATAAATAAATTTCAATTAATGTCTCTTTGTCTTCGTCAATTTCCATAGCCATTTATTAATCACAGGTGATACCCATCACTATATTTTTCTCAACATTCAGATTGAACTACGTGTCCCATGACCTTGGTTATATTTTATTTACATAGAAAATCAACCATGGGGTGTTACAAACCCCTCTCCCTTGGGGAAATACCTTCCTCGATGTTCTATGATACCTACGACCAACAAATTGCTGAAAAAAAATATATATTTCCCATGGAGCTTTATAACATAGCTTGATGTAATATTTACGATGACAACTGCTGCAAACCATGATCAACATAAGAAAACATGACAATCATACCGCTTATTGGAGCTTTATAACGCAACTCATTGCAATATTTACAACAACATCCACATATACATATACATATACCAAAAATCATTTTCTCAAACCAGAAAATAATGAAGGATACATATCCCGCATCTGATCAGTCATCTCACAGGTAGCTTCAATGTGCCTAAAGCGCTTCCACTACACTTTAACTTGCTTGATTGTTCTATTTTGGAGCATGAGTTGTTTCCGCTGAAATATGCATTGTCGTTCTGGATGGAATTCTCCCTCGAGTTCCACTTGCAATACACATCATTCAATGACATAATCAACATCCTGGACATACTTCTTAAAAAATGAAACATGGAAAACATCATGGAATTTCATTGTCGGAGGCAGTGCAAGTCTGTATGCCACTAGCCTAATCCTCTCAATGATCTCAAAAGGTCTGCATTATCGAGGTGTCAACTTGGCACATGATCCAATCCTTAAAGAGCTCCTCTTGTACTTGATTCACAAGTACACATGTTCCCCAACTTGAAACTCTTTAAGTAGCATGTGTTGATCTGCATAACTCTTTCTCTTATCATTTTCTTCCTTCAAATTCCTCTTGATAACCTACATTTCTTGTTTCATCTCTACCAACATATCTGGTCCAATCAATACCCTATTCATTGGATCACTCTAGTTGATGGAAGTATTACAACTCCACCCATAAATTGCCTCAAATGCACTCATCCTCAAATATTATTTATACCCATTATCATATGTGAATTCTACTAGTGGAAGATATTCTTCCAACTTTCTCTTTTGATTCAAGACATACATCCTCAACATGTTCTCAGTAATAATGTTGGCCCTCTCTGTCTGTCCATTTGTCTACGAATGATAACATGTACAAAAATCCAACTCTTCCCCCAAACCTGCAACACAAATCTTTCCAAAACTTGGAAGTGAACTTTACATCTCTATCATATACAATCTTCTTAGAAACACCATACAATCTCACTATCTCCCTGATGAAAATTTGAGCTACCTCACTAGCTGAATTCGTATACTTAACTACAATGAAGTGAGCTACCTTACTTAACCTGTCAACCACAGCGATGATGGAATCATGTTGTCTTGATGTCCCTGGAAAACCAGTAATGGAGTCCATGGAAATTCCCTCCCATTTCCACTCTGGAATCAGAATCGACTGTAATGTACAACTTGGATGTTTACACTCTGCTTTTACCTGCTGACAATCCAAACATCTCGCAACAAACTCAGCCACATATTTCTTCAAATTCGGTTAATGATAAAATTTATTAATTGTTATCAATGTATTCTAATATCCCGAGTGACCTGAATATGGCTTAACATGAAACTCCCTCAAGATAAGCTTCTTGAACTCACTTTCATCTTATACATAAATCTTGTTCCTGAATCTGACCAAGCCATTTGTCGTGAGATGATATTCCTCATCTCTATCACCTTCACCATGTTGTTGTAATCCACACCTCAACTGTTGGTATCTGTCATCATGTCGTCTTGCCTGCAAGATCTGCTCCTATAAATCTGCCCCGTAAGAACTCACTACTGCAATGTGATTCACCTACACTCTTCTACTAAGATCATCTTCAACCATGTTCTTCTTTCCCTTAATGTATTTGATATTGAAATCAAACTTACTAAGAGTAGCGAACCATCTATATTTCCTGGAATTCAGATTAGGTTGGTCAAAATGGTACCTCAACCCACTTTGGTCACTCATCAAGATGAACCTCTTACCAAGAAGATAATGTTTCCACATCTTCAATGCATGAATGATAGTTTCCAACTCAAGATTGTGAGTCTCATAGTTCTTCTCGTGTTCATTCAACATCCTTTACTCATAGCATACTACATTTCCTTCCTGCATAAGGACTCCACCAAGTCCCCTCTTGCAATCATATGTACATACCACAAACTCTTTGTCAATATCTGCAATTTTCAAGACCAGAGCATTTTTGTAAGCAATTGCTTCAGTTGCTCAAAACTAGTTGCAGACTCCTCTATCCATTCAAACTTTCCCTTTTCGCTGCAAAGATGTAATAGGATAGGAAATCCATAATAAGTTCCTAATGAACCACATGTAGTAACCTGCTAATCCCATGAATGATCTAATCTCATCCACATTATTAGGAGTTTCCCACTCCATGATAGCTCTGATATCTTTTGGGTCCACTAATATACCTTCGTTGGAAACATGTCTCAAGTAATGAACTTACGTCTGAAACAAATTGCACTTACTAATCTTGGCATACAATTGATTCTCTCTCAACAATATTATCATTTTTGCTAGGTTTTATACATGCTTTTATTCATTCTTATAATATATCAATATGTCCTCAGTGAATACTATCACAAACTTGTCCAGATAAGGACACGACACATTATTCATCAAACACATGAAAGTAGTTGGAGCATTAGTAATACCAAAATGAACTACTACAAACTCATAATTCCCATACCTGGTACGGAATACAGTTTTGTAGATTTCCTCTTCTTTGATGCATACCTGATGATATCCTAATCTCAAGTCAGTGTTCGAGAATGTTGTTTCTTCCATGAACTGATCAAACAAGTTGTCAATATGTGTCAAATGATACATGTTCTTGATAGTCATTTTTTCAACTATCTATAATCAATACATAATCTGAGAGTACCATCTTTCTTATTTACAAAAAAAATTGGTACATCCCAAGGCGACACACTTAGCCTAACGTATCCCTTATGGAGAAAATTTTCTATGATGGTATGGAAAATACATATTAATTGTCAAGAAAGGGAAAAGTTTTGAATGATTTCTTATGGAAGAGGAGAAGGAAATAGAGATGAACAACAAACTGATAGTAACAAAAAGTAGTCACAATAACAATGGCCAAGTATTGTTGTGCTTGGCTAAGGAATTTTTGGAGCAAGAAAAAGAAAACTTATACTTGACCATAATGACAATAATGCTTGTTAATTAGATTTAATGAGATAGTTCCAAATGGAATTCATAACTATATACCTCCCACAAGAAGTATCCTTTACTAGATAGAATTGATACTTTGATCAAGTCAACCTAATAAAGCCCCTTACAAAATTACTTCAGTAGACAATGAAGAAGTAACTAGAGATTACAAGAATTGAAAAAGGGGTTTTATACAAGAGAGTTTAATTCCTTGTGTTGTCCCTGCAGTGTTAGCACATAAAAAAAAGTGACAAATGGAGAGTTTGTACCAATTCAATGATATCTATAATATTACTATTCAACTTTGGGCTTCCTTTGTTAAGGATGGATGACCTCATCCAGTGTTTGTGTGTGGTTAAGGACCTTTAGTAGACATATTTGAAAAGTGGATATAATCTAATTTAGATTAGGGAATATGATGAATGGAAGACAATGTTCAAGATGAAGGATGGATTGTTTGAGTGGTTGGTTATGTCATTCAAGTTAACTAATGCACCTAATATGTGTATGAGGTTGATGAAGGAAGTCTTGAAGGCTTTTCCTGGGAATTTTGTCATTGTATATCTTGGTCACATTGTAATTTTTAATGGGTACATGGAAATGAATTTAGCACATATGGAGAAAGTGTTGGAAAAGTTGAAAGAAGATAAGTTGTTGATTAACTTGAAGAAATGCACTTTTACTTAGAAAGAGATAATTTACTTGGATTTTGTAGTTTCCTAAGAAGGCCTAAAATGTACCATAACAAGGCCCAGAAATATCATTAAATGACACACACATAGATGCACTTTTGATGTGAGTCGATGTATTAGCTGGGAAACATTTTACATGAAATTTATCAAAATGTTTAGTGGGATTTGTGCACCACTAATCAAATGAATGAAAATAATTTTTGAAAGGACAATGGTGGCAACAATGTTTTCCTAGACTTTAGAGAAAAATAATTGGGGCCATTGGTGTTAGCATTCCCAAAATTTAGCAAGGTGTTCCAAGTAGATTGTGATGCAAGTGGTTTAAATTAGATTTTTCTTTATTGGAACTATATTTTTTGCATTAGTAAATTTATTTAAAAATCTAACTGTCGCTTCACTTTTGCTTGGAATCATTAGATTCGTGTGCTAAATTTATTCTTTTGTCTTCACTACATCAATCATACAAAACTCCATTAGTTTGTCAGTTTGAGGGATTCATAGTGAGTGAGAATGTATTGGAAATACTAAAAGAGGGGGGTGTATCAATATTTCTTTTTTATTCCAGTTGTGATTTTTATCACAAAATAGACTAGAACACGAGATAAAATAAAAATAATTATATTGATCAAAATAGTGTCTCCAATCCTCTTGTACAACAAATTGGGATCCAACATGTACAATAATATCTTTTACTTTTTCAAGGCTCCAACCTTGAACATATCCAAGCTCCTATTTGGTCAAAATGAGGAATCCAATCCTCTCAATAACTTCCAAGCTGCAACTTGGTCAAAAAATCAAGACTCCAATCCTTTCAACTCCAAGCTCAAACTTGGTCAAATAAAAAATTTACAATAAATACTTACTTCAAAAGGGGTTTAAAAATGTATTCAACAAATGCTTCAATATTTTTTGCTCCAAAGGATGTCTTCAATAGACTTCAACAATGTTTCTCCAAAGTTGTCTTCAATAGGCTTCAACAATGTTGTTTCAAAGGTATCTTCAATAGGTCTGCACAACATGTCTTCTACAATCTCCTTCAACAAGTCTTCAAAATACTTCAATAAGAGTCTTAAGTTTGCTCCAACAATGCACAAAAAAACAACTCTTTGATAACTATTCATGATGGCTTCAATATTACTCCAAAGAGACTTTAAGGATGTCTTCTTTAAGGCTCCAACAATTTTGCACGATATTTCTCGAAATTCCAAGAGAGAGGCTCCAAAAAATACTTCAAGATGTTTCTCAAAAGTCCAAGAGAAAAGCCTCCAAATAATATTAAATCTGCTCCAAAAAGTGTCAATTTTATCTCATAGAGTAGGGATTGATATTATTCTAGATAAGGCTGAGATATTCCTTACAGGAGTTTGAGGTTTGTGCCTCATCACAGGTCTGAAATTTCCTTGTCACGAGATCTCCACAGGACTGAAGTTACAAAGGTCTAGATAGGTCTGAACTTGCATATCAAGGCCGAAACAAAGGTCTCCATAAGTTTGTAAAAAGGGTCGAAACAGAGGTCTCCACAATTCTATGAAACAGGTCGAAACAAAGGTCTCCATAGGTTTGTGAAAAGGGTTGAAACATAGGTCTATAATAGTCTTAGACCCGAACTATAGAGGGCCAAAAATAGGATCTACTACAGGCCTGAACTATGTTTAGACTTTGCCTCATGATCGAGCTATAGAGGTTTGCTCGTAGAACTATAAAGAGGCCAAGATTATCTCTATCAATGTAAAGGTCCACTCCAAAAAAAACGAACCACAAAGAAATTATAACCACTGCTCCAGACAAATCCCAAAATAAACACGGGAATTATCACCAAATGCCCAAAATAAAACTCCTTGATTCCTCTTTTTTCCTTCTTGAATTGTGCCTTAGTTCACGAGTTGTGAACTCTTTTATCTCACCTCAGATTAAATGTCTTATTTTCTTGCTTGACCTAGTGGATGGGTGAAATGAGGATGTATTGCGTCTATTTATACTCATTTGACCATAATTTGAAGAGACACATCAATTGGAGAGCGGGCGACCTGAATTCATGTAGGCCTACATGAGGAAAAATAAAATTTTGGTCTTCTAACTTAAAACTTCAAAATCTCCTCAACGAATGGGAGTTAGAGGGTGAGTAAATACTAGTTGAAAAGGGATTGAAATTCTCTACAAGCCTATGCAACAATATTCTTGAAATGGTGTCTCCTTTGACGTCAATAACAAATATTATTCCAACTATCTCCCCCTTTGTTATTGATGGAAACAACCTCCTCATATGATTCTCTTGTCGTAGTGTTGCTCCACCTGTCGTCATGCTACTCCCCATCATATCTTGCTCCACGTATCCTCATGTTACTCCGCCTATCATATTCTCCCCATTTGACATCAATAAAAAAGGGATGTTATAATGGGATGAAATAGAGATGACCCCCATCTTTTGTCAAATATGTTCAAATGCTTTTTGTGGTCGGGGTTTTGTGAATATATCTGCAATTTTCTCCTTAGTGTTGACATACGCCATTTTGATGTTTTTCTCTGTAACCTATTATTGAGGTACGTGATACTTGATTGGGATATGTTTTGTCTTCGAATGCATGACTGGATTCTTTGAGAGGTCGAATGCATTGGTGTTGTCACAGTGGATGGTGATAGGTTGATTTGTTTCTATGTTGACATCCTTCAAGGCTTCCTTCATCCAAAGGATTTGTGTACAACAATCTACTGCTACTATATACTCGGCTTTAGCTATGGATATAGATATGGATAATTTTTTCTTGCTAAGCCAAGATACAAGACAATCTCCCAAGAAAAATGCATTCCCACTGGTACTCTTTTGGTCACCAATGCCTCCTACCCATTTTGCATCAGTTTATGTTTTCAAGGCAAGATTTGTGCTCTTAGGGTACCATAATCCAAAATAAAGAGTGCCTTTAAGGTATCTAAGTATTCTCTTTGCAACTAACATATGAGATTCCTTTGGGGTTGATTGAAATATCGCCACCATTCTTGCTGCCTACATTATGTTTGGTCATGAAGTTGTTAGATATAAAATAGCTCCAATCATTGATATATAAAGAGTGACATCCACCATAAGAGATTCATCATCCTTACTTAACTTGCAACCTGTAATCATAGGTGTGCTCAAAATAGCACATTCTTCCATCCCAAATTGCTTAAGCGTATCTCTAAGATATTTTGCTTGTGATATGAACATACCTGCTTTGGTTTGAGTTACTTGAAGTCCCAGAAAGAAAGATACCTTGCCAATCATCGATAATTATAATTATTTTGACATGTTTTGGCCCGTCAAATTTATGACTCATTTCATCATTGTTGCTCCCAAAAATTAGATCATCCACATATACTAATTTGATTAGCAGATTGTATTTTTCCATCTTAATATAAAAATTACTTCCAGCAACTCCTTTCTTGAAGCTTTGCTGTTGAAGAGTGATCAAGTCTAGCGTACGAACCTCTTGGAGCTTGCTTTAATCCATACAAGGCCTTCTTCAATTTGCAAACAAAATATTTTCTTTCTGCTAAGTCAAACCTTCATGGTTTTTCCATGTATACTTATTCCTTTAGGTCACCATTTAGAAATGTTGATTTTACATTTGTTTGATAAAATTTGAAGCCTTTAGAGCAAGCAAATGAAAAAAACATTATTATGGCTTCTAATCAGGAAAAAAGAGCGAAGGTTTCTTCAAAATCAATTCCTTCAATTTGAGAGTACCCCTTGCATACCAACCTTGCCTTGTTTTTGATGATATGTCATTCTTCATTCATCTTGTTCTTGAACACCCACTTGGTTCCTATGATATTCTTGTCTTTTGGATGAGGTACTAGCTCCCATGTTCCATTCTTTTCAATTTGATGCATGTAATGCCCCGTTGTACTCTGCCTATGAGACAAACACTTCTATCTTACTTGGACTTTTGAGACAGATTCTATGGTTTCTACTTTATGTTTGAGTACATCATCGTTGATGATCCGGTGATTATTTTACTATTATAAAACCCTGGTATGATGAATATGATGCATTTGTTTCTATTTCAACCTACATTGCATTGATTCTTATGATACATATCATTGTTGACAAATTTGACTATGTTTTATCATGTTTATAGCTTGGATGGTTATTTTGGAGCCAGATATTACAAACAATGATTTGAATGTGTTAGAAGATCACCTAAGCATACATTCATGTTGTAGTGTCCGGCTTTGATTAATTGATCCTGACATTACACTTTCCTATCTATAACCTCTGGGATAATACATGATTCTATGAGGACCTCAACTCAAGGATACAGTTATTTAACTTTTACTGTTAGAAGAGGTGATAATAATTGTGATATTGTCAACTTGATGTTATGATGATCATAATTGTGATAGACGATTTTTATGACTAATTATAATCATATGATTGATTCATTATGTGTCTGTTTACATTAGTTCTTGTTCACAGTTACAAATATGTTGATGATTATGTCATGGTGATGATTTAAGATACAAAATTATATTGGTCACTGATATTATGAATCAAATATTAGTGATGATCATTGAGTGTGGCAAGAGACCACCCACATGCACTTGTATGTGATGAGTCGTAAACCTTTAGTTTGGTTTGAATTACATACTATTGTCTCGAGAAATTTTTAAAGTTCAATTTAAAATTCTATTATGAATTCTAATGACATGATAGTGGTCACAGGCACAATTTAGTTTCTTGGTCGAACAACTCAGACATGGGTGATGGGGTTGTACAAATAGATGGAATTTCATGGGAGGGGTGGGACAGTGTCCCTGATTTCGCCCGATAGAAATCTTCAAGAGCCAACAATTTTTTAATGATAAAATTTGTTCCTTGGAGGCTCAAAAAGTCTTTAGCCACCTTTTGGTATAGTCAAATTTTACAGGTGGCTAACAGTGGCTCCACTTTGGGATGGTGCCTTCTTGAAGGCATCAAGAATCTAGACCTGCGTTCTCTGGGAGGCTGACCAGTCGCCTAATCCATTGGGTTGTCTTTCTTTCTGTGGATAAGGTGCTCTGAAAACACATTAGCAGCCATAAAAGTAATGGATCCTCATCAATACAACTTTCTACCTACCCAATCCTACTGATCTAACATTTTTTCTTCATTAGAGTGCACTTGGATTGGCAAACTCTTTTCACAACATTTTATTCTTTTGAAAGCAGAAAACTAATCTAATTCTACTCCTTATTTCTCCCTGAACTCAAATTAAACAATTGAGCTCAGATGTTTCTCTACCTAATCTACTGTCTGTTGGGATTAAACTGTCCAACAGACTTTCATTCTCTAAATTCTACAACAGAAATTCAAAAAGCACTCAAGTCAGGATTGAACAATCTAACCTGATGCTGGTCCATAGCATAAAAAAAAGTTGCACATAGACATTTATTTTGCAGGAAATTAAATCAAAATGGAAGGCTTAAGATCTAAAAGTTTCTCATCATGGCCTTCCCTTTTCTTCACAGCTCTGTTTTGACTCTTGTTTGAGTTGTTTCTTCCTTGTTCTCTAGTTCAGATTTTGAGCGAATTAGAACCAGATTTACCTCTTTCCTGTTTCAGAATATAAAACAGGTTTGAGTCATCTCTCTTTGGAAACTTAGGTTCAGATTTTGAGTTTGTTTGAGCCTTTAATTTCCATCCTAATCTATCTACTGATAAGCCAAGATTAAACGGTTTGGCATATCGAATTCACTATTCCTATCAGCAGAAAATTTAAAGCTAATTAGTCAAGATTAAACAGTTTAACTAACTAGAAGTGTGTTTTTTAGGAGTGGCATTTAGGCTTGCACACTTCTTCTTTTTTTTCTTTTTTTCTTTTTTTACAACTTTAAATGAAATGGTGAATGAAATATTTATAATGGAAAAAGACAAAAAGGCTTCAAAACATAACATGGATCAAGAGAAGTAATGCTGAAGCATCCTGCCATTGACAGGACCCCTAAACAATTCTGCTCCATTCAACTCCTGCAAGAAAAATGCATTGTTACCAGCCGCTGAATGAATAGAGTAAGGGCCAAGCCATAGGTTGTCAAATTTTCCATGCTTGCCCTTCTCTTCCCTCCTTGAGTCCCATTTTAACCCTTTGTCCCCAATCTTGAAATTGTTGGCCTTTGTTCTTCTGTCAGAAAGCTTTTTAACGCTGTCTTGTTTCTGTAATGCTTTGTTATAAACCTCCTCTCTGGTTTGCTGAAGATGAATGGTCTGATTTATTCTTCTAATCATGTCATTTTCTTTAGTCTGCAACTCTTGAATCAACTTCATCACTGATACACCAAGGCTGTTAGGAAAAATTGCATCAGTACCATACACAAGCTGGAAAGGTGACATGCCAATAGATTTCCTCAAAGTTAATCTGTCAGCCCAGAGTGCATGGACCAGTTTAGTGTGACAAGACTTCTTGTTGTCCTCCAACAGTTTCTTGATTATGTTCACTAAGCTTTTGTTTGAAGATTCTGCAAGTCCATTACCTTGAGGGTAATAGGCCGCGGAATGCCCCAATGTTATTTGATATCTGTGACAGAACTCAACCATCTTTTTTGATCTGAATGCTGCTGCATTATCAGTAATTATCTTGGTAGGACAGCCAAATCTGGAGAGGATGTTAGTCTCCATAAATTTTATGATAACTGAATCATTGGCCTGCCTACAAGGAATGGCTTCTATCCACTTAGTGAAATATTCTGTGGCAGTAAGAATCCATCTATGCTGAGCAAAAGATGGTGGATGTATTTCTCCAATGAAGTCAAGTCCCCACTATTGAAAAGGGGCTTCAACAGTGATTGGATGCAAAGGTAGGGGTAGCAGTTTTCTCTTGCCTTCAAATAGTTGGCACTTATGGCAGGCAATGATCATCTTGTGTATATCATAAAAAAGAGTAGGCCAATAGAAACCAACCCTCAAAATTTTGTTGCCTGTTGACTTCCAGTACAAATGACCTCCACACTCTTCTTCATGGAACTTCTGCTTAACCTTCTCTGCGTCAAACTCAGGCAAACATTTAAGCAATATACCACTAACATTTTTCCAATAAAGACATTTATCTATAATGCAATAGTTTACAGATTTTAACTTTAAGAATCTTGCCTTTGTTTTTGTTAAACCAGGAGGTGTATTCAGATTAAGCAAAACATAAACAATATCAGCATATGTTGTGTAACCAGCTCCAAAAAGAGAAGAAAAGAGATATAAATGCCTTATAAATGAGCCACTTCGAGGGGGCAACCTCCAATACATTACATAAATGAACAATTCTTGGATGATACAATTTACAAAACCTCCTTTCTATATATAGGAGTCCATGGGGCCATAATGTAATCCTAGTGGGCCACAATGTAATCCTATCCGACCTAACCATAATAATTTAAGGGCACAATAATAACAAAATGGGGGTTACAAGGGTACAATAATAACAATAAGGGGTTTACACTAACAATAATAAGGGGATATACTAGTGATATAGGGACCTAACATGCCCCTCTCCTTCAAAAAAGTGTTGTCCTCAACACTTGAGTAGCTCCGGGTGCTTCCGTATAAAATTCTCATCCTCCCATGTAGAATCTTCAGTGGGTAAGTTCTTCCACTTGATGAGATACTCTGAAATTGATCGATTCCGTAGCTGTCAAGTTCTTGTTTCCATGACCGCTTCGGGTTCCAATATGATTTTTCCTTCCTCATCAAGTTCTGGCAATATTGTTTGAACTGGAAGATTTTCACCTATAACCTTCTTTAAGCATGAAACATGGAAAACTGGATGTACTCGCGAAGAAGCAGGAAGCTCCAATTTGTATGCCATAGAACCAATCTTTTGCAACACCTTGTAAGGACCATAGTACTTTGGTGATAATTTATTATACTTCTTAGCTTGCTTGAGGGACATTTGTTTGTATGGTTGTAGCCGTAAAAATACCCAATCTCCTACATCAAAACTTCTCTCGCTGCGATGTTGATCTGCCTGTTGTTTCATTCGATTTTGTGCCAAATTCAGGTTATCCTTTAAGAGTTGGAGAACTTCTAGCTGATGCTCGAAGTGATCTTCCACTGCTTGAACCTTCGAATTTTCACTTAAAGATGATGTGATGGATGGTGGATGATATCCATAAAGTGCCATAAATGGGGTCATTTTTGCTGCAGTATGGAAGGAAGTGTTATACCACCATTCAGAGAGAGGTAACCCTTGACCCATTGTGTTTGTTTATCAGATACAAAACAAAGAAGATATCCTTCCAAACATTTATTTACTATCTCAGTTTGACCATCAGATTGAGGATGATAAGATGAGCTATGAGCTAATTGAGTACCCAAACAAGAAAATAACTCCGTCCAAAAATTTCAGTAAAAATGGGATCTCTGTCGCTCACAATAACCCTTGGGCTTCCATGTAGCTTTTTAATTTTGTCCATAAATGTAGTAGCAACTGTACTTGCTTTAAATGGATGAGATAATGCACAAAAGTGTGCATACTTGGTAAATCTATCAACTACCACCATGATGACATTCTTTCCTTCGGACTTAGGTAAACCTGTGATAAAATCCATTGAAATCTCCTCCCAACGTTGACTTGGAATGGATAAAGGTTGTAGAAGTCTCGGGGTCTTAATTGTCTCCACTTTATTCTGCTAGAAAACCAAACATTCCGCCACAAACTTTTGAATATCAGATTTAAGGCCATCCCCAAAAAAATCTTTCTTCACCCTGTGGTAAGTTTTTAAAAATCCTGAGTGTCCTCCTAAAGGAGAAGTGTGCAATTCCAGAAGAATCTTTTGTTTTAGTTGGGAATTCTTACAAAGATATAAGCGATCTTTGTACCATAGGGAATCATTTTTCCAACTAAATGTATCAGATGTACTAGGATCTTGCTGCAACTTTTGAATGAGTGTCCATACATCTTTTTCCTTCTTCCATTCATCTCTTGCTTGAGTTATCCAATCTGGTTGGATAATAGAAATGGCACAAAGCAATGCTTCCACCTCTTCATTCTTTCTTGAGAGTGCATCTGCAACAACATTAAGCTTTCCTTTTTGTAGATTATTTCAAAGTCATAACCCAACATCTTTGTGACCCATTTTTGCTGCTCTTCTGAAGATAGTCTTTGTTCCAAAAAGTGTTAAGACTATCATGATCAGTTTTTACCTTGAAGTGTCTTCCCATTAGGTAAGTTCACCATTTCTTTAGTGCATGCAGTATTGCTAACATTTCCTTCTCATAAATAGGTTTACGTAAATACTTTCCTTTGATTGGACGAATTTCGAAAGAAATGGGTCTTCCTTCCTACATTAAAACCACACCAATTCCATTTCCTGAGGCATCACATTCCACAATAAATGTTTTTGTGAAGTCTGGCGTAGCTAAGACCGGTGCTAGGCACATTGCCTCTTTAAGATGTTCAAAGGCCTTAGTTGCTTCGGGAGTCCATGAAAATGCATCTTTCTTCAATAATGTTGTTAGAGGTGCTGCTATTCTCCCATAATTCTTAACAAACTTGCGATAATACCCTGTTAACCCGAGAAATCCTCGCAGCTTCTTTATGGTTGTGGGGACTTTCCATTCCTTAATGGCTTTAATTTTGTTAGGGTCTACTTTAACACCCTCGTGAGATACAATATGACCCAGATATTCCACCTCTTGTACTCCAAAGAAACATTTGGATATTTTTGCATATAATTGTTTCTCCTACAATAGTTTGAGCACTTTGTCAACATGTTCAACATGATCCTTCCAAGACCTGCTGTAGATTAGTATATCATCAAAAAATACTAGCACAAATTTTCTAAGGAAGGGTATGAAAATGGAATTCATCAACCCTTGAAATGTAGAAGGTGCATTGGTAAGGCCAAAGGCATGACCAAAAATTCATAATGACCCTCATGAGTTCGAAATGATGTTTTCGGAATATCTTCAGTCTTCATTCTAATTTGATGATATCTTGAACGAAGATCCAACTTGGTAAAATAAATTGCTCCATGTAATTCATCCAATAATTCATCAATCACAGGAATGGGAAATTTGTCTTTAATGGTGAGCTATTGAGCTCCCTATAATCCGTACACATTCGCCATGATCCATCCTTCTTGTGTACCAAAACTACAGGAGCAGAGAAAGAACTTTGACTAGGTTGAATTATACCCGCCTCTAACATTTCTGCAATCATACGTTCAATTTCGCTCTTTTGGAAGTAAGGATATCTATAAGGCCTGATGTTTGGAGGAACACTTCCCGGAATCAAATGAATAGCATGATCATGATCACGAATAGGTGGGAGTCCTTTGGGAGTTTCAAACACCTTGGAATGATTGTCCAAGACTTGTTGGAGATCTGCAGAAATAGATGATTTTGATGTTGGAACTTCTAGTGAGCATAATTGTGCAATTACACCTCGATGTTCTTTCTTTAGAAGCTTTGTCATGACATTAGAGCTTATTATCCTTCCTGGCTTCCCCGCAATACCCCGTAATTCAACTTCCTTTCCTTCTGAAAAAAATTTCAAGAAAAGTTCTTGAAAATTAAAAGCTACCGTCCCCACAGATTGTAACCATTGTACTCCTAGTACAACATCAGCACCTCCCATAGGAATGGCAAGCATTGGACTAGTCAATACATATTCCCCCATGGTTAGCTTGATATTATGGCATTTTCCCGAGCAATTTATAGTTCCTCCATTTGCAACCATCACTTGACATTCTGGTGCTGGGTATAGGAAACAATTTAATTCCTTGGCTACCTTACGATGAATAAAATTATGGGTGCTACCTGAATCAATCAACACTATTACCTTTTTCTTCTTGATTTGTCCTTCTATCTTGAGAGTTTGAGGAGTGGTAATTCCTGCTAGTGCATTACACGATATGGTCGGATTCATTTCTTCCTCTTATAGGGCTGGTTCCTGGTGTATATCCTCTTCTTGTTCATTTTCTTCTTCCTCTTCACAATCTATGTAAAATAATTTCTTCTCAGCACACTTATGACCTTTAGTGTATTTTCTATCACAACTGTAGCAAAGCCCTTTTGATCTTTTTCTTCCAATTTTTGTGGTGTCAACCTTGTAGGTTGTGGAAATCTAGGCGTAGAAACACTTCCTTCTTTATAGAAGTGAGTGGTAGGCTTCCTTGTCGCCATAATTTTACATTCAACTTTTCTTGCCAACTGAATGCCTTCTCCAATGAATCAGGTTCCAAAACACTAACTTCATGTTGGATGTTATCCTTTAGAGTACCTAAGAAGAGATCAATCCTGTGTTCCTCTGGAATATTAGTTACCCTTATATTCAATTTTTGGAAGTCCTCAATGTGCTGCCCCACTAAACCCTTTTGTTTGAGATTTATCGATTGGCTAAAGAAGGTGTTGCTCTTTGTATCCTCATAATGTGCTATCATTTCCTCTGTAAAAATTGACCAAGTGACAATTTTTTTACGGGAGCAAAGCCATCGATACCATACAAATGTATTTTGTTCTAAATGTAAAGTTCCAATGCGTACCTTTTGTGTGTTTTGCACGTTATGGAGATCAAAATATTGCTCCATATGTAGTATCCATGTTACAGGATCCTTTCCATCAAACTTCCTCATATCCATTTTTGGAATATGGTGGTTCTTCCGGCCAACATTAGAGTTTATGAAATCACGATTAACATTTATTTTGTTCTCATCATGAGGTTCTTCTACTATATTTCCGCCATTAGGAATCATTTCTGGTTTTAAGCTTGTCATCAAGCCTTCCATGTATGCTTTTAGATCATTCTTCATGTCATCCATCTTAGCTTCGATGCCCAATTCCATGCAATCCATCTTAGCTTCCACGCCATCCATCTTAGCTTCCACGCCTTTCTTCAAACCGTCCATCTTCCCTTCCACGCCATCCATCTTAGCTTCCACGCCATCCATCTTAGCTTCCACGCCTTTCTTCAAACCGTCCATCTTCGCTTCCACGCCATCCATCTTAGCTTCCATGCCTTTCTTCAAACCATCCATCTTCACTTCCACGCCTTTCTTCAAAACTTCCATTTCATTTTTTGTTGCTCTTTGCGAGAGTGAAATTTGTTGCACTTGATCTTGTAATTTTGATAGATCATGTTGCAATTCTTCATCTTCATGAGTCATGGTAGAGCCTTCTGAAGACTTAATGGGTGTTGAATTCTTTTTAGGTGCCATTTTAGAATCCAATGTTGATACCTATTCTACAATAGGCCCTTGCAATCAATTCAACTTGATTCAAGACTTATGCAATTCAGAAAAAAATACACACCTTTTACTTGCTTTGAGGAGCTCGATATTGAAATTGTATTATCTCTGTTATTGCAGATCTTCAATATCTGAAATTCAGCACTGAAGTATCCCTCTGAATTCTCTTTTAAATGCCACAGGTCTGACCTGATTTGGATTCTCCAAGACAAAGTTGTGTCCAATCTCCCACAATGGCCTAATTATGGACTGGTTCAGTAGATCGAACTTGTACGACTTGCCACGTGTCATTGTTTCATCCTTTGTCTCTGAAATTGATAGCCAAGAAACTACAGTCTGTGTAATTGCGACCACTTTTTACGGCACTCCAATCCGATGCCCAGAGAGAGAGTTATTGAACTTTTCCCACTATCACCTCTTTGAGATGAAATTCAGGAGCCTGAAAAAGCACTACCTTCCACAGATCATATCTCCAAAAATATTGCGAACCAAGTTCTGAAATTTTTTGACGAATTTCCTCGGGATTTCAGCTTCGCACCATATGAATTTCAGACTCTGAACCTTCGTAAAAAAAATTTATAGCGCAAATGCCACGATGACCTGTTTATGAGCCTGAAAAAATACCTAACTTCCACAGATGATATCTCCTCAAATATTGCGAACCAAGATCTGAAATTTTTAGACAACCTTCCTCAAGATTTCAGCTTCGCACCCTAACAATTTCAGCTTCTGAAGCTTCGTAGAAAAAAAGTTATAGCGAAAATTCCACGATGACCTGTTTGGAGTAGCGAAACCCTAGAATCCCAAAGCTCTGATACCAAATGTTGTGTAACCAACTCAAAAAGAGAAGAAAAGAGATATAAACGCCTTAGAAATGAGCCACTTCGAGGGGGCAACCTCCAATACATTACATAAATGAACAATTCTTGGATGATACAATTCACAAAACCTCCTTTCTATATATAGGGGTCCATGGGGCCATAATGTAATCCTAGTGGGCCACAATGTAATCCTAGCCGACCTAACAATAATAATTTAAGGGCACAATAATAACAAAATGGGGGTTACAAGGGTACAATAATAACAATAAGGGGGTTACACTAACAATAATAAGGAACTATACTAGTGATATAGGGACCTAACAGCATACCAAGAAGAATTCATGAAATGGTTTTCAATAATGGGAGTTGAGAACTCTTCTTGGTCATCCAAAGCATTAATCATATTAATATCAAGAACTTCAAAATTGCTTTCAGCCATTAATCTAGCTAGACCTTGGCCCTTGATAATTTTAGTGGGTTTTATTTCTAAATCATATTCAAGAATAACTACAATCCACTTACCTCTCTTACCATCTGGGTCCTGTGTTAGAATGTCTTTAACAACTGAATTCGGGACGAAGGCAATGATGTGTGAGTGAAGGATGTACACTCTGAAGTCTTTCAGTGCTTTAACCAAAGAAAAAGCTTGCTTTTCCATAATGTTATATTTCAAAAGGGCATCCCTCAATACCTTACTAAAGAATGCAATAGGCTGCTCTTGTCCTTGTGGATTCTTCTGTAAAAGGATAGCAGCTATGGTATGTTCTGATGTAAATGAAAAAATATAAAAATCTTTTGAAAAATCAGGACTTATAAGAATTGGTGTTTTGGTTAACGCTTGTTTCACTAGCTCAAAGGATGTCTTTGCTTCCAAGGTCCATTTGACCCCTTGCTCCTTCTTCAACATGTTTGTGATATTCCTAAGGAGCTCAGCCAAGTTGGGTATGAACCTTCTCAAAAAGTTAATCTTTCTGATGAAAGATTGTAACTCTTTGATATTTCGAGGATGAGAGATTTGCAATATGGCCTCAATCCTCTTTGGATCTATCTTTATACCCTCCTCCGAAATAATGTGTCCAAGAAGTTTACCTTCTTGGAGACCAAATAATGTCTTCTTAGGGTTTAAAGATATCCCAAACTTTCTACATTTCTCGAAAACCTTTCTTAAATGTTCTAAGTGCTCTTCATCTGTTTTTGAAAACACAGTAACATCATCAAGATAGATAATGATGAAGAAGCCCAGTTCCTCTGAGAATGCTATGTCCATGGCTCTTTGAAAAGTTGCTCCAGCATTCATTAGACTGAAAGGCATCTTCACCTACATGAAAGTGCCCCATGGTGTAGTAAAGGTTGTCTTTAATTGATCAGTAGGGTGAACTAAAATCTGATTGTACCCTGAATAGCCATCAAGCAAAGAAATTCTTCTTGACCCTACCACCCTTTGTAAAATATGATCCATCTTGGGCAAAGGGTAGTTGTCTTTCAATGAAGCTTTGTTTAAGTCTCTAAAGTCTATACAAAGCCTGATCTCTCCAGTCTTCTTCCTAACAGACACCAGATTAGATACCCACTCAGAATACCTAATAGGGACAATAATACCAGCATCATACATCTTCCTGATTTCCTTCTCAACCAAAGGCAGTTGTACAGAGTTTATCCTGCGCAGCTTCTGTTTGAATGGTTTTTGGTTTTGTTTGAGAGGGATTTTGTGTTGTATTATTTCGGTGTTATAGGATTTAAGATCTTCGTAACTCCACGCAAAAACATCAGAAAACTCTTTGAACAGCTCTATGTATTTGAGTTTTATGTGAGCTAGCAAAGTTTTAGACAGTTTGATTAATTTCAGTTTTTCCTCACTGCCTATATTGCATTCCTCTACTTCAGTCTCTACAGGTTCCAGTTTAGGCTTTTTGGCCACATCGTTAAAATCAAACAACTCCTCCAAAGGTGTTAGACCACTTGGCAAACTTTCATCTTTAGAGTGCAGAGTCTCTAACTCTTCTGCATTCAAATCTGTTTTGTTTTCAAGTTTGCTAGACAACATTAGCAATTTCTGGAGACGGTTCTTCTTCATCAAGAAAATTTTCTTCCTTGCAATCTATCTCATGGTCTGAGTCCGAACTGTTTAGTTCAAATTCATTTCTGAATTGCATGAAGTCTTCTATTTTTTTGTCATTGTCAAACACCTGCCAATACTTCTCATTATCAGGCACAGCTGGTCTAAATTTTATTTGAATTGTACAGTCTTTGGTTTCATATGGCGTTAAGCATGTTCTAGCTGCAAAGGCTAAATTGTGGGCCGCAATATTTCTTTTTCTTGGGACAAAAATCAGTTTGGACTCCTCGAACATTTTTAAAAGGTCCATGACATCGTTGCGGTAAGCCCTAAGTCTGGGATGATTTGCATTATACTCCCCATTGACTTGCCTAATGATTAACTCTGAATCTCCATAAACATTAATTCTTCTGGCTCCTAGCTTTTTCAACAAACGTAAACCTAAGAACAGGGATTCATATTCCGCTATGTTGTTAGAACACCGAAAGTTTAATTTGCATGAAATGTTTTCTGTGTGATTGCTTTCAGTGTTACAGATCCAAACACCTGCACCAGCATTGGTTCTAGTGCATGACCCATCAAAATGCATACTCCACAGAGGACTATCTTTGATTTTATCTCGGTCACTTTCCTCTTCAACTATCGGGCTATCTGATTTTTGTTGAAAATCAACACTTAGTCGAAATCGCTTCAACTCCTCATGTTTTTCATCGAGTTGAAGATTGCTCTCTTGATTGTCAAGGTTTAAGACCAATGGATTCATGACTTGTAACTCCAGACCTGTGTCTGGTTTGCTAATGTTTTCAAATACAGCAAACTGTCTAGACACTTCTGTGTTGTCTTTATCTTTCTCCCTATCGGCCATTAATCTTGCTAAAGTGACTTGTTCAC
The DNA here is from genome assembly GCA_034641835.2 of Pinus albicaulis. Lineage (NCBI taxonomy): Eukaryota > Viridiplantae > Streptophyta > Pinopsida > Pinales > Pinaceae > Pinus > Pinus albicaulis. The sequence continues at coordinate 1,370,401,049 of CM076579.1, read as the reverse complement.
TAAGTGTTTCATCATTAAACATGATAAAAGAATCGAGGCCGGTATCTACAGAATAGAGAGGAGAGTTTTGAGGTCTGTCTTGACTTGTAACTGTGTATTGCATATGGGAATCCCTGTAAATTCTTCTATTCTGATTGAAAACCGGGATAGTCGCATAGGTCATGTCCATTTGCATAGTCCCCTGTAACTTAGCCCCCCAAGATCTCGATAGTAACATTCCATATTTTGGGGGAACATCAGCCACAAGGATATCCATTACTAAGCATTTGGCTGGAATTTGGGCTAAGTTAACACAAAGGTCTTTGATCAATCCTAGACATTTCACTCTGCTCAAGTCAAAGGAGTAAAGGTCTTTATAAGGTCTGGTGATTTATAGACCCAGGCTCTCCATTACAGCTTTTGGCATCAAATTATGAGAAGCCCCTGAGTCATGCATAGAATTGTGCAAAAAAATTTCATGAACGTTTAAACTGACATAGAAGGGAGGAACAGGTCATAGCATTGTGCAAAATCTTGTCATAAACGTTTAAACTGACATATAAGGGAGGAACAGGTCCCTCTTGATACTTACCTTCAATCTTTGGACCAAAAATAAGCTCTGGTTGATCATCATTAAGATTGAGAGTGTCCTCATTCTCTTCTATGTGCAAAGCCTTCAAAATTTGAGACCTATATACATGTTGGGCAGCTAACTCAGTCAGGGGAACAGAGGTTTTGATCTTTGAAATTTCTTGCTCCAGGCTGAAAGGAATTTGACCCTTTGAAGAACTTGTTTCAGCCTTACTAGCTGCCACTTTATCAGCAATATCAGTTTGCTGATTTGTTTTATTTATTTTTGATGAAACGGTTTTGATAGGAGTACTAACTGAAGTATCAGTACTGCTAAGGTCTGCACTCTGGGTTGTATTATTTTGAGTGCCTTTCTCTTTACCATTACCAGAATTTACAGCCACTGTTTTATCTTTCTGTTTAACCATTTTAGGCTTGGCTGTAGTGTTGTTTTGTGAAGATTTATCAGGAGTTTTGTTGTTGGGGGTTTGTTGACTGGTTTTACTTCTAAGGTCATATTCTCTTTGAGTCTCAATGATGACATTTTTCATGTCTTGACAACAATTATCATCATCATCTCTTCTGTCATCATAAGGTGTGTATAGACCTGGTTTTCTATCATAATGAATCTCAAGGTCATCATTATCTACCCCCAGCATGTTGATATCATCTTCCTTTGTTATTTCATCTGTTTCCTCAACCTCATTTACATAGTTTTGATGAAAGGGAGGAGTGATTTGTTGATCATCTTCCCTAGGTCTGTTTGGAGGTTGGTTCCTTCTAAGATTATGATTTTGGTTCTGGTTTCTATTTTGAGGAGCATTTTGGTTTTGACTTGCTTGTGCTCTCTCAAGAATGCTCATTCTCTTCATCATCTCCTCCATCATTCTTTCCATCTTTGAGTTTGAAGTGGAAGGTGTGGATTCCTCTCTAAAAGATACTCTCTTTTCGTTTTTCATTCTTGCTCATTTTTCCATTAAGTTGACTTCCACAGAAAGAGCACCTCTTTGCATGTCTTCAAGAGTTGCAAAATCTATTTCTCTCAGCTGATAGGCCATCTCGGGGTCAAACCCTTCAAGAAACTTGTTTAAAGCTGAGCCTTGTGGAGGTTTGAATTCCAGGGAAAGTGCATTATACACACTATTGAATCTAGTGCAATAAGCTTGCACACTTTCCCCAGGGTTTCTGTGGAGGTTCTTGTAGTCAAAAAGGACTTGAAGAGGATTTTTCTTTACTTCCCACTTGTTTAAGAATGTTTGATGGAAGCCTTGAAGATCATTAATACTATGGGGGGCTAAGACTTTAAACCATTTTCTTACTTCTCCCCTCAAAATCTGAGCAAATAATCTAAGTTTGACAGAATCATCATCAATTTCGTTTCTGTCAGAGTAGTCATTCATCTTATCCACATGTTGTGATGCTGTAGTAGCATTGCTAGCATCATATAATGGAATTTTGGACTGGTAGTCCTGTGGAAGATTGACTAATGGTACAGAGCGGACTAAGGGAGCATACCATGCTGCCATGATATGTGGTGGAGGTGGATTTACAGGTGGGTTAACAAAAGGGAAAGTGGGCTGAAGTGGAGTGGTTTGGGCAATGGGTGTAGATGGAACAGGGATAGATTGCTGAGCTGATCTTGGATGAGAGACACCTAGGTTGTGTAGAAAATGTAAATCAGGTGGCGTGGCCTCTCTACTACCAAGATTTTCACTTGTTTCAGGAGATGAAAGTGAAGACTCAGAATCTAGCTGAATTAAATCACCAAATGACCTAGTTCTAAATGGGTTTACTAAGTCAACTTGTGATTGATGTAGAGCTGAAAGATTTTCGGGAACTGAATTAGCTCTTAAAAGTGGTCTAAAAATAGTTGGAAAATTTATCTTAGGAGACCTCCTAAGGATACTTTCTGGGTTGTCAACTATCTCAGGTGGGTGAGGGTCAGGATAGGCTCTAGTATGAATCTTTCTGGGAGCCACTATGCTGTGTTTTTAGACCCAACTTTTAAACAAGGAAAGTTCAATCAGATATGAAAATCTTTAAGAGGTCAACTAATCTGTTTTTACAAATTTAATCCTATAGTCCTCTAACTAAATTTGAATGATATTACAATGATAAGGGTTCTTCCCAGTGGAGTCTTAAGGTATGTTTAGGATTGTGGAGTCGCCGGGTGGAAGGTTTAAGGTGTTTCTAAGAGGTACACTGTCCACCACAGTGCTTGTGAAATATCCCTTTTCAAGGATATCCCAAAACACAACAAACTCTAACCAGATATTGACTGGGAGGGCATTTACCAGATATTTCACCTCTGAAAGAGGATGAGATCCGGAAGCTACCTGGCCCTTTCCAGACTCTGTCTAAGAGTATAGGGTAAAACACAATAAAAGGTAAGTGAAATGTAAGAATAAGTGTTTTACTACCAACCTGAAATATTTTTGGTTTTTTCTGAGTTATTTTTCAGTTGTGTGGTTTCTAAGAATATCCTAAATCTGTTTCACAACTTAGCTACGGTTATGAAACAAAGGTAATCTACTCTTATGGCAAAGCCAGCTGATTTTCCAATGTTAGATAAAGTCTTATGAGAATCCTAGGGTTGACCTAGATTGTCACTGATTCAAACAAGTTTCATCATGATTACCATTCCTTGGTAGTGCTTGAAAAGGCTGCTTTTTACTCACAAAGTTTTATAGAGATTCTAGGCTTCAGTCCCCAGCGGAGTCGCCAGAAATGTTAGGAATCTGTAATCAGCAAGATTGGCAAAGTCCGATCAAAGAAGCAACATCGTTTCAACCAACTTTGGGATTCTAGGATCTAGCCCTCCTGAATCCGGAAGGGATCTCTCCAATAAGCGCAAAGATGGATTTGTCTTTGAAGTTTTAGGTAATGATATTAGGCTAGTTGTGAAGGCCAAGGGTTTGTTTGTTTTTTGGATGGTTGAGCATGATTACTGTTTGAGGTGAAAATATCTATATGCAAAAAGTTTCAAAAGTGAGAAGTTGCAAGTGAATAGAATAGCTAGGCTAAAGAGATAGATATAACGATGGTTTTAGTCCATTGGGCTATGGAGTCATAACAGGGCTTTAATTGAAACAGCAACATCAAGAGTGATCCAAGGGGCAAGTCATCTATATCACAAGATTATTGAGATTAGAGTGATGGGATGGAAACAATAAAGTGTTGGAGGGGTGGAAACTGATAATAATTTCACAAAGGATTTATAGTCAGTCCAAACAAGAAAAGCCTCTTAAGTAACTGTTTAAAACCAACCAAGTGCAGGGCTAACCATTGACTTCTTGGGCAAGTTTGTATTAAAGCAGCTTAATTGACAAACAATCCAGTAATCCACATAATTACCTTCAGAAAGTATGAAAACACATAAGAGAAAAAAAAGTGCAACTTAAGATCAGATAAAGTACTTTTAAACCTAGTCTGCTTTCAGCCAACACCAAGGGAAACCTTCAGAATCTGCCTTTGGAGAATAGAAACTAGGAATCAAGGCAAACCATATCTTCTCTAGTCTAACTTTAATAAGCAAACAATGAAAATAACTTTCAAGAATAATGTCTGAATCAAACAATAGGACGAGGGAACGCCAACATTCCTAATTGCTTAGACTGTATTGAATCATTCTTAAATAAACATTTTTGAGGAAAACATTAAGATAAAGATTTTCAGTCAGAGAAGGTTACTGATATACAGTAGGTCCTAAATCTATGCATGATGTTCTTTATAAGAGAAAAGTGAACAATATGACATACATAAAAGGAAAAACAATAACAAAGAAAGAGACACTTCACCAGCAATATAGACCAGGATCCCAAGAAACAGCTTGTTATTGATGTCAAACCAGTTACAGTCTTCAAGTCCAGTGTTTCAATTCAGCAATCATCTTCACTACTCATCATAACTAATCTATCACAAGCAGAGCTCCAAGGGCCAGTGAACACTATTTACAAACAGAAGTCTTCAGCTCAATTACATTAACAACGTTCAGCAATTACATCAACAACCAACCACTCACTCATCTTCTGCAGAAGTATTTATAGAAGAATGAGGCGGTGAGATCTGATAAAAGATCTCAAAATTAATTAATACAGACTTTAATGTCTTCTTGGCCTTTGGGGAGCTCAATGAAGAAACTGTACAGGTGTTTCACTGTATTAATTGATTTACACTCATGAATTAAGCTCGATGGGAGCTTTTGTTGACCTATGAGGCTCTGTGTGATGTTAGGGTTACTCTGCAGATATTTTTGCATTGGGTTTCCTCGCAGAAGTAACTCTTTGGCTGCGTTGTGAGGCAGATATCTGATCTTGATTAATAACTCCGACCTCTGATTGAGTACTTTGAGGAACAGGTGGCACTGTGGTCGCTGAGGAATCAATTGGCCTCAGATGTGGCGGTGGAGGCTTTCCGTCTGATAAAAACACTTAAGATTTTCTTCTTTAACTGTGTTTTAACTCGGGGGTTAGGCTTTTGATAACCGTCTTAGCCATAATCCCCGAGTAACTGCCTCTAATCCTCTGTTCTGATATATTTTGGTCTTCGGCACTGATACTCTTTAACTGTGCCCGATCCATGGTTTTCGCTGTTGTCCAGGACTGCGCAGGGTCATGTGGCATCAATGCTTTGAGAAAGCACCGATGAAACGTGAATTTGGAATCTGCGTGCGATTTTCACTGATAGATCAGATGTGGGAGGATATTCATCCTCCATTTCTGCATTTTCTTCATTTATAGTAAAAAACCTTTGAAACCCTGCAAAACACGAACAAATATAAGAAAATCTTGCATATATAGGTTTCGTTGCATCGGAAGGCGTGTGGAGGAGCGTGGCCGTTGGATGGCATCATCCAACGGTCAAGACTAACCGGAGGAGGCAGAAGAATGATCAAATCAGGGTCATCGATCGCGTAGAGATCGACGGTCAGGAGCAGGCAACGGAAAATCAGCAATGGGGAATCGTTGACTGGGCAATGGAATCGAGTGATGAAATATGGACCGTCGATCTACAGATCAGATCGATGGCGGAGATTGATTTTCTGCCGCGCCGGGACCACGTTAAGTAGCGGGCATCTCCGGCGAGCGATCACCGTTGAATGGACGGCATCAGATCTGACGGTTGTGGTCAATATCGCTGGGCATCCTCGTCCGCATGATAACGCGCGATGGACGACGGTTTTCCAAACAGTGACCAAGACACGTGTCGCGCGATGTATGGAATCGCTGGCCATCGAAGGAAAACAGCTTTTGGCCCGAAGGCGGTGCGATGGATACCGCCGGCTTTGGGCAACCGGCTATCGGGCAGTGGAGACCACGGGAAGACGCACTCCACACCGTTCGATCTAGAGATCAGATCGACGGTGCGGAACGGTTCAAAAATGAAAGTGGCGGAATAAACGAAAAATAATTAAAAACCCAAGTTTTAAACTAAAACAAAGGTTTTAATGTTTTTTGTGGGCGGAATATATAAAATATGATTAGATGCCCGGCTGCGGGGCCTTCAGGCGCGTGGAGAGTTATATAACCGGAGGTTTTCAAAAGGAAGGGGGCTTAAGACAAAACCCGAGGGGCTTAAGTCAAAGCAATGTATTTTTATGATTTTTCAACGTTTTTTCAAAGGGAATAAGGGTTCCGGTATAGTTTAAAAAAAAAATGGGTTTTTAACTATGGAAAAGTGATCTTCATAAATGGAAGAAAAGGATTTATGAAAACAAGGGAGTTTTTATGGAGAAAAATAGAAGCAAATGAAGGTTAATTTGGAAGAGGGGAAGGGGGAAAAATGGTGGTTTTTTAGCAGTTTCTTGACATGAAAACAGCAGAATTTCTGAGTATAAAAATGGGAACAGCAATGAAGATTTTGGACAGAAGGCAGGAGGCCTTCAAGGAGTCTTCAAGAGCCAGCAATTTTTTAATGATAAAATTTGTTCATTGGAGGCTCAAAAAGTCTTTAGCCACCTTTTGATATAATCAAATTTTACAAGTGGCTAACAATACCTTCGCTTGAAGATCACGATGTCGTGAGGGAAAGACCCCAAATTGGGTCGCTCACGAGGATTTTATTGGGGGGCGTACATCGAGGCGGATTCCTCGATCCCCAACACCATTAGTCTCACTATAGAGGGCGACATAGGAGAAGGTAGCATTCCCCATAGTCGCATCTAGTTTTTCTCCTTGCAGTCATTGGGTGCTTTAAAGGCAAGTGGCATGGAACCCTTGGAACTTCAAGGGAAGTTCTTTAAGGGCACAACCGACCTGGCACATTAGGCATCATGAAGAAACTACTAAATATAATTAATATATGATGATCATATTAATTCACATAATTTGGTAAATGAAGTTTTAAAACCAAGTTATTTAATAAAGAATAAAACTTGGGGTAAATGGAGAATAGGAAGAAATAAAAATATTTGACCACTTGAAAACTCTACCCACCCCATAATTGGAAAATATTAGGTATTCAATGTGCATATGTGGCAAAAGTGTTGGGTATGTGTTATATTCTTTCCACGACTAGCTGCAGGTGAGAAGTGTGGGGTAAGAGGGGGGCGATCAACCCCCCTATGCTTGTGTCGGGCACAACATGGCAGCAGTAGCCCCCCTACACAGAGTTCGAGGCAACGTCCCATGAAATTTTTTTTGGACCTTATATTAGGTGGGTGGACCTGCCTATGGTTTTGTGCATGGGTTTACATATAGTTTTGGGCATGATGGTTTTCTTCCGATGGTATTTTGTAGATCCGATCAAGGGAACTACGATTATGTTCTAATCCAAGGTTAATGGATTGGGGTTTATGAATGCTTCGGCATGTATATATATGTGTTGTAACATTGAAATGAATGTTGAGATTGCAACAAGATGATGATCTTAGTGGAAAGAAGTCGCCTTCACTAAGTGGGCCTACAGGCTATTTTTGGCGCAAAGTCTATTTTTAGACTGTCTATTTTTAGACATATGGATCATGTTCTATGAGTTGCAGGATGCTATTTGTGGATGGTTGGTCAAGTCGGGAAAAATAGATGGACTTATATTTTTAGATATACTAGGCGGAATCTATTTTTAGATTGTCGGTTTAAAAATAGATATGTCAAATATTATTAGCTCTTAATAATATTTAAACTCTAAACAATATTATTCTCTTGGAGCACTTCGAGTTAAGTGCAGTGCAGCACGGAGCGACAAAAGGAATTCTGTTTTCTGAGGTTATGTGGAGCTATTGCATGGATACTTGGGTTAGAACTCATGTAAATTTTGACTCATGTGACGAGTTTGGTGGAGTTATTGAGAAGTTGATGGAGTTGTGTTAGGTTAACTAATTGAAGTACAATTAGTGATGAGTGGTGTGAATTAATTCACTAATTATTAACTCATAAATCAACTAAAATGTCAATTAGCCGGTGCATGGGCCGGTTTCGGTGGAGACCCGGTGCGAAATAGGTGAAAAGCGGAGTTAACTACTCGGTTGTGACTTCACTCTGATTGCTAGACATTACACACGGATAGGTGGAGAAGCCCATGAGGATTGCGCAGTACAAGCCAGGTGGTTTATGTTATTTAATGAGCCATCCCATAGCATTGATTACGCAATAGAGGCTGGCTATCAAGTGGCAAAATATTGGAGCATGTGTTTTGCTAGATCTAGCTTGATAGTGTGTAGCAATTCGAGGTTGTACTGAGAGCTTGTGAGGAGCTTTGTACTATGATTGTTACATGATCTCCATGACATATAATATACAGATAGTTGGGGTTTCCAGCTTTAAGCTTTCTCATTAAACACTGTGTTCATATGTGTGATTGTTTGTGGTTTTAATGTGTGGATGCAATTGATTTTATTTCCGCAATTAATGATCAATGGTAGAAGAGATTCTGTATTATGCATGAAGCTAAAATAGTGTGTGATCAGGAGAATCTCGGTGAATAATATATCATTTATTCAAATTTCTACGTGGTGTCGAAGCGATATTGATCACTGGAGCAATTGCAAAACATTGAAGCGGTTGAGTTTTGTGTTGGTGGAATTCGAATTTGCAGCGGTGTTTTCTTGGTGTCAAAGTTGAGATGTCTTTCAACGGATTGTGATTGGAGTATGCCCTTGAGGGCAGCTCAAATTATATTGCATGGAAGGACAGGATGGAGGCGGTGCTAAATGACAATGGGTTGAAGGAGTTCATAGATGCAGAAATTCCAAAGCCTATTTCTAGTGATGTTGTTGTACTTGACGCATGGCAAAAGAAGACAGCAAAGTGTCAAAGGATTCTGTTGGAAGGTGTGAAGGATCACATAGTATCCAACCTTCATGATAAGGCTTCTCCATTCTTGATGTGGAAAGCTTTGACAGATTTATTTCAAAGCAAGAGCGACCAGAGGAAGTTGGCGCTCAAGGATAAACTCAGGAACATAAAGATGGAGAAAGGCGACAGTATGCCCAAGTACCTCACGAAGTTCGTCCAATGTAGGGATGAGCTGGGAAGTGTGGGGGTTATTGTTGATGATGAGGACTTGGTGAGCTTGGCTCTCCTTGGGCTTTCGAAGAGTTGGCACTCCTATCGGGGACTGCATGTTCGATGGTGGGATTTTTGCCCGGGATCAGGGCGACTTTGGTTGGATCTTGTGCAAGAGGAGATAAGGCGAAGTACCAGGGACGAATCTTCATCAAAGAACTCTGATGAAGAGAATTGCGCTTTGACTGCCAAAGCAAAGAAGGGGAAGAGCAAGAAAGCTTCTCAATCCGGTGCGAAAGGAAAGAAGCAGGACATGTCCAAGGTGAAGTGCTTTCACTATTACCAACACGGACATTACGCCACTAGTTGTCCACAGAAGAAGAAAAATAAGCAGGGTGTTGGATCTGCAGTTGGAGAGGCCTTAACCTCGCAGTTTGAGTTGGATTTTTCGCTGATCGCATGCTTGGTCTCAAGTGTGACAGGTTCAGTGTGGTTTCTTGACAGTGGTGCGTCTTTTCACATGACAGGAGATCGAGATTTGTTTACTGATCTAGATGAGAAATATCTTGGAGTGCACATCGAGATGGGTGATGATGGTAGATACAGTGCAACCGGTATCGGTACCATTTCCTTTGAGAGGGAGTCTGGTAAACCCTTCGTCTTGAAGGAAGTGATGCATGTTCCAGGATTGAAGAAGAATCTGATCTCTGTGGCGATGTTAGAAGACAAGGGATATGATGTTGTCTTTAGCGAAGGAAAGGCTTTCCTGCGCAGTAAGGCAACTGGTGAGACCCAGAGGATAGGGGTTTGAGTTAAGAACCTTTATCAATTGCAGGTAGATGGCTGCGCAGCAATGGCAGGCAAGGCAGAAGGAGTGGTGAGCCGAGATGATGGTGAGTTGTGGCACCGGAGATTGGGCCACCTTCACCATGGAGCTTTGAAGATACTGCAGCAGATTTCTATTGGGCTTCCTAAGGGTACTCTTGCGCAGTCAGATCAGTGCAAGGGATGTACCTTGGGAAAATTTGTGAAAGCCACCTTTCACGAGAAGGATAGTCGCGCCACGACGATCCTTGAGAGAATTCACACAGACGTGTGTGGACCTTTCTCAGTAGCTTCGACAGCAAAGCACGGGTATTATGTGATATTTGTTGATGATTTTTCTCGTAAGTGTTGGATCTTCTTCATGCAGAAGAAGAGCGAGACATACTCAAAGTTCTGTGAGTTCAAGGCACTGGTTGAGAAAGAATCGGGGAAGCAGGTGAAGGCTTTTAGGAGCGACAATGGTGGTGACTTCATCTCTGGGGAATTCAAACACTTTTGCAGCGCAGAAGGAATTCAAAGAGAGCTCATAGCACCTCATAACTCACAGCAAAACGGAGTTGCTGAGGGGAAGAACAGAACGATCGTGGGTGCTGCACGGGCGATGTTGCATGATCAGGGCCTTCCCATACACTTGTGGGCTGAGGCATGCAATACTGCAGTATATGTGCAGAATCGTTGTCCTCACAGGATACTTGGCATGAGTACACCCGAGGAGGTGTTTTCTGGTAAGAGGCCTGATATTTCCCATTTGAGGATTTTTGGTTCACCTGTTTACATTCATGTGACTAAGGATGCTAGGAAGAAGCTGGAGCCGACTGCAGAGGTTGGGATATTTGTGGGGTACACTGATACACCCCACAACTATCGTGTGTATTTTCCAGACAGTCGTAAGACTGTTGTGCGACGGGATATCAAATTTCATGAGGAGAAAGCCATGAAGTGTTCGCTTGAGAGGGAGCCACACTTGCATGCATATGAGGAGCTATTAGTTCCTAAGGATGAGCCTCAGGATGTGGATCAGCCACAAGAGGAGGTTCATGGAGTGGAAGAGACCACTCATGCAGCGCCAACCATCAGAGGGCGGAAGCGCACTACAGAAGCTGAGCGACTAGCTCAAGATGCAGAGAAGGTTGTAGGAGCACCTACATCACAACGCAGACAGAGACAGTCACCTGACCGGTATACTGGATACATGGCTCTTATGAGCAAGTGTATCGTGACAGAGCCATCTTCTTTCGAGGAAGCTGTGGAGGACCCCGCATGGGTAAATGCCATGGTGGAAGAGTATGATTCAATTGTCATAAACAGTGCATGGGAGATTGTCTCAAGGCCGGAGGGGAAATTAGTGGTGGGTTCGAGATGGATCTACAAAGTGAAGCAAGCAGCTGACGGGAATGTGGAGAAGTATAAAGCAAGATTTGTTGCCCGGGGCTTTTCACAGATTGAGGGGATCGATTATGAGGAGACCTTTGCACCTGTCGCAAGGTATTCTTCCATACAGACGATTCTTGCTCTCTCAGCGCAGATGGGGTGGCACATTCATCAGATGGATGTGAAGACTGCGTTCCTCAACGGAGTCATTGAGGAGGAGGTGTACATAGAGCAGCCCGAAGGTTTCGATATCTTCAGCAGAGAGTCGCATGTGTGCAAGCTCAAGAGAGCGTTGTATGGGTTGAAACAAGCACCTCGTGCTTGGTACACACGGATAGATAGTTATTTCACCGGACTTGGATTCTCCAAGAGTGAGGCGAATCCGAACCTATACCAGATTGTGGTGGAGGGTAAGTTGTTGATCATTGTACTTTATGTAGATGATTTGATTTTGAAAGGTGATGAACTGTTGAATCCCTGATGCTCTCATGCAAGGATGATCTTGCAAAAGAGTTTGAGATGAAGGACTTGGGCCTCCTTCATTATTTCTAGGATTGGAAATTTGACGTAGCATTGATGGACTGCTTGTTTCTCAAGGCAAGTATGCCTGAAGGGAAATGCGGAGAGGTTCAACATGCAAGGCTGCAAGCCTGTTGACACTCCTCTTCCTGGTGGTTGGAGGAAGGAGGATGCTACTTCAGCGGAGGTAGTGGATGCCACTGTCTATCGACGGTTGGTGGGGTCGCTTATGTATCTGGTCAATACACGACCCGATATATGCTATGCAGTTAACCAGCTTTCGCAAGCTATGGTTAAGCCTACCAAGCTCTTTCGGAAGGCAGGCAAGCATGTATTGCGCTATATTAGAGGCACATCGGGATATGGATTGTGGTAAAGACAGTCGGATGAGGTGAAGATGCATGGCTTCATGGATTGAGATTGGGAAGGGAGCCCAATGGATAGAAAGAGCACAGCTGGAGGGATATTGAGTATCGGGTCTACAGCAATTTCTTGGTACCGCAGGAAACAGAGATCCGTGGCACTCAGTTTAGCGGAGGCTGAGTACATGGCAGCAAGTTTGGATGCATGCGAGGCTATATGGATGAGGAAGATCCTGGTTGGGTTGTTCGGTTCACACTTAGATCCTACTGTGATATATTGTGATAATCAGAGTTGCATCAAACTCTCGGTTAATCCAGTATTTCATGATAGATCTAAACACATTGACATCCGGTATCATCATATCAGAGATTGTGTGCAGCGGAAGATCATGTTACTTTCATACATTCCCACGGAGGATCAGGATGTTGATATCTTGATGAAGGCGCTCACCAGGAGAAAATTCGAATACCACAGAGGCAGGATAGGGGTGGCAGATAATCCTTATCTTGTTGAGAGGGAGTGTTGAGATTGCAACAAGATGATGAGCTTAGTGGAAAGAAGTCGCTTTCACTAAGTGGGCCCGCAGGCTATTTTTGGCGCAAAGTCTATTTTTAGACTATGTCTATTTTTAGACATATGGATCATGTTCTATGAGTTGCAGGATGCTATTTGTGGATGGTTGGTCAAGTTGGAAAAAATAGATGGACTTCTATTTTTAGACATACTGGGTGGAATCTATTTTTAGATTGCCAGTCTAAAAATAGATATGTCGAATATTATTAACTCTTAATAATATTTGGACTATAAACATTATCTTATTCTCTTGGAGCACTTCAGTTAAGTGCACAGATGTGGCACAGGAGCTGACAGAAGGAATTACGCTATTCCTAAGGGTCAAGTGGAGCTATTGCATGGATACTTCAGTTAGAACTCATGTGAGAGAGTTTGGTGGAGTTGATTGAGAAAGTTAATGGAGTTGTGTTCAGTTTAACTAAGCTAAACATAGTTGAGCTAGTTGTATCTAGTCTAACTGATTGATACACTAGTGAGAGTGGTGTGAATTAATTATTAATTAATTCACTAATTATAAACTCATTAATCAACTAAAAAATACATCAGTTAACTTCAGTGCATGGACAGTTTCAGTGGAGACCAGTGCAGAGATAGGTGAAAGAGCAGGTTAACTATCAGTTGTGACTATACAGTTGCTATTTGCAACACACAGATAGGTGGAGAAGCCCATGAGGATTGTGCAGTACAAGCCAGGTGGTTTATGTTATTTAATGAGCCATCCCATAGCATTGATTACGCAATAGAGGCTGGCTATCAAGTGGCAAAAGATTGGAGCATGTGTTTTGCTAGATCTAGCTTGATAGTGTGTAGCAATTCGAAGTTGTGCTGAGAGCTTGTGAGGAGCTTTGTACTATGATTGTTACAGATCTCCATGACATATAATATACAGATAGTTGGGGTTTTTAGCTTTAAGCTTTCCCATTAAAAACTGTGTTCATATGTGTGATTGTTTGTGGTTTTAATGTGTGCATTCAATTGATTTTATTTCCGCAATTAATGATCAATGGTAGAAGAGATTATGTATTATGCATGAAGCTAAAATAGTGTGTGATCAGGAGAAGCTCGGTGAATAATATATCAGTTATTCAAATTTATACAAGGAATATAATCAAAAATCAAGTTGGTAGTTCCAGTTTTGGGATCCAGGAGAAAATATCTATGTATATTTGCTTTATGTTTTATGGTCTCTCTATTGTTTTATTTTCTGTTTTGAGAGTTTGTTTGCAGATAATTTTTGTACAGGGTTAAAACCTACATTTGGTATCGGAGTTGTTTTGGTTTTAAGGGTACGTCTTTGTTGCTGAGGTGTTTTTTTGCTCGGACCTGTGGTAGACTATGTTCAGTGGGAGATCTGCGGGATCGATTCTTTCGATTAAAGAAGATGGCGAGCGGTGGAAAGATAGAGATCGAGAAATTTAATGGTCAGAGTTTTGAGTTGTGGAAGCTCAAGATGGAGGATCTGTTGGTGGATAAATATCAGTGGATCGTAGTAGATCTAGGTACTAAACCAATGACAATGTCAGATGAAGGTTGGGCAAAGTTGGATCCGAAGGCAAAGAGCACAATACAGTTGTGTATCTCAGATTCAGTATTGTTGAATGTATCTAGGGAAGCTACAACGAAGGCTTTGTGGGACAAGTTAGGGACTTTGTACCAATCTAAGTCTCTAGTGAATAACTTGTTCCTGCGGAAAAATTTGTATAACATGAGGATGAAGGATGGAGACTCGGTGACAGAGCATCTAAACGCCTTCAATACTATGGTAACTCATTTGTCATCTGTTGATATTAAAATCTCAGATGAAGATAAGGGCGTCAGTTTGTTGTGATCTCTACCAAATTCATGGGATAGACTGGTTGTTGCAATAGGTAGCAATACAACTACCTTGAATTTTGATTAAAATATCTCAGTCTTTGTTGTCGGAGGAAATGAGATGGAAAAATATGGAAGGCCAGAATGGAGATGCCTTGTATGTACGAGGACGGTCCCAGAACAAAAACAAAAATAAGTTATCAAGTGGAAAATCTAAATCTAGAGGGAGATCTAAATCTCCAGGAAAGCCGGTAAAGGTATGCTGGAAATGCGGAAAGGAATGACACTTCAAAAATGACTGTAGATCTAAGGCTTCTGAGAAAGGAAAAGGATATGATGATGTTCCTTCTACAGAGGCGAAAACCACCTCAGGTGAAGGTGGAGATGTGTATTTGGCTTCTTCTTCAAATACACATGTAGATCATGAGGCATGGTTGATTGACTCAGGTGCATCATTTCACTTCACTCCCCATAGGGAGTGGTTCTGCGAGTATGAGAAGTATGATGGTGGTGATGCCTTCTTAGGGGATGATAGGAAGGCCATCGTCGAACGCGGAAAATTCAAGTTGAAGCTACAAGGTGGAAGGATTAGAACACTTCCTAGTGTTCTACATATTCCTGCATTGGCTATAAATCTAATTTATGTAAGCAAGATGGATGATGCATGGGTAAAACAGTGTTCGAGAAAGATACCTGCAAGATGGTTAGAGGAGCACTGGTATTGATGTGGGGAGTTTGAATTGGAAATTTGTACAAGATTTTGGGTAGCATTATTATTGATGGGTGCAATAATTCTGTAGTTCCTGAAAGTGGAGCAGAAAACCTAGTGGTCTCTGGAGAAAAGACCATGCTTGGCATCAAAGGCTTGGACATATTGGAGAGAAGGGCATTCGAATACTGCATGGTAATGGTATGGTAGAAGGTATGTCTAATTGCTCTCTGGATTTCGATTTCTGTTAACATTTTGTATAGAGGAACAGAATCGGGTGAGTTTCCCTTCTGGTGCTAAGAAGGCGAACAAGATATTAGAGCTTGTGCATAGTGGTGTGTTTGGACCTATGTCGGTTCCATCACTGGGTAAGTCTATGTACTATGTGTCATTTATAGATGACTTATAAAAGAATACATGGATATATTTCTTGAAGAAGAAATTTGAATTCTTTGACAGATTTAAAGAATTTAAGGCTCTGGTGGAAAACCAAACAAAGAAGAAGATAAAGGTGTTGAGGACAGATGATGGAGGAAAATTTTGCAAGAAGGAATTTGAAGAGTTCTGTAAGAAGTGTGGTATAGCACGGCAGAAGACT
Source organism: Pinus albicaulis (assembly GCA_034641835.2). Taxonomy (NCBI): domain Eukaryota; kingdom Viridiplantae; phylum Streptophyta; class Pinopsida; order Pinales; family Pinaceae; genus Pinus; species Pinus albicaulis. Next base: position 1,370,385,289 of record CM076579.1, on the reverse strand, counting down.
ACTCCATACACACCTCATCAAAATGAAGTTGCAGAAAGAATGAACAGCATGATGATGGAAAAGGCAAGAAGTATGCTCAATGGTACCGGGTTAGAACGGGAATTTTGGACAGAGGCAGTGGAGGCTGCATGCTACCTGGTCAACGGATCACCTTCATCAGCGTTGGAGGATAAGACTCGACATGACGTATGGACGAGTAAGAAACCCTCTCTTTCACATCTGAGGGTATTTGGATGTGATGCATATGTACAAGTTCCAAAAGAGAAAAGGACCAAGTTGGATAGTAAATCTGAAAGGTGCATCTTTATTAGGTATAAGGATGGTTTAAAAGGTTATAAGCTTTGGAACCTAGAAACAAGGAAGGTTGTGTACAATCGAGATGTGGTGTTTCGAGAGGTGAAAGATGTTGTTAAACATGAATTCCTACCAAAGTAACCTGAGAAGATAAAGTTTGAGATAAATGAGGAAGAATCAGACTCTACCGCATAACAACATTTAGAAGAGGAAAAGCCACAAACTCTAGATGTGAGAAGATCAGTTCGAGAAAGAAGACAACTAGAAAGGTATAGTCCATCTGCTTTCTATTCAATTTTTTCTTTATCTATCACTGATCATGATCCCAGAACTACCAGGGAGGCAGTGGATTCAGAGGATGGAAAACTCTGGAAGGAAGCCATGGTTGATGAAATGGCATCTTTGCACAAATATGAGGCATGGGATCTCGGGGAGTTGTCGGCTGAAAGGAAACGCATTGGAAGCAAATGGGTGTTTAAGAAGAAGATGAATGCAGAAGGCAAGGTGGGGAAATACAAAGCTCAGTTGGTAGCAAAAGGTTATTCCCAGGTGCTAGGAATTGATTTTGGTGATATTTTTTCTCCTGTTGCCAAGGTAACTTCTATTAGATTACTTTTATTTTTTATAGTTGCATTTGATTTTGAGGTAGAACAGATAAATGTGAAGACAACATTTCTTCACGGGGATCTAGAAGAGGAGATCTACATGAAGCAACCTGAAGGCTTTGCAGTGAAGGGTAAAAAAAAACTTGTATGCAGTTTTAAAAAGTCTATGTATGGGTTAAAACAGTCACCAAAGCTGTGGTATCATAAATTTGATACATATATACGGGGACTTGGCTTCACCAGAAGAAAAGAGGATCATTGTGTGTATTTTAAATTAATTGGTGACCATCTTATTTATTTGGTCTTGTATGTGGATGATATGCTGCTGGTTGGAAATGTCAAAGAAATTGTCCAGGATTTGAAGACCCAATTATTCTCCAAATTCGACATGAAGGATTTTGATGCTGCAAACTATATTTTGGGCATGGAAATTAAACAAGATCGATAAAAGAGGAAGCTCTGGTTAAACCAGAGGAAGTATGTCGAGACAACATTGCAGAGGTTCAATATGCAGGATAGTAAACCAGTGAAGATTTGTATTCCTATAGGTGTGAATTTATCTACTGAACAGTGTCCCAAGACACAAAAAGAAGAAGATGACATGTCTTGTGTTCCATATGCAAGTGTAGTGGATAGTATGACGTATGCAATGGTCTGTACTAGACCAGACATTGCACATGCAATAGGAGTATTGAGTAGGTTTATGTCAAAACCAGGGAAGGAGCATTGGACAGTAGCGAAGCGGGTTTTTAGGTATTTGTGTGGCACTAGTTGATTATGGTTTGTGCTACCAGGGAAGACCAAGATTAGATAAATTTTTGGATATCTGTGGCTTTGTTGATGCAGACTGGGCTGGTGAACTAGATCAAAAAAGATATACAAGTGGGTATGTGTTTATCCTATTTGGATGTGCAGTCAGTTGGATGAGTAAAAGACAATTTGTAGTGGCTATTTTCAACTACAAAGGCAAAATACATGGCAGCCACTCATGCAAGAAAGGAAGCAGTTTGGTTGCAGAGATTGTGTTCAAGTATGGGGTTGGTGCAGCGAACTATAAGGATAGACTATGATAGCCAAAGTGAAATTTTCTTGGCTAAGAACCATGTTTATCATTCAAAGACAAAGCACATTGATGATCAGTATCACTTTGAGAGAGATATGGTTGAGGATAAAAAGGTGTTGTTGGTAAAGGTGGACACTTTGAAGAATGTTGCAGATGCATTAACAAACTTTGTGAGCACTGAGAAGTTCTCTTGGTGTAGAGAAACAATGGGCTTTGCAGGGTTGGACCAATGACTAAGCTCTCATGTGGCCCCCTGTGGAAAGAAAACAACAAGTGGAAGAATATTGGGTGTGTGTTATATTCTCACATGGAAAGAAAACAACAAGTGGGAGAATATTGGGTGTGTGTTATATTCTTTCCACAACTAGCTGCAGGCGAGAAGCGAGGGGTAAGAGGGGGGCGACCAGACCCCTCCTACGCTTGCACCGAGCGCAGCAGGGGGGTCACAGGGGCAGGGGCGCAACCCCCTTGTCGGGAGGTATGCAGGGGGCAGTAGCCCCCCTACAGAGGGTCCAGGGCAGCGCCTAGCCAGAAAAAAATTGGACCCTATGTTAGGTGGGCAGACCTGCCTATGGTTTTGTGCATGGGTTTGCGCATGGTTTTGGGCATGATGGTTTTCTGCCCATGGTATTTTGTAGATCCGGTCAAGGGAACTACAATTATGTTCTAATCCAGGAGTTGAAGTGTATCTTCTTGGGGTATTCAGCTACCATCAAAACTTTTCTTCTGGATCTCCAAAGGAAAATTTGCATTGATTCATTCTGATTTGTGTGGCCCTATACATGTTCCTTTTGCAAATGGAAATAAATATATGATAACTTTCATTGATGATTATGCCAGGATGTGTTGGGTATATTTGTTGAAAAATAAATCAGAAGCTTTTGAAACTTCCAAAAACTTTCAAGCATGGATTGAAAAGGATGCACAATCACATATTAGCTCTATTCGTACTGATAATGGAAAAGAATATACTTCAAATGAATTTGAAAACTATCTTCGCCAACATGGGATTCAACATCAAACAACTATATCATACAATCTTCAACAAAATGGTGTAGTTGAAAGAATGAACAAGACTATCTTAAATTGTGTTTGTTCAATGACGTGTTTCAAAAATGTAAAGATGATGTTTTTGGCAGATGCAGTCCTATGTGCAGTATTTATAAAAAACAAATGTCAATCTCATGCTCTCACAAACAAAACTCCCTATGAAATGTGGTATGGCCACATTCCTTTGGTAAGGCATCTTAGGATCTTTGGTTCCACTTGTTATGCCTTGATTCCTAAGGAACAAAGAAACAAACTTGGTGCAAGGAGTCGAAAGTGTATCTTCTTGGGGTACTCAGCTACCACCAAAGCATATCATCTCTATGATAGGGTCAATAAGAAGTTGAATTTGTCTAGAGATGTGATTTTCCTTGAATCTTCCAAGACTAACAATATTGTTGAGTGATAGCTTGATCATTTGGGCAGATTCACTGATGCAAAAAAATTCCATGAATTTGATAATGAGATTCCACATCTTGAAAGGGGGGTCTCTATCCTTGATCAATCTATGGAATCTCCTTTTGAAGCAATCTCTCCCGCTCATGAAGTTCTAGCCACTTATACAAATCAGGAAGACCCTTTGAGTGATGTGATTGAGAGGATTGGAAGGCTAAATCTTGATGCAACCCCATCTCAATCAACAGAGCAATGTGGACCATCTCAAAAAAGCCCTCCAAAATGGCTCATTAGAACACTTGAAAGTGTTCATCCTGATGAGGTTGGGAAAGAAAGGAAATAAAAGTTCCACCAGAAAAATGGAGATGATTATGATTCAATTGAGGATATGTATGTTTCTTATGATTGTGAATTAAATTTGTCTACTATTTTGAACCAACTTCCTTTAAAGAAGTTGTTTCTCATGATGAATGGAAAGAAGCAATGCAGAAAGAGTATGAAGCCCTCATAAAGAATGGAACATTGAAGTTAGTGGACCCTACATTTGGAACCAAACTAATTGGCTGTGAATGGCTGTTCAAGAACAAGTATAAATCATATGGCCCACTTGACAAGCACAAAGCAAGGCTCGTGGCAAAAAGATTTGTATGGAAACAAGGGGTCGACAATGAGGAGACCTTTGCCCCCACAACAACATGAGCCACCATCTAGACTCTCTTTGCCTTGGTAGCTCAGAATGGATGGGAAATCCATCAAATAGATGTAAAAATTACTTTTTTGAATGCAGACCTGAAAGAAAATGTGTTTGTCTCAATCAGAAGACTTTTTCCCCCACAACAACATGGGCCACCATCTAGACTCTCTTTGCCTTGGTAGCTAAGAATGGATGGAAAATCCATCAAATGGATGTAAAAATTACTTTCTTGAATGGAGACCTGAAAGAAAATATGTTCATGTCTCAATCAGAAGGTTTTGTTGTGAAGGGACAAGAACAAAAAGTATGCAAACTCGTCAGATCCTTGTATGGCCTAAAACAAGCATCGCGAGCCTGTATGAAAAATTGACTGAGCATCTTCTGAAATTAAATTTCAAACACTTTAATCTTGATGATGCAAATTTATTTGTCAAGATAGTTTGCAACACTATTGTCTCTCTTTTGGTATATGTAGATGATTTATTGATAACGGGGAACAATGAAAATTATATTGCATCCATAAAGAAAGAATTGAAGAAAGGATTTGAGATGACAAATTTGGGACACCTTCATTACTATTTTGGCATTGAAGTAATCCAAAATATCTCAGACATATATTCATCTCTCAAAAGAAGTACATTGGAGAATTGTTGAACAAGTTTGGCATGGTTGAATGCAATCCTTTGTCCACTCCAATGGAACAAAATTTTAAGCTCGGATCTAAAGAAGGAAATGAATTTGAGGATGCAGCTAAGTATAGAAAACTTGTGGGAAGTTTTATCTACCTCACCACTACTAGACCAAATATTTCATTTGTTGTTGGAATCTTTTCCAGGTTCATGCAAAAACCTTGTGAGGCACATTGGTTTGCTGCAAAAGGAGTTTTAAAGTACTTGAAAGGAACTCAAGACTTTGTACTCAAATATTCACAAGTGGATGACTTCAACTTGATTGGATATTTTGATTCAAACTTTGATGGAGGTAAGGAAAATGCATTGTCTAATTCATGCTATGTTATGAGTCTTGGATCAGGAATTGTATCCTGGAGGTCATGCAAACAGTCAGCTCCAGTGGATTCTATAATAGAGATAGAATATGTAGCAATTGCATAAGCAACCAAGGAGATTGTGTGGCTTAGGAAAATTCTTGAATATTTGCAACAGAAACAAGTGAACTATATTCCTCTTCTGATTGACAATACTTGTGCAATTAAATTGGCCAAGAATCCCAAATTCCATGATCAAACCAAACATATCAACACAAAGTATCATTTGATTCGACATCATGTAGAGGCCAAGACTATTGACCTACGACCTTGTTCCACAAATGAGCAGTTTGCAGACATCTTCACCAAAGGACTTGGAAGAGATAAGTTTGAAAGATTCAGAATGATGCTTGGGCTCACAAACACCCCTTTCAGATTAAGGGGGGAAATGTTAGACACTTAATCCTCCAGGATTGGGCAAAATATGTAAATAAACAAAATGAGGTAATTTGCACATACCTTGGAAGTGGAATCCCAAAGGTCACTTTGATGTGTGTGTGTGTGTGTGTGTGCGTGTGTGTGTGTGTGTATATATATAGTCAAATTAATAAAATGTAGATTGGCAATCTAATACATGATTCCTTGGCTTGACAGAGTTGATGTCTTACTTTGGTAACAATTTCGTGGATTGCTAATTTCACTCATTGGCTCTATCATGTGGCCTTGCTTGACTCGACAAAGGAGGTCAATCTAGATCTTCGATTAGCAAGAATTTCTAGTGCTAACATTGGATCGCCTACGGTACACTATAGTTTAGAGATGATAACTTGAAAAAAGTTTAGAAAATGTTGCACAAAAACAATTGTACTAACTCCATCTTGGACAAAGCCCCCATTTTTTTCTTTGGATTACATTGAGAGAAATAAAGTGCAATCTATAACATTGTACAAAGGAGATGTGTAATGTTCATGCCTAACACTCTTGACATGCAACATATCTCAGCCTAAATATAATATTTTCAAAAAAATAAAAATAAATTACCGTGCAATATGGATGACATGTAACATCTATGCTTATAAATCAAAATATTGAAAATAAAAATAGAAATTGTAATGTAAAAAAGAAAATTCAAGAAAAGAATGCCAAAGATTAGTATATATACACACCAATGTAGATCCATCTTATCTCAGGGTCCTTATATATACTTGTGCCTTGCCCCAAACAAGAATTTAACCCTACTTTGGGAATGAGGCCCGCCTTATACCCTACCCCGATAAAAGGGCCTCTCTTTGGAAGATTTCCTTTGTTATAGAATCATCCATGAGATCGTGGAAAATTAGTGTCTCCCCAGTTAGATTTATCTAGATCGAGATATATTCGATTTCTAGGAGTCCTAACTCTTTCAAGGATTCCTTAGCATGGAGAAAGTCATTCAACCAGAGGGGGGAATTTGGTACCCTCCACTGTCCATGCTTACTTCATTAGCTTCCGAAGAGAAGTTCATGTTCTAATATGCATGGTTTAGAGAATATCTCCGACAGACTTATTCATCCAATTATTTATTGCTATTACCTTTTTCCACAATTTCCTATCGGCACCTAAGGCATGCCGAAGCCTTTTTGCTAAGTTAAACAAGGCCAACCAAATGGGGCTCTTGATTCCTAACCTGTCCTTTCTTTAGGCGCACACATTTTCATGCAGAGAATAGCTTTGTCGCACCTATGCTACCCTTATTTTGACAAACAAACTGACAACTACAATTAAATGAGAACTATCCTCATGATTGAATGCAGACTGTCCAAACACAGTTATGTATCAAAGGATTTTCAGGTGACATCCCCATCATTGTGCATGGTGGGAAACTGAATTCCAGTTCACCATACTAGTACCAGGGAAATATGCCTCTTCTCTTGTGGCTTTTTATCAATTACAAAATCCTAAGAACCACCTAAATTTATACTTGAAGGTCTTACGAGATCTTACCTCATAATACATACCTGAAAGAATCAGAATCCAAGAATCATGGAATATCAAAAACTGAAAAATGTTGGAACTTAAACTTTATCCAGTTTCTTTCCCTTGCAAAAAGTGTTACCCTCCCATAAACTGCCACTATTGCTAAAAAATACTATTGAATAGATTCCCTCCCCTTTAAATGTCCAGGAAGCGACTTTAACTCATGATCATTCTTTGTAGCCTTCTGCATTTCCTGTAATCCTTCCACGTCTCTTTAAGGGAGATTAGTAGATTCCTTCACTTCTAAATGTCCAGGAAGAGACTTTGACATAAGATTATTGTTTGCCACTTTCTGCATTCCTGGTAATCATTCCATAATAGCCAATGATGCAAATCCTTTACTCTGAAACTTCATTGACACAGAACAACAAGGTTACTCTGCATGGGAATTGTCCTTGAATGATAACCTGTCATTTGATGGATCTGTTAATAGGCTGAAATCATGTTCCTCTGATGATGATCAGAAATAGAGTAAGACTAAAACCAGGGCACTTCAGAATTTGTATCCATTGTTTGATCCTTTGATCAGCTCAGAAATTTGATCAGCTAAGCCCTCCCATGGTTCCAACAGATATCTTCACACATTGCTGCCACCACGAAAAGTAGCTCAGAATTCACCTCTAGGAATGCTGGTTCGGAAGATTGCAAGGTCTTAGGGAGCAGCTACATAAAGACTGCCCAAGAATTAGAATTGCACCAACAATGAACACTTGCCTCTTTGGTCCTTATGCCACGAGAGTTCCTTCATGTCCAACAATACAAATGTGTCTTTTTGTATGATTTTGCATGGTTATGTTAGATTATTTAATCCTATATATTTATGAACCAAGCCTCCTTTACATCCATATATGGGTTTTGTTTATCATTTTCATATCATGGGGTAGAAACTTTAGTCTTCTTCCAAAATAACTGACCCTTTGAATACAAAGCAAAAGCATGTCCCACCCAGGTCTCTTAACCAGGTATGTTATGTATGACTTGCAAGAACTAGAAGTTAAATGTGAGCCAAGCTACAAAGTAGCCTCTTGCCTTAATTTTGTCTTCGAAATCTCCAGAATACGTTACTTGTCAATTTTCAAAGTTAGAACGGGAACCAGTACCCTGATATGTGGATTATAATTTCTTCAAACTAGAATTCCTGACCAAGTAGAAATATATCAAGAATTTGGTAAAAGCTGAATACTGGGTCAAGTGGTTGTGAAAATCATTGGAGGTTTAAGAACGTGAGAATATCCCTCTTATCCATGGAGCAAAACTCGAAACAACCAGTGAGGAAATAAATCATGTTTCAATGTCACAAAACTGTCTCCACTACCCTGTCGAGGCTTGGTTCAGTAATTTGGCATACACCAGTAATGAAGTCAACCCTTTTAATTTGGTGCTTGACTTGTATCCGCACTCTGTCCACAAACCTACCTCGCAGACTAGCATCAGATGCTAACACCACCGATAAGTGTATGCCTCATATGTCACTTTTCACATGTAAATAGGTATGGTAAAGCTGTCCATCCGTCCAATTCCCACCTGCCCCGCTCCACCCAAGAATAAAATTTTAAAATAAATACAAAGGATAGACCATATCATTTTTTTCTTTGTGTCACCAATAATCTCCACAGGAGCAAAAGCCATTCTTGAAATGATGGAAGCGATTTGCATCCCTCACAATAATTTCTTTCCCTACGATCTTTGCAATGAACTTGATAGCTGTGTGGCAGTCAGCACACACACGAAGGTTTTTGATAATCCGGATAGGCTTTCCAGGAGGTGTGCTGATAAGCCCAAAAGCAATAGCCAGTTTCTCACTATGATAATAGAGAAGGTGATCCTTTTCCTTGTCTGCGACATCCTTCAGCACCAAATTTCTGTTAGGCACATACCCTGCCTCCTGTATCTGGTGAACCAATTTCTCCAACTTTGCATATATCTTTTCTGTTTCTGGGTGAGATCTGTCTCCAGTGACAAATACATGCACCCTATTTTTCACATCAATCCAGCTGCATCCTGGCTTCTTTTTTACTCCCTTGTTCTTCATCATTATTCTCACTTTAGTTACATCACCCCACATGCCCGCTGCGGCGTAAATGCTTGACAATAGAACATAAGTTGAGTCGTCCCCTGGCTCCAACTCAAATAGGTGTTCTGCAGCAAGCTTTCCTAGTTTCACATTAACATGCATTCGACAGGCACTCAGAAGGGATCCCCATATGACCACATCGGGTTCCATAGGCATTTCATCAATGAGATTCTTTGCCTCTTCCAGGTACCCAGCGCGACCAAGGAGGTCGACCATACAGGCATAATGCTCGGAGATTGCAGTTAAGCAATGGTCCCGTAGCATGGAATTGAAATAGTACCAGGCTTCCTTCACCAGGCCTGCATGGCTGCATGCAGAGAGAACACCAACAAATGTAATTTCATCCGGTTTTGTGCCTCCTTGCAGTAACCGTTCAAAGAGTCTAAGTGCCTCTATAGCCAGCCCATGTTGCGCATAACCTGCAATCATAGCATTCCATGAAACCACGTCCGGTTCAGGCATACTACTGAAGACTCGTTTAGCATCTTCTATGCTCCCACATCTAGCATACATTGTAATGAGGGCATTCTTTACAAACATGTCATGGTCGAATCTAGCCTTATTGATATGAACATGGACTTGCTTTCCCTGGTCCAAAGCTGCTAAGCTAGCACAAGCTCTAAGAACACTTGCAAACGTGGATTGGTTAGCCTTCACATCTGTCCTTGACATTTCAATGAAAAGAACTAGTGCGTCCTCACAACGCCCATTCTGTGCATATCCTGCAATCATTGCAGTCCAGGAGACAACATTTCGTTGCAAGAGATTATCAAAAAACTGTCGAGCATCCTCCATTTTCCCATTCTGGACAAATCCTGCAACCATGGCGTTCCACAATACCATATCTCGTTTGGGTATTGTCTCCATCACCCGGCATGCATGATCCACAAAACCACACTTCGCGTACATGGTAACAAGGGAACTCCCCACAAAGACATCAGATTCCATTCCAAATTTTAGGACGCATCCATGCACCTGCTTTCCAAATTCCAAGGCTTCTAGACTTGCAACCGCTCTTAGAACACTAGGGAAGGTGAATAGATTCGGCATCATGCCATCCCGCAACATTTGCACCAAAAATCCCACTGCCTCCTCCTCCTGCTTATTCTGAGCATAACCTGCGATCATCGCATTCCAGGACCGCACATTCCGTTCTGGCATTTCGTTGAACAGTTCGCACGCATCTTCCATTCTCGCATTCTGAGCACACCCTGCAATTATCGTCGTCCACGAGACCACATTTCGCTGAGGCATTATTTCAAACAAAGCGCGACCCTCCTCCACTCTTCCGTTCTGCATGTACCCAGCAATCATGCCATTCCAAGAAACCACATCTCTCAAAGGCATTTCCTCAAACAGTTTGCGTGCATCTTCAACTCTGCCATTCTGACCATACCCTGCAATCAACGAATTCCAAGACACAGCATTTCGTTCAGGCATGTTGTCAAATAGTTTGTGTGCATCCTCTAACCTACCAGTCTGCGCATACCTTGTAATCATTGAATTCCAAAACACAACAGTTCGTTCATGCATTTTTTCGAACAATTCGCTCACATCTTCATTTCCACCGATCTCCTCGTATCTTCGATTAATGCCACTGGAGTTACCGTGCTCAAACCCTTGTTTTCGTCTCCTTTCTTTCCCAGTGATGACAATTGGACCGCCAATACCCTCATCTCTGCTGTTACTCTCTCCGCTATTATAACCTAAAAGCTCCTGATTCCATTGTTGAGCTACACCCCGTACCCTTAGACACGGAGCCGATGCCCTGAAGTGGCTGATATTGTGCATCATCTTGTTATTCTCTGGTCAGATTGCACACAAAACATGCAAATCGTTGGAGCAGAGGAAAGCGAAAATAGCTATTGTGTCCACTGTTTTTATTGATGATCACAAATGGCGTAGCTTACCCAGCACTTAAACACCCAACTTTTGGTAAGAATGACCCCACTTTTGGCGTCGTTTTTCCCATGACGCAGAGTTTTACTAAATTGAACGCAGGTGAGGCATCCCAACTGGCATCAGCAGAGTTTTACTAAATTGAGCCCAGGTGAGGGATCCCAACTGCCATAGCCGTAATCATATGTAATGTTTTTAGGATTAAATTTAAGTCAAATAGCACAAGAAGTTTTTCGATTTTTAATAATAGTTCCACCCATCAAATTTTATAAACCGTTATAAAAGACACTTTTTAAGAAGTGCTAAAATTTGGATCACAATTTTCCAAATCTTTAACATAAAATCATATATACAAGTGTAATATTTACTTAGTTCTTATTTTGTAGGCAAAAAGTAATTTATGGTAAAATAATTTTTATGAGAATAATTATGAGATGTTTCACATCTTTTCTTAGAATCAGTGGGTAGGGTATTCAGTTGGAATGTCTCTTTTTTTTTCAGATATTTTTTGGATGTTCTTGGCCACCTTTTACCTACTAGACAGTAGTTGAACGAGATCATCAGGGAGGACATCTACAGGCAGCTCGTCCAAGTCCTCTCGGTCAATCCTCCGGAAGGGTTGTGCCCAAAGATGGCCTTCTACGCTGAGCACTTCTTGGAGTTGAGAGAGGGGCTCATTGTTCGACCTCAATACACGTTTCACCATTGGATGCATGCTCTTCGCTTTCCTCTAGGCCAGTTCAGAGTAGGCTCTCATAGACTTCGGTTAGAGACAAACCACCATATTGATAGACCAGACAAGATCTACCAGGTATGTCATTTACAGGATGTGGAGACTGAGGTGCACTTCATTTTTACTTGCCCTGTTTACTACGAGATCAGTGGAAGGTTCCATTGATTGTTCAGAGATTCTCAGACCCTCGCTGACTTTTTCAGGTATCCCGATCAGAGATGTTTGGCACTATATATGCAGGAGGCTCTCAGGTTTCGAGCGCATATTCTTCAGCCTCCCATCAGACCAAACCCCACACAAAGGATCACGACATTTTTCAGGGTACTACCTTCAGATAGGAACACTAAGAGACCGATTGCTACCAATTAATATCCATGCTCTAGATCAATGAGGATCTGTGGAACCTCACCCCACCAAACGAGATTTCAGCAACAAATATGTCTTAGATCCGTTCCTGGGAGACAAACTAGGTCCTCCATACCACAACAGTGCCTGAACTCTCTGAGGCAACGATCTAGTGAACACTCTGCACTTTCCACCGGTCCTTCATCGGGCCAATAGACTTTGTGGAGTTTCTTCAGTGTTCATTCAACCTCGGATGTCAAGAGAGATGGGTTTGATCCTCAGACCCATTAGCTCATGGATCTTCTCCGCCAAGGCATTCCATACATTGTATTTTTATGTTCCTGCATTGTACCTTGTATATTCATGCATTATATCTTTATGGAAGACCGTTTGGTTCTCCCGCATTGTATGGACATCATTGTACTCAACAGCCCCTTTGACCTACTTTGTGGTCATTAGTTGGACATAAAGATAATTATCTTATCTTATCTTATATTATACTATATTAAAAAAATGTGGATCATTCAATTGATTAAAATGGTCACCTGCATGCTCATGGATATAGAATAGATGGACGTAAAATAGATAGTGACAGTGTTTTATGTTAAGGCACTCTGTGGAAAAAAGATTACCGGTTAAAAATCCCTCATTCAAATATGTATTGATATTAATTAAATTGTTTATTCTTTTAAGAATAATAAAGGTATTGAACAAATGGTTTTGCAATATGTGTGGGGTCTCTGAAAAGCCACAAATAATCATGTTGAGTTCCTCACCATGTGGAAAGGTTTGGAGCTTGCCCCATATCGAGGAATTAGGGAAATTACTATCTTTGGGGACTCCTTACTGGTTATAAGGAAATTCACTAAAGTGAAGAAAACTATTAATTCTTTATCTTCCCCTTGATTCTCACGATACAAGCAACACTGAAAAAATTCGATAGAGTGAAATTTTTTCACATATATAAAAACTTGAACTCAAGTGTTGATCAATTCGCAAAAAGAGGGTCCATTTTGACTCGAGGTGATCCGGATTTATGCAGGAACGCAACAGAATACAGAAATAACCATGAACATAGAGATGCAGCGGAAATAATGCTTCATTTCATTAATATCAACGAACTGAATTTTGCTTACAGACAGAATGGAAATAAAACTAGCTAGGGCGCTGGTAGCTATCTCTGAGAAGAGATGTGACGCTACAGCTCAAATCCGTGTTACAATGAGGCTCGAGGGCCTATTTATTGTTGAGAAACAATGTAGAATCCGAAACGTCCAAAACCCTAACCGTAGGAGAAGAAGCGCCAAAACTGTGGGCCCCGTTTGGGTAAATTGGTGGTTCAACTTCCCGGGGACGTAACTTTGGCATCCGATCTCCGTTTGACGCGCTCAATAGCTCGTTAGAAAGATCTATCCGAGGACTTCAATTTTTGAACGAGCAACATCAGTCCATGGACCCATGTTGCTCTCCGTTTTCCCAAAAAATGTCGTTTAGGGCCTCAAAACGGCTCCGGAAGTTCAGGACCCGAAAAACTGCTAAAAATAGTAAGTTTTGTTGCAACTTGAAAATTGAAAGAACTCAAGATGGGGGTTCAAATGGAATAGGTGGGTGGCCACCAATATCCACCTGGATCATTAAGCCCCCAAAATGGCTCCGAGAGTGGAGGACCCGAAAACCTGCTAAAAATAGTAAGTTGTGCTGAATGTGAAAATCTGCAAGAATTGATGGTGCTGGTCCAAATGGAATATGTGGGTGGCCACCGATATCCACCTGGATCATTCCTCCCTCCTTAGGAAGCAATGGTCCCCATTGCGTTGAGATCCTCCATGAGATGAGGCAAATTCTATTGAACTGAGTATTAGATGTGTTGAAGATGTCATGGACCTGCGGGTGGACATGTTGGATGCGTTTAGTAAATTTGGTTTCTTTATCAGCCTCATACAGTACATGTTTGGATTTTGTATGTGTAGTTGCAGGATGTATGGAAACATCAAGTGGTGGTGCATTGGGAGTCAGATCAATGGAGTGCTTGTCCTGACAGTGTAGAGGAACCTCTATGAGTGAGGAGAAATTGTCATCGTATTCCTCCATGACTTTGTCCATCTGCTGCAGCCGTGAAAGGGAGCCCCGTTTCGAGGTTGTGGCCACAATATTCTTCTTTCCCTGTGAGCGAGTCGTAAGGAAAATGAATTTCCTGGTCTGGGAAACAACCTTACTGCGTTGTTTTGCAGTAGTCAAAGAGATGGCAGGAGGCGGTACTACCTCCGGTATCCTGTACAAGTTATTTTCCAAAGTAATAATAACAGCACGAGGCCTAGACTCATACACAGCATGTCGCCTCCACAAGTATGGTTGGCCCAATAATACATCAGCTAGATTAAGAGGAGCAACATCACACAATACCTCATCCGTGGAATGGCTTATACCGAGATGGAAGTTTCCAGACACAAGCATGCGAGATCTCTCCTCGGGTGGAGCCACTCCGATGGTATACGACATGTGTGCTTATGGCTGGTAGGTCGAGCCGCTTCACGACGTCCGCCGAAATGAGGTTTTTGGCTCGCTATCAACGAGAAACCGGCACGGAGAACCCTTCACCCACATCCGTGATCGGAAGAGGCGTCCTCCTCTGGATCCTCTGACCCTCCTTCCGGGATCTTGGTGTGCAAATACGTAGCACCGGATCCGGATTGCCGGACTGGCTCTTGTCATTGCCTCACCGGGTTCTAACTCAGATCGAGCTATCCATTCCAGCTTTAGTTCAGCCACCAAAGACTGTTTGGCCCGACACTCGTTTGTGCTGTGAGTGGGGCTGTTATGAAATTCACACCACTTCCCTGTGTCCTTCTTTGGATTTGTGGTGTTGTTCTGAGTCGCATCGCTTTGGCCTTGCCCCTTGTTCTTCGATTCGGGGGCACCTTTCGGATTCGCAGATCCAAAGTCTCGCTTCTTCTGCTTAAATTTCTGCTCGATCTTGGCGGCATAGCGATATGCTGTGCCAAGCGATGTAATGTCGAGGAACTTCATTTCCTCCTGAATGTGTTTGTGCAGACAGCCGCGGTACTTGAGCACCAAATGTCTCTCTGAATCTTTAATACCCAACTTTGTGCGTAGGGTATGGAACAGATTCGTCAGTTCGTGCACATCTTGATCCTTTTGTTGCCGCAGCGTGGTCCATTGGATGTATTTGTCCTCATAGCTCTCCACAGGGTAATATTGTTCCTTGATGCCGCTTCTAACGAATTCCAAGTGGGTGTGGCCGAGAACAGAGAGGGTTCCCTTCGCCCTCTTGCTCACGGTAGGTTTCCCACCAGTCTTTGACATGGGGGGCGGCTTTGAGGAGTGCAAAAATAATCTTTTCTCGGTCAGAGAAGTCATGGACCGAGAAATACCCTTCCAACAAATTTAACCATCCGTCTACAGCGTCTGCATCTATTTTTCCTTCAAATATAGGAATGTCAAAGTTTACCTGTACCTTGAAGGGAGTGGCGCCTCCAGAGTGGCTGTTGGATGCAGATGCGCCATATGTGGGCAGTCGTTGAAGGATTTGAGCAAGTTATCCATCATCGCGTTCCTTTCGTTTCTCGAGGGCCCTATCGAGCGCATTTTGATAGGACTTCTTCGTCCTCGTCTTCTTTTCTTCCGCCATGGGATATCGTCTGGGGTTTGCGAGGCCGATCTGCAAGGGTTCAAACGGTATTCAGCCCTAACTCCTTATACCGACCGCGTTGGGGACATGCAAAGAAAAACAAAGAAAGAGCAAACCCGCCTCTGATTACCACCGATCCGGATTTATGTGAACGCAACAAGTAATACGTAAATAACCATGAACATGAGATGTAACAAATAATACGGTTTCATTTCATTTAATATCAACGAACCGAATTTTGCTTACAAGGACAGAAGGAAATAAAACTAGCTAGGGGCGCTGGTGAAGACTTCGAGAAGAGATGTGGTGGCTACAGACCTCTGAACTGTGTTACAATGAGGCTCGAGGGCCTATTTATTGTTGAGAAACAATGTAGAATCTGAAACGTCCAAAACCTAACCGTAGGAGATGAGGCGCCAAAACTGTGGGCGCCCGTTTGGGTAAATTGGTGGTTCAACTTCCCGGGGGCATAACTTTGGCACCCGATCTCCGTTTGACGCGTTCAATAGCTCGTTAGAAAGATCTATCCGAGGACTTCAATTTTTGAATGAGCAACATCGGTCCATGGACCCATGTTGCTCTCCGTTTTCCCAAAAAATGTCGTTTCGGGCCTCAAAACGGCTCCGGAAATTCAGGACCCGAAAAACTGCTAAAAATAGTAAGTTTTGTTGCAACTTGAAAATTGAAAGAACTGAAGATGGGGGTTCAAATGGAATAGGTGGGTGGCCACCAATATCCACTTGGATCATTAAGCCCCCAAAACGGCTCCGAGAGTGGAGGACCCGAAAACCTGCTAAAAATAGTAGGTTGTGTTGAATGTGAAAATCTGCAAGAATTGATGGTGTTGGTCCAAATGGAATAGGTGGGTGGCCACCGATATCCACCTGGATCACGAGGGATCCTTGAAATCAATGCCAAATTATTTTTATTCCTAGTTCCATAAATGAAATGTAATCATGGTTTTTAAGGTATGTAAGGGGCGATTTATGGTCTCCAATCCCCAGGGCTTATCGCCCTTTAGAGTGGCAGAAGGTTCCCGATGGTTTGGTCAGGCCCATTCCTTAAAGCAACAAATGTACAAGTGGCTTTCTTTGGCGAACAGATGGCCTTTGGTGTTCACTCCATGTTTCAATATCGTTTCAATTCTCCTTGGAATTAAGTTATTGTTATCTATGTCGACTGCAGTGATCCCTTCACTTCGTAGCAGGCATGATTCAATTTTAATGTTCTGCATGAATTATAGGTCTTTTTGCCCCTGTCCTGGTGCGATTCTCATCGTGATGGGATACCTTTGGCTTTAGTTGGGCTTGTCTTCCAAATGCAGGTTTAATTATATATAGCTCCATAGAAGTTACTGGCACTCTCATCCACTTTCTCAGGTATTTGTTGCTGGGGTAAGGTATTTGAGTGCTACAGGCAGTGGTGTTTTGGTTTTGTCTACTTTTGGCCCTCTCAAGGCAAGTTGGCATATCATTGCCCTCTCCACAACAGGTTCTATGGTAGGTTTTGACAATTCTAAGGAGCTCCATGATACTATCAGAGCCTCAGAGTTAGTTGCTAAGTTGTTGGATTCTACTCAGGCTTTAGTCACCATAAGTAATAAATTAGAGAGTTTAATAGAGTGTTAGTGATGCTCTTTCTAATCCTTTATGGAGGGAAAGCTCCTGGAGCACCATGCAGACATGGAGCCCTTGCTGGATAGGCTAAGTTATGAGGTGAGATAGCTCTCTGCGCGGGTAGTGACGTTGGAAATTTCCAATGAGCATGAAAGAAGGGAAGCCGAGGCAAGTGGCGTTGTTGGGGCTCATGTTGGGCGCAGAAGGACTTGTCGAGCTTGTGGCTTGGAAGACTTTGAACATGGCTCATGGTGACTACCCATTTTGGTTATGAAAATTAGCCCTTTATCATGGATTTTAGTTCACTCTTTTCTTGTGATCTTCTATCATGTTAGCTTGTGAATTTTTCTTATTATTAGGATATTTTTGTAGACTCTATGGAGATCATATTTTTTGTTTAAAGAAAAATGTTCCAATGTATTAAAACACTTACAATATAAAACTCAAGAAGGAATATTTTGGAAGAGGATGAATCGCTCTGCTAGGGTTTCTGAAGGAAAACCCTGCAAACCTTGAAATAAGATCACGACTATGACATTGTTCCTACCCTCCTGACCACGCTACCATCTGATGCGCTGAAAGCCAGAATGAGTGTGGTTGCGGGGAGGGGAGAGATCCCCTCCTACAGGAATATCGCGGCAAGGGAAATGAGTGCCCAAGGCACAGTGACGGTCGGTAACCTGAACAGGAATGGGAAGGGATCCTCGATCCTTGGTGCCCAATGGAAATCTCGTATGAGAGGCCAATGCTTGCCGCGAGTGGTTAAAAAACCGACATTTGTAATACCCAGCAACATGCTAGAGACCTATCGAAATTTTATGAAATATTGTGCACTAATTTGCAAGTTTATTGGGGTTTGGCCTAATAAGAGGGATATGGTAAAATAGATTCAGCACAAATTGCAACCAAAATGACACATAGAGTTGAAGATGGGGGCTAGAGGATTCTTTACAGTAATTTTCACCAGCTTAGAGGATAAGGAAAGGTTTTTTTACGGCAGCCTTACTTCTTCAACAATGGAGGGCTCTTCATGAGACACTGGGAAGAGTGTTATAACCTTGATCAGGAGAAAATTCTAGCAGCCCCTATGTGGAATAGGTTGTTTTCCCTACCAGTGGATTTCTGGGACCTTAGCATTCTGGAAGGAATCAAGAACTCTATTGGAAGCTTTGTTAAAGCTGCAGACTCAACACGCCGAGGAAGGTACACCTCCTGTGCTAGGATCTGTGTGTACATGAATATAACGACGCATCTTCTTGAATTCATCGAGCTAGAATACCATGATGAGGTATGGCAACAAACCGTATACTATGAGCACATCCCCTTCATGTATCGTAGATGCCATGAGTATGGTCATATGTACCATGAATTCCCATTGAACCATCCAGACCCCCAAGCACCTCCCAATGCCAAAGGCTCAGCCAAGTTGCGCGAGTATGCAAAGGGTTTTCAGAAAGTTCAAAGGAAAAAACAAAATCATAAGACCTCACAGACCATGCCCCAGCCGCCACCCAGCAAAGGTCTGTATAATAACAATAGATATGACATCCTCACGGAGGAGGAAGAAATCCTTGGTGAGCAAGCTGCTTCTCCAGACTCTAAAAATCAAACAACTTAGTAGAAGGGAGGAAACAACACCAAAAGAAAGGTAGAAGAGGAGTCCCAGGAAAAAGAGGCCCTAACGAAACCAATGGAACAAGCTAACATGGAGACCGATGGCCAAAAGGAGGATCTCAGTACAAAGGAACAAGTCATGAGAAGGTTGTTGAATGAATGGCGCCATTTGGATGAGCAATTCATACCGGAGGATCAAAAATAATTATATAAAGAAACATTTCAACAATACAAAGCAAAACAAGGGATGATAGCTTCAAACTAGCCATAACAATTGGGATCCCAAATAAGCCTAAGGGGTTGAACCAAGTATTCATGGAAAAGGATGGAAGAAACGAGGGAGAAAGAATTTGAACGAACCTATCTAGATGGTAGGAAAAATGTTGATTAATTCAGGAAGAGTAGTGTCGTTGTCGGTGGTCTTCCACCAACTCAACAAACCTTCTAAATGGTTATTACATCCTAGAATGTAAGAGGCCTCAACGGTAGAGGAAAACAAAGATACTTGAAAGATAGGCTCAAAGGAGATAAACCCAATATCATGGTGATCCAAGAAATGAAGACCTCCGAAGGAAGGCTAAAAGATATTGTGAAGAGTTTTAAACTTCGGTATGAGGTTGTTGCTCAGGATGTCGAGGGTAGTGATGGGGGCCTTTCCATCCTATGGAACCCTGCAGAAATACTCTTTGAGGATTGGGTCAGCCTCCCCAAAATTCTCTCAGGTAAATTCCGCAACATTGGAACCTGAGATTGGGTTCTTCTGCCTGGGGTATATGGACCTCACATTCCAGGATAAAAAGGGGTCTTTCTCCAAAACCTTGAAAGACTAAGAAAAGTATATCCCGAAGACCCCTGGATAGTAGGAGGAGACTTCAACATAATATTGTCCTTAGACGGAAAAAAAGGAGGAATCTGACGACCAGATGCAGACATGGAGGAATTCAAAGAAATAATATTTGATCTACACCTAGTGGACATGCCAACGAATAATGGAATCTACACTTGGAATAACATGAGGGGAGGTACACATCATATCGTGTCTCGTTTGGACCGTTTTCTGATTTCTGAGTAGGTGATTAGTCTTTACATCTTCCTTGAGGCCTCGATCCTTCCATGCATGGGATCAGACCATTGGCAGATGAGACTGGAGATAGACCTAAAAATCGGACCTAAGAACTAACCCTTCATATGTGAATCCTTGTTTCTTAGGGATCCCACAGTCATGAAGAAGGTGGAAAGCTGGTGGAAGGAGAGTGAAGAGCAAGGAAGAAATCACATGCATACCTTACAACTGAAGTTGAAGGAACTTAAGTATAATATCAAGAAATGGAACTAGGAAGAGTTCAGACACATCATGAAATATCAACATCAATTTAACAACAAAATGCGGGAAATCCAACAGAAGATAATCAGTCTGGGAAGATCTAAAGATCTGGTGGAAGAGGAAGGGAGACTAATTAACAAAATGGAGGAGCGACGAAAACAAGAAGAGATATTATGGAAGCAGAAGTCTCGAGTTCAATGGCTTCACAAAGGGGAACCGAATACTTGTTTCTTCCACAAAGCCATGATCCAACATCGCCAACATAACAAGATCTTCTCATTAAAGGATGAAGCAGGGAATAGATTGATTCAGCATGAGGACATTGTCAAGACCCGGATGAAAATTCCATGTTATAAAGTTAAAATAATAACCACGTTCTATGGGATATGTATTCCAAGCCGAATGTTTGGCAAAACATCCTAGTGTGGGTGTTCACTTGATTTATTATGGCTAAGGAAATTGGCAAAGGCTATGGCTAAGGCATTAAAGAGGAAAAACATATTTTTGGCACATTTATTTATGAAAATAATGGAAATTAGGAGAAAAGGGATGTAAAAGTTCACAGGTTGCATGTGAGGAGGAAAATTAAGGAAAATAATGGAAAATGAAGAAAATAGTGGCCTCATTGCTAAAAAGGCTTCTAAGGATCAATTGGTACCTTTTTCTAGTGCATTTTTGGAGCTCTCTCATACTCTTGGATACTTAGATTTTTCTTGGAGCACTCTTGGAGACTGTGGATACTTGGTGATTTGGAGCAAGAATGCAAGGGAATAGCAGGAAAGTGCAAGTGGACATCGAGATTAACAACTACTACAGGGTTTGATTACATGTACCGAGTTTCATGTATGTTTTCCTCACTAGTTTTGGCATGCATTGTGTATGCATGTGGATTTTCCTAGCCTTGCCATTTCCTGGATAGCCATGGTGTTGTGGGTTTATTTCCATTTTTTTTTTTTTTGTGGTTGGTTCTCATGATTCCTTTAGTTGTGGGTTGAGTTATTATTTCCTGGAAGTCTTGGTTGGAAAAATGCACTAGAATCCAGTGGACAACTATGGGTTGAGTTATTAGTCCTAGAATCCTCAGTTGGACAAACTCTATGGAATCCCTTGGTGGGTTGAGTTACTAGTCCTAGAAGCCATGGTTGGAAAAACGCTTTGGAATCCTTGTAACAATTGGGGTTAAGTTACTAGTCCTGGAATTCCTGGTTGGAACAAACACACTGGAGCCCTAGAACACGTTGGATAGAGACCAATCCATGATGGTTTTGATGTTTGACCGTGAGGTGGAATCATTGGTTGAGGGTTGAGGTGGTTTGGCCTCTAGATTCCCTAGATTGATTGTAATTGATGTGTTTGATGATATCCCACATTCATTCTTGGAATATGGTACAAGGGTGATTGGCTGAAGTGATACTTGGCTCAACCAATCTATGGTCGAGTGGAACATGGAAGTCCCATCTCCGGTTGGTTTTTACATTCGGTAATGAAGAGCTCATTACTCTGGTATTCGGTATGCAAATGTACAAGTTTATGTATGGATTTTATTGTTGTTGTATCCATTGCATTTATGTTGTTATTTTGTTGGTTATAATATTGTATATCCATGTTTTTACTTGTAAATGAATACACATTGTATCTATGGTAAAATAGATTGTATTGTAGCTTATGATATAGGGGAGCAATGCTTCTTAGCGATTCTCAGATAAGTAAGAGAACCATGTGTTTAAATCTGTTGTTTACACCTATAGATGCAATGTTTGTTACATGTTTGACGAAATTCATGTCATGTCTAAGAGGGGTCCAGAGTACCTTTGTTTTAATGTTTTTTATCATCTCCTAAATTTTCATGAAGTTATGGGCAATGACCTGGGCTCTAGGACTAAAAAGGTGGCACAAATCCTAGAGTTGCAGGCACATAAATGACCAATTGAGGCCCTAGGTGCATGATTGTTGTGTTGTTCCTATGGCTATAGGCTCCAAGCTGCTACCTTTCCATGGCATGCCTATGGATATGATCTAAAAGGGTCAAAAGTTCAGTCTCCCTCAGGGGTAAGGGGTCTGGAAGGTTGGGTCACCTCCTGGGGATTTTTTTAATGTTGTGTAAGGTGTGTTTGTCTTGTTTCCATTGATTCCACTTGCTTAAGGTCATCTAGGAGGTTGAATCTCATATTAGTAGCCTCTCATCACGTGTTTACCCTGGTTGGAAGATTACTTGGGTAGATGTGGGAAGAGGGTGTTACAGAGTGGTATCAAAGCATGGTACAACCCTTGGAATGGATGGGCGATGTGTCAGTCATGCTTTTCTTTTGGTTGCATATGTGTTTCTCATAACTATGGTCTATGTGTTTGTTGCATCCATGTTGTGTTGGTTGTGGTTTTGTCATGGGATGATTGATGGTGTTGTTGTCAACATGTGGTCATGTGTGTATGACCAATTATGTGTTGTTCATGTTTGTGTATTGTGCATGCACATTATCTTACATATTGTTACATGTTGTATATGCATTGCTTGTGTAGGCTAGGTCACATATTGGGCATGCTTGTCTAGCATCTGTGTATGATTACTTATGTGATTTTATATGTTGAACATGCATTGTGTTATCACCCAAAAATTTTCAAAATATCATTGTGTCAATTTTGTTTTTGGTCATGGTTCTAAATTCGGTTTAGAAGTCAATTTAGGATTTGGTTAAGGGTAGGTTAGATTATTATATGTTCAAAGGTCATCATTAAGTTCAAATAAAGTCTTTTAAAGGTCCATTCATTGTCAAATATTCATAATTTCCATTTGGGCATCATTCCATAAAGTTTCAGGTCAAAACTCTGCAATTAGCCAAGAATCCATGTTTTCGTAGCGCCACTAGTTCAAAAAAGTTGATTTGCACTATGAAAGCACTAATAGTTTCGTAGCACAAACAGGGAAAAATACACTACTGGTGCTACGAAAGCATGGTTTCTTAACTGTCTTGTCATCTAAGCTGGAAAAGGTCAGAAACCGTTGGGAAATGGTAAGTTAGTGGTATGATGAGTCAGTTAATGATGAAATTCAATGTACTTACCCACGTTGCAGTCATTATTTTCATGATAGGGTATGAATGAGGCGTCATTCAGTTATGAGATGACATTTTAAATTCAAAATCTTGCCTAATTGGTCATTCTCGTTTCCTTTGCCTCCATTCGATATGTCTGAGCTCTGAAGTTTTAAAGCCAAACCTGTGACTGTTTTATACAAAGGTTTTCTTCATCCCTATCAAGCGAGGCTGATATAAATTAATCAAGCGAGGCTACTATTTCACATATTCAAGTGAGGATGATTCAATTTATCAAGCAAGGCTAAGAGGATTTCTGAGAAGCATAGTATTGAGAAAGTAGAGTTCAAAAGAATGAAGGCACAGTGGGAAGGTAAAATTGGTTCTATGTCTGAAACCCCAAGCAGTGCAAAGCAGTTTTTCACATGGACTGTCCCAGCAATAAAAGAAGCCAAATTTTTCAGAGTAATAAACACTCACTTGAGATCTAGTAACATGAAACTTAAAAGTCAAGTGGAAGACTTGGAGCAGCATTTGAAAATGATTCATGATGAACTACAGAGCAAAGGCATGAAAATGACAGTGGTTGAAGAACCAATAGGCCAACCAATTGTAAATGAAGAAGAAATACCTCAAGGAGCCTAAAATCCAGTTGGTTTATGATTAATGGATGATGAAGACATATTGGCCACAAGTTTTTCCACTTACAGATTTAAATTTTCAAATTTGTACAAAAAATCTGCATCTACAGTAGTTTCGTAGCTCCTTTCGTAGCGCATCTAATGTAAAAAAGGCAGAAAGCGCTACGAAAACACTGAAAGTTATGAAGCAAAAACTATGTTTTCTAGTTTTGAGCAGTCAACTTCAAAGGAGGTTTCTAAGAAAAAAAAAGGGTATTTTAAGAAACTGAGAGAGTTTATTTTCAAAAACTTATCAAATAACAATAACCTCTCTCACGTTTCTCACAGGTGTTATAAGTTGGGAGATACAAGGCTTTCTTTGAAGCCCTATTTTCAGAAAACAAAGTTTTCCTGTTTTACACATGTTTTTCAAAGGAAATTTCTGGACAGCTGGAGATGTGTTTCAAAAAACCAAGAGAGGTTTTAGTAAAGAAATAATTGCCTACAAAAACCTCCTTCAGTTTCTCAAATTACTTCATGGATGAGGAGATATAGGCTTTCTCCCAAGACCTATTTTTCAGGAAGAAATCAAGTGAAATTGAAGAAGGGACCTCATGAAGGTTGGAATGACTGTTTTTTTCAGTTTATATGGCTTTTTGATTTGATGAAATCAGTGTTATTTTTAGTTTTGGCACATTTACAAGTTTCACTTTGAAAAAATTTGGACAAAACTGCTCACTCAGCAGTTTCGTAGCGCAAACAGTGTAAAAAGAGTGAAAAATGCTACGAAATAGCTGTAGCAGTTTTTTTCACTCTTTCTCATAAAATTTTGAAGGGAAAAGTATGAATTATGACCTGAAATTGCTAGGGAGGATGTATTAAATGATAATGAAGATAATCCTGGAGGAAAGAAATCAAAATTTTGAAGAAGAAAGGGTAAAAGAGCCGCGCTACGAAAAGTGCTACGAAACTATGTTGTTTTCGTAGCGCAGGTCTATTTCAGCTTATTTGGACAGTTTGATGATGGTTTTGGACAGTTGGAGTTAAGGAGGATTTTGGGAAGAAGTTACTTCAATTCCTAACAACAAAGGACATCGAAATTATGACATCATGATGGTCAAAGCTTCTCAAGAGTGCAAAGGACCCTATGCCCTAAAAACAGGGGATTATTTCCTATTTTGGTGGAGGACAGAAATATGTTCATGAAGAGTTGAAGCCCATCATCCAAATTTGACCATGTGATGATAAACTTGGAAAATGATGTAATTTAAAATAGATAAGGTTGTTAGGATAAGGTTGCTAAAGATAATAATAAAGAGTTTGAGTCCTAGTTGAAATAGGACTGTCAAGTAGGATAGTTGTCTATATGTCATAAATTTGATGTTTTATGGTTATGCAAGGTGTCAAGAGTTATAAATTTGATGTATCTAGCCTAAGATGAGATCATCTCATGTTGTAAATGGTCTATTAAAGGCCATTGGGTCGAATTAGCAAAGGGGTTGGACATTTCTAGCAAGAGACTGTGTTTATTTTAAGTGACTGGTTTTCAGCTTAATACAGAGATTTCTACTTAGCCAAATTGAGATTCATAAATATTTCTAGTGTGTTCTTGTTCTACTTTGCATATTTTTACTATCCTCTTGCAATGGTGTTTGTCTATGTTACTCAAAATTCATCTATGATGCTTTGACTTCCTATATAGGAAAACTGATTGTGTGTTTTACAGTTTCACATGTGTATCTCTTAACTAGAACTCTGATATGCCTTAATTTCCATGCTAAGTAGATTGTTTTGTTTTTATGAAGCTATTTTGACTCCATAAGTCCAATGTGTACTTGCTGATGTGATTTGCAACCAATATCTATCATTTATCTGCTTATTGCCCGACATAGAGTTAGCCATCTATTTTTTTTTATCAAAAATCATTAACCCTTTGAGAGAGCCCTCTCAGGTTGAGGAGGCTAAGCCTCAATCAAAAGATTGGTTTGAAATATTTACATGAGATTGATTTTATTAGCAGCCTATCAGGTCTAATTTTGTGATAACATTTTTGTGCGTCTGCCGGGAGCCTGAAGATTATACTTTCCCGAAATTTTGAAGCTGAACTTATGAAGGTAGCAGGAGCTCAAGAAGCTTTTTGAGGCTGCATCTACCTTGGCAACTCCACACATCAAATAATCAATTGGAAGGTGACTCCACTGCTTTAATATCAGTAGCTTGATGAAGTTTCAAGATGAGTTTCATTGCAAGAATAAATTCTAGTTATGCCCCTATGAATCGGTCTCATATCCCTGGTTTTCCAAATCCTATGCCAAAGGTTGAATGGTTAATTGAACTTCCAATATTTAGAGATGAAAAGAAAGAGAATGCTTCTCTTCATTTGGTTAGATTCCATATGCATGTACACAGTCTTAAGGTTTAGTTTCTTGAGGATTGTCTCATGAAGATGTTTATGGCCACTTTAGAAGGAGAAGCATGGTCTTGGTATGAAAGCTTGCCAAATGGTTCATTATATTCTCTTGTTGATTTCCATGTTGCATTTTATGAGATGTATGAAGAGTATCATCCCTCCTCATTTCTGGTCAAAGACTGCTGTAAACATTGTGTGAGTTTTATTTAATATTTGGAGAATTGTTATGAAGATGATGAGTTCATGGATGATGAAATTTTAGAGGCCCTTCATAACAACCCATTTCATCATAAAGAATAAAGGATAACCTCTCCCTTGGATGAAAATGAAACCCAACAGGAGCTTATTTATGAAAATCATGTTACATCCTCTGAGTTTGAGGAAAATTTGCAGCAGACTTGTCAATCCTTTGATTATCAGGAGTATGAGAATCATTTCAAACAGCAAGAGGAAATATTGGAAGATAATTGCTACAATCCTCAAGTAAAGGATGAAGTTTATTATTCATGTCATTTCTTGCATCAGCCTACATCAAATAATGATCACACTAATGAAGAAGTGGGTGAAATTTTTTATTTATCCTTGTCTCCTAATCTGAAGTCATTTGAGTGCAAGTTAGAAGATAAGATTCAATTTGTGGATGAAGCTGCTAAGAATATTGGGAAATACATTGAATTTTTTGAAGGTCAAATTCAATCTTATTATCTTCAAGATCAAGATCAGTCTTTTCAAAAGCTTTCCATGCTAGAACACAAAGAGAGGGTGTTGCTTCCTTTCTCTTTTGAGATTGAGGAAGAATACACTATTTTTGAAAATCAGTTTGAACAGCAGTTTGATAGCATACAATTGAAATCTTGTGTGGCTGAGCACAACATGTATGAGTGGTCCAAAGTTGCAGAATGTCATGAGAAGCTTCAAACAGATCATGTCTTCTTTGATCCTATAGATGACTACATGGAAGAGTTCTACAGCCCAGATTTACAATTATGTTTTCATTATGAGGATGAGATACATTTTATGTTGCCTTGGTCATTTAAGTATCATGCTTACTTTTGGTTCAAGTGTCAGATCAGATCAATGACTGGCTTCATTGGAATTTTCATGTTGCTTGAGTTAAAAATGGAGATTGCAGCTGTTAGGGTAGGTAGGAGTGTGTGAATAATCTCAAAGTTGACTGAGCATCATTTCAGTAGGTACAGATTGGTTCTTCTATAGTAATCATCAAGCTTGAGCCCGAGGTGAAGGCCATAAGAGCTTGGTAAAGTTTTCATAAATTTCAGAGTTTAGTTTTTATTTCCAAGAATATGGATGGCACTGGAACTACTGGTTCTTAGTGTACCACAGGGGCACACCATCCCAAGTGGAGCCACTGTTATCACCCAAAAATTTTCAAAATATCATTGTGTTAATTTTGTTTTTGGTCATGGTTCTAAATTCGGTTTAGAAGTCAATTTAGGATTTGGTTAAGGGTAGGTTAGATTTTTATAAGCTCAAAGGTCATCATTAAGTTCAAATAAAGTCCTTTAAAGGTCCATTCATTGTCAAATATCCATAATTTCCATTTGGGAGTCATTCCATAAAGTTTCAAGTCAAAAATCTGCAATTAGCCAAGAATCCATGTTTTCGTAGCGCCACTAGTTCAAAAAAGTTGATTTGTGGTACGAAAGCGCTAATAGTTTCGTAGCGCAAATAGGGAAAAATACACTGTCGGTGCTACAAAAGCGCAGTTTCTTAACTGACTTGTCATCTAAGCTGGAAAACGTCAGAAATCATTGGGAAATGGTAAATTAGTGGTATGATGAGTCAGTTAATGATGAAATTCAATGTACTTACCCACGTTGCAGTCATTATTGTCATGATAGGGTATGAATGAGGCATCATTCAATTATGAGATGACATTTTAAATTCAAAATCTTGCTTAATTGGTCATTCTCGTTTCCTTTGCCTCTTCGAGATGTCTGAGCTCTAAAGTGTTAAAGCAAAACCTGTGACTGTTTTATACAAAGGTTTTCTTCATCCCTATCAAGCGAGGCTGATGTTTCACATATTCAAGTGAGGTTGATTCAATTTATCAAGCAAGGCTGACAAGATTTCTAAGAAGCTTAGTATTGAGAAAGCAGAGTTAAAAAGAATGAAGGCACTGTGGGAAGGTAAAACTGGTTCTATGTCTGAAACCCCAAGCAGTGCAGAGCAGTTTTTCACATGGACTGTCCCAGCAATAAAAGAAGCCAAATTTTTCAGAGTAATAAACACTCACTTGAGAGCTAGTAACAAGAAACTTAAAGGTCAAGTGGAAGACTTGAAGCAACATTTGAAAATGATTCATGATGAACTACAGAGCAAAGGCATGAAAATGACAGTGGTTGAAGAACCAATAGGCCAACCAATTATAAATGAAGAAGAAATATCTCAAGGAGCCTAAAATCCAATTGGTTTATGATTAATGGATGATGAAGACATATTGGCCACAAGTTTTTCCACTTACAAATTTCAATTTTCAAATTTGTACAAAAAATATGCATCTACAGTAGTTTCTTAGCTCCTTTCCGTATCACATTTAGTGTAAAAAAGGCAGAAAGCGCTACGAAAACACTGAAAGTTATGAAGCAAAAATTCTATTTTCTGGTTTTTAGCAGTCAACTTCAAAGGAGGTTTCTGAGCAAAAAAAAGGTATTTTAAGAAAATGAGAGAGGGTATTTTAAAAAACATATCAAATAAAAATAAACTCTCTCACTTTTCTCACAAGTGTTATCAGTTGGGAGATACAAGGCTTTCTTTGAAGCCCTATTTTCATAAAACATAGTTTTCATGTTTTACACATGTTTTTCAAAGGCAGTTTCAGGACAGCAGGAGATGTGTTTCAAAAAACCAAGAGAGGTTTTTATTCAAGACATAATGGCCTACAAAAATATCCTTAAGTTTCTCAAATTACATCATGGATGAGGATATATAGGCTCTGTCCCAAGACCTATTTATCAGGAAGAAATCAAGTGAAATTGAAGAAGGGATCTCATGAAGGTTGGAATGACTGTGTTTTTCAGTTCATATGGCTTTTTGATTTGATGAAATCAATGTTATTTTGAGTTTTGGCACATTTATAGTTTTCACTTTGAAAAATTTGGACAAAACTTCTCACTCAGCAGTTTCGTACGCAAACAGTGTAAAAAGAGTGAAAAGCGCTACGAAACTGCTGTAACAGCTTTTTTCACTCTCTCTCATAAATTTTTGAAGGGAAAAAGTATGAATTATGACTTGAAATTTCTAGGGAGGATGTATTAAATGATAATGAAGATAATCCTCGAAGAAATCAAAATTTTGAAAAAGAAAGGGTAAAAGAGCTATGCTATGAAAAGCGCTATGAAACTGTGTTGTTTTCGTAGCACAGGTCTATTTTAGCTTATTTGAATAGTTTGATGATGGTTTTGGACAGCTAGAGTTAAGGAGAATTTTGGGTAGATGTTACTTTAGTTCCTAACAGCAAAGTACATCGAAATCATGACTTCATGATGGTCAAAGTTTCTCAAGACTGCAGAAGACCCTATGCCTAAAAAACAAGGGACTGTTTCCTATTTTGGTGGAGGACAAAAATATGGTCATGAAGAGTTGAAGCCCATCATCCAAATTTGACCATGTGATGATACACTTGGCAAATGATGTAATTTAAAATAGATAAGTTTGTTAGGATAAGGTTGTTAAAGATAATAATGAAGAGTTTGAGTCCTAGTTGAAATAGGACTGTCAAGTAGGATAAGTGTCTGTTTGTCATAAATTTGATGTTTTATGGTTATGCAAGGTGTCAAGAGTTAGAAATTCGATGTATCTAGCCTAAGATGAGATTATCTCATGTTGTAAATGGTATATTAAAGGCCATTGGGTCGAATTAGCAAAGGGGTTGGACATTTTTAGCAAGAGACTATGTTTATTGTAAGTGACTGGTTTTCAGCTTAATACAGAGATTTCTACTTAGCCAACTTGAGATTCAGAAATATTTCTAGTGTGTTATTATTCTACTTTGTAAATTTTTACTATCCTCTTGCAGTGGTGTTTGTCTATGTTACTCAAAATTCATCTATGATGCTTTGACTTCCTATATAGGCAAAGTGACTATGTGTTTTACAGTTTCACATGTGTATCTCTTAACTAGAACTCTGATATGCCTCAATTTCCATGCTAAGTAGATTGTTTTGTTTTTCTGAAGCTATTTTGACTCCATAAGCCCAATGTGTACTTGATAATGTGATTTGCAACCAATATCTATCATTTATTTTCTTATTACCCCACATAGAGTTAGCCATCTATATTTTTATCAAAAATCATTAGCCCCTTGAGAGAGCCCTCTCAGGTTGAGGAGGCTAAGCCTCAATCAAAAGATTGGTTTGAAACAGTTACATGAGATTGATTTGATTAGCAGCCTATTAGGTCTAATTTTTTTATAACACATTGGTCATTCACACTTGGCTACATGTCGCTTATGCTTGTGTGTGGCTCGTGCTTGTGATGGTGTGTGGTCAAGTTGCATTGGTATGACTATGCATTAGGTCATGTTGTTTGTTTGGTATGGTTATGCATCTATGCCTGGACTCCAACTAGAATGATGTTTATGTGCTAGTATACCATGTGTTATGAGTTTATATGTTGTCATGACTATGTATATACATGTATTTCGTTGATTGGTGTAACTTGCATGATGTATCCTCACCAAATTACACTAAGATATGTTGGTTTATTTATGAATTGGTTCAGCTAACATATTGCACATTGCAGGAAGAAATCAAAGATGAATAGCATAATGGTAGATTACATATATTCTCCCTATGAGTCATATGAGAAACATGGTGTTGGACATTAATCTGATTTGGAAGATACACTCAGAAGTCTAAAGGAAGAAATAAGGAGTTGTAAGGCGGACAATGATATCATTATATAGGCACAGGAAAAGAAATCAAAGGTTAATGTAGCCATCCTTCAAAGTTTGTTAGAGTTACAGAAATAGGGGCCACTTAGGATCGGCTATGGGCAGGAGGATCGGACCAATGGAGCATATGGAAATAGGTCTCCCAGGGGTTACAAGTCGAATAGGGATGACACAGTTAAATATGGAAGGTTGTTGGACACTCTGGATAGGAGAGGTGAAAGACATAAGTATCATTTTAGTTCTGGTTTTGACAGGCATCATGATCGTCATTATTATCATCCTCATAGGAGGAGTGACAAGGGCTATTTTCCGGAAGATTTTAAAAAGGAAAAACCACCCACATTTGATGGTTATATGAAGAAACCACAAGATCTAGAGGCATGGTTACTTGGCATGAATAAATTTTTCAGATTGCATGATTACTCAGAAAATATGAAAGCTAGGATAACTACATTCAACCTCAAAGGTAGAGCAGACATTTGGTAGGAAGATGTGAAGAATGTTAGATATATTTATGAGGAGGAATTTCCTTGTAGTGAGTTTGAAAAGTTGTTCTGGAAGAAGTATATATCAGAGAGATACTACGATGACAAGGCAAAGGATTTTTATGAGTTGAAGATGGGGTCCATTACATATGAGGAGTATACTAGCAGGTTCTTGGAGTTACTGAGATATGTGCCTTACCTCAAGGAGGAGAAGGCCAAGATTCAAAGATTTATTAGTGGGTTTCTGATTGCATTCATAGATAGGATTGATTTCGATTATCCTAGATCATTGGAGGAGGCCAACCATAAACTCAAGCATTATTATGGGCAATCGAAGCGCGGATCCAAGGGAAAGCCAGATTGGAGAGGTAATGATAATAATAAAGGAAAATCTGACAAGAAGCGAGAAAGGCCTCAAGATGGAGGTAACAAGGATAATGTTGTCCCACATAAGAAGTTTAATACATCTGTTAAAGGGCATGGATTTCGATCAGAGGAGCAGAACTAGGATGGGGGATGGAAGCCTATACAATGTTGGACTTGTGGAAAATATCATCGTATGAGATATTGTCAACAACATCAACGTGGTAGGCCACATATATACAATGTGCATGAGGCACAGAAAGTGGGAGATGTTGGGCATAACATTCCTTGAATTTATGTAGTTGTGGACAACATGCATGCAGATCATCAGGCTTCTATCATTCAAATGGATGGTAATATTTGTGATCAAGTTGTTTCTATTTTGATTGACCCTGAATCTAACTATAGTTATATTAACCCTGACTTGGTGGATTAGTGTGGTTTGAATAAGGAAATGCATGCAAAATCTTGGTTAGTGTAGCTAGCCACAGGTATGAAGAAAATATTTCACCATTGGGTAAGGGATTGTGCATTCGAGTTAAATGGTATGCCTACAGCAGCGCACTTGAACATATTGCCTTTGGGATCATACAATATGCTATTGGGTATGGATTGGCTATATCTTCATAGGACCAAGGTATAATGCTATTGAGTGCTTGGATGATAATGGGGAACCAAGAGTCTTGTAGGGAAAGAAGAAAGCCACATCAGTTAGGATGGTGACAGCCATGTAGGCCAAGTGCAGTCATAGGAAAGGTTGTGTACTATTTGGAGTTCATAGTCATAGTAACAAAGGTAAGGAAGCTGAGGATGTAGGTGTTTTGAGCAGGTATCTAGTTTTACAGCAGTTTCAGGATGTGTTTCCAGTAAAGATTTCAAAGTTTCCACCACACAGGGAAGTAGACTTTTCTATTGAGTTGATGTCAGGGGCAGCTCCAACATCAAAGGCACCTTACAAGATGAGCACACCTGAGTTGGTAGAATTAAAGTTGTAGCTAAAAGCGATGCTTGAAAAAGGGTACATTAGGCCAAGTGTATCGCCATGGGGTGCACCGATGTTGTTCATGAAGAAGAAAGATGGCACTCTCAGATTATGCATTGACTAGAGGCAGCTAAACAAAGTGACCATCAAGAACAGGTCCCATTACTGAGGATTGATGATTTTTTCGATTAGCTGAAGGGAGTATAATTTTTCTCTAAGATAGACTTGAGCTTGGGCTATCATCAGATACACATCAAAGAGCAGGACATCTATAGGACCACATTTAGGACCAGGTACAGGCATTATGAGTTTGCTGTAGTTCCATTTGGTTTGACTAATACCCCAGCTACATTTATGTGTTTGATGAACAATGTGTTGCATCCTTATTTGGACAAGTTTGTGCTTATGTTTATTGATGACATATTGGTGTATTCTAAAAATGAGGAAGATCATGTCGAGCATTTGGTAGCGGTATTGAGGTTGTTGAGAGAGCATCAATTGTATGCTAAGCTTAGCAAATACAATTTCTTCCAAACTGAAGTACACTACTTGGGACATGTTGTCTCCAAGGAAGGCATTGTGGTAGATCCATAAAAGATAAGGGCCATCATGGAGTGGGTAGCTCCTAAGAATGTAGATCAAGTGAGATCATCCATGAGATTGGTAGTTTATTATAGGAGGTTCATCAGGAACTTATCACATATTTCTTATCCTATTACTCCAATGCAGAGGAAAGGTAGGAAGTTTGACTAGACAGAGGAGTGCGAATCTAGTTTTGAGCAACTTAATCAGTTGTTGACACATGCTCCAGTGTTAAATATTGCAAGTTCAGACAAGGAGTTTGTAGTGTGCATGTAGAAAATCTCTAATGCAGCTATAATACCATGTAGAAGTTATATCAATGGATTCAATCCGATCATGTAATGTACTAAAACAAGATACTGAATCCTTCTACAATATTTGCAGAATATAAACATGATCGCTCAATCACATGCAAGTAAGAGAAAGGAAATTATCAATCACGCAACACAAGATGTTCTTGGGGAAAGTGCCTGCTCAAAACCCCTCTATCATATATTGTACATAGTCAAAGAATCATGAAACAATACAATGCTTTCTCACATCAAGAAAATCTTGCACTATCCTAACTGTTTCATCTTGATCTGGCACAAAACTAACTAGCAATTCTTAGGCAAAATTGACCAAGACTTAGCCAATTCTCATCCCTTCCTTAGCCCAGCCTTGCTCACACAATTCCTAGGAAATTAATCCCTAATAAATAGGATAATGATCCTTCCTTGACTGAGCAATCCCTATGGAGCCTTCCTCTAAATTTATAACTGCACCTAGGCATTTCGCAAAAAATACAACTGATAGTTTACTTGTCTTAAACCTTTGTCTCAAATAGGTCCCCACCAGAATTGACATGCATGCAACTATAAATAGTGAATCTTCAGTTACTTGGTAGATCACTACTAGTGAATTAAATCTATTTTAATTCACTTGATCTTCCACTAGCTCATCAAAGAGTTAGAACTAGTTAAACTGATTTTAACTCTATTAATGTGAGTTAACTGATCCCACTCACACTACACTAGTGCTACAACTGCAACTAGAACCTCTTAATAATAGAATCACTCTACATGCCTATCCTTTGACCATCAACTCAAAATTATTGAGCTAACTAAGTCTATCACACTTAGTTAAATATTACAAGTTGTTATGAGATAACATTATAGTTAATTTTCCAATTTATTTAAAAATTGGTTGCACATTAATGTGTCGCTAGTATCCATCACTGTGTGAAATGTGATCCCACACTAGTGCATGTGCATTTTCATGTTGTTTCTAGATGCCAATTTCACTGTTTCTTGTTGCAAATTTCAACACTCCCTCTCAAAAAGAAAGGAATCAATATGTCTTGATTCGATACCTTTGGAATATTCTTGCATGCAACACCTCCTTGTGTTGTTCACACATGAAACTCTCCTGAAACTGAATAGCCTCCAAACAACTAAATCAGTATAATGCATATGTCATCAGAGTCTTCTGACTGCTACTAGTTATTGCACATTGTTACATAACATTTTTTCACCATCCTTGCAATCCTCGTCCCACATATTGGAGGACCATTCCCGTGACTTATATGAAGTGTCATGCCTTGCAAAGACCATCATTGCATCCCTTGCCATAAGGAGAACATTTCCTCTATTAACTTTTCCTTGAGCAGGCCTTCAAAAATAAATGTTTTTGGGTTGGCGCGGGGGGCCGTTATGTTCTCGCGCCAATGAAGGAAATTAACACTGGGCCCCGCCCCCATTTCCGCTCTGTCCCAGTGAGCTACCTGCACTAAGTTGTTTTTGGAATTTTTTTAAATATAGAGGCGAAGTTTCCATGCTAACTACTTCGTGAGCAAGTTAGCTTGGGTTGTTCGACTGCATAACCATGAACACCTTCCTTTGGCCTCTTGTTTCCACCTTTTGGGGGAACCTCCCAAAGGATAAGGCCTCCCTTCCATCATTTTAGGGATCCCAACCTCCTCCTCTCCCTCTATAAATAAAGCTATCTCCCATTGATACATCTAGCTGAACCATTATAGCTAAATAGGTGAAGAGGAATTGCTAAACATCTTGGTGAGATAGAGCAGAGAGAGAGACCCTTGTCGAGAGAGAGCTTAGTCTTTTTGCCTTGCTACATCCAAATTCCCTGACGAATGCTTGAGACACACTTCGACTAGACTCGCTGAAGGAGGCTGCGACATCAAGGCTCCAGTTGGAATCTCTTTCTTTCTCTTAATATATACATGACATGTGTTCTAGTTCCCATCTTGTGTTAATGCGATGTACATTATGTAATATGATTAATATTCCTTGACTGATTAGCTAGTTATGAATGCAATTATTATCATTTATGTTGTTTTTCTCCTTTGATCTTTGTGCAGGCAACCAAATACCATTACTAAAGGATTGTGATGTGTCAGGACAAGGATCATGAGACCTCTGCTACAGCTACATTGATCATGTTGGACTACAGGTAGGACAATCTATCCCAAATCGTTTCATTTGTTAACTAGGAACCAACACATTAGCATGTCCTCTTGTTGCTAGACCCACTCTAGGGCTAGAGGGATTGTCTCTGTCCACAGAGAGGATTTACCTACAAAACAAGTTGGCGACTCCACTGGGGATCAGTGTGAGTTTGTCGTCTCATTTTTTAATTGAGAGTTTTCTTTGTCAAGTCGACTTCAGTCATTTGATTTCCTCTCTGCCTTGCCTGGCTTGCTTGACTATTTTGAATCCTCCTGTTCAGCTCCAGAGTGCCAAGATTGGCCTCTGCTAGGTAGTTTTTTCCTTGTCCCATAGTTTTTCGGCTTGGAGTGTTTTTTCTTTAAACAATCGTGCCAATTGGCGCTAATTGCCTTTGTTACAGGTGCGCCAACCCTTGTTAGGCGCATATTACAACCTGACAGTCGTGCCGAATCCTGTAGGATTTGGTTTGACCTTTTTTCTGAGTCTTTGGTTAGTAGTTCTTGTCTCTGGGTTGTTTCTTTGACTTGTAATTGGTCTTTTTGGGTTGTTTTGACTCTATAAGTCTTGGTTTTTCTCAGTTTTTTGTCCATTATCTCATCAGTGAAGTTTTGTAGCCCTAGGGTTTCTAGGTCTTATGTTGTTTGTTCGGCCTTCTTCTCACTGAGCCTCCTGAGCTAAATTCGAGTCACTTTGATCTCTGTCATCTCAATTCGTTGGTCGATTGCGTTAGTCCTTCTTGATCCTTTGTGCCTTTGGCTTGTTGAATGATCACTTGCATTTTTGTTTAACTTTCCATTTCATCACTTCGAGCATAGATCACATTGCTCATTTGGATCATTTTGAAAGATTTTTTGTTTGCTTGAAAGAGTGCGTCATTGGTTTGAGTGCGTGTTAATGTTTGTATTGCGTTTGATTTATTAATTTTAGATATTTACATTCATAGTGCTCAAAACTAGTGTTTGATTTGATTTTAAGTGTAATAGTGCATTGTGTGCTTCATCCATCTAAAAACAAAAACAAAAATTGCATTCTTTCGTTTGAAATTGAAAATGAAAAGTTCTTTTGCATAACTAGCTTTTAGTGAACTAGGAAAGAGTTCTCGTTTCTCGTTTGGTTGTATTAGATGCATTAAATAAATTCTTCTCGTGTTTTCATTGATTTCTACTTTGTTAAAGAACTCTATCCTTTTCTTAGTTAGCACTCATCGAACGGAAATGGTGTTCTTTTACATGTAGTGTGCATTTAGGAATTCGAGACTCCATTCGGTAGGGCCTTGAAACTAAAACATTAATTCAATATCAAACTTAAAATCTACTCAATCAATCTAAGAAAGCATTGGAACCTAACGTACATGCTTTAGAGGTCTAGGCTAGTGATGTGTTCCGGCGTCATTAAACCTAGTAGATGTCGTTTAGACAATGCTAGTATGGACTTGTGCTCGCTATACCGTCACGTATATAAAGGGCGACCCTCATATGTTTAAATCCTTTATCCATAGGAAGCTGAGTTTGCCGCCCTGTAACCGTGATACACCAAACACATCATTCGGGGAGACTACCTGGACGTACATCAAGTCCTTGGTCATTTATCTTTCATTTGATCACCAAGGTGTATATGGAAGTTCATGGAAACTTGGTACACCCTCTTGCCTAGATTACCTGAGTAGTCATTTTGATCTTTTCGTGACTCCTTAAAAAGGAAAATATTATTGAGCTCTTGTCCTTTCATGCTCGTTTCAACCTGAAAGTGATAGAGTCACCTTTTTCCTGTTTCTCGACTCTTAAAATATGAAATGACAGAGTTTTGTTTCAATTTCTTAAAATATTAATTTCCCACGAAATACTCTTGGTTAAATTTATCTTCCTTAGCGTTGGTTTTACGGTTGTTTCCAAATGGAAACTTTTCTGGATTTTAATAACCAAGGAATCCCCTTCGAAGGGAATCCTGGTCATTTTCCTGCTTTTGGGAATGTTGGTGCTCCTTATATGGCAACACTATCCCTTCCTGGGTTAACTGTTGGGTTGCTTGTTTGGTTAGTCTTGACCTCTGTGGTCTCGAATGTTCCGCCCACTGTACAACCATCCCCTCCACCTGAACAACACCCTGTTGATCCTAAGGTGGACCTCTCCCCTTCTTCGCCTATTTCTTTGTCCTCCTCTTCTACTTCACCTGGTGAAAGTATGGATTCTAGTAACCAGGTGGCTAAGAAGAAGAAAAAGAAGACGAAAAAGAAGAAGTTAGATAAGAGAGAGGCCATCTCTGTGGCTATCACGCCTCAGGCACCTTCCATTGATAAACCATCCAACCTTCCATGGAAAGTCAAATTACCTTGCATGTTGTGCAAAGGTGACCACCTTATTCGAGACTACCCTGGAATTCCCAAGGTACTTGAAGCATGTTCTGACGGTTGTCCGTCGTTGCCTTTGGCTTCTAGAAGTCGTATTGGTGGCACATCTTCGACTAGCAATGATAAGACTCATCAGAAATAGGGTAAGATCACCAATCCCTGTAAATTGTGTGAAGGACATCATCCCATTTACCTTTGTTCGTATATGGATGAAGCCATGAGAGTGTTGGACAACCCTACTGTTTCTGCACCCTACTTTCCGGTTGGTTATCAAAAGCTTTCTTCGAGTCCTCTGCTAGTTGATTCAGTGATCAGTCAAGAGTCATCCTTAGTCGATCTCGTTCCCTCAGAAATTCAATTTCACGAATCCATTCCCAACCAAACATTGGTCGAGGAATCGGTAGATCTGATTCCGCCTATGGTTCATTGGGTCTTTTTCATCAAGAGTGGATCTCATCCCCCTCACGTTCTTCTT
The DNA here is from genome assembly GCA_034641835.2 of Pinus albicaulis. Lineage (NCBI taxonomy): Eukaryota > Viridiplantae > Streptophyta > Pinopsida > Pinales > Pinaceae > Pinus > Pinus albicaulis. Next base: position 1,370,346,280 of record CM076579.1, on the reverse strand, counting down.
GTTTCTTCAGATTCCTCGAACTTGGAGAATGATCCTCCTGTCCCCGTGACTCAAGAAGTTTCTCTTCCTGCTCCCACGTCTGAGGATGCTCCTCTTGCTCTGGTAACACCAGGGGATGACCATCTCAGTTCAATGGTACCCCCTCCAAGTAGTTTGATCGCTTCCTTCGATTGGAGTCGATTTGCGGGATACCACCTTCCTTCTTATGTGCCTTTTGAGATCACGGAATAGACATTTGATGTGGCCATACCTATCACAATTATAGATGAAGGCACGCCTTTTAGTGTTCTATCGTCAACTACTTGGAAAGCTTTTGGTTCTCCACAGCTTATGCCTGTTACACAGAATTTGTTGGCCTTTAACAGAGGAACTAGTCAACCGTTAGGGATCCTTCCAAAGCTTCCAATCACTTTGGGAGGGAAAACCATCTATATAGATGTGATGGTTGTTCTAGGCCTCTTGGATTTCAATTTACTCTTGGGGCATGACTATGCTTATGCCATGGGTGCACTTGTCTCCTCCCTCTTTCGTGTGATCTGTTTTCCACACAAAGGTCAGATTGTGACCATTGATCAGCTTTCATTCTTTGGTCTTGAGGTGGCAGTTGGCCCACCATCGTCTCTGTCGGATCTTTATTTTCCAGTTGTATCTTCCCTACCACGAGTTAATTATGTGGCCACTTGTTCGTTGCCCTCATCCAGTAATAGTACCATTGGGTACCATTTACTGGGGGCATTCGATCACGATTTCCAAGATGTTGTTCTCCCATCAGATGCGAACCTCTTGGAAGCCATGACCTCTTATTAATTATGATAAAAGGTCCTCAGAGCATAGTCTGTTTTCTTGTGTCAAGCTCCTTAAAAAATGAAGCAATCTCCTTGGAGCAAGGTTCATTTCTTGTGTCAAGCTCCTTAAAAAATGAAACAAGGTCGTCGGAGCATAGTTCGTTTTCTTGTGTCAAGCTCCCTAAAAAATGGAACAAGGTCATACGAGGATGGTTCGTCCTCTATGTCAACCTCGTTAAAAAATGAATTAGGTCATGAGGACAGTTATTTTAATGTGTCAACCTTGTTAAAACAATGAAACACATTTTTGTTCAATTTGAGTCTTTGGTCAAATCTCGTAAGATCCTAGTCGAGTCTTTCTCTGATATCTTAATTTGAGCCTTCAATCCATCCACTTTTCATTCATTGCCACTGGAATGAAGCTTGAGGGGGAATATACCTTGAATTGAGTCACCATGTTGGGGGCATTCCCGTTTTACAAGCATAGTTTACTTTTGTTTCGAGCTTGTGTAAAAATGAAACCAATCTCAAGCATAGTTTACTTTTGTTTTTAAGCTTGCGTAAAAATGAAACATTTTCGGCTTGGTGTGCTTTGTGAACATTTTCCTGCCTTTTTGGATCATTTCTTATTGTGCAGATGTCTATTACCCCTTATGTTGGTTTCATGGATGGTGATTCCCACAGTACCCGGAGCCTGTCTTCAGTAGCCTCGGTGATTTATGATCCTGTTGGTGAGTTGATAGATCTTCAAGGTATTTGTTTAGGATGAGATACAAAAAATGTCGCTGAATATAGTGCTGTCATTGAACTATTAACCGAGGTGATTAACCTTGACATTCGTGCGTTGATTGTTAACCTAGACTTGCAGCTTGTTGTTCTTCAACTTAATGGACATTATTCTGTTAGAAACCCTTCCATCTTAAGGTTGTATTTGCATGTTCGTTTATTGGTAAGACATTTTGATTACATTACATATCAACATATTCCTAGACGAATGAATGCATTGAATGATACAGTAGCTAACATTGTATTAGATAGACATTTTCGTAATTTGTAAAAATCATCATCACATAATAGTATCCATAACAGGAAAATAGATGTGTATATATATATATATCGAATGTTTGCATCGGTGTGCATCATAAGTTCAAAAAATATGTGTGTTTTGGTTACATCCTGAGACAACATGTCTCTCAAACATATGTGGAAATAAAACCTAGGTGTCTACTCAGCATGATGCTCATGATAGCACGTCACTGCCTGTACAAGCCGCCTTAGCAAGCGGTGAACTCAGTTTGACACCCCTGCAGTGTGTCTCTGGTATGCACAAGGAACATCATCTAATCGCACATAATCTGGGATCCCATGGGAGATTCCCTCCAAATTGAGTATGATTTCCTTCTCCTCGCCTCCCTCACCATGAGGGGCAATATCAAAGTCGCGAAGAATACACCTATCTATCAGAGACATACCTGCAGGTCTCTCTCGGCCAACATCTACAATTACGTGGATTTAATGTCAGAACATGCATAACAAAAAAAATCATAAAATAAAAAAATGAGTTTTACCTAGTACTTCATCCCAATCCTCTAGCTCCAGGAGCGAGAGATCTGCATCACCAGTGAAATATGTGCCAAAGTATGGCCAATCCTCCACGATGATCAATTGCTAGTGGAGCCACTCAAATAATTCCAGTCTCCAGGACATCTATTAACGGCCCCCTACCCTTGGCATCAGTGCAGCCCAACGGGCCATCTGTGGCTCCTGTGTTGGTGGTGTCGGAACTATCACCTCCTGTCGCTAAAAGATTGGTAATCGTTCCAAGATGAATGATACCAGAATGGACCTATAACCAAACTACTTTAGTTTGGCCTTCTTGCACTTTTTCAGTTGACGCTTCATGTTGATTGTCACTGCCTCTGCCCAATTTTAGAGGGTTGGTATCATGCAATATACAGCAAGAAGTAACTACATCTTTGTGGCCTCATGCGGTGCCTGCGATCCTGCAACTCGTGTGATGGTATGCAACACTACCTTTAGTGCCAAGTCCGGAATAGTTTGGATATCAACTTTTCTGCTTCCCGATCCTTTCCTTGCCCCTGGGCACACCCTGTCAATCACCATACTCATGTTCTCCATTTTGGGTTGGGTGTCGGTCAGGATTGGTACTACCCCCCTCTGCGATAGTCTAGTTATGAAGTACACGTCTGAAACCTCAATCTCGAGTTATTGGTCATGAATGATGAACTTTTCCTGATCAACATCCCAGACACTGATCAATTATCGCAACAGCTCTGGTTGAGCTCTGAGGCATGGTGTCATGAAGAATTTATTGAGCCCATAATCTCCGAAAGCTTCCATGCATCTTTCATTTTCCATGGCAATCTCATCTTCTTCACTGTGTTCTCGTTCTTTCCATTCAATCACCATTTTTCCGCTTCACACCTACAAAAACATTCATATGATTGTCATTAGCTGAATTCGAAGCTCTTGGTTGCTTAAACTGAGCGTGGTTGTCTACATTTTCATGCTAAAATTGTGCACTGCAATTGGCACAACTATTTTAGAAATAGTCACGCCAATGGGAGCGCCCCAGTTCAAAATTTTGGTCGGTTGGCGTGAGTCCGTGCCTCATACCCGCACCAACTGTCGCGCCCTTGATTTTGAAAAATCCCCCCATAAACCTATAAAATTGGGGTTTTAGGTAATGAAAAAGGAATCAAAATGTAGGAAAGGATGCTAGCTCTTACCTGGAATTAACAGATTTGAGATTGGTCCTCCGGATTGCCCGCTATCGCCGCCGCAAGATCACAGTGTAAAAAGGGTAACTATTGCTCACAAGAGGTAAAAGTGAAAAGTAAATATTTTTTACCATTTTTGGAATTTTATAACTTTTCAGAACCCTAATTAGGTTTTAAAGCATATTTTTTTATTATTTCGCTATGTTATCTCGAGAAATGGGTTTTACGTTTGTCTCTTGTGCAACGACAGGTTTTTAACGTAACAACGATGAAGTAACGAGTTGTATTTTATACTTTTTCAAACTCGGTAAAAACAAAAAAAATTCACTATTGGAGTCTTTCAGCTCTTTTCTAACTCTCCAAACATGAAAATATTGCTGATACTCTTTTCGTTTTGAACTCGTTAAATGGCTGCGAAACGATATCTACCCAGTATACGTTTACCCCTTTTTCGGGCTGGGATAGATTATTTACGAAAAAGGAATACCTTAGCCTATCACGACTAAGAGGTTCTCTCAGACACAGTTTTCTACCTTTTCGGATCCGTGAGACTGTCTACAAAAAGGGATTGCTGGAGTTTTATTTTCTACTTCTTTTCAAACTCTATAAATATGAAAATATGCTAAGTTCTTCCTTTGTCAGACTCATTAAACCCTAAATGACATTGAAAATCATCACCATGATGTTCACCTCCTTCCTCCTTCCTAAGGCTCATAAAATGTACTAGGATGGATTTGTCCGAAGGAAAAAATTACACGACGACCATATGCGATCCCCTTAAAGATTGTTTTTCAAAAATAATTGGGGTACTCGCCAGCAATGGTGGGGGAAAATGGAACTAGTTCTCAATTGTGTTGGTAATATGTCGCTCTTGAACATGACACTCATCTGCATTCGTGTTGGGTTGGGGACATCTCATTTCGTCATTTTTGCCTCCATGGGTTTGGGTAATCTCTTTTGACCTTTCATATGCTCTTTTCCACGTCATCATGACCTCAAATCCCTTGATGTCAAATACTGCCAAATCCAGAGTCGTGTCGTCGATATGTTCAAGAGAAGTTTTTTATTGCAGTTTTCAACCTCCCTCTGATCCTCGGTTTAGTCCTGATTCATTATCATCATGTTCCTCTGCCTCGTGTCGATGATGAGGGAAACATTATGGCCCTCCTTCATCCTGGTCACTTCCTGTCGACTTCAGCTCATTATCTAGGAAGTTGATCTAGAGACTCCCTTCTAGTACCTTGGAGCTTCCATGCCTCAATGGCAAGTTCTTCGCATTCGATGATAGGTCCACGTCATTGGCCTTCGATCGAGTGATTCTACGGGTGTTCGACGCCAAATCACTGTTCACATTCTGTGGATTGTACATGTACCTTGAGAGTCATTGTCATTATTGGTGGTTTCTCTCGTGCATGTTAACAACTTTCATCATTGGCTGGTAATCATGTGACTTTCTTGCATGTTCGACTTCAACTCACATATTCGCATGCTTGAATTTGTACTTGTTCGGGTTGAGATGAAGCGCAAGACCCTGGGTTTTGTCTAATAAGATCCTGGTCGAGGGATATTTTGGTTTATCACGATTACATGCATGACTCTTTTGATAGGATGGATGCGACCATACCTGAGTCTATTTGTTGATCCTTACTATGGGATGGTTGCATCCATACCTCATATCTCAATTTATATATATACTCTATTATGGATGGCTGCGCCCATGCCACATGTTCATGTATCAGAGATATCAGTTGTATTTTTACTTGCAGGTCTTCCGATAGCAGTGTTTGGTTCGAACGCATTCTCATAAAGCATTTCACCCCTCCCTCTCTCTCGGGCCTCATGCTTTAGGGGGCATCTATTACACAACATTCTGTCACCATCCTTGCAATCCCCGTCCCGCATATTGGAGGACCATTCCCATGACTTATATGAAGTGTCATGCCTTGCAAAGACCATCATTGCATCCCTTTCCATGACAAGAACATTTCCTCTGTTAACTTTTCCCTGAGCAGACCTTCAAAAATACATGTTTTTGGGTTGCACGGGTAGGCCATTATGTCCTCGCGCTAATGAAGGAGATTAACACTGGGCCCCGCGCCAATTGGCGCTCTGTCTCAGTGAGCTACCCATGCCAAGATGTTTTTGGAATTTTTTTTAAATATAGAGGTGAAGTTTCCATGCTAACTACTTCGTGAGTGAGTTAGCTTGGGTTGTTCGACTGCATAACCATGAACACCTTCCTTTGGCCTCTTGTTTCCACCTTTTGGGGGAACCCCCCAAAGGATAAGGCCTCCCTTACATCATTTGATGGATCCCAACATCCTCCTCTCCCTCTATAAATAAAGATATCTCCCATTGATGCAGCTAGCTGAACCATTATAGCTAAATAGCTGAAGAGGAATTGTTGAAAACCTTGGTGAGATAGAGCAGAGAGAGAGACCCTTGTCGAGAGAGAGCTTAGTATTTTTACCTCGTTACATCTAAATTCCCTAACAAATTCTCGAGACGCACTTCGACTGGACCCGCTAAAGGAGGCTGCAATGTCAAGGCTCCGGCTGTAATCTCTTTCTTTCTCTTAATATATACGTGACTGGTGTTCTGGTTCCCATCTTATGTTAATGCGATGTACGTTATGCAATATGATTAATCTTCCTTGACTGATTAGCTAGTTATGAATGCAATTATTATCATGTATGTTATTTTTGTCCATTGATCTTTGTGCAGGCACCCGAATACCATTACTAAAGGAACGTGACGTGTCGAGACAAGGATCGTGAGACCACTGATGCAGCTACATCGATCGCGTTGGATTACAGGTAGGACAATCTATTCCAACTCATTTCATTCGTTAACTAGGAACCAACACATTAGCATGCCCTCTTGTTGCTAGACTCACTCTAGGGCTAGAGGGATCATCTCTGTTTGCAGAGAGGATTTACCTACACAACACACATGTCTACTAGACTCTCTGTGCTGCTGAAATCTGCATCCATGCACTCTGCACTGCTGCCAACTAGAATCTGCACTCCAGTATCTGACACCTATCACTTTGATTTCTTTCTTCTTGATATCCAACTGCATCAATTTAACAGATCCTTCCTACTACTGTTGTACTGTGGTCTCCTCGTAGCCAGGTTCGATCCATGGTACATACCATCTCAATGGACCCTGCCCAAATTTATTCTTGGGATCATATATGCACATCACCCCACCTCATACCTACAGGTATAGCTGCATGTGCTCCCTCTATCCATCTGGCTCGAAATTTCCCCCTCCTGGAGGTCTCTACTTGAGTGGATTCTCCCACTCGATCTCCTCTCTGCTTCTCTAATTGTGGCTGCTCCTCATCCTTCTGAGACTACTTCTGAGGCTTCATGTTGAGAGATAATTGCTCCCTCTCAACCACAAAGTCATTAACCACTAATTTTATCCTCAAAGCCTTGCATGCATCCTTAACCTCAAGTGCATACATGTTCTTGACTCTTAAACCAATCTGCTTCACTTGTCCCGTGGCTATGTGTTTAAGGAACACCTTTCATTTTCTAAACATCACCTCATAACTAGGGTCTTCTAATATCGCTACAGAGACAAGATTCTTCCTTAGGCCTGGAACATACAAAAAATATGCTAGTCTGAGAGGGAAACTGTTAGTCATCAGTATTTTTTACTTGTTAGTGATGACTAGTTCTCACAGCCAAGTTTTCTAGCAGCTGATCCAAAAATTTGTCATATTTTCCAGCTGGGAAAACACCCATAAAAATTTTTCGCCCTCCTACCTTTCAGTCTGCCCATGACGAGATGAAACCCCATCATCAAATCCTACCTAGCCTCAGCCATACTAGTCTGCCCATCAGCTCTAAAAAAATAATCCAAATCTGTTCAAAAAGCCTCCCCTAAGTTAGGAAGTGGTGCTTTAAGGCATTTCACCATTGGCAACCATCAAAGAGCCAAAAACCTCCATCTGCTTTAGACCAGTCACAACAAACCTCCCACCCTGCTAATAAAGTTAGTCACAGCCCTAAGTCGCGCCACTTATACACCCTTAAGTCTCAGCAATGCATAGACCATGATCTCAAGCTGATTTTAGGTGTTTTACACTGTTTATGGATTTTACAAGCACAGGAAACAGGTTAGCATCTCAGAAGACAATTCTTGGCTCTACATGAGAAGACATCTACTTCTCAATGTGATCATAAGCCTGAGATGCATCTGCAGGGCAAAGAGTTATTCATCAAACTCTTTCAACCTCATTCATAGTCTGAAAGGACAACAAAAGAAAAGCAACACTGTCAAGAGGCTGTTGAATAAGACCTGGCTAAGAACCTCCTTCATTTATAAGCAGAGGGTTAAGGTGCCTCCTTCATCTATAAGTAGAGGGTGATGGCCAATGTTTGAATTGAAGAATTACAACTGACTATGAGACAGATTTGTTTTTAGCAAGCAGTGAGACAGTGACTAGGGTAAGGTGATGTTTAAAGGCAGTGGTGAAAGAAGTGTTTTTTGAAAATTTTCTTGCCTACCATCATCCATGAGAGAAGCCCTTGTCAAAACATATTAATCAAACTTTCTACATTTCATTAAAGACAGAGGTTAAAGAGCATCAGACACTTTGCCAAGTGAAAGTCCTCCTTCATTCATAAGCAGATGGCCAGGGAATTAATTGATTTCAAGATCTGTTTGATCAGAGAAGCATGGTAAGAGACCAAAAGGAAAGCATAGGTACCACTGCAAATCCAAGGAGGTCAAACTTATCTCTTAACAAGATTTTCTCAAAGGACAGTCTGCAGCTCCAACAAAACAAAATTTGAAGAATGGTTGATGAGGTGAGTCATTGCACAGGCGAAAGAATTAAGGATGATTATGTTTAAAAAGTACTAGTCTGCTCCACTCATAAAAAGGTGTCTTTCAAATAGGCTTATCATGGTTGACAAAGAAAATCTAAGCTCAGTTCCCCAAGAGGTACTGCAGTTGATATACAGGTTCATACAGTACAAAAGGAATTTTGGTATACTTTCATATTCTGAAGAGGATTGCAAATTAGATATTGACTTTTTCATTATAAAGAGGTCAAAGGGACCATATCAGTGAAATTTGAGTAAGAGAGAAGTGACTAAAGAGATCTCCTGTTGAAATGGACTAAGATAGAAGGGCCTGAGCAAATGCAACTGCACTTTTCATTCACAGTCAGAGAATGAGCTTAATAGACACCTGACAGTCAGGTCATATTCACAATAGGGCTATATCATCTTTGAAGCATCCATAGCAGAAAATATTAGTTCAAAGTTCAAAGGGTAAATCTGTTTCCCTGCAAAAGGGCAGAGGCTTCATAACTCATTTGGTGTATCATTGGGAAAATGTTACATTGTGAAAAGGGCATTAAACAGTAAACAATGGCAAAGTTTTCTCCTTTAAATAAATCACAGTGGACAAGAAGGCAAAGTACATTTGGTTTTCCAAAGAAAGTCTGCTCCTATAACAAAGTCAAAGATACCTTGCTGGTATATTTTGAGCAGAGGAAAGGTGTTAGAAGAAGCGCCCTTCTTGATAGACAGAGGATGAAAGAGTTTAAATGAATGCCACTGAAGCAGTGTACCATAGTAAAAAAGAGGCTCAAATATCTCATCTCAGAAAATACCAAGGGATAGTAAAATTTTCATGGCTGTTGAATCATAATACCTCCGCCACAGTAAAATTAGGGTTAAGGAGCGCCCGAGCAGTTTGTTTCAAAATGCTTTTCTGACCAAACAGAGATGAAATTTACAAAAGTGAGAGAGGTTTTTGTCCCTCATAGGTTCAAGAAGAAAAATATCATTCATTTTCTACACAGGTATTATGGTTTGTGAGAAATGTGAAAAATTCAGATGTCACGGGAGAATTTCTGCACCAGGATTCATCATTTTGACCAGTGATGGGACAGTCAGATTTTGAACAACCAAATTGACTCCAAATGAAAAAATTCAAATTTTTATGGAAATTAGACTTCCATAGCTTTCCTATGGTCCATCTCAGGAAAAATTCCGACAATAGGAAGGCATCCAAAACTAGCTTACAAACAACACTATGCATTTCTGCACCAGGATTCACCAGTTTTGACCAGTGTTGGGAGAATGAATTTTTGAATAACCAAATGGACTCCAAATAAAAAAATTCAAGTTTTTCTGGAAATAATACTTCCACAGCTTTCCAACGAGCCATCTTGTGCCCAATTCTGACATCGGGAAGGCCTTCAAAATTGGGTGCAAAGTTGCGCGACGCTTTTGAAAATCTGCGTGGTGCTTTCAAGAAGAAAAATTCCAAAGGAATGCACTGCTGCGCGGCGCTCCTGTAGCACTGGTCAAAAATTCACTTAAAAACCTTAAAAAAACTCTTTGGAGAGCTGCTCAACTCCTCAAAAAGCATCATCATCGGTTTCAAGGTATTCAATGTGCCCTTTTGCTTTGTTAAGATCACCAAGAGAGGGTGGATAGTTTGGTCTAAAGAAAAATCAAGACTTGTGGTGTTTTATGTTGGCTAGTGGTGAAGCTTTAAAGAAGGTTAAATTTGCATTGGTATGAATAACCATTGTAGCTGACCTCAAAACTGTGATGAAACAAACAAAAACTCTGTCAGCTGTGTGCACTAGTAAAGACAGTGTTGAGGAGAGTTGATGTTCTTGTTTAAAGAGTCGGGCCTGCATGACTTTGTTTGCTCAAACACTGTCATAGTAGAGTAGTGTATTTGATGAATGACAAAGAACCAAGCCAACTGTCCCCCAAACAATGTTAAAGGATGAAAGGCACTTTTTGAAGGCAGAAACACAGTATTTGGAGAAGAAGCCCAGGGTTTTGAAAAATGCAAATATAGGTCTATGTTCAAACAAGTAATAGTCATCCTATGAACATGTTTGATTTTTCAAAAGGTTTCCTCTATGGGTTAAAAGGGAAATACAGTGTTTGTGACTTTCTATTCCATAAAGCACAAATCATTGAGTAAAGCTACCATTGCATTCAGAGGTGTTGTGTCAAACTGATATAAAGAGCAATGAATTATAAGGTGGGTAGTATTTTGTTCAAGAAGGGGTTTATTGCTGTTGAAATGCTACAGGATTCTCTATGACCACATCAAAAGCAAACTAAACTCTGTCACCTATTACAAAGTAAACCTTGGACTGTGTATTGCCTTTTTGATTGACTGTGTTATGTTGTTAAATCCACTAGATGAGTGGCCTACAAAGAAGAAAAGGGTCTTGAAATAAAAAGACTGTGTTCTGCCTTCCTCTAAAAAGACAAGGGTGTCTTATGTCCTCAAAACATCAACGGGCAGGGTGACCTTATCACAAAACACAGGAAATCCACTTTGACTGTCTATATTCATTGAATGTGTTTTTATTCTTAAAAAGTTTACTTGTTGAATTGCATATCAAGCGAAAAGCATTGATTATAGGGGCAGAGAGTGGTGTGTCAAAGGGGAATTTTCACACTACATTTGAGACCATTATTGCTTACAGTGAATTAACATGCTGAGACAAAGTTGTGTTTGAAAAACACATTTCAAGAACTTTTGAGGCATCTTGGTTTTGCATAAGCGCCTGGCACGGAAAGTGAGAAAAGACACATCAGGACTTCATATTTTGGCTTATGCTTCAGAACATGTTGCTAGGGACCCTTGAGGGTCATACACGCCGATTTTGGGCAAATGTTGACATGCTTTGGTTTTTTGGCATTTTTGAGTTTTTGGTCAAAACTCATGAAATTCGCCATTTCATTTTGAGGATTCGTCAAAGGAGGAGGATGGTATCATTGGATGCCATAAATTTAGGAGCACACCCTCAGCGATTTTCAGGACATTTGGAGATCATTTTCTTCCCCGAAATGGCGAAAAATGCTCGCTTTTGCACACTCTGCCCGGTCTATCAGCAAGGTTTAAATTCTGGTTTTTTACACACAGGTGCAGTTTTGGAGGACTTCCAGGCATCATATTGGGAAAATTTCAATTGTTCCAGAAATTAGACACGTAGAGCTTTCCAACGAGCTATCATGAGCCCCATTTTGACATCAGGAAGGCTGCCAAATGTTTCCGGCAAGTCAAGGGACCTTTTGCTGATGTAAATTTGAAATATTTTTGTAATTTTTGAACCTCTAAAATCTGCTTTTTCCAAATGTGCATTTAGCTATTTTTGCACATGAGAAATGATGCAAAGTCAATATATTTACCATTTTTAGCATTTTTTTAGATATTTTATGAGATATTTTTGTGCCTTGGGCTTTGCAAAGCCTCAAGGACAAGATTAGATATTTTGATTAGGCCAATAGGATGGCAAGTTGAACCATGAGGTTTTCCTCACTTGAGCCTATATATTCCAAGAGGATTTCATTGTAAAAAAGGCTGAACTTGAGAAGAGAAGCAATATATGGTCATATAAGCTTTGGAAGAAATACTTGTCTTATGCTTTTGGATTGCATCTTGGATGCTCTTGGATGAATGAAGAAGGATTGTTGTTGGATTCCATGACTTGGTAGAATGGTATAGTGGCTCTTGCTTTGTTGTTGTCTTCTATTTTTCATTCATGAATACATGTTTCTTGCTTGCTATAGATCATTAGAGAACAAATTTGAGATATGCCCATGGAGGCACCTCAAATTTCCTGACTCTTCATAGCTTTCATGTTTTCTTCTTCCTTAGTTGCATTAAAGAATTCTTAACTGCTCTTTAACAACTTGAGGATATTGTTGCTTGTTTCATTCATAGTTCTATACATGCTAAGTATGACTTACGGTATGCCCTGCTTACCTATGGCTAGCTATAGTTCCATCCACGAAATTTCTCTTTGACTGATTAGATTATCATCTTGTTTGAACCAAGGAGGCCTAGTTTCGATCTAGCCCTTTGCCTAAAACTATGCAAATCTTGTTGTTCAAAGTGCCCAATAACTTGAAGTACTGTGTTTAGGCGTTCTGGCATAGTAAGTTAAGTTTTTTGTCTTCCTTAAGTGTTTTCCCCAACGTCTGATAGCCATTTCCCAAAGTTAGAGGGTCTTATACTTCTATGCATGGCTTGAATGTTTATTTCTATGTATTGATTAGCTTGTAGTTACATTTTACATGATTAATGGTTTTCCCTACCATGTTTATGTTATCTATTGAACTAGTTATGCTTGAAACTCTTTGTTGTTCCAAACTTGATGTCCATTTACTCCATTTTGCCCAAAGATCCTTTCTACTTTGAATCAAATCGGCCCTTCAACCGCCTTGTATCACCGTCTTATAGCTTTCTTGACCTTTTCGACCCCATAGCCCAGTTGATCTGACATATTTTTACCTATCTTATATCTTTGATCAGTTTCATCCCTCACAACCTAAAAAACTAAAACCAAAAAAAACTTACTTCATAACTAGCCTAAAATCAGAACACAATAAGCAAACATATAGATATCCCTTACACATATAGAGAGAGCCCTCTCTGAGTCCAGGAAGGCTAGGTCCTTGGGCTCCAAAGCTTGGTTTGATGTTACACTGTCATTTGGCTTGCAAATCAACTAAATCACGGGAACCTAACAGGAACTATACTCCCTCTGAAAGGTAACTATACCTATGTCGGTTGTGTTATACCTCCCATCATCTCCAAACTCTATGTTCTACTGGACACCCTTCTCCTCCAAGTCACTGAAGAGATCTGTATTCCCCATCATATGGAACAAGGAACCACTATCTAGATACCACATGCATCCCATTTCAGTGCTGGCTATGCATGCAATGAGAGTAAAATCAAGCTTGAACTATGAAGCTAATGCTTCACCTGCTACAACTGCAGACTCATTCTTGTTTGCCTTATTCCGTGGAAAATTCAAAGCATAGTGCCCATGTTCATGACAGTGAAAAAATCTGATCTTAGACAAGTCTCTCTTTCCCTATTTACCTTGGGACTTATTTCCTTTTCTGACTCACGCACATTGTAATTGTCCTGCCGTCGCAAAATTTTCTTAAAAAAAGAGCTGATTTTAAATCGATGATATCTCTATCATCTGTGCTCCGATTCAACTGTTTTTATTTTTATTTTTATTTTATTTTTATTTTTTTATTTTTTTTTATTTTGGGTATTTTTTCGCAAGGAATCCAAATATGCTATTTTTTTTGGGAAAATTTTGCATCAAAATTTTCATATATTCTCTACAAACTCGCCGCCCAAACAATTCTTGCTCTGATACCATGTAGAAAATATATTACACAGCTATAATGCCATGTAGAAGTTATATCAATGGAATCAATCTGATCATGTAATGTACTAAAACAAGATACTAAATCCTTCTACAATATTTGTGGAATATAAACACGATCGCTCAATCACATGCAAGTAAGAGAAATGAAATTATCAATCACACAACACAAGATGTTATTGGGGAAATCACCTGCTCAAAACCCCTCTATCATATATTGTACAGAGTCAAAGAATCATGAAACAATACAACTCTTTTTCACAGCAAGAAAATCCTGCATTATCCTGACTGTCTCATCCTGATCCTGCTCAAAACTGTCTAGCAATTCTTAGGAAAAATTGACCAACACTTACACGCAATCCCTAGGAAATTAATCCCTATTAAATAGGATAATTAGTCTTCCTTGACTATTAAATCCCTATGAAGCCTTCATTTGACTTTATAACTGCACTTGGGCAGTTCACCAAAAATACAACTGATTGTTTACTTGTCTTAAATCTTTGTATCAATTGGGTCTCCACCAGAATTGACATGCATGCAACTGTAAATAGTGAGTCATTAGTTACTTGGTAGATCACCACCAGTGAGTTAAATCTATTTTAATTCACTTGATATTCCACTAGCTCATCAAACAGTTAGAACTAGTTAACTTGATTTTAACTCAATTAATGTGAGTTAACTGATCCCACTCACACTACACTAGTGATAAAACTGCAACTGGACCCTATTAATTATAGAATCACTCTACATGCCTATCCTTCAACCCTCAACTCGAAATTCTTGAGCTAACTAAGTCTATCACACTTAGTTAACTATTACAAGTTGTTATGAGATAATATTAGAATTAATTTTCTCTAGGATCCATCACTGTGTGACCTGTGATCCCACACTAATGTGTGTGCATTATCATGTTATTTTTGGATGCCAATTTCATTGTTTCTTATTGCAAATTTAAACAATGCATAGATGCTTGCAAGGGAGGACTTGGTGGAGTCCTTATGCAGGATGGATAGGTGGTATGTTATGAGTCACGAAAGTTGAATGAGCACAAGAAAAACTATTCGACACATGATCTTGAGTTAGCTGCGATCATTCATGCACTAAAGATGTGGAGGCATTATCTTCTTGGCAGGCGGTTTGTACTTATGAGTGATCACATTGGCATAAGGTACTTGTTTGGCCAGCAAAATATGAATGCTACGTAGGCTATATGGTTGGAAATTATTAGTGAGTTTGACTTTGAGATCATGTACATCAAGGGAAAGGAAAATAGGGTTGCAGATTCTCTTAACGGGCGGGTACAGGTAAATAACATAGAGGCTATGAGCTCCTATGGGACAAACTTACAAGATATGATCTTGTAGGAAGGTTAGTTGGATCGCAGGTATACAAATATTGTGCACATGTTGCAATAGAGTATAGTTACATGTGTTGGCACAGGTACATGTACAAGTGTTGTTATATGTACATGTACAGGTATTGTTATAGGTACAGGTGTTGTTACAGGTACAAGTGTTGGCACATGTACAGGTATAGGTGTTGCTACAGGTACAGGTATAGGTAGTGGTATAGGTATAGATGCAGGTGTACTGGATTTGGACTACCATCTCACAACGGATGGATTGGTTAGATTTAGAGATAGAATATATGTACCAGACAACAATGAGCTCGAGAAGGTTATCTTGAGGGAGTTTCATACGAAACCATATTCGGGTCACTTAGGCTACCAAAAGACATTGACTGCAGTGAAGAGATTCTATTATTGGCTGAATCTAAAGAAAGATGTGATAAAGTTTGTATCCAAATGTTTAGATTGTCAAAGGGTTAAGGAAGAGTGTAAACATCTATGAGGACTGCTACAACTAATTGTGATTCCAAAGTGGAAATGGGAGGTAAATGGGAGGTCATTGTTATATGGAATTCTAATCTACGGATAAACTAGATTCCCTGATTGTGGTGTTCCTTCACTCAAAACAACAGAAGAAAGAAAACTATTATTTTATCTAAGACAAATAAATATACAAAAAGGGAAATAAGCCTACTTGTGATCTTTTCGCTCACCTTCTCCTTCTATCGTTGTTGCCATCGCTCTTAATCCAACTAAAGCCGCTAGATTGATTCCTGCAATAAAAGATAGAAAACAACAAACAACATACAAATATACAAGTATCTACTCATCTTAACCAAATAAAACCGATTAGATCTGAGAATACATACATCATCAACAATACATTTCACAAGATATAAACATATGTATGAGAAAATAAACATATATCTTTATTAAGAAAGTATGAGGAGAATATTACAACCAATAGATTGATTTTTCATCAACCTGCTCCAACTACTTTCCATCCTCATCACATAAAGAATCATCTTAGCAGCATATCAATACTTCCAAATCTTATCAATTGAGAATCCAACAACATAAATTTGCACAAAATTCTTCCTCCCTAGCACTTAAATGAGTTCTCAATTTATAGGAAAACTGAAGGTAGTTTCTCATTGAATGGATTTTTAATAATAGTTAAGACATGTTTCAAAGTTCATAGGTGGTGGATGGACACTTGTATTCAAAGTATGGCACCTATGGACTCTTCTAGAAGGCATTGGCCATGTGGAGATTCCCAGAACAATGATGATTTCGCTCCCAGGAGACCAACACACCCTTGAGTGTCGGAAAGTGCACTGCAGTGCACCCTTGCATGGAGGTAGTTGCACTGCAACGTAGTTAGGCCCTTGCAGAGGATAATTGGTGAGTCAATGGGTCATATAATATATACTTCAAACCTTGGAAATATCAAAATTGAAGCCATTAAAGTAATGTCTTCACTTAGGGCATATAGAAACTGAATTAAGGGAATGATCTATCCTATTCATTGGTATTTGGGGGATGATGCCCAAATTGACCTATAACAGCTTCCCCCTAAAGCATGAAGTCAAAATCATAATAAAATTTGGATGAGATGATTTACAATGTGATGAGTAAGATCTAAAGCAGACAGTGACCTGCATCAATTTGCAATACATTACATCATGATATCTTACATCTTGGACATGAACTGCTGAGGGAGGCATACCCATGCTCAACACATAAACTATCATAACATGTACATAATTCAGAAAGTCATCTACATCGTAATGTTTCCCGATATAGAAATTCTTACATATATAGGCCCATGTTTGGATGACGACATGTATGTAAAGCCATCATACAAATGATGTGTACAATTTTCCTGAAATTGTATCCCGAATGGATGAAACTAGATCCGGGGTCTTCTTATGTCATTCACTCGATCGTTAAAGTAAAAGTCTAACCATGCAAATATATGATATGAAGTTGAACATGGGAAGACATCATCTGATTACCAGGTAATTATGCGAGCTATTAACAGACACAAGATGACCACCATTGATGTTAATGACTCTCAAGGTATTGCAACACAATTTTAAAGGCATGAATAGATGATTTGATGTCAAATGCCAAACAAAATATTTCGATCGAAGGTCTAGAATCGAGAAACCTTTCGATGATGTAGTAAGCCCCAAGGTACTGGAAGATGTTTCTTAGTTAACTTCCTGGATGATGAGCTGATGTCGACAAGAAGAAACTTCATCGCGAAACATGAGTAATTATTTTGGAGACAAAGTGTGACTTGATATAGAAATGTTCAGGGATGACTGTCATGAAAATGAAGGTTTATGAGTATTGCAGAAGATGAAGAATTACTAGATGACTTCTCTTGAACATATCGGTGACACTGAGATGAGTTGGTAGCATTGACTTAAAACTGAATCGATGATATGATGAACCATAGTTATGATGAACCGTCAAGAATAATACCTAACCCAAAAGTCACAGTGATGTAGTGAAAGTGTCATGTTCAAGAGCGACCTACTGCCATAAAGTGTTATGTTATTTTTCCCAAATTTTCCCCAATCATTGCTGACCAGAACCTATTTATTTTTTAACAAGCTTGAGGAGGGTAGCATATGCTTGATCTATAATTTGACCCTTCGGGTGAATCCTGTTAGGTCCCCATAATTTTCTAGATTAGTGAGAACAAATGAACATGGGTAACATCAGACCAGTATTTGGAGTCCTAGGACCTAGCCTTCCTGGACTTAGAGAGGGCTTTCTCTATTTTGTACAAAGGATGTGAACTTGTTTGCTTTTAGGGTTTGATTTTAGGCTAGTTGTTAAGTTTAGGGTTTGTTTGTTTGTTTTGGTTGGGTAGATGATCAAGTAGAATATATGGAGTGAGGAAATATTCAAGTCATTGGGAAATGGAGTCAATAAAAAGTCTTGGAAAGTTAAACAATGAATCAGGGTGCATCACAGGGCAAATCTAACATGGTCAAATGGATTTTCAAGGTTTGTGTGAGATGAAACGAACATCAAATTTGTGAACAGAGTAGGGAAAAGGGCAGTTAAGAATACTTTGTCAAATACCTTAACAAGAAGGGCCTTAAACACTATTTAGCATAAAGAAGTAATCATAATAGAGGGCAAACCAATAACTCTTTGATTAAACTTAAGCAAATAAGCATCTAAGACAAACAATCCAGTGAACTATAGAAGGCAAGAAACTTATTTAACTTCTAGTGATTTCAGCTTCAAGGTTAGAAAACATTTAAGATAGACATATAACATAAATCAAAGAAGAGGGAACTCATAAACATCATTGATCATAGCCATAAAGACCTCCAAAGCAACCTTTCAGGAATGGACAAAGGGTATGATCGAAACAAAGCCTCTTTGGAAAAACCTAATTAGTGATACTTCAAAGTAAGATCTCAAGAACAATGCTTTAGTAGCATCAAACAAGCAGGGCTAACCATAAAACATCTTTGATATCCACTGTATTGAATCATTCATAAGATAAACAAGCTTGGGTGGGTCTAGAGAACAACTAAGAATTCTCTAAACTGACCTAGCAGAGGAAAACATAGAGGCAGTGAAGAAAAAACAGAGCTAAGGTGCCTTTGAAAAACATTTCTTAGTCTAAAACCTTTGTCCTACTGCAATATAGAAGGATGTAACAAAATGATACAAAATAAAACAAGAACTAAATGGAAGCACATCACCATTAACCATTCTCAGGGATCCTGCAAGCAAGCCTTCTCCATCATCAATCAAAACAAGCCATCCACAAATTCCACAACACCAATTTCTCTTCAATCTCCAAAAAAACTATGTAGGGCTCCCAAGAGTCATCAAATGCCAACCCTTTAAAATAAGTCCCTCATGCTATATTTATCTAGAAAAGGAGGGAAAAAACCCTAATTAGGGTTTGAAAATGTCAAAAACACCCATAAATGTCATTTATGTGTAAGAGACCATGTAAGGCCCAAGACACAAAATATCACATGAAATAAATGCAAAAATAAATCTTAGCACCTAACTTTGGAGTGATTTGCCCCAAAAAACACTAAAATATCATTTTTCCATAAATGAGTGTCTTTTGTTGACTTTTTCACATTAACGGCGTAGCAGTGAGCTCTGAAGGCGTAGCACATGCACAGGAAAACAGGGTCCACTTGCAGCCATGTTTTGATGACCTTCCCGATGTCGGAATTTGCTCCGTGATGGCTCGTTGGAAAGATTTTCGAGTCTACTTTCGAAAAATGCCTTTGGTTTTCTGATTGGGCTCCATTTACCTATCCAAAAAGTGAATCTCCCAAGGCTGATCTAGGCGGAGCGCCAGTCCTGAAAATGAGGCAGAAAGGTGAAAAATGAGGTGTTTTTTAGCCTTTTGAGGGACCAAAAATGCTCCAAATGCTCTAAAATTTGGTGAGCATGCTGTAATTGAGCTAAGGATTCCACAAATGTAAGGTTTTCCTCCTGAGGATGCCTGAGATAAAAGCGTAGCGCCAAGGGTGCTGTGCCTTTAGGCCTTAAAATTAGCAAAAAACCAAAAATTCTCAAAAAGTTCCCAAAATTGGTGGATATCTTCCTTATGAGGTTTGGGAGGCCTGAAGAGAAGCTTCAGCCAAGATTCCAAGGTTTGCTTGGTATTTTTCCTCCTTGAGTGTTTTTATTTCGACAAGGGCTCCTTTGAGCTTGGCCCTTGTAATTTGATTTTGCAATGCATAGTGCTTGGTCATCTTCTTTTAGAGGTCAAGGTCCCTCTTTGCCTTCTTCAGTTGCTTGTTTTCATTCTTATAGTAGTCAATGTTATAAATTTCCATGCCAAGGCATCTTTCTATATCTCTGATCTCAACATCCTTGCTTTGGAGCAAGATGCTAGTGACTTTTTCCTCATCTTCATTTTGTCTTTCAAGGTCAATGATGTCAAATTCTTGTTCAAGCTCATGCTTATCTTTCTTACGTTTCTTCACCTTTTGTTTTCCTTTATCTAGCTTCTTGGTAGAAGAGGAAGGCATGGCCCCTTGCCTTTTAGAGGCAGCAAACGCATGCCTTTCTCCTCTCTGATATGTCAATGGAAGAGGTTTTCTTGTGATCATTTTGGTGTCTTCCTCATGGCTGCCATCATTTGTCACCATGTCTTCCTCTTCATTATCTTCAACATCAGCCTCACTGTTGGCCTCTTCACTGATTTCTACACTATCATTTGTGCTGCCTTCATCTTGTTCATCATCATTTCTAGGAGTCTCATGGCTGTGATCCTTGCTGCTATCATCAAACTCTTCATTTTCATCACTATTAATATCAACTTCACTGATAGTCTGGTCCTTGGTGTCATTGCTGTCATTTTCATCATTATTGTCATCAGTCACCATGTTCTCTGATTCATCACTGTCCTCTTTGTTTCCAACATCATCACTGCCCCTATTACCACTAGGAACGTCACTGTTTTTACTGTCATTGTGGCTCTGAGTTTTGTTGTTGTCCCTAGTATCATCATTATCACTGTGGGGATCACTGTTTTCATGACTGTCATGACCTTTTTTATCAGTGCCAACATCATCTTTATCATCATCCTCATGATTTCTACTCTCCTCTATATTTGCACTGTTTTTTGCATTTTCATTTTGCTCCTCATTGTAGCTGTTTGCCTCATTATTGCTGTGATCTTCATTTTCACTATCAACCTCTTCATTTTCCTCCATTTTTTCTGTTTCATTGCTTATCTCTGCCTCTTTATCACTGCTTAATTCATTTCTACTATGAGCTTCTTCATTTTCTTCATTGTTATCATCTCCCTCTGTTTCCTTGTATTCTGCTTCCTTTTGGCTTGACTCACCATCACCCTCATCTTCATTTTGGTTTGATTCATTGTCACCCTCATCTTCATGGTCACTAGTGTGTTCACTGCCATTTCCTCCTTGATCTGATGCATTGGGAGAGGCTAAGGAAGGGAGGTTTCCTTGAGGAGAGGATACATGTGTAGATGATGAGGCATGATCAGTAGGAGGTGATGGAGGAGTAGAGGGAGGAGGATGAGATGACGAGGGTAAATTTGGCTGATGATGGGGCTGTGGGTTTGCGAAGACCTCATGAGTAATGAACACCTCCCATGGTATTCCATTTTGCTCCAACTGATGTAGCACAACCATCTTGATCAAGGAGTGGTGTAACAAACTCTGCATTTGCTAGGAATAGCTCCTCCTTTGGACAACATAAGACATCTTATCGATACTCCTATATAGGTAGTAGGGTAAATGAAGCATTTTAACCCTAGTAAAATGCATGAGTATTCTGATATGGTAGGAGTAGAGCCTAGAGTATCTCCCCTCACATGTAAAATATTTCATGATGACCCTCATCAAGGGTGAATACCTCTCCAGCATGTGTGAAAAAGGGAAAATAGATTTGCAGCCTTCTTTGTACCAAGGTTTGAGAAATGGCTCATAGAAGATTATGTCCAAATTTTCTCTTTTGAACCGCTTTTCACCAACATCGGGTATGCATGTAGCATGGGCAATGACATCTGATGATAGCTCAGATTCTAACCCTGCAAGATTTACTTGTTTATTATGTAGGTTGAGGATAAACAACCTAGTGAGCTCAGGGTGACTTTGCACTTGTTGGACCTTTTCACAAAACTGGAAACACCCTATATTTTGAAAGAATGTGATGATCATAGGAGATGATTTAAGCTCCAAAGTGTCTTGGGGCTCAAACCTATTAACCTTCCCACCTTTGTGCTTCTGCCTCATAGGCACTTGGCCTCCTTCACTACTAACACTCCCTCCTTCTCTTGACATTTTGATTTCTGCTGCCTTTAAACAACCCTAACTTTGCTTGTGAAACTTGATATGAGGACTGATTTGGAATGAGGGTGAAAAGAAGTTTTTGTAAGTGAGTGAGAGGGAGGTGTAGGTGTATGACTAATCTCCTTTAATCTTTGATGAAGGGTTAACTCCAACTTACTGTAATTACCCTACTTCACACCTTTTTTGACTGATAAATTCTTGCTTGGAGGTCAAAACAAGGTTTTTGTCATGAAGACTTAGGGTTTCTAGTCATTAGGGTTTGGCCAATTCCATTAATTATCAAATCATGAAATTCATTGGAGTATAAGGAAAAACATCAACCTACCAACTTTCAGTGTCTTTGCAGGTCCTTGGTGTTAGTCATCAGTATTTTTCACCTGTTGATGATGACTAGTTTTTAAAGCCAAGCTTTCTAGAAGCTGATCTCCAATTTGTCAAATCTGTCATCTAGAAAACACCCCTAAAACAATTTTTGTCCTCCTACCTTTTCCAGTCAGCCTATGATGAGAAAAAACCTAGTTGTCAAGTCCTATCTAGTTTCAGTCATATAATCCTGTCCATGAGATGTCATAGCTAAAGGTTATCTGCTGTCATTTACCCTCATTCCCAAGTCATTCATTATCCAACTGTTGATAAGAATGTCAGCCACCCTACCTCTGGTCATATGTCATTTTGAGATCTAATCCTACCTGAAGAAAATACTCAAAATATGTCAAAGATCTCCCCTAATTTAGGTAGTGGTGCTTTAAGGAATCCCTTCCTTGGAAAAAACATCCTGAGCCAAAATCTTTTGTTCAATACCAGCCAACCCTGAATTAGTGCTTAAACTGCAAAAAACAAAGCTTGATACACCCATAGGTCGCGCCACTAAAATGTCTTGATGTCTCAGTAGTACATGCTTCAAAAGACAAACCGATATAATGTTGATCTACATTGTTTCAATGTCTCTTTTAGAAGCAGAGATGCACAAGTATCCCAGATGACATCATCAAACTGAACAAAAGAAGACAACTGCTTCTCATGTTGATTTGAGCCTGGGATAAGAGTACTAGTCAGAGAGAAAATTCAATAAACCTCTGCAGATAGTCAAGAAAGGTTAGTAAGTAATGAATAGCAAGCAAAAAATCTACAAATACAAGTCATGTGGCTCCTGGTTTCAAAAGATTCACAAGGATATTCTGACAACATGATACATATCTCAGAACATGCCTCTTATAGCATATTGTCAAATTTTCACTTTATTACTTATTGTGATATACCAAGCAGAGATATGTATTACAAAGAAAGATGACACAGTTTGTGAAATGGATGAAATGTCATGACTGTGTTAACCTCCTCCAAACAAGAGTAGATGGTTGGGTGATATGTTGAAAACCTCCTCCAAGCAAGAGCAGATGGTTGGGTCACATGTTGAAAACCTCCTCCAGTATAAAGAGCAGATGGTTTGGAAATATTATGTTAACCTCCTTCATTTAAAAGCAGATGGTTAGGAATATGATAAGGGCCTCCTTCATTTAAAAGAAGAGGGTCAGGAACAGAGGTATAACCTCATTCAAAGAGCACGAGACTAACAGTGTTTCAAATGACTTAAGGGCTTGTTTACACCACTTCCTCTAAAAGGATGAAACAACTGATATATTAGTAGTGTTTCAAATGGTGTTTAAATGAATTTCACTCTTTAAAGGACATAATTGAAAATCAGTGAAAGCAACTGAAGGTTCATGGTTTGAAGCCACTTGTGACATCATCAAAGCAGTGATAGAATGGTGTCAAAAGAAGCATTTTATCTTCTATATATAAAGGCCTCCTTCGAAGAGTAACCAGAGGCAGGAGTGTTTAAATAAAAGGCTACCATTTGAAATTACATTGCACATAGGCCATTTTTTAAAGGTGAGGCAGTGCAGCCAAGATGCATCCTAGGCATACAGTCCTTGTGTGCCCTGCACCATGCACTTGATAAAGAAACAACCCTTCTTCAGTACTCTACCAAATGTAGCAGATTATACTTGGATGTTACTGGGAACTCAATTCTTACAAATCTACAAGGATAAAAGGCTCACTTGCTCAAAATCTAAGTCATCTTTAATCCACGGTGCTACCATACCTAACCAAGCAGATCGCCGAAATGGTTGAAGAGCTTGAATAACAACATTTGCATTAGAACCATCAGAGATGGAAATTGGCATTAATATTATTACACTAATGCAACATAGTTCTAACAGTTGAGATGATACATCACTACTAAAGGTTGTCCATCAGGTGGCTAATAGGTTAGGCATAATATCTCCAAAAGTAGTGGTAACAGAGAAAAGATCTCTATAAAAGATGCTTGATATCTATCAGACTCTGTTGACATCACATATAAACATAATGACTTTGTGAAGGGATTAAAATGAGCCTAATGGTAAAACATGTCATGACAAAGGAACAGGAGATGTGTTTATTCATTTGTAAAATAGTCCATCTATATCCAGAATCACTGTTGGCCCAAAATAAGTTTGAAGATGAAAAAATGGCTCTCTGCAACTATGAGAATGTTGCCAAAATCACAGTTTGAGGAGGTAACACCACAATCAAAATAAATGTTAGTATAAGGTGCCTAACAATGATTTATGTTGTTAAAAACAAAAAGCCTTTTCAAAAAGGCATAAACCCTCCAAACTATGATGTAAAGGCATTAAAGTTTTTTCAAATAAAAAGGTGGAGAAGGCCGTTTAAAAGGGTCCATTAGCAATTTCAAAACACGAAGCATACCCTCATTGGATACTCACTGAAGAAACAAAGCATTTTAGGGCAAATTCTCAAGTGTTCGATGCTCAAAAGTCTGTGTGGTGCGCCTGTAGATGCGCGCGGCGCGCCTGTGTTTGCGGTCACCGAGCGCCCGAAAATGACCCGACAACCTCCTCTGTGCGACGCCTTCTACTGCAAACGGGCTGCTCATCATCCAAACTTCAAAAGACTCTTTTGACAGCTGCTCCAATGATCGACAAGGTCCATAAACTTATTTTCAAGGTATTTTCCTTACTTCTTTGTAAATTTTGAAGTTAAAAAGTTTCCTGCTGTGGTTTTCAAAGGTATATAAACAGTGAAAAAGAGAAGATTGATGTGCCATTTTTCAAAGTGCTCTTGGTGCTATGAAATAACTAAAAACACCCACAGTTGCTAGAAGATAAACAGAGTGTGTTTAGGGGTCTTAAAATCAGTTTGGGAAGTGTCTTAACAGTGGTTTTAAGAGCATTTTATCATCTAAAATCACATAGAGAAATAGTGATTAGGAGATTGGGCCTTTGGTTAAAATCAAAAAGTTTTGTTGCTGTGGGTATCAAGGATTAACACAGTGATAAGGGAAGGTGTTTTATCAGCTTTGAAAGAGCCCTAATTACATTTCAAAAACAATGATAACAAAGAGCAGTGTTTGAAGGGAAGGTGTTTGAGCCAAAACAAAGGGATATTCCTCTTCAAACAAAAAACCACAAACATATCTTGTTTAAACCCTTTGCTCAAACACAGTGATAAAAGTGATTTTGGTTCTCATTTGACAAACACTTGTTTGCTAGCATCAAAGAAACACAATGAATTGCAAGGAGGAAAAGGTGTGGTGTTGGGAAACTATTTCAGAGACCATTTGAATCAGCCTGTCTTGGTCAGCCATCAAAGAGTATCCAAAGAAAAATGCCTCCCAGGCAAGATAACAGAAGTGGCCCTCACAAAAGGTATGAACCTTTTTCAACTGAGGAAGTAAATGCCCATCCTTCAATACTTTTTAACTTTCATGAAGTAGGATGTTTAGAGTTTTGTCAAAGGGTTCAGGAGGTGAAAAGTTATCTTCCCTTGACACATCTATTTGCTTTAACACTACAAGGGAAACATGTTCATCTAGCAGGCTTAGATTTTCAAGATTTCTCCTAGATCCATTTCCAGAGCTACCAAAATTCCATATGTCGGAGAAAAATGGTTTAAGCAGAGCTACCTAGACTCAGAACAATACAAACCCTTCTTGAAACCAGAGCATCGGGATGCATTTCCATCTATCTTTCCTTTTTCCTATCTGTTGACCAGCTATGCTCCCCTCATGAAGATAATCATGAAATATTTCACATGCGAGGGAAGGTTTTCTCTGGTTTATGCTTACCATATCAGACTACTCATGCACTTCACGAGAACCCAATTGCTAAACCTACCCTTTTTCCTCCATAGAAGTATTGAAAAGATGGCTTCTACTGTTCAAAAGAGATCTTCCTCTCAACAGCCAGCTTCTCTTTTCCATCATTCCCTCATCAAGATTGTCATTCTCCATCAACTTGAGAAGAAGGGAATTTCTTGGGACACTTTCATTTCACATCCCGATTTCGCCACTGTTTCTTCATCCCATGCATCTCCTTCACCTTCCACTCATCATCTTTCTCCTTCTTCTAGTAAACCCACTCCTAAGAAACAAAAATCTCCTATGATTGATCAAGAAGAAGAGCAAAGTGAAGAAAAGCACAGTGATGAAGAACAACATAGTGATGTGTTAGGGTCCCGTGATTTGGCTGATTGGCAAGCCAAATGACAGTGTAACATCAAACCAGTCTTTGGAGCCCAAGGACCTAGCCTTCCTAGACTCAGAGAGGGCTCTCTCTATATGTGTAAGGGATATCTGTGTGTTTTCTTATTGTGTTCTGATTTTAGGCTAGTTATGAAGTAAGTTTTTTGGTTTTGGTTTTTTAGGTTGTGAGGGATGAAACTGATCAAAGATATAAGATAGGTAAAAAGATGTCAGATCAACTGGGCTATGGGGTCGAAAAGGTCAAGAAAACTATCAGACGGTGATACAAGGCTGTTGAAGGGTCGATTTGATTCAAGGTAGAAAGGATCTTTGGGAAAAATGGAGTAAATGGACATCAAGTTTGTGAACAATAAAGGATTTCAAGCATAACTAGTTTAATAGCAGACATAAACATGGTAGGGAAAACCATTAATCATGAAAAATGTAACTATAAGCTAATCAATACATAGAAATAAACATTCAAGCCATGCATAGAGACTTTTAACTCTCTAACTTCGGGAAATGGCTATCAGACTTTGGGGAAAACACTTAAGATAGACAAACAACTCAACTTACTATGCCAGAATTCCTAAACACAGTACTTCAAGTCATTGGGCACTTTGATAACGAGATTTTCATAGTCTTAGACAAAGGGCTAGATCGGAACTAGGCCTCCTTGGTTCAACAAGATGATAATCTAATCAGTCAAAGATATAATTTCATGGATAGAGCTATGGATAGCCATAGGTAAGCAGGGTGTACCATAAATCATACTTAGCAATGCATAGAACTATGAATGAAACAAGCAACAATATCCTCAAGTTATTAAAGAGCAGTTAAGAATTCTTTAATGTGACTAAGGAAGAAGAAAACATGAAAGCTATGAAGAAACAAGAAGTTTGAGGTGCCTCCAAGGTCATATCTCAAATTTGTTCTCTACTGATCTATAGCAAGAAAGAAACATGTATTCATGAATGAAAACTAAAATACAACAACAAAGCAAGAGACACTATACCATTCTACCAAGTCATGGAATCCAACAACAATCTTTCTTCATTCATCCAAGAACATCCAAGAGGCAATCCAAAAGCATAAGACAAGTAATTCTTCCAAAGCTTATATGACCATATATTGCTTCTCTTCTCAAGTTCAGCCTTGTTTACAATGAAAGCCTTTGGAATAAATAGGCTAAAGTGAGGAAAACCTCATGGTTCAACTTGCCATCCTATTGGCCTAATCAAAATATCTAAACTTGTCCTTGAGGCTTTGCAAAGCCCAAGGCACAAAATATCTCATAAAATATCTAAAAAATGCTAAAAAAGGAAAAATAATTGACTTTACATCATTTTTCATGTGCAAAAATAGCTAAACGCACATGAGGAAAAAACAGTTTTTAGAGGTTCAAAAATTACAAAAATATTCAACATTTACATCAGCAAAAGGTCCCCTGACTTGCCGGCAACATTTGGCAGCCTTCCTGATGTCGAAACGAGGCTCATGATAGCTCGTTGGAAAGCTCTAAGTGTCTAATTTCTGGAAAAACTAAAATTTTCCCAATCTAATGCCTGGAAGTCCTCAAAAACTGAACCTGTGTGTAAAAAACCAAAACTTACAGTCTGCTGATAGACCGGGCAGAGTGTGCAAAAAGCGAGCATGTTTCGCCATTTTGGGGAAGCAAATGATCTCCAAATGTCTTGAAAATTTCTGAGTGTTTTCTCCTAAAATTATGGCATCCAATGATACCATTATCCTCCTTAGAAGAATTCCCAAAATGAAATGGCGAATTTCATGAGTTTTGACCAAAAACTCAAAAATGCCAAAAAACCAAAGTATGTCAAAATTTGCCCAAAATCGGCGTGTATGACCCTCAAGGGTTCTTAGCAACATGCTCTAAAGCGGTGGCAAAAATCTCAAGTCCCAATGTGTCTTTCTTCACTCTCCGTGCCGGGCGCTTCCCTTTTGCCTCCTTTAGCTTTTCTTGGGTAGCCTTTAACTTGCGACGGGCAAACTGATTTAACTTCTTGTAATGCCTCGTCATTTTCCTTTGTAGCTCTAGATCCCTGTTTTCCCTCTCCAAATTCTTCTCCAAATGGTCATTGAATCTTTCAAGCCACGCCTCCTTATTGTTTTCTATCTCCTGTTCAAACAATGCTGTGAGAGGGGTGGATTGGAGAAGGGCATTTTCCTCCTCTTTTTGTTTCTCAAGGGCTCTTTTAAGCCCTATGGTTCTAGGCCTTTTTCGCCTAGGCTGGTCTTCTTCTTCACTTTCATCAAAATTTCCCATGAGCTCATCTACCCTTTCTTGGGCTTTGGAAGCCTCTTTCTTGTACTTGGTCGCTCGTGTCTCATAGACAACCATATGGACACTCATTTGCCTTTTTTGGATTTCTAGAAAATGATTGAAATTCCTTGCCCTATGAAGATCACCTTTCAATGCATCAATTTCTCTCTCTCTTTGGATTAAGAGGTTTTCGAGAATGCGGGCCTCATTATCAATATCATCACTTGGGATTGGGATGATATTGGATGCACTCTCCCGCTCATGACCTTGCCCTTCCCTTTGCTTTGGGTGGATATTCTAGTGCTCTTCTTTTTAGGCAAATCAATGATAGGCTTCTTAGGCATTTTACCTTTTCTTCGAAGAGCTCTTGTCACATTTGGAGTGGCCGCCCTTGGCATTCTTTTCCTAGCTGTCTGGGACTTTGTCTTTTTAGGAGAGGAAGTCATGATTCCTTTACCTTTGTCATCTTGTTTTTCATCTTCTTGAATTTGCCTTTCTTCTTGAGGCTGTTGTGTATCTTGAGGAGGTTGCTGTGCTTCATGTGGAGACTGCTGTGCATCATGAGGAGACTGCTGTGTGTCATTTTTAGGCTGCCTCTACTCCTCAATATCATGTTTTTGCCCTACCTCACTTTCCTGCTGCCCTTGGTCATCAAGATCATGCTGCTGTTCTGTCTCAATTTCCTGTTCATTTTGTTGTTCAAGCTGCTGCCCTTGATCATCATCCTTATGCTGCTGCTCAAACTGCTGTCCTTCCTCTTCTTGCTTCTATTCATCACCGCTGAGTTGCTGCTATTCAGCACTCTCCTCCTCTTGTTCCTGCTGCTGCTCACCTTCACCACTGTCATGCTGCTGCCCCTCATCTTCAGTTTGCTGCTCTTCATCCTTTTCTTCATGCTCATGTCCTTCCTCCTCTTGCTGGCCAGTTCTCTCTCCTTCTCCATGCTCTTTTGCTTGTTCTGTAGTGAATTTGAGCTTTCTAGGAGTAGGTCTGCTAGAGGAAGGTGAGGGGCGATGAGTAGGAGATGTAGGGGATGTATGGACTGGAGGGACAGTGGAAAAATCCGGGTGACTGATGAAAACATCCCAAGAAACCTCTCTCTTCTCAAGCTGGTTAAGGATGATGATTTTAATGAGAGAGTGATGGAATGGAGGGGATATTTGTTGTGATGGAGGCTTCTTCTGGATAGAGGAGGCCATTTTATCAATGCTTTTGCACAAGAATAAAGGAAGATTTAGCTGCTTGGTTCTTGTGAAATGCATCAACAGTCGGATGTGGTGTGCATAAAATCGGGAGAATCTCCCCTCACAAGTGAAATAATTCATGATAATTTTCATAAGGGGGGCATAGCTGGCTAAAAGATAAGAGAAAGGGAAAATAGCAGGGCATGCTTCTCTGTGCTCAGGCTTGAGGAAGAGTTTGTAATCATCTAAGTCTAAATAGCTTTGTTTGAACCACTTCTCGCCAATATAAGGAATTTTAGTAGCCTTGGATATGGATCTCGGGGAGAACTTGAAATCAAGGTCTGCCAATTGAAAATGTTTGTCTTTGAACCTCAAGGTGCACAGATGTGTTAGAGGAGAGAAAATTTTGACTTCTTGTATCCTTTGGAAAAAATCCAAGCACCCCACCTCATGGAAATTGAATAAGATTGATGGGTGTGCATTGACCTCTTCGGTGGAGATAGGCTCATACCTCCTGTGTAACCCACTCTTGCTATCCTATCTGGGAGGCATCTTGACTTGGATGCGCTCCTACAACACCAAAATGCTTCAAATTTTTTGAAATGCCTTCTTCAAACCAAACTCTGTCTCAGCCTGTCAACTAATTGTTTGATAAGGCAACAATGGTTTTGAGTGTTGTGGAAGATGTCTCCTTTGGTATAAGACTCATGTTACTTCAAATTAATACCTTTCCACTTGGTATGCAACTCAACAAGTAAACTTCAAGAACAAAATCATAGTTAATAAAGATACATAGTCAAAGTGATGTTTTCTGTGTTTTGTGGTAAGGTCACCTTGCCTTTTGGTGTTTTGAGGACAACAGTATAACCTTGTATTTCAAACAAAGGAAAAACCACAATCTTCTTAGTTCAAGACACTATTTTCTTCTTTGTAGGCCACTTCATCAGTAAATTCAACAACATGAAGATAGTTAATCAAAAAGGCAATACATAGTCCAAGGTTACTGTGTAATAGGATAAGGTGACAGAGTTTATTTTGTTTTGATGTGGTCATAAAGAATCTTGTAGCATTTAAACAACAATAAACCCCTCCTCAAACAGAAAAATGGCTTCTTTAAACTCTACTGTCCCTTACAAAAATTTTGACAAAAATACCTCCAAATGATTACACAGCTTTCTCACTAAGGTCTGTTTATGGTCAGAGGGCAGCCATGACCTTATTCTTCATCACATCGAGGTAGACTTTGAATAATGGCTAAGCAATACATGTATGATCATAGTGGTTGAAATTAGGATCAATGTTTCATTTTTCAAATGATAAGCTTCCACCTTTAAAACAGGGCCTTCAACTCTCATCATTCTTTGAGGGCAGTTTAATGGGCTTTTTCTATATCAATAAAACTCACAATCTTTACTGCTTCACCTCTAGCCAAAATGACCACTGCAAACCTCGTTTTTCACATAAACACACAAAACTCAAGAACTGTGTTTTACACCGTGATCTTCTTCCCTTTTTACCATTTACTTAGTCCTTTGACAAACGAACATATGAACACCCTTCAGAAAAATGAATATACCAAGAGGCTTTGATAATTTGATGGCAATCTTTGCTTGAGGGTTTGAGCAGCTTTAAAAAATTTTGGAGGCATTTTGGAGGCTCAAACCATGCGTGACGCGTTTGCTGTGGAAAGCGTTGCACAGAAAAGGGTTGTCGGGTCAACTGTCGGGCCGACAAGACCGACACCCACAGGCACGCTGTGCGGCCTTGTATCACAGTGTAAAAAATTGGCCTGAACGCGCCGCGCAGACTTATAGGCGCGCCGCACGGTTTTTTAGCCCAAAAACTCTATTTATTTGCCAAAAAATGTTCCCTCCGGTCTTGTGGATAACAAGAGGGGTTCTGTGGGTGTTTTGAAAATGTAAAAAACGTGTGGGAAACGGTCTTTAATCCCCTTGAAAGAGGAAAGTAAAAAAATCTTTGAGTGTGACTTGAGAGGGTTTGGAAAGCTTCTCCTTTTAAATCACTGCCTTGTCCATTTGAAACGAAACAACATGAATTTGAATGTGTTAAGAAGGGCCCACATATTGAAAACTGTTGGTGAAAAAGGTCTGTGTATTTTAGTTGAACAGTTGTAAAGGTTATGACTCTTTCCAAGGGTCAACTCTATTCATTGTATTTTACACATTTGACAAGTGACTTCTGCCACTGCTGTCTCTTTGGTGACATATAGAAGCTCCACTTAAATAATACACCAATGATTTATGGACCATCTTTTGCCATTTGCAAGGAGATAACCTATCTCTTCAAAACTTGATTTGGCATTTTCTGCTCCATACACCTATATCTGCTTGCTAGAGCAAAACTGGATCAAATCCACCTTGTGACTGTAGCTGCATGTCTCCAACTGATGCTTCTTTCTGACTGTGGGTGAGACCTAGTTATATTGTCCGAGCTTCTACTGTTCTCTGTCTAATAAGAAGGGCATTTTCTTCTAAGAGCTTTCCTTTATTCAAAATGTAACAGCAAAGTGTTTTTACTTGTTTTCATGGGGGAACTGCCTTCCTTTGTGACAGTGGCATGCAAAATTCGCTTTCAATGAGTTCCAGAACCTGAAAAATATGCCAAAGTCTTTCTTGTATTTTATGAACCTGTGTGTTCTTTCACCCTCTTTCTTAATCTGCTGAAAAATGTTTGATGAGCATGCTTGACAAGGGTTTCTCTTATACATGATGGCAGGCAAACAACTTTGAAAAACACTACTTCTTTTACCTCTGCCTTCAATCATCACTTTTCTTCATAAAACCCTAGTCACTGTCTCACTGTTTATTAAAAACAAATCTGTCTTACAGTCAGTTGCAACTCTTAAAACCAAATTTTGTCCATCGCCCTCTGCTTATAGATGAAGGATGTGCTTTCAAAAACCCTCTTCTTATAGATGAAGGAGGTTCTTTGGTCTTCAAACCCTCAGCTTATAAATGAAGAAGGTCCTTAGTCATGTCACATCATCAGCCTCTTGACAATGTTGTTTTTCCTTTTACTGTCCTTTCAGGCTTTGAATGAGGTTGCAAGAGCTTGATGAAAAACTCTTTGCTTTGTAACTGTATCTCAGGCTCAAGATCACATTGGGAAGCAGGTGTCTTCTCATGTGGAGCCAAAAATTGTCTTCTGAGATGCTGGTATGTTTCTGTCCTTGAAAGATCCATCAAACACTGTAAAAACACCTAAAATTAGCTTGACTTATGGTCTATGTATTGCTGAGACTTAAGGGTGTATTAGTGGCGCGACCTAGGGCTGTAACCAACTTCATTAGCAGAGTAGGAAGGTCTGTTATGACTGGTATATAGCAGATGGAGGTTTTTGGCTCTTTGATAGTTTGCCAAGGGAGAAATGCCTAAAAGCGCCACTTCCTAACTTAGGGGAGACTGTTTGAATAGATTTGGATTGTCTCTTTAGATCTGAAGGGCAGACTAATATGGCCGAGGCTAGGTAGGATTTGATAATGAGGTTTCATCTCGTCATGGGCGAACTGAAAGGTAGGAGGGAAATTTTTTTTATAGGTGTTTTCCCAGCTGGCAAATTTGACAAATTTTTAGATCGGCTGTTGGAAAACTTGGCTGTTACAACTAGTCATCACCAACAAGTAAAAAAATACTGATGACTAACATGATGAAGAGGAGCACAGTGAAGAAAAGCAGCATAGTAATAAAGAGCAAAACAATGATGAAGAGGAGCAAAGTGAAGAAAATCATAGTGATGAAAAGCAGCACGGTGATGAAGAAGAACACCATGAAGAAGAGAAAAACAGTGAAGAGGGAAATGATGTAGAAATGGAACAGTTTGATGAGGAACAAATTAGTCACAAAGAGGAGAATATTGGTAGCCCTCACAGAAGAAAACATGATGAGGATGAAGCACAAAACATTGAGGATACAGAGCCTAAAAGTCCTGAAGAAAGCAGGGACAAAAGGGAAAAGGGCAGCCCTCAAGGAGACATGCAAGGTGACAGTCAAGGAATTCATGAAGAGGGTCAAAACAATGGCAAGGATGATGATGGGAGTAGCAAAGGCAAAGACCAAATAGAGCATGTGCTAGCTACCTCTCCTAGGCAAGGGGCCATGATTTCTTCTCCAAAGGTAACAAAGCCCCGAACATTAAGAAATAAAGTGACTCAAATTGTAACCCCAAATTTTATTAGAACCCTCCGAAGAAAAGGGAAGTTGCCCAAGCAATCCATTGTTGAATTACCTAAGAGGAGGAAGACCAAGAAGGCCACCCAAAGCAAGAGAAAGGAGAAGGAAGAAAGTAGCCATGAGACAGAGAGGGACTTTGACATAATTTAGATAAACAGTGATGACAGTGACAATGAGGCTAGAATCCTAGAGTCTCTCTTGATAAATAGAGAAGAACAAATTCATGATCTAAGAGCGGATCTAGAGAGGTCTAAAAACCTCATTCATTTTCTGAAAACACAAAACAAGCAGATGAGTGTCCACATGGCGGTGTATGAGACATGGGCTATCAAGTATCAAAAAGAAGCCTCGAAAGCACAAATTAAGTTGGAAGAACTCATGGGCGAGTTCAATGATAGT
Source organism: Pinus albicaulis (assembly GCA_034641835.2). Taxonomy (NCBI): domain Eukaryota; kingdom Viridiplantae; phylum Streptophyta; class Pinopsida; order Pinales; family Pinaceae; genus Pinus; species Pinus albicaulis. The sequence continues at coordinate 1,370,311,802 of CM076579.1, read as the reverse complement.
GAAGAAGGATATCAGCCAAGGAGAAATATGCCAAGGACCATGGGACTCAGAAGAGCTTTGGAGAAACAAAAAGAGGAAGAGGCTACCCTTTTCCAATATTTTCCTCTTACTACTTTATTCACCCAAGAGATAGAAAAAAATAGAGAAGCATGGCATGAAAGGGTGAATGAACACTTGGAGAAGAAGTTGGAAAAGGCCAATAGAGATTTGGACCTTCAAAGAAAAATGACTGGGCACTATAAGAAGCTTAATCAATTCACCCGACGGAAATTGAAGGCTACATAAGAAAAGCTCAAGGAGGCTCAAAAGAGGCGTCCGACACCAAAAATGAAGAAAGACATATCAAGGCTTCAAATTTTGGCCTTCGCTTCTCAGCATGCTTCTGAAAACCCATGAGGGTCATGCTCACCAAAATTGGGCAAAATTCTACAAGTTTTGGTTTTTTGACATTTTTTGGATTTTTGCTAAAAATAATGGGCATCGCCATTTTTGTTTGAAGCATCCTCAAAGGATGAAAATGGTATCATTGGATGCCATAATTTTAGGGGCATCTACTCATAGAATTTCATATCAATTGAAGATGATTTGGTCCCCCAAAGTGGCAAAAAACAGTCACTTTTTCAACACTCTGCCCCGCGTATCAGCAAAGGCTATTTTCTGGGTTTTTCCACACAGGTCAGTTTTTCACAGGCTTCCACTAATCAGTTTGGAGAAAAAAAAACATTTTCAGAAACTAGACATCTAGAGATTTCCAACGAGAAATCACGGGCCTCGTTTTGACATCAGGAAGGCCTCCAAAAGTTGCTCACAAGACAGGGTGTTTTCTGCTGATATATTTCTGAAGTATTTTTGTAAAAAATGCAGTTTTCTGAAGTGGCTTTTCCTAATGTGAGTTTAGCCTTTTTTGGCCATTGTCAGTCAGGAAAATTCAATTTAATTTCCTTTTTTAGAATTTTTAGGATATTTTTATAGATATTTTGTGCCTTGGGCTTTGTAAAGCCTCAATGAAAAAATCAGATATTTTTGATGGGCCAATGAGCTTGCTAGTTGCACTAGGAGGTTCTCCTTCATCTTGGCCTATATATTCCAAGAGACTTCATTGTAAACAAGGCTGAACTTGATGATATAGAGCAATATATGGTTATACAAACTTGGAAGAAATACTTGTCTCATGCATTGGATATTTTCTTGAATGTTTTTGGATGATGAAAGAGGACTGCTGTTGGATTCCTTGAATTGGTAAAATGGTATAGTGTCCCTCTCTGTTATGCTTCTTAGTTTTCATACATATTTCAGCTCTTGCTTGCTATAAGACAGTAGAGAATAGATTTGAGACATGCCCTTGGAGGCACCACAGATTTCCTATTTCATTATAGCTTCTATGTTTTCTTCCTTCTTAGTCATATCAAAGAATCCTTGATTGCTCTTTGATCATTGAAGAAATTATTTTTTTGTTTCATTTATGGTTTTATGCATGCTAAGTATGATTCATGGTATGCCCTGCTTACTCATGGCTAGTCATAGCTCCACCTCTGAAACCTTTCTTTGAATGTTTGATTGTCCTAGTTGAACCAAAGAGGTCTTGTATCGATCTTGCCCTTTGCCTAAAACTCTGAAATCTTAGTTCAAAGTGCTCGATAGCTCGAAATACTATGTCTATGCGTTTCCTCATAATGGTTTGAGTTATTTGTTTGTCTTAATTTCTTTTCCCCAAAGTCTGATAGCAATTTCCTAAAGTTAGAGAGTCATATATCTCTATGTATTGCTTGAATGTTTATTTCTATGCATTTATCAGTTTGAAGTTAAATTTATCATGATTAATGGTTAGCCCTACCATATAAATGTCAACTATTGAACTATTTATGTTTGAAAGCCTTTGTCCTTCACAAATTTAGTGTCCATCTCACTTCATTTTACTTTAAGATCCATTTTACCTTGATCAAATTGGCCCTTCGACATACCTTGTATCACTATCTGAAGCTTTCTCGACCTTTTCGACCCCATAGCACAGTTGATCTGAAAATATTTTTATCTATCTTAGTATTTTATCAGTTCCTCCCTCAAAAACGTAAAAGAAAAACCAAAAACCTACTTCACAACTAGCCTAAAATAAAAAACATAAGAAGCAAAACACATAGATATCCCTTACACAAATAGAGAGAGCCCTCTCTGAGTCCAGAAAGGCTAGGTCCTTGGGCTCCAAAGATTGGTTTGATGTTACCCTATCACTTGACTTGCCAATAAGCCAAATCGCGGGATCCTAACATAATGGCGATCACGGTGGGACTAACTGAGTACATAACAGTCTAGGAAACTGTTGTAGATTCATTAGTCTTTCAAAATTTAAACAGGCACACAATCCATATAATCATTTAGAGTAAACTCTTTTTGTTTCACCACCCTAGCAAAGTGATGAATCAGGTTTAGAACACTCTAATAAACCATAGGCTGCACATAAAAACTCAAAAAACCCCAAAAACATCCCCAGATTGGATTTTCCTAGTTATTGGTGGTGGACCATAAGTACATCTCTATAAAAATAACCAAAAATCCACCTGGTGACTCCACTAACTTCCAGTAGACCTAAAACTCCATAACAACCAAAAAAATTTCATAAACCATACTTTTCTGTTGACTCGTCCTTTCCAAAACTTAAAATTCATGGTGAAAACTCTGTAATCAGTGACAAACTAAGTATAACTTAGCCATTTAGAAAACTTCACCTAAACATAGGAGATAAACAGAATAAACTTGCAAATATAACCATGGCTTTCCCAACCTTCTAGCAAACTGTTGAAACTAAGTATTAAGTTTTCCTTGCAATTCTTCACCTCAAAGTTTGCTATAAAATTTTTTCTCGAAAGCATCTTTGATAGTATTGGTGGTGGATCATAGATCTCAAAGAAATCCACCTGGCGACTCCACTAGCCTTAATTTTTGTTTTGATTATTCTTCACATTAGCGAAACCCCTAGAGAGGCCATCCATCCAAAAAAATCACAACCATACCATCCTCTCTAAACTCTGAATTTGAAATCTGGCTTCACAAAGAATCAATACCAGATCTCATCCAGACCCAAATCCCCCTATCATAGTTGATAACCTAGAGAAGATTTTGTGGCAAACTTTTGAAACTGGCAACTTAGCTACCGATAGGTCCATCCATAAAGCAAGATCAATACCTGAACATCTCACATCCTTTCAGGATTCCCCCTTTGACTTAAAAATAGTAAAAACCCTTTTTAGAAGTAAGTCACAAAGTAAAATAAACTTTGATGATCTTGAGCCCTTAGATTTGCAACAGAGTCCTAGTAGAGAAGCCTCACCTACTACACCTCCTGACCTTCAGCTTCTCCACCACTTTGGCTCCTACTACCCCAAATATGCTCAAAGTCAGTTCACAAGTCCGAGTACATCCGCCACACCCATCCAAACCACCACTATTCAAATCACTTCAGCTCATCTTGCAAGCCCTCATATTGTAAATCAACCATTAACTCCCACCATGGCAGCTTGGTATGCACTCTTGGTATTACCACAGCCTTTGGCACCTTTACAATATGACTACCAATCCAAAATCTCGCACTTCACTGGAGTTGAGGCTACCACCACCCAACAACATGTAGATAGAATTAGCGATGCCTTTGAATACATGGAAATAGAAGACGAGACCATAAGAATGAGGATGTTCGCCCAAAGCTTGGGCGGAGAACCCAAAAAATTGTTTAAGAGCTTAACTCCAAACAATATACACGATCTCCCAGAACTCTACCAAACTTTCATAAATTGGTGGGAAATCAGAAAAAACCCCATTCAAATCCTTTCTGAGTATAACAATCTGAAAAGGGATAATGGGGAAAGTGTCCGGGACTACTTCACTAGGTTCAACAGTGTTTATAACGCCCTCCCGCCTCACTTCAAACCTCCACTTGGCTCAGCCTTAGCAAAGTTTCCCGAAGGTTTTGACCTAGACATGACTTATCAACTAAGAGACAAGGACCCCACAACCTTAGAGGAAATGAAAAAAGTGGCTATAAGTGCAGAAGCCAACTTAGTTAGAAAAGAGAGCTAGGATGAGATCAGAGAAGAAAGTCACATACCGTGACAAACTTTCCCATTCGGTATCTTCCTCAGATCCTAGAATAGATGACCTAGTTAGATCCATGGCAAAAATGTGGGAAAAGATAATTGAAAAGACACCTCTTAGGGACAATCAGCCAAACCCTCAAAACAGGAACCGGAACCAAAACTTTAGGAGAGAACAACCTCAAAATAAACCAAGGGAAAATGACCAACAAATCAGGCCACCCTTCAATGAAAATTATGTTGATGAGGAAGAGAGGGATACAGAGCCCATTGATGAAAGTCATTTAAACCTAATAGGTTCTGATAATCAGGGTGAGGTTTACCTCACATAAGAAGAACAAGCTTTATTCTCCTCGAATCAAAATGAAACCAACTATGAGGACCCCGAAGATCCTGCCATAGGATTTCAGAATGCCATAATAGAAGCTCACAGGAAGTATGATCTTAGAAGTAGAAAAAACCAAGACAACTTCAAGAAAGGTAGCTCAGACACTGCTGTTACTAAAACCCCTGATACCATCCTTAAAAGCGCAGTGGATAGCAACAAAATCGTGGTCAAGAAAACTGACCAAAACAAAGATAAAGCTATTCAGACAAGCCTTGACCCAGATCTTCCTAGTACCTCTACCAAGATTCCTGAGATGGCTGTGTCGAACAAAATCCCGAACCAAAGTCAGCAAATTAAGAACATAGAAAAATTCATGGCTGAAAAAACTGAAGCAAACCTATCTAAACTACAACCACCTTTCAATTTTGAAGGGGAAATCACCAAAATAAAGATCACCATGCCTCTCACCAAAATTATTGCCCAAAACTCTTACAGATCCCAAGTGCTAAAGGTCCTGAACATAGGGAATGATGCAAACACCCTACATCTAGCTGATGACACCCCTAAAGTGTTGTTTGGTCCAAAAATAGAAGGGAAATTCCAAGAATGAACCACTCTTCCCTTTTACATTAGTCTGAATATACATGAACAAATCCTACACAATGCCATGCTAGACTCTGGGGCCTTGCATAATTTCATGCCAAAGGTTGTGATGGAAATATTAGGCCTAGAAATAACAAAACCTTATAAAGACTTATATTCATTTCATTCAAGTAGAGTCAAGTGTGTTAGTCATCAGTATTTTTCACTTGTTGGTGATGACTAGTTGTAACAGTCAAGTTTTCTAGCAGCTGATCTAAAATTTGTCAAATTTTCCAGCTGGAAAACACCCATAAATTTTTTTTTCCCTCCTACCTTTTCACTTCGCCCATGACGAGATGAACCTCATTATCAAATCCTACCTAGCCTCAGCCATACTAGCCTGCCCATTAGCTCTAAAGAGGCTATCCAAATCTGTTCAAAAAGTCTCCCCTAAGTTAGGAAGTGGCGCTTTAAGGCATTTCTCCCTTGGAAAACTATCCAAGAGCCAAAGAACCTCCATCTGCTATTGACCAGTCATAACAGACCTTCCTACTCTGCTAATAAAATTGGTTACAACCATAGGTCGTGCCACTAATACACCCTCAAGTCTCAAAAATTCATTTCCATAAGTCAAACTGATTCTAGGTGTTTTTTACAGTGTTTTAATGGATATTTCAAGGACAGAGGCATGCTAGCATCCCAAGAGACGATATTTGGCTCCACATGAGAAGACAACTGCTTCTCAATGTGATCTTGAGCCTGGGATGTAGCTACAGAGCAAATAGTTTTTTATCAAGCTCTTGCGGTCACATTCAAAGCCTGAAAGGACAGTAAAAGGAAAAATAGCACTGTCACAGGGCTGATGACCTAACATGACTAAAAACCTCCTCCATCTATAAGCAGAGGGTTTGAAGACTGAAGAAACTCCTTCATTTCATAAGCAGAGGGTTTGAAGACTCAAAGCACCTCCTTCATTCATAAGCAGAGGGCCAGAGCAGTGACTGATTTCAGGGTTTGACTGATCAAGAGACAAATGGTAAAAGCAGCAGAAGACAGTTGAAAGCCTCCGAAAAGGGAAATCATGTAAAAAACAAAGGGAAAGCATGAGTACTATAATGATCAAAGAAGCTGACTTATCTTCTATCAGGGTTTTCCTCCAAAGGCAATCTGAAGACAAAATGAACAAATTCTGCTGAGGTCTTTATTAAAAAAAACTCATCAAACAGACAAGAAGGAAAATGCAGCTAAGGTTCCCACAGTCAAAAATAAATGTCATTTGAAGGGTGCATCTACAGTCAGTATGTGGTTTAAGCAAGGTTTTCTTCTTACAACGAATATGAACAAAGGAAACAAGTTTCCTACCCTAATAGGAAAACAGTGAAGAGTTTTAGCCTTGAGATGTTCTTAAGGGAAAGTCATATCTATGAAAATTTCAAGCAGCCTCCACAACACTTTATTACCAACATAAATTTGATAGGGGTCCCCTTTGGCATTTTAAAGGTAATTTCATTTTCGTTATGACAAAGGAATTTTTCAAAGGGCTTCAAAAACCCTCACAAAGGAAATGTCGAAAGGGGTTGGTTTTTTTCGACTATAAAAGACTTATTGACCATTGCAAGGCTTCATGTGCATTTCAGAACACAACTAGTATTCGCTCATAGCAATCCACTAAAGAAACAAGAAAATTTCAAGCAAAATTCTAGAGTTTTGAGGCTTAAAGCCTGTGCAGCGCGCCTGGAAAAGCGCGCGGCGCGTTTAAAAGCGAAAATACAAAGGCCCATAACTGTGGCGCGACCAACCATGACCCGACAAGTGACCCGACAGTTATTTGCGCGGCGCTCTCTCCTGCTAAACATGCCGCGCACACTTTGAATGGTCCAAACGCCCTCAACAAGTCTGGAAGCTGGTCCAAAGTCCTCAAACAACGCTATCATCGTTTTCCAAGGTATTCTATGTGCCTCGTCGCTCTTTTCAAGACTGTAAGAGAGAGTGAAAAGATGAAACTCATGATATAAAGCACAGTGTTGAGTATTGTAAGGAGAAATGTGTTTTATATTAGAAACTCGAAAATGCTGTGTTGTTTTTTGTCCAAGGTAAACCTGGTGAAATGGTATGTATCTATTGATATAAAAGGCCCAGTAGCTGCCCTCAAAACAATGATGAATGGTAGAAGCACTGTTTAAAAGCAAAATAACAGAGTTTGAAAAATGAAAACAGTGGGCCTATTTTTAGATAACAGTGATTATTGTTAAGTGTTTTCTCATTTCAAAACGGTTTCCTTAGTGTGGTAAAAGGAAAAAAAAAGTGTTCCTCTCTTTTGTTCCACAAAGCAGAATTAGTGTATGAAGCTGTAACTTGCCATTTGGAGGTATTGTCAAAATATGTGTGAGGAATAATGAATACAAGAGTAGAATTTCAGTTAGGAGGGGTGTTGTGTCTGCTACAAGGTTGTTTGTGCTCACACCAAAACACAAAGAGCTTGGTGACCTACCTCACATAGAAAATCACTTGACTATGTATGCATCTTGTCTGATTGTGCACTTGTCATTATAAATAATGGCTGTGTGGCATACAAAGGGAAAGAGTAGTATTTACAGAAGAGAAGGGACCTAACACCAAATAAAACATGTTACACAACATTTGAAACCAGGTTGCCTTGATCAAAACAGTGACTGACAGAGAAGGCAGAGTTTTGTTTAGCAGCATGAAGATGATGAACAAGGTCATGACAGTGATGAGCAAGGGCAGCCAAGAGATGATACACAACAACCTCCTGATGAAGGCAAGAAAATACAAAACATGGACCATGAAGGGCATTCTCCAAAGCATGTGCTATTTGCCTCTCCTAGGCAAGGGGCCATGACTTCTTCATCAAAGCCGGAATTCCACACAACAAAGAAGAAAAGCTCAAGGAGGCTAAAAGGAAGTGCTCGGCACGGAAAGTGAGGAAAGACACATCAGGACTTGAGATTTTGGCCATTTCTTCAGAAAATATTGCTAAGAACCCTTGAGGGTCATACTCACTGATTTTGGGCACATTTTAACATATTTTGGTTTTTTGGCATTTTTGAGTTTTTGGTCAAAACTCATGAAATTCTCCATTTCATTTTGGGGAATCTTCAAAGGAGGAGAATGGTATCATTGGATGCCATAATTTTAGGAGCACACACTCAGCGATTTTCGGGACATTTGGAGATCATTTTCTCCCCCAAAATGGTGAAAAATGCTCGCTTTTTGCACACTCTGCCTGGTCTATCAGCAAACTGTAATTTTTGGTTTTTACACACAGGTTCAGTTTTGGAGGACTTCCAGGCATCAGATTGAGAAAAATTCAGTTGTTACAGAAATTAGACACTCAAAGCTTTCCAACGAGCTATCATGATCCTCGTTTTGACATCAGGAAGGCTGCCAAATGTTGCCGGCAAGTCAGGGGACCTTTTGCTGATGTAAATTTTGAATATTTTTGTAAAATTTGAACCTCTAAAAACTGCTTTTTCCAAATGTGCGTTTAGCTATTTTTGCACATGAAAAATGATGTAAAGTCAATTATTTTTCCTTTTTTAGCATTTTTTAGATATTTTATGAGATATTTTGTGCCTTGGGCTTTGCAAAGCCTCAAGGACAAGATTAGATATTTTGATTAGGCCAATAGGATGGCAGGTTGAACCATGAGGTTTTCCTCACTTTGGCCTATTTATTCCAAAGGCTTTCATTGTAAACAAGGCTGAACTTGATGATAGAAGCAATATATGGTCATATAAGCTTTGGAAGAAATACTTGTATCATGCTTTTGGATTGCCTCTTGGATGTTCTTGGATGATGAAAGAGGATTGTTGTTGGATTCCATGACTTGGTAGAATGGTATAGTGTCTCTTTCTTTGTTTTGTCTTCTAGTTTTCATTCATGAATACATGTTTCTTGCTTGCTATAGATCAGTAGAGAAAAAATTTGAGATATGCCCTTGGAGGCACCTCAAATTTCCTGTTTCTTCATAGCTTTCATGTTTTCTTCCTCCTTAGTCATATTAAAGAATTCTTAATTGCTCTTTAGTAACTTGAGGATATTGTTGCTTGTTTCATTCATAGTTCTATGCATTGCTAAGTATGATTTACGGTACGCCCTGCTTACCTATGGCTATCCATAGCTCCATCCATGAAATTATCTCTTTGACTGATTAGATTATCATTTTTTTGAACCAAGGAGGCCTAGTTCCGATCTAGCCCTTTGTCTAAAACTATGCAAATCTTGTTTTCAAAGTGCCCAATAACTTGAAGTACTGTGTTTAGGCATTCTGGCATATTGTTTTGAGTTGTTTGTCTGTCTTAAGTGTTTTCCCCAAAGTCTGATAGCCATTTCCCGAAGTTAGAGAGTTAAAAGTCTCTATGCATGGCTTGAATGTTTATTTCTATGTATTGATTGGCTTATAGTTACATTTTGCATGATTAATGGTTTGCCCTACCATGTTTATGTCTGCTATTAAACTAGTTATGCTTGAAATCCTTTGTTGTTCACAAACTTGATGTCCATTTACTCCATTTTGCCCAAAGAGCCTTTCTTCCTTGAATTAAATCGGCCCTTCAACAGCCTTGTAGCACCATCTAATAGCTTTCTTGACCTTTTCGAACCCATAGCCCAGTTGATACGACATCTTTTTACCTATCTTATATCTTTGATCAGTTTCATCCCTCACAACCTAAAAAACCAAAACCAAAAAACTTAACTCATAACTAGCCTAAAATCAGAACACAATAAGAAAACACACAGATATCTCTTACACATATAGAGAGAGCCCTCTCTGAGTCCAGGAAGGCTAGGTCCTCGGGCTCCAAAGACTGGTTTGATGTTACACTGTCATTTGGCTTGCCAATCAACCAAAACACGGGACCCTAACAAAGTGTCTAGGCTTAATCAAAGATCTTTGTTTCAGTTTGGCCCAAATACCTGCAAAAAACCTGATCATGGACATAGTGGTAGCAGACATCCCTCCCAAGTACGAAATTATTTTATCTAGAACTTGGGGAGCTAAGCTTCAAGGAAATATTCAACTTGATATGTCCTACGCCACTATTCCTGTGTTTAACCAAACTAGAATACTCTATCGGGAATCACACATGAAATATATGGTCAGCATCCAAGAAAGGCCAGAGAACATCCCAATGTACTCCTTGCATTCTGATCTAAATTCCTTCATTTTACACACTGACGAAGACTTTGAGGAACAATTAGGAGAATTTGAAACAAATTTAGACACACCACATCAGCCACCCCAGGTTCTCTATGATGAGCTGAACACTCAAAATTATCATGACCATGAGTAGTTATGTCTTGAGGAAAGAGAGTTCGTTTATATTGAAACAGAAATAGAGTAGGAAGCACAAAACATCATATACCATCAAGAAAATTGCTCAAACCATAGACAAACATCAACAGTAACATCAGGAGACTTTTTCAGAACAGAGGCACTAGAAGACTTGCATATTACAAACCTTTTTGGAAATCAGGGGCAGGGAAGCTTAATGTTCTTGCCATACCTTAAGGATTTATCATCTCATAACTCTACCCCCTCAAATGAAACCTTGACTGTAGCCACAACAGCTAAAAATCCAGAAAAAAAATGTCTGATAAACTTCTTGTAAAAGGATATGATGACTGCAGTCCAAAAATACCAGAGTTGTTTGAGCTAGCTAACATTCTGCCACTCCACCAAAGACTTAGAACTATTAGAATTTGCAAGATTGTTCAAGATACTACTACATGTAGAGAAAACAGTGAGAAGCACTATGACACTGCCATCACTCCAAGAAACAACTTCGATAAAAGAAAATATAAAAATATTGACCAAACAATAATCATCAAAGACAAGACAGCTGGACATAGGATCTGTGTTGATTTTAGAAACACAAATATACACCGTTGGGACAAAAATTATATCCTTCCTGCCCAAGACCATGCTATACAAATGATAGGTGCTTCTAATCATGTGTCTTTACAAAATGATGTTTCAGGGTATCGCCAAATAATTCCTTTGCAAAGCGAACAGCTCAAAGAATTTTTCAAGTATGCTGGAAGTAGTTCCATCTTCAAACCCAGAATTGCAAAACCACCAGACACCAAAAACATGCTCCTAAAAGCCATGTTTCCAGTTCTAAATTTATGCATTCTGATGTACCTTGATGATGTCATCATATACTTCAAAAGTGACAAAGAATATCTGCATTATTTGAAAAAGATGTACAGCAAAAGGAGAAGTGGAGATCAAAAGTATAAAGAAGTACAACGGGAAGATACGAGGTTGTTTAGAGATTCATGCATGAATCCTTATGTTATGCTTAAAAGAGAAAATTTTCCAAACTTTTCTTTTCAAGAGCTGAGTGGACCAAGAGTGGTAGGAGATCCTTATGAAGATAAGATGCTCAAGTTTCACCATTTTCAGGATTTCTAGTTCCAGATTTTTCAATCATTGTATATATCATTGTTTGAAGAAAAAAAAAAAAAACAGAAAAATAAAAAACAATAGAAAAGTAGAAAAAGAGGGCAGTTTGAAAAACAGAAAGAAAGCCCCATGTTCAAATATATATATATATATATATATATATATATATATATATATATATACATGGTCATTCTGAAAGCGCGCAAGTCTAAATGCCGCTTCTAGTGCTCAAAATGTCTTGTTCAGTTATCTAGCCTAATCATAACTGAACATGTTTTAAATTTATTTGCTGGTAAGTTAGTGAGAGAAGAGATAGTTAATATTGTGTAAGCTTGACTTGTCAAAGAAAATATATTAGGAAAAGATACTGGTTCCACATGCTCAAAACAGAACCAAAGAGGAAAACAGGGATGAACAACAAATTGTGTATCCTAGCCTTGATTTTTCTAAATTTCATGTTCATGAAAAATAAGATTTGTGTGCAGCTTGTCTTTCATGCCATAAGTACGTGACAAATCAGACTGTCTAATCCTGTTTTGGTCATTTTTCAATTTCATGTTTTAGATTAGAGAATAAAATCCTGTCAAACAGCTTAAACCTTGACAGTCAATCTAGCATAGGTAGAAAAGCAAAGGAGTTCATCAGTTTAATCTGAACTCCTGACGAATATAAGTGTAGAATTAGATAGTGTCATTTTTCAAAAATATTATACCAAAGGGTTGCTAGTCCAAATGCACCCGAAAGAAGAAAAAATGTTAGGAAATGTAGCGGGGTAGGTAGAAATGACTTTGATGCTAATCATGCTGTCAATTTTCAGAAATAGCATCAAGGAAGAAAGAAATTTGCGCCAATAGATAAAGGCACTGGTCTTCAAAAGCCAGAGATCTGAAATTCTGGACACCTCCTGAAAAGGAACTACCCTCCCCAAATGGAGCCACTGTTAGTCATCAGTATTTTTCACCTGTTGATGATGACTTGTTTTTAAAGCCAAGTTTTCTAGAAGCTGATACCCAATTTGTCAAATCTGTCATCTAGAAAACATCCCTAAAACAATTTTTGTCCTCCTACCTTTTCCAGTCAGCCTATGATGAGAAAAAACCTAGTTGTCAAGTCCTATCTAGTTTCAGTCATATAATCCTGTCCATGAGCTGTCATAGCTAAAGGTTATCTGCTGTAATTTACCCTCATTCCCAAGTCATTCATTATCCAACTGTTGATAATAATGTCAGCCACCCTGCGTCTGGTCATATGTCATTTTGAGATCTAATCCTACCCAAAGAAAATACTCAAAATCTGTCAAATATCTCCCCTAAGTTAGGTAGTGGTGCTTTAGGGAATCCCTTCCTTGGAAAAAACATCCTAAGCCAAAATATTTTTTTCAGTACCAGTTGACCTTGAATTGGCACTTAAACTGCAAAAAACAAAGCTTGATACACCCATAGGTCGCGCCACTAAAAGGTATTTATGTCTCAGTAGTACATGCTTCAAAAGCCAAACTGATATAATGTTGATCTACATTGTTTCAGTGTCTCTTTCAGAAGCAGAGATGCACAAGTATCCCAAAAGACATCATCAAACTTAACATAAGAAGACAACTACTTCTCATGTTGTTTTGAGCCTGGGATAAGAATACTAGTCAGAGAGAAAATTCAATAAACCGCTGTAGACACAGTCAAGAAAGGTTAGTAAGTAATGACTAGCAAGCAAAAAATCTACAAATACAAGTCATGTGGCTCCTGGTTTCAAAAGATTCACAAGGATATTCTGACAACAAGATACATATCTCAGAACATGCCTCTTATAGCATATTGTCAAATTTTCACTTTATTACTTGTTGTGATATACCAAGCAGAGATATGTATTACAAAGAAAGATGACACCGTTTAAGAAATGGATGAAATGTCATGACTGTGTTAACCTCGTCCAAACAGGAGCAGATGGTTGGGTGATATGTTGAAAACCTCCTCCAAGCAAGAGCAGATGGTTGGGTCATATGTTGAAAACCTCCTCCAGTATAAAGAGGAGATGGTTTGGAAACATTATGTGAACCTCCTTCTTTTAAAAGCAGATGGTTAGGAACATGATAAGGGCCTCCTTCATTTAAAAGCAGAGGGTCAGGAACAGAGGTATAGCCTCATTCAAAGAGCACGAGACTAACAGTGTTTCAAATGACTTAAGGGATTGTTTACACCACTTCCTCCAAAAGGATGAAACAACTAATATATTAGTAGTGTTTCAAATGGTGTTTAAATGAGTTTCACTGTTTAAAGGACAGAATTGAAAATCAGTGAAAGCAACTGAAGGTTCATGGTTTGAAGCCACTTGTGACATCATCAAAGCAGTGATAGAATGGTGTCAAAAGAAGCCTTTTCTCTTCTATCTATAAAGGCCTCCTTCGAAGAGTAACCAGAAGCAGGAATGTTTAAAAAAAGGCTACCAATTGAAATTACATTGCACATAGGCCATTTTTTAAAGGTGAGGCAACGCAGCCAAGATGCATCCCAGGCATACAGTCCTTGTGTGCCCTGCATGTTGCACTTGATAAAGCAACAACCCTTCTTCATTACTCTGCCAAATGTAGCAGATTATACTTGGATGTTACTGGGAACTCAATTCTGACAAATCTACAAGGATAAAAGGCTCACTTGCTCAAAATCTAAGTCATCTTTAATCCACGGTGCCACGATACCTAACCAAGCAGATTGCTGAAATGGTTGAAGAGCTTGAATAACAATATTTGCATTAGAACCATCAGAGATGGAAATTGGAATTAATATTATTACACTAATGCAACATAGTTCTAACAGTTGAGATGATACATCACAACTAAAGGTTGTCCATCAGGTGGCTAATAGGTTATGCATAATATCTCCAAAAGTAGTGGTAACAGAGAAAAGATCTCTATAAAAGCTGCTTGATATCTATCAGACTCTGTTGACATCACATATAAACATAATGACTCTGTGAAGGGATTAAAATGAGCCTAATGGTAAAACATGTCATGAAAAAGGAACAGGAGATGTGTTTATTCATTTGCAAAATAGTCCATCTATATCCAGAATCACTGTTGGCCCAAAATAAGTTTGAAGACGAGAAAATGGCTCTCTGCAACTATGAGAATGTTGCCAAAATCACAGTTTGAGGAGGTAACACCACAGTAAAAAGAAATGTTAGTGTAAGGTTCCTAACAATGATTTATGTTGTTAAAAACAAAAAGCCTTTTCAAAAAGACATAAACCCTCCAAACTATGTTGTAAAGGCATTAAAGTTTTTTCAAATAAAAAGGCGAAGAATTCCATTTAAAAGGGCCCATTAGCAATTTCAAAACACGAAGCATACCCTCATTGGATACTCACTGAAGAAACGAACCATTTTCGGGCAAATTTTCAAGTGTTCAGTGCTCAAAAGTCTACGCGGCGCGCCTGTAGATGTGTGCAACGCACCTGTGAGCGCCCGAACGAAGAGATTACACTATGGCATGGCGCGCCTATGTCTGCGGTCACCGAGCGCCCGAAAACGACCCAACAACCTCCTCTGCGCGGCGCCTTCTACTGAAAACGGGCCGCTCATCATCCAGACTTCAAAAGACTCTTTTGACAGCTACTCCAACGATCAACAAGGTCCATAAACTTATTTTCAAGGTATTTTCCTTACTTCTTTGTAAATTTTGAAGTTAAAGAGTTTCCTGCTGTGGTTTTCAAAGGTATAGAAATAGTGAAAAATAGAAGACTAATGTGCCATTTTTCAAAGTTCTCTTGGTGCTATGAAATAACTAAAAACACCCACAGTTTCTAGAAGATAAACAGAGTGTGTTTGGGGGTCTTAAAATCAGTTTGGGAAGTGTCTTAACAGTGGTTTTAAGAGAATTTTATCATCTAAAAGCACAGAGAGAAATAGTGATTAGGAGATTGGGCCTTTGGTCAAAATCAAAAAAATTTGTTGCTGTGGGTATCAAGGATTAGCACAGTGATAAGGGAAGGTGTTTTATCAGCGTTGAAAGAGCCCTAATTACCTTTCAAAAATAGTGATAACAAAGAGCAGTGTTTGAAGGGAAGGTGTTTGTGCCAAAACAAAGGGAGATTCCTCTTCAAACAAAAAACCACAAACATATCTTGTTTAGACCCTTTGCTTAAACACAGTGATAAAGGTGATTTTGGTTCTCATTTGACAAACACTTGTTTGCTAGCATCAAAGAAACACAGTGACTTGCAAGGAGGAAAAGGTGTGGTGTTGGGAAACTATTTCAGAGACCATTTGAATCAGCCTGTCTTGGTCAGCCATCAAAGAGTATCCAAAACAAAATGCCTCCTAAGAAATATAGTAGAAGTGGCCCTCACAAAAGGTATGAACCTTTTTCAAATGAGGAAGTAAATGTGCATCCTTCAGTACTTTTTAACTTTCATGAAGTAGGATGTTTGGAGTTTTGTCAAAGGGTTCAGGAGGTGAAAAGTTATCTTCCCTTGACACATCTATTTGCTTTAAGACTGCAAGGGAAACATGTTCATCTAGCAGGCTTATATTTCAAGTTTTCTCCTAGATCCATTTCCAGAGCTACCAAAATTCCATATGTCGGAGAAAAATGGTTTAAGCAAAGCTACCTAGACTCAGAACAATATAAAACCTTTTTGAAACTAGAGCATCAGGATGCATGTCCATCTATCTTTCCTTTTTCCTATCTGTTGACTAGAAATGATCCCCTCATGAAGATAATCATGAAATATTTCACATGTGAGGGAAGGTTTTCCTGGGTTTATGCTTACCATATCAGGCTACTCATGCACTTCACGAGAACCCAATTTCTAAACCTACCCTTTTTCCTCCATAGAAGTGTTGAAAAGATGGCTTCTACTATTCAAAAGAGATATTCCTCTCAGCAGCCAACTTCTCTTTTCCATCATTCCCTCATCAAGATTGTCATTCTCCATCAACTTGAGAAGAAGGGAATTTCTTGGGACACTTTCATTTCACATCCCGATTTTTCCACTGTTTATTCATCCCATGCATCTTCTTCACCTTCCACTCATCATATTTCTCCTTCTTCTAGTAAACCCACTCCTAAGAAACAAAAATCTCCTATGATTGATCAAGAAGAAGAGCAAAGTGAAGAAAAGCACAGTGATGAAGAACATCATAGTGATGAAGAGGAGCATAGTGAGGAAAAGCAGCATAGTAATCAAGAGAAAAACAGTGATGAAGAGGAGAAAAGTGAAGAAAATAATAGTGATGAAAAGCAGCACGGTGATGAAGAAGAACACCATGAAGAAGAGCAAAATAGTGAAGAGGGAAATGATATAGAAATGGAACAGTTTGATGAGGAACAGAGCAGTCACAAAGAGGAGGATATTCGTAGCCCTCATAGCAGAAAACATGATGAGGATGAAGCAAAAAACATTGAGGATAAAGAGCCTAAGAGTCCTGAAGAAATCAGGGACAAAAGTGAAAAGGGCAGCCCTCGAGGAGACATGCAAGGTGACAGTAGAGGCATTCATGAAGAGGGTCAAAATAGTGGCAAGGATGATGATGGGAGTAGCAAAGGCAAAGACCAGATAGAGCATGTGCTAGCTGCCTCTCCTAGGCAAAGGGCCATGCTTTCTTCTCCAAAGGGAAGTTTCCCAAGCAATCCATTGTTGAATTACCTAAGAGGAGGAAGACCAAGAAGGCTACCCAAAGCAAGGGAAAGGAGAAGGAAGAAAGTAGCCATGAGAAAGAGAGGGACTTTGAAATAATTTAGATAAACAGTGATGACAGCGATAATGAGGCCAGAATCCTAGAGTCTCTCTTGATAAATAGAGAAGAACAAATTCATGATCTAACAACGGATCTAGAGAGGTCTAAGAACCTCATTCATTTTCTGCAAACACAAAACAAGCAGATGAGTGTCCACATGGCAGTGTATGAGACACGGGCTATCAAATATAAAAAAGAAGCCTCCGAAGCGCGAATTAAGTTGGAAGAACTCATGGGCAAGTTCAATGATAGTGAAGAAGGAGATCAGCCAAGGAGAAAGAGGCCAAGGACCATGGGACTCAGAAGAGCTTTGGAGAAACAAAAAGAGGAAGAGGCTGCCCTTTTCCAATCTTTTCCTCTTACTACTTTATTCACCCAAGAGATAGAAAACAATAGAGAAGCATGGCTTGAAAGGGTGAATGAAAACTTGGAGAAGAAGTTGGAAAAGGCCAATAGAGATTTGGACCTTCAAAGAAAAATGACCGAGCACTATAAGAAGCTTAATCAATTCACCCGATGGAAATTGAAGGCTACACAAGAAAAGCTCAAGGAGGCTCAAAAGAGGCGCCCGGCACCAAAAATGAAGAAAGACATATCAAGGCTTCAAATTTTGGCCTCCTCTTCTCAGCATGCTTCTGAAAACCCATGAGAGTCATGCTCTCCAAAATTGGGAAAAATTCGACAAGTTTTGGTTTTTTGACATTTTTGGGCTTTTTGCTAAAAATCATGGGCATCACCATTTTTGTTTGAAGCATCCTCAAAGGATGAAAATGGTATCATTGGATGCCATAATTTCAGGGGCATCTACTCAGCAAATTTCAGATCGATTGAAGATGATTTGGTCCCCCAAAGTGGAGAAAAACAGTCACTTTTTCAACACTCTGCCCCACATATCAACAAAGGCTATTTTCTGGGTTTTTCCACACAGGTCAGTTTTTCATAGGCTTCTAGTGATCAGTTTGGAGAAAATAAAGAATTTTCAGAAACTAGACATCCAGAGCCTTCCAACGAGCCATCATGGGCCTCATTTCGACATCGGGAAGGCCTCCAAAAGTTGCCCACAAGACAGGGGATTTTCTGCTGATATATTTCTGAAGTATTTTTGTAAAAAATGCAGTTTTCTGAAGTGGCTTTTCCTAGTGTGCGTTTAGCATTTTTTGGCCATTTTCAGTTAGGAAAAGTCAATTTAATTTCCTTTTTTAGCATTTTTAGGACATTTTTATAGATATTTTGTGCCTTTGGTTTTGCAAAGCCTCAAGGACAAAATCAGATATTTTTGATGGGCCAATGAGCTTACTAGTTGCACTAGGAGGTTTTCCTTCATCTTGGCCTATATATTCCAAGAGAATTCATTGTAAACAAGGCTGAACTTGATGATACAGAGCAATATATGGTTATAAAAGCTTGGAAGAAATACTTGTCTCATGCATTGGGTAGTTTCTTGAATGTTTTTGGATGATGAAAGAGGACTACTGTTGGATTCCTTGACTTGGTAAAATGGTATAGTGTCCCTCTCTATTATGCTTCTTAGTTTTCATACATATTTCATGCTCTTGCTTGCTATAAGACAGTAGAGAATAGATTTGAGACATGCCCTTGGAGGCACCTCAGATTTCCTATTTCATTATAGCTTCTATGTTTTCTTCCTTCTTAGTCATATCAAAGAATCCTTGATTGCTCTTTGATCACTGAAGAAATTATTTGCTTGTTTCATTTATGGTTTTATGCATGCTAAGTATGATTCACGGTATGCCTTGCTTACTCATGGCTAGTCATAGCTCCACCTCTGAAACCTTTTTTTGAATGTTTGATTGTCCTAGTTGAACCAAAGAGGTCTTGTATCGATCTTGCCCTTTGCCTAAAACTCTGCAATCTTAGTTCAAAGTGCTCGATAGCTCAAAATACTATGTCTAGGTGTTTCCTCATAATGGTTTGAGTTATTTGTTTGTCTTAATTGTTTTTCCCCAAAGTCTGATAACAATTTCCTAAAGGTATAGATTCATATATCTCTATGTATTTCTTGAATGTTTATTTCTATGCATTTATCAGTTTGAAGTTACATTTATCATGATTAATGGTTAGCCCTACCATATAAATGTCAGTTATTGAACTATTTATGTTTGAAAGCCTTTGTCTTTCATAAATTTAGTGTCCATCTCACTTCATTTTACTTTAAGATCCATTTTACCTTGATCAAATCGGCCCTTCAACATACCTTGTATCACCATCTGAAGCTTTCTCAACCTTTTCGACCCCATAGTCTAGTTGATCTGACAATATTTTTATCTATCTTAGTATTTGATCAGTTCCTCCCTCAAAAACCTAAAATCAAAACCAAAAACCTACGTCAAAACTAGCCTAGAATCAGAAACATAAGAAGCAAAAAACATAGATATCCCTTACACAAATAGAGAGAGCCCTCTCTAAGTCCAGAAAGGCTAGGTCCTTGGGCTCCAAAGATTGGTTTGATGTTACCTTGTCACTTGGCTTGCCAATCAGCCAAATCACGGGACCCTGACACTTGGATGCAGCTTTAAAGAGTCTTTTATCGTGTTTTGGAAATTTCCAAGTGAAGGAAGAGTTTCTGGTGAAGGCGCAACATCTGCACGCACAGTCGGGTCCCTTCTTCCCAACGCGCAGTGCCTGCATGCGTTCCTGGGTGTCAGGCTCCCTGGGCACAGTGCTTGAATACATTCAAGACTGTCGGTCTCTCCCAACGCGCAGTGTCGGGCACCTTTTATGCCTATCGGGCCTCCTAAGCACAGCGCCTGCACGTCTTTTTTCCTGTCGGGCATCACCAACACGCAGCGCTGAACATCTTTCCCGAGTCTGCCAGGCTATTCTAGGAAAACGGGTAGCGGTTGCACAAATGCGTAGCGCATGTCCCTGAAAACATAGCGCAGTGTAAATTTACACTGGAAAATATCCTGAACGCGTAGCGTCTGCACGAACACGCAGCGTCAGGCAAACTCACTCAAATTTTTACTGAAAATCAGATTTTTCTCCCTGAAGGTTTTTTACTCTTTTGCAAGTGAAAAATGAGCCAAGTGAAAAACACAATGACCCTTTATAATGTTAGGAACATAAATTTAACCCTTGTAGACCCACTTTCAAATGTTTTTAGTATCTTTGTCACTTTCACTGATATTATTTTTACTTTTTTACAGTAGGTGGCTTAAAAACATTCAAATGGTCCTTTTCCCTTCTAACCATTTTTCTTTGTTGCTCTTTAGGTTGTTGACATGATGAACATTGACTTCCTTTGGCCTATTGATGCCTTTAACACTTTGTTCTGCAGATGTTTGTCTGAGTCACATGATTTACTGTGTTTTGGATTGTTCATGTCTTTCAATCACTTTCAGTCAATAAGTGTCATGAAAACCTTGAAGTGACTCTCTTCGCTCCGATCTTTGGAACATGCTAAAATCACTTTGACAACCTTAGGCGCTTCAGCTTTAAAACTTCTTTGTTCTTACCTTGGAGATTAAATTGCATTTTTCTTGATGGGTGACCGAGAAACTTGTTTTCATCTTTCTCATTGATCTCTAGGCATGATAAATCCATCTTTGACAAGTACCATAGTCTTCACCATCATGTATGCTATCTCCTATTTGGCCACTTCTGATTTGCAGGTGCCATGACATACTGTTTTAGCCCTTTTTGATGTTCTTGGATGTTGACATATTTAGTCACACAGTAGCAACCTTATAATCAGTTTGGCTTTCCATCTTGGAGCTTGACCCTATGTTTTTATTCCTTTGATCATTAAGTGTAAATGACTGAAAATGGGAGCTTGACCTTTATTTCACTGATACTCTTTGCATTCTCTTAATTTTGAGTCAGTGAAACACTTTACCTTGGCAAGCTCTGGAAGTCACCTATAACAGTCTCTTCAAACCTTCTTTCTGCTGTCATCATGGAGGCCTATCATCTTCATTTCACCTTTTTCGACCATCTTTGGCGTGACAAACTCCTTGGGATGAGTTTGGAATCTGTGCAAATAGTGATATCTTCAGGAAACCTTTGTTGTCATTATGGAGTCCAAACTTACCCCTTTACCTTCTTTGATCACTTTACCAAAAATCTAGGTCTCTGGGATGCTTGAGGAAAATTATCAGTGTTGTCTTCTAAGTTCTCTATAGCCCTTTCAAGTTCATTCATTTATGTCCAGTTCACCTCACCTTTTTCCCTTTTTCTTTTATAATTTCTAAGAAATATCTTCCATGTTTGGTTGATTTGGTGTGCCTCCTCCATGTGTTTTGTTGCATTGGCTCCTTGCTTGGCACACTGCTAGCCCAATCAGTGTCAGGAACCATGATTTTTCCTTGGACATAAACTGTTCCTTGTCCTTTTGCTATGAATGTCTTTAAATAGGAGTAGACCTATTACCTTGCCAATTTTCCGCTGATAGTCACCTTGACACTCTTGCAGAAATGTCAAAATGATCAGCTGCCCTTTGCAGAACTTGAACTTGATAAGGTGGTCTTCCTTGGAGATTTTTTTGATATATCTTGGAAAAACAGGTGCTTACTTTCTTTCACATTTGATTCAACTTCTATCACATGAAAAAAAGTGCTTCAAAACACCAAGGATAACCCTACAACCTATGAAACCCTAATGACCTAGTGGGAGGCTCCTTTGACTTGGTATTTAACTGAAAGTTTAGCTTGGGGTCTTCAGGTGTAAAAAACAGAATTTTTTGACAAATTGATGTATTTAAGATCCAAAATCCAATGTACTTGATTTATAAAAAGAGCCTACAGAGATAGTTTTGAGACCATCAATGCTTTAGGCACCTGGTGAATATGAGAAGGAGCAGGCTGTTTGGCAATCCTAGGTGGAAAGTGGAGGGGTGAGGCAAAGGAAAAACAGAGTACTGAGGTTATGGGTGGGAAAATATGATAAAAATGATTGGCATGATCCCATGAGGGGTCTTTTAGGAGTGGTAGTCTAACCGGGGAATGACAGAGTAGTAAAATAGTGAAAAACTTGTTTTAAGGATAATGAAAGCAGTGAGATTTCTAAAACTCACAATATTCATGAATCTTGTTTTTAGAAATCTAGGACAAGTATTTAGACATCTACAAATAGAAAAAAATACTGATGACTAACAAATCCATCTCTATTTAATAATTTAACAAGTCTAGCGATAATGAAACTTGATCTTTCCATGATTGACAAGTCCATCGCTATTTTATTTTTTAATGAGTCTAATGATAGTGACAACCCAATCCTTTTTCATGTTTAGAGAGTTTGAAAAAGAGGACAAAAAGAAAACTCCATGAGTCCTTTTTCGTAAATTTATCGTTCGAGTCCGAAAAAGTGTAAAATGATACATGA
This sequence comes from Pinus albicaulis, assembly GCA_034641835.2. Taxonomy (NCBI): domain Eukaryota; kingdom Viridiplantae; phylum Streptophyta; class Pinopsida; order Pinales; family Pinaceae; genus Pinus; species Pinus albicaulis. The sequence continues at coordinate 1,370,289,307 of CM076579.1, read as the reverse complement.
GAAAACCTCTTAGCCATGTTCGTCTAAGGTTTTCCTTTTTCGTAAGTAATCTATCTCAGTCCGAAAAAGGGTTAAAATTATACTGAGTAGATATCATTTCATTTACTTTTACGAGCTCTAAAAGACAAGTGCTCGACAATCTTTTCACATTATCGAAGTCTGAAAAGAGCTAAAAGAAGACTCCAAGGGGTTCCTTTTTCACATTTATCAAAGCTCGAAAAAGAGATAAAAGTGTGCTTTAATTCCTTTTTCATTTTTATCAAAGCTCGAAAAAGAAGGATAAAAGTATGCTTTGTGGTTAAATCATTCTTGAATAGGTGTGCACGCTAAACTCACTGTATTAGCTATAAAACCTGTTCATAGAACCATCAAACGAATTAAAAATACCTGTTTCATAGTATAGACACTGCATTAAATATGATTTAAAAATAATCAAAATGACTAATAAAAGAGTTTTTACCATTTCATTTTTACCATTCCATAGTTACCATTTAAAAATTAGGAGCTCTGAACCAATTTTTCCCTTGGATTTCAGTGGCTGATTATGACAATTTCAGTAGACGATTTCTCTCGCTGTTTGATCCAGGTTGGAGCTATGAACCTTCTCTTTCTTTTAGTATCATTTATGTTGCATTTCATGGTAAAATTTTAGGGTTTTGAGCCCCATAGGGTAAATATATTACGTTCTAAGGGCAACGTACCCTTGAATGTCAAAATTTGCATTGCAGTGCAGTGAAATTGAAGGCTAGATGCACTACAACGCTCTATCCCTTGACCTCGGGTGCGTTGGGAAAATTTCTCATTTTTGTTTCTTGTTGTGTGCCCAAAATTTCAAAAGTTTTTGCATGAAATAGATCCTAATTAAGCTTATGATTGTGTTCCAGGTATTCATCGATCAAAATGACGATTACGTGGCGAGAAAGAGAACATGAAGAACAAAATATGATTTCCCTAAATGATCCGGGTACAGTAAGAGCCCTCAGAGATTGCGAGTTGCTTAAATACTTCATATTTTCAGGGATGAGGAAACATATGGAACTATTTGAGTTCTTAGTTCGTTCATGGGATCTGATATTTCAGGCTTTTCACATTGGGGACAAAGTGCTCCTAATATTGGTGGAGGATATTTTCATTCTCACTGGTTTATCGAGGCGAGGTTCTCCCATTTCCCTTGTAGGATCTGTGCTTGGAGGAGAGTCAGTGAGGGATTATATAAGACAACATTGTCATCTAGGTACTGAATCAAATAAATATGGGAAAAAAAATATCCGTGATGTGTGTGATCTACCTTTGAGAACCATCCTTTTTACTATCGCAAATCTTGTTGGTTCTGTGACACTACATGTTGCAAACAAATCATACATGCATTATGCACTTGAGTGTTTAGAACCAACAGTATTCAACTAGGTTGAAGGGTGGCAGGAAGAATAATTTCAACTATGACTCGATCTTGATTTCCTTCATCTTAGAGCGGGTTCCATTGATGTAGCCACAACATGTTACACTGGACATATCTGGCCCTAGAGATCCACGAATGCAAATATGGGTTAAATTGATGTCTAGACATGCTGGTTAATCGACCATCATATTCTCTACTATATTCTTTGCCTGGTTCAGATGACAGATGGTTGCCATAGATCAATATGCATATGCAGGTGTAGATTTCCGAGGAGATCCAGACTTGATTCTACCAGATGGCACTCAATGAGGTGCAATAGGTAAGAATGTTTTGACCATGTTTTTTTATTTTTTCTAAGGTTTATACATGTTTTTATATTTTTATGTTTCCCAAGGATAAACTAAAGTTTTGATGTATACAGATGTGGGTCGTGTTCGACCAGTGGGTCAGCCAGAGCAGGGAGTAGGTGAGCCCGTAGAGAGGGTTGTCGGGAGAGAAGCCCTTCGAGATTTAGATATGACCGAGAATCTTGCTGAGCTACAACAACATGTGGAGGGATTGACTCTTGGGATTCCAGATTGCCAGATCAACTAGTTACCTATGAGACTGCAGCGCCACACTATTAGCGTTCCTAACCGTTGGATGCGGTTATTGTGTATGATAGCTAGAGCAGTTGTTTGTTATCACGAGCATCACTAGTTTACTTTGAAATTTTTTGCATACATTCTGAGGTTAGATGACCAATGTTTCTTGGTCGCAAATTTTGTAAAAACCTATAACTATCTATCTATTTGTTTTCAGTGTTTTCTTATGTTTATTGTGCAATCCTATTCAATTATGTTATGTGAATTGAAAATGTGTCTTTACATGTGTTGCAAATGTATGTTTAAAACATAATTCACTAAGGAATCAGTTAATGTGTTCAAATTTCTGGAAATGTGTTGATATTGAATGTAATCAAAATGTCTTTCCAAAAGTCGAACTCTTAGGAACATACGATGCAGTGTTGGATTTTAGACAGTATAAACGCTATTAGGTTGTAGTACAACAAGTTGTGAGTCTAACCTAATGATGATGCGGTTAATCCCAAATAAAATGGCATCAGAGAGAAGTTTGATCAACGCTCTATACTCAACGATATTGTTTGTAGATCGATCGATACAAATCCCTTGAAAACTCACTAACTTTCCACCTAGAGTGAAAATGGCCCATGCTGCAGAGGATAGGTTCTGCATACTACGTCTAGCACCATCAGCGTACCCAACGAATGGTTCCAAGGATTCAGTCATCTGCGACGAAATGTAAAGTGAATTAATAACTTCAATAAAACTCTAGAAAAACAAACCAAGATAGTAAATACAAATCAAAATCATATATACAATATAATACAAAAGTTTACTACACTCAATTAAGCACAGCAACGTTTAAGATACAAACTACTTCGAGGCTGCGCCAATGGAATAACATCATAATATACTAACTTGTAGGCACCCTTATCCAGAACTATTTTGAAAATGTAGGGGCCATGACATAGTGGCTCAAATTTTCCTGTACCTATCAAATCAGCTTCCTAATCATAAAGTAAGACCATGTCTCCCTCTGAGAAGATGTGAGGCTTGACATGTTGGTCGTGTTGCGCCTTGATTTGTCTCTTATGCGCTTTGTTGGCCAAGGCGTCTTCACAACGCGTTTCATCTAGATGGATGAGGTTAAAAAGATGTGCTTCTTCATTAGAGGTGTCAGGTAACAGGTCAATAATGAGTTTTAATGATGGGATTTCACATTGGATAAGCAAGATAGCCTCCAGAACATACACCAATTGAAAGGGGGTTAATCCGGTTACATTTCTCACCGAGGTTCGATATGCCCATAAAGTCGAGTACAAGATTAAATGCCATTTTCATTTATGAACTCCTATCATTCATTGAAGCATTCACTTAAGGATCTTGTTAATGGCTTCAACTTATCCATTGGATTGTGGATAATAAGGTGTAGAACTATCATGATACAGTCCTAATTTTGCAGTCAACTCATTCATCATCTTATTGCGAAAATGCTTACCATGATCTATGAATGTAGCTTGTGGTACACCAAATGGTGAGATGACATGATTGAAAAATAACAATGCAATTGTTTCGGTTGTGTTATTGAATGTAGACATCGCGTCGACTCACTTGGTAAAGTAGTCTACTGTGACAATAATATAACCATGCCCCCCGAACGAACGAGGGTTGCAGGTCATGAAGTCAATGCCCCATTTTTCAAATGGTCCCACATCGATGATAGGATGCATTGGTGTTGGCAGAATGCAGAATTTACGATCAAATATCTGGCACGCATGAAAAATTATGACTGTGAGGATGCATTCACAAAATATGGTAGGCCAAAAGTAACCGACGTGGAGAATATTCTGCGTGGTAGCGTATCCAGACAAGTGTCCACCACAAGCCCCAACATGAAAATCATTTAGAAATTTCTCGGCCTCCTCATGAGTGAGGCACCCCCTTAAAATCGTGTCGACACCACAACGATAAAGTGTATCACCGACGATCAGATAATATTTGGCTTGGTATCGAATACGTCATTGTTGAGAGCGAGAGGTATCGGGCCGGAAAGTCTGGTTTGGAGATAAAAGATAAAATCCCCATACCAAGGGTTAGATGACCCGATCAGAAATAGAGACTCATCTAGAATTGATGGTTGTGATGTAGTTTCAGTACTATCAGAGGGAAGGTCGCAAAGAAGCTCAGCCAAAACTAAAGACTTCTTTGACTTGGATTTGATGAATTCCAAATCAAATTCCTGTAAAATGACGATCCATTTTGATTATTTCCCCCCCAACAATTGATGTGACAGAATGTATGTCATGGGGTTGCAATCCAAAATGATGGTGGTCTTCCGGAGCAGGATATAATGGCGAAATATTTGGACAACTTTAACGGCCACCAAGGCGAGCTTTTCGACGCATGAATACTTAACTTCTGTATCATTGAGATTACGACTCAAATAATATACTGGATGTTCTATCCCTTATTATTCTTGGACCAAAACCATAGCAATGGTTGTATCTGTCGTGACGATATATAGGAAATAATCACTCTAATAATTGGGGGGATAAATTAATGACACTCGGATCAGTATATCCTTGACAACATCAAAAGAAGCTTGTGAAACCTTATCCCAATGGAAGGGAATCCCATTTTTCAAGAGAGGAGTAAATCCTTTAGCCATTTCGGCATAGTTGGGTATTAACCTCCTTAGGAAGTTAGCCTTTCCTTGAAGTTTTTGTAACTGAAGTAAATTTGATGGCTCAAGCAAATCAAGAATGGCCTGGACCTTCCATGGGTTGATTCGAACTCCATCTTTTGATACAATGAATCCTAGAAAATGACCAGAACCAACAGAAAACACACATTTTTTTGGATTGAGGTGTATTTTGTAGTGTCAGCAGCGTAAAAATATAGCTCTCAAATGTGTCAGGTGATCATTCTGTTTTTGTGAATGCGCAGGTAAATCTTCTAGATAAGGTTGAAATATGTGCTTGATGTCATTGAAAGCATAATCCATTTCTCTCTGAAATGTTTCCCCAACGTTATTTAAATGAAATGGGAGTTTACGATAAGCGAATGTGCCTTAGGGACAGATGAATGTTGTCTTATATTGGTCCTCTGGGCAGATATTGATTTTATTGTAACCGGATAATCCATCCATGAATGAAAAAAATTCACACCCGACACATTCGTCAATAATCTGGTTGATAAAGGGATTATGATTGTTGTCTTTTGGACAAGCAAGATCAAGATCCCGATAATCAATGCACACTCTGATTGTCCCTTGTTTCTTCATGACAGGAACGATGTTGGAAACCAAAACAGTAAGCGAAACAGGGTAAATGAAACCATCACACAAAAGTTTTTCAACTCTGCTTTAATGGCATCAACCTTCTTTGGATGAACAGGACGAAGGTGTTGATGCACTGTTCCGACATTAGGGTACATTTTAATTGTGTGTTCAACAATACTAGTATCTATGCCTAAAATTTCCTCATAAGACCAAGCAAATATATATTGGAATTCACGAAAAAGAGAGCGACAAGTTTCAAGTTCGGATGGAGAACAAGAGACGTCGACATGAATGTTTTATACAACGTTGAGTGTGGTCGAAATATCGATAGAAATGGTTTCTTCAATATTTGACAAATTTCGCTCGGATTCGATAACATTAATTGGAAAATAATTCGAAAAGAAAGTATTGATTGAAGGGTGATATAGTTTAATAAGATTATATTCTTCATAATCCTGAAGATGGGAATGATGATGATGATCTTCCCATGGTTCTCCTTCTAGCATCATGGATTTCACAATGCTCTCATCAGTTAAGAAAGTGGATGAAAAAGGATCATATGGAGTACCAAAATCTAATGAACGATCGACCCAAACGATCAACGACTATGAATTAGGATTTGTCGCCCAAGCCATGTAGATTGATTTCTATGCTAGATCAATTGGGCTCGGCGGTAGGAATTCACCCAGCGTGACAACTTCAAATTCATTGGTAATATTCCTTAAGTCAGATGAACTGGAATATTTCATGCAACAGGTCTCTATTCTTGTGATTTATGTCGACGTCGCAGATGGCTGTAATGAAAAGGTGCCCATTAGGGAAGAATCCTTTAAGAGCCCTACACCAATGTTTTGAAGTTATAGTTGTGGTGCGGAACTAACTAAACACTTCCAGATACCTGGGAAGTAGAGGCAAAGAAGGAGAGTTGATTGATGACTGTGATAACGCCTTTATGAGGGAAGGCGATCATTATAAAATAAGTAGATACGATCACAGTCATAGCGTAAACCCATGGCCTTTAGAGTAAAATGTTTTAGTCAAGGGGTCCGTCTATGACCTCAACTTCAACGGTTACATTTTTTCCCTTAGTTTGACATGCAGGTTATTGATGATACCGCAAGGATTATATGTACGACCTATTGTGGTTCCTATGTTTTGGCCAAATTAGCAAGACCAAAAGATAAGACAACATCAAACCACTTTGGGATCCTAGGATCTAGCCCTCCTGGATCCAGAGAGGGATCTCTCTATAAATGTAAAGAATGATATATCTTTAAGGCTCAAAATGAGGTATTAGGCTAGGTATGAAGCACAGGGGTTTTTGATTGTTTGTTTGTTTTTTTGGTTGGAGATCATCAACTGAGAAGGTTAAGGAAGTAAGGAAGGAACTGAATAGAATGATGTTTCAGCGTGGGAAGATAGGTCAAGAGAAAGGTTAATCCATTGGGCTATGGAATAATGAAAGGGGATTACTTGCATATCAACTATCCAAGGGTTTTCATAGGGCAAGTAATCTATACTAAAGGATATTTTTAGATAGATGGTGAGATGGAACATTAAGAATGGGTGAAAGAAAGAAACCAAAGGGCAGCCTAAGATCAGGTCAGATGTCATTTAAATCCAGACCTGATTTCTCTGAAGGAAAAACAATCCAGCAGTCCTCATAACCACTTTCAGAATAGCAGAAAACATATAATATGAAATATAGAGTAAGGACTAAGATCAGAGAAGGACTTTTAACCTTCAATGCTTTGACACAAACTCAAGGGGATCTTAGAAAGGTTAACTATTGGAAGAGGCACCTAGTGAGATAGGGCTAGCTCTAATCTCCCAGTTTCCAAATTCTTTCAGCTGAAACCCAACAAGAACATCTGAGAAACTAACTCCAAATTCAGACATCAGTAAGCATGGACCAGCCAACTACTATACTAGTTAAACTATGATGAATTAGCTCTTAGATACACAAAATAGAAGAAAACATCAAGATAAATATTACTGTTGAGATTGCAACAAGATGATGAGCTTAGTGGAAAGAAGTCGCCTTCACTAAGTGGGCCCGTAGGCTATTTTTGGCGTAAAGTCTATTTTTAGACATATGGATCATGTTCTATGAGTTACAGGATGCTATTTGTGGATGGTTGGTCAAGTCGGGAAAAATAGATGGACTTCTATTTTTAGACATATTGGGCGGAATCTATTTTTAGATTGCCAGTCTAAAAATAGATATGTCGAATATTATTAGCTCTTAATAATATTTGGACTATAAACATTATCTTATTCTCTTGGAGCACTCCATTTAAGTGCACAAATGTGGCATAGGAGCTAACAGAAGGAATTACGCTATTCCTAAGGGTTAAGTGGAGCTATTGCATGGATACTTCAGTTAGAACTCATGTGAGAGAGTTTGGTGGAGTTGATTGAAGAAGTTAATGAAGTTGCGTTCAGTTTAGCTAATCTAAACACTGTTGAGCTATTTTTATCCAGACTAACTGATTGATACAATTAGTGAGAGTGGTGTGAATTAATTATTAATTAATTCACTAATTATAAACTCATTAATCAACTAAAGAATACATCAGTTAAATTTAGTGCATGGACAGTTTCAGTGGAGACCAGTGAAGAGATAGGTGAAAGAGCAGTTTAACTATCAGTTGTGACTATACTGTTGCATATTTTGCAACAACCAGTGATTGGAGAAGCCAATGAGGATTGCGCAGTACAAGCCAGGTGGTTCGAAGTTATTTATGAGCCATTATACAACATTGATTATGTTGGGGTCCTGTGTTTTGATAGATTGGCTTACCAAAAGACAAGGCAACATACAAACCAAACTTTAGAGCTCTAGGATCTAGCCCTCCTAGTCTCAGAGAGGGATCTCTCAATATGTTTATAAATATGTGTCTTGAAAGGCTCAGAAATTGATTTTAGGCTAGTTATGAGGTTCAAGGTTGTTTGTTTTTGTTTGGTTGGACAAATATGTTTCAAGTGGTATAGATAGAGCATGGGAATCTACAAGCCATTGGGCAATGGAGTCATGTGAAGAGTCTAAATAGTTTTGGCTGAGAAGGAAGGGAAACCAAAGGGAAAATCCAACTTGGTCAAGGATCTGTTGAATAATATAGGTGAAATGGGATGAACATTACAGAATAAGAATGAACAACCAACTAAACCCCCACAATGACTTAAAGGATTCTGGGAATGCCCTATTTCCTCCAGTAAGCTCACTGCTTAGGACCCAATCAATAAAAACACTCAAAGAAAAGAGAACTGTAGACTAAACCTTCAAAATGGGTTATAGGATTCGGGGAACACCCTATTTCCTCCTACAAATTCACCTTTGAGAGCTTAACCAACAAAGACATACAATTGCAGTCCAAGAAGAGGGAACGCCTTAGACATCTAGGCCTATGATTATAGGGGCCTTCAACACAATGATAAAAATAAGGAACAGAGGGTATGATTGAGACAAAACCTCACTGTCAAACTTCTAGCATTAATAATCAAAGGTAGACTCCAGATATGATATTCGGTGGTAAAGAAATAGGGAACGCCTAAACAGTCTTTAACACAACCGAATTAACCATTTCTAAAGTAAAACAAACTGAATTTAGAGAGAGAGCTTTTAGACTACCCTGTCACATTCAGTAGCAGAAAAAATACAGACAGTGAAGGATAAACAGGTCAGAGGTGCTTCTGAGATACATTTCTCTGCCTAAGCTTTTTATCCTACTGTAAGAAAAGCATAATGGAACAAAGTGAAAACACAGGAAATAACATTAAAAATAAGAAGCACTTCACCAAAACCAAGCTCAGGGATCCGATGGTCCAGCCTCCTTCATCAACAGAAAAACACAGATCTTCACACTCTTTCAGAATGCCAAAGCTTCTTCAAAGCAGCAATATGTATTACTTTAGAAATCACAAATGCCAAACCTTTACAATGAGACTTTGAAGAGTATTTATAGGGAAAATGAGGAAAGTAGGTGTGGATAGTTTTAATGAACATTGGAGATTGGAGAAGGTGTTTTGAATGCTCCATGCTGTGTCTTAAACATTTCATTGAATTCTGGACAGGATCAATAACTCTATAGCTCGTTTGAGGCTATTTTGACTTGACGGTAATCACCCACAGGGTGTTCTTGAGAAGGAAAACATCTGGAGAGGTGCTGTTGTCTTCTTGATGTGAATTAAGTGAAGGATGGGCTATGAGGACCCCCATACTTTCAAATAACTGCCTCTGACAATCTATAGTAACTTCCCTGGTGAAATAGCTGTTCTATCTCTTTTGTACTTAATCCTGTATTAGCTTTGTTCATGCTTCTTTTTGCTGATTTCTCGAAATGTTTATGTACTGATGCTGATTTTTCTATACCATGTAATCAATGCACTGTCAGATCTTTGAGACTTTCTGCCAAAATAATAACTATGCTGGGGCTCGATGCAGAATGGAGAATGGGCAGTAGTGGTTTTGGTCCTTCCTTCAGTAAAGGATTGTCCTGCTGACATATCTTGTGCACTGCCATGACCAATGATTTGTATTCAACCATGCTGACTGTGGATTAAGCCTCTTGATCTTCAACGTTTAGGCTTTTAAGTCCTTTAACCTTTTTCTGATACACTTTAAACTTCTGCAGACCTGTTCATGTGAATACACGGGTTACAAAAGGGCGCTAGAGGATTCACGTCGAGGTCAATAACCCTGATCTTTGATAAAAAAAAAATGCTTCTAAACCTGCTAAACCTACAAAATACAAGAAACCTATTATGAAATCCTGCGCGGGGCTTAAAAATGCTTCGGAAAGGTTTTTGCGGAGGTGGAGGAGCGATTGCAAAGGAAACGTGCGCGACAGAGAAGGGTTACATGGCACAACACCATGAAACCGAGGTTTAGACATGAATTAGCGTGGAAAAATGCAATGGAAAACATATGCAATGGGCCTTAGGTGGTGGGACCCGGTCATGGCGGAGGGCGATTAAACGTGATCCGTTGGATCACATGAGGTAATCAACGGTGGTGATTTTCCGACGGGGCTAATAGGGAAACCCGATGGAAGAATTATGGTCGAAGAGAGATGAGATCTGGGCCGTTGATCTCGGACCAAATGGATGGACATGATGGAATCGGAAGATCGCAATCGGGGGAGGCGGCGGGTGACACATTTAAGAAATTCTGATTGGCGATTAGCGATCAAGCGCCAATCGTTGGATCGCAAAGGGAATCAACTGCGAAGATTAAATTGATGGTTCGCAATCAGGGAGTGTAGTGGGTGACACCTTAAGACTTTTGTGATTGCGATTGGAGTAGCGATGCGATTATGTGACTGCCGTCTGATTTGGAGACAAATTGACGACTCTTACGTAATCAGAGGAGTGGATGGATAGGGGCGACAGGCACACTACGATTAGCGTTGGGCCGTCGGATCTCAAGAGATCAACGACTTAGATCACGGCGGGCCATTATAACAATATTTCAATTGCATCGGAAGTTTTTTAAGGACCAAAAGGAAACTACTCCCAACCGATCTTCCGATGTAATAAGCGCTCAAGGGCCTAGCGCCTGGTCCTATGGAGGGGAAGTGGTTAAGGAGCTGGGCCGAGCGGGGCTAAGCCTTTATATGTTGAAAAATGGGTTTTTTAGCAAAAAAAAAGAGGATTCTTAAGGCTAAAGAGGGAATTGGTAGAGAGGATAAAGGGATTTTAGGCCAAACAAAGGGTATTTGTAGGCTTAAAAGGGGAATTTGGATGATTAATGAGGAATTAAGGGAGGGAAAAGGTGATGAAAACAGAGGTTTAGGGGGAAAGAAATAAGAGGGGAAAGTCCTATTTGGGCATTCTTCTTCACAAACAGAGAGGCTTTTAAACTGGAAACAATAGTGGAGATTAATCCAAAGGGACAAATGATCATCATAAGACTTTAAAGATGATATATTTCCAGGGGAAATAAATCTCTTGAAGGCTTGTAAATAAATTTAGCCACCATTTGGTATGTCAGAATTCATGGGTGGCTAAAAAATTACGCAATAGAGGCTGGCTATCAGGTGGCAGAGATTGGAGCATGTGTTTTGCTAGATCTAGCTTGATTAGTGTGTAGCAATTGGAGATTGTACTGAGAGCTTGTGAGGAGTTTTGTACAATGATTGTTACATGATCTCTATGACATATAATATACAGATAGTTGGGGTTTTCAGCTTTAAGCTTTCCCATGAAATATTGTGTTCATATGTGTGATTGTTTATGGTTTTAATGTGCGCATGCGATTGTTTTTATTTCCGCAATTAATGATCAATGGTATAAGAGATTCTGTATCGTGCATGAAGATAAAATAGTGTGTGATCAGGAGAATCTCGGTGAATAATATATCAGTTATTCAAATTTCTACATGGTATCAGAGGGATATTGATCATTGGAGCAATTACAAAACATTGAAGCGGTTGAGTTTTGTGCTGGTGGAATTCGAATTTGCAGTAGTGTTTTATTGGTGTCGAAGTTGAGATGTCTTTCAACGGATTGCGATTGGAGTATGCCCTTGAGGGAAACTCGAATTATATTGCATGGAAGGACATGATGGAGGCGGCGCTGGATGACAATGGGTTGAAGGAGTTCATAGATGCAGAAATTCCAAAACCTACTTCTAGTGATGCTACCGTACTTGACGCATGGCAAAAGAAGACAACAAAGTGTCGAAGAATTCTATTGGAAGGTGTTACAGGTCAAAATACCTCCTCATCAGCTCAGAGGAGAAGACAAATATGGAAGGAGTACAAAGACCTAAATTAAACCTATTTCTACCAGGGTAACGCCTCTATATAACAACACAAGAGCATTATAACGCAGTCAATCAGCGAATGGGCCACATTAGTGGCTAGGGAAACGATCTGTTTACACTAGAGGGCAACGTTACTCATGTTTTAAGTTTGAAACGGGAAAAGCCCATGGAGAATGATTTGAATCTCCAGATTTCCCTCACAAGAGAGTCAGTTCACAAAAGAAACTGCAAAAGCACCAGTTCATTATTGGTCATTGCCATAAAAGACTGAACTCCAAAGGAGGAAAAAGCATAGAGATTAAAGAAACATCTAAGTTTTTTCCATTCCAAACTAGTGGAAAGAGAAAGGCAACAATGGCTTTCTCCCTCTCCTATAAAAAGGAGCTGAAGGCTCTTAGTTGAAGGTCGAAGGATTGCTAAAGATTTTTGCATACTTGTGGAATAGAGAATAGTGTTATTGTGTGAAGGCCAAGAGTCAAAGAGGTTCCTAGAGAGCTTGCTGACTAAGACTTCATCACTTGAGAGATAAGAGAGATTGGGAGACTGAGGAGGGCTTGGTACAACCGACGGTTGTAATCGTCCTTCTTTCAAAATCAATAGAACTGTGTTTGTTTTCTCCATTCGATGCTTAATATTGTCATTATTGTTTGAATATTTACATAGTATGATATGAATGGCTCAGATGTGAATAATTTATAAGTTCATTATATATTAGCTTGATTGATAGGATATATGTTATGTTAGAAATTACACGGGTGCTTTGACTGATTGTAGGACTGAGATTTGGAGCCGGTGAAGAAGGATTCTTGTTTCGCTGCCTAGTGCTCTCCAAGGGACTCCAAGATTGTCAAAGAGGTAATTCTCTATCGCATTCCATCAAGTTGTTTTAAGTTAATATGAACATGCTCATGCCATCTTTGTGAACTACACAGCTAATCTTACCGTCTGCCTCGGGCACCGGAAAGCCCTGAGAGGGATATTCGAAAACCAACAACCCAAGCAGTTTACCCTATAGCAGAATTGGTGACTCCGCTGGGGAGTTTCCCCATAGTTTCCGGACTATTTCCTCCCTCCTTTCTTCTTTCCTATATTCACAGACCCTTCCGACCAATTTTGATGCTCAGTAGACATATCAAACACTCGCAGAGTTCAATCCTGTTTCTATTTGACCATCTGAAGAACTTTACCCTGGCTAACGCTACCTCTGTAGGTTTTCCAGTGCGTTATAGCGTTGACTCTGCTTAAATACAGTGCGTTAGTCACTGTCTTTACTCAGACAGAGCATTACTCAGCCAAAACCTTGCTGTTCACTGCTGTGATTGTGTTTTAGTTGCAGAGTTTTTTGGCCATCAGTATCTTTCATTGACTGAATCCCTGTGCTTGTCTGCTAAGCTGGCATTTCTATTTGTTTCTCTTGTTTAAAAAGTCAGTGTCCAAAGCATTTTACTTTTTTAGTGAATTTTTTTTTTATATATATTTTTCTACATCTAGCTGAGTTTATTCTGAAATTTTCAGTTCATAGACTGTTAAAAAGAGGTAGATAGAAGTCTGAATCTTTTAAAAGTTGAACTGTGCTATTTGAATGTTAGTGCATGGATGTTGAAAATAAACCTCTCCTTGTAGAAATACTCTTCATCAAATTCAATACTTAGAGAATTTTTTGCATGGTTTCTTGAGTCAGAGTCTCATTACATTTCATACGTCCACTCCCCCTCCGCAAGACTAATAATCAAGTACACTAAGAATCAAGCGATAATAAAATCAATCACATTACTCCTTTTTGAGCTCACAAAAACAATAGTTCAGGCTAGGATCTTGGGTTAGGAAAGTGAGAAAATCACCCAAGATCTCAAAACTTGAGACTAGAGTCATTAACGAGTGAAATCCTACTGCACTCATATTATCGGGACCATTCCTTTACCGGAGCTCAGCGCGAGACAACACTTGGGTGCACAAGAAGGTAGCCTGCCTTCCACTGCATCCGGTGGGTGTGTTATATATTGGGGTTCCCTTCGGGGATGTCGAAACTAGATCAGGGATCTAGGTATTCTGCCCATATAGCAGACTATCCTTGATCGTGGACCCCCCTGATGATGTCTGTGATTTGAGGTATCTTTAGTGGCCATAATTTTTAGGGACTTACACAAGGTGACTGGGACGGGCTGTCCTGGTACCTGAAACAGACGGACCCACTCTGTCTTCGGTCTTTAGGAGGGTAATCGTCTTCACGAGAGTGCTTACACCTATCGTCTGAGGTTCGGGCGAAGCTCTAGAGTGACCGTAACTGTACTTTCGACCAACCCTCTCTGTATACTATTGTGATACTTGATTTCATCACCAGCAAATGGTAGTACTCAGACAGGGCACCCTATTCTGGCTGCTTGCTAATTGATTTTAGAGAGTCCTTTTTTCTTTTTCTTTTTTTTAGGTGTGTGGTTACTGTCATTGAGACTTTATAATACATCACAATTAAATTTTGTTAACAATAAACAGGTCATTGTGGCGTCCCCCGACCCACATCGTCTGTGTCGATGACAACAAGGTCTACCTCCTCTAACTATTGAGGAATAACTTAACCTTGGTGAACCCGTGCCTTCTACGGAAGAGCAGTCTCCATTGACTAATCTTGATTATCACATAGCCTCATACCATCTGGAATTTCCGGAGGACCCTTTCACTGAAGGGGTGGTACCTCATTACAATCCTCCGCTCACTGATCCATTGGGGCCTGTGATAATTCAGATTCCACAACGCCAAGACATGTCTTCGGCTGCACAAACATCCATTTCACCACCAGCATCCACAGGGTTGATGCCAATGGCAACCATCCCAGGTTCGCCACCATCTTCCCCGCCGGTAGTCAGTTCTATGCCATCACTGGGTAACCCCAGTAGTCAACATATACCTACTCCCAACCCTACGGTCATCACAACTGTTAGTAGCTTACTGAATCCTTCGGCATCTACTCCTACCGTGACGACGTTGGGACCCACGGTAACTCCTCTCATGAGTATGACTACTTCGGTGCCTTTCAGCAACCCTTTCGGTTGGAACCCTCTACTGAGTTCAAACCCCTTGGCCACTATACCAGGGGGCAGTGTCACCAGCACACAGGTAGCAGGGAACATTTATCTTCCCCTGCAATCCTTAGGACAAATGGGACAACCTATTGTCAATATTTTTCCCTTAAGTGTTTCAAATATAGGTGTAGGGTCTATGCCGTTGCCAAACTATGCAAGTAGTAGCATGCCTCCGGGAAACTCTATTGCATCCATTTGGACTAACCAACCCCAACCTCCATCTGGAATGGGAGGGCACTTTTATACTGGGGGCAACCAACCATTCGCCCCACAATACAACATGCCCTATGGACAGTAACCATATGTCCCTACTCCTCCACCTATAGGAATTTTTTACCAAAGTCCTACTTATCCTCCTGGTAACACATTGATGGGTGGACCCTATGGTCTAAGTAGTCAGCCCATACTGCCTTGGTTAGATTCGGGGGCAAATCCACAATTTCCATTTTTGGCGCTTTGGACATCCCCGATATCCATAAACTGACTAACGATCCCATCAATCACAACCCACTTTGGCCTCCATTACTGCATAAGATTCCTTCTGACATCCCGAAGTTCGATGGGAAACAAGGGGACGACCCAGCCACACACATCACTACCTTTCATCTATTGTCTATATCCAATTCCATGGTAGATGATAGTGTCCAGCTTCGATTGTTTCCCCGCATGCTTACAGGCAATGCTGCCAAGTGGTACATTGAATTACCACGTGCCACCATCAATACATTTGGTGCTTTAGCGACGGAGTTTCTAAAGAACTTCCAATTACCAATTAGATTTGAAACTGGAATGAAACTGTTAACCTTGTTGCGCCAAGACACCGCCACCCACATCTCCGACCACATTCATGAATGGAGACGTAGGAGGAGGCTAGTCAAAGCGCCAATCCCGGGTCATCTCTTAGCCAACTGGTTTTGCAAGTCTCTTTTACCCCACATCTCTAAAGACATTGGCCTTTCTGGTGCAGTTACAAAAGATCAATGCATTCGTCATGCCCAGAATTTGGACTTAATATATTCACAATCTAGCATGCTATATGATTTTCTCCCCCATGCCCATGGCAACCCAAATCCTCCTGCTACTCAGAAAACTAGAGCTCACGCCGACGGTCTCGTTGGCATGATCTCTGGCATAGCCACAAAGCAGTCTCAGGGGCAAGCCTCCCAGCCATCTTCGGCTGCCACCGCCCCTCACCAAACAACTCCTCTTCCTACTGCTGAGGTGAATTCTGTGCAAACTTCACAAAAACCCAGCGGGAAAAATAAAAAGAACAAGAAAAATACATCTTCTTCGGAAGAGCAGTCGAATAATCAGAATAACCCTAATCAGAAAAACACTGCCAAAAATGACAAAGGGAAGGATAAACCCATGAAATTTCCTTGCAAAATCTGTGCGGAGGATCACTTGAAATATAAATGTCCTTGGCTGCAGGAATGCACCGATTTTATTGCAAACAAGGATTTGGGGCGAACACCTGCTGTTCTCCATAATCCTTTCCCTAATCAATAGCAGCAACATCAACACATGGTTGAAAATCTACCACAACCCCATCAACGGGGCAATGGTGGTTCATATCCTTCCGTCGAAGGACCATCTGCCATTCATGGCATTGAGAGTGTTGAACTTCAAACTCGAGCCAAGCTTTATGGGAATACTACCATAGATGCTCAAGAACCTGGTACTAGTTCAAATCCACCGCCGCCAAACGATTTGCATATCGAACGGCCTACTGCTAACCCCGTGATTCGTCCCCCCAAAGGGACACTTCGACGCACGACTCATAACACCTCTGCACGTGCAGCCCAAAACTACAACATTGTAGAAGATTTGGCGCAGGCACCGTCAGCTATGTCTGCTCTCGAAGTATTACAAACCTGTCCAGCACAAAGGAAAGCCTTGCTTTCGGCCATTGGTGGAATAGACTCCCAGGATTCCATGCTAGCTATCTTTGATATGGAAAAGGCTAAATCTCACCTCTCACACCAACTCGCATTCCAGGTGCAGGTTGTGTCGAAAGGGAGACCAATCCATCGCACTGTCATAGATGAAGGAGCTTCGACGTGCATTATGTCACAAGCTTGCTGGCTCAATTTAGGTTCTCCTACCCTCACCCCGCCATCGAATTCCCTCAAAGCTTTCGATGGCCACACGTTCCTCCCAAAAGGTTACCTTGCTAGCTTTCCCATCACTCTGAGTGGGAAAATGGTAAACGTGGACGTTGAAGTCATAGAGTGCCATCTCGACTATAATCCATTGCTTGGTCGCAATTGGTCTTATGCCATGGCCGCCATCGTATCTTCGGTCTTCCGACTCATCCTATTTCCATTGGATGGGAAAATAGTCACGATGGATCAGCTATCCTTCTGCACCCCTGATTATGCCACGTTACCAAGTAGCACTGTACCCCTAATAGGAGGCTTTCCTAACTCTTACGTCAGTATCGGTACCGGTATTCTAAAGGCATCTTCCCTACTGGGTTGTTTTCCTCTCCCGCCGCCACAGATCCCAAACACGGTTACAATGATATACACAACTTTGGATGGCTCTATCGACCCATGGATAATCCCGGCACCTTCAAACATTGATTCCTATGGAGATCAGATGCCACTTTCGCTGGCTGAGTTGGCTTATCAAGCCATCCAAACTGCATCTGAACCCTCCAATGACATGGTTTCTACCACAGGTACAAACCTCCCTCCCATCACAGTTCTCTCTAAGGATCTTCTCAATGAAGTCTGGCCCACAGACGAAGCTATTCGAGAGATCATGTCTCTAGAGGAACGACCTTGGGGAGAGTTTCACCATCGCGCTTCGACGATTGACTCGAAGGCGATACAAACTGAAATCCCATCTTTTGACCCACCTGAGATGGTTCCCTCCGCTTACACGACTGTTCAAACTATCGAGTCAGAAGGGAACATGGGTAATCTTTCTAAGACAATGCTCATTGATATCTCGGTCAAAACGGGTATCGTGGAAAATATTCAGATTGGAGCCGATTGCAATCCAGAGGAAATTGCACGCTTCACATACCTTTTTAAGGAATTCCGCGATGTGTTTGCTTGGTCTTATGATGAAATGCTTGGCATAGACCCATCTATCGTCGAGCACGAAATCAAGATTTATGACAATGCCAAACCAATTCGGCAACGACTCAGACCTGTCCACTCGCGCAAAGCAGCCGCCATCAAACTTGAGGTGGAAAAATTTTTAAACGCTAGTTTCATCTATCCCGCTCCGTTGACGGAATGGGTTTCCAATCTGGTTCCTATTAATAAAAAACAAGGCACCATTCGAGTTTGTGTTGACTATCACGATCTGAACGCTGCTTGTCCCAAAGACAATTATCCTACACCATTCATAGATCAGATTCTCGACAATTGTGCCGGATGCGAATCTTTTTCCTCATGGATGGATTCTCGGGCTATAACCAGATTGAAATTAAAAAAGACGACCAACATAAAACTGCCTTCATCTGTCCTTGGGGAACCTTTGCGTATCGTAAACTCCCATTCGGTCTAAAGAATGCTGGAGCAACTTTTCAGCGGGCTATGGACTACGCTTTTCATGACATTCGACATATTGTACAGGCTTACTTGGATGACCTTCCGGCCCATTCCAAGAAACGACATGATCACCTTGCTCATTTAAGAGAAATATTTGCTAGGTGTAGATTCTACAATATACGTTTGAATCCTCATAAATGCGTATTTATGGTCGAGTCCGGACGTCTATTAGGTTTCATTTTCTCCAAGCACGGGATTAAGGTTGATCCCGATAAGGTTAAGGCAATTGTTGAATTGCCGGCACCACAATCCATCCTTCAACTCCAACGTTTGCAAGGGAAGGAAAACTTTTTGCGTCGTTTCATCGTTAACTATGCCGAGATAACGAAAGGATTTATGCGATTATTGAAGAAAGGAACACTATACTTGTGGGATGACCAAGCTCAATGGTCATTTGATGCTTTAAAACACGCACTTGTTTCAGCACCACTCCTTAGTGCCCCCGACTACTCACGCGACTTTCTCCTCTACCTAGCAGCCTCACCATCCTCACTTGGAATGGTTCTGGTTCAAGTTCACAGTGACGACAGTGAACATGTGATATACTATTTGTCCAAAGGTCTAATCGGACCGGAATTACGTTATTCACATGTGGAGAAACTTTCTCTGGCGGTAGTTTTCGCCGTCTCCTGACTCCGACATTATATATTGCTGTGACAGACTACGGTCATTGCTTTGGAGAACCCCATGCGACATATATTATCTAGACAAATTATTGGAGGGAAATATTCCAAATGGATCATCATCCTCCAAAAATTTTATTTGGTTTTCACAGCTGCCAAAGCAAAGAAGTCCCTTGTCTTCGCCGAATTATTATCGGACCTTCCCAGAATCGACCCAGGAGAAGTAGCTCATGATCCATTTCCTGATGAATCTGTATACTTGGTCAATTCTTCGGACCCATGGTATGGAGACATTTTGGTCTACCTACAAACCCAATGCTTCTGCCCAACTCTCACGTCCGACGACCATCGTCGTATCCGCCACCAAGCAAAGCACTACGTCGTGCAAACGATACACTATATCGTCGTGGTGTCGATACTATTCTCCGACGTTGTCTCACTCTCGATGAGGCAGAACACGTTTTGAATGACTGCCACATGGGGGCATGCGGTGGTCATCTTTCAGGCATAGCTACTACCCAAAAAATCTTGCGCACAGGTTACTATTGGCCCACTTTGTTTAAATACTGTATTGCAGCGGTCCAGAAGTGCCATTCATGTCAAATTTTCACAAAGAAAATGCGCGCTCATCCTGCCCCCCTTCATCCGGTTATCTCCATTGGTCCTTTCGCTAAATGGAGAATTGACTTCGTCACCTGCAATCCCACTTCAGAAAATGGACACAACTACATCGTGGTTGCGGTCAACTATTTTACGAAATGGGCAGAAGCCCTTCCCACTTTCAAAGCCGATGGTGAAACCGCTACTCTCTTCCTGTTTAATCAGGTAACCTGTCAGTTCGGTGTACCCCTATCGATTGTCACAGATCATGGATCTCACTTTCAGAATCATATGATGACCGAATTAACATCCATGCTAAGTTTCTGTCAAGATCAATCTTCGTCTTACTATCCTCAAGCTAATGGTCAAGTGGAAGCCGTAAATGGCGTCCTCAAAACCATGATTCGTCGATTGGTCGGAAATCATAAAACCACATGGCATCAGAAGTTGTATGCCACGTTATGGGCATACCGAACGCCAATCAAAACTGCCACAGGTTTCACGCCATTCCAGCTTGCATTCGGCCTGGAGGCAGTACTTCCAATCGAGTGCGAAATTCCATCACTCAAACTCGCTGTTGAACTCCTGCCCGGCACCACCACCACTGAAGAGCGCTTGCTCTCACTCGAACATTTGGACGAAACTCATCGAGATGCTACACTAGCACTTGAAGCTCACCAACGCCGAGTTAAAGCTCAATACGACAAATCTGTCAAGCCTCGTTCTTTCCAAGAAGGTGATCTTGTTCTACTTTATGATCAGAAACATGACCTCTTGGGGGTAGGAACGCTCCAACCACTACGGATTCGTCCTTACATCGTCACTAAAGTCCTCTCAAAAGGGGCTTACAAACTTCAGGACTGTAATGGAATTCCGCTCGAGGAGCCCCGCAACGGGCTCTATCTCAAGAAGTATTTTGCCTAGTTTCGCACTAGGCATATGCTTTGTAATTTTATGTATATAAGTTTTGCCTATTTGTTTTAATGCTTCTGGATTGTGTTTTGGTTTTCAAGGTGTTTTTCTCATATATAATCTTCTTCTTTCACACAGATGTCGTCGCTCCCCTTATCATACGTCAGATAGGCGGACGGTGCTAGTCATCACACTAGACGCATTGCTTCAGCTGCTCGGGTTCTCTACACTCTTGAGTCGGACCTTCTTGGTTCCGGGGGAATCTTCCTGGGTAGCGCCACCAATAATGTTTCCTAGTACATGTCAGTGATGTAACTCCTCATGGAAGCGGAATCTCGTGACATCTCCAATTTAGTGGTCAGGTTAGATTCCCAACTCATCATTATGCAGTTAAACAATCATTACCCTATCCGTCATCCTGTGTTGTTACGTTATTTTCTGCGAGTGCGACTTTTAGAACGTCAATTTCAAACAATTACATTTGAGCACGTTCCTATAGAATTTAATGCATTAGCCGATTCTTTGGCAAATTATGTGTTAGATTGGCATTTGTCACATTTATTATAAAAGATTCACTCATGAGTATATATATTTTTATCCCATTAAAAATACATAAAAATTTAAAAACACAAAATCACCAAAAATTACGTATATATATATATATATATATATGCGTTGTCCAGTACAATGGTTACATAAAAAAATCTTTCAAAACTTGGGTGTTTTACAAAAATTTGGCTATACTAAGCCACGCTCTGACACTAATACATCCGCTCCGCCAACTAGGCCTGATGATCATGGTAGCATACAAATGCTCTGGCTATCCTCCTCAGAGGCACCAGGTATCTCTCTGGCACACCTACAGTATGCCGCTGCAGACGAACTGGAACCTCCCGCATAGGAAGGGGTGGTATAACCATACTCAGACCCTCCAGGTTTCTGGAGAGTTCATGTAAAACTTGGGCATCATCATCCTCGCTGGCTTCCGCATCCTCTACTAGTGCGCCAGCCCCGGGTAGCTGCAGTCCTTGCCATGCATAGCGAGGGGCCCCAACTAGCCGGACAGGTGCCACATCTGTGTCAAGAAAACAAAACGCTTCATGTCAAAACATAATTTTCACCCTATTTTCAACAAAAAAATTACATAAACATTCAAAAGATAAAAAAAAAAAAAGTACTTCTTTGGATTTCACTGATCATTTCCTTCTTACCATCGATTCCCCACTAGGTACCAAGAGGCAGGACTAACTCTGGATCGCTTGTGAAGTTCATCCCTGCATAGGGATAATCCTCAATCATGATTATCTGGGAGTCTAGCCAATCAAAAAATCCATCATCAAAGCAGTGGCGGACGGGACCCTCTCCAGTCCGTGGAAGTAAAGCTGCCCACCGAGCCTGCCTCGGCTCGCATGGGCCCAATGGCGCTATAACGATCCTAGGCCTAATCAATGGTATCCACTCCAGTAAGAAAGAAACAACCAGTGTACCATACCCAAACTCTCTCTGGGTACGGGTCTTACATGCGGTAAGTTCTGCTCGAACCCGAAGGACAACTCCATCACACCAGTCAAACATCTGAGGCTGCATACAGTCCAAGGCTAGGAGCACCTGGGCCTTGGTGGCCACATGCTGACTCTTGGCACCTGCCAAGCGAACAATCATCCATAAGATAGACCTCAATGGTCTCAAAGCCACCTGTGCGATCGGAACCCGGTTGCTCACAGCTTGAGTGTCACGTATGCAATGCGCACGAATCAGATCAGTAGTGGAACGTGGGTCAGCTCTGGACCCTGTCAAGTTGGGCCTCGGCCCACGACATGATAGGCCAGTCAAAAAGTACACATCATCCTTTTCGATTGAGAGTTCATTACCCCCAATCCGAAAAACATGATGCTGTTTGTCCCATTGCTAGATTAGCCACCTCAGGAGGTCCTCTTGACCCCTCATAAGTTATAAGCGGGCATATTTTAGCAATCCGCACCTGCAAAGAGCTATCAAGCTTGCAGCATCCGTCACCATCTCTCGTTCTTCCCATTCATGTTCTCTCTCTCGCCAGATACTCATATTTAAACAGTTGAATACCTGCACAAGCAACGTTTTCAACGGATCAAAAATTGCCTGGACCATTTCAAAACAGTAGAAATCGAGCTGCTAAAAAACACGGTGCGCCTAATGCTGGCCCTAGTGAAAAACAGAGCACGCTAACGCAGTTCCCTTCACAGGTTATGCGTTTAACGCGTCTGTAACACTAATGGCCCGCGTTAGGCGCAAGCATTTTTTTCAGGGCCTCGCAAATTTGACATTTTAAACCAACAAAAAGTAACAAAAAGATAATTAAATGATAACAAGAGGTTCTAGCTCTTACCTGGATCTCGCGGGAAGGAAAATCGTTGCCCGGATTGACCGTAATCGTCAGTTGAAGATTTCACCCCTTTTCACCCTAGAGCTTCTTCACAGCACTCAGCGTAGTGAAAATGAAGGCCTTTCGACCTTTTTATAGCCATTTTTGGGACACAAATCTCTTAAGCTAGTCAGCAAAGTCGTGAATTCTTGCTACGCATGTGTCGCAACTATTGAGAGGTTATACTGATGTTCTGATGAGTGATCAAGATTTATGTGCAGACATCCTCATGTTTTATCGAGCATTCTTTTTACGATATTTTTCTTGCTCGTTAATCCGAAAAACCTCGAGTTCCCTTCTTCGGACTCGTTAAACTTATATGAAGTTGATATTGAGCGTTCTTTTTGTATGGTATTTTCTTGCTCGTTAATCCGAAAAACCTAGAGTTTTCTTCTTCAGACTCGTTAAAACTATGAAGAAGCACTGAGCTTTATTTTTAGGAATCTCTTTCTTGCTCATAAAACTGAAAAAACCCCGAGTTGCCTTTGTCAGGCTCGTTAAACTACCATGACAGAGAGTATGGAGCCATTCTTTTCTCTTTTTCAACGCTCTTTAAATTAAAAAAGTAACCGAGTTTTCTCCGCGTGACTCGTTAAAATTTCACAGAGGTAATCGAGTTTTCTCCGCGTGACTTGTTAAAATTTCATGGAGGGCACCGAGTTTTTCTTTGTTGGACTCGTTAAAATTTCACAAAGAGTACTGAGTTTACTCCATCTCCTCGTACTCATAACAAAATGAGGTAGACGTCCATCGAACATAGATTTCTCACTTTTCCGGCTTCGATGGACTAACTTACAGAAAATAAACTGTTTCGGGCTTACTATTCTCCCTTTGCCGTGCCCAGTTATCAAGACATGACAAAGGTACCCCAATGGAGTTGTCTTTTATGATATTTTTCAGACTCTCTAAATATGAAAAATTCACCGAGTTTACTTGTCTGGACTCGTTAAACCTAAGCAGACAGGGCATGGAATTGTCTTTTCTGACATTTTTCAGACTCTCTAAATATGAAAAATTCACCGAGTTTACTCGTCTGGACTCGTTAAACCTAAGAATACGGGGCGTGGAGTTGTCTTTTCTGACATTTTTCAGACTCTCTAAATATGAAAAATTCACCGAGTTTACTCGTCTGGACTCATTAAACCTAATCAAACGGGGCACAGAGTTGTCTTTTCTGACATTTTTTAGACTCTCTAAATATGAAAAATTCACCGAGTTTACTCATCTGGACTCGTTAAACCTAATCAGATGGGGCATAGAGTTGTCTTTTCTGACATTTTTCAGACTCTCTAAATATGAAAAATTCACCTAGTTTACTTGTCTGGACTCGTTAAACTTAATCAGACGGGGAAAAATTTGGACAAAATGGATACTAAGTCTGTTACATTTCAGAAAGGTCGATTTGGCAGCAAAATTCTTGAACATGGCACTTCCCAGAAAACTCTTTCGCAGTTAGCCGAAACCTACCATCTATGAGTATTAGCCTTCATATCCCAGTGTCCCTGCATCGGTAAAATCCTAACACACTCTTTGGTGTTCATCAAGCTTCAGCTGCCTAGTACCCTGCTAGAGGTCCTTCTATTGTTCAAGGAGATCTTGCTATCTACTGCTCCTGTTATCAACCAAACTGCTCATTATGTTAGAAATTATTTGTCGTTCGACATCCCCATTTCCTCTTCATTATCTCAAATCATAAACAAAATCATTTGGTTTTCGTTTTGTGTTGACTGATGTAGGACGCCTCAATGCCTACCTTTCAACATATCACTTCCTATCGACTTCAACATCTTATCTAGGAAGTTGATCCAGAAACCCATCAGTACTCGGATACTTGCAGAAATCAGTGGTAGGTAGTCTTGTGTTTGATCAGGGGTCTTCATCATTGGCTCCTGGTCGAATGATTATACGAGTGTTCGACTTCAACTCATCTTATTCACACTCGCTATATTGTACTGTGCATCTTAGGGACCATCATCATTATCGGTGGCCACCTTCGCATCTGTTAACAGTTTTCATTATCGACTGGTAATCAGACAATTTCTCACATGTTCGACGACAACTCCTTCATTCACATGTTGAGGAATATGCAGTTTAAGTGAATCGGCGGTCAAGACCTTGGGGCAAAGGCTACATCATTAAAGTTTTGTTTCCTTCCCCAAGTTGCGATATTGTTTATGGAGACAGCTTCTTCAGCCTGGTCTTGTTATGACAGACACTTCCACATTGTACTTATCGGTGGATAGATTCTTCATATCTCTATTCTAGAGAAATCATGTTGTTTAAGCTACTGAGCATGGGAATGCCCGACTCAAGGCAGATACTATATTTTTTGACATATTTTGTTGTTTCAGGTTTTCCTCAGTCTTTCAATCTCTTTATCTCAACACAAATTATAAAGTATTTCGGCCATCGTCTTCGTCTCTAACCTCACACTTTAGGGGGCATCTGTTACAGGTCAAAATACCTCCTCATCAGCTCAGAGGAGAAGACAAATATGTAAGGAGTACAAATACCTAAATTAAACCTATTTCTACCAGGGTAATGCCTCTATATAACAACACAAGAGCATTATAACGCATTCAATCAGCGAATGGGCCGCGTTAGTGGCTAGGGAAATGCTCTGTTTACACTAGAGGGCATCGTTACCTGTGTTTTAAGTTTGAAATGGGAAAATCCTGTGGAGAATGATTTGAATCTCCAGCTTTCCCTCACATGAGAGTCAGTTCACAAAAGAAACTGCAAAAGCACCAGTTCATTATTGGTCATTGCCATAAAAGACTGAACTCCAAAGGAGGCAAAAGCATAGAGATTAAAGAAACATCTAAGTTTTTTCCATTCCAAACTAGTGGAAAGAGAAAGGAAACAATGGCTTTCTCCCTCTCCTATAAAAAGGAGCTGAAGGCTCTTAGTTGAGGGTCGAAGGATTGCTAAAGATTTTTGCATACTTGTGGAATAGAGAATAGTGTTATAGTGTGAAGGCCAAGAGTCAAAGAGGTTCCTAGGGATCTTTTTGACTAAGACTTCATCACTTGAGAGATAAGAGAGATTAGGAGACTGAGGAGGGCTTGGTACAACCGACAGTTGTAATCCTCCGTCTTTCAAAATCAATAGAACTGTGTTTGTTTTGTCCATTCGATGCTTAATATTGTCATTATTGTTTGAATATTTACATAGTATGATATGAATGGCTCAGATGTGCATAATTTAGAAGTTCATTATATATTGGCTTGATTGATAGGATATATGTTATGTTAGAAATTACACGGGTGCTTTGACTGATTGCAGGACCGAGATTTGGAGCTGGTGAAGAAGGATTCTTGTTTCGCTGCCTAGTGCTCTCCAAGGGACTCCAAGATCATCAAAGGGGTAATTCTCTATCGCATTCCATCAAGTTTTTTTAAGTTAATATGAACATGCTCATGCCATCTTTGTGAACTACACAGCTAATCTTACCGTCTGCCTCGGGCACCGGAAAGCCCTGAGAGGGATATTCGAAAACCAACAACCCAAGCAGTTTACCCTATAGCAGAAGGTGTGAAGGATAACATAGTGTCCAGCCTTCATGTTAAGGCTTCTCCATTATTGATGTGGAAAGCATTGACAGACTTATTCCAAAGCAAGAGCGACCAGAGGAAGTTGGCGGTCAAGGATAGACTCAGAAACATAAAAATGGAGAAAGGCGACAGTATGCCCAAGTACCTCACGAAGTTCATCCAATGCAGGGATGAGCTGGGAAGTGTGGGGGTGACTGTTGATGATGAGGAATTGGTGAGCTTAGCTCTCCTTGGGCTTCCGAAGAGTTGGAATTCCTATTAGGACTCTGTTAATGGTCAGGAGAAATTGCCAGGATGGGAGCGACTTTGGTCGGATCTTGTGCATGAGGAGATAAGGCGAAGTACCAGGGACGGATCTTCATCAAAGAACTCAGATGAAGAAAATTGCGCTTTGGCTGCCAAGGCAAGGAAGGGGAAGAGCAATAAGAATGCTTCTCAATCCGGTGCGAAATGAAAGAAGCATGACATGTCCAAGGTGAAGTGCTTTCACTGTCACCAACATGGACATTACGCCACTAATTGTCCACAGAAGAAGAAAAATAAGCAGGCTACTGGATCTGTAGCTAGAGATGCCTTAGCCTTGCAGTTTGAGCTGGATTTTTCACTGATCGCATGCTTGGTCTCAAGTGTGATGGGTTCAGTGTGGTTTCTTGACAGTGGTGCGTCTTTTCACATGACAGGAGATCAAGATTTGTTTACTGATCTGGATAAGAAAGATCTTGGAGTGCACATCGAGATGGGCGATGATGGTAGATACAGTGCGACCGGTATTGGTACCATTTCCTTTGAGAGGGAGTCTGATAAACCCTTCGTATTGAAGGAAGTGATGCATGTTCCAGGATTGAAGAAGAATCTGATCTCTGTGGCGATGTTAGAAGACAAGGGATATGATGTTGTCTTTAGCGAGGGAAAGGCTTTCCTGCGTAGTAAGGCAACTGGTTAGACCCGGAGGATAGGGGTTCGAGTTAAGAACCTTTATCAATTGCAGGTAGATGGCTGTGCAGCAATTGCAGGCAAGGCAGAAGGAGTGGTGAGCCGGGATAATGGCGAGTTGTGGCACCGGAGATTGGGCCACCTTCACCATGGAGCTTTGAAGATACTGCAGCAGATTTCTATTGGGCTTCCTAAGGGTACTCTTGTGCAGTTAGATCAGTGCAAGGGATGTACCTTAGGAAAATTTGTGAAATCCACCTTTCACGAGAAGGATAGTTGCGCCACGACGATCCTTGAGAGAATTCACACAGACGTGTGTGGACCTTTCTTAGTAGCTTCGATAGCAAAGCACAGGTACTATGTGATATTTGTTGATGATTTTTATCAGAAGTGCTGGATCTTCTTCATGCAGAAGAAGAGCGAGACATACTCAAAGTTCTATGAGTTCAAGGCACTGGTTGAGAAAGAATCGGGGAAGCAGGTGAAGGCTCTTAAGAGCAAAAATGGTGGTGAATTCATCTCTAGCGAGTTCAAGGACTTTTGCAGCGCAGAAGGAATTCGAAAAGAGCTCATAGCACCTCATAACCCACAACAGAATGGGGTTGCTGAGCAGAAGAACATAACGATCGTGGGTGCTGCATGGGCGATGTTGCATGATCAGGGCCTTCCCATACACTTGTGGGCTGAGGCATGAAATACTGCAGTATATGTGCAGAACCGTTGTCCTCACAGGATACTTGGCATGAGTACACCTAAGGAGGCGTTTTCTGGTAAGAAGCCTGATATTTCCCATTTGAGGATTTTTGGTTCACCTGTTTACATTCATGTGACGAAGGATGCCAGGAAGAAGCTGGAGCTGATTACAGAGGTTGGGATATTTTTGGGGTACACTGATACACCCCACAACTATCATGTGTATTTTCCAGACAGTCGCAAGATTGTTGTGCGACGAGATATCAAATTTCATGAGGAGAAAGCCATGAAGTGTTCGCTTGAGAGGGAGCCACACTTGCATGCAGATGAGGAGCTATTAGTTTTTAAGGATGAGTCTCTGGATGTGGATCAACCACAAGAGGAGGTTCATGGAGTGGAAGAGACCACTCATGCAGCGCCAACCATCAGAGGGCGGAAGCGCACTATAGAAGCTGAGCGACTGGCTCAAGATGCAGAGAAGGTTGTAGGAGCACCTACATCACAGCGCAGACAGAGACAATCACCTGATCGGTACACTGGATACATGGCTCTTATGAGCAAGTGTATTGTGACAGAGCCGACCTCTTTCGAGGAAGCTGTGGAGGATCCTGCATGGGTAGATGCCATGGTGGAAGAGTATGATTCGATTGTCAGACATAGTGCATGGGAGATTGTCCCAAGGCTGGAAGGGAAATCAGTGGTGGGTTCGAGATGGATCTACAAAGTGAAGCAAGCAGCCGACAAGAGTGTGGAGAAGTACAAGGCAAGATTTGTTGCCCGAGGCTTCTCACAGATTGAGGGGATCGATTATGAGGAAACCTTTGCACCTGTCGCAAGTTATTCTTCCATACGAACGATTCTTTCTCTCTCAGCGTAGATGGGGTGGCACATTCATCAGATGGATGTGAAGACTGCGTTCCTCAATGGGGTGATTGAGGAGGAGTTGTACATAGAGCAGCCCAAAGGTTTCGAGATCTTCAGCAGCGAGTCGCATGTGTGCAGGCTCAAGAGAGCATTGTATGGGTTGAAACAAGCACCTCGTGATTGGTACACACGGATAGACAGTTATTTCACCGGACTTGGATTCTCCAAGAGTGAGGCGGATCCAAACCTATACCAGATAGTGGTGGAGGGTAAGTTGCTTATCATTGTACTTTATGTAGATGATTTGATTTTGACAGGTGATGAACTGTTGATACACTCATGCAAGGCTGATCTTGCAAAGGATTGGAAATTTGGCAGCGCAGTGATGGATTGTTTGTTTCTCAAGGCAAGTATGCCCGGGAGATACTGAAGAAGTTCAACATGCATGGCTACAAGCTTGTTGATACTCCTATTTCTGGTGGATGGAAGAAGGAGGATGCTACTTTGGCGGAGGTAGTGGATGCCACTGTTTATCGATAGTTGGTGGGGTTGCTTATGTATCTGGTCAATACACGACCCGACATATGCTATGCTGTTAACCAACTTTCACAAGCTATGGTTAAGCCTACCAAGCTCTACTGGAAGGCAGGTAAGCATGTATTGATATATCTCAGAGGCACATTGGGATATGGATTATGGTACAGACAGTCGAATGAGGTGAAACTATGTGGCTTCACGGATGCAGATTGGGCAGGAAGCCCAACGGACAGAAAGAGCACATCTGGAGGGATTTTTAGTATCGGGTCGACAACAGTTTCTTAGTACAGTAGGAAGCAGAGATCCGTGGCACTCAGTTCAGCAGAGGCCGAGTATATGGTAGCGCGTTTGGCTGCATGCGAGGCTATATGGATGAGGAAGATCTTGGTCGGGTTGTTTGGTTCACACTTAGATCCTACTGTGATTTATTGTGATAATCAGAGTTGCATTAAAATCTTAGCTAATCCAGTATTTCATGATAGATCTAAACACATTGACATTCGGTATCATCATATCAGAGATTGTGTGCAGCGGAAGATCATGTTACTTTCATACATTCCTACGGAGGATCAGGATGCTGATATCTTGACGAAGGCGCTCACCAGGAGAAAATTCGAATACCACGGGGGCAGGATAGGGGTTGCAGATAATCCATATCTTGTTGAGAGGGAGTGCAACAAGATGATGAGCTTAGTGGAAAGAAGTTGCCTTCACTAAGTGGGCCCGCAGGCTATTTTTGGCGCAAAGTCTATTTTTAGACTATGTCTATTTTTAGACATATGGATCATGTTATATGAGTTGCAGGATGCTATTTGTGGATGGTTGGTCAAGTCGGAAAAAAATAGATGGACTTCTATTTTTAGAAATATTGGGCGGAATCTACTTTTAGATTGCCAATCTAAAAATAGATATGTCGAATATTATTAGCTCTTAATAATATTTGGACTATAAACATTATCTTATTCTCTTGGAGCACTTCAGTTAGGTGCATAGATGTGGCACAGCAGCTGACAGAAGGAATTACGCTATTCCTGAGGGTTAAGTGGAGCTATTGCATGGATACTTCAGTTAGAACTCCTGTGAGAGAGTTTGGTGGAGTTGATTGAGGAAGTTAATGGAGTTGTGTTCAATTTAACTAATCTAAACATAGTTGAGCTAGTTGTATCTAGTCTAACTGATTGATACACTAGTGAGAGTGGTGTGAATTAATTAATAATTAATTCACTAATTATAAACTCATTAATCAACTAAATAATACATCAATTAACTTCAGTGCATGGAAAGTTTCAGTGGAGACCAGTGAAGAGATAGGTGAAAGAGCAGTGTGACTATTAGTTGTGACTATACTGTTGCATGATTCGCAACAACCAGTGATTGGAGAAGCCAATAAGGATTGCGCAGTACAAGACAGGTGGTTCGAAGTTATTTATGAGCCATTCTACAACATTGATTACGCAATAGAGGCAGGCTATCAGGTGGCAGAGATTGGAGCATGTGATTTGCTAGATCGGGCTTGATTAGTGTGTAGCAATTGGAGATTGTAGTGAGAGCTTGTGAGGAGCTTTGTATAATGATTGTTACATGATCTCTATGACATATAATATACATATAGTTGGGGGTTTTTAGCTTTAAGATTTCCCATAAAATACTGTGTTCATATGTGTGATTGCTTATGGTTTTAATGTGTGCATGCGATTGTTTTTATTTCCGCAATTAATGATCAATGGTAGAAGAGATTTTGTATTGTGCATGAAGTTAAAATAGTGTGTGATCGGGAGAATCTCGGTGAATAATATATCAGTTATTCAAATTTCTACAATTACGGTGAGATTTAGAATTGTTACTTCCCGAGTAGTATATCCTAATCTATGCTTGCTGTTATTTATCAGAGAAATAAGGATAGTATGTAAAAACATGAAAAGAGACAATTACAGTAATAATACATCACCAATAATATAGACCAGGATCCTGTGAATCTGCTTGATTAATTGATGTGCAAAACCAGTTAATACTTTGAGCTCAATGGCCTTTTACAATACAGACTTCTCTTCCTAGCCTACTATATTATAGACCACTCAACTACTTCCCCTCAATAACAGTTCTAACAACTAATAGAATCCCAACAACCAACAACTTTTACAATGGATTTTCGATGAATACTTATAGGTGAATGTGGAAGTGAAGTAGTAGAAGAGATAGTTGGCCCAATTAAATAAAGAACTTAATGTTTCTCGGCCTATGGGAGGCTTGATGGATAAGAAATGACATGATCCATGCTTCATTAAATGGTCCTTTTCTTGTATTTGTACTCTAGTTGTCTGTTTTTGACCTTTGAAATAAGTAAGGTGGATAGAAAGTCTACAGGTTTCCCATACTTCCATCACTACTGTTTCTGCTTTTTGAGGCTTAATGGATGGGAAAATTGACTTTAGGACTATTTCTTATCTTTATAATAACTCTGCTGACAGCCTGAAATAACCGTTCAACTGTCTTTAGGAAAATTTCTTCTGTTCTGGCAATAATTAAGCCTTCTTTGATTTTTGTGAGGCTGCAAGTGGCTTTTGGTAGCTAGAGAGGGTTGGCTTTTGGTAGCTGGAGAGGGTTCAATTGGCCTCTCATGTGGCAGTGGAGGCTTCTTGGACTGATATATTTCTTTGTCTTTATCCTAAAACACTGTTAATTTGTCTTAATCCTATGTTTTAGGCTTAATTAGGCCCTGGTCTTCTTTTTCGGTCTTCATACTGTCTCTTCGTCCTTTAATCGCTGGATTATATCATTAATCTTCAATAATATACCTTTAATCCCTTTAAACTGTCGCTGATACTCTTTGTCACTCCTTTTTTGATCTGTTTGTGAATGTGTAGGTTTCAATGGCACCGAAGGGTTCGAATCAGGGTTTTGCAACCCAATATTTGACAAAAACATGCTTAAAACCTTCCTGGATGTCTCTCCTACTATCTTCAGCTCTAAAAAATGACATTCTACGCATCTGTATTTCCATGACAGTGACTGTGAAAAGAAATTTTTTCATCATCGGTAACCCTGCACAAAGACAATAAATAAGTTAAGAAAATCCTCCAGGACTGGGAGGGAGTGCTCTGGTGGACCATGGAGATGGTGGTGCGGCGATGAGAATGGTGGCTGTAGGTGAAAAAACGGTGAAAAACATGGTGGAATGGTGAAAAACAGAGCTGATGAAGGTTGGGGGCGAGGTGCATTCTAGACCGTCGGATCAGATCTGACCACGGCAATCAACGGTAGATATTGCACGATGGAGCTTTTGGAGGATGTATGAAGAAATGAGGGGATGGGGTGAAGTTGTTTTATGACCATCAGATTATGATAATCAATGGACATGATTGCCCGATAGACTTTATTTGAAGGTTTAGATGAGCGGACAAGAGAGGAGGGTGAGATATATTGTGGGCCGTCGGATTTCATAGAACAACAGCTGCAGGATCACTTTATGGGGTTACGGGGGAGAGCGGTAATCGAAAAATCAAAGTGGTTTTTGCGCTGGTCTGGAGTGGGAAATGGTTTTGAAAAAAGTTGCGCGATTCCACCCTTCGCATGCCATGTGGCGATAAAAAACCACTTATATCACGTAATTTTGGAGAATTAACGTTCGGGCATAAAAATAACATGACATGTTTGTCGGCCATTGGACGTGGGGCGGGGATATTTGACAGTGGTGGTGCAAGTGCGATGAGGAAAGATGCACGGGCGGATGCAATGATCGGGTTTATTGTGGACCGTCGGATCTGCGATGGATGAACGGCTGTCGGGGGAAGGCATATCAGATCATCGGGTTTCATCACAGCCGTAGGATCTATACATTGGACGACTACAATCTGAGGGTGGCAGAGAGGGGTATGAAATTGGGAGGTGCCCGATTGCTTGAAGGCTATCGATCTTGCAGAGATCGACAGTTCTCGTTAGCCAAAACCATTTAATCGTCGGGAATGAATAAAACAAGGGAAAAATGTTTTAATTGGGTTCTTTTGGTTTATTAAGCGCCGTGCGGAGTTTTGGTTCATGGGCCGAGAAGAATAAGCCAAGCGGGGAGAAACCCAACTTTCGATGGAGCGGGGAAAAGTGTTTTATAGGCCTTTTAGAGGATTTTCGGCCTTTAGGCACCCGATTGTGGGCTGCAGTTATATTAAGAAGGGAGCTATAGAGTATAAGCCCTCGGGGGCTAGACTCTGTTATAGTGTAAAATAGAATATTTTAGGCCAAATTTAGTGCTTTTCAAGGCTAAAAGAAGGGTTCCGGTAGGGGGAAAAGGGGATTTTTAAACCAGACCAAGCATAATATGAGGTTTAAACAGGGTTTTGGGACGAGATGGGGGTTAGGGAGGGGATTTTTGTGGGATTTTATAAGGGGGAAAGTGATAAAAATGGAGGTTTTGTGAGGACGACATAGGGCAGATGGAGGCCTTTTGAGCATTTTATTTCACAAACGAGTTCTTTAATGGAAACAACGAGTGAATATTCTTGAAGGAGCGAGAGGACCCATAGAGGCTTCAAAGAATGAAATAGTTTCAAGGGAAATGTTTCTCTTGCTCGAAAATTATGCACATTTGCTATGTCAACAATTTATAGGTGGCTATTCCCCTGGCTAATCAAAAATATTTTCAACAACGTAGGCAATCGAGATAGGTGCGATGATCCAAGTGACTTCCAACAGTTTAGAGACATAATTCAAGTAGATGCTCCCTCATCAATAATAATGCGATGAACGAGGTGATTGAGAACATTTACTTGGATGGAGAATGCTAATTCTGCTGGTAATTGTGGCACATGGCCCATATGATTAAAGACTACAAGATTGGAATCTGTTAGGTTGATTCCACAGATTGTGAACAACAAAGCCTGCTTCTGGGAGGGAAAATTTTGAAGTACCTCAAGTGTCGACATAGCTGAAGGTGACTGAGCCAAATCTTCAACTATATTATAATTTTTGGATGCTCGAGCTCGACGATTAAATGTCGATTTGTGGACGACTCCCTTCATTGGCTTTACTGCTAACTCTAGAATAGAAGTTGGCGGAACTAATTTAGTAGATGGATTCATGGTCGAGGGAGTAGGTTGATCAGTAGCTTGACTATCGTAAACTTTATTTCGCATAGACACCAAAACATCAGTTTTTGGCTTTGTGACAGATAGCGTAAGCACTTGGGAACTAGAAGCTAGATCCGTAGCAACCATGTTTGTGTTTGGATTCAGAAAAGGATTTGTCAACATAGCGGATGCAGTCGAGGTATTAAGAAATTTTGAGAATTTGGCACGGTGAGGACAATATTGAACGAAGTGCTCCTCATTACATATAAAACAAGGGTAATGAGATTTTCGATTATTTCCATATTGTTGATCAGATGATCGTTCCTGCAGGGTTGAATTTTTATTTTTCTTCTCTTTCCCCTTTTTCTTGCTTCCGGGTTGCTTGTCACTTTTGCCTTTGTCAGAAGACATGGCATGCATTTCGAAAGAAGGTGCAGGGTTATATGTAGTAGAGTTGTGAGTGTTTCCAGACCCTATCATACCATCTTCGGCATGAGAGTCCTTGGATGGAGGAGGAACAGTAAAATTGGATCACAATGCATTTGGAATTTTCTCATAAAGCATGCCAAACAATAAAATATAAGTATTGGGCACGAGTAATGACCTGCTCTTTAGTGATGACGCCACCTTTAGCTACATCCCCGGTGATAGATGGAAGTAAGAACTTAATAAACCACTCAACGAGGAGCTGATCAGGAAATTTTTTTTTGACCATTCTACGACGATGATGCCACTCATGAATATGATAAAAAATGTGAGTAGCAGTGGTCTGTTTAAAATTGGTCAGCAATTTCGTTCCAGTTTCATATCATATGGGTAACTGGAAGTGGGTCAAAAAGGTAGTAGCTAAGGCAGTGAAATTATCAAATGAAGCTCGTGGTAGTTCAATGTACCACTTCGCAGCCAGACTAGTGAGCATACGTTGGAAAATACGTAGTCCAACGGAGTCATCATTTAAGGAGTTGGATGAGAACCATAAATGATAAGTCATAACATGCGTTGACAGGTCTTCTCTAGGGTTTCCATTAAATTTAGGAATGTTGGAGGCTAATTTATGTGGTATCACCGGCCACCAAGGAGAATAACTGATGGGGTCATTGGTAAGCTGGTTTAAATTAGGTAATTCTAAAGTTGCAACAAAGGGTAAATGAAGATTTAAGTCAAGTTGAGCATAGCTAGGATATGGAATTTCTTGGGAAATAGACCTTTCAGCACCACCATAAGGCATTTGTTGCTGGTAACCCAGATAGGGGTTGTTTTGATGACCAAATGCTTGATGTATCTGTTGACCAAGACCTGGGTAAGCTATTTGTTGTTGGAATGATTGTTGTGGA
Source organism: Pinus albicaulis (assembly GCA_034641835.2). Taxonomy (NCBI): domain Eukaryota; kingdom Viridiplantae; phylum Streptophyta; class Pinopsida; order Pinales; family Pinaceae; genus Pinus; species Pinus albicaulis. The sequence goes on along the minus strand of CM076579.1, from coordinate 1,370,253,142 downwards.
ATTTGCGGTTGTGACTTCCAAGGTGACTGTCCACCAATATTATAGCCCAAACTAGAATATCTTGGACTCGGTTGGGAATAGGTAAGACCCGGTTGTGCCTATAGCATCCCATAAAAGGGTAATCCAGCTTGTGAATGAAAAATTCTGGATACAGGTGGTTGTTGTAAACCAGTCAAAGAAGTTGGAGTTTGTGGGCCCAAAAATTGAGGGTAATGGGTTGAAGGACCCACCTAAGACTGTTGAGGTACAACAATCTGAGCTTGTAATTACAGGGGTAATGAAGTATTCAAAGTGGAGTAGATGTGGGTGAAACAGGTTGAATCGGTTGATATGAATGCATAACCATTTGTGTTTGAATGAGCATAATAGGTTGCCACTAAAAAACAATCATTCCAACATTTGGGTGACCACAAAACGACGAAGTACTGTCAAAATGGGTGACCATAGGTTTCCCCCCAACATGAGGAGTATAATAAGATGGAATATGTTGTTCTCCAAATGGTGGGAGTCCAGTCAATATTGTACTGGATGGAATGTACCCAGTGGACCAGCTTGATGTTGCATTGAAGATGTATACAAAGGATCAAGTCGCTCAGTACTAGTTAGAGATGTACTAGATATAATACCAGAATATGACATGGGTGAAGTCCATGGATTTGAGGATGCACCAGAGTAGGTTCCAGATAATTATTGGTAACCCAATGGGACGGAAGGACCACCATAAATATCTGACACAGGTGATGTGGTAAACATCGATGGAGTAGCAAAAATAGATGTTGTCGCAACTATAATATATGGTACAGCCAGAGATGTTGACTCAGCCATGGTCATACGACCCAGTGTAGACCCTATAGGATCTACGGGAACTTGAATTGAAATAGGATCAAAAGAAGCAGTGTAATTCAACTGAGGAATAGTCTCATAAAGATAAAGCCTCGAGCCAAAATGAGTTGGAGTTGAGGGGCATGTTCCTTGTTGAGGTTATTCATCAATTGAGATCAAACCAGGTGGAAGAATTTCGCCACCAGGCCCGAGATATATTTTAGGTGGTTGACTGTGCGATATGGGAGACTTCAGTAAGCTCCAATTGATCATCTTGCGGTACGGGAACAACTTCTATTTGTTTGACTTCAAGATCTAGATGTTCTGGTAAAATAAAAATGGGATCTAGATCAAATTCTAGTTGAACAACGTCGGGTTCGGGAGGTATGGTCTCACAGATTGGATGGATCGTGTCCACAAGTAGCTGTGAGGACTTCATTTTGACGACAGTGGATAAACAAGGATGTGTAGAAACGACTCGAGACAACTCTGGTATATGTGATGAAGAGGATGCACCAGAGGTATTGATGGTACTGGTTTCGGTAGAATGAGGTCACCTTCGCCGACCAGAAATGGCTTCTGGTGTTAAAGGTGGTTTAAGTGCTATTCTACGCGAACGACGGGGAAAAGGATGTTCTTCTTCCATGATGACTGATTGATTTTATTACAAAAAAAATAAAGAAATAAAAGGGTGATACTAGGAATGAGGTTTACCAAGTAATTGTGAACTGTAAAATACCTCCTGGCGAACCAAGAAGTACAGACAGGAAATCTCCCAGAATGTTGTGTTCGACGTATCAAAAGTTACAGGATGGCCGAATTAGTTACCTATGGATGGTAAGAAACCTAAAGTTTTCCTCCCAAATATACCTGAAGGTACATGGAGGCCCAATTCTATATTAGCATTGTCTTATGTGAAACTGCACAATGAGAGCACCCCCTATAATATCCTAATAGGGAGAATGTAGTAATACTAAAACACAATATAAGAACTGCAGCAAAGTAAATAATTAATCTAAAGACAACATCAGAATGTACAGAATAGATGAGCCATTTTATTAATATGGAGGTAACAATGTTACCGATGAAATAGGTAACCGCAATGTTACCTACTTTTTTTTGGTAGCATAAAAAGCACCCGATTTTGAAAAGTGGTGATGCAGAATCACCATTTTTTTTTTGGTGCACATTTTTGACACACTAAAATTTTTATTTATGTAAAGTATGAATATTTGTTTTAAAATGTTAGTGAATTTCATGTTAATTTTGAAATGTATTGATGCAGCATCAACTTTTTTTTTTTTAGAGTGGTGATTTTCATGCTAATTTTGAAACGTATTGATATTGCATCAACCTTTGTTTTTTAGACTGGTGATTTTCATGCTGGTAATAAAACACAAAACTTAGATAAAAAAATATATATAAAAACAATAAAAAAAACCCAATAAAATGTAAAAAAAACCAAAAATAGCTCGTAAAAATAAAAAATTTAAACAAAAATAAATAAATAAACAAAAATATTTGAAAATTATATCAAAGGAAATGACAAAATTTGATAATAAAAAAAACACATAATTTAAAGAAAAAAACAATTGACCAAAAAAATTAAAAAAAAAAACATCAAAAACATTTTTTTCTAACTTATTAAAAAAAACCATTAAAAATAAATAAATAAATAAATAAATTTAAAAATAATTAAAATTACAAAATTAAAATTTAGATAAAAAAAAAATAAATAAATAAATAAATTTAAAAATTTAAATTAAAAATAATAATATAATAAGAAAATAAATACAAATTGTGTACCAAAAGCCAACGGGGTGGTGATGGTGGCGGCGGCCGTGAGGCCGGTTGGGCTACCCCCGTTGCGCACGCACAGCCCGCCCGCTGGGCGCCGGGGGCCGGCCAAGCGGCGCCACGGGGGCGGCCCAGCCGGCCTCACGGCCCCCGCTGGGAGCCGGGGGCCGACCGAGCGACGCCACGGGGGCAGCCTAGCCGACCTCACGGCCGCGCGCCGCACCCACCACCACCCACATTGTTTTTTTTTTTAATTTTTTTTTTTTTAATTGATTTTTTTTAACTTTTTTATTTATTTTTTTAAATTTCAAAAAATTAATTTTTTTATTTAAAATAAAATTTGTTTTTATTTTATTTTTTTAATTTTGTTTTTATTTTTTTTTAATTTTATTATTTTTTTGTTTTAATTTTATTTTTATTTTTTGGGTTAATAATTTTTATTAAATTTTGTTTTTTTTTGTTTATTTATTTATTTATTTAATTGATTTTTTTTTTTAATTTCATAATTTTTCTTTATTATTAAGTTTTACGTTTAGTTTTTTAATATAATTTTATAAAATTTAATAAATTTTGTATTTTTTTTTTTAAATTTATTTGGATTTAATATTTTTTTTAAATGTTTTACTTTTTATTAATTTTTTTTTTTGTTAATTACATAAAATTTTTATATTTTTATATTTCAATTAAAATTGTGTATTTAAATTAGATTTTTTTTTAATTAAACTTAATTTTTTAAAATTAATTGTTTTTTAAATTTATATATATATATATATATATATATATATATATATATATATATATATATATATATATATTTTTTTTTTTTTTTTTTTTTTTAATTTTTTTTAAATTTTCCATTTTTAATTGATTTTTAAAGTTTTTCTTTTAACAATGGTTTTTTTTTTCTTTTATATTTAAAATTTATTTTTTCTTTCAAAATTTATTTGTTTATTCATTTATTTATTAAGATTTAATATTTTTGTTTTTAAATTTAATTTGTTATTTTAATATTAACCCCCTTTTTTTAAATTTAATAAAATCTGATATATATACATATTTTAATTTAAGTTCATATATATATTTTATTTTTTTATAATTTAAATTTAATTTATTTTTTATAGTTTATTTGTTTTTTTAATATATATTGTTTTAAATTTAATATTTTCATTGTATTTTATTTTTATTTTTAATTAACTTTTCATTTTTTTACTTTTAATTTAAATAACGTGTTTGTTTGTTTGTTTGTTTGTTTTTTTTTTTTTTTTTAAATTTAACATATTTCCTTAAATTTAATTTTTTGTTTTAAAATTTTTTATTTTTTTTTAATTTAATAAGCATTTTCTTTTTCTTTTTTAAATTTAATTTCTATATTTTATTTTTTATAATTTCCTTCTTTTTTAAACTTGTTGTTTTTTTTTTTTATATAATTAAATTTAATATTTTTATTTTTTAAATTTTAAACTTAAATTTTTTTTTTTCCCCTTAAATTTTAGGTTTTTTTTTTAAATGTTTGAATTAATTATTATTATTATTATTTTTTTAATCTTCATATATTTTTAAATTTTAAGCTTTTAAATGTTTTTCTTTTTTAAATTTACTTTTTTTCTTAAATTTTAGGTTTTTTTTTTAATGTTTGAATTTTAAAAATTAAAAAATGTTATTTCTATTTTTAAAAATGCCAAAAGTATGACACAATTTTTTTTTTTGTTATTCCAACATCAACCTGTTTTGTTTTGAGGGTGTTTTTTCAATCCTTTTTTCAAGAAACAATTTTGTTTTTACCATAATTTTATAAAATGTTGAAATTTGACCTTAAAAAAAAACGAAGTGCGTTCTGGAATACACACTTTTTGTTTTTGGGGTGTTTTTTCATGTTTTTTGAGTCTTTTTGGGCTAGAATTCCCATTTTGAGGTCAGGTTACCTATTTGATCGGTAACAGTGTTAGGTGGATAAACCAGTACAACAGTGCTCAAAATATGAGACACTCAAGCCAAAGAGATTAATTAGAATGACCCTGAAATAATCCCACAAGAAGGAATGCGTAACTGTTGGACTGCTGGAAGGAAAACTGCACTGTCCCTGCTGTAATTGTTGGGACTGCAACTACCGAAAAAATGTAAAATATAGATCTAGGCAGTTCTGGAGCTCCAATGATGCTGAAAATATAGATCCGAGCTCTATGATGGATACCCAAGATAACCTAGAAAGGATTTTCCAGATCTATCAATCTACAAAAATCGCCCTCTTAGGGCTTGCACATACACACTACTGGGTATGCAGATCAGAAGCAAGATATGACAAAAGGATAGCTACAATAAGATAAAATATCAGATCTATGCTTGAAGGCTGATCCCTTCACTACATCCTCAAGCTAGAAGCTTAAGATCTAACTCCTCTATCCACCACTGATTGTAGATGTTGCTACAAAACTGCTGCCAAAAACTATGTTGTCAAGGATGGAGGCTCTCTAGCCTGATGCTGGATGCTACAATATAGCTCAATAATGATGGAAATAATGTGACCAAGGTGAAGGAATGATCCCTCACAGGATTTCCAGCTGAAATGTTAAAAACTTCCCTCCTCCAATACATCTATAAGACTCGACTGCGCAATCCTTGAGGGGATTGCTCTTGCATGGAGGTATGATACAATGGCATGAATGCTAGATATCAATATATAGCTCCTGGAAGGATGAACATGAAGAACAAAGTGAAAGGATGAATCCTCCACCATTTTCCTAGCTGAAGTTATAGAAATAAAGACCACCTTTCAAACCCTTGAGTAGGAATTGTGTTATTCATGTAGCTGGAAGCACATATGAGTGTGGTTGAAGATGGCACTAATGCCTGATGATGAATAAATCTTAATAGAAACCTTCCCAGAGTAGGCACTCGAAGTCCCCCGTGGGTAAGGGTGGGATAATAGCATAAGCGTGCATAGAAATGTCAATTGACAAATTTATATCTAAACATATCAGAAATAATAATCTAAATCCTACCTCCTATTGTGCCTTCATCTTCATTATATAGATTATGAGCCTTCCATAGCCCTGGCCCACCTCATAACTGCATTGTACATGTGGCCACTAGCCTCCATGAAGCCTACGTTGTCTCTCCATGATCTCCATCATGTCTGAATTTAATTCCCACTCCCTCCCTCATGTGTGCATTATATGCACCACTTCCTCCACTATCTCATCATAAGTGCTTTATGATATTAATTTTAATGCACTATGATCTTAGTAGACCTCCTCCAAGATCCTCATGATTTTACATTAAAGATCCATGATCTCCATTCTTCCTTCATTTAAGAAGTTTCTCCACTACTCCATAATGCAAATATAGATCTAAAATATCCACATACACATGTCAAAAGTGGATTTTATTCATCAATGGGGTTTGTGGGTCCCTCCACCCTCTTATTTACTTAATTAATTATGAAAATTAAGTACTCTAATATTCAATTATCTTGTGGAAAGTTGGGAATATCACTGTCCTCCCCGCAAAAATCTTGCTTGTCCTCAAGCAACTACAAAAATGGATGCTACAACAAACATCCTCCCTCCAAATGGCATCCTCATATGGAAGGCCTTCCCATTTGTCACAATGTGTCATGCATGTTCAGCTCCAAAGCTGCCTCTCTAGAATGGCCTCCAACTTAAAAGTTAGATACTCATCCTCATCAATGAATCTCCAAGTGGAAACCATATGATGTCCAAAGATCTCCTCTATGCATGAGATACATGAAATGAAGTGGTTTATTTCCAAAGTGGAAAGTCCCAACTCATGAACTATCTCCCCAACCCATGATACATAGAGTAGATTGCATCTATCAATGCTCTCATCATTAGCCCTATTGGCCATGTAGGATCCAAACATAACATCAAAATAGTGAAAAACAAGAAGTAGAGACATATGGATGAACATGAACAATGTCAAAATATATTCTCCCAATAAAAACCACCGCAACAAAGCCTCATGTTGTCATGCTAGATCATCATGAAAACAAGTAAGAGAGCCATACTCTGTCAATAGAAGCCACTGCAGCAATGCTTCTTGCTGCCATGCCAAATCAACATCAATATAAATGCGAGAGCCACACTCTCTCAATAGAAGCCACCATAGCAATGCCTCTTGCTTCCACACCACATCATCATTGTACCAAATTTAGTGGCCATATTCTCTCAAGAGAAGACACTGTAGCAATGCATCTTGCTGCTTCATCACATCATCATTATACCAAGTATAATGACCAAAATCCCCCAATAGAAGCCAATGCTGTAAGGCCTCCTATTTCCATCCTCCATCAATGTCATGCCATGTATGGGAAGAAATCAGCCCATACTCTCCCAATAGTAACCAAAGCAACAAGGATTCTTGTTTCCACCTTACATCATCATGATGCAAGTCATGGAGCAACAACATACTAATGGACATGTAGAATGTATCATCATAACAATATAAATAAGCTCCCTTATGCCACATCATGTGAGAGTTATGCAATGTCCCAAACCCAAGTACATATATGAACACGAGATATATCCCAAATAGAAATATATGTAAAGACATGAGACATATCCCAAACAAAATCAAATACAAGGACATAAGATGTATCATGAGATGTCCAAACTCTCTCATCAACAACTAGCACAGCCATGCCTCCTGCTGCTGCATGTCATCAATGATATACATAGCATGGATCCTGGAAATGTGAGATGTTGGGTAGTATCCAAACTCACCCAAAAGAAACCAGCACAACCATGCTTCTTGCTGCCTGATATCATAGGTCTACAGGAAGGTAGGCAACCTCCTGCTTCTCATCCGGATCCATTCATCCCAATGTGGATGATGAATCATGCCAAGGTTAGTCTTGGTATCCTCCCAATGTAGAATACCAACATCCTCCAATTGAATAGCTTTGCACTCCATGAAATTTTGAAGTGCACCTCCTTTGAGGTCTCTCCATGAGATCCTCTCATCAATGGCCCATTGGAACCCATAAGGCTCCATACATGATGTAGGTAGAGATCCCTCTTTGAGCTGTGAGATGCTCATAAAGGAAGCTTCATCTTGACAATGGAAAGTACTCTCCATCACAAGATGTCTACCATCTATCATATGTCCCTCTAGTGCTTCATGAATGAAGCTACCTTCAAAATGCTCCAAGAATAATGGGGCCCTATCATCACCACTACTGCTAAGTGACAGTGCTGTAGATCTGCATGGTGATACATGTGTTGTCTCATGGCCACATACAATGCTAAACTCGTAGTTTGGCACTGTACTGAATAGGAATATGCTCCTCCCATCTTCTGCAACTGCACACTTCAAGACAAAGTTTTGGGTGTAGCTCAACCATGACAAATTGGGATAGCAATACATCTTCTCCTTGATCAAATCAAGGGTCCTCTGTGCAGTGATAATTTGTTGCTCCAAATCATCAAGGTGCTCTAATCCTTGGTTATGCAATTTCCATGATGGCATGGTCTCACATATCTCAATATGAGGTACTGAAATAATATGAGAAGAAATTATGTGCAAACCTTGGATAATTTGAATCTCTGGAACGTCTTGCACATCTACAAGAGTTCCTCGAACCGGTGCAATAGTCTCTCCAACTGCTGGTAATGATGATGGCTACATCTCTTCAATTGTACCAGTGATGGTATCTGCCTCCTCCTCATGCATCTCATGAATTATGCATGGGGCTCCAAATGTCAAGAACTCAAGACCATCCTGCAAAGATGAAAGTGATCCTCCTTATGATGTAAGTGCATATGCAACTGCTGGTGGTGGTAGAGGCTCCTCCTCCTGAGTGATAATGAGGAAATATTACTTGGGATCTTCATGTACTATCTCCTCAATGATGGGAGATGTCTCTATGTGAGATGTCTCTGGTTTCTTTCTACCAAATTTCTTCTTCAGTCTTTGAATGAAATTTTCATAAGCAGACACTCTCATGTGTGACAAGTGACTGAACCACTAATCTCTTGCTTCACCTTCTAGGTGCAGCACTGCAATCTCCACAACCTCTCTTTCTACTACAAGATATTGTAGAAAGAATGAAGTTAATTCCTCCCTCCAAGCCCTCAATGTGCTTGTGGAAGACCCATCAAATGTAGGCAAGAAGAATCTATGACTCTTTCTTCTATTGTTGCTTTGGGATCTTCTTTCTTATTTGAGTTGCAAGAACTGTTGGAGAGAGAGATTCTCCTTCAAAGCTCTAGGTTGTGCTTTGTATTCAGACAGATATTTACTTATGGTCTCATGCCCCAAGTCTCCTTCATATTCAAACCAATCCTCTCTCTTATCAAAGAAAGTGGATCTAGCAGAATGATGTGAAGCTCTTTGCTTCTCTAGTTGCTTCTTATGCTGATAGGAAGTGTTGGGACCTTCCTCATCAAATCTTCTTCTTGGATCCTTCCTTTGCCTTTCTCCGTTCATTTGATTGACCTCCTTGGAGAGATCTTGCAGGCATCTAAAGAGAAGAGTGGAAAAACTATAATCCTCCTTCATGATAGATCTCTACCATCTACTTCTCCTTTTGATGCAAAATATGAAGTGTCCACAAGCTGAGCCAAAGATCATGCTATGATACCACTGTAATATCCCAAAAGGGAGAATGCAATAATACTAAAACACAATATAAGAACTGTAGCAAAGTAAGTAATTAATCTAAAGACAACATCAGAATGTACAGAATAGCGAAGCCATTTTATTAATATGGAGGTGGATAAACCAATACAACAATGCTCAAAATATGAGACACTCAAGCCAAATAGATGGCTTAGAATGACCCTAAAATGATACCATAAGAGGGACTGCATAAATGTTGGACTGTTGGAAGGAAAACTGCATTGTCCCTATTGCAACTGTTGGGACTAGAATTGCTGACAAAATGTAAAATGTATATCTAGGCAGTTCTGGAGCTCCGATGATGCTAAAAATATAGATCTAGGCTCTATGATGGATACCCAAGATAACCCAAAAAATATTTTCTAGATCTATCAATCTAGGAAAATCACCCTCTTAGGGCTTGCACATATACACTGTTGGGTATGCAGATCTGAAGCAAGATCTGACAAAAGGATGGTTGCAATAAGATAAAATATCATATCTATGCTTGAAGGGTTGATCCCTTCACTAGATCCTCGAGCTATAAGCTCAAGATCTAGCTCCTCTATCCTCCTCCACTGATTGCAGCTAATGCTACATAACTGTTGCAAAAAATTGTGCTGTCAAGGATGGAGGCTCTCTAGCCTAATGTTGGATGTTGCAATGTATCTCAAGGATGATGGAAATAATATTCCCAAGGTGAAGGAATGATCCCTCACAAGATTTCCATCTGAAATGATGAAAATTCCCTCCTCCGATAGATCTATAGGACAAGACTGCGTAATCCTTGAGGGGACTGCTGCTGCATGGAGGTATGATACAATGGCCTAAATGTTGGATATGAATATACAACTCCTATAAGGATGAACGTGAATAAAAAGGTGAAAGGATGAATTCTCCACCGGTTTCCTAGCTGAAGTGCTAGAAACAACCACCACCTCTCAAATCCTTGAGTAGGAATTGCATTATTCCTGTAGCTAGAAGCACATATGAGTGTGGCTAAAGATGGCACAAATGCCTAATGATGAATAAATATCAATAGAAACCTTCCCAGAGTAGGCACTCGAAGTCCCCCGTGGGTAAGGGTGGGATTTCCACTCGGAAACACCATGTGCTAAACAACACTGCAGACTTAGTTAAACAACATAAGCGTGCATAGAAATGTCAACCGACAAATCTAGATCTAAACAAATCAGAAATAATAATCTAAAACCCGCCTCCTATTGTGCCTTCATCTTCATTATATATATTGTGAGCCTTCCATAGCCCTGACCCACCTCATAAATGCGCTTTACATGTGGCCACTAACCTCCATGAAGATTGCGCTATCTCTCCATGATCTCCATCATGTCTGCATTTAACTCCCACTCTCTCCTTCATGTGTGCATTAGATGCACCACTTCCTCCACTATCTCATCATAAGTGCTTTACGATCTTACTTTGAATGCACTATGATCTTATTTGACCTACTCCAAGATCCTCATGATTTTACATTAAAGATCCATGATCTCCACCCTTTCTTCATTTAATAATATGCTCCACTACTCCATAATGTAGATCTAGATCTAAAATATCCACATACACATGTCAAAAGTGGATTTTATTCATCAATGGGGTTTTTGGGTCCCTCCACTCTCTTATTTACTTAATTAATTATGAAATTCAAGAACTCTAATATTCCAATTATCTTGTGGAAAATTGTGAATATTACACCCCCTTATACTTTTCGTACTAGAACACCGCCCTATATACCCGAAGGTATGTGGACGAGCTCTGATATACTTACGTACATGGAGTGGGATTTCACACTTGGAATGTATTGCAGACAAGTTAGAGACATCTACTATGTTTAACAACGCTGGAACACGTCTCTAGCCTAGACCTTCTAAGTGTTATCATTAATGTTACAATGCTTTCTTAGGTTGATTGAGGTAAATTTTATGTTGATTTTTTTTTAAATTCTATCTTTGAGGTTCACCGCGTGATGTAATGGGAAATTCCTAAAATACAAACTAAATGAGAAGAAAAATTTTCAATTTAGCTTTTTCGATGAAAATCCTAGCTACTAAGGGGAAAGAGCAATCAATTTTTGAGCATACAACAAAGAGCACAAAATAAATGCAGATTTCCTTAACTTGTTCCTATGCAACACACACAATCTCTAGATGCACATGCATATTTTTCTTTTCAACTCCCTTTAATGTGAATGAGAGAAAGGAAACTAAATGCACAAATCAATCAAAAAAATGGTTTCTTTTGAGAAACGAGGAATGAAACAACAATTTCTCTTGAGAAAATGAAGAATCAAACTAAAATTTTCCTACAGGTAATGAGGAATGAAACAACAATTTCCTTTTCAAAAACAGAATTGACCTAATGAAAAAATAAATACTTTGAATTTGATTTTCCAATGATAAATAAAACAGATAATGAAACATTGAACAAATTACTTTTCAAATGAGGAAGAACAAGGAATGTTTACTAGTCTCTAAGAGCAATCAAACATCTAAGAATACAACAGACAATTGGCTGAAACTGAAAGCAAAGACAAATTTTGATGGAATTTGGTTGGTTGAGGGGGCAATGCACCCTGTAAGGGGAGATAGTGTGTTGCAGAGCACCCCTAAATGGAACACAATGCATTGTACCCTGACCAACAGTGCGTTGGGCACATCTAAGTTTGTGAAACAAGCAACTAAACACAATTTTATTGCAATTTTTTTCATTCAAATGACTGATAAAATAAATTAGATGCTACTGATGATGGTAAACATAGGAAGAATCATTAGGAATGATGGGATTTTCCCTAGTATGGTTGCCAATTTGTTATATGGAATCAATCTAGCGGCCTTAGTTGGATTGAGAGCGACGACAACAACGACAGAAGGTGAAGGAGATCGAAAAGATCACAAGTAGTATTCTTTCCATTTTTGTATATCTATTTTCCTTAGAGAAAATAATAGTTGTCTTTCTTCTGTTGTTCTGAGTGAAGGAACACCACACTCAAGGAATCTAGTTTATTCGTAGATTAGAATTCTGTATAAAAATCATTTCCATGGATCTCATTACAGGGTTTTCGAGGACAGTTAGACAACATGATTCCATCATGGTTGTGGTGGACAGATTGACCAAGGTTGCACATTTCATACCAGTGAAGACTACATACTCAACTAGCGATGTAGCACAGGTGTTTATCAAAGACACAGTCAGATTTCATGGTGTTCCAAAGAATATTGTGTCATACAGGGATGCAAATTCCACTTCCAAGTTTTGGAAGGAGCTGTTTTCGGGTTTAGGAACTGAGTTGGCATTCAACACAACTTATCATCCACATATATATGGACAGACTGAGAGGTTCAACATGATATTATAGGATATATTTTGGATGTATGTGATGCATCAACATCGCAAGTGGGAAGAGTATCTTCCACTTGTAGAGTTATCCTACAACAACGGGTATCAAGAGTCATTAAGGATGACTCCTTTTGAGGAATTGTATGGGCGGAGTTGTAAAAATCCTATCAGTTAGAGTGATCTGGTTAACAGGGTACTAATTGGACCAGCCTTATGTTGGAAGAAATGGAACAGGAAATGCAGGTGATCAAGAAGAACTTGAAAGCATGATAGACAAAAGAGTTACACAGATAGGAAAAAGTTGTTTAAGGAGTTTCAGGTTTGGGATTAGGTGTACTTGCATATCAAGCCCAAGAAGAGCTCCTTGTGGATTGGATCATATGCCAAGCTAGCACCAAGGTTTTGTGGACTAGTAGCCTCTCGACTTGCACTACCTTCCACAGTGAAAGTCCATCATGTTTTTCATATATTGTTTCTTATGAAATATGTTAAAGATGTTTATCATGTTATTGACTGGTCTATATTGCAGGTGGATCCAGAAGGAGAGTTCAAGCCGGAATCGCAGTGCATTTTGCAGAAAAATATGCTCATGCTCCAAAATCGAGAAATTGAGCAAGTTAAAGTGCAATGGAAACACTTTGGGCCCGATGAAACTACATGGGAGATGGTGGATCAGATGCAGGCCATGTATCCTTGTTTTTTGGTTGAGGCAAAGCACTTTTGGTATGATGTTGATTTTCGTTTAGCATATGTTTTGTCGATGTTTTGGTATATGTTTGATGTGATGGTTGGATGTATGTACATATGTATATGGATGTAAATACCTCCATGAGTTGCATTATAAAGCTCCAATAAGCGGTATGGTGTCATGTCATTATAATTTTCATGTTGTTATGAGGTCATGTTGGCTTGCTTTTCAACAGGGTGATAATTGTAAATACTGCATCGAGCCATGTTATAAAGCTCCATGGGCAGTATGTTTTCTTTTCAATGGTGTAGCTGAGGTATATTTGTGATTGAACACTGAGGATGGTGTCCCCCAAGGGGGAGGGTTTTATAACAACCCTAGTGAAAACTCCATGTAATAAAGTTAAAATAATAACCACGACTGATGGGACACATATTCTAAGTTGAATGTTGGGAAAAAAGTCCTAGTGCGGGTGTTCACTTGATTTATTATGGCTAAGGAAATTGGAAAAGGCTATGGCTAAAGAATTAAAGCGGAAAATTTTATTTTTTGCACATTTATTTATGAAAATAATGGAAATTAGGAGAAAATTGAGGTAAAAGGTCACAAGTTGCATGTGAGGTGGAAAATGAAGGAAAATAATGGAAAATGAAGTTAATAGAGGCATCATTGATAAAAGGTTTATGAGGATCAGTTGGTACCTTTTGTTAGTGCATTTTTAAAGCTCTCTTATTATTCTCTCTCTCATACTCTTGGATACTTGGATTTTTATTGGAGCACTCTTAGAGAGTGTGGATACTTGGTGATTTGGAGCAAGAAGAAAAATGAAGAGTAGGAAAGCGAAAGTGGACATCGGTATCAAAAACTACAACTGAGTTTTATTGTATGTAAAAATTTGCATGTATTTTTTCCTCACCAGTTTTGGCATGCACAGTGTATGCATGTGGATTTTCCTAGCCTTTCCATTTCCTGGATAGACAAGGTGTTGTGGGTTTATTTCCATTGATTGTTTTCTGGTTGGTTCTCATGATTCCTTTAGTTGTGGGTTGAGTTATTAGTTCCTAGAAGCCTTGCTTGGATAAATGCTCTGGAAGCCCAAAGGACAACTGTGGGTTGAGTTACTAGTCTTGGAAGCCTTGGTTGGACAAATGATTTGGAATTCCTTGGTGGGCTGATTTACTAGTCTTGGAAGCCCTAGTTATAAAAATTCTCTAGAAGCCTTGTAATATTTGGAGTTGAGTTACTAGTCCTGGAAGCCCTGGTTGGAACAAACACTCTGGAGACCTAGAAAAACTTGGATATAGAAAAATCCATGATGGTTGTGATGTACTACCATGAGGTGGAATCATTGGTTGAGGGTTGAGGTGGTTTGGCCTTTGGATTCCTTGGATTAATTGTGATTATTGTGTTTGATGAGATCCCATATTCATGCTTGGAATATGGCACACAAGTGATTGGTTGAAGTGAGACTTGGCTCATCCAATCTATGGTTGAGTGGAACGTGGAAGTCCCATCTCTAGTTGGTTTTTAAATTTGGTAATGAAGAGCTCATTCCTCTGGCATTCGGTATGCAAATGTACTAGTTTATGTATGGATCTGACTGTTGTTGTATCCATTGTATTTCTATTGTTATTGTGTTGGTTATAAGCATGTATTCTATCAGTGATGATGTATGGCTCTATCTATGTTTTTACTTGTAAATGAATACACAATGTATCTATGGTCAAATAGATTGTATTGTAGCTTATTATGTAGGGGAGCAATGCTTCATAGTGATTCTTAGATAAGTAAGAGACCCCTCTACTTAAATATGTTGTTTAAACCTGTAGATGCAATGTTTGTGACATGTTTGACGAAATTAATATCATGGTTAGGAGGGGTCTATATGATTTATTGATGATGTGATTACTTCCGTACCTTTTTTTTAATGTTATTTATCATCTCCTAAAGTTTCATGAAGTCCTGAGCAGTGACATGGGCTTTAGGGCTAAAAAGGCGGCACAAATCCCAGAGTTTCAGGCACATAACTGACCAATTGGGGCCCTGGCCACATGCTTGTTGTGTTTTTCCTATGGATATAGGCTCCCAGCCGCTATCTTTCCTTGGCATGCCTACGGTTATGGTCTAAAAGGGTAAAAAATGGGTCAGGGGTCTGGAAGGATGGGTCACCTCCTAGGGATGTTGTTGATGTTGTGTAAGGTGTTTTTGTCTTGTTTCCATCGGTTCCACTTCCTTAAGGTCATATAGGAGGTTGAATATCATATTAGTAGCCTCTCATCACATGTGTACCCTGGTTGGCCGGTTACTTGGGTAGATGTGGGAAGAGGGTGTTACAAAAATGGAGGATATGGCAGTTAACCATTTCCAATCCCTTATTTTTGAACTCGATCAGGATAGGTCATAGGCCATTCAGAGAATTACACAACACATCCCTCACCTCATCTCAAGGGATCAGAACCTTGTTGATGCGGATTTATGCAAGAACGAAACATAATACGAATATAACCAAAAATACAAAGATGCAGCGTGTTGGAGTTCCCATGTTTTGGCAAGTTTGGCAGTACCAAAAGATGAGACAACATCAAAACCACTTTTAGACCTCAGGATCTAGCCCTCCTGGGTCCAGAGAGGGATCTCTCTATAAAGGCAAAGGTATATGTCTTTGAAGTTAATTTTAAGGTTTTAGGCTAGTTATAAGTCACAAGGTTTGTTTTGTTTTGATTGTTTGTTTGGTTGTTGGGAAACAGGAAAGCAGAGTTCAATATAAGACAAGGATGAGCAAAGAGGATTTTAGGCAAAGGAGAGATAATTTCAGAGAACACTCATGACCATTGGGCAATGGAGTCATGAAAGGGTTTACTTACTATTCAATATTCAAGGCTTTCAATTGGGCTAGTCATCTAAAGCATTGGATCTTAAAGATGATAGTGTGGTATGAAATGGTAGGGAATGAAAGGGAATGAAAAGGAAACCTCCAAGGTGACCACTTAGGAATCATATCTAGGGACAGGGCATGCCATTAGGCACCTATGATCCAACTCCTAAAAGGTTAACTCTTCAGACAACAAGAAACACTTAAGATTTAAACACAAAGGTGAAGGCCTGAGATCAGAGAAAGGCTTTGAACTTTCAATGCTTCGACATCCAACTTAAGGGAACTTAGAAAGGTTCAATTGATTGAAAAATACCCTAGTGATACAGAATCAACATTCTAAACTCCCGGTATCCCAATTCTTTCAATTAAAACCCAACAAGAACATCTAAGAACAGATTCATAAATTCATACATCAGCTAGCAGTGAAAAGCAGCTACTACACTGGTTAAATTATTTCAAATAAGTCCTCAGATAACACAATCAGTAGAAAACATCAAAGGTAAGGAGAGCAGAAGCATTAGGGTACCATGCAAGGGTATATCCTAAGCTATATTTTTGATGCTTACCGGAGAAACGAAATGTAATGAAATACAGAAGGAAACAGAGACAAAGGCAGAAAAACATCACCGCTGCTTTAAATCAGGATCCAAATAAATGTGCTTGTCATATTAAAGAGCAACACCAGTCATGTACAAAATTGTCCAACAACTTGATATTCAGTCTAAAAACATCTTCCTCAGCCTATCTTACAACTTTACATAGAGAACTATGTCTCAGGAGAAATAGCTTACAATTCACAGTTATCCGATCAATAATCAACAACAACAACCCTTACAATGTGTTTTTCTTGAGTTCTTATAGCTGAAAGAGAGGCAGAGGAGGTAGATGAAACACTAAATGAAACATTAAAACAGAGGTAGGTGGGAAAGCTCGAGGCCTATTCTGTCTTAAAATTTATGCATTGATTTCTGGTACTCTTTTGATGAAAGAGTGGTCTTCGACAGGCTGAGATTTACTCCAAGTATGTTCTTTGATGTAATTCCGGCTGTAGTACTCTGCATTACTTTGGTGATAGGAACAAAGGCAAATAAATGACCTTGAGGTCTGCCATACTACATAACAAATTCTCTGGTAGCATTAGGACCATTCTGTCAGGGTGGAAATCTTCTCAGGAACATGATGTAGAATAAAAACAATATGGGTACTTTGTCCTTTCTCGGGAGGGAAAATTCTGTTGATGTGAAGCACTGATAATATTGTTTTCTGTGCGTTAGGAATTATTAGGCCTTCTGTGTTAATCACAAGGTCTTCAAAATAACACATTTTCCCTTTAATCATTGAATTAGAGCTTAATGTCTTCAATTACAGGCTTTAAGACTCTTTGATCCTTCACTGATACTCTTTGCCGCTTGATGACTGTCTCTGTCTGTGAAATTTGAGATTTAATGGTGCTAGAGAGGTTTAACAGGGTTGAAAACTATTCTTTTAACGAAAAATTATGTTCTAACAACTTCCCAGGCGTTTCTCTGTAATCTCAAGCTCTGAAAATGCTTCCTCTGCGCTACTATGTCACTAACAGTGACTGTGAACAATGGCGGTTTTCACCGCCTGTAACCCTGCAAAACACACAAATATGTTAAGAAATCCATTCATGGGGGAGGATGGATGTAGTGAAAGGTTTTTAGGAAGGCAGCGCAACAGAGGTGAATGCAGTGGATGCAACAGAAAACAACTAAAAAATGCAGTGAGACAGTGAAAAAATGGTCTGGTGAAAGTTTGGTGGAGGAATGCATGTGGGTCATCTGATCAGATCCGGAGGTGATGATCGACGGTGGAGATTAACTGAAGGGATGGCTTTAGAAGGTTGGGGAAAAATGAAATAAACTTTAATATAAAACATTAAAGTTCTAATGTTGGGCGGAACGATATAGCTTTTTAATGTAAAACATTAAAAGTTTTAATGTAAGCGGAAGAAATGATTTTTAATGCAAGTCATAAGGTTGGGACCTTTGAACGAAATGCACAGGGAATGTATGAAAAACATATGAAATTGTTTTGAATGGTGGGACTCGGTCATGGGCAGAGGGCGATTTAACATAGACCGTTAGATCTCAGGAGGAGATCAACAGTTGCGATGATCCGATGCAATGCTGAGGTCGCGCGATGAAAAACAATGAATGGAACGCGAGATGCATTGTGGGCCGTTGATCTATACAGATCAACGGTCGAGATCTGTAGATGGAAATTCAGAGGCGGGAATTGGGGAAGTGGTTTTCTAGACAAAACTACTGTTTTCGCACGGCAAAAGGCGGGTGAGGAGGTTTTCACTTTTCGAACGCAATATGGGTCCCCGGCTGACACGTGGCTCTAGAAAACCGCCCATATCGCGTGAATTTGAACTGCTAAAATTTGAACACAAAAATTACGCGATATTGATGTGGGTCGTTGGATCTGAACCCATGAGATCCGACAGTGATGGGGGAGCATGATACGAGGAACGTATGTGGTCAGTAAGGTGGGGTCAAGCGGAAGGTGGTTTAATTGTGGGCCATCCGATCTATGAATGAATGGATGAGAGCTCGAGATAGAGAGAAAAGATAGAGGATATGGTTAATGAGCAGGAGTAATCCTGGCTGTCGGATCAAAAGGAACGAATGGTCAGGATCTAATCGGAACCGGAGGAGGCAGGGGCCAAATCTCCGATGGGCGATGAAGCGATTGCATCTGGACCATTGCATCGGCGACAGATCAACGGTCTTGATTAGATTGAGGGTGAACAATTGGGGAACATAGGGGTGGAGATGAAAGCAAATCCTGGCCATTGGTTCTTGTGGATTCAACGACCATGATTGCATCGGGAGATCGCAATCAGGGGAAACAAGAATGGCGCAATAAGAATTTCCGATGGTGCGAGATTGTGATGGCCGTCGGATCGCTTTAAGATCAATGGTGGAGATCTCTCTTCAGGGGTCACACAGGAATGTTAAGGAGCGTGATGAAATGGGCGCGGGCCATTAGATATTTTCAGATCAACAGCTAGTAATGCTCCAAAAGCCGACAGAGCAAAAACACCATCGCAGCGGAACTTTTCATTTACAAAGAGAATACGCGCTCCGACCAGTCCTTCCGATGCAATAAGCGATTTATGCCTTAGTGCTTCGTCTCAGTGCTTAGGTGCATGGAGGGGAAGTGGTTAGGGGCTGAACCGAAGGGGGATAACCTGTTATATGTAAAAAAATGGGTTTTTTAGCCTAAAAACAAGGTTTTTAAGGCTGAACAGAGGTTTTCAGTAGAGGGAAAAATGGAATTTTAAGCCAAACAAAGGGTGTTTGTGAGGTTAAAAGGGGAGATGGAATGATTTAGTAGGATTAGGAAGGGATTTTGGGGGTTAAAGGGGAAACTTCGAAAATGGGAAAAAATGCTAAAATGGGGGGATTTTGCAGGGATACAAGGGGCAAATCAGGGCTTTTCTGAGCACAAATTTTTCACAGGCAATGAGGCTTTTTGGATGGAAACAACAGTGAAGATCTTTTAAAAGGAAAAGGACACATAGAGGCTTCAAGGATGAGAGATTTTAATAGGAAATGTATCTCTTGAAGGCTCATAAAAATATTTAGCCACCTGTTTGCTTACCAAAAATTCATAGGTGGCTAACAAAGCAGAAATAACACTTCATTTCATTAATATAAAATAACTGAAATATGATTATAGACATAATGGAAATAAAATAGCTAGGGTGCTGGTAGCTTATCTCTGAGAATAAAAGTGGCAACTACAAGCCTATAAACTCTATTATAATGAGTCTCTAAGGCCTATTTATTATTGAGAAACAATGGATAACCCTAAACATCCAAAAACCTAACCCTAGGAGATGAAGCACCAAAACTATGGGCCTCGTTTGGGTAAATTGGTACATCAACTTCCTGGGGACGTAAATTTGGCATATGATCTCCGTTTCACACGCACAATACCTCGTTAGAAATATATATATGAGGAATACAAATTTTGAGTGAGAAATATCTCTATAAGACCCATGGTGCTCCCATTTTTCCCCAAAAAATGTCATTTAGGGCCTCAAAATGGCTCCAGAAGTTCAGGACCCAAAAAATTGCTAAAATATTCAATTGTGCTACAATTAAGAAACTAAAAAACTGAAAGAGACAATGGTGGGGCCCCAAGTGGAATAGGTGGGTGGCCACCAATATCCACCTAGATCATTCCTCCCCCCTTAGGAAGAAATGGTCACCATTGTGTTGAGTTCCTCCATGAGATGAGAAAACTTCTACTGAACTTGGTCCCTGGTGCGCCATTTGACTTGGTGCAGGAGTTGGCCAGCTTTGACAACCCGATATAGTTGGATATTATGCAGGAAAGTGTTCTTGATTTGCATGTCCATGATACAATATATGGTCGCCTATTCCATGCAGTCTAGGTTTAACTCTATTGGTGTGAGTTGTTTTTCCATGTCGAAGGTGTCCAATAGAGGTGGAAAGTAGGGCCGAAGGCGGTCCGCATTTAACACTGGGTGCATACCAAGGAATGGTGGAATATTTACCTCAAATGCATTGTCCCCTACAACCTTGGTGATGGTGTATGGCCCATATTGGAGCGGGCGAAGCTTGTGGTGGGGTCCAACGAGGTGATCCTTCTGCAATGTAGCCACACTTTCTTGCCCACTTGGAAGTTGTGTGGCACCCAATGCTGAGCATGTCACTGCTTGCACTTGGCATTGGCTCTGTCCAATGTTGAAGATTGCAACAAGAAATAGTGAAGGAGGCATCCTGAAACATCTTTCTTGATCCTAGTTGGAAAGTGATCACCTAAACTAGGTGGGGGCCATACAAGTGATTTTTGTCGCAAAGTCTATTTTTAGACTATGTCTATTTTTAGACATATGGATCATGGTCTATGAGTTTCAGGATGCTATTTGTGGATGGTTGGTAAAGTTGGTAAAAATAGATGGACCTCTATTTTTAGACATACTGGGCGGAGTCTATTTTTAGACTGCCAGTCTAAAAATAGATCAGTCGAATATTATTAGCTCATAATAATATTTAGACTATAAACATTATCTTATCCTCTTGGAGCACTTCAGTTTGAGCTATGGATGTGGCACATGCAGCTGACAGAAGGAATTACGCTATTCCTAGGGTTTAGTTGAGCTATAGCATGGTTGATTTTAGTTAGAACTCATGTGGCAGAGTTTGGTGGAGTTGATGAGACAGTTGATGGAGTTGTGTTCGGTTTAACTTAGTTGAACTAGTTGTATTTAGTCTAACTGATAAATACACTAGTGATGAGTGGTGTGAATTAATTATTAATTAATTCACTAATTATTAACTCATAAATCAACTAAATAACACATCAGTTAACTCAGTGCATGTACAGTTCAGTGAAGACCAGTGGAAGAGGTAGGAGAAAGGGTGGAGTCTACTATCAGTTGTGACTATACCGTGCATGAGATTTGCACAAGCTTTGATTGATATTTCCAATGAGAATTGCACAGTTAAAGCCAGGGGTATTTGATCCTTGATCTCATTCATTCTCATCTTGGATTTCGCAGAGGCAAAGTATTGGTGGGAGCATTGGAGCATGATATGTATGATCCGAGCTTGTTTTGTTGAGCTTGTTTTGTGTAGCATGTGAGATAGCAGCGTCGAGAGCTTGTGAGGAGTTTTGTGCTATGTATTGTTACATGTTCTCTATCATTATAATATACAGATAGTTGGGGGTTTTCAGCTGTAAACTTTCCCCATTACATACTGTGTTGATATGTGTGATTGATTAGTGTTTCAATGTGCGCATGCGATTGTTTTTAATTTCGAAAATTGATGATCAATGGTAGAAGAGGTTATGTATTATGCATGAAGCTCAAATAGTGTGTAATCAGGATAATCTCGGTGAATAAGTGATCTAATATTCAAATTTATACATGGTATCAGAGGAAAATTGATCATCAGATCTATTACAGTGATTACATTTTATTTCGGTAGACAGAGTCTATAAGAGGGCTAGGTAGCCTCTGGATTCATCCTTTCTTTGAAAGGTGAAAAATCCAGTAAATGCCCCTACAGTTGATCTCTGTGCTAGAAATACCTTGTTCTCACAGATCAGAAGCAGTTGAGTTTTGTGCTGGTGGAATTTGAATTTGCAACAGTGTTTTCTTGGTGTTGAAGTCAAAATGTCTTTCAACGGATTGCGATTGGAGTATGCCCTTGAAGGCAGCTCGAATTATATTGCATGGAGAGACAGGATGGAGGCAGTGTTAGATGATAATGGGTTGAAGGAGTTCATAGAATCTGAAGTCCAAAAACCTGCTTCTAGCAATGCTGCCGCACTTGACGCATGGCAAAAGAAGACAGCAAAATGTCGAAGGATTCTATTGGAGGGTGTGAAGGATCACATAGTGTCCAGCCTGCATGGTAAGGCTTCTCCATTTTTGATGTGGAAAGCCTTGAGAGATTTATTCCAAAGCAAGAGCGACCAGAGGAAGTTGGCGCTCAAGGATAAACTCAGGAAAATAAAGATGGAGAAGAATGACACTATTCCGGTATACTTGACAAAGTTTTTCCACTGCAGGGATGAGCTTGGGAGTGTAGGAATTAGTGTGGATGATGAGGACTTGGTGGACTTGGCTCTCCTTGGTCTTCCGAAGAGTTGGCACTCCTATCAGGACTCTGTCAATGGTCGGGAAAAATTGCCAGGATGGGAGCGACTTTGGTCGGATCTTGTGCAAGAGGAGATAAGGCGGAGTACCAGGGATGGATCTTCATCAAAGGCATCTGATGAAGAATATTGCACTTTGGCTGCCAAAGCAAGGAAGGGGAAGGGCAAGAAGAATTCTTCTCAATCCGGTGCGGATGGTAAAGAGCGTGACATGTCCAAAGTGAAGTGTTTTCACTGTCATGAGCATGGGCATTACGCCACGAATTGTCCATAGAAGAAGAAGAACAAGCAGGCTGCTGGAGCTGCAGCTGGTGAGGCTCTTGCCTTGCAATTTGAGCTGGACTTCTCATTGATCGCATGCATGGTGTCTAGTGCATTGGGATCGGGGTGGTATTTTGATAGTGGCACTTCCTTTCACATGACAGGAGATGTGAATCTTTTCAGTGACTTGGTGGAGAAAGATATCCAGTTGCATGTTGATTTGGACGACAATGGACGATACAATGCGACCGGCATTGGTACCATAACCTTTCAGAGGGAGTTAGGTAAACTCATTTTTTTACAAGATGTAGTGCATGTTCCAGGTTTAAAGAAGAATTTGATCTCAGTCGCAATGTTAGAGGATAAAGGGTATGAAGTTGTCTTCAATGAAGGAAAAGTTTTCCTTCAACACAAGGCAACAGGACAAGTCAAGAAGGTTTGGATTTGAGCAAAGAATCTCTACAGACTTGAAGTAGATGGGATGTCTACGGAGCTTCCTACTGTTGGGAAGTGCAAGAAAGACATGCAATTGATGCTTGAGAGGGAGCAAGTTTTGCATGTAGGTAATAGTGAACCTCAGGATGTGGAGCAGCCACAAGATGAGGATCATGGAGTGGAAGAAACCACTCATGCAGAGAAATTCCGTGCTAGATGGGCAGAGGGAGTGCATGCAGCTATACCACCAGGTGAGAGGTGGGGCGACATGCATGATTAATCCCAAGAGGAGATTTCTGGGCAAGATTCATGAGATGGTGTGGATCTCATGAGTTGAACTTGGCTACGAGGTGCCCAAGGTGCAGCAGTAGCATGATCAGTTGGATTGATGCAGGCAGATCAAAGTGACAGTGCCGGATACTGGAGCGCGAATCAGAGTTGACAGCAAGTGCAGAGTGCATGGGTGCAAGAGTTCAACAACGCAGTGGTTCCTGATGACATGTGAAATTGGGCCTAGAAAAAGTCGAAGAATTTGATGATAGATGCATGGAGTTGCATGGCGCATCAGACTGATTGAGTTGTTTGGAGCCTATTCAGTTTCGGAAGAGTTGCAGAGTAGATGCATGGAGTTGCATGGCGCTTGTGAAGGTTGCAGGGCGAATGAATGGAATTACATGTTGCATGCAAAGATAGTCCTTTCTTGTTGAGAGGGAGTGTTGAAGATTGCAACAAGAAACAGTGAAGGAGGCATCCTGAAACATATTTCCTGATCCTAGTTGGAAAGTGATCACCTAAACTAGGTGGGGGCCACACAGGTGATTTTTGTCGCAAAGTCTATTTTTAGACTATGGATCATGGTCTATGAGTTGCAGGATGCTTATAATGGATGGTTGGCTGGGCTGGGCTGCCTTGGATGGACCTCTATTTTTAGACATAAATGTCGAAGATGTCGTAGTCTATTTTTAGACCGCCAGCCTAAAAATAGGATCAAGCCGAATATTATTAGCTCTTAATAATATTTGGACTATAAACATTATCTTATCCTTCGAGCACTTCGGGGCCGAGCTACGGATGTGGCACATGCACCGACCGGAGACCCGTTCATTCCTAAGGGTTAGTTGAGCTATTGCATGGTTGACTTCAGTTAGAACTCATGTGGCAGAGTTTGGTGGAGTTGATGAGACAGCTGATGGAGTTGTGTTCAGTTTAACTTGGTTGAACTAGTTGTATTTAGTCTAACTGATAAATACACTAGTGATGAGTGGTGTGAATTAATTATTAATTAATTCACTAATTATTAACTCATAAATCAACTAAAGAATACATCAGTTAACTCAGTGCATGGACAGTTCAGTGGAGACCAGTGTTAGAGGTGGGTGAAAAGGTGAGTCTACTATCAGTTGTGACTATAGCTGTGCATGAGATTTGCACACACATTGATTGAGATTGCCAATGAGGATTACGCAGTACAAGCCAGTGGGATTTGAACTTGGATCTCATCATTATTCATCTTGGATTACGCAGTAGAGGCAGGCAGACAGGTGGAGCAGATTGGAGCATGTGATATGTATGATCTGAGCTTGTTTTGTGTGTAGCATGTGAGATAGTGCTAAGAGCTTGTGAGGAGTTTTGTGCTATGTATTGTTACATGTTCTCTATCATTATAATATACAAATAGTTGGGGGTTTTCAGTTGTAAGATTTCCCCATTACATACTGTGTTGATATGTGTGATTGATTAATGTTTCAATGTGCGCATGCAATTGTTTTTAATTCCGCAAATTGATGATCAATGGTAGAAGAGGTTATGTATTATGCATGAAGCTTAAATAGTGTGTAATCAGGATAATTTCGGTGAATAAGTGATCTATTATTCAAATTTCTACATCCAATATTTCATGAATCTGTTGGCAGATGTGCTGAATGTGATCAATAAACTTGGTTGCTTTATTAGCCTCAGATAGTACATGTGTGGATTTTTTCTGTGTGGTCACATGAGGTATGGAAACATCAGGTAGTGGCACGCTTGGGGTCAGATCAATGAAGTGCTTGACTTGACAGTGTAGAGAAACCTCTGTGGCTGAGGAGAAAATATCCTTGTATTCCTGCATGTCTTTTTCCATCTATTGTTGCGTGCAGAGGAGCTCTATTTGGAGGTTGCAGCCACAATATTATTCTTTCCCTTTGGGCAAATCGTAATTAAAAAAAATTTCTTGGTTTGGGAAATAATTTTACTGCATTTCTTTGCAGCACTCAAACAGATGGAAAAAGGCAGTACTACCTCCGGTATCCTGTACAACTTATTTCCCAAAGTAATAATAACAGAATGAGGCCTAGAATCATACACAACATGTCGCTTCCACAAGTATGGTTGGCCTAATAATACACCAGACATGTTAAGAGGTGCAACATCACACAATACCTCATTCATGAATGTCTTGACATTGTACAAGAGGCGGCATTGCTGGCGGACGCGAAAATATCTTCCTTGGTGAAGCCACCCATTGGTATATGGCTCCGAGGTGTGCTGGGGTCGGTAGGTCGAGCCGCTTTACGACCTCTATTGAAATGGGATTCTTTTGACTTCCGATAATGATAAGAAATTGTAGTGGAGAACCCTTCACCCACATCTAGGAATGGAAGAGGCACTCCCCCTCCTCTAGATCCTTGAGCTCCTCCCTCTTGACCTTGGTGGTGGCAACAGTGGCACTAGGTTCCGCATCAATGATTCTTTTCCGTTTTTCATTGCCCTTGTCCAGTTCTGAATCAGGATCAGAACATGCATATGATTCAGATGCCTTCAGTTTGGCCACTAACGAATATTTGACCCGACACTTTCTTGTGTTGTGAGTGGAGCTGTTATGAAATTCACACCACTTCCACGTGTCCTTATTTGGCTTTATGGTGTTGTTCTAGTTGCCCCATTTTGGATTGGGCGCTTGGTATATGGTTAGGGGGCGCCTTTCCCTGGCTTCGGATTTACGGATCCAAAATTTTTCTTCTTCTTCTTAAATTTATACTCAATCTTGGTGACATATCGATATGTTGTGCCAAGTGAGGTAATGTCAAGGAACTCCATTTCATCTCGAATGTATCTGTGAAAACAACTGCGGTACTTGAGCACCAAATGTTTCTCTGAATCTTTAATACCCAACTTTGTGCACAGGGTATGGAACAAATTCATCATCTCATGCACATCTTGATCCCTTTGCTACAACAACGTGGTCTATTGGATGTAATTTTCCTCATAGCTCCCCATGGGGTGAATTTTTTCCTTGATGCCATCTCAGAATGAATTCCAAGTAGGTGTGGTAGAGAATAGAGAGGGTTCCCTCTCATACTTTTTCTCACAATAGGTTTCCCATCACTCTTTGAGATGGGGGGCGGCTTTGAGGAGTGTAAAAGTAATCTTTTCTCGGTCGGAGAAATCATGTACCGAGAAATACCATTACAAAAAATTCAACCAGCTATCTACGACATCTGCATCTATCTATCCTTCAAATATAGGAATGTTGAAGTTGACTTGTACCTTGAAAGGAGTGGTACCTCTAGAGTGGCTGCTAGATGCAGATGTACCGTCAGTGGGCAGTTGTTGAAGGATCTGGGAAAATTTATCCATCATCGCATTCCTTTGTTTATCGAGGGCCTCCTTGAGCAATAATTTGATAGGATCTTCTACTACCTCGTCTTTATTTTCTTCCGCCATGGGATTCATCGGGTTTTGTGAGGCTGATCTTGTAAGGGTTGCACGAGATCGAGCTCTAACTCCTTATACCCTGACCTCGTTGGGGAAATGTAAAGAAAAATAGAGAAGGCGTAGACCGCTCTGATACCACTGATCCATATTTATGCAAGAACGAATAATACAGATATAACCATAAATACAAAGATGCAGAGGAAATAACACTTCATTCCATTAATATCAAATAACTGAAATATGATTACAGACATGATGGAAATAAACTAGCTAGGGCCCTGGTAGTTTATCTCTGAGAAGATATGTGGCAACTACAGGTCTTTGAACTCTGTTAAAATGAGGCTCGAAGGCCTATTTATTATTGAGAAACAATGGAAAACCACAAACATCCAAAAAGCTAACCCTAGGAGATGAAGATCCAAAACTATGGGCCTTGTTTGGATAAATTGGTACATCAACATCCAACGATGTAATTTTGGCTTACAATATCCGTTTGACGCGCACAATACCTTGTTAGAAAGATATATCCAAGGACTAAAACTTTTGAGTGAATTTTTTTTTTTGTTGAATACTCATGTTATTCCTAATTTTCCCAAAAAACGTCATTTAGGGCCTCAAAACGACTTCGAAAGTTCAGGACCTGAAAAACTACTAAAAATAGTAAATTGTGCTGCAATTAAGGAAACTGAAACATTGAAAGAAATAATGGTGGGGCCCCAAGTGGAATAGGCGACTGGCCACCAATATCCACCTGGATCACTTCCCCTTATGAGGGCAACCACTTTGGAGGAAATAAAGGATGTTGTCAAAGGCATGCCAACAAATAAAGATCCTGGTCCAGAGAGTTTCACTGGGGAATTATACCAAGTGGCTTGGAGCTTCATGGGGTAAGATATCTAGGAGGTGGTGGAAGAATCACGTCGTAACCAAAATATATGTCTGGGATAAATGCCATTTTTATTGCTCTAATACCTAAAACATCTAAGTCTGAAGATCCCCAAGGGTTCAAGGCACTGTTGTGGCCAGCAACAACCCCCCTTCTTATTTAATATTAGTAATAATACTAAATAAGTGGGGACCCTTATTCAAAAAAACCAAAAAATTAATTAGTGTTTGTTTCATTTCTCAAATAAATCTTACTATCATAACTTAGGGAAATTCCTTTGACAATATTTAAAATAAACCTAAGTTTATGATAGATCAGAACATAATCTTTCTTTGAAGAAAAATACCGCATCCATCGCAAAAAGTGGATATCTTTTGTAAAGCAAAATCTTTTAAATTGCGATTCTGCGATATTGCGATAGCGCGATCCCAAATAATTGTACATTAAAGTATTGATCGCAAACCGCATATCGCAGAAAAGATATTTAATAAGTTATATTTTGTGAAATTGCGATTTCGCGACATTGCGATTTCGCGATGCTATGAGACTGCAATTTGTGGATATTGCGATTTGCAATAAATGTGGTCCTGCAATTATTTCGATTTGCGATGATTACGATCCGTGATATTGCGAGTTTGCGATATTGCACAGCAAATCGCAGATCGCATTATCGCAGATTCTTAAAAACGCGTTGTCCAAAGAAAATATTTTTATAAATAAATATTCGTTATGCGCTTTGATGTCAAAGTTAATTAATGGATTGTTAATTCTTGATGAAAAAGATTTTGTTTTGATTGAAAGGTCGTTTCACGTTAAAATAATATTTTTCATCCGCCTTCAACATTTAAAACTATCCCGTCAACTTTCTCATATCATTACTCTCACTTAATTCGTAAAACCACAGGTGCGAAGAAGCAGAAGACTATACAAAGCATTCACAGAGCATTATGGGAAATAAAGAGAACGTTCCGAGTGCTGAAAACAAAGAGATGGCTTCCTTATACGCAGACACTGCTTGCAACAAGGACGCCGGTATCACTACCTGGGAGAGCATGCATAATCTGCTCGAAGAAGAAAATCCCAGGGTAATGGAAGTCGCGGCTACTGCAGGTTCAAGAAATTCCTCTGAAGCATCTCTTACAGAATTAGCTTGTTCATTTCTGCACAGAATAGCAGCAAGACCGAGAATTCTTCTGTATACAGATATGGTAAAATGGGTGCTGGATAGCACTGATATTTCAGACAGGAAATTTAGAACTCAGGATCAAGAGCTCATCGGGTCATTCACTACAGAAGATTTGAGGCTTATGTATCACTTGTCGAAGCCTCAGGCGACTTATAACAAGCAATTTATGGAGAAGTTTGCCAGGGAAAATGAAAATTTGGTGGAATGCACTAGAGAATGGACCAAAAGAGATGAACCATTGAAGAAAAACAAACATGGTATGTATAGTACTGGCTCACTCACCTCTCCATATTGTTTTGATGCTTCTATGTTATGCAGGCTTTTTGGAAAGCCTGACATAAATATGGTCTTACCTGAATGGCTCCCGTTGTTGAATGCTGCTGTTAACGCTACAATTGTAGACTGGGCCAAAATCTTGTCTGATAATTTGGCCACTGCTATTTTCAATTACTGGTCTAAACGGACTATTTTTCAGAGGATTTATCCTCCTTTTTATCTATCTGCCTATGTTATGGATTCCATCTGCTTTGTTTCTAAATTCCCTTTGATGGGTTGGCAATGGACAATTTAAGATCCCTTGCCTATTCATGTCTATCACAAAGAACTGTGGGAATCAAAGTTTGTTCCTCATTTTTACAAAATTTTCCATGGCATAATGTTGCCTCTGTACATAATATTGTATAATAAGGATGCTCCAAGGTTTTCCATGGAAGCAGAAGTCAACATTCTCCCTATCGCAAGATGGTTTGGAGAAGAGTTGTTTACTTATGTGAGGGTTTTTGGAAGCTCTGCTTCTCCACATGTTTTACCTTTGTATGTCCCAGACAAACTCCTGGCCTGAGAAATTGCATATTAAACCTGTGGAGAAGGACGTTTGGCGAAGGAATTAAAAGATAAGAAAAAGGCCATCTGGCCACAATTTCCTGTGGCTTGCGGAGTATTCACATTATCTGATGTTGGTCATTCATTTAAAGAGGTAAGAAATATTACATGCTTACAACTGTTCAAGTTTTCGAGAAGATTATTTGATCCAAATGATGTTGTCAAAGATTTTACCACTGCAGTTAAGGTGAGAGTGTTTTCTGGGGAAGAAGATCCTTTTGATGATATGTTTCAAGCAAAATGTTCATTTAAAGAATTTTTGCATTTAGCACAAACATAGTTATCCCCAGAAGAATTTCAGGAATTTAAAATTTACAGAGAGAGAAGACTAACTACTATCCCTTTGGAAAATTTACGCTTGGAACCCGCAAGGGAACCAACTCCTAGTGTCAGTCTTAGTGGCAGCTCGGATACTGAAAATTCTAAGTCGAAGTCTGACAAAGAAACTTTTGAGCATTCTAAAAAGACTAATAATGATGAAAGCTCAGTGAAGGATACAACTCAATCAAGAGAGCTTTCACAACAATAGACTTTAACCACTCCATAGTTGAATCTTCCACCTCTCAATGTACAGCAACCGACAGTCAGGACTGAATTGGACAAAGAATGGGAAACTTTTAATGAATTACTTAATGTTGAAGGACAAAATACATAGACCCCAGTACAGACAACAAAAGTTTTGAGCATGGGAATAAGTGGCAATGTCACAGAAACTGAGCATATACCCATCACTCCCTCTTCTGAAATTGTAATTAATATAGAGGACATTCCTCCTCTGGATGTATTCTACAGCCCGCAGTATAAAGTAGTAGTGAGGAAGCAGAGGAAAAAGAGAAAATTAGAGAGCGCAATCTCTACTGATGCAGAACAATTAGATGTCCTATGGAAAGATCCTACTACGGATCCTACTGAGAATCTTTCCAAGTTATCTCAGATTACAGGAGCTTATGCTTCTGCGACTATTGACAAAGCATCTGAGGTAAAGCTATTATTAAATGAAAAAGAAGATCAGATAAAAGTTCTGCAACAACAATTGCAACAAGCCCGTGCTAACAGTGAAGCACAGATGAAACTTGAAAAGTTACAACAAGAGCTTCAACAGATGCAAATCGGATATCAGAAAAGTTTGGCAGATAAAGAAAAACAAATACAGATTATCCAAGAGGAACACAAAAATGACCCTAAGCTTCCAAAGTTTATTTCAGAATCTGTTTCTTTAAACAATCAACTACTGCAACAACAAGATATATTTTGCCAGAAAATCTCGCAATACAACTCTTTTTGTCAAGAAAGTGATAAAATATCTAATCATGTCGTAGAATTACGACATGATTATGATTTAACTAATGAAAGAGTTAATAATTATTTGGCATGGAAAAAGACAGAGGAAGCAACTACAACAACAAGAAATATTACTGATTGTGTAAATGAAAATTTGCACAAAGTTAATTTGATTTCAGAAATTATTCTGGGACACCTTCCACAAGCCCAGCAATTGCAAATAGAATGGAGGAAAAAATCTGATGAAAAGGCAAAGTCAATTCAAGGACTGACAAGATTAAACTAGGATTCTTACTGGACATATCTAGTGAAACCACACAGTCAAATGCAGTATGCTTAATTGCATCATTAATTCTGCTGAGAAGATTGCGCCAACACTCGCCGATGCTGTCTTTGCGGGGCAGTTAAAATATGAAGTCGGCCAACCACCTCTTCTCAAAACAATGCTAGATGCTTGCAAGTTTAAAGATCAAATTCATAAGTAGTTAGTTGATAGTCTTTATTTTTTAGATTTAGTTTTAGTTTTACTGTATTTTTGCCTAGAAAAAGGACGGTCATTTAAACCGAATCCTAAATTTTTGTAATAAACTATTTTTAGATTTTAGTTATTAGTATTTAAAACCTTCTCATGCATTTAGAGAAGGGTCCTTAAATTTGTCAAAAACTTGTCCTCAGAACATGCATTTCTGCACCCTCAGAGGAGGTTTTGATAAATGAATGGAACGAGATTTATTGATATCTGTGTCTAATATCTGTTACTGATGTTGAATTTCTGTACTCTTGATAGATGTTGGATTAAGAAGAGATAAATAATTATTGCTTCTAGCTCATGAGTAGAACAAGTTATAAATGGTATTTTTATCTCTTAACTGTTTCTGTTTCTGTGTTAAAAGTGATATTTATTTTCAGTTATTTATATATTGATGTTTGAATATTTGAGTTATCATTTGGCATTTTTGTACGGTGATAGCTATTTATTTGTGCTTAATGTATGAATAGCTTATTATGCGATATGTTTTTCACAACTGTTTCATCTAATTTTTTATATGAAATGGTTTATCTTTATTGAATTCTTTTCTTATAACAGTTGAATGATCTTTATTATCGATTGTTATCTGAAATCATTTTAGATCGCATAAATAGAAATATTACATCCCGGGTTAGTTTAGAGTTAGATATTTCTTAGAATATAATTTGCATATGAATAGATTAGACATAGATTAAAAGAATTTTACTTAGGAATTTTAGAAAAGAAATATCAAATCTCAAACACACACACACATATTGGGAAACTGGTTCCATTATCCCCAGTCGGACCCACTACACCAAACGAAAAAGGAATTGCTAACCAAGGTCCGGACCGGGTGGGTATCCCCCTTGTTGTAGACCCGATTTTCAGGGCTTCAACATATTTGGCGCTAGAAGGAGGGCCACCAACTATGAACGGAAAGTGAATCTAAATCTAAATACCATTCTGAGAGTAAATCACCCTCACCATCTTCCCCGACTTCTCCATCACACTCAGAAATTTTAAATCTAGAACCAGAAGTCGAAAGAAGAACAGACACTGCTACAAACCCTGACTTTTCAGAATAATTTGCTATTGAACCTCCTGAAGTTGAATCTTTAATTCATAAGCTTCAACGATTTTCAATATCACCTCAAATGTCTGATAAATCTCAAGGCAGTGTAACTTCGCAATATAATCCTGCTCATCCTCTCACTAGATTACAGAGTGAAAAGCTTGGCATTCAGCCAACTAAGTTACCTCTACCTACAAATAGAAGAGCTAGGAAATCACCCAAAGGGTCTGATAGTGAGACTCTTTCATTATCATCATCCATCTCAAATACTTCATCGCGAAGTCAACCACCCACTCCTCCACTCCAAACTACTGTCCATCAGTCCACTCAATCTTCCACATCTCCGTCTCAAATCATAATATCTTCATCTTCTCAATCACAAATATCATCTTCTGCACTTTCATCTATTAGTAGTTCAACGATGGCCCAAATTCCGTGGAATAATCTAGGGGCACTCTTAATGCCTGCACCCTTGAGTCAATTACTGGCCCATCCTGAAAAATGGCTGCCTAAGTTTAATCCTGAAGCAGGCATGCTAGCAGAAGAACATATAAACAACTTTATGCTATCCATAAATCTCAATGGAGTTGTTAATGAAGATGTTGTTGTACGAATTTTTCCTTATACCCTACAAGGAGCAGCTGGATCATGGTATTTCTCATTACCATCTGGATCTATTACTAGTTGGGATATCTTTCAAGATCAATTTTTGACTAAATTCGGTGATGACAGGTCTACAGCAACATTGATCAATGATTTGTCTAATATTAGAGCTGATTCAAAAGAACTTGTCAAAGATTTCAATTCACGTTTCAATAAATTGTTAAACAAAATTCCTACTGCTTCCAAACCTAGCGAAGAAGTGCGAAGTGAATGGTACATTTCTGCTTTACCATCGAACATAGCAATCTTTGTTGATAGGGCAAATAAAAAAAATTTAGCAGACAATATGAAGGAATCAATAGCAGTAGAGAAACGAATCATTGCTTTAGAAAAGAAAAATGCAATAGAAGAACGGAAATCCAAAAAGGTCACTTTTAAGGAAGATCCCAAGAAAAAACAACCAAAAGATCCATTTGATTTAGAAGGATTGCAAAATTTTTTGAAAACCATGTCCAATGAAATGGTTGATATCAAGAAACAAGTGGCAGAAACATCTTCCAAAAAGTATTTCAAACCTTTTTGAAGAAATCCTTCAACTGATCCAAAGCCACCAAATGCTATTACAAATGCAGAATCAGAAGAAGAAGAAGAAGAGACTGCTACTGAAGAAACGACTGATGAAGAAGAAGTTGTAGAAGTCCAAGGTATGTGGGATTTCATCCTTCCAGATGAGGAAGATCAAGAAGCATCCCCAGTTAGCACTCGAAGTAGAAATCAACTTGATCCTCCTCAAACTACTCCTAAGCCAAAAAGCGCAAGCTCATTGACAAAGGATAAAGTTGCGCCCAAGAAAACGACATCCAAAGCAATTCAAACTAGCCCAGTCCAAACAGATTCATCAATTCCATCAAGAACACTGATTGTTCCGGGTGAAATGGAATATAACATTATAGAAGATATGAAGAAGAATAGGGCTAACATCACTTTTTATGAATTGAGCAAGTTAAAACATCAGCAAAAGGTACTTTTGAAAGAATTACATGCTATACCAGAAAAACCTTTGCCCGATCCTGTAATTTCTCAAGCTTCCAATGACATGGGAAGACCTCCAGCTAATGCGATCAGTAAAGTTGACCTAGAAAATATCGCTTTAATTGGAGGAAGGTCGAGATATCATACTCCTCCATTTCTTCTTACTTACGAAGTTTTCAATAAAAATTTGCATAACTGTTTAGTGGATTTTGGAGCTTCATCTAATATTCTACCAAAATCGGTATGTGCAAAATTGAACATTCAACCACAAAAATCTGCTGTGCGCATAGTGCAGTTAGATCGATCGCAAGTTGAAGTGATTGGCGAATTAAATCAGGTTACCATAAGGCTGTCATCAAATCCAAATGTATGTCAAGTCATTGATATTTTAGTTGCAGATATTCCAGAATTTTATGGCTTAATTCTTAGCAGAGATTGGTCGAAAAAACTTCATGGATACTTTGCAACTGATTGGTCGCATATGTGGCTTCCTTATAATGGTAAACCAAATCAGATAAAGGTTGAACGAGAAAAGAATCAGAAATATATAGTAATAGAACTGGAAGGAGAGAATGAACCAGTTGCATACAACAGTAATATCATTGGCAATTATTCAGTTGATTCTTTCTTAGGAAATTTCAATGCTCATACTTCACCTTATTTAGAACATTCTGTTTTATCTCAAATAGAAATTTTTTCTCAAACAGATAGTTCTAAATGTATTAATTTTTTAGATACTCCTGTAAATAAATCTTTATTTTGGAAATTATTTTTTGATGGTTCTAAGTTTAATGAAGGAGCAGGAGCAGGATGCGTGTTGGTTAGTCCAGAGGGAAACAAAATTATGTTAACTTGCAGACTTGAGTTTGAATGCACTAATAACACTGCAGAATACGAGGCTTTAATCCAAGGATTATATAAAGCAATCAGATTGGATATCAAACATCTACAAGTTTTCGGAGATTCAGAAATTGTAATCAAATAGGTACGCAATACTATACATTGTTTATCAGGTCATTTAAAGCATTATCAATCTTTAGTTCAAGATCTGACTGAACATTTTATAGCATTCAATATTTCACCAATTCCTAGAATCCAAAATGCTAGTGCAAACCTCTTAGCCAATGTAGCCTCTAAGCTCATCCTTGCAGAAGACTTTAGTCCTGATCAATTTTCAATTGAATTAATCTTTAGACCTTCGATTCCTGATAATGTTACCAATTGGAGAATTTTCAACGATGATCCTAATATTGTAAGTTTCCTCACATCTGAAGGATCTTATACCAATCAGATAATTGATGAAGACCAACATGACAGACAATTACAACATGATAGCACTAATAATGGTATTCGAAAGTCAATAGTCATGTTAGAAGACCTATATGATTTGAAAGACCGATTTAAAATATCTACTAATTCAAAACTGCAAAGTTCGACTTTGAATTATGAATTAGTAAATCTAGGAACTGATACCAAACCACAGAATATCAACTTAGGCCTTGGTCTAAATCCTGAAGAAAAATCAGCATATGTTTGTCTTTTGAAACAATATAAAAGTGTCTTTGCTTGGAACTATGATGAACTCAAAACTTATGACACTTCTATCATCCAACATACTATCCCAATGATGAATGATGAGAAACCTGTACAACAAAAGCTGAGAAAAATCCATCCCAATCTAGAAAATCAAATCAAATCTGAACTCAATAAGTTATTGAAAGCCAAAATTATTTTTCCTGTTCGACATTCTAAATGGGTTTCCAATATGGTTCATGTTAGAAAGAAAAACGAAGATATTAGAATTTGCATTGACTTTCGAAATCTTAATAAAGCCTGCCAAAAAGATAATTTTCCTTTGCCTCCCATGGAGCAAATATTACAGGCAGTTGCAGGATCAGAATTAATTTCTTTCTTAGATGGTTTCTCTGGCTACAACCAAGTGTTAGTCCATCCAGATGATCAACTGAAAACTACATTTACAACCAAATGGGGCACTTATGCATATCAAAAGATGCCTTTTGGTCTGATCAACGCTAGTGCCACATTCCAAAGAGCCATGGACATCGCTTTCAAGGGATTAGTTAACAAATTAGTGGTAATATATTTGGATGATATAACTGTATATTCCAAAAAACGGAGCAATCATCTTAGAGATTTGAAGCAGATATTCCAACGTTGTCAAAGGTATGGAATTTCACTTAACCCGAAAAAATCTTTTTTTGCATTAAGTGAAGGAAAAATTCTTGGATTCATAGTGTCAAAATCTGGAATTCATATTGATCCTGATAGAATCAAGGAGATTTCTAAAATATCTTTACCTCACAACAAGAAAGCTATGCAATATTTTCTTGGCCAAATTAATTTTGTAAAGAGATTTGTACCAGATTTTTCAAGAATTGTATCTCCTTTACAAGCGATGATTAAAAAGAATTAAAACTTCAAATGGGGCCAAGATGAATATGAGGCATTCAATCTAATTAAACAAGCAATTATTAATGCTCCATCTTTAGCAACTCCAAGTTTTTCCGATCCTTTTATTTTGTACACATTTGCCTCTGATAAATCTTACGCTGCAATACTCACTCAAGCAAATCAAGACAAAGCAGAAGCCCCAATTGCTTTCTTCAGTTCAAATTTATAGGGAGCTGAGTTGAATTACTCAGATGTGGAGAAACAAGCTTACGTTGTTTTCAAAGAAATTAAGTATTTCAGACCTTTTTTACTTAAAACCCATACAAAAATCATTGTACCGTTTCCAGCAGTAAGAAATCTTTTAGTCCAAAAAGATGTGGGTGAGAAAAGAGCTAATTGGATTACTGCCTTACAAGAATATGATGTTGAGATCAAACCAGCAAATATTGTAAGAGGTCAAGGCTTTTGCAAAATACTAGCTAGAGCATCACAGATTTCTAAGAAATCATCTGAAGAGATACAAATGTATGAGGTAAGCCTAAACGATGTTGAATCATTATATGCTGATATCATTTTTTATCTGAAGAATGGATATGCTCCTCCAATTCTTGATCACACCAAGAAAAGAGCTCTAAGATTTAAGGCTAAAAAATATCAGCTTGTAAACGATGTTCTTTTTAGAATGAATTACGATTCTGTTCTTCTTAGATGTCTGGAGAAATCTGAAGCTGGAAAAGTCTTGCAAGAACTTCATGATGGGCCAACAGGTGGACATTATGCTGGAGATGCTACTCCACATAAAATCCTTCGCGCAGGCTATTACTGGCCCACTTTATTTAAATATTCACATAGATATGTAAAAAGATGCCAAGTTTGTCAAACTACAGCTGGAAGACAAAAGAAACCATCATTTCCATTACAACCAGTAAACATTGAACATCCTTTTGATCAATGGGGATTGGACATAATAGGTGAAATCGTTCCTCACTCTTCTAAGCAACATAGGTATATTATCACATCAACTGATTATTTTACGAAATGGGTAGAAGCAGTCCCTCTCAAGATTGCTAATGCTGAGCATATTATTGATTTCATAGATCAGTTCATAATCACTAGGTTTGGTTTACCTTCTGCTTTAATGTTTGGTAATGCATCATATTTTTCTGGTAATGCTATGACTGAATTTTCACTCAAGAGAGGTTTTAAACTTAAATACTCTGCCAATTATTATACATAGGGAAATGGATTAGCTGAATCCACAAATAAAAATTTAATCAGAATCATTAAGCGAACCATTGACCAAAATCATAAAAATGCATAAGTCTTTAATATATGCTTTATGGGCAGATCGAATAACACAGAAGGCTTCTATTGGTACTTATCCTAATTTAGTTTATGGGAAAGAAGTAGTTCTTCCAACTCATTTAGAAATTCCTTCTTTGGCCTTAGTACAATATATTGATGAAGCACCAACTTCTTCCGTACAACTAAGACAAATGGAAATAATTAAGTTAGAAGAACAACGAGAAAAAGCAAAAATAACTCATGCTCATCATCAAACATTAGTAAAAGCTTCCTTTGATTCAAACATGATAACCAGAAAAGAATTTCAGGTTGGAGATCTTGTTTTAAATTGGGACAAGACTCATGAGGAAAAAGGAAAACATACAAAATTTCAACGAATGTGGCTTGGTCCTTTTCAAATTGCAGAAATCATAGGTCCATCTACTTTTATGTTACAGGATTTAACAGGCAAAAGAGAGTCTTTACCTGTTAATGGACAAATTCTCAAAAAATATTTTCCATAGGAGATCATTCTTCTATTTTGTATATTAGTTTTCTTTATTGTCGTAATAAAACGAGTTGTTAATGGTTACATTTGGAATTCATAAAAAAGATACGAATTCTCTTTTTAGATTTTTTTTTTTCTACTTTAATAAATAGAATTCTTTTCAGAATACTGATCATTATTATTCAAAGATACAGTTAAAAACTTTAGCCTAGAAATGATACTAGTTTCAACTTTGAAAACTTTGATGAAAGGCAACTTTTAGTGAAAAATTGTTTTATATCAGTCCAATGAAAGGTATCAATAACAAAACGAAGTCTCTTTATAGAAAAGTTCTTTCCAAAAAACTCTACCATTGTCGTCCAGAGCTATCTTAAGGAAATAATGATATCCTCCCCAATTAGAAAATTACAATGTTCAAAGAATTATCCAATGATACACTTTTTAACTTAAAGAGTAAGAGGTCTCATCACAAGCCGACTTATCATGATCATAGATATTATAGCTTGCTGACTTTGCCAATACTGCATACCACAACAAGGCAATGACTCAAGATTGTTGTAATCAAAAGACAAGGGGTCTCATCACGAGCCAGCTTGTTCAGCAAAGTTATAAATCAAGTGAATGACATTGTCATCAATTGGCTACCAAACCAAGACATTGTTCTTTAAGAATAAAAAAAAGAAAAACAAAAGCAATAAGTGTGAATATGGATTTCTCTTTGAAAATTGTATATTTCTCTAAGTATGATATAGGATCATTGTTGGGTAACAGGTAACCCTGTCGAGGCTATAAACACTTGCTGGCAGCAGTGGCTCTACCTACGACAAATGAGCATATTTAAAGATGATTTACAGAGAATTCTTCGTTTTTTATCTTTTTAAACCAAGTAATGACTGATGTAAATACAAGGACTAGCTTGGGGAAGTGAATAATCAAAAGTTGAATATAGAAGAAATGAAATATCTTTTATAGATTAAAGCATAATGTACTTTGTCTTTTTATAATAAAGTTCAATTTTCTGGAAAATTTTCTGTTTTGAAAAAGTTTAGAAAATTCAAAAGAAAAGCAGAGATAACTCGTTCTTCCAAGTGAATCGCCAATTGTTGTGGCCAGAAACAACCCCCCTTCTTATTTAATATTATTAATAATACTAAATAAGTGGGGACCCTTATTCAAAAAATCCAAAAAATTAATTAGTGTTTTTTTCCTTTCTCAAATAAATCTTACTATCATAACTTAGGGAAATTCCTTTGAAAATCTTTAAAATAAACCTAAGTTTATGATAGATCAGAACATAATCTTTCTTTGAAGAAAAATACCGCATCCATCGCAAAAAGTGGATATCTTTTGTAAAGAAGAATCTTTTAAATTGCGATTCCGCGATATTGCGATAGCGCGATCCCAAAGAATTGTACATTAAAGTATTGATCGCAAACCGCATATCGCAGAAAAGATGTTTAATAAGTTATATTTTGTGAAATTGAGATTTCGCGACATTGCGATTTTGCGATGCTATGAGACTGCGATTTGTGGATATTGCGATTTGCGATAAATGCGATCCTACAATTATTTCGATTTGCGATGATTGCGATCCGCGATATTGCGAGTTTGCGATATTGCACAGCAAATCGCAGATCGCATTATCGCAGATTCTTAAAAACGCGTTGTCCAAAGAAAATCTTTTTATAAATAAATATCCGTTATGCGCTTTGATGTCAAAGTTAATGAATGGATTTTTAATTCTTGATGAAAAAGATTTTGTTTTGATTAAAAGGTCGTTTCACGCTAAAATAATATTTTTCATCCGCCTTCAGCATTTAAAACTATCCCGTCACCTTTCTCATATCATTACTCTCACTTAATTCATAAAACCACAGGCGTGAAGAAGCAGAAGACTATACAAAACATTCACAGAGCATTATGGGAAAGAAAGAGAAGGTTCCGAGTGCTGAAAACAAAGAGATGGCTTCCTTATACGCAGACACTTCTTGCAAAAAGGACACCGGTATCACTACCTGGGAGAGCATGCATAATCTGCTCGAAGAATAAAATCCCAGGGTAATGGAAGTCACGGCTACTGCAGGTTCAAGAAATTCCTCTGAAGCATCTCTCACAAAATTATCTTGTTCATTTCTGCACAGAATAGCAGCAAGACCGAGAATTCTTCCGTATACAGATATGGTAAAATGGGTGCTGGATAGCACTGATATTTCAGACAGAAAATTTAGAACTCAGGATCAAGAGCTCATCGGTTCATTCATTACAGAAGATTTGAGGTTTATGTATCACTTGCCGGAGCCTCAGGCGACTTATAACAAGCAATTTATGGAGAAGTTTGCCAGGGAAAATGCAAATTTGGCGGAATGCACTAGAGAATGGACCAAAAGAGATGAACCATTAAAGAAAAACAAACATGGTATGTGCAGTACTGGCTCACTCACCTCTCCATATTGTTTTGCTGCTTCTATGTTATGCAGGCTTTTTGGAAAGCCTGACATAAATATGGTCTTGCCTGAATGGCTCCCGTTGTTGAATGCTGCTGTTAACGCTACAATTGTAGACTGGGCCAAAATCTTGTCTGATAATTTGGCCACTGCTATTTTCAATTACCGGTCTAAACGGACTGTTTTTCAGAGAATTTATCCTCCTTTTTATCTATATGTTTA
This sequence comes from Pinus albicaulis, assembly GCA_034641835.2. Lineage (NCBI taxonomy): Eukaryota > Viridiplantae > Streptophyta > Pinopsida > Pinales > Pinaceae > Pinus > Pinus albicaulis. Next base: position 1,370,211,610 of record CM076579.1, on the reverse strand, counting down.
TGTTATGGATTCCATCTGCTTTGTTTCTAAATTCCCTTTGATGGGTTGGCAATGGAAAATTCAAGATCCCTTGCCTATTCATGTCTATCACAAAGAACTGTGGGAATCAAATTTTGTTCCTCATTTTTATGAAATTTTCCATGGCATAATGTTGCCTCTATACAAAATATTGTATAATAAGGATGCTCCAAGGTTTTCCCCAGAAGCAGAAGTCGACATTCTCCCTGTCGCAAGATGCTTTGGAGAAGAGTTGTTTACTTATGTGAGGGTTTTTGGAAGCTCTGCTTCTCCACATGTTTTACCTTTGTATGTCCCAGACAAACTCCTGGCCCGAGAAATTGCATATAAAACTTGTGGAGAAGGAGGTTTGAAGAAGGAATTAAAAGATAAGAAAAAGGGCATCTGGCCACAATTTCCTGTGGCCTGCGGAGTATTCACATTATCTGATGTTGGTCATTCATTTAAATAGGTAAGCAATATTACATGCTTACAACTGTTCAAGTTTTCAAGAAGATTATTTGATCCAAATGATGTTGTCAAAGATTTTATCACTGCAGTTAAGGTGAGAGTGTTTTCTAGGGAAGAAGATCCTTTTGATGATATGTTTCAAGAAAAATGTTCATTTAAAGAAGTTTTTCATTTAGCACAAACACAGTTATCCCCAGAAGAATTTCAGGAATTTAAAATTTACAGAGAGAGAAGACTAACTACTATCCCTTTGGAAAATTTACGCTTGGAACCCGCAAGCGAACCAACTCCTAGTGTCAGTCTTAGTGGCAGCTCGGATGCTGAAAAGTCTAAGTCAAATTCTGACAAAGAAACTTCTGAGCATTCTAAAAAGACTGATAATGATGAAAGCTCAGTGAAGGATACAGCTCAATCAAAAGAGCTTTCACAACAACAGACTTTAACCACTCCACAGTTGAATCTTCCACCTCTCAATGTACAACAACCGACAGTCAGGACTAAATTGGACAAAGAATGGGAAAATTTTAATGAATTGCTTAATGTTGAAGGACAAAATACACAGACCCCAGTACGGACAAAAAAAGTTTTGAGCACGGGAATAAGTGGCAATGTCACAGAAACTGAGCATATACCCATCACTCCCTCTTCTGAAATTGTACTTAATATAGAGGACATTCCTCCTCTGGATGTATTCTACAACCCGCAGTATAAAGCAGTAGTGAGGAAGCAGAGGAAAAAGAGAAAATTAGAGAGCACAATATCTACTGATGCAGAACAATTAGATGTCCTATGGAAAGATCCTACTACGGATCCTACTGAGAATCTTTCCAAGTTATCTCAGATTATAGGAGCTTATGCTTCTGCAACTATTGACAAAGCATCTGAGGTAAATCTATTATTAAATGAAAAATAAGATCAGATAAAATTTCTGCAACAACAATTGCAACAAGCCCGTGCTAACAGTGAAGCACAGATGAAACTTGAAAAGTTACAACAAGAGCTTCAACAGATGAAAATCGGATATCAGAAAAGTTTGGCAGATAAAGAAAAACAAATACAGATTATCCAAGAGGAACACAAAGATGACCCTAAGCTTCCAGAGTTTATTTCAGAATCTGTTTCTTTGAACAATCAACTACTGCAACAACAAGATATATTTTGCCAGAAAATCTCGCAATACAACTCTTTTTGTCAAGAAAGTGATAAAATCACTAATCATGTCATAGAATTACGACATGATTATGATTTAACTAATGAAAGAGTTACTAATTATTTGGCATGGCAAAAGACAGAGGAAGCAACTACAGCAGCAAGAAATATTACTGATTGTGTAAATGAAAATTTGCACAAAGTTAATTTGATTTCAGAAATTATTTCGGGACACCTTCCACAAGCCCACCAATTGCAAACAGAATGGAGGCAAAAAGCTGATGAAAAGGCAAAGTCAATTCAAGGACTGACAAGATTAAACTGGGATTCTTACTGGACATATCTAGTGAAACCACACAGTCAAATGTAGTACGCTTAATTGCATCATTAATTCTGCTGGGAAGATTGTGCCAACACTCGCCGATGCTGTCTTTGCGGGGCAGTTAAAATCTGAAGTCGGCAAACCACCTCTTCTCAAAACAATGCTGGATGCTTGCAAGTTTAAAGATCAAATTCATAAGTAGTTAGTTGATAGTCTTTATTTTTTAGATTTAGTTTTAGTTTTACTGTATTTTTGCCTAGAAAAAGGATGGTCATTTAAACCGAATCCTAAATTTTTGTAATAAACTATTTTTAGATTTTAGTTATTAGTATTTAAACCCTTCTCATGCATTTAGAGAAGGGTCCTGAAATTTGTCAAAAAATTGTCCTCGGAACATGCATTTCTGCACCCTCAGAGGAGGTTTTGATAAATGAATGGAACGAGATTTATTGATATCTGTGTCTAATATCTGCTACTGATGTTGCATTTCTGTACTCTTGATAGATGTTGGATTAAGAAGAGATAAATCATTATTGCTTCTAGCTCATGAGTAGAACCAGTTATAAATGGTATTTTTATCTCTTAACTGTTTCTGTTTCTGTGTTAAAAGTGATATTTATTTTAAGTTATTTATATCTTGATGTTTGAATATTTGAGTTATCATTTGGAATTTTTTTACAGTGATAGCTATTTATTTGTGCTTAATGTATGAATAGCTTATTATGCGATATGTTTTTCACAACTTTTTCATCTAAATTTTTATATGAAATGGTTTATCTTTATTGAATTCTTTTCTTATAACAGTTGAATGATCTTTATTATCGATTGTTATCTGAAATCATTTTATATCACATAAATAGAAAGATTACATCCCGGGTTAGTTTAGAGTTAGATATTTCTTAGAATATAATTTGCATATGAATAGATTAGACATAGATTAAAAGCATTTTAATTAGGAATTTTAGAAAAGAAATATCAAATCTCAAACACACACACACATATTGGGAAACTGGTTCCATTATCCCCAATCGGACCCACTACACCAAACGGAAAAGGAACTGCTAACCAAGGTCCGGACCGGGTGGGTATCCCCCTTGTTGTAGACCCAATTTTCGAGGCTTCAACAAGCACCTATAGTGCTTTGTAATGTCATCTACAAGATCATTTCCATGGTTATTGTTAAATTCCTTAAGCCTTTGCTCCCAAATCTTATCTCCCAAAACAAGCGGGATTTATAGAAGGACGACAAATACTTAATGACTTTGTCACGTCCCAAGAGATTGTTCACTCCTTGAAGCATACTAAATCCCTGGGCATGATGATAAAACTTGATCTCTCTAAAGCTTATGACCAACTCAAATGGGTTTACCTCACCAGTATCCCAAAATCTTATGGTTTCAAATATAGAAGGATTAACTAGGTCCTCTCCATGGTCTCCTCCCCTGTGTTTTCCATTTTTCTTAATGGCGCCCCCACTAGACCTTTCAATCCCTCTCGGGGTCTGCAACAGGGTGATCCATTCTCTCCATTCCTTTTCATCCTGACAGCAGAATGTTTGGGTAGATATTTGAATTTTGAAGCTTCAGCTTCCCAAATCCATGGTTTGAGGCTGTGGGGTAATGAATTCCCTTTTACACACCAAAAATTTTTGGATGACATTATGCTCTTTTTCCATGTATCTCTGCGAGAAGCCCAACGAATAAAATATATTCTTTAGGTTTTTATGGAGGCCTCGAGGACCATGATAAATAATGATAAATCATGTATATTTTTTTTCAACACCCCAGTGAACATTCAGTCCTTTCTGGCTTAGGTGTTGGGCTTCAGAATAGGCTCTCTACCCTCCAAATATCTTGGCATGCCACTATATTTGAACTGTTTAAAAACCTCATGCTAACAATATTTGCTATAAAAGATCCAACTGAAGCTTAGTATTTGGGCCTTCATATCCGTCAATCTAGCTGGTCATACGGTCCTCCTAAAAGCTATTCTACAATCCATCCTTATCTACCAGCTTTTGGGGAAGGCAGACCCAAAGACCTCATGTGCACAGATGATTGAAACCTTCAAAAAAATCTTATGTGGAGGGGCCCAATAGTTGAAGAAATTGGAATTGGTCTCATGGACCAGCCTAACTAATCCTAAGATGGAGGGGGGACTGGGTCTCTGAGGCCCTTACATTGAATCAAGTGATGGGAGCCAAAAATAAAAGTGGTGGAGTTGTATAAGAGGAGGCTCTAAAGTATGGAAAAAAATATGGACTCAAAAATATGGCATGCCAATTTGCACGGAATAAATTCTCAGATACATGTTCCCTCCAAAAGGCTCAAAAATATGGAATTTGGCAGTGCAAAACAACAACCTCATGAAGCAACACTTTTTCTGGGAAATCAGAAATGGGAAAAAAAACCATGTTTTGGCAAGACTCTTGGCAACATAGAGAAAAGTTGTTTGGGAGACAGGATCTGAACGACTTATTCCTGTATACAAATGGCTGAAATTTCTACATGGTGGATCAATATTGGAAAGACACCTTGGCTAGTGATGCATGGAGGAAATTGAAAGAGTGCCAGGATTAGCCATAACCCCCTGACTCAAATCAATGGCAGAAGATGGACCGTGAGTTAGAATCTAGGAAGCTCATAGTTCAGGACGGGGCTAACATCCTCAGATGGGGATACATTATGAGGGGTACATTCACCATCAAGGAGGCTTATAATCTAAGGGAAGGTTGGGGTCCTGGTCACCCTCACCTAATTTAGAAGAAGATCTGCATAGGTGGATTGTGGTTGAAATTAGCTTACTTTTTGTGGCTAGTATGTCAAAGAAGAATCCTCACTTGGGACCAACTCCAAAATAGGGGTATCTATTGACCTTATTATTGTATTCTGTGTGGCCAACATAATGAGGATATTTAACACCTTCTAAACTCGTGTTCTTTTGTGGAAAAAAATTTGAGGAAAGTGGAGGACTTATTTGGAATATTGGACAAAGACCATTAGAGCATTAGAGAATCTATCCTTCTATAGCGTACATGTCTCTTTTCAAGCCCGGTTCTCAATCGCGCCTAGGGACTAGATCTGGGATTTCTACTCTAGGTTATATGGAGGGAGAGAAACCGAAGGATTTTTAAGAACAACCATCAATCTCAGGAAGATGTTTGGATGGGGTTTACCCAAAAGATCTAGGAAACAATCCTGGAGGAAAAATGGCAGTCAAATGATTGACAAGTTGCTTCTCACGAGGCCAGAATCCTTCATTTCATGAATCTATCTCCATCAATGATTGCCCAAAATCCATGGAAACCTATAGCGATTCTTGTAGTTTCCTTGCAACATTTCACAACTCCCCCAGAGTGGTTCATCAAGCTAAGATTTTATGGTGCCTCGAAAGTGTTACACAACATTTTTTCACCATCCCTGCAATTCCCATCCTGCACATTGGAGGATCATTTCTGTGACTAATAAGAAGTGGCATGCCTTGCAAAGACTATCATTGCATCCCTTGCTACGAGGACAACATTCCTTATGTTGACAATTCCTTAAGCAGACCATTAGAAACACATGTTTTTGGGTTGGCGCTGGTAGAAATTTATGCCCTCGCGCCAATGAAGAAGATTTACACTGGGCCCCGCGTCCATTGGTGCTCTGTCCCAGTGAGCTACCTGCACCAAGCTATTTTTGGAATGTTTTTTAAAAATAGAGGCAAATTTTCCATGCTAACAACATCATGGGCGAGTCGGTTTGGGTGGTTCGACTGAATAACCATGACCACCCTCCTTTGACCTTTTGTTTCCACATTTTGGGGAAACCTCCCAAAGGATAAGGCCTTCCTTCCACCATTGTAGGGATCCCAACCTCCTCCTCTCCCTCTATAAATAAAGCTATCTCCCATTGATACACAAGCTGAACGATTATAGCTGAAAAGCTGAAGATATTTGTTGAACCTTATTGGTCTGATAGAGCAGAAAGAGACCTTAGTCAAGAGAGAGCTTAGGCTTATGTCCTCGCCTCGTCCCAATTTCTCGACGATCCCTTGAGACGTGCTTCGATCGAACCCATTGAAGGAGGTGCGATGTCAAGGCTCTGGTTGTAATATATTTCTTCCATTTATATATACATGACTAATGTATGGTTCCCATCTTGTGTTAATATGGTTTATTTTACGCTATATGTTTAATATTTCTTCACTGGTTAGCTAGTTACGAATGCAATTATTGTCTTGTACGCTGCTTTTGTCCTTTGATCTTTGTGCAAGAATATGAGTAACATTGCTGAAGGACCGCGACCTGTCAAGGCAGAGATCAAGAGGCCGCCACTGCTACAACTAAAACAATCACGTTGGACTCCAGGTAGGACAATCTACCCCAACCTATTTCATTTGTTAACTAGGAACCTACACATTAGCTTGTTCCCTTATTTCTAGACCCACTCTAGGGCTATAGGGATCGTCTCTGTCCGTAGAGAGGATTTACCTACATGACAAGTTGGCGACTCCACTGGGGATTAGTGTGAGTTTTTCATCTGGTTGCTCATTGGGAATTTTCCTTGTCGAGTCGACTTCAGTCGTTTGATTTCTTATCTATCTTTTTTGGCTTGCTTAACTATTTGGAATCCTCCTGTTTAGCTCCAGAGTGTCAATATTGACCTCTTCTCAGTGTTTTTTCCCTTTTCCCATAGTTTTCTGGTTTGGTGCGGGTTTTCTTTGAACAGTCGCACCAATTGGTGCTTGTTGCTTTTGTTGAAGTAGCGCCAACCCCTGTTTGGCGCGGATTACCACCTGATAGTCGTGCCAAATCTTGTAAGATTTGGTTTGACCTTCTTTCTGAGTTTTTGGTCAGTTGTGCTTGACTCTGGGTTGTTTCTTTGATTTTAAATTGGTCTTTTGGGATTTTTCTGACTACTGTAAGCTTGTTCTTCTCAGCTATTTGTCCATTGTCTCATCAGTGAGTTTCATAGCCCTAGGGTTTCTAGGTGTCTTTCGCTCACTATGCCTTCTGGTTGAAGTTCGAGTCTTTTTTATTTTTGTCAATTCGATTCCCTGATCGATTGTGTTGGTCTTTCTTGATCCTTTGTGTTTTGGTTTGTTGAATGATTACCTTCGTTTTTGTTTGACTCTCCATTTCTTCACTTCAAGAATAGATCACATTGCTCGTTTGGGTCATTTTGAAAGCTTTCTATTTGTTTGAAAGAGTGCATCATTGGTTTGAGTACGTTTTTATGTCTGTATTTCTTTTGAATTATTCATTTTAAGATCTCTACATTCGCAGTGCTCTAAACTAGTGTTCTCTTTTCTTTTTAATGTAATAGTGCATCATGTGCTTCATTCATTCAAAAAACAAAAAAATTGCATTCTTTCGTTTGCATCGAAAATGAAAAGTTCTTTTGCATAACTAGCTCTTAGTGAACTAGGAAAGAGTTTTTTGTTTCTCGTGTGGTTGTATTAGATGCATTATTGGATTTATTCTTATGATTCATTGTTTGCTACTTTCTAAAATATCTCTATCCTTCTCTTAGTTAGCATTCATCGAATGATAAATGACGTTCTTTTGCATGTAGTGTGCATTTAGGAATTCGAGACTCCATTCGGTAGGGCCTTGAAGCTGAAACATTAATTCAAGATCAACTTTAAAATTTATTCAATTAATCTAAGGAAGCATTGTAACATAAACACAAATTTTTTAGAGGTCTAGGCTAGTGACATGTTCTGGCGTCTTTAAACCTAGCAGTTGTCGTTGCTACCTAGCTTTAGACAGCACTAGTACGGAATTTTGCTCCCTGTACCATCGCGTATATAAAGGGAGACCCTCATAGGTTCAAATCCTTTATCCATAGGAAGCCGAGTCTGCCACCTTGTAATCGTGATACACCAAACAAAGCATTCAGGGAGACTACCTACACGTATGTTAAGTCCTTGGTCATTTCTCTTTCATTTGATCACCAAGGTGTATATGGAAGTTCACGGAAACTTGGTACAACCTCTTGCTTAGATTACCCAAGTAGTCATTTTGATCTTTTCGTGACTCCTTAAAAAGTGAAAAGATCATCGAGCACTTGTCCTTTCACGCTCGTTTAATATTGAAAGTGACTAGAGTCATCTTTTGACTATTTCTCGACTCTTAAAACATGAAACAACAAAGTTTCGTTCCAATGTCATAAAATTAATTGCCTACAATCACATACCTGTTAAAATTTTTATGCTTGCCTTGTTTTCATGTTTCCTTAGAGTTTGATCTGGAAGCCTTGAATTGGATATATCGTTTTTCTTCCTGTATTGAAATATTGTCACAGTGGTGGAAACACCAGTTTCATCGTCTTCTTCACTGCCTCCTAGTGCTAGTCCTATTCCTGAAGTTTCTTTGGAAACACCTCATTCCACTAGGTCTGTCGAGTTTGTGCAGCGTATTCTCCCAAGTGCTCAACCTATCCTACTCGGTCTCCCCCTGAAGAGTTAGTTGAGTTCAATTGGACACCTCAGGGTGCTTGGTCTAGTTTTGGGAGCGAGGAATAATACCCTTCGCTTACCTTAGGATCAACATTTTTAGTCACTACTTTACCACCTAGTCCTCATCGTCTTTTCAATGATCTTATGGCTTCGTCAGACATGGATTCTTCGAGTCCTGTCGGTAGTGAATAAATGCATGTTTCTACAGGGGAATATCATCTTTTCCCAGAAGATCTTCCGCGTGTCTCTAGTCAACCTTCTCCTCAATCAGTGTCACTTCCACCCAGTTATCATACTTTGAGTCAGATTATTTCTGGTGTTGCATCCATAGCACAATCTAGTACATTGAATCCTCCAAGGAGTTCGGTCCTTCCTTCATTAGGAATGTTGCCTTTGAAACCTAGCTCGTCGGTCATTGTTACATCTGTCCCGATACAACCTACCATTTGTGGGGCTTCATCTGCACCAGTTGTTACGACTTAGTCGTCAGGATATTTTCACACTCGCAGTTCTATTTTTCTTAATCCCACGTGGCCTGTCAGAGCTACCGTGAGTAGATCATAAGCTCGTGCTGTGGAAGCCACACCTGTTTCTAGTGTGGCTACGACTTCTACTTCTATCCCTAGCGGCCTTACTTTCGATGAGTATATGTTGGTTGTTCAGTGGCATAACTCTCAAGGTTCTCAGTAGCCCCAAGTCAATCCTCCCCATCACTATGATGTCTACGGTAATCTTGTATATATGCCTCCAATTGATCCTCATTGTAGAAATTATATAACATATGCATGTATATATCCAGATTCTCTTGATCTAAAAATATTTATCTTCTTGCTAAATAGAGAATCCTTCCACTGTTAATATTTTGCGGAAATTTAAACTCAATTGGAAACACATGAAGCAATAAAAACAATCACACATAACACAGTTGTTTAACAGGAAAGCCTGAAGCTAAAAACCCCAACTATCATATATTACGTATCATGGAGATCATGTAACAATCTCATAAAAAGCTTAGTACATTAAGCTCTCAGTACAATCAATCGTCACACACTAACAAGAAGAAATCTGCAAATCCATGCACTGATTTCTTGCCACATGATAGTCTGCCTCCACTGTGCAATCCCTATTGAAGAATACCCCTAAATGAATTTGAATTAGCCTTGCCTTGACTATGAAATCCCCATTGGAAACTCCAATGTGTGTGTGATGTAATCAATGCATCACTATAGTCACAACAGATAGTCCATCTCAGCCTTTCACCAATCTCTCCACTGGGTCTCCACTGGAAATTTCATGCACTGTAGTTAACTGTTGTATTTGTTCAGTTGATTAATGAGTTCTTATTTGTGAATTAATTAACTAATTAATTCACTCCACTCTCACTAGTGTATCATTCAGTTAGACTGAATAACAACTCCATGAACTACTCTTCCAACTCTGTCATAAATTTTCCACTTCACTTATAACTGAGTCCTCCATGCATGAACCACCAGTAAACCCTAGGAATTGCGTAATTCCTTCAGCCCACTAATTTTCCAAATCTGTATACTGAAATAAAGTGCTCCAAGAGAATAAGTTGATATTTAGAGTCTGATTATTATTAAGGGCTAATAATAATCGACACATCTATTTTTAGATCGACTATTTATAAATAAACTTTGTCCAATAAAAATATAATTTCATCTATTTTTCCAACTTGACCAACCATCCACAAATAGCATCCTGCAACTTCTGAAATAGGATCACCATGTCTAAAAATAGACTTACACCTAAAAATATCCTGCGGGCGCACTTAATGAAGGTGACTAATTTTCACTAAACTTATCATCTTGTTGAATCTCAACACTCCCTCTCAACAAGATAGGGATTATCGAGTCACCCCGATCCTGCCTCTATGGTATTCGAATTTTCTCCTGGTGAATGCCTTCGTCAGAATGTCTGCATCCTGATCTTCCATAGGAATGTACTGAAGCAACATGATCTTCCGCTACACACAATATTTGATATGATGATACCAGATATCAATATGTTTAGATCTATCATGAAACACAAGATTAATCAAGAGTTTAATGCAACTCTGATTATCACAATGTATCACTGTAGGATCTAAATGTGAATCGAACAAACTGACTAGGATCTTCTTCATCCAGATAGCCTCACATGCAGCTTGACTTGCTGCCATGTATTCTGCTTCCACTGAACTGAGTGCCACGGATCTTTGTTTCCTGATGTACCAAGAAACTGTTGTAGATCCGATACTGAAAACCCCTCCTAATGTGCTCTTTCTGTTTGTTGGGCTGCTTTCCCAATCTGCATCTGTGAAGCCATGCAACTTCAACTCATCCGTCTGTCTGTACCATAATCCATACTCAGATGTGCCCCTGAGATACCTTAGGACATGCTTTCCTGCCTTCCAAAAGAGCTTGGTAGGCTTAACCATCGCTTGTGAAAGCTGGTTCACCGCATAGCATATGTCCGGTCTTGTATTAACTAAATACATGAGTGAACCCACCAACTGTCGATAAACAGTGGAATCCACTACCTCTGCCGATGTAGCATCCTCTTTCCTCCAATTTCCTGGAAGAGGAGTATCAATAGGCTTGCAGCCTTGCATGTGAAACTTCTCAAGTATCTCCCGAGAATACTTGCCTTGAGACACAAACAGTTCACCTTCTCACTGCCATATTTCCAATCCAAAGAAATAATGAAGGAGGCCCAAATACTTCATCTCAAACTCCTTTGCAAGATCTGCCTTGCATGAGTGTATCAACTGCTCATCACCTGTTAGTATTAAATCATCAACATAAAGAAAAATGATTCAAATCTTACCCTCCACCACAATTTGGTACAGGTTTGCATCCACTTCACTCTTGGTGAAGCCAAGTCTAGTGAAATAGCTCTCGATCCGAGTGTACCAAGCACGAGGTGCTTGTTTCAGCCCATACAATGCTCTTTTGAGCCTACACACATGCGACTCACTGCTGAAGATCTCAAATCCTTCAGGCTACTCAATGTACACCTCTTCCTTAATGATCCCATTAAGGAACACAGTCTTCACATCCATCTAATGAATGTGCCAACCCATCTGCGCTTAGAGAGAAAGGATGGTCCTTATGGAAGAATACCATGCGACAAGTGCAAAGGTTTCTTCATAATCAATCCCCTCGATCTGTGAGAAGCCCCAGGCAACAGATCTTGCCTTATACTTCTTGACGCTCCCATCAGTAGCTTGCTTTACCTTGTAGATCCATCTTGATCCTACAAATGATTTACCCACTGGCCTTGGAACAATCTCCCAAGCATTGTTTCTGACAATGGAGTCATACTCCTCCACCATGGCATCTACCTATGTGGGCTCCTGCACTGCTTCTTCAAAAGAATATGGCTCTGTCACAACACACTTGCTCATAAGAGCCATGTAGCCAGTAAATCAGTCAGGTGATTGTCTCTGTCTGCGCTGTGATGTAGGGACTCCTACATTCTGTGCCACATCAAGCTTCAGTCTCTCAGCTTCTGTGGTACGCTTTTTTCTAGTTCTAATGTTTGGCTCTGCATGAGTGGACTCCACTCCATGAATCTCCTCCTGTGGCTGATCCATATCTAGAGGCTCATCTTTGGGAACAAGAAGTTACTCCTCTGCATGCAAGTGTAGCTCCCTCTCGAGCGACAACTTCATGGCTTTCACCTCATTGAATTTTATATCCCGTTGCACCACAGTCATTCGACTGTTTGGAAAATACACACGATAATTATGGGGTGTTTCTGTGTACCCCAAAAATATCCCAAATTCTACAGTCGGCTCCAGCTTTCTTGGCATCCTTTGTCACATGAATGTAAACAGATGAGCCAAAAATAATTAAATGAGAAATATCAGGCTTCTTACCAGTAAAAGCTTCTTCAGGTGTACCCATGCCAAGTACTCTATGAGGACAATGGTTTTGCACATAAACCGTAGTGTTGCATGCTTCCGCCCACAAGTGCATTGGTAGGCCCTGGTCATGTAGCATAGCTTGTGTAGCACCCACGATCATTCTATTCTTCCTCTTCGCGACCCCATTCTGCTATGGGTTATGAGGCGCTATGAGTTCTTTTTGAATTCCTTCTTTGCTACAGAAGTCTTTTAATTCACCCGAGATATATTCACCACCATTATTGCTCTGTAGGGCCTTCACTTGCTTCCCTGACTCCTTCTCCACCAATGCTTTAAACTCACAAAACTTTGAGAATGTTTTTCTCTTCTTCTGCATGAAGAAGATCCAACATATACGAGAATAGTCATCAACAAATATAACATAATACCTGTGTTTTTCTATTGAAGCAATCGAGAAAGGTCCACACACGTCTGTGTGAATTCTCTCTAGGATCACCGAAGCACGGTTCTCCTTCTCATGAAAGGTGTTCTTCACAAACTTACCCATATTACATCCCTTGCACTGGTCTTACTGCGCAAGAGTACCCTTGGGAAGTCCAGTAGAAATCTGCTACAAAATATTCAAAGCGCCATGGTGAAGATGGCCCAATCTCTTGTGCCATAATTCGCCCTCATCCCGGCTCGCCACTTCTTCTACTTTGCCCATCATTGCAGCGCAACCATCTACCTCCAACTTGTAGAGATTCTTAACTCGAATCCCTATCCTCTTGGTTTGACCCGTTGTTTTATGTCGTAGGAAAGATTTTCCCTCGCTGAAAACAACGTCATAACCTCTGTCTTCCAACATTGCGACCGAGACCAAGTTATTCTTCAGACCTGAAACATGCATAACATATTTCAACAGAAATGGATTACCGGACTCCCTCTCAAAGGTAATGGTCCCAATTCTGGTCGCACTGTATCGACCATCTTCGCCCGTCTCTATATGCATTTGGAGGTCCTTCTCCTCCAAGTCACTAAACAACTCCTTGTCTCCCGTCATATGGAAAGACACAGCACTATCAAGATACCGCACCGATCCTATTGAGATTGTAACCAAGAATGTGATAAAAGAGAAATCAAGTTCAAATTTTGAGGCTAAGGCCTCTTTAGCTACAGCTCCAGCAACCTTCTTGTTCTTCTTTTTCTGTGGGCAGTTAGTGGCGAAATGCCCATGTTTGTGACAGTGAAAACAATTCACCTTGGACAAATCCTGCTTCTTGCCTTTAGCTTCGGATTTTGGAGGGAATTTATTCCCCTTCCCTTTCCTTGCTTTGGAAGCCAAAGCGCAATTCTCTTCATCATCATTCTTCGATGAAGAGCCATCCCTGGTATTTCGCCTTATCTCCTCCTGCACAAGATCCGACCAAAGTCGCTCCCACCCCGGCAGTTTCTCTCGTCCATTGACAGAGTCTTCGTAGCTATGCAAACTCATCGGAAGGCCAAGGAGAGCCAAGCTCACCAAGTCTTCATCATCAACAGTAATCCCCACACTTCCCATTTCATCCCTACAGTGGACAAATTTCGTGAGATATTTTGGAATATTGTCGCCCTTCTCCATTTTTATTTTTCTAAGCTTATCTTTCAACGCCAACTTCCTCTGGTCGCTGCTAGTTTGGAAAAAATATGTCAAAGCCTTCCACATTGCAAATGGAGTGGATTTCCCGTGAAGGCTAGACACAATATGGTCCTTCATACCTTCCAAAATAATTCTTCTTGTCTTTTCTACCTTCTTTTTCCATGCGTCAAGTAATGCAGCATCACTAGAAACAGGCTTAGGAACATGCGGCTATCGATGAACTCCTTCAGTCCATTATCTTCCAGCACCGCCTCCATCCTATCCTTCCAGGCTATGTAATTTGAGCTGCCCTCAAGGGCATTCTCCAATCGAAACCCATTGAAAGACATTTCAATGTATACTTAACTGTCGCACCAAGAATTTTCTGCAGCAAATTCGAATTGTCCACCAGCACAAACTCAACAATTCTTCACAATTGCAATCTTCAAGAATTAACACTACTCTGATACCATGTAGAAATCATATAAAATATGCATGTATATATCCAGATTCTCCTAATCTAACAATATTTATCTTCTTGCTAAATACATAATCCTTCCATTGTTAATCTTTTGCGGAAATTTAAACTCAATTGCAAACACATGAAGCAATAAAAACAATCGCACATAACACAGTTGTTTAACGAGAAATCCTGAAGCTAAAAACCCAAACTATCATATATTATGTATCATGGAGATCATGTAACAATCTCATACAAATCTTAGTACATCAAGCTCTCAGTACAATCAATCGTCACACACTAACAAGAAGAAATCTGCAAATCCATGCACTGATTTCTTGCCACCTAATAGCCCGCCTCCACTGCGCAATCCCTGCTAAAGAAGATCCCTGAATGAATTTAAATTAGCCTTTCCTTGACTACGCAACCCTCGTTGGCAACTCCAATGTGTGTGTGATCCAATCAATGCATCACTATAGTCACAACAGATAGTCCATCTCACCCTTTCACCTATCTCTCCACTGGGTCTCCACTGTAACTATCATGCACTGTAGTTAACTGTTGTATTTGTTCAGTTGATTAATGAGTTATTATTTGTGAATTAATTAACTAATTAATTCACTCCACTCTCACTAGTGTATCATTCAGTTAGACTGGATACAACTATCTCAACTGAGTTTAACTCACTTAACTGAGTTAAACTGAATAACAACTCCATGAACTACTCTTCCAACTCTGTCATAAATTTTCCACTTCAGTTCTAACTGAGTCCTCCATGCATGAACCACTAGTAAACCTTAGGAATTGCGTAATTCCTTTAGCCCACTGATTTTCCAAATCTGTATACTGAAATAAATTGCTCCAAGAGAATAAGTTGATATTTAGAGTCTGATTATTATTAAGGGCTAATAATAATCAACACATCTATTTTTAGATTGAGGATCTATAAACAGACTTCGTCCAATATTCTAAAAATAGAATTTCATCTATTTTTCCAACTTGACCAACCATCCACAAATAGCATCCTACAACTTTTGAAATATGATCACCATGTCTAAAAATAGACATAGTCTAAAAATGGACTGACACCTAAAAATAGCCTGCGGGCCCACTTAGTGAAGGTGACTAATTTTCACTAAGCTCATCATATTGTTGAATCTCAACACTCATTAGGTTGTTTATCTGCCTCCAGCTGATCCCTATCAGACCGTTACTCATCAAGGGCCATTGATACAGGTGCAACCCTCGGGCCTACAAAGACAACCCTTACAGGGACAACCTTTGGTCCAGCAGGGACAAACCTTTGGTCCCCAGGGACAACCTTACGGTCCGCAATCACAAACCTTATAGGGTCAACCTTCGGTCCAACAAGGACAACCCTACGGTCCTTCTGGTCAACCTCAGTTTCAACCAGGAGAATCTTATGTTTTTAAAGGGAAAATGTATCCACCACAAGGACAACCTTTTGTGCAACAACAACAACCTTACGTTCCGCAAGGCCAAGATTTTGTACAGCAAGGACAACCCTATGGTCCTGCTCCGGGTCAACCTAGTTTTCAGGGACAACTTGGTCCATCACAACCATTGGGCCAACCTCTTCCACAGGGGCAACCCGGTGGCTCTCAGTATCCAGGCCAACCTGCTCTGAAGGGACAGCCTGCCCAACCTCAGCAGCCGATTCAAATTGCTCAACCTACCCAATAGCCGATTCAACTTGCTCAATAGCCGATTCAACCTGTTCAACCTGCTCAGCAGCTGGTTCAACCTATTCAACTAGCTCAACAGCCCGTTCAACCTGCTCAGCAGGTACCACCTGCTCAACCTCAAGGTGCTACTTACCCTCCTCAAGGTCAATTTCAGGATGTATATAGTGCGCCCCAAGGTTTCACTTATTACCCTCGAAATCAATCCCAGTTGGTGCATAATCCACCTCAAGGCAATGCTTACATTCCGCAGCAGAATCCATATGTTGCTTAGCAAGGACCTTAATGGTATGATCAGAATCAGTAGCCCGGTCATCAAACCCAGTATGGGCAGAACTATCAAGCTTAAAACCCTATGGACAGAATGCTTCGGGACAAAACATATGGGGGCATAATTTCTCTCAGCCTGGGTAGAATGTTAACACTGGTCCTTATCAATGACCTCCAATGCCTTTAAATCCTCAATTGTCATTTCTCGCAATGTTGGAACTGCATGATGTGTCAAAACTGACAAACGATCCAATTCTTCATAATCCATATTGGCCTCCAGTTCCAACCAAAATTCCTAGCGATTGTCCTAAGTTTGAGGGAAAGTCCGGATAAGACCCCCAAGCACACGTTATGACATACCAGCTTTGGTGTTCCTCTAACTCTTGGGTTCATGATTCCATCTAACTTCGTATTTTCCAACGGACTCTTATTGGTGCCACTACAAAGTGGTACATTGAACTGTCTTGAGGTATCTTCCAAGATTTCAACTCTTTAGCCATGGCGTTTCTCACGCATTTTCACTTACTGGTTCGGTATGAGACCGTGACACACCTCCTCACATCCTTGAAGCAAGATCGAGCTACTCATATCTCGGATCATATTCATGAATGGAGGCATCGTCGTCACTTAATCAAGTTTGATATTCCTGATCAACTTCTAAATGATTGGTTCACTACCTCATTTGTCAATAAAATTGTTAAAGACATAGCTATGGGGGCATGTGTAACTGAAGAATAGGCCATTGCGCATGCCCAATAACTTGATATTGTGTACTCTCAGTCTGGCACGTTGTATGATATCTTACCTGATGCTCCTCGACTTGGAACTTCTAAAGCACAGGCGACGCCATCCTCGATGGTATCATTGGTTCTGTATCTCAGACTTCTTGGAAGTCTTATCCTTCGAACCCTAGGAAGAACAAATCTAATCCTTCCAATGATACTGCTTCTCAGTCTACCCCGAATTCTGGTAAAACCACGGAAGTCAATGTCGTCCAGGCTAATCCAGCGAATAAAGCTTCCAAGGGAAAAAATAAGGGTAAAGGTAAGGCCAAAGCTAATACCCCGAAATAGGATTCTCAGAAATCTCATGTTGATGATGGTTCACAGCGAAAATCGTAGTACCCTTGTTTGATTTGTGACGAAGAGCACTACACCAAGGACTGTCCTCAATGAGCTGAAGTAAGTATATTGCTCAAGGGAACCCAAGGAACTCTGGCTGTTCTCAAAGAACCTTTTCCATCATAGCAGACCCAGATGGTAGAGAAACCTTAGTATTTTGCCCCATTTGGCTCTCAGGTTTTCATGATGAAGTATTATCCATTTCTATTGCTACCCAGTCGAAAGATTATACTGAACTGCGTCAGGCAGTGGAAGGAGGTCGCTGATGGTCCTCCTCCTCCGCCTGTTTCTGGCCCTATTTAGATTGAAAGGCCCAGTACTGAACCCATTGTAAAACCACCTTCCAAAGGTGTACTCCATAAGTCTTCTTACAATCCCAATGCCCGTGTTGCTCATATCATCGTAGTCGTTGACTACTTCACCAAATGGGTCGAAGCAATGCCTACACTTACAGCTGACAGTAAGACAAAAACTCAGTTCATATTCAATCACATCATTTCTAGGTTTGGTGTCCCTCAAGCCCTCGTTACCGATCATGGTTCCCATTTTTAGCA
Source organism: Pinus albicaulis (assembly GCA_034641835.2). Lineage (NCBI taxonomy): Eukaryota > Viridiplantae > Streptophyta > Pinopsida > Pinales > Pinaceae > Pinus > Pinus albicaulis. Next base: position 1,370,193,651 of record CM076579.1, on the reverse strand, counting down.
TTATATGGTGGTGGAGTTGACTTCCAAGTTGGGCCTGCGTCACGACAGCCCAACACCGTTTCTATCCTCAAGCCGATGGCCAAGTTGAAGTTGTGAATAAATTTCTTGTCACCATGCTTCAATGTACAATTGGGATGCAAAAATAAAACTGGCATCTCATGTTATTTTCGGCTCTTTGGGCATAGCGAACCTCTGTTAAGGATGCGATCGGATTCACTCCATTTCAGCTTGCTTACAGTCTGGAAGCTACCCTTTCGATTGAGTGTGAAATACCTTTACTCAAGTTGGTTGCTGAATTGCTGCCAAACACTACACCTGAAGAAGAGCGTCTTCTCTACTTAGAAGCGCTTTGCTGCTTTGGTCATTGAAGCACAAAAGAAACGGGTCAAAGCTCATTTTGACCAGTCAATTTCCCCTCACTCCTTCATAGAAGGAGACCTCATCTCCTGTATGACCAAGCTCATGATAAGCTGGCGGCAGGAAAATTTCATCCCATGTGGCATGGGCCCTACATTGTTAAATGTGTTATGTGGAATGGGGCCTATGAGCTTATTGATTAGGAAGGTCATCCTTTGGATTAGCCCAGAAATGGGTTGTATCTTAAAAAATATTATGCATGAGTCATTCATGCATGTTTTGTGTACATAGGTGTTCTTTTCATTTTTGTACATTTTTGGCTTAATGTGATTTGCGAGCGTTTTCCTACTTATTGGGTCATTTCTTATTTTGCAGATGTATATTTCTCCTTAAGTCAGTTTCGCGGATGGTGCTTCCTGCAGTACCTGGAACCTGTCTTCAGCAGCCTGGGTGATTTATGATCCTACTGGTGAGTTGATAGATCTTCAAGGTATCTGTCTAGGATGAACTACAAACAATGTCGCTGAGTATAGTGCTTTCATTGAACTATTAACCGAGGAAATTACCCTCGGCATTGGTGCATTAGTTGTAAATCTAGACTCACAACTTGTCGTTCTTCAACTTAATGGACATTATTCAATTAGAAACCCTTCCATATTAAGGTTGTATTTACGTGTTTGTTTGCTAGAAAGACATTTTGATTACGTTACATATCAACATATTCCTAGGTGAATGAATGCATTAACTGATACAGTGGCTAACATTGTATTAGATAGACATTTGTGTAATTTGTAAAAATCATCATCACATGACAGTATCTATAACAGGAAATAGATGTATATATATATATATATATATATATATATATCGAATGTTTTCATCAGTGTGAATCATAAAGTTCAAAAAATATGTGTGTTTCAGTTACATCCTGAGACATCATGTCTCTCAAAATATGCAGGAATAAAACCTAGGTGTCTACTCGACATGACGCTCATGATAGCATGTCATTTCCCGCACAAGCCACCTCAGTAAGTGGTGAAATCGATTTGAAACCCTTGCAGTGTGTCTCTGATATGGCCGAGGAACATCATCGAATCGCACATATTCTGGGATCCCATAGGAGATTCCCTCCAAATTGCGTATAATTTCCTCCTCCTTGCCTCCCTCACCATGAGGGGCAACATTAAATTTTCAAGGAATCTGCCTCGCTATTGGGGACATACCTGCAGGTCTTTTTGGGCCAACATCTGCATATATGGATTCAATGTCAGAACATGCATAAGCAAAAAAAATCATAATACTCATAAAAATAAAAAAATGAGTCTTACCAAGTACTTCATCCCAATCCTCTCCTTCTGGGAGTGGGAGATCTACATCACCAGTAAAATCTGTGCCAGAGTATGGCCAATCCTCCATGATGATCTCTGTTAACTGCCCCCTGACCTTGGCATCAAAGCTGCCCAATGGCCCATCCATGGCTCATGTGCTGGTGGTGTCGGGACTATAACCTCCTGATGCTGAAATATTGGTAGTCGTTTCAAGATGAAAAATACCAGAATGGACACATAACCAAACTACTTCAGCTTGGTTTTCTTGCACTTTGTCAGTTGACGTTTAATGTTGATTGTCAATGCCTCTGCCCAGTTGTAGAGGGTCGGTGTCAGACAGTCTACAACAAGAAGTAGCTGTGTCTTTGTCACTTCATGTGGTGCTTGCAATCCTACAACACATGTGATGGTGTGAAACACTACCTTTAGTGCCAAGTCTGGAATAGTATGGATATCCACTTTTCCACTTCTCGATCCTTTCCTTGCCCCTGGACACACTATGTCGATCACCATACTCATGTTCTTCATTGTGGGTCGGGTTTCGGTCAGTACTGGTACTGCCCCCCTCCACGATAGTCCTATTATGAAATAAACGTTAGAAAATTCAATCTCGAGTTCTTGATCATGAATGATGAACTTTTCCTGATCAATGTCCCAGACATTGATCAAGTATTACGACATCTATGGTTGATCTCTAAGGCATGGTGTCATGAAGAATTTCTTGAGCCCATAATCTCTAAGAGCTTCCATGCATCTTTCATTTTCCATGGCAAGTTCGTCTTCTTCATTGTGTTCTTGTTCTTTCCATTCAATCACCATTTTTCCGCTTCACACCTACAAACATGTTCATAGGAATGTCATCAGCCAAATTCAAAGCTTCTGATTATTGAAAATGGGCATATTTTCTTGCATTTTTAAGCTTAAATGGTCGCCGCGGTAGGCGCAATTTTTTTTGAAACAGTCGCGCCAATTGGCACAACCCAGTTCAAAATTTTGGGGATTGGCGCGATTCCGTGCTCGATACTCGCACCAACTGCCATGCCCTATTTTTTACAATTTCCCCCATGGATTTCCAAATTTGGGGATGCAGGTAATGAAAGTATAATCAAAATGCATGGAAGGATGTTAGCTCTTACCTAGAACTGACGGATTCGAGATTAGTCTGCCGGATTTCCCGCTATTGTTGCCGCAAAATCACAGTGTAAAAAGGGTAACTATTGCTCCACAAGAGGTAAAAGTGAAAAGTAATTAGTTTTTACCATTTTTGGAATTTTATAACTTTTCAAAACCATAATTAGGTTTTAAGACATATTTTTCAATTATTTCACTATGTTATTTCGAGAAATGGATTTTACGTGCATCTCTTGTGTAGCGGCAGGTTTTTAATGTAACAATGATGAAGTAACGAGTTATATTTTATAATTTTTCGGGCTCATTAAAAACATGAAAAATCACTGTTGGATTCATCTTTCAACTCTTTTCTGACTCTCTAAAACTGAAAATATTGCCGAGACTCTTATCATTTTGAAATCGTTAAATGGCTGCGAAACGATATCTACACAGTATACATTTACCCCTCTTTCAAGCTGGGATAGATTATTTATGAAAAATAAATACCTTAGCCTATCGCGACTAAGAGGTTCTCTCAAACACAGTTTTCTACTTTTCAAATATGAGGGACTACTTACGAAAAGGGGCCTACTGGAGTTTTCTTTTCCGCTTCTTTTCAAACTCTCTAAATATGAAAATATGTCGAGTTCATCCTTTGTTAGACTCGTTAAACCCTGATGACATCAGAAATCGTCACCATGAAGTTACCCGAATTCCTCCTTCCTAGGGTTCGTAAAATGTACTAGGATGGATTTGCCCGAAGGAAAAACTTGTATCACAAGCATATGTTATCCCCTTCAAGCTTGTTTTTTAAAAAGAATTGGGGTACTTGCCAGAAATGGTGGGGGAAAATGGAACCAGTTTTTAGTCGTGTCGACAGTATGTCGCTTTTGAACGTGACACTCATCTGCATTCGTGTTGGGTTGGGGACCTCTCATTTCGACATTTTTTCCTCCATGGGTTTGGGTAATATTTTTTGGCCTCTCATCTACTCTTTTCCACGTCATCATGACCTCAGATCCCTTGATGTCAAATAATGCCAAATCTAGAGTCGTGTCGCTAATATGTTCAAGAGAAGTTTGCCTTTGCAGTTTTCAACCTTCCTCTGATCCTCTGTTTAGTCCTAATCCACTATCATCATGTTCCTCTTTCTTGTGTCGATGATGTGGGAAAAATTATGGCCCTCCTTTGACCGGTTCACTTCTTTTCAACTTCAACTCATTATCCAGGAAGTTGACCTAAAGACTCCCTTTCAGTACCGGAGCTTGCATACCTCAATGGCAAGTTCTTCGCATTCGATGACAGGTCCACATCATTTTCCTTTGATCGAGTGATTCTGCCAATGTTCGACACCAGATCACTATTCACATTCCGTGGATTGTACCTATTGTACCCTAAGAGCCATTGTCATTATTGGTGGTTTCTCTCATGCCTGTTAACAACTTTCATCATTGGCTGGTAATCAGGTGACTTTCTTGCATGTTCAACTTCATATTACATATTTGCATGCTTGCATTTGTATTTGTTCGAGTCGAGATGGAGCGCAAGAACCTGGGTTTTGTCTGAAGATCCAAGCTGTGGGATATTGTGGTTTATCATGACTTATTGCATTACTCTTTTGATTGGATGGCTGCGACCATACCTAAGTCTATTTGTTGATCCTTACTACTGGATGGTTGTTTCCATACCTCGGATCTCAGTTTTTATGTACTCTATTATGGATGGCTATGCCCATGCCACATGTTCATGTATCAGAGATATCCATTGTATTTGTACTTGCAGGTCTTCCGACATTAGTGTTTTGTTCGAACGCGTTCTCGTAAAGCATTTCACCCCTCCCTCTCTCTCAGACCTCATGCTTGAGGGGGCATCTGTTACACAGCATTTTTTCAACGTCCCTGCAATCCCCATCCCACACACTGGAGGATCATTTCTATGACTAATAAGAAGTGTCATGCCTTGCAAAGACCATCATTGCATCCCTTGCTATGAGGAAAACATTCCTTCTTTTGAAAATTCCTTGAGCAGACCATCAGAAACACATGTTTTTGGGTTGGCGCTGGTAGACCTTTATGCCCTCGTGCCAATGAGGAAGATTAACACTGGGCCTCGCACCCATTGGAGCTTTGTCCTAGTGTGCTACCCACGCCAATCTATTTTTGGAATTTTTTTTAAAAACATAGGCGAAGTTTCCATGCTAACAACTTCGTGGGTGAGTCAGCCTGGGTGGTGTGACTAAATAACCATGACCACCCTCCTTTGGCCTCTTGTTTCCACCTTTTGGGGAAACATCCCGAAGGATAAGGCCTCCCTTACACCATTGTAGGGATCCCAACCTCCTCCTCTCACTCTATAAATAAATCTATCTCCAATTGATACACGAGTTGAACGATTATAGCTGAAAAGCTGAAGATAATTGTTGAACATCTTGTTGGTGAGATAGAGCAGAAAGAGGCCTTTGTCGAGAGAGAGCTTAGGCTTGTGTCCTCTCCTCGTCCCAATTTCCTGACAATCCCTCGAGATGCACTTTGACTAAACCTGCTAAAGGAGGCTGCGACGTCAAGCCTCTAATTGTCACTAGAAAATTTGGCCCAATTTCCGTCGGCCAATTCGTCACTCTTCCGACACATAGTTGTCGCAAGAGCGAAAGTTCAAGAACAGGAAAAACGTGGTTTGCCAGTACGTCGCAATTCCGACGCACTGACAAAGTGTCGCACTACTGACACTTTTTCCGTCACTTACAAACAAGCGTCGCTCTTCCGACGTTTCCCAAACCGTCGCGCTTCCGATGTTTGTAAATTGTCACAATTCCGACGAAATGTGGTCTGACATTTTGAACGTCGCTCTTCCGACATTTGTAAACTGTCACAATCCCGACGAAATGTGGTCCGAAGTTTTGAACATCGCTCTTCCGACATTTGTAAACTGTCGCAATTCCGACGAAATGTGGTCTGATGTTTTGGATGTCGCTCTTCCGACATTTGTAAATTGTCGCAATTCCGACAAAATGTGGTCCGAAGTTTTGAACGTCGCTCTTCTGACGTTTGTAAACTGTCGCAATTCCAACGAAATGTGGTCTGACATTTTGAACGTCGCTCGTCCGACATTTTTATACTGTCGCTCTTCTGACGTTTTTAAGTTGTCGCAATTTCGACGCTTACAAAGCGTCGGTATACCGACGACGGGTTTAATTAAAAAAAAAAAAATGAAACTTTAAAACAGGACAGTAAATCTCCAATATTTGTTATGAATTTTCGGCGTTCCAATGACTGTGAAATATTAATATAATAAACCACCCTGCAGCGCTTCGACTATAAACAATCATATAAACATGGCTCTGTATTTCAAAAAATAGGTTTAAAATAGAAACAGGGCAACATTTTTTTTTCCATTTGTTATGAACATAATTCGACCGTGAAATATTAATATAATAAACCACCCAGCAGCGCTTTGACTATAAACAATCATTTTTTTTTTCAAGAGAGAAAAAACGTTGTTTTGAATATATTATATGAAGTAAAACAATCCATGAAGTCATTACATTTTCACATCTGAAGATTGGAACCCAAATATCCATCCAGAAAAGTGGAAGTCCCACCCCAAACAATGATAGAAAAATACCCCATGTCACATACAGGGACTTGATATAAAACCCAGTAACGGTCCACATGGAGATTATCGACAATCTGAGAAAGCATCCAAATATGCCCAAGGCATCTATAAGAAAGTGAAATAACAGTATGTAGAATAGTAAAGCAACAGATAGAGTACCGACGTCCATTGTTCCAAATACAAATTAAAGTACCCAAAATCCTGCAACAGAGAAAAACACTAATCATGTGAGAAGTGTGATATGTCCAAAATATAAAAAGACCATCAGACCATATCAATAAACCAGCAACATAGACCAGCATCGCTAGTTTTGAAGGCAGAGTGATAAACATTAATCATTTTTTTTTCACAAGAGAAAAAACGTTGTTTTGAATATGTTATATGAAGTAAAACAGTCCATGAAGTTATTACATTTTCACATCTGAAGATTGGAACCCAAATATCCATCCAGAAAAGTGGAAGTCCCACCCCAGACAGTGATAGAAAAATACCCCATGTCACATACAGGGACTTGATATAAAACCCAGTAAAGGTCCACATGGAGATTATCGACAATCTGAGAAAGCATCCAAATATGCCCGAGGCATCTATAAGAAAGTGAAATAGCAGTATGTAGAATAGTAAAGCAACAGATAGAATACCGACTTCCATTGTTCCAAATACAAATTAAAGTACCCAAAATCCTTGAACAGAGAAAAACGTTAATCATGTGAGGAGTGTGATATGTCCAAAATATAAAAAGACCATCAGACCATATCAATAAACTAGCAACATAGACCAACATCGCTAGTTTTGAAGGTAGAGTGATAACCTTTCAACACATAAAATAGTATCATAAAGCAGATAGAGGAAATGTGCAAAGACATGTACTATTGATATACGCCTCACACAAAAAGCATCCATGATAGAGAAAAAATATGTATAAACCCAGGGTCGATTGTATGTTTTGGCTCGCTTGTTCTCGGAAATAAAAACCATCTGCAGAAACCCAGGCTCGCTTGTAATATCAGGCTCGCTTGATTCCAAAACTGGTAACCATCTGTTGCATCAGAGATGTAAGGTTCAGGTTCACTTGTTTCCATTAGTAGCTCGCTATAGCATCCACCCTGTTCATAGAAAAAAGGTTCCTATAGATATACAGAGAAAGAGTATGTCACATTATCACCTGTTCATAGCAAAAGGTTCACGTAGATAGACGGGGGAGAAGAGTATAATACGTAGACCATATAAACATATTCTTGTGTTCAAAAAATAGGTTTAAAATAGAAGCAGAGCAGCATTTTTTTTTCAATTTGTTATGAACATAATTAAATAGTGAAATATTAATATAATAACCTCCCTTGTGACACTTCGACTATAAAACAATCATATAAACATGGCTCTGTATTTCAAAAACAGGTTTAAAATAAAACGAGCAACATTTTTTCCAATTGTTATGAACATAATTTGACCGTGAAATATTAATATAATAAACCACCTCGCAGCGCTTCGACTATAAACAATCATATAAACATGGCTCTGTATTTCAAAAAACAGGTTTAAAATAGAAACAGGGCAACATTTTTTTTTTCTAAGTAAAGTTAATCTATTAACAGTGGGAATAAAATTACAGCATGACTTTAGTCAAAAACATTGCCCAGACTTATGGAAAATTTGTCATCAAAAAATAAAAAAAGAAGACTGCCCTCATATGGGGAAACCAATCTTGAACGTTTACAGAATTCAAAAATATTACAAAAGTCCAGCACAGTGATATAATCTAAAACATGCCCAATTAAGTGGGCCTGCAAAGCAAGAAAACCAAATTAACCAAACTGCTCCTCTGGTGGTTCCTCGACGATTCGGAACCATCCTTCGGAAGTTCCAGGATCGCTAGGTGCTATCTCCACATTCATGCCACCGCTCCCCTCCTGAAGGCCCGAATGCTGGCAAGCTTTTTCTGAGCTCAGACCCGTCGGACGGGTGCATTGTTCCTTCGTTTGGGCCTCCTCATGGAAAACCACAGTGATTGAAGCTGTGATTCATGGTTGGTTCAGAGAGAAATTAAAGGAAAAAAGCGCAGTGCACGTCATGGGAGAATGTGAAGCAGTGGGGAAATGAGGAGCAGGGGAGCCCATACGGTGGCCAGATCCTAGAACCCAACCCCGCCCACTCCTAGTGTTTGGATAGCGACCTGCATAATAATCACTGGACTGGGAAGACGACTCGGTTGAGGGGCTGGAGGGAGTGCGCAGGGGTTGACCTCTAGTGCTCCCCCTGCGACAACACATCCTTTGACGCAGGCGAGGCATGGGTGCAGTCTCAGCAGTGGGCACAAGACGAGACGGAGAAGCAGAATTCCAAGAAACCGAGGAAGACAGACACAGACCAAACCGAGAGAAATGCAGATATGCACCAAGGTCTAAGCAGAAGTTCAGCTAGCCACTTCTCCTTCTCGTCACAGTGAGCAGGCAGTGTAACCCAGCAACCGGAGAGCAATTCAAAGGTTGAGGCTCGTCTGAAAAACCATAGTGAAACGCCATTTTATCGACCCGACTGCAATGCAATCGAAGAACACCTGTCATAATTAATCTCTCATTAATGAGAGCCGAAGGCTGGATCATATTGGAGCATGCGGAATCGCTAACAGGAGTGGAGGTACGATCTTGAACAGTGTTAAAACTTAATGTGATTTGATGTGAAAACCTTGGAACTTAAATATCGGCTAATTGAACAGCGTTAAAACTTAATGTGATTGATATGAAATCGCCACATCCATGTCCCAATGCCTTAATCGCCATCGAATGCACCTGCATCCGGGAGCAGGGCAACTTTTGATTGAGGACATGTGGCAGAAATTGATTGGAGCAGATCTTTGTTTGGGCCGCTTGCGCAGTGGAAATCTGGACCCAAAAAATATTAGGGCAAATTTGATAAGAAATTCGCGTCACAACTCTCCCTCCGTACGCCAGCCCAACTTCGGACCTGAAAAAGATTAGGGCGGAATTCATTTGGTTTTCGCGTCACAAAATTGGCCGACGTCAGCAGGCTATTTTGGAACGCGAATTTGGTTTGAATTATGGTTTATCGCCGTTTGAAATTCGGCGGGCTCGACTTAAGAACAATTTTGTTTGATCCCATATAAAATTTGTGTTGGTTTTCTTTGATAATACACATATTTATAATAAATCATGGGAATACCACACTAAACATGTGGAAAAGTTATATAAATTATTGAGAATAATCATTTTTATGTAAAAATATCCAAATGTGCTTTTGGGAAATAATAATTTGAGTATTTGGTTCATATTGTTTTAAAGGAAGGAGTGAAGTTGGAGCCTCAAAAGATGCAAGCTATTACAAAATGACCTATTCCTAAGAAAATCAAGGTTCTTAGAAGATTTTTTAGACTTACATGATATTATTGATCATTTGTTAAGAATTATGCATGCATTTCAGGTCCACTCACATATCTCTTGAAGAAAATATCATTTATATGGAATGATGAGGCTACTTTGGCATTCTCTCTTTTAATGGATGCCATGTCTTCTACACCAACATCGGTTGCACCTGCTTTTGGTAAAACATTCATAGTAGAGTGTGAGGCACTAGGACAAGGAATTTACGTAACATTAACACAATAAGGGATATCATTGGCTTTTAAAAGCAAGGAATTCAAAGAAAATATTTGGTGAAATCTACGTATGAAAAATAAATGGAAGCAATATTACATGCAATAAAAAATGGGGATAGTATATAATTGGGAGGTACTTTAAAGTCAAGATATACCATGATAGCATAAAGTATTTTTTGAAGCTATGGATTTCATTGGAAGATTAACAAAAATGAGGAGAAAAAAATGCAAAGTTTTAATTTTGAGATAATCTGCAAAAAGGGTAAGGAAAATTTAGTACATGATGCTCTTTCTAAAATAGAAGAGACCTCAAATTTATATCCAATTACATTTTCTATTCCTAGGTGGCTAGAAGAAGCTTGCCATAATGGAAAAATGACAATAGTACTAAACAAAAACTAAAATTTATAAAGGATGAGATGAACTCTATGGAGCATTGGGAGTGAAAGAGAGATATACTTTGGTGCAAATGTAGAATATTTTTATGCACACAAGCATATTTGAATAAATAAATATTAAGGGAGTCCCATGTCTCTCTAATGGTAGGACGCAGGATTCCTTAAAACATCTCAAAGGATCAAAAAATATATTTTTGGAAGGAATGAAGAAAGATATTCAAAATTTTGTAAGAGAAGGTCAGGTTTGCATAATAAATAAAAGAGAGATAGTAAAATCTCTAGGGTTACTTCAACCATTCCACATACATATTCAAAGACTAGAATATATATCAATAGACTTTATTACAGGGTTACTGAAATATAAAGGTAAGTATTACATTTTTGTGGTCATTTATATAGACAAATTTGTAGATTTTTTTTGTAGAGCTCAAAGTACATAAACAACAAGCCAAGTGGCAGAAGTGTCCGTGAAAGAAATTCATAGTCTTCATGGTTTTCCTAAAGTAATAGTAACAAGAAACTTTTGGAAATAATTATTTAATATGAGTGGAGAAACACTAGCTGCCATGAGTTCTGCATATCAAACACAATCAAATGGTCAAACAAAAATAGTTAACAAATGTTTTTAAGGTTATCTACAATGTTACTCTTTAGAAAATCAATCTTAATGGATGAAGTGGGTTCGTCAAGGAAGAATGGTAATATGATACTACCTATCACACATCTACTAAAATTTCTCCATTTAAGGCCCTTTATGGATATCCAACTCCTAGTATCTCATAATTTTTGCAAGATAAGTTCAAAGTATAGGAAACAGAGTCACATGTGGAAAATACTAAAGAAACTTTGAAAATTATTATGGAAAACCTTCAAATGACATGAAACATGATAAAACAACAAGGGGAACAACATTGAAGTGAAAGATAATTTGAGGAGGGTAATTGGGTATTTTTTAGATTATAGCATTATAAGAAATCTTCATTCAAGAAAAAAAAGAATAAAGAATTAGCTCAAAAATGTTATGGCCCTAAATAATTATTCATAGGATTTCACAAGTGGTATAGAAGTTATATTTTCCTTCTTCTTGCATTCATAAGTTTTTTCATGTATCTTGCCTAAAAAAGGTTTTGGGAAAAAATATGCCAATGTAAATAGAACTTCCAAAATTAGATGAAGAATGAAAGTTGATTCTTGAACCACAAAAAGTTATAGATAAAAGTTATGTATCTCTTTGACATATAACCATTATGAAGTACCTAATCAAGTGGAAGAATATTCCTCTAGAAGAAGGTACATGGTAAAATGATCAATTCGTGATGAAATAGCCACGGCTAAAGGGTTCGTTTGAAGTTTTGACAAAGGTTTTGTTATATGTTTTATATAACACGCGGCAAAATAGTTTTATTGTTTGTTAAGGTCCCACACAGTGATCAAATTTGAAGGCAGGTCCGAATTTCAATTAGAAGGGCATATATCTATGTCACCCTTCCATAATGAAAAGCTTAAAAAAAAACTTTTCAATTGACCACAATAAATTATTTTTACATTTCATTTTCAGAAAGACAAAACCATCAATCTTTATATTAATAAAATACTGCTACATATACAACAATGAAGAAGGCTCCATATTTCATTACTTAAATATCTAATTGGCAATGTCAACATAAGTCTTGAAGACACTATTATAATAATTTGGATACATACCATCGGGATATAGGAGATTCTTATGTGTCAGATTGTGTAATGCAATTTTGACTTTGTCTCACAAGGAGCAGCAACATGGAGGTCTGGATTTTTCTTATAGAACTTTTTTATTATTATTTGAAACGTTGTTTATAGATATGAATACAAAAATGAAATTATGAGCATGGTGGACAATTAGTCAAGCTCATGATGCCAAACCATGATGATGTAAGTTTGGAATTTAACATTTTTACATGTTAAAGACAAATAGTCAAAATCATTGACAACTTAGTATGCCATAATTAATAATCATTCCATGTTCACTTTTGTTAATAGGTTTATGTCACACGATGATCTCTCTTCTCTGGCATTTACTTTTATTGAAGATCACTATTCTAGGAATAAGGAGTTATTTTCTCCAAAAATAACCCTAGCCAAACATTGACAATGCATCAAGGATATCTTTCTATGCTTCATAAGTACGTATGTTCTACTTCTAAATCATGTCTTGGAAGTGGTTGTTTTGCTGGAAATTATTCACCAGTTGGTTTCATACCAAAGTCTTTTTCTCATTTTCAGCATCCAAAACATGAAAAAGATAATGGTTTAAAACAACATAAATATTTGAAATTTTGCAAGAATTGTCTGGCACACTTTGAATATGAATTTTGAAGTCAAGTGCATGATGCTATATAGGAGCAAGTGTCATTTTGAATACCAAATGTTTCACAAGAAACTTCTCAACATGCTACCCTGCAGTAAGGATTAAATGACAATATTGCATCAACTATTTCCATAATAAAGTGCACCTCGGCCATAAGACTAAACAACTACAAATGTTGTAGATCTAACAAGACCACACAATCAAATGTATTCCACAAGGCCAATACTGTATGAAAAATGAAAGGAGTTTGCAACCAAAAATACCTTAGGCAACTAATTCAATTAGATACACCAAACCATCGGCAAAAAGGAAAACCAGCCTACTCAAAAGGCAAGCGTTTACCTCCTTTGACAAAATTTTGAGTTCCGAAACAAGGGCCTTTATTGTCTTGTTAATGCCCCTAGTAATTTGAACGGGGTTTGCACCTGCTGCAACAACCTAAACAAAAAGGTTTCATTTCAAATTATTTTCCACAAATTTAAGATACAACCATTGTCAGTTTTGTATTTCCTAACAAGCTCATAAATTTTGACAAAAGAACCAAATTTTTTTAATAACTGATAGCAATTTTTTCACTCAAAAACTATCTTAGACTCAATAATCCCAACCCAAAACTAAAAAACCAAACACCATAAGACCCTACAAAAATGAATAGATGATCTTAATCCAGTACTATCAACAAAAAGTTACCTTTACACCCTCACTTATTAAACCTTGTGCAAGAACAACAGATGTCGTGGTTCCATCCCCAGATAAATCATTTGTCTTTGCCGCAGCTTGCCTTACCAACTTGGCCCCAATATTTTCAACTGGGTCCTCTAATTCAACCAATAAAAAGGCCAAAACCATAGCATTGAGATACATTTCATTACACTGTCAATAACAATAAAATTTGACTTAGCGTTTAAAAGATGTTAATTAACCCTCATGGTTAGTTAATAACCTACTCCACCAATCAAATCGCCCCCGATGTAATTAAATTATGGGCCCGCTCTTTTATCTCTCCGTCATCTCCCCTTCTCGACCATCGTTCAATCAACCAATCCACAATCAACGGTTGTTATTCATATCGCTGCACCCCCACGTCCGAACAATAACGTGCGATGGCTGAGCGGTTTTCTGAACAGTACCTCACCACGTATCGTGTATTGTATGGAATCGCTCGCCCTCCACTGAAAACCGCCTGTCCCCAAAAGCGGTGCGATGTATACCGTTTACCGCTTACCTCCTATGACAAAACCACCGTACCTACTTGCGTCATCCGCTTAAAAAATTAAAATCCCGCTAGCCTTTGACATTGAAAATAAAACACACCAACACGCGTCATTTTCAATATTTTGCACAGCGACGAGTGTCCCATGCAAAAAAATTCAAAAACCAACTATGAAGACCGTCAACCGCCACCTTGCTGAGAAATTTGCAGTTGAACAATCCAAAATTCATACGCCGTTGCCTACACCTGTTTTCGTCACTGTTCATTTCCCGGAAAACAGGTATTTACCCAAATTCCCGCTAAACTCTGCAAAATCTTGGTTTTTGTTTTAATTCCACAGAAAAAGACTGAAACAGAGTTCAAGTTGGTCTATATTTTCATTCCTAGAATTCCCAGATTTGCAATTATATTCCCAAACCTGTAATTATCCCTGTTTTTTCATCAAAACCCGAATTCCTTTTTGAATCCACAAGAACCGAAAATGGAAATTCTGGTAGCTTTGAATGTCGCACCTCTGAATGCCCCTTACAGAGATTTGGACTATCTGCCTCTAGCAGATAGGTATTTTCAAATTAAAGACCTCATCCTTAGTGAAATTCCTCTCAGAATTGTTTTCCAATGCAGAGATAGCTATCTGAACGGCTCTGACATTTTTGGACTATGGGAATCCAATCTTCCAATGTATCTTCTACCCTCAGTCCACATTTTTCCTGAAATAATCTATCACTGCCATGCTAATTATGATCCCAATCAACGAGCAGTGATGTCCCCGAGTCAAACTGTCATTTTCCCAATAACTTCTCAGTCTATCAACGAAATGTTACAGTTTCAGCCTGGTCAAGCCCTGACTCCCCTTTCCATGGGAGATTTACTTGAAAAATCGACTAATTTATCTCAAGAACAGCTGAATCGTCTCTGCCAAACTTTCATGTTGCCAAAACATCAACCCAAAGGCCCACCTCCTTATGGATATATTTTTTTCACAAATATGGGCAGACTCATTTTGAATATGATATCCTCTGTAATGGGTTTCAACACTAGTGAATATGTTGACTAGTTAACCCTAGTGTTGTTGTCAATTTTTACCCCTGGACAGCCTCCTGCTGTCAAATATGATTTTGCTTCCTATATTGCTGATAAAATTCATGACCAGTTCATGAGATTAGAAGATGAAAGAGTTTTCAAATATTCCACTGTTATATACCATCTCATGCTTTACTATCAATCAGAGAGTTTCCCTTTCCATGTCATGAAACTTGATGCCAAAGGAAATCCTAGGTCTGTCATTTTTTGGTCTGCAATCTTCCATAATTCCTCTTATTCTCCTTATTATTACAATGAGTTCATTGACCTATTTGTGCACCCTGCAACCACTTTATTAACAGGAGTCTCTCCTCCTAGGGTCAATAATGACATTGAGAAAATTCTCCAACTCTGCAAGCAATACAAGATAGGTGATTGGTACTTATACGGGAATCATACAGAAATTAGAATATATGGCAGTGAGCTATGTCCTTTCCAGCTACCAAAGTATGTTCCAATGAGGCTCTTTGCCTTAGAATATTTCAGACAGATGATAAATTCAGACATAGTCCATTTTTTCAATGCAAAGAAGAAAGCTCAGCTCAGAATTAAGAGTCAATTAGGTCCTTTTATCTACAATTCTAGGGATGCGGGAAAAGAAGCTGAAAGAATCCTAGAAGATTATCTCAAATTGCAAAAAAGTTTCTACTGGGTACCTTATGACCCAAACAGCTTTATTTGTGATAGGAGAATGAAAAACAAATTGTCACCATACCTTCACCATAGAATTCCAGATATTGAACAATTTGCCAATATGGATGAATGGATGGAAGGGACCTTAATAGAACAAGATAGTGAACAGGTCAGTGTTGAAAATTTTATGAAAGATCTTGAGAAAATAATTGACCTGGATTCTTTTGGACAGGTGCAAAGACCAGGAAATGGTCCTTCCTCTGCTGGAGCCTCTCATCAAAATTTGCAGGAAATCAGTGCATTAGCCACAGTAGCATCCAAAGGGAAGGAAAAGGAGACTAATACAAAGGTTTCAAAGAAATTCACAATGACAGAGCAACCTAAAACTTCCAAGGAACAGGCCCAAATACAGACTTCTCCTACTCAGATCAATGTGGCGGAAATTTCAATTTTGCAAACTCCTCTCAATGAAGAAAAGGGTAAGAAAAGAAATGTAGAAACAACTACCCCTATCAGTGAATCTTCAGAACAACCTGATATCAAAAAAAAAAGATTAAATCCTCTTTCAGAAGTAGAATTTGTTCAAGAAATCCCTAATAGTCATAGGAGAGAAGAATTAGATAGCCAGCAAACATGCACAATCAGTGGGACATCCACTAATTCATAGAGAAAAGAGCTACAAAGGCAGCAAAGTGCAGAAGTATATTCCTTCAAACCACCAGTGAAAGATGCTTGGGATATTAAGAAGACATTTATAAATATAAAGGATAGAAATGATCCATTAAGACTTCAAGTTTATAATCAATATCTGAAGATGGCTCCTAAAAATCAACAGAGATTGATGTCAGCCTATGACATCTAGCAGGGTAAAATGTTGATGAGTCATTTTAAACCCAAAGTGCAGCAACCTCAAGCAGCTGCAGATTATGTCAGAACCAATTTTGAAATCATAGCAAAGGATATTCATCCTTTGGATCAGATTGAGCTGCACAAACAAACTGGTGAAATGATTTACTCAACTTTGACTCATAAATCAATGGTAGCCCATAGATTGCAGAATTCCTTGGAGAATACTACTGCTCAATTGCATCTTGAAAAAGCCTCTTCCCAGGCTAAGGATAACAGAATAAAGACTTTGGAAAAAATAATTATTGGATTGGGTCATAATCCCAAAGATGTCAAAGGTATAGAAGCCTTGATCAAGAAGAAATATGATGATATTGCAGCCTTAAGGAAACAGCTGAAGTTGCCATCTTCAAGGCATCCACAAACTGCAGAAATCATAAAGAAAAACTCTGAAGAAGAATTGATGGATTTTCTCTTGAAACTGAATGAGCAACTAAATGAGACTTAAAAAGAACTTGAAAAGGCATTAAAGGACAAGCAGGCAAATATTCCAGCATCTACAGCAGAATTAATTATAGGTACAACAACAACAGGTTAGCCAACAGAATTATCACAGGTCAACACTTCCAATTTAAGCACTGAAGAATTAATAAAATCAATGGAGGAATTGAAACTCCAAGTGACAGAGCTCCAGAAAACAAAGGTACAGTTTATTACCTTAGAACAAAAATACGATCTCTCAAAGATGAGTGTTGCAAAAAAGACAAGAGAGATCAACAGATTAGAAAAATTGGTGAGAGCATTAGAAAGGGATCTCACATTGGAGAAACCTTTGGGAGAAATCAAAGAAATTCTTTGGACCAACATCATTCAGTCAATAAAAGATGTCTGGCCATCAATCCAAATAATGTATGAGCAGAATGATTTAATTAAATTGGCTCTGGAAGAAATTCTAAAGGCAAGAGAAGAATTAGGAAACATGCCTGAGAAAGCCAATGAGCTTATACAATTTTTGAATACCAAGAATAGATATCAACTTGAAGAAATAGGCATTCAAGACAGAACAGGATCAATTTTGGAGATTAAAAGAGTTTTTACTAAAAGAACTCTGATGCAGAATCTAGAAAGAAGATGCTCTGATATGCAGGAATAAATCAATGCCTTTACAAAGAGATTCAATATTTTGCAGAATAAAGGATTGCCAAGTCCTTTAGTTTCAGAGGATAAACTTATGAGCCTGGAAAACTATGTTGAGAAATTTAATAAATATGCTGACAACCAGGCTAGTTCATCGACCAGTTCATCAGTAAAAAAAGCATTGCCTACAGGAAAGATTCTTCATGACAATCTGGAAAATTTGTTTTATCTCGAACATGAGGTAAAACACCTATTCCCAATTCAGCCTACTTTCTTCAGATATACAGAGACTGATGAAACTTTGAGGAAGCTTCAAAGAACAAGAATACCATAAACACAATGGTGGGAAGAGATGTTAGAATTTTTGTAAAAATTATCCTTGCATGAATTTTGATTATTCACTACAGTAAGTCATGATAAAAAGGATAAACAAATATTAAACAGGTCGAAGTGTATCAGTACAGGTAAAGAGTATCAGTAAAACAGAGCAGCCAGCACAGAGTTACTAAAGAGGACAACAGCAAACCAAATCATAGGGCCTGCCTCCAACACATTCATTAAAAAAGGGAATAGCACAACATCGATTATCTTTTCTCTTATCCACGAGACCATCTGTCTCTATTTTATTGTAAAATATTCATGAGTCATCCTAAATTATATCTCACTTTTTTATGAGATATTTCTTATAATTTTTTGTATAAATACTCCCTCAATTGGAGTATTGAGGGGTGGATTCTTAGACTTTGCTGTAACATTGATTATTTTGGAATAAAGTGCTGTTGGATAAATTTCGTATGGCTAGCTGGATAATGAATTGAAGCAAAAGACTTTTCACAAGATTCTTGAGTTAGACAACGGATCAATAAGTCTTCTATCTCTTATGTTTTAGAGTTTATACTTGTTTATTATACCATCTGTGTTTCATATCTGAATGATAAACGAAAAGGAATAATTCAGAAAGTGCTTCAGTGCAATCTGTTTTCAATCGTTGTTATTCTTAATGTTTTCTTCTGAACTATTTTAAACAGTGAATTCTTAATTGCTCCTATTTTCTAGTTTATTCATTTTTATTATTTAGTAAATAATTCTTGACTGCTCTTTATTAATAATCATTTAAGTTCCCTCTTTCAAATATGTTGAAGGATTCTTAATTTCCCTTCACCCATTTCGAGTCCATTCCATTCATCTTAGATCTATAATTGTTCCCTATTTGATTACCTTTCCCTGTGAAACCATCCCTTGTTAAGAAACTAAATCCAGTTAAGCCATATTTCTTTGACTCCATTAGCCCAATGGCCTAAATTACTCAGTCTTACCCTCTGCTATAGAATTTCATCACCCAAACTAAATCAAAATCTATGGACTTTCATAACTAGCCTAATATCTTTCAAAACAAAGCTAAATCTTACAGAGAGAGCCCTCTCTGGGTACAGATTGGCTAGATTCTGTACCTAAAATTTGGTTTGTGGTTACCTCGGACCCCTTTCCTCTTCCAACAACTTCAAGGAAAATCTGAGTGATAACAGGACAGACAAATTTAGTTCAGATATTGTGAAATTGCCTCGGAAATTCACCTACAAAGAGCTCAGCAATGCTACGAAAGACTTTTTTTGAATGTGATTGATAATCGATAATTGCAAGCAAGGTTAATCCCCTTGTGAAACCCAAATTTCTGAGCATTTTCTAAAACCTGATGACGGAGTCATTGTAATGAACAAGCGCCTAGGTCCATATTACGTCCAAATCTACCAAGCACCAAGATCTATAAAAAAAATCCACAGTATCTGCGAACTAAGAAGAAGAGGCAGAAAATGTATTTTGCTTACCTATTCGAATAGTGGTTGGGGTTTACCACGGCAAAAATTTGACAGAGCCCATGTAGCATTTCTTATCATTGAAATTCTGGCAGTATCATTCAACTGGGCAAGCACCTGCCTCAGAGCTCCATGACTGAGGGCAAGATCCCTAAATGTTGCAGAGTCTCCAGCAATATTTCCCAAAGCCCAAACAACCTTACACGAACACCAATTGAACTCAAAGTTGGGTACTAGTTTTTTAAATCAAATTCCAAAATTACAGACATATAAAGATAGTTGGGAAGAATAATCTCGAACATTATCATTCCCAGAGGTAAGAAGTTCCACAAATATAGGTAGTGCCCCGTAATCAATCACAACCTTTGTATTCTCAGAGGTTCTTGAGACTATATTAGTCAAAGCCAAAGCTGCTTCAAACAACATTATCAATCACAAGGTATCACCATCAAAGCTATAATTTTAAGATAACAATTTATCTACCATTGAAACTATACTTTTAAAATAGATACACCTAGTGATATAGACACCTAGTGAGAGTAGAGGTTAGGAAATTATAATAAGAATTATTACAAGATATCACTCACAGTGCAGTTTATTGTTCATTGTCTACTGTAACTATAATTTTAAAGAAGACACACTTAGTGATATAGACAACACCAAGTGAGAGCAGAGGTTATGAAATTATAATGAGAATTATTTCAAGATATCATATTACTCATAGTAAAGTTAATTGTTTATTGTTTGGTGTAATAATTGTTTATTATTTATAAAAAAAATCAAACATATTATGAGGGACGGTGATGAAATTGACAACGGTCTCATAACAAACCATAACGGGCACATCCCCTGGAAAGATAGACTCTGAATAAGAAAGAAAGCAAAACAAAGTGATTACTTACAAGATCATAGGCTTCCTGAAGAACAAGATCCAGAGCAGCATCTGTAACCCCTAAAGCAACACCTCTCTCTGCAAGATGAATCGCTACATCTTTCATATGTAGTCTAGCAAATTTTCTGAGTTCATCACGAGAAAGAGGATCAAATACAACTATCTCATCAAGTCTATTCAATAGCTCTGGCCTGAAATGTCTTCTAACCTGCAAAAATATTCAAAGGCATGTCAAAGCACTGCAGCCAACTTCGTGATAAAATTATATGAAAATATGCATACACAGAGTCCAGGAGAATGAAACGACAGGTGTATTGGCAGCTGCCGAAATGCAGCAACTAAAACGACAGGTGTATTGGCAGTTGCGGAAATGAAGCTACTAAAATGGCAGGTCTGTCGACGGTTGCAGGTGTGTGGATTGTTGCTGGTATTTTCAGACCGATTCCATGGAAATATACCAGAAACCAGTGGTATGTCAAACCTAGAAGGTAACCCGAGAGACTGTGACCGTCAGATTAAACAAGTAACAGGTGTCGTGCCTAGAAAAGAAGTGTTGATGAAAAAAAATTGATCTCTTTCATAACAGAAGGCCTATCGGCCTAAATATCTAGGACATGTGGCACTCCATGATAAAGACACATGGTGTGTGGATTTGAGTTTTTCAGGTGGTCAAGTGGGCCGAAAATAGGTGAAATGTGGCACCACTAAGAGATTGACATGTGCTAATTGGTACAAGTGGTAGACAATTAGCATGCTCAAACAACGAGGTGATGCAGGAATGACATGAGGGAGAAAATATCAGAAAAGCCCCAAATCTGGAGAACTAAAGCTCATCACCAACCTGAGATTGACAACTTTACATGATGTAACCTATGAAATCGTAAATGGAGAAATCATAGTAACGATAAAGTAACCTATGTAACAATAAATTCGGATTCATCCTGGGAGTGGTAATGGGAGAAATCATAGTGAACAACAGGAAACATGCAGAGTTTCTTACAATCAAATAGATGAAAAAATACATACAAAAAACCTAGATAATAATCATGAACAAGCTTAATATTGAATTATGAACTATAAAGGAACTTACAAAATGTGACATTACGAACCTGGTCAAGCACACAAGAAAAAATATCCTGGACATGACCCTGGTTGACAAGTTGTATTGCTCATGATGCAAGAGGATTTGTACCTGCACTGCCAAGTCAATCAAAATCCATCATTATCTATACAATAAATACAAGTAATTGATGTAGTATTTTTACTCTAAGATGAATTCTTATGATAATGTTAGAACATATATTGAAAATGTCAAAACATACCTGAATAAGCTCCTCTTCGTTTCAAGAACAATTTATTGGAGTCGCATGAACTTGGAACAAGCCTCCCACGATCTGAAAGAGTAGCAACTAAATCAACAGTGACTTTTTTGTTGCTACGCTGGATCGAGGGAGGTTTGCTCCAAGATTAAATCGCTCCAATAAATTATTCTCTACTAAACAGGGCCAACCACGTGAAGGTGGAAGCTCTTATGGCTCCTCCCCCCCCCTCACATCACTCTCAATTCCCCAATACCCAATCTATATTTCATTTTTTACTTTCATGAGCATAAAAAAAAATATTCAATAACCAATAAAAAAACAATTCAACAAAAAGTACGCAAGGAAACATTGAAATTAATGCTTGACATAAAAATAGTATGATAAATGAGTTTTTTATATAACGCAAAAAACGTTCCAAGTATGGTAATGTTTGTCTTATAATAATACAATATTTTACATTATCAAATTTTCTTTTTCTTCTTCCTATTTCTAAAACTCCTAATTACATCATCAATATCATCATGCTCTGCTCCTGTTTCATGCCTTTCGACCCGCACTGCTGACCTAGTTGCGTAGTCACGATGTCTGGTCTCATCCAGTGACGGGGCATCGCCTACAAAAACAGATAATATTAAATTTTAATTTTTAGTTTTTAAATATCATTGAACTAGTTCGGTAATATTAATAAAAAAAATTGCAATGAGATTATTTACCTGGTGCACCAGTTGTCGCCGTTGGGACTGTTGCCCTGTCTTCCTCTCTGGTGGTAAGATCCTCAAAGGAAACATTCTCTGTCATTTAAGCAAAAAACGTTATAAGGACAACCATCAAGGTATAATTAGAAAAAATTATAAGTGGAAATTAATTACCGTCACGGCCCTCACTGATAGCAGCATTGTCGGCCTGGTCCCCACTACAATGATCAGGTTTCACGAGAGGATCATCTACATCTAGCTCTAAAACTGGGTTATTTGCCTCGTCGGTAGTGCTGCTCCCCTGATTTAAACAAAGTTGTTAGACATTAAATTTATGGATGAAAAAAAACATATTGAAAGGTTAATGTTTTACCTTATCAGGCATTCTGGATCTTGGGACCTACCCCAAGCTTATGCAACGTTCAACTACGGCTTGATAGCCGAAATGGAAAGCGATATTTTTATCTTCCTCTGTAGTTTCTGTTCCGAAGTCATCACCCTAAATTACATATGATTGTGTATTTTTAATCATATTTGATAGGATTACAAAAACGTTGGAAGGCGATACAATTAATTATAAGATGTTTAGCTACTTAATTACAATTCTTGCGGCCAATTTCAAGTAGCCGCCCTGGCCTAGCTTGTGATGGCCCTTTTTTCAATCCTAGCTTTGGTTGCCTTTGAGGTGCTAGGCAACCTAGCATCAAAAGATTAAAGTCGGATATGACGTAGCACACTTTTATTTTAGACATAGAGAAAATTAAAGCTATTGAATTAAAGTTGTAATTTACCTTGCGGGTCCAGTTGGCATTTTTCCTTCTTTCTTTGCCCTTTTCTCTTTTCCGTCATGGATGAGTGCTCTCCACTCACTCTCTAGAACTGTGAGAGGATGCTCGTATCTAGGGTTAAATTTCAATTGCGTCCTATAGGTGTCCCTGGTATATTTCAAATATTTGCCGGCTACCCGAGCCACCGCTGTTCTGTCAAATGTGCCAACCCCAAAAAGGGCTTCTAGATAATCTAGAAGTTCTTTTTTCAGGTTGGAATTCTGGGAATTCCACCCTGTGCGTATGGTTGGGCCAAAAATTACCAACGCATGGCTCTCCAAAAACTTGTAGAACTCATTGTTTCCTACACAGAAAAAAAAGATATTATCATTAATTTAAAAATAAAAATCATGATAAATATGTTTTAGATAAAGTACATGAAATAGTTAAAATATTAAAATTTACCTGGGAGTTGTACATGCTTTATAGGGACACCTTCATCGTTCACCGACAACGTGCCATTAATGGTCCCTGTGGAGCTGACACGTGTAGCTCCAGGAAACGCAATAATGTAGTTGGCCATATCAGCCTCATCATTGCCAACACATTCAGTGGTTGGCTGGGTGTCTGCTTGGGCAGGGTGTGTTTCTTGGCTGGCACCTAAAGGAGTAGAAGGTGTACGAGAGGGTTGCTGGGCAATCTCTTGCCCTTGTGTCCCACTACCACCAACACCGGGTTCAGCAAGTGCCAGAAAACACTACATACAAATGAACTTTTTGTTAGTTTAGTCAATGTAAAAATTAAAAATCAAACTATCACAATTCATCTCATGCAAAACAAAAAAAATATCCTTTTGACTTTTTATTATTACCTGATATGTTTCTAGCTGGCTCATAAGTTGTTTTATCCTCTCTTCTGTTTCAGGTGTTTTAGGTGCGTCTATGAAAGTATTAAATTTTGACCTTGCATCTCATGCCCTTTTTCGCAACAAGAGCGCTGGAGATAGGGATGAAGAAATCTCTTCCTCATAGAGGGAATCATCAGGCGTACCATGGCTAGGTGTCTGCATATTTGAACAAAATTAATATTATTTCAATTATGTAAATAAATAAAATACCCGAAGATAGAGCAATGCTGGCACTTTACATGTTCTTCCGCTGGCCTCTTTCCGCGATCATCCTGTCTCGGGGTTGTTCCTGTACTGCCCTGATCAGTCCGCCACATTGCAATAAAATTATAAATGTAAAAACTTGAAAACAATATATAACTTGAAAACATAAAATGAAAACTAAAATAATTTCTAATAAGACACCGGAAGACAGAGTTAGAGTTTCAAATATGCCTTGCATTGAATTCAGTCCTGGAAACATGTCATTGCACATTAAGGCACCCAAACAAGAGACGAGTTGACAATGACGACCTTATTGAATATATTGTTGGAGCAACTTCTAGTAAAATTGTTGTGAAGACCTTGAGGACATTTTTGGAGCAACATTGTTGAAGTTGATGGTATAGCATTGTTGGAGACGATCTTGAAGGGCCTTGAAGTGAAGCTTTTGGAGCAACTATTGAAAAATCCTGAGAGCATTTAAGTAAGGCACTTTCTATCTTCCATCACCTTTTTCCTTTCAATATCCTTTAAACGATTTTGTTGATATTTAATGTTTGAAATCACGTTATAATTCCTTGATTATATGTGTTTGGGGACTTTCCCTTTGAAATTAACCAAAAATACCCTAGCAATTTTATCTTCAGGATGCATGTTTGACCCTATTGTTCAATATTTTGATTGATAGTAGTAAACATAGAGAGTTAGGGGGCTCTTTACTTGGTTTGGTTGGGCCATTAGATCCCTAACATCTACTAGGGAGAACCCCCCTTGAGTTAGAGGAGAGCTAGCCCGAAGTGAAAAGAGGTTGGTGAGGTGACAATGGGGCTATTGAATTACACATGGTATCACACTTTAGCTTTAGGACTTTATCTTGAGAAGTACGAGATTTTGCTATATCAATTCTCAAATTGTTTACAACACTATTGTTAAGAACTAATAAGAAGTGATATTGAGGGGTTTTTTGGTATAAGAAACAATACCATTTAAAAACTATGGTTCTCAGTCCTTAGCATTCCTTCACCTGGGCCTAGAAGCACACAAGAATAATTTCACACTAAACCATGCAAACTTAAAAGTAACTTAACAGATCCATAAAGTAATAATAATCATAATTCCTAATTTCCTATTGTACGATATAATGCAAATTATTCAAACATGAAGCAATGAAGACATACAATGTCTGAATTTCAAGATTGATGAACCAATACAAGAAGTTAGAAACTACAACTTTGATTCAATACTCTGTGTCCTAACTCCAGGAAGGAATCTAGTTTGTAGTACATAACATGCATCGTGTATTATCAATTCTTAATTAACAACAACTAAAGGTCATCTACCTCATCAATTCCTTCCCATTTTGTGTTTTTATGTTATATTCCTTATAAAAGTGTCAAATTTCTCTCAAAGTAAACAACCACTGAATAAAATAAAAAAATAGTTGAGATATGATTGAGAAATGGTCATTTATTTCTTGAAAGGATCTTCACAATTTATTTGGTTGTTTTTCATCTCAAGAAACAAGAAATGACCTAAGAAACTATCATGATGTAATATAAGAAACAACACGGTGCAATGGCCATTTTCAAAGTCAAATGATGTCCATTGAGGACATGGCCTTTATTTGGTTCCTATTTCATAGGAGTTTCAGGTAGAAATGGAACTTTGTTGTACCATTTCCAGTAGTAAAAAGGGAAAACCTTATTTTTCCATGGGAAATAATTTACCTTTCCTTTTTCAAGATAATCTAAATCACAAAAAATATGAACTATACTGCACACATTCTTGGATAATGTGAAAGAGGAAAAGGAATACCCTACACAAGTGATGCACACATGTACACTTGAACACTAATATATTTTTGTAGTTGAAATGCAATGCTTGTTTTCATTTAAATGTAGGGTTTTTAAAGCAAGGAGAAATAATGGCTACCAATTTAATAAGCGTTTCTTTGGGAAAAATTTAAATCTTGTATTGGGTGATGAAGATAATAGAGGGTATTGAATCTTGATTCTTGACATTGTGTTTAACTTTAATAACTCAAATTATTATAAATATCAGTGGATGAGTTCTTTTTTTCAAGTATGTCACTCAAAACTCTTATGTCAAAGCATTGTATGATGGCTAGCATTTGCTTGTTTCCCTTTCTTCAGTTCAATGTAAAAAGTATATTAATATATTGGAGCACGAATGATAACTACAATTGTTTGCTCTGCAGTATATCCAGCCCCAAGATTATGAAAATTTTCTCAAGTGGAGCTATTGGTTATTGATTAAGCAGCTGTAATTCCATTGCCTATTGAAAAGGCTCTGCTCGGGCCATATTTAGTGTTTCTGTGCTCACTGTAAATGGGTAATAATTATAAATGAGCCAACCACAATCACAGATTTTGTAACCATTCAGTTTCCATGGATAGTGATGATGATATTAACTCTATATATCAGTGACCTATATCTATATGAGAATGATCTCAACATTGACCTTGATATGGTTGTATGGATGTGACCTTTGGTATGTCATCGGAAAATCCCCAAATCTGGAGAACTAAAGCTCATCACTTTCGATCTGGAGTACTACCCTTGTGATAAAGTTGATGACTTTCGATCTCCCATTCTCTACCACTTTTCACTTCACCTTCAATATAGATCAGACCAAGGGAAATTCATTACTGGGTGTTGAGATGGATGAGTTTGTCGAACTAAAATCCATAGCTTAAACTTCATGAAATTGGTGGAGTCAAATTCATGCAAGCACAAACACATCTTACACATCCTCTTTGAAACTCATCCGAAAGAACATTGGAAGACATCTAGAGAGAACCCTACAACCTAACACAATCCAATGGAATTGACCAAAAAAACCCAAATAGATTCAACCCTACTATAGGAGGAAGGGCCTGCAGTAAGAACTTACCATTTTGGAAGAGCTGAGGGAAAATGCTAAGGGTGAATGTTGTTCTGCAAGAGCTGAGGGCGAATGTTGTTCTGCAAGAGCTGAGGGCAAATGCTGTTCTGCAAGAGCTCAAGGCGAATGCTGAGGGCGAATGATGTTCTGCAAGAGCTTGTTGAAGATTGCAACAAGAAACAGTGAAGGAGGCATCCTGAAACATCTTTCCTGATCCCAGTTGGAAAGTGATCACCAAAACTAGGTGGGGGCCACACAGGTGATTTTTGTCGCAAAGTCTATTTTTAGACTATGTCTATTTTTAGACATGTCGATCATATTCTATGAGTTGCAGGATGCTATTTGTGGATGGTTGGTCAAGTTGGAAAAATAGATGGACTTCTATTTTTAGACATATTGGGCGGAATCTATTTTTAGATTGCCAGTCTAAAAATAGACATGTCGAATATTATTAGCTCTTAATAATATTTGGACTCTAAACATTATCTTATTCTCTTGGAGCACTTCAGTTAAGTGCACAGATGTGGCACAGGAGCTGACAGAAGGAATTACGCTATTCCCGAGGGTTAAGTGGAGCTATTGCATGGATACTTCAGTTAGAACTCATGTGACGGAGTTTGGTGGAGTTGATTGAGGAAGTTAGTGGAGTTGTATTCAATTTAACTAATCTAAACATAGTTGAGCTATTTGTATCTAGTTTAACTGATTGATACAATTAGTGAGAGTGGTGTGAATTAATTATTAATTAATTCACTAATTATAAACCCATTAATCAACTAAAGAATACATCAGTTAACTTCAGTGCATGGACAGTTTCAGTGGAGACCAGTGCAGAGATAGGTGAAAGGGTAAGTATGACTATCAGTTGTGACTATAAGTGATGCATGGTTTGCATCCAACACTCAGTAGAGATGCCTATAGAGACTGTGTGAGCAAGGCTGGGGTAATTCGAATTCTCATCAAGAGGCATTCTTCAGCAGGGATTGCGCAGCAGAGGTAGGCTAAAGGCTGGCAAAGATCGGTGCATGGGATTTGCAAGATCAAGCCTGATTAGTGTGTAGCAAGTGGAGATTATACTGAGAGCTTGTGAGGAGCTTTGTACAATGATTGTTACATGATATCTATGACATATATAATATACATATAGTTGGGAGTTTTCAGCTTTAAGCTTTCCCATTACATACTGTGTTCATATGTGTGAATTTTTATGGCTTTAATGTGTGCATGCAATTGATTTTATTTCCGCATGTAATGATCAATGGTAGAAGAGATTTTGTATTGTGCATGAAGATAAAATAGTGTGTGATCAAGAGAATCTCAGTGGATAACATATCAGTTATTCAATTTTCTACAGAGCTGAGGGCGAATGCTGTTTCGCAAGAGCTAAGGGCGAATGTTGAGGGCGAATGCTGTTCCGCAAGAGCTGAGGGCGAATGCTGAGGGCGAATGTTGTTCTGCAAGAGCTGAGGGCGAATGATGTTCTGCAAGAGCTGAGGGTGAATACTGAGGGCAAATTCTGAGGGAAAATGCTGAGGGCGAATTCTATTTTGCAAGAGCTGAGGGCGAATGTTGAGGGTGAATGCTATTCTGCAATAGCTGAGGGCGAATGCTGAGGGCAAATGCTGTTCTGCAAGAGCTGAGGGCGAATTCTGTTCTGCAAGAGCGGAGGGCGAATGCGCGCGTGATATCAGACGTTAATGTAGTTTTTAATAAAATCATTTTTATGTAGCGCGCATATAAGTTTCGTATTTTTATGTAGCGCGCATATATGTTTCGTTATATCGACGGCGGAAAAAGCGTCACTATTGCGACGAATGCCTCCAAACTTCGTAATTGTGACACTTAGACATTGTGTCGCACTTGCGACGTTTGGAGGCAGTCGTCGCAATAGTGATGCTTTGGCGTATAGTGTCGCAATTGCGACGTCTTCCTCCAAACGTCGCAATTGCGACACTTTGTCTAAGTGTCGGTATTGCGACACTTTTCTCTAAACGTCGGTATAGCGACAGTTTCGGGCAGGATTGAAAAAATTTGGGGAAATTTCTGACATTTGGTCAAAAGCGTCGAACCAAGTGTCAGAATTTCCCCTAAATGTACTAGTGTGTAATCTCTTTCTTCTATTTATATATACATGACTAATTTCTAGTTCCTATCTTGTGTTAATATGGTTTATTTTACGCAATATGTTTAATCTTTTTTGACTAATTAGCTAGTTATGGATGCAATTATTTTCTTGTACGTTGCTTTTGTCCTTTTATCTTTGTGTAGGAATCTGAGTACCATTGCTGAAGGACCGCGACCTGTCGAGGCAGAGATCAAGAGGCTGCCACTACTACAGCTACGACAATCACATTGGAATCCAGGTAGGACAATCTACCCCAACCTATTTCATTTGTTAATTAGGAACCTACACATTAGCTTGTTCCCTTGTTGCTAGGCCCACTCTAGGGCTAAATGGATTGTCTTTGTCCGCTCAGAGGATTTACCTACACAACAGAAAGGAAACCTAGGCCCCGCGGGCTTTGGGGGTCTCTTTATATATTCTCGTGCAAAAACCCGCCTAACACATGTTGATCACTATGTCTATGCCAGTAATAATGAAGCGTAATTCACAACAGTTAAATAAGGTCTTCTCATGGCTATTAAGTTAAGATATAAGAAGATATTGGTGGAAGGAGACTCCAAATTAGTGCTATATATTGCTAAAAATTTGAGTCATGGGGCTAACTGGGACAAGGTCAGCAAGAGTTGGAGAACTTCCAGACTATTGCAGGAGGTAGGTGAGCTTCTCCAAAAAATTTACTATGTCATCACAACCCATGTTAGAAGAGAGGGAAACAGAGTTGCAAACTTCTTAGCTAATTTGGTCTGTAACCATCGTAACGAGCCACTAGAGCTGGCTTGGCCTACTCAACCCCCATAAGGTAGTTTAAATCCCCTAAAAGAGATCCTGAAGTAAGACAAGGGAAACAATGACCAAATCACACAAGCTTCTAATCTGATCCCCCGATCAGGGTGTGAGTTGGAGGGAAATTCCATAACGGTGATTTAATGGGGGTCGCCTTGAAGTACAAGCCCACCACCCTCCACATGCTCAATGTATATGGAGCATTGGCTTCATGCATACGCGGTATTAAGGTCTCAGGTGAAGGTGGTAGCGACATTATTTCCGAGCATTTGGAAAGTTTCTTTGTGTGCCAGGTTGGTCATTATTTGTTTGTAAATGGTTTGCTGAGGGGTGGTGGTGTTGGGCTCTATGGGTTAATGCAAGAGCAGGCGTGAGATCTGCCTTGGCTTCTCCTCGCGTTGCTAAACCAATATTTGGGCTTCCTTTATTTTTTCTCCTCCATGGATCGGTTGTATTTTTTGATGGAATTGGGTTTCTTTTGGTCTTGAATCGTTAGGGTTTCAGAGGAAGAGGGGACCCATGCCTCTACATGCATCGGTTTGGGATTTTAGGTAGGTCCAAACGTCATGTATTGTCTCTGTGTCAGTCATTTCAAGATTATTTTTTTCTAGGATGGGGTTATATTGGGAGTTTGTCTCTTGGGTCTGTCTCTGTCATTACCTCCTATCTCGGCCAAGCATCAAAAGGGGTTGGGGTTTTTTATGTCTCAGCTTCACTCTGGGGTTTTTTCTTGTCGAACTTTCGTAGGCAAGGTCGGGGTTATCCCTTTGGGTG
Source organism: Pinus albicaulis (assembly GCA_034641835.2). Taxonomy (NCBI): domain Eukaryota; kingdom Viridiplantae; phylum Streptophyta; class Pinopsida; order Pinales; family Pinaceae; genus Pinus; species Pinus albicaulis. Next base: position 1,370,162,789 of record CM076579.1, on the reverse strand, counting down.
TACTGGAGTAGGGTCAATATCTATTGGTTTCGCCTCTATGAGCTCTATGGTCTCTGCCCCTGTGAGCTTGGTCTCTAGCGTATGACTGTATCTCACCTCATATCTATGAACACGGTTCATTTTTGTGGGCTAAGTCTCTGTGGTTTCCCCAAGCCAATTATTTTTTGTTCTGTTATTCGAACCCTAAAAAGGATGAGATGCACGACTGGGTTAATGGGGTTCGTATTGTTCTGGTTAGTCAGCAACCAGGTTGTCTCTAATAATTACTGGTTCATGTTTCCTCTATGGCAGGTGTGCGGGGTAGTAGTGTCTCCTGGAAGCGAGGTGCTTCTAGGCTCAGGCTACCACCTGCGTAGGTAACAAGTCTAGTCACAGTCTCTACAAAAAAGTGTAGGTGCAAGGAAATGGATCAGTCGGTGGCAGCAAAGGCAAGAAGCCCATCCTCGATGAGTCATGGAAAAAGAACCAGGGGGTCCCCGACGCCTTGTCAACCCAGTTCCTATCGGGGCATAAATTGAGGCCATAACTTTGTCTGCAACATCATAAATGACATGGCTACAACCTATCACGAGGGCACGTCCGAGGAAATTCAGCAACTAATGGAAGAATGGGAAGAAAATATAAACATGGAGGTCGACATGATGGAGATTGATGTGGAATATTGGTGGGCTATGGTGTTGGACCTACGGCGCACCCGAGGTCGCGTCACTTAATTTAAACAAACTTTGTTCTTGTATTGGTCCATGAAGGGTATCCCAACGAAAGCTTTGGAGCAAATTTCTGTGAGTATGGCAGCAATAGTGTAGGATTTTCTTGATTATAAACATGAATTTCACAAGCTCCAATTCCAGATGCAAAAGCAGGATGGCCAACTTCAGCGTATTGAAGATCATATTCCTTGTTTTCTCCCACATACATAGTTGTTGGGTTCTACTGCTAAAGACCTGGCTCTGGTGGAGTCTGTGTATGCTGATGGTGCTGAGTAGTTTGATAGTTTGCCTCACATTTTTTTCTTTTATATATGCGGGAATAATTTAGTTTTCAGTATGTTATTAGTTGTGTTGTTAGATATTTAGAATACAGACAATGTAAATATTGTTAGATGATCCAAATATAATAATGTAAATTAAGGATAAAAATATTTATTAAATTAGAATATTTAATAAATATTAGAGACACTTAGAAATCGAATATTATTAGAAAAGATAGGACTCTAAAATAGGAATAAAGTTAGTAGATTGGATAGAAGACCATTTATTGTAAATGGACACTTGTTGTTTTTTCAAGTGGTCCATAACTAAATTAAGTTAGGAAATATAGCTTATAAATAGGTTAGTTTCCTAATTGCAAATTAGTGGAAGTTTATGTGTGTAAACTCTATCAATTTTTATGTAATTTATTTTCCATTATCAATAAAATTACGTGTCTGAGGACACTTCTGTATTAATTTGGTATTGGAGCTTCACTAATACAACTGACGAGAGAAGGAGATTCCAGCTCTAGAAGCCTATGGAAAAATTTAGAAATTTTTTCATCAATTGAATGGGTATGCAATTGTGTCATTTTGTTTTAGGGAAAAGAAATTTACTGATTATAATCTGAATATCAATTTTTTTAAGAGTTATTTTTTATACTACGTTGCATAAATTCAGCCTGCATACACCCTGTTCCTTTGTCTACGCTGCAAAAAAAAAAAAAAATCCATTGAATAGATTCACGCCTAAATAATAGTGTTGTGTTGAGTTATTGCAACGCTCTCATGCTTCATTCTGGTAAAAGAAATTCACAGTATAGATATACTTATCTTCAATATATTTAAAATGTTTCTGAATCTAAGAGAATCCGACATTGCACATTATCTGAGGGGGATGGTTGTGTGTTTACTTCAAATTGTGGTAAAGTTCTTGGAATCTGCAAAGCTTAATCCCATGAAAGCTCTCCATTTTATTTTCAATGCTAACTTTAGCATTTTCTGGCACTGAATTGTCCCTTGTACCATTTGGAGGCTTCGAGTTTAACTGGCTTCCTACAAAGAAGTGCTTTGATCCATCCAGTAAGTCTTCTGCCAATTTGAGCATTTCCTTCTCAACTTTCTCAAAATTCCATTCATGATTTCTACAAACTGTTTATAAATACCCTGGTAACTTTTATCAATTTTATCCTCCCCGTCTTTTTGTATCTTAATCTGTGTTTTGGCTCTTTCAAAATTGTCCACCATAGGCAGCATACTTTCAATAACATCACCTTGAATGTTAGATGCCAAACTTAGTCGTTCTTTCTCTAGTCTCTTCCTGAAATTGTCGAAATATGCATTTAGACGTAGTAACTTGTCCTTTCCTCTTGATGCCTCTTCTGTTAAAGTTGCAACCAGCTTTGACAAAGCAACATTTTCATCCTCAATAGCCTAAAGTTGTACCTCTATTTCAGAAACCTCGGCATCATCATTGTTTGCAATGGCTTCTTTATAAGCCTACAACAAAGTAGAAACAAGAGATGCAGGTTTCTCCTCTGCAGTAGCAGCCCTGGAGTCCTCATCATCACTTTCTTCCTCCACTTGCTTGGACTCGGTTTCTGCAACCTTTTGGTACACAATTAATGTCAAACATCGTCTGTTGACGAGATTTAACGATACAAATCCCACAGCAGCTCTGTTAGTGAAATGACCATTATTTTTAACAGAAATTCAAAATTGTGAACACAAATTCAGCTTGGTTCGAGATGATTTAAAGCCGAGCTGAGATATAACGAAGGCAACCTCACTTGCTAACATAGTGGATGCCATTGAAGGCTTTCTCGAGGTTTGGGATTCTAAACCTTACCAATGAAAGTAACCAGAAAAATAAAAGAGAAGGAACTCAGATGAAAGAAGGGAAAAATCCAATTGACTATACTATAGTTGTTGGTGCCAGCATCCACTGCCGAATCCCCAAATATGGAATCAAAAAATACGAAGAGTGCTGGAACTATTTCTGTACCTCCCAATGCAGAGACAAATATAGAAGAACACAGATAAAAAGGAAGTGCGCAATAAGGATCATTGGATCATTTTGTACATGATTGAGACAACAACTTTGGCCTTAAAAAAAAACATATATATATATATTTTTGTAATGTAAGTGGGATAATTTTTTTTGTGTGGAGTTATAAGTTTTGTAATTGGAGTTATAAGGGAGAAAATCGAAATTTATTTTTGGAGCAATAAGGTGAAATAGAAAATGTTTTTTGGGTATGTGTTATATTCTTTCCACGACTAGTTACGCACGGGGGGGGGTTATAAGGGGGATGACATAGCCCCGTACTGCGGCATCGGGCATAGCAAGGGGATCACAGGGGGGGCGGCAGCGCCCCAGGGAAAAAAATTTGGTCCTTATTTTTCGGTGGGTAGACCCGCCCATGGTTTTGTGCATGGGTTTACACATGGTTTTGGGGTATGATGGTTTTCGGCCCCTGGTATTTTGTAGATCTTGTCAAGGGAACTACGGTTATGTTCTAATCCAGGGTTAATGGATTGGGGTTTATGTATGCTTCGGCATGTATATATATGTGTTGTAACATTAAAAGGAATATAATGAAAAATCAAGCTGGTCGTCCCGATTTGGGATCCAGGGGAAAATCTCTGTGTTTATCTGTTTTATGTTTTATGCTCTCACTATTGTTTATTTTTTGTTTTAAGATTCATTTGTAGATCATTTTTTTTCAGGGTTAAAACCTACATTTGGTATCATAGCTGTTTCAGCTTCAAGGGAACGCCTTTCCTGCGGAGGGGTTTTTTGCTCGAGCCTGAGGTAGACCCTATTCAGTGGGAGATCTGCGGGATCGATTCTTGCGGTGAAAGAAGATGGTGAGCGACGAGAAGATAGAGATTGAGAAATTTAATGGTCAGAGATTTGAGTTGTGGAAGCTCAAGATGGAGGATCTGCTGGTGGATAAATATCAGTGGATCGCGGTAGATCTAGGTACTAAACCAACGAAAATGTCAGATGAAGGCTGGAGGAAGTTGGATCAGAAGGAAAAGAGGACAATACATTTGTGTGTCTCAGATTCAGTATTGTTGAATGTATCTGGGGAAGCTATGGTGAAGACCTTGTGGGACAAGCTAGGGACTTTTTACCAATCTAAGTCTCTGGTGAATAAATTGTTCCTGCAGAAAAATCTGTATAACCTAAGGATGAAGGATGGAGACTCGGTGACAGAGCATTTTAATGCCTTCAATATTGTGGTAAGCTAGCTATCATCTATTGATATTAAAATCTCAGATGAAGATAAGTGCATCAGTTTGTTGTGTTCTCTACCAGATTCGTGGGACAGTCTGGTTATTACAATAGGTAGCAATACAACTACCTTAAATTTTGATGACATTGTCTCAACCTTGCTGTCGGAGGAAATGAGACGAAGAAATATGGAGGGTCGGAATGGAGATGCCTTATCTGTACAAGGAAGGTCCCAAAACAGAAACAAGAATAAGGTTTCGAGTGGGAGATCTCAATCTAGAGGGAGATCTAAATCTCCTGGAAAGTTTGTAAAGGTGTGTTGGAAATGCAGAAAGGAAGGGCACTACAAAAAGGACTGCAGATCTAAAGCTCCTAAGAAATGAAAGGGATCTGATGATTCTCCTTTCCGTAGAGGAAACCATTTGGCATGGGATGTATTTGGCTTCTTCTTCAAATACACATGTAGATCATGAGTCATGGTTGATTGACTCCGAGTGCACTTTTTCACTTACCCCCATAGGGAGTGGTTCTCAAGGAAAAGGAGAAATATGATGAAGTATGTCTTTAGGTGATGATGAGAAGGCCGAATCATCAGACGTGGAAAATTCAAGCTGAAGCTGCAAGGTGGAAGGATTAGAACACTTCCTGGTGTTCTGCACATTCCTGCATTGGCCAGAAATATGATTTCTGTAAGCAAGATGGATGATGCAGGTGTAAAAACAGTGTTCGAGAAAGATACCTGTAAGATGGTTCAGGGATCACTGGTATTAATGTGGGGAGTCTGGATTGGAACTCTGTACAAGCTTCAAGGCAACACTGTTATTAATGGGTGCAACAGTTCTGTGGTTCTCGAAAGTGGAGCAGAAAGCCTAGTGGTATCTGGACAAAAGACCATGCTATGGCATCAAAGGCTTGGACATATTAGAGATAAGGGCCTTCGGATACTGCATGGAAATGGTATGGTAGAAGGTATGTCTAATAGCTCTATGGATTTCAATTTCTGTGAACATTGTTTATATGGGAATCAGGATCGGGTGAGTTTTCCTTCTGGTGCTAAGAGGGCGAACAAGATATTAGAGCTTTCGCATAGTGATTTCTTTGGACCTGTGTCGGTTCCATCACTCGGTAAGTTTGTGTACTATGTTTCATTTATAGATGAATTCTCAAGGAATTCATGGATTTATTTCTTGAGGAAGAAATATGAATTCTTTGATAGATTCAAAGAATTTAAGGCTCTGGTGGAAAACCAGACAGAGAAGAAGATATAGGTGCTGAGGATAGATAATGGTGGGGAGTTCTGCAAGAAGGAATTTGAAGAGTTTTGTAAGAAGTGTGGTATAGTGCGGTAGAAGACTACTCCATACACACCTCAAAAAAACGGAGTTGCAAAAAGAATGAACAGAACATTGATGGAAAAAGCAAGAAGCATGCTCAGTGGTACCAAGTTAGGACAAGAATTCTGGGCAGAGGCAGTGGAGACTGCATGTTACTTGGTTAACATATCACCTTCATCAGCGTTGGAGGATAAGACTCCACATGAGGTATGGACTGGTAAGAAACCCTCTCTTTCACATCTGAGGGTATTTGGATGTGATTCATGTGTACGTGTTCCAAAGGAGAAAAGGAGAAAGTTGGATAATAAATCTGAAAAGTGCATCTTTATTAGGTATAAGGATGGTTTAAAGGGTTACAAGCTTTGGAACCTGGAAACAAGGAAGGTTGTGTATAGCCAAGATGTGGTGTTTAGAGAGGTGAAAGTTAAAGTCCTACCAAAAGAACTTGAAAAGATAGAGTTTGAGCTAAAGGAGGATGAATCAGACTCTACAACAGAAGAAGACTCAGAAGAGGAAGAGCCACAAACTCTAGCTGTGAGAAGATCAGTTCGGGAAAGAAGACAACCAGAAAGGTATATTCCATCTGCTTTATGTTCAAATTTTTCTTTAACTATAACTGATGATGATCCCAGAACCGTCATGGAGGCCGTAGATTCAGAGGATGGAAAACTTTGGAAGGAGGCCATGGTTGATGAAATGGCATCCTTGCATAAAAATGAGGCATGGGATCTGGTGGAGTTGTCGGCTAGAAGGAAGCCCATCAGGAGAAAATGGGTGTTTAAGAAGAAGATGCATGTAGAAGGAAAGGTGGAGAAATACAAATCTCGATTAGTAGCAAAAGGTTATTCCCAGGTGCTAGGAATTGATTTTGGTGATATTTTTTCTCCTGTTGCCAAGGTTACTTCTATTAGACTACTTTTATCTATCGCTGCTGCATTTGATTTTGAGGTAGAATAGATGGATGTGAAGACAACATTTCTTCACAAGGATCTGGAAGAGGAAATCTACATGAAGAAACCTGAAGGCTTTGTGGTGAAGGGTAAGAAAGAACTGGTATGCAAGTTAAAGAAGTCTCTACATGGGCTAAAACAATCACCAAGGATGTGGTATCAGAAATTTGATACCTATATACAGGGACTTGGCTTCACCAGAAGCAAGGAGGATCATTGTGTTTATTTTAAATTAACTGGTGAACGTGTTATTTATTTGGTCATGTATTTGGATGATATGTTGTTGATTGGAAGTTACAAAGAAATTATCCAATATTTGAAGACCCAACTGTTCTCCAAATTTGACATGAAGGATCTTAGTGCTGCAAACTATATTTTGGGCATGGAAATTAAGAGAGATCGAGCAAAGAGGAAGCTTTGGTTAAACCAGAGGAAGTATGTCGAGACTATATTGCAGTGGTTCAATATGTAGGATAGTAAACCAATGAATGTTTCGATTCCTGTAGGTGTAAAGTTGTATGTTGAACAGTGCCCCAAGACACAAGAAGAAGAGGAGGATATGTCCTATGTTCCATATGCAAGTGCAGTGGCTAGCCTGATGTATGAAATGGTCTGTATTAGACCATACATTGCACATGCAGTGGGATTATTGAGCAGGTTTATGTCAAACCCAGGGAAGGAGCATTGGACAATAGTGAAGCAGGTTTTAATATATTTGCGTGGCACTAGTGATTATGGCTTGTGCTACCAGGGAAGACCAGGATTGGAAAGAGTGTTGGACATTCGTGGATTTGTTAATGCAGACTGGGCTGGAGATTTGGACCAAAGAAGATTTACAAGTGGGTATGCGTTTAGCCTATTGGGAGGTGCAGTTAGTTGGATGAGTAAAAGACAGTCTGTAGTGGCTCTTTCAACTACAGAGGCAAAATACATGGCAACCACTCATGCAAGCAAGGAAGCATTTTGGTTGCAGAGATTGTGTTCAAGTATGGGGTTGGTGCAGCAAGCTATAAGGATAGACTATGATAGCCAAAGTGAAATTTTCTTGGCTAAGAACCCTGCTTATAATTCAAAGACAAATCACATTAAGGGTGTCGATGGTAAAGGTGGACACTTTGAAGAATGTTTCATATGCATTGACGAAGTCTGTGAGCACTTAGAATTTCTCTTGGTGTAGAGAAACAATGGGTGTTGCAAAGCTGGGCTAATGACTCAGCTCTCCTATGGCCCCCTGCAGAAAGAAAACAACAAGTGGGAGAACGTTGGGTATGTGTTATATTCTTTCCACGACTATTCACACGCGGGGGTGGATAATCCCCGGCTATGCGTTGCACCCGGCACAACAGGGGCACGCGGCATGTGGCCTAGGGAAAACAAGTCCTTATTTTTCGATGGGCGGACCTGCCCATGGTTTTGTGCATGGGTTTGCACATGGTTTTGGGGCATGATGGTTTTCAGCCCCTGGTATTTTGTAGATCTGGTCAAGGGAACTATGGTTATGTTCTAATCCAGGGTTAATGGATTGGGTTTATGTATGCTTCGGCATGTATATATATGTGTTGTAACACTAAAAGAAAAATAATGAAAAATCAAGTTGGTCGTCCTGATTTGGGATCCAGGGGAAAATCTTTGTGTTTATCTGTTTTATGTTTTATGCTCTCGCTATTGTTTATTTTCTGTTTTAAGATTCGTTTGTAGATCATTTCTGTTCAGGGTTAAAACCTACAATGTTGTCATTATTTTTTTTTAGAGGAATAAGTAGTAATTTCTATTTTAGAGAAATAAGGTTTATTATTTGTAACTCAAAGTACCTTTTACTTTGAGAGGGGGGTGGGGGGTAAATTTTTTCTTAAGAAGAAATTTGTAAAGGCATTGTCAAGCGGTTAAATTTTGCAAAGTTTTCATTGTAAACACTCAACGAGAAATTGACTAGAGCCAACTGCAAAGCTCAGTCATTTTTCTCCTTTTTTTTGAACGACTATACGAGGATCAAGGCCAAGCCCCGATAGATCGTTTTCTCTTTGTGTGCCGTGTTTAGTGTGACGAGTTGCTCATTTTTTCTTGTGCTTGATTCTTTTGGTGCACTGCTTCAACACTATAATGTCGAAGTTAATTAATCTATTCTCTGAATATGATAAGCTAGAAGGGGTGGAATCTTATAAGACATAGAAATGTCTAATTGAAAGCACTCTCATATATAATGAATTGTGGCATGAAATATGCGATGGAAACATCAAGCCTAATAAGCCAACAAATGTAACTTCACTTGCAAAATGGGAAGTAAAAAATTCCAAGGCATTAGCTCTTATAAAGGCTTCAGTTAATAATGAAATGTACATACATATTGAAAATGCCTCAGATGCATGGATTGATTTACACACATTCAAAGATCTCTTTGATACACAACCTGAATTAAATAAGGTTGATCTTCAATTAAAATTGCTTCAAAAAAAATTAACTAAAGGTGGTGATGTCCTTGAATATATTTCACGGCTTAAAAACATCAAGTAAGAAATAATAAATGTTGGTTTTCAAGCTATCGATGAAAGTTTCTTGACTGCAATTTTAATTGCTGGATTGCCATCATCCTACACACATTTTTTGGAAACTTTGCAAGTCACTGGAAAGTTAGAGAAGATAAATTTTGATGAATTGAGTGACATGTTAGCCCAACATGATAAAAAATTTGGGAAGAAGAAACAGATTGGGGAAGATGTCTTCTTCACCGAAGCCAACTCAAGTAACTCCTCAGCTGATAGTTCAAGAAACCGAGGAAGAGGAAATTTAAATCGAAGTCAAGTAGCCCAAGGTCATGGTTCCAGTCAAAGTAGAGGAAATAATTTCAATAGAGGCTACAGTTCAGGCAGGAGAAATTTTAAAGGAAGAGGCAACAATCAAAGAAGAGGATATAATTAAGTCAAAGGAAAAAGTCCAAGCAGAGGAAAAATTACAGGCAGAGGACAAACTCAGAACAGAGGCCAAAGCAAAGGCAGATGTTAGGTCCCTATATTACTAGTATAGTCCCTTATTGTTGTTAGTGTAACTCCCTTATTGTTATTATTGTACCCTTGTAACCCCCATATTGTTATTATTATGCCCTTAAATTATTATTGTTAGGTTGGCTAGGATTACATTGTAGCCCCATGGACTCCAATATATAGAAAGGAGGTTTTGTAATTTGTATCATCCAAGAATTGTTCATTCATGTAATGTATTGGAGTTTCCCCCCTCGAAGTGGCTTATTTCTAAGGCGTTGATATCTCTCTTCTTCTATTTTTGGAGCTGGTTTCACGCCATTTGGTATCAGAGCTTTGGATTCTAGAGTTTCGTTGTTCCAAACAGGTCATCGTGGCATTTTCGCTATAAATTTTTTCTACGAAGGTTCAAAAGCTGAAATTTTTAGTGTGCGAAGCAGAAATCCTAAGGAACATTGTCGCAAAATTTCATAGTTTGGCTTACAATATTTTTGGAGATATGATCTGTGGAAGTTAGGGCTTTTTGTAGGCTCCTGAATTTCACTTAAAAAGGTCATCATGTAATTTTTGCAATAAATTTTTTTCTACGAAGGTTTAGAAGCTGAAATCCTGAGGAACATCATCACAAAATTTTAGAGCTTGGTTCACAATATTTTCAAAGATATGATCTGTGGAACTTAGGTCTTTTTCAGGCTCCCAAATTTCATCTCAAAGAGGTGATCGTGGGAAAATCTTCATAACTCTCTCTTTGAGCATGGGATTGGAATTATGTAAAAAGTGACTGGAAGTACACGGACTGTAGTTTCCTGTCTATAAATTTCAGAGCTAAAGGAGAAAACAGTGACACGTGGCATGTCGTACAAGTTCGCTCTACTGAACTAGTCCATAATTAGGTCATTATGGGATATTGGACATAAGTTTGTCTTGAAGAATCCAAATAAAGTCAAGACCTGTGGCATTTGAAAGAAGCTTCAAAGGACTAATACAAGGCCGAATTTCAGACATTGAGGATCTGCAAGTATAGATATAAATCAATTGCAATATCAAGCTCCTCAAAAGCAAGTAAAAGGTGTGCATTTTTTTTTTCTGAATTGCATAAGTCTTGTTTGAATAATCAAGTTGAATTGATTCCAAGGGCATATTGTAGAATATATATCAGTATTGGATTCTAAAATGGCCCCTAAAAAGAATTCAACACCCATTAAGCCTTTAGAAGTCTCTACTATAACTCATGAAGATGAAGAATGGCAACATGACATATCAAAATTACAAGAGCAAGTGCAACAAATTTCTCTCTCACAAAGAGCAACAGAAAATGACATGGAAGTTTTGAAGAAAGGCGTGGAAACTAAGATGGATGGTTTGAAGAAAGGCGTGGAATATAAGATGGATGGTTTGAAGAATGGCATGGAAGCTAAGATGGATGACATGGAAGCTAAGATGGAAAACATGAAGAATGATCTAAAAGAAGACATGGAAGGTTTGACAAAGTTGATACAAGAAATGTTTCCTAATGGTGAAAAGATAGTATAGGAAACTCATGATGAGAACAAAATAAAGGTTAATCGTGATTTCATAAACTCTAATGTTGGAGGGAAGAACAACCATATTCCAAAAATGGATATGAGGAAGTTTGATGGAAAGGATCTTGTAACATGGATACTACAGATGGAGTAATATTTTGATCTTAATAATGTGCAAAACACACAAAAGGTACGCATTGCAACTTTACATTTAGAACAAAATACATTTGTATGGTATCGATGGCTTTACTCCCGTAAAAAAATTGTCACTTGGTCAATTTTTACGGAGGAAATGATAGCACATTATGAGGATACAAAGAGCAACACCTTCTTTAGCCAATTGGTAAATCTCAAACAAAAGGGTTTAGTGGGGGAGCACATTGAGGACTTCCAAAAATTGAATATAAGGGTAACTGATATTCCAGAGGAACACAGGATTGATCTCTTCATAGGTACTTTAAATGATAACATCCAACATGAAGTTCGCGTTTTGGAACCTGATTCATTGGAGAAGGCATTCAGGTTGGCAAGAAAAGTTGAATGTAAAATTATGGCGGCAAGGAAGCCTACCACTCAATTCTATAAAGAAGGAAGTGTTGCTACGCCTAGATTTCCACAACCTACAAGGTTGACACCACAACAATTGGAAGAAAAAAGAGCAAAAGGGCTTTGCTACGGTTGTGATAGAAAATACACTAAAGGTCATAAGTGTGCTGAGAAGAAATTATTTTACATAGATTGTGAAGAGGAAGAAGAAAATGAACAATAATCTTCAAAAGAAGAGGATATACACCAGGAACCAACCCTAGAAGAGGAAGAAATGAGTCCGACCATATCGTGTAATTAATTGGCAGCAATTACCACTCCTCAAACTCTCAAGATAGAAGGACATATCAAGAAGAAAAAGGTAATAGTGTTGATTGATTCAGGTAGTACCCATAATTTTATTCATTGTAAGGTAGCCAAGGAATTGAATTGTTTCCTATACCCAGCACCATAATTTCAAGTGATGGTTGTAAATGGAGGAACTATAAATTGCTCGGGAAAATGCCATAATATCAAGCTAACCATGGGGGAATATGTATTGAATAGTCCAATGCTTTCCATTCCTATGGGAGGTGTTGATGTTGTACTAGAAGTACAATGGTTACAATCCTTGGGGACAGAAGCTTTTAATTTTAAAGAACTTTTCTTGAAATGTTTTTTAGAAGGAAAGGAATTCGAATTATGGGGAATTGCAGGGAAGCCGGGAAAGATAATAAGCTCTAATGTCAGGACAAAGCTTCTAAATAAATAACAACAAGGCGTAATTGCACAATTATGCTCACTAGAAGTTCCAACATCAAAATCATCTATTTCTGCAGATCTCCAAAAAGTCTTGGACAATCATTCCAAGGTGTTTGAAACTCCCAAAGGACTCCCACCTATTCGAGATCATGATCATGCAATTCATTTGATTCCAGGAAGTGTTCCTCCAAACATCAGGCCTTATAGATATCCTTATGTCCAAAAGAGCGAAATTGAACGTATGATTGCAGAAATGTTAGAGGAGGGTATAATTCAACCTAGTCAAATTTCTTTCTCTACTCCTGTGGTATTGGTACACAAGAAGGATGGATCATGGCTCATGTGTCCAGATTATAGGGAGCTCAATAAGCACACCATTAAAGATAAATTTCCCATTCCTGTGATTGATGAATTATTGGATGAATTACATGGAGCAATTTATTTTACCAAGTTAGATCTTCGTTTAGGCTATCATCAAATTAGAATGAAGACTGAAGACATTCCAAAAACAACATTTCGACCTCATGAGGGTCATTATGAATTTTTGGTCATGCATTTTGTCCTTACCAATGCACCTTCTACATTTCAAGGGTTGATTAATTCCATTTTCAAACCCTTCCTTAGAAAATTTGTGCTAGTATTTTTTGATGATATACTAATCTACAACAGGTCTTGGAAGGATCATCTTCAACATGTTAACAGGGTGCTCAAACTATTGTAGGAGAAACAATTAAATGCAAAAACATCCAAATGTTTCTTTGGAGTACAAGAGGTGGAATATTTGGGTCATATTATATCTCACGAGGGTGTTAAGGCAGACCCTAACAAAATTAAAACCATTAAGGAATGGAAAGTCCCCACAACCATAAAGCAGTTCTGAGGATTTCTTGGGTTAACAGGGTATTATCACAAGTTTGTTAAGAATTATGGGAGAATAGCAACACCTTTAACAACATTATTGAAGAAAGATGCATTTTCATGGACTCCTCAAGCAACTAAGGCCTTTGAACATCTTAAAGAGGCAATGTGCCTAGCACCGGTATTAGCTACGCCAGACTTCACAAAAACCTTTATTGTGAAATGTGATGCCTCAGGAAATGGAATTGGTGTTGTTTTAATGCAAGAAGGAAGACCCATTGCTTTTGAAAGTTGTCCAATCAAAGGAAAATATTTACAGAAAGCTATTTATGAGAAGGAAATGTTAGCAATATTGCGTGCACTAAAGAAATGGAAAACGTACATAATGGGAAGACACTTCAAGGTAAAAACTGATCATGATAGTCTTAAACACTTTTTGGAACAAAGACTATCTTTAGAAGAGCAGCAAAAATGGGTCACAAAGATGTTGGGTTATGACTTTTAAATAATCTACAAAAAGAGAAGCTAAATGTTGTTGCAGATGCACTCTCAAGAAAGAATGAAGAGGTGGAAGCATTGCTTTGTGCCATTTCTATTATCCAACCAGATTGGATAACCGAAGCAAGAGATGAATGGAAGAATGACAAAGATGTATGGACACTCATTCAAAAGTTGTAGCAAGATCCTAGTACATCTGATACATTTAGTTGGAAAAATGATTCCTTATGGTACAAAGATCGCTTATATCTTTGTAAGAATTCCTAACTAAAACAAAATATTCTTCTGGAATTGCACACTTCTCCTTTAGGAGGACACTCAGGATTTTTAAAAACTTACCACAGGGTGAAGAAAGAATTTTTTTGGGATGGCCTTAAATCCGATATTCAAAAGTTTGTGGCGGAATGTTTGGTTTGCCAGCAGAATAAAGTGGAAACAATTAAGACCCCAGGACTTCTACAACCTTTATCCATTCCAAGTCAACGTTGGGAGGAGATTTCAATGGATTTTACCACAGGTTTACCTAAGTCCGAAGGAAAGAGTGTCATCATGGTGGTAGTTGATAGACTTACCAAGTATGCACACTTTTGTGCATTATCTCATCCATTTAAAGCAAGTACAGTTGCTACTACGTTTATGGATAGAATTCAAAAGCTACATGGAAGCCCAAGGGTTATTGTGAGCAACAAAGATCCCATTTTTACTGGAAATTTTTGGACGGAGTTATTTTCTTGTTTGGGTACTCAATTAGCTCATAGCTCATCTTATCATCCTCAATCTGATGGTCAAACTGAGATAGTAAATAAATGTTTGGAAGGATATCTTCGGTGTTTTGTATTTGATAAACAAACACAATGGGTCAAGTGGTTACCTCTTGCTGAATGGTGGTATAACACTTCCTTCCATACTGCAGCAAAAATGACCCCATTTATGGCACTTTATGGTTATCATCCACCATCCATCACATCATCTTTAAGGGAAAATTCGAAGGTTCAAGCAGTGGAAGATCACATCGAGCATCAGCAAGAAGTTCTCCAACTCTTAAAGAATAACCTGAATTTGGCACAAAATCGAATGAAACAACAGGCAGATCAACATCGTAGCGAGAGAAGTTTTGATGTAGGAGATTGGGTATTTTTACGGCTAAAACCATACAAACAAATGTCCCTCAAGCAAGCAAAGAAGGATAATAAATTATCGCCAAAGTACTATGGTCCTTACAAGGTGTTGCAAAAGATTGGTACAATGGCATACAAATTGGAGCTTCCTGCTTCTTCGCGAGTACATCCAGTTTTCCATGTTTCATGCTTAAAGAAGGTTATAGGTGAAAATCTTCCAGTTCAAACAATATTGCCAGAACTTGATGAGGAAGGAAAAATCATATTGGAACCTGGAGCGGTCACGGAAACAAGAACTCGACAACTAAGAAATCGATCAATTTCAGAGTATCTCATCAAGTGGAAGAACTTACCCACTGAAGATTCTACATGGGAGGATGAGAATTTTATACAGAAGCACCCAAAGCTACTCAAGCATTGAGGACAACACTTTTTGAAGGAGAGGGGCATGTTAGGTCCCTATATTACTAGTATAGTCCCTTATTGTTGTTAGTGTAACCCCCTTATTGTTATTATTGTACCCTTGTAACCCCCATTTTGTTATTATTGTGCCCGTAAATTATTATTGTTAGGTCAGCTAGGATTACATTGTGGCCCACTAGGATTACATTGTGGCCCCATGGACTCCTATATATAGAAAGGAGGTTTTGTAATTTGTATCATCCAAGAATTGTTCATTTATGTAATGTATTGGAGGTTGCCCCCTTGAAGTGGCTTATTTCTAAGGCATTGATATCTCTCTTCTTCTATTTTTGGAGCTGGTTTCACAACAGCAGAGGACAATCTCAAGGTAGAGGCAGAGATTTGAGTCAAATTGTTTGCAGGAGATGTAACAAAGTTGGCCATTATGCAGAAGATTGTAGAACTTCTATTGATAAAATTCCCAAGTTTCATCCAAACTCTGCACAGTTTGAAAATTATGATGACGATCCTGATGGTTCAGAATATGTCTTGACCAACACAGAATCAACAGCTTTACAGGTTTCAAGCTTTCTTATAAGTGATTATGAAGATGCATGGATTATGAATATAGGAGCAACTCAGCACGTGACTTTTCGACGTGACTTCTTTTGGAGTTTCCAACAATGCCATCTCAATTCAATCTATCTGGCTAATAAAACAAAACATACTGCTTCTGGCAAAGGTGTAGTTAAATTTTTTTTACCTGGCATTGGAGAAAGAATGATTTCAAATGTATGGTATGTCCCAAAATTTAAGCAAAATTTGTTATCTTTAGTCACGATTCGACAAGAAGGACATATGGTGATTATGGAAGATGGCTTAGTTAAAATTAACTCGGTCAAATAGAACATGAAAACAGTAATGAAAGGTTATGAAGATGGAAAACTGTTAAGGATGAAAGGGACAGTTATTCCAAGAAATTCTGACTTTGCAGGAGCAGCAAGTACAAACATTTCACCGATCAGATTGTGGCATGTAAGATATGTTCATCTCAACTTTGACAGTCTCTCTCAGTTACAAAAATAGGGAATGGTTAAGGGACTTCCAACCTTCAAAAAGGAAAATGAAAAATCTAAATCTTGCATTTATGGAAAACAACATCGAGATACTTTTCCTACAAGTTCATGGCGCGCAAACAGGCATTTGCAGTTGGTTCACAGTGATATTTGTGGACCCTTTCCCACTTCACTGGGAGGATGTAGATATTTCTTACTCTTTGTTGATGATTTTATCAGGATGACTTGGGTATATTTTTTGAAGCAAAAGTTAGAAGAATTTGAAATGTTCAAAACTTTTCGTCAGCTTATTGAAAATGAAGTAAAGGAGAATATTGGCACTCTTAGAACCGACAATGGTGGAGAATTCACTTCAAATAAATTCAAAATGTATTGCATGCATAACGACATAAAATGACATCTTACCAATGCCTACACTCCACAAAAAAATGGAGTAGTAGAAAGAATGAACCGTACCTTATTAGGAATGGCAAGATCTATGTTAACTTTCAAAAAGTTAAGTCCTATACATTGGGTTGAAGCAATTCATACCGTTGTCTACTTAAAAAACATATCTCCCACTGCTTCTTTAGATGGAATCACACCTAATGAAGCATGGTTTGGTTTCAAACCTCGGGTTAAACATCTTAGAGTTTTTGGATCAGTATGTTATGCCTTAGTTCCGAACGAAAAACGAACTAAGCTTAACTCACGAACCTTGAAGTGCACAATGATTTGGTATTCTGATGAGAAGAAAGGGTACCGACTTTTGTCAAATGAGAAATTTATTGTAAGCGGAGATGTGATTTTTGATGAAAATGAGAGTAAGAGTGCTGGAGAAGTAGAAATTCTTCTTCAAAAGTTAGAAACAAAAGGTGATAAAAGAAACAGAAATCTACAAAGTCAACCAAATTCACACAACTGGTATGAACTTGAGTTTCCTTCATATGAAAATGATTCATCCAGTTCGTCTTCTTCACCAGCGTCGTCTGGGTCTTCTAGCAGCTCATCCAAATCTCCTAGCAGCAGCAGTTCTTCTGACAATGAATCTCCCCCTCCAAAACCTGCGGTTGGTCAAAAAACATCAGTTTACATCAACCCTCTTTTCAATGATGGTGATTTTTCAAAATCTCAAACCAGTGAACATCAATTTCCAAAATGCGCAGTTCAACTTTTGAAAGATGTAATGCCTAATGAATAGAATAAAACAGGAACAAGGGGATCACAAAGAAATGAAGGAAATTTTTCCTTGATAGCAAATGATTTTACTGAACCTTCTACTTATCGAGAGGTAGTAAAACATAAAGAATGAAAACGGGCTATGGTTAATGAATATCAGGCAGTTCTCGACAACAACACTTTGAAACTTGTTGATTGTCCTCAGAATGTTAAACCCATTGGATGAAAATGGGTTTACCAAATTAAGTACAAGCAAAATGGTGATATCGACAAGTATAAAGCAAGACTTGTTGCTAAGGGTTTTGCGCAGTAGGAAGTGATATATTATGATGAAACGTTTGCTCCTATAGCTAAATGGAACACCATCTGACTCACACTTGCCTTAGCAGCTCAACAAGGATGGAAAGTTCATCAGATGGATGTAAAAAGTGCTTTCCTCAACAGATATTTACAGGAAGAAGTGTACATGACATAACCACCAGGTTTTGAAATTGAAGGATAGGAACATAAAGTCTGCAAACTTATAAAGGCTTTATATGGATTAAAACAAGCTCCCCGAGCTTGGTATGCTAAAATGGATGAATACCTTCGGAAAGTTGGTTTTCAACGAAGTGAATATGATGATACCTTGTACGTACGCCAAAAAGGTAAAAATATGGTGATTTTGGTTATGTATGTAGATGATTTGATTATCACTAGAAACAATGATGATCACATTGCACAGGTGAAAAAGGAGTTACATGCAAGTTTTAAGATGACAGATTTGGGACTACTTCACTACTATCTTGGAGTTGAAGTATTCCAGCGTGCACATCATATCTTCATTTCTCAAAGTAAGTATGCAACATAAATTCTTCAGCGATTTGGAATGCATTATTGCAAGCCTGTTCTTACTCCTATGGAACAAAACTTGAAACTTTGAGAATATGAAGGGGGGGAAACTGTGGATAGCACTACTTATCGACAGTTGATTGGTAGCCTGATTTATCTGACAACTACTCGACGAGATCTTTCTTATGCCTTCAGTATTCTTTCCCAATTTATGCAGGAACCACAAGACAGCCACTGGAATGCAGCCAAAATTGTTCTTTGTTATATCCAAGGAACAAAATATTTTGGTCTTCTTTACAAAAAGACTAAAAATTTTGTACTTGGCGAATTTTCAGACGCCAATTTTCATGGCAGTATTGATGATAGGGCATCAACCTCAGGTTATTTAATGAACATGGGGTCCTACAGTATCCTGGAGTTGCAAGAAGCAAGCTACAGTGGCCACTTCTTCAGCAGAAGCAGAATACATATCAGCATGGGAAGCAACATGTGAGATTGTTTGGTTGCGTAGAGTTTTACAGGACTTGGGTATTCCTCCAGCAAAAGCTACTTCGTTATTCATCGACAACCAGTCAGCAATAAAGCTTGCCAAGAGTCTAGCTTTTCATTCAAAGACAAAGCATGTGGACACCAAGTATCATCATATTAGATCACTCGTTGCAAAGGATGTCATCAAGCCGATTTATTTTCCTTTGGAAGATCAGACCTCCAATATCTTCACCAAACCTCTTGGTAGAATAAAATTTACTAAGTTCAGGGATGAACTTGGTATATGTTGTAATGTATCTTTGGATCATGGGGGGAATTTTAGATGATCCAAATATAATAATGTAAAGTTAGGATAAAAATATTTATTAAATTAGAATATTTAATAAATATTAGAGACACTTAGAAATAGAATATTGTTAGAAAAGATAGAGTCATATCTTAGGCTCTAAAATAGGAATAAAGTTAGTAGATTGGATAGAAGATCATTTATTGTAAATGGATACTTGTTGTTTTTTCAAGTGGTCCATAGCCAAATTAAGTTAGGACATATAGCTTATAAATAGGCTAGTTTCCTAATTACAAATTAGTGGAAGTTTACGTTTGTAAACTCTATCAATTTTTATGTAATTTCTTTTCCATTATCAATAAAATTACGTGTCTGAGGACACTTCTGTATTAAAGACAATCAAACTTATTTAGCTTTGTTAGAATGACTTATTATTTTTTGCTACTAGATGGCATATCACGTTGTTAGGTGGCTAATAGACTTGGTTTCCCTCTGGGCAAGTTGAGGCCACCCAACGATATGTATGTGGATGTAACTCACTTTTATATATTAATGAAAAAGGAAGGACCTACCAAGCTTACAAAAAAATTTATTTTTTTGTTTAAATAGAGATCATATTTTTTGTTTAAAAAGTTTTTTTTAGTAATGGAGATAGTAAACACTCTGTTTACTCTTTCGAAGATCTCCCTTTTGTGGATGACTCTAGATTTAAGGGTTTTGATGTAAGGGAACTCGCAAAAATCCAAACTTTTTTTAATATAAAAATTCCTATCCATTTTATTTAAAGAAATACAATAAATGTGTTATTTTAACTTTCTAATTAACAAAAAAAAAAAATCGAGTTAACTATTCTTTATTTTATAATTTTATGTTTTGTAATATTAAAAATAAAGTTATTTAATTGAAAAATGATGTTCATGATGCTTATTAATTGCAAAATCATTCAAATATATATTGATATTGATTAAAATGTTTATTATTTTTAAGAATAAGAAGAGCTACATAGTAGCTAGTACCCACCCCTTAACTTAAATATAGCTTAATTAAACTAAAAAATTATGAAGACAAATTTTCATCCAAAAAAAAAACTAATAAAATGTTGTATTTTTTAATGAAGTTATATATATATATATAAAAGAAGTCATTTTAAAGTGAAAATATGGAGAAAAATTATAATTCATGAAAATGGAAATAATAGAAAATTAAAAAAATTAAAAAAATTAAAAACAAAACATTAGTAAATTTACTAAAGAGCCCATAATAAGACCTCAACCAATCACCTTACAAATAAATAAATTTAAATAATAACAAAAAATGAATTCTCAATGTTAAATTATGGACAAGCCGCATAAATTTTTAGTCAATGGCAAACTAAAACCAAGTCAAAGCAAAATTAAATGCCTAATACAATATATGTAAGTATAATAAATGTATTAATAAATCAAGTATTCTTTACTTTCTAATTATAAAAAATTAGGTTAACTATTCTTTCTTTTATAAATTTATATGTTTTATAATATTAAAAATAAAGTATATTTCATTGAAAAATAATGTTTATCTAGAATATTTTGGATATTGAAGATTTTAAAAATTGATATATTTCAGGTGAATATCATTAGAAGATTAGGAAACATGTTGTGCATCAATAAAAACTTACAACGTAAGAAAATAATTTAATTCTTACCATTTTAACAACCCATTCAAAGAACTTTAAAATGAATTAAAGTTAAATAATTCATCTAAATTTAAATATTATTCAACTTGCTTTTAAATTTTAATAAGGTGTACAAATAGAACATGATAACGATAGTGATAAAAATAAAATAATATAACATAAGTTATGAATTAATAATTTAGTTATTGTTAGTCATCAATAATTTTCACTGGTTGTTGATGACTAAAATTCCCAGCTGAGTTTTCTAGAAGCTGATCTCCATATGTCAATTTCTCATCTAGAAAACCCCCATGAAATTTTTTTTCCTTCTTACCTTTCACTTTGCTCATGACGAGATGAAACCTCATTATCAAATCCTACCTTGCCTCAGCCATACTAGTCTACCCTTCAGCTCTAAAAGGACAATCCAAATCTGTTCAAAAAGCCTCCCCTAAGTTAGGAAGTGGCGCTTTAAGGCATTTTACCCTTGGCAATCATCAAAGGGCCAAAAAACCTCCATCTGTTTTAGACCATTCATAAAGGACCTCCCAATCTGCAAATTAAGTTAGTCACAGCCCTAAGTCGCACCACTTATGCGCCCCTAAGTCTCAGCAATGCATAGACCATAATCTCAAGCTGATTTTAGGTGTTTTACACTATTTATGGATTTTACAAACACAGGAGACTTGTCAGCATCTCGGAAGACAATTCTTGGCTCCACATGAGAAGACAGCTGCTTCTCAATATGATCATGAGCCTGAGATACATCTACAGGATAGAGAATCTCTCATCAAGCTCTTATAACTTCATTCAGCCTGAAAAGACAGCAGAAGAAAAACAACATTGTAAAAAAGTTGTCGATAAGTCATGGCTAAGGACCTCCTTCATCTATAAGCAGAGGGTTAAGGCGCCTCCTTCATCTACAAGTAGAGGGCGATGGCCAATGTTGACTTGAAGAATTGAAAACTGACTGTAAGGCATGTTTGTTTTTAAGAAGCAGTAACATAGCTACTAGGGTTTTCTGAAGCAAAGTAATGTTTGCAGGCAAAGGTAGAAGCATTAATGCTTTCACTGTTGTTTGCTTGCCATCATACATAAAAGGAAACCTTGCCAAGAATTCTTATCAAACATTATCCGACATTTTTCCAAGAGAAAGGGGCCTCCTTCATTCATAAGCAGATGGCCAGAGCATTAATTGATTTTAAGGTATGTTTGATCAGAAAAACAAGGTAAGAGACCAATGGAAAGCAGGGGTACCACTGCAATCAAGGGAGATCAAGCTCATCTCTTAACAGGTTTTCTCTCAAAGGATAGTCTGCAGCTCCAACAAAACAAAATTTGAAAAATGGTTGATGAGGTGAATCATTGCACAGGTAAAAGGACATAATAGTGATTATGTTTCAAAGTATTGGTCTGCTCCACTCATAAAAAGGTGTTTTTCAAATAGGATTATCATGATTGACAAAGGAACTTGAGCTCATTTCCCTCAAGAGGCCATACAACTGAACATAGTTGTGCATAATATGCAAAAAGGATTTTGAAATACTTTCAAATTCTGGAGAAGAGGTTAAGACAAATGTAGGCATGCTCTTTATTAAAAGGCCGGAGGTACCATTTCAGTACACTATGAGTAAAGACAGAGGATGATTAAACCTAAGATAAATGCCACTGCATTTTGTACCCACAGTCAAAAAGAGGCTCAAATATATAATCTCAGCAAATACCAAGGGATAGTAAAATTTGCATGGCTGTTGAATCATAATACCTCTGCCACAGTAAAATTAGGGTTAAGGAGCGCCTGGGCAGTTTGTTTCAAAATGATTTTCTGACCCAACAGAGATGAAATTTACAAAAGTGAGAGAGGTTTTTGTCCCTCATAGGTTCAAGAAGAAACAAATCCTTCAGTTTCTACACAGGTATCATGGTTTGTGAGAAATGTGAAAATTTCAGATGTCACGGGAGAATTTCTGCACCAGGATTCATCATTTTGACCAGTGATGGGACAGTCATATTTTGAACAACCAAATTGACTCCAAATTAAAAAATTCAAATTTTTATGGAAAGTATACTTCCATAGCTTTCCAATGAGCCATCTCAGACCAACTTCCGACAACAGGAAGACATCCAAAAGTTGGCTGCAATCAACACTGTTTTTCTGCACCAGCATTCACCATTTTTAACCAGTGATGGGACAGTCAGTTTTTGAACACCAAAATGGACACCAAATGAAACGAATCAAGAATATTTGGAAATTAGACTTCCCTAGATTTCCAGCGAGCCATCTCAGGCCCAATTTTGACACCGGGAAGTCATCCAAAAGTGGCTTACAAACAGAACTATGCATTTCTGCACCAGGATTCACCATTTTTGACCAGTGTTGGGAGAATGAATTTTTTAACAACCAAATGGACTCAAAATGAAAAAATTCAAGTTGTTATGGAAAGCATACTTCCACAGATTTCCAACGAGCCATCTCGTGCCCAATTCTGACACCAGGAAGGCCTTCAAAATTGGGTGCAAACTTGCGCGACGCTCCTGGAAAAGTGCGCGGCGCTCCTGTGCACAAAATTTCCAAAGGAATGAACTAGCGCGCGACGCTCCTGTAGCAGCACGCGGCGCTCCTGTAGCAATGGTCAAAATTTCACTTAAAATCCTTCAAAAACTATTTTTAGGGCTGCTCAAAAAATCAAACAAGGGCTGCCATTGTTCTACAAGGTATTTTGTTTACTTTCTTGCTGAATTCAAGCTGTTAAGTGATGGGTTTATGATGATGTCAAAAGGCCTAGACTCTGCCCTCAAAACAGTGCATTAACATAAAATTCCAAATCAGAATATGCATATTAAGTAAAGGCTTTGTAAATTTTTTTGAAGTTAACCCTACTGCTGTAGCACAAAGTTTAAACTCTGTCAGCTGCATACATTATTGAAGACAGTGTTAAGGAGGAGGTTTGTTGTGTTTGTTTAAAAACCTTGGGTTTGCAATAGCTACATTTGCCCAGCAGTGAGCATGACCAAATGGTGGTTTACTTTTATTAATGTCAAAATAATTTTTGGCTGCCGTCAAACTATATTGAAAGAAGAAGCACAGGGTTCGGAAAGGTGCCACTATGGGTCAGTGTTCAAACAGCATCGGTCATTATATGATGTTTTTACCTTTTTCAAAGGTTTCCTCTATGTTAACAAGTCAAAAAACAGAGTTTTGATGGTCCATTCCATAGAAGCATTGTCAATGAGTGAAAGCTACCCTTGCAGTCTACAGGTGTGTATGGAAAAACTGATATAAGGGACAGTAGGGTTTAATAAGGGTAGTTTTCTGTTTAAAGAGGAGTTTCTTATGGTTTGAATGATAGAAGATTGCTTGTGACATCATAAGAACATCTCAAAACTCTGTCACCTTGCCCCTTTAACACAGTGACTGCTGACTGTGTAAATGCAATGTGGTTGACTGTGTTTATGGTGTTAAATTGGTCAAGTTCCATGCCAAGAAGAAAGTGGTGTTTTGTCGAAGAGAATTTGATGGTCAAATTAAATGCTATAAACTCTGTCATCTTATAAACAGTAAGCCTTGAACTATGTAGAGACTTGTTGATTGACTGTGCTTACATCATTATATATTTGGTGAGCTGCATACGAGGAGTTGATGCTTTGTTCAAAGAGGAGTTCATTGGCTTTGGAATGATACAGACATTTGTAACCACATCAAGACACAACAGGCTTTGTCACCTTGTCCTTCAAAAAACAGTGATTTTGACTGTGTGTATGCACTGTGGTTTACTGTGTATATGGTGTAGACTTGATTGGTTGAGTTGCAGAGAGCAGGATTTTGAAATTAAGGAGATTGTGGTTTTTACCTTAGTCAAAGATACAAGAGTATATTGCTCACCTCAAAACATCAACAGGCAGGGTACTCTTACCACAAACACAAGAAAACCCTTTTGACTGTCTTCATCCTTGTTTGTTGTGTTTTCATTGTGGATATTGGCTGATTGATATTCAAAGGATGAGAAAGGCAGCATTTTGAAGAAACAAGGGTCTTATGCCAAAGGAGACACTGTACACATCATTCAAAACCAATTTTGTCTTAGTCAAGCAATGAGTTGACAAGCTGAGACAGATCTTTGTTTGAAGAAGGGCATGAGTATGAATAAAAAGATGAAGAACCATCAAACTTATGGTAAATGGCAGCAGCTTGAACAACAGAATGAGCAGGAAATTGAGACAGAGCAGCAGCATGACAGTGATGGGCAAGGGCAACCAAGAGATGATACACGGCAGCCTCCTGATGAGGGCAAGCAAATACAAAACATGGATCGTGAAGGGCATTCTCCAAAGCATGTGCTATCTGCCTCTCCTAGGCAAGGGGCCATGACTTCTTCACCAAAGCCAGAATGCCAAACATTAGACAAGGCTGCCCAAGAGAAGCTAAAGGAGGCTAAAGGGAAGCGCCCGGCACGGAAAGTGAGAAAAGACACTTCAGGACTTCATTTTTTGGTTTCCGCTTCAGTACATGTTGCCAAGGACCCTTGAGGGTCATACACGCCGATTTTGGGCAAATTTGGACATACTTTGGTTTTTTTGGCATTTTTGAGTTTTTTGTCAAAACTCATGAAATTCGCCATTTCATTTTGGGGATTCGTCAAAGGAGGAGGATGGTATCATTGGATGCCATAATTTCATAAGCACACCCTCAGCGATTTTCAAAAAATTTGGAGATCATTTGCTTCCCCGAAATGGCTAAAAAGGCTCGCTTTTTGCACACTCTGCCCGGTCTATCAGTAGACTGCAATTTTCTGGTTTTTTACACACATGTGCATATTTGGAGGACTTCCAGGCATCAGATTGGGGAAATTTCAGTTGCGCCAGAAAGTAGACACTCATAGCTTTCCAAAAAGCTATCATGAGCCTTGTTTCGACCCCAAGAAGGCTGCCAAATGTTTCCGGAAAGTCAGGGGACCTTTTGCTGATGAAAATTTGAAGTATTTTTGTAATTTTTGAACCTCTAAAATCTGCTTTTTCCAAATTTGCGTTTAGCTATTTTTGCACTTGGAAAATGATGCAAAGTCAATTTAATTCCCTTTTTTAGCATTTTTTATATATTATTTTGTGCCTTGGGCTTTGCAAAGCCTCAAGGACAAGTTTAGATATTTATTTTGAACCAATGGCTAGTTAGTTGCCTTGGTTGGTTTTCCTCCTTCTTGGCCTATATATTCCAAGAGGATTCATTGTAATAGGAGGCTGAACTTGAGAAGAGAAACAATATATGGTCATATGAGCTTTGGAAGAAAATACTTGTGTTATGCTTTTGGATTGCCTCTTGGATGTTCTTGGATGAATGATGAAGGATTGTTGATGGATTCCATGACTTGGTAGAATGGTATAGTGTCTCTTGCTTTGTTGTTGTCTTCTAGTTTTCTTTCATGAATACATGTTTCTTGCTTGCTATAGATAAGTAGAGAATAAATTCGAGATATTCCCATGGAGGCACCTCAAATTTCTTTTTTCTTCATAGCCTCTTTGTTTTCTTCTTCCTAAGTAACATTAAAGAATTCTTGACTGCTTTTTAAATATTTAGGATATTGTTGCTTGTTTCAGTCATGGTTGTATACATGCTAAGAAGGACTTAAGGTACGCCCTACTTACCTATGGCTAGCTATAGTTCCATCCATGAAACTTCTCTTTGATTGATTAGATTATCATTTTGTTTGAACCAAGGAGGCCTAGTTTCGATCTAGCCCTTTGCCTAAAACTATGCAAATCTTGTTGTTCAAAGTGCCCAATAACTTGAAGTACTGTGTTTAGGCGTTCCGACATAGTGTTTTGAGTTGTTTGTCTTCCTTAAGTGTTTTCCCCAAAGTCTGATAGCCATTTCCCAAAGTTAGAGGGTCTTATACTTCTATGCATGGCTTGAATGTTTGTTTCTATGTACTAATTAGTTTATAGTTACATTTTGCATGATTAATGGTTTTCCCTACCATGTTTATGTTATCTATTGAACCAGTGATGCTTGAAACTCTTTGTTGTTCACAAACTTGATGTCCATTTACTCCATTTTTCCCAAAGATCATTTCTACCCTTAATCAAATCGGCCCTTCAACAGCCTTGTATCGTCATCTAATAGCTTTCTTGACCTTTTGACCCCATAGCCCAGTTAATCTAACATCTTGTTATCTATTTTATATCTTTGACCAGTTTCATCACTCACAACTTAAAAAACCAAAAAGCTTACTTCATAACTAGCCTAAAATCAGAACACAATAAGCGAACAAACAGATATCCCTTACACATATAGAGAGAGCCCTCTCTGAGCCCAAGAAGGCTAGGTCCTTGGGCTCCAAAGCTTGGTTTGATGTTACACTGTCATTTGGCTTTCCAATCAGCCAAATCACGGGAACCTAACATAATGGCGATCACGGTGGGACTTACTGAGTACATGACAGTCTAGCAAACTCTTATAGAATCTTTAGTCCTTCAATCCTAAACTCAGACCATCAGCCTGTAGAATAATTTAGAGTAAACTCTCTGTTTCACCATCTTAGCAAAGTGATGAATCAGGTTTATAACACTCTTACATACTAAGCTGCACATAAAACTAAAAAAAAAACCCCAAAACACTCCCTTAGATTGGTTTTTTTCAATATTGGTGGTGGACCATACACACATGTCTCAAAACAACCAAATCCACCTGGCGACTCCACTAGCCTCCAGTAGGCCTTACTATTTTACCGAACTCTAGGTTACTATCCGATAGACCTATCCCATTGCTCACTAACATAGCGGGAGATGGTGGGACACTGAGTACATGACAGTCTAGCAAACTCTTATAGACTCTTTAGTCCTTTAGATACTTAAACAAGCAAGCAGTCCATAGACTCATTTAGAGTAAACTCTTTTTGTATCGCCACCCTAGCAAAGTGTCGAAACAAGTTTAGAATAATTTAGACAAACCATAGGCTGCACATTAAAAACTCATAAAAACCCAAAACAATTCCCAGTTTGGCTTTTTCCTTAGTTACTGGTGGTGGACCATAGCTACATCTTTTCAAAACAATCAAGTTCCACCTGGCGACTCCACTAGCCTCCAGTAGGCCTTTTTCCCCATTAGTCCTTATAAAGTCTCCTAGGAATGCATTAAGTAATCCCAATCATGCTGATGGAGGACAACATGGTTCAATTCCTCCACCTGAGGACACAAAGGAATATGCTCCAATGAGCAGAGAACATATCCCTGGTTTCCCACACAAAATGCCTACAGATGTAAATTGGTTCGCAAAACTACCTCTCTTTCGAAATGAAAATATTGACGACCCATTTTTACACCTCATCAAGTTTCATATACATGTATGGAAGTTAAAGGTTGAATGGCATGAGGACTGCCTCATGAAAATGTTCATGGGTACATTAGAAGAAGAGGCAAGAGAATGGTATGAAAACCTAGAGCCCCGCACCTTGTTTTCTTTGAAGTATTTCCACAAAGTATTTTGTAAACGCTATATAGGACATTGTCCATCTCTATCATTGGCTGAAAATTTTTGTGATCACTTTGAAAACCTCATACAACACCTTGTAAGCATTGAAGAAAACTTAGGAAATTGGTATACTGAGGATTTTTTAGAGGAGTTCCATAATTTTCTTACCCAAGCTAACCATCAAGATGACCAAGAAGAGTTGATCCTAGATGAAATCCATCAAGAAATAAGAGAGGATCCACAAGAGCTCTTTGAAAAGGTTGAAACCAGTAACAATCTATCTGCCCTTCCCTGCAAAATGCTAGAGGACATTCAGCCACAAGATCAACTTCCACAAAAAATGGAAAGAAATTGTTGCCCACTTCAAAGAAAACAGAAAATACCTTCTCTTTTAACTGAAGATAAAATAGATCAAATTATAAACATACAGACAGCCTCTGAAACTTCATTTAACCAAAACTTCTCTAATCTTTCTCCTGTTAATCCTGCATATCATAAGTCAGAAAATAGATTTGTAAATCAAATTGAAGAAAAGAAATTTGATAGTCCAATATACATGGTTGGTGACATTACTTATGTTAATGATTCTCCAATGTTTGATCAATATGTTGATGATTATGATTTCCAAACAGAAGCTAACTTTGCAGAAGGCTCAGTTTTTGATTTTCGGGAGAAAGCTTAGTTTCATAAACTTGAGAAAGGTGAGCAGCCATTACAGGTCATCTATGACACTGATGAGAAGAGCCTTGAGAGTTCAGAAGTAAGTGAAGAGTCTCAGACTTTTTTCCCTACTTCACTTCATTCTGTCAGAGATAACATTCACATAATTGGAGATCAACAGTTTTTCAGCTTTGATGATGAGGTTGAGGAGGATGATGAAATTCTCGAGCATGTTGTAAATGAAAAGCCTTTGCCTGAAATGGTTGAGGAAATCATTTTGGTCAGGGAATCTTCCTTAACTCCAGATTTGCAGCCACCAAGTTCCATTGAGTTACAAAATGCAGATGAAGAAATAGAGGTTGATAAACAAATGAGATTTGTCACACTGTCCTTTCAAGATAATTTACTGTCAAAGTGTATCCTTGCTCATCAACCTGATGATCTTCACACAGTTTTCAATCCACTTAATCAGAACACATCAGCTTGGAAAGAAAACTACACTGCAACATATGATGAGCCTGACATTTCAAGTGATCATGAGCAAGGGGAAGAGTTGCTTTACTAGGGGGTTCCCAAAAGTAGCCAAGTGGAAGAAAGAGTAGTCCTGAATGAAGCCCATATATCAAATCCTCTAGATCAGGTATTATTCCAAGATCCATTTATTGTTTTCCTTAAGAAATCTGAAGGGGTAGTGGGTTCTATCATAAACAAGTTGCTACCGAGAATGAGTAAGAACTTAAGCACTACTGTCCGAAAACAAACCAAGTGGGAGTGGCCTTTCCATAACTTCAACATCATGAAAGAACTAAACCAGATTCACCCATGTAATCATCTACTTGACTGGTTACATTGAAAAACAGAGTTCACCAAACAAATGTCTATTATGTATGGATTAATTTAAGATAGATAAACAAAGAGTGGAAAATAAGCTCATCCTTTTGAACATCTTTTCAGTTGCATATTATTTGAAGAAAAAGTGACAAACAGAAAAGTCAAAAACAATAAAAGATAGAAAAGAGGGTGGTTGAAAAATGTGGTAAAGCCCCATGTTCCAAAAAATAGTCTTTCGGAAAGCGAGCAAGTCTAAATGCCGCTACTAGTACTTCAATGTCTTGTTCAGCTATTTAGCCTAATCATAGCTGAGCATGTTTAAATTTATTTGATGATAAGTTAGTGAATGAAAAAGATGGTCAACATTGTGTAAGATTGACTTATCACAGAGAGTAGATTAGGGAGAGATTCTGGTTCCACATGCCTAAAACAGAACCAAAGAGAGAAGCGAGGGATGAAAAAACACATTTTACATCTTAGCCCTGTTTCTCTAGATTTCCTTTTTGCAAAATAATATTTGCGTGCAGTTTGTCCTTCCATGCTGCAAATACATGACAAATCAAATTGTTTAACCCTGATGTGATCATTTTAAATTTCATGTTTTAGATTAGAAAACAAAATCCTGTCAAACAGTTTAATCTTGACAGTTGATCTAGTTTAGGTAGAGTAATTAAGGAGTTCATCAGTTTAATCTAAACTCCCGGCAGATATAAGTGTAGAAGTAGATAGGTTCATTTTGAAAAAAGAAAAATATACATTGCCAAAAGGCTGCTAGTTCAAATGCGCCAAAGAGAAGAAAAAATGTTAGGAAAGATAGTGGGGTAGGTAGAAATATTATTGATGCTAATCATGATGTCACTTTTCAGAAGTAGCATCAAAGAAGGGTGAAATTTTGTGCCAATGGGTAAGGCACTGGTCTTCATAAGCCAAAGATCTTAGATTCTGGACACCTCCTGAAAAGGAGCTGCCCTCCCCAAATGGAGCCACTGTTAGTCATCAATAATTTTCACTGGTTGTTGATGACTAAAATTCCCAGCTGAGTTTTCTAGAAGCTGATCTCCATATGTCAATTTGTAATCTAGAAAACCCCCATGAAAACTTTTTTCCTTCTTACCTTTCACTTTTCTCATGAAGAGATGAAACCTCATTATCAAATCCTACCTTGCCTCAGCCATACTAGTCTGCCCTTCAGCTCTAAAAGGACAATCCAAATCTGTTCAAAAAGCCTCCCCTAAGTTAGGAAGTGGCGCTTTAAGGCATTTTACCCTTGGCAATCATCAAAAGGGCCAAAAAACCTACATCTGTTTTAGACCAGTCATAAAGGACCTCCCAATCTGCAAATGAAGTTAGTCACAGCCCTAAGTCGCGCCACTTATGCGCCCCTAAGTCTCAGCAATGCATAGACCATAATCTCAAGCTGATTTTAGGTGTTTTACACTATTTATGGATTTTACAAACACAGGAGACATGTCAGCATCTCGGAAGACAATTCTTGGCTCCACATGAGAAGACAGCTTCTTCTCAATATGATCATGAGCCTTAGATACATCTACAAGATAGAGAATCTCTCATCAAGCTCTTATAACTTCATTCAGCCTGAAAAGACAGCAGAAGAAAAAAAACACTGTAAAAAAGCTGTCGATAAGTCATGGCTAAGGACATCCTTCATCTATAAGCAGAGGGTTAAGGCGCCTCCTTCATCTACAAGTAGAGGGCGATGGCCAATGTTGACTTGAAGAATTGCAAACTGACTGTAAGGCATGTTTGTTTTTAAGAAGCAGTAACATAGCTACTAGGGTTTTCTGAAGCAAAGTAATGTTTGCAGGCAAAGGTAGAAGCATTAATGCTTTCATTGTTGTTTGCTTGCCATCATACATAAAAGTAAACCTTGCCAAGAATGCTTATCAAACATTATCCGACATTTTTCCAAGAGAAAGGGGCACCACTGCAATGGAAAGCAGGGGTACCACTGCAATCAAAGGAGATCAAGCTCATCTCTTAACATGTTTTCTCTCAAAGGACAGTCTGCAGCTCCAACAAAACAAAATTTGAAAAATGGTTGATGAGGTGAATCATTGCACAGGTGAAAGGACATAATAGTGATTATGTTTCAAAGTATTGGTCTGCTCCACTCATAAAAAGGTGTTTTTCAAATAGGCTTATCATGATTGACAAAGGAACCTGAGCTCATTTCCCTCAAGAGGCCATACAACTGAACATAGTTGTGCATAATATGCAAAAAGGATTTTGACATACTTTCAAATTCTAGAGAAGAGGTTAAGACAAATGTAGGCATGCTCTTTATTAAAAGGCCGGAGGTACCATATCAGTACACTATGAGTAAAGACAAAGGATGATTAAACCTAAGATAAATGCCACTGCATTTTGTACCCACAGTCAAAAAGAGGCTCAAATATCTAATCTCAGCAAATACCAAGCGATAGTAAAATTTGCATGGCCGTTGAATCATAATACCTTTGCCACAGTAAAATTAGGGTTAAGGAGCGCCTGGGAAATTTGTTTCAAAATGATTTTCTGACCCAACAGAGATGAAATTTACAAAAGTGAGAGAGGTTTTTGGCCCTAATAGGTTCAAGAAGAAAAACCTCCTTCAGTTTCTACACAGGTATCATGGTTTGTGAGAAATGTGAAAATTTCAGATGTCACGGGAGAATTTCTGCACCACGATTCATCATTTTGACCAGTGATGGGACAGTAAAATTTTGAACAACCAAATTGACTCCAAATAAAAACATTAAAGTTTTTATGGAAATTATACTTCCATAGCTTTCCTATGAGCCATCTTGGGCTAAATTCCAACAACAGGAAGGCATCCAAAAGTAGCCTGCAATCAACGCTATGTTTTTCTACACTAGCATTTACCATTTTTGACCAGTGATGGAAAGTCAGTTTTTGAACACCAAAATGGACACCAAATGAAACAACTCAAGAATATTTGGAAATTATACTTCCCTAGCTTTCCAACGAGCCATCTCGGGCCCAATTCCGACACCGGGAAGTCATCCAAAAGTGGCTTACAAACAGCACTATGCATTTCTGCACCAGGATTCACCAGTTTTGACCAGTGTTGGGAGAATGAATTTTTGAACAACCAAATGGACTCCAAATGAAAAAATTCAAGTTTTTCTGGAAATCATACTTCCACATATTTCCAACGAGCCATCTCGCGCCCAATTCCAACACCGGGAAGGCCTTCAAAATTGGGTGCAAACTTGCGCGACGCTCCTGGAAAATTGCACGGCGCTCCTGTGCACAAAATTTCCAAAGGAATGAACTAGCGCGCGGTGCTCCTGTAGAAATGGTCAAAAATTCACTTCAAATCCTTCAAAAACTATTTTTAGGGCTGCTCAAATAATCAAACAAGGGCTGCCATCGTTCTACAAGGTATTTTGTTTACTTTCTTGCTGAATTCAAGTTGTTAAGTGATGGGTTTATGATGATGTCAAAAGGCCTAGACTCTGCCCTCAAAATAGTGCATTAACATAAAATTCCAAATCAGAATATGCATATTAAGTAAAGGCTTTGTAAAAAATTGTGAATTTAACCCTACTGCTGTAGCACAAAGTTTAAACTCTTTCAGCTGCATACATTATTGAAGACAGTGTTAAGGAGGAGGTTTGTTGTGTTTGTTTAAAAACCTTGGGTTTGCAATAGCTACATTTGCCCAGCAGTGAGCATGACCAAATGGTGGTTTACTTTTATTAATGTCAAAATACTTTGTGGCTGCCTTCAAACTATATTGAAAGAAGAAGCACAGGGTTCGGAAAGGTGCCACTATGGGTTAGTGTTCAAACAGCATTGGTCATTATATGATGTTTTTACCTTTTTCAAAGGTTTCCTCTATGTTAACAAGTCAAAATACAGAGTTTTGATGGTCCATTCCATAGAAGCATTGTCAGTGAGTGAAAGCTACCCTTGCAGTCTACAGGTGTGTATGGAAAAACTGATATAAGGGACAATAGGGTTTAATAAGGGTAGTTTTCTGTTTAAAGAGGAGTTTCTTATGGTTTGAATGATAGAAGATTGTTTGTGACATCATAAGAACATCTCAAAACTCTGTCACCTTGCCCCTTAAACACAGTGACTGTTGATTGTGTAAATTCAATGTGGTTGACTGTGTTTATGGTGTTAAATTGGTCAAGTTCCATGCCAAGAAGAAAGTGGTGTTTTGTCGAAGAGAATTTGATGGTCAAATTAAATGCTATAAACTCTGTCGTCTTATAAACAGTAAGCCTTGAACTGTGTAGAGACTTGTTGATTGACTGTGCTTACATCATTATATATTTGGTGAGCTGCATACGAGGAGGTTGATGCTTTGTTCAAAGAGGAGTTCATTGGCTTTGGAATGATACAGACCTTTGTAACCACATCAAGACACAACAGGCTCTGTCACCTTGTCCTTCAAAAAACAGTGATTTTGACTGTGTGTATGCACTGTGGTTTACTGTGTATATGGTGTAGACTTGATTGGTTGAGTTGCAGAGAGCAGGATTTTGAAATTAAGGAGATTGTGGTTTTTACCTTAGTCAAAGATATAAAAGTATATTGCTCACCTCAAAACATCAACAGGCAGGGTACTCTTACCACAAACACAAGAAAACCCTTTTGACTGTCTTCATCCTTGTTTGTTGTGTTTTCATTGTGGATATTGGCTGATTGATATTCAAAGGATGAGAAAGGCAGCATTTTGAAGAAACAAGGGTCTTATGCCAAAGGAGACACTGTACACAGCATTCAAAACCAATTTTGTCTTAGTCATGCAGTGAGTTGACAAGCTGAGACAGATCTTTGTTTGAAGAAGGGCATGAGTATGAATAAAAAGATGAAGAACATCAGACTTATGGTAAATGGCAGCAGCTTGAACAACAGAATGAGCAGGAAATTGAGACAGAGCAGCAGCATGACAGTGATGGGCAAGGGCAACCAAGAGATGATACACGGCAGCCTCCTAATGAGGGCAAGCAAATACAAAACATGGATCGCGAAGGGAATTCTCCAAAGCATGTGCTATCTGCCTCTCCTAGGCAAGGGGCCATGACTTCTTCACCAAAGCCAGAATGCCAAACATGAGACAAGGCTGCCCAAGAGAAGCTAAAGGAGGCTAAAGGGAAGCGCCCAGCACGGAAAGTGAGAAAAGACACTTCAGGACTTCATTTTTTGGTTTCCGCTTCAGGACATGTTGCCAAGGACCCTTGAGGGTCATACACGTCGATTTTGGGAAAATTTTGACATACTTTGGTTTTTTGGCATTTTTGAGTTTTTTGTCAAAACTCATGAAATTCGCCATTTCATTTTGGGGGTTCTTCAAAGGAGGAGGATGGTATCATTGGATGCCATAATTTCATAATCACACCCTCAGCAATTTTCAGAACATTTGGAGATCATTTGCTTCCCCGAAATGGCGAAAAAGGCTCGCTTTTTGCACACTCTGCCCCGTCTATCAGCAGACTGCAATTTTCTGGTTTTTTACACACAGGTGCATATTTGGAGACTTCCAGGCATTAGATTGGGGAAATTTCAGTTGTTCCGGAAAGTAGACACTCAGATCTTTCCAACGAGCTATCATGAGCCTCGTTTCGACCCCGGGAAGGCTGCCAAATGTTTCCGGCAAGTCAGGGGACCTTTTGCTGATGAAAATTTGAAGTATTTTTGTAATTTTTGAACCTCTAAAATCTGTTTTTTCCAAATGTGCATTTAGCTATTTTTGCACTTGGAAAATGATGCAAAGTCAATTTAATTCCCTTTTTTAGCATTTTTTAGATATTATTTTGTGCCTTGGGCTTTGCAAAGCCTCAAGGACAAGTTTAGATATTTATTTTGAACCAATGGCTAGCTAGTTGCCTTGGTTGGTTTTCCTCCTTCTTGGCCTATATATTCCAAGAGGATTCATTGTAATAGGAGGCTGAACTTGAGAAGAGAAGAAATATATGGTCATATGAGCTTTGGAAGAAAATACTTGTGTTATGCTTTTGGATTGCCTCTTGGATGTTCTTGGATGAATGATGAAGGATTGTTGATGGATTCCATGACTTGGTAGAATGATATAGTGTCTCTTGCTTTGTTGTTGTCTTCTAGTTTTCTTTCATGAATACATGTTTCTTGCTTGCTATAGATCAGTAGAGAATAAATTCGAGATATGCCCATGGAGGCACCTCAAATTTCTTGTTTCTTCATAGCCTCTTTGTTTTCTTCTTCCTAAGTAACATTAAAGAATTCTTGACTTCTCTTTAAATATTTAGTATATTGTTGCTTGTTTCAGTCATGGTTGTATACATGCTAAGAAGGACTTACGGTACGCCCTGCTTACCTATGGCTAGCTATAGTTCCATCCATGAAACTTCTCTTTGATTGATTAGACTATCATTTTGTTTGAACCAAGGAGGCCTAGTTTCGATCTAGCCCTTTGCCTAAAACTATGCAAATCTTGTTGTTCAAAGTGCCCAATAACTTGAAGTACTGTGTTTAGGCATTCTGGCATAGTGTTTTGAGTTGTTTGTCTTCCTTAAGTGTTTTCCCCAAAGTCTGATAGCCATTTCCCAAAGTTAGAGGGTCTTATACTTCTATGCATGGCTTGAATGTTTGTTTCTATGTACTGATTAGTTTATAGTTACATTTTGCATGATTAATGGTTTTCCCTACCATGTTTATGTTATCTATTGAACCAGTGATGCTTGAAACTCTTTGTTGTTCACAAACTTGATGTCCATTTACTCTATTTTTCCCAAAGATCCTTTCTACCCTTAATCAAATCGGCCCTTCAACAGCCTTGTATCGTCATCTAATAGCTTTCTTGACCTTTTGACCCCATAGCCTAGTTAATCTAACATCTTGTTATCTATTTTATATTTTGATCAGTTTCATCCCTCACAACTTAAAAAACCAAAAAACTTACTTCATAACTAGCCTAAAATCATAACACAATAAGTGAACAAACAAATATCCCTTACACATATAGAGAGAGCCCTCTCTGAGCCCAGGAAGGCTAGGTCCTTGGGCTCCAAAGCTTGGTTTGATGTTACACTGTCATTTGGCTTGCCAATCAGCCAAATCACGGGAACCTAACAGTTGTGATACAAATTAAACAAGAATAGCTGTAGAGCAACAAGTCCCTGCCAAGAGGCAGTGGAAATTATGAAATTGGAAATGGGACATGTGAGTAATGCGCAATACCTTGGCGACGAATTATCAAAAATAACTGCCCATTGTGTCATTATAAGCTGCCCACAAATGAGCCCATAGATGAGTTGAGCTTCAATACATTCTTCGAGGTGATTAATGAGCTTCAATACACTATTCCTAAAGCTCAGACAACAATAAAGAACTTGCCTACACACATAATCAGTGTTGATCAAGTCACCAGTGGAAATGCAGTTTCTAGCATCTGTAAAGGCATGATGCCTGTTGGTGAAGTAGCGAAACAACTACCGTGTACCCATCTGTATCATAGTCATTGCATCATTGAATGGCTTAATTTCCGAAATAATTGCCCAGTGTGACGTAGTGTGTTGCCCACAGATTAGCCAGACACCCAGTATTAAAATCTGTAGGAATTTATGATGGGAGATTGGGACACAAAATTTTATTTATTCAGAACAGTTCTGAAACTTTTTCAGTCATCTTATCAGTATCAACAGCATAGTTTTTCATATCATAAGTGGCCATATGGCACTATCAAATAACGATGAAATTAAACTTAATTCACGTACTTCATCTTGAAGAGCACTGTAAAACGGACTTACTAGCGATTGTTGTAATCGAAATTGCAAATCTGGAACTGCAAAAGACTGCTTCCATGCACAAAAATGATGGAGAATTCAAGGGTTGAAGGGCAATGTAAACTCCGTTTTTCTTATTTGAGGGTGGAAAGACAAATATATACATATATTGGCAGTGCCTCTGCCCATCACGTGTTAGGTAGAGATGGATTAAATTAATAGCTTGTGAGGTCAATAGTATATTAAGTATTACCTACACACCTAAACATGTATTCTAATCTATTTTCATGGTTTAATGGTATGTGTTATAGTATCACTAATTATATTTATTTTGAATGGTGTTATAGATGCGTGAGTTATGAAAAGAAAGTTATATGCATGTATGTAATGTTGAAATAGTATCACTATTTACCTTTGTTTTGAAAAAAATTAAAAATTAAAATTAATGCAAATTAATAATAAATCATGCATCTATAACACTATTAAGTAGGACACTATAACGTTTGTTCTTGGCCATAGATGCTTACACTGCATGTTCGCCACTTATGGCTTTTCCTTCCCTAAGGACGGAGTAAATTAGGAAGATCGGAATGGTGTATATTCTATTAGGATATTCCGACACATAGGAAATAGTTAAGAATAACTTAGTCTAGTGTAGAGTTAGGTAAAGTATGTTTCTTTACCATGTACATTTGTAACCTATAATCCGACGGTCACAATTTTTAGTGATATGACAGTTATCTCTCACCTCGGTATTAACGACACTTATTCCGTGGCTTAATGCCTGATTGGTCCATGATCTCTACTTAAAGAGCATGGAGGGTCATTTGTCCGATAACCGTGTATGAGAGAAACATATGTAACTTTTCTTTTTATATTAATAATTGCCTGAAGTGGTCGCGTTGGCTTAGGCCATGGACTGTTTCCCTCTTTGAGGGTTTAACCACGTGATTATACTTGTGTACTGATTTGTGATCTGTTTTTGAGCGGTGGCCTTTGGTTCTTGATCTATGGAACTTACCCTGTAAATTCCTACATGGTATTAGAGCTATTTTGAGGGTCGTGTCCGTTGTTGATCAAAATCCGAAGCCGTTTTGACTGCATGCAAATGCTGTTTTGTAGATCTACTATTTCGGAACATTTTTTAGGTTGGATAACTGCTTGGTTGTGTCCTGAAGCATCTGTTACAGTGAGGAACGCCTTTCGTTTCATGCAAAAAGCTTTCCAACTACCCAAGTTATGACAGTGTAGATCTGGAGGTAAAGCATCTATTTTGCAGTTATATTTGTTAATAGTTCTGTGTATTTCAGTTTTTTTCTGTTTATTTTCGGTATTAAGATTTTATTTATTTTCCGGATCTATACCCTCTTCTCTGTGTATGCTCTTTGTTGTGCGCTGCATGCAATCTCGGCAAATCAGAAACAGGAAAAAGGGATTTTTTTTGCTACGTACGCTCTTTCCTCGCGTCTTTGTGTGATCTTGGGAAATCAGAAATAGTGCAAAAAGTGATAGTTGCCGGTAAGGCTAACCGAAAATATAACATTCTGCTACAAGGCTTTGTATTTCATTTTTTTTGCTTGGTTTTTGTGTTTTTTTGTGCAGGAAAAAAAACGCACACCGAAGAGTTAGAAAAAAAAAAAAAAAAAACCCTTCCTCCTTTCATACAATAACATGATCATTTTACTATCTCACTTGGTGAGGGGTTATTTTATGAGAATAGAGGTCTTGGGTTCAAGCCTCCTTCTTAAGCTTCTTTTGTAAAAAGTTTTTGTTCAAAGGGGCGGATTTTTTATTTTTTAAAAAGCCACACTTCATCCCGTTCCCATAACTATTCAGCATCTATGTTGGAACACCTAATCCTACATGGGTAGGTGTGGAATGTGAAAAGTCACAATGGAGTCCAAGTGACCTTGGAATATGAAACCAAGAGTCACACCATTGTACTATAAATGTACATCTTTTTATAATGGAAAATAAAGAAAGCCTCACGCTTATCTTTCATTGTGTGTTGAGTTTCTTGTGTGTGTGTTATTCTTCCTCATACACCATGTGTGTGCTTCAACATGGTGTTTAACATGGTATCAGAGCGGGAAATTGCTAGCCCTGCTCCAAATTGAGTGAGCCATTTGTGTTTATGGCCTGTGCATATCTGCAAAATTCTTGACATTTTTGCAGCATTTAGAGAGTTTTTGCAGCAGAGTTTTTGCTGCATTCAGAAGTGTTTTGGAGAAGGAGCAGCATTCAAAATCCTTGGCAACATTCAGAAATTGGTTTGGAGACGCAGCCTTGTGCATCTGAAGGTTTTCTCACTGCTTATTTTTCCATTGAAAATTTTCTGCTTATTAAAATCTGCATTTTCAAGAGCTGCTGGAAAATAGTTTAAAGAGGGTTTTTGAAGATATTTATGAGTTTTCACTGAAAAATTTCTGAGCTTCTGGACTTCATTTCTCTGCTGCTGGACTACTAGGAGATTTCTAAATTTGCACTGAAAGAAATCTGAGTTTTTCTGTTGAAAAATTCTTCATATCTGCATTTTCTGCTGCTGGATTTGTTTCTGCTGTATATTTGAAAGGAAAAAATTCTGCTACCTTTCTGCAATTCTGCTGTTTTAAACAAAAAATAAATAAATAAATAAATAAAAATTTTGAACCCTCATCCTTATCGCTCCTGCCATTCTTCATAACCGTCTGCCCTCTCACCTTACAACGCTCCTCTAAACCCTGCATCAAACACTCCGTCCACTCTGTAACAGATCCTCTCATCTCACACATAACAGCCTCTACGCCCTACGAGCTCCCTCCCTCACGGCCATTCGATATAAAAATTGATTTTTTTATATTTTAAAAAATTCCCACACCTCAATACTCTTCACCTTCCCACGCATACACAGAACCTACGCTCATTCTTGCGGCCCTCTCCTCTCACTTGGCCGCCTATCCCTTGCACGCTCCCCTTATAGCATTTTTATTACTTTCCACAACCTCCATGCCATCGATTGCACTCCCTCATACGCTACCCCCTACACTAACCAGCACACCGCGGCATATGCCCTCACCTCACTACAGTACACTTCTTATCCCGCTCCAATGCTCAACGCCAACAGCCCGCTCACTCTACCACACAGTCGTCCTAACCACGAGCTCGCTGCCTCTCCCAACCTACGCGACCCTTATCACTCCGCCCTGCAACCCCGCCATACTCCCTTGCCCATCTCCTACCCGCGGGCTTCCACATCTGCGTTTCCCACCTCTGCGCACGACCTACCCACGACTCCGGCTCCCTTACACCCGGCTCCCCATCTCTCAGGCCTTCGGCCTCTCTCCACGACCCTCGGCCTCGGCCTCTTACCCCTACCCCTCTAACACCTTTTCAATTCGTTTTTATCCCTTAACCATTTTTATAATACCGCCCTCCTCATTTTATAATACCGCCCTCCCCATACTATTTCTGCATTAGTTTTTATAATATTGCCCTCCATTTTACCATATCATCCTTCCCATATTTTTTTTTAAATTCCTCCCCATTACTACAATTCCTTTCCCTCTTTTTTAACTCATTCCCATTTTTTAATAATTTCTTTTTAAATTCCCCATTTTTAATTAATTTATTTTCTAATTTAAAAAAGAAAAAAAGAAAAAAAACAGCAGAGAGAGAGAGGAAGGACATTGGAGACGAAAAGAAGACATGAACAGCAGAATTAAAAGGAAATGACATGTGAGCAAATGGACTATACATAGAGAAAATTTGCAGATTTGACATTTTATGATTTGTGGCATTGACATAAGGGTGATTTTTTTAAGAATTTCACATTTGAAGACAAGTTTGCCATCATTGAAAACATCTATTTGAAGAAGAAAATTCAGTTGCCTTAAAGGCCTCTTGCACGTGTTTTTGCTGCACATTTTTGCAGAGATATGTATTGAGTTGACATTGTATTTTGAGTGGAATTTGCATCTTCATTCAAGACTTGAAGTGTAATTGAGTTGAAAAATTGTTGATTGCCCTCCATCATTTGAGGAGCACACTTTGTACTTTGAGAATTTCTTGAGTCATTTGTATTTTTTGTTGAATCACATTGTAAACGGGTGCATTCTCGGTTGAAGCCGACACCCTTTCATTTTTTGAGCCTAAGTTTTCAAAATGGCTAAAATCAATGAGGTATTAGAGTTGTTGAAAAACCTCATTCATTCAAATGTTGATGATGTGATAAAAATGAG
Source organism: Pinus albicaulis (assembly GCA_034641835.2). NCBI lineage: Eukaryota > Viridiplantae > Streptophyta > Pinopsida > Pinales > Pinaceae > Pinus > Pinus albicaulis. The sequence continues at coordinate 1,370,121,229 of CM076579.1, read as the reverse complement.
CAAGAATGCTCTTTGTAACATTCAGACTTGTTTACAAAATGCACAAGAAAAGATTGAGTTTTTACAGTTGGAAACTCAGCTTCAGCAAGATGAACATCAGCAAAAGAGTCACCATTCTGAACCTGTTTCTGTTCAGAAGATTGAGAAAGACTCCCATCAGTAGCAAGTCAGTGAAGTTGCAGTTGATTCCCATTCAGTTCATTGTACAAGAGTTGATTTACATGCAGATGCAACAGCTCAGCCTGCACTTCTCAAGCCCATCATTAGACCTTGGGAAGAGCTTGTCCACAACAAGCACCGAACTGGTCTTGGATATGACAAGGATGTGTCCTTTCATATTCCAGACTACACCAAGCCCATCATATTTCAGAGTGTCGGATTCATGTATAACAGTTCACCTACAGTTGTTCCAGATCCTGTTCCACTTCCACAACAGATTGAGAAATGCCAACACTGTGATCAAGTTGGCCATATGAAAGATCATTGTTTTTATCTTCATCCATGCAAGCACTGTGGTCGGCACACTCATGCTTCAGACAGATGCTTCAAAAACAAGCCTCCTGCAAGAACCAAGATTCATCTTGGATGGATCGCTTCTTGGCAATGGGCATCAGCAGCCAAGAAGATGTTTACGACACATGTTAGAACTTGTTCACGGATATTGAGCAAACTTGCAGTTGAGTTTTCACCATCATCTCACCTTGTCCCTGACAGGGGGGAAAATGGTGGTCATGTACAAGCTTCGACGATAGATCAAGCGAGTCTGAGCCACAATCTCTCATTCCATGTTCAGAGTTGTAGCTAGCAGTTCAAGCGAGCCTGAGCCACAATTCGTCATTCCAGATTCAGAGATGTAGCCATAGACATGGATGCCCATGAGCATGCCTTCGGTTGGTGGATAACCTAAAACCATCTCTTTTTTCCAACATTTCAGAGAGTTGATTCAGCCCAAGTGCTGCCATGTATACTTTGCAGATTTGTATTACAACTCTTTTCTTGGACTCACACATACCCCTTCGGATTAAGGGGGGATGTTGGAACACTTAATCCTACATGGGTAGGTGTGGAATGCGAAAAGTCACAATGGAGTCCAAGTGACCTTGGAATATGAAACCAAGAGTCACACCATTGTACTATAAATGTACATCTTTGTATAATGGAAAATAAAGAAAGCCTCATTCTTATCTTTCATTGTGTGTTGAGTTTCTTGTGTGTGTGTTATTCTTCCTCATACACCATGTGTGTGCTTCAACATGGTGTTTAAAAATCTACAACTCAAATTTTTTAAAAGGCATAACTTCTTCATCCAGAAGTTGTTTTTCAAGCCATTTTTTTTTAAACGGCACAATTCTTCAAGATCTTTCCATTGGAGCAGTTAGTTTCATCTTTTCTCAGCTTCGTTTTTTTTAAATGGAAAGTGCATTCCCGGTTATTCTTAACAACACCAATTATTTCCAATGGCTACTTTACATGGTAGATATACTTAGAAGTAAAGGGCTTTATATAATAGCCACAGGACAAGAAACTAAACCTTCCGATGATGATAAAGCTGCTAAATGGGAAAATAAACAAGATCAAGCATGAGGGTTGATAGGAATGTCCATTGCTCAAGATCTTCGATTTCATATCCTTGACATTGACACCCTTGATGAAGCCTTGGAAAAGCTAAAAACTGTTTTTGGCATTCAAAATCAAATCAGGGCCCACCAGCTTGAAAATGAGTTTCTTACTTTGGACCCCAATAATTTCTCCTCCATTGAAGATTTTTTGTCCAAATTTAAAACCCTCAGAATTCTTTTAGAAGGTTATAAGATCAAAAAGGACAATGGTAGCCTCATCTATTGCATTCTTTCTAAGCTTGGCCCTACATACTCTGTTTTTGTTTCCGCCTTCCATTCCACCAGAGAAGCCATCATTTCTTCAAGAACCACCAACAAGAATCCCTCTTTTGATGCCTTTTGTGATTCTTTGATAAGAGAACAATAAATACTTGTATACCTTGGTCTTATCACTGCTGGAAACGCTTCTAAGAAAGCCTTAACAGCCTAATAACAACCATATCAAAAGAATCCCAAGAAGCAGTATCCTAAAAAATATGGTCCTAAACCAAACAAGGGCCCTAAGAAATTTCAGTTGCAAATTGAGAAATCAAATCACCAAAATAATAAGGCAAATCAAAACAAAGGGAAGAAGATAGATAGACATTGCAACTTTTGCAATCGGGATGGCCATATAGAGTCCAAATTCTTTAAGAAGATGGAAGCCTTAGAAGCAGCAATGAAGAAGCACAACATCAATTTGGGGCACTCTTCACCTTCATCTTCAAGCATGGCACTTTTTGCTTGTGGTTGTCAAGCATCAAGATCTGGTTATGCATTAAATGTATCTTCTTCTTCTCCTTCTCATGAGTGGCTCATTGATTCTAGAGCTTCTTACCACATGGCTAAAAATAAATCCATGTTTTCTTCTTTAAATGATTGTAACACCAAACTATTTATGTTGGTGATGATAGATCTCTTAGTGTTGTAGGATCTGGAACCATTCATCTAGATAATGGCCAGTTTAATGATGTACTATGCATTCCTACCTTGTCATGCAACCTTCTTTCTGTTTATCAGATAACTCATTTAGGTGAAGAGAAAATAGTAGAATTCTCACCTCATGATGTTGTAATCAAGGACCTCAAAGATCCTTAACATATTTTAGCTACTGGCATTGTTGATGATTCCACAAGGTTGTATAAGTTTGACAACTTTGGGTCATCCTCTCTTCCCTCCGTTTTTGTTGCTCATAATGATGATGTGAGCAAACTTTGGCATGAGTGATTTGGTCACTTAAACTATCGCTCTCTTCAAACTCTATGTAAGGAATATATGGTGACGGGCCTTCCTATGGTATCTTGCCGAGATGGTGTTTGCTCCAGATGTGTACTCGGAAAACATCATCGGGATAGTTTTGACAAACGTGCCTCTTGGCACGCTTCAACCCCTTTGCAGCTTGTGCACAGTGATTTATGTGGTCCACTTCTTGTTGTTTCTTTCTCTGGTTGCAAGTACTTCTTAACTTTCATTGATGATTTTTCCAGACACACTTGGGTATATTTCTTAAAACTCAAGAGTGATGTTTTTAACATGTTCTTGGCCTTAAAGGCCTTTGTTGAGAAACAATCTGGACATCAAATTCTCAAGTTAAGATCAGACAATGGTGGAGAATATGTTAACAACAAATTTATCAACTTCTGCATTGATCATGGCATTCAATTGCAACATATTGTTCCATATACTCCACAACAAAATGGTGTAGCTGAAAGGAAGAATCGCACCTTAAAGGAAATGGCTAATTATATGCTTCAATCTAAAGGACTTAGTCTCAATTTTTGGGCAGAAGCAATTAATTGTGCAAATTACATAGTAAATTGCACTCCTACTAAGGTTTTAAATAATATAACTCTATAAGAAGCTTGGAGCTCAATCAAACCAGATCTAAGTCACTTTCGTGTTTTTGGAAGTGATGCTTGGGCCCATATTCCAAATGCGAAACATAAAGCCTTAGAACCTAAGAGTGAAAAATGTATTTTTGTTGGATATTCTAAAGATGTCAAAAGATATAGACTTCTTCAACCAAAATCCAAAAATATTATCATTAGAAGAGATGTAAAATTTGATGAAAATATATCGACCTGCGAGCCTAGTTCGGCAAGTGTGCTACCTTTGGCCTACGAGCATGATTCGGCATATGTGCCACCTCTATCTCTCTCCTCTATTTTTAATAGCATTCCTTCTAGTTTAGATGATGAAAATGAGGATGAAAGTCCTCCTCCAGCTCGTGAAATTGTTCCTTATACTCCACCGCTTCCAAGATGGGTCCGCTCTACTCTGGATGCAGCAGGTTCTCTTACAGGTGACCCTGTTGATCGACGATGTACACGTTCTCAGTTCGAAAGAGCCTCTTCCTTATTGGCTCGAGTTCCAGAAAAACTTGATCCATAAACCTTTGAAGAAGCCTCCATTCATCCAGATTGGGATGAAGCTATGAATGAAGAGTATCGTTCATTATTGGCAAACGATACTTGGGATCTTGTTCCTCTTCCAAAAGGAAGAAAACTTGTCATATGCAGATGGGTTTACAAAACCAAGTTTGGACCAGATGGAAAAGTGGATAGACATAAATCTCGTCTTGTTGCTAAAGGATTTTCACAAGTTGAAGGCTTTGACTATACTGAAACCTTCTCCCCTGTTGCCAAAATGAATTCTATCCGCCTTGTTCTTTCCCTTGCTGCCTCCTTTAAATGGGAAGTCCATCAGATGGATGTTAAATCCGCCTTCTTACATGGAGATTTGCATGAAGAAATCTACATGGAACAACCCACTGGCTTTATCCAAAAAGACTCCAGCCTTGTTTGTCGCCTTAGGAAGTCTCTCTATGGTCTCAAACAAGCTCCTCGGGCTTGGTATGCCAAAATGGATAGATTTCTCTTAGATAATGGCTTTTCTAGGTGTCATTATGACAACACTGTCTACACCAAGAAAGTGGGTAATTCCTTCACCATCCTTGTTCTTTATGTTGATGATCTTATCCTTACTGGTAGTGATCCAAACCATATAAACCATGTGAAGTCTAGCCTCAAAAAGAAGTTTGAAATGATAGACTTAGGACACTTGCATTATTTCCTTGGTCTTCAAGTCTTGAAATCCAAGGAAGGCATTACCCTCTCTTAGTCCAAGTATGCCTGTGATCTTCTACACCACTTTCACATGGAAGACTGTAAGCCAGCCCCTTCTCCCTTTTAGTCTAGAGTCAAGCTTTCAGTCAACTATACTACCCCTGAAGTTGATGCCACCTTATAACGTCAACTTGTTGGTAAACTTCTGTATCTAACCCATACTCGTCCGGACCTCTCCTTTGCCATTGGTCTTGTCGCTCGATTTATGAACCAACCTCATGAAAGCCGCTGGAAAGCAGCCAAAATAATACTTCGATATATTCGAGGTATAGTTCATTTCGGGATTCATTACAGTGCAGGAGCATCCCCATTTTTGATTGGTTTCATTGATTCTGATTGGGCTAGTGACCCTGATGATCGAAAGTCTACTGCAGGATATGTATTCACTCTTGGTTTAGGACCTATTACATGGTCTTGTAAGAAACAAAGTGCCATCTCTCTTTCTTCAGCAGAAGCAGAGTATCGTGGTGTAGTTGGAGCCAGCAAGGAGCCATGTGACTTCGTCAGATTCTGTCTGAATTTGGTCTCCATTAGCAGCATCCAACTACACTTTGGTGTGATAATTAGAGTGCCATTCAGCTATGTAAAGATCCAGTTCAGCATCAACGTATGAAACACATTGAACTCCACATACACTTCATCAAAAATCTCATTCATAATCGTGTTCTTGAAGTGCAGTATTGTCCAACCAATGATCAAGTAGTCGATATCTTTACGAAGGCTCTCACAGAAGCGAAGTTTACCAAACTTCGATTCATGCTTGGAGTTCAGGAAAGTTGTCATTAAGGGGGGATAGGCTCTAATGCCTCCTTCCTTCTCCTATTGTGTCACTTTTGTAAATCCTTCAATCCTATCCCAATTTGTTCTTAAGGGGGGGTGTTAGGATATTTCGACACATAGGAAATAAGCTCCTTTTGTGTCACCTTTGTAAATCCTTCAATCCTATCCCAAGTTGTTCTTAAGGGGGGATGTTAGGATATTCCGACACATAGGAAATAGTTAATAATAACTTAGTCTAGTGTAGAGTTAGGTAAAGTGTGTTTCTTTACCATGTACATTTGTAACTTATAATCCGAGGGTCACGATTTGTAGTGATCTGACGGTTATCTCTCACCTCGGTATTAACGACATTTGATCCGTGGCTTAATGCCCGATTGTTCCATTATCTCTATTTAAAGAGCATGGAGGGTCATTTTTCTGGTAACCATTTATGAGAGAAACATATGTAACTTTTCTTTTTATATTAATAAATTGCCTGAAGTGGCCGCGTTGGCTCAGGCCATGGATTGTTTCCCTCTTTGAGGGTTTTAACCATGTGATTATACTGGTGTACTAATTTGTGATATGTTTGTGAGCGGTGACCTTTGGTTCGTGGTCTACGGAACTCCGTGGCACTGTGATAATCTTTCTCCTTGTACCGTTGGTTCCATCCCTGGAAGATCTTCAGGCACTTGTGATGGGAGAGGAACATTCTCTTCATCTTCAGGCATATCAAGACAAAGAGATTTATATCAAGCTTATGCTCTGGATCTGAGACCTTCACTCTTCTGCAAAATCTTATCTTCAATGGGAGTAATCTTAATAGGGGATTCCTGCTCATTTGCGGAATTGATGGTAGTTACGGTTTCCGGGACCTGCTTTTTCACAGTCGGTGGTGGCCTAGCCTATGGCTCCTGCATTTTTGGTTATGACTCGGGCTGTGCCTTTTGCTCCAGAGCTTTCTGCATCCACTATTTCAATCTATTGTGCATACCTTTCATCCCTGCAGAGCATACTGACATGAAGTTAAAGTCCAAAAGTCGTAAATATTCCAAGAAGACCAAGCACCCAAGCTCTCAAGGTAGGAAGCTTGCATGTTTTATGAATTCTCTGTTCATGGCTGGGGACACCAAGAAGCTTAACAGATTATTCTTAACTTTTGTTCCTTTGGTTTTCTATTATCGTTCCTTTGGTTTTCGATTGATGTTTCTTAAGATATTATTGTTATTTAATAGATATTGGTTCGATTCTCAGAATAGTTAGAAAGTTGAAAGTCTTGAGTTAAGATTTTCTATGGTGTTTCTTGATTTAGGCTTAATTTAGAGTAGCACGGATAACTAGCTACACATTTGAATTCCAGTTTTGCAAGCAAGGTTTCTAGAATCTCTGTACAGAGATAGTTCTTCCATTCGTACTGCTAAAACACAAGAGGATTCTCGTCATGTGCATCGTGGAGGCAGAGCATGGAAATGGGTTGTTGGCGATTGAGATTTACATGGAAAATCATCTGTTAGAGATGGGTATTTTCGAACTAGTGACACACCTTTCATTCCTGCAGAGCATACTAAGATGAAGCCCAAAGGAGCCAGGAACCGGAAGCCTGGAAGCCTGGAACCTCTTGCCTTTTGCCTCTTCCTGGAGTCCAGCCCTGATTCCAACCTAAAAATCAAGGAACAAGCCTCCAAAACGTAACCGAAGATACGCCATGGTTGTCGCTCCTACAAAACCGAAGCCGAAAAAAGCCTACCAACAACTGGAGGTAGACGACGACGCTACATCGCTTGTGGAACTTCCTACAATCTTGTCATTCAAAGTTCCGATCTGGTCTAGATTACAATTCCCTATCCAGTGTTCTGAATAGGATTTCCATGCCTAGATGAGAGGCCTGAAACACACACGAAGCGTCAGCGTCCTGGAACTGCAAGGCAGCCAGGGCTTGTTCCCTCAATATGCTTATGCTGTTGGATGACATTGACAGCTTCATGTTCATCTCCTAAGTTTCTTCATCACGGCTATGATTCCTGTGTTAGGATACATACAATGGGGAATGAAACGAGAATAAATGAAAAAAAATTAAGCACCGCCTCTACTCGTAAGTATGTAAAAATACTAGTGAGAACACATTATTTAAGTTTTGACTTAACCATTTTTGAATGATCAGTTGAGGGGAGAGATTACTTACAACGGGCATAAACTCAATGAGTTTGTTCCTCAGAAAACATCTGCTTACATAAGCTAGCAAGACTTGCACGTTGGAGAAATCACAGTTAGAGAAAGGAAGCAGAATAGCCCAACTCAACGGAATAAGGGAGCAGAGAGCCCAGCTCAACCAGGTAAGGTCACTAGCCCTTTCAGTATTTCAGTCATAAGACAACTTGCAACATCACGAAAAGGAAAAGAGTATGCTGCCTAACACAAATGTGAATGAAGGAAAAGAGAATGTCGCGAATGCTTGCATGCGTGTGCAGATGGCTGCATTGCGGTGTTTGCATGGGTGTGCAGATGGCTGCATTGTGGTGTTTGCATGGGTGTGCAGATGGATGCATTGGCTACATATGAACTACATGCAGGTGGCAGTGGGAATGCAGGTTGGTGTGAAGCGTGTGCAGATGGCTGCATTGCGGTGTTTGCATGGGTGTGCAGATGGATGCATTGGCTACATACGAACTACATGCAGGTGGCAGTGAAAATGCAGGTGGTGTGCTAGTGGCAGTGCAAATGCAGGTGGCTTTGAGAAAATGTGGGCGGGTCTAAAAGTTAGAACTTTTAGAAAGAGTTCGGCAACAAAACAAAACAAAAACATGCCAATCAAACATTTCATGCCAAGGAACTAATGCTGGCATTAGTTTGATTTTTAAAAACATCAATGAAAACAATTCTTTTAACCATTAAAAATATACTTGTATACTTGTATAGCCTCTTCGTCTCGGGAAGAAGCAAAATAAGATCATAAAAGTTTTCATTGATTGTAAGCATTCATACTTTTATTTGATTAGTTCAGCATTCTTCATGAAAAAGTAATAGTTGAGAAAACTATAGGTTACCATGGAGAAAGATTAATGTCACGTCTCCAATTCGATTGCTATAGTCCCTACCTAGCCACAAGCGACAAGGACTAACAAGAGCTATAAGCAGCCACAGTCCCTGGCGGCTCTGAAATATTTATACGGCCTGGAATCCTTGGAATCTTTATATGTAAGATTTAAGACAAAAGCCTAGTTAAAAGTAATAATATCATTCCATGATACATGAGCTTTGGGAAGATAATACTTGTGAGTTTTTATATACACATGTGCAAAGGCAGGGATAGGCTGATTTTTAGAATATAATTTAAAGTTTTTTGGTGATTTTATTAAAAATGCAAGATTGGAATTATAAATGAATATATACAACAGATGTTCGATAACGTTTATATCACTAATTCTCTCTTCCTAGTATTGTGCTGATGGTCGTCACCCTAGCATTGCTGTCCCCATATGCAAATATGGTGAAGTATAGTAAAATATCATAAATCATGGTAAATCATATGTTCGGTGTCTCCATATGCAAATATGGTGAAGTATAGTAAAATGTAATAAATCATAGTAAATCATATTGAAGATATGATTCCTGATATATTAATTAATATATGTAACAATTTGAACTATCAATTAAAGACTTTGTGTTAAAGAGAGCCTTTACTTAATATATGGTTAGGAAAAGCTTTTAGGGAACCTGACATGTTAATCAATATACGTAGCAATTTGAACGATCAATTAAAGACTTTGTGTTAAAGAGAGCCTTTACCGTAGTAATAACGGTTCTATATACTATATACTATTAATTAAACTCTACGTTAAAGAGAGCCTTTACTGAAAATATGGTTAGGAAAAGCTTCATACTAATCAATATACGTAGCAATTTGAACGATTAATTAAAGGCTTTGTGTTAAAGAGAGCCTTTAACGTAGTAATAACGGTTCTATATGCTGACTTTAGGTTAAAGAGAGCATTTGTATATTAAAAATTAATGTATTTTTTTTTTTTCATGATTTATTGTATAAAGGATATAGATAAATATTTATTGTATAAAAAAATATGGATAAATATATCAAAACAATGATTATTAATAGAAAGTCTCTGAAAATTTAAAAACAATGATTATTAATAAAAAGTTTCTCAAAATTTAAAAACATAAAAATAATGATTATAATATTTAATAGAAAGTCCCTAAAAATTTAAAAACATAAAAGCAATGATTATTATTAATAGAAAATCTCTAAAAATTTAAAAACATAAAAACAATAATTATTAATAAAACACATAGTAATAAAGATTGTACAAGAATAGATAAATTAGTAAAACACATAGTAATAAAAATTCAAAAACATAAAAACAATAATTATTAATAAAACACATAGTAATAAAGATTGTACAAGAATAGATAAATTAGTAAAACACATAGTAATAAAGATTGTACAAGAGAATGGAAAAACTAGTAACATTGTTAAAGAATGGATAAATTAGTAAAACATATAGTAATAAAGATTGTACAAGAAAATGGATAAATTAGTAACATTGTTACTAGTAACTTATCGTCACTTTCACATAGTAATAAAGATTGTAATGAATAAATTAGTAACATTGTTAATCAATAAAATTAGTTTACTGGTAAACTAACAAAATTAGTTCACTAGTAACTTAAAAAGTAGACAGTCCACCCACCATATACCAAGGCAAATTGTGTACTCTACCACCTACCATATACAATTTAAATTATTTTACTAGTAACTTAAAAAGTAGACAAGCCACCCACCATATACAATTTGTTTTACTGGTAACAAGTAGACAGGCCACCCACCATATACCAAGGCAAATTGTGTACTCTATTACTCCAAAAATGAGTTCGAATGCAAATTGTGTACTCTACCACCCACCATATACAATTTGTTTTACTAGTAACAAGTAGACAGGCCACCCACCATATACCTTTGTTTTACTGGTAACAAGTAGACAAGCCACCCACCATATACCTTTGTTTTACTAGTAACAAGTAGACAGGCCACCCACCACATACCAAGGAAAATTGTGTACTCTATTGCTCCAAAAATGAGTTCGAATGCAAATTGTGTACTCTACCACCCACCATATACAATTTGTTTTACTGGTAACAAGTAGACAGGGCACCCACCATATACAAGGAAAATTGTGTACTCTATTGCTTAAAAAATGAGTTCGAATGCAAATTGTGTACTCTATTGGAAAATAATATTATTGATAATGACACTAAGAGTGGAATGAGAGGAAGCAGAAGGAAAATCCCATAACATTAAACATTTTAGACAATTATAAAGCTACTTTCAAACTTTTTAAATAATTATAAAGCAACTTTCAAGTCATTAAATGTTTTAGACAATTATAAAGCTACTTTCAAACGTTTTAAATAATTATAAGCCTACTTTCAAGTCACTATGTATTGTTTCCAAGGCTACTTTCAAATCACCGTGTATTGTTTCCTGAATATGTAGATAACCAACATTACAAAGGTCAACAATTTTGACTGTAGTAAAATATCAAAGCACTCGCCAACACTTTTGTGCTGTCAAAGTCACAAAGCTTACGCTGAAGGAAAGCTTAAGCTGAAGGATTGACATGTTGGTTGTTCAAGGGAAACAGTAATAGGTTGCTGATATCACGATACATATTGAAAATAATAAAAACAAATAAGAATATGGTTAGGTGATAGGCCATAAGATTCTGTGGTTTTATCCTCGCGGCAGACTCCACTACTCCGATGAATATGTGAACCACAATATATAAACTATGAACTATGAATATATTATTGTATTATTATAATGGCTTATAAGATGAATATATGAACTACAATATATAAACTATGAACTATGAATATATTATTGTATTATTCTCATGTCTTATACGTCGTTTCACTAAATAGATTAGATTGTTCTACATGCATTCATTCGCACAAGATCTCAACCCATATTTTTAAAATTGAAAAAAGTGAACAAAAAATTGGCGACCATATATTTAGCACTTATACTCCTTCTAAATTTAGAGTCTATACTCCTTTTAAATCCAGAGTCTAGTTGTCCACTGATCATTTTTCTAGTATAAATGCCTACCTTTCCATTCAATATAAAGCTCCAGCCATCAATGTAGAGTTCTCAAATTATTTGTATAGAAGAATATAGGAAGCAATCCACTACATAGTCTGCCAAGCTACTACTATGTGGGGAAGCTATTGGCCTATTGATAGAAAATAAGAAAGACAACCATTGCAATAAATCAGGAACACCACAGGAAGACGAAAAATCTAACATAGCATTACAGTACTGCAAAGGGACCCAATTTGGGTGTATGTTCTGAGAATTTCTATCGTAAACAACTTCATATACACAATGAATTTCTAGCATTACAGTACTACAAAGGGACCCAATTTGGGTGTATGTTCTGAGAATTTCTATCGTAAACAACTTCATATACACAACAAATTTCTATCGTAAACAACTTCATATACACAACGACTCCGACATGCAAACTTGAGGTTACTGATTTTGTATAAACAACTTCATATACACATCGAATTTCTATTATAAACAACTTCATATACACAACGACTCCAACATGCAAACTTGAGGTTACTGATTTTGTAGGTTGTTAGTCCAGTTTGCTTTATATATACATAAGCACGTCCAATGAAATTGCTTGGGCTAGTTGTTGGAATTTGTATAATCAAGTCTTTGTTACATTAATCATGGGTTTTCTTTCAGTGAGCACCAGTTGACCAGTTTTTTTCCTAAAAGGAGAAAAGAAACCACCCATTTATTTATCCTTCCTCGGCTTATTCTCCCCCTAATCTCCAGCCTGCACAAACACATATTATCATGAAGCACCTTACAGATTAACAGAAATTTCTTGTCAACAGGCTACAAGTATTTACCTCTTAGAGAATTTGTTGAAGAATCTCTATCACTTTAGAAAAATTTGGACTCTGCGCAAGGTCTTGATGCCAGCTCCTTTCTAAAAAATTTGGACTCTGTGTGAGGTTTTTCTTCCAACACCTTTCTAATAATTCTACAAGTCTGGGATGTGTATGGTTAGATATGGTAGGCGGAAAACCCTGAGCATCAAGAGCCCTCAAGCATTGGTCATTAGTGATTAAAATTAATACAACCCAAGCATTGGCTATTAGTCATTCAACTTAATGCAACCCCCATGGTTCGTAATGAGTATGCTCACTTTAACACCATCGCTCTCACACCAAGAGCTTCAAACCAATTCTGCACAAATATGAACAAGCTCAAAGACAAAATTAAAGCCCATTAAGTCATTAAAATGCTTTTTAACCATAATTCATGGAATATAAAAAACATACGACATAGATGTACCATGTAAGCCCTCGCATGAGGTCCACGTGCTTCTGTCTCCATAACACACCATGCACACCTGAACCACCCAATGCACAGCTGAACCGCGCCACTTAATGTAGTATTATGCTAATATTTCTATATGGTGGCAGATGGTTGTCTTCGGATCTGCGTTAAATTGGACTCTTGGATCCCCAACCCATGAATCTTTGCTCTAACTGTAATTTGTGTGTCGTGTCATACCTACTTTTGTGTTCACTGCAAACTATAAGCCAATGTTCCCTACAAACTATAAGCCAATTTTGTGTGGCCTGCAAGCTATAAGCCAATTCCACGTTCAGGAGGTCTCCCAAACTTGGCCCTCTGGCTTTTCATTTCATTCTCAAATGCACAGTTTCTCCCACTCCAAAATCCAAATGATAGAGTTAAACTTACACAAAAATTCAACCTCATGCCCATGTTGAATCTCATACTATCTTGCAGCTCGTAACGTAATGTTTTACTTCATATTTAGGCAAGGCACTGGACCTTTTGGTATGTCATCGCCGAGCTAGAGAGGGTCATGCCTGCGACATTCCATGGTGGGTTATTGTGTTTTGTTATCTTCCTGAGGTTGGTGACACAAATAGAGGTGTAGTTTGTGTGCAAATTATACTAGCATCAGAGCATATATAATTCATACTTCCTATTTGGAAGTTTATAAGGTGGGAACCATGGGCCTCCCAAGATCATTGGTGTAGTTGTAGCCTATATATCTCAAACAATAAAATTTTAGACCACAGGGTTAAAGGTATGTGATGTATTCACTCATTCCAAGTTAATACATAAACTTAGATGTCTTACCTGCTAAGGTATATGGAATATTGCACATTCATAAGCCCTATGACCAACATGAACTTCTTAATGTGGTCTTTATAAGATTATTTTTGTCTGGATCAAACTTGCGTAACAGCTTCTCAGGATGCTTCGGTAAGTGATGTGTTGCTCTTGGTACTGCTCCTTTTCCCAATAGTAATTGATAGTTATGATCCTGCACCTTGAGAAAATGTTGTTTCCAACTCAGGTCATGTATGCTTTATAATAAGTAGATTGTGGTAATGTTTCCACAATCTCTGGTTGTGTTCCTGACTTTCTCTAAACTTGTTTTTGCATCCATTCCTTCTTAGAATAAAGTGTGCAATGATTCCTCAATCTCTTTTTCTGTTTCTTCTAAGATTGTAGAGGGTATTTCATTCTCAACCATTTACCATCCCCATCCCCCTCTGTTTCTTCTAAGATTGTAGAGGGTATTTCATTCTCAACCATTTACCATCCCCATCCCCCTCTGTAATAGGAAGGCATAAAGGACTCAAGAATCGGCTTAGATATGGATAAATCTGAAGCGTGGTTAAGTGGTGAAGCTACAGAGCATAATGTGTGGCAGCTTCAGAATATAAATCTGAAACGTGGTCAAGTGGTGAAGCAACGTAGCACATTGTGTGGCAGTCAAAGAAAGAAATGTGTGGCAACTCCAGAATTAAAGATTCACGTGTTAATAGCGAAGTGATAGCATGCCATCACAATGGGGAAACAAAAAAAGCTTGTTTAAAGCCTATGATACAAAGATGTATAGTATTTAACATTTAATATTAGAAGACTAATGCTAAAATTACTTCCAGCATTAGTTCAATCGTAAAAAATGTTATTGTGAATCTTTGGTTAAAAGACACAGATTTACTTTACCAATAGGCAAATTACTTTACAAATAGGAGGCTGCTTAAGAAAATTGTGCAATAAGACCTCAAATTTCTATCAACCAATGATATTTCAAATAATTAGTATTTAAAATTTAAATGTAATTAATATTTTTGAAACTTTGCTTTAAAAAACAGAACGGTCTGATTTAATAAGCAAGTCAACATTGGTAAACGATCGAGCGATCGCTATAGTCCCTCATGCCGAAGACAGGGACTAATAAGGTATTTAACATATATGTACAATGATAAAAATAAAATAACATAACATAAGTTTTGAAATAATTTAGTTATGGTACAAATTAAAAGGTATTTAACATTTATGTACATAGTACAGTTGAAGTGTAGTTACAATATAAATTTTAGAATTAATTTTTTTAATTATTTTTTTAATACAAATACATTTTAAAGTAGATAAAATTATTCATTTCAATATCCTTGTTCAATCAAAAAATTGGAATATAATTAAAAAAAAAAATAGAATTATCAAATATTTAATTTAATATTTAATAATTTCAAAACTATTGCAAAACCATAGTAAAATTGTTATATTTCAAACAACTAATTAAAAGTCAATTCAGTTGACTAAAAATTAATTGCAATATATATGCCAAGTATAATAAAGTTCAAAACACATAAGTAAAATTTTAATTTTTAATATAATTTTATAGGAAGATATATATATATTGTTGGTCAAAGTCAAGTTTATATTATTATATCAAAATTTACATCTAGAAATAATAATGTTGTGATACATCCAAGCAACCTGAGCAGCAAAAAAGGCCTCAATTGACTCGGGTGCATGCCAAGGCAAACTGTGCCACTAGTTATTTCAGGTACAAAACTAGAAAAAAACAAGTAGTTACACAACTTCACGGAGGAGGATTAAGGGGGGTTGTTGGTGGCCCTTCAAATACACCGACATGATTGTGCACATGGTAGTCAATATGCTCGAGCTGGATCTCCAGTGCTCAGAGGTGATCATGGGAGCACCTCAGATGACGACGTAGACTCTCCAGAGCATCTAAATTTTCAGTTTGCATATGATGGATATCATTGATATAGGCCATGAGTTTGTTATGTTATTCATACCTATGTTCTCGCATGTTGTCCAGGATGAGCTGGATTTGTTGCAGTTGAGCTAAGATCACATCAACTTGCCCAAGTGAATGGATTGGAGAGATCGCCATGGCCGCCACTGAATGCTAGTTCTCAGTGAATTCTGAATTCGAGCTCGGGTCCCCATTCGGCCTACGCTCCACCATCCCACGTCCAATACCTCCTCCACGTGCACATCCACATCCGCATGACATGGGCTTCTCATCCTCAAACCGACCTGCTTCCTCGTTGTGTCTCCAATTGCTTGCGCGGCGAGTAGCCCTTGGACCAATAGTGCAGTCCCACAAGCCATCACCTCCCGTCCAACCACCTGTACGCACTCCAACATAGAAAAATTCCGTCTGTTCGTCGGTTTCTTCAACACTACACCCGCTGG
The DNA here is from genome assembly GCA_034641835.2 of Pinus albicaulis. Classification (NCBI taxonomy): domain Eukaryota; kingdom Viridiplantae; phylum Streptophyta; class Pinopsida; order Pinales; family Pinaceae; genus Pinus; species Pinus albicaulis. The sequence goes on along the minus strand of CM076579.1, from coordinate 1,370,105,153 downwards.
TGGAGAGGGCCTCCACCCACAGAAGTACCAAACTATTAAAAGACCATGTGGGCGTTTAAGCCTGATCCAACACTGCACGGAGGTCATCTCCTCTATTGTCGCTAACCTCGCCCCCTCTGCAGACTAGAAGAGACACAAGAGCCACGCACAGGTGGACACCTTCCTCGGAGACAATCCAAGCACAATTGTAGTCTCGTCACCCTACTGCTCCTCCATTTCCAAGCTACTAGGATCCCACGGACCTCGACGCCGCCATCCCCAATTCATTGTCTCCCTCTCCTTCCCCCATGCTTCTTGCAGTCGAAGGTTGAGAACCAACGTCAGTGCACAAAGAATAACCTCCTCATAGACTTCCACCATCGCCCACGCCTTCATTATGCAAAATCTCTTGCCCGAGTTTTTTTTATGCGCACATCTCCCTAAGGAGCTCTTCACTTCCCGAGGGATCATAACACTCCAAGCGTGGGAGGTTAATGGTGTTCAGTGGTGCGTGGCGTCAGGCCTGTCTAGCCCCCACTGCCAACCCCATTTGTCCTTCAGATGTGACATCCCCATCGGGGAATATGAATTTAAAATTAAAATCATTTAAAATTACATTAAAAAAATAGCATTTGATGTTCAAACATTATAAATAAATTTAAAAAGTTATCATTTAATGTTCAAATTTTATAAATAAAGTTTCAGTCATATAAGTAAAACTTTAATTTTAATATAATTTTATATGAATTTAAATTACATTTACAAATCCACAGGGTGTAGAATAGACGATGATGGGGTGTATTGTTAAGTCACTCTGTGATGTGAATGTCATTGGCTCGAAACTTCATGGGTAAAAATTTAGTCATGTTAAGGGTTGTTGTGGCCCAGGCCAGGTGCGATCCCAGGGTGATTTTGATGGCTTAGCTGCACTTGAGTCATAGTTTCTCAAGCCATAGGTTAAGCCCGTAGTCATATGAGGACTCAAACAACTTAGCAAAAACAAAACCTAAAATTATATTAAAAATTAATATTTGATGTTTAAATTTTATGAGGAATTGTGGATGGAATTCATTTTTGGAGAAATTAAACTATCTCAATGTTGAAATTATAACTAGATTTGGTATTCATAATATATATTTATTACTGATGTACTTATTATAATTTTTCAAGCATGTTCTTCATGATAGAGACAAAATAAATTATTTTTTTGGCCAAAAATAAAATATTTGTGTCATATCCCATTTGAACATTTAAAAACAAAAGAGAAATTGAATTTTATTTTTGTGTCTATAAGTCCACACGATGACCAAGTCGACCTCCTTGGACAAGTCAAGCTAGCCCTCCAAGTAGCACCTATTTGAGCCTCTTGGACAATTATATATTGTAGACCTATTTGACCTACTTGGAGCTCATTCATTCATAAAAAAACAAGTTTCATTTTCACCCAAGAGAAGGAAGAAAAAGTCGAGTCAAACGAGAGAGAAGGCAAATCAAAACAAAGAAGAATATTCCTCATTGACCGAAACTTTAACCTGTTGCAGTTCACACATGTGGGAGGTCTGTCTTTCGGTGAAAGAGGCAAAAATTCTGAGGTCACTTACAGGCCAAAAATTTTCCCTAGTTGAAGGGTCGAAATTCTGAGTTTAACCAAATTTGAAGCAAGTTTGACTAGCATTTGTTGCACAACATTTTGTCATCGTCCCTGCAATCCCCGTCCCGCACATTGGAGGACCATTTCTATGACTTATATGAAGTGTCATGCCTTGCAAATAATATCATTGCATCCCTTACCATGAGGAGAAATATTCCTCTGTTGACTTTTCCATGAGCAGACCACCAAAAAAACATGCTTTTGGATTGGCGTTGGTAGGCCATTGTGCCCTCGCGCCGATGAAGGAAATTAACACTGAACCCCGCACCCATTGGCACTCTATCCCAATGAGCTACCCACACCAAGCTGTTTTTGGAATGTTTTTTAAATATAGAGGCAAAGTTTCCATGCCAACTACTTCGTGAGTGAGTCAGCTTGGGTTGTTCGACTGCATAACCATGAACACCTTCCTTTGGCCTCTTGTTTCCACCTTTTGAGGGAACCTCCCAAAGGATAAGGCCTCCCTTCCACCATTTGAGGGATACCAACCTCCTCCTCTCCTTCTATAAATAAATCTATCTCACATTGATGCAACTAGCTGAATAGCTCAAGAGGAATTGTTGAAAATTTCGTTGAGACAGTCTATAGCTAGCGAGATAGAGCAGAGAGAGACCCTTGTCGAGAGAGAGCTTAGTCTTTTGCCTCACCACGTCCAAATTCTCCAATGAATGTTTAAGACGCACTTCGACTGGACTCGCTGAAGGAGGTTGCGACGTCAAGGCTCTGGTTGTAATCTCTTTCTCTCTCTTAATATATATGTGACTGATGTTTTGGTTCTCGCATTATGTCGATGTGATTTATATTACACAATATGTTTAATCTTCCTTGACTAAATAGCTAGTTATGAATGCAATTATTATCATATATGTTTCTTTTGTCCTTTGATATTTGTGTAGACATTTGAATAACATTGCTGAAGAATTGTGACGCGTCTGAACAAGGATCAGGAGACCTTTGCTACAGCTACAACGATCGCATTGGACCACAGGTAGGACAATCTATCCCAGCTTGTTTCATTCATTAACTAGGAACCAATACATTAGCATGTCCTCTTGCTGCTAGACCCACCCTAGGGCTAGAGGGATCGTCTCTATCCACAGAGAGGATTTACCTACACAACAAGTTGGTGACCATACTGGGGATCAGTGTGAGTTTGTCGTCTCGTTGTTTTTTGAGAGTTTGCCTTGTTGAGTCGACTTTGGTCGTTTGATAGCTTCTCTACCTTGCTTGGCTTGCTTGATTGTTTAGAATCCTCCTGTTTAGTTCCAGAGTGTCAAGATTGACCTCTGCTCACTGGCTTTCTCCTTTTCCCATAGTTTTCCGGCTTGGTGCATTTTTTCTTTGAGCAGTCACGCCAATTGGCGCTTGTTTCCTTTGTCACAGGTGCACCAACCCCTGTTAAGCATGGATTACAGCCTGACAATCGCGCAGAATCCTGTAGGATTTGGTTTGACCTTCTTCCTGAGTCTTTGGTTAGTAGTTCTTGGCTCTGGGTTGTTTCTTTGATTTGCAATTGGTCTTTTGGGATTGTTTTGACTATGTAGGCTTGGTCTTCTCAATTGTTTTTCCATTGTCTCATCAGTGAAGTTTGTAGCTCTAGGATTTCTAGGTGTCTTTTTCTCACTGAGCCTTCTGGTTGAAGTTCGAGTCACTTTGATTTTTGTCATTTCAAGTCGTTGATCGATTGTGTTAGTCTTTCCTGATCCTTTGTGTCTCTGGTTTGTTGAATGATCACTTTGTTTTCGTTTAACTCTCCATCCTGTCACTTCGAGCATAGATCACATTGCTCGTTTGGGTCATTTTGAAAGCCTTTTGTTTGCTTGGAAGAGTGCATCATTGGTTTGAGTGTGTTTGTATGTTTGTATTGCATTTGATTTATTCATTTTAGATCTTTACATTCGTAGTGCTCAAAACTAGTGTTCGCTTTGCTTTTTAGTGTAATAGTGCATCACATGCCTCATTCATCTAAAAAACAAAAAAATTGCATTCTTTCACTTGAATCGAAAATGAAAAGTTCTTTTGCATAACTTGCTCTTAGTGAACTAGGAAAGAGTTTTCCGTTTCTCGTTTGGTTGTATTAGATGCATTAGTGAACTTCTTCTTGTGTTGTCATTGATTGCTACTTTGTTAAAGATCTTTATCCTTCTCTTAGTTAGCATTCATCTAACGAAAATGTGTTCTTTCACATGTAGTGTGCATTTAGGTATTCGAGATCACATTCAGTAGGGCCTTGAAACTGAAACATTAATTCAAGATCAACCTTAAAATCAATTCAATCAATCTAAATAAGTATTGGAATCTAATGTAAATATTTTAGCGGTCTAGGCTAGTGACGTGTTCATGCGTCGTTAAACCTAGTAGCTGTTGTCCACCACCTGGCTGTTTAAAAGATGATATTTAGAGTAGAACGTATTAATAGCTGGATAGTTATGTGACTTATGAATACTAATGTATTTGGGATTTGCAAAAAGAATTTTGTTTATACTTGTTCAAGGGGATTGAAATTGAGAGGGAGCTCTTGAAGAAATAAATGATCCTTTGAAATGTGTATATATTATTATAAGAATAAGCTTCTTTAAATTTTGTATACATAAAAATTCTAGTAGAAATGATTTATTGATTGAAGTAAGAAGAAGACAATCTCATCATGAAGATCCAGAGGAGTTAACATTTCTTTTAAAGGAAGTAAGGATTACATAAGGTAGTCGAGGATTTGGTAGAAATAAGAAGATCAAAGCTAAGGACATGTTAAAAATTCTATCTCTAAATCAACGAGCAAAGCTAAGAATGTGTTAAAAAATCTATCTCTAAATCAATGGTCTATTTTTTCTGAGATGATTTTTTAAGTATGTCTTTCCTGTGCCTAAGAAAAGTCAAGATCTAGCTTGCAACAATACAAAAATTCAAAGTGGAAGTTATGAATATTCTTCTAGGAAGTGTAACGACCCGAAATTAAAATATACAAACTAATTACATAAAACAATGTTATTAATAATTGACATAAAAACATTCAGCTGATTTAACATAGAATTTTCAAAAACCTTGAGCAGCGAATACTTTCTTGTAGACCGAAGATGTATTATTATCGATTATGGAGTTGTGGCACTACTTGAACCCTACTGACCACAAAAAAGTTTTGGGGATGACTCTCCACCCAACCGTAGGCTCACTTCCACAAAATATTTCTACAATTGGCCACCCTCGAGCCCTCAATAAAATACTACTACCAAGGTATCCTTTGTCTCATAACACTCACTTTCGAAAAGAATGAATATTTCTCACCTCCCTTTCAACCATTAAATAGAACCAATTGTTCCAAAAATGGAAGGGGATTGGAAAGGGATCTGCATGTACACAATCTATGTGTCAACATGCCAACTTTTATTTCTTTGTCTTAAGTTTTACTTAACTCATCATTTTTCTTAATTTAATTATTATTTTATTCATTTTTACTTTTTGTTAAATTTACTTATTCTTACTATATATATATATATATATATATATATATAACTTCAGTTTATTATTTATTATTTTATTTTACTATTATTATATTTCTTATTTATTTAGTATTTATTTGATATTATTATCTTTTATTTGTTATTTATTTATTAATAGTATTTTATTTATTGATTTATTAATAAGGGATATTACATACCTCCCCTCTTTAAGGAACTTCATCCTAAATTAAAGTTCAATCATTTACTCATTTACTTATTTTATTTTATTTATTATTGCTTCACGTTTTTCATACACCCCATGCTAAACTAGTAGACCAGTAGGCATTGGAAGTTACACAACACCAGAGAAACCCCAAGGAGTGTTAAGTACTTTTTCCCAAATTTCATAACCAACCATAAAGCTTCATTAGTTTATACCATAGCCCCAATACCTCATCTGCCCCATGACAGGCACCCGCCCCAGTACTCCGGATAGTAGTACTCCACGCATCTTGAAAGGCTGGCCTAACTCTCTCCACACTCACTAAGGTGCACAACCTTAAACACCGAAGTCCTACACACATTTATGGACTTTAGCATCCCAATTCAATATTAAGCACTCAACCTCTTCAAGATAGTCTCATAACCCCTCAAGAGCTATCCATCTAGAGTTATACAAGGAAAAAGAACCACTGGAATATTTAATGTCGTTTGAGTTTATCCCCAAATAATACAATTTTACATATTCTCCCTCACGGGTATGGGCTTTCACGAGATTATCAAATAAATCGGCCCTCTCAGCCCATTTGCAGATTTCTTGTCAATCGCCACATCACAACATGCAACCAATGCATTAGTTATAATAATAACATCATAGAAAATAATACATATGCCTATCAGGCATACCATATCCATCATGAAAATTTATCATAACAAAATAAATAATTATGGAGCACATATGCATGACATAATTAACCTCTCATGAGAACAATGTCCAATTTCCACATACCATCACATCAATGAACCACCATCACACCATTATACTTCAACATTCCTATGTTGAAATAACAAATAACTGAAATAATAACCTCAAAAATTTAAACAATAAGACATGATTTAGATGTTTAGAATATATTTTTTTAAGAATTTATATATATGATAGGTATCTATCTAAACTCAATTATGAAATCCTATCTTATTTCTTGGAGAAAATATAATTGCAATTCTAATTATCTTTGAAACCCTAATTAGGTATGTGAATAATAATTGTCAATTAGAGTTAATTTGGTAACACACCCAAATACCATTATAATATGAAATCCTTTCAGTTTAATTTATTTAAATCCTAATTTAATCTTGAAACTATATTATCTAAGGACATATAAGAGTGCTTTATGTTGAGTATGTTGTCATTGATGTCAAAACGGGTGCAAGTGCAGCAGGTGCCAGCAGGTGCAGGATGTAGATATTGTCATTGATGACAAGTATAGTTGGAGGTTATTTATATTATATAGGTGATTGAGATGATGTAGCTAGATGATGTCACGAGATGATGCAGTTGGATGAAACCCTAGCACTAAGGTTTGGATTTCCTGGATGATGGAAATAACTCGTAGTTGTTGGAGATTTTGAAGTAGCTAATCACTAAAGTTATCTTGGATATTCTTGCCATTGGATTCTCCTCGTTTTGTTGATTATGACAGTATGTGGAGCATTTCGCGGACCCTCACAGTTTGTGAGAGGCACTCAATGATAGTCGGTGCACCCAATCATTGGTCCAAAACCCCAATGGGGTAAGATGAGGTGGAAGATTCTCTTTAAAGACGACGATGTGGCAGTTAGCCATGGCACTTTCATATGGATAAGGAACTTCATCACAAAGATATTTTATCAAAGACAAATTTATTTATTATTAAGGACAAATTTGGATATTTAATTAAAAACAAATTTAATTAATTTGAAAGAAAAATTTAAATTTAATACGATTTAAATTTGGAGAAATTAAATTTACATTTCAAATATTTTTCTGTCCTTTCCCTCCAAAATGAATCGGCCCTCTCTCAAATAATGTTCTCCCATCATTATAAATGGGTCCCACTATTCTAATGAAGGGTGTCAAAGAAGTTGAGTGTTCTCTATGAAATTAATTTGCCCTGCAACTAGGAAGGGTTTATTTTGTTTTGTTTTGTGTAAAGGAAATTCGCCAAGATAGTCTGACACTAATGACACTCCTAAAGAAGTTATGAGTAGGGTTTTTATTTTTGACACTTCGGGGCAAGGGTTTTGAGGTTGTTAGGGATTAAAAATATATTGCAGGTCTGAACGATGACATCTGAAGCATACAAATTCAAACTACTACGACCCTTAAGAAATCGTGACTAGTTTCCTTTTTGAAGATTGAATCTGGAAATGCATCTACGTCTGGTGGAATTCTTGAAACCTTTCTTGAGAGATAATTTAATGCCAACATAAAGCAATCAACGTTCTGATATTCCTGCAACAAGGAGTGGCTAAGGACTTTTTGTGATCAATTGATGGGCATCTGGAAGAGTTTCACGTTGTTCCTAATGTGATTCTTCTTTAAAGTATGATGTAATCACTCTATGCTCTCGACCTTATTCTATTTTCCATACGGAAAAGACTCTTAAGGAAATTCTTGTGAAAATTGAACTCTCTCATCCATTTGTCTACGACGTTGTGGGGCATTCTATTTGAAAATCCTTTATTACCGTATGGATTTCACTAGAGGGTTATCGTTTACTTTATTTGCAGGTGGCATGTGTTGAGGGTTATCGTTGAATTTTGTTTATATGTGATTGATCACATACAAAAGCACTGGAATACCCTTTGTGGCTAGCATGATGATCGAAGAAGGGTTTTTGTCTCTGGATTAGATAAATAATTTTCATTTGGGCTATAATCCTTAGGACTCACTATTTCGATTTTCATATGTTTAATATTAACCAGCAAAGGAGCATGAAGATTTAAAATTATCACCAAATTGCTGAACAATTCGATATGGTTCAGCTACAGTTAGATCATCTCAAGACCAAATCGAATGGTGAAATGCATACATTGTTTGTTTGGAGTAAGTTCAATATTTGTGATGGTGTGTAACCTTCAATTGAATTGTATGAGTGTTAGCAATGTATGAATGACGTGTGATCACATCAACACAAGATACAATTGTTCCAAATTTGGTTGCGTTGTAATTTAATAGATTCCATCATTTCTGAGCAGGTAGGAACTCGCATCCCTATAACTTGCATTACCTCATATTTCTGTCCGTTGGAAAATCAAGGGTTTTGCAGAGTATTTTTTCTTTACTTACTTGATAATTACTTGTAATGTTACTTGGCCTTTTATTACTTATTATCTTTTGTTTAACAAGAAATTACCAAAACAATGAAGATCACATCAAGACAAAGTACACCAGATATAGGCTTTAAGCTAGGGAAAAACCCCTCCAAGAGGAAAACCCAGAAATAATGCTTCTCTTTGTGTAGAATATTCTTACAATGAGATTTCTAAGACCCAAAGACCAAAGCCCAAAAACCCTCCCACGTACCAAGTCAACCCCAAGGAATATCTTCTTCAAGGAAGCTTCCAAACTTCAACCTTTGGCATCTTTTCTCGAGAATTTTGGCCTTACAACTACTCCTCAAAATTTCGGCCCTACAATTTCGGCCTCCTGCAACTGCAACTACTTAGAAACCATAACTTCGCATGTGTGGATAAAGAGAGAGATATTATCCCAAGAGACTTCACTTTCTTATTCCTTCCTTTATCCTTTTCGCTATTTTTCTCCTTAGTTATTGCAGATTGAACTTATGATAAGTGAGTGAGGAAAATAAGGTCGAGGTCCTTGTATTATAGCCTTCTTCAGGGGTCGAATAACCCTCCCTTTAGGCCAACTTGTCCTTGATTGGGGCCAACTTTGGTCTTGAAGGAATACATGTCTTTTTCTTACAAAATAAATTTTTCCTTTGTTACAATAAGTCCAAGTGGGACTATAACACATGACATAATTTCTTATTTGTCCTAGAAAGACCTACAAGCATGAAGAACATTCTTTTTACCTAAACTCGAGCATGACACCCATGATTTACATCAAATTAATTGTTTTTATTCTTTCTTTTTCTTTCTTTATACAAAATATACAATGTCATGATTACACATAGGTCATTATGAAGACCAAACCTATTGGAAACAACATTAATATTGTGTTGGGGGGGGGGAGGGGAAGGGTGAATGAATATTAAGTCTAATTTAAAATTTTCTACCAATTTATATTCAACATTCAAACTTGGCAATTAGTCATGTGAGCAATCAACAATATATCATGTGTAGAAACATAAATCATCACATGAACACAAGCATCATGAGCAACATACACAATGGACACAAAGGTTTAACGTGGAAACCCTTCCGAGAGAAAAACCACCAAAGATTGTGTGTTATTTGATGTAATAGTAACACCTACTCTATTACATCAATGTTGGTGAGCCAATAATCACAGGAAGCACCAAATCCCTTTGATTGTTTGCTAGCACCCATTAGCAGGAAGCATCGCTCCCTCCTTTTTTAGACACCCAATAAACTTACCAGAACCACCATATGAAGCATCTACTTCATGGATTTGTTGCAAGCACGAAATTTCAGCTCCATTTATTTATGCAAGTACCAACTTGTGGGAGGCACCAACCCCCAAGATTTCTTCAGATACCCACTAATATGGAAGCACCAAATTCTTGTATGCAGGATCCAACCCACACTAAAAAAGGAACTAATATTGTTCATTGTAATTGGAAGTCGCTCTGCCTGATTCCATCTCTTTGTTCTCCTATGTATCCTTTTCTCATACTCAACCCACACAACACTTTGTCCTCTACTCACTCTACAACAACACATTGTACTCATCCATTTACTCTCAAAAAAATACACTCATATGATGGTCATCTACTTTTAGCAGCACATACTCGTCTCTCAGCCCCTTCTATTCCACACACTCTCTTGGCCTCTCAAAGTAGCATAGGCACACTATAGTCATCTTTCATCTGCATAGGAACTCTCGTCCTCGTCTCTATAGTGCAAGCACACTTGGACTCTTCCTAGTGGCGCTCACATAGCAATGTTGCTCCCCCCCCATTGATCAACTGCAATCATGGGGTTTTGTTTCATTGAAACATAGTGATCGATGTTGTCTCTATTAATCATCATTGCGTAATTCACATTTCCCAAGTGTTCTCTTGCATGGTTGTCCATATTTTTGTCAAATTTATTGGCCTCTATAACCAAATTAAACACTGGGAACATGCTCCTAAACATTTTTTCCATTCTAACACTCAATTCCTAGTCCATCTATGTACCACGGTAAGGATCTCCATGCTTCTTAATTGCCCACAAAGCCCATATTTTACTTTAGGCTTGACTCTCTTGGTCCATGATCAGAGCTCCTACACTTAGCATTCATTTACATTTAATTATCCTTAGTATGCAAGGAATCTCAAGCATGATTTTTCTAGATTCAACTGCTACCTCTACAAATCATGTTCCTTTATGTTCTTGAGCCAACAGTTCTTTTCCATCGTTATTAAACCAATGGAACCAACCTTACTATATGAATTTACTCAGTTTCCAACTCATCCATTTCTGGATAATCATCTTATGGAAAATATCCAATTTGGTATAAGTGTCAAATATGGAACACAGTGCCCAAGATTTGTCAACTCGTCCATGCCATTAAACATAAGTTGTTATCTAGTCTGAGGCCCGGATGCCTGGATGCATGTATCCATTTTTTAATATCGTTTCTTGATACTTACATGATCGCGGGCTTCCGACCTAGCCCAATTGTACTTAGCACATTTCTCTTGCCGCCTTTACATGTTTTCCTCTAGAGGACTAGGTTTTGTGACCTTCGGCTAAGCCTCTAAGCACTCAACCTATTTGTTTCCCTGTGGGGGTTTAATTCCCATTATAAGATTTTGTGCCCCTGGTTCTCTGCTGTCAGTATGACCTTGTGCCAATTATTTAGCCTGTAGCCCTTATATTTCTCCTTCGATATTATATCTTAAGGTGGGTATGCCCGATATATGCATTGGCCAATCAAAAATTATACCAGGATGACATGTAGCACCACCTTAATGCCTTCCTATCATGGTGCCTTTTTCTTTGAATTTGGCCCGAAGCCCTTTCAATGCTTGCCAAAATTTATTTTTCTTTATTAATAGCTTGAAGGCCCTTGGTAAAACACATAAAAACCCACTACAAAACCTAGACTTGGGTGACCATTTTTTCATTTTTAAAAATTGTGGATTGCCAACAAAATCTCTGTCTCCTAACTCTATTTGCTCGACACTCAACTAAAATTTCTTCAGGGCTTTCCACTGTATAAATTTGCTGAATAATGATTAATTATCCACCGAGACTATCCTGATCACATACAATTCGAATTTATATGCAACACATAATCTCTTCCACTCAGATCAACTCAGATCATCACACATGCGGAAATAAATCAATATAACACATCAAATCATCATACACATTAACACAAGATGAAAGTTATAGCTGAAAACTTCATACCTATTGTGTATGGCTATAATGGAGAAATCAAGTAACAAACTCAAGACAATACTCTCAATGTTTACCACCAGACTTTCTTACAAAGTTACTCACACCTAGCTACTTTTGAACAAAGATTGTTCAAAACTTCACCTACTAACTACTTTTGCTATGTACAAGTTTCATGCGACAGTGGGATTATATAGATAAACTACTGTACCTAATCACAAGAATCTCTACAATACCCACCTATCTTGTGTTACAAATAGCATCAAGATATCGCTAAATCGATAGCTAACCCACCCTTTCATCTACCTCTTTCACTGGTCTCCACTGAACTGATCATGCACTGTAGTGAACTGATGTGTTCTTGAGTTGAATAATGAGTTACTAATTAATGAATTAAATAATATTTAATTCACTCCACTCATAACTAATTGATTAGCTAGTTAAACTAATCTCAACCAGTTCAACTAAAATAAACAGAACACAACTCCACTAGCTGTCTCATTAACTCCTCCAAACTTCTGTCACTGAAGTCCAACTGAAGTCAACCATGCATGATGCCATCAAAACCTTGGGAACCACGTGATTCCTCTGTCAGATGCATGAGCCACTTCTGTAGCTCGAAATGAAGTGCTCCAAGAGAGTAAACTGTTGTTTATAGTCTAAATATTATTAAGGGTAAATAATATTTGACTTCCCTGTTTTAAGGAGAGGCAGTCTAAAAATAGACTTCGACCTCTTTGACCTCAAAAATAAAGTCTCATCTATTTTTACCAACATGACACATACTTCAAGAATCTCAAACTGGAATCCCCGAACCATGCTCCATATGTCTAAAAATAGACATAGTCTAAAAATAGATTTTGCGCCAGAATTTGCCTGCGGGCCCACTTAGTGAAGGCGACTTCATCTCACTAAGCTCCATCATCTTGCTGCATTTTCAACACTCCCTCTCAGCAAGATATGGATTATCTGCAACCCCTATCCTGCCTCTGTGGAATTCGAACTTGCTCCTGGTGAGCGCCTTCGTCAAGATGTCAGCATCCTGATCCTCCGTGGAACATATGAAAGCACATTCTCCGTCAATACAACTTCACATGATGGCACTGAAAATATGTGTTGAATTATCAGAACATCGATTGGCAAGAGTTTAATGCAAATTTCCGTTACTGGCCAGAGATCACCGTAGGCTCCAATGCAACCGCTAACAACTTCGCGAGGATCTTCCTCATCCAAATAGCCCCGCGATGCAGCCAAGCTAGTCGCCATGTACTCGTTCGCCGAATCGAGTGCCACGATTCGTCTTTCATCGTACTGTGAAATCTGCCGTCGACCCAATGCCGAAACTCGGTGCTTCAGCTCGTTGGACTCTGTCCGTACGTTGAATCCAGAAGCTTTCGCTCCATCCCTCTGCCCTACCTGGCGACCACATCCCGATGTGTTTCTTATTATAGCGTGTCACACATAAAGTCAGCTTCGCCTTCCAAAGAGTGCTTGGTAGGCGAACTCACATAGCTTTGCGAACGCCGGTTAACCACATAGTACAGCACGCCTGTATTGACCAGATACATAAGCGACCCCACCAACTGTCGATAGACAGTGGCATCCACTACCTCCGCTGAAGTAGCATCCTCCTTCCTCCAACCACCGGGAAGAGGAGTGTCAACAGGCTTGCAGCCTTGCATGTTGAACCTCTCCAGAATCTCCCGAGCATACTTGCCCTGAGAAACAAACAGTCCTCCGTTGCGCTGCCAAATCTCCAATCCCAGGAAATAATGAAGGATGCCCAAGTCCTTCATCTCTAACTCTCGTGCAAGATCCTCCTTGCATGAAAGTATCAACTGCTCATCGCCAGTCAAAATAAGATCATCTACATACAGTACGATGATCAACAGCTTCCCCTCCACCAATCACAAGCTGATCATCCCTCACTCTTGGAGAATCCAAGCCCGGTGAAGTAGCTGTCTATCCCAGTGTACCAAGCACGAGGTGCTTGCTTCAGCCCGTACAGTGCTCTCTTGAGTCGGCACACATGCGACTCACTGCTGAAGATCTCAAAACCTTCAGGCTGCTCTATGTACACCCCCTCCTCAATGACTCCACGAGGAACGGCAGCTCTTCTCACATCCACGATGAAGCGCCACCTCATCTACGCCGAGAGTGCAAGGACTGCCCGCATGGAAGAGTACCACGCGACAAGTGCAAAGTCTTCACAACAATCCCCCATCCGTAGTGCCACGAAGCACAAACCGCCTTGCACGCCCACACCCCGCCACCGCCCTCGCTCACCTTGTAGATCCATCGCGAACCCACCACTGATTTCCCAACCGGTCTTGGGACAATCTCCCATGCACTGTTCCTGATGATCGAATCATATTCTTCGATCATGGCATCAACCCATGCGGGTTCCTCCACAAATTCCTCAAAAGAGGATGGCTCTGTCACAACACATTGACTCACAAGAGCCATGTATCCATTATACCTATCCGGTGACTGCCTCTGTCTGCGTTGTGCTGTAGGTGGTCCTACAACCTTTCTCATCCCGCCGCCGTTCAATCTCTCGTAGTGCGCATGCGCTCGACGGTTGGCGCCGGTCAGGGTGGTTTCTTTCCACCTTCCGAACTCTCCTTCGTGGCTGACCCACATCCTAAGCCTCCTTAGAAATCAACAGCCTTTCATCTCATGCAAGTGCAGCCCTCCCCGGTTTTCTAACACTGCATGGCTTTCTCCTCCTGAAATTTTATATCCCGTCGCACAACAGTCTTTCGACCGTCTGACAAATACACCCGATAGTTGTGAGGTGTATCAGTGTACCCCACAAATATTCCAACCTCAGCAGTTGGATCCAGCTTCCTTCTCGCATCCTTCGTCACATGCATGTAGACAGGAGAACCAAAATCCGCAAATGGGAAATATCAGGCCTCTTGCCAGAATAAGCCTCCTCTGGTGTACTCATGCCAAGAACCTTGTGAGGACAACGGTTCTGCACATACACTGCTGTATTGCATGCCTCAGCCCACAAGTGAAGGGGTAGGCCCTGATCATGCAACATCGCCCGTGCAGCACCCACGATCGTTCTGTTCTTCCGCTCACCCACCCCGTTCTGCTGTGGGTTATGGGGTGCGATGAGCTCTCTCCGAATCCCTTCTGCACTGCAGAACTCCTTGAATTCAGCCGAGATGAATTCACCACCGTTATCACTCCTCAGAGCAATCACCTTCTTCCCCGACTCCTTCTCGACCAGTGCTTTAAACTCACAGAACTTCGCGAATGTATCGCTCTTCTTCTGCATGAAGAAGATCCAGCACTTTCGAGAGAAATCATCAACAAAGATCACATAATACTTGTGCTTAGCTGTCGAAGCAACTGAGAAAGGACCACACACGTCTGTGTGAACTCTCTCAAGGATCGTCGTGGCGCGACTATCCTTCTCGTGAAAGGTGGCTTTCACAAACTTCCCCAAAGTACACCCCTTGCACTGATCTGACTGCGCAAGGGTGCCTTTAGGAAGCCCAGTAGAAATCTGCTGCAGTATCTTCAAAGCTCCATGGTGAAGGTGGCCCAATCTCCGGTGCCACAGTTCGCCCTCATCATCCCGGCTCACCACTTCTCCCGCCTTGCATGCCATTGCTGCGCAGCCATCTACTTGCAACCGATAAAGGTTCTTGGTTCGAACCCATTCTCTCCGGTCTTCCGTAGTCTTACCGTGCAGAAGGCTTTTCTTCTGGCGAAAGTCCACATCATACCCTCGTCCTCTAACATCGGGCATCGAAATCAGTTCTTCTTCAATCTGTGTAGTACATGCAACAGACATCCTTCAAAAGATAAAGTGGTTTACCAGACCCTTTCCAGGATAGGAATACACACGATCAGATTCACTTCATATCATCGCCCATCTCGATGTGCATACCCAAATCCTTGTCCTCCAGATCTGAGAACAACTTCCGATCTCCCGTCATATGAAATGACGCACCGCTGTCCAAGAACCACACCGATCCCATCACACTTGAAACCAAGCATGCAATCAGTGAAAATTCAAGCTCGAACTGTGAAGCCAAAGCTTCTCCATCTGCAGATCTTCCCGCTTGCTTATTCTTCTTCTTCTTTGGACAATTTATAGCATAATGTCCATGATCATGGCAGTGAAAACACTTCACTTTCGCCATATCCTTCTTCTTGCCCTTTGCACCAGAATGAGAGGTTTTCTTACCCTTCCCTTTCTTTTCTTTGGCCACCAAAGCGCAGTTTTCTTCATCAGCTCCCTTTGATGAAGATCCATCTCGAGTAGTCCTCTCATTTCCCCTCCCTACGAGATCCGCCTGCCGCTCCCATCCCTACGGGCACTTTCTCCCACTACCGACACTATCTTGATATGAGTGCCAAGCCTTGGCCATCTTTACAAGAGCTGTGTCGACTATGTCTCGTCTTCGAGCAAATACCCCCACACTTCTCAAAACTATCTCTGACCGAGAACTTCGTGAGGTATTTGGCGATACTGTCGCCCTTCTCCATCTTGATGTTCCTGAGCTTATCTTTGAGCGCCAGCTTCCTTTGGTCACTCTTACTCTTGAATAGATCCATCAAAGCTTTCCACATTAGAAATGGAGAAGCCTTTCCATGCAGGCTGGATACAATATGATCCTTGACGCCCTCCAACAAGATCCTTCGACACTTTGCCATCTTCTTTTGCCATGCATCGACTTCAGCTGCATCAGTGGGCTTTTGGACATCCGTATCTACGAACTCCTTCAGACCATTATCTTCTAATACTTCTTCCATGCGATCCTTCCATGCAACATAATTCGAACTGCCTTCAAGAGCATATTCAAGTCGCAAACCGTTGAAAGACATTTTCAACACTGGCACCAAGAAAACAAAACTGCTGCAAAATTTCGAATTCCACCTCAAAGCTCAACCGCTCTAGATCTGTGAGAACAAATTATTTCTAGCACAGAGATCGACTGCAAGGGGCATTTACCAGACCTTTCACTTTCCGAAGAAAGATGAATCAGGAGGCTACCTGGCCCGCATGCAGACTCTGTCTACCGAAATAAGTTTGTAATCACTGTGATGATCAATCTCTGCTTCAATAGCTCCGATACCATGTAGAAATTTGCTGAATAATGATTAATTATCCATCGAGACTATCCTGATCACATATCAATTCGAATTCATATGCAACACATAATCTCTTCCACTCAGATCATCACACATGCGGAAATAAAACAAGCGATAGCACATCAATTCATCATACACATTAACACAGTATGTATGGGGAAAGCTTATAGCTGAAAACCCCGCAGCTATTGTGCATATTATAATGGAGAAATCATGTAACAAACTCAGTACAATACTCCTCACAAGTACTCAGTACTTTCTCATGAAGTTACACACAAACTAGCTCAGTTTTGAACAGGTTACTGGTTCAAAACTCACCGCCAATTGCCTTGCCTCTATTCCGCAATCCAGGCCTGTCTATATAGAGATCCAAGGTTCGAATCTCCTTGGCTTGACAGCGCAATCATCATGGGCAATTCCTCCAAGTGTGGTGCAAATCTCATGCACAACTGATGTCGCCACTGATAGCTAACTCCACCCTTTCATCTACCTCTTTCACTGGTCTCCACTGAACTGATCATGCACTGTAGTGAAATGATGTGTTCTTGAGTTGAACAATGAGTTACTAATTAATGAATTAAATAATATTTAATTCACTCCACTCATAACTAATTTATTAGCTAGTTAAACTAATCTCAACTAGTTCAACTAAAATAAACAGAACACAACTCCACTAGCTGTCTCATTAACTCCACCAAACTTCTGCCACCGAAGTCCTAACTGAAGTCAACCATGCATGATGCCATCAAACCCTTGGGAATAGCGTAATTCCTCTGTCAGATGCATGAGCTATCAGACTCGAATCGAAGTGTTCAAAGAGAGAATTAGCACATAGCCCAAATATTATTATGGCAATAATATTTGATTTTCCGTTTTAGAGAGATAGTTTAATTTAAAACACTTCGCCTTCTGAATTTAAAAATAGAGTCTCATCTATTTTTACCAACATGACACATACTTCAAGAATCTCAAACTGGAATCTCCGAACCATGCTCCATATGTCTAAAAATAGATTTTTGCGCCAGAATTTGCCTGCGGGCCCACTTAGTGAAGGCGACATCATTTCACTAAGCTCCATCATCTTGCTGCATTTTCAACATCCACCTTTTGATAAATTTATGTATGATGGTTTTTGTTAGTTGACGGTTCTTCACTTGATGTCCCTTGCTAGCCTGACTCCTTACCATCCCATAATTTTTTTAAAATAAGCTTCCAGGCTTCAGAGCCTTCCAAGATTCCAGGTTTCTGGGAACTATCCCTGCTACCCTAGATTATTTCCATTCTCGTAACTCTTTTAAATAAATATTTGAGATCCTTAGCCTTTTGGGGTTCTGAGATTCTGGGCTTCCATCCACTATTCCACTACCCCAGGTCAATGGCATTCTTTTAACTCTTTTAAATAAACCTTCGGGATTTTGTGCCTTCTAGGCTTCTAGGAAGGTACTACAACTCTCCCTTTTGGAGTACCTTACTTTGAAAATTAATAAGTTTTGAACCAAGGGGACATTTGTAGACTTCCACATACTATTGGAAATATATTTCCAAGAACTTTCCAACCATGCCATTTCCAAGAGCATTTGAGTGAGTCCCTTCATGGAGAAATGCCTTCAAATCCTTGGACTCCCAACCATAATAGTCATCATTTTATGGCTTCTCCAATAAGCCTGCTACTATGCTGATTGTCTACAAGATACTGCAATAACCATGGGACTCCCCCCGAGCTTGAAACCCCAAGCATATCAATGCCAAGATATGTTGACACCAACATCCATGCTAGTTTGGTTAACATCAATGCCAACACTTTTGCTAACTATCAGGAAATTCTAACTTCCCAAAAAATTTCCATGTGGCTGTTGACATCAATGCCAGCACACTCACTGCCACTATCCATCTAGGAAATTCCAGCGATCAAACATAACCGAGTTACAATTTCCACACTCCCTCTTAACTATGGAGGTATTCTTAATCCCATCATGAAGTACAAGGAATCTCATCCTTGATCCTTGAATCATTCTCATAATAAGAGTAGGATTGATAATCCATATTTTTCAAGCATTTATAGCAATAACCAACATTGTCATTGAAGGCCTTAACTAGAGATCATGTTGGGAGGCTTTACATGAGTTTCCACACTACCTTTAAGGTACATACCCCATTTGTATGTTCACCAGGTATGTCTTTTTAGGACTATTCTTATCTTGGATTATCATGAATCCTCAAATAATTTTCGTCCTCTTTGACTACTCTTGTCTTGGATGCCCTATCTCATCCTCAAAGAGTATCATTCTATAACTTATTTCATGGATTCTCCAATCCATAAGAAGTTCCAACCTTGGATTCTTATCCAATCCTTCAGAGTCCATTTTTTCTTTATGGCCTTCACTAAGACTTATGACTGTTAGTCCTGGTCTAGTGCCTGACTCATAAATACAAGAACTATCCAACATCATTCCCTCTATATTAGGGAAGATATTTCCACCAAAACAAGATTACCTCTTAGGTCCTCAAGCTTCTTGCTTGGTAACGCTTTAGTCAAAATATTTTCTACTATTCATATGTAGGTAGATAGTGTAGCCCCACGTCCCCATCTCGTACTAAGCTTCTGATATAATGGTACTTATTATTTATATACGTCATCCTATTAGGAAACACTGGGTAATTTGTTAATATTATGGAAAATTCATTATCACAATGTACGTGTGTAGGGCTAAGTGGTCCTTCAAAAAAATTTGATAGTAACTTGTTAAGCCAAACTGCTTCCCGACAGACTTCGCTTGTAGCAACATATTCAACTTCAACATTGCTCAAAGCAATTGAATCTTACTTTCTACTCACCCATAAGACCATGTAAGATCCTAGGTTGAAGCATACACTTGTTTTACTTCTTCCATCTGTCTCACTGCCACCCAAATCAAACTCTGTGTATCCCATGAGTTGAATCTCATTACCATTATAATGAAGGCAATGACGTGTAGTTCCATTCAAATATATTAGGATGTGCTTGGTTGCAATCCAATTATCATATTTTGGCTCCATCTGAAACCGACTAAGGAAATTTATTGTAAAACAAATGTCGAGTCTAATGTTTACCAATACATCAAGGACCCAATCGATTTTCTGTAGCAAGTAGGATTCACCTAACTAGAATCAGAACTCCTCAAATTATTTAGATTGGTAATCATAGCAGAAATCATAGGCTTTCTATTCATCATGCCAAATTTCTGTAGAATATTGATCACATATTTCCATCAATGTATATTTCTCCTTGTAACACCCTCCTCCCACAGTTACCCAAGCTAACCGATCCACTGGGGTAAACATGTGACAATAGGCTCCTATGATGTGATTGAACTCCCCAAGTAAATTTAAGGAAGTGGAACTGACATAATGAAACTAAAAATACCTTCCACACATGCTACAGAATCTTCGGGATCCAACCAACCCTTCCAGGAGACCAACCCTTGAGGAAACTTGACTTTATACTGATATAGACCCTCAACTGCTCCCATTACAAGCCATGCACGTGAATGATTCCTTCCAGTGATTCGGGTCCGTCAGCTACTAGATTTACCCATGATATTTTACTTATTTGATGTATTAGAATTGCATTTTACCAAAGCATCAATGGACACATATGTAGATATAATTAAGAGGAAAACATGTCAACAATCACACACAAAAACGCAAGACGTTTAATAACAGAGTTCGTCCAGTGTGGACTACGTCTCCGGGCCTTGATGTCTCAATGGTGTTGGCCGCTTCATTTGGTGTTGGAAACGGTGATGATGTACATAGACGTTGTTTACTTGTCATACAAGGAAATGTGCCCTCAACATCAGTGGAAAAGTCTCTCCATGAGATGTCCCGCTACAAGGAACTCTCACTCATAACAAACCTCCTATCAACATGACAACCTCACACATGGTGATAAAGAGTATCCCGCCATCAAGGAAACAAAGGGATCTCAAAAGATAAATAACCATCCATGATAAATGCATATCACATGACATAAACATCAAGATTATGCATCATACATCAAGCAAGAAACGACATGACATTAAACATCTCTTAACAATAATCAATGAAGTACATGGAAACAACACTGCATATACCTCAACGTTGATCTTGGCGAGAGAATAGGTTGCTCAGCTGTTGGATCTGAATGCACCACCAAAATCGTGGATTCGAATGATATGAAATTGACTGCCCACACTCTGAAGTCTGACACTGTTACTCCAATCTGGAAAATGTCAAAAAATATACGGCTCGTATGGAAAATCTGACTGCACCACTGGATTCATGTCATTGAGAGGTGTAGGATCAACTGTCATTCTGAGAAGAATGAGTATAAAGTTGACCTCATTCTGATTTCGGAGAATTTCAGCCTCTAAGGAATCTGATAGATTCCCTCAAGATTCTCGAAGATTCTCTTCCTCTGGGAATCTGAAAATCCACTGCTCAAAAGGTGATTCTGAACTCGCCATTGTGTTCCCTGTGAAAATCTGAGAAAAATGACTGTAAACTTGAAAGCATTTTGACAACGAGAAATTTTAATTCCCAAAGAATCTTTGGGCATCAAAGGAATATTTTTTGTCTTGAAATCCATGCCATCATTTTTCTTCCTGGAATTGTGTCATGGTTCCATTGCATAGAACCTTATTCTCCATTCCATTCTCAGGCTCCTCTGTCATGTTTCGTTCTGCCTCCATTATGCCCCTAACGGGCTCTGCGAATTTGGGTTTATATACTATATGGTGGGCGGAGTTTTCAAAGACAGCCCATTGGGATGTTGGTTAAGACTATGTAATATTAAGCATGGGGTTGGGGGATCAAATCCCTCCCATGCCAAAATTGGTGTGATATGTATTTAATTTTGGGCGCGGTTTTTAAAGCATTTAAATATGGTTTTTTTTGTTTGATTTTTGGTTATGCATTGATTTGGGTTGGCACATAGTATTAATATGGTTATTGCTTGTTCGGACCGCTCGCTTGGGGGCTGGCCACGTGGGCTGGGCGGGTTTGACCCCCGTTAGTCCCGTTATGCTGACCTTGGGTGGTTACATAAGGTAATACCACAGACATGGTGGGCAGGGTTCGCTCCACGAAGCCTCGACCCGACCCCTCTTAACCATATATATATATATATATTGTTGTATATATGGTGTGGGTTCCGGCGGGGGTGGCAGAGTTGACAGCCCGCCCACCCCAAACAATTTTTTTGATTTTTGTTTATAATATGACATGGTTATGCGGTGGGGCGGCAGGGGTGGTGGCCCGCCACCCCCCTTTTTTATATTTTTTTTGTTTTTTTTAATATAATATTGGTCATTTTTAAACTTAACGAAAATAAGGGTCATTCGGAAAATTAAAGAGGCCACAATTTCACCCATTTTCAGGAGCTGGGTTCCCTTCCGATTGACGGTGAATTTGTGGGACAGTTAAACCTGGCCCACCGCCCAACTTTGACCAAAAGTTTGACTTGCCCTAACTTCTCCATACGAGCTCAGATTGGAGATTCGTTCACACCATTGGAATTAGGGTGATGATTAATTCAACCTCAACCTAGTTCAAGAGCCATCTGACCACTTTGAATTTTGACCTATCATCAGCCCTCTTGGTCCCCTGAGGGTGTCTAGAGCCACCTAGATCAATCCTCCCCATTGAGGAGCTATTGTTCCACCAAAAGCATGAAAATAATCTACAGCTGCTTTGTAACTTGTCTACACCACAAGTGTCCGAAAGGTCACCCTTCATTATCCTTCACCTTTGTCCTTTGGAGCCATAAGCGATGAGCCGACACCTACATCCTCTACAAACCTGTAGTACAATATTTTGCAAATTACATGCTTAACTAAGCGACCAATCTATGACCCAAGCATTCCCCACACTTGCCATGAGTTTATAACACATACTTGGTGGTCAAGTTTACATCAAATGGAATCAATACCCCGGCTATCAATACAAGGCCAAAAACATCATTGTTGCTTAACAAGTGATGGAAAACACATCATCACCTTTACATTTTAGCATGAAACATATGATTTACAAAGTAAGGCCAAACACACTACCAAAATTAGAAAAAACCATCTCTCACTTATAAAAGCGAATGGGTGATCTCTTTGTGGCGCATTTGCTCGTCGAACAATTGTTTCAATTGGTTCCTATACTGACCCTTTGTCCTTAAGGCGTTGCTTTGGATGGAGCCTCCAACACGTGGCTCTATGATGACCACTTCTGTCACAATGACTGCAATGAGTCTTCATCCTCCAAACATGTTTTACTTTCTTCTTTTCCTATTGTGGAGAAGGCATTTCACGCCTCATCCTCTTTTGTGTTGCCATTCTTTTCCAACACTTAGAAAAGACATGGTTATGTAAGCCACAAAAACTACATGTTTTCTGACGCCATGATCTATGTTCATTTTTAGTGACATGCTTGTAATCAAAATGAACACTAGAACATCGAGACTTGTTATACCTTTCTTGGTCATCTCTGGTGCGATCATGGTGACGAGAGCTTGCCTCAGCTCTTTCACTGCCATGTGTGTTGTCATAGGATGACGGTGAAGTGTTCCCATCATTCTCTTTCCCCAATGGTTTCAACCATGCATTAGGAGCTTCTAACACCTTCAAGCATTGTTGGTCCAGGTGGATATCGGTGACCACCCACCTATTCCATTTGGACCCGCACCATCAATTCTTTCAGTTTTTCACTTCTAGCACATCTTACTATTTTTAGCAGGTTTTCAGATCCTGCACTCCCGGAGTCGTTTTGGGGCCTTAATGATCCAGGTGGATATTGGTGGCCACCCACCTATTCCATTTGAACCCCCACCAGCAGTTCTTTTAGTTTTTAAGTTTCAGCACAACTTACTATTTTTAGAAATTTTTCTGGTCTTGAACTTCCGAAGCCGTTTGAGGCTCTAAACGACGTTTTTTGGGAAAACCGAGGTATTAATTGTGTCAAACGGAGAAGTATTAAGCGCATCAAATGGATATCAGATGCCAAAGTTATGTCCCCAGGAAGTTGAAGCACCAATTTAACCAAACGAGACCCACAGTTATGGCGCTTCATCTCCTAGGGTTAGGTTTTTGGATGTTTAGGGTTTTCCATTGTTTCTAAACAATAAATAGGCCTTTGAGCCTCATTATAACATAGTTCAGGGGCTTTTAGCTGTCACATATCTTCTCATAGATACACTACTTGTTGTGGATGATTTTGTCACCCTCCTAGAGACAGCCTAGAGTTGCTATAGACCAGTGCCTAGGACATCTTAATATAGCAAGGAGCCCTTTTAGTTTGGGTTGTCAGTCCAAGAACTCGCTTACTATCTCTTGTTCTAAACAAGGAAATTAGTTTTGAATGGGACCAATCTCTCTCAAAAGCTGACACAAAGATAAGAATAATGTAGGAACATCATGTAAAACTTCAGCATGAAAGCATCAGACAGTTAAGAGACCGCTTACTGTAAAGAGGGCCAATTCAAATAATATATCACAGAAATCAGATATCAGGAAGTGAGTGCAGTGAGGAAACATAAGAAGATATTAGCTGGCATGAGACTGATACCCAGATACACAACAGAACCATATAAGGGCGCACCAATTTACGAATCCTTATATGACAATGGCGTTTTAAAAGCACCCTCCTCAAGCAACTAATATAGCAGAAAGTATGAAAAGAGTGAACATGGAACAGTATATCATGACTAGGCCTATTTAAAGCGCTTGACTAATTCCAGAAAGGGCACCACTTAAGATGAATCCTTACTGCAAACTAGTGAGCCACTCGCATTCTAGAACATGATACAAGAAGAAAAATAGCATGAAATGGGATAATGTATTAACACATAAGAGAAATTACATACTGTGAGATACCATAGATCAGAATCCTCAATACAGTTATAACCCCTCCTCACTGAGACCCTACGGGCTCTGAAACTTCATACAGAAATGTTACAAAATGTATACAGAAGCCTTCTCGCTGCACAGTTTGCTGACAGAAATCTGGAACCCTTCAAAAATCTTATTTCTGAGTATTTATAGAGAAGACAGAAACTTCTGGAGGAGGAGGGAGACGAGGCACAATTAATGACTTGGTTTGAACCCACCTGGCAGAAAACATTCGCGCCTTCTTTTATGAATGACTGACTATAAATGAATACAACTAACAGTCCACCTAAAGAAATAAATGCTGGGAGATAAAATCTCCTTATATACAAGACAGAAATAATAAAATATATACAATGTGCTGCCCGCGGCTGAGGAAAATCTGCTGCCGTAAGAGATTTGAAACAATCTGTATTTCAGTACTGTACTCTCGGCCCTTGGCTTTGGATTTGAGTCCTAGATCTTTAATGTGGGGCGGACGCATCTGGAGAGTTCTGAGAATCCATATCTACGTTTTCTTTAATGGTGGTCACCTCTCCCACCTACCCTCGGCTTCTTTCCTTAATTTCGCCAGTTAAAATATGTCCTTCAGATCTTAGCAGCGGAGGCGGCAAGTTAAAGCGCCAACTAAGTCGTTTTAAAAACCTGCAAAACCCGCAAATCATTAGAGAAAAATGACTCGGTGACAGGGAGTGTGGATACAACAACGGCCATGGAATCGGTAATGCAGACTAGGCGGGATATTGAGAAGATGTAGGGTGACAGAAAACACATGAATATAATGGAAAAACAGGGGGTGACAATGTAGAACACAATGGAGCGATAATGACTGAAAGGGTCAAAGGTTCATAAAATATGACACGTCACCAGGACATGTGGATGATGGAGGAGAAACACAGTGTACACTGATGCATTATGATGACACAACCGCAGGGAGTGGGACCCGAATCGGAGATCGCAATCGGAAGATGGAGCGGGGAGACCGGGGGTGGTACATTGTAGAAGTTCCGATCGCGATTGAGGGCAGGACTGCAATTGACCTAGGATCGTTCGATCTCAGAGCAAGATCAACGGCTGCGCTTGCATCGGGGGACAATAAAACGTTGGGTCGTGAAATACCGACAATCCGATGTGCGCGGGCCCTCCATATAAGCTGATTTTCGCGCCGTTGATTTTAGCCAGATCGGGCGGCCAGCGTTGCGTCCGATCGCTGAAACAACAGGCCCCTTCTCGTTTGAATGATGGTTTTCAGGCCCGGGTCATATGGAAGTTGAAGCGGAAGGGCGTCAAGCTCTTTGGGGACTCGGCCCGATTATTAAATTTGGGTTTTTTAACTATTGTGAAGCAGATTTTCGGGCGGAGATAGTAGTATCAAGCGGGTCATGAGATTTTAGGCCATGGCGGAGGTTAAAAATGAATTTGAATGGAGCAGCAGGGCAAAAATTCACAGAAAGAGGTAGATATGTACAACATCGGCTCCATCTGGGGACGACATGTTCGTCCTCGGGCATGTCGAGAACACGCAGACCACTAAATATTTCATCTTATTTTTGAATTCCCCTGCACTTTTACTTCAAGTAATTATCAACATTCTTTTCCTTTATAGAAACAAAAGCCGAAACAAACTATATACAATATATACAATCAGGTATTCCCAGCCTGGGTCAGAATTGAAAATAAGGCTTGAGGAACTGGCCATTCACGGGTGCATCCAACAAATCACCCTGTAGATTTTCTAAATTAAAGGTGTTGTTTCTTCCCAGCTTCACTATTTTGAATGGCCCGAACCACATGGATCAAATTTAGCATGTTTTCCCTTTTCTGCTCTGCGAACATCCCATCTAAGAACCAGGTCTCCAACTTGGAAATCCCTATCCTTTGCGTGCTGATCAAAGACATTTTTCATTTTTTCTTGATATTCTATCAATCTCTGATCTACCTGGTTCCTTGTTTCCTCCAATTCTACCAGCTGATTGATTCTTCGGATCATGTCATCTGGTTCTTCCTGGTTCTCTTGCATGAAACGTGCTACTGGCAATGCTAATTGCAAAGGAAACACTGCAGCCCGTCTGTACACCAGCTCATAGGGTGACTTCCCTGTTGCTCTTTTACTGGTTATCCTATTTTCCCATAGAGCAAACTTTAATTGAGAGTCCCAGTTTTTCTGATTTTCAGCTATTGTCTTCTTCAGGGCTCTCACCAGGGTTTTATTGGATGACTCTGCTAGACCATTTCCCTGTGGATAGTATGCTATAGAATGAGTCAGGATAATGTTATATCTCTGGCAGAATTTTACGAACCTGGCAGACTTGAAAGCCTGTGCATTATCAGTTACAATTCTTGCAGGACAACCAAACCTAGATATGATATTGTCTTCTATAAAATTCATTATTACAGCATCTGTAGCCTTTCTGGTAGGTATGGCTTCCACCCATTTCGTGAAATAGTCTGTGGCTGTTAATATCCATTTATGTTGGCCACTTGATGGGGGATGTATCTCACCTATAAAATCCAATCCCCATTTCTGGAATGGTTCATTTACATGAATAGGGATCAAGGGCAATGCTGCTAATTTCTGCCTTTCTGCAAATCTTTGGCATTTGTCGCACGATCTAACCCAAGCAAAAGTGTCTGAATACAATTTTGGCCAGTAGAAACCAGCCTTCAGGATTTTATGAGTGGTAGCCCTCCAGCTGTAATGTCCTCCACATATCCCCTCATGAAATTCTGTCATTACATTTTGCACTTCATTTTCTATGAGGCATAAAAGTAATATGCCTAGAGGGTCTCTCCAATAGAGCTGCCCATTGGAAATTGCATATTTCTGAGATTTCATCCTTACAGCTCTATATTTCACTTTATCACAGCCAGGGGGACAGCTGAGTGTTAACAGATATTCAACTATTTCTTTATACCAAGGACTAGTTAGATATTTCACATGTATCTTTTGAGTAGCCATCTCTAGTCCCTGTTGCTCTTCTTCTTTTTCTGATTCTTCATTTGCTATCACAGACAGATTAATGCCCAAAGCTTGATGATTTGATTCAGATAACATCTTGGCGAGTCCCTGTCCTTTCACCAATTTAGTAGGCCTTATATCCAAATCATACTCTTGGATTTTTGCAATCCATCTTCCCCTTCTACCTTCGCTGTCTCCTTGAACCAGAATGTCTTTGACTGCTGCTGTAGGGACATAAGCTGTGATGTGAGATTGCAAAACATAAACTTTGAAGGCTTTAAGGGACTTTACCAGAGCATACGCCTGCTTCTCCAGTATATTATATTTCAATTCAGCATCATAAAGCACTTGACTGAAAAAAGCTATGGGTTGTTCATATCCCTCTTCATTTTTCTGCAATAACACTCCAGCAATGGTATGAGGTGAAGCAAATGAGAAAATCATAAATGGTTTTTTGTAATCTGGCCCTGCTAGCACAGGAGCTTCAGCGAATGCCCGTTTTATCCTTGTGAATGCATCTCTAGACTCCTGGGACCATTTTACTTCATTTTCCTTTTTCAACATATTGGTTATGTGCCTAACTATCTCTGCATAGTTAGGGATGAATCTTCTCAAGAAATTAATTCGGCCTAAAAATACCTGTACTTCTTTCTTATTTCTCGGCAAAGGAATGTTGTTTATCACTTCAACTCTTTTAGGATCAATTTTCACACCATCTTTAGTCACAATATGCCCTAAGAGTTTTCCTTCATATAATGCAAACAAAGATTTTTGGGGGTTAAGAGAAAGGCCATACCTTCTGCATTTTTCAAAAGTTCTTTTTAAATGCTCAATATGCTCATCATCATTCTTTGAGAACACTGTGATATCATCAAGATACACCACCAAGAACTTGTCCTGTTCTCCGACAAAGGCTATGTCCATCGCCCTCTGAAAAGTAGCTCCTGCATTAATTAATCCGAATGGCATCCTTGCATACATAAAGGTTCCCCATGGTGTAGTAAATGCAGTTTTCTTCTGGTCCTATGGGAACACGGCTATCTGATTGTAGCCCGAAAATCCATCCATCATTGACATTCTGGATGCTCCCACTACTTTCTGCAGGATGTGGTCCATCTTGGGCAGTGGGTAATTATCTTTGAGAGATGCTCTATTTAAATTCCTGAAATATACACACAACCTTATTTCTTCGTTCTTCTTTCTAACAGGAACAAGGTTCGCTATCCATTCTGTGTATCTTAATGGTACAATTATCTTGGCCTTCAGTAACTTCTTAATTTCTTTTTCAATTGAGGGAAGCAGCAAGGGGTTTATCTGTCTGAGCTTCTGCTTGTATGGCTTTGCATCCTCCCTCAATGGAATCTTATGTTGTATTACATTTACATCAAAAAATTTTAGGTCCTGATAGGACCAGGCAAAAACATCTTTATAAGATTGAAATAATTTCAAATACTTTTCCTTGTATTCTTCTGGGATTCTTTTGGATAATTTAACAATTTTGGGGTCAGTGGAAGTACCCAGATTCAAATCTCCCACTTGATCTTCTTCTACTACTTTATTTGGTTGCATGGGAACATCATTTTTATTAAATAACCTTTCTAGAGGTACCAATCCTCTAGGTATAACATTACCTTTCAGTTGCAGCACTTTATTACCTACTATTCTTTCTTCCCATTTGTGTTCAGCAATATTTTCAACTTCTTCCTCTTCATTACCATCAATCTCCATATTGGAGAATTCTCCCACAGTCTCCATAAATCTTTTCATTTGTTCATCATCTTCGAATACCTGCCAATGCTTTATATTATCTAGAATGGATGGTCTGTACCGTACCTCCACTTCATATCTTAGGAGTGGATTCTGAGGAGGACGAAAGGTACTGGTAGCTACAGCGAGAGAGTCTGCTATTATGTTTTGCTCCCGGGGCATGAACTGGATATTAAATGCTGAGAAGAAATTTTCTATCATGTCCCATACTTCGTTTCTATATACCCTGAGCCGTGGATGCTTAGTTTGGCATTCATTTTTTATCTGTTTTACCACCAGCTCAGAGTCTCCAAACACTTTTAGACACCAGATGCCCATACTCTTGGCTGTCTGGAGTCCCAATAATAATGCTTCATATTCAGCTACATTGTTTGTAGCCTCATACTCCAGTTTAAAAGACAGTGGCACCCATTTCCCTGTGGGAGAAATCAACAAGACCCCAGCTCCATTGCCTTCTCTTGAATTAGCTCCATCAAAATGCAAAGTCCAAATTTCTGATTCCTGATCTTCTTTAGGCTGCTCAGCTTGGATTTGACCAAAAAGGGGTTCATGTGCATAATCCTGATTTTCTTCCAACATTAAACATGAAAAGTCTCCCTCTTTGTTATAAACTGGGGAATTATCTGAGCAGTCGGCCTTAGTTACCATTTTAAAAAATCGAGTTTCTCTGTACAACCTCCTTTCCTGACCTCCAAAGACTGGGACAATAGCATATGTTAAATCCAATTTAATTGATCCCCCAATCTTGGTACCCCAATACCTTGACAGTAGCATGCCAAAGCGGGCTGGGATATCGGCAACCACGATGTCCATGACCACACTCTTCGCTGGGATTTGAGCCAAATTGACCACTAAATCTTTAATCATTCCCAAGCGTTTAACCCTTTTAGAATCAAATGAATATAAATCTTTATATGGTCTTGTAATTTGCAGCCCTAGTTGCTCCATGACAGAGAGAGGCATGAGATTATGGGAAGCCCCATAATCTAACATACAATTATGTAACAGCAGGTCATGAATGATTAGGGATACATAAAAAGGAGGAGTAGAAGGGTCTATCTCCTCGACATGTGGGCCAAAGACTACCATGGGTCTCTCTTCTTGAAGATTTAAACTATCAGGTGCAATTGGTAGCTCAGGAGGAAGAATGAAAGAGGTAACTTGAGACTGATATGCAGGCTGTTTTAATAATTCAGTCAGAGGAACAGGAATCTTAATCTTCTCAAGTTCTTTTTGCAAATTGAAAGCAGATATGGGCTTTTCTATCGCAGTTTCTTTGGACTCCTTATTTTCGACTGAAGATTTGATTTCTTTTGATGCTGACTCAACATTAGGAGGACTGACCATTTTGGAAGAAGAGGGAATCTGATCATTAGGCTGCAAGGGAGTATTCAGGAGATTCTTACCTTCTTCTATGCCTTTCTTTGTTGCTGATTCCTTCTGAGCAGATGCTTCTTTCTGAGGTGGTTCTTCTTCTTGCTCCTGGGTTCTGGTCCTTTTCCTCGAGGATCTGAGATCATATTTGACATTGAATTGTGCTTCCA
Organism: Pinus albicaulis; assembly: GCA_034641835.2. Lineage (NCBI taxonomy): Eukaryota > Viridiplantae > Streptophyta > Pinopsida > Pinales > Pinaceae > Pinus > Pinus albicaulis. The sequence goes on along the minus strand of CM076579.1, from coordinate 1,370,074,236 downwards.
TGAAATCAGCAAATTGCTTGCAGTAATGGTCAATATCTGCTTCTTCGTCTTCTTCTTGCAGGGGGCACTCCATATCGTCATTGTTTGAAAAAGCCAGATTTGAATCTTCTAGTCTATAAGCTGCAACTCCAGCGGAGTCATCTGCTGGTCCTTCCAGGTACAAGGCATGAGGTACCTGATCTTGCTGTTCTTTCGCTTCCCTTGGCAATATTTGCAATGGAGGCTTTCTGTACTAAGGATTATATCCTCTGTTTGGAGCATTATAATAGTTTTTGGGAGCTGCGTTCTTAGCTTCCAGTTCTAGCTTAACCATCTTCTTTATCATCTTGCTTATCTCGTCCATTTTATCTGAATCCTTTTCTTGATTAGAGGTAGAAACCTCTTCTTTGCCTTTTCTTCTAGTTTCCGGTTCTATTTTTCCTTTTAACTTCCCAGTGGCAGCAAAATTTGCCTCCAACTCTAGAGCATTTGTCTGAGCATCATCCAGGGTGACAGGCATTCTTTCCCGCAGAGAGAAACCGAAATCGGAATCAAAAGCTACTATGAAAACAACTTTGGCTGCAGCTTGTTGAGGTTTCATATCGGCAGGAAGGTTCAGATATAATTTAATAAACCTTTTGATAAATTATGCCACTCCCTCATTGTGTTTCTTCTTTAGCGTATTAAATTCAACGAGGCACTGCCCTTGGTCTTTCTTTTCTCCCCACTTCCTGAGAAAAGCGTTCTCCATTTGGTCCCAGGTGGTGATTGAATGGTTTGCCAATGTCTTGAACCATTTTCGGGCTTCACCTTCCAAGGATTGCACGAATAACCTCATGACCACATCCAGATGTTCAACATTTAAGTTTTCTGAAAAAGAGCAAAAGGTCTCGAGGTGCTTCTGAGCGTCAACTTCATTTTCACCATTAAATCTTGGCAAAATCTTCAAATAATCTTGCGGCATATCATTTAGCACTTGGGGCAAGGCCAGAGGAGCGTATTTGTTCAAAAGAAATGCAGGGACATTGGCCATTGGGGGAGGCGGGGGTTGCACAACAATTTGAGATACAGAGGAAGGGAGAGGAGTAGGAGGAAGCGGAGTATGAATAACAATGGGAAAATATTGCACAGAGGCCTGAGGTGTAGACGGGAATAACTCACGGTTAACAACAGCTACTTCTGTGACCTCTTTAATTTATTCAGCCTCGAAAGCAGGATGAGATTCTCCTTCAATTCAGGTAATTCCTCTACGTGGAGTTTCTGAGCGAAACTCGGGTTTTTCTGCTCTAACTTCTTGAGAAGAAGAGGGCGGATGATCTTCAACGGAATATTCAGGATTTTTGGGATGAACTGACTTCTTCTCTTTCCAAGCTCTTTTATGAATGATCTTCTCTAGGTCAGACACGGGTGTTTTCGGCTGGGAGGTATCCGACCTCAAATGGGGCTTCCGAGAAGCCAGGACTTCCAATAAAATTTATCAATCAAGGACCAGTGGAGTCGCCAAGGTGAGAAATCTGCAACTCTTCACCTCTCTGTGCTCACCTGATTAGAGAGTGAATATAAGATGTCGAACCCAGGGAAACAGATATTCTTGAATTTGTGTCCCCGGCAACGGCGCCAGAAAGATGTTGTGGATGATTTTGTCACCCTCCTAGAGACAGCCTAGAGTTGCTATAGACCAGTGCCTAGGACATCTTAATATAGCAAGGAGCCCTTTTATTTTGGGTTGTCAGTCCAAGAACTCGCTTACTATCTCTTGTTCTAAACAAGGAAATCAGATTTGAATGGGACCAATCTCTCTCAGAAGCTGATACAAAGATAAGAATAATGTAGGGACACAATGTAGAACTTCAGCATGAAAGCATCAGACAGTTAAGAGACCGCTTACTGTAAAGAGGGCCGATTCAAATAATATATAACAAGAAATCAGATATCAGGAAGTGAGTGCAGTGAGGAAACATAAGGAGATATTAGTTGACATGAGACTGATACCCAGATACACAACAGAACCATATAAGGGCGCACCAATTTACGAATCCTTATATGACAATGGCATTTTAAAAGCACCCTCCTCAAGCAACTAATATAGCAGAAAGTATGGAAAGAGTGAACATGGAACAGTATATCATGACTAGGCCTATTTAAAGCGCTTGACTAATTCCAGAAAGGGCACCACTTAAGATGAATCCTTACTGCAAACTAGTGAGCCACTCGCATTCTAGAACATGATACAAGAAGAAAAATAGCATGAAATGGGATAATGTATTAACACATAAGAGAAATTACATACTGTGAGATACCATAGATCAGAATCCTCAATACAGTTATAACCCCTCCTCACTGAGACCCTACGGGCTCTGAAACTTCATACAGAAATGTTACAAAATGTATACAGAAGCCTTCTCGCTGCACAGTCTGCTGACATAAATCTAGAACCCCTCAAAAATCTTATTTTTGGGTATTTATAGAGAAGACAGAAACTTCTGGAGGAGGAGGGAGACGAGGCACAATTAATGACTCGGTTTGAACCCACCTGGCGGAAAACATTCGCGCCTTCTTTTATGAATGACTGACTATAAATGAATACAAATAATAGTCTGCCTAAAGAAATAAATGCTGGGAGATAAAATCTCCTTATATACAAGACAGAAATAATAAAATATATACAATGTGCTGCCCGCGGCTGAGGAAAATCTGCTGCCGTAAGAGATTTGAAACAATCTGTATTTCAGTACTGTACTCTCGGCCCTTGGCTTTGGATTTGAGTCTTGGATCTTTAATGCGGGGCGGACGCATCTGGAGAGTTCTGAGAATCTATATCTACGTTTTCTTTAATGGCGGTCACCTCTCCCACCTACCCTCGGCTTCTTTCCTTAATTTCGCCAGTTAAAATATGTCCTTCAGATCTTAGCAGCGGAGGCGGCAAGTTAAAGCGCCAACTAAGTCGTTTTAAAAACCTGCAAAACCCGAAAATCATTAGAGAAAAATGACTCGATGACAGGGAGTGTGGATACAACAGCGGCCATGGAATCGGTAATGCAGACTAGGCGGGACATTGAGAAGATGCAGGGTGACTGGAAACACACGAATATAATGGAAAAACAGGGGGTGACAATGTAGAACACAATGGAGCGATAATGACTGAAAGGGTCAAAGGTTCATAAAATATGACACGTCACTGGGACATGTGGATGATGGAGGAGAAACACAGTGTACACTGATGCATTATGATGACACAACCGCAGGGAGTGGGACCCGAATCGGAGATCGCAATCGGAAGATGGAGCGGGGAGACCGGGGGTGGTACATTGTAGAAGTTCCGATCGCGATTGAGGGCAGGACTGCAATTGACCTAGGACCGTTCGATCTCAGAGCAAGATCAACGGCTGCGCTTGCATCGGGGGACAATAAAACGTTGGGTCGTGAAATACCGACGATCCGATGTGCGCGGGCCCTCCATATAAGCTGATTTCCGCGCCGTTGATTTTAGCCAGATCGGGCGGCCAGCATTGCGTCCAATCGCTGAAACAACAGGCCCCTTCTCGTTTGAATGATGGTTTTCAGGCCCAGGTCATATGGAAGTTGAAGCGGAAGGGCGTCAAGCTCTTTGGGGACTCGGCCCGATTATTAAATTTGGGTTTTTTAACTATTGTGAAGCAGATTTTCGGGCGGAGATAGTAGTATCAAGCGGGGTCATGAGATTTTAGGCCATGGCGGAGGTTAAAAATGAATTTCAATGGAGCAGCAGGGCAAAAATTCACAGACAGAGGTAGATATGTACAACACTACCAATGCCCTAGCTCGTTTATATCCATTATGTTTGTATTGTAACACAGTGGAGGGGCCTGTAGTCATTACATCTCTTCTCAGAGATACGCTACCAGTGCCCTCGCTCGTTCATTTCTATTCTGTCTCATTGTAACATAGTTCAGAGGCCTGTAACCATCACATCTCTTCTCAAATATACGCTACCAGTGCCCTAGCTCGTTTATTTCCATTATGTCTATAAGCAAATTTCAGTTCTTTGATATTAATGAAATGAAGTGTTATTTCCGCTGCATCTTTCTATTTATGGCTATATGTGTATTATGTTGTGTTCCTACATAAATCTGGATCAACTATCCTTTAGTGTATCCCAAACCTGCTAATCAAGGTCTCTGCATGACCTCTAATGGATGAATCATTCCTTGGACATTAATGCTAAGTCCTCCTCCCTTATATCCCATCTTGGTGAGGAGTCTCATGCTAGTTCCTGTAAGGGGTATCTCCACTTTTCCCACATAAATGATAGCCTGTATAGATGAAACTGAACAAACATCAAGATGTTTACCTCAGATGTCAATTTAGAAATACGTTATGATGGCTTCTTCAAGCCTTTGTTGTGCTTCAACTCCTCCAAGGCCTCTTCAGCAGCTCGTAGTTGAAGTTGCAGTCTCTGCTTATCCTCCTTCTCTTCTTGTAGAAGCCTCCTTAATTCAAAATCCTTTGCTTGACGGCTCTGGTCGTTGCACTTTATTTCTTCTAAGGCTGCCTCTTTGGCTTGCAACTGAAGCTTCACTCTCTTATTTTCCTCTTTCTCCTCTCGTAGAAGTAATTTCAATTCATTGTTATCTTCTTGAAGAATATAGTTGATCTCCTCATTTGAATGATGAGAATACGATGAGGTCGAGGAATAAGATGTGGATGAAGCATCGCTTTCTGCTTCTTCTTTCTCTCATCTTTCATAAGCTTCATACATCATTTCCACCATTTTTGACATCCTGAGCATGGAGTCATACATGTCTTTTCCACCCTCCATTGCTACACATTCAATGGTTTTTCATGCTCGCAATTTGCATCAGCAAGAAGATCGCTCTAATACCACTTGATCTGGGTCCGTTAGCTGCCAGATTTACCCATGATATTTTAATTATTTAATGTATTATAATTGCATGTTACCAAAGCATTAATGGAAACATATGCAAATAAAATTAAGATGAAAACATGTCAATAATCACACAACAAAACGCAAGACGTTTAATAACGAAGTTCGTCCAGTGTGGAATACGTCTCCGGGCCTCGGTGTCTCGATGGTGTTGGCCGCTTCATTTGGTGCTAGAAATGGTGATGATGTACATGGACATTGTTTAATTTTCATACAAGGAAATGTGCCCTCAACATGAGTGGCAAAGTATCTCCATGAGACGTTCCGCTACAAGGAACTCTCACTCTTAACGAACCTCCTATCAGCGTGACAACCTCACACATGGTGACAAAGAGTATCCTGCCATCAAGGCAACAAAGGGATCTCAGAAAATAATGACCATCCATGATGAATACATATCACATGACATAAACATCAATATTCTGCATCATACTTCAAGCAGGAATCGACACGACATAAAATATCTCTCAACAATAATCAATGAAGTATATGGCAACAACACTGCATATACCTCAACGTTGATGCTAAATGGAGAATAGGTTGCTCAGCTGTTGGCTCTTAATGCACTATCAAAATCATGGAGTTGAATGATATGAAATCGATTGCCCACACTCTGAAGTTTGACACAGTTACTCCAATCTGGAAAATGGCCAAAAAATATACGGCTCATATGGAAAATTTGACTGCACCGCTGGATTCGTGTCATTGAGAGGTGTAGGATCTACCGTCAATTTTCTAAATTCTGACACTGTCAAAATATGGTCCTAGGGAATCTTTTATATTCCCTCTATATTCCTCAAATATGTTTCTCCACAGCTAACTAGAAATATGCAACTCAAAATAGTAATCTGACCTCACCATTGAGATCCTTGCGAAATTTTGAGAATAATGAGTATAAAGTTGACCTCATTCCGATTCCGACAAATTTAGGCCTCAAGAATCTGGGAGATTCCCTCAATATTCTTGAAGATTCTCTTCTTCTGGGAATCTGCAAATTTTTTGCTCAAAAGGTGAATCTGACCTCACCATTGCATTCCCTGTGAAAATCTGAGAAAAATGACTGTAAACTTGAATGAATTTTGACAAAGAGAAATTTTACCTCCCAAAGAATATTTGGGCATCAAAAGAATATTCTATGTCTAGAAATACGTGCCATCATTCTACTTCCTGGAACTGTGTCATGGTTCCATTGTACGGAACCCCGTTCTCCGTTCCTTTCTCAGGATCCTCTGTCGCATTCCATTCTGCCTCTTTTCTGCCCCCAACATGCTCTGTGAATTCGGGTTTATATACTATATGGTGGGCAGATTTTTCAAAGACAGCCCGTTGGGCTGTTGGTTAAGACTATGTAATATTAGGCATGGGGTTAGGGGATCAAATCCCGCCCATGCAAAAATTGGTGCTATATGTATTTAATTTTGGGCGCGGTTTGTAAAACATTTAAATATGGTTATTGTTTTGGTCTGGTTGTTGGTTATGCATTGATTTGGGTTGGCATATAGTATTAATATGGTTATCTCTTTTTGGGACCACCCGCTTGGGGGCCGGCCACGTGGGCTAGGCGGGTACGACCCCCGCCGGTCCCATTATGATGCCCTCTAGTGGTTACATATGGTAATACCATAGTCACGGTGGTCGGGGTCCGCTCCACGCGGCCCCGACCCGACCCCTCTTAACCATATATATATATAAACTATTCTATATATGGTGTGGGTTCTGGAGGGGGTGGCGGGGGTGGTGGCCCACCACCCCCAATTTTTATATTTTTTTTTGTTTTTTTAATATAATATTGGTCATTTTTAAACTTAACGAAATTAGGGGTCATTGGGAAAATTTAAGAGGCCACAATTTCGCAACGGTAGGCCCTGATCATGAAACATAGCTCGTGCTTCCCCCACAATAGTTTTTTTATTTCCCTTTGCAACCCCATTCTACTATGGGTTATCTAGGAAATCAATTCTCTTTGAATCCCTTTTGAGACACAGAATTCCTTGAATTCGTTAGAGATGTATTCCCCACCGTTGTCGCTCCTAAGATCCTTCACCTTCTTCCTTGTATCTTTCTCAACAAGTGCTTTGAACTCACAAAAATTGGAGAACATCTGATCTTTCTTCTGCATGAATAAAATCCAACACTTTCTTGAAAAATCATCAACAAAAATTACATAATACATTTGATTTATTGTGGAAGCTATTGAGAATGGTTCACACACGTCTGAGTGAACTCTCTCAAGGATTTTCATTGCTAGACTTTCCTTATCATGAAAGGTATCCTTTGTATACTTCCCCGTAATACACCCATTACATGTGTCTCTTTGCACAAATATACCCGTTGGAATTCATGTAGAAATATGTTCCATGATCCTTAAAGCGTTGTGGCGTAGATGACCCAACCTCCTATGCCATAATTCACCGATGTCTCGGCTCACCACCTTCTTTTCTTTACCGCTCAATGTTGTGCAGTCATCCACATCAATTTTGTAGATGTTCTTCACCCAAACCCCAATATTTTTCACATGTCTCGTGGCTTTGTGACGAAGGAATTCCTTTCCTTCACTAAAAATCACATCATATCCATGATCTTCCAACATAGTAACAGAAACCAAATTCTTCTTTAAACTGGGTACATGCATGACATATTTTAGTATGAGGGGTTTACTTGACTCTCTCTGGAAAGTAACTGTACCAATCCTAGTAGCGCTATACCTCCCATCATCACCCATCTCGATGTGCATCTGGAGATCCTCCTCCTCCAAGTTGTTGAAGAATTCTTTGTTTATGGTCATGTGGAACGAGGCACCACTATCCAAGTACCACATAGATCCCAACACCGATGACACCATGAATGCAGTGAGGGTGAAGTACAACTCAAATTGTGAAGCCAAAGCTTCACCTGCTGCTCCTCCTGAGGCCTTCTTGTTGTTCTTATTTTGTGGACAATTTGTGGCATAATGTCCATGCTCATGACAATTGAAACATTTCACCTTTCACAAGTCTCACTTCTTGCCTACCTTGCCAGTATTGGATTTGGAATGGGATGCCTTCCCTTCTCCTTTCTTCACTTTTCCAACCAAGGCACAATTTTCCTCATCATTAATCTTTGGCGAGGATCCATCTTTGGTGCTCCGTCGAATTTCTTCTTGTTCCAAATCAGACCAAAGTTGCTCCCAATATGGCAGCTTCTCCCTCCCATTAACAAAGTCCTAGTAGCTATGCTAGCTCTTGGGAAGGCCTAGAAGAGCTAGGCTCACCAAATCATTTGTGGAAACAGTGACCCTGACACTTTAAAGCTCATCTCGACATTGAGTTAACTTGGTCAAGTATTTTTCGATCCAAGTCGCCCTTCTCGATTTTGATCTTCCTGAGCTTTTCTTTCAGTGCCAGCTTCATGTGGTCGCTATTATTTGATACAAATTTGTCAAGGCCTTCCACATTGCATATGGAGTCGCCTTCCTGTGGAGGCTTGAGACAATATGGTCCCGAACTCCCTCTAACAAGATCCTTCTCGCTTTCGCTACATTCTTCTTCCACGCATCAAGAAGTTGAGCATCTACTACTGCGGGTTGCGGGAAATTATCATCTATGAAAGCCTTCAGTCTGTTGTCCTCAAGCACTACCTCCATCATGTCCTTCCATGCAATATAATTCGAATATCCCTCGGGTTCATATTCAAGTCTCAAGCCATTGAAACACATCTTGATCTTTTTTTGGATACCGAAGAATAATATGCATATTTGAAACCTAATAAAAAAAAAAATTTGTTCTTCTCTTCTTATTGTGATTCTTGGCGCTCTAATATCATGTATAAATTATACCAATGGGATTCAATCTGATCTTATGATGTACTAGAACAATATATTTAATCCTTCTACAATTTGTTGAAACAAAACACGATTGCACAATCACATAAACAAGTAATGGAAAGAAATAATCAATCGCACAACACAAGATATATTTGGGGAAAGCACATTTCCTAAAACCCCAGTATCTGTATATTATATAAAGTCAAGGATCATGAAACAATACAATTCTTTCTCTCATAAGAGAACTTATACACTCTTCCAACTGTCTCACATTGATCTAGGCAAAATCGAACAAATACTTAGCCAATTCTCTACCTCTGCTCTGCCTGCCTTGCTCAAGTATTCCTTGAGGAATTAAACCCCTATTAAGTAGGAAAATACCTTGTATTCATTACACAATCCATCCAAGGTCTCCAATTGACTCTATAATTGACCAGTACAATTTTCTAATTATACAACTGATATTTATCTTCCCTTTAACCTCTGTATTAACTAGGTCTTCCTCAAAAATGACATGAAACAGTTATTTATAGTGAATTATCACTTAACTGATCGATCACTCATTGTGAACTAAATCATATTTAATTCACTGGACCTATCTCTAGCTCATAACTCATTTAAAACTAGTTAAACAGGTTTTAACTCAATTTCTTGAGTTAACTAATTACAACTCATGCATAACTGTAACTGGACCCTCTAAAAATATAAAATCAGTCTACATGCCTCCTCTCTGGCCCTCAACTCAAATTTCCTAAGCTAACTTAGTCATTTTGACTTAGTTAACTGATACAAGTTGTTATGAGATGAAATTACAATTTCTCTTCCAATTTAATTAAGGGAAAATTAAATTAGAAGCCACGCTTTGGGGTGCCATTCCTTGGTGCTATTTCAACAAGTCCTGAGGTCTTGTTTGATTTTTATCCCATTTTCCTTTATTCTTTCCATTACCTCTCCAATCATGCTTAGTCTGAGATATGCACTTTGATTTCTCATAACAGTGTTTCAAATTTTTGATGGCTTCCTCCAATGATCTAGGATCATCGAACTCAATCTTGTCTTTGAATTGATACCAGAAACCCATTGATGAATCTCTAAATATTTTCTTTCTCCTCCTTTAGATAATGCGCATACCTTAATAACTCCAAGAATTTGCTAGTGTATTCCACTTTGGTCATAGATCCCATATTCAACTCATAGAATTATTTTTCCATGTCATCGTAGTATCTCTCAGAGGGATACTTCTTCATGAAAGGTCTCTCGAACTAACTCCAAATCAACTCCTCTTCATTAATACTTACGAAATTCTTTACATCTTCCCACCAAAATTTTTCTCTACCTTTAATATTGAACATAGCTATTTTTTCCTTCATGTTTTCTGAGTAGTCATGCAACCGAAAGAACTTATTCGTCCCAAGTAACTAGGCTTTTGCATCATGTGACTTCTTCATTTCTCCATCAAAGTTAGATGGCTTGGATTTCTTGAACTCATTGAGAAAATATCCCCCGTCACTCCTCCTATAAGGATGATAGCGATGATGACCATGATACTTGTCTAAACCATAATTATAATAAGGCCCATTTCCATTGCCTCACCTATCAAGTGTATCCAAGAATCTTCCATCTCTAATTGTATCATCTCTATCCAACATGTGCCCACCATGTGACTTACTACCATATGCTCCATCATTCCTATCCTCATGTCCATGACTAAACCTAAGTGTTCCTTGTCTCTACAAGTATGAAATGCTATGAAGGATGACTGCATTAAGCTCTACTTGTTTCTCCCATGCCCTCACAAGTCTCTCTTGTGATTGAGTGATTCGATCATTATATTCTTTGCAACTTATTATCTATGACTTCAAACTTCTTAGAGTGACTTCTATGTGAGGGAAGTACTCATCGTCATGTTGCTCATATAATCTATAGGGAGAATCTCATGAACTATAATCCACCATTTTTCTAGTCACCTTTGATCTTGTTCTTCCTGCAAGCATATCATGCCAGCTAAACCAAAACATAAACATAAACAACATATCCCAGTATAGTTCAAGGGATGATATCTCATCAGCAAGATCAACTATATTATCACAATACATGTATAAAATTAATCATAGTAGTATATAGACATTGTCTCAATCATCATCCCAATTACCATGAATGATGTCACAAATACAACATTATAACAACCCCGAGTTAAAATTTCACGTAATAAAGGCTAGTAAAGGAAAAATGAGACCTAAGGTCATGGGACACGTATTACAAGCTGAATGTTGGGAAAAAAATCCTAGTGTGGGTGTTCATTTTGATTTATTATCGCTAAGGAAATTGGAAAATGTATTGAAAGGCAAAGTGGCAATTATTTGGCATTTTATTTATGAAAATAATGGAAATTAGGAGAAAAGGAAGGTAAAAATATCACAGGTTGCATGTGAGGGAAAAAATGAAGGAATATAATGAAATTTGAAGAAAATAGAGGCATCAATGACAAAAAGGATTTTGAGGATCAATTAACAACCTTTTGTCAGTTTAGTTTTGGAATTGGTTACAAATATGAGAAGAGAACCAAGAGGAGAAGGAAATCGAAGGAAGGACAAGGAAATAAATGATCAAGAAAGGAAAATTTGGGTCAAGAAACTTCAGTGAGAATACTTGCAGGTAATAGGTGGCATGTATGATTTCCTAGTTGGTTTTGTAATGTATGGTATAAGAATGTGTGTATTTGGCTTCTTTGTTGTCAGTGGCATGAATTTTTCGGGTTTTGAAAGTGGATTTTAGCCTTGCCTTTCCATTTTTGGATAGCCATGGTGTGATAGGATTATTTCTCAGTTAGAGCTTTGGATTGTCAGAAGATTTTGGATCTGGTTAAGGTGGTCTGAGGAATATCCCAAGGGTTGGGGGTGGATATGATTTTATATAGGAAGCCCTCAACAGCTGGGTGGAGGAAGGAAAATTCCTCAAGGGATGGTGAAGGAATTTTGAGGCATCCAAGCTCAGTTTGGTTTTGTGATCTCGACACTGGTTTAGGTGAGATCACGGTATGGTGAGGGTGGAGGTGGTTTAACCTCTGGATTCCCTTGTTTGTTTTTGGACTGGTTTATCCCATGATATCCCACATTCATGCTTGTAATATGGCATGGGGGTGATTGGTTGAAAGAAATATTTGGTTCAAACCAATCTATGGTTGAGTGGTGCATGTAAGTCCCGGACCTGGTAGGATTTTGCATATGTTTAATAAGAGCTAATTTTATCTTGCTTTTGATGAGTAAATGTACTTGCTGTTATGTGCATTTAATGGTTGTTCTATCATTTTTATTTATATGGTTATATGTTGGTTATCAGCATGGTTATTTGACAGATATAAGTATGGATCTTATCATATTTTCATCAATGAATGTCTAGATCATGAATATATGACCTAATTGGTGTGACAACAACAATTGTGAGAAGGCATCCATCCTTCTTGTTAAACCTCAAATAAGTTTCCAGATCATTATGTTATGATACCAGCTCCAAAAATAGAAGAAAAGAGAGATCAACACCTTATAAATAAGCCACTTCGAGGGGCAACCTCCTTTACATTACTTAAATGAACAATTCTTGGATGATAAAAATGACAAAACCTCCTTCTATATATAGGAATCCATGGGGTCACAATATAATCCTAGGTGACCTAAAAATTATAATGTAAGGGTACAATAATAACAAATTTTGGGTTACATGGGTAAAACAATAACAATAAGGGGGCTACACTAACAAAAATAAGGGACTACACTAGTAATATAGGGACCTACCATGCCCCTCTCCTTCAAAAAAATGTTTTCCTCAACGCTTGAGTAGCTTGGGGTCTGTATAAAATTTTCATCCTCCCATGTAGAATCTTCAGTGGGTAAGTTCTTCCTCATCAAGTTCTGGAAATATTGCTTGAACTTGAATTTTTTCACCTATAACCTTCTTGAAGCATGAAACATGGAAAACTGGATGCACTCGCGAAAAATCAGGAAGCTCCAATTTGTATGCCATAGTACCAATCTTTTGCAACACCTTTTAAGGACCATATTACTTTGGCGATAATTTATTATCCTTGTTTAGCTTGCTGGAGGGACATTTATTTGTATGGTTGTAGCCGTAAAAATACCAAGTCTCCTACATCAAAACTTCTCTCATTGCGATGTTGATCTACCTGTTGTTTCATTCGATTTTCTGCCAAATTTAGGTTATCCTTTAAGAGTTGGAGAACTTCTTTTTGATGCTCGATGTTATCTTCCACTGCTTGAACCTTAGAATTTTATCTTAAAGATGATGTGATGGAAGGTGGATAATATCCATAAAGTGCCATAAATTGGTTCATTTTTGCTACAGTATGGAAGGAAGTGTTATACCACCATTCAGCGAGAGGTAACCACTTGACCCATTGTGTTTGTTTATCAGATACAAAACAATGAAGATATCCTTCCAAACATTTATTCATTATCTCAGTTTTACCATCGAATTGAGGATGATAAGATGAGCTATAATCTAGTTGAGTACCCAAACAAGAAAATAATTGTGTCTAAAAATTTCTGGTAAAAATGGTGTCGCTTACAATAATCTTTGGGTTTCCATGTAGCTTTTGAATTGTTTCCATAAATGTAGTAGCAATTGTACTTGCTTTAAATGGATGAGATAATGCACAAAAGTGTGCATACTTGGTAATTCTATCAACTACCACCATGATGGCACTCTTTCCTTCGGACTTAGGTAAACCTGTGATAAAATCCATTGAAATCTCCTCCCAACGTTGACTTGGAATGGATAAAGGTTGTAGAAGTCCCGGGGTCTTAATTGTTTCCACTTTATTCTGCTGACAAACCAAACATTCCGCCACAAACTTTTGAATATCAGATTTAAGGCCATCCCAAAAAAATTCTTTCTTCACCCTGTGGTAAGTTTTTAAAAATCCTGAGTGTCCTCCTAAAGGAGAAGTGTGCAATTCCAGAAGAATCTTTTGTTTTAGTTGGGAATTCTTACAAAGATATAAGCGATCTTTGTACCATAAGGAATCATTTTTCCAACCAAATGTATCAGATGTACTAGGATCTTGCTGCAACTTTTGAATGAGTATCCATACATCTTTGTCCTTCTTCCATTCATCTCTTGCTTCAGTTATCCAATCTGGTTGGATAATAGAAATGGCACAAAGCAATGCTTCCACCTCTTCATTCTTTCTTGAGAGTGCATCCGCAACAACATTTAGCTTCCCTTTTTTGTAGATTATTTCAAAGTCATAACCCAACATCTTTGTGACCCATTTTTGCTACTCTTCTGAAGATAGTGTTTGTTCCAAAAAGTGTTTAAGACTATCATGATCAGTTTTTACCTTGAAGTGTCTTCCCATTAGGTAAGTTCTCCATTTCTTTAGTGCATGCAGTATTGCTAACATTTCCTTCTCATAAATAGGTTTCTGTAAATACTTTCCTTTGATTGGACGACTTTCAAAAGAAATGGGTCTTCCTTCTTGTATTAAAACAACACCAATTCCATTTCCTGAGGCATCACATTCCACAATAAAGGTTTTTGTGAAGTCTGGCGTAGCTAAGACTGGTGCTAGGCACATTGCCTCTTTAAAATGTTCAAAGGCCTTAGTTGCTTCAGGAGTCCATGAAAATGCATCTTTCTTCAATAATGTTGTTAGAGGTGCTGCTATTCTCCCATAATTCTTAACAAACTTGCGATAATACCCTGTTAACCTGAGAAATCCTCGCAACTGCTTTATAGTTGTGGGGACTTTCCATTCCTTAATGGCTTTAATTTTGTTAGGGTCTACCTTAACACCCTCGTGATATACAATATGACCCAGATATTCCACCTCTTGTACTCCAAAGAAACATTTGGATGTTTTTGCATATAATTGTTTCTCCTGCAATAGTTTGAGCACCCTGTCAACATGTTCAACATGATCCTTCCAAGACCTGCTGTAGATTAGTATATCATAAAAAAATACTAGCACAAATTTTCTAAGGAAGGGTTTGAAAAATGGAATTCATCAACCCTTGAAATGTAGAAGGTGCATTGGTAAGGCCAAAAGGCATGACCAAAAATTCATAATGACCCTCATGAGTTCGAAATGCTGTTTTTGGAATATCTTCAGTCTTCATTCTAATTAGATGATATCCTGAACGAAGATCCAACTTGGTAAAATAAATTGCTCCATGTAATTCATCCAATAATTCATCAATCACAGGAATGGGAAATTTATCTTTAATGGTGAGCTTATTGAGCTCCCTATAATCCGAACACATTCGCCATGATCCATCCTTCTTGTGTACCAATACTACCGGAGCAGAGAAAGAACTTTGACTAGGTTGAATTATACCCGCCTCTAACATTTCTGCAATCATACGTTCAATTTCGCTCTTTTGGAAGTAAGGATATCTATATGGCCTGATGTTTGGAGGAACACTTCCTGGAATCAAATGAATAGCATGATCATGATCACGAATAGGTGGGAGTCCTTTGGGAGTTTCAAACACCTTGGAATGATTGTCCAAGACTTGTTGGAGATCTGCAGAAATAGATGATTTTGATGTTGGAATTTCTAGTGAGCATAATTGTGCAATTATGCCTTACTGTTCTTTCTTTAGAATTTTTTTCATGACATTAGAGCTTATTATCTTTCCCGGCTTCCCTGCGATGCCCTGTAATTCGACTTTCTTTCCTTCTGAAATGCCTTCTCTAATGAATCAAGTTCCCAAACACGAACCTCATATTGTTGGACGTTATCCTTTAAAGTCCCTATGAAGACATCAATCTTGTGTTCATCTGGAATATTAGTTACCCTTATATTAAATTTTTGGAAGTCCTCAATGTGCTCCCCCACTGAACCCTTTTTATCAATTAGCTAAAAAAGGTGTTTCTCTTTGTATCCTCATAATGTGTTATCATTTCCTCCAAAAAAATTGACCAAGTGACAATTTTTTTACGGGAGAAAATCCATCGATACCATACAAATGTATTTTTTTCTAAATATAAAGTTTTAATGTGTACCTTTTGTGTGTTTTGCACATTATTGAGATCAAAATATTTCTCCATCTATAGTATCCATGTTATGGGATCCTTGGCATCAAACTTCCTCATATCGATATTTGGAATATGGTGGGTCTTCCATCCAACATTAGAGTTTATGAAATCGTGATTAACATTTATTTTGTTCTCATCATGAGTTTCCTCTACTATATTTTCACCATTAGGAAACATTTATTGTATCATCTTTGTCAAACCTTCCATGTCTGCTTTTAGATCATTCTTCATGTTTTCGATCTTAGCTTCCATGTCATCCATCTTAACTTCCATGCCAATCTCCATGCCATCCATATTAGCTTCCAACCCATCCATCTTGGCTTCCACGCCTTTCTTCAAACCATCCATCTTAGCTTTTGCGCCTTTCTTCAAAACTTCCATTTCATTTTTTGTTTCTCTTTGCGAGAGTGAAATTTGGTGCACTTGCTCTTGTAATTTTGATATCTCATGTTGCACTTCCTCATCTTTATGAGTCATAGTAGATCTTTATGAAGGCTTAATGGGTGTTGAATTATTTTTAGGGGGCATTTTAGAACCCAATACTGATATCTATTCTACAATATGCCTTTGGAATCGATTCAAACTAATTTTTAAAACAAGACTTATGCAATTCATAAAAAAATACACACCTTTTTCTTGCTTTTGAGGAGATCAATAGTGAAATTAAATTATATCTATTATTTCGGATCTTCAATATCTAAAATTCGGTGTTGTAGTAGCCCTTTGAATCCTATTTTGAACGCCATGGGTCTGACCTGATTTGTATTCTTCAAGAAAAAGTTATGTCCAATCTCCCACAATAACCTAATTATGGATTGGTTCACTAGAGCGAACTTGTACGGCATGCAACGTGTCACTGTTTCCTCCTTCGACTCTGAAATTGATACACGGGAAACTACAATCTGTGTTCTTGCAGCCACTTTTTACAGAATTCCACACTAATTCTCAGAGAGAGAGTTATGATGATTTTCCCACTGTCACCTCTTTGAGATGAAATTTGGGAGCCAAAAAAAACCCTAACTTCCAAAGATCATATCTCTGAAAATATTGTGAACCAAGATCTGTAATTTTTACACGAATTTCCTCAGGATTTCGGCTTCGTGTGATAAAAATTTCAGCTTCTGAACCTCCATATAATAAACGTTATAGATAAATTTCCACGATGCCCTGTTTGGAGATGAGAAACCCTAGAATCTAAAGCTCTGATACTAAATGTTATGAAACCAACTCCAAAAATAGAAGAAAAGAGAGATAAACGCCTTATAAATAAGCCAATTCGAGGGGGAAACCTCCTTTACATTACATAAATGAACAATTATTGGATGATACAAATGACAAAACCTCCTTCTATATATAGGAGTCCATGGGGTCACAATATAATCCTAGGCGACCTAACAATAATAATGTAAGGGCACAATAATAACAAAATTGGGGTTACAGGGGTACAATAATAAAAATAAGAGGGATACACTAACAACAATAAGGGACTACACTAATAATATAGGTACCTAACATTATGTTAAGATATGCATCCATGACCTGTAGGTTGCATGTTTACCAAGTGTTTGACGAAATACCAATCCCGGTTGGGAGAGGTCCGGTCAAGTCTTGGTTCAATTTTTGGTTGATAATCCTTTTTTATATGTCATTCATCAATTCTGGAGGTTTCATTGAGTTTTGGGCAAAGGCCCGAGTCCTAGCCCTAAAAAAGTGGCTCAGAATTCGGGGTCGCTAGCATAGAACTGACTGGAAAAGTACACGGTCTCTAGAAGATAGTCCTATGGGAGCGGGATATAGTCGCTTGCATGCCTTGGAAAGGGATCAACTAAGGCTCTAAGACTGTGAAAAAGAGAGTTATCTCAAGGGTTAGACACCTGGTGGGGTTGGGTTTCTCTTAGAGGCGTTGTAGAACCTAAGGGAAGTCAGTAAGGTCTTAAGTTCTCGACTCCATTTCCTTAAGGTCGCTTAGGAGGTTGAGTCTTATCATAGTGAACCTTAGCTCATGTTTACCCCTGGTAAACTGGTGAAAGCAAGTAAATGTGGGAGGAGTATGCATTACAGAGTGGTATCATAGCATGGTTCAACTCTTGGACTGGATGGACTAGATGCATGTTGTTATGCATGAATTTTCATCGTTAAGGTTGTCATGCATGAGTTCATTTCATGTATTTTATGTGATCATGATGTTGTTGGAATGTTATGATGATAATATGTTAGCTGAGATAGAGCAGGACAACCAGACCATTAAAGTGAGGTTGCGGCACTGGACCTCGGGGTAAGAGCAGATCAGCAAAAATTTGTGTATGTTTGGTATGCAGATATGTGGTTAATAATTTTTATAAGCATTATGGTTACTTATAAGATTGCCATTATATTGTTATTGTGGTTACATATATGATAAATTCTATTTGATCAGTGTTGTCATATGCACATGTGTCAGATAGTCATGAATGATAATAACATGTTGTAGTATGCATTGTGATCATGTGGCCGATGATTATGGTCATTGCAAATGAGATCTTGATATATTATGTTTTCTGATAATTTGGATTGACCTATGCAGATGATTATGGTTATGACATTCATGTATGAGTTAATATATTGTGATATTATGTCATACTAATCTAGACTGATTGTGCATATGTGATTGTTATGGATGAACGAAAATTATTTATGAGTTTATGATGTGAACATGTTAGCTAGTTACTGCTATGGATTTAATGACCTTAATTATGTTTGAGTTGATATTTTGTGAATTTATATTTTGCTAATACAGATTGATTTTGCAGACAAGATAGCCCCCCTTAAACACATTAATATATGAGTTTGATTATGTCGTCTAATTGGTGTTTGAATGGTTGATTATGTTTTCTATTTGGTGTTTGAGTGTTTGGTGTCTATTATGTCGTCTATATGTTGTTTGAATGTCTGATTAATTGCATGATATGAGTATGTGTCTATAAGATTGCATGAGGTAATAATCTTGTTTTAAGATGGTGTACTAACACATATGTGTTGAGATAACTGATATGTACTTGAGTGTAAGTGAGCGCTAGTTGTATTATTGTGATTAATGAATGTGAGTTGAATGTTGGTTATGACATGATTGTTCATCTTAGTAAAGATTGATTTCAAATTAATATACATGATGTCTTGATCTTTGGAACATGTGACTAACATGTGTGATTACAGGGCAACATGCTTAGTATTAGTGTGGCAAGGTAATAGTTGATGTGTTTATGTAACTAACAGTTGGGTGACGTGACAGTACTTAGTAAGACTCAATTACAACAAGGTAAAAGGCAAAATAAAGGAATTGGGCGAGAATTCCTTTGATTATGTTTGGATACCACAATTCCAAACGAATGGGTGCTTTGAATATAGGAAGTCTTCTTAACCCTAATATTGTCTGAAATTATGTGGATATGTGTTATATTCATGAACATGTATTTGACAGGTATAACAACTGGTGTTTAGTTATAGCTGGATCCATCAAGGTAATTGGAGTCCCTTGAGAGATTATATATGTGTGTGTTCAGTTACAAGGACACGTGCTTGGCACAACAAGGTAAGGTAACCAATGTATTTTTTTATTCATTTATACACTAAAAATTATGGGTTTATGGCAGTTTGATGTAGGGATTGCATGGCAAAAGAGACTGCCATGAAATCTTAAAGAAGGCTTGGGTTGAGCTTTCCCTTGGAGGCATTGGGAACCCATAAGGAATTGAGTCATGAAGTTTGTTGCTGGTTTTGTGATTTTTGTCCTTTGTGATTTGGTTGCATCTGATTTGCAATGTTGTTTGTGTCTCGTGCATGGCCATGCCACTTTATTTGTGGTTTCATATTATTAATGGTTTCTGATGGTTTTCTTCTTGTTTTTTTCTTGTCTTTCCTTTTATGTTTTCAAGGCCTTGGGGATTTCTTGGGAAGGAGGAAAGTTAATGGAGCTTGGTGAAAGTAGAATGAAACCCAACATGTAATATAAGACTCGTATGAAGTTCGATGCATGTACAAGGGTAGTTAAAGGAAAGAGTATGACAACCGGTTGGATTAGTGGGGTCCATTGGGGTAAATGGATGATGGCATGACAATCATGAGAAAGGTAACATGAAAGGTGAAGTAAATGGATCTAAGGTGTTATATGCCTTGGCTATGTTGTGAAATATTGTTCTCGATATTGCGCATGGATAAAGGGAGTTATATTAACCTTAACCTTATGGTATCTAGTAATTATGTGGTGATCATGATTATGATGATGATTACATGTATAGGTATGTATGTATGTCATTTTCTGATAGGGTTGTCAGGGATCATGATTGTTTTATGATGATGTTTATATTCATATATGTATGTGTGTATGTCGTTGTATGACAAGGTTATCAAGGATCATTCTTCTGGAGGAATGATTGCTTATGTAGGTCAATGGCATGAATAGGTTCCTAGTTTCATGTGGAATCAAGTGGGAAGAGTGGCCCTGGAAAATCTATGAGGTTATTATCATGTGTATATGATTTGACATTATGTGCCTGTGCCTATTTTATGTTATAGCAGGTAATGTCAAGGGATACATCAGCGGAATGAAAGTAATGCGATATGCGACATGGTGGGACAAGCATGGATAGTGGAAAGACACTATAAGTAAGGTTTCCTGGTAAAGATAGTGTGGTTTCTGGATGTGCAATACTACTATTGTGTATCTGTTGTACATAATGTACCTATTTTTTTCCTGCATGTTGCATATATAGTGTTGTGTGCATGTTGCATATATGGTATTGTGTACATATAGTGTTGTGTATGTGTTGTATATGTGGTGCTATGGACATATGGTGTTGTGTACATGTTGTATATGTGGTGTTGTGTACATACGGTGTCGTGGGCATGTTGGATATGTGGTGTTGTGTACATATGGTGTTGTGGGCATGTGGATATGCGGTGCTATGTACATATGGTGTTGTGTACATATGGTGTCGTGGGCATGTGGATAAGTGGTGCTATGTACATATGGTGTTGTGTATATATTTTATAAGTGGTGTTGTGTACATATGGTGTTGTGTGCATGTTGTACATGTCGTGTTGTGTACATGTTTTACATGTGGCGCTATGTGCATGTGGTGTGTACACGTTGTGCAGGTGGTGTTGTGTACATTGGATGTTGTGTACACATTGTGCAGGTAGTGTTGTGTACATTGCGTGTTTTTTACACATTGTGCAAGTGGTGTTGTGTACATTGGGTGTTGTGTACACATTGTGCAGGTGGCGTTGTGTACATGTTGTACATGTTGTGTTGTGTATGTGCCGTGTTGTACACCAGGTGTAGGCATATGTGTCGTGTTATACACCGCGTCTAGGTGTATCTATGGTGTTGTACACCTGGTGTAGGTATATGTGTCATGTTTTACACCGCGTGTAGGTGTATGTGTCGTGTTGTACATCGGGTTTAGGTGTATGTGTTGTGTTGTACATTGTGTATGTGTATATGTTGTACAATGTGATGGGACAGGCAGATATGGGATTGTCTGGGCCCTTGTTTTTCTATTAAGGGTTGAGGCGGTTTAGTCTCAGGATACCCTTGTTGCTATTGAGGGTTGAGGTGGTTTATTCTATGGATGCCCTTGTTTTTTCTATTGAGGGTTGAGGTGGTTTAGTCTTTGGATGCCCTTGTTGTTGCTATTGAGGGTTGAGGTTGTTTAGTCTTTGGATGTGCTTGTTGTTGATATTGAGGGTTGAGGTGGTTTGGTCTTGGGATACCCTTGTTGATGATATTGAAGGAGGAGGTGGTTTAGTCTCTAGATTCCCTTGTTTCTTAAAGAGAAGAGCAGGCACTAGGTGCTTCCTAGGTTTGGCAACCGATTCACTATGTGTACAGAAAGGATAAAGAACAAAGGCAAAAGCAAAGGATCATGGAAAGATAAGTATCAATATTTTACTTCATTTTTTAATTATGCATGTGATCTATGATTTTGATTTATGATGGTTACATGTGATATATGATTTTGATTTATGATGGTTACATGTGATATATGATTTTGATTATGATGGTTGTGTTTTGAGCTAACCGAAGGTGATATGTTTATACATTATGGTTTGATCAAACAACTAGTTTGACTTGTTGTGACAGGAAGTAAACATCATTGAAAATGTACCTTATTGAAAAGCCACCAATGAGGTATGATTTGAGTTTATTTAAATTTACTTTGAATCTAAAGGCAGTTATGTGCTTGGTACAGGAACGCATAGAAATTCCTGGTTTGGGGTGGTTGAAACTAACTGTGATAGTTAACAGCAATGGTAAAAGGAATTGAAACAGGAAACAGTATGTTGGTAAAGCACTTCAGGAGCAGGGCCATTATGGGACACGAGGACCCAATAGTGTCCATTAATTTCCATGAGCATGCTATGACTAGTATGATGGTGTTGAGCTAGGTATATGCCTTGGTTTTTGGACCTTCTGATGCGAGGAAACCTTGCAAGGGGATGGATCACCCAGGAAAGGGGATGTCGAAGAACTTGGAAGGTGAGTAACTGCACAAAAGGGGGTGGCCAGATTTCCCGAGGGACTGTGTAGCACATAAGGGAATGTTGAGGATGGATTTGTTTTGGTCATTATCATTTTCATATGGAATCAAATGCACAATGGGAGTGTGACCTGGAACAATGAGTCAGTAATTGTTCACTAAGGGAATAGGTAGTGCAAGGGCTATAGCGATGGACATTGGATGCAAGTTTGACTTTGACAGTGGATTATGGACTTCCTAGGAAGGAGGTGAATCCTGGTATTACATTTGAGGGTGGAGATGTGATCCACTAGATTCACTTGTCTTTGAAACATGTATTGTATTCTTTCATTTACTGGTTAAAAAAAATGTGCATATGTATATGTGTATATTATTGTGAATATTGTATCGAGCAAGATTTATAAAGCTCAATGAGCAGTATGGTTATTCATTGGTTGAAGCAAATGTGCATAAGTGTATGTGGTTTTTATTGTAAATATCATAATGAGTTGTGTTATAAAGCTCCACTAAATGGTATGATTTCATGTTTTCAATAGGATGTCATTGTAAATATTGCAACGAGCTAAGTTATAAATCTCCATGGGAAGTATGTTTTTCTTTTAAGTGGTTTTTTTGGTTGTAGGTGTCATAGAACATCGAGGAAGGTGTTTCCTTAAGGGGGAGGGGTCTGTAACAACCCTGAGTTAAAATTTCATGTAATAAAGGTTAATAAAGGAAAATTGAGACCAAGGTCATGGGACATGTATTCCAAGCTAAATGTTGGGCAAAATATCCTAGTGTGGGTGTTCATTTCGGTTTATTATGGCTAAGGAAATTGGCAAAGGCAAAGGCAAAGGCATTGAAAGGAAAAGTGGCAATTATTTGGAATTTTATTTATGAAAATAATGGAAATTAGGAGAAAAGGTGAAAGGTCACATGTTGCATGTGAGGAAAATGAAGGAATATAGTGGAAATTGAAGAAAATAGAGGTATTGATGTTAAAAAGTATTTTGAGGATCAGTTCACAGCCTTATGTCAATTTAGTTTTGGAATTGGTTTTAGAAAGGAGAAGAGCACCGAGAGGAGAAGAGAAAAAAAAGGAAGGACAAGGACAACAAAAGAAAGAAAGGATCAAGTAGCTTCAGTGGGAATACTTGCAAGCAATAGTTTGCATGTATGATTTATTAGTTGGTTTTTGCATGCATGGTATATGCATGTGTGTATTTGGTTTCTTTGTTGTTTGTGGCATGGATTTTTTCGGGTTTCGACAGTGGATTTTAGCCTTGCCTTTCCATTTCCGAATAGCCATGGTGTGATGGGATTCTTTCTCAATTTTAGCTTTTGATTGTCAGGGGATTTTGGCTCTAGGTGAGGTGGCCTCAGGAAAATACCATGGGTTGGGGGTGGAGATGGTTTTCTCCTAAAAACCCTCAACAGGTGAGTTTATATGAGAAAATTACTTAAGGGATGGTGAAGGAATTATGAGGCATCCAAGCTCCGTTTGGTTTTTTTTATCTCGGCACCGGTTTAGGTGAGATAACGGTATGGTGAGGGTGGAGGTGGTTTAACCTCTAGATTCCCTTGGTTGTTTTTATATTGGTTTATCCCATGAGATCCCACATTCATGCTTGGAATATGGCATGAGGGTGATCGGTTGAAAGAAAGATTTGATTTAGCCTAATCTATGGTCGGGTGTTACATGGAAGTCTCGGATCTGGTTGGATTTTGGATATGTTTAATAAGAGTTAAGTTTCTCTTTCTTTTGATGAGAGAATATACTTGTTATTATGTGACTTTAATGGTTGTTCTATCATTGTTATTTATATGGTTATATGTTGGTTATAAGCATGGTTGTTTGACAAATCTCAGTATATCTCTTATCACATTTTCATAAATGAATGTTTAGTTCATGAATGTATGACCTAATTGGTGTTATCACAGCTATTTTGAGAAGGCACTGATCCTTCTTGTTAAACCTCATATAATTTTCCATATCCTTATGTTCAAATATGCATCCATGACCTGTAGGTTGGATGTTTACCAAGTGTTTGACGAAATTTCAGTCCTGGTTGGGAGAGGTCCAATCAATTCCCGGATCAAGATTTGGTTTATAAGCCTTGATTTTATTCCATTCATCAAATTTTTTGGAAGTTTCACTGAGTTCTAGGCAGAGGCTTGAGCCCCATCCCTAAAAAAGTGGCTCAAAATTCAAGATCGTTGGCATAGAATTGACTATAAAAGTCCACAGTCGCTAGCAGGCAAGCCTGTGGGAGTGACTGGAGGGATAAAGTCACTTGCGTGCCTTCGAAAGGGAGCGGCTAGGGCTCTAAGATAGTGAAAAAGAGAGTTATTTATGTAGAAATTCCTTGTAGATTCAAATTTCTTATTGTAATTTGCTGAAACAATAGACTTAAATATACTCTACCAATTGTGGAAACCAATTTAAATGATCATGAAATCACGAAGTATACAAGATAAAGAATTCAATCAACACATTACATAATGATTTCCTGGGGAAGCCACAACTAAAAACCTCGCTATATATATATTGCATTAGTCAGAAAATATGAGAAGATTATACTGATTTTCTCAAATCTAAGAAACCTTTGCACTATCTTTATCTGTTTCACTCCTTCCTAGATTTTCTTTGGCCAACACTTAGCAAATTTCCTAGGCTTCCAAGCTCCCACTTCCTTGTTTTGTTCAATGAGGAATTAGGCCCCTATTTAATAGGAATTTTCCTTCATTGGATTGTGCAGTTCCTTTAGGCTCTTCCTCTGACTGCATGCACCATTTTTACAATTTGGATAATTAAACAATTGATAATACATTTCCCTTGAACTCCAATATAAACTAGGTAAATATTAGTTCACACATGCATGAGTTATTTATGGTTGATTTATCAGTTAACTGATTGATCAATGAGTAGACAAATCACTACTAGACCTCCCACTAGTTCCTCCAATAGTTGGAACTAGTTAAATTGAATTTAACTCAGATAAACTGAATTAATTAATTACAACTCAAAATAAACTCAACCAAGGCTCCTAAAAAGTAGGAACTACTCTACATGACTCAAGTTAGACTTACAACTAAAATTAACTGAACCAACTAAGTCAAACTAACTTAGTTAACTCATGCAAGTTTTCATGTGATGTGGAATTACAATCTTATTCTAATTTAATTAAAGGGAAAATTAAATTAGAATCTTTATTGGCGCAATTTTCAACATTTCTTTTGCCATTTTCAATACTCCCTCTTAACAATAAATGGATTCAACTCTATCTCAATCTGGTACCCATGGAATGTTCTGCATGCAAAACTTCTCACTAGTGTTGTTTATACTGCAACATTTGAAACTAAAAAGCATAAAAAAAAAATTGCATCAACTGTGATTAGTATAATGCATCTATCACTCGAGTCTATACTGCTACTAACTGATGCACTTTCTACTGAAAACTTTGTGTTGTTGTTGACTCTGCATTGTGCCAATTGCAATGCTTCCAACACCACATTGTGCTCCCCGGTATCTGACTGGTGCTAGTCTCTGCATCTGTCACTCTGGCATATGACTACATCAATTTTCATTTATCCATCCTGCTGTTGTATCCTATGGGCCCCCGTAGCAAGGTAGTGATCCATGATACAAAACAAAAATTCAATGGACCCTGCCCAAATTTCTGCACTCTTCGTACTATTGCTTCACATCGCCCCACCTCTCACCTAGAGATATGGTTGCATGTGCTCTCGCTGCCAAATTGGCTCAAAATATCCCCCTACTGGAGGTATCTGCTTAAGTGGATGTCTCCACTCAACCTCCTCTCTTATAATCCAATTATGGTTGCTCCACAACTTTATGAGGCTGCATGTTGAGAGTAAATTCATGCTCCTTCTCAACCACCAAGTCTCTAACCTTTGCCTTGCTCCTCAAGGCTTTGCATGCATCTTCGACCTCAAGTGCATACAGGTTCTTGACTCGCACATCAATCTGCTTCACATGTCCCGAGGCGATGTTTCTAAGGAAAAATTTACCTTTGCTAAATATCACATCATAGCCACGGTCTTCCAATACCATGACAGAAACAAGATTCTTCTTTAGTCCTAGAACAAACAACACATTTGTGAGTCTGAGAGGCGAGCCAGACTCCCTCTTAAATTAATTGTACCAATATTGGTCGCGCTATACCTCCCATCATCTCCAAATTCTATGTTCCTCTTAAGGTCTTTCTCCTCCAAGTCACTGAAGAGATCTCTATTCCCCTTCATATGGAATGAGGCACCACTGTCAAGATACCACATGATTCCCATTGAAATGTTTTTCATGCATGCAATGAGAGTTAAATCAAGTTCAAATTGTGAAGCTAGAACTTCACCTATTGCTACTACTGCAGGCTCCTTCTTGCTTGCCTTCTTTTGTGGACATTTCGCGACATAGTTCTTGAATTCGTGACAATGAAAGCACTTGATGTTGGAAAATTATTTCTTCTTTCCCTCCTCACCTTGGGACTTATTTCCCTTGGCTTTATTTTCTTTTTTGACTAATGCAAAATCCTCTTCCACTTCTTTGGATTAGGTTCCATCTCTGGTGTTACACCTAATCTCCTCTTGCACCAAGTCAGACCACAAACGCTCCCACTCTTATAGCTTCTCCCTCCCATTTACCGAATCCTAGTATTTGTGCCAGCTCTTGGGAAGGCCTAGAAGTGCTAGTCTCACCAGATCATCTTCAACAACTGTAACACCAACACTTCCAAGCTCATCCCGACATTGGGTAAACTTGGTCAAGTACTTTGGTATTGTGTCTCCCTTCTCCATCTTGATTTTCCTAAGCTCGTCCTTCAATTCTAGCTTCATGTTGTCACTGTTGTTCTAAAACAAATATGTCAAGTCCTTCCACATTGCATATGGATTTTCCTTTCCATGTAGGTTCGATAAATATGATCTCGAACTCCTTCTAGTAGGATCCTTAGCGCCTTTGCTACACTATTCTTCCAAGTCGCCAGATCTTGAGCATCAACTATTGGAGGCTTAGGAATATCAATTTCTATGAACTCCTTTAGCCCG
The DNA here is from genome assembly GCA_034641835.2 of Pinus albicaulis. Taxonomy (NCBI): domain Eukaryota; kingdom Viridiplantae; phylum Streptophyta; class Pinopsida; order Pinales; family Pinaceae; genus Pinus; species Pinus albicaulis. Next base: position 1,370,046,914 of record CM076579.1, on the reverse strand, counting down.
TTATATTTCAAAATTGCTTCCATCTTATTGTTCCAAGCTATGTAATTCGAGTTACCCTTAAAGGCATACTCAAGTCTCAATCCATATAAAGACATCTTGATCTTGCTTCTTGTCTTGGAGAAGATATTTGCAAAACTTGTTCCTCCTGCAAGTAAAACTCATATTATTTTATTCTATAGTGATTTTAATTCTCTATACCATGTATAAATTCCTTATAGATTCAAACTGCTATTTGTAATTTTCTAAAACAATAGACTTGAATCTACTCTACCGATTGTGAAAAACAATTTAAACGATCGTGAAATCACGAAGCATACAAGAGAAATAATTCAATCAACACATTACACAATGATTTCCCAGGGAAAACCACAACTAAAAACCTCGCTATATGTATATTGAATTAGTAAGAAAATATGAAAAGATTACAATTATTTTCTCAAACCTGAGAAACCTCTACACCATCTCTATCTCTCTCACTACTTCCTATACTAACTCTGGCCAACACTTAGCCAATTTCCTAGCCTTCCAAGCCCCCACTTCCTTGTGTTTTTCATTAAAGAATTGGGCCCCTATTTAATAGGATTTTCCTCCATTGGATTGCACAGTTTCTTTAGGCTCTTCCTATGACCACATGCACCATCTGTGCAATTCAGATAATTATATAACTAAAAATACACTGCCTGGGAACTCAAATCTCAACTGGGTAAATCTAAATTAACACATGAATGAGTTATTTATGGTTAATTTATTAGTTAATTGATTGATCACTAAGTATACAACTCACTACTAGACCTCCCACTAGTTCCTTCAAAATTTGGAACTAGTAGGAACCTGATCTGAAAGGACTGTATTAGCTTTTTTGTGCTAAGTTTCTTTCCAGTTATAAAACATGTGCATACTTGTCTCTTTAGTTTTCTTAAGTATTGAGGATTATAACCATGAAATGTAGATGATTTTAGTTAATTAGAAGCATGAAATAAGCACAAATAACACTGAACAACAATGCAAAACAGAGAAATAAGTCATCACATAACATTTACATAGCAGGAATGATGAAGTAGTTCACCCCTCCTAGGCTACATCTACTGGTCCAGCTCCCAATGGCATGTCCATATTTCATTATGCTCAAAATTTTGCAAATACATGTAGTTACATGCCTCTAATGGTTGTTTTCTCTACACCAATGGCTCCATAATTATCCAATTAGTCTAGAATGACTCTTCATTCACTCAAAATGGGTGAAAATTGAGTCTCCTACTCATTTTCCCAATAACACCTAGAAAAGCTCCACTAATTGTGGAGGACTCCATTTAACTGGAGTTAGTTTGGAAATTTCTGCGACATAAAACGTGCCTCCAAATTTCCTGCTAATCCTAACCGTGGCATTTAAATTTGTGGTTGGGGGTGGCCACATGCAAACCCCCAAAACCCGCGGTTACCATTTATGGTTGAGCGGAACTCTTCTTAAACCTTGGGATAAGGTTCCAAAACTAGAGTTAAAGTCACGCGGGTTAACGAAACTGTCGGAGGTAACATTAACCACTCGAAGTTGTTAACATGTGATAATTATTGTAGAGTGTTAAATGTTGCAGGTTGAACGTTGTGTTAGCAGAACCGTTGGATGAATTAACCGTAACATGTGATAAGGTTGAGACTGATGGCGGATATCGAAGGTTGCATTTGTTGTAGCGTTTATTGTTGCATGTGACCAAGATCTATGGGACCACTGGCGGGTTGGGGACCATTGATGGCGGATGTCAGAGGTTGCATTTTTTGTAACATTTATTGCTGTAACATGTGACCAAGATCTATGGGACCATTGGCAGGTTGGGACCGCCGGCAGTCCCCAACCCCCACTCCACTTTGCAATAAAGTTTAAATACAACTTGATTGCTTATAAGGTTAAGTGACAACGTAGCACGAGCGGTTAAGTCGTGGGCGTGCACTTCCAGAGGTCGCAGGGTTGACTCCTGCGGCCTTAACAAAATTTTACTACACCACTAAGGGGACACATGGCAGCCTCAGGGCTAGCCACGTGTCACCCTCCTATTGTTCAATAAAAAACAACATACAACCCATCCAACAAATCATATCGCTCCACATGTTAGCCTAGGATTGGTTCTGAAGAAAGGAATATTCCTCGAAATTTTCCTTTTGTTGACTATGCACCCTCCATGCTGACTCGGCATCCCAGTCAACCCTGTCACAAAATTTAGTTGTTTGGGAATTCAATCAGAACGCAATATCTCCCTCATACGACATCAATTTTTCAAACCGTTCACGGCACCAAAATCAGGAAGACGAGATCTACGCAACCATCCTAGTTTCAACCCAATCCTGTAACTTTCAATTTTGAGAAAAATTTATGAACTCTTAATCACTCCTCCCCATTGGGAAGCTTTTGGACCCCAAAATACTTGATTATATGTTCAGTAGATGAGGGTACAACTCCCTCACCTTTCCAACCTCCATCCACTTTGACTTGGTTGGTTTAATGCCTTTGAGCCCAACTCGAAGGTAGTCAACACTTCCCCTCTTGGATGCTCTTGTCCTCCTATCATGAATTGTATCTTCCTTGAGCTCATCCAGAAATTTTGGTGAGAATTCTTCAATAGAAAGCAGTTGAACATCACTTCCTTGATCATCGATCAAAGGTGGCTCATACAAACGTAAGTTTTCAACATTAACAACTGAATACATTTGCATATATGAAGGCAATTCAAGTTGAAATGCATTATTACCAACTTGCTTTATGATCTTGAATGGACCATAGCAAATGGGTTTGAGTTGTTTACCTTCCCCTTGCATCCTTTCTTTGCTAATGTGCAACCATACCACATCTCCCTCTTCAAAATTGTGATCAACTCTATGTTTTTCATGCCTCTCTTTGTATTTGCTTTGACTTTTCTCAAGCTGTTCTTGAACTTGTTGATATATAATCTAAATTTTCTCAATGAAATTTTGAGCCTTGTCAATTTCACTATGGCCATCTATTGCAACATCCTTTCCAAAGATGAAGTCTAATGTTGATTTTGGAAAATACCCAAAGCATACTTCAGAAGGTGATGTCTGAGTTGGAGAGTGCTTTGCCTGGTTGTAAGTGTGCTAAATATGCAGTTGCTCATCCCATAACTTAGGATGTTTGTTGCAATATCCTCTCAATAGATGCACAATGGTTCTATTCACCACCTCGGTTTTCCCATTAATTTGCGGATGAAAAGCAATACTCTTTGTCAACTTTGTGTCCATTATACTCCAAAGATTGGACCGAAAATTCCCAATGAACCCGGAATCCCTGTCACTAATAATAGAAGTTGGCAATCCATAATGAAATTATACATGTTGAAAATAAATTTCAGCAATAATGGTTTTCTTACATGGCATAAGTATACACATTTTACTGAATCTATCCACAACTACATAAAGATAATCATGTTGTTTTCTTGACATAGGTAGACCTCCAAAAAGGTCCATGGAGACACTCTCCCATGGCCTTGATGGTACTGGTAGTGGTGTGTACAACCCAAGCTTCCTATTACTAGGCTTGCCGGTTGCACACATAGAACAACCTCTTATAAAATGCGACACACTATCTACCATGCGAGGCCAATAGCAATACACTTGTAGATGCGCCATTGTTTTTCTTACCCCAAAGTGTCTATTAGCTCCCCGTAATTTGTTAGATTGGTGAGAAAAAATGAACAGGGGTAACATCAGAATAGTCTTTGGAGTCCTAGGACCTACCCTTCCTGGACTCAGAGAGGGCTCTCTCTATTTTGTGCAAAGGATTTGAATTTGTTTTCTTTTAGGGTTGGATTTTAGTCTAGTTGTTAATTTTAGGGTTTGTTTTTTTGTTTGGGTTGGGTAGATGATCAAGTAGAATAGATGGAGTAAGAGATCTGTCATTGGGCTAAGGATTCTAAAAAAGGTCATGGACATTTCAACAATGAATCAGGGTGCATCACAGGGCAAATCTAACATGGTCAAATGGATCTTCAAGGTTTGTGTGAGATGAAATGAACATCAAGTTTGTGAACATAGTAGGTGTAAAAGGGCAGTTAATAATCCTTGAAAAAATACCTTTAAAGAAGAATGGTCTTTAATACTACTAAGCATGAATAAATAATCATAATACAGGGAAAACCAATAACTCTTTGATTAAACTCAAGCAAATAAGAATTCAAGACAAACAGTCCAGTGAACTATAGAAGGCAAGAAACTTGTAAGACTTCTAGTGATTTCAACTTCAAGATTAGAAAAAATTTAAGATACACATATAACATAGATCAAGGAAGAGGGAACGCCTAAACATCATTGATCAGAGCTATAAATACCTCCAAGGAAACCTTTTAATAATGGACAAAGGGCATGATCAAAACATAAACCTCTTTGGCTAAACCTAATCAATGATACTTCAAAGAAAGATCTTAAGAAAAATGTTTAAGTAACATCAAACAAGTAGGGCTAACCATAAAACATCTTTGATATCTACTGTATTGAATCATTCATAAGATAAAAAAGTAGAAGTGGGTCTAGAGAGCAACTAAGAATTCTCTAAACTGACCTAGCAGAGGAAAACATAGAGGCAATAGAGGACAAACAAAGCTAAGGTGTCTCTGAACAACATTTCTTAGTCTAAAACTTTTGTCCTACTGCAACATAGAAATATGAAACATAATGATAACAGAGGAAAACATGAACTAAATAGGAACACATCACCATTAACTATGCTCAGGAATCCTACAAGCAAGCCTTCTCCAATGTCAAGCAAGCCAAGCCATCCACAAACACCAAAAACCAATTTCTCTTCAATCTCCAAGTCTATGTATTACTCAAAAGAGTCATCAAATACCAACCTCTTATAATGAGACCTCCATGCTCTATTTATCTAGCAAAGGAGGGTCAAAAACCCTAACTAGGGTTTGAAAATGTCATAAATACCCATAAATGCCATTTATGTCCAAGAGACCATGCAGGACCCAAGGCATAAAATATCTAATGACATAAATGAAAAAATAAATTCTAACACCTAATTTTGGAGTGATTTTCCCCAAAAAACACTATAATATCTATTTTCCATAAATTAGTGTCTTTTGTTGACTTTTGCAGATAAGGGTGTAGCAGTGAGGTCTGAAGGCGCAGCTCCTGCATAGGAAAACTTGGTCATCTTGCAGCCAAGTTTTGATGGCCTTCCCGATGTCGGTATTGGCTCCATGATGGCTCGTTGGAAATCCTATCAATTCTACTTTCCAAAACCACCATTGTTTTTCTGATTGGGCTCCATTAACCTATTCAAAAATTAAATCTCCCAAGGCTGTTGAAGGCGCAGCGCCAACCCTGAAAACATGGCAGAAAGGTGAAAATTGGCATGTTTTTGGGCCTTTTGGGGGACCAAAACTGCTCCAAATGCTCTTAAATTTGGTGTGCATGATTTCCTTGGGCTAATGAATCCAAAAATTTAAATTTTACCTCCATTGGATTCCTTTAGGAAAAGCGTATCGCCCAAGGTGTTGCGCTTTCGGCCCTAAAAAATAGTGAAAAACCAAATTTGTCAAAAACTTGCCAAAATTTGTATTTACCTTCTTGATTAGGTTGGGTATGCTTGTAGGGGATAGATCAGAAATTTTATCAAGTTCTCCTTTGGCTTTAGTCTCATGGTTCATCATGCCTCATAGGCCTCTTTATCTTGTTTATTGCTTTTCTGCCTCATTTCTCTTATCTGATCCACTGTCATTAGGCTCACTGCTATGTGCTTCATCATTGTTTTCTGCATTGTATCTTTGACACATTTTCATCTTCATTCTCTGTGACACTTCTCTTACTTCTCTTATGACCCTTGGATCTAATGACATGTTCTTTACTGCTTTAATTCTTCATTGACGTTTTCACTAGCAGCCTTGGCTTTCTGTTTCATTTTTCTCATTTTTACTGACATCAACCTTACTTTTGTGACCTTTACTGTGCTCTTTACTGATATGTGATTTTCTGCCTTTAGACCCACTATAAGCCTCACTGCTTTTAGACCCAAATGGCCTCCTCATCACTGCTTGATTTTCCCTTGTTTGACTCATTATTGCTCATCATGGCTTTGTTCCATACTTCCTTCAACATCTCTGCTACTCTCTACTTATCACTCTCTGTCTCATTGATATCTGCCTCCTCACTTCACTGATGTCAAACTGATAGGAAAGAGGGCATGTGATGTCACTCTGTTTTGTAATATAAGGGACTGAGCGCCATGTCAAGCCTTGATGGATGGAAAAATTTTAAACCAATGCAACCACCTTGATTTCACCTCTTGTCTTGACTAATCTTCTTTATGTGCATATGGAAATAGGTTAAGTAGTGACCTCAAGTTTTTAGTCTTATAGTAGTCTCCTAGGGTTTCCTTATCATTTAAAATTCATCAAACATGCTTGCAACTGAGTGTATTTGATGACACATACCCTTAACCATGCTTGAAGGACCCTTGGTGATGTCTTGGATCAATTTTGAGTTGATTTGGAGAGCTTGCAAGGCTTAGAAGCCTTACTAGCCAAACCCACAATGCCTACTCAGGTTTTCGGGTCGGCCAAAGGCGCAGCTCCTGAACGGGTTGTCAGGTTGGCCAAAGGCGCAGCGCCAGTTTCTGAAGGCGCAATGCCTTTTTGTAGAGGGAATTTGGAGGCCTTCCGAGGGTCCAAATTGGGCCCATGATAGCTCGTTGGAAAGCGTATCCTATATAGTTTCTAAATATACCTTTTTTTTTATTGGATTTGATTTGACCTGTCAAAAGTTGATTCTCCCAAGACTAGTCAAAAAGTGTTGAATGATGGTGCAGAAATGAAGAGTATTGGTGTAGGAAACTTTTGGAGGCCTTCCTCAACTCCAAATTGAGCTCATGATAGCTCATTGGAAATATTTTCCAGTCTAGTTATCATTTGACTCATAAATAAAGTCCTTTGGACACTCCAGCTATGAGAAAACTTGATTTTCCAAAGGTCACTTTAGAAGTGCAGCAATTCTCCCATTACACCTGCATTTTTGACATTTCTCTAAAACCATGACACCTGTGTAAAATCTAAAGGAGGCTTTTCGTCTTGGATCTATCATGGAAAAAAACCTCTCTCACTTTTGTCAAATTCATCTCTATTTGGTCAGAAACATAGTTTGAAGAAAAACTGGCCCTAGGTGTGATAAATGGATTGGCTCTTGGAAAGAATTCCTGGGAAAAGATGGAGGCATGATGTTTATGAGTTGGTATGGCTTCATGATTTTTGATATGACCTACCATATGGATCTTCTGCTCCTATGCCTCTTTTCCATAGCAAAACCTAATTGACCTAGTGGTAGGATTCTTTGACTTGGTTTTTGACTGAAAATTGGCTGGGAGTCTTCAAGTGAAAAACAGAGTGTTTGTCAAAGTGTTGTATTGAATATCAAAAATCCAATGTAATTGATTTATCTAAATATCCTACAGAGATAGTTTTGAGACCATCAATGCTTGAGGGACTTGGTGAACATGGGAAAAAACAGGTTGTTTGGTAACCCTAGATGGAAAGTAGAGGGGTGAGGCAAAGGCAAAACAGAGTGTTGAGGTTATAGGTGGAAAGTAGGATATATATGAGTGGCATAAGCCCATGAGGGGTATTTTAGGAGTGGTAGGTTAACCATGGAATGGAAAAATAGTATAATAGTGAAAAATTTTGGTTTAAGGATAATGAAGGCAGTGAGATTTCTAAAACTCACAATATTCATGAATCTTGTTTTTAGAAATCTAGGATCAATATTTAGTCAACTACAAATAGCAAAAATTATTGATGACTAACAGTGTCCAGCAATAAGAGATGAATGAGCTCCTCTCATGACACTTAGCCTCTCTCCTTGTGGTATACACAGCTTGCTCAAATGAAACAACAAATTGTTATGCATGTGATAATATTTTTCTTCAACTTGATTCCCTTCACTCAAAATAGCATACACATCTTGAAAATAAACATCATGTGCGTATTGTTCTATGTAACTCTCATGTACAATAGAATCATTTTTTAGTAAAGTAGATGCACTAATAATTGGTCTTGAAATCATATCGGAAACTTTATTGAAAATACCTTTCTTGTACCTTATAACCAAGTGAAACTGTTGAAGAAATCCCATCCACCTGAAATGTCTTGATTGTTGCAATTTTTTTTGCAACTACAAGTACTATAATGGTTGGTGATCGGTATGCACAATAGCTTTTTACCCATCAAGTAGTGTTTCCACTTCTTGACGCTTTGTACCAACGCATATAGTTCTTTGTCATATGTAGGATAATTTGTCACAACACCATTGAATGTTTCAGAATGAAAATTGATAGGCTTACCATGTTCCAAAAGAACTATGCCCATGGCATAATCACTAGTATCGGTTTGAATCTCGAATGGTTGTCTCAAATTTGGTAATGCAAGGAATGGAGCTGAAATTATCTTGTCTTTTAAAGCTTCGAAATCTTGTTGTTGTTTTCCTCCCCATTGGAAGCCTTTCTTCACACTTGTCACTGCATGCATAGGAGTTGTGATGGCAAAAAAGTTAGCAATAAACTTTCTCCAATACTGAGCTGCACCTAAGAAACTTCTTACCTCGGTTACTGTTTTGGGAGTGGGCCAATTCACAATGGCTTCCGCTTTAGAAGGATCAATTCTCAACTCTCCTCCTCCTACAATGTGTCCCAAATAAACCAAAGAAGTCTTTCCAAACTCACACTTTGACATCTTAAGAAACAATTTATCTTTCTTCAAAGAATCAAGCACTTTATTCACATGTAAGACATGTTCTTCTTCTTTTTTGCTGAAAATCAATATGTCATCTAAGTACACAATCAAAAATTCATCAAGGAATGGACACAAAACACTATCCATAACACGCATGAAATTTTTTGGTGCATTACACAAACCAAATGGCATTACTAACCACTCAAAGAGTCCTTGTTTGGTTTTGAATGCAGTTTTCCATATGTCAATTTCTGAAATTCTTACTTGATGATATCCACTTCATAAATCTAACTTAGTGAAAAACTTTGCTTCTTTCCGTTGATCAAGAAAATCATCTATCCTTGGGATTGGGTAACGATTCTTTAGCGTAATCTTGTTCAAAGCTCTGAAGTCTACACACATGCGCCAAGTCCCATATTTCTTTGGAATCAAGACTATGGGTGAACTCCATGGCGAGGCGCTTGGCCTTATGATTCCTTTGTCCAACATTTCTTTGATTTTCCTCTTTAATTCAACATTATCCATTATCGACATGTGATACATACCAATGTTTGGAAGAGGACAATCTTGTTGCAACTGAATCTCTCTTTTTGGAGGAAATTCTTTTAGCTCCTGAAACATCTCATGATGTGCATCAACTACATCATATAAATCTGATTTCAAATTAGGATCACATCCCTCAAATGATTCATGATTAACATTAGCTTTAGTCTTAATCATAAGAAGAACAAAATTCTTACTTGAATTTACCAGCCTTTTTACATGTCTAGCATTTACCATAGCAATGTTTGTCTTCTTGCGATGTGCTCTAACAATGTACTCCTTGCCATATTTGAATAAATGGTATTTGTTATCATGGTGATGGAAGATCGCTTTCCTGTCATACAAGTAAGGACTCCCTAACACAATACGTGTTATGTCAAGTGGAACCACATCTAATTCAACTGTGTCAACAAAATTTGCAGTGATTGCAAACCGCAATATACACTTCTTTGAAACCTGTAAATTTGCATCCTTAAAAATCCAACCAAATGGATATGGTTTTGGATGTGGTATGGTCTCAAGGTTAAGTTTCTTGACCAAGTATTCAGATATTAATTTTTCTTCTGACCCACTGTCAAACAATGTGTCTATCTTGGTATGTTTTGATATGACCTTCACATGAAACAGTTCAATTATTTCTTCTTCATTTGGAGCATGTATGTGACAGTTTGATGTACTAGTACTGGGTTTAGTTTTAATTTCTTTCCCCTTTGAGTTCTTCAATCCCATGGCTGTAATATTAGATTCATCACCTGAATCTTCTCCTAAATCATGTTGAGTTGTAGCTGCAATTTTCTATTTCCCTTTGTTGTTGTATTTATTGGGCCTCATTTTAGGATGTAGTTTCCAACAATGAGTTTCATCATGGCCTTCTTTTGAAAAATGTTTATAAACCAATTTTTCTCCCTCTTTATTAATAGATGCATTCTTTTTACTTTTACCTTTTGAGGTCTTCTCTTTGCTTTTACCCTTAAAAGGTTTCTTCCTACCCTCTTCAGAAATGTTCTTCCCTCTAGCTTCTAGATGTGTGGCCTGAACACATATTTCATCTAGACTTGTGGGGTTAAACATGAGAATAGTATGTTTAAGGTAGCTATGTAAGCCTCCTATGTACTTGAGAAAAGTATCTTGGCTCTGCAAATCTACCCCTAATAAGAGAGCTCTTCTCCTAAATTCTTGGGTGTATTCTTGCACATTCTGTCCCTTCAATTGCCTAAATTTTTTCCATTTCATTATGGCTTTTTTCATATGAGCTAATGGATAAAACTTTTTTTTAATAACAGTAATGAAATAAGTCCATGATAGAATAATCTTACCATCCTTCTTGATCTCCTCCTTTGTCTTGGATTCCCACCAAACAAGTGTTGCACCTTCCATTCTCAATGAAGATAATTGGATTTTGGTATCATCATCTTGAGGGTTTTGGATTCTCAAATAGACCTCCAATTTCCTAATCCAATTATAAAGCTTTTCTGCATTAACTTCACCATTAAACATTGGCAATTCAAACTTAACATCAAGTTTTAAAAAAAGGAATCTTACCAGTGTTCTTTGACTTTTGTGGCTAATGTACTGAAGATGAAGTAGAGGATGATGAAGATGATGGTGAGGATGATGGCTCTTGTTGTGTAACCAGCTCCAAAAAGAGAAAAAAAGAGATATAAACGCCTTATAAATGAGCCACTTCGAGGGGGCAACCTCAAATACATTACATAAATGAACAATTCTTTGATGATACAATTCACAAAACCTCCTTTCTATATATAGGAGTCCATGGGGCCATAATGTAATCCTAGTGGGCCACAATGTAATCCTAGCCGACCTAACAATAATAATTTAAGGGCACAATAACAACAAAATGGGGGTTACAAGGGTACAATAATAACAATAAGGGGTTTACACTAACAATAATAAGGGACTATACTAGTGATATAGGGACCTAACATGCCCCTCTCCTCCAAAAAAAGTGTTGTCCTCAACGCTTGAGTAGCTTCGGGTGCTTCTGTATAAAATTCTCATCCTCCCATGTAGAATCTTTAGTGGTTAAGTTCTTCCACTTGATGAGATACTCTGAAATTGATCGATTCCGTAGTTGTAGAGTTCTTGTTTCCATGACTGCTTCAGGTTTCAATATGATTTTCCCTTCCTGATCAAGTTCTGGAAATACTGTTTGAACTGGAAGATTTTCACCTATAACCTTCTTTAAACATGAAACATGGAAAACTGGATGTACTCACGAAGAAGCAGGAAGCTCCAATTTGTATGCCATAGTACCAATATTTTGCAACACCTTGTAAGGACCATAGTACTTTGGCGATAATTTATTATCCTTCTTTGCTTGCTTGAGGGACATTTGTTTGTATGGTTGTAGCCGTAAAAATACCCAATCTCCCACATCAAAACTTCTCTCACTACGATGTTGATCTGCCTGTTGTTTCATTCGATTTTGTGCCAAATTCAGGTTATCCTTTAAGAGTTGGAGAACTTCTTGCTGATGCTCGATGTGATCTTCCACTGCTTGAACCTTCGAATTTTCCCTTAAAGATGATGTGATGGCTGGTGGATGATATCCATAAAGTGCCATAAATGGGGTCATTTTTGCTGCAGTATGGAAGGAAGTGTTATACCACCATTCAGCAAGAGGTAACCACTTGACTCATTGTGTTTGTTTATCAGATACAAAACAACGAAGATATCCTTCCAAACATTTATTTACTATCTCAGTTTGACCATCAGATTGAGGATGATAAGATGAGCTATGAGCTAATTGAGTACCCAAACAAGAAAATAAATCCATCCAAAAATTTCCCGTAAAAATGGGATCTCTGTCGCTCACAATAACCCTTGGGCTTCCATGTAGCTTTTGAATTCTGTCCACAAATGTAGTAGCAACTGTACTTGCTTTAAATGGATGAGACAATGCACAAAAGTGTGCATACTTGGTAAGTCTATCAACTACCACCATGATGACACTCTTTCCTTCGAACTTAGGTAAACCTGTGATAAAATCCATTGAAATCTCCTCCCAACGTTGACTTGGAATGGATAAAGGTTGTAGAAGTCTTGGGGTCTTAATTGTTTCCACTTTATTCTGCTGGCAAACCAAACATTCCGCCACAAACTTTTGAATATCAGATTTAAGGCCATCCCAAAAAAATTCTTTCTTCACCTGTGGTAAGTTTTTAAAAATCCTGAGTGTCCTCCTAAAGGAGAAGTGTGCAATTCCAGAAGAATCTTTTGTTTTAGTTGGGAATTCTTACAAAGATATAAGCGATATTTGTACCATAAGGAATCATTTTTCCAACTAAATGTATCAGATGTACTAGGATCTTGCTGCAACTTTTGAATGAGTGTCCATACATCTTTTTTCTTCTTCCATTCATCTCTTGCTTCGGTTATCCAATCTGGTTGGATAATAGAAATGGCACAAAGAAATGCTTCCACCTCTTCATTCTTTCTTGAGAGTGCATCTGCAACAACATTAAGCTTTCCTTTTTTGTAGGTTATTTCAAAGTCATAACCCAACATCTTTGTGACCCATTTTTGCTGCTCTTCTGATGATAGTCTTTGTTCCAAAAAGTGTTTAAGACTATCATGATCATTTTTTACCTTGAAGTGTCTTCCCATTAGGTAATTTCGCCATTTCTTTAGTGCATGCAGTATTGCTAACATTTCCTTCTCATAAATAGGTTTCTGTAAATACTTTCCTTTGATTGGACGACTTTCAAAAGTAATGGGTCTTCCTTCCTGCATTAAAACTGCACCAATTCCATTTCTTGAGGCATCACATTCCACAATAAAGGTTTTTGTGAAGTCTGGCGTAGCTAAGACCGGTGCTAGGCACATTGCCTCTTTAAGATGTTCAAAGGCCTTAGTTGCTTCGGGAGTCCATGAAAATGCATCTTTCTTCAATAATGTTGTTAGAGGTGCTGCTATTCTCCCATAATTCTTAACAAACTTGCGATAATACCCTGTTAACCCGAGAAATCCTCGCAACTGCTTTATGGTTGTGGGGACTTTCCATTCCTTAATGGCTTTGATTTTGTTAGGGTCTACTTTAACACCCTCGTGAGATACAATATGACCCAGATATTCCACCTCTTGTACTCCAAAGAAACATTTGGATTTTTTTGCATATAATTGTTTCTCCTGCAATAATTTGAGCACCCTGTCAACATGTTCAACATGATCCTTCCAAGACCTGCTGTAGATTAGTATATCATCAAAAAATACTAGCACAAATTTTCTAAGGAAGGGTTTGAAAATGGAATTCATCAACCATTGAAATGTAGAAGGTGCATTGGTAAGGCCAAAAGGCATGACCAAAAATTCATAATGACCCTCATGAGTTCGAAATGTTGTTTTTGGAATATCTTCGGTCTTCATTCTAATTTGATGATATCCTGAACGAAGATCCAACTTGGTAAAATAAATTTCTCCATGTAATTCATCCAATAATTCATCAATCACAGGAATGGGAAATTTATCTTTAATGGTGAGCTTATTGAGCTCCCTATAATCCGGACACATTCGCCATGATCCATCCTTGTGTACCAATACTACAGGAGCAGAGAAAGAACTTTGACTAGGTTGAATTATACCCGCCTCTAACATTTCTGCAATCATACGTTCAATTTCGCTCTTTTGGAAGTAAGGGTATCTATAAGGCCTGATGTTTGGAGGAACACTTCCTGGAATCAAATGAATAGCATGATCATGATCACGAACAGGTGGGAGTCCTTTGGGAGTTTCAAACACCTTGGAATGATTGTCCAAGACTTGTTCGAGATCTGTAGAAATAGATGATTTTGATGTTGGAACTTCTAGTGAGCATAATTTTGCAATTACGCCTCGTTGTTCTTTCTTTAGAAGCTTTGTCATGACATTATAGCTTATTATCCTTCCTGGCTTCCCCGCAATACCCCGTAATTCGACTTCCTTTCCTTCTGAAAAAAATTTCAAGAAAAGTTCTTGAAAATTAAAAGCTACCGTCCCCAAAGATTGTAACCATTGTACTCCTAGTACAACATCAGCACCTCCCATAGGAATGGAAAGCATTGGACTAGTCAATACATATTCCCCATGGTTAGCTTGATATTATGGCATTTTCCAGAGCAATTTATAGTTCCTCCATTTGCAACCATCACTTGACATTCTGGTGCTGGGTATAGGAAACAATTTAATTCCTTGGCTACCTTATAATGAATAAAATTATGGGTGCTACCTGAATCAATCAACACTATTACCCTTTTCTTCTTGATATGTCTTTCTATCTTGAGAGTTTGAGGAGTGGTAATTCCTGCCAGTGCATTACACGATATGGTCGGATTTATTTCTTCCTCTTCTAGGGCTGGTTCCTGGTGTATATCCTCTTCTTGTTCATTTTCTTCTTATTCTTCACAATCTATGTAAAATAATTTATTCTCATCACACTTATGAACTTTAGTGTATTTTCTATCACAACTGTAGCAAAGCCCTTTTGCTCTTTTTTCTTCCAATTTTTATGGTGTCAATATTGTAGGTTGTGGAAATCTAGGCGTAGCAACACTTCCTTCTTTATAGAATTGAGTGGTAGGATTCCTTGTCGCCATAATTTTATATTCAACTTTTCTTGCCAACCTGAATGCCATCTCCAATGAATCAGGTTCCAAAACGCGAACTTCATGTTGGATGTTATCCTTTAAAGTGCCTATGAAGAGATCAATCATGTGTTCCTCTGAAATATCAGTTACCCTTATATTCAATTTTTGGAAGTCCTCGATGTGCTGCCCCACTAAACCTTTTTGTTTGAGATTTATCAATTGGCTAAAGAAGGTGTTGCTCTTTGTATCCTCATAATGTGCTATCATTTCCTCCGTAAAAATTGACCAAGTGACAATTTTTTTACGGGAGCAAAGCCATCGATACCATACAAATGTATTTTGTTCTAATTGTAAAGTTGCAATGCATACCTTTTGTGTGTTTTGCACATTATGGAGATCAAAATATTGCTCCATCTGTAGTATCCATGTTACAGGATCCTTTCCATCAAACTTCCTCATATCCATTTTGGAATATGGTGGTTCTTCCCGCCAACATTAGAGTTTATGAAATCACGATTAACATTTATTTTGTTCTCATCATGAGGTTCTTCTACTATATTTCCACCATTAGGAATCATTTCTTGTTTTAATCTTGTCATCAAGCCTTCCATGTATGCTTTTAGATCATCCATCTTAGCTTCCATGTCCACTTCCATGCCATCCATCTTAGCTTCCATGCCATCCATCTTAGCTTCCACGCCATCCATAATAGCTTCCATGCCTTTCTTCAAACCGTCCATCTTCACTTCCACGCCTTTCTTCAAAACTTCCATTTCATTTTTTGTTGCTCTTTGCGAGAGTGAAATTTGTTGCACTTGCTCTTGTAATTTTGATAGATCATGTTGCAATTCTTCATCTTCATGAGTCATGGTAGAGCCTTTTGAAGGCTTAGTGGGTGTTGAATTATTTTTAGGGGCCATTTTAGAATCCAATATTGATACCTATTCTACAATATGCCCCTGGAATCAATTCAACTTGATTGTTCAAACAAGACTTATGCAATTCGGAGAAAAAAATACACACCTTCTACTTGCTTTGAGGAGCTCGATATTGAAATTTAATTATATCTGTAATTGAAAATATTCAATATCTGGAATTTAGCCCTGTAGTAGCCCTCTGAAGCTTCTTTCAAATGCCACAGGTCTGATCTAATTTGGATTCCCCAAGACAAAGTTGTGTCCAATATCCCACAATGACCTAATTCTGGACTGGTTCAGTAGAGCAAACTTGTAGGACTTGCCACGTGTCACTGTTTCGTCCTTTGTCTCTGAAATTGATAGCCACAAAACTACAGTCCATGTACCTGCAACCAATTTTTATGGCACTCAAATCCACTGCCCAGAGAGAGAGAGTTATTGAACTTTTCCCACGATCACCTCTTTGAGATGAAATTCAGGAGCCTGAAAAAGCACTACCTTCCACAGATCATATCTCCAAAAATATTACGAACCAAGATCTGAAATTTTTTGATGAATTTCCTCAGGATTTTAGCTTCGTACCATATGAATTTCAGATTCTGAACCTTCGTAGAAAAAACTTTATAGCGCAAATGCCACGATGACCTGTTTAGGAGCCTGAAAAAATACCTGACTTCCACAGATGATATCTCCAAAATTATTGCGAACCAAACTCTGAAATTTTTACACAGGCTTCCTCAAGATTTTTTCTTCGCACCCTAAAAATTTCAGCTTCTGAAACTTCGTAGAAAAAAAGTTATAGCGAAACTGCCACGATGACCTGTTTGGAGCAGCGAAACCCTAGAATCCAAAGCTCTGATACCAAATGTTGTGTAACCGGCTCCAAAAAGAGAAGAAAAGAGATATCAACGCCTTAGAAATGAGCCACTTCGAGGGGGCAACCTCCAATACATTACATAAATGAACAATTCTTGGATGATACAATTCACAAAACCTCCCTTCTATATATAGGAGTCCATGGGGCCATAATGTAATCCTAGTGGGCCACAATGTAATCTAGCCGACCTAACAATAATAATTTAAGGGCACAATAATAACAAAATGGGGGTTACAAGGGTACAATAATAACAATAAGGGGTTTACACTAACAATAATAAGGGACTATACTAGTGATATAGGGACCTAACAGCTCTCCATTGCCTCCATTTCCTCCATTGCCTTTCTTTGACTTATCTTCATCATTATGACCTCCTAAAGATCCATGTCCTTCCTTGTTAAGTTTGGATCCTTCTCCTTCTAGTCTCTCATTCCTTTCTTGATAAAGGATTGTAACCATCTCAGTCATTTCAAGGAATGCTTTCCTGAACACTCTTTCTTCCTCTTTGGGATCAACTTCTTCATGGATTTCTCCTTCTCTATGAGACATGCTTAATGTAGCCTCTACTTCCTTAGGAGGTGAACTAGATGGTGTAGATTGTGGAAATCTTACTCTCATTTTCTTTGGATCTTCTGGACACCCTTCTACTCCCACCAATTTTCCTTCTCCTCTTTTGAGATTGAGCCTAGTAAGCATCTAAAAACTTGCAAACAGTTAAAAAAATATTTGCACAAAACAACACCAGAGTAAACTCTAGCTCTGATACCAATCTAATCTGAAAGGACTGTATTATTTTTTTTGTGCTAAGTGCATTTTCAGTTATAAAACATGTGCATAATTGTCTCTTTAGTTTGCTTAAGGATTGAGGATTTTAACAATGAATTGTAGATGATTTTAGTGAATTAGAAGCATGAAATAAGCACAAATAACACTAAATGACAGTGAAAAACAGAGAAATAAGTCACCACATAGCATTTACACAGCAGGCATGATGAAGCATTTTAGCCCTCCTGAGCTACATCTGTTGGTCCAGCTCCCAATGGCATGTCCATCTTTCATTATGCTCAAAATTTTGCAAATACATGTAGTTATAGGCCTCTAATGGCTATTTTCTCTACACCAATAGCTCTAGAATGCTCCAATTAGTCTAGAATGACTCTTCATTCACTCAGAATGGGCGAAAATTGAGTCTCCTACTCATTTTCCCAATAACACCTAGAAAAGCTCCACTAATTGTGGAGGACTCCACTTAACTGGAGTTAGTTTGGTAATTTCTGCGGCATAAAATGCACCTCCAAACCTCCCACCAATGCTAACCATGGCATTTAAAGTTGTGGTTGGGGGTGGCCACATGCCAACCCCCAAAACCCGCGGTTACCATTTATGGTGGAGCGGAACTCTGCTTAAACCTTGGGATAAGGTTCCAAAATTTGAATTAAATTCATGTGGGTTAATGAAACTGTTAGAGGTAGCATTAACTGTGCGAAGTTGTTAACATGTGATAAGTATTGTGTAGTGTTAAATGATGTGGGTTGAATGTTGTGTTAGCGGAACCGTGAGATGAATTAAACGTAACATGTGATAAGGTTGAGACTGTTAATGGATGTCGGAGGTTGAATTTGTTGTAACACTTATTGTTGTAACATGTGACCAAGATCTATGGGACCGCTGGCGGGTTGGGACCGTTGGCGGTCCCCAACCCCCACTCCACTTTGCAATAAATTTTAAATACAACTCTATTACTTATAAGGTTAAGTAACAACATAGCACTGGCGTTTAAGTCATGGGCGTGCACTTCCGGAGGTCGTGGGGTCAACTCTTATGGCCTTAACAAAATTTTACTACACCACTAAGGGAAAACGTGGCAGCCTCAGGGCTGGCCACGTGTCACCCTTCGATTGGTCAATAAAAAACAACATACAACCCATCCAACAAATCATATCATGCCACATGTTAGCCTAGGATTGGTTCCAAGGAAAGGAATATTCCTCATAATATTCCTTTTGTTGATTGTGCACCCTCCATGCTAACTGGGCATCCCAGTTAACCCTGTCGCAAAATTTAACTGTTTGGGAGTTCAATCAGAACACGATATCTCCCTCATACGACATCGATTTTTGAGCCAAGTTAATGGAATAAGTCTGTTGTTGTGTTGTATATTATGAATTGGTCGATGCTTGATTGATTATGGTGAAAGTATGCATGTATTAAATTTTTAATTCGGTACTCTGAACATGTAGTGATGAATGATAGCTTACTTCTTAGAGTTGAGATACATATTTGTATTTTATATGCTCATAAATATGATCTGTTTTAGTAATCTTTCCTCGACATCAATGATCTAGCCTCTAATCTAAGTAAGGTTATGGCACACCACAAGTGAGACTCCCTACTCCCTCAAGTAGGGTGAAAATGTCAGAATTGTCCTAGACTACATCGGAAACCTTGTTGGCCTCAAGCCTTAACCTGGGTCTTTCCCAGAGACCTCCTTTTTCGCCAACAAATGGTTTCGTTGTCGGGAGCTGAAAATTTGTTTAGAAGATATATCATGGTATCAAGGATCTACGAGGAGGAATATGTAGTTTGTGGTACAATCACATAGATTAGTTCATATCACAACAAGAGGAGCTTCGGCAGCAGAGGGAAAAGATTGTCAAGGATCGAGTCCTGTTTTCTAACTCTATGGGTGACTTGTATGAAATTTTCTGGGGAAAAATTCCCAAAGAGCTTTACAACTGGTTGCGCAGACTCCAGATCAATTCACTCCCTGAAGGATTGCGTAGAGTCTGTCGCAGTTGGATGCACATAGATCTAGCAGCGTTACATCGGCTAGATACAGATCTAACCCAAGCAGTATATTTTTGGGTACAAACTACCTTGGAGGGGTACATTGTAGATTTTGCAGTCGAGTGCTACCAATATTTTACAAAAGCAGAAGACATATTTAGATTTGGGTTGCGGGGAGAATTGCTGAAAGAAATCCCATTTTGGATTAAAGCTCTAATGGTAGACGAGGGCCTGATGTCATTCCAAAATCCTGAGATGGAGACCTAAACCTCCAGTACCGGGGGAAGGATTTGATGGAAATATGATATGAGTAAGGAAAAATGGTGAATAAGGATATGGATTCCAGAACCTCTAGTAGGTTTAGAAAGCGGAGAGCACATCGGAGGGCGCAGATTGTTGAGAAGTGGCGGGAAAGGGAAATACGAGAATTTGAGAAGCAGGAGAAGAATCGATAGAACAACGAAAAGGTGCCGCAGATGACAGAGGAAAGAGAAGGAAAGATGGGACCCCAAGGAATGGAAGGGTCCACTAAGGAAGTTAGGCAAGTTTATAGGAGCCCAGCCTAAAGAGAAAAGGGAGAAAATTCCAATGAGGAGGACGCACGCCCCGAGGAGGAGTCTAATGTGGAGTTGCATGTTGCAATGGAACAACTATTCCAAGAGAGACCGACAACCATAACGCAAGGTAATCCTATTCCCCAAGTTTCAAGTAGCACTAGTCCTAACCTTCCCCTGGTACTCTATCATCCACCTAATAAGTTCTTTATTAAGTTACGGGAGTTTAGAAAGTTGAGTAGTACTAAATCCACAGTACGGATATCTACGAGCAAAAGTGCTGGTAGTCGAATCTCTCAATCGGGAAGCAGAGGTTTTGTTTTAGTACTGCCAACACAAGGAAAGACGGCGGGATCGTTCACCCGATACCTAGAATTCTCTGGAAAAGGTAACAATGGTGTAGAACAACACTACTATCTCTGTGAAGCAATTTGGAGAGATCGACAGACACCAGATGCAGTCAAGTTAATTGAGTTCCAAACCACATTGAGGGCAAGATCTTTGCGTTG
Organism: Pinus albicaulis; assembly: GCA_034641835.2. NCBI lineage: Eukaryota > Viridiplantae > Streptophyta > Pinopsida > Pinales > Pinaceae > Pinus > Pinus albicaulis. Next base: position 1,370,026,413 of record CM076579.1, on the reverse strand, counting down.
GTTTATCGAATGGTCAGAAGCACACCAGAACCTAGCAATAGATTATTTTAAGAAGGAATTCATCCAAGAATTCAAGCTGCCCCAGACGAATTAACAAGGATTGTCTAAGTTTTGGGAAATCAAACAACAGGAAGGAGAAACAGCCTGGGATTTGATGATAATATTTAAAGACGTGATTGGAAAGCTAAGTTACCCAGTCAATCTAAATCACCAGCGGGACTAGTTCATCAAAGCACTCTTATCATTGACAAGGACACCATTGACACAACAAAATATTGATACTCTTCAAGATGCTCTCGAGCAAGAAATGAAAATAGAACCAATGGCGGTATACCCGCAGGAGTTCAGAGGAGGGAAACGGTACAAGATCCATCCATTCTAAGACTGCAACATCAAATAGCCATTTTGATGGATGAATTGAAAGATATTCAACCGGTAGGAACCGCAAGGCCTAACGTGTGGTGCAAACACTGCTTTATGGAAGGACATGTAGCCACAGAATGTCTGAGGTTGTGGGGAGAAAACATTGGAACTTCGGCGGCCGGAACACAGGGGGCCCCACCAGTCGATGGAGTTGCGCAGATAAATACTAAAGGGCTATACCAACCGCAACCCCACTTCCCGGGGTTCCCCAATCAATAGAATCAAACAGTGATAGAATGTTGCGAAATATGTAAAGGTACTGGTCATCCTCCACGATTGTCTCCAATTCTAAAATAATACTCAAATGTTCCAACAATGTTTACTATGAATTTTTTGCCTCTACAACTCATAATACGGAGCAATGCAGAGCCCTTGATGCATTGGCAGAATGATTATATAGGTCTTCCTATAGGGTAAATGAGACTCCAAGGGGGCGAGGAGGAGGAATGAGAGGTAGAAGAACTGGAGGAAGAGGACCAGTAAGGTGTTATAACTGTGATCAGGAAGTTCATGTAGCGAGAGAATGTCCACTACCCAGGAGACCATGGTGCTCTTAATGCAGAGTGAATGCACATTCTACTGAAGACTGCCGAGAGTTGATTAAGAGATGGGAAGAGAGATCTAGACAAATGGGAGTGATTTGAAAATGATTGTATTAGTTTTATTTTGTTAAGGGTCTTTCAGTTTTAAAAACATGTGCATAATTGGTTCATTAGTTTGCATAAGGATTAAGGAGTTTTTCCATGACTTATAGATGAACTTTAGTGAATTAGAAGCATAAGATAAGCATAAATAACATTTAATAGTAGTGTAAAATAGAGAAATAAGTCACCATATGAAGTTTACACAACAGGCGTGATGAAGGAGTTCACCCCTCCTAGGCTACATCTACTGGTCCAACTCCCAATGGCTTGTCCATCTTTCATTATGCTCAAAATTTTTCTATTACATGTAGTTACAATGCTCTAATGTCTATTTTATCTACACCAATGGCTTCATAATGCTCCAATTATTCAAGAATGACTCTTCATTCACTCAGAATGGTCGAAAATTGAGCCTCCTACACTTTTGATCAATATATCTTATGAAAACTCCGCTAAATGTGGAGAACTCCAGTTAATTGGAGTTAAATTAGGGTTGACCACCAAATTTGGCACGCCCCTATCCACTCTACCTATTAAGTCGCACATTAAACTTTGCGGTTAGGGTGGTGGCCACATGTGCACCCCTAAACGTTAAGTGGCTTGACCATTAGTGGAACCTCCGCTCGAAACTACAGTTTACACATATACCATGGACCTGTGGGTTATGGGCCCACATAAAATCCCCTTTTAAACACAACAGAATACAATTGTGGATTTTTATTTACATATGTGAAGCAATCAACAATGCTTCTTTGTAACAGAATGCACATAAACTTAAATAGCTTACATACACGCGAAACAGGATTCTTGGGTCCCACATCATGTCAACCAATCACAGTGCATCTCAATCGCTTGCTCGCAAGTTTAAGGCTATACCGATAAGATTTAAACCATAAAATATGTGATGGGCGCCCGTGCGCAAAGGCGACACCCATCCTTCCCTCATCACATCATATATTTCACAACTTACCACATCGCAACCAATTTACCTTGTGAACTCTTAACGATATCCATTAATATTTATGAAATGCGACATCGTGACTCATCGTCTGTCGTTGATCTGCATCCTATCTAAGGGTCCTCACCTACTTGCCCTTCTTCGCATCACAAATTATATGGTTTAGTTGCGATGTCATCCTAACCGTCGATCTATTTCCTTTCATATCTACGATCTAATGTTGTCCATTCATTCTTTACTCCTCTTCATTCTATAGCTTGATCTCCGTATCCATTCATCCTTCACTCATAAACTTGTTGATGGATTCTTCCATATTTGATCAGAACATAATATCTTCTTCATACGACATCAGTTTTTCGAACCGTTCGCAGTGCCGGAATCAAGAAGACGATATCCACGCAACCATCCTACTTTCAACCCAATCCTGTATAACTTTGAATTTTGAGAAAAAATTATGAACTCCTGATCATTCCTCCCCATGGGGAAGCTTTTGGAACCCAAAAGAATTGATTACTTGTTCAGTAGATGAGGGTACAGCTCCCTCACCTTTCCAATCTCCATCAATTTTTCCTTTCTTGGTTTAGTGCCTTTCAACCCAAGTTGAAGGTAGTCAACACTTCCCCTCTTTGATGCTCTTGTCCTCCTATCAAGAATTCTATCTTCTTTGAGCTCATCCAGAAATTCTGGCAAGAAATCTTCAATAGAAGGTAAGTGAACATAGCTTCCTTGATCATTGATCAAAGGAGGCTCATACAAGCATAATTTTTCAATATTAACAATTGAATACATTTTCATGTAAGAAGGAAAATCAAGTTGGAATGCATTATTACCAACTATTTTTACGATCTTGAAAAGACCATAACGAATGGGTTTGAGTTTTTTTACCTTCCCCTTGCATCCTTTCTTTGCTAATGTGCAACCATACCTCATCTCCCTCTTGAAACTTATGATCAACCTGGTGTTTGTCATGCCTCTCTTTGTATTTGCTTTGACTTTTCTCAAGTTGTCCTTGAACTTATTGATGTATCATCTGAATTTTCTCAATGAGCCTTATCAATATCACTATGGCCATCAATTGCAACATCCCTCCCAAAGATGAAGTCTAATGGCGATTTTGGAAAATACCCAAAGCATGCTTCAAAAGGTGAGGTTTGTGTTGAAGATTTATTTTCCTGGTTGTAAGCGTGGTGAATGTAATGTAGTTTTTAATCCCACAACTTAGGATGTTTGTTGCAATATTCTCTCAATAGATGCACAATTGTTCTGTTCACCACTTCGTTTTGTCCATCTATTTGTGGATGAAAATCGATACTCTTTTTCAATTCTGTGTCCATAATTCTCCATAGATTTGACCAAAAATTCCCAATGAACCCAAATATTTTGAAAATAAATTTCAGGAGTAATGGTCTTCTTACATGGCATAATTATACACATTTTATTGAATCTATCCACAACTACAAAAAGATAATCATGTTGCTTTCTTGACATAGGTAGACCTCCAACAAATTCCATGGAGATGCTCTCCCATGGCCTTGATGGCACCGGTAGTGGTGTGTTCAATCCAAGCTTCCTATTACTATGCTTACTTGTTGCACACATAGAACAACCTCTTATAAAATGTGACACACTATCTATCATGTGAGGCCAATAACAATACCTCTGTAGATGTGCCACTATTTTGCTTACCCCAAAGTGTCCAACAATAAAAGAAGAATGAGCTTCTCTCATGAAACTTAGCCTCTCTCCTTGTGGAATACGTAGCTTTCCCAAATGAAATAGAAAATTTTTATGCATGTGATAATATCTTTCTTCAACTTGATTCCCTTCACTCAAACTAGCATACACATCTTCCAAATCAACGAAGACACTAGTACATTTGGTCAAAATTCTGACACTTTTGTCGAATTGTCAGAAATTTCCCCAATTTTTATCAATTTTTCAAATCCCGCTAATAACCATCGCTACACTGACGTTTAGGGACATCGTCGCTTTTGCGACATTTATGAATGTCGTCGGAAATGCAACGTTCTAAACTATGCGTCGGTATTACGATGTTTTTGGGACACAATGTCGAAAATGCGACGTTTCTAAAATATGCGTTGGTATTGCGACAGTTTGGAGATAATGTCGGAAATGCGACATTTCTAAACTATACGTCAGTCTTGCGACGTTTTGCTCCAAATCGTCGCAATACCGACGCATATTTTAGAAACGTCGCATTTCCCAGGTTTCTAAAATATGCGTCGGTATTGCGACGGTTTGGAGCAAATGTCGTTAACGCATTAATAGTTCATTCAAACATTTTTGTATATAGTTTTAAATTATTTCTACGTAAAAATATATATGACATATTATGTATCTAAAAACACTCCATATTGTTTAAACTATAATTCAAACACATACATATAATTAGCTCAAATTTTATATTATAACATTATATGTAAAAATAAATTTATATTTATATATTAATGAGCAAAAAATATATTTAAAATGCAAATTATATTAATATAATTTCACATTTAAATATATTTTTTGCTCATTAATATATAAATATAAATTTATTTTTACATATAATGTTATAATATAGTTTCAAAATAAACATCACATTAATAATTTCACATTCAAATAAATTTTTTAAATAGAGTTTTAACTTACTTTTATATATAAATATAAAATAGAATAAAAATTTTGAAAAATAATTATCTAAAATTATTATAGAATTCACACTGCATTTCAAATATATTAAAAATTATATTTTAAATATATATTTTTTATATAGTTTTGAAATAAGTTATTAGATTGGTGAATAGAATTAATTACATTTGAATTTTGTCTAATTTATTTTTTGGTAAATTAATTTCATGAGGTTCACAAATCTCAAGTCAAATTTAAATCAGCTAAACAAAAACTCTAATAATTTCATGAAAATCATCTAAAAATTTATTGAAATATCAAACTTGACAGTAGACCAATATGGGTTAAGTTAGTTTTATGAGGATCATGTTGGAAGTTATGTTGTTAATTTACATAGAACACCACTTTTTTTTAATAATATTTTTAGTTTCTATTTTTTTATCTTTATCTTCACGATTCCAATATGTTAAGTTTTTTTTTTTTATACCACATACATTTAAATTATATAAATTTATACATTTATAAAGAGTTATAATAGAAGCATAATATTTCAATAAAATATAAAAGTTAAATAATTGCGGTGGCGGGAGGGGAGGGGGAGAGATTCTCCTAAATCTCGATGGAATATGAAAAATAAAGTACTTATGGGGGCTAGTCAAAAGAATGAACAATCTCACATAAATGTATGGGCTTCTTCCACGTCTCCAATTGGCTAATGATCGAGATGTCTCTAAGTTAGTGATATTGGGGGATTCCCTTATCACTATTCAACACCTTCAAAAAGGTTTTCTCCTAAAGAACAAAAATTTATCCCTCCTCCTTAGAAAAATCAATAGTACCCTAAAATCATTCTCTCAAAAGGCTTATTACCACATTTTAAGAAGCCAAAACAAAGAGGCGGATACACAAACGAATCAAGCCTTCCTTCTTGAAGGAAGCGGGTTAGTATGAGATCAATGACATGTCAAGTTGGAAAGATATTCCATGAATAATTCCACTCAATATAATTGTCCCTCTCTCTTGTTTTGCTAGTTGGATATATGCACCATGATAATTATTTTTTGAATATTTCCAAAGCCCTCCTTTCTATTCCCCCCCTGTCTCCTCCTATATATGCACATATTCGCATCACGCATAACATTTGGCGTCAAGATCTCATCATTAAGGTTGAGGTGGTGTTTTGTGGGGGTGTTGGCCATGTGCCCATTTACCCCTCACATGTGGAGTCTTATGAAGTTGGACAACCATTAATTCCCTCCTTTTCCTTCGTACCAAGTTCATTGATGGATACAGGGTGGGGAGAGAATGATTTTTGTGGTTGATTCGATCCCTCGGGCATGGGAGTTCACTAATCTAAAGTTGGAATTCATGGTTGGTGTTAATATGATAAGGCAGAAAGTATCATTTCAAGGGTGTGCCCTTGAGAGTCAAGACAACCCTTCTGCTAGTTGGTGGGCTCTCCACACCTTTGTAAACTCCATCGATGCTAATAATTCTTTTAATATTATGTGTCTCTTCCTCGGTGTTGTAAACATTGTCTTGCTCGTCTCATTCAAGGCGAAAACATGGGGAATTTTCTTGTCTTTTCTTGGCTCAATTTCCTCCTATGCAATAATAAGTTGGGAATATTTCCCCTCTAGGTTGTCAATGGATTTTCGTAAATCTCAAGAATTCAAGTTGGAATTTTTTCCAGTGGGTGTTGAATTTCTCACCTTCTAATTTCAAGCTTCTTCATAGGTGTTACTGTGTTGCGGCGGATACCAGTGATGGGTCTCCTCCTTGTGTAGGCAGCTCCCCTAGCTCAAACCTCTCCCCCTCTATTTCCAAGCACTTTTGGCTCCCTATTTGTGGTATCAAATCACACTTTGTATCTAATTTTGTGTTCAAACACTCGATTTATGTCCCTTATGGGGATCAAAGACTATTATTCTTCTGCGTCAAGTTGCACAAGTCAGTACAATTTTATGTCCACATCCCCATTATTTCCATTTAGACCAATATTAATGCATAACTTTTCAATCATAATCTAATATTAAATTTCATTATTACTTTTCAAACGCTCCTTAAGTACCTCTTGTCCACATCAAAATGACATAAGTAAGAAAAAGGTCTAAAATAAATTAGACTCAACATAATAAAAACAATATGCAAAAATTATAGTTATAACTTACATACCCTTTCCCGGGCCAATGTTATATAACTCTACTTCACTAGGATGAACATTATAAACTAAGGCTTCATGTATGCATCCACGAAATCTATCACATCAATGTAGTCCCTAATACATATTGTACCTTCAAGAGTATTATGACTACACGGGTGCCTTGTGCACATTCTTGCGGCCCATTTTCCGGTTTCTCCCTTGTGCCTTCCTTCGGTCGTGCACGTCGTGTCGCGCCGTGTGAGCGCGCCCACCCAAACGCGTTCGGGTCGGGTTGTTTCATTTGAGGGTGGCCGTATAAAATTTACTAAGTTGTGACTGCAGGGGTGCCTTGGGCACATTTGTGAGGCTCGTTTGTCGTTTTCTCCCTTGTGCCTTCGTTCGGTCGGGCACGTCGTGTGAGGGCTCCTGCCCAAACGTGTTCGGGTCAGGTAAGGTCGTTTCATTTGAGGGCGACCGTATCAAATTTGCTAAGTCGTGACCACATGGGTGCCTTTTGCACATTCATGTGGCCAATTTTTCGTTTGCTCCCTTGTGCCTTCATTCGGTCGTGCACGTCGTGTGAGGGCGCTCGCCTAAACGCGTTCGGGTCGGGTCGTTTTGTTTGAGGGTGACCGTATCAAATTTGCTAAGTTGTGACTGCACGGGTGCCTTGTGCACGTTCGTGCAGCCCATTTGTCATTTGCTCTATTGTGCCTTCATTCGGTCGGGCGCGCTGTGTCGTTTCGTTTGAGGGTGCCCATCCAAACCTGTTCGGGTCGAGTCGTTTCGGTTGAGGGCGCCCACCCAAACACGTTTGGGTCGGGTCATTTCAGTTGAGGGCACCCGCCGTAACGCGTTTGGGTCGGGTCGTTGCGGTTGAGGGCGCCCATATCAAATTTTCTAAGTTGTGACTGCACGGGTGCCTTGTGCATGTTCGTGTGGCCTGTTTTCTGGTTGTTCCCTTGTGCCTTCGTTCGATCGTGCACGTCGTGTCGCACCGTGTGAGGGCTCCCGCCCAAACACGTTCAGGTCGGGTCGTTTCGTTTGAGGGAGGTCGTATCAAATTTTCTAAGTTGTGACCGTACAGGTGCCTTTTGCACGTTCGTGTGGCTCATTTGTCATTTTCCCCCTTGTGCCTTCGTTTGGTCGAGCGCGTCGTGTGAGAGCGCCCGCCCAAACATGTTCGGGTAGGGTCAGGTTGTTTTGTTTGAGGGCGGTCGTATCAAATTTGTTAAGTTGTGACTGCACGAGTGCCTTTTGCACATTCGTGCGGCCCGTTTTTCGTTTTCTCCCTTGTGCCTTCGTTTGGTCGTGCACGCCGTGTGAGGGTGCCCGCCCAAATGCGTTTGGATCGAGACATTTCATTTAAGGGCGGCCGTATCAAATTTGCTAAGTTGTGACCGCATGGGTGCCTTGTGCACGTTCGTGCAGCCCATTTGCTTTTTTCTCCCTTGCGCCTTTGTTCGGTCGGGTGCGCCATGTGAGGGCACCCACCCAAACGAGTTCGGGTCGAGTCGGGTCGTTTCGTTTGAGGGTGGCCGTATCAAATTTTCTAAGTTGTGATTACACAGGTGCCTTTTTCACGTTCGTGCGGCTCGTTTTCTCCCTTGTGCCTTCATTCAATTGTGCGCGTCGTGTCGCGTCGTGTGAGGGCACCCGCCCAAACGCGTTCGAGTTGGGTCGTTTCGTTTGAGGGCGGTCGTATTAAATTTGCTAAGTTGTGACCGCACGGGTGCCTTGTGCACGTTCGTGCGGCCTGTTTGTCATTTTCTCCCTTGTGCCTTCGTTCGGTCGGGCGCGCCGTGTCATTTAATTTGATGGCGCCCACCCAAACCTGTTCAGGCCAGGTCGTTTCAGTTGAGTGCGCCTGCCCAAACGCGTTCGGGTCGGGCCCCTTAAACCCCCAATCCTTAATCCCTTACTAACTCATTATTCGACCCCTAACCCCTAAATGCACCTAAATCGTTCATTTCCTTGCTACTTATTAGGTTCTTACTTCTGTCTAATTAACTATATACTCAGATCATGAATGTGAGAAGGTTGTTTGCGGATTATATTATTATTGTATCAACAGTGTAATTATTTCTGAGTTGTTATATCTTTCTAGTCAAAAACCTCATATTCAGAAATATTTTCTTGTCATTTTCAAAATTGACTGCTTCATTGAGCACAACATGCAGCTTATCTAATACTTTATTGAAGCTAAGAGCTCCATCTCTGGGGAAAGATGCTTTTCGGCTAACTCCACTGCTTTTGATCTCAATTTTGTTGATTGCTTCCTTCTCTCATATGATACCTGAGCCTTTGCCTTTCTCTTCCCTTCTAATTCCGTAATAGTGTCATAGTGATGCCAGCCAAATTCTTTGGAAAGCCTTCCTAGCAGACAATACTTGTGACATGGCTGAAGCCTCAACACTTTCAGAGCATCTGGAATGAGCATATGGTGGGGGAACCCCTTCAAAAGCCCTTAGCCTAGAAAGTGTTTCAGCACCACGCTTGGTTTTGTGTGGAGTCATTCCTCTAATTGTCCAGTAATCAAATCCTTCTCTTACTTTATTGTCATTTTCCCATACCTAACCAATGAGAGCACAAGAACACCTATTTCTATAAAAGCACCTATAACTTCTCTTACTTTATTGTCATTTGCCCATAACTAACCAATGAGAACACAAGAACACCTATTTATATAAAAGAACCTATAATACTTTTGTGGGTTTCACTAATATCCCTTTAGTTAGTGTGTGCACAGTAACCTAGATCCTAAAGTGATTCCCGTACAATGATAATCCACTAGGTGTACTTGTACTTAAAAAACTATGCATGGATAGATGTCCCATTTATGGCCAAGTTCCACCAAAATGGTTCCCCCTACCTACCTATTAACTACATTACATTTATTTCATGACAAGACTACCCTACAACCCACCAAATTTCTATCATATCCTTGACGTCAACAATAATTTGTTGTTCAAGATATAGCTAAGTTGGAAAAAACTTAGCTCTAGAGCTTAGGATATTTTTCCACCTCTAATGTTTATAAACCAATAGATATAAAATTTCTAAAGCATGTGGGAGCCCTTTAAGTATCACCTTTCCTATATTGACTCTGTCTTAAAAATCATGGAAAATGTCCATAGACTAAACCAAAAATTTCATTGAAAATAATCATTCCTACCATAACATTACTACTTCCCTTTTAGCCACATAAAACTTATTTTTAAGTTACCATAATTCATCTTTAATATCACATAATTAGATTAAAAAATCAACCAAAATCCCTAGTTTATGAAATAAAAATTCAACAACTTTATATAATTAATAATTTAAATAAATGTCTTAGATCTAACCTCATGAATAATTATTTATAATCAACAATACCACTTATTTACCCAAACCCCTTATTAACCCCAATAAAATTATCACACATTTTATTTAATGGAATTTGAGTGGCCTTAAAAAAACACACGTATTTCATTTCAAAATGTCAAAAATTTTCAAATATCAAAAGTTTTAATTTCCCTCATTCATTTCCCTCCGGTTGCATGGTTTTTCCAGGGAAGGAGGGAGAATGCGGCCATACTATCGCCATTTTTTAGGAAGGATGCAGCCATACTATTGTAGGGTTGGAGGAAGAATGCGGCCATACCGTCGCAGGTTTGGAGGAAGGATGCGGTAAGTAAAGAAATTGATCCCGATTGCTTGTTGCAGGTCTGCTCTGATAGATTTGGTTGAAGTCCGGTGATTTATTTCCTTCTACAAAAATAATCTGCTCTGATACATCGTATCCTGATTGCCTTTGGTCCGATGATCAGCAACAATTATCATAATAGTCTTGTGCCTTGTATACAGACATCAATACCTGCCCCACGGATTCAAAGGCCCTTCATTCAGCCCCAAAGCAGTGGGATTTGGAGATTTAAAAGTCAAGGAAAGTGGTGAAATCTAAATAACATGCCATCAAATGCCCCTGACAAGGTAATCCATGTATTCATTCAATATTCCCACTGAAAGATTTATTGTTGTAATGGATTGCCCTAAATATGCAGTGCTTTTCATTAAGTTTCTGTGTTTATCCAATGATAATGAAATGCCCTTTAGGTTTCTTTGGTTATTTGTTTTCCCATTTGGTTTTGTTACTTTCTACTTCTTCCCATTTGGTTATGGTGCATTTTATTAGCTATGAGAATTTTTGGTTGGCTTCTGCGGCAATGGCTATTTTGTTTCTATATGTTTTGGTTTGCTGATATGCCCATTTGGTTATTTTTTCTATGTTATTATAAGAAGTTCTTGTTTGCATCTGTGGCAATGGTTGTTTGGTTTCTCTTTGTTTTAGTTTGCTGATATGCCCATTTGGTTAATATTTCACATGTAACTGAGAAGTTTTGGTTTGCATCGTGCAGCAACGCGTATCTGGTTTCAATGTGTTTACGTTAGCTGATATGCTCATTTGGTTACTTTGCCCTTATATTTGCGAGAAGTTTTAGTTTGCATCTATAGCAATGGCTATTTGGTTTCGATGTGTTTTAGTTTACCCATAGGGTTTTGATGTTTTTTTTCAACATTTTCTCCAATGGCCTTTTGGGTTTTGATGTATTTTTAGCTCTGGAGTGTTTGGTTTCCCTAATGGAGAACATGGAGTTGGTCCCAGGACCCAATACTTCTTCCTTGACTAATTTTATGGTTATTCCTGTCCTCCCAAAACTTGTACCAAGTGAAGAAGTAGATAAGGATTTTTCCAGAAATCCTGTGCCTCTCGTGGCTGTAGGGAGGCCTGATTCTGGAGGAAAAGAAGGGGCTCTGATCCAGCTTCTTGCTAATCATTTCCTTTCTCAATTCAAGCCTTCACAGCAGATCTTCCACTATGACATGGAGTGTAGAAATTATATAAATTATGTGTTATATGTCCAAGATTCTCCTGATCTCACACTATTTTAACTTCATGCAAAATACAGAATATATTCCACCATTGATCATCTGTGGAAATTAAATCAAGATTGCAATGCACACATGAAACAATAAAAATTCACACACATTAACACAGTTGTTTAACGGGAAAGCCTGAAGCTAAAAACCCCAACTATCTGTATATAATATATGTCATAGAGATAATGTAACAATCCTCATACAAAGCTAATCATATCAAGCTCTCAGTACAATACAATCGCTGCACACTAATCAGGCCCGATCTTCCAAATCCATGCACCGATCTTTGCCACCTGCTAGCCTGCCTCTACTGCGCAATCCCTGCTGAAGAATGGCTCTGAATGAATTTGAATTAATTAAGCTTGCACTGCGCAATCCTCATTTGCATCTCCACGTAGTGTTGGATGCAATCAATGCATCACTATAGTCACAACTGATAGTCACACTTGCTCTTTCACCTATATCTCCACTGAAACTGCCATGCACTGTAGTTAACTGATGTATTCTTTAGTTGATTAATGAGTTATTATTTAGTGAATTAATTAACTAATTAATTTAATCCACTCTCACTAGTGTATCAATCAGTTAGACTAGATACAACTAGCTCAACTGAGTCTAACTGAGTTAAACTAAATACAACTCCACCAAACTTTGTCACATGAGTTCTAACTGAAGTCCTCCATGCAATAGCTCTAGTAAACCCTCAGGAATAGCATAATTCCTTCTGTCAGCTGTTGTGCCACATTTGTGCACTTAACTAAAGTGCTCCAAGAGAATAAGATAATGTTTAGAGTCCAAATATTATTAAGAGCTAATAATATTCGACATATATCTATTTTTAGATCAGCGCTCTATAAATAGACTTCGCCCAATAGTCTAAAAATAGAATCGCATATATTTTTCACATTTGACCAACAATCTACAAATAGCATCCCACAACTTATAGAATATGCTCACCATGTCTAAAAATAGACATACACCTAAAAATAGCCTGTGTGGGCCCCACCTAGTTTAGGTGATTATTTTCCAACTAGGATCAAGAATGATGTTTCAGGATGCCTCCTTCACTATTTCTTGTTGCAATATTCAACATGGATATTTCTCCACAGCCATCCAAGGAGGTGGCTAGGCGTCTGAAACGCAAATTAGTTCAAGATAATTTTGTTCTTATATCCAATGCTCTCCCTACTTTTGATGGTCGAAAGAGCTAATACAGTGCTACTGAATTTCGAAAGGAGAAAATGGAATTTATTGTTTCTTTGCCTATAAAATCTGGAAAAATCCTTTTTACCTCTAATGCTGGAGGGCATCAATTACCTGGTTCTGATTGTCAAGGAGGAGCCAGTAGCATAGATGAGAAATTGTTCAAGGTAAGCCTTAAGATTGCTTCAAAGCTTGATGGGAAGGACTTAGAAGAGTTTATGAAGAAAAAAAACTTTTGGCTCATGGATCATTAGTCTATTGTGGTTCTTTGTCATCCTTTCAGCTAAAATGAGCAATGATTGATAATCAATATAAACAAATGATCATTATGTTGTGTATGACGCAGTCAACCCAGAGCAGGGATTTTGTTTTGGCCAATTTACTTTTACATCACAATCATAATTAATAAGAATTATTGAAGGACATTCCATTGAAATACAGTCACTGAGAAGTGATCTCTTTGGAATTCATGATGTAACACAAAGAGATCCTGAACTCATCAACCCTTTCTATCAAACTGATAACCCTACATAAAAAATAATGTTCAAACTATTTGTGGAAAATAATCTCAATCAACGAAGTCATGCCCAACCAAACTTTATTTCAGAAGAAAACTTGCTTTTCTTGTACTACTAAAGGGATTTGAATTTCCCATCCCTTATTTCTAGCCATTTCCAGTTAAAATTGACTGTGATTTGATGGAATGACTTGACCTTTCATGAAATACTCTAAAGTTGAGCTTAAGAACGTCTATTTTTTCCTAGGATGCATCAACAATGCAGAGAAACCACAAGCAGAAGTTATATTTATTGATTTCATGACTGGTATCAGCGTACAATATTTCAATTGAGTTCTTTCATAATTCTTAAGGGTAAACCTGTAAGCATAGTAAATGAAGATGTGAGAAGAAGAAGTATCCATATCGTGAATCCTTTAACTCTGTGAATGAAAACTAAAGTTGTTGTGCATGGCTGAGTGCAAGATACATAACACAACCACTTAATTGACATTTTGTTTGGTTAACCAGGTGAGACTATGAAAACCTCATCCCCATTGTACCATTGATCCATATACTTGTTGAGATAGGTCGTGCTTCCACTCGCATGTTATTGTCATGTGGTAGGAGCTTCCCTGTTAGCGAAGACTGTTGCGTGTAGGACTTACCAATTGGCGACCAGTGAAAACATTGACCCGCTAGTCCCTCACCTGCCTTCATTGGCATTTGTAAATGGTTAAGTCACAATATTTCATCGAAATTATAATCGATTTTATTTCAATAAATTTCATGAGTGAAAGAAATAGTTATTGTGTGTGAATCTCATGGCTCTGTAATCAATGGGTGTGGATGGAGTGAAGCAAGGATGTGAAGATGAGATGCACTGCTGAATTTGATTTTTTATTTTTTTAAACCAAGTGTGTGGCATTAGCCTTGTAAGTAATATTTTATTATGAAGGAAAAAAAGTGTCAGGGATGTGGTGAGGAGGCCAAAGATACAAACACAACATTGGCTGCCAATATTTGTTGTCTTTATGGTTTTCTACATTTGCTCGTTATGGCCTTTGTGAAGTTTCAGATAGGTTTGTGCAAGAAAATATTTAATAAAATCAAAAGTAAGGTAATGATGTTTGCCTTTAAAGTAAGGCTTTTCTCAAATTATCCTTGAGGTTTGCCTTTGAAATTCAGTGAACCCAACGAATTTCCTTTTTTATTTATTTGAGATTTGGTGTGTATATACATATAGATAAATAGATATTCAATATTTTGAAATTTATATATAGAAAAAGGTAATGCCAAAATTTATCCAAATTTCATCAAACAATTCAAATTTTATCCAAATTTCATGGTCGCTAAATCTGAACTCGAAACTGAGCCATGTGATAGAGGCAGCAAGAGTGTCAAAATTCGTGGTTCTATGAAGCATATTTGTGGAAGAAAGAACTGTCATTTCTGGAATAGGACGTTTTGTAGGTTCTGAGCCCAGATGCAGGATACAGCAATCTTTCCACTTAGATTTCATTTAGAAATGATTGGGATATGAGATACACTAATCTGTCATATTTTCTTGTCTAAATGAAGTTATAAAACAATGCCAGACAAACATACAACCTGACATGCTAAGACAGGTTCTTGTTTATAAACATTGACCAAAACCTTTTACTAAATTCTCCCTCTCTCTCTCTTTGTTGGGGAGGAGGGTGGGAACATGGCATTGATTTTCTTTCCCTATCAAGATTTCCATATTACTTTTCTATGTACATACCAAGAGATACTTTCGCTTTTGTTTTTAAAATTTTATACCCTGACCTCCAATTATGGCATTATAATATAATAAATATAAAAGGGTAAGAGGGCTACCAACTCAGTCATATGCAAAGTCTGTAGTTTCACATGCTTATATGCTTTCATTTATATCAACACTACCAATAATCTCCACAGGAACACAATTCATCTCTAAAATTATGGAAGCGAATTGTATCCCTCACAATAAGTTCTCGTTCAACAATCTTGGACATAAATTTAATGGCCATATGGTAGTCACCACATACACGGAGGTTCTTGGTAATCTGTATAGGTGTCCCAGAGCTTGTTCTAATAAGCCCAAATGCGATGGCTAGCTTCTCACTGTGGGTAGAAAGAACATCTTCCTTCTCTTCTTCCTCAACATTATGAAGCACAAAACTCCTGTCAGGCATATACCCTGAATATTTCATCTTCCCAGCCAATAAATCCACCATTGAATATATCCGCTATGGTTGTTTGTGTGATCTGTCTCCAACAACAAATGAATGGACTATGTTCTTGACCTCGATCCAGCTGCATCCTGGGCTCTTTTTCAATTTATTTTCTTTAACCATTGCCCTCACCTTCATCACTTCATCCCACCTTCCAGGCGTAGCATATATGTTTGAAAATAGTACATAGTTTGCAGCATTATCAGGCTCTAATTTAATAAGATGTTTTGCAACATATTTTCCTAGCTTAATATTGTGGTGAATTCTGCAGGCACCAAGCAGTGCCCCCCACACACCAGCATCAGGTTCTATTGGCATTTTCCTGATAAAGGTGAGCGCCTCTTTCATGTGCCCAGCTCGACCAAGAAGATCAACTGTGCAAGCACAGTGCTCCAGGGTAGGCGCAATGCCATAATCTTGACTCATGCATTTGAAGTATCGAAGGCCCTCATCCACCAAGCCTGCATTACTGCATGCAGATAAGATAATAATGAAGGTGACATGGTCTGGCTTTATTCCTACCTGTTGCATATGGGTGAAAATTTCAGTTCAAAACCGCTCCTAATAATATAATCATGGATCCACTTACCTTGTTGTAGATCTGCTAAATGGGCACATGCTGATATCACACTAACCGTGGTAATTACATTGGTTTTGATGTCTACCAGCTGCATTTGCTGAAAAATACTTAAAGCTTCATTGGCAAATCCATTTTGGGCTAACCCAGAAATTATTGCACTCCATGAAACCACATCCCTTTTAGACGTTTTGTCAAAGACTTGGCATGCTACTTCTACACAGCCGCACTTGGAGTACATGTCAACTAGGGCAGTGCATACATAAACATCAGACTCAAAGCCATTTCTGATTATATGATGATGAATCTCTTTGCCCTCTTGCAGAGCTGATAGCACAACACATGCCTTGAGCACAATAGGAAAGGTGAAATTGTCTGGCTTTATCCCTTCTTTTTTCATTTGATAATACAAACTTAGGACCTCTTCACATAGCCCTTTCCTGGAATATTTTCTGATGATGGAATTCCATATAATCACACCTCATTCGTGTATTTTTTCAAACACAAGTTTTAATCCTAAAAACAGATTTTCCTCAAATCCATTTATCAGGATGTGGGCATGAACTTGTTTGCTCTCTGATAACGCACGGATATCTACATAGGCTTGCAAAACAACAGCGTAAGTATTGGGATCAATTGGTAGACCTCGATGGATTATTTCATGTAAAATTCCCAATGTTTCCTTCAATGAACCATCCTTGCATTTGTTGCGGAGGTTGTTGGTAGTGTTTAGTGTTGGTTTAGGAACAGAGGATGAGAATTTTAACAATGGCAGGAGTGAGAATGTTGGCATGCACGGTACAGATGTAAGTCTTGGATTAATCTATAAGAAACCCATATAACATGTTTACTCCAAAATCATGATAACTTAGAAAATATCATGCGATTGCTGCTTGAGAAATCTTGAGCAAAACTGCAACTCAAGAAGGCAGGATTTATCCAAATAATTTTTTTAAAATATTTTTTAGTTTCCGTCAGAAGAGCGATGTTTAGGTTTTGTTGGAAGAGCGACGTTTTGTTTTCTTTGGAAGAGCAACGGTATAAACGTAGGAAGAGAGTTTCTATATCCGTCGGAAGAGCGACGCTAAAGCCGTCGAAAGAGCGACGCTTTAAACGTCGGAATTGCAACATTATTTTGAAAATTTGATAAACATTGGTAGACCGACAGTTATGGCTCGTCGGAATACCGACGGTTATGGATCGTTATGGAACGTCGGAAGATTGACAGTTATGGATCGTCGAAAGACCGACGGTTTAACTAACGTCGAATTGGCGACGATTTGATAACGTCAGAATATCGACGTCGTTGATGACATTGGAATAGCGATCATTTGGATAACGTCGGAAGAGCGACCGACGTTTGGAAACGTCGGAAAATGTGTCGCTCTTCCGACACTTTATTGAAGTGTCGGAACTGCGACGTAATGGATAACCACGTTTTTCCCCGCCTCATAGTTTCGCTCTTGGGACACCTATGTGTCAGAATAGCGACGATTTGGCCATCAGAAATTGGGCCAAATGTGCGAGTTTCATGTGCATATTGTTCTATGTAACTCTCATGTACAACAGAATCATTTTTGAGTAAATTAGAAGCACTAATGATTGGTCTCAAAAGCATATCTGCAACTTTATTGAATATACCTTTTTGTACCTTATAACCAAGTGAAATTGTTGAAGAAATCCCATCCACCTGAAATGTCTTGATTGCTGCAATTTTGTTTGCGACTGCAATTACTGTAATGGTTGGTGATTGGTGTGTACAATAGTCTCTTTACCCATCAAGTAGTGTTTCCACTTCTTAACACTTTGTACCAACGCATATAGTTCTTTGTCATATGTAGGATAATTAGTCACAACACCATTAAAATTTTTTGAATGAAAAGTGATAGGCTTACCATGTTGCAAAAGGACTGCGCCCATGGCATAGTCACTAGCATCAGTTTGGTTGTCTCAAATTTGGTAGTGCAAGGACTGGAGCTGAACTGATCTTGTCTTTTAAAGCTTTGAAAATCTACACACATGTGCCAAGTCCCATCTTTCTTTGGCATCAAAACTATGGGCAAACCGCATGGTGAGGTGCTTGCCCTTATGATACCTTTATCCAACATCTCTTTGATTTGGCTCTTTATTTCAGCATTCTCCATTATCGACATGCAATACATACTGATGTTTGGAAGATGAAAATCCTGCTGCAACTAAATCTCATGTTGAATTTCCCTTTTTGGAGGAAATCCTGTTGGCTCCTGAAACATCTCACAATGCCCATTAACCACATCATATAATTATGATTTCAACTTAGGATCACATCCCTCAAAATATTCATGATTAATATCAGATTTGGGCTTAATCATAAGATGAACAAAATTCTTACGTGAATTTACCGTCCTCTTTACCTGTCCAGCATTTACCAAAGCAATGTTTGTCTGTGGTGTGCTCTAACAATGAACTCCTTGCCATATTTGAATAAATGATACTTATTCTCATGGTGATAGAAGATCGATTTCCTGTCATATAAGTAAGGAATCCCTAATACAATACCAATTATGTCAAGCGGAACCACATCTAAATTAATTGTGTCAACAAAGCTTGCAGTGATTGCAAACCTCAATATACATTTCCTTGTAACCTATATATTTGCATCCATACAAATCCAACCCAATTGATATGGTTTTGGACGTGGTATGGTCTCAAGGTTAAGTTTTTTGACCAAATATTCAGAGATTAAGTTTGCTTGTGACCCACTGTCAAACATTGTGTCAATATTGGTATGCTTGGATATGACCCTCACATGAAACAGTTATATTCTTTCTTCTTCATTTGGAGTGTTTATGTGACAGTTTGATGTATTGGTACTGGGTTTAGTTTCAATTTCTTTTCCCTTCATGTTCTTCAATCCCATGGCTGTAATTTTAGTCTCATCACCTGAATTAGACACTAAGTCATGTTGAGTTGTAGCAACAGTTTTGTGTTTCCCTTTGTTATTGGGTTTCTTTGGCCTCAATTCTAGACGTAATTTCCAACAATGAGTTTCATCATGGCCTTCTTTTGAACAATGTTTACAAGTCACTTTTTCTCCCTCATTCTTAACAGATGCATTCTTTTTTTTTTACCTTTTGGGGTCTTTTCCTTGGCTTTACCCTTAAAAGGTTTCTTCCTACCCTCTTCAAGAATGTTCTTCCCTCTAGCTTCTAGATGTGTGGCCTGAACACAAAGTTCATCTATACTAGTGGGTTTAAACATGAGAATAGTATGTTTTAGGTAGCTATGTAAGCCTCCTATGTAATTTAGCAAAGTGTCTTGACTCTGCAAATCCACCCCAATAAAAGAGCTCTTCTCCTAAATTCATGGGTGTATTCTTTCAAATTTTGTCCCTTTAACTGCCTAAAGTTCTGCCAGTTCATGATGGATTTTTGCATATGAGCTAATGGATAAAATTGTTGTTTAATAGCAGCAATAAAACCTGACCTTAATAGAATAATCTTACCATGTTTCTTGATTTCCTCCTGCATCTTGGCTTCCCACCAAACAAGTGTTGCATCTTCCATTCTCAAAGAAGCTAATTGAACTTTTGTATCATCATCTTGAAGGTTTTGTATTCTTAAATATACCTCTAATTGTCGAATCCAATTATCTAGCTTGTCTACATTTAATTCACCATTAAACATTGGCAATTAGAACTTAACATCAAGTTTTCATAAAGGATATTTACCAGTGCTCTTGGACTTGTGTGGTTGATGTACTGAAGAAGAGATAGAAGATGATGATGACGATGAGGGTGAAGATGGTGGCCATCCATTGCCTCCATTTCCTCCATTTCCCTTTTTTGACTTATCTTCATCATGTTGACCTCTTGAATATCCTTGTCCTTCCTTTTGAATTTTAGATCCTTCTCCTTCCAGTCTCTCATTCCTTTCTTGATAAATAATTCTAACCATCTTATTCATGTCAAGAAATGATTTCCTAAACACTCTTTCTTCTTCCTTAGGGTCAACTTCTTCATGAATTTCTCCTTCCTCATGAGGCATGCTTAATGGAACTTCTGCTTCTTTAGGAGGTGAACTAGGTAGTGGAGATTGTGGCAATATTTCTCTCCTTTACTTTGGCTCCTTTTGAGACCCTCCTTCTTCCACCAGTTTTCCTTCTCTCCTTTTGAGCTTGAGCCTTGTAAGCATATAAAACTTCCAAATAGTTAAACAATTCTTTGCACTAAACAACACCAGAGAAAAACTTGGTTCTGATACCATTTGATCTGAAAATGATTTGAAAATGGTTTGGATAACTTGTATGTATTTCAAGAACCTACCACTCAGTTTAAATTAAAATTATTTAGCTTGTGCTTGACAATTTTATGGAATTATTTACTTGAAAGTGGTGTATGAATTTTTACTGTATATGTGTCTTAACTTCATTTGTTCTTGCTGTAATTTAACATGTATGACAGCAACATAAGGTAGCAAATAATCATTCAAACACAACAGCAATTTTAATCTAGGAGTTCACTCGAAATCTCGTGGGCTACGTCTCTTTTGAGCTTTGTCATCATGACTAAGCTCTTTGGGATTATGGTAAGTTTTTTTACAAGTAAATACTTAATTCAAATGAATACAAAAATTATCCAAAGGACTGAAAATACCATAAATATCCCTCAATTGGTTGTCCAAACTCTGAAAAATAGCTTTAGGCTCTTGTTGACACGACTCCTTCTGTCGGTGCACTAAGCTACTCTAAGCTTCTAAATGGCACAAACTCTCTCAGAAATCTATTTATGTCACTGAAACCACTCCTGTTTTATCCAATATACATCATACATCAAATATCAACTGATAAATTTCTCAAATTGAGCACTGCATTCCCCAAATAGGCTATCCTCCACGGTTTGCCCAGGGCTTCCCAGAACTTCCCATCCACTTTTAGAACTCTATAAGTTCTAAAAATGTTCTAAAACCACTTCCATTGGTTCCAAAATGACTGAAATAGTTCAAATAGATTTTTTTTTCATCAAAAATAGCCTCTGACTGCTCTGGTTTCTCCTCAATCACCTATCGGCACCCCTTGGCACTAGGGTTAATGAAAATGTCTCTGCTGAGTTTTTGACCTCTAAAAGTCTTTAAAAATTTCTGAAACTTTTTTAAATAGATTCATAATGATGTTTTCAGTCAATAATGACCACTGTTTCACTGCATATGGTCCCAAACAGCTTTTTCTAAGCCCCGCACTGCTGCTGGCAAAAGTTGGCACTAATGACCCCTGGAACTTTACTAAAGCTTTCCAGCCATAAAACTTTCTCTAAAGGCTTTAAAAACCATCTCATTAGATTCATAACATCTGAAATATCCAATTTAGACTATTGGAACTCTGGAAAAGGACTCTAGCTCCCCTGGCTAGGCCTCAAACTCATTTTGTCTCATGGTGGCCCTGATGGCTCCTTAATTTTCCCTGAAGAAATATCTGTTGAATATCACCTCCATTCGACCTGAAACCTATCCCAAAGTGCTCATGAGGTCGAAGAGACCCAAAATTGACTAAAATTTCATCCAATTTCATTCAATAATGAGGGAGTTATGGCAAAAACCAATTTTACCCAATGTCCCTCAAAAACCTCCCCTAAATGTGGAGGAGCTGGAGTTAGTGTCGACAAAGTTGGTTAACCGTAGGAAATGGCGAACTCTGACCCAAAATTAGGGGTAAAATTTAATGTGGCATTTCATTGTTAGTGGGGGCAGTCATATGATGATCGTCGCCCAAACTGCCACTTTAACCGCCTTCCCCAACCATTTTAAAACGTGGCATTTAACATGAGATGGGTGGTCACATGCACGAACCCACCGTCGAACTAACCGCGGATTTCATTTAACCCTGCGTATTGGAGTATGGTCGTAGGCAATGGTTTTATGAAGCAGTCGGGCTAGCCCCTTTATTTCTCAGCCCTAAACCTTAAATAAACCACGTGCTCATTGTATTATAAGCACCAACATATAGCCCGCCCGGTGGGGCCTGTGGGCTGCTTTCCAGTCGACCCGGGGTCGAATCCTACCGGGCGGGCTGCTTTCCATTCGACCCGAAGTCGAATCCTATAAAGTCACAAAAAAATTTCCATACGAAATTTCCACCGGCTTGGGGCCACGTGGCGGCCTCCGGGCTTACCACGTGGCACCCTTTAATTGGCCCAATTCAAAAAAATTCAAACCATTGTTGAATGAGATCCTACCACTTGTCAAAGTCTAATTAGCCCGAATGGAATATTTTAGGGAATATTCCCATAATATCCTTTGGAATATTTTTTTATTTTTCCAAATTGCAAAAGTCAAACTTGGTCAAATGAAAAAAGGATTTTACTGGCGATTTCAAACCTTCATAACTTTCACATACGACCTCAATTTTGAGAACCGTTTGCGGTGCCAGAAACGCAGCAACGAGACCTTTCTGGTAGTTTAGGTTGCAACCAATTTTGAACACTTTCATTTTTTGAGCAATTTGCATAACTTGGACATGATCTCCTAATCACACCTCCCAAATGAGAAGCTTTTGGACCCCAAAATCTCTCTGGACTACTGAAACTGATATGTACAGCAACTAAGAGTACTGCACCCTCTTCTCTTCAGCCTCTAAATACTTGCCTTGCATGGCTAGTAAATTTGAACCACAACTAGAAAGCAATTCACACTTCCCTTCCTCGATGCTTGTCCTCTTGTCAAGAGTTGTCTTTCTTGCACTCACTTAGAAAATTTCTGGCGAGAAATTTGCAGAAGGAAACTTTACATCGCTGCCTTGATCAATGATCCAAGGTGGCTCAAACAAACAAGAGATTACAGCATAAAATACATATATACAACCAAATTTTTCATATGTACAAAATGAGTACGTCTTACTGTACCAAGAAGTCCATCCACTTCTTACCAAGCCACATCCATGGTGACTTTTTCTGCTGCAAATCTTCCTCATGTGAAACTTCCATTTTCACATCAATAATGGAATCCTTGGTTCCATCTTCGCCAATATTTCTGGGCAGCTCTAATACCAACCTGATCTGAAAATGGTCTGAATAACTTGTATGTATTTCAAGAACCTACTACTCAGTTTAAATTAAAATGATCTAGCTTGTACTTGAAAATTTTGTGGAATTATTTACTTGAAAGTGGTGTATGAATTTTTACTTTTTATGTGTCTTAACTTCATTTGTTCTTATTGTAATTTAGCATGTATGACATAAACATAAGGCATTAAATAATCATTCAAACACAACAGCAATTTTAATCTAGGAGTTCACCCGAAATCTCGTGGGCTACGTCTCCTTTGAGCTTTGTCATCATGACTCAGCTCTTTGGGATTATGGTAAGTTTTTTTACAAGTAAATACTTAATTCCAATGAATACAAAAATGATCCAAAGAAATAAAAATACCATATATATCTCTCAATTGGTTGTCCAAACTCTGAAAAATAGCCTTAGGCTCTTGTTGACACGACTCCTTCTGTCGGTGCACTAAGCTACTCTCATATTCTAAATGGCACAAACTCCCTCAGAAATCTGTTTCTGTCACTGAAACCACTCCTGTTGTATCCAATATACATCATACATCAAATATCAACTGATAAAATTCTCAAATTGAGCACTACATTCCCCAAATAGGCTATCCTCCATGCTTTTCCCAGGGCTTCCCAGAACTTCACATCAGTGTTTTGAGCTCTATAAGTTCTCAAAATGTTCTGAAACCACTTCCATTGGTTCCAAAATGACTGAAATATTCAAGATAGAGTTTTGGTTCATCAAAAATAGCCTCTGGCTGCTTCGGTTTCACCTTAATCACCTATCAGCACCCCTTGGCACTAGGGTTAATGAAAATGTATCTGTTGATTTTTCAACCTCTAAAATGCTTTAAAACTTGATAAAACCTCCATAAATAGTTTCTTAATGATGTTTTCAGTCAAGAATGACCACTGGTTCACTGCATATGGTCCCAAACAGCTCTGTTTAAGCCCTGCACTGTTGCTGGCAAAAGCTGGCACTAATGACCCCTGGAAATTTACTGAGGCTTTTCGGCCTTCAAACGTTCTCTACAGACTCTGAAAACCATCTCATCAGATTCATAACATCTGAAATATCCAATTTAGACTATTGGAACTTTGGAAAAGGACTCTAGCTCCCTTGGCTAGGCCTCAAACTGATTTTGTCTCATGGTGGCCCTGATGGCTCCTTCATCTTCCCTGAAACAAAAACCGTTGAATATCATCTCCATTCAACCTGAAACTTGTCCCAAAGTTCTTAGGAGGTCGAAGAGACCCAAAATTGACTAAAATTTCATCCAATTTCATTCAATAATGAGGGAGTTATGGCAAAAACCAATTTTGCCCAATGTCCCTCAAAAACCTCCCCTAATTCTGGAGGAGCTGGAGTTAGTGTCGACAAAGTTGGCTAACCGTCGAAAATGGCGGACTCTACCCCAAAATTAGGGGTAACATTTAATGTGGCATTTTAGTGTTATTGGGGGCGGTCACATGATGACCGCTGCCCAAACTGTCGCTTTAACCGCCTTCCCCAACCATTTTAAAACGTGGCATTTAACATGAGATGGGCGGTCACATGCATGAACCCACAGCCGGACTAACCGCGGATTTCATTTAACACCACGTATTGGAGTAGGGTCACAGGAAATGGTTTTATGAAGCGGTCGGGCTAGCCCTAAGGGGCTAGCCCCTTTATTTCTCCGCCCTAAACCATTTTAAACCTTAAATAAACCGCGTGCTCATTGTATTATAAGCACCAACATATAGCCCGCCCGGTGGGGCCTATGGGCTGCTAGCCAGTCGACCCGAGGTCGAATCCTGTGAAATCACAAAAAAAATTTCCATATGAAATTTCAACCGGCCTGGGGCCACGTGGCTGCCTCCAGATTTGCCACGTGGCACCCTTTAATTGACCCAATTCAAAAAAAGTCAGACCACTGTTGAATGAGATCCTGCCACTTGTCAAAGTCTGATTAGCCCGAATGGAATATTATTTTTTTTTCCAAATTGCAAAATTCAAACTTGGTCAACTGAAAAATGGAGTTTACTAGCGATTTCAAACATTCATAAGTTTCACATATGACCTCAGTTTTGAGAACCGTTCGTGGTTCCAGAATCGTAGCGACGAGACCTTTCCGGTCGTTCAGGTTGCAACCAATTTTGAACTTTCATTTTTGAGCAATTTTCATAACTTGGACATGATCTCCTGATCAGAAAATGACTGTATTAGTTTTGTTGTGCTAAGGGTCTTTCAGTTTTAAAAACATGTGCATAATTGGTTCATTAGTTTGCATAAGGATTAAGGAGTTTTTCCATGAATTATAGATGAACTTTAGTGAATTAGAAGCATAAGATAAGCATAAATAACACCGAAAAACAGTTTAAAATAGAGAAATAAGTCGCCACATGAAGTTTACACAGTAGGCATGATGAAGCAATTCACCCCTCCTGGGCTACATCTACTGGCCCAGCTCCCAATGGCTTGTCCATCTTTCATTATGCTCAAAATTTTGCTATTACATGTAGTTACAATGATCTAATGGTTTTTTTCTCTGCACCAATGGCTTCAGAATGCTACAATGAGTCAATAATGACTCTTTATTCACTACGAATGGTCGGAAAATGAGCCTCCTACACTTTTGCCCAATATCTCCTAGGAAAACTTCCCTAAATGTGGAGAACTCCAGTTAACTAGATTTAAATTAGGGTTGATCGCCAAATTTGGCGCGCCCCTATCTGCTCCACCTATTAAGCCACGCATTAAACGTTACAGTTAGGGTGGTGGCCATATGCGCACCCCCAACCGTTGAGTGGCTTGACCATTAGAAAAACCCCCGCTCGAAACCGCAGTTTACACATATACCATGGACCTGTGGGTTATGGGCCCACATAAACTCCCCTTTTAAACACAACATAATACAATTGCAGAGTTTTATTTACATACATACATGAAGCAATCAACAACATTTCTTTGTAATAAAATGCACATAACCTTAAATAGCTTACATACATGCGGAATAGGATTCTCGGGTCCCACATCATGTCAACCAATCACAGTGCATCGCAATCGCTTACCTGCAACTTTAAGGCTATACTGGTAAGAGTTAAACTATAAAATATGTGATGTGCGCTCATGCACAACTCGGACACGTGGCCTTCCCTCATTGCATCGCATATTTCATATCTTACCGCATCTCAACCAATTTACCTCATGAACTCTTAACGATATCCGTTAATATTTGCAAAATGCGACATCGTGACTCGTCTTCCGCCATTGATCTGCATCCAATCTAAGGGTCCTCACCTACTCACCCTTCTTCGCATCGCAAATTATATGGTTTAGTTGCGATGTCATCCTAACCGTCGATCTATTTCCTTTCAGATCTTCGATCTAATACTATCCGTTCATTCTTTACTCCTCTTCATTCTACAACTTGATCTCTGTATCCGTTCATCCTTCACTCAGAAACTTGTTGATGAATTGTGCCATATTCAATCAGAAAACAATATCTTCCTCATACGACATCAGGTTTTTGAACCGTTCATAGCACCAGAATCAGGAACACGAGATCTACACAACCATTATGGTTTCAATCCAATCCTGTAACTTTGAATTTTGAGCAAAATTTATGAACTCTTGATCAGGGAGCTAACTTGTTTAATGCAGAACCAAGGATAGTAGAGACTCGGCCTCTACAAAGTGTATTTATAGTCACGCGAGGAGGGAAGAAGATAGGAGAGGATACACGAGACATGGACCCGATAAAGCCAATCAAACCTGTATCCCCAAATAAAGCTTTTAGCCCAGACCAACATAAGTACTTTAAAGAAGAACTAGAAACATTCTCACAGATAGGAAGACATCAGAGTATGGAACTTCTGCAACAATCTAGTGAGGGAGGAAAGATAACCCATACAAGCATACATGTAGAAGAGTGGTTCCAGTTGTTCCTGAAAATTATAAACAATGGATAGATGTTGGAACAATTAAAGCAAAATCCAAAAATGGTCGTGCAAGGAGCAGGACCTGGAGACTCAGGTAACTCAACTGAAAAATTATATAAGAAGAGTAAAAATAAATAAGAGAAGGATTGGAAAGGATTTCCGCGTAAACACTCAAGTTGTAGGATTCCAAATTATAGACACAATGCTAAATCTTAGATTAGATGTCAACATTCTGCCACGAAAGACATGGGAAGCACTGTCATACTCACCAATACAGCTCAGAATGGAAAATGAATACTGCATTGTACCAATAGGAAGGTTGGAAGAAATTGAGGTTGATGTTGCAGGAGTAAAGACCTATACGGACTTTGAAGTAATAGATATCATGGGTGACAAGGATCCCTATCTTTCCTTGCTGGGGATAGATTGGGCCTTTGAAAATTATGCAGTCATTGATTTAAAGAAGGAATTAATGATATTCAAAGATGGTGAAGTCAGAGAAGTTCAGCTATTGGACCCGTATCAAGGACCCTGATACACAGAGACTGTTGACAACAGAGAAGACGCACAGCTTCAAGATCAACTCTACCAAATGACGGTAGGAAGGAGAGAATATTACATTAATCCTACAGCAGGAGGAATAATAAGATGGAGAAGTTTTCAGAGTTCTGACCTAGGATCAGAAGTAGCTTGGGATGATTGGCAGCAGGGAGGATATGAAATCAACACCAGAAGATGTGCCAACATTCGTGGAGTCAACTGGATGGGTACAGAGGTAAGAGAATACCCAACTCTTTCAAATATGCAAGCTATGAATACATTTATTACCAAAGTGGAAGACAAAGTACCAATAGTACATAGAGTCCCTCTCATAGACATAGCACTACAATCCACTTCAGCAAGGTGTTGGGCAACCCATCGCAACTCTCTTTCACAATGGGAAGATATTTCCAGAGCATTAAGAACAAGATTTAATACGGGTTTAGGACCGCAACTAGGAGAAAATTACCGAGGGAATGTTGATCCCCTAGAACATCTAAACAATTTCGAGTATAAGTGGAAGAAACAGGGATATCCAAAATATTTATGGGCACACAACTCATACATTCACTGGACACCAGTCCAAGAGCTTGGTACCTGACATAAGAGAGGAATAGAGGAACAGGTACCTGGGAAAAAATTGCAGTGAAATTTACGCAATGTTTTTTCTTTCAAGGGAGACACATAACAAGTTACAGATACCCTTCAAGAAATTAAATGAATATTGTTCTTCCCAGAGCTTCAAGAGAGTGAAGAAATATCTTTATCAGAGCAGAAATTCAAGGATTTAGTAGCATGTAAAAGGATAGATCGGGAGATAGACAATGATGATTTAGAGAATCTTTGACATCTATACTTTGAAGAAAAGGAAGGGGAATATGAGATACATGAAGAACCAACTACTGAGGGATTGCATCTGTTACCCTTTAAGACAAAGAAGCAAAATATTGGAAGCACAGAGAAGCCCAAAATTTCATCCATTGGAGATTATTGGGACACAAAGACAACAAAAGAAATCTTTGACCTGCTACACGAGTATGAAGACTTATTCCCATATTCAGTGGCAGAGCTCAAAGGAATCAAAGGAGATATGGGGGAGATGCACACAGTCCTAAAACCAGATGCGAGGTCAGTAAAACATAGACTTTATCACCTGAATCTGAGAGTAAAAGAAAAGGTTAAAGCAGAGATAGAAAAAATGTTGAATGTAGGCTTGATTTTTCTGGTTGAGGAAATAGAATGGGTCAGCCCAATTGTGATACAAAGTAAAAAGGAATAATAAAAAATTAGAGTATGTGTGGACAGCAGAATTCTAAATAATGCATGCATTCAGGATCCGTTTCCAACTCCATTTAGCGACACAGTTCTTAACAATGTAGCGGGAAATGAATCATGCTCATTCACATATGGCTTCTCAGGATATCATCAGGTGAAATAGCAGAAGAAGACAAAAGAAAAATTACTTTGACAACAAAATGGGGATCATATGCCTATCATGTCATGCCTTTCGGGCTAAAGAATGCACCAGCTGTATTTTCACAGATAGTAATAGCAACATTCAGAGACTATATCCATAAGTTCCTAGAAGTATACATGGATGATTGGACGGTGTACAGTCTACTAAAGAACCATGCAACTCTTCTTAGGATAATTTTTGATAGGTGCAGACAACTTCAAATTTCTCTAAATCTCAAAAAGTGCATCTTTACAGTACCTTTTGGAATGCTTTTGGAACATGTCGTCTACAAGCAAGGTGTATGTGTGGACCCCGCGAAGGTGGAAGTAATTGTGAACATAGAAGCACCAGAGAATGTAAAAAAATTGAGGTCACTACTGGGACACACCGGATACTATAGGAGGTTCATTCGCAACTACGCAAAAATCACAGCATCACTAGAAAAGTTGTTGCAGAAGTCAGAACAATTCATATGGAACGATGAATGCATTAAGGCATTGGACATGCTGAAAGAGAAACTAGCAAGTGCACCCATATTGGCCCATCCCAATTGGGATAAATAGTTTCATGTCCACATTGACGCTTCAAGTATTGCTTTGGGAGCGGTGCTAGCTCAGCCAGGAGAAACCTCCATAGATCACCCAGTATACTTCGCAAGCAGGAAGTTGTCAACAGCAAAAAGGAATTACACAACAACAGAAAGAGAGGCTCTTGCTATGGTATACTCTCTACAGAAATTTCGCCACTACTTATTTGGAGGGACATTCAAGTTCTTCACAGATCACTCGGCACTAAAATATCTGGTAAACAAACCTATACTGGAAGGTAGAATCTGCAAATGGCTCCTACTATTCTAGGAATTCACTTTTGAAGTAATAGTAAAACCGAGAAGGCTAAATGGTGGTCCTGACCATTTGTCAAGATTGGAGAACGGAGAAATGGGGGACCCCTTGATGACCAGCTGTCGGATGTTGATCTCTTCCAAGTAGAAGCCATCCTAGATTATCTAGAACAGATAGTGACATACTTGGCCACAGGACAATGCCCATCAGAATACACAGCAACCCAAGAAAGACATCTAGTGGTTAAAGCGGTCGAATATCAACTCATAGCAGGGCAGTTATATAAAATGGGCCTAGATCATACCCTACGAAGATGTGTCTTAGATCATGAAAGAGCAGACGTCTTTTGGGAGTGTCACAGCAGAGTTGCAGGAGGCCATGTCGGCGCAAACCCACCGCAAGGACAATACTACGTGCAGTATTATGGTGACCCACCGTGCACAAATATACAAAGGAATGTGTGAATAAATGTGACATCTGCCAAAGAACAGGGCGACTGTCACATCGTGATGAGCTGCCCCTGCAACCCATGAGGGCTATGCAGACATTTTAGAAATGGGTCATCGACTTCATAGGACTAATTGCACCAACGACGTGACACTCGCAGGCAAGATATATAATCACCGCAACTGACTACCTCACAAGATGGGCAGAGGCAGCACCAGTAAGGGACTGTACAGCAGACACAACAGCTAGATTTATTTTTGAGAACATCATTAGCAGGTTTTGTTGTCCAAGGAGCCTAACAAGTGATCAAGGCACACATTTCATTAATGCTACAATTAAATCACTCTTGGACAACTTTATGATACAACACCAGAAGAGTAGCCCATACCACCCTTAGGCGAATGGAATCGTTGAGGCTTTCAACAAAATCTTGGAGAAAGGACCAACAAAGATATGCAACACTGACCGTGATCACTGGGATGAAATAATACGAACCACGTTGTGGGCATACAGGACAACAATAAAGAGACTGCATAATCAAACTCCATTCTAGTTGGTATACGGGAAAGAGGCAGTAATACCAGCTAAGTTTATCATACCAAGCCTCTTAGTTACTTCAACAACACACATGACAGAGGAAGACTCCATCTTTGCATGCCTTCATGAATTGCAGGATCTTGAAGAAGATAGATGTCTGGCGAATTTCGATCAATCAGTCCAAAAATAGCGACAAAAACCCTGGCATGACCGCCACATCAAACATAAAACATTCACTATTGGTGGAAAAGTATTCTCTATGACATCAAATTCTAGAAGTTCTCGGGGAAGCTCAGAATGCACTGGATGGGACCATATTACGTCATAGAGATAAGAGACTCAGGTGCAGTCAGGCTAGCGCAACTAGATGGAGAGATACTTCAAGAATGGGTGAATGGCGCATGCTTGAAACCCTATCATCAATAAGCACCATAATCCTTTTAATTTTAATAACTCTCGCACCTGAGAGCAGTCAGTAGATTAGAGTCAATAACTCTCTCGCAACTGAGACAAGCCCTAGAATAGTTTATGTTTTAATCTTTTTAGTCCATTAGAGTAGGAATCCTCAATAAGAAACCCGCAAAGTCAAGAAAAAACAGCAGTCACCCTGTTGTGATGTGGAGACCACATCACAACCAATTGTGGTCAGGGGGAGAGTCTATAGTGTTACATAGCCTAAGCGTGTCAACCATCATTCACTCATAATGACCCATCATACTGTTTTCAGTCCGTAAGATCATCCGAATTTGAAAAATAATTGTCATAATTAGTAACCCCCATACCATAATAAAGTTTCCATATTAAGCCATAATTATTACCCATCATGTCTACCTAACTTCCGAAGCTAGCATCAGCACTGTCAGAGTACACCTCACCCCAGTAACTAATCACATGATTATAGCCGCGGGGAAAGACAGCACGAATTAATTAGTTATGGCATTGCATCAACATCATTCGTGCCAGTAATACTACTTAACCCACATGAAGGAGGGAAACAGCAGAATGTTGGAATATTCTGATTTATCAGAGAAATAAATGGCTATAACGATATGCCCAATTCCAACAGAAAAAGTTTAGAGCAATAGACTAGCAGCAGCAGTTCGAGTATACAGCAGAAGGAAGAAAATGAAGAAGATGGCTACCTCAGTCGTTGAGCCTGAGCTCGATGGAAGAATTCAAAAGGTGGAGTTGCTAATAGGGAAATATGATAATGCCTCACTGATAGACACTGAATTCATAGACTCATACAAGTTCCCAACAATGAAAAGGAAGGTGTACATTGAAAATCATGTGAAGGAGGGAGGAGGTGAAGCAGCGAAGGTGCACCCAAATTTCAGAGGCATCCAGAGGTCAACAATCTTGCACCTCAGAAGCCTTCCGGTATTCGGGACGTCGGGAGCAGCAATGCAATGCACCAACTTCTTAATCAACAGAATTCAGAATGGATCATTATGGCTTGGGAGGGAGATCCCAATTCATGCAGAAGACATACACAGACTCACAGGGTTATCAGCTGCAGGAAACGACGTCTCATCAGCCTTTCAAAATACATCTAAGAGAGCTAAGAAGATAGGATATTGTGACTACTACATAAAGTATGAAACAAGGAGAGGGGGGGAGGGAGAAAAAATTGATCTCATCAACAACTCAGCAGTAAAATTCGCTTGCTACTTGATTTTTGGGAAAAATATGAGGCATTACACCAAGGGGGGAATGCACCCTTGACACAATCTCAGTCGCAGAGCATTGCATTCAATGAGCACAGCTGAATTGGTGCACACTCTTGTTACATGAGTTGTTTGAGGCTCGCGAGGAAAACTACAAGCAAGCCACAAGGTTTATATATGGTTATCTGATCATGGCTCTCGCAATGTGGAAGTGGAGTCCACCAGGAATTAGACCACTTGCAGAGATTGCTAAAGACCAACCGATGGCACTAAGGTTCACGTCATGGAAAATATCAGGGAACCCGAGCACCAAAGAGCTCAAAAAAGAATCTTTTGCAGCCTGGTACAGACATATGGTCGATGTAGTTAGAAGTCAACAAAGAATTCCAAGAAGCATATTGGATAGATACTTCCCACAGATCTAGTTTGGGGTGACTCATAACTGAACCTATGTCTGACCAAGCTACGTTGATGAAAATACCTTTCATAAGAAGCCATTGAAGTTCCAAATAATGGAAGAGGCCTTCCACACATAATTTTCTTCATGGCCAAGAGCGGCAATAGAGATCAGAAGCATAATCCCAGTTTACTCGTTTGATGCGATTCTCCCTAAAGCATTTCCAGGGGAGACACCGGAAGAAACAGTGCAAAGGATCTCCCAATTACAAATACAGCCACTGCTATACCAGATGGACACACAGGTGAAAGGCTTCGATAAGGTAATAGAAACTCTCAGCATCACATCTACTGTATTTCCCATTTTTTCTGAATTTCAGACGTTAAATTATACATATTCATCCACCACCACCCCCATCCTAACTACATTACCATCTACTGCATTCCACTCCCCTTCGCTGCCCACGGTCACTCCACTTCGCAAAACCAATCCAACTAAACCCCCAGTACTAGCACCTAAAGGGAAAAGAGCCTGAACAATAGGACCTGAGCAAGTGGTCGGCCTCATAAGAGAAGACCAACCCCAGCCAATAGTGACAGGAATGTTAATTCAAGAAGAGCCAAAGGTCGCCACCCAGACCACCTCTGTGTTACTAGTATTCGATCCATCATCATTTCTCAACATACAAATCTCATCGCCACTCCATACACATAATTCATCACCACACACCTCATTCACGTCCAAGGACCACCCCACCCACACTACGTCCACCTCTGCAACCATTTCAGATCTGATACCACCAAGGACTCTAATGAATGTTGATATTGAGGTAGATATTAACTCAGGTATAGATGGAGTACCTGAGGTTGACCAAACCACGATGGGACAGAGCACCTTTTTAGAGTTATTAATCCAGGAAGGGTCCCTCATTTCTTATACAACCCCCACCACACTAGAACCAAACCCATTCTAGCAATCCAATTTATTGTTGCAACAGTTCATGCCATCCACTATTCTACACATTCTTGAACCCCAACCACCGCAGTAAATTCAACCAACATCCCCATGGGGACATTCTTAAAGATCAATTGCCAGCGGGAAACCGCTCAGGGAGAGACATCCAAGCCAAGAGATGCCGAGAAATGGGAACATGCAAAGCTGGGGACCTAGCCAACTGTTCAGTTTCATCCAGGCGGCAGCACGACAAGAAAAAGGTCTACACAACGACCTATTGCAGATATTTGAGCAGCAACAACAAGTTATTGCGCTTACTAATGAGCATAATCAACTCCAAGGCGAGAAGGATAACTTACAGCAGCAACTAGACCAAGTAACAGAGGTCTTTAAAGACCTATGGTCGACCATCACTGCCCTTGATAGCACAACACCCACAGATATTTCGTCATGCTCAATGGTCGAAAGATTCATTCGAGACAAAATGGCATGTACGAGCCTGAACTGAGCAAATCAGGAGCTAAAAGAGGCGCTTGCAGCAAGACCAGCATTACCATATCCCTCAACAGTATATGCCGAGAAAGTAGCGGAGAGGCAAAGAGAGATGCGGAGCATAAAGGACACACTCGGAACGATAGTCAAGGAAGCATATAGCTTGTTGGAGCAACTACATGAGTGCTCAAATTCACTAACAATGAAGGCACAACTAGTTGCAAAGCAACTGTAGAAGATTGTCCTTGAAATTAGGGGGACCACAGATCTGTTCAGCAGAACTCAACTGTATGACCAAGAAAACATACTTGAAACAAAAATTCAGGCCATCTAGGAACACTCAGCAACAACAAAGCAACTTCTTAGGAACCTACGACAACCTGTGAAGCAAAAGGCAGAGGCAATTCAGCAACTGGCGGCTGAAGCCGAACCCAAAATCTAGGAAGTGTTCAAAAAACTAATGCAGGTAATGGATGTGACTCAGGATGATAGAATCGTCACTGAAACGGAGCCTGTGATTAAGGTATGGCATCAAGCCATAACTGAATTCATAGAGCTCAGAACATAAACAATGAACAAGGTTCCTGAGTTGGGGTCTTTATTGGAACAGGGCAAACCAGAACAAGAAAAGACAGAGATGGAAGCAACAGGAGAAACTACGCCAGCACTGGAAGCCGACAAACCACTAGAAGCCGCAACAGCAGGAAAATATTGACTCGGGACGAGTCAATAGCATGTGATCGGGGCTTGTTGAGGCCTTTGTTTTGGACAAGACAGTTTTGGAGTTGCAAAGAGACGGAAGACAAGTGGCGGAGCGCAATCCAAGTAGGTAGGGAGTTGTCACGGTTGCGGAAAACTTGGAGGCAGGTGACGGGGCATAGACAGATAACGGCACAAATGGAAGAGATGGGAGACAAGGAACAAACAGAAGAACTCCCAGTGATAAAGAAGAAACAGAAGGTAATCGAGCACAAGGGAACAGATGAGCGCAAAAGGGGCAAAGACAGACAGTGTTCGTCTACAAGATCAAATAGGCAGGAAAGAAGTGACTCTGTAGTTGATTAGTCAGTCAGAGGGAGAGACGGATAGGGGAGTAGAGCCTAGGGAGAGCTCTGTGGAGCCTTTTTTATTGAACTGAACTTTAATAGACTCTACGGAGTATGTTTATGCTATTTTGAGCCAAGTTAATGGAATCAGACTGTTGTTGTGTTGTATATTATGAATTGGTTGATCCTTGACTGATTACAGCGAATGTATGCATGTTTTACATTTTTAATTTGGTACTCTGAACATGTAGTGATGAATGATAGCTTACTTTTTAGAGTTGAGATACATATATGTCTTTTGTGTGCTCATAAATATGATCTATTTTAGTAATCTTTCCTCGACATCAATAATCTAGCCTCTAATCTCAGTAAGGTTGCAGCACACCTTGGGTGAGACTCCCTACTCCCTCGAGCAGGGTGAAAATGTCAGCGTTATCCTAGACTACAACGAAAACCTTGTTGGCCTCAAGCCTGAACCTGGGTTTTTCCCAGAGACCTATTTTTTCTACAACAATGTAGACCCTGACATGCATAACCAATGCATATACAACCGACATGCATTCATGACAAACACATCCCGACAACAACATCATCAACTTCTACATGACAATACAACAACAACAATGTCCCTTACCATGCATACATAACAAACACATATACCACGAGCATAATGAACATACATGCAACTGACATGTAAGCATGACAACACATTCATCCAAATTGAAAGAGAAACCAAACATCACCCAAGGAGAACATAACCATGCTCTGATGCCACTCTATAAACACCCTCCTCCTACATTTACCCAATCTAACTAGTCCATCAGGGTAAACATGTGATGAATAGTTACCATGATATGATTCAAATCCGCATGTATAGTTAAGGAAGTGGAACCAACAAGACAAGACCAATCTGACCTTCCTCAGAATCTACAGAACCATCATAATCCAACCAGCCCCTGCAGGTATCCAACCCTTGAGACAACTTGATGTTTTACTGAACTAGACCCCTAGTCGCACCCTTGACAAACCCTCCATGCGACTCAAACCCTCTAGTCGCATGCAAAACAAGGCATCCATGAGACTGCAGACTTTTCCAAGCAGCTCTGTGCCAGTGACCCCAAATTCTAAGCCACATTTTTAGGGCTAGGACTCAGGCCTTTGCCCAAAACTTCATGAAACTTCCAGGAAAGATAAATAACAATAGAATATGGCTACTAATTAAAACACTTGAGCAAGGACTTGACCTGACTCCTACCATCCTTGACTGGCATTCCGTCAAACATGTCACAAACATGCAATGTACATGTCATAATTACACATTTGAGCATAGGGGTCTCATACCTATTTGAAAATCGTCAAGAATGATTGATGCCTCCTCATAATAGTTGTGAGATCAACTATTAGGTCATACATTCATTAACATTTAACCTACTAATAAAAACATGATGAGAGCTTGTTGTAGTGAAAACTCAACACCTCCATTTTTTACTTATTTATTTCAAATAATGGGGACCCTTTCCCTAAATTTTTGCCTAAATCACCTTTTTAATATTTTCTTTTGGTTAAGTTTCCTACAATTTTTCCTTCTTCTTCTTTTTTGTCGGATTTCTATTTTGATTACTTCGTTGAGTTCAATTTTTCGCTATCTTTCCATCGGTACTTGTTTCATCTCATTTGGTTACACATTTTGCAAATTGTGCTCATCCAAATTTCAATAATTTTTAATTCCTGGATTAAAAAATGTACAAAATATATATTGTTTTAAATTTTATAAATAAATTAGTAATTGATTATAAATATTAATTCCTAGTTATATTTTTACTAATTATTTCATTTTTCTATAATAGTCCTACAAAATCGTCGCAACCAAATTGTAGAACAATTAAAATTATGTGTTTTTAGGATCTCGACAATTTATTTCAATTTCCAATTTTAAAAGAAATTACGAAGCCCAAAATCTCAAAATTACAAAGTGATTATAGTCCATTTTGTCAGATTTTTAATTACCAAGTAACTATAATTTCTAATAGATAAATCCCACTCCAAGTAGGTCCCACTTCGCCTCACCTCCTCCTTTACTCTTTTACAAAAATCCTCATAAAAAATCTCCGATAAAAAGTCCAGATATAAATACTTCTTTATTAAAAAAAAGAGTCTGGATATAAATATCTCTGACATAAAAATCCTAATAAATAAAGTTTTGATAAAAACCTTGATACAAATTCTTGACATTAAAAAAAAAATTGATTGTTTAAAAAGTCTCGATATTCATATCGGACATCGGTATTTTTATGTGGCGACAAAAAGTTCGTATTTAAAAACCACTCATACCCGATCTCCCGATATCATGTGAAGGGTTAGTTGGATTTAACGAAGGTCTCCTAATGCCTCCCTCATGTAACACCCCCTCTCTTCTTTTTGAAGTGGCCCCCCTCTTCTTTTTTAGATCTAAAGTTCCACGTGGAATTTTATAATTCAATCATTATGAGATCCAGTGTAAATATTTTTAAATGATTTTTTATTTATGATAAGTTTAATATATTTGAATTATAATTTAACTATAAATTTAATATATAGTAATTTAATTAAATTTTATTTTAATTGTATATAATTAGTTTCAAATTAATTTAATATAATTTTGTAACTATAATTACATTAATATTAATTAGCTAATAATTGTTAATTTAATTTAGGATTAGATTTTAATTAAAAAAATTATTTTTGATATAGATAGTAATTTTTTCATAATTCTGACAATTTTGACTTTTCAACTTCGGGAGTTCATAAGTTGAGTTTTACTTGACCAAATGACACCCAGGATGGCTCATTAGATAGATAAAATAATGGAGAACATTTCTAAACTGGTTGAAGGACCAGATTTGGTCATTAAATGAGTCTAAAATTTAGCAGAAAATCAAGCTTTGAATTTGTAACCAAAAACCTCTATTGAGTACAGATCCATTCGACTATATTGTCTTTGACCAATTATATATTTACAAGCATCAATGGAAATCCCATATTTCATTTTATTTATGTATTTATTTATTTGAGTCTTGATTAGAGATGTTTTGTTTTCTAGATTTGGTATTTTTTTATTTTAATTTGCATTTTATTTTAATTTTGATTGGTTTTTGGCAGGAGAACAATTGAGGAGATGAGGAAAAGAAGTTTTGAATCAATGGAATTGCTCCAGCAAGAAAAGAAAAAGAATTTAGATCAATGAAAATTGTTGGAGCATATTTATTCTTCAAACAACTCTCCTATTTGGAATTCATTTTTGTAATTATAAATAGTGGTTTGTAGAATAGAACAATGATGTCTTTGTTCTACAACTAAAGGCTCTTAGAGAACTATTGTAATATGAGATTATAGTTATAGGTAGGAGTAAAAATTCAGATCAGAGGTGAGGAGAAAACTTTGTGATTTAGGCTTATTGTACATTTGCATTATTGTTATGTATTGTGAGGTAAATTGTGGAGAAAAAAAGTATTTTCATTTCCCAAAGGGAAACATTGTCTGGCACTATTGCTGGCAATTTCTCCAAGGAGTTGAAGCTACTTGAAGACTGCAGACTTGTAATGTGATTTTGATATGATTTAATAAACTTTCATTTCATATGCACTATTGTTTGAGATGTAAGCTAATTTTTCGTTGCTAGAATTTCTTTAATTGATTTCAATTTTATGTTCTAAATAGTGTATGACTGCTCATATTGAGCACTATTGTCATGTCATTAATTTATGATATTGAAGTCCCATAGGAGCTATATCTGAGGGACATAATAGAATTTAGAATTAATCTGAGTACATTGAGATAGGAGTGTGCTAGGCAGTAACTATTTATCGGTTAATTACATTTCTGTTTTGATTTCTCTTCATTAATTAAATGAACTACTTCTTTGGTTAATGAAAAATTATATAATGAATTCAATTATATAAAGTCTCTTTCTGATCCAGACTTATGCAGGAATGTGTTGGCTTGATTTGGGATGACCCAGGTTCAAATTATACTATGTACCAACAAAACCCTTGATCATTGGCCCTTTCGGCAACAACCTGCAAGCAAATCGCAGTCTCACCCGAAGTGACTACGGGTGGATGCAGAACTAGTTTCTGCAGCCTTGAGGGACTGGGAGATGTGGTATTTTTATTTATCTTACACTTAGAACTTATAAATCACTTCTCCACAGTCTAATAATCCCAGAAACAATTCATATAACATCATAAACCATTACTGTGTTGTCATAACATGCAATTGTAATAATTATTTTGCACCAACAGATAATAAGAAAATATATGCATCAAACACATAAGAACATCATAATATTATCCACAAAATTGCATCTTTATTATGATGAATCTTTGAATACACCCAATCTCAACATGCGCATTAGGTTGTAGGTGGTCTGCGCACTTAGATGCAGACTCTTTCCAGGCCTATGCACACTTAGTTGCAGAGTCTTTCCTTCACTACAAAATACAGATTCTCCTTAGATCTATCGTGTCATGTCTCCTAAACATAGCATTTCAAACCTTTACATATTATTACATCATAAGATTATATGGACAAAATACAATGGTCCAAATAACATGGACTCCCTAAAACAAGCAACTATAATCCAAAACCCATTACAAAAAGGAGTGGCTTTGAACCACCTTAAAGCCCCTTTAGCACTGCACGGTATATCTGAAATGTTTCGTTGCGCAGTCCACTTCATGCTCTAATCATCAAAATGTGGAGCCTTAGCCAAAATCTAGGACAATTTGGGTTATGCCCAACAATCCCCCAACACTCACATGTGACTCGTCCCGAGTCACCCAGTAGCTTTGCTTCTAATTTTTATTGCTATTTTGTCGTGGGCCTTGTTGAATTGCTACAGAATCCCCGTGATATGCTTTTCCTCACTACACACTTCTTCCAATAGTTCTTATGTTGCTAGTCTTGTTGCCTTCAGTAAAACTGCCTCCTCTTTCTGTCAAAGCTCCTGAATATTCCCATCCACTTCTTGAGACAAGTCAAGAGCCCCATCCTACCATGGCTGAGTTCTCTTTGCCAAAATCTGTTTTTCCCTTCTCAACTCCTTTAGCTTCTTCTAGAGGGTGGTTCCCTTACTACTCTTGGCGAGCCTCTACGAGATTGGTAAGGTCTTCACAGTTACCTAAATCTCCTCCATCAGCTTTTGCTTCTGCTGAATGTCTTCTTGTAGCTTCTTCACATTTGGATCCTCCTGCATCGAAGTCAAAATATTTAAGGTTTCATCCAACAATTTTCCACAATCCACCACTGATGTGGAGATGTCAGCCACTGTAGTCTTCAGGTCGGTCTCCCTCTTTTCTCACACTTCCAGTGGCATGGTTGGATGTAGCTTCATCTGCAGTTCACTGATCTTTATCTCGTATTCTAATTTTACATCTATGATCTTCTAAGTTATATTCCTTGACTACAAAGCCAAGCTTCATGACCTTGTCTTCCATTGATTCCTCTTCTTGTACATTGATGTCCGGGACTTCCCTTCATGCGGCTTTGACCACTTCTTTCAACTTCTATTGTTGCAAATATTCCTGGTCCTTCTCTGTTGTGAAACCAGCTCCAAAAATAGAAGAAAAGAGATATCAACGCCTTCGAAATAAGCCACTTCGAGGGGGAAACCTCCAATACATTACATGAATGAACAATTCTTGGATGATACAAATTACAAAACCTCCTTTCTATATATAGGAGTCCATGGGGCCATAATGTAATCCTAGTGGGGCCACAATGTAATCCTAGCCGACCTAACAATAATAATTTAAGGGCACAATAATAACAATATGGGGGTTACAGGAGTACAATAATAACAATAAGGGGGTTACACTAACAACAATAAGGGACTATACTAGTAATATAGGGACCTAACATGCCCCTCTCCTTCAAAAAAGTGTTGTCCTCAATGCTTGAGTAGCTCTGGGTGCTTCTGTATAAAATTCTCATCCTCCCATGTAGAATCTTCACTGGGTAAGTTCTTCCACTTGATGAGATACTCTGAAATTGATCGATTCCGTAGCTGTCAAGTTCTTGTTTCCGTGACCGCTTCAGGTTCCAATATGATTTTTCCTTCCTCATCAAGTTCTGGCAATATTGTTTGAACTGGAAGATTTTCACCTATAACCTTCTTTAAGCATGAAACATGGAAAATTGGATGCACTCGTGAAGAAGGAGGAAGCTCCAATTTGTATGCCATAGTACCAATCTTTTGCAACACCTTGTAAGGACCATAGTACTTTGGCGATAATTTATTATCCTTCTTAGCTTGCTTGAGGGACATTTGTTTATATGGTTGTAGCCGTAAAAATACCCAATCTCCTATATCAAAACTTCTCTCGCCGCGATGTTGATCTGCCTGTTGTTTCATTCGATTTTGTGCCAAATTCAGGTTATCCTTTAAGAGTTGGAGAACTTCTTGCTGATGCTCGATGTGATCTTCCACTGCTTGAACCTTCGAATTTTCCCTTAAAGATGATGTCATGGATGGTGGATGATATCCATAAAGTGCCATAAATGGGGTCATTTTTGCTGCAGTATGGAAGGAAGTGTTATACCACCATTCAGCAAGAGGTAACCACTTGACCCATTGTGTTTGTTTATCGGATACAAAACAACGAAGATATCCTTCCAAACATTTATTTACTATCTCAGTTTGACCATCAGATTGAGGATGATAAGATGAGCTATGAGCTAATTGAGTACCGAAACAAGAAAATAACTCTGTCCAAAAATTTCTAGTAAAAATGGGATCTCTGTCACTCACAATAACCCTTGGGTTTCCATGTAGCTTTTGAATTGTGTCCATAAATGTAGTAGCAACTATACTTGCTTTAAATGGATGAGATAATGCACAAAAGTGTGCATACTTGGTAAATCTATCAACTACCACCATGATGACACTCTTTCCTTCGTACTTAGGTAAACCTGTGATAAAATCCATTGAAATCTCCTCCCAACATTGACTTGGGATGGATAAAGGTTGTAGAAGTCCTGGGGTATTAATTGTCTCAACTTTATTCTGCTGGCAAACCAAACATTCCGCCACAAACTTTTGAATAACAGATTTAAGGCCATCCCAAAAAAATTCTTTCTTTACCCTGTGGTAAGTTTTTAAAAATCCTGAGTGTCCT
Source organism: Pinus albicaulis (assembly GCA_034641835.2). Taxonomy (NCBI): domain Eukaryota; kingdom Viridiplantae; phylum Streptophyta; class Pinopsida; order Pinales; family Pinaceae; genus Pinus; species Pinus albicaulis. Next base: position 1,369,983,695 of record CM076579.1, on the reverse strand, counting down.
CCTAAAGGAGAAGTGTGCAATTCCAAAAGAATATTTTGTTTTAGTTGGGAATTCTTAGACAGATATAAGCGATCTTTGTACATAAGGAATCATTTTTCCAACTAAATGTATCAGATGTACTAGGATCTTGCTGCAACTTTGGAATGAGTGTCCATACTTCTTTGTCCTTCTTCCATTCATATCTTACTTCGATTATCCAATCTAGTTGGATAATAGAATTGGCACAAAGCAATGCTTCCACCTCTTCATTTTTTCTTGACAGTGCATCTGCAACAACATTAAGCTTCCCTTCTTTGTAGATTATTTCAAAGTCATAACCCAAAATCTTTGTGACCAATTTTTGCTGCTCTTCTGAAGATAGTCTTTGTTCCAAAAAGTGTTTAAGACTTTCATGATCAGTTTTTACCTTGAAGTGTCTTCCCATTAGGTAAGTTCGCCATTTCTTTAGTGCATGCAATATTGCTAACATTTCCTTCTCATAAATAGGTTTTTGTAAATAATTTCCCTTGATTGGACGACTTTGAAAAGAAATGGGTCATCCTTCCTGCATTAAAACATCACCAATTCCATTTCCTGAGGCATCACATTCCACAATAAAGGTTTTTGTGAAGTCTGGCGTAGCTAAGACCGGTGCTAGGCACATTGCCTCTTAAAGATGTTCAAAGGCCTTAGTTGCTTCAGGAGTCCATGAAAATGCATCTTTCTTCAGAAATGTTGTTAGAGGTACTGCTATTCTCCCATAATTCTTAACAAACTTGAGATAATACCCTGTTAACCCGAGAAATCCTCGCAACTTCTTTATGGTTGTGGGGACTTTCCATTCCTTAATGGCTTTAATTTTGTTAGGGTCTACCTTAACACCCTCGTGAGATACAATATGACCCAGATATTACACCTCTTGTACTCCAAAGAAACATTTGGATGTTTTTGCATATAATTTTTTCTCCTACAATAGTTTGAGCACCCTGTCAACATGTTCAACATGATCCTTCCAAGACCTACTATAGATTAGTATATTATCAAAAAATGCTAGCACAAAATTTCTAAGGAAGAGTTTGAAAATGGAATTCATCAACCCCTGAAATGTAGAAGGTGCATTGGTAAGGCCAAAAGGCATGACCAAAAATTCATAATGACCCTCATGAGTTCGAAATGTTGTTTTTGGAATATCTTCAGCCTTCATTCTAATTTGATGATATCCTGAACGAAGATCCAACTTGGTAAAATAAATTGCTCCATGTAATTCATCCAATAATTCATCAATCACAGGAATGGGAAATTTATCTTTAATGGTGAGCTTATTGAGCTCCCTATAATCCGGACACATTTGCCATGATCCATCCTTCTTGTGTACCAATACTACAGGAGCAAAGAAATAACTTTGACTAGGTTGAATTATACCTTCCTCTAACATTTCTGCAATCATACATTCAATTGCGCTCTTTTGGACATAAGGATATCTATAAGGCATGATGTTTGGAGGAAAAATTCTTGGAATCAAATGAATAGCATGATCATGATCACGAATAGGTGGGAGTCCTTCGGGAGTTTCAAACACCTTGGAATGATTGTCCAAGACATGTTGGAGATCTGCAGAAATAGATGATTTTGATGTTGGAACTTCTAGTGAGCATAATTGTGAAATTACGCCTCGTTGTTCTTTCTTTAGAAGCTTTGTCATTACATTAGAGCTTATTATCTTTCCCGGCTTCCCTACAATACCCCGTAATTCGACTTCCTTTCCTTCTGAAAAAAAATTCAAGAAAAGTTCTTGAAAATTAAAAGCTACCGTCCCCGAAGATTGTAACCATTGTACTCCTAGTACAACATCAGCACCTCCCATAGGAATGGAAAGCATTGGACTATTCAATACATATTTCCCCATGGTTAGCTTGATATTATGGCATTTTCCAGAGCAATTTATAGTTCCTCCATTTGCAACCATCACTTGACATTTTGGTGCTAGGTATAGGAAACAATTAATAAAATTATGGGTGCTACCTAAATCAATCAACACTATTACCTTTTTATTCTTGATATGTCCTTCTATCTTGAGAGTTTTAGGAGTGGTAATTCTTGCCAATGCATTACACGATATGGTCGGACTCATTTCTTCCTCTTCTACGACTGGTTCCTGGTGTATATCCTCTTCTTGTTCATTTTATTCTTCCTCTTCACAATCTACGTAAAATAATTTCTTCTCAACACACTTATGACCTTTAGTGTATTTGCTATCACAATTGTAGAAAAGCCCTTTTTCTCTTTTTTCTTCCAATTTTTGTGGTGTCAACCTTGTAGGTTGTGGAAATCTAGGCGTAGCAACACTTCCTTCTTTATAGAAGTGAGTGGTAGGCTTCCTTGTCGCCATAATTTTACATTCATTTTTTCTTGCCAACCTGAATGCCTTCTCCAATGAATCAGGTTCCAAAACACGAACTTCATGTTGTATGTTATCCTTTAAAGTGCCTATGAAGAGATCAATCCTGTGTTCCTCTGAAATATCAGTTACCCTTATATTCAATTTTTGGAAGTCCTCAATGTGCTGCCCCACTAAGAACTTTTGTTTAAGATTTATCAATTATCTAGAGAAGGTGTTACTCTTTGTATCCTCATAATATGTTATCATTTCCTCCGTAAAAATTGACCAAGTGACAATTTTTTTACAGGAACAAAGCCATCCATACCATACAAATGTATTTTTTTCTAAATGTAAAGTTGCGATGTGTACCTTTTGTGTGTTTTGCACATTATGGAGATCAAAATATTGCTCCATTTGTAGTATCCATGTTACAGGATCCTTTCCATAAAACTTCCTCGTATCCATTTTTGGAATATGATGGTTCTTCCCGCCAACATTAGAGTTTATGAAATCACGATTAACATTTATTTTGTTCTCATCTTGAGTTTCCTCTACTATCTTTTCACCATTAGGAAACATTTCTTGTATCAACTTTGTCAAACCTTCCATGTCTACTTTTAGATCATTCTTCATGTTTTCCATGTTGCCTTTCATGTCATCCATCTTAGCTTCCATGCCAGCTTCCATGCCATCCATCTTAGCTTCCACGCCTTTTTTCAAACCATCCATATTCGCTTCCATGCCTTTCTTCAAAACTTCCATTTCATTTTTTGTTGCTCTTTGCGAGAGCGAAATTTGGTGCACTTGCTCTTGTAATTTTGATAGATCATGTTGCAATTCTTCATCTTCATGAGTCATAGTAGAGCCTTCTGAAGGCTTAATGGATGTTGAATTACTTTTATGGGGCATTTTTTAGAACCCAATACTGATATCTATTCTACAATATGCGCTTGAAATCAATTCAAATTGATTCGTCAAACAAGACTTATGCAATTCAGAAAAAATTACACACCTTTTTCTCGCTTTTGAAGAGATCGATATTGAAATTGGATTATCTCGGTAGTTATAGCTCTTCAATATCTGAACTTTGGCACTGAGGTAGCCTTCTGAACCCTCTTCATAGTGTTTAATGGCTTTATACACAGCAAAGGCTTTTTTTTCAACTTCGGAGTAATTTAGTTCTGCACCCTGGAAATTTGAACTAAAAAATGAAATCGGTGCTTCAAGTTCATGATCATTAATCTGAGTGAGTACTGCTGCATAAGATGAATCGGATGCGATAGTATACAATGTGAAATGATTAGAAAAATTAGGAGTGTTTAAAGTGGGGGCATTGATTATTGATTGTTTGATTAAATCAAATGCTTCTTTTTCCACAGATCCCCATTTAAACACTGAATTTTTCTTAATCATGCTTTGTAATGGTAAAATGATATGAGAAAAATCAGGAACAAATCTTTTGACAAAGTTGATCTGACCTAAAAAAGACTGCATGGATTTTTTGTTATGAGGAAATGGGATTTCAGAAATTTCTTTAATCCTGTCAGGATCAATATAAATACCATCTTTGGAAACAATAAAACCCAGGAGTTTTCCTTGATCAAGAGCGAAGAAGGATTTTTTAGGATTGAGTGAGATACCATACCTTTTGCAGCGTTGAAAAATTTGATTTAAGTCACACAAATGATTGGATCTCTTTTTAGAAAATACAGTAATATCATCTAGGTAGACAACTACTGTTTTATTAATCAATCCTTTGAAAGCGATATCCATTGCTCTTTGGAATGTGGCTCCTGCATTAATAAGTCCGAAAGGCATTTTCTGATAAGCATAAGTTCCCCATTTTGTTCTGAATGTGGTTTTAAGTCTGTCATCGGGATGAACCAAAACTTGGTTATATCCTGAAAAACCGTCTAAAAAGGACATTAATTCAGAGCCTGCTACTGATTGGAGTATCTGCTCCATAGTAGGTAATGGGAAGTTATCTTTGAGGCTTGCTTTATTCAGATTTCTGAAATCTATACAAATCCTAATGTCGCCATTTTTCTTTCTGACAGGGACCATATTAGAGACCCAGTTTGAGTGTCGAACGGGAAAAATAATCTTAGCTTTCAAGAGTTTATTGAGTTCTGATTTTATTTGACTCTCTAAGTTCGGATGTATTTTCCTTAATTTCTGCTGAACTGGTCTCTGATCGGGAAGCATTGGAATGGTATGCTGGATAATAGTTGTATCATATGTCTTTAGATCATCATATTTCCAAGCAAAAACATGTTTATGTTTCTTTAATAGTTTAATGAATGCTTCTTTTTCTTCTACAGAAAGTCCTAATCCTAGATTAATGTTTTGAGGATTTTGTTGAGTACCAAGGTTTATCAATTCAAATCTTAAAGTAGAGCTTTGGAGCTTTGGATTAGTTACAGGTTTAAATCTGTCTTTAATATCATAAAGATCCTCAAGCTTCACCACAGGCTTTGGAATTGAATTTTCCTCGGATTTACCTCTCATTTGAAGGTCATGTTTGCTTTCTTCAATGATCTGGTCATCATAGGACTTTTCTGAAGTCAAAAATTGTAAAATGTCTTCATCGTGATTAAACACTCTCCAATTAGTGACATTGTCAGGAATTGATGGCCTAAAAGTAATTCTATTGAAAATCTATCTGGGCTATAATCTTCGGAGGGTATGAGTCTGGAAGCAACATTGGCTAGCAAGTCTGCTGCTGAATTTTGAGACCTAGGGATAGAAGAAATATTGAATGCAGAAAAGTGCGTGGTGAGTTCTTGTACCAGCGATTGATAATGTTTGAGGTGATTTGAAAGACAGTGAATTGTATTTCTCACCTGTTTGACAATAATTTCAGAATCGCCGAATACCTTCAAATATTGCACTTTAAGGCCAATTGCTTTATATAGACCTTGGATTAAGGCTTCATACTCGGCTGTATTGTTTGTGCATTCAAATTCTAACCTACAGGACAACATTGTTTTTTTTCCTTGCGGGCTAACCAAGATACACCCTGCTCCTGAACCTTCGTTAGATTTGGAGCCATCAAAATATAAAGACCAAAATAAAGAAGTATTCACAATCTTATTTACAGTTTCCCCAGTATCACTAAAACATCTTGACCTATCAGTTTGTGAATAGTTTTCAATCTGTGATGTTAAACTGTTTACTGAGAAAGGGGATGGTTGGGCAGTGAGATTTCCAAAAAATGACTCCGATGAATAATTTCCCAAGATGTTGTTATTAAATGCAATTGGTTGATTTTCCTGTTCAAAATCTGTTACAGTATGGGTCATGTGTTTCTCTCGATTGATTTTTATTTGATTTGGCTTTCCCCTATAGGGTAACCACATGTGAGACCAATCGGTAGAAATATACCCATGAAGCTTTTCAGACCAATCCCTACTCAAGATCAACCCATAAAATTCAGGTATATCAGCTATTAAGATATCAATTGGTTGAACTACCCGTGGATCAGCTGATAACCTGATAGTTACAGAGTTAATCTCTCCTAAAACCTGGACCTTGGTTCTGTCTAACTGTACAATGTGTATGGAAGACTTTTGGGGTTCTATGTTCAGTTTGGAACAAACTGAAGCTGGCATTATATTGGATGATGCCCCCGAGTCAATCAAACAGTTGTGTAGGTTTCTGTTGTAGATCTCAAAGGTCAAAAGGAAGGGTGGAGTATGAGAATTCGATCTATCTCCAATCAGGACTGAATCAGTAGCTTCTATCATACCAGAAGGTGGTTGACCCGAATCATTTGCAGCTTTTGCACTGGGAAGAGGTGAAGAGGGAACAGCATTCAATTCTTTGAGAAGCAATTTCTGCTGATGTTTTAATTTGCTAAGTTCAAACATAGTAATGTTTGCCTTAGTTTTCTTCATATCATCAATAATATTGTAATCCATTGAATCGGATACTACTAATGTTTTAGATGTTGAAGGAGTACTTGAAGTTGAAGGTTGGTTTTGGGGAACTGCTGCGGGTGACTTCTTTGTAGGTACTTTTTCCTTTGTTGTAGCAGCACCTGCACTCCGTTTCTTTGAAGTTGTCTGAACAGGTTCGGAGGTACTTTTACTCCTAGTAGAGATAGGAAAAGCTTCTTCATCATTATCTGTATCGGAGTTGGGCAGTATGAAATCCCACATGCCATGGCATTCAACAACTTCCTCTTCATCATCAGTTGGTGAGATTGTTTCCTCTTCCTCTTCTTCTTGATCTGAATCTGCATTAGATATGACATTTGGTGGTTTTGATTCGGTTCTCTTGTAATTCTTAAAGGGCCTTTTGGTTGAAGTTTCAGTGACTTGTTTCTTGATTTCAACCATTTCATTTGACATAGTCTTGAGGACCTTTTGAAGGCCTTCCATATCATATGGATCTTTCGAGATTTTCTTCTTTGAGTCTTCCTTGAATGAAACTTTTTTGGTTTTTCTTTCCTCAAGAGCCGCTTTCTTTTCTAGAGCATTAATACGTTTTTCCACAGCAAGTGCTTCTTTCATGTTTTCAGCAAGTGTTGGTTTTGCGGCCCTGTCTACAAAAATAGCTATATTGGCAGGTAGGGTAGTAATATACCACTCACTTCTGATTTGTTCACTTGGTTTGGAAGTCGTTGGGATTTTATTCAAAAGTTTATTGAAACGAGCATTAAATTCTTTAATGGGTTCCCTATGCTCTATCCTAAGATTGGAGAGATCATTTATTAGTGTAGCTAAAGATCTATCATCTCCATACTTAGTGAGAAACTGTTCTTGGAAAATGTCCCAACTGGTAATAGAATCAGAAGGCAGGGAAAAATACCAGGATCCTGCTGATCCTTGCAATGTATAAGGAAAAATCCTAACAACGACATCTTGCTCAGTCACTCCCTTCAAATTAACTGCTAACATGAAGTTATTGATATGTTCCTCGGCTTGGGTTCCATTTTTTGGATTAAACTTGGGTAGCCATTTTTCAGGAGCATCAGGTAATGCATGTAATGGTGCGGGCATATTGACTGCACCAGGTCTGGTCCATGGATCTGCCATTGTAATACCAGTGGTGGATGATACTATTGTTGAGATTCCAGATGTCTGGGAAGGAATTGATATTGAGGAGTGAGCAGGTTGAGATGTTGAAGTTCCAAATTCCTGGTGAACAACAATATGTAATGAGGGAGTGGATGATTGACTTTGCACTGGGGAGGATGAGATGGAGGATGTGGATGAAAGTGTTTCACTGTCAGAATCTTCAGTGTTTTTCTTTGCCCTTTTCCTTTTAGGTAAAGGGAATTCAGTAGGTTCAATACCGAGCTTCCCACTCTGAAGTCTAGTGAGAGGGTGAGGTAAATTGAATTTCGAAGTCTCACTGCTTTGAGATAGCTCAGATTTCTGTGGTGAAATCGAGAAACTCTGAAGTTTATGGATGAGAGACTGAACTTCAGGAGATTCAAGACTTAATTGTTCTGGAGTATGGTGGGTTTGAGCAGTGATAGTGGATACCTCTTCTTCTTGCTTGGATGCTGAAGAACCAGCATGCAATTGGGAAGTAGGAGGTGATGTGGAGGGAGAATTACTCTTAGAATGGTTTGCAGATTTGGGTTTGCTTGCCATTCACAGTTGATGGCCCTCCTTCTAGCGCCAAAAATGTTGAAGCCTCGAAAATCGCTGCAACAACACTGGGGGATAACCACCCAGTCCGGACCTTAGACAGCTCCTTTTCCGTTTGGGATGGTGGCTCCAACTGGATATAATGGGACCAGTTTCCCGATAAAGAATAGAAAGGGATGGATGAATGATTGTTTTACTAGATGATAATGAATGGAATATTTAATCTATAAGCAAAAATGTAAATAACTATTTATCCCGGGAGGCTTCTATCCTTAAGTGTAACTTTTGATGATCTGTGTTTGTTAATAGGCATATAGATGACGCTATTCAATAAACAAAGATATTCATTTAAATAATAATTACTTCATTCAACTAGTTGAATGAAGTAATTGATAAAACATTGTTACACTTATCTCAATTTATATTATTGACATATATATATGATTGAAAGAAAAGCATACCATAAACATCCAATAGTGGAAAGAATATAGAAATATTGTTAAAACACATACATATATTCAATAATAGCAAAAGTAATCAAACAACAATTTATATAAAAAGAATGGATTCAGACACAGATAATAGTACCATATGAGCTGCAAGTCATTCCCCAATATCAATCGCTATTTGTGATTCTTCTTTCAACGCAAAAATACTTTCACACAAAGACAGTAGTGCACATTTGCATAAAGGTTTTCTTGTCAAAATTAGAATAATTGGTCGAGTTTTATAAAAGAATACGCCTGAAGTACAATAGTGCAACTCCAGGTTTTAAGTCATATACAAAACTTTACGACCCTTTGTAAATGCATGAAAGGGTCTATAAATACTAAATTTATCTAAATATCTATGAAACTGAAAAATCCTACTTAATTGGTATTAAACAATCTTGAATATCTTCTTCACGGCAATCTGGCAGTCGGCGGCATGAATCATCACTGAGGCTGTTCGTTTCTAGTCCTGAGTTGGCATATTGCAAGCATCGGCTCCACTTCTGGTGGTCGGTTAAGGCGAGAATTGAGTTGGGCATCATAGGTGGCATCCTGCATTTCGGGAATGATGCATCTGATTGCATCTGAGAGGCATTTGAGGGCGGCTCTCTGGCTGTAAGGTTTGACTAAGAACATCCAATAGGTGTCCCATGTCAAACTGTTAATTCCTGCGATTAATCTGCCAGTTCTCTCCAGCTCTGAGTAACATGACTGCTCCAATGTTTTAGCTGATGTCAATTTACCTGGGGTACATTGGGAAATCATGTTAGATAAGTAGAGAGTGTCATTAACTAATTCAACCAAATTACTTGTGGTTAATTTGCATATGGAAACTGCCCTCTCTGCTTTGTTTAACTGAGATTGCCATTCTATAAATAATATCTCTTTATGTGATTCTAAGATCTTTGGCAATTTAGCTGACTGTCCTTCCTCAGTACCTTGCCACTCAAGATAATTGGTCACTGTTTCATCGGCCTGCTCGAAGTCTATTATAGCATCAGTTGATTTATTACTTAGAGATGTTGTTAAGTCACATAAAGGTTCTGCCTGGGCGATTTGTTGACATAACAACTTTATCTGTGTTAATAATGCTTTGTTTATTTGCAGTGCCTCTGCCTTGAATTCATCTACCTGTGGAAGATTCTTTGTTTTCTCAAGCTGGGCTGATAGTTGAGCAATCTGCTCATCTTTCATCTTCAACATTTGTTCATTGGCCACTTTGAGTTGTGACAATGCCTCTGACAACTCTTTCTGTTTTTGGACTGCACTCTGATCAATCCTCTGCTTCTCTTCCTGCAATTGTTGAGTTAATTGATTATTGGTTTGTTGTTGTGTTATCAATTGCAGTTCTGCCTGCTCTGCCTTCTGCCGTGCTTCTGATAATTGTTCTTGTAATGAGAAAATCTCCTGGTCTTTTGTTTTTAATAAAAGACTCACCTCTGATGCCTTATTTATTGTTGTTGCCGAATAGGCTCCAGCAAATTCTGATAGTTTTGTTAGGTCGTCAGAGGGGTCTAATTCCTCCTTCCAAATTATATTGCCCGTCACTGTTTCTTCTGGAAATAGGGAAGGCTGATCAGTTCTTCTCCTTTTCCTTTGTCGTTTTACCACAGCTTTATGTTTCGGACTAAAGAAGACATCCAAGGGAGGAATTTCTTCTATCTGCAAAATAATTTGATCGGAGGGATATTTTGGGATTATCTCTACTCTTTTAGGACTGGGTAGGCCGCTGGTTTCACCTGGAACTTGTTTTGAACTGGTCTCCTGTGTGTGTGCTACTCTTGATGTTTGGGCTTCCTTTGAACCTTCAGGATTGTTGATAATTGAATCGAATTGCTGCCATTCCTGGAGAAATTCGGGATCAATTTGAGTATCTTGATTTACCTTTATAGTGCTCTGTCCCTGTTCTCTCCTCTGGGTTTCCTCTTGCACTTTCTCTTGTTCATTTGTTATAACCAGAGGTTCCTTAGTATGTCGCTGTTCAGGCTCGCTTGATCCTGCTGCTGGGCTTGTTGCTAACAGATCTAGGGGCAGAGTTTGCAACCTCTGTTCTCTAAGTCTGTTGAATTCAACTAACCCTTCATCTTGATATTTCGTTCTGGCCCATGATCTAACTTGAGACATTGACTCGGCTGTGGAGAATAGATCATCAAACAAATCTTCTTTATGATCAAATTTTTCCAATTTGGCCTGTTCAAGGGCATTATAGGCAACTTTGTCGGGATCGAATTTCCTATTAGGGAGAGTTTCTAGGGTTAATGATTTCATCTTTGTAGCTTCTTTCTCTGCATGTTTGAGATCATTCAAGGTGTAGACACCACATCTAAGAGGAAAAGACGGCCAGACCTGCTTTTTATTTCTCTTTAGAGTTTGTGTAACACCCTCGGAAATAATCTGATAGGCTATCTCCCTTGCCAGCAGTTTATCAGGTATGTACAAAGGAAGAACATGGGGTTTGGCTAGGCTGCCAAAAATTCTTATATAAGTAAAATTTTCCTCTGCAAACCATCTCCCTAAGCCAGTTAAATCAATCCCTGCTTGGTAGGAAATCTTGGGAGCAGGTTTATCAAAAATAGAGTGATGAATGGATAACATGAAGCCATTGCAAATTTGGTATAAATGGTGCCTATGGGAGGATTTCCACAATTTCTGATGGTATATGTGAATTGGCATGGGGTTTTGTGGAGTCCACCTCCAGCCAAGGACGGGAAATTCTGAATTAAAACAAAGAGTGTCCAGGATATAGGCGTTGTAGTAAAATGGAGGAATAAGCCTTTCAGTAATGCGGGTTTGACCTCTGAAATCAATAACTGCGGTGGCTAACTTATCAGACAGTATAGTTGCCCAATCCATAATTTCACTATTACACGCTGCCTCTATCAAAGGAACCATTTCTATAGTAAAATTAGAGGAGTCGTGCAAACCCCATAATCTACACATCATGATCCCAACATAACAATAAGGAGAACACAGAGAATCAACAGAATACATACCGGAAGATTTATGTTTGTGTTTTGCTGGATTTTGCCTCCAATTCCGAATGGGTTCGGATTCAGTTTCGTTGTCATCTCGGAATTTCTCCAGAAATGCCTTGTTGTACTTCTTCTCTGGCTCAGGCAAATGATACATTTGCCTCAAATCATTAGCTTGGAATGAACCGAAAATTCTCCCATCTCTGGTGCAGAAGGTTCTGTCTGTAATTGGGAGTTCCTCAATTGCCGACCTTACTACATCCGTATATGGGAGAATTTGTTCCCGAGCTGCTATCCGATGAAGGAAAGAGTTGGCTAAATCCTTTAAAGTTCCTTCAGATCTATGAGTCGTATCTGTTGTGGCTTCTACTTTTGTCACTTCGGGTTCTTCAGCTTCTATCAAATTATAGGTACTCTGCCAGGAAGTTTTGCCAAGACCTGAACATGTAGTATCAGATATCAACCCTTTCTTTTTATTTCCTGGATCAGTGCTGGCTTGTTCTTTGGCTAGCAAAGCGGAAGCGTTTGCAGTTTTCTTGGACTTCTTCCCCATTCTGCTTGTATCTATCAACTTGGACGAATTCTGCACAGGAGTAAAAATAAGCGTAACACAGAGAATTGGCAGTGAAAACCAAATACGGGGGAAATATATTTGATTAATGCATGATGAAGAATCTAAATGTGGTCGTGGATCCAATCCGTGAAAAGATTTAGACTTACTATTTCATTAAATGGCCGCAAAAACCTGTCAATCATTTAAATGTCCATCACGTCGTTTATTGGTGAAATGATTAGTTTAAGCGTGCCTTGGCCGTTTTGGCGGTTGAGCACAGGTGAATCTTCATTAGAAAGATAAGGCTTTTAAATACGAATTAATCGTAATATCCCCGTTATAACATTTTTCTTGAAATTCGTGTTTTGGCTTTATAGCATCGCATCGGGGCGAAAAGGCGCTTTTCTTATATTAGCATCTCTTAGAATCTTCGATCGCTGATAGCGATATCGCATCGCATCGGGAGCATTGACCGGGGCTCTTTGTTAAAGCATGCATGGTTGTATTGCCGATCGCCGATTGCGTGTTATCGCATCGGTGCAAACCAATGGTTCCATAAGTTATGTCTCCTCTGTCATTGCGATATGCGATCTTGCGATCGCTTTATCGCAATGATAAAAGATTTAATTATTTATATCCCAAGGCCATTATTGGTTTGCATATAAAAAAGGTTTCTTATAATGTTCTTTATTTCATGTTCGGACCTTTTCCAAAATAATACAAAATTGATACCAATTTAAAAGTAAAAGGGTCCCATTTCATATTGTGAATAAAAATTATATGAAATGGGGGGGTTGTTGTAGAGGACAACACTACCTAAAGGGCCAAATCTATGTATGGGAAATCATCCTTAAAGTTGAATGTTAATATGAAACCATCAACCACTTTTGCCCAATTCTCATTACCATGTCGAAGCTATGTTTCTAGGTACCAGTTCTTAGGGATTGCCTCTAATGTATGAATGAATCCATATACCCATTCTTACTGTGGAATGTCCTTCCATGCTAAAGTACATAGTTGGATATGCTTCCTAGGACGGGTTTGGACATCATATTCCATCTCCGTCTTTGTTTCTATCTGTCCAAACCTTATCCACATCAGTCTTCGACATTCTTGCCAACCTCCTGTATTCTTCTTGTGTGCATTCCACCATCTAGCAGGAGTATATTTCAGAGATATATCCAAGGCTAACAACCTTTGATTTTCTTGAATATGTTCTTCTGTAATGTTCCTAAATTAGCTAAGCTAATTGGAACATTAAAATTTTGTTTTATTTTTCATGTTTATGAATAATAGACTAATGGAGGACATGTAACACTCCTTAGATCTAAAAATAAATACATGCTCAATGTGAACAGGATTAAATATGAGTTGGTTGCATAAAAACCACTTGTGTATGAACAGGGCTAAGCTATTTGACTGGGTCAATAGGACCAAATCACAAGACAGCCCAGGTGCATTGAACCTCCTAAGTGACCTGCGCAGTTCTAGAAGGAGCTTCTAAATGTGAAAGGGGCTAATTCAAGTGAAGTGGTTTAGGGTTTTGCACTTCCTCATTTTATAAAAAGGAGGGAGAGGACTCAAGAAAGGGTTGTTGATGATTTTTGGTTGCTTGAGAAACTCGAGTTCTCTCAGTAGGTTAGCCAAAGGGAAGAGGGTTTCCTGTTTAGGAATCCTCTCTCCTTCCATGGAGTAGCTCTTTGGAGGAGGATGTGCTGCATTGATCCACTATCCGGCATTTGGCCAAGCTTCTACTTCCAAATGCAATGCAGATCCTGTTGAGGGTTTGATTGCTTTTGTAAGCTGCAGCAAGTGGACTTTAGATCTTTTCAGATCTAGAGCATTTCAGTACTTCTTTTCAGTGGAGGAGGGTTCTAATCCATTGAAGGGCTGTATTGGAATATTGGAACCTCATTTCAGATCTTGGAATCATGCCAATATGTTTTTCATGTTATACTATGCAATTCCTTCCCCAGATCTGCGTTATTGCTGAAGGAGCAGTGTTGCAGGGTTTTTGGCATCATTTTGGAGCTAGATCTCTGATGTGAAGGAAGCCTCCTTGCATGAAGGGTGATCCATGGATTGGCCAACCAATCCATGTCTATTTCTGATCTGATTTATTCATTGAATTTATTGCTTCAGAATTTCTGAATCATGCTGCAGTAAAACTCAGATCTACTCCGGCATTTTCATGTATTGCTAAAATCCCCAGGGGGAATGTAATAAAGAGCCCTTTGGGCATTTGATTCATTAAAAATCTCCATTTTCATGTAATTATCAGTTTTAGATCTGTAATATAATAAAAAGAAGCTTCGGCCTCATGTAACTAACGTTGAATGGTTTCTGGGTCATTCTCTTGTATTGCAGCACCTCAATCTTGAGGGATTTTCCATGTAAAACCATTGTTTAACCTTGATTAATGCTTATGTCATGTTCCTAAACTCATTTCCTGATTGAAAATACTATTTTACATCTTAAACATTCATAAAAGACGCTTCCCTTGCTTCAGTAAATTTCTGCATCTTCCAAGTCATGGGAAATCAGGGTTTTTAAGCTTAGTTTGGGGAGGAGGAGTTGTTTAACTTAGCTAGACTTATTTTTTTGGGCTGAAATTTAGTATGTGAACCCCTCTTGACCTTATCTAACATATACCAGAGCCATAACCCTTATTTTTACGCATATTTCTGAATACAATTATTTTAGGGCATGAAAAGCCACTTTTCCTCACCTTTTTTAGAATAAAAGTTGAGTAAAGGTTTATGCAGCATTTGGAATTGATTTATGAGTGTTATTAAACACTTTTTATGATAGCTGAAGCACAAATCCCTGAAAATGCGTTTTTCAGGCACGTCTTGCTAAGAAATCCATTTTGGGAACATTATAGTGGTATCAAAGCATGATCTTTGGCTCAGCCTGTGGCTTCAAGCCAAAGTGTTGAATCCATGAAGCAGGAATTTTTCAAGCTCTATATACAAAGTCTACAGATGGCCAGGTAGCCTCTGGATCTCATCCTTTGTTCAAAGGTGACATATCCAGTAAATGCCCCTGCATTCAATCTCTGGAATAGAATCTTGATACTCCTGAAGAGGGAACTTTACAGCAGTATCAGAGAAGAGAAGAGACAGAGATCAGAAATCTAAAGGAGATGATTTTTACCTCATCACATTTCAGATCCAGGAAGAGCCTCTTCAAAGAGGTTAGACAGAAGAAAGAAGGAGGAAGAAAATGAAACTCCTAGAGGGTTTTAAGAAGCAGAAAGTTGCAGTGAGACCTGCAGAAGGTTTCAAGAAGGAGAGGAAGATCCATGCACTTCCTATCCTCACAAATAAGGAGAGCTATACAGAGAAAAACCAGAGCATGGCTTCACCACTTTAAAGAATGATGGGTGAGAAGATCTCCCTGCTCCCTTTTCAGATCATAAAAGGCATTGAAGAAGATCTCAAGGAGATTGAAAAGGTGGAGACTTGTACCAGCGCTGTCACAACCTTGGAGGAGCAGCCTTCATGTTCAAAAATGGAGGAATGCCACACAACTGCAGAAGAATTTTTGCTTCTATTCACTAAGGTATGATTAAATATTCATTTATGCTCATTTCAGCACATTATATGAGGAGATCTACATCTTTGCATGCTGTTGATTTAGAGCAACAGAGTTTCATTGCGTTGTACGAAGGTGGTGATGAAGAGAAGCTTGCATTTCAAGATCCCATGGAGTGCAGGAATCTGATTTGGGATGATGGTATCCCTCATGGGAGGTGTACCAAGATGGAGATGGAGAGCAAGAGGCTAGAAAGCCACTTGCAGATTTTTGATACCAGGCAGTAGGAGGCTTGGCTGCACTGGTTGCTCTTCGAAGATTTTTATCATCACACTCTTTCTAAGGGTATGTGGCAGGATACTTGCATCATGGAGCAATAAAGAGTATGGGCACATTGTGTTGGCATAACATTTTTCATGTCAAGCACCATGTTGTCACTACATGGATAGGATGATGGAAGTATGAGAAAGCAGCAAAGGATTTTGTTGCTTGGGATGTTCTTGAGAGAGCAAGGGTATATTTTCTCTCATAGTTTTCATGATGTTGCAGGAGTAGAAGATGGCACTATCATAGCGCAAAGGGGTTACTCCTTGACCTTAGATGTTCAAGAAGGACTTTCTTCATGGGAAGGACTTCTCATATGTATCAGCATTATGGGAGATGCCTTTGACATTCTGCATGTCAAATATTGGAGCTATGAGTTGATGGGAGCCTACTTGCATAGGCCAACAACGTTGTCACTTTGGAGCTGGGATTTATTGATGGAGTATTCCCAGGATCACTTCTCATTCGATGCACTTGGTGAGCAAAGAGGAGGAGAGGAAGATGATGTATTCTTCTTGTCTTGGGTTTCCAAGCATGGAGAAGAGGATTGGCATGCAGAGCTTGGTTCATTTCTCTTCATGGAAGTGTGCCAAACTACACTTGAGGTTTCACTCATTAATCCATGTATCTTCTTGCTTCCAACATATGGTGAGAGCTTTTGCTTGCATTCTCTTACCATTGCTTGGTAGTGCATTGCTCCACAATAGGGCAAGCTATTTATTGAGCTCCATGAACTTCATTGGGCCAAATTGCATGATGGAGACAGCCATCTATTATGTTGCCTTGGGCAAATATTTTTTCCTTACATGTGGATTCTTTATTCATATGATTAACCATGTCACAGGAGGCAATTTTCCATATACTCTTCTTAAGCAGCAGTTGAGAATACTACGTTGTGAGGATTTGTGGGACTGTTGGCAATCACTTGCATCACATAGAACCTTCAGTGTTTCCCTCATTATGATGATGATCATGTTTTATTTTGCTGACATTGCCATTATGTCTTTTGAGAACATGATTGAGAAAGAGACACATGAGATGAGTGTGTCCTTTTGGGAAGGAGATTCCCACATTTTCTGCAGCACATGTTCTAATGGGAACATGGGGGAAATTGTGGCCACCATATCCAAGCACTTGTTTCTTTTGGAGGTGAGCCATGTGTGTGATGGAGTACCTCATGGTGATACTCTTCTATCCATCACATATGAGACATTTTGGGCTGACTAGTTTTACAGCGTTGGAGGGAGGATTTTTGCAGATCTAATCCTCATGATGCCACTTGAGGGCAATGTTCTTGCAGCCCAAGATCAATTTGCACTCTACACTTATCTTAAGTGGAGAGGATAACAGCGTGGGGTAGGCCATCTTGTCTACCATGTGCATATTTTTAGCCCACCTATTTTACAGGAGCTCAAGGTGGAGGAACATTTTCATGGAGTTGCCATGTCATGAGGTGACTCATTTTTGGTGGATGATTGCTTGAGGGTGGAGAACTCACATGGGGGATGCTATTTCCCAATACACTTCAGATTCCATGCCTCAAGGGAGGCTCTAGGCAACACCTTATTGCCTTCTTGAGTATTTGATTGTTTCATGATGATAGCTATTCAGCTAACTTGCATGCTTGGGAGGGGCAATATGGAGATTCATTGTTGACACAACATCTCATTATTTGGAGGAGTTCATCATATGGGGATACATTTAGGGGGAGTGAGACATCTTCAGCCTTATTTTTTCTGCTTTCGTTTGAGGACAAGCAATATTTGTAGAGGGAGGACCTGTAGACAAGCCAAAATTCATACTAATTGAACATTTAGAATTTTGTTTATTTTCATTATAACAGATTAAATGATGGACATGCACCACTCTTAGATTCAAAAGGCTATATGTTTCAATGTGGGCAAGATTAACAGAGCTCAAGGATGTAGGTATAAAAACCACGTTGTCCACGAACAGGCTGTTGCCTCAGATCAACAGACCAAATCACAAGATACCAGGCATTGAACCAGCGAAGTGACTGTAGTGGGCTTCAGAAGGAGTTTCTGTGCTGAAAAGGGATAATTCAAGTGAAGTGGTTTAGGTTTTTCACTCTCATTTTTGCAAAAGTGGAGAGAGGACTCCAAGAAGTGTTGATGATTACTTTGGTTGTTTGAGCACTGAGTTCCCTGTCTTCACAATACGAGGCTTCTGCCAGGAATCCTCTCTCCTTCCATGGAGTAGCTCTTTGGAGGAGGATGTGCTGCATTGATCCACTATCCGGCATTTGGCCAAGCTTCTACTTCCAACCTAAAGGCTAATTTTTGAGGCTTGATTGGCTTTTGGTGGTGCTGCAGTGGACTTAGATTTTCGCATCCAGAGACGCAAATATTTTTTCAGTGGAGGAGGGTTCTAATCCATTGAAGGGATGTATTGGAATATTGGAGCCTCATTTCAGATCTTGGAATCAGGCCAATATGTTTTTCATGTTATATTACGCATTTCCTTCCCCAGATCTGCGTTATTGTTGAAGGAGCAGCGTTGCAGGGTTTTTGGCATCATTTTGGAGCTAGATCTCTGATGTAAAGGAAGCCTCCTTGCATGAAGGGTGATCCATGGATTGGCCAACCAATCCATGTCTATTTCTGATCTGATTTATTCACTGAATTTTTTGCTTCAGAATTTCTAAATCATGCTGTAGTAAAACTCAGATTTGCTCCGGCATTTTCGTGTATTACTGAAATCCCCAAGGGGAATGTAATAAAGAGCTCTTTGGGAATTTTGATTCATTACAGATATTTGTTTTCATGTAATTATCAGTTGCAGATATGTAATATAATAAAAAGAAGCTTTAGCCTCCTGTAACTAATGTTGAAGGGTTTCTGGGTCATTCTCTTGTATTGCAGCACCTCAATCTTGAGGGATTTTCCATGTAAAACCGTTGTTTAACCTTGATTAATTCTTATTTCATGTTCCTAAACTCATTTCCTTATTTTACATACTTTTTTACATTTTAAACATTCAGAAAATACACTTCCCTTGCCTTAGTAAATTTCTGCATCTTCCAAGTCATGGGAAATTAGGGTTTTTAAGACTAGTTTGGGGAGGAGGAGTTGTTTAACTTAGCTAGACTTATTTTTTTGGGCTTAAATTAGGTATGTGAACCCCTTGTGACCTTATCTAACATATCCCAGATCCATGACCCTTATTTTTACGCAGATTTTTTAATACAATTATTTTAGGGCATGAAAATCCACTTTTCCTCACCTTTTTTAGAATAAAAGTTGAGTAAAGGATGTTGCAGCATTTGGAATTGATTTTTGAGTGTTCTTAAAAAAAAATTATGATATCTGAAGCACACATCCCTGAAAAATGCATTTTTCAGGCATGTCTTGCTGAGAAATCCATTTTGGAAACATTACATCTTCATAATCATTGAGAAAAGTATTCACATCTCCTATGTCATCATAAGAAGGAAGGTTACATACCTCACATTTCATACAACAAACTTATTTTGTAACTCTTAAAAACCACATTGTGGATACTTCATGCAACCTATTCTGCCAATTCTCCAATTCTCTTTTGAGTCTGAAGTACAAGAGCTATAATGCTCCCAAATCAACTTGCCTTCTGCACTAGGATTAACCCAATCATGTTCCTTCACTATAATTTAATAGATATTATATATATCTATTGCGCAATATTCTTCTATGACTGGTTATGTGCACCTTACTCCTTCTAATGGATCTAAAGGAACAATTACCCTCATATTGTTTCCTTCAAATGTCATTTGTCTCTTCTTCATATTAATTATGGCCATATTGTCAAATTCCCAGTCAATTCCAAGGAATGAACGATAAGGGTTATTGTCATCGAAAATCTCTATTATTTCAAAATCATTGTTAGGGCGCACACCTCTAATATCCATTGTGACACCTAGTAATCTTCCCATAGGGACCGTCTTTTGCTGATTTTCCATCCTTAGTTGAATAGGTGACCATTGTAGCTTTGAATTACCCATTAATTCCCATGTCTTATTTTTCAAGACATTAGCATCAGATCCCAAATCTAGAATAACTTGATCCATCTCATATTCTCCTATCTACACATTGAGCCTTATTTCTCTTCCCGTTCACTTCTATTGATGCAAATTATTGATTGCATGCATCTCACTTCGTGTTGTTTCTTTTGATGCAAAAGAATCTATAACTCATGAAGCCCTTCTATGACCTTTTGATCTCTTAACAAATTCATTCAACTATATATAAAAGACCTTAAAATACTTACCTGATTTTCTGTCTCCCGGCCTTGCATCAAAGCTTGATCCTGCGTCGGAGCTTGGATCTATGTCGCAGTTGATGGCACATCGCAGTTACTAGGCTTTAGCTATTCACTAGATTTATAAACTCTAGCATCAATAAAACTTTGCTTTTCTTCCATAAATGCTTCTTTTTCTTTCTAAATGTCAAAAATAGGAGCTTTCTTAGGATTATTTCTAACACATGCACCTTCATTTTCTTTCTTTTCATTTTCCTTATCACTACCAGTCGTAGCTCCACTTCTAGTAACAACAGTAATTCGAGGTTCATCAATCCTCCTTTCAGAAGTAATCATTTGAATATTCTGTGTCGGTTGCATGTTCCTTTTTTCTTGCATTTTCGCCATATGTACATGACATTATTCAATTACATGGTCAAAATATTTGCAGTACTTACATGTCTTTGTGGGATTCTGGCAGTCTCTTTTATAATGACCTGGTTGGCTACAATTATAGAAAATGATATGTCCACATCCTCGAATAGCTCCACCACCTTGACCTCTTCCTTGGTAACGTCCTCGACCACCGCATTATCTATTTTCCTCGTGTCCATGCTCTTATGCTTGCATTCTATAAGCATCAGTATTTTTCTCCATCATTAGGTCATAAGCCTGACAATTACTCTCATCATGTCCTATTGATTTACAGAATTTTCAAAATAGATTCCTTGGAGTCTGTACATATTTCTGAAATTGGTAACATTCTTCTGAGTGATGTTGGCCTCTAGCCTTGAATATTTCACACCACATGCTATATCCTGGATTTAGGGGATTAGGTGCTCCACCAACCTTGTAATCCCTGAAAACAGGGTATTGTTCTTTAGAATGGCCCTGTTATCTTCACTTCGTACACCATACTTCTTCTCTAACCTATTTTTTCTTCTTAATGTCTTATATTTGCAGGGTCAGGTTCACCAATTGTTTCATAAATCTGTCATGCTTGCATTAGTGTCTCCTATATGTGAAGCTTCCAATTTCATCGCAATATCCAAAGCTTCAGATTGAATTCCTATCTTTTGTTGCATCAATGGAAATCTGATATGTGGTAGAAGTTATAAACCATTCTTGATGTTGATGCAGAGATATGTCGAAGCTTACCCATTCCAATAGTAGCTTAAATCTCTAATCTAACTCCCAAACAGACTCAGTCGGTTTATGTTTGATTTCCTTCAACTCGGTGATGGACTACAACTGAGACTTCGGCTTCCTAAATTCCCCTACCAAAGTTGTTTTAATATCTGCAAACTTTTTGTTTTGATTAATTGAATACTTCATATACCATGTCAATTCTCTATCGCATAGTGTCATAATGATCTACACCTTCTTTATAGTCTCATCATATATCTGCTTTGTTGCCCATACATCTTCGCATAAAAACCAAAACTTCTCTAGATCCTCCAATCGAGTTCCTATGAAAACAGGTAGCTTAATATAGTCATCCATACCTCTTATTTGGGGAGGAGGGGGATGGGGGATTGATCTGAAAATGATTGCTAGTTATTATTGTGCTAGTATCATATCAGATATGAACTTTTCTTTGCTTAGTTTTACTTATCCTTCATAGGTTTATGAGCATGTGATTGTCAAAACAGTGTACTTGATTAAATTATGAGTTTCTCATAAGATTAGAAAGCATAATTTAAATGACAGAACAGAAGCAATATTAAACAAAGGAAACACGCATAACAGAGCTTAACACACAGAATTTTGATAAAGGAGTTCACCCCTCCTGGGCTACATCTCCTTGGTCTAGATTTATAGTGTGGACCTTTGTATTAGCTTCAAGTGTGCTCAAATTTATGTTAAAAGCTTCATAACCTCTTGGAACTTATTCCAATGAGTTTAAAACATCATAATCTCCCAAAAATGACTATTTTTTTGCTGAATTTGGACTTTGGATGCTCTGGTAATGATCCCAACACCTGGTGGCCCTAGTCTTCAAAAATCTTCAAACGCACTAAAACACCTATAGATGACATTTTCTGCCTTTGCAACCTACTTCATTGAGTTCCCAACATTAAAATTAGCCAATAATGCCTCTTCCTGAGCTCTTTTTGGGCAAAAATTGGATGAGTTATGATCAAAACTTATTTTTCCCCAATTTCTCCACTAAACTTGGTGGAACTACTAGTTAAATTTCTAAAATTATAAATCCCACCATAATTGGCGTGCTCCTCTAAACCTCTGCCGTTTTAAATTGTGATTAGATTAGGTTTAATCCAGATTAGGTGGGCAGATAAGTACAGTTTTAAAGGATAAGCATGTTTAGTGCTAATTATTTTCTAATATGGTTAAACCACGTTTAAAACTTAATTAAACGTGTTTTAAAAACTCTGCCACAGCTCTTTAGCTCCTGGTCTTCGGCTTCTGGCCATATGGGAGGGGCCTGGCCCATGGGGTTTGCACCCTCCAACCCCCAACTGTCGAGCTGCTTTAATTTAAATATCAATGGCCCCCTCTATGGTTAAGAACCACCGAGTAGGGGAGTTGGTAACGCATATGGCTGACGGGCGGAAGGTCGTGGGTTCAACCCCCACTCTGCCATATAAATGTTTACATGGATTTTCAAAAAGCACATCTTCCATACTTGGGGACTCCGCCAAGGTTATAGCTTGCCTCCATATTGAACCTCCCCCAAGTTTTTTTAGTGGATCCTTCATGTTTGGTTGCAATCCGCCGACATGTGGGTTTAAAAACTATATGTTATATATAAAGTTCAATATATATACATATATTTCCACCATTCAACCTAATGTCCAAACCTATATATATAAATTGATAATTCGACCCAAGGTTTGGAGAGGACCTACCAGAGAGGACACGTGGCGCACTCTGGTTGGGTTGTACTCCAACCTAAAAAAAAATCAAATTCAAACTTAGGAAGAATATTGGAGGTCATTGGAAAATTTCTCTCTTCACAGAACCATCTGGAGAATCTAAATATGACAATTTTCACAATGCCATTGGTTTCAATCTACAGAATATTCCTTGTAATGCTGAATATACCTGCCACATCATCCATGTACCCGTTCTGCTCCTTTTTTGAATGTTTTGGAAAACAAACAGCAGATGATAACTCATGGCATACGAACTTGGATTTCGATGAAATGAGTTACGCCAGAATCCTGGCAACGAACTCTATCAGGCTGTTCAGGTTCGAAGAAATTTTGAGAACTTTGAAATTTTAGCCAATTTTAGGCCCTGATCCAATTTATGATCACTCCTTCCCACTAACGAGCTTTTGGACCCACAAAAGCTAATAATATCTTCTTGAGCTTCAACACTCTTATTCTTTCAAGTTATATCAATTGATTTTACTTGAAAATTCTTATTT
This sequence comes from Pinus albicaulis, assembly GCA_034641835.2. NCBI lineage: Eukaryota > Viridiplantae > Streptophyta > Pinopsida > Pinales > Pinaceae > Pinus > Pinus albicaulis. Next base: position 1,369,960,232 of record CM076579.1, on the reverse strand, counting down.
GACAATCACCTTGACATGCCTTGCATCGCAACTAGCTGTCTCTCAACCACTACTCTCTGGTTGTTGTTGAACCACTTCAGCATTACTGATTGTTGTAAACTGGTACATACCCTGTTGTACCAAATCAATCTCTATGTTCTTGGAAAACTATTAGCCTTCCCACTGAGAATGAAGTCCCTCTTGCAACAAATGCATACAAGCTTCTTCTTGGAAATCCTCTTATCCAAATTAAGCTTGCAATATGAGTGAACTCTTGGTGTCAACACAAGAAACCAGCTTGTTCTGCAATGGTTGCAAAACACTTTGCATCTCGTCCACTTCTCACTAAATGGACCTCAAACTTCCTGTGACATCTTGTCACAAGAGCACACAATCAATCTTGAAAAGAAAACATTATGAAATAATTGAAATGACGACCAGCTCTTTTTTTCTCCTTCAAAGCAATGACTGCCACCTCCTGTAACACCAAGTACATGGCGATATTCTTTCACATTGGTGTATCCAATATCGACTCACAATCGACAAACACCATCGATTAAAACATAAGTCGATCAACATAATCGACAAACATTGTCGACAAATAACATGTGACATCAACAACACAATTTGACATGAAATATGCAACACAATCGACATAAATCGATATGAAATGTGTGCGATACAATCGACACAAGTCAATAAAAATATGTGCAGTACAATCGACACAAATATATATGAAATGTGTGCGACACAATCGACACAAGTCGATAAACATATGTGTCGTACAATAGACACAAATTGATATGAAATGTGTGCGACACAATCTACACAAGTCAATAAACATATGTACAACACAGTCGACACAAATCAATATGAAATGTGTGCGACACAATCAACACAAGTTGATAAAAATATGTGCAGTACAATCGACACAAATTGATATGAAATGTGTGTGACACAATCGACACAAGTCGATAAACATATGTACAACACAATCGACACAAATCAATATGAAATGTATGTGACACAATCGACACAAATCGATATGAAATGTGTGCGACGCAATCGACAAAAGTCGACAAACAACATGATACATATCGACAACACTCATGCATGTATCTATTTACAATGAACCTATCACAAGTTCTCTATTTACACATACAAAATCTCATGCATATGTACACTCTTCAACTCTCTCTTTCAAGTACAAACAAGTACAAAGACCCAAAACATATGGGTGATCATAAGAGCTGAACTGAATGATAAATTGCTACAACACAAATGAGTGACATACCCATCTTTTACACCATCTTGGTGAAATTTTGCAACAAATATAAATGCCTTCAACTTAATAATATTCACATGAAATATTCCATTATACAAGTTGTGATAATCTACTGCAACTTGTCATACTTTCAACAGAAATTCATGCATACATAAAGTTGAAATTTGCTTTTATGTACAAAGGAAATGCATGCCTTACTTGGTCAAGAAATTGAGCCATTTCTTACCAATCCACTTCAATGGAAATTTTTCCTGCTGAAGATCCTCTTCTTGTGAATCATCTTGACTCACCTTGATGATGGAATCTCCTGTTCCATTCTCACCAGTATTTTTTTCCACTTGCTTCAAATGCTTTAGATGGGTGGTTGGATGCAGTGTCCAATATTGGGCAATGAGATGTCCCTTCTTCTGGCATCTTTTGCATCTTCTATTCAAGTCGCCTTTGCTTTTAATATTTCTGGTATGCTATCATTCTCTTTCGGCATCTTGAAACTTGATGGTTATACAAGCCACAATATGAACAACAACTTTTTCTCCCATTCATGCATGCAAATTTTTCATGCTTAACATAGTCATAAAAGCCATGATTATACGAAGAATTATACCTTGAATGATTCTTTGAATGTTCATATTTATCACCTTCTTGAGGAGATGCACTTGAAGAGGTTCCAGCTCTCTTTTGAAGACCAACAACATTGTTCATGTCCTCAGAACTGTCACAACTCTCTTGTTTTCCATAAGCTACATGTCTAAAATGATCTTACTACAACATTGGTTTCAAAAAAATGCATTCATCTTGATTAAAATCTTTACATGTTTGAGGTTTTGAACAGGCAACAAAATTCCTTCTTGGAACTGTTTCAAGTGCCTTCGTGGCTTTAGAGATTTCTCCATAAATTTTTCCATAGCCAAGACCCAAATACTTAGGCCTTTCCTCAACCATAATAGGCTCAACTACACCTTCTGCATGTTTGCCTAATCCTTTACCTTCATAGCCCATTTTCATCATCAATTTGGACCTTATTCCTCTAGTGTGTTTTTCAAAAGAACCTACACATTTATCTTGAGAGGAAATTGAAGACAAACTTGAATTATTCACCTCTTCTTCAAGCACATGCTTGGCTAAGGCTTCTTTGGAATCATGGCGCTGAGTCTCCATCTCATGCATCTTTTGAAGAAGTTCTTGCTTCTCTTTCTTCATGGAAACCAACTTCTCTTGAAGTTTAGTGTTCTCCTTTACATTTTCATACAATTATTGCACCATATCTTTCATGATGTATAAGTCCTCCTTCATTTCTTTATCAAAGAGTCTTGCAAAGGAGGATGGTTTAGAATCACCACTTAATGAAATTTCCATCACAATGTAATGGCTAAAGAGCTTCACAAAGCTTCATAAAATTTGGAGTTATTAAAAACCATTCAAGTAAAACAAGCAAGCAACCTTGTGTTCTGATACCAACTTGATCTAAAAATGATTGCTATTTATTGTTGTGCTAGTATCATATCAGCTATAAACTTTTATTTGCTTATTTTTACCTATCTTTCATAAGTTTATGAGCATGTGATTGTCAAATCAGTGTACTTGGTGAAATTATTAGTTTGTCATAAACTCAGATTGCATACTTTAAATGACAGAATAGAAGCAATATTAAACACAACAAACACACATAATAGAGCTTAACACATAGAATTTTGATAAAGGAGTTCACCCCTCCTGGGCTACATCTCCTTGGTCCAACTTTATAGTGTGGGCCTTTGTATTAGCCTCAAGTGTGCTCAAATTGTTGTTACAAGCTTCAGAACCTCTTGGAACATGTTCCAATGAGTTTAAAACATCATAATCTCCCAAAAATGACTATTTTTTTGTTGAATTTGGACTTTGGATGCTCTAGCAATGACCCCAACACCTGGTGGCCCTGGCCTTCAAAAATATTCAAATGCACTATAACACCTGTAAATGATATTTTCTACCTCTGCAACTTGCTTCATTGAGTTCCCAGCATGCCAATTAGCTAATAATGCCTCTTCCTGAGCTCTGTTTGGTCGAAAATTGGATGAGTTATGATCAAATCATGCTTTTCCCCCAATTTCTCCACTAAACTTGCTGGAACTGCCAGTTAAATTTCTAAAATTATAAATCCCGCCATAAATGGCGTGCTCCTATAAACCTCCATCATTTTAAACTTTGATTAGAATAGGGTTAATCTGGATTAGGTAGGCGGATAAGTGCAGTTTTAAAGGCTAGGCGTGTTTAGCGCTAATTATGTTTTAACATGGTTAAACCATGTTTAAAACTTAACTAAATGTGTTTTAAAAACTCTGCCACAAATATTTAGCTCCCTGTCTTTAGCTTCTGGCCATATGAGAGGGTGTTGGCCTGTGGGTCTGGCCCCCTCCAACCCCCAACTGTCGGCCTGCTTTAATTTAAATATAAACGGCCCCCTCTATGGTTAAGAACCATCGAGTAAGGGAGTTGGTAATGCGTGCGACTGATGGGCAGAAGGTCGTGGGTTCGACCCCCACTCCGCCATATAAATTTTTACATGGATTTGCAAAAATCACCTCCACTATACTAGGGGACTCCGCCAAGGTTAGAGCTTGCCTCCATATTGAACCTCCGCCAAGTTTGTTTAGTGGATCCTCCATGTTTGGTTGCAGTCCGCCAACATGTGGGTTTAAAAACTATATGTTATACATATAGTTCAACATATATACATATATTTCCACCATATATATAAATTGATAATTCGACCCAAGGGTTTTAGAGGGCCCACCAGAGAGGACACATGGCGCCCTCTAGTTGGGTTGTACTCCAACCTAAAAAGAAATCAAATTCAAACTTAGGAAGAATATTGGAGGTCATTGGAAAATTTCTCTCTTCACAAACCCATCTAGAAAATATGAAGATGACACTTATCACATTGCCACTGGCTGCAATCTGGAGAATATTCCCTGTAATGCTGATTGTACTTTCCACATCATCCATGTACCTGTTCTGCTCCTTTTTTGCCTGTTTTGGAAAATGAACAGCAGACGATAACTCACTCATACGAACTCGGATTTTGATGAAACGAGTTGCACCTGATCCTAACGATGACCTCTATCTGGTTGTTCAGGTTTGAAGCAACTTTGAGCACTTTGAAATTTTAGTTAATTTTAGGCCCTGATCCAATTTCTAATCAGGGGTAGGAAGGGTAGGGGAGCAGGGAAACCACCAACACCCTGACTATTACTGGATTCTGGCTTTGGCGAACTCTGAGGCTGGAAGGTGTTAGGGTCCCGTGATTTGGCTGATTGGCAAGCCAAATGACAGTGTAACATCAAACCAATCTTTGGAGCCCAAGGACCTAGCCTTCCTGGACTCAGAGAGGGCTCTCTCTACTTGTGTAAGGGATATCTATGTGTTTGCTTATTGTGTTCTGATTTTAGGCTAGTTATGAAGTGGGTTTTTGGTTTTTGTTTTTAGGTTGTGAGGGGTGAACTGATCAAAGACATAAGATAGGTAAAAAGATGTCAGATTAACTGGGCTATGGGGTCAAAAAGGTCAAGAAAGCTTTCAGATGGTGATACAAGGTTGTTGAAAGGCCGATTTGATTCGAGGTAAAATGGATCTTTGGGAAAAATCGAGTGAGATGGACATTAAATTTGTGAACAACAAATGATTTCAAGCATAAATAGTTTAATAGCTGACATAAACATGGTAGGGCAAACCATTAATCATGAGAAATGTAACTATAAGCTGATCAATGCATAGAAATAAACATTCAAGCCATGCATAGAGATATATGACTCTATAACTTTAGGAAATGGTTATCAGACTTTGGGGAAATACATTTAAGACAGAAAAACAACTCAAATCACTACGTAGGAACACCTAAACATAGTACTTCAAGCTATTGGGCACTTTGAAAACAAGATTGCATAGTTTTAGGCAAAGGACAAGATCAGAACAAGACCTCCTTGGTTCAAAAAATGACAATCTAATCAATCAAAGAGAGGTTTCATAGGTGGAGCTATGGCTAGCCATGAGTAAGCAGGGCATACCATGAATCATACTTAGCATGCATAAAACCACAAATAAAACAAGCAAACAATATTCTTCAGTTATTAAAGAGCAATCAAGGATTCTTTAATATGACTAAGAATGAAGAAAACATGGAAACTATAAAGAAACAGGAAATTTGAGGTGCCTCCAAGGGCATATCTCAAATTGTTCTCTACTGTCTTATAGCAAGCAAGAACATGGATTTATGAATGAAAACTAGAAAACAAAACAGAGAGAGAGACACTATACCATTCTACCAAGTCATGGAATCCAACAACAATCCTCTTTCATCATCCAAGAACATCCAAGAAACTATCCAAAAGCATGAGACAAGTATTTCTTCCAAAGCTTATATGACCATATATTGCTTCTATTCATCAATTTCAGCCTCTTTTTACAATGAAATCCTTTGGAATATATAGGCCAAAGTGAGGAAAACCTCTTAGTTCAACTTGCAATCTCATTGGCCTATCCAAAATATCTGATTTTGTCCTTGAGGCTTTGCAAAGCCCAAGCCACAAAATATCTAATAAAATATCTCAAAAATGCTAAAAAAGGGAAATATATTGACTTTTCATAACTTATCATTTACAAAAATAGCTAAACAGACATGAAGAAAAGTCACTTTTGAAAAGTTCAATTTTTACAAAAATACTCAAAAAATACATCAGCAAAAGGTCCCCTAACTTGCTGGCAACTTTTGGAGGCCTTCCCGATATCAAAACGAGGCTCATGATGGCTCGTTGGAAAGCTCTGAGTGTCTAATTTCTGAAAATTTTTATTTTTATCCCAAATAACCAATGTAAGTCCTCCAAAAATAGACCTTTGTGTAAAAAAAACAAAAAATAGGCTTTGCTGATAAATGGGGCAGAGTGTAGAAAAAGCGAGTGTTTTTCGCCATTTTGGGGGAGAAAATGATCTTCAATTGATCTGAAAATCGCTAAGTATGTGCCCCTGAAATTATGGCATCAAATGATACCATTTTCATCCTTTGAGGATGCCCCAAACTGAAATGGCGATGCCCATGAGTTTTGGCCAAAAACCCAAAAATGACAAAAAGCCAAAATTTGTTGAATTTCGCCCAAACTTGGTGAGCATGACCCTCAAGGGTTTTCAGAAACATGTTGTGAAGCTGAGGCCAAAATTTGGAGCCTTGAGGTGTCTTTGCTCAATTTTGGTGCCGAGCACTTCCCTTTAGCCTCCTTGAGTTTTTCTTGAGCGGCCTTCAATTTCCGCCGGGCAAACTGATTGAGCTTTTTATAATGCCCGGTCATCCTCCGTTGAAGGTCCAAGTCTCTATTTTCCTTCTCCAATTTCTTCTCCAAGTGATCATTAACTCTCTCAAGCCATGCTTCCCGATTGTTCTCTATCTCTTGTTCGAACAATGTAGTGAGAGAGGTAGATTGGAGAAGGGCATCTTCTTCTTCCTTTTGTTTCTCAAGGGTCTTTTTGGGCCCAATGGTTCTTGGCCTCTTTCACCTGGGTTGATCTTCGCCTTCGCTCTCATCGAACTCACCCATGAGTTCTTCCAATCTCACTTGTGCTTTGGAGGCCTCCTTTTTGTATTTGATGGCCCGTGTCTCATATACAGCCATATGGACACTCATCTATTTGTTTTGAATTTGAAAAAAGTGATTGAAGTTTCTAGCCCTCTCAAGATCAGTCCTCAAAGCATAAATTTGGTTTTCTCTATTGATCAAGAGATTTTCTAGGATCCGGGCTTCACTATCACTATCATCACTTTGGATTTGAATGATGTCTAATTCCCTTTCCTTTTCATGACTGCTTTCTTCCTTTTCCTTCCCTCTACTTTGGGTGGCTCTTTTAGTCTTCCTCCTCTTGGGAAACTTGACAATGGGCTTCTTGGGAAATTTTCCCTTGCTTCGGAGGGCCCTAGTCACATTTAGAGTTACAACTCTAGGCACCCTTTTCTTTGATGTCCGGGGCTTGGCCACTTTCGGAGAAGAGAGCATGGCCCCTTGCCTAGGAGAGGCAGCTAACACATGCTCCATTGGCTCTTTACCCTTGTCACTTTGCTCATCATTCTTGCCACTGTCTTGGATTTCTTCATGGATGCCTTGACTGTCCTTGTGCATTTCTTTTGGAGGGTTGTCCTCCTCACTCTGTTGCATCTTTTTACCATGCTGTTGTTCCTTTTTATGAGGTTGTTGTTCATCAACATGAGGCTGCTCACTCTCACTGTACTACACATCTTTATCATGTTGCCCTTCATCATCTTCAGGCTTATCACTCTCACTGTGTTGCACCTGTTCATCATCATGTCCTTTTTCATCATGCCCAGGAGTCTGTTGTTCTACCTCACTATGATGTTGCTCATCATCATGTCCTTTTTCATCATGCCCTTCTTCCCCTTGTTGTTCTACTTCACTGTTTTCTTCTCCCCCTTACTACCCTGTTTCACTATGAAGCTGCTCATCATCACTTTCCTCTTCATCCCCTTGCTCATGCTCTTCTTCCTCATCATGCTCTTTTTCTTGTTCTATGGTAAACTTGAGCTTCTTGGGAATAGGTTTTCTAGAAGAAGGCGAAGGATGGTGAGTAGAAGGTGAAGGAGATGTATGAAATGAAGGGACAGTGGCAAAATCTGGGTGTGTGATGAAATTATCCCAAGAGACCTCCCTCTTCTCAAGTTGATGAAGAATGATGACTTTGATGAGGGAGTGAGGGAAGAGGCAGGCTGTCTGCTGAGAAGGAGTCTTTTTCTGAACAGTGGAGGCCATTTTCTCAATACTTATATGTAGGAAGAAAGGGAGATTTAGCAATTTTTCCCTCGTGAAATGCATGAGCAATCGGATATGATAGGCATAGACTCAGGAGAATCTTCTCTCGCAAGTGAAGTATTTCATGATGATCTTCATGAGGGGGGCGTAACTAGTCAATAGATATGGGAAGGGGAAAATGGATGGACATGAATCTCTATGCTCAGGCTTCAGAAAGGGCTTGTATTCTTCTGAGTCCAGGTGGCTTTGCTTAAACCACTTCTCCCCGACATAAGGGATTTTAGTGGCCTTGGAGATGGATCTTGGAGAGAATTTGAAATCTAGGTCTGCCAGCTAAAAATGCTTCTCTCGAAACCTCAAAGCACAAAGGTGTGTTAAAGGGGAATAGCTATTCACCTCTTGCACTCTTTGGCAAAAATCTACACACCCAACCTCATAGAAGTTAAAAAGGACTGATGGATGAGCATTCACTTCTTTAGTGGAAAGAGGCTCAAATCTCTTGTGCAAGCCACTCCTACTGTCTTGCCTGGGAGGCATCTTGTTTTGAATGTTCTCTGCAACACCAAGCTGTCTCAAATAGCCTTTAGAATGTTTTCTCAAGCACACACCTCTGTCCTGCCTATCAGTCACTGTTTGACCAAGACAACTGCTTCAAATTCTTTGTGAAATATTCTCCCAACACCAACCTTGTGTTCCTTCTAAATCAGTGTTTTGTCTTATTTTGTGCCAAACAACAAGTAGTTATCAAAATAAAGTAGTACACAGTCAAATTGTTACTATGTTTGGGTAAGGTCACAAGGATCCTTTGTGTTTTGGTATAAACAAGATAGCCTTGTATTTAGACAAAGACAAAACACCCCTCCCAATCAAAAGCCCTCTTCTTGTATTCATTGTTTCTCATACACAAGTAGACAAAAACACCTTCAAATTGATTTAAAAGCTTTTCATAACATACTCTGTTTCATGGAACAAAGGAGGTTGCACTAGGTTTCACTGTTTTTCCACAAACAGAGGACTTTTGAAGTGATAAAGTATTTCAGACTATGACCATTGTTTTTAAATTAGGCTCATTGTTTTCACCTTGAGACTTTAAACAGAATCTGATTTTGTTTCCTTGTGGGCTATCACTGTTTCTCAAAGATACTAAGGGTCCTTTAAGATGGTTAAAAAATTCACCCAACACTGTAAAAATGTGTAACAACCATAGCAACAAAACACTCTGAGTTTGCTAAAAAATAATGCCCTCTAATCAATGTCTCTCTCTTGGCATTCTATATGACAAACTGTCTTTTCCAAACCACTGCTTGAAACACTGTTTAAACTGAGTTGAGACCCCCTAAGCACAAGAAAGGTGTCTCCAGATTTGACAGGGACTTTGTCTCCTTAACCCTGACTTATCTCACAGTTTTTATATGATGAAATGATTTTTAGAACAGCTGTTTCTTTTTGGAGAAAAACATAGAAAACCTTCCTTTCAAAGATCGAAAATTACCATGAGGAGAAGTGGAATACCGCGAAGAAACACTTTAAAAACTTGTTTGATTGATTGGGCAGCTTCAAAGGTGTTTTTGGAGGTGTTAGGAGGCGCAGCATGTTTTCTGGAAAGAACGCCACGCAACAAAAGGCAGTCGGGTCAGCCTTCGGGTAGTTGTGATCAGCGCCTACAGGCGCGCCGCGCGATAGTGTAAAACCTTGATAAATTTTCCGCTAAACATGCTGCGCAATCTTTAAGCCTCAAAAACTCTGAAATTCGCTTGAATCTCCTTGTTTCGGTCAGTGAGCATCCAGGGGGACGTTGCTTGGTGACTTTGAATTTTGCATATGAGCTTTGCAACGGTCTCCCCACCTCTTATATAGTCGGAAAAAAAAAAAAAAAACCCACTTACCTTTGAAACTGCTTTATGAGGGTTTGGATGCCTCTTGGCCCTATTTGTCTTAAAACAACATGAATCATTGCTTTATGCCTTTGAAGACCTCCTTGCTCTTTTTAAAACAGGAAATTCCTTTGAAAATTCATAAAAGACCTTTCATCAGGACTGTTGTTTATAGAGGATTTTTATTAACAAAACAACTTTGCAGGTCCTTCAAAACAGTCCTTCAGACAATGTTATGAGATCTCTATATTTATCAGCTGATGAAGAATGATGACTTTGATGTGAATATAAAACTTGTTCGAACATCTCTTTTGTCATTTGCATAAGGTGATTTGTATGTTGAAAACCTCAGGAGAATTGACCTTCAATAGCAAGGGTTTATAAAATTTCTCTTCAGGCATAAAAAACAAACATATCCATAGAGGCTTATATGTGACAATCTCAACAATCAACAACTGTAAGAACCTGCCCATCCTCCTCATCACAAGTGCAGTAATAAAACTACTCTTGGTACATGTCAATAACTTGCAAGGCTGGTATTTCAGGATGGGTAATTTATCTCTTTTATTTGAAACTCATTTGAAACTGTAAGTGAAAAAGCTCTGCTATAAATAGTTTCCACCATCAAGGCAAATGACTAACCTTGGATTGATAAAGTAATGAGTCTTCAACTTTTATGGAGATATAGCAGGGGATGATGAGCTGAAGTTGAAATGTGAACATGGGAAGGTTGTCCCTTCGTTCCTCTATGAAGGAGGTATGTTTATGAAGGAGGCCTATATTTTAACAAATTCCTGGGCTCTTTTCAACCCCTTTTTAAAACACCATAGCTTTCCCTCTGTTTTTAACACCATTTTCTATCCAGAAGCCTTCAATTGTCTCCCACTACCCTTAAAATTTGCCTTTCAGTCAGTGAAAACCCTAAAATCAATCTTTGTCCCTGGCCCTCTGCTTACTAGATGAAGGAGGCCTTTATCATAGTGCCAAACCCTCTGCTTGTAAAATGAAGGAGGTTTTCTCAGTCTTTCAACCCTCTGCTTGTAAAATTAAGGAGGTTTTCTCAGTCTTTCAACCCATCAGCTTTTAAAACGGTGTTATCTTTCCTTTCACTGCCTATTCATGCTTAAGCAAATGAAGATGACAAATTGACAATAAGTCATGATGGGCATTTTTCTGAGGAATGTAATTCTACTTTTCAAATACCTTTGTGCCTCTTTAGACATCATAAGCAATTTGGCCAGTATCTGCAAAGCATTTCTTGTCATTTATAATTCACTAACCTTTGATTGTGATTGCAGGAGCTTAATGAGATAACTCTTTGTCCATAATTTGCATCCCAGGCTCAAAACCACATGATAAGCAGTTGTCTTCTCACGTTGAGTTTAATAATGTCTTCTGGAACACTAGTAGACTTATGCTCTTTGACAAAGACATTGAAACACTGTACATTTACCTAATATCAGCTTGACCTGTGGCATATGTATTACTGAGACTTCAAGTCTTGTTAGTGGCGCGACTTAAGGGTGTAACCAAACTTTATTTGCAGAATAGGAAGGTCTGTTAGGACTGGCTGATAATAGATAGAGGTTCTTTGGCTTTAGGATAGTTTGCCAAGGGAGAAATTCCTAAAGCGCCACTACCTAACTTAGGGGAGACTTCTTGGACAGATTTGGAGTGTTTTCTTTGGGGTTGATGGACAAGTTTGTATGGCTGAGGCTAGATAGGGCTTGAAAATGAGGTTTTATCTCGTCATGGGCTGATTAAAAAGGTAGGAGGGCAAAAATGTTTATGGGTGTTTTCCAGCTGGAAAATTTGACAAATTTTGAGATCAACTGCTAGAAAACTTGGCTGTAACAACTAGTCATCACCAAAAAGTGAAAAATATTGATGACTAACAGAAGGGGGAATATTGCAAACTTACTTGGGGGGTATCTTCTTTTTCACTTTCAGATTCACTCAAAAGAGGGTTGTAATCAGTTTCAACAAAGGTCTTTGGGTCTTTTCCATGATATCTCTTCTTGGTGTCTACTCTATATCTCTTTCCACTTCGCATTACACCGGTCTTTGGCTCAGATTTACTTTTTCTTCCTCCAAACATAAGTAAAGTAGCAATCTGATTGCATCCATAAAACTCCCTTTTCACACAGAAGCATTTTAATCCAAAGTTTCAAAGACTTTAAATACTTACCTCACAGTCCTTTGAAGAATCGTCATTCTGCTTCATTGTAGGACACATTCGAGTCTACTGCAAACTCTATAATGAATCCTCCCAAGATGTTATCAATGCAGAAATCAGTAGCCCTTGCAATCCTATTAGCAGTGCTCTTGAGTTGTTGTATTAGCTTAAGAGTCCACACCGTAGGTCCGTCACCCTTGAAACAATCCTTTCTTTCAGTCAACCTCGATATCCACTTGTACAACTCAACAGGAAAAGAAGTGAAGAAAATATTGTATTTCTCTGTGAAAAATGTACTTGTGTAGCCACACTTCATATGTCAGACAAGGATTTATGTTTTCTTGATCCGCAAATTTTCGCTCTTTCATAATTATCTAGTCTTCAATCTATTTATTCGACAGATGCGACATCCACATATCCCTCAAACAGGCCCCAGTCCCAACAACAAAACCATTTTTTGGCTTGATTTGGGTTGACCCAGGTTCATATTATATTGTGCACCAACAAAACCCTTGATCACTAGCCCTTTCGGCAACAACCTGCAAGCAAATCGCAGTCTCAGGTGAACTGACTATGGGTGGATGCAGAACCAAGTTTCGGAAGACTTGAGGGACTAAGATATCTGGTATTTTTATGTTATCTTACACTTACATCTGATACATTACTTCACCACATTCAATTAATCAAATAAACAATTCATATAACATCATAAACCATTACTGTGTTGTCATAACATGCAATTGTAATAACTATTTCACACCAACAGATAATAAGCAAATATATGCATCAAACACATAAGAACGTTAGAATATTATCCACAAAATTGCTTGTTTATTATGATGAATCTTTGAATACACCCAATTTCGACCTGCGTACTAAGTTGTAGGTGGTATGCGCACTAAGCTGCAGACTCTTCCCAAGCCTTTGCGCACTTAGTTGTAGACTCTTCCCAAGCCTTTGCGCACTTAGCTGCAGAGTCTTTCCTTCGCTACAAAATATAGATTATCCTTAGATCTACCATGTCATGTCTCCTAAACATATTTTTAGTGCAAGGAGTTAATCCTTTACTACAAAAGGAGTAAGCCTTACACATCATAGTTCATTTCAAATTTTAAAGGTTTTTTGAGTGGTGCGATGGCTTCTCAAAGATTTTGAAATGATTTTTTATATTTTTTAAGACTTTGATACATTTGGCAAGTTGTGGCAAGTATAAATTGTATGGGTAAATCGGTAGTATAGGGAGCAAAGTGTAACAAATGAAAGGAGATGGATAGATGGTACCTATTCTAGGAAATATTCATATCCTAAATTAGTCACACAGCTATAATGATGGCTCTTTACACAAACTCTGTTTATGCAAAGTAAAAAACATTCAGAAAGTAGATTGCATGCATAAATTATTTCAAAAATCCTTTATGAAATCTTCACTAACATGTTCTGCAACACATATATGATTTGCAGGAAGCGTAAAGCAGATAATTACTATTAAATCCTTTAACAGTTTCTCACTCACACCTTACTAGTTGTTGCAACTCATAATTAGAATAAATTAACAAAGAAAGAAGAAACACCATATATTAGATGGTTCTTGAGTCACAAAATCCTCCAGCATGAAGTAAAAAAGGATTTTCTTTATTATATTCAGTCTTCAGGTAGACCAATATCTAATCTGGAAATGGTATTTACAAATGTTATATATAGAAAGAGAGGCACTAACCCCATCTCTTCTAAAAAGAAGGACACACTACTCCTAACATTACATAGGTTTCATAGGACCTTACAACCATATCCCATTGAAATCTAACTGAAAGGACAGATGTAGAAGAAAGAAGAGAAGAAATCTAGGCTGAACTATTGAGTGTGTTGTCATGTTGCCCCCTTTTCTGTTGATTTGTTTGCTTATGTCTTTGGTCTTTAAATAACCATGTATGTTCATTTAATATGACCTCCAACAACCTCATAACCACTTTTTCTTTTTTTTTTAACTGAAACGGTTAATTTTATTGATAAGAAGGGGTGGCCAAAGCCAAATCAAGTATTACAATTCCCTGCATCAAGCATTACAAATCTCTGATTTAGCTTGGGCGCCTTGTTAGGGGATGATTGCCATGTTCACTGCCCCTGCATTTATGCTAATCATGCTCTTTTCTAGAGTGCATCCTATATTTGCCAGTCTATCAGCTTCTGTGTTTAATTCTCTGAGTATATGATAGAATTGTGCTGAGGGGAATTGTTATGATAGAATCGGCAACGCCCTAGGCAGGTACATCGATCAGGCCCCAAGGAAGGATCAGTTCTCTTGCGCCCGCATCTGCGTGGAAGTTGATTTGGAGGTCGGACTCCCCGAAGCCATCAAACTATCACTGGCCGACTGGACACATATTCAAGAGCTCGATTACGAGCAACTGCCTTTCAAGTGTCGGCATTGCCATGAATATGGGCATTTCGCCAGATACTGCAAAAAAAGAAATGAGGAAATGACAGAGAAAGAGAAAGGTGAACAGTGGAAACAAGCAAAGAGATCAGCAAGCAGTAGACAGAACAACAAGAGCAGAGCAAGAGAAACAATTGTCAATACCGGGCAAGGAGATTCAAGCCATCAAAATGGTGGAAGCAGGGAATCAAATAGCATTGCAGCAGACAAAAACCCCTTCGAATCTCTTGCTCCAGCATCAGACCCTCCAGAGCTCGAGCAGGACGATCCACCACAACTGAGCAAACCAGAAAACGAAGAGCCAGGTAACATTCCAAATCCGACCCCTAGCAACACTCCTTCTCCTTCATATGCTGATATTATTAAACACAAGAAGAAGAGCCCAGAAAATATGGGATCATCTGATGAAGAAACCTTCGAAAGGCCCTCCAAAAAAGTAGGGAGAAGAACAAATAAGGAAACTAGGGAAGAAGAATCAGAAAGACAGAAAACCCTAGGCAGTCAACCCACCATTGAAATGACCATCGGGAGAAATACAAGACCAAGGGCGCCCAAGGGGGGAGGCCCCACCCCATCAAGTGGTAAATGATGCAGATGGTCTCTTGGAACTGTAGGGGTCTGGGAAATCCCAATAAGGCAGATGCTGTCAAAGACTTACTGAAGCTGGAAACAGTGGACATCCTAATGCTCCAAGAGACCAAGATAGAAGGGGAAACCCTTCTAAATACTAGCTCTACGAAATGGAAATATGACTCTGGAAAGGCGGTCAGTGCAAGGGGCTCGGCCGGAGGCATAGGCACATTCTGGTCAAAAAACTCCTTCACTTTAGAACATTGCTCAGAGACCCAACATTGGATCTATACCGAACTGCGCCACACTGCAAGCAATCTCTCCCTTGCCTTGTTTAACATGTATGTCCCAGTCCATTATGATGAAAAGAGAGAGTGCTGGAGGTCACTCTCAGATTACATAGAACATAACAATCTTTCCAATATAGTCATAGGAGGCGATTTGAATATAATCCTAGATCCCAAAGAAAAAAGAGGAGGGATCTATGCCAGGGACCCTTTCATCAACACAGTGGAAAATCTGATTCAGCAATGGGATTTGGTTGACTACAAACCAGTGAAAGGCAAATACACCTGGACCAACAACAGAACAGGAGAAAATCACATTTCAGCCAGGTTGGACAGATTCCTTATCAGCAGCTCGCTTATGATGGACAATAGAATAGTTTACACGAAAATCCTCCCAAAGCTCACCTCATAACCACTTTTCACCATCACTTGTTATATCCATTTGGTTATGAGTCTTTATCGTTTCTTAACTCACTCATAAATTTTGATGACAGATGTCAAAATTCAATTAAACAGGCGCTACCTCTGATAAAAACCTGCAATTGCGCAAAAACATGAATATTGTCGGAATTTACAGTAGCACTCTGTTTCTTTTTCAAAAATGCACACAAAATACTGAAAATCCTATGCAGACTTATATTCTTTGACATCTGAGCTACTGTTCAACATTGCAATTGATAAGAAAAAAGGTGTTTGTATCAAAAAATATTTTTACCTTCCTTCCATGTGGGTTGTAACTTCAGCAAGCTTATCCAAGTATGTCTTTTTGTCAGTAGCTTATCTTGATCTTTTTTTTCTTGTGGCTAATTCCTTGCAGTGGCCTTGTCCTCCTTGGAAACCTTTTGGATCTTTCTTCTTTTTTAGGATTCTAAGTGCTGCTCTGAAGGGGTTTTGTTTTTATCTTTCTTCTTAGATTCCCTTGTCTTTGACCCTTCGGATTTTCCTTCTATATCAATGACCTATGTCAATAAACTTGGATTGTGTAGAGCCTTAGACTTAAGCCTAAACTTGTTGTTGTCTCTGGTATGTCTTTTTTTGGTACCAGCAACAGGTTTGGCTTCCTCTTTCTTCTTCTTGCTACTGATCTCATACCCTGCATCTTTTAGGAGTTCTTCATCAGACTTTGTGGGCTACTAATATTTTTGCATTTTATGTCGAATATCTGCTTCTGGAATTTTCGGTAGCATCTATACTTTAGATTTCTCTGCAGTTTCAAACTTTCCTCTTCAAGCTCTAGTGTAGACATTAGGAAAAGGAGGAATGTGGGGAACCATTTTCATAGACTTGGGTTTATCGATTGAGGAGCTATCTCCTTTCTCCAGCTTTCTCTCAGCCTTGATTGAATAAACCTTTTCTTTTCTACTCTTGGCCTTATGAATGTTCTCCTTTTTGGCCGTCCTCTTGGTTCTTTTTGCAGGCTGAGGATGTTGTTGTGAGGATGGAGGTGTAGGTGCTGGTCGGCTTTCCCTGTAAAACAAGAAATGGTCCCAGATTTGATTTATTTTCCTTAAATCTTCTTAAACTAACACGTTGATGAGAGCTCGATGATATAAGATGTATTCTAAAGCAACAGTATGTGTTTGAATTCTAGCTAACATCTTTGTCAGACTCTTCAGCAAAAAGTATGGCAAATTGAGGGTCTTAATACCTGCAACATGAAAAAGAAATCTCATATGATAAAGAAACACTATTGTATACCTCCTTTCACATGTGAGGTAAATCTTGATGAGTTTAACAGCTTCTTCCCATTCATTTTTGAGGTAGCTGTTGGGAATTCCTTTGGCCCAGCTGGGATCTCTGTGTGCATCCTTGAGGAAATTGTTGAGGTCTCCTCCAGTGATAACCTGACCTTTAAACCACCTTTCTCCTTCCTATGGAAGGTTGAATGCCTCAGCAATTGAATCTGTTGAAACCTGCAATGTAAGACCATAGACTGTGGCTTCCTGTCCATTGAATGAGTTTGCAAAATCTTGAGCTACTACTAAGTGAGAGCTTCCTAATCTGGTGCACAAATAATACCACCATGCTTGGAAAAAAAATATTCTCACCTTCGAATTTTCATCCACTAGGTCAACACCCTTTGGTTCAATTCATTTTATCTTCCCTCCTCTTTTAGTCATCTTCAGAAATCAATAACTCTATCTCTGAAAAATGATAGGTGGAAAAGCTAGAAGATCTCACATAACAAGTGTTTCTTGTGTCTTCCTCTAAAATCCTGTCTGAAATCTAAACTCCTCCTCAAACTGCAACTCTAGAAAACTCGTTCTCCAAAAGCTAGGCTCACAACTGATATTGCTCCTTCTTTTTCGGTGGTTTTAAAACACCAATGATGGTTCATCCTCCCATGCAATAGATTTTCATGATGGAAAATATCCTTAACTGTAGTATGCACCATGTGATAGCCATCATGGTCTTCAATCGGCTGTGTAACTTCGGATTGCATGCTATAGGTGGCTTGAAATAACTGGATCTGTGACTGACAGTCACCTCCATTGCATGCTGGATTATTGGCCTAAATTTTTGGCAGCATATATGTGTAATCATCCAAATGGTCATTGCATTAAACCTGTGGATCCACGATATTTTCATTCAAAAATCACGTACCTTGACATGAAACTAGACCAACTCGGCTGACAGACAAGACAGAATCAACGACTGGCTTTGGTTATTGCGGATTGACACCTAGACTCTACACATATACCATGACTTAACTTAACATGACTTACCACAAACCTATCTTATCACTTGGTTTAAATCATAATAAAATGATTTAAAACGTATTTAAAACACGAACATGTGGCTTGACACAAAGTGGATGCGCTTTTTCTTTTTATTTTTAAAAACAGGGGAAGTTACCGAAATTTTTGGTAGCATCGGAATAAAAGAAAAACAGACAAAAACATGAATATAACAGACTTTCCAAAAAGGCTAAAACAAGCGCTATCAAAAATTTCGGTAGTGACCAATTTTTTTTTGAAATTTTAAAAGTATAATCCTAAAAACAAAAACAAAAAAATGGACTCATGACTTAGCAAAGAATTGTGCTAACACATAGCATTTCAACCCTTTATATATTATTACATCATAAGATTGCGTCAAAAAAATACCATGGTCCAAATATCATGGACTCCCTAAAAAAATAAACTATAACCCAAAATCCATTACAAAAAGAAGGGACTTCGACCCACCCCAAAGCCCCTTTAACACCGCGCGATATATCTGAAATGCTTCATTGTGCGGTCCACTTCGCGTTTCGCTCCTCAAAATGTGGAGTCATAGCCAAAATCTAGGCCAAGTTGGGCTACGCCCAATAGAACATAATAACATACATAGATAAACATAAACACGGAGATGCAACAGAAGTAAAACTTCATTTCATTAATATTAAATAACTAAAATATGCTTCTAGACAGAAGGAAAATAAATAGCTCATGTGATGGTAGCTTATCTTTGAGAAGATATGTGGTAACTACATGCCTCTAAATTGTGTTACAATGAATCTCAAAGTCATATTTATTATTTAGAAATAATTTAAAGCCATAAACATCCAAAAACCTAACCCTAGGAGATGAATTGCCAAAACTATGGAACCCGTTTGGGTAAATTGGTACATCAACTTCCCGGGGTCGTAACTTTGGCATATAATATTTTTTTTATGCACACAATACCTCATTAGAAATATCTGCTAGAGGAATACAACTTTCAAGTGGTAAACATTTATGAAAGACCAATTTTGGCCCATGTTTTCCCAAAAAACGTTGTTTAGGCCTCAAAACGGCTTCGGAAGTTCAGGACCGGAAAAACTACCAAAAATAGTAAATTGTTCTACAATTAAGGAAACTGAAAAACTAAAAGAAAAAATGGTGGGGATCCAAGTGGAATAGGCAGGTGGCCACCAATATCCACATGTACCAGTCCTCCCCCCTTAGGAATAAATGGTCCCCATTGCGTTGAGTTCCTTCATGAGATGAGGAAAATTCTGTTGAACTTGGTCCTTGGTGAGCCACTTACCTTGGTGTAGAAGTTGGCTAGCTTTTACAACCTGATATAGCTAGATATTCTGTGTACGAGTCTTATTGATCTGCATGTCCATGATCCGATCAGTTATGGCATGTTCCATGTAGTCTAGGTTTAGCTTTATTGGTATGAGTTGTTCTGTAATGTTTGATGTGTCCAGTAATGGTGGAAAGTAGGGTCGAAGGTAGTCCACATTGAACATTGGGTGCATACCAAGGAATGGTGGAATACTGAGCTGAAATCCATTGTCTCCAATAGCCTTGGTGATGGTGTATGGCCCATATCAGAGCGAGAAAAAATTGCATTAGGGTTCAATGAGGTGCTCCTTCTGCAAATGTAGGCAAACTTTGTTGCCAACCTGGAACTTATGTGGCACCCAATGTTGATCATTTCGTTGCTTGTACTGAGCATCGGCTTTGTCCAATATATCATGGACCTGTTGGCGGATGTGCTGAATGCGCTCAATGAAGTTGTTCACCTTGTCAGCCTCGGACTGGACATGAGCCAAATCTGCCTAAGTAGCTGCAAATGGTATGGCCACATCAATGGGACATAGTGGTTGGAATCCCAAGCCCACCTAAAAGGAGTTGTGGAAAATTCAGTTGTGGAGAGACCGATTATGGTTGTGTTGGACACAGGGGAGGCTTTCATCCCATGTGCGTGGATGCTTTGAGTTGTACATGCACAAAATGTGTATAATCATCTTGTTAATGACATTTTTCTGGCCATCAGTTTGGGGGTGGAAAGTTGTGGACTTAGTGAGCTTGGTGTCCTGCATCAAACAAAGACTTGACCAAAATGTACTGAGGACCCTACTGTCTCGATATGAGATAATGCATTGTGGGATCCCTAAGTGTACCCCACTCATTCAAAGAAGAGTTTAGTAGTGTATTTTGTTGTGATATTCTTCTTGTAGGCTGCCATAATCATCATCTTAGAGAATCTGTCGACGACAACAAAAATGCATTTGTTTCCATGCTTGTTAGAAGTAAGGCAAAACATGTAATCCATCGAGATGGATTCCCAAGGTCAACTAAGGGTAGGAATTGGAGTATATAGGCCTTGCTTCTTGATCATCGATTTGGCAATGGCGTATGCAATGCAGGATCTGATGTACTTCCTAATATCCTGTCGAAGGTTTGGCTAATAAATCTGATTGCTGCCATTGTTTTCTTGACCACGAAATGTCCAACGACCCGACTATAGTGTGCTTCCCAAATCATATTGGCACGCTAGCTTGAAGGAACACAGAGGTGTTCTAGGTGGCATAATAGTGCATCTTGGAGGTGAAAATCCATAACTTTCTTCCCTTCCAGGATCATTTGGTATGTGTTTTTGAATTCTAGATCGCTTTTGTAGAGATGCAGGCAACCCGAAGTATCATGCCCATAAGAGTCGAGCACAGTGGTTAGCGCCACGATCAAAGGTCTACTGAGGCATTTTTCAACATTATTGGTGCTTCCCTTATTATACTTGATGTTCAAATGGAATTTTTGTAGGTATGTGGACCATTTCTGATGGCGATAGTTCTATAACTTCCCTTGTGTCTGTATGAATTGCAGGGGTCAGTGATCTGTGTGGATGACCATTTCCTTCCCTAAAATTTAATGCTTCCATTGTCAACATGCCTGCATAATGTAATACATCTCTTTGTAATAGGTGGGATACTTCCAGATTGTGTCTAAAAGTCTCTCATTGCGATCTGCCACGGGATGCCCTTGTTGAGTAAGAACTACCCCAATAGCATAGTCAGAGGTATCTATCTCGATCTCGAATGGTTATTGCAAGTCTGGTAATATGACCATTGGTGCAAGTCAGAGGGGATGCTTCAACTCGGCGAACACCTTTTGTTGTGATTAATACCAAAAGAATTATTTTTCTTTCGCTCCTCCCTTGCTGACTTGAATCAAAGGCCAAGTTATATGGGAGAACCCCAACACGAACCGACTGTAGAAATTGGCAAGACCCAAAAAATTCCTGAGCTCTGTTAGAGTGGTTGAGGCTAGCCAATCCCGAATGACCTGGATCTTGGTTGGGTCCACATGCACCCCCTACTCATCAATGATGTATCCCATATATTGAACCTGGGTCATGACAAAAGTGCATTTCTCCAAATTGGCACACAAATTGTGTTGCCGCAGTGTTTGGAGGACTTGTCGAATATGGTGGAGGTTCTCTTCCCAAATCTGGTTGAAGACCGGGATGTAATCCAAATACATTGCCACGAATAATTTGGTGAATGGTTGTAAGATGTCTTCTATCAGCCTCATGATGGTTACGGGAGCATTCTTCAACCCAAAGGGATGATTAGCCATTCAAAGAGGCACTCCTTAACTTTGAAGGAAATCTTCCACACATCGAAGGGTTCAATTAGTACCCATTGATACCCAAACTTCAATTCGATCTTGCTGAAATATTTTTCCCCCTTGAGTTGGTCCAGAAGATCATCAACTTGTGGTATCAGATACCTATTCTGGACATTGATCTTTTTTAGCACCCTATATTCGATACAGAGTCTGCAAGTCCCATCCTTATTCTACATCAACGTGATGAACTCGGCCGGATGTGACCTTTCTGCAGTAGCTCCTGAATTTGCCTCTTAATTTTGTTGTTCTTCATAACAGAGTGTTGATAAATTGGTCCATTGGGTAGCGATGTGCCTGGGGTCAAATCAATGGAGTGTTTGACCTGAAAATGCAATGGAGCCCCGCATGTGAGGTGAATATGTACACGTACTCCTCCACAACCTTGTCCATTTGTTGTTGTCGTGAGGAGGGGCCCTGTCTGGGGTTCATGGACACAATATTCTTCTTTCCCTAAGGGCGGATCGTAAGGAAAACAAATTTCCCAGTTTCAGAAATGAGCTTACTGCATTTCTTTTCAGTGATCAAAGAAATGGTGGTAGGTGGTGCTATCTACGGTACCTTGTAGAACTTATTACCCATAGTAATAAAATATTGCAAGGCCTAGACTCATACACAACATGTCGCTTCCACAAGTATTTTTGGCTTAATAATACATCACAAACTTCAAGAGGAGAAACATCACATAATACCTCATCTGTGAAAGGCTTGATGTTGTAGGAAGGTGGCACTATTGGCTGACGCAGAGATCCCGCCCTTGGTGAAGCCACCCGATGGTGTACAGTTGTGGGTGTTTTGTGATCGACAGGTCCAGTCATTTCATGACCTCTGCTGAAATGAGGTTCTTTTGGCTCTCACTATCGACGATGAATTACAACGGGGAACCCTTCACCCACATATGGGAATGCAAGAGGTGCTCCCCCTCCTCTAGGTCTTCAGGTTCCTTTTTCTGGATCTTGGTGGTGGCAACGATGGCACTAGGCTCTGAATCAATAATATGCTTCCCTTTGTCATTACCCTTGTCAAGTTCTGACTCAGAGTCGAAACATGCATCTGATTCAGAATCCTTCTGCTTGGTCACCAGTGACTGCTTTTCCCAACACTCACTTGTGTTGTGAGTGGATCTCTTATGGAACTCGCACCACTTTCTCGTGTCCTTATTTAGTTTCATGGTGTGGTTCTTCGCTTGTGGCTTCAGGGATTTGTCCTCGGCTGCCCTACCTTGACTTTTTCATTTGTTCTGCGGGTTGTGGGCATCTTTCCCTTGCTTCTGATTCGCAAATCCAAAGTCTCGCTTCTTTGGTTTGAATTTATACTAAATCTCGGAAACATAGTGATATGTTGCACCAAGCAAAGACATGTTGAAGAACTCCATTTCCTCCTAGATGTATCTGTGTAGACAACTATGGTACTTAAGCACCAAATTTTTCTCTAAATATTTGATACCCAACTTCTTGTGCAAGGTATGGAACATATTTGTCATTTCATGCACATATTTATCCCTTTGATGTCAAATCGTATTCCATTGTATGTACTTGTCCTCATAGCTCCCCACGGGGTAATATTGTTCCTTTCTGGCGTCCCAGAAATAATTCGAAGTGGGTGCGGCCGAGAACAAGGAGGATTCCCTCTCATCCTTTTTCTCACATTAGGTTTCCCACCAGTCCTTGACATGGGGGTGGCTTTGAGGAGTGAAAAGGAATTTTTTTCCTGATTGGAAAAGTCATGAACCTAAAAATATCCTTCTAATAGATTCATCCATCTATCTACGGCGTATTCATCTATTTGGCCCTAAAATATGGGAATGTAGTATTTAAATTGTACCTTAAAAGGAGTGGCACCTCAAGAGTGGTTCTCGAATGAAGAAGCGTCGTTTGTGGGTAGTCGTCGAAGGATCTAGCCAAATTTATCCATCATCGCATTCCTCTGTTTCTCGAGGGAATCCTCGAGCAATATTTTGATAGGATATCCTGCTCCCTCATCTTTATTTTCTTTTGCCATGGGAGTTCATCAGGGTTTGCGAGGTTTATCTTGCTCCCTCATCTTTCTTTTCTTCCACCATGGGAGTTCATCAAGGTTTGCGAGATTTATCTTGCAAAGGTTCAACCAGATTGGTCGCTAACTCCTTATACCCTGATCTCGTTGGGGACATGTAAAGAAATAATGAGAAAGAGTAGTCCCACTTTGATACCACTGATCCAGAATTATGCAGCAAATGCAACAGAAATAAAACTTCATTTCATTAATATCAATAACTGAAATATGCTTACAGAAAAAATGGAAATAAACTAGCTCGGGCGATGGTAGCTTATCTCTGAGAAAAAATGTGGTAGATACATGCCTTTGAACTGTGTTACAATGAGTCTAGAAGGCCTAATTATTATTGAGAAATAATGGAAAACCCTAAACATCCAAAATCCTAACCCTATGAGATGAAGCGCCAAAACTATGGGCCCCGTTTGTGTAAATTGGTACATCAACTTCCCGGGATCGTAACTTTGGCATACAATCTCCGTTTGACACACACAATACCTCGTTAGAAAGATATATTTGAGGAATACAAATTTATAGTGGCCAAAAATAATTAAAAACCATGTTGGCCTCAATTTTCCCAAAAAACGTCGTTTAGGGCCTCAAAACTACTCCAAAAGTTCACAACCCGAAAAATTGCCAAAAATAGTAAATTGTGCTACAATTAAGGAAACTAGAAAACTAAAAGAAACAATGGTGGGGGTCAAAGAGGAATAGGTGGGTGGCCACCAATATCCACCTAGATCAGTCCTCCCCCCTTAGGAAGCAATGGTCCCCATTGCGTTGAATTCCTCCATGAGATAACGAAACTTTTGTTGAACTTGGTCCATGGTGAGCCACTTGGCTTGGTGCAGGAGTTGGCCAACTTTGACAACCTGATATAGATGGATATTCTACATGCGATTGTTCTTGAAATGCATGTCCATGATCTGATCATTTGTGGCATGTTCCATGCAGTCAAGATTTAGCTATGTTGGTGTGAGTTATTCTGCAATGTCTGATGTGTCCAATAATGGTGGAAAGTAGGGTCGAAGGCAGTCCACATTGAACACTGAGTCCAAACCAAGGAATGGTGGAATAATGAGCTCAAAGGAAATTCCCCCGAAAGCCTTGGTGGTGGTGCATGGCCCATATTGGAGTGGGTGAAGCTTGCAGTGGGGTCCAACGAGGCGCTCCTTCTGTAAATGTAACCAAACTTTGTTGCCCACCTGGAACTTGTGTGGCACCCGATGTTGATTATGTCGTTTCTTACACTTAGCATTGGCTTTATCCAATATGTCATGGACTTATTGGCAGATGTGTTGAATGCGCTCAATGAAGTTTTTCATCTTGTCAGCTTTAGACTGGACATGAGTTGAATCTGCCTGAGTAGCTGCAAATGGTATGGCCACATCAATGGGACATAGTGGCTGGAATCCCAAGCCCACCTAAAAGGGGTTGTGGCCAGTTAGGTTGTGGATATCTCACTTATAGATGTGTTGGACATAGGGGATGCTTTAATCCCATGTGCATGGATGCTTTGAGTTTTACATGTGTGGAATGTGTACAATCATCTCGTTGAAAGCCTCTATCTAGCCATCATTTTGGGGGTGGAAAGTTGTGGACTTAGTGAGATTTATTTCTAGCATCAACTAAAGACTTGAAATTTTTTTTACTAAGGAACATGTTTTCCCGATCTGAGATAATGGATTGTGGGATCCCAAAGTGTACCCACACTTGTTCAAAGAATATTTTAGCAGTGGCTTATGTCGTGATATTCTTCTTGCAGGCCGCCACAATGGCCATCTTACAGAATCTGTCGACGACCACAAAAATGCAGTCGTTTCCATGCTTGGTAGAAGGAAGGCCCGAAATTTAATCCATCGAGATGGATTCCCAAGGTCGACTAAGGGTAGGAAGTGGATTATATAGGCCTTTCTTCTTGATTGTCGGTTTGGAAATGGTGCAGGCAATGCAAGATCTGATGTACTTCCCAACATCTTGTCAAAGGTTTGGCCAATAGAAATACTTCTGCAGTACCACTATTGTTTTCTTGACCCCAAAATTTCCAGTGACCGATTGTAGTGTGCTTCCCAAATCATCCTGGCATGCTCGCTTGAAGGAACACATATGTGTCCCAGGTCGCATAATAGTGCATCCTGGAGGTGAAAATCTAGAAATTGCATCCCTTCCGGGAGCGTCGCGTATGTGTTGCCGAATTTTGGATCACTTTGTTAGAGATGCAGCCAACCCGAAGTCTCATGCCCACAAGAGTGAAGCATAGTGGTTAGCGCTACGATCAGCGGTCATTTGAGGAAGTCTGCAACAATATTGGTGTTTCCCTTCTTGTACTTGATGTTCAAATGGAACTGTTCTAGGTATATGGACCATTTCTGATGGTGATCATTCTACAAATTCCCTTGTGTCTGTATGAATTGTAGGGGTCAGTGATCTATGTGGATGATCGTTTCCTTCCCCAAAATGTAATTCTTCCATTGTCGACGGTCTGCACAATGGAATACATATCTTTTTCATAGGTGGGATACTTTTGGATTGTGTCCGAAAGTGTCTCGCTCTAATATGCCACTAGATGCCCCTGTTGAGTAAGAGCTGACCCAATAGCATAGCCAAAGGCATCTGTCTCAATCTCAGATGGTTGTTGCAAGTCTCGTAATGTGAGAATTGTTGCAGAGAAGAGGTGATGATTCGACTATGCGAACGTCTTATATTGTGATTCATACCAAAATAATTTTGCTTTCACTCCTCCCTTGGTGACTTGACTCAAAGGCCAAGTTATATGAGAGAACCCCAACACAAACCATCTATATAAATTGGCAAGACCCAAAAAGTTTTGGAGCTCTGTTAGAGTGGTTGGGGTTGGCCAATCCCTACTGACTTGGATCTTAGTTGGGTCCACATGCACCTCACTCATCAATGATGTATCCCAGATATTAACCATGGGTCATGCCAAAAGTGAATTTCTCCAAATTTGCACATAACTTGTGTTGTCGCGGTGTTTGGAGGAACTATCGAATGTGGTGTAGGTGCTCTTCCCAACTATGGCTAAAGATCAGGATGTCATCCAAATACACCACCAAGAATGAGTTGGTGAATGTTCACAACATTTCGCCCATCGGCCTCATGATGGTTACAGGAGAATTCGTCAACCCGAAAGGCATGACCAGCCATTCAGAGAGGCCCTCATTGGCTTTGAAGGTAGTCTTCCACACATCGGAGGGTTCGATTGGTACCTGAAGATACCCGAACTTCAAGTCAATCTTGCTGAAATATTTGGCCCCCTTGAGTTGTTCCAGAAGATCATCAATCTGTGGGATTAGATATCTATTCTGGACAATGATCTTGTTTAGCACCCGATAGTCAATACAGAGTCTCCAAGTCCCATCTTCTTCTGCACCAACACGATCGGGCTCCCACAGGGCAATGAAATCGGTCGGATGTGAACTTTCTATAGAAGATCTTGAATATACCTCTTTATTTTGTCATTCTCGAGAACAGTGTGTCGATAGATTGGTCCATTGGGTAGCGCCGCGCATGGGGTCAGATCGATGGAGTGCTTGACCTGATAGTGCAGCGGCACCCCTGCGGGTGAGGTGAAGATGTCCTCATACTACTCCATGACCTTGTCCATCTATTGTTGTTGAGCCAAGGGGCCCTATATGTCGGTCGTGGCCACACTCTTATTATTTCCTTGATGGAAAATCATAAGGAAAATAAATTTCCTAGTTTGGAAAATGAGCTTACTGCATTGATTTGTAGTGATCACAGAGATGGCAGTAGGAGGTGCTACTTCTGGTATCATGTACAACTTATTACACAAAGTAACAATAACAGTGTGAGACCTAGACTCATACACAACATGTCGCTTCAACTAGTATGGTTGGCCTAATAATACATCACAAAATTCAAGAGGAGCAACATCACATAATACCTCATTCGTCAAGGGCTCAATTTTGTAGGAAGGTGTCACTGCTAGTTGATGCGGAGATCCAATCCTTGGTGAAGCCACCCCATGGTGTACGGTTATGGGTGTTTTATGGTCGGTAGGGCCAACTTCTTCATGAACTCTGCTTAAATGAGGTTATTTTGTTTCCCGTTGTCAACAATGAACTACAATGAGGAACCCTTCACCCACATCTGGGAATGGAAGAGGTGTTCCCCCTCCTTTAGGTCTTCGGGTTCCTCCTTTTGGATCTTAGTGGTGGAAACTATTGCACTGGGCTTTGCATCGATAATATGCTTCCCTTTTTCATTCCCCTTGTCGGGTTCTAACTAAAAGGTGGAACATGCATCTGATTCAAAAGTCATCAGCTCAGCCACAAGTGACTGCTTGGCCTGACACTCACTTGTGTTGTGAGTGGATCTCTTATGGAACTCACACCATTTTTTTGTGTCCTTCTTTGGCTTCGTGGTGTTTTTATTCGCTTGCGGCTTTGGCTTCGGCGGGTTGTCTTGGGTAGCCCCGCCTTGGCTTTGTCCTTTTTTTTGTGGTTTGGGGGCGCATTTCACTTTCTTCTAATTCTTAGATCCAAAGTCTCACTTCTTCTGTTTGAATTTCCACTCAATCTTGGTAGCATTTTGGTATGCTGCACCAAGCGAGGAGATTTCGAGGAACTCCATTTCCTCCTGGATGTGCAGACAACTGCGATACTTAAGCACCAAATATTTCTCTGAATCTCTGATACCCAACTTTGTGTGCAAAGTATGGAACAGATTCGTTGGATTGTGCACATTTTGATTCCTTTGTTGTCGCAACGTAGTCCATTAGATGTACTTGTCCTCATAGCTCCACATGGGGTAGTATTGTTCCTTGATGGTGTCTCGGAAACAATTCCAAGTGGGTGTGACCGAGAACAGGGAGGACTCCCTCTCGTCCTTTTTCTCACCATGGGTTTCCCACCAATCCTTGACATGGGGGATAACTTTGAGGAGTGCAAAAGTAATTTTTTCCCGATTGGAAAAGTCATGAACCGAAAAATATCCTTCTAATATATTCAGCCATCTATCTACGACGTATGCATCTATTTAGCCCTCAAATATGGGAATGTTGAAGTTAACTTGTATCTTAAAAGGAGTGACGCCTTCAAAGTGGACGCGGGATGAAGATGTGTCGCCAGTGGGTAGTCGTCGAAGGATATGGGAAAATTTATCCATAATTGTGTTCCTATGTTTCTCTAAGGCCTCCTCAAGAATATTTTGATAGGATATACTACTCCCTCATCTTTATTTTATTCCGCCATGGGATTTCATCGAGGTTTATGAGGTTGATCTTGCAAACGTTCAACCAGATCGATCCCTAATTCCTTATACCCTGATCTCGTTAAGGACATGCAAGGAAAGACCAAGAAAGAGCAGTCCAATTCTTATACCAATGATCTGGACTTATGCAAGAATGTAATAAAATACAGAAATAAACATATACACAAATATGCAGTAGAAATAAAACTTCATTTCATTAATATCAAATAATTGAAATATGCTTATAAACAGAATGGAAATAAACTAACTCGGGATATGGCAGCGTATCTCTGAGAAGAGATGTGGCAGCTAAATTCTTATAAAACATGTTACAATGAGGCTCAAAGGACTATTTATTATTGATAAATAATGGAAAACCCTAAACATCCCAAAACCTAACCTTAGGAGATGAAGCGCCAAAACTATGCACCCCGTTTGGGTAAATTGGTACATCAACTTCCCAGGGTCGTAGCTTTGGCATACGATATTTGTTTGATGTGCACAATACCTTGTTAGAAATATCTATCCGAGGACTACAACTTTTGATTGGCCGTGGTTTTCCAAAAATGAGTCGTTTAGGGCCTAAAAATGGCTCCGCAAATTCAGGACCCAAAAAAACTACCAAAAATAGTCAATTGTGCTACAATTAAGGAAACTAAAATACTGAAAGAAACAATGGTGGGGTTCCAAGTGGAATAGGCGGGTAGCCACCAATATCCACGTGGATCAATTTCCCCTAGTTAATTAGTTCATCTACTCTTGAATTGAGAGAGGGCTATCAGATTCCCAATTCAAGATAGGATTAGTTTACTTGCAGTTTAAAATAAATTTGCATTTAGTTTGAATTTCTACATTATAAAAGTCCCCTCATACAGGGGAATAACTTATTTTGTGGCTTGGTTGAGCCCTAGATCAGCTTAAGGATCACTCTCTTGCCTGAATTCAACAAGAGGGTTTATCTGATGTTTCTTCTCTATTGGTAAGAAAAGGGCATACTTTAAGCCACTAGAGATAGAGCGAAGGTAACTGGACCTAGTTTAACCAGTTGGAACCACCATTTCAAATGGAAAAGGAGCTGCTTTAAGCTCCGGA
Source organism: Pinus albicaulis (assembly GCA_034641835.2). Classification (NCBI taxonomy): domain Eukaryota; kingdom Viridiplantae; phylum Streptophyta; class Pinopsida; order Pinales; family Pinaceae; genus Pinus; species Pinus albicaulis. Next base: position 1,369,930,104 of record CM076579.1, on the reverse strand, counting down.
CTGGGTGGCTTTCCCCCAATGTTGAGGCAGAAATTTCGAGCCTTCAACAATTTTGGCGCTAGAAGGAGGTCCTGACGACTTGTTGTATTTTCGAGTCTTTGTATTTTAAAATTTTATTTTAATCACAATGGCTCCTCTCAAGGTTCCAATTTGGTGTTGTATCTTTGGACGTGCATCTACCAATACTCCACCAGAAATAGTAAAACACTTGTCAAAGGTAAAGTTTAATGGTTAGAAGAATGTTTCTACATTTGATAATTCCTTATTGTTTATTCAAAATTTTGCAAATTCTATTTTTCATGATATTGATGAAGGCATTTTATGCAGGATTTTTACTATTACATTCTCAGGAAAATCCAAAAATTGGTGTCAATCTCTTCCATTTGCCTCTATTCACAATTTGGATCAACTCATCACAAAATTCCTTTATAAATTTAAGGGTTATGACTATGAACAAGCATGTGATGAATTCAAATATTTACGAAGATTTGAAAATGAATCTCTCTTATATTTTACTATTAGATTTCAATTAATTTTCTTGGGATTCAAAGCTAAAGATAAACCTTCAGACAATGAATTGATAGATTGGTTTGAATATGTTTGCTCCCTTCCTTTTGTTCCTAATTCACATGAAACAAGTACAAGCTTTGATCAATCTTTTTCAAATTTTATTAACATAATTGAGAAATCCAATATGGAGGTGCATATCAATCATGATGAAGTTGCCTCTACCATGTATGATCAATTCCTTCATTTAGTGCACACTTAAACGTTAATGATGATCATAATAATCTCTCTCATGTTAATAAAACACATTAAAAAATCTTGGAAAATTATCCTAATCAACCGCGAGAAAATACTAGTAATAAACTTGAAGAATTAGCTGCCTTGAAATCTAAAAATATTCCTGAAATAAATTCACAAAATCAGTTAGTAGATCAACAAGTACATCCAAAAATTGAATTTTTCAATAATATGCAATTTGCTGCAAAAAGTTTTGAATTCAATCATAATGATCAAGTGCCAAATTCAAGGCAGTCATTGAACATTCTTCAAGAAATCACAATTAGCCAAGTAAATGGTCTCGAATCTAAAATTTGCAATGGAAAAAATTTACAAGAATATGCAAATAGGGATATTTTCAAATTCATTGCTTCTGAGTCTCATTTTTATCTTTATCCTGATATTTTTGTTGATAGCAATTTATCCCCTCTTTGCATTAATGTTTTTCCAAAAAACAGAGAGGTGGATATAAATAAATTTCCTATTAGTTTTTATCAAGATGGAGAGGCAATTAATGATCATTTTTCTAACATTAATAAAAATGTGCTCCATATTCCTTCTTGTTTTGATACATCGGATGAGAATGAAGCGAATACTAATGAATGTCATGAAATCATTTATGATGACTACTTTAACATTGAGGATTTGGATTTGTCACCTTCCCTATTTAATCCTTATGTTCCAAATCAAATTATACTTGAAAATGAAGAGAAACTTAATACAGAAATTGTTCTAAATTACTCTCATTTTCAAACATTTAGTCATACTCATGATTTTAGCATTCAAGAACCCATCCCAATTTATGATTCTTATGATTATCGAGTTCTCACTCCTATTCACATTCCCAATCCTCTCTCTAATTCACAAGATAGAGTTGGAAATGTTGAGATTCAACAAGAAGATCCTAGTGAAAATTAAGCACCTACACTAGTATGGAGCCTCGGGCTATTTTTACGTAAATGTCTATTTATATATGCATGAGAAAATTCTATTTATAGATGAGGTCTATTTATAGATGTATGTGCAAGTTCTATTTATAGATTTCATGTATATTTATAGATGCATGTCGGCTATTATTATCCCTTAATATTAGTTGGACAATAAACAATAATCTATTCTCAATGAGCACTTGGAAATAGTTAACTGAAGTGGAAAATCACTTAGCTATAGGAATTTCGAGTTGAGTGGTTGGTTGGTGGGACATGAAAGTGGACTTAGCTATAACTAAGTGATTCGAAGTTGTAACAGAGCTAGAAGTACAGTTATGAAAGTTGTAATGTAGTTTAACTTAGTTAAGTGAGTTAAAATTAATTGTGCTAGTTGTAACTGAAGATACACTAGTGAGAGATCGAGTGAATTAATTATTAATTAATTCACGATCTGTGGCCTCACATGCAACTGGAGATTTACTACTATTAACTGCTTGCATGTCAGATCCAGTGGAGACCCAGTTGAGATGTCGGTGAAAGGGACAGTTGACTATCAGTTGTGACATTATCGGTTACACACATGCAACCACACACACATTGGATGTGCCCATGAGGATTGTGCAGTTAAGGAAAGTAGGATTCCATGTATTCAGGGATTGCTATCAGCTGGGATTGCGCAGTGGAGGCAGGCTGTCTGGAGACAGTAAATAGGCTAAGGAACTTGCCAGTTTTTGTATGAAAGTATGAGACAATTAGCTATTGTACTGAGAGCTCTTGGATTGGAGGTTTGTATGTAATTGTTTCATGATCCATGATATAATACATAATAGAAGATAGTGGGGTTTTTAGCTTTATGCTTTCCCGGTAAATTATCTGTGTTATGTGTGATTGATCATTCTTCATGATATTGTGATTGGCGATTGTGTTTCAAATTACGCAAAGATTTTGTAGAAGCAATTATGTATTTAACAGTAGCATATTATTGTTAGATCAGGAGAATCTAGGCAATACATATTTTGTATTAAATTTCTACAGGAAATCATTCTAATTGCATTATTCTGGCCAATTCTTGTGAAGAGGAAATTACTTCAAACCATTCCCAATTGTGTTGTAACAATAATTGCATTACTACTGTAAATAATGATTTTATTTTGTTATTATTCCTTCATTTTTTTGGTTTAATTTCATATTTGTTTCTTGTTTTCACTTTTTCACTTTTTAGATATCATTTGTGGCATATTGAACAATTAAGTGTTCAAAATTTACAATGTGCATTGCTAGAATGTGAAGAGGAATCACAAAATTCAGATCATGACCACCAACAACTATTGATCTTCCAATTCCAAGTGATGGTCATGTCTTATCATCTTACTTTTCCTTCTAGAATGCATCTTCAACACGAATCAACACTTGGGAATAAATTGATCCAATATGACCATCCATCTAACCCAATTGAATATCTTATAACTTATGCATTAAACCTTCATCCACACTTCATTGGTCCATTTCAAAGATGTTTGGAAGCTTCATGTTCATAGAAGATTGCTAATGGATTGTTTTATGTACATAACACTAATGGTTGTATTACCTGTCTCCTAGTTGGCTACTTCCTTTCTCCAATAAATATTCATCCTTATTTTTATGATCTCATAGATATTTGGTTGGGAGAATCTTTCCTGGAGAGAATGTTTGTAAGTGAATTGCTTGTAAATAAACCGCTTTATGTAAATAAGATAGCAATAAATGTACATTCTGCATTCAAATTTATTTTTGTTGAGTTAATTGTGATTGTATTTTTGTTATTAATGTTTGTCATGTACATACATGTAGGAGTTAAAATGAGAGAATGGTTACATTAGAAGTATGACTATCCCTAGTCTTGTTTCCTTTTTATCTAGTTAAGACGAGGAATAGATTAATTTAGATTTAGATTCCTTTTCCTATTTGTATTTATTTCATTACTGCATATATTTTTTTAATCAGCATGTAATGAGCCTATTATGCTTCCTTTCTCCATTATCCAGCAAATAGTGTTCGAAAAATATTATTGCTCAAACTATGATTATGTTATGCTTCCTTATTCTTCTTATTAAAGCTTCATCACATTTTTGAAATCTACAAAGAAAAATCAGGAATGATGAATTTCTAAAGAATCTTTACAATCAAGCCTTCTTGAAAAATTCAATTTTCAATTCATAAAGCATTACTACATGATCACTTTCACACTCTTGTACTTCAATATAAATATGAAGAAGCTGCAAATTGAAAGTTCATTACTTAGAATTTTAATAAGTAGATGATTTTGAACATATGTAAATTTTGAAAAAATGCATGAGAGAACTTGAAGATTCATGAGGTAAACTTGCAGTCAATATTCTTCCAGGCATGCATTGACATGTTCATTTATTGTAATTTTCTATTTTTCATAGTTTACTTCTTATTTCTGTTTTTCTTCTTTTGCAGGTCTTCATTGGCTAGATTTTGGATATTTGAGATAAGCGAGCAGCCAACCCTTTCTAATATGCAACATGTTCACAAAAGTATTTTTTGCTTCATCATAATTTGGGTATTCTTTAGTTTGCTTCTATTCATATTTTCCTTCCCTCGCACATTTAACAATATAAGTAAATAATCATATCATGCCTCTCATCGATGCAGCTAAAATGAAATGCTTGGACTCTTTATTGCTCATATTTTCTCCAAACAAAGGAAAATTTTCACAAAACTCTTGCAGCAAATGATCTTATCCGTGATTTTATCTATGTCTGTTCTGAATCTTACATTTTCCGGTTGAGTTAAAACCTTTCCATTGTGCTCATTTTCCAGTTGAGTTAAAACCTTTCCATTGCACTCATTCTGGTATCTTCAAACCCTCTAAGTTTATGTTAGATCATAAACTTTTGAAAATGCATTTTTATATTTGTTTCTAAATCCACGAGGCCTATTTTATTTTATCTGCCCAAACTCCTCGATCTCAAAATCTCGTAAGTCATATTGAGCTATTACCGTATCCGAGTTCCGATATTATGTTTTTATCCATATTAATTTTGGGTTTCATTTTATTGAAATCCTTATTTAAAATATTTTCAAGAAATTTTATATTGGGACTTCCGATAGCATAAGTGAAAATCAATTAAACTTATGAAAAAAATTCTGTTGAAAATATTTAAATAGAAAAGATTCTATTTATCAGAAAATTTGTCTATCAGAGGACTATTTTCATTTAGGAAATCTTGTTTATCATAACCCTTACCTTTGCTTTAATTCTCTCAGAACCTCAAAAATTTAGAATACCAAGTTAAGCATCCTCGTAGGTCTTTGATCAATTCATTATGATCTTTCACTGTGCTCACATGAAGTCATGTTTGATTATCTTTCTACATATATGCTTACTTTCATGTTATTATGGTGGTCAGGAGCTTGGATATATTTTAATTATAATTTCATCAAATCCAAGCACGCACTCCTCGAGATGACTTTGTGACTTTGAGGATATACATTCTTCACGATGTCTGCAAATGAGCCTTTTTTTTTTACTCTTTTCGAAAATCTTCTTAGCTAATGAGAAATTTCATCACTTGTGGCTTGCCTACATTTTCATCTTTATCTTACTATCAGATGCTCATCCCATCATCCTGATCATCTTTTAGTATGTATATTCATTTGCTTTTCAAGGCACATTTGAGCAACCACTATGTTAATGTAGCAATCAGTAAGGACTAAATTTCGCCATCTCCCTGTGCACCATACCCAATGATGACATTCTATGTGGCATAGAATATGGTATTAAAGAATTACTAGATAACATCAAAGAAACAATCCGACAAGATTGCTCTGTCATCCTCAGAAAAGCCAAACCTCCTAAAAGCAATATCTCCAAGCAAGAATTCCTTGCTCTCAAATCCCTAAACAAAAACTCTGATATTGTGATCTTGAAGGCTGATAAAGGTGGAGCAACTGTCATCATGAACACTATTGATTATAATAACAAAATGCTTGACCATCTTAACAACTCAGGGTGCTATTTCAAATTAAAAAATAACCCCATTAAAAGAATCTCTAAAAATATCCAAAACTTAATTAAAAATAGCAATGAACATAACATTAAAAATCTTATTGAAAATAACTCGTACACTCCGCGTATATATGGTGCCCCTAAGATACACAAGGAAGGGATCCCGATTAGACCCATTGTCAACACCATTGGAGGACCAACTTACCATCTTGTTAAACATCTTGCTAAGAAACTTAAGCCTCTCGTTGATAATTCCAAATCCTTTGTCAAGGACTCCTCTCACTTTATCAATGAAATCAAAGAATTAAATCTAGATAAAAATGATATCTTAGTGAGTTTCGATGTCAAATCTCTGTACACTAACATTCCTATTAATGAAGCCATGAAAGTGGTTCAAAAGATTACTGATCCGCACACAGCCAAGTTAATAGAAATTTGTCTCAAATCCACTTTCTTTAGTTTTAAAGAAGAAATATATGAACAAACTTGCAGGGTTGCCATGGGATCTCCTCTTTCACCCATCATCGCCAATATTTTCATGGAATAATTTGAAGAAAAAACCATTGAATCCTCCCCCCTAAAACCCAAAATCTGGAAAAGATACGTAGATGACACCTTCGTCATTTGGCCCCATGGAAGGGAGAATCTAGATATTTTCTTGAACCACCTGAATAGTCATTCTGAATCCATCAAGTTTACCATGGAGGTGGAAGAAAACGGCATCCTTCCCTTGCTCGACATCCTCATCAGCAAAAACATTGATGGCTCCATATCCCACCACGTATATCATAATAAAACCCACACTGAGCAATACCTTCATGCCAACTCTCACCATCATCCCACGCAGAAACTTGGGGTCCTTAACACCTTGGCAACCAGAGCTGTGCGCATTTCCGATCATGATCATTTTGAACAAGAGAAAATCCATATCCTGGGGACATTTATAAAGAATGGATACAAGAGAATACAAGGAATCAAAGCTTTCAAAAATGCTGAAAATGGCCCTAAAAAGAAGCAAACTTCGGGAGATATAACTGGTAAATTTCACCTCCCCTATATATTGGGAACCACTGACAAAGTTTCTCACATTTTAAGAAAGAATAACATTACCTTTAAACCTTTGAACACTATTAGCAGATGCCTCAAATCAGTCAAAGATCCCATTGATCTGAGATACCACAAAGGAGTTTATTTAATTCCATGTTCATGTGGCAAACCCTACATTGGTGAAACTGGTAGATCAATTATGACTAGGATTCAAGAACATGCTGCTGACATAAAACATAACCGCTCTAAAACATCGACTCTAGCTGAACATTCCAGCGAAACAAATCATCAAATTTGTGTCGAGGACTCTCAAGTTGTGGCTAAAATTAACCATTATCACCATAGGAAATTTAGGGAAGCCATTGAAATTGGAAAACACCCTAACAACCTCAACCGTGATGATGGTTGGAAAATAAGCGACAATTGGATTCCTATTTTATACCCCAAACCCGCCTTAAAATAACCCCCGCGAAGAATTAAAAGTTCACCTTCATCCCCTTTAATCTCTAACCTTGTATTAAAATAATTTAATATTAGTATTTGACATTAGGGATAATTTTAAAACTTTGTTATTCATTAATAGTAATACATAAGTAGGGAACTAAAATATCTTTTTTAGACAATTAAATATCTATTAAAGAATCAAAAAAAGGTTTTAACTAATCTCTACTATTAAAACACTAACTTTAGAAGTTTTTAATTAAAATAAGGTCTATTTTTAGATATTATTGATTATTTAAAATTAAAAACCATCAATAAATATATCATGGATATTTTAAAAACTTTATTATTTAAACACTCACTTAAATTTGGAAAGATTTTAATTATTACCATCAATTTTAATTTAAAACCTTAGTTAGGGTCTTAACAAACCAATAAAAAGAAAAAATTTATTTTAAATACTATTTTATATTAATTTAATATTTAATTAAAATCATCAATAAAAATTAATAACATAGATAACTATAGTTTTGAAATACTCACTTAAAATAAAGAAAAATATTAAATAGTAACATCAATTTAATTAAAACCAACTTTAGGGTCTCAAATAAAAAAGTCACCTTTTAAAAATAATTTATATTAATTTAATTCATTTTTCCTCCATCATTCAAGGTCGGCCTCCCAGCTTCCTTCCACTCATTGTCTCTCACTGTCACTCTCCTGCATTTATACCCCTTAATGAGATCTGACAGAATCCATTGATCTATCCTGATGATGAACCACAGAGGATTGGTTCAAAACGTCGATTACTTATAAAATGGATGTGATTAATCCGGAAGAGTCTACAAATAATCGGTAAGGAATTTGGAATAGGTAAAGGTAGTGGATCATGGTTAAATCATATTTGATTTCTCTTATATTTGAATTCTGATATATCACTCTATATTTAGCATACAAAATTTTAAAGACCTTTCCATCTACACATATGCATTACATTGTTTGGACTTGGTCTTGATTCTTGACAATATAGGAGAATCATGGAGTGGATATGAAATTTGAAATATTAAGAGAAAAATCTTCGTTATAAATCATAAAGAAGCATTGCTTCATTCTCATTTTTGTGGATTTGGTTTACTTTTAAATTCCTTGAACGTGAGACATCATTTTCTAGTTTATTGCTTGCCCTAAGTTAGTTTTAATAGGTTATGATTTTGGGATAATGGAAAATACATTGAAAGCCATTTCTTCAAGCTTTTACTTCCAATTAAAATAAGAGGTTACCTTTTGTTGGATAAAATGATATCTCTGAGGTAAAATATTAAATGAGATTTTCCAATTGTAAGTCTCATATGCCCATCTTCATTCTTTTTAATTCTTTAAGTTTTATTTTTAATTTTGTTGATCTTAATTTTTGTTTTTCAGGATCATAATAATTGTTTTCCACGCCTCTACCAAATCATATTTGGAGCTCATGCTCTGTGTTGTATTCCTTTGAATTTTGGAACATCAATTACAATGTTTATCAAATCAGCTAAATTGGGGAGTCCCTGAACTTTTTACTTGTTACTTAAGCATTGATTTTATTATGAAATTTTTTAAGATTGATTTTATGCAAGATTTGTTTTGAAACAAGAAAATGTGCAACAGACAAAGACTTCGCTTAATTTCACCTCATGACTGTTATTTCCCTTACGTTTTGAGAGTCTGATTGCTTATAAATTTGTAAGATAAAATTCATTAAAATCTCAACATAAGATGAATACACACATGGTTATCTTATTGCACTCTTTGGTTGAGAAATTTTATGGTTAGTCTTGTTGGGTTTGGTTTTTAATTTGGAATTTTCTTTCTGTTTTTCTTTTCCAATTTGACATTTTGGAGCTTGCTCATTTCTTTCACTTCAGTTTGGATTTCTTTTTCTATTTTGTTTTGGTTTTATTTTGGTGACTCAACCAACACTTTTATAAAAGGCCTTTTTCTCACCCAAATTTGGTTGACAAACATGGTGTTAGGGCTCCTTAGTTTCCCAAAGCTGAGAAAGAAAACCAAAGAGGTAACCATAGACCAACTTTCAATTTGGCAGCTAGCCCTACCAAATCAGATGATGGCTCTCTATATATCATGCTCACAGTCGATGGAAGTGACTGGAGAATAAGGATTTTAGACTAGTTATAAGCTCAATAGGATTTTTGATTTAGGTTTGATTAGGGTTTGTTGGACAAAGAAGCACCAGGCTTGGAAACTAGGCAATATATCCCAAAAAAATCAGTTAAAAACATAATATGAGGCAAGGTAGATGTGATTTAGTGACACAATTGGTTTGTCATTGTAGTGTGGTAAGGAGGAAAACATATAAGAAGTTAAGTGAGCATAATGAATTCACTTATTTCATAGGATGAAACACTTAGATTCTTATCTTAAAAAAAAAACAAAGCATAAAAGAATGGTTTCTGTTTCAAAACTTAAAAGATAAAGCATAGGAATAAATTAGATGGTTGCTTGAACAAAATGATCTTCAGTTGCATAATAAAAATAGAGAAAAACATTGTCACTAACCACATCACAAGAATCCCATAAAAATAGCTGCAACAACCTGTAAATTTCTTCTGCAAATTGTTAAATACACTAGTGCCAAAAGAGTATGAACTTCAAATATACAACCCTCTCAATGACTTGATTTTGAGTACATATAGAAAATAGAACAAGATTCCACCCCTAGGGGTCAAATCCTGATCCATAGCAACTAATTAGCGAACCTAATGACTCATAGACTAATCCTAAGGAAGTTAGAAACAACTTTCCCCTTTAGCTAACTAGTTGAGATTTTCTCTCAAGTCATTAAACAGAAAAATATTTTACAAAGATGACCATAAATAGGCCTATTAACCATCAAAAAACTCATGAGCTAGTTGTTACATCGACCAAGTTGACCTTTGACCTCCACGTGTCAACAAAAATCTTCAAACCCAGGAACGCAGCAAAATTTCTCAGAAGCGCAGTGAAAAAATAGGGGTCAAATATAAACTAATGTCTCTTTAACCATAACACATGTTACAAAACGGGAAGAGTTGTTGTAGATAAGGTTGTTTTTGAGAAAAATCTTTCTCCGTTTTTGGAAATTCATTTCCATTTTCTTGGAATCCGTGCCACAAAATAATGACTAAAACAAGAAAAAATAGTGTTTTATTTTCTGAAAACATAGGCCTCTAAGATGATTTTATATATATCAAACAATAAAATATTCAAAAAATGAGAGAGGTTTTTGTTTTTTGGTATGTTATGAACAAAAACCTCTTCCAGTTTTCAAAAATACCTTTTCATTTGTTCATAATCCAAGATTTAATTTGGTCACAAAAATGCAGCAAATCTTGTAGAAACATAGCAAAAGCACAACAAAACTTTGGAGGGTGATTTGAAGGCCTTCCCGGATGATTTTTTGCTAAAAAATGTATATTTGGAAAGCTGAAGATGTCTACTACACAATGGAGTTATCAAGAACTGCAAACAATTACTCCAAACCCCTTGAAAATTTCCTTGAAGTCAAACTATTCCAAAAGCGTAGCGAGTGGTCTGAAAAAGTGGCAGAAAGGTCAAAAATAGGCATTATTTGGTCAATTTATAAAAATTTATGAACCTTCAAGCCTTCCCATGTACTTTACTAACACCCTTGCATCATTAGCCATCTGCACATGCTTGAAATTAGGCATTTGGACCTCCTGAGAAAAAACGCAGCAAGTACTTATTTCGTTTTGTTGGCTAGTTTTCCTGTGTGCACAAAAAATTCCAAAACCTTCAATATTTGCCTCATTTCCTTGATTTCAATCATGCCTTCAAACAACTAAGGCTGCATCAGCCAAGAGGTCAAGGTTATCTTTCTTCTTAAGCTTCCTTAGGGTCCTTTTGAGCTTCGTCTTCATGTTTTTAACCCTAACCTTGCAAACAATGTTTCTTGTATAGTAGTGCCTTGTCTATGCCTCTGCATAGTGGTATCCATGTTGGCCTTTTTCAATATCTTTTCCAAGAGCTCATTTACCTTCTCAATTCAATATCTGTTATCCTTTTCAAGCTCAAAAACTATGGTGTCATTTATGTCTTTGTGAGCTTGATATAGAGAGCGCCCTCTCTGATTTGGTAGGGCTAGCTACCAGATTGAAAGTTTGTCTGAGGTTACCCCTTTGGTCTCCTTTCTCAGCCTTGGGAAACTGAGGGGAGCTAACACATGGGAAATATTTACTCTATCTATCTCAATGTATTTCATTTATCATTAAAGGTATATCTTTATGGAACCATAAAGCCCTCTTGCTTTACATTTTTTTCATGGAGGAACACACATCCTTTATAAGTGATACGGTTCGTCTTTTCAAGGAAAGAAGTGACCTGAGTTTAACTCAATGGATCCCTCCGACCCCTCCACTTTATAAAAGTGTCTGATTGATAAATGCAGGGAAATATTTTTTGAGTCAACATTATGGAAGTGTTATATCCATTAACAAAGTCTTTATTACCATCCCATCTCTTTCAATCAAGTATATCATAAACTAAAAGCTCGCATATGCGCTTATCAAAAGGGTGATTAAAAGAGAAAGCATGGGAAATACAAGTAAACCTTTCGGGGCTATGGACATTCGCTGGCAGTGGGGCTAGTCTTGTATGGTATAAAAGACAACTTCTTCAGGGTACTGTTCAGGGTTGTTGGTAACAAAGCGATGTCAGAGACCATTCTACGATGGATATATGCTTTAACAAAAACTCCTATCTATACCTTCTTCTATTTCTCATATGAGGTAATTTTAAAATAAAATTTTCCCAAATTTTTGGATTCATGACTTTTACTCGAGTCTGCTTTGAGTACTTATCTTTTCGAACTCATATTGCTTAATATATTTATGTGGGACCCATGGAAATTTTTTATTGTTTGACGATTCAATTGACTCCATTATTTTTAATCTTTAGGTAAATTTAAGTTTGTTATCTTGAATCAGAGATAATTGGTTCTTCCCTGTGTGTCGCCAATGTTATAGTGAAAACTCAACACCCCCATTTTTTACTTATTTTATTTCAAATAATGAGGACCCTTTCCCTAAACTTTTTGGCTAAATCACCTTTTTAAATATTTTCTTTTGGTTAAATGTACTACAATTTTGCCATTTTTTTTTTGTTTTCGTCGGATTTATATTTTGATTGCTTCGTTGAGTTCGAATTTTCACTAGCTTTTCATCGGTACTTGTTTCATCTCACTTGGTTACACAGTTTGCAAATGGTGCTCATCGAAAGTTTGATAATTTTTACTGCGTGGGTTAAAAAATGTACAAAATGTATATTGTTTTAATTTGGTAAATAAATTAGTAATTGATAGTAAATATTAATTCCTAGTTAATTTTTTACTAACCGTCCTACAAAATCATCGCAGCAAAAAAGATGTCAACAATTTATTCTAATTTCCAATTTAAAAAATAAAAATAAAAAATAAAATAAAAATTATGAAACATGGAATCTCAAAATTGCAAAGTGTTTGTAGTTCATTTTGTCAATTTTTAATAGTTTATAATGGATGAGTCACACTCCAATTGGATCTCACTTCACCTCACCTCCTTCCTTACTCTTTTACAAAAGTCCCAATAAAAAATATCAGATAAAAAGTCTCTGATATAAATCCCAATATAAAAATTCCCGATATAAATATTTCTGATTTAAAAATCCCCATAAATAAAAATTTCGATATAAATATCTCCTATTAAAAAAAAATATCAGATATTTTAAAAAGTTAAGATATTCATATCGGACATGACATATTTATGTGCTGACAAAATATTCATTTTTAAAAACCTTTGATACACCAATACCCGATCTCCTATTTGGATTTAACGAAGGTCTCTTATGCCTCTCTTACGTAACACCTCCTCCCTTCTTCTTAAAAGGCCCCCCCTCTAATGTTTATTCGATCCATCATATGGATCTAAAGCCCCCCTTGGAATTTTATAATTCGATCCATTATATTATGAGATCCAAAGTCACGTGTAAATATATTTAAATGATTTTTGATTTATTATAATTTTAATAGAACTTAATTATAATTTTACTATATTTGAATTATAATTTTAATATATTTAAAATTTTATTTTAATGGTATATTATTAGTTTGAAATTAATTTAATATAATTTTGTAATTATAATTAAATTAATATTAATTAACTAATAATTGTTAATTTAATTTAAGATTAGATTTTAATTAAAATTTCTTATTTTTGTTTTCGATTGAGGTGCCATGCGGAGGTAGAATGGAGAATTGTGGAGGTGTTATGCGGCGGTGTGTGTGCACCACATGGGCGATCCTGTATAAGGGCGACAGCATGAAGGGACAGGGCACGGTCACACACTAGCTCATAATGTTTGTCGTAGAAGTAGCTGGGATCCACCGAAGAATGTCAGATGGATATTAGAAACAGCGCCGACGGGAATGCAGGTTAAGGCATGTTGCAGGCCGGAAAGGCAGCATTGTTCTCGAACGGTAGTTGGGAGAAGGATCAGTGGCGAAGGGAGAAGGTTCGCGACGTTTGCTGGCTACCTGGTATGTTTTGCATCTCCTCCATCTCCTTAACATGACTGTTGAAGTCAGTTGGTTGAGCGGTAGCACAGTTGGTCTCAGAATTCCTATATCAAGGTGCAATTCCCGTGTTCCAAACCCCTGTTTTAATTTTAAAGATGGCAACCGAATGCTTCAGAGTTTGCATGTGACCCATCCTCGTGGTTGTTTGGTCATTTTCGGTTATTGGTATACTTTGCAGTCTGGTTTTGTAGGTTGCAAGCTCTATGATATAAGGAATTTGCAGTTTACTGTTTTTTTACGTTGTTTGCATAATGCACTTGTCGTGTTGGTTTTCCCGGCCCCTGCGGCCAATCCCCGCTTTCGAACCCTTTGTCAAGTCATTTTAATTTATGCTTCTATGTTGGGTATGGTTTATAATTCTGCAATGTTAGGAAGGTTGTTGGGTAGGTCATGTGTTAAGAGGGTTTTTGTATCTCGACCTTATGAGATTGCAAGTATGGCCATGCAGGACTGGTCTAATATCTATGTTGTTTGTGGCCATATCCCATGCTCATTGTCTCATTTCTTTGTTCACGGAATAATCTTTCTGCAGGGTTTGTGGGTTCATTTGGTAGACCCTGGTCTTTGAAATACCCGGGGGGTGATGAATGTCTATATTTGTTAAGTCTGCTCTATCATTTTAATCTGCAATTGAGTCTGCTCTGTCGTTTTAACTTGCAATTGAGTCTTAGCGGGTTAAGGTTTCTGGAATCACGTCGTATAAACCTTGTCCTTTCCCAGTCCAGTCTTAGAAATATCATGTCTACCACCCTCAATAGGAAAATCAATGCAGTAGGCCCTACCTACAGTTACATGAAAATTGTTATTGACTTTCTCTTGCCATATACAGGCTTGTCTAAAGTAAAAGCAGGTCCTTTCAAATATTTGTCTGAGAATCTGCAGCAAATTAAACTCTCGCTTGTACGTGGACAGACAAAAATGGCAAAAGGAAATTCTACAAAACAACACGGCAGGGAAAAAAGAAAACAGAAGCAGATCAAATCCATTGCAGGCTCCAGCAAGAGAGGCAGGAAATCCAAAAAAGAGGTTATGGAGAACCTTTTTGAAGTATACACTACAGGTAATCCCCCTCAAGTCTGCACTCTCATTCAGGGATGGGAGAGACACTGCGGCCACAAAGAGGAAGAGATAGAAAATCAGGAAAATGAAATGGATTTCATTAGCGATCCTGGGAATACAAGAGGATGACTGTCCCTTTTCACCAGTCTATACACACTTATTGGACACTTAAATGTGTACTAGCAAAGGTTGTAATGAGCCTTCAGGAAATGGGAGGAGACCCATAGGTTGTTTCAGTTCTGCAGGATATCAAAAAGGAATTTCAGGACATTCGAATTTCTCAACATCATGCAACAACTCCACTAGGAAGAATCGAGAGGCAACTACAAACTATGCATCAAGTGGACAAGTCGGGCTCCAGTGTCAAAGACCCAGCACCAGTCGAGTCCTCGGATGACTGAGTCACTGTTTCTCTTTTTTTTTTTTAAGTTTTATGCTTTTGGCAGATAGCATTTATTGTTTTCTGTTAGAATTTGGTAGAATCTACAATAAAATGAAATCAATAGTTTATAGGAGATTAAAACTATATCAATACTGAATGGCATTTAACTCGTTAAGATGGTTGATAGACGTGGTTTCCTTCGGGCAGGTTGAGGCTATCAAGTTTTGATCTGTTACAACCTACTTATATTTTGATAAATAGAAAAATGGAAAGGTACTGCTAAATTTACCAAAAAATAAAATTAAATTAAATTAAAAATAATAATTTTAATAAAATCTTATTTTTGGCCTAGGTAGCAATTTTTACAAAATTCTTGCAGTTTTGACTCTTCAACTTTGGGAGTTCATAAGTTGGGTTTTACTTGAAAAAATGAGGGCCAGGATGGCTTGTTAGATAAATAAAATAATGGAGAACATTTTTGAAGTGGTTGCATGACCAGATTCGGCCATTAAATGAGCCTAAAATTTAGTAGAAAATCAAGCTCTGAATTTGTAACCAAAATTAATTTTTTGAGTTTAATTCTTTGCATTTTCATTTGCTCATAACCTCTGTTGAGTACAAATCCATTCGACTATGTTCTCTTTGAACAATAATATATTTACAAGCATCAATGGAAAGCACAAATTTCTATTTATTTATTTATTTGTTTGTTTGAGTTTTGATTGAAGATGTTTTGTTTTCCAGAATTGGTATTTTTTATTTTACTTTGCATTTTAATTGATTTTTTATTGGTTTTTGGCAGGAGAACAATTGAAGAGATGAGGAAAAGAAGATTTGACTCAATGGAAATGCTCCAGCCAGAGAAGAAAAAGAATTTGGACCGATGAAAATTATTGGAGAACATTTATTCTTCAAACATCTCTCCTATTTGGAATTCATTTTTGTAATTATAAATATTGGTTTGTAGAATAGAACAAGGATGTCTCTGCTCTGCAACTAAAGGCTCTTAGAGAACTATTGTAATAGGAGATTATAGTTGTAGGTAGAAGGAAAACTTCACATATAAGTTCGGGGGAAAACTATGTGATTTAGGTTTGTTGTGCATTTGCTCTATTATTATGTATTGTGAGGTAAATTGTGGAGAAAAAAAAAGTATTTTCATTTCCAAAAGGGAAACTTCATTTGGCACTATTGTTGGCAATTTCTCCAAGGAGCTGAAGTTTCTCAAGCAGTGCAGACTTGTAATGAGATTTTGGTATGATTTAATAAACTTTCATTTCATAAGCATTATTGTTTGAGATGTAAGCTAATTTTCCATTGCCAAAATTTCTTTATTTGATTTTAATTTTATGTTCTAAATAGTGTATGGGTTCTGATATTGAGCACTATTTTCACGTCATTAGTTTATGCTATTGAAGTCCCATAGGAGCTATCTTTGAGGGACAAAATAGAGTTTAGAATTAATCTGAATTCATTGAGATATAAGTGTGTTGGGCCTTAAATACTTATTGGCTAATTACATTCATGTTTTGATTTCTCTTCATTAATTAAAAAAACTACTTATTTAGCTAATGAAAATTATATAATGGATTCCATTATATTAAAATTCCCTTTCCCCTAGTTAATTAATTCATCTACTCTTGAATTGAGAGAGGGTTATCATTTTCCCAATTCGATATAGGATTAAAGTTACTTTCATCTTAGAATAAATTTGAATTTAGTTTGAATTTCTACATTCTACAAGTCCCCTCATACAGGGGCGGAACTTAGTTTATGGCTTGGTTGAGCCCTACATCAGCTTAAGGATCACTCTCTTGCTTAATTCAACAAGAGGGTTAATCTAATGTCTCTTCTCTATTGGTAAGAAAAGGGCATACTTTAAGCCTGTAGAGATATAAACATGGTAACTGGACCTAGTTTACCAGTTGGAACCACCATTCCAAACGGAAAAGGAGCTACTTTAAGTTCCCGAACAGGTGGCTTTCCCCCAATATTGAGGCAAACATTTGGAGCCTTCAACGAAGCCATAACTCAAGTCTATCATAAACCATGCTTATAACCAGTAGAATAACAATGATAGAAAAACCATTGAGATCACATAATAACAAGCACATTTACCCATAAAATACAAGAGGGAAGGAGCTCTTATTAACATATGCAAAATGCAGCCAGGTCAGGACTTCCATGTACCACCCGACCATGCATTGGGTTGAACCAAATATTTCTTTCATCCAATCACCCTCATGTCATATTCCAAGCATGAATGTGAGATCTCATGGAGTAAACCAAACAAAACAAAATCGGGGCTTCCAAAGGCCAAACCACCTCAACTCTCAACCAATGATTCCACCCGATGGTCGAACATCACTAACCATCATCAGATCCGTCTCTACCCAAATTTTCCAGGGCTCTAGAGCGCTTGTTCCAACCAAGGCTTCAAGGAATAATAATTCAACCCATAGTTGTTGTTGGGCCCTAGAGCATTTTTCCAACCAAGGCTTCTAGGACTAGTAACTCAACCCACCGAGGGATCCATATTGTTTGTCCAACCAAGGCTTCCATTACTAGTAACTCAACCTAAGCTATTAGAGGTATTCCAAAGCGTTTTTCCAATAGAGGCTTCCAGGAACTAGTAACTAAACCCACAGCCATAAGGAACATCAGAAACAACTAGAAAATAAAGGTAAACCCACAACACCATGGCTATAAAGGAAATTCCAAGGCTAGACATATCACAACCAAAAAACCACATGCATGTGTCATGCATGCCAAAACTAGCAAGGAAATTATACACCTGACTTGGTACCTGCAAGCAAAACCCGTTGTAGCTACTAATCATGTTGTCGTCTTACACTTTCATATTTTTTTTTTGCCTTATTGCTCCAAATCCCAAGTATGCCACACCCCACCAAGAGTGCTCCAAGAAAACTCTAAGTGTCCAAGAGTATGAGAGAGAGAGAGAATAAAATAGAGTGCCAAAGACTGAATTGACCAAAGATGTGAACTGATCCTTAGAAGCCTTTTTATCGTTGAGGCCTCTATTATTTTCATTTTCCATTTTTTTGTTCATTTTTCTCCTCACATGTAACTTGTGACTTTTCACCTTCCTTTTCTCCCAATTTCCATTATTTTCATAAATAAAATGTCAATAAATGTCACTTCCTTTCCAAAGCCTTTGCCATTTCCTTTTCCATTTTCCATAGCCATTAATTAATCACAAGTGATCCCCGTCACTATGTTTTTTTTCCCAACATTCATCTTGAAATACATGCCCCATGACCTTGGTCTTATTTTTCCTTTACTAACTTTATTACGTGGATTTTGGCCAGGTTTGTTACAAATCAAGTGTGCAATTAGCAGAAGTTAAATCTCAAAACTCTACAGAGATTGTGCAAAATTATCTTGAAGGGCATCGAAAAAATCCATTACCACATGAGATTATTAGCTTCCTTTTGAAAGAAGTTGAAGCAGAATCCTGACCAGAAGATATGGATCTGGATGACCCAGGATTGATTTCCCTTGCAGAAGCATGGCATGAAAAATCTATGATGGACATGCCAACTCACAAGGTTAGGATTCTATATAATGCTTATCTCTAAAGCAAGCAATTGGGCTCAAGTTCCTCATAGCCTAGTCTTGGGGTTCAAACGATGGATTTCAAGGTGGTCTCTAGACAAGACAAAGAAGCCAAAAAATTAGGTTGTATGAGTAATAAGACATGAATCCAAGAATACAATGAATAATTAGTCAACTTGGGGAAATTCATGCGAAAGTCAAAGGCATTTCACACATTGAAACCTTGGATCCTCAAGGAGTTTTCTATGTTGTTATGATTATTGTAGAAATTTTATGGTTTTTTGTTCTTGGTAGGTATCTTGTAGTTTGAAGTTGTTAATTTGGCATCTCAGTGAAAAATTCCAACCATGGTACTAGATTCCTCTTTTTGAGAGTACCAATTTTGACTATTGAAGCACTCAATTTGGACAAGGGAAATTGTATTTTTGAATTAAAGCCCACAATGTCACATTTGATCAGGTTGGCCCTAACAGGAAAATGGACACATTGGAAGCTTATAAATACAAGTGACCTCAAGCTCATTTGGATATCACCAATCTTCTTCTTCTTCTCTTATTCATTGATTGGTTCACATAGGCATGAGGTTGGGTCGAGAAAATTGGTTCGTACAGGTCCAAGATTACAAGGTTTGAAGCTCGAACATGTTTTAGGGTTTTTGGTTTTCCGACCACAGGTTGCACATAGGTAATTTTTTACTACAACCGCAATATTATAGGCTCGTCTGTGCAGTTAGAAGGTCTCAACCACACACATACCTCTTCCTTCGTGCGGTTAGAAGGTCTCAGCCACACACATACCTCTTCCTCTGTGTGGTTGAGCTCTAGCATTGGATTTTGACGTTTGAATGCAATTGACCAAAGGTAGGACAAATTGAATCTGATTTGGATTGACATTGGGAACACATTTTTTAATGTTGTTGGGTTAATTTTTCCTGATGATTTTATATTGGGCTCATTGTATTATTTTCTAAACATTTTATGACAATCTAATAAGAAGAATAATTTCAAAGGGTTTTCCCCATAGTGGTTTTTTCCCTGGTCTATCACCAAATATGGTGCCTCTTTTTTGGGTATGTGTTATATTCTTTCCACGACTAGTCACGTGCGGGGGGGTCACAAGGGGGGTGATAGCCCCCCCTGTACGTTGTGTCGGGTGCAACAGGGGGGTCACAGGGGGGGCGGCAGCGCCCTGGGGAAAAATAAAATAAAATTGGACCCTATTTTTCAGTGGGTGGACCCGCCCATAGTTTTGTGCATGGGTTTGCACTGGTTTTGGGGCATGATGGTTTTCAGCCCCTGGTATTTTGTAGATCCAGTCAAGGGAACTACGGTTATGTTCTAATCCAGGTTTAATGGATTAGGGTTTATGTATGCTTCAGAATGTATATATATGTGTTGTAACACTAAAAGGAATATAATGAAAAATCAAGCTGGTTGTCTCGATTTGGGATCCTAGGGAAAATCTTTGTGTATATCTGTTTTATGTTTTATGCTGTTGCTATCGTTTATTTTATGTTTTTAAGATTTGTTTGCAGATAATTTATGTAAAGGGTTAAAACCTACATTTGGTATCAGATCTGTTTCGGCTTCAAGGGGATGCCTTTGCTGCTGAGGGGTTTTTTGCTCTGGCCTATGGTAGACCCTGTTCAGTGGGATATCTGCGGGATCAATTCTTGCGGTGAAAGAAGATGGCGAGCAATGGAAAGATAGAGATTGAGAAATTTAATGGTTATAGTTTTGAGTTGTGGAAGCTCAAGATGGAGGATCTACTGGTGGATAAAGACCAATGGATCGTGGTAGATCCAGGTACTAAACCAACGGCATTGTCAAATAAAGACTAGAAAAAGTTGGATCAGAAGACGAAGAGCACAATACGGTTGTGTGTCTCAGATTCGGTATTGTTGAATGTATCTGGGAAGCTACGGTGAAGAATTTGTGGGACAAACTTGGGATTTTGTACCAATCTAAGTCTCTGGTGAATAAATTGTTCCTGTGGAAATAGTTGTATAACCTGAGGATGAAGGATGAAGACTTAGTGACAAAGCATCTGAACGCTTTCAATATTGTGGTAAGTCAGTTGTCATCTGTTGATATTAAAATATCAGATGAAGATAAGTGCATCAGTTTGTTGTGTTCTCTATCTAACTCGTGGGACAGTCTAGTTATTGCAATAGGTAGCAATACAACTACCTTGAATTTTGATGACATTGTCTCAGCCTTGTTGTCGGAGGAAATGAGACGAAGAAATATGGAGGGTTAGAATCGAGATGCCTTATCTGTATGAGGAAGGTCCCATAACAGAAACAAGAATAAGGTTTCGAGTGGGAGATATAAATCTAGAGGGAGATCTAAATTTCCTGGAAAGTTTGTAAATGTGTGCTGGAAATGAGGAAAGGAAGGGCACTACAAAAAGGACTGCAGATCTAAAGCTCCTGAGAAAGGAAAGGGATCTGATGATGCTCCTTCTGCAGAGGCAAAAACCACCCTTGATGAATAGGATGCATTTGACCTTCAACACACATGTTGACTGGTGAGTCATGGTCACACTCCACCGGTGCATCCTTTCACTTCACTCCCCATAGGGAGTGGTTCTGTGATTATGAGAAATATGATGGCGGTGATGTCTTCTTAGGTGATTATAGGAAGGCCAAAATTTTTGGACGTGGAAAATTCAAGCTAAAGCTGCAAGGTGGAAGGATTAGAACACTTCCTAGTGTTTTGCACATTCCTGCATTAGCCAGAAATCTGATTTATGTAAGCAAGATGGATGATGCAGGTGTAAAAACAGTGTTCGAGAAAGATACCTATAAGTTCGGGGAGCATTGGTATTAATGCGGGGAGTTCGGATTGGAACTTTGTACAAGCTTCAGGGCAGCCGTGTTGTTGATGGGTACAACAGTTCTATGGTTACCGAAAGTGGAGTGGAAAGCCTAGTGGTCTCTGGAGAAAAGACCATGCTATGGCATCAAAGGCTTGGAAATATTGGAGAGAAGGGCCTTTGGATACTGCATGGAAATGGTATGGTATAAGGTATGTCTAATAGCTCTCTGGATTTCGATTTCTGTGAACATTGTGTAAATGGGAAGCAGAATCGAGTGAGTTTTCCTTCTGGTGCTAAGAGGGCGGACAAGATATTAGAGCTTGTGCACAGTGATGTGTTTGGACCTGTGTCGATTCCATCACTGGGTAAGTCTGTGTACTATGTTTCATTCATAGATGACTTCTCAAGTAATACATGGATATATTTCTTGAGGAAGAAATCTGAAGTCTTTGACAAATTTAAAGAATTTAAGGCTCTGGTGGAAAACTAGATAGAGAAGAAGATAAAGGTGCTGAGGACATATAATGGTGGGTAGTTCTGCAAGAAGGAGTTTGAAGAGTTATGTAAGAAGTGCGGTATAACACAGCATAAGATTACTCCATACACACCTCAGAAAAATGGAGTTGCAAAAAGAATGAACATAACGCTGATGGAAAAGGCAAGAAGCATTCTCAGCGGTACCGGGTTAGGACAAGAATTTTGGGCAGAGGTAGTGGAGACTGCATGTTACTTGGTTAACATATCACCTTCATCAGTGTTGGAGGATAAGACTCCACATGAGGTATGGACTGGTAAGAAACCCTCTCTTTCACATCTGAGGGTATTTAGATGTGATGCATATGTACATGTTCCAAATGAGAAAAGGACCAAGTTGGATAATAAATCTAAAGGGTGCATCTTTATTGTGCCTAAGGATGGTTTAAAGGGTTACAACATTTGGAACCCGAAAACAAGGAAGGTTGTGTACAGCCGAGATGTGGTGTTTAGAGAGGTGAAAGATGTTGTTAAACATGAATTCCTACCAAAGGGGCCTGAGAAGATAGAGTTTGAGTTAAAGGAGGATGAATCAGACTCTACAACATAAGAAGACTCGGAAGAGGAAGAGCCACAAACTCCAGCTGTGAGAAGATCAGTTCGGGAAAGAAGACAACCAGAAAGTTATAGTCCATCTGCTTTCTGTTTAAATTTTGCTTTAACTATAACTGATGATGATCTCAGAACTGTCAGGGAGGAAGTAGATTCAGAGGATGGAAAACTCTAGAAGGAGGCCATGGTTGATGAAATGGCATCCTTGCATAAAAATGAGGCATGGGATCTGGTGGAGTTGCCAACTAGAAGGAAGCCCATCGGGAGAAAATGGGTGTTTAAGAAGAAGATGAATGTAGAAGGCAAGGTGGAGAAATACAAACCTCGGTTGGTAGCAAAAGGTTATTCCCAGGTGCCGGGAATTGATTTTGGTGATATTTTTTCTCCTATTGCCAAAGTTACTTTTATTATATTACTTTTATCTCTTGATTTTGCATTTGATTTTGAGGTAGAACAGATGGATGTGAAGACAACATTTCTTCATGGGGATCTGGAAGAGGAGATCTACATGAAACAACCTGAAGGCTTTATGGTGAAGGGGAATAAAGAACTGGTATGCAGGTTAAAGAAGTCTATGTATGGGTTAAAACAGTCACCAAGGATGTGGTATCATAAATTTGATAACTATATACAGGGACTTTGCTTCACCAGAAGCAAGGAGGATCACTGTGTTTATTTTAAATTAATTGGTGACCGTGTTATTTATTTGGTCTTGTATGTGGATGATATGTTGTTGATTGGAAATGACAAAGAAATTATCCAAGGTTTGAAGACCCAACTATTCTCCAAATTTGACATGAAGGATATTGATGTTGCAAACTATTTTGGGCATGGAAATTAAGAGAGATCGGGAAAAGAGGAAGCTTTGGTTAAACCAGAGGAAGTATGTCTAGACTATATTGCAGAGGTTCAACATGCAGTATAGTAAACCGGTGAATGTTATGATTCCTGTAGGTGTAAAGATGTTTGTTGAACAGTGTCCCAAGACAAAAGAAGAAGAGGAGGATATGTCCCGTGTTCCATATGCAAGTGCAGTGGGTAGCCTGATGTATGCAATGGTTTGTACTAGACCAGACATTGCACATGCAGTGGGAATATTGAGCACGTTTATGTCAAACTCAGGGAAGGAGCATTGGACAATAGTGAAGTGTGTGGCACTAGTGATTATGGCTTGTGCTACTAGGGAAGACCAGGATTGGAAAGAGTGTTGGACATTCGTGGTTTTGTTGATGCGGACTAGGCTGGAGATCTGGACCAAAGAAGAAGTATAAGTGGGTATGTGTTTAGCCTATTTGGAGGTGCAGTCAGTTGGATGAGTAAAAGACAGTCTGTAGTGGCTCTTTCAACTATAGAGACAGAATACATGGCAGCCACTCATGCAAGCAAGGAAGCAGTTTGGTTGCAGAGATTGTGTTCAAGTATGGGGTTGGTGCAACAAGCTATAAGGATAGACTGTGATAGCCAAAGTGAAATTTTCTTGGCTAAGAACCATGCTTATCATTCAAAGACAAAGCACTTTGATGTTCAATATCACTTTGTGAGAGATATGGTTGAGGCCAAAAGGGTGTTGCTGGTAAAGGTGGACACTTTGAAGAATGTTGCAGATGCATTGACTAATTCTGTGAGCACTTAGGAGTTCTCTTGGTGTAGAGAAACAATGGGTATTGCAGAGGTGGGCTAATGACTAAGCTCTCCTGTGCCCCCCCGCGGAAAGAAAACAACCAGTGGGAGAATGTTGGGTTTGTGTTATATTCTTTCCACGATTAGTCACGCGTGGGGTGGGCGATAGCCCCCTCTGTTCGTTGCACTGGGCGCAGCAAGGGGGTCACAGGGGGGCGGAAACCCCCCTATTCGGGGTCCAGGGCAGCACCCCGAGAAAAAATAAAATAAAATAAAAAAATGGACCCTATTTTTCAGTGGGCGGACCTGCCCATGGTTTTGTGCATGGGTTTGCACATGGTTTTGGGGCATGATGGTTTTCGGCCCCTGGTATTTTGTAGATCCGGTCAAGGGAACTATGGTTATGTTCTAATCCAATGTTAATGGATTGGGGTTTATATATGCTTCGACATGTATATATATATATATGTGTTGTAACACTAAAAGGACTATAATGAAAAATCAAGCTGGTCGTCCCGATTTGGGATCCAGGGGAAAATTTTTGTGTACATTTGTTTTATGTTTTATGCTCTCGCTATCATTTATTTTATGTTTTTAAGGTTTGTTTGAAGATAATTTCTGTACAGGGTTAAAACCTACACTCTTTTTGATGTGTTGATTGTCTCCTTTGTCATTGCATTTATTGTTCTATCTTCAATTAATGTTGATGGTTGGAAATATTAATGGTTATTGAAAGTGTAACAACCCTTGTAAAAATTTCATGTAATAAAGTTAAAAATAATAACTATTGTTATTAGGACACTTAATCCAAGTTGGATGTTGGGAAAAAAATCCTAGTGGGTGTACATTTGGTTTATTATGGCAAAGGAAATTGGCAAAGGAAAAGGCAAAGGATTTGGAAATACAAAATGGCATTTTTGGCACATTTATTTGTGAAAATAATGGAAATTAGGAGAAAAGGGAGGTGAAAGGTCACAGGTTGCATGTGAGGAGGAAAATGAAGGACAATAATGGAAAATGAGGAAAATAGAGGCTTCATTAATAAAAAGGCTTCTAAGGATCAGTTGGTACCTTTTGTCAGTGCATTTTTTGAGCTCTCTCATTATTCTCTCTCTTTTTTTCTCACTCTTGGACACTTAGGGTTTTTTGGAGCAAGAAAGGCAAGAAAGAAAGAAGAAGGAGGAAGCAAGCAAGGAGGAGTACGCATCAAGCAGATATAATAGGATTCTTGACAGGTATCGATTTGTATATGTGTTTTCCTTGCTAGATCTGGAATGCATGGTATTGCATGTTGTTATTTTCTGTCTTGGCATGGAGTCTTAGCCAAGTGCGACAGTGTTTTCATCCTAGCCTTGCCATTTCCAGATAGTCGTGGTGTTATCGAGTTGTCATGTTTTGGTTTAGTCAGATTGTCAGATGGATTCAAATTTGAGTGAGATGGATCTCTGAATGACATGACACAAAACCTGTTTATGTATTGCCTTGGTTTAGGGCCTAGTGATCCAGGTTTGGATTGCGATAAAGCCTGAGAAGTGGTTTTCTCTCCATCGGGCCTGGGAATCCCGGTCTGGGATATATGGTAGATGCCTATATAGTATGTCTTTGTTTAGGACCTAGTGACCCCTGATTCAGACTATGGGTTGCGGTAAATCTTGAGAGACTAGAAGACATGAAAATTCCTCACGGTTTAGGCGAAGAGAATCTGGTGATATCCATGCTTGTGTTGGCCTAGTGATTGGGTGTAGATCATGGTAAAGCATAAATTCTATTGTTGAGGGTGAGGTGTTTTAAACTTGGGATGATCTAGTTGGTTCTTTCGGTTTGAGTCCCACATTCATGCTTGGAATATGGCACGGGGGTGATTGGCTGAAGAGAGAATTGGCTCAACCAATATATGGTTGAGTGGAATGTGGAAGTCCCATCTCTGGTTGGTTTTTACATTCATTAATGAGAAGCTCATTCCTTTGGTATTTGATGTATAATTGTATTGGTTATTATGTGGATTTCATTGTTGTTGTATCCACTGTAATTATGTTGTTATTATTCTGGTTATAAGCATGTATTTTAACAGTGATGATGTATGGATCCACCCATGATTTTACTTGAAAATGAATGCACAATGTATCTATGGTAAAATATATTGTATTGAAGCTTATGATGTAGGGGAGAAATGCTTCTTAGCGATTCTCAGATAATTATGAGACCTCATTGCTCTGTTATATTGTTTATACTTGTAGCTTTCATGTTTGTGACATGTTTGACAAAACGCTTGTCATGGTTAGTAGGGGTCCAGTTTAGTCCTCATGGATGTTTTTGTAAATATATCATTTTTGGGTCATTATAATTCATCTCTGAAATTGTCATGAAGTTATGGGAAGTGCATTGGG
Source organism: Pinus albicaulis (assembly GCA_034641835.2). NCBI lineage: Eukaryota > Viridiplantae > Streptophyta > Pinopsida > Pinales > Pinaceae > Pinus > Pinus albicaulis. The sequence continues at coordinate 1,369,903,352 of CM076579.1, read as the reverse complement.
TTATGGGCCTGAAAAATTGGCTCAAATCTTGGGGACGTTGGCACAACGCTGAGGAATTTAGTCCTTGGAGGTTGGCTTGTGGGCTTATGCATGTATTGAGAGACCCATAGATGCAGGATTGCATTGTGTGTGTGTCCAGAGGCCCAGAAGTAAATTAGGTCAATGGGACCCAGGGGCAGGTTGCCTAAATGGTTAGGTTAGCTCCTGGGGGTGTTATTGTTGATTTACAAGGTCTCTATGAAGATTTTTCATTGATTCCACTTCTTTAAGGTCACCTAGGAGGTTGAATCTCACCATAGTATCATCTCGTCACATATTTATCCCAGTTGGCCAGTTGCTGGGAAAATGTGGGAAGGGGGTGTTACAGAAACACTGCTAATACAATAATTGAATTGGGCTAAATTAATTGAAACAACATAGAAAAATCTAAAATTTAACATGGTATCAAAGCTAAGGTGAAGGACAAGCCCAAAAGGAGACAAGAATTGAAGCAATAATCTTTGTAAAGTTGAAGGATCTTATATGATAAAGTCAATATGTCTTCCTCTTTCTTCAAGGAACATGAGAAGTTGGGTGACTCATCTAACTTTGTTGCATGGAACATCAGGTTGGAGATCATAGCCGATAACAATGATGTTTTGGAATACATTCGAGGAAAAGTACCTGAGCCCGAGAATGATTTCGTTGCTTTCAAGAAAAAACACAAGAAATGTGAGTTAAAAGAAAAGCAAATTATAGCTGATGGTTTACAAGATAATTTACTTGCATATGTTGGAAATTTGAGGAAGTCGAAGGACATGTATGATAAGATAACTGGTATGTATGAAGTCAAAAATTTGAATAAAATCCTATACTTGAAATTTCATTTCAAAGATATGAAGATGAACAAAGGAGATTTTGTGCAATCCTACATTATGAGGATATCTCGTTTTAGAGATCAATTGCAAAGAGTTGGAGAAATTGTGCTTGATAGAGAATAGGTGATTGTAGCTCTTAGAGCTCTCCCTCCTATTTGAGAAACCTTCATTACCACTATAAGAAATAACAACATTTTTTCGTCATTTGATGAGATTTTTGGAAAGCTCACTCAAGAAGAATCAAGGATGGTTTATAAAGTAAAGATACAAAAGCATGAGGAAGGAGAGCCCGCTGCATTCATAACTTACAACAAGAAGAAGAATAAGAAAGGAAAAGGAGGTCCATAAAATTCAAGAAATCCTCCTCCTCGAAATCCAAATAGAAGGTTTAGAAGAGTCAAGGAATCACCGCACATTGAATGCTACAATTGCCATAAGAAAGGCCACTATGATCGAGATTGCCCTGAGAAGAACAAGGGTCCACGCTACAACACTAGAAGCAACAATAATAATTTTGATGATCGAATAAGAAGATATGACCGAAGGGATCGTAATGGAAGAGATGGAAGAACGAGAGATACTCCAAGTGATCGTGAAGAAGACTAATGTCCTCAAAAGAAGTCAAGATATTCTAAGTATGAAAATAATGTTGCAAATAAATATGAATATATCTTTATTTCTGAACTCACTAGTTCCTCTGCTCTAGATTTGTGGGATAGTTGGTTGGTTGATAGTGGGGCCACTCATCCTTTATTTGGGTATAAGGAAGTTATCTCTAATTTGGTAGAGAGGGAGTCAAACTTGAAAATTATTCTTGGATACAACTCCACTCATCCCGTTAAAGGTTTTGGGTTCAAATTTGATTTGAATTTCAGGGAATCTATTTTTCTCCATGATGTGATGTATGTGACGAGATTGAAGAAGAATTTGGTATCAATATCTTCTTTGGAAGACAAAGGGACAAGGTTTTCCTCCATCAAGGGAAAGGTTCTTACTTGGCCTGTTGGATCACCTATGATAGATGCATTTACATTGGGATTGAGATTCAAGGTCTCTATAGAGTCATTAGTATACCTCTTCAAGCATTGGTCCATGATACTAATCATATAATTGATCTATCGCACCGAAGGTTGGCCCATCTACATTATGATGCTCTTCCGAAATTGAAGAAACTGGTCTTTGGTATTCTCAATTTTTAAGCCCAACATGATGGAGTATGTGCAGGTTGTGCCAGTGAAAAGAAGACAAGGGGACCGTTCCCATTTAATGAAACAAGATAGATGACATCCTCCATCTCATTCATTATGACATATGTGGTTTAAAGCCCATACATTCTATTGGTGGGCATCTCTACTATATCACCTTCATTGATGACTTCTCAAGAAAGATGTGGATATATTATTTGAAGCACAAGGATGAAGCCCTTGAAATGTTCAAGGAGTTCAAAGCTTTGGTAAAAAATAAAACAGGGAAGAAAATTAAGATCTTCAGGTCTGACAATGGTGGAGAGTACATTTCGAATGAGTTCATCGATTTTTGCAAGAAGGAAGGTATCAAGAAAGAAACGATTATGCCCTATACTCCCGAACAAAATGGAGTAGTTGAAAGGAAAAATAGGTCTATTGCAAAAGTTGCTCATTCTATGCTTCATGATCAAAAGTTGTTGAAGTTCCTTTGGGGAGAATAAACATATGATGTCATATATGTTCACAACAGGGTGCCTCATTAAGTATTTTATAACAAGACCCACGATGAAGTGTTCACAAGTTTCAAGATCGATGTTAGCCATATCGGTATCTTTCGTTGCCTTGTATATTTTCATGTGTCGAATGACAAAAGAAACAAGATAGAAGCCACGGGAATAAAAGGTATGTTTGTTCGATGTTGTGAAAATTATAAGGCATTTAGAATATATATTCATGTTCAAATGAAGTTTGAAATTAGTAGGGATGTAACGTTCAATGAAGATTTTTCCCTTGGGAAAGCAAGGGACATTCCTCTGCCTCCTACTCCTGAGAAGAAAAATGAGGATATGGATATTTTAGATGGTCCTTCCATGCCTGAATTTGAGAAATATATTTTTATTGATCCCATGGATCCCATGGACTCCCTAGATCCTCCTCCACGTGATCCTTCTGCTAGGAAGAGGCCACTTTGGCTTCGTGACACATTACATGATGATGAGAGATGCACTCCCATTCGAAGATCATTTAGAGAAAGCAAGAAGCCATGGAGTTTCCAAGGATATGTTGTAGTCATGAGCATTACGATTCAAGTCGAACCTACCACCTTTGAAGAAACCGTGAAAGAACAAGTTTATGAATCTATTATGAAGAATGACGTGTGGGATGTTGTGCCAAGACCAAAAGGGAAATATGTGGTGACTTCAAAGTGGCTATTCAAGATCAAACATGGAGTTGATGGTAGCATTGAGAAATATAAATCAAGGATTGTCGCTCGAGGATTCTCCCAAAAATAGGGAGAAGATTATGATGATATATTTGCACTTGTGGCTTGATATACAACCATTCATTTGAAAGCTTCTCTTGCTACAAGTCAAGGATGGACCCTTAATTAGATGGATGTAAAGACAACATTCCTCCATGGCATGTTACAAGAATAAGTGTATGTTGATCAGCCACAAGGATTTGAAGTAGAGGATCGAAATACACATGTTTGTAGGTTGAAGAAGGCATTATATGGCTTGAATCAAACCCCCAAAGCATGGTACGCCCATATGGATAGTTATTTGGTGAAGTTGGGGTTCACAAAAAGTAATGTTGATCCCAACCTTTACTTAAAGGTAGTCCAAGGTATGTCTTTGATTTTGGTTTTATATGTTGACGGTCTATTCTTGACAAGTAATGAGCCCCTGATGATTGAGTGTAAGATGGATTTAGCCTCTGAATTCAAGATGAAGGACTATGGACTCATGCATTACTTTCTAGGCCTTGAGTTGTGGCAAAGGCCCAGTGATATTTCCCCTTAAGAAGGAAAATATGTCATGAAGTTTTTGGAGAGATTCAGAATGACATAATAGAAGTCCTTGCCCACATCGATGGAAATGAATTTCAAGAAGTTATGTGGAGAAGCTGCTGAAACCAATTTGGCGAATCCATCCGAGTATATACAGTTGATTGGAACTATTGTGTTTTTATTGAACACCCGTTCAGACATATGCTATGCAATGAACACGTTGACTTAATCCATGACCGAGCCTCTCCACGCACATTCGATTGCTTCCAAACACATTTTGAGATGTTTTCATGAGACAATCACCCTTGGTTTGATATGTTTTTCCATAGATGTTCGACTTCATGGATATGTCAAGGCTAACTGGGAAGGAAATGTTGTCGACAGGAAGAGTATGCTTGGATGTTATTTTAGCCTTGGATATGCCATGATATCTTGGATGAACAAGTATAAAAATTCCGTAGCATTGAGTATCATTAAGTATCATTGAGGCATAGCACATTGTCACTAGCATGGCTAGTTGCAAAGAGGTTTGGTTGAGAAAGCTCTTTGGAGATTTATTTGAGCAGTTCTTAGACACTACAGTGATATATTACGACAACAAGAGTGGGATCCTTTGACAGAGAATCTTGTATTTCATGACAAGTCCAAACAAATAGAGATCCAATATCATTTCATTCGATACATGGTGCAGAGAGGAGCCATTAGAATCCATCACATATCGATATATGAGCATATTGCAAATGTTCTCACCAAGGCTTTGCTGAAAGGGAAGTTCTTGGTATTCAGAGAGCAACATGGATTGACATATGTGGCCCCTCTTGATGAGGGGAATCACTAATCAAGAACACTAAGCCAACTCTTCCCCCTTGTTTGAGCTCCCAGGGTGTGAAATTGAGATGTATGGCTCTTGGGGTTGAAGGATCTCTGGAAATAAGGTATTACCCCTATCTATCACCCATAGGGTGTGTTTGATCCTTGTCTATTTTGACAAGTCGGGTATCTCCCCCTATCTTGGTCTATGCAGAGTATACCCTAGTTGACATCATACCCACAAGTTGGACTTGTTGGGATTACTGCTCCTTGTCTATCCAACGAGTTGAGAGAGTGCTTGGGAGTGCTTGATCATTACCTTTGGTAAGTCAAGTTTCTCACCCAAGATGATTATGATGCAAGTGTTCGACCACATGACTCTTGAGGGTCATTACTGGGAAAATCATCATACAATAGGTTGGATGTGATCCTTACCTCTTATGTAGCAAGTTGTGTCTCACCCTTTGATTACATCACGGGATGGTTGTGATCCTTGCTTGGTAAGTTGTATCTCACATATTGCTCGATGAGATGACATGAGGTGAAAGCGTCCAATAAGACCTTCCTCATTGTCCGAGAGGGTGTTAGCTTTAGCTCCCCGATGATTCTTCTTCTTTAGATTCGAGAATGTTTCAACATATATAAGAGTTTATTAGATATGGGACATGATATGACAACAAGATACATATGATTATTACATGATGCAGTTGGAATTTATACCTAGTTGAGAGGGAATGTTAATTTTGCAACTCAATGACAAATTCCAAACATGGGACAAGATTCCTCTTTTCGAGAGGACCAAATTTGACTATTAAAGTACTCAATTTGGACAAGGGAAAGTGCATTTTTTAATTAAAGCCCATAATGCCACATTTGATCAGGTCAGCCCTAACAAAAAAATGGACACCCTTGGAAGCCTATAAATACAAGTGACCTAAAGCTCATTTGGATATCACCAAGCATCTTCTTCTTCTCTTCTTCATTGATTGGTTCACACACGTGTGAGGTTGAGCTGTGAAAAGTGGTTTGTATAGGTTTGAGACTATAGGGTCCGAAGCTCACAAGTGTTTTATGGTTTTTGGTTTCTAACCGCAGGTTTCACACAAACAATTTTCGGCTACAACTGCGAGCTTACAGGCTCGTCCATGTGGTTGGAAGGTCTCAACCGCAAACATAGCTCTTCCTCTATGGTTGAGCTCTAGGGTTGGGTTGAGCTCTGGGGTTGGATTTTGACATTTGATCGCAGTAGACCGAAGGTAGGAAATTGACCCTAATCTGGATTGATGTCGGGAACATATTTTTTACTATTGTTAGGTTAATTTTGCTGGATGATTTTGTCTTAAACTCTTGTACTCTCTGTTGAACATTTTATGACAATCTGATTAGAATAAAACATTCAAAGTGTTTTCCCCATAATGTGTTTTTCCCTGGTCTTTAACCAAATGTGGTGTCTCTTATTGCTGTGTTGATTGTCTCCTTTGTCATTGCATTTATTGTTCTATCTTCAATTATTGTTGATGGTTGGAAATATTTAATGGTTATTGAAAGATTGATAATACAAGAATTGAATTGGGCTAAAGTAATTGAAACAACATTGAACAATCTGAAATTTAACGAAGTATCTCCAGGATTTTAGTCCTCTTTTAGAAATTCAAGCTAAATGTATCTCCCTATCATTAATGAAAGAATTCTTTTACCCCCCTAATATATATGTGTGTGTGTGTGTGTTTCTAATTTTATTTAATTGTTAATCTAAATATTTAAATTTATAATTATAATATTATTTATGATGTTTAATATATATATATATATATATATATATATATATATATATATATATATATATATATATATATATATATATATATATATATAGGACAAATAACATTTATATTAAAATAGTTGGATACATGGCCAAAACCACTTTACATGTTTCAGAGATATCCAAGGATTGCAAATTTAAGATTTAATGTGGAGGCTCGATCCAAATCCTCAAGCGAGTTCCTCGTGACACAAAAATTTCAGTCCCTTTCCAAGTAAAAATTTTCCAAAAAACCCGCAATATCCAAACACATTTACATTCCATTTTTCACTAATTTTATTTTGATCTAGTATGTCTTATTATTTTTCTTGGTGAAAAACTTTTCTTTTCTTCCCAACTTGAGTGTAACCCGCATTTTCTGCAAATTCTGGTGGATCATCCTTTGGCAAGTGCACGCTAATATTCTTGAAATATTCCTCACCTATCTGATCTACCAAGAAAGTTGCCTTTTCAACATTATTCCTCGTGGTTTCTAGAGAAATTTTGTTTTCCACAAGGGATTGTTGCTTTTCCCGGACATGTGGTGACCAGAAGATCCACATTGGCATGCAATTTTATATATTGTTTTATTTTAATTTTAAAAGTATGATTTAATTAAATATCAAATGTATGTATATGGTCTTTTTGTTTATAATATATGATTTTTTTCCCTATATTATTTTCTCTATTTAATTCAGATTGGTATACATATTTTATTTTCTCAAATTTAAATTTTATATATATATATATATATATATATATATATATATATATTAAATTCTACTATCAAATAAGAAAAAATAACAATTAAATTATAATTGACCAATATTATTTTTTTCTAAATGAAAAAAATCATAATTATATTCAACTTTTCAAAAAAGGAACAAAATTACATTATGTTATCCACATTCAGTGAGAGCAACCTCTTGACTTACATGCATAAGAAATTTTGAAAATATAAAAGAAACCTAAGAAGCATGATTGCAATCACTTAACTTCTCGTTCTTTCCTTTCTTTCTCTAGACCTTCTGCCATCCCCCTGAATGGGGGTCAATTGGAACCATTTCCAAATCACTCACAACTATCTCTTGTGGGTGTTCTTTGTATGCATCTAAAATTTCTGAAACATGAACTCTCTTTCTGCCCACTGTACCATCCTCTTTGTGTGCCACATTTTTATGTTGTTCAGGTTCATGGATTGCTTCTGATTTTTGTACCATTCTTCTTATGGGTTGCATTTCCAACATGTACCTGAGTACTCCCTTCTTCTTCATTTGATGGGTTCTCTGTGATTTCCCCTTCTTCTTCCTCTGTGAGGTAGGGATCGAAAGGTTGCCATCTTTTTGTTTTGCGAGTCTAGCCCTTTTTATTTTTTGGGTGCTTTTTTGTCTAAGGGCATGTGTCCTTCAAGTGTCATGTTTAGTAACATTATTGACATCTGAATGTCGTATTCTCATAATCTAGAATTTTGGGTCCACTTAAAAGTTCTATGTTTCAGTTAAATACGGTCTAGTAGACCCTTACTTAGGTCTATTTCTACATAGATTCCGGCGAAGGTAAATAACCCTTTCTCCTCTCTTTCAACATTCATCTTTTTAAATGACCCCAAAATGTTTCCAATATCGTAGAGAACCTTGTGATGCCAGAAAGAAAGGGGAAGATTTGGAAGCCTCACCCACATTGACATTTTTGAGATCACCATTGTTGTGGAATCAAAATCAGGGAACCAAGGGATTAATCAACCAATATTAATTACATTCAAGGATTTTCAATTGATGTGATGTTTCAACTATTATATTTTGCATTTTATGAGATAGTATTGAAATTTGGTTGTTACTTAAAATTTAATCACTATATCCATTATTTGCATTACATATATTAGACATAGTTTAGACCTCCAAACTAGCGCGAATAATTTATGGGAGTTCTTTGACAAAATGAGATTAAAGAGATAATATGAATGTCCAATCATGGAGTCGATATTTTCTTTAGGAAAGACAGAAAAATGAACAACTAAAAAACCATTTGAGTCATCATTCATTATGATGAACATTGAAGCGGAAGGGCCAAATCTGTAACTCATTGTGATGGCCTTTCTTTAAGTTGTGTTATATCCTAAAGACCATTAATTTTAAATAACAAAGGGAAAGGGAATTTGTTGAAGTATAAAGGTATTGAATATTAAAGATAAAATTATCAATATAAGTTTTTGTCTCCCTTATATATAAAATCAAAGACATGTTGTTATAGTGAAATTTGGAGGATATTATGTTGATGTAGATGCTTTATATTTGAAACCATATTAACATTGCCAAATTACTTTGAAAAATATTTCAAAATTTGATTAATATATAAACACTATATTTTTTAAAAATTGAAATAAATATTCATTAAAAAAATTGTTGTTAAAACAAGCAACATATTACATTGGCCTAACTCCTTTTTCCACAAGATATAATACATTTACTAAATTATATCAAAAAGTTTTATATAAATTATCAAACTAGGATTTCAAGTCATCTTATTTTACGTAGATACCCAAAATGTAGATTTCTTGAAAATATACAGCACCTATGATAAACATGGATACTTCCTTCCTCTTCTTGCCCCTTGTTAGATTGAGGGGAGCTTGGACCTTCAATTTCCATTAGATCTTTGAAGAGTGAACTGTCTCATCTTCCTTTTGTGCAACTTAAAGAAAATTTTCTACTTCTAGGCTATTGGATGCCATATATAGAGATTCCATGAATTGGGTGAAAGAAAGGCTTCATAGACTATTACATTCAATTTCAAGAGAATCTAACCTCTATTCCATGAGCAACAATTTACTCATTACGTTGGCATTTTGAGTGATACAAACCTAGTCTAGCTCTAAAATTATAGAACAAATTACCAATAAAGTACTACAATTTGCTTGGGTTATCTCCTTATGGTGACGTAAAACTCTATGGAGCTCTTGAACATTATTGGTATCCATGACAGATACTCCTTTAATACATGTACACTTAAGCTCAAAAGAACTAACAAAAGGCTTGAAATTAAGAGTTCATTTCCCAATATCTTATGCATCAAACCTAAATACCATGGACAATATAACGAGGTCATGAGACCAAAGGAAATACAAAACTCTATTTCCAAAGACAGAGGATGCAATGAATTCAGTAAAAGAATTTACCAAAGCCCTGTTTCTGTCCCATTCACATGAAATTTAAAATCCTTCAAGTTTAGCACACAAGAAATGTGGAGGAAAAAGAAAAATTTCATTGTGAGCAGAACCCAATTGCCAAGAGACGAGACACAAAGAGTAATTACTAATTTTCAAGGACAGAAAACTGTTATAAAATTATATATTATAGAGCAATGGAACACATAAAATATATGTAGAAACACAAACACAGAAAACATATAAAACAAGAGAGACACAAATATACATGGTTCACCCAATTTGGGCTACGTCCATCCCAAACAACCAGTCCTTCCTTTCTATTATCCAGCAAAATGAAGAGACACAACTTATAGTAGATCCACTGTAATATCCTCTGCTCTCTCTCACAGTCCCCCTTTCTGGTTCTCGCTCATAATACACATACAACACACAACCACAATACAATACCCTCATACAAAACGAGGGGTTGCCTTCTAGGGAAAAAAACCCTAAATTAAACATAACTTCTACCATTATATCATCCGCTAAATGAACGACCCAAATTGACTAGAAATTACAATATTTTACAATGCAATTTTACATATTTTTTTAGCTTCAGGGGTTCTGCCCCCGAAACCCCCCACCAGGGGGGGCTCCATAAAGTCGCAACCGCCCCCCTTGGACCCGCCAGATAGCGTTCAATGACAGGCAACCTTGCTGCCCCGTTAAGAGCATGGGTCCAACGCTATGATACATCTAAATAAAGAAGATAACCAGGCTCCACACCTAACAATCTCCCACTTGGAGACTGATTGTAGCAACTCCTCTGCTGCTTCATTTGTTGGACAATTACTCCACTTTAGACCTGGTTGTTTCTCATCTTCATCATCATACTTGAAGACCAATCGAAACTGAGCATAATCTTAGTTTCTCCCTGGTTACAAATTTTGTTAGCATATCTGCAGCATTCTGGCTAGTGTGTATATTTTCCAACTTCAACTGTCCATCTTCCAATACTGACCGTATGAAATGGTACTTGAGCCGTATGTGTTTAGTTCTGGAATGAAATGTTGAGTTCTTTGCAAGGTGAATGGAACTTTTTTTGTCACTGTATAACATGCCCATCTCATGCTTCTTACTCAATTCATCCATAAACCTTTGTAACCAAATCATTTCTTTACTAGCCTCTGTAGCAATAACATACTCTACTTCTGTTGTTGTAAGTGCAACAACACTTTGGATTTTTGAAACCCAACTGACAGTTGTTCCACTTATAGTAAATACATACCATGTAGTGCTCCTCTTGTTATCTCTATCACCCTCCATATCTGCATCAACAGCAATGTTTGAACCACCAAAGCATAATGCTTGATTTGTGGTACCTCTCAAATATCTGAGAATCCATTTCACTGCCCATCCAATGTTATTTACCTGGATTTCTCATGTACATGCTTACAACTCCCACTGCATGCGCAATATCAGGCCTTGTGAAGACCATTGCATACATTAAGCTTCCAACTGCTGATGCATATGGAACTTTAGACATATAATCCATTTCTTCTTGTGTCTTGGGGCACATCTCCTTACTAAGTTTGAAATGCTAGCCAAAGGTGTACTAACTAGTTTTGCATTCTGCATATTAAATATTTTCAACACCTTTTGTATGTACTCATTCTGAGATAATGTTAATTTGTGATTTTTCTTGTCTCTAGTTATTCTCATACCAAGGATTTGTTTTGCAGCTCCCAAATCCTTCATTGCAAATGAATTTGCCAATTTTCTTTTGAGGACATTTATTTCTTGCATGTTAGACCCTGCAACAAGCATGTCATCTACATCTATAATATAACTGCCATCATTTTGCTTTTTTCAGATAAACACAATGATCAGAGTGACATCTAGTATAACCTTGTTCAGACATAAACCTATCAAATTTTAGATACCACTGCCTTGGAGGATGTTTTAAGCCATACAAACTCTTCTTTAACTTGCACTTCTTTCCCTTTGACCTCATATCCTTGTGGTTATTGCATATATATATATATATATATATATATATATATATATATATATATATATCTTCCTCTAAATCTCCATGGAGAAATGTTGTCTTTACTTCTAACTATTCAAGATGCAAATCTTCCATTGCTACAAGACTTAAAATAGTTCTGATTGAAGTCATCTTAAAAACAAGAGAAAATATTTCATCAAAATTAATACCTTTTTTCTGTGCAAACCCCTTCACAACAAGTCTAGCTTTATACCTCTGTTTTCCTCCATCTTCTTCCTTCAGCCTGTAAACCCATTTATTCTGCAATGTTGTTTTACCTGCAGGCAACCTGACTAGGTCCCAAGTTTGTTTATGTATTAAGGAGTCAATCTCTTCTTTCATGGCTAACTCCCACTTCTTCTTGGTTTCGACCTATATTGCTTCTTCATAACATTCGGGTTCACCAGAATCAGTCAACAATAAATAATATAATGAAGGAGAGTATCGTTCAGGGGGTCTACTTATCCTGGTAGATCTTCTGACACCACTTTCAAGTGTTTGAGGTGCCTGTTGTTTTTGTGGTGGTTGTTAATTATTATTATTTTCAGGTACCTTTAACTTTTTTGTGATCTCATCAAGAATTATGTATTCTTTGTTTTCTTTTTCCTGTTTCTTTTTCCTGCAACTGATTCTTTTACAAGACCTTTGCATTGAATATTACATCTCTGCTCCTAATGATTTTTTGAATTTCATAATCATATAAGCGATAACCAAAATCATTAACACCATATCCAATAAAGGTACATTTTTTTGATTTTGCCTCAAGCTTTGTTCTATTTTCTTTATTAATATGGACAAAGGCCTCACAACCAAAAGGCTTTGAAAAATAGTAGTTTACCTTTTTGCCTGTCCATGCCTCCTCTGGAATACCACCATCCAAGGAACTTGAAGGCCCTTGGTTTATTAGATAAACATCAGTATCTACAACATCTACCCAAAATTGTAAAGGCAATCCTGCATATAATCTCATGCACCTTGCACGCTCCATGATTGTTCTGTTCATCCTTTTTGACACACCATTTTCTTGTGGTGTTCTTGGAACTGTCTTCTCTCTGCAAATTCCATGCTCTGAACAGTACCTATCAAACTCTTTGCTGCAATATTCACCTCCATTATTTGATCTCAGACACTTCAACTTCTTTCTTGTCTCATTCTCAACCAAAGCTTTCCATTTCTTGAAAGTATCAAATACATCAGATTTATTCTGAATACAATAAATCCAAGTTTTTCTAGTTGCATCATCAATAAAAATAACATAATAACGAGAGCTATTAAGAGATGATACTTGAGCAGGTCCCCATACATATGTATGCACAAGATCTAATTTTTTGCTCTTCTTTTCTTTCCCAACTCTAAGAAATCTGACTCCCTTCTATTTTCCATAAATACAATTCTCACAGAAATCTAAATCAATATTCTTCAAACCCGGCAACAAATTTCTTGAGTGAAGAATCTTCATCCCCTTCTCACTCATGTGTCTGAGCCTATGATGCCATAATGATGCATCTGCTTCTTTGGAATTTAAAGAATTAATAGAGTTAGAAATACCATTGCATAAATACAACGTACCAACCTTTTCGCATTTTGCTATTACCAGGACTCCTTTGGTGACCTTCTAAGTTTTATCTGTGAAAGTTATCAAACAACCTTCATCGCCTAACTGCCCTGTTGAAATCAATTTTTTCTTCATATCTGGAGCATTCCTTACCTCCTTTAATAGCCATTGGTTTCCATTCTATTGTTTTACAAGAACTTTACCCATTCCAACGATTTTATAGGGTTTATCATCACCCAAACAAGCCTGTCCAAAATCTCCTTGAACATAGTCATGAAAATATTTTTTATCAGGTGTGGCATGGAATGAGGCCCCTAAATCTACCACCCAGGAATCAGTAACATTTTCTAAAGAAAGAATCAAAGCATCTCGTAACACATCACCTGTCACATTTTCTTCATGATTATTTTCTTGTTGTGCGTCTCCTTCTTTTCACTTCCGAGATCTACAATATTTATTTAGGTGTCATTTCTTTCCGCATTTTAAGTACACTATCCCTGATCTGGACTTGGATCTGCCTTTCCTTTATTTATTGTGATAACCTGAGCTCTTTCCTTTTTTCATTTTTCTTCCCCTAGTCTCAGCACTCAAAGCATTACCCGATGTCTCACCGAAGCTTTCCCGTCGCATTTCCTCGCTAAGGATAGCATCGACAACATCATCAAACTTTAAAGTACTAGATCCATAGACATAGCTACTAATGGCCATAACTAAACCATTCCAACTTTCTAGCAATGAGCACAGAAATAACAGAGCCCTAACTTCATCATCAAAGTTTACCCCTACAGAAATTAACTGACTAGTAACCATATTAAAATCATTTAAATGGTCAGCAACAGATCCACCTTCCGACATCTTCATATTAAATAAATGTTTCATAAAAAATACCTTATTTGAGGGTGAGGGTTTTTCATCTAGTTTCGCCAATGCCTTAATTAAACCCTTTGTTGTTGTTTCCTTCGAAATATTGAAGGCTACCGATGCCGCAAGGCACAACCGTACTATTCCAAGTGCCTTTCTATCGAGAATCTCCCATTCTGCATCTGTCATACTTGTCGACTTCTTTGTTTTTCCGCTCAATGGTAGGTACAAATATTTCTGATACAGATAATATTCCATCTGCATCTTCCACAGAGGGTAGTTTTGGCCGTTAAATTTCTCGACCCTAAATTTACCATCTTCTGCCATTGCTCCCACTTAGACCATGAACCCTTCTTTCCTGCGAGTTTATAAGCCAAATAGACCTTCGGCTTTGATACCAATTGCTAGAAAATTATATATTACAGAGCAATGGAACACATAAAATATATGTGGAAACACAAACACATAAAACATATAAAATAAGAGAGACACATATATATGTGGTTCACCCAATTTGGGCTACGTCCACCCCAAACAGCCAATCCTCCCTTTCTATTATCCAACAAAATGAAGAGACACAACCTATAACAGATCCACTGTAATATCCTTCGTTCTCTCTCGCAGTCCCCCTTTCTGGTTCTGGCTTATAATACACATACAACACACAACCACAATACAATACCCTCATACAAAATGAGGGGTTGCCTTCTAGGACAAAAAACCCTAAATTAACATAACTTCTACCGTCAGATCATCCGCCTAATGAACGGACCAGATTGACTAGAAATTACAATATTTTACAAGGCAATTTTACATCTGTTTTTAGCTTCGGGGGCATTGCCCCTGAAACCCCCCACCAGGGGGGCTTTATAAATTCGTAGCCACCCCCTCGGACCCACCAAGCAACGTTCAATGATGGGCGACATTGCCGCCCCGTTAAGAGCAAGATTCCGATGCTGTGATACATCTAAGTAAAGAAGATAATCAGGCTCCACACCCAACAAAAACTCCTCAATTCTCACACACTTTGTACAAAAAAACCCCAAATCAAATAGTGTCGAGCCCTCGCACACCACCACCTTCTTGATTTGTATCCTCTAGTCATAGGTGCCTTAGCAAGGAAAAGGGCGTGAAATAAAAAGGAAAAGTGATGGAGAACTAGAGAAACCAGCCTCTCATGAACACACACATTTGCAAGAAATCTAGAGCAAAGAACGCGAAGACCCCATCAAAACCACATACAAGTAGCCTTAATGCAACAAACCATCTTGAAATGCCCCTTCATATGCAACTTAGCTTTGCCATCATGTACTAGTGCATTAAATGCATTCAATAGTCACGAGCCTTGCATTTTTCACATAGGGACCAAATTATTAGAATTTTGCAAAGCGCCTTTCCCAAGGCCAAGGCAACTTGCTTACAATGAAGGCTTCATGTCAAAATTGATGCTCATTTATACCCACTTATTCATAAATTTCGTGTATTGACCTATTATCACAAAACCCATTTTTAAATAAGGTTTTGGGACTAAACTCAAAAGAAAATGTAGTCTAATGATTTGCTTGCTAATTTAAGTCTCATTTTATGTCGAAGACAAAAGAATTTTTAGAAGAGATTAAGTTCTTGCTTGATTTTGGAAATGATTATTTAATTTAAAGCCTTCATTATTGGATTAACTGGTCATTACTTTGATAACAAGTATTGAATCTCTGAAGATTAATAAGATTTTTCCACTTCCCTCTTTTACTATAAATAAGCCACACTATGAGACATATGCCTAAGATAGATTGTTTGAAACATTCCCTAAACCCTAATGATAAAAAACTATTTAATTTCCTCACAATTTTAAAAACTCCTTTATTCAAAACATCTCAGATAAAATCGTTTTTTTTAACAAAAAAAACACTTTCTTTTTCATTGATAAAAATAGAGTCATTCAAGATTGTTGATATCGATCAAGTTCATGCCAAAAATAAAAGGAAACACATAATTAAAAGGAAGTGAAAATGAATCCTAAATGGAGCCAATGCTCCCAACATTTGAGAGCCTGTTCTGAAAGTATGCAACAAAGAAGTACTTGCCTAGCTCGACCCCAATACCTCTTTTTGACAGTAGATCAACCATCTGATTATGTTCCCTATAAATGTGATTGAAATTGATGTTCCAGAACGAGGCAGTCAGTTCCATGATTTGATCCAACCAATTTGAGAGAATGTGTGTGCATAAGAGTATATGATGTTTGACCCAATCAATTATGCTCTTTGCATCACCATGGATTGAAATGGATCAATGAAAGAGCACCCAAAAGAATAATAACCTTCGCTCTACTGTTTGTTCCCCATCCACTCTGTCACCAAAAATGGTAATAATGTCCAAATATAATTAAAATGATCACACCACATCCACACTTTCTTTGTTGACTTCTCTATAAAAAAAACATCTGATATAATGATTCTTTATATCACTGAATAAAATCGTTATAATCACTTAATAACTTAAATTTTAATTAATATATAAAATTATTATATTCTAAAATTTGAAAATCAAATATAATTTAAATATAATTATGTCATTAAACTCATACAACCTTGAGTCACTCATTTAGGTGATGGTTGACTTACGCAAGTATTTTAAAAATCCTTTTTTCATGTACGGAGATAAGTGAAGACTAAACCCAAGAGCTATATGTATTAAGTACATTTCTTTTATATATTATTAATAAAAAATTTAAATTTCTCAATAGTGAAAATGGTTCAATTTCCTAGAAAATCCTTTATATAACATGAATCATGATTAAAATGAATTGCAATAACTTGTCACCGTGCATGCATTCACATCAAAGATACGACTTGCAGAGAGTACTTATTATTTGCACTTAACATTTAGGTCTGACTGAGATAATATTAGTTATTATTTGTTAGAAGGTTAATATTGCTTTATCTCTTACACGTCTTTATCTTTCTCATGGTGTGGGAGTTAAAGGTTGAATTCCAATTCTTTATATACTTTCATTTATTTTCTTATGAGGTGGGAGTTTACTTTTTCTTGAGGTGGGAGTTAAAAGTTGTTTTATTTATTTATTTTTTTTATAATTTTTTTTTTGGGTCAATATGGTAGTGTCTCGCTATTTTCTATTTATATATTTATAATTTTATTTTTATTAATATGTTCAAATATATCATTTTTATCGAGCAAGAAAATTGAACGTGTGATGAGGTGTCACGAAGAAAATTGAACGTGTGATGAAGTGTCATAATACCCTGCCTATCACCTTTTAACCAAGATCCCAAAGAAGGACTGAGAAAAGTTAAGGTTGAATTCTAAATCTAAATAAATAATTTGTTAGAATAGATGGTTTTGAATTTGTATTTTTATTTTATAAAGAATATGGAAGATTTTGAAATTTTTTAATTAGTATTGATGAGTTATTATTTGTTAGAAGGTTAATATTGCCTTATCTTTTACATGTCTACATCTTCATTTACTTTCTCACGCGGTGGGAGTTAAGGTTGAATTTTAAATCTAAATAAATAATTTGTTAAAATGGATGGTTTTGAATTTGTATATATATATATATATATATATATATATATTTTAAATATTGGAGATTTTTTAATTTTTATAATTAGTATCGATGAGTTAATATTTATTAGAAGGTTAGTTTTGCATTATCTCTTATATGTCTACACTTTCATTTACTTTCTCATGGGGTGAGAGTTAAGGTTGAATTCTAAATCTAAATAAATAATTTGTTAAAATGTATTTTTTAAATTTTTAATTAGTATCGATGAGTTATTATTTTAGATATTAATTTTTGGGATTCAATTGAGTTAAGTAAGTCATTCATCTGTGAGTGATTATTTGTTAGAAGGTTAATATTGCCTTGTCTCTTACATGTCTACACTTTCATTTACTTTCTCATGGGGTGGGAGTTCCAAATCTAAATAAATAATTTGTTAAACGACTTGTCTTTAATAAGACTTTTTGAAAAGTTTTCCGATCTAATTTGTTTAAAATCCCATTGGAATTCATTGAAATCACAAGTTTGATGGGTAAACTCTGCACAATCTAAGTGCGCTAGGAGTTTTTCAGGGTGTTGAATCCATATATGCAGGCATGATTTGGCCAAAAAAATCCATAAGAAACTCCAAAAAGTCTCATTAAAAAACTCTTTTGTTAAAATAGAAAGTTTTGAATTTGTATATTTATTTTATTAAGAATATTGATAACTTTGAAATTTTTTAATTAGTATTGATGAGTAAATGATCTATTTACTGGTCAAATGCTATTTCTAATAAAAATGATATTTAACAATTTAAATGTTTAAATTTGAATATAATAACTTAAAATTTTAAATTTGAATATAAAATGTGAAAGTAAAAATATTATTTTTAATAAATTCTAATATAAAATAAATTTAAAAATAAAAACATAAAGATGAAGTTTATTGAGTGTAGAATAGATGGTGATCCAGTGTATTATTAAGTTATTTCTGATGTGAAGGTCATTGGTTAGAAATTCTGTGGGCAAAAATCCAGTTATGTTAAGGGTTGGTGTGACCACGTCATGCTCCTTACAATTTCTCTAGCTTAAATGTCCCTTACAATTTCTCTAACCGCAACTCAAGCCTGAAATAATCTCTAAAAATCTTAAACAACTTAACAAACAAAATAAAAATATAACATAAATAAAAACTTATAAATAAAAATAAAATGATGAAATAATTGATTTTTGTAAATTCCACTTTGAATAATTTATTTAAAGGTTATTAACTACCAACTCAACCATTATTGAATACCATCTTTCATGATTTGATTCATACATTTAAAAAAAAAATATATTTTTGGGGTAAATTTGTGATAAAAATTTAATATTTAAATACCTACAAATAGAATTTATGTTTATATTACTTATTAAATGTTTTAAGATTTTATTATTATTATTATTTTTAAGTTTGGTAGGTTTACATCTTCATCATGTTCGATAATAAGGTGGGAATTGAACCAATAACTTCACAAATAGGGTATCTGATCACTGTCTATCTAAGACAAGATGTACAAGATTTTGTTATTATTATTAGTTATAAATTGTAATATATATTAAAAAAAATGTACAATTATATAATAAAAATAATAATTTAATTAATTAGAAATATTTTGATTGACTAAATGAAATAGTTGTTATTTTCTCCACTTATACTCAAATCTTTGCTAATAAAATAATAAAAATTATTGTTGAAATGGTTTTGAACTTGTAAACCATGAATGAATATACCTAATAACCTTATAAAAAATTAATTTTAAAATCAGTTAATATTAATTTATTGAATTGATATTCGTATAGGGATTATGATCGTTCAAATTTTGAAAAATATACATATTTTACCATCCTCACACACATATATACAATAGTAAAAAAATAAATATTATTTTACAATTAGAAACCTCTTAAAAAAATCGATAATGGGAAAAAATATGCAAGGTGTCCAGTAATAATTCACATAGTTTTATTATTTAGTTGAATATGACCAACAATCATTTTCAATTGAAAAAATAAACATTTGACAACAACAACCTTTCATGCTTTAACCAATCACTCAGTTGTTTTTGATCTCCTTGTAGTGGTGGAATATTATGCAGATACGGAAATATTGAAGTTCCTAGTGCAGAAAGAAAATTTTTGGCTTCAACCAATGGCTGAGTGGTTTTTGATCTACTTGGTAGAATATTATGCAGATAAGAAAAATACAAATGAAAACCATTAAAGTCAATTAAGTTATATATATATATATATAATTTTGAAAAATAATTCTTTAGAATAAGTAATTGTTAATATTTGTAAGTTGAAATTTATTTTGTTTATATCATATTAGCCCATGTTGAATCACAGTGTTTTCAAGTATAATTTATTATAGAAAATTTAATAAAGGTATGATTTGATTAAGCCTCTATTAATACATAATTATAGTTATAAATTTAGTTTACACAAAATTAAATACAGAAAGGTTTACTTGTAGATTAATGTCCTGGAATCACGTGGACTTAATGTCACCAAATAACGGAAAAATAAAATTAATTATTTTCAAATTAGTAGACATCCTCTTGTTTAAGAGTGATTAGTGAAAGTTTATCTCAATAACGCTGGCTTTGATTGTTAGGGGCTGCCAAACTTAGTATTTCCGGGATTTTCTGAAAATCCCACCACAGCAACACGCATCTCAAATTTGAATAAATAAACGTTTGACTACTAATTAATGAAGAACAATAGCGTGAATTTCAATGACACCCAATAATGAAAAAAAAATCAATTTATTGGTTAAAAGATTAGATTAGTGAAAGTTTAAGCAATTAAGCTGGATTTTTATTTTATTTTATGGGACTATCAAAATCTCCCATATGACGAGTTTTATTTCTTAGATTATTTGTCATTTAATGCGGTGTGGCATATACTATCCATAAAATTGTTTAAATTTAATAATAAATAATATATACCACACCACATTAAATGACAAATAGCTCAAAAAATAAACTTTCCCCACATCTTGGTAATTTGAGAGACCCACATTCATAATGGTAATTTGAGAGACACACATTCATAATGGGCAATCCACTCCATTCGTTGGGATTTACCACCTAGGAGTTGAATGCCACCAAGTGGCATTTACCAGAGTCTTTGAGTTCACTACTAATTGGTATTTGCCAGCCACCATGAGGTTCAAGACTATGTGGCCTTCAATGTTCAAGCCTCACTAGCCTTCACCACCTTGGAATCCACTAGGGATTAGAGCCTTTGCCACCACTCGTCACTGGGCTTCACTACCTTGGAATTCACTATGTATTAGGGGCTTGGTCACCACTCATTGCTAAGTGGCATTTCCATGAAGTTTTGTTGGGCTGCACCACCTTCAGCTCATCACGGATTGGCTATGGTATTGGTAGCACAACAATTTGCCACCTAAGAGCTAATGAGTGGGCTATAGGTACACCACCTTGGGCTCACCTAGGAATGCTACAATATTCATTCACCACCTTGGAGTTCCTTGCTCATTAGACTTGCCACATCACCCTACATTGGCCACCTTGGAGTTCCTTGCTCACTAGACTTACCACATCAACATACACTTTGGTCACTAGACTTACCACATCACCTTGCACTGGCCACGTGGGTGTTCCTCGCTGTCTAATCACCCTCAACTGCCCACCTCGGAACCCAGGAACAATATGATATAGGAGTCAAGAACGAAAGACATTAGGATATATACATCGAAACACATTTGGATATATACATAAGAATACGTGAAGAACAAGGCGTTCTAAGTGCATGAAGGGCATTCAAAGGAACTCACCGTTCATAAATCCTAGTCTTCACAACCCTAGAAATCAGTTAATAACATTAAAGAGATACTATGAGCCGTCAGATGCATGCCAACTAACGTGTCGCCCATCTAAGGCACGTCTTCTCTATTTGATTTACATTAATGAATTCAACCGAACATAGAATGCAGAATCAGAAATAAATAAATTAAGAAAAAAGAATTAGAAAAACCAAGTTGCCCTCTCATTACCTTAATTGGGTGATATGATAATGATGATGAGGAGGATTCTCTTGGTATGAAATTAGGAATTCGGTTGATTTTCTGCACCGAACTGTATCGTCTGCAATCTCTTTCTCTCTTGGCTTATGTGAGTTCTTAGAAATATATAATTTTTGCCTTGGGTTGGGAAGTTTTGATTGATTTTATATCTTATAAGGAACAATATGATAGAATAGCAAATGCCCATTTTAATACCTTGGCAAAAATATCACATGGACTGTGCGTTTTGGCATATTTTATGCAAGGAAAGTCTGTTTTTAGAATTGGTAAAGATAGAGATTGGGAGGTTCAAACTTGAGTAAATTTAGGTGGGCGTTGTATATTTTCATCTTGTCATGATTTTGCTCTAAATTTTTTGGTAAATGCATGGGAATATATGAATATATCCTTGTTGGGGTACGGATATATACAACTTAAATGGATATTTTTTCTCCCTGTGCGAGAAATATTCATCTTTGTTGTTGGGTATATGCATAAGGTGATTCTGTAAGTGCCTTTTGACTTAGTGTTCTTTTGAAGAGCTTATGCATGGGTTTGTTTGTTGGGTTCATATAATGTCATTCAGAGTTTCATTTGAATTTTTTAAATTTTCTTTTGATGTTGGATGCCTGCTTGTATTTTTAATGGCTTTTCTATGGAGGAGTATATACATAGTTTCTGGTTGGTTTGTATGGGACAATGCATGGCTGCTTCATGTGTGAGGCTGGTGATGTGGGGATATGCTAATTTTTTATTTTAATTTAGGTGGGCATATACAGTTATGGTGATTTTTAATTTTTTAGGTGGGCATGGGCTAATTCTGGGTTTTCGGTTGTAGATCATATGAATATATTGTTCTGCACTGATTTCCTAGGTGGGTATATGCTCAATGGTGATTTTAGAATGTGGGCATGTATGGAAACTTGATTTATTTCTGTGGGTATGTTTATATTTTCTTATTTTAGCTGGTTACAATTATTTCCTTTTAAGTTGGGTGCATGCAGTTTGATTTATATGTTGCAGAACTAAGGACATGCTGTTTTGCTAGGTAGGGATATGCATTCGTTCTTTCTGTAACAAAAAAATGATTTTCTTGGTTTATGTTATGTATGTGTTTGCCTTTCTAGGTGCTTTCTCCGTGGAGTAAATATTGCTACTTGTCTATTTGCGTAATTGGTAGGAGCGTCTGGCTCCATTAGTCCTAACTCGTCCATTATGTCAGAACACTGTTATAACAATGGCGGTTCCTTAGAGGAGCCTCAGAATGGAAGCCACCCTTCGCCTCCAGTTCCAGATTCACCTTGTCCCCAACTTCTGCAACCTCTAACTTATCCTGGTGATTCTTTGGTTCATTCCTCGCCACAGGGAACGCCGGTATGCAAGGCTTATCCTTCACCAGTTGCCAAGCATGAAGAAGTGGTTGCCAATGGATCTCTGTTTTTAGAGACTCTCGGCAAGTTCCATGCCACAGTCGGTACAAAATTCATGTAAGTTATATTTTGCATTTGAACTTAAAACTTTATTGGCATTTAACAATGAATATGTTATTTGAGTAAGGGAGCCCTTTGAGTAAAAGCAAGGGATTACTTACAGATTAGAGGCTTTATAGCAAGGGAGTACTGCCATATTATAGGTTTCTTTTGTTGATAGTATACTAAAACTTATGCTTGTTGGAAGAGAGGTTACGTTATTTATATATATATGGTGCAAATTTGTGAAATTTCTTCCCTAAAAACTAAGAGAAGCATTACAGCTTTTCCGAAGAGGTCGGACGCCACAAACCGCCCGCTAATGCGGGTGAAATGGCCCTAAAGTGGCGAGCCACTGAATGTCACTTTCCTTTGGCTACGGGCGAGCCACTGAATGTCACTTTCCTTTCGCTAAGTTGCCATTACAGGCGCATCAGCAAGGGTATGCCATATCAGGATCCCATGCATTATAATATAGTTCTCCTTGCCTCTCTGTTGCAAGACTCTATTTTCAATCCCATCATTATAACATAGTTTCTCTTGCCTCTTCAGCTCCTTAATTTTCAGCCGGGGTATTTTTGTGGAGTCCCTTTTGGTCTCTATATTATGTGGGTTTAGCGTTTTTCTAAATTTTCATTTTGAAATTTGAATTCCAGAGAAATACACCATATTTAGGAGTACACTGATTCCATCATGTAGTCAAAATACACTAAATAGAATTTCATTAAGGATTGGACTCTGCAATATGTGCGAGAGCTTGATGGAGGCAAGTAAAAGAGGAAAATAGTTACTTCAAAACAAGCTGTGACACCAATATTTCATTATAGAATCATCTATACCTAATCCTGTTTGTATTTCCTCACATCACTCATAGACGTCAGAGTAACATTTACAGTCTTTGTACTGGAAACCTGCATGCAAAATTTTTCAAGTACGGTACCAAATTCCTAAAAACATAATGTTCTTTTTTTCTTGCTTTCTTCCTTGTCTGCTTGATTGCCCGGAGTATCAACAATACACTTGGAAGAGCAAAAGGTCTTCCTCGCAGAAAAGTGGAAGATGAGGCATTCACTACCTTCCAACTCCTAAACTATATCTCAGAGTAAATATCTGAAAATTTTAAAGGGCGTGGACATGCCCCATACCATAGCATGACTGTGTCACTGAACAATAATGACTAGGTGAATGATCCCAAATTTGAATACAAAATTCTAGTTTAACAAATCCAGAAAAATTTACTGGGACCACTGATGCCCTGCATGAGCACTCTTGAGATGCCTTCTATTCCTCAAACCTGCAAATTAATAACATGTTTGGTTATTTTGGCAGCTGTGGCTTTCCCCGACAACTGATATTTTGGCTGAGTGCAACAATGGATGATTTCGTTTGCACCTCAACTTTGCTTCCTATTTTTGTGATTTAGATTTGTACGGTAGCCTGCTTACACATAATATACAATATTCTGATTGAGATTTTGTTAAAATGGATTTGTTGAAATGATTACTAGGTTGCATTTGTCAAATCATTATGAGCCCAATTGCTTTACACTTGGAAGAGCAAAAGTTCTTCCCCTCAGAAAAGTGGAAGCTGAGGCATTCACTACCTTCCAACTCCTAAACTAATTCTCAGAGTAAATATCGGAAAATTTTAAAGGGCGCGGACATGCCCCATGCCTACCATAGCATAATTGTGTCACTGAACAAAAATGACTAGGCGAATGATCACAAATTTGAATACAAAATTTTAGTTTAACAAATCGAGAAAAATTCACTGGGACCACTGATGAGCACTGTTGAGATGCCTTCTATTCCTCAAGCCTGCAAATCAATAACATGTTTAGTTGTTTTGGCAGCTGTGACATTCTCCGACAACTGACATTTTGGCTTATTGCAACACTGGATGATTTCATTTGCACCTCAACTTTGCTTCTTATTTTTGTAATTTAGATTTTGTATGGTAGGCTGCTTACATATACTATACAATATTCTGATTGAGATTTTGTTAAAATGGATTTGGTGAAATGATTACTAGGTTGCATTTGTCAAATCATTATGAGCTCAATTGCTTTGTAGGCTTAATGCATTCCAACAATATGAATAGAGTATCGAATGCTTCATTAGGCATTATTTAGGAGAGGAAACTAAATGGGTCCCATGGTCAATTGCAAATGGTTATCTGTCCCATTGAACATGAAAGCGTGAGTCAATTTGGTCGAATAATTAGTAGGCGGTATTCATCAACTTTCATATGAGCCCAATTGCTTTGTAGTTTTCATGCTTGCAAACAATACAGTCTCAAACTAAGTTACTGGAAACATGGGTCCCATGGTCAATTGCAAATGGTTATCTGTCCCATTGAACATGAAAGCGTGAGTCAATTTGGTCGAATAATTAGTGGGTGGTATTCATCAACTTTCATATGAGACCAATTGCTTTGTAGTTTTCTTGCTTGCAAACAATACAGTCTCAAACTAAGTTACTGGAAACGCCTGAAGAATTTGCCGGGGAAACGTGGATACGATCCTTGTCCGAAACGCTGTAAAACATTTTTGTGCCGTTTCAAAAGATCGGAAACTTTGGATTTGGAATTGGATACATTACTAAGGGATTTCTTTGGATCCGTTTCCGGAAATCGTGATTGGAATCCACCCTTAAAATGTTAAAAAACATGAAAATTTGTATAGCGATAAATAAATAATAAAAATGAAGAAATCAGATTTGCAAATATACTCACTATAAACACAGTCTCATAATCTCTCTTCTAAATCTTTAGAAACAACAGCACTCCATATATTTATCAAGGATTCTTACTACTCAGAAAAAGATAGATGTTCAAAAATGCAAACAGAAGGGTTTGATGAATGCCTTCGTAAAGAGATTTATTTGAGCAATTAATTTTTAGTTTGGTTAAGGTTTTGTTAATTGTCTTTGATTTTGCTCTTAATTTCATAAATCCCTCCAATATAACAAATCATCTCTAGCCAATCTTTTGCCTGCATAGAGTCAATAGACCAAGCTGACGTTGAGAAGATTTAAATGTACAAACAGGTCTTGACGGAATATCCCAATGATCCCATGGGCCTTTTAATTGCCATGCAAGGAAGATAGATACCATCTGCCATGCATGACACGTTCTTTGAAAGAGTTGGACCCGAAAGCACAAAGGCTGTAGCATTTCTGAATTTCTGATTACATTACTAATGATGATGATGATATGTTGAATGATATAATAATCACTAATGATGATGACAATGTTTATGCTGAATTGATGCTGATAATTTATTTATGTTGAATTCATGATGAGGATTATGTCTTTTTAGATATAGAATCTAGATTCTAAAAGATGAGTGGTAATATAAAATTCTTATATATATATATATATATATATATATATATATATATATGCCATTTCCTTGCCGTATCATATGCAGATATTTTGAAAACTTGCCGTATCCGATTCAAACCCTGTATCCGTATCTGTTTCAGTGCAACTTAGGTCTCAAATGCTTTGTCGGGCATTATTTAGGAGAGGAAACAAAGATAGGTCCCATAGTCCATTGCAAATGGTTATTTGTGTCAAGGAAAATGAAACAGTCAGTTGGTAAGTTGCTCTTTGATCATTAGTTTCATACTTAAGATATTTTATTGCTTTGTAGGGTTCCAATCATTGGAGGCAAAGAACTGGATTTACATCTACTGTATGTGGAGGTTACTACTCGTGGAGGCCTACAACAAGTAAGAATATGATCAATTACATTTTCAAGATTTTGTGTGTTGATGGCACTATTTTTAACATTTATGACTGGATGGTTAATTTGTGTATTGTCAGTCTGTCTCATCTCCGTGTTTATAGTGACAAATGTTATGTATAATTTCACCATGATAGACCTTTTGTTTGGTTTATTTGTGATAAGCGACACTGCTCATGTATGCTTATACATGGATTTGAACTGTTATTTCTTAAATATCGATGGTGGTGTACACATATATGGAGTTGAATTTAATAAGATCATGGGCCAGTGCTCGAATTTAATTGTGGTTTAGGCAACTAAGTATAACATTTTGTCACTTATATGCTTTGGTGGTTTGTCTTTGTATATGTAACATCAACTTCAAACATACCCTTATTCCATTTAAAATTATTTTGACGAGTACCTAGTGTTGGAAATCCAAATTGGATTATAATAAATGGCTATGTGTCACGGTCACCTGTCTTATGTTCAATAAAGCAAGTCTAAACAAGAATGATGCAGGACTGTTAGGGACATTATCTACAGATTGATTAATGTTAAAATTGATGTGGGGTTTTTTTATACCAGACATATTTCATACTTGATATATGGTCGATGGTTTAGGGGAACCTTTTTCAGTTCTTTTTATTTGAATTGCTTGCATTTCCGAGAGCTTTCTGGCAGGATGTTTCTACATCCCTTTTCACTGTATCCATTGTCTTGATTTGTATATTGTTGAATGGAGATTTACTTCTCAAAAGAGGATTATTGTAGTCACAAAGATGTCAATCCACACCTACCAATATGAAAATATACCTTTAATATGAGAAACCTTGGTATATACTTGTAAAAGAGGGAATTAAAATGGGAGGAAAGACCTTTTGTGGTATTGAAACTTTTTTGTATATACATCTAGAAGTTCAGTATTGACTTCAGGTTTGTAAACATAGAGTTAGGGTGTGGATGTTGTTGGAGAAGATTAGGGTCATCTAGAATTGTTATAGCGTTTCCAAGTGAGAATATGCGCTGGAAAAAGATTTTTAAGAAAACCAATATAAAAAATTTAGTTTCAAAGTTTCAATTATATTTGCAGTGATGAGTTTTTTCTGATGATACCTCTGCTATATCAGATTTTTAGTTGCTTAGAGAACATTCCTAACGAATTGTTTCACTTGGATATACTTGTTGATTTATTTATGCTTTCAAACGGAAATCTATTGTTAAAATAATGTGTTGGCAAGTATCAGTCCAGATTCCATATTCAAATGTACATGTTTCTAAATACTGAATTCATTACCAACAGATCTTGATGTATCGATGTGCACTATATGTAAGACTAATATATTTTGAAATTGTTTGCCTTGTTTGAGGAGGAATTTGAAGGCAGAGGTTGATGTGCTGTAAACTCACGAATGTTTAGATTTTCACAATTTGGCTGCTCTAGGGTGGTGCTTTGAACAACACAAAAGCACAAAAATAACCCACCGTAATCCACGAGGGTGTTGTTGATTTGACCACCCTAGAGGAAACCATTTGCCAAAAGAAGCCCCATCTTGTTCTTTTCAGGTTAGTTGGGGTAAAACATGAGTTGCTGTTGGAGTTTTCCAAGAATTACCATGCTAGTACTTGCCTTCTCCTTACTGAGGCAGGTAGATGGTCATACTCGGAAATATTAAAAAAAAAAAAAATCAATTTTTAATGCAAGAAAGTGTGCAAAAAATGCATAGATAAATATTCAATATCATAGAAAGATAAACTTACCAGATGTTATGGACAATAAAAGCAGACATTATTGATTCTCACAGCCTGTAAGATAAACAGGCATAGCATAGATTATAAATGGTAAAATTTATTATCAAAAAATACGCATTTTTTACATGTCTGGACCCCAAATAGTAAATATTAAAAATTTGTATTCTCCGATTCTGCTTAGTTCATAACCAGAAGGTCTATAGGGCATGGACTACAAATGAAAATCCACATGCTACAAATTTGAAATTACAAGTAATTATGACTGCACAATACAAATGTTAAAACTACTGATCAATTACTAGTCTACTGGTGCTCAAAGATGCAAAAGTGACTACTGAATTAGACCCAATTATAGCACCTATGAGTGAATTCTCCATTGGTGTTCTATGGGGTTATTCTTTGGTAGGTAATGTCTGATCCCTAATGCTCTCTTGAGTTGCTCCTGCATCTAGCCAACTTAGATCTTCTTGAAAGCTATGCTCTTCATCTTGAAGTTTGCACGAACCTGTTATATATATATATATATTCTAGGAAAGAAATCGACCTTCCTCTCAACACAAGGGCTAGAGTGAGGTTGCTGGTACCAGGGTCCAGGCCAGCCCAAAGGTATACTCACTTAAGAGCTCACAAGGTTCGAAGCTGATACAACAATATTCATAGGCATGCTAAGGCATTATAGATCATTATGTCACTTGTGGGGATTTGAACCTGTGTGTGGAAGATAACAACCATTCTGCCCAACCACCCGAGATAACCCCAATTGACTCATGAACCTGTTAGATATTTACCTTTGTTGCTCAATTGTTATTCTCTAGCAGTGATGCCACTTCAGCTTCATTGTTCTTGGTTCCTGTTCGCAGCAGCAGAGAGAGGGCAGGTATGTATGAGCGTGCAGCAATAGTGGAAAAAGGGAGGTGCACATCAGTTATTACAAGAGAGATGGAGAGGGTGTATGCAGGCTCCAACCTCACAACACTTCAGTAATTAAACTATTGTTCACATTTAGCAGTCTAGTTAGCTCGAGTTTATTTGTGCTTCCTTTGGTTCTTGACGCATGTGACCATGACCATTGTATCTTTCCCTCTTCATTTTGTATTAAGGAGATGCTGGGTTTGAGAGTTTTAGTGTTGAGCTGTAGCAGTGTAATTTTTATTTTTCATTGAATATAAGATTGATGCAGGTATTGAGAGGTTCACATTTTGTGTTTTATGTTTGTTGTTTCCTGCAGTAGTGTTTGTGGATTAATGTTTTCAGAGATTGTTGTTTTGATGGGGGTTTTTATGTTTTAAGCTACCTAGACTTGAGTTAATTTATTTGGAGTGTAGAATTTGCTTACCATGGTTTCAAATTTTAACATGGTATTGGAGCACATTTATTGAAATACTCCAGTTCCATGTATGGGATTGGCTGCTTCCTGTGAGAGGGAGTTCTTGGGGAGTCTCAGCGGCTGTGATGCCTTCTGAGTGAACTAGATCAGAACCTGTGATAGGTTGTTGGGTGAGATGCCTAGGATATTCCAATTATTGGAAGGTTGTTATTGGACTGAGATAGCCTGATAGGTGATTTTACTTTGGGATAGGTTCCAATTCTGATTTCTTTTGAGTCTGATTTGTTTGTTCAAGTGTGCTTTGGTTTGCATTGATGGTTAGTTTTGGTCTCCAAGAGTGTCACATGTTGGAAGGCACTTCCAAGTTTATATTGTGGAAGTTCGTGCTGCAGAATTTCTTGGAGGAAGCTGAACTATGGTGTCCTATGGATATGAAGGTCACACTGAACTGTGGTATTATATGGATACGATGGTCATAGCTCTCACTATTTTTAAGGAATTGATAGAACATACTAAGAATTTGGCTAAGGCAAAGTGAATTCCCCTTGTTTCAGTGATCGATCTTTGACATAACAAAGAAGAGTGTGGTGGAAGTAAATGTTTAATGTCTTGGTCATGTTGTACCAGAGTGTCAAGTTGTCTTCTAAAGGGCTTTCGAAGAACAAGTTCATTGGTACTTGCATAAGCTATATTAATACCATAGCAAGTTGTATAACGAAGATCATAAAGTTGAGAGATAACTTCCTGTGATTAGAGAAAAAATGTTGAGAGTGAGCTAGTTCACATCACTTTGAATGGCTTTGGTCCTTTGTGGCATTACTTTGTTTAGAAGTCACCCACTTTTGAGAAACTATTGGATGACTTTGTGGAGAGGAGATGAGAATAGAGACTGTTTCAACCAATTTTGAGGAAACTTGAGAGCTAGCCCTCATTGGTAAGGTGAGGAACTAGGAAGAGTTAGAACAAGAAGGAAGACATAGGATCTTTGAACCAAGGGAAGAAAGAGTTGAGCCATATTGATATATTTTAAGCAATGTTCCACCAAGTTTCTTGGACGTGGGGATGAGGGAGTGGGAATAAGAAGGAGTGAACTATGCAAAAGCTCCCCACCAATTTTTAGGAAACATGGGGGGACGATAGGGTCTTTAACACAAGGGACTTGACAAAAATAGTAAAATGAAAATACTATTGTGATATTGTTTGAGATATAAGAAGGAAATCATGTTTGTCTCAAGCTTTTTTATTTCCTCTTGGTGAATGCAGAGATAGGACGATTAGTCTAGAGCCAAAGGGCTTGATGGATCAGATCAAATGCTTTTTCCTATTGTGGATTTTTCATCTTTGGGCGATTTTAGAGAGAAACCAGTATCAGTCAAGGAAGATGTTGCTGGCCACAAAGAGGCACAAAAAGATTCTAGATCATCACAAGCATGCAGTTAGTCTTCGGGTCCTTCAAGTGGAGAAGTTGACTCGCTTCCAAAAGCTGAAGCTATGTTGATGTTTGCGCTAGAGTATATGCCAGTTGAGGCTCCTAGGAGTGAACTTGATTCATTTGTTTTCAGAAGTCCATATATTCCTGCATCTAGAAAAATTCTAACTGTGGAATCAAGTATTAATGCTTATTTCTACAGTGCTACACCACTACCTTCTCCTTACCTTGAAATCTTTGATAAAAATTCTGAATATTCTTGTAAAAGAAATGATAATTGTAAAGGGAAAGATGGTTACAAGCATGTTTAGTTGGGAAAGCAGTTGTATGAGAAGCCATTTGTTACTCATTCTAATACTTCTGTGGTGCGAAGGAGAGATTCGATATTTCCATCCATTACTCATTCAGGTACTACAAAAGATGGAAGGTATGCCAATGTTCCACCAAGTTAATAATATTTTATAAAAAACAATTGGAATTTGACTTTATTAAAATTATTTGACCTTGATTTTTTTGGGAAACAAAGGAAACGTTTCCTTTTTTGGGAGGAAAAGACCCCCTTTGGAGTTTCTGTGCATATCTGGTTTTTGGGAGTGCTGGGAAATGACCCCGAACGACCCCCATGTTCTCGGAGCACAAGGGAATGAGGAATCATGATTCCCACGACGTGTCCATGTGGAACACTGATTTTAAGTGTCACAAGTTTGGTCAATATGCATTTCAATGTCTTGAGAACAAGGGGAAGATTAAGCAACAACAACGGCAATGTGGAGGGAATTTAGAAGCTTCTGTAGGGGTTGATGATCCTGCATCCAAATTGTAGACAACCATTCTTAGTGGTGTTGTGCCTTTTCAGTTATATAATTTTCAGTGTTGGGTGGTATGTGGATAATGTAGCTTCTAAACAAATGATAGCCAACAGATCAACTTTCTTCAAACTAAAAGAATGAAATTTTGGCATGTAGGTCAAGCTTGGTGATGATGCCAAATATTTAGTGATTAGGATGGGTTCTGTTTGATTTTGCATGCCAATAGAGGAAGGTTTTAAGCTACATGAGATATTATATGTTCTTGATTTAACCAAGAATCTTCTTTCATTTTCTAGTCCAACAGATCCAATGTGTATCCTTGAGTTTGATGATCAATAAGTGGATGATCAATAAGTGATTACTAGAAAACATAGCCTTGACCTTTGTCACTTGCACCATGGAGCTTTGCCCTTCTTGAAGGATATAGTTGTGAGACTGCCTGATTTCAACTTAGAGAAGCATGATTGTGTAAGGGATGTGCACTTGGCGAGCATGCCAACACTTCTTTCCCAAGCAGTGAGCACAGATTGAGAGGGATTCTTGATCTAGTACAGTTAGATGTTTTTGGATCCATATCTTCAACTTTCTTGCTAGGTAATATCTATTATATTTCTTTCATAGATGATTCTTCTAGGAAATCTTGGATTTATTCTATGAAGGCCAAGGGTGAGCTCTTGATAGGTTCCAAGAGTTCAAAGCTCTTGTTGGAGAACCATACATGTATGAAGATGAATTTATTTGATAATGGAGAGTATACCTTTAAGAAGTTTGATTCCATTTGCAGAGAACCAAGGATCAAAAGAGGGAGTTAACAATGCCTTACAACTTGTAGTAGAATGAGGTTGCTAAAATGAAGATTAGGCTAATTGTTGAGACAACCGAGGCTATGGTTCATGACCTAGATTTCCTTATGTTCTTTTGGCCAAAGGCATGTGGTACAATGGTCTTCAACTTGAATAGGTGTTATCATAAGGTATGGAAGGACAAAAGACCAAAAGAAGCTTTCATTGGTGAGAAACCCTAGGTATCACACTTTCACGTTTTTAGTTGTCTTGTAAATATTCATATTCCAAAGGAGAAAAAACTAAATTGTGGAACTCTCTAGTTTGAAGGGTGTTTTTGTTGTGGATACAATGAGTCCTTCAAGGCTTACGAAGTCTACATTCTCTCACCATGAAAGATAGTAGTGCATCAAGATGTGGAGTTTGATGAGGATGCATGGTCCCCAAGGTCTCAAGAGCTTCCAACAAAGGTTGAGGTGGGAGAAACACTAGCTATCCCAAATGTTGATTTAAAGAAATCCTAAATTTTAGATTTAGATCAACAAGGTCTCATAGGTGGAATTGATGCTTCATTATCTTCTAGTTCAGCTAAGTTGCTTAAGTCGCTAACACATGAGCAAGTAGGAGCTCCAAAGATGTCCTTTTGAGTGAGTAATCCTCCTAAAAAGATTTTTAATTATGTTGCACCGATGTCTTCCATCATTGATATAGAGCCTCCTTCTGGTTATGAGGATGTAGTAGGTGAGCAAGTACGACAAAAATCCATGTTGAAGGAGTAAACTCTATCACGAAGAATGATGTTTGGGAGATTGTGTTGAGACTCATGGCAAGTCAGTGATTCAATCCAAGGAACTATAGAAGGTGAAGCTTGTAGTAGATCGCAACATAGACAAGTACGAGGCTCGATTTATAGTGACAGGATTCTTCGAAAGAGGGAATTGACTATGAGGAGACTTTGCTCCATTTGCTAGGTATGCTCCTATTAAGACCATTTGGCATTATATCTTTAGTGTTAGTTTTTGGTTGACATATATATCACATGGATGTAAAGACAATGCTTCTTGATGGTTTTGTTAAGGAGGAAGTATACATCAATCGAGAGGCTTTGAGTTGCATGGGCGAGGTACCCATGTGTGCAGATTGAAGAAAGCCCTTTATGGGTTGAAGTCGGCACAACATGCTTGGTAGTCAAATATTGATGTGTACCCATTGTTGAAAAGTGTAACTAGGATCGGTCTTCATAATGACTATGTAATTATGTATTTATGTAAAGAAGAAGACAAAGATAATAAAATGTATTTTTGGTGTACTTGGCACTTGCTTCATGGGTTTCATGAACAAGATTTTTATTATAGGTCAATAGCCTTCTTCTTGATGTCTATTAGGGTTGTCTTCTAGTTACAAGCGTAATTAAGTGTCATATGAAGTGGCTAGAGAATGCTCCAAGACCTTGTCATAATTCTGTGAAGAAATGGCTCCTAAATGAGGCTCAAAGCTACACTCTCAACACTGGAAAATGTGCTCTTAAAGTCGGCCTTCAAACATCAAGTAAAGTCAGCCTACAAGCAGTGATATAGTCGGCCTCCTCACATATGATAGGTCATCTTATTAATTGGCAGGAACAACTATATATACCTCTACATGTGCTTCGCAAAAGACACAAAAAAGTGCGGATTTCTCTGAAGTTTTTACAGTGAAGAAAGTGCAGATTTCTCTGAGGTATTACAAAGGTTAAATGTGGAACTGAGATAAGCAAGAGATGCGGGTATAATACTCAGAAATTGTGGATAGTTTTATGCCACCACAGTGTATCAAAAGGTCTGGAATATATGCAAGTTAAATTTTGCCAGGTGTGGATCTGTTTTTGGGTACTGTGCTAATACAGTGAAGTGGATCAGTGAGAAGGAGATACAAACAAGAGTGCGGCTCATCTTGTGATGAATACACCTACAATCTAAAGCATAATAAATTTGGTACCCTATGCGATGTAAGGACTGTGCCTAATCTAAAGAGGAGAATTACTCGAATGATAACTGAATAAACAAGTACTGCTTGAAGATAAACTTAGAGACCGAGTTCTCTAGTGTTGGTGCAAGACAGTGCAGGTTGGTGCATAAAAGAAGGATTAGTGTTGGAGGTCGACAAAGAAGCGGTGACAAGGTCTTGGAGGCATACATAGGTCAAGGGTCTAAGTCTTGGTCATGGTACTTGTCATCTGAAAGGTCTATAAGAAGAATTTCTCGTGGGTTTTCCTCTCCAAGAGGGAGAGGTTTTGCCTTGGCTGGAAGAGCCTAAATTTGTGTCTCTTGTATTTTGGTAATTGACTTGATGAAAGACTAAATAAGTTAAGAAGAGAAAGACATAAGTGAATTAAATAGGCTCACAAGTAATTATCAAGAAGATAATTTGAATTAATCACCAGCCCTCAAATTCTCAACACCCATTAGGTTTGAGCTTCACTAAAACTATTGCAGTTCCCAATCTTAGGTAAGTTTCATGAAATCCAAGTGAGATCTTCCTTGAATAGGGTTAGTTTGACAAAGCCCAAGTGAGGTCTTCCTTGAATAGGGTGAGTATGTAGTTAAGATTCCTAAGATATTTTAGATGATTTATTGTAACCCTTTGGTTACTTATGTTTTTCCATGTGGAAAATATCTTTATATTCCATATGAGGAATATACATGTTCTGCTTCTTGAGGGACTATTCATTTACAACAACAGGGCTTGAATCCATTGTATCAAATCTCATCATGTCACTTAGGGGAATTGAACCTGGATGGGGAGGATCCCAATCGTTCCTCCTAACTACATGAGATAAATCCAATTGATAGACCTGTGGCTACCCTTATTTTATTAGATATGAAATTAGCAGTAGATTCAGATTTAGATTTTTTAGATCCTTTTAGGTTCAAGAAGTTGATAGGTTCTCTTATGTATTTGGTCAATACTAGACTAATATTTGTTTTGTAGTAAATGCTGTGAGCTAGTATATGGTTAAGTTGCAATAGGTTCAGTGGGTTGCTACAAAAACATGTGCTTTGATACTTGAAGGCCACAATACATTATGATTTGAGGTATGTTCGAGATAGTGAGTTCTTGTTGCATGGTGTAGATTCTAATTAGGCAGGTCAAGTAGATGCACAAATAGTACTTTAGGGCTTTGTTTTAATTCGGGTTGAAGTGTGATATTGTGGCTTAGTAGGAAGTAGGGAACAATGGCACTTATTTTGGTAGGGGCATAAACGTGCTACCCAACTTGCTAATTGTGAAGATATCTGGCTTCATAAGTTGATTGTAGAGTTGATTGATCATATGTTGGAGCTTGTTGTGGTACATCTTGACAATCAAATTTATATCGAGCTCTCCAAGAATCCAGTGTTTCATGACTATTCCAAATCTATATATATAAATGCCATTTCCATAGGGATAGGGTTCCAAAGGGGGTAGTGGTCCTTGAATATGTTTTCCTTTGGGTTTGTAGGTTGCAAATATTTTGATAAAGTCCCTAGCTAAGTTGAAATTTGAGATGTTGAGGGAGAGACTAGGTGTGGCAGAGCACATTTTCCTTGCAAAGAGGGTGAGTTAGATGTTTACATTTGTTGCTCAATTGTTATTTTGCAACAGTAATGTTGCTCTAGCATCATCATTCTTGGTTTTTGTGCAGAGTAGAAAAGAGAGGGCATTGTATATGAGGGAACACGACTAGTGGAATAAAGGAGGTGCATAACACTTATGTAGGAGAGAGGTAGAGACTCGAGAGGGTGCATGCATGTGCTAACCGTAGAATACTTCTAGAATTAAATTGCTATGTAGATTTGGCATTCTAGTTAGCTAGAGTTTATTTTTGCATGAATGGACTATCATTAGAGGAGGGTATAGATTCCTGGGACAACTAAGGTATTTGTATGTGTAGAGCAAGACACGGATCCCAAGGAGTGTGCATGCATGCATGCTACAATTATCCTCTAGTGGGGGCACACTATCTTTGTTTGTGTAGAATAGAAGAGAGAGGGCATTGTATATGAGGGAACATCGCTAGTGGAATAAAGGAGGTGCATAACACTTATGCAGGAGAGAGGTAGAGACTCGAGAGGGTGCATGCATGTGCTAGCCGTAGAATACTTCTAGAATTGAATTGCTATGTAGATTTGACATTCTAGTTAGCTAGAGTTTGTTTTTGCATGAATGGACTATCATTAGAGGAGGGTATAGATTCTTGGGACAACTAAGGTACTTGCATGAGTTGAGCAAGACACGGATCCCAAGGAGTGTGCATGCATGCATGCATGCCACAATTATCCTCTAGTGGGGGGCACACTATCTTTGGCACTTTTATCCATGCAAAAGTGCACACTAGCTAAGTAGATCAAGATTAAGGTTTGATTGATTCACATTGGGTGTTTCATGCATGTTACTAGATATATTTTATCTTTCCCTCTTCTTCCTATTCTATAGCAGCGTGCACTACTATGTTAGTTGGCAACTTGGACCATTTTAGTTTTGAGCTGTATCAGTGTAATTTCTTTTCTTTTCTTATGAGCTATATCAGTGTAATTTCTTTTCTTTTCTTATGAGCTATTTTAGTTTTGCATTATGTTTTTTTTGTTCGTAATTTTAGCACTATGTGTTTCTGCATGGACATATTTAGAGATTGTTGTTTTGATTGAGGATTTTAGTTTTTAAGCTACCTAGGTCTAGGTTAATTTAGCTGAGTCTAGAATTACCTTGCATGGCTTGAAATAAAACAGAACCCACTACAATAAG
This sequence comes from Pinus albicaulis, assembly GCA_034641835.2. NCBI lineage: Eukaryota > Viridiplantae > Streptophyta > Pinopsida > Pinales > Pinaceae > Pinus > Pinus albicaulis. Next base: position 1,369,865,662 of record CM076579.1, on the reverse strand, counting down.
TGGATCAATCCAATATAACTTGGTTACATGTACCCATCCCAACCGTTGGGTACATATTTGAGATGGGGACTTTGTACTAGGGGACATCAGGATGTACCAAGTATGAACTAAAAGTACTCGATATGTTGAATACTTTAGGGTATGCTAAATTATCCAAAATTCACATCCTTTGTGTTTTGGTACTTTATAAGGGGTTAACCTTTGCTTTGGTGCCTAGCACTCCCCATATAGTTGTTTTGGTACGAGTCAAAGGTACCTCGTGTCCTTGAGGGATGCACAGAAGTACCCACCCATGGTGCTCTTTTTTGGAGATATTTTTTGAAAGCCTTAACAGTTAATACCTTATTCCTAGCTTAATTTAGCTGAGTATATAATTTGCTTACATGGTTTGAAATAAAACAGAACTCACTGCAATATGTGGATCAATATAACTTGGGTACATGTGCCCAAGCATTGGTACACATTTCAGATGGGGACTTTGTACTAAGGGGCATCAAGTATGTACCAAGTACGAACCATAAGTACTTGATATGTTGAATACTCTAGGGTATGCCGAAGTACCCAAAATTCACATCCTTTGTGTTTGGGTAGCACCCCCCATTTACCAGTGGGTGGGAGTTGTTTTGGTACAAGGCAAAGGTACCTTGTGCCGTTGAGGGACGCACAGACATACCCTCCCATGGTGCCCTTTTTTGGATATATCTTTTTTGAAGGAGTAGTCTTTAGTGCGACTTTTTGGAGTTTCAGGTGCCGGAATCCGGTGAAAAAAATTGAAGTGAAATCTTGATTTCTGTTATTTAAACTAGTTTTTTTACTGTAAATATAGATTCAGCACCATAAAAAACCTCTAGGACACTTCGATTGTGCAAGTTACCCATCAAATCTCTGTTTTCAATAAATTCTTGCCGGATTTTAAAGAAATTAGACCGGAAAAATCCACTCGAAAAACCTTCAAAAAGTCGCACTAAAGACAACTCCTTTTTTGAAAGCCTTAATACCTTATTCCTAGCTTCTTGCTATTTTGTACTTTGCCCCATTGACCCTCCTACAATATAAATTTTAAAATGATTTAATATTGTCACCCTGTTATCTTATTGTTGGGAAATGGTTTGGTGTTGGGCGGTGGTTTGGTAGCTGAAAAATCATAACATCAGTGGATTTGTAATGTGTTTTCATTGGAATCAAAACAGAACATTCATTGGTATATATCATCATTCATGTATGTATTATACTATTATTAATAATTATTTTTTGAAGTTTGAAATTTCAAAGACTCGTGTATATATAATTAATAAATTAATAATTATTATATCTGGGACAACGTTCCTTATGTCTTTCCCTCGATGTATGATGTTTTGTTCCTTGAATTTGTTGGGAGTCTCTAGATGTGTTATGTCCATGTTCAATGGTCCCATGTAGTCTTGTTCCCTCATCCTGAAAACTTGGTGTAAGATAGGATCATTGTTAATTGAAGTGATATAATTTGCATCCACTGGGCTCTTCAATTGTTTGGCCCATAAATGGATGCTATATTGGACCAAAGACAATTTCAAATGACCTTTCCTTGTCCAACTTGTCGCACTTATTGGAATATATATGCAATGTGAAGAGCTGCAAGGTTGGCTCATCACTTGTTTAGAGATGCTTTGCATCTCATGTGTATCCATGCCATTCTTGTCACGCTAGATACTTGCATTATAATGTGAAGAATGAAACTTAAATAGAATTATAAATTGACTTATAAATTTATTAAAATAATCTGGCATAGGTCAAGTATTCTACATTGCATTGGACAACAAGTAGCTCCTAGTTCATAGTACCTCCATCCTACAAAGGGCCAACCAGATATTCTAGCAATGCTCCTTTGTTGCTCAAGTTGGTATTGTATTAAGTCCTTCATTCATCTTGAACCACTTGTTGCATGCACTCTAAGAGACACTTCCATTTCATTGACATATTACAAAATAAAGCTTGGTTCAAGTAAAGCCCCATCAACATGTGTTTGTCGAGAGCACGCTAGTCTATCACTCATCTAAGATATTGCACAAAACCTAGAATTTATTGTTGTCATCATTGTAGACATTTTATATTCCTTCCTTAGCTAAGCATATAGCCTCATATAAGTATCCCACGTGGTGCATTTTCTCCATGAATTATGCACAACCAGGTGCTTCGTATATAACACCATCCCCCCTAATTCGTCCAAAATTCTTTATTATACATCATTGTAACAATTGTATTTGAGAAGGGGTGTCTACAAGCACCCAATTTTGCGAATTGTGTCCTGCACACTAGTGAAACATTTCACTGAGTTTCACAAAATGGGAGGTGTGGTGAAACATTTTTCCATGCACCCCTCTTCCCAAGGATGTAGGTACTAGGAAGCATGGGGCCAAGTCCCCAACCCTGCTGGACATGCCCCCGTGTAACACTGCTTATTACCTTTTAGATCCCTTATATATCTCTCCTGAAAACCCCTATATGCGTTTGAACATGTTTTATCACCGGAAGTCCACTCCGTGCCAAGAAGTTGAGGATGCATACCAATTATTTGACAAAACAACAAACTGAGGGTGCATACCTGCTATTTGACTAAACTCCAAAACTGTACTTTCCCTTTCCAATTGGGACACTAAGGGACTTCCTATAAAACCGATCTTTTTTTTTTTAATACAAGTTTTGAGAAGCCTGGAATTTGTGGTTGCCTAAAAGATGCTGCCTCTATAGAGAATAGGCAGGCCATGAATGCAAAATGACCTCTCTTCATGTGATCAAATTTTGTGGCCTCGAAGCTCTCAAGTAGCGTGGACTTGATGGTATACTGTGCAATCCTGTTTAAAGGAGAAAAGATTCTGTTGGTGGGTAATGAAGTATGTACCCAAACTGTAGAACTATTGAATTCTAAGGGCCACATGCTTGCCTCGAATCCTTGAAGGTATAGCCACGATAAGTTCCATATTATGGATGACACCTTTACATTGGACGTGTTTACGGTGTAAGATGCTAATGGGGAATTGGTTAGAAGTGTAAAGATGGAGGCCCAATCTTTAAACCTATTTTGATCTAGGATGTTGTATGCTTCTAGCCTCAACCATTAGTAGGACCTTTTATTGTTTGAGGGAGACACAAAGTTTGAAGGTAACAAGATGTTTAATTCTAGTTATTGCAACAAGTGATATTGAAGGTTTTCTTGATTAAGGGTGGGAATAGGTCTTCTGGCACAAGATCATTATTAAATTGTTAGTGTGCATTATCCTAATAGTATGAAATTCCTGAGTTAGATTGGTGTAAATCTTCTGCGATATAATGTTTGTCGGGCAACAAACATGAATCAAAGAGCTAAGGTCATGCAAGTATGTACCATTTATTTATTATAAATGTAATTCAAATTGTGCATGAAGACACATAATTACCTGTGAGTGTATAAAGATGAACAGTGTCAAAGAAACTTCTAGAAAATGAGTGATCAATAATTAACTTTATTAACCACACCTTTAATTTTGCTGCTTCATTTTTAACCTATTGACAGCGGTACTGTCTATAATTGTTGTGTGGAAATCTCCATCTCCTCTGTAGTCTTTACTGGATAAGTGTGAGGATATATCATATCACATGCAAGCATTGAAGAGCAATGCAAATCTAGTAGTTTACATACCTTTAGAGTTTTGGTTTTAATGTTATTATGCAACCTTTGATAAGCACGAGATATGTCCAATTCAAGTTCATCAGTTGGAACAGTACTCGATTCAACTTTGCTTTTACATCGTTGCCCGTTTTGAATTTTATACCTTTTCCACTGGGTGTGCTTTTGGGTTGATTGAGATCTTCACTTTTTGGGTGTTTGTACTTTTACGAAGCAGCATAATCCACTACTTTGTTTGCTAGAAATGAGGTGGTTAATTAATTTGACTAGGATTGTTTTGATCTGATTTTGATGTTGTGTATTATAATCCACTACTTTGTTTGCTAGAAATGAGGTGGTTAATTAATTTGACTATGATTGTTTTGATCTGATTTTGAAGTTGTATATTTAATTTGTTGTAATCTCTGTGGAAATTGTAAGCATAAACCTTACATCATGAAACTATCAAATAGTTTCCGTAGCAAGATCTTTTACTGCACTTGACAGTCAAGTAGATGCTGTTTCATGTTTGTAGGACTGCACTTTTTGAGCTTTTTTTGGAATGAAGAAACCTGATTACTTTCTTGCTTGTTTTATTCTTCACGTGTTGGTGTAATCTCGTGGATTCCTTGATTTTCCTGAATTGTTCAATTTCCTTTTCTTTATAACCAAATCACTGGAAACCCCTGGAGGCTTCACCTGCAAACTGCCGGTGCCCGAGTGCCAAGCACCTCACTTTGCAGGGATCAAAAGAGTTGAACCCCTAACTTCCCCAATTTGGAATATAGATCTCATGTCTGGCTTGTGACTGGCTTCAGCTAACCCTTGGGGTTGATTTTGTTCCTTTTATATACTAACAGGGATTGATTAACCCTCCTGTTCTTCCTGTGTTTGGCAGGTCATTAAAGATAGGAAATGGAAGGATATAACAGCAATATTCAATTTCCCACCAACGGCAACCAATGCTTCATTTGTCCTGCGCAAATACTATATTAGCTTGCTTTATCATTATGAGCAAGTTTACTTCTTTGGGGCACAGGGTCAGCCAATACCCCCACCAGGTAGTCTGAGCTTGCATCATGTTTCTCATGTTCTCTTGTTGCCTACAACATTTGCTGAAGGTATCCTAATATTTTCTGTTGAATTTTTCAGCTGCTTTGCCTGCGCCAAGTCCCGTGTCTCACTCGAAGAATATTAATGAACCAGCCATTCCACCCTCTGTTGAAGCTAAACCTCTGCCTAAGAAAAGAAAAAGAGGTTTCCAACTGACCTCAGCACTATTATCTTCAACAGAATTTGAAGTGCTCTCTGACTTGATAACTTGATCTTGCAACTTGTTAGGTATGCTTGTTAGATTAACTATGCTTGATTAAGATATCCTTCCTTTTTCTTTATTGGCAGTTGATCCTGTGTCATCCATGGGTCATCCCGTGACTGGAGTTATTGATGGGAAATTCGAGAATGCTTATCTTATCACTGTGATGGTTGGTTCGGAGAAATTAAGAGGGGTTTTGTATGAGATGCCAGCAGGGTTTTCTGGAGAACAGTTTTTGCAAACACCTAGTTGTACGAACAATTCTGATAATGGCGATACAGCTTCAGGGGTTCGTCCTCGTCGACGTCGTAGGAGGAAGGATGAAATGAAAAAGAGGGATCCCGATCATCCTAAGCCGAATAGGAGCGGTTACAATTTTTTCTTTGCTGAGCAACATACAAAATTGAAAGCATTGCATCCGGGCAAGGATAGGGAGATCAGCAAAATGATTGGAGACACGTGGAATAAACTGACTGATGAAGCGAAAGCTGTAAGATACAAGTGAATCTCGTTTTTGTGATTATTTAGTTAGTCTTCATTGTTGTTGGTAACAAACTAAAAATAAAATGAGTTTTGTCTTTCACAGTATGTTGTGCTGACAAACTCTGATAGATGCAGGTTTACCAGGAGCTTGGATTGAAGGATAAGGAAAGGTACAAAAGTGAAATGGAAGAATACAGAGAGAGACAAAAAGTGCTTTCCCAGGACAAGGAAATATTAGTTTCTAGAAATGAAGGCTCAAATCAGGGGCTCGAAAATCATATCGAAGTGCAGCTTCAAGACCGAGGAGTGCCACTCACAACAAATGAGGGTTCAAATCAAGCACTGGATAATAATTCTGACCTGTTAAAGAACCATCCTGACCAGAATCTTTCCTTACAAGTGGGAATACAAGGCAATGGTTTTAAAGTGGTGCAATTATCTGATAAGTCTGGCATGGTTGGTGTGGATATGTCTATAAAACAAGAGTCATTGGTGGGAACCCAGATGTCTACTGAACATGAAAACAACCAAGGAAATGACTCTAAGAATATGGTTTTAGAACCATAACTTTAAAAAAAGTGATGACACAGATAAATCAACTGTCGACCACAGAATTTTTGGCTGGAGGTGTGATGCACTAACAGTGCTGTATTTATAGTCTCAGGTCTTCAACCTGAAGGTTGACTGTTTTTTGTTTTGGATTTGGTGTATAGTATACAAGATCACAGTTGTAACTTACCTGGTTAAAGCAACCAGGATGCGGGACCAGTATTGATGCACAGATCATCAAGGAAACTGTAAATTCAAGACTCTTCTTTTTTGTGATTAGTGCTTTCCAAAGTCCGTTTTGGGAAGACGATATGTAACATCGCAGATTCTCAGAATCTGATGACGTAGAGCTAGGACTTCACTCTTGGAGATACATTCTCAAGATAATCTTTACAAGTCAATTTCATGTAAAAATTTCACCTCTTATCCATGTTCTTTGGTCCTGTTGAAAATTGAATGTTTTATTACATTACAGTAGGGAATTTGCATTGGTATACAAAAAATTATAATCAGATTGGGATTTTGATTTTTATTTGGCATTTGACTGAGGTGTGGCCCTTCTGTCTGGCTACCACAGCTCTCAACAAAATAGACCTATCTCTTTTACAACCTTTAGTTGCAAAAATTGTAGCGGTAGGTCCCTGACATTCCATAGGATAATTTTTTTTTAATTTATTGCTGGTCATTCTGGCCCTGTTCCTGAGAGGAGTTGACGACCTAACTGACTGAATCTCCAAGAACAAAATCACAAGATCAGATGGGAGAGTTGTCTTGCACATCTTATCTGGTGCTGCCTAGTTGGTTAATCTAGAGTGGCTTTGGATAGTCTTTACTAAGTAAAATGTGCAGCTTCCTTAATCGCTTTCTCAGTTGCCTTATTAACTTACAAGGTTGTCTGATTGCTTTGTTTTGCTCCTTGAGCTACTTCCTTTATGTTGTACATCATTATCAGCTTGTCCCGTTTCTATTCTACGGAAGATGCTTCCAGTTGCCTCATTGTGTGAGTTGACATTTTTAATTCTCTTTTCAAAACCTCCAGCGTGTATATAAACTCTTAATCCCTTTCCTGCATTCTTTCTCCAAGACCTGCTGATGCTTTCATGCATTCCTTCTCGAAGACCTGCTGATGCTTCATGGACATCCAGAACAAAAATATTCTTTCCTTGGCCTTGTGTGTGGTGTCTTGCAGAGTCATTCTCCTGTCTTTTCCTCCTACTACTAGGGTTATGCTTCCACTGTTGTATCTTTTTGTTAGACTCGGTGATTCGCTTACCTAGACACTTAATTATGCTCGACTCACTTTACATTCTTTTAGTTTCAGTATTGATATAGGAGTTTCTTTGGCACTTCCCTCCAACAATGTATTCACACTGGAAGTACCTTTTAGCCCCATTGACTTACTTCTGTATTTATTTGTTGGACCTCATTAGATTACTTTATCCTATCTACCGGCCTCGTATACCAAATATACACCCTGTGGTGGGATGTTTTCTGGCTCCCCAGTGAACCTGGATTTCTTCTAGTCTATGCACTTTACATCTTGCCCCGGCTCCGACATTTTTTGGCCTTCTCCTCTTACGTGGCCTTGAGCATCTCTCTTTAGGCAAAACCAGCCTCCATCGTTTTCTTCTCGATTTTTCCCTCTGTCCTTCTTCCAAGTCTTCCTCCGCTGGAAGATCTCCTTTGATGAGACAACTCCATTGCTCTAGCTCGAATGCTTCTGCCATTAATCTTCTTGATGTTGATGCTGATTGCCTCAAAATGACGGCATATAAATGATGCCAAGTTTCAATACTATGGATGGATTGATTGCTCCCTCTTGAAAAACGAGCTCCAATGTCTGTCCATCCTCGATATTCTTTTGAAAGAAAATTGAAATCAGAATTTGAAATGAATCCACCCTACTTGGCAATATTATAGGTAGAATCCTTTGGGAGGTTTTATTAAAGATCTAACTTAGCTCAATCTTCTAATCACATTTCTCGCTATGATTTTAAAAAGAACTCTTTTCTCTGTAATTTCAATAAGGAAATCCGACACATTGAGATTAATTTCCCATAGGTAATTACCGTGTCCGTTCTAATCTTCTTGATTTGTTCTTTTCACATGTTGGAAGCTGTGACCTTTTCAAAATTCTTGATGACTTCCCAAACCCAATATAACTATCCTTCCGAATCCCACTAGGGATATTGTTTTTGTTTGCTTGGAAGCTTATTACTAACATTGAATTGCCCTAAAAAATAGTTTATTATTATTAGCATTGAATTGCCCTCTCCTTAAGCCACCATTTCTGCCTGGCTATTGATATCCATACCTAGAAACTTAGGAATCCTCAGTTACTGTATTTGATTACCCCTCTTGCAACTGCATTCTCCGGGTTACCTTTTAGCTGATTGATTCAATTTGGCTTATTCGTGCTGTGGTGGTGACCATGTCTGATGGGCATTTCAATCTCCACCTATGAGGCCATCTTATCGGGATGGGGATGATGGGATGATTTCTGGTAATTAATTCTTGGAATGTCAGTGAATTGATTTACATTTCAACTGCGCCAAGTTCTTACTTCAATATGGATTTTGGATATTAGGAATTTTATCATTATTTCTTGTGATTTTAATCTTGAACCGGATTTGTGATTGCATAAATAAAAAAGATACATTGTTATGTTATGATAGAATTGTGTATGGGAAAATTTCCAGTTTCAAACACTAACCACTGTTATCTTTAACAGGTATTCTCGGCATCTTGAATGCATGCTGACTGCATAATTGTTCTTTTCATTTCATTTTACTTTGCATATGTATTGTCCTTCAGAACAGTAAATTCGGGACGCATTTTATGAAAAAACCACTCGTTCTCTTTTCTCATATGACATGATGGAGTCTGATCATATTTCTTCTTTAGGGATATATAATTATATTCCCATGAAAAGTTTTGCATTTTGCCAATGATGTATTGATTCACGAGTAAGGTTGACTGTGTGGATGCTGTTCACCAAGGTTCCATTCTAGCTATGTGCCTTACTTGAATAGCATGAATTTCATGAATTTTGAAGGAATCTCGAACGACTTTGGCAGAAACGATCCTTATGTCAACCTTGCACCTACGTTTACGGAACTTTTTTCTTTTGCAATGCAGGCCTCCTCAATTAGCTAATGATCTAAGTAATGATGTTGATAACTTAGAATTCCAGGTCCCAAGATGTTCAACCGGGGGCCCTTGATTAGCTAATGATGTGCATCACAGGGTGAGAATCAAGTAAACTGCTTAGTATAACCTTAAATTCCAAATTTACCTTACATCTAAGTCACATGGTTCGGGTTTGAGTTTGGGTTAAGTCCAAATTTACCTTACATCCAAGTCACATGGTTCGGATTCGAGTTTGGGTTAAGTCACATGGTTTGGGTTCAGTGATGATTAGGTTTGATTCGAGTTTGGTTTGGGTTCGAGTTTGGGTTTAGCGATGATTAGGTTTGATTCGAGTTCGAAAATTTGATTAGGTTTGATTCGAGTTTGAAACTTTCGATGAGTGCCATTATGTTCATTTATATACATTTTCCATAAATATATACATATATTAACTTTAAAATGAAATATGGCATAAAAATAGATTACAAGGAAACTGCAAGGATAGATTACAAGTTTGTGCTGTGACATTAGGGTATGAGTTTTGATCAACAAACTTGATCAATGGCTGTGAGGTTTGATGAGGTTTGCCATTATGTTCATCTGTATACATTTTCCATAAATATATACATATATTAACTTTAAAATGAAATATGGCATAAAAATAGATTACAAGGAAATTGCAAGGATAGATTACAAGTTTGTGCTGTGGTATGAGTTTTGATCTACGAACTTGATCAATGGCTGTGAGGTTTGATGAGGTTCATTGAACTTTAAAACCAAACTTCAAAAACCAACTTTTGGAGTTTTGATCTACAAACTTGATCAATGGCTGTGAGGTTTGATGAGGTTCATCGAACTTCAAAACCAACTTTTGAACCTAAAAGTTTGAAGTTCACCAAACCTTGTGAGATAGCCTTACCTGAACCAGACTTGTATCTTTGAATTCAAGTTCCCAGATGTGTTCAACTGGGCATTACAGGGGTATATTCGAGAGGATCAGCTAATGATGTGCATTACAGGGGGAGATTTGAGAGGATCAGCTAATGATGTGCATTGCAGGGGGAGATTCGAGAAAACACATGGTATAAATTTCAAATTCAATCTTGAATCGAGAAAACGCATCGTATAAATTTCAAATTCAATGCTTCAACTCCTTACTCTCTAGGATAAAAGGTATTAAAAAACGCACCATGTTTTTGCGCTTTGCTTGTTGAAATCCTGTGGTTGATCTGCGTTTCACTTCGAAAATGCAGTTTTCACACATTTTTGACTTACCCTGGGCGGTTTGGTCATCTCCGAATCCATCTGTAACCTCTCTAGGGCGTGTTTTCACTTGGATTCATTATATTTATCCGAATTTCCTTGGGTGGCTGGAAAAGGTTCGTTCTGAGTGTCCCTTAGCCGACACTGACTCTGGTGGTCGTCGATAACCTTTGCTAGCACAATATGCTGCCTTGAAAATTGTTGTGCTTTCACCGCCACAGTTTTTTTAATTGGACAAACATGCTCAAGGCAATGTCAATCCACCTTTTGGTCTGTTATGCTGCACAGTGGAGATAGATCTTTTGGTCTGTTATGCTGCACAGTGGAGATGGATATGGTTGTTTAAAAAAATCAACTCCCATCCCTTTGATTTATCCAAGCAACCATGCTATATTTTTTGTTACCTGGACTGTCTATTAACCACGAGCATCCATGAAATAATATCATGAACTCTGTAAAATAATATCTTGAACCTGGGACAAGTTTGAAGTATTGCCATCCACAAAAATGAATAAATTGAAATCTACCCCCTTACTAAAAAAATGAGTTATTGCTGTGTCGATGGAACTCTGCTCTCAATCCCTGTAATTGGTCTGACATCTCTCTTAAGTCTCCAATTTGAGCTTTTGACATTTCTAGCGTGTTTTTTGGTGTGGATTTAGTGAAAAACTCAATGAATACTTTAATGGAGAGATGAATAGTATTTAGATTTTAGTTACATAAATATAGCTTCTTGCTCTTACGTTGGTAGCAAAAGTTTATATTTTTTATATGTGGATTTAGTGAAAAACTCATTGAATACTTTAATGGAAAGATGAATAGTATTTAGATTTTAGTTACATAAATATAGCTTCTTGCTCTTACGTTGGTAGCAAAAGTTTATATTTTATATGTGGATTTAGTGAAAAACTCATTGAATACTTTAATGGAGAGATGAATAGTATTTAGATTTTAGTTACATAAATATAGCTTCATTTAGCTTCTTGCTCTTACGTTGGTAGCAAAAGTTTATATTTTATATTTTATATTTTATATGTGGGTTTAGTGAAAAACTCATTGAATTCTTTAATGGAGAGATGAACAGTATTTAGATTTTAGTTACATAAATATTGCCTTTGCTCTTGCTCTTATGTTGTAGCAAAAGTTTATATTTTATATCCAGCCTCTTCCTCTTCCTCTTACGTTGGTAGCGAAAGTTTATATTTTATATCTTACGTTGGTAGCAGAAGTTTATATTTTATATCCAGCTTACTGTGTTTTTTTTGTTATTTGTTTTTAAAGGGATTTGAATTTCAAATCTCATGGTTTACAACATAGTTATCGTCAATTTAATTGTTTGTGTGTTTTTTGGGTTGTTGTTACTCTTTTTTTAAAAAAGGATTTCAATTTTAAATCTAATGATTTACAACATAGTTGTCTCTGTGTTTTTGGGTGGTTGTTACTTTTTTTTAAAAGGTTTTGAATTTTAAATCTCATGGTTTACAACATAGTTATCGCCAATTTAACTGTCTCTATAAACCTTGTCATTACATTTTTTTAAAGAGGATTTGAACCTTAAATCTCATAAACCTTGTCATTACATTTCTTTTAAGGGGATTTGAATCTTAAATCTCATGGTTACAACACAGTTATTTTTAATTTAAGGAGATTTGACCCTTAAATCTCATAAACCTTGTCATTACATTTTTTTTAAAAAGATTTGAACCTTAAATCTCATAGTTACAACATAGTTATTTTTAATTTAGCTCTCCTCATAAATAAACTGCTGCCGGCAGTGTTATTCTATTTTTTTTTCGTTTATCTTTGTATTTTTTGTATCTTCTGTGTTAGCTCGGCTTTTAAATTTTATTTTTAATTTAAGGAGATTTGATCCTTAAATCTCTTAAACCTTGTCATTACATTTTTAAAAAAAAGATTTGAACCTTAAATCTCATAGTTACAACATAGTTATTTTTAAGTTAGCTCTCCTCATAAATAAACTGCTGCCGGCAGTGTTATTCTTTTTTTTTTCGTTTATCTTACTTTGTATTTTTTTATCTTCTGTGTTAGCTCGGCTTTGAAATTTAATTTTTACGGTATTCCTCAAACCATACTTGTTTTCAATGTGTGGGTTGTGGAAATTTGATATAATAAATATTAATATATAACCATGTGGAACTCAGATATAATTATTACTATATAACCATTACAAAACCTTAAGCTTCCACGCTGAATTTACTCTGGCACTCAAGGTTGGCCCCAAGTTGATATTTTCATTTACTGTGCTCTTTTTCCCATAACTATTTCAATTTTTATATTTGATTAGATAATCCCTGTTCATTTTGGAGATTTTTTGAGCTCTCAAAATTCCATAAAATGCAGCACTGGAGGACTGTTGGCTTTAAGCTTCAATGTTTTGTTCAGTGATTGACTCCGGTCTGTAGTAATAGGCTATGGGCGTGGCTCTCTCTTCTTGCATCCATTGTTGGTTCCAATTAACTTTGAAATTGCTGTGATATTAATTGGTCTACAATTAACTTTGAAATTGCTATGATATTAATTGGTTTGAAAATTTATTTGGTTCACAGTTGTGCAGTTTGAGTCTTTTTTTAACATTTATCACCAGTTGTTAATAGAGTTAAAATGTTTTTCGGTTAAATTTATTATTAACAAAACTGTGCCAGTGAAATTAATCTCCACTGAGTTGTTAATGGAGTTAGAATTATTTTTTCCAGTGAAAAAGTGAAATTTGTTAGGAACAAAACTGAGCTGTTGAAATTTGTAATAAGTAAAAATATGTGCATAGGTTTTGTTATAACAAGTATAAATATTGTCCATGGGGTCTTGGACAGATGGTGATTAAGTGCGCTGTTAAGACACACCTAGATCTTAAGTTAAGACACTCTTAGATGTTAAGTCACCGGTTCAATTCCCTGCTCTATTCAGAGGTTATTTTGAGACATGACCATGATGTAGCCTCACTGTTGTCGGACTTAAAAAAAAAAGAAAAAAAAGGAAGAGTTAGTTTCAGAGTAGTGATCGATGAAATTGAAAATTGAAAATATCCTAAATACATTGTTATAAGAACTATTCATTGCTCTTAAATTATTTAGTTTCAGAGTAGTGATCGGATGAAATTGAAAACAACATTTTAAATACATTATTAGAAGAACTACTCATTGCTCTTAGTTGAAAACATCTTAAATACGTTGTTATAAGAACTATTCATTGCTCTCTATGGTCCCAAAGGTATTGTAACAAAAACATCATAAATTATTTTCAGATAAGTGATTGCTAAAATTGAAAAGTGACTGATGAAATTGAAAACTGAAAACATTTTACATAAGTAGCATGAAAAATATTAAGAACCCCCCTAAATTTATATGTACAATAAATGGGTGAATCCCCATGGTACATAGGAAAAATGGAAGGTGATTTTATCAATAATATAATGTGTATATATAATTATTTTGGCGAATCTCTTACCATATTATATTATCTTGGCGAATTTTTCACTGAAATATAAAATCTTGTAAGATTTTGGCGAATCTTTCACTAAATAATAAAGGCTTTGTAAAAGGCTAACAAAGTTCATAATGAGTATTTCTTGTAATGCCTTCAAGCCCTGTTAAGTAGTGTTGAGTCAAATTATGTGTGTATAATTTGCCAATATAAATTGTCAACCTAGGAAGATAAATTGATGAGATGCAGTGCACAATATATGCTCGCTGATTACTGCAAGTGTTAATTAATTATACAAACAACTAATGCTTCTTTCCCGTGTCAATAATATCGCAACAAAGGCTATGGAGTGGCATATATCATCTTTCTATAGCACTTAAGATTCTTGATATTGACCGTGAAAAGATAAAGATCAAACAACAATCAATAACTCGTGCTGTTTTCCTATATCAGAACTATTGTAGCAATGGTTGTGGAGCGGCATATAACATCCCTCTATGACACTTGTGTTTGCTAATACTGATGCAGGAAAGATAAAAGAAATCAATCCCAATCAAGAATCAAACTTAAAAACATGAATCAAAGCATTGACCAAATAAAAGGAGCTTTTCAACATAAAATAGTAATTCACTTAACCAATCTACAGTTTGCTGTAAGAAATACATAAAGGAAACACTAGCAGTTATAGGAAATTATTAATGCATAATCAAAACAGAAATAAACACACACACTCTGCTGCAGGAGTTGTGAGCGAAGGGGGCCCTTCCTCACTCACAACTCCTTTAAAGATTAAAGAAGTTGCTCAAGAAAATGAAGAGAACATAAATGATTTTATTAATTTGAAATAATAGTCGATTACACTCTGATATCGTGCTTTGTAACAACAGCTTCCAACCCAAGAACTCTGAACTCCATCTAAGCAAATTACATCTGATTTTATACATTTCTAGCAACACATATTTGGATTAAAAAAAAACATATTACTAAACTAAGCCTACAACCATTAATACAGATACAGATTGACAATGGTAAACTGCCGTTGGGTCTAATCCATGACCGAAGGCATGGATTAGACCATTTTTGTTGCACGGCTGACACTGTCTGTCAATCTCGCTGCAGGATTTTAAGGTGGTTGCAGGAAATTGGCGTATCTGTAGGAAATCCGAAATGGCTGTAGGAACTCGGCGTATTTGCAAGAAACCTGGAACGACTGCAGGAATCTCGGTTGTATGCACTGTCTGCAGGATTGGCGAAACTACTTGAATCTAACAAGTTTGCGCATGAGTCCAAGGCTAGTTAGAGTAGCAATGCAATAATGACATAACTAATTCAAAGAATGTTCGAAATAGATAAAATGACATTTCTAATGTTGTTTCAACATACCTTAGCCTATGATACCCTTTTTAACCAAAACTAGATGACATGGTCGGACTAGGTATAATCAAAGAGCAAAAAGAGGTCACAAATGGGGGAAACAAGGCTTAGCATAGGTGGAAAAAATAGGTAAAGTTCAGACTTAACATCTCCCCCACACCAAAACTCTTGCATGTCCTTATGCAAACAAAACTGAAACAATTTACAACAGAAAACTAATTTTTCACATGGGCCACAGCCACTACAGCCAGGTGATCTAACTGAGCCCGACTAGATTCTTCTTGAATCTGTCCTCTATACTCCTTAGTCTTCTTCTTCAGGTGGTTGATCTGGGCCTACTTCTTCTTCATGATGCAGGCTGCCTTTGTGTGCCACTCTTCGTCCTCCTGCTGCATCTTGCGGCTATTTTCTTTTAGAGCTGCGTTCTCTGCTTTCAAGTCTTGTTCTGAAAGGGTAAGTTCTCTGATAGTTTCCTCCAACATTTGTCGATATTGTTTCTTCAATGGGGTCACCGCTCCCTCATTATGCCCCTGTGAGGATTGGGGCATGCTCACATCCTCTTGCGACTTCATGGCTTCGTTCTGACTTTCCTATAGTGAGGGGTCTGGAAAGGACACAATGTCCTTATCACTGACTATAGCCAGGCTCAACTTTTATTTTCCTTTGGGCTGGCCGTGGGACTTCTCTGTCTTTTTCTTTTTAGTTGGTGCCTCCTGTTTTGCTGCATCCTTGATGGCCAGCTGGGCAGTCTAGCTTCTGGTATACCGTTTTGCAGGGGTCAAAGGCCCCTTCTGCCGAGAGCTCTTCCCAGAAATTTCTACGGTCACCACAACTTCATCATCCTCGTCATCTTTTTCCACCTTAGGTCCACACGTTTGCGGTTTCTTTTTCGGATTCTCTGCGGGTTTCTCTTCCTCGACCCCTAAAGAGTCAAAATCTCCATCCTCCACAAAATGATTTTCTTGCAGAAAATCCTCCTAGGTCTTCTCATATTTCAGCAGGACCTCCACCAGAGTAATCTTTACCATCTCGTGATGGTAGAGGTTTTCCTCTATGTGGGAAACCCTCTCTTTTGCGGCCGAGGACATTATGATCAACGACATTTTCAAATAATAGGGAAAATTTACAGGTTTGTCCCGGAATTGTCCAAGGAGCCTGATATGAAACAGAAAATCAAGGCCAAACCTGCCTTCACATGTAACGTATTTCTGCAGGAAAAATAGTAACTGACGGTACTTGCGCCTTAAGAATTCCTGCAGAATCCTCTTACTCCAATCGCGGTTCGAATGGTCCTTCTGCAGGAAAGCCACGCACATGTCTTTGTTGAAGCGATGGTTCTTAAACCACCTCTCTCCATCTTGCGGAATCCCACACGCCCTTGCCACCAATTCTTTTGTTAGGCTGAATTGGATGTTCCCCACCCGTGCTTTGTCCTCGTTTAAGTTCAAGGCAAAAGATTTGGTTACTTCAGAATTATGCCCGCTGAACCTTAGAAAGAAGGGTAGCCATCCCGCCTTTTCTATTCTCGCCTTGCTGCGAGGACCAGATTCTAGTAGCGTGAGACTTTGAGGCTCGAATCTGACGGGGGCTTGTGTCTCGGTCATGGCGGAGGAGAAAAAAGGACATGCAGGGGAAAAATGGATAGGGCAATCACGGATAGACAAAACAGAGCAAATGCGAGTTGCAGGAATGTAGTCCGAGACTTATGCAATAGTTCGACAACGAAAGGAAATTAAAAAAAATACGGAGCTTTTTCGGCGGCAGGTCGTGATCATGATTGCTATCATGATCTGACCTGCACGATAAATCTCGAAAGTACAAACACTACCAGTGAAATGATGACAGGTCATGGGATTAATGTCATAAAGGTCCATGGCTGCAAAGGGTTACCATAGCCTTAGATATGCAGAAAATTAAAAATTAAGTGTCGTTATACCTTTAACTCGAGAGCCTTATTACCTGTTGTACGTGACCGCTTACCTCCAACGGTCTTGTCCTCAATGACGTAACCTGCTCTTGCAATGATAACCTATTACATTAGACATATAATCCACGACCTTAACCACATAATGATTTGTTAGTAGTTTATTACATGATTTTAATCTATGTTTTGTTTAATGATTTTTTATTTTTTAGTCTTTTCAGGAAATCCCGGTGTTGCTGTGTCTAACAATTGTTTTGCAGGAATTAAGAACTGGCTGTCGAATGCTTTGTAGGAATTAAAACTACGACTGCTGAGCATTCTGCAGGAATATCTGTTAAATATTCTTCAGGAACTGAATCTACAACTAATGAACATTCTGCAGGAATTAAAATAACTATGAACATTCTTCAGGAAGTCAAAACTGCAACTGCTGAACATTCTGCAGGAACCGCTCTCTCCACCCATTGTGTACAATCCATTGCACATGAATGAATGTGTCGATATCGAATGTACAATGGGCTCATTGGATTACCAGTCATTGAGGTCAACTGTTAACCGATGCGAGGTCCATCACCATTAATGAGAATGAGGACCAAGGTACCCTCATGCATCCTATCAGGTGTGAATATATGAGTTGTTGTTGAACCTCCTGTAGGATCCAGTAGTAAAGAAGCCATAATGATTCTCCATTACCACTGGAGAGATAGCCTGTCATTGGGGCATACACGCTTCAAGGCATCGCAAGGCTCTAATATTGTACCCAGATAATTCGCTGGTGTTGATGGGCCACAATTGTTGGAAGGAAGGCCTTAAGAAATCCCACATCAGTCCAACATGAGCAATCCATAGATTAACTGGAAAAACAATTTTATTGAAAGGATCCCAAGGGATCTACTGACCTGTGTTTTTAATGAGCCCAAGGCAGTCCATGCTCTCCAAATTTCGATTTTAGAGAGTCTGAAATATTGAAAAAGAAGACTCCAAGGGGTTCATTTTCCATAAATAGTCCATTGGGCCAGGAAAAATGGATAAACCTATACCTAATAGACATTCCTCTCATGGTTTATCGAGCATGAGGAGGAACAAAGTGAGCTCATTGCATCAGTAGGAAAATCAGGAAGAGATAGTGGAAGGAAGGATCCCTTCCCTTACCATCTCCAACACTTTCTTCTTCACAATTTCCTTCACAATTCCCTCCTTGGATTGGGGTTTTTGGTATAGCTTGAGTCTGTGCCCATTCACCAAGAAGGTAACATTCTCATCAGCGATAGTTTTAATCTGAACATATCCATTATCAAAAGATTTCTCAATTTCATAGGGTCCTAGCCAATGTGTGTTAAATTTTCCTTTAAAGTTTTTAAATTTAGAATCATACAACAATGCCCAATCTCCCTCTTTGAACTACTTCTTTTTGATGTAGCTGTCGTGCCATTTAGCCCTTTGTTGTTGGATCAAGTCAGTATGCTGAAAAGCATCCTGCCTAATCTCATTTAATTCGTTGAGCTGCAAGATTCTCTGTTGTTGTGCTTCATCGAAGTTCATACCCAATTCTGATGCCATTCTAAAGGTTTTGATATGAAATTCAATGGGCAAAAAAACTTGTTTTCCATACACTAGTTCATATGGAGAAAAGCCAGTGGTACCTTTCCTTGTGATCCGGTAAGCCCACAAGGTCTCAAGAAGTCTGTCAGACCAATCCTTCTTATGTAATTGAATTGTTTTGGTAAGGATTGTTTCCAGCACCTTGTTGGTTGATTCCACCTGCCCATTGGCTTGTGGATGACAAGGGGTGGAATTTCGATGGGTAATATGATATTTTTGCACAACTTCCTGCATAAAATTAGACACAAACTGAGAACCTTGATCAGTAACTATTTCCCTAGATACTCCAAATCTTACAAAGATATCAGAGAAAAGAAATTTTGCCACTGATTTTTCCGTTGCTCTAGGTAGTGCTTTTGCCTCCACCCACTTTGTCACATAATCAATACAAACTAAAATATACTTCTTACCTTTGGATGGGGGGTTGATGGGACCTACAAAGTCAAGAGCCCACCTCTCGAATGGTTCTATGAGAACCTGTGGCTGCAAAGGCATTTCCTCTGATTGTCCAGACCGCCCCATTCTTTGGCAGCTATCACACTTTCGAACATACTCCTTTGCATCCTTGAAGAGGTCTGGCCAGTAATAACTTGAACGAAGGATCTTGTAAGTTGTTCGCTTGTCTGCATCATGGTAGGGTCATAAGATGTCATAGATCTCATCTTCTCTGACACACCTGCGAATAATCAAATCAACTCTTGTGAAAAAAATATCTCCCATAATCCAAGAATAATCATCACTTTTCCTAATGATTCTATTTTTCTGATTAAATGAAAAGTAGGGTGGAAACTTTCTTGTAGCAAGATAATTGACCATGTATGCAAAACAAGGTGTTTTAACAGAGATGGCAAACAAGTTTCCATCTGGAAAGTTATCGTTAACAAGAACATCCTCACCTGTATGACTAAGCCTAGATAAGAAATCAACTACCTGATTTTCTTTTCCTGGCCTATCCCCTACCGTGATGTCAAATTCCTGCAGCAACATCAACCACCTAGTAATTTTGCCATTAGTGATTGGTTTATTCATGAGATAACGAATAGATGAATGATCTGTGTGCACAAAAACTTCATAACCCGTGATGTAACGTCTAAACTTATTAATAGCGTAAATTACAACAAGGAACTCTTTTTTAGTCACTGTATAATTTAGTTCTGCAGGAGTTAAATTTTTACTAACAAAATAGATAGCATGGGTGACGGGATCCTCCTTTTGACCCAATACTGCTCCTATGGCTGAATCAGAGGCATTAGTGGAAATATGAAAAGGTAGATTCCAATCTGGGCCTCATAAGACATGTGCTGAAGAAAGTTTTTCCTCGAGTTTATTGAATGTAGCTTGACATTCATCATTCCAATGAAATTCAGGTTCTTTAGTCAACAATTTAAATAATGGAGAGGCTATCTTTGTAATTTTTTTAACAAAACTCCTATAGTAGCTTGCATGTCCAAGAAAACTTCTAACTCCCTTTTGATTAGTTGGTGGGGGAAGTTTTACAATAACCTCAATCTTCGCTGGATCAACCTTGATTCCTGCAACAGAGACATGATGAATCAAAACAATACCTTCAGTCATAATCATAAAACATTTTTCATTTCTTAATGAAAGATTAGTTTCTCTACATCTCTGAAAAACGTTTTCAAGATTAAGTAAAACTTCTTCAAAGGTATCACCCATAACTGTAAAATCATCCATATAAACTTCTACGCTATCATGCAAAAGATCAGAGAAAATACTAAGGACCGCCCACTGAAATGTGGCTGGTGCATTGCATAGACCAAATGGTAAGACTTTGTATGCGTAGGTACCCAATGGACATGTAAATGTTGTATTTTCCTGATTCTCTGGAGCTATCCTAATTTGATTATATCCACTGAATCCATCTAGGAAGGAAAAATACTTTTTCCTTGCTAAAGTGTCCAGTACTTGGTCTGTAAACGATAAAGGGAAATGGTCTTTTAATGTAGCTTTGTTTAATTCCCTATAATCTACGCACACTATATTTAACAACTTTTGTAATTCATCTTTTACAATTTCTCTTAAAGCAGGGTTCATCCTCCTTTGTGGTTGTCTTACGGGCCTAGCATTTTCTTCTCTAAAAATGTGATGAATGCATGTGTTTGGGTGAATGCCTCTCATATTGGTATATTCCAATGCAAATGTGTCTGAAAAATTTCTCAATGTTTGTATTAATTGCTTTTTTTGTTTAGGAGTTAGGGCAGAATTAAGGTTTAAAGATTTTTTAGGAAAAATTTCTACTACCTTACTCCCCCATTCAGATATTGAATATGCAAAAAACGCAGATAAGAGGGATGAATGTAATTCAGAAGCTGAACTATGTCCATAAAAATCCTGCAGATCAGTAATGATATCTAAATTATTACTAGATTTTCTTTCTAACTGTTGCGGGAAATCAGGGTTAGAAATACAACAATTTATCAGATCTTCTTCATAATTTTCCTTAAGACTCATGGCTTGGGCTACTGTTAAAACTGGTAAGGTACCTTCTGAATCATGTTCTTCTTCCTCTTCTTCAACCCATTGTGTGTTTTTTGATCTCAAGAGGGGTTTAGCAGGTGGGTACAAGTTAATGTGCTTTGTTTCAGCCCCATGAGTGATAGTCATGTTTCAAGATCTACACCCTATGTAGGCATCAACCATAGCTAACCACGGTCTCCCCAAAATCAATGGATGCCCTCCCAAGTTAGTTTTAGGTTGAAGAACATAAAAATCTTCAGGATACTCTGAGGAATCTAATGATATGAAAATGTCTTCTAAAACACCCTTTGGCTTTACCTTAGACCTAGCTGCTAATTCTAACATGGTGGGAGTGGGTAACAAGTCAAAGGATCCTATATGTGACAAAGTTTCCATAGTCATCACATTGATGGCTGCACCTAAGTCAATCAAAGTTTTCTTTATGGGATATCCATTGATAAATGTGTAACCACAGGGATTCTGGGATCCACATATTTTTCAGTGACAAATCCGGTAGACATTAAACTTGCAAGCTTTCCACCTACTTGAATGGTTGAGGGTTCTTTCTTTTGTATCCCTGGTTTCTTGGTACATAGTTCCCCCACTTTTTTAGCATATATTGGGATGTCCATTATTGCTTGCAGCAATGGGATCTTGATGCACATGTTTCTTAGTTCGAATACAAGATCAAATTCGGGTTGTTTTGCTTTGATTTCCATTTCCAAACTCTCTAGAAAAGGAGGCTAGACTATATGAGATGAGGAAGGTTCTTATGGCCTTGAGGTAGATGATTTTTCTGGTTCAGGTGTGGTTTCCTCTTCAGGCATCTCTAAGGTATCTTGCTCTACAATCTCCTCAATGCTTTCGGGCTGATTCACCACTCTTTTCGACCTAAGGTTGATTTCCTGCAGCTGCACAGGTAATTCCTGCAACTGTACAATGAGCTCCTGTAACACAAGAACATACATTTCCTGTAGATACACAAGAAATTCCTGTAAAACAGGGATAGAAACTTCCTGCAGCTGTTGGGATGCAATACAATAGGTAGGAAAATTGGGATAAGTAACCAATCCAATGTTGTGAGCAGATAAGACGGTTTTATTGTTGGGGTTAGACACTAGTTGAGCAGGAATTTGTGTGGGACGAGGTTGATTTGGTGGAGCAGTCAATTGAAGCTATTGTTGTGGTTGTATCATTTTTTGCGGCGTGGGATGCGAATAAAAGTTTTGATGTGGGAAAATCTATGTAGTTGGATAAGAATAGTTCCCCTGCCAAAGCTGTTGAGGAGGCCAAGGTTGCCAGGGCATTGGAACATTCCACATCTGATTTTGAGCATAAGGAAATTGAAAATTTGACTGTGACATACCTGCAGGACGTGACTGCGATGGTCTTTAAGGTGCCATTGCATAAAGTGCATTCGCAGCTCCTTGGTCTGCTATGTATGTTGCCTTAATTTCAGGCAGAGAAGGACATTGATCAATGGAATGCTCAGCCTCACAAATTCGACATACCTCGATACTATCAATAGGGAATTCCCTTAGAGCATGTTTCTTCCTGCATTTGGAGCAGAACACCACCAAGGCTTTCTCCAATTCATCATGTTTCTTCTTAGCCTGCTGTTACACTAAAACTGTCACCATGACTTTATACTGTCTGTATGGGTTTATCATTACTCATATATTACTCCCTTACAAGTCTACAAACATCAAGTTCCTAAAACCAAGCCTTGAAATTGAGAGAAAAGTTTATAAAAGTCATAAAAATACTTGTACCGCACTTTCTCTTAGTACTACCTACGGTGCCGCATATGTTTATTCTAGAACATGCAGAACCAGCTGCACTTTTGCTTCATTTAAGGTGCGGTTCCCTGTAAAAGGTAAAGTGAAGGCAGAAGTAAAATTTGGAAGCCCAACTGGTTGAATCTTGAAGCTTCTGGAAGCAATTATTCGGTGGAAAGTTTGCTCCTTTCATGTACATTCATCCCTCAATTAAAGGAGCCTACCCCTTGGTATGTGGAACTTAATCCTTTTGAAAGAGGATTCTATCTCCTCTTATTTGGAGCTGCAACTTCTTCTCTTTTGTTATAAATTGAGGCCATAGTTCAGCCTCAAGGGGAGTTAGGCTTTGAGATTTTTTGAGGAGAATTGCTGGAGAAACTCAGACTCTCTTAACTGATTATCATATGGGAATAATTACACATTCATGTGTATGTTAGTCGAGAGAGTGCAAAGGCTTGTCAAAGTAGAGGAAACACTTGTTCCAGACTTTGGAAGGACCTGTAAGACATCAAGGCGAACATGGTTGTAAGGCTCATTTTTTCATTAAAGATAATACAAATGGATCATGTTTTCTTAATGAGTTGTTTATTTAAATGACTTATTTCTTGAATTCCTTGATCATCAAGATAGATTTATGGTTTATGAATTAGTCTATATTATGCAGGTGCTTCTGATTCTTTCATGTTTTTTTATTGTAGATCTCGAAAGGAGACATATTCAAAGCAATAGGAAAGAAGACTACGATCAGCGTTGGACTACAGGTAAGTCCTAAATCCTTCATTATAGATAATTCTAGATAAAATATAATCTAGAGAAATTAGTTTACATTTGTCTGTTTGTTGCTAGTTATCGTATATACTAGGGAGATCTGTCTTGTCCGCAAGAACGATTTATTTGTCCAACAAAATGGCGACTCCACTGGGGAATGGATCTTGAACTTAGTTTTCATTTTATTTTTGACTTGTGAAATTCTTTTTATGAATTTGATTGATTGATAATGGCTTGGGTAATTTATTCTATAGAATCCCTGAAAAGTGCGTTAGAATTTTTTTATTTTTCTTTAAGTTTTATGGTCTCCGCACTTTGTCTTTAGGCACAAAGCGGTCATCGCCATTGTTTTCTTGTATACATAGTGCGGCACCACACCTGTTTACACTAAAACTTGCGGACCCTGAGGAATTTTTTGAAAAACTCAAAATTCTCTTTTCTAAGATCAGCTTGCAAGATTCTCAATATATACCCAGACTTGTATGTTCTATCAGAAAGCTTTGTCTGAGAGTTTCTTTCAGCGTTTTTAAGTTTTGAATGATTTTCTACAAGATCTGCATGTTATAAGTGATTTTTGCTTTGTCTTTGTGTCACTCAAAGATTAAAAACCTCTGTATACCTTAGATCACTGGTATTTATTTGTTTTCTTGCTGAGTCTCTGACTTCATAGCATAAATTGTTTTATGAGAATTAGATCCCATTTTCTCATTTGCAAATCTTTAAAAACTTTTTCATTAAGTTTTGAATTTCACTTTAAAAACCATAATTGGATGTTTTTGGGTTTTTGTTGATTTCAGCAAAGGATTTCTTAGTTAGATTACAAACTAAGCAAAACGTCCTCAAAATATTTAAAGTTTTGATTTCAAATTTAATTCTTAGAATTTTTAGATCTCGAAATTAGTGTTTTTAGTTTTGAGTGTTATTTCTAGAAATTGTAGTTTTCTTTTGGAGAATGTTTGTTTGTAGTTTTGATTTTGAAGAATAAAGGGATTTCTTTTTGAGCAATTGATCATTCTGAGTTCTCATAAGATAAGATTTATTTTCATATGTTCTTGTTTTGAAGGAAAGAATTGTTTTAAAAGATTGCATTTCTCAACTCTTTTTTTAAAATAGAATTCATTGAAAGGAAATGAATTGTTTCTCATAATAGATACATTTTTAGTATGTTTTGAGTCGGGTCACTACATATCATCAAAGCTTCACTTTCGCGCCTATTGTTCTAAGAAACAACCTATTAAAAGAAATGCTTAAATTAAAATCAATCTAGTAATTTTTATATTTCTAGGACTCTTTTCACCAACATAGTTTAGGCTAGTGTCTTGGAGTAGGGAGTAATTAACTCTCCGAGACAATTAAAAGAAACAAGTAGTTGATATTGCGGTAAGAAAAATCCAATAGTAGCTTGTATGCTCTGGGAAGCTCCTCCTAAAGGAGTCAAGCACGAGATCATATCCGAACCCGTGAGGTGATCAATTCTATCTCATTGGGAATGATAGAAGATGTGCGCGTATTAACAACGATAAAACTTGGATTGAACATTGTCGAGGAGCCTGGGGTCACTTTTCAGTATACTTGGATTATGTCAAGGAGCCTTCAAGGGGATTGAGCTTTGTTACTCTTCCCTTGTGCGTATATCGGATTGTAGACTGTTCCCCCAAGTATATTTGTTCCTGTTGGTGACCTTAGTGGCCATAAACTTTAAGATTTTTTCCTAACGTGACGGTGGAGGAAAGATCCCACTGTACCTGGAGTAGATGTCGACTAGACTCACTTGGACTCTCCGGAGAGTTATCTTCACTCGAGATGGTTTAAGTGGAGAAACTTGTACGAGTCTGTTTCATTACGCAGGTTGTCAGGGTAATTGTTCCAACTGCCATTTCTACATTAAAATACTACAATGTTTGATTTCATCACCAACTAGTGTTTTTAGTGTGGGAATCTACTGTTTGTATGTGGTTTGATCTCCTAGATTTCATAAGCACTTGATCATTTGATTGTCTCTTTAGTGACTTTAAGAATTTTGATTGGAATTTTCTTTGATTGCATGTGATTAATAATTTTTAATCGTGGTTGAATTACCAAAACAATCGCGTAGACTTCAGGGGAAACTCTCTAAGTATACACCAAGCCAACTTGAAGGAATGAAAGCTCTGGTACCACATAGTATCAGCTGAATTAGATCGAAAAAACCAGGAGAATCATCCATAATTACTCATCATGATTATTATGAAGTAAATCCATCACAAACAACAGAATATATTCAAGAGCCAATTTCAATTGCCGAAATCACTGACATTGCTTCTACAACCAGTGAATTAGCTGAAGAACCTGAAATTTCTGAGCCAGAAACTGAACCTGCTATGTTAGAATCATCTTCAGGATCTGTTACTCCGACTTCTAGTGATCCTGATTCACCTAGAGTAAGACATCGCATTATTGAAAACCTTCCTTTTGATCTAATATGTATTGAAGAACTTGTTGGTCTAGACGAAGACACAATTTTTCCCAAAACCCAAGAAACTCTGAATCTTAGAGAGCGTGAATCAATATTCTACAGTCCTTTTAGAACTGATGCTTGGTATTTATCGTTGACAGATTTTTTACAAAACACAGGTCTTACTTATTCACCACCCCGAATTCATTTTTACCCTACACTGAGAGGTTATCAACCTTTATTAGCTATGTCAGGTGAGTCATCTATGTTTTCTAAATCTCCAGAAACATTTTTATACGGTGGTTCGTTTGTTCCTCTGGGACACTAGTTGCTCTCTAGTACCTTCTCAGGAGCAGCTCCTCAACCATTTGAACAAATGTTATCATCTGGTACAAATGAAACAAACAATGGCATGTTGAACACAGAACATAATTTTATGATGTCTGGAAATATTCCAAATCCTCAACCTCAAGGAAGTCAGTTACCGCCTGGGGGGCAACCTCAGGGAAGTCAGTTACTGCCTGGGGGGCAACCTCAAGGTAGTCAATTACCGCCCGGAGGGCAACCTCAATGTAATTTTTTACCACCTAGAGGTCAACTTGTAGGACAATATTTACAGCCTGGGGAGCAACCTCAAGGACAGTACATACCTCAAGGTCAATATCAACCCCATAGTCAGTTCATACCTCAGGATCAATATCAACCCCAGATTCAGTACATACCTCAGGGTCAATATAAACCCTAGATTCAATACATGCCTCAAAGTCAATATCAACCTCAAGGTTAGTACCCAGCTCAAAGTTTTCAACCTCCTTCAGGTCAACCATTATTACAAGGGGTTAGAAATTTTCCAGTTAATTATCAAACGTACATTCAACCTAGTTATGGTCCTTCATATACACAACTTTCTATGGGTCAATACCCCGGAATTAATATGGTGTGAGATCCATCTCAAATTCAACAGACTTTACAACCCAATGTGCAGATACATAATCAACCTAGATAGCCTATAGGTTCTGGTCCGACCCAGCGACCTGTCCAGCCTACCATTCAAGTCTTTGCACCTGGTTATGTTCAACAGCCTGGGCCTAGTACACCTAGAACTTTGCCTCAAACTTCTACTGCTGCTGCAACTTTTGTTCAACCTACCACACCTATTTCTAGAGTATCTGCAGCTCCTATTTCTACTACCCTTGTATTAGTGCAAATTCATCAAGTATCTGTGCCATAGTCAGGACCTACAATTCAGACTATGGTCCAGATACGAACATGACAATCTGGTACAAGTACGATTCTCACTAGTCAACCACAATTTACTTATCAATCGTACCAGGGGCAGTATCAATTTGGACATGCTACACAAAATCCAACATATTAGTATCAACCGTATCCTGGGTATACTTATCAAGTATCTCAACAACCCTAGTATGGTTCGGTTAATCCTGGTTATCCAGGAGGTTTCACAATTCCCAATGCATATTCAATTCTAGGATATTCTGGATATCCTCCTCCCGGAATTGGTTTGATCACACAAGGTTATCAAGACCCTAACCGTCGGTTATCGTTCATAACAACTTTATATTTACCTGATTTATCGCGCCTTACGAATGATCCCATCTTTTATCTTCCGTATTGGCCACCGATGCCTAATAAGTTGCCCAATGATATTCCAAAGTTTGAAGGTAAGTTAGGATAAGATCCAATTAATCATGTTATGACTTATCACCTCTGGTGTGCATCCAATTCACTAATATATGATTCAATTCGTTGACGTCTTTTTCAGAGAACTCTCATTGGTCTAGCTGCCAAATGGTACATTGAGTTACCACGAGGCTCGTTTAATAATTTTAATGCACTAGCTACTGCTTTCTTAACCTATTTTCAGTTACCTGTCAGATACGACAATGGTATGAAATTGTTGACCTCATTAAAACAATGTACGTCTACACATATCTGATCACATTCATGAAATTTGGAGATGTAGGAGACGTTTAGTGAAAGTCTTTATTCCAGATCAAATTTTCTCTGAATGGTTTATCAAATCATTATTGCCCAAAATTACTGAAGATGTGGCCAAAGGAGGTGTTGTTACAGAAGAGCAAGTCATTGCTCAAGCTCGGTACCTTGACCTTATATATACACAGTGAGGCACTTTGTATGACAAAATCCCCGATTTATCAAGACCTGATCGGTTAACTACAACTCCTTCAAGATCTCATGCTGCTGATGGTGTAATTGGTTATGTTAACACTAGCAAGAGTAAGAAGAAATCTTCCAAGACGATTTCTCCTATTATAACTTTACCCGATTCACCAAAAGGAGATTCTTCCATTGAAACTTCCGTCGATATTCATGTTGTAGAATCATCTATAGCTAAACCTAAAACTGGTGGCAAGAAGAAAGGTAAGAATAAAAACAAAAATCATCTTTAAAAGATAAAAACGATAAAACTGAACCAACTAACGATAAACGAAAACCTCATTATCCTTGTCTGATCTGTGATGAGGATCATTTTACTAAAGAGTGCTCGCATAGAGCCAAGGTATCGAAATTCGTTAAGGGTTCGCCCATACCTTCTGTCTTGAAGGATTCCTTTCCTGCTCAAAATAGTAACATGATTGGATCTTCCTCGAATACGCTAGCAGATATCTTGATGGTTGTGACGCGATCGCAAGATTATGGTAGTATAAATCCTGTTGGTGGTAAAGAAGTAGAAAATTCTAATTCAGCATCAACTACATCTCCCTCAGTTTCTAATCCACTACAGATCGATAAACCAAATCTTGACTTAGTAATCAAACCGCCTGCTAAAGGTGTACTTCGTAAATCAGATTTCAATCCACATGCGAGAGCTGCTCAGAACTACAATATTGTTGAAGACTTGGCGATTTCCCCTTCAACAATGTCGGCTTTGGAAGTGCTGCAATCATGTCCAGCCCAAAGAAAATTACTATTGTCAACCATAAGAGCTGTAGACTTTCAGGATTCGAACCTAATGATCTTCGATTTAGAGAATTTTACACCCCGCCTACACCATCAAATGGCTTTTCAGATTCCAGTAATAGTAAAAAACAAATGTTTCTTTCGTACTGTTGTTGATGAAGGGGCTTCTACGTGTATCATGTCGTTAAAATGTTGGAAATCACTTAGTTCTCCGACAATTAACCAATCGCCGACTATCCTCAAATCTTTTGATGGAAGAGGATTCCATCCGTATGGTATTTTACAGGATCTACTTATAGAGGTCGAAGGAAAAACCATTAATCTAGATGTGGAAGTGGTTGATGCCCCTCTGGATTACAACCTTCTCCTAGATCGCAGTTAGTCTTACGCCATGACTGTTGTTGTATCATCGGTCTTTCATCTCATCATGTTTCCTCATAAAGGAAAGATCATTAAAATAGATCAACTCTCATATTATTCATCTGACCCAGCCACTACTGATAGCATCCAACATGTCAGAAAATTGACTATCCCTTATAAAGATGTTGGAGTAGGTTTAATTAAATATTCTGCTTTACTGGGAACTTTTTCCCTGCCTGCTCCCAACATACCACCTCCTATTTCTAATATCAATATGATTACATCAAGTACTATTTCCTTTGATGATCCTTGGGTAGTACCTTCAGACTCAGAACTGAATTATTTTGATGGCGCGATGCCTTTGAGTCCTTTTGAATTCGCATATCAGGCAATACAGTCATTTTATGATACTCCTTCAACTAAACCTGATCTAGTGAATGTGATCAACGAGGAATCACTGTCCATATCGAGCTCAGCTTCGACATCAATTCTAGATCTTGTTCAACAAGTATTCACTACTGATGAGCATATTCGTGAATTTTTGTCTATAAATGAATTACCTTGGGAATATCTACATCATCGATCTTCATTTTTACCTGATCTCGATCATTTTGAAACTGATTTTTCTTCCATTTTTACTGCTGATTATGTCAATGAACCTCGAAATCCTCTCACGAATTCCGATTTTGAATTGAACTTAGCAAACATCTCTACAACAGTTCCTATTGATATCTCAGTAAAACCAAGAATTGTTGAAAACATTCATATAGGTGCTTCTTGTATGCCAGATGAACTCCAAACATATAAAGCCCTATTTCAGGAATTCCATGATATTTTTGCCTGGTCATATGAAGAAATTCCAGGAATCGATCCATAAGTTGTTTTTCATGAAATTAAAACATGCCCGGATGTTAAACCTATCTGACAAAGATTACGTCAGATACATCCGCGAAATGTTGTCGCTATTAAAACAAAAGTTGAGAAATTACTTCGTGCAGGTTTTATTTATCCAATTCCTTTAACGGATTGGGTATCTAATATTGTTCTTGTTAATAAAACACAAGGGACAATACGAGTATGTATCGATTATAGGGATATAAATCGAGCTTGTCCAAAAGATAATTATCCAACCCCTTATATCGATCAAATTATTGACGATTGTGCCGGAAGTGAAATGTTTTCGTTTATAGATGGATTTTCGGGCTACAATCAAATCAACATACTCCTTACTGATCAACCCAAAACAACTTTCATTTGTCCGTGGGGGACTTTTTCTTACTGCAAATTACCTTTTGGACTTAAGAACACTGGCGCAACTTTTCAGAGGGAAATGTCTTATGCATTTCTTGACATTAAACACATTGTGCAACCCTATCTCGATGATTTACCTGCTCATTCATCGCGCAGAGCAGATCATCTTACTCATCTACGAGCTATCTTTATGAGATGTAGGCATTATAAGATTCGTCTGAATCTTCAAAAATGTGTCTTTTTTGTTGAATCTGGACGATTTTTGGGATTTTTTGTCTCAAAGGAAGGCATTCATGTTGACCCATCGAAGGTTGAGGCTATCATCAAATTACCTCCTCCTTCTACTCTTCGCCAACTCCAAAGTTTTCAAGGGAAAGCGAACTTTTTACGTCGATTCATTCCTAAATATGCTGAGTTAACCAAAGATTTTACCATGTTGTTAAAGCAGAATATTCCTTTCTTTTTGGATGAGATCGCTGATCGATCTTTTGATGCCCTTAATCATGCGTTGACCCATCCACCGTTGTTGCATCCTCCCAATTACAACCAGGATTACTTTTTATACCTAGCAGCGTTCAATTCTATGACTGGCATGGTATTAGTTCAAGAAGATGAATTCCACAATGAACATGTGATTTATTATCTCAGTTGCAATCTGCATCTGACCGAAATCAAGTACTCACATGTGGAGAAATTGGCCTTGGCAGCCGTGCAAGCTGTCAAATGATTTCGTCATTACATACTTTTATGCAAAACAACAGTGATTTCTGATTGTAACCCTATGATGTATATTTTGACCAAAAAACTGCTCGGGGGAAAATACTCCAAATGGATTGTTATCCTACAAGAGTTTGATTTGGATTTGAAAAATCCAAATCAAAGAAATCATTGGTATTCGTTGAACTTATGTGTAACTTCCCACGTACTAACACAGAAACTGTGGCAGAACATCTGATCGTGGATGAATCTTTGTTTCTTATCAGTACCATCGATCCTTGGTATGGAGATATCATCATTTATCTCCAAACCCAAACTTTTCAACCCGAACTCTCACTGTCACAATGACGAAAAATCCGCTTCCAGTGTTAGCAATATCATATTGTTGGTGACACAGTATACCGTCGTGGTGCAGACTCTGTTTTTCGACGTTGTCTCACTCTTGACGAAGCTGAAAAGGTTTTAAATGACTGTCACTCTGGAGCATGTGGCGGTCATATGTCTGGGTATGCCACAACCCAAAAGATATTGCGTCCTGACTATTTTTGGCCATCCTTATTTAAAGATTGTATTTCTGCTATCCGAAAATGCCACAACTGTCAAATATTTGATCGAAAGATGCATGCACCACCCGCTCCTCTTCACCCTATAATTGTTGTCGGTCCTTTTGCAAAATGGGGCATTGACTTCATTACATGTAACCCTCACTCGGCCGGGGGGCATGGGTATATTATTCTCGCAATAGATTATTTTACCAAATGGGCCGAGGCGATGCCTACATTTGCGGCAGATGGAAAAAACTGCAGCTACTTTCGTGTTCAATCATGTGATTGCTCATTTCAGTGTACCCCAAGCAATAATTACTGACCATGGGAGTCATTTTCGAAACATCATGATGGCCGAATTGACAGATCAACTTGGCCTGCGCTATGACAGTTCTACACCATATTATCCGCAGGCTAATGGTCTGGTTGAAGCTATCCATAAAGTTTTAGTCACCATGATCAAACGAATCATCGGAATTCATAAATCGAATTGGCACACCATGTTTTTTTCAGCACTTTGGGCATATCGAATCTCAATAAAAACTTCGACAGGTTTTACCCCTTTTCAATTGGTTTACGGTTTAGAAGTGGTATTACTGATCGAATGCGAGATACCGTCACTCCAACTAGCCATAGAGTTACTACCAGCCACTTCTGAAGAGGATAAACTCTTTTTGTATTTAGCTCAATTAGATGAAAATCGACACACCGTGCATTAGCTATCGAAGCTCATGCGAAACGAATCAAAGCTCAGTATGATAGAAGTGTTACACCTCGTATTTTTCAGAAGGAGACCTAGTCTTGGTTTATGATCAAGCTAATGATAAGCTAGGGGCTGGGAAATTTGAACCCATGTGGTATGGTCCTTATATTGTCAAGTGATAGCTTGCAAAAGGGGTCGATGAACTGATTGACTTTGATGGGGTCTCTTTAGGCAAACCCAAAAATTGGCTTTATCTGAAGAGATATTATGCTTGATTCTTGTGTGGAGATATTCTCTGTATATTAGTTATTTTCATAAGATGGCGTGTTGTATATTAGAAGAGCGTGCCTAGTTTAAGTGTGCTTTTACTACTATCCCTGCTTATCTGGATCACTTTTGATTTTGTAGATGTCGACGTCCCTTCAAACGTACATTGTTTTTATGATGGTGATTGTCGTAGTACACGGAAAATTTCTTCCACAACTTGGGTTATTTATTCACCCACTGATGAGATAGTATCTATGCATGGGGTAAGCCTCGGTTAAATGACAAACAATATTGCAGAGTATAGCGCAATTATTGATTTATTGTCTGAGTCCATTTCATTTTGAATTCGAAGTTTGATCATTAGGTTAGATTCTAAACTCGTTGTATTACAATTAAATAGAGTATATGCAATTAAAAACCAAATGTTGTTAAGATTATTTTTGAAAGTTCGTCTCTTAGAACGAGAATTTGATTGTATTGAGTATCAACATATTCCGAGAAATTTAAACACATTAGCTGATGCAGTAGCTTCTAGTGTTATAAACAGATATTTGCGATAATTAAAGCAATAGATCAAAATAACATTCGATAACATGTTAAGACATATAACTGGAAATAGTAGTAATATCATAGCATAATAGTAGTGTTTTCAAAAATATTACATCGTCATCGATCATAGGTTCAAAACGCCTAATGATCGGAAAAAAGTGATACAAAAAATGATATAAGTCTACAATATCAATCATCCACTATCCGTGGTGATGATCATGATAAAACACTACAGTTCGTGCCACCTTGCTCAGAAATCTTCTGAACGGTCCCAGAACCCCGATAACATATCTTTGTAAGCGGAGTGGAATGTCATCTATGGTAGTCTCTGGAATATATAAAGTCAAACGCTCTAGATGGATTTCTAGATCGGTAAGGACCTCTGTTGTTTGATCGTATGGTGGTGGTGGTGCTACAACTGGTTTCCTGTCAAAAGAATAGAGAGTGGCTGGTTGACATGAACCCACATCTGCATTTGAAATTTTTGTCATCAATTTTGGACAATTCAAAAAACAAAATAAAAATTAGAATTTAAAACATGTCAAAATGATTCTTACCTGAGTCATCCCACTGTGTCCATGGAGGAAGAGAAATCTCTCGATCGTCGCGGAAATCTATCCCAGCATAAGGGAAATCTTCTATCACGAAGATTTGGTTTTCCAACCAATAGAAATATGCTGGGGTAAAACAAACAACCTCGCCACCTTCACTATGACGGGCCATCAATGCAACCCATCAGACCATCCGAGGCTCTTTGACTCTACCATGATCAACTGAAATCAGCTGTGGAGCTAGAGAAGGAATTCTCTCTAGATCAAATGTAACCACGATTGCTCCATACCCGAAGTTTTTTGCTCTAGTCAGTTGGCCTTTGACATTGGCCAACACTATCTCACACCAATTGAAAATGGTACCTCTAAAGTAGTCAACAACAGTTTGCATTTGGGATCTTGTAGCAACATGTGGAGTTGCGCTCCCACACAACCGGGTTACGGTAAATGAAACCACTTTGATCTCAGGACGAATAATGGTTTTTATGTCAATACGTTTATCCTTGGGATCCGCTTTTTCATTGCAAAATTCTTATTGAAGGATAGCGATAGAGTGACCACCTGCCCTAGACCCAAACAAAGAGAGTGGCTCGCCCCTCTTTGATAAACCAATGATAAAGTACATATCTTCCAGCTCAATTTCGAGCCGGTGACCTCCAATGATAAAGCATTGTTCTTGGACATCCCATTTTTTTACTAGCCAGGTAAGTAAATCTACTTGAGCCCTCATACCTTGAATGGCCCAAAATTTGTACAAACAACATTCTCTCAATACATGTAATGTAGGCGGATGTAACATGGCAGCCTCATCAACCTCTTCATGCTCACGTTCTCTCCACTCAAGCATTGTAGATATCCTGCAATGGACAAATTGAAAGATCAGAAACAAGTTAAGTGAGAAAATTTGGTTTAAATTGGGAGATTTATTCATTTTATTTTTTCTTAGGGTGCCTCTGCACTTTTCGCATTAAAACAACGCATGGATCCAGACGTGTCTTATGCATAAGGTGCGGGACCACGAAAATTTTCCCTTTGTAAAATTGTCGGGGTCCGCAGGTATCATGTGTTTTACCTGCGGACCCCCGTGAGCGATTTTTTGAACATATTTTCCTCCTTAAAAATCAAATTAAGCCCTAAATTAAGAAAGTAAACAGAAAAAAATGAAGGCAAGGATGATGTGGATTACCTGGAACTAACGGTTTTCGATTTTGACGGGTGAATCTTCCGTAATCTCCTCTGGAACGTTTTTTACCAAAAGCTCTCAAATTTCACTCTGAAATCAAATGGTAAAAATGATTTAGAAAAAATCCTTTTTATAATATTTTTTGAATAAATAAAATACAATTTTATTTATTTTTCACTTTGAAAAGTTGTTTTCCGAATTATTTTTATTAATTATAAACATGTATGTTTAGTTTTTGAGTTTTTGTGTAGAATACAGGATTTTTCGGATAAAATGGTCCTTTTGACAAAGGAGTATACTTTTTATCACTTTTTCAAACTCAATAAAAAATATGAAAAAGTGAAATCTATGAGTACATTTTTATCACTTTTTCGAACTCGTTAAAACTTACAGAAAAAGTGAAACTAATAAGTATACTTTTATCACTTTTTCGGACTCTTGAAAATTACGAAAAAGTGAAACATTGGAGTTCTTTTTAAAGCCATTTTCAGAATCTCTAAAGACGAAAAGATTGCCGAGTATTTGACTATTTGAACTCGTTAAAGGAAATGAATAGTCGTCCCTTCAGTATAAGTTTACCTCTTTTCTGGACTGAAATGGACTATTTACGAAAAAGGTATACGTTGACTAATCATGGTCAATAGAGTTCTCTCCTGTATTATTTTATCATTTTTTCGGGCTTGAGAGACTAAATTTACGAAAAAGTACATCCACTGAGTTTCCTTAAGTTTTTCTTCTGACTCCCTAAAATTGAAAAACATTAAGTTTCTCCTATACTAGATTCATTAAAATTTAACAGTAAATGACCTATCGATTACAAACAGAAATGAACCACTCCTTCTTAGGGTTCGATTTTAAACTAAGTTGGACTCATCCGAAGGATGAGCTTATACAACAAGCGAATGTTATCCTCCTCAAGCTTGTCAAAAATAAAGAGGTACTTGCCAGAAATGGTGGGGGAAAAAGAGAGAAAACGAATCCGTTTGTCGCACTTTGTTTAAAAAGCAATTTACTACTCTTAAATACGACACTTTTTGTCACACTTCTACCTGGGTTGGGAAAATCCTTTGCCTATCAGTTAATCAAACCATATTGAAAGTCTTCAGCCGGTTTCTAGGTATTATATTAGGTCAATTGTCACAAAACCATCTGTAGCGTCGTTATGTGTTCAAGAGGACAGTTCAAATAAACCATTCATTTGCAAACATTTGTCTCCATTCGCATTGACCATCCTTGAGTTAGTCCTTGCAAAATATTTCTACAACACTTGATCTAATGGTTTCATGTCGTGGGATTTCCTACAATGGATCACTTTCTATCGACGACAAATCATCATCTAGGAAGTTGATCTATAATCCTTCAGTACCTTGGAATCTGCATGCCTTAATGGCAGGTTTCTCGCCTTCGACGATAAGTTGCATCATTGACCTTCGATTGAACGATTCCGTGAAATGTTCGACATCAGATCATTTATTCACATTTCATGGATTGTACTGAGTACTTTGAGAGCCATTGTCATTATTGGTGGTTTCTCTCACACTTGTTAACAGTTCACATCATCAACTGGTTTTTACCATGTTCGACTTCGACACAATAAATCGCATGGATAGAATCGTACTAGTTCGGGTAGTGGAAATCAAGACCCTGGATCTAGTTTCCACCATCCAGGCTATGAGGATTTTCCACCATTCTGTTTAATCTCATCTAATTCGTTGAGCTGCAAGATTCTCTGTTGTTGTGCTTCATCGAAGTTCATACCCAATTCTGATGCCATTCTAAAGGTTTTGATATGAAATTCAATGGGCAACAAAACTTGTTTTCCATACATTAGTTCATATGGAGAAAAGCCAGTGGTACCTCTCCATGTGATCCGGTAAGCCCACAAGGTCTCAAGAAGTCTGTCAGACCAATCCTTCTTATGTAATTGAACTGTTTTGGTAAGGATTGTTTCCAGCACCTTGTTGGTTGATTCCACCTTCCCATTGGCCTGTGGATGATAAGGGGTGGACTTCCGATGGGTAATCTGATATTTTTTCACAACTTCCTGCATAATCTTAGACACAAACTGAGCACCCTGATCAGTAGCTATTTCCCTAGGTACTCCAAATATTACAAAAATACTAGAGAAAAGAAATTCTGCCACTGCTTTTTCCGTTGCTCTAGGTAGTGCTTTTGCCTCCACCCACTTTGTCACATAATCAGCACAAACTAAAATATACTTCTTACCTTTGGATGGGGGGTTGATGGGACCTACAAAGTCAAGAGCCCACCTCTCGAATGGTTTTATGAGAACCTGTGGTTGCAAAGGCATCTCATATGATTGTACAGGCCGCCCCATTTTTTTCCAGCTATCACACTTTCGAACATACTCCTTTTCATCCTTGAAAAGGTTTGGCCAGTAATAACCTGAATGAAGGATATTGTAAGTTGTTTTCTTGTCTGCAAAGTGTCCTCCACATGGTTCATCATGGAAGGCTCTTAAGATGTCATAGATCTCATCTTCTCTGACACACCTGCGAATAATCAAATCAATCATGTGAAAAAAATATCTCTCCTCATACAAGAATAATCAACACTTTTCCTAATGATTCACTTTTTCTGATTAGATGAAAAGTAAGGTGGAAACTTTCCTGTAGCAAGATAATTGGCCATGTCTGAAAACCAAGGTGTTTTAACAGAGATGGAAAACAGGTTTTCATCTGGAAAGTTATCATTAACAGGAACATCCTCACCTGTATGATTAAGCCTAGATAAGAAATCAACTACCTGATTTTCTTTTCCTGGCCTATCCACTACCGTGATGTCAAATTCCTACAGCAGCGGCAACCACCTAGTAATTCTTCCATTAGTGATTGGTTTATTCATGAGATAACGAATATCAGAATGATCTGTGTGCACAAAAACTTCATAACTCGTGATGTAATGTCTAAACTTATTAATAGCGTAAATTACTGCAAGGAACTCTTTTTCAGTCACTGTATAATTCAGTTCTGTAGGAGTTCAATTTTTATTGAAAAAATAGATAGCATGGGTGACAAGATCCTCCTTTTGACCCAATACTGCTCCTATGGTTGAATCAAAGGCATTAGTGGAAATATGAAAAGACAAATTCCAATCTGGGCCTCGTAAGACAGGTGCTGATTTTTTTTTTCCTCGAGTTTATCAAATGCAACTTGACATTCATCATTCCAATGAAATTCAGATTCTTTAGTCAAAAATTTAAATTATGGAGAGGCTACCTTTGTAAAATTTTCAACAAACCTCCTATAGTAGCCTGCATGTCGAAGAAAACCTCTAACTCCCTTTTGATTAGTTGGTGGGGGAAGTTTTACAATAACTTCAATCTTCGCTGGATCAACCTTGATTCCTGTAGCAGAAACATGATGACCCAAAACAATACCTTCAGTGATAATCATAAAACATTTTTCAGTACTTAACGAAAGATCAGTTTCTCTACATTTCTACAAATTTTTTTCAAGATTAATTAAAGCTTCTTCAAAAGTATCACCCATAATTGTAAGATCATCCATATAAACTTCTATGCAATCATGCAAAATATCAGAGAAAATACCAAGGACCGCCCACTGAAATGTGGCTGGTACGTTGCATAGACCAAATGGTAAGACTTTGTATGCGTAGGTACCCCAGGGACATGTAAATGTTGTCTTTTCTTGATCCTCTGGAGCTATCCTAATCTGATTATATCCACTGAATCCATCTAGGAAGGAAAAGTATTTTTTCCCTGCTAAAGTGTCCAGTACTTGGTCTATAAACGGTAAAGGGAAATGGTCTTTTAATGTAGCTTTGTTTAATTCCATATAATCTACGCACACTCGCCATTTACCATTTTTCTTGGGGAGAATGACTAGTGGGGATACCCACTGGCTATCTATACAGGATAGATGAATCCTACATTTAATAACTTTTGTAATTCATCTTTTACAATTTCTCTTAAAGTAGAGTTCATCCTCCTTTGTGGTTGTCTTACGGGCCTAGAATTTTCTTCTATATAAATGTGATGAATGCATGTGTTTGGGTGAATGCCTCTCATATCAGTATATTCCCATTCAAATGTGTCTGAAAAATTTCTCAATGTTTGTATTAATTGCTTTTCTTGTTCAAGAGTTAAGACAGACTTAATGTTTAAAGATTTTTCAGGAAAAATTTCTACTACCTTACTTCCCCATTCAGACATTGAATATGTAGGAAATGCAGATAAGAGGGATGAATGTTATTCAGAAGCTGAACTATGTTCATAAAAATCCTGTAGATTAGTAATGATATCTAAATTATGACTAGATTGTCCTTCTAACAATTGCGGAAAATCAGGGTTACAAATACAACAATTTATCAAATATTCTTCATAATTTTCCTTAAGACTCATGGCTTGGGCTATTGTTAAAACTGGTAAGGTACCTTTTGAATCATGTTCTTCTTCCTCTTCTTCAACCCATTGTGTGTTTTCTGATCTCAAGAGGGGTTTAGCAGGGGGGTATAAGTTAATGTGTTTTGTTTCAACCCCATGAGTGATAGTCATGTTTCCAGATCTACACCCTATGTAGGCATTAACAGAGGCTAACCACGACCTCCCCAAAATAAATGGATGCCCTCCCAAGTTAGTTTTAAGTTGAAGAACATAAAAATATTCAGGATCCTCCCAGGAATCTAATGATATGACAATGTTTTCTAAAAGACCCTCTGGTTTTACCTTAGACCTATCTGCTAATTCTAACATGGTAGGAGTTGGTAGCAAGTCAAAGAATCCTATATGTGAAAAAGTTTTCATAGTCATCACATTAATGGATGCACCTAAGTCAATCAAAGTGTTATTTATGGGATATCCATTGATAAAGGTGGTAACCACAGGGATTCCGGGATCCACATATTTTTCAGTAACAAATCCGGTAGACATTAAACTTGCAAGCTTTCCACCTACTTGAATGGTTGAGGGTTCTTTTTTTTGTCTCCCTGGTTTCTTGGTACATATTTCCCTCACTGTTTTAGCATATATTGGGATGTCCTTTATTGCTTGTAGCAATGGGATCTTGATGCACATGTTTCTTAGTTCAGATACAAGATCAAATTTGGGTTGTTTTTCTTTGATTTCCATTTCCAACCTCTCTGGAAAAGGAGGCTGGACTATATGATATGAGGAAGGTTCTTATGGCCTTGAGTTAGATGATTTTACTGGTTTAGGTGTTGTTTCCTCTTCAGGCATCTCTAAGGTATCTTCCTCTACAATTTCCTCAATTATTTTGGGATGATTCACCACTCTTCCAGACCTAAGGTTGATTTCCTGCAGTTTCACAGTTAATTCCTGCAACTGTACAGGGAGCTCTTGTAACACAAGAACATATATTTCCTGCAGAGACACGGGAAATTCCTATAAAACAGGGACAAAAACTTCCTGCAGCGGCTGGGATGCAATACAGTAGGTAGGAAAAGTGGGATAAATGACCAATCCAATGTTGTGAGCGGGTCAGACGGTTTTATTGTTGGGGTTAGACACTAGTTGAGTAGGAATTTGCGTGGGACGAAGTTGATTTTGTGGGGATTCAATTGAAGCAGTTGTTTTGGTTGTATCATTTGTTGTGATGTGGGCTGTGAATAAAAGTTTTGATGTGGGAAACTCTATGTAGTTGGATAAGAATAGTTCCCCTGCCAAGGCTGTTGAGGACTGTTGGGAAGGTGAATCCTCTCTACGGACAGAGACGATCCATCTAGCCCTACAGTGGGTCTAGAAACAAAGGGACAAGATAAAGTGTAGGTTCCTTAATTAATGAATGAAAAGGACAAAGTAGATTGGCCTACCTGAAGTCCAACTGTCGTTGTAGTAGTGGTGGCCTCTTGATCTCTGCTCCGACAGGTTACAATCCTTTCGCAACAATGCTCAGATACCTGCACGAAGATCAGCAAACAGTAACAACATACAAAATAATGATTTCGTTCATAATAAACTAACTAGTCAAGGCGGGCTAAGCATATTGCATCAAATAAAACACATTAACGCAAGATGGGAACCATACAATAGTCATGTATATGTATTAATAGAAGAAAGAGTTACAACCGAAGCCTTGACGTCGCAACTTCTTCTAGCGGGGTTCAGTCGAAGCGCATTTCGATGAATCTTCGGGGAATTCAAATGGGATGAAGACACAAGCCTAAGCTCTCTCAATAAGGGTATTTTCCGTTCTATATTTCTAGCAACATGTATAAGAATTCTCTTCAACATTTCAACTATAATATGTTCAGTTCAACTAGCACATCAATCGAAGATGGCTATATTTATAGAGGGAGAGGAGGAGGTTGGGATCACTACAATGGTGGAAGGGAGGTCTTATCCTTTGAGAGGTTTCCCCAAAAGGTGGAAACAAGAGGCCAAAGGAGGGAGACCATGGTTATTCAGTCAAACCACTCCAGATGACTCGCCCATGAAGTTATTATGATGGAAACTTCACCTCTATTTTTAAAAAACATTCCATAAACAGGTTGGCGCAGGAAGCTCACTGGGACAGAGCGCCAACGGGTGCGGGGCCTAGTGTTAATTTCCTCATCGGTGCGAGGGCATAACGATATACTAGCGCCAAGGCAAAAACATGTGTTTCTGATGGTCTACTCAGGAAATGGTCAACATAAGGAGTGTTGTCCTCATGGCAAGGGATGCAATGATGGTCTTTGCAAGGCATGACACTTTAATTTGGTCACATAAATGAGCCTCCAATGTGTGGGATGGGGATTGCAGGGATAGTGAAAAAATGTTGTGTAACAAATGCCCCCTAAAGCATGAGATCCAAGAGAGAGAAAGGGGTGAAATGCTTTACGAGAACACGTTCGAACCAAACAACGTTGTCGAAAGACCTGCAATTACAAATAAAAATGATATCTCTGATACATGAACATGTGGCATGGGCGCATCCATCCATAATAGAGCACCTATATAAACTGAGCCATCCTGCAATAAGGATCAACAAATAGACTCAGGTATGGTTGCAACCATCCAATCAAAAGGAGTCATGCAATAAAGTCATGATAAACTATAATATCCCACAACCTGGATCTTATCATACAAAACCCAGGGTCTTGCACTCCATCTCGACCCGAACAAGTACAAATTCAAGCATGCGAATATGTGAGCTAAAGTCGAACATGCAAGAA
The DNA here is from genome assembly GCA_034641835.2 of Pinus albicaulis. Lineage (NCBI taxonomy): Eukaryota > Viridiplantae > Streptophyta > Pinopsida > Pinales > Pinaceae > Pinus > Pinus albicaulis. The sequence goes on along the minus strand of CM076579.1, from coordinate 1,369,823,278 downwards.
AGTCACCTGATTACCAGCCAATGATGAAAGCTGTTAACAGGCATGAGAGAAACCACCAATGATAATAGCTCTCAAGCTATAATAGGTACAATCCACGGAACGTGAACAGTGATCTGGCTTCGAACACCCGTAGAATCAATTGATCGAAGGCCAATGATGTGGACCTATTGTCGAATGCAAAGAACTTGCCATTGAGGCATCCAAGCTCCAATGTACCAGAAGGGAGTCTCTAGATCAACTTCCTGGATAATGAGATGGAGTCGAAAGGAAGAAACCCGGTCGAAGGAGGTCCATAATATTTCCCACATCATCGACACAAGACAGAGGAACATGATAATGGTGAATCAGGACCGAACATAGGATCAGAGGGAGGTTGAAAACTGCAGAGGCAAACTTCTCTTGAATATATCATCGACACGACTCTGGATTTGGAAATATTTGAAATCAAGGGATCTGAGGTCATGATGACGTGGAAAAGAGAAGATGAGAGGTAAAAACAGATTACTCAAACCCATGGAGGAAAAAAATGGCGAAATGAGATGTCCTCAACTCGACATGAATGCAGACGAGTGTCATGTTCAAGAGCGACATATTGCTGACACAACTAAAAACTAGTTCCATTTTTCCCCACCATTTCTGGCGAGTACCCAAATTATTTTTGGAAAACAAGCTTGAAGGGGATAGCATATGATTGTAATGTAAGTTTTTCCTTTGGACAAATCCATCCTAGTACATTTTATGAGCCCTAGGAAAGAGGAACTCGGATAAACGTCATGGTGACGATGTCTAATGTCATCAGGGTTTAACAAGTCTAACAAAGGCATAACTCGGCATCTTTTCATGTTTAGAGAGTTTGAAAAGAGGTGGAAAAGAGAGCTCCAGCAGGTCCCTTTTCATAAATAGTCCCTCAGATCCGAAAACGTAGAAAACTATGTATGAGAGAACCTCTTATTCACGATAGGCTTAGGTATTCCTTTTTCGTAAATAATCTATCCCAACTCGAAAAAGGGGTAAATGTATACTGGGTAGATATAGTTTCGCAACCATTTAACGAGTTCAAAACGACAAGAGTCTCAGCAACAAAGTGACTTTTTTGTGTTCTTCCCGAGTCTGAAAAAGTATAAAATACAACTCGTTACTTCATCGCTATCTCATTAAAAACCTGTCACTACACAAGAGACAAACGTAAAACCCATTTCTCGAAATAACATAGTGTAATAATCGAAAAACATGTCTTAAAACCTAGTTAGGGTTCTGAAAAGTTATAAAATGCCAAAAATGGTAAAAAATAATTACCTTTCACTTTTACCTCTTGTGGTGTAATAGTTACCCATTTCAAGCTATGATTTTGTGGCGACGATTGCAGGCAATCCGACAGATCAATCTTGAATCCGTCAATTCTAGGTAAGATCTGACGTCCACCCTGCATTTTAATTCCTCTTTTATTACCTGCAACCCAAAATTTGGAATATTGTGGGGGAAATTGCAAAAAATAGGGTATGGCGGTTGGCGCGAGTATTGGGCACGGACTCGCACCAATCGCCCAGATTTCTGAACTAGGGCGCGCCCATTGGCACAATTGTTTCCCAAACAGTCGCGCCAACTGCACAAACCTTTTTAAGCTCATAATGTAGGTAAGTAGGCCCAATTTCCACAAATCAAAAGCTTTCAATTTGGCTAATAAGGTTCATATGAACATGTTTGGAGGTGTAAATTGGAAAAATGGTTATCGAATGGAAAGAACGGGAACACAGTGAAGAAGATGAGCTTGCCATGGAAAATGAGAGATGCATGGAAGCTCTCAGAGACTGTAAAATGAAAAAATTCTTCATGAAACCATGCCTCAGAGCTCAACCGGAGCTATTGCAATACTTGATCAATATTTGGGATGAGGATCAGGAAAAATTCATTCTTCGTGATCAAGAACTCGAAATTGATGTTTCAGACATTTACTTCATAACAAAACTGTCAGGGAGGGGGGAAACACCAGTCCTGACTGGCACCTGACCCACCATGGAAAACATGACTATGATGATCGATAGGGTATGTCGAGGGGCACGAAAAGGATCAGGAAGCGGGAAAGTGGATATCAAAACTATCATGGACTTAGCACTAAAAGTAGTGCTACACACCATCACGCGAGCCGCGGGATCGCAAGCACCACATGAAGCAACAAAAACACAACTTCTTCTTGCAGTAGACTGCCTGACACCGACCCTTTACAACTAGGTAGAGGCAGTGATGATTAATATGAAACGTCAACTGACGAAATGCAAGAAGACCAAACTAAAGTAGTTTGGATATGGATCCATCCTGGTATCGTTCTTCCTGGAACGACTGCCAATTTTCCGGGGACAGGAAGTGATAGTTCCAACACCACCAGCACAGGAGCCACGGATGGCCCATTGGGCAACGCTGATGCCAAGGTCAGGGGGCGGCCAACAAATGTCCTAGAGACCAGAGTTTTTTTATTGGCTCCGCCGACAGCTGATTTTCGTGGAGGACTGGTCCTACTCTAGCACAGATTTCAGTGGTGATCCAGACCTCCCACTCCTGGAAGGAGAGGATTGGGATGAAGCACTTGGAAAGACTCACTTTTTATTTTTATGAGTATTATGATTTTTTTTGGTATGTATGTTCTGACATTAAATCCATGTGTTATGCAGATGTTGGACCAGAAAGACCTGCATGCATGTCTTTGATAGTGAGGCGAGTCCCTCGCGATTTTTATATTGCCCCTCATGGTGAGGGAGGCGAGGAGGAGGAAATCGTGCGAAACCTGGAGGGAATCTCTCGCAGGGTCCTGGACTATGCACGATTCGACAATGTTCCTCATGCATACCAGAGACACAATGTAGGGGTGTCAAACCGAGTTCACTGCTTGCTGAGGCGGCTTGTACGGGTAGTGACATGCTATCATGAGCATCACGCCGATTAGACACCTAGGATTTATTCCTACACATTTTGAGAGACATGATGTCTCAAGATGTAACATAAACACACATATTTTGTACTTATGATGCACATTGATGCAAACATTCAATATATATATATATATACATCTATTTTCTTATATGGATCTTTTTCATGTGGTGATGATTTTTACAAAATATGCAAATGCCTAATACAATGTTAGCTAATGTATCAGTTAAATAATCTGCATAATAAGTAACGACCCAAAAGAAAGAAAAATGTTCACAAAGCACACCAAGCCAAAAGATTTCATTTTTACACTAGCTTGAAAACAAAAGTAAACTATGCTTGAAAAATGGGCATGCCCCCAGCATGGTGACTCAATTCGAGGTACATGCCCCCCAAGCTTCAATCCAACTGTAATGAACGAAAAGCAGATGGAGTGAAGGTTCAAATTACGATATTAGAGAAAGACTCGACTGAGATTTTACGAGATATGATCAAAAACTTGAATTAAATGGGAATGAGTTTCATTGTTTTAACGAGGTTGACACATTAAAAGAACTATCCTTATGACCTAATTCATTTTTTAATGAGGTTGACATAAAATACGAACCATCCTCGTAACACCTTGTTCATTTTTTAACGAGCTTGACACAAGAAAAGGAACTTTGCTCGTAATGACCTTTACCATTACAAATAAGAGGTCATGGGTTCCAAGGGGTTCACATTTGATGGGAGAACAACATCTTGGAAATCGCGATCGAATGCCCCCAATAAACGGTACTCGACGGCACAATCACTAGATGAGGGCAGCAAACAAGTGGCCACATAATTCACCTGTGGCAGGGAACATACAACCGACGGATAAAGCTTCGGAAGGGATGATGGTGGACTAGCTGCCACTTCCGGACCAAAGAAGGAGAGCTGATCAATGGTCACGATCCGGCATTCATGTGGAAAGCAGATCACACGAAAGAGGGAGGAGACAAGTGCACCCATGACATAAGCATATTCATGCCCCAAGAGTAAATTGAAATCTAAGGGACCTGGAACAACCATCACGTCTATACAGACGGTTTTCCCTCCCAAAGTGAGGGGTAGTTGTGGAAGGGTCCCAAACGGTTGACTAGTTCCTCTGTTAAATGCCAAAATATTCTGAGTAACAGGCATAAGCAGTGGAGAACCAAAATATTTCCAAGTAGTCGAAGACAAAACACTAACAAATGCACCTTCATCTATAATGGTGTTAGGTATGGCCACATCAAAGTTCTGTATTGTGATTTCAAAAGGCACATAAGAAGGAAGGCGGTATCCCGCAAATCGACTCCAATCGAAGGAAGCAATCAAACTACTTGGAGGGGGTACCATTGAACTGAGATGGTCATCCCCAAGTGTTACCAGAGTAAGAGGAGCATCCTCCTAGACCTCCATCATGGGAGCAGGAGGAGCATCCTCCTAGACCTCCATCATGGGAGCAGGAGGAGCATCTTCTTGAACTACAGGGACGGGAGAATATTTCTCCAAGTCTGAGGAATATGAAGAAACAAGAAGAATGTGAGGGGTATGTGAGTCACTCTTGACGGAAAAGACCTAATGAACCATAGGCGGGATCAGATCGATCGGTTCCACGACCAATGGTTGATCAGGAATGGATTCGTGAATTTGAATTTTCGAGGGAGTGGGATCGACCAAGGATGACTCTCGACCGATGGTTGAATCAATTAGCGGAGGACTCGAAGAAATCTTCTTGTAGCCAACTGGAAGGCAGGGTGAAGAAACAAAACGGTTGTCCAAAACTCTCGTGGCTTCATCCATGTACGAACAAAGGTGAATGGGATGATGCCCTTCACACAACTTACAGGGATTGGTATTCTTGCCCTGTTTCTTATGAGTCTTATCATGGCTAGTCGAAGACGTGCCACTAATATGACTTCTAGAAGCCAAAGGCAATGACGGACGACTGTCGAACCATGCTTCAAGTACCTTGGGAATGCCAAGGCAGTCTCGAAGAAGATGGTCTCCTTTGCACAACATGCAAGGGAATTTGAATTTCCGTGGAAGGTTGGATGGTTTTTTAATGGACGGTGTCTGAGGCGCAATAGTTGCAGAGCTGGCATCTCTCTTATCTGACTTCTTCTTCTTCATCTGCTTCTTAGCTACCGGGTTACTAGAATCTAGATTTTCACTAGGCGAAGTAGAAGATGAGGACGAAGAAACAGGCGAAGAAAGGGAGAGGTCCACCTTAGAATCATCATGATGTTGTTCAGGTAGGGGATGGTTGTACAACAGGCGGAGCAATCGAGACCATAGAGGTCGAGAATAACCAAATAGACAACCCAAAATTTAACTCAAGAAGGGATAATGTTGCTATATAAGGAGCACCAACATTCCCAAAAGCAGGAAAAGGACTAGGATTCCCTTCAGAGTGGATTCCTTGGTTGGTAAACTTCGGGAAAGTTTCCATTGGAAACAACCGTAAAACAAAAAACCAAGGATGAAAAATTTAACCATGAATATGTCGTGGGCAAGTAATATTTTAAGACATTGAAACAAAACTCTGCCATTTCATATTTAAGAGTCAAGAAACAGGTAAAAGGTGACTCTATCACTTTCAGGTTGAAACGAGCATGAAAGGACAAGAGCTCGACGATCTCTTCTCTTTTTAAGGAGTCATGAAAATATCGAAATGACTACTCAGGTAATCTAAGCAAGAGGGTGTACCAAGTTTCCATGAACTGCTATATACACCTTGGTGATCAAATGAAAGAGAAATGACCAAGGACTTAACGTACATGCAGGTAGTCTCCCTGAATGTTGTATTTGGTGTATTACGGTTACAGGGCAGTAGATTCGGCTTCCTATGGATAAAAGGATATTGAACCTATGAGGGTCTCCCTTTATATACGCGATGGTACGGGGAGCACAAGTCCGTACTAGTGCTGTCTAAAGCCAGGTGGCGAACGATAGCTACTAGGTTTAACGACACTGGAACACGTCACTATCCTAGACCTCTAAAAATGTTTGCGTTAGGTTCCAATGCTTCCTTAGGTTAATTGAATAAATTTTACAGTTGATCTTGAATTAATGTTTCAATTTCAAGGCCTTACCGAATTTGGTCTCAAATTTCCTAAATGCAATAGAACATCATTTTTCATTCGATGAATGCTAACTAAGGGAAGGATAGAGATCTTTCAGAAAGCAGCAAACACTGAAAACACACGAATAATTCTCCTAATGCATCTAATACAATAGAAAAGAGAAACGAAAAATTCTTTCCTAGATGCAAGCGCTAGTTATGCAAAAGACTTTTTCATTTCCAATGCAAACGAAAGGATGCAATTTTTTTTTTTTTTTGAATGAATGAAGCACACAATGCACTAATTACATCAAAAATCAAATCAAACACTAGTTAAGAGCGCTATGGATGTATAGATCTCAAAATGAATGATTCAAATCAATACAAACAAAAATGCACTCAAACCAATGATGCACTCTTTCAAACAAAAAGAAAGCTTTCAAAATGACCCAAATGAGCAATGTGATCTATGCTCGAAAACAAAGAGATGGAGAGTCAAACAAACACAAAAGTAATTGTTCAACAAACCAAAACTCAAAGGATCAAGAAATATTCAAGCAATTGATTAAGGAAATGAACTGACAACAAAACCAAAAGACTCGACCTTCAATCAGAAGGCTCAGTGAGCGAAAGACACCTAGAACCCTAGGGCTATGAACTGCACCGATAGGAAAATAGACAAACAGCTGAGAAGAGCAAGCCAAAAGCAGTAAAAAAAAATCCAAAAATACCAATTGCAAACTAAGAAACAAGCCAAGGTCAAGCACAACTGAAAAAAAACTCAGCAAAAGGGTCAAACCAAATCTTATAGGATTCGGCGCGACTGTGAGGCGGTAATCCTCGCCAAATAGGGGTTGGCGCTACTGCAACAAAAGCAACCTGCGTCAATTGGTGCGACTGTTTAGCGAAAAGCACACCAAGCCAGATAAATATGGGAGGAGGGAAGCACCAGTGAGAAGAGGTCAATCTTGACACTCTGGAGCTGAACAAGAGACTTCCATACAATCAAATAAGCCAAGAAAGATAGACAAGCAAGCAAACGACCAAAGTCAACTTGACAAGACAAACTCCTAAAGGCAACAAAGTGACAAACTCACACTGATTCCCCAACGGAGTTGCCAACTTGCTGGGAAGGTAAATACTCTCTGCGGACAGAGACGATCCCTCTAGCCCTAGAATGGGTCTAGCAACAAAGGGACAAGCTAAAATGTAGGTTTCTTAATTAATGAATGAAAAGGACAAAGTAGATTGGCCTACCTGAAGTCCAACGTTGTCGTTGTTGTAGTGGTGGTGGCCTCTTTATCTCTGCTCCGATGGGTCACAATCCTTTCGCAACAATGCTCGGATACCTGCACGAAGATTAGCAAACAAGAGTAGCATACAAAACAATGATTTCATTCATAATCAACTAACCAGTCAAGGAGGGCTAAGCATATTGCATCAAATAAAACAAATTAACGCAAGATGGGAACCAGACGATAGTCATGTATATGTATTAATAGAAGAAAGAGTTACAACTGAAGTCTTGACGTCGCAGCCTCTTCCAGCGGGGTTCAGTCGAAGCACGTCTCGATGAATCGTCAGGGAATTTAGACAGGATGAAGACATAAGCCTAAGCTCTCTCAATAAGGGTCTCTTCCGTTATATCTTTCTAGCAACATGTATAAGAATTCTCTTCAGCATTTCAGCTGTAATATGTTCAGTTCAGCTAGCACATCAATGGAATATGGCTATATTTATAGAGGGAGAGGAGGAGGTTGGGATCCCTACAATGGTGGAAGGGAGGCCTTATCCCTTGAGAGCTTTCCCCAAAAGGTGGAAACAAGTGGCCAAAGGAGGGAGGTCGTGGTTATTCAGTCGAACCACTCTAGATGACTCGCACACGAAGTTGTTATGATGGAAACTGCACCTCTATTTTTAAAAAACATTCCATAAACAGGTTTACGCGAGTAGCTCACTAGGATAGGGTGCCAACGGGCGTGGGGCCCAGTGTTAATTTCCTCATCGGCGCGAGGGCATAAAAATATACTAGTGCCAAGGAAAAAACATGTGTTTCTGATGGTCTGCTCAGGAAATGGTCAACATAAGGAGTGTTGTCCTCATGGCAAGGGATGCAATGACGATATTTGCAAGGCATGACACTTTATTTTGGTCACAGAAATGAGCCTCTAATGTGTGGGATGGGGATTGCAGGGATATTGACAAAATGCTGTGTAACAAGGAGGCCAAGGCTGCCAGGGCATTGGAACATTCCAAATCTGATTTTGAGCATAAGGAAATTGAAAATTTGACTGTGATTTACCTACAGGACGTGGCTGCCATGGTCTTTGAGGTGATATTGCATAAAGTGCATTGACAACTCCTTGATCTGCTATGTATGCTGCCTTGATTTCAGGCAGAGAAGGACATTGATCAGTGGAATGCTCAGCCTCACAAATTCGACATACCTCGATACTATCAATAGGGCATTCCCTCAGACCATGTTTCTTCCTGCATTTGGAGAAGAACACTGCCAAGGCTTTCTCCAATTCATCCTGTTTCTCATGTTTCTTCTTCGCCTGCAAAACATCCAATTGTGAAGATAAAGTGCTAAGAATATCAGTTTTAAAATTTTCAAATAAATTACCCATTTCATCTTTGGTTACTCTAGCTCCGGTAACTGATTTGACAAGCTTGGAAGAAGGATCTCTTGGTCCACCTCCAACCTTGGATTTTCCTCTTGAATATCTTTTACAAAGCTCACACACATCATCATAACTCAGCTTCGATACATCGCCTGCTCCCATTAGATTTAAGACCTTCAGATATTATGGTCTGATGGCCCTAAGAAAAATAGTCCTCTTGGTCTCTTTGTCCAATTGATTCATCTTAGATCTCTGTAAATTGTATTGGAATATTTCCACCAAATCCTCAAGGCTCTCCCCTTCCTTATGGGTCATGCCAAAGATTTCTTCCTTGAGATCCCTCGTTTTGCAGTAATCCTAGTAATTTTTCAAAAAAACCTTCTTCATGTCGTCCCAAGTTGCAATAGAGTTTGATCCCAACCCCATAAACCACCTGAGAGCTGCATCTTTCAATGCAGTAGGAAACAATTTCAACTTTTGAGCATTAGAAGAATAGTCATAGCTTCTGCAAAGTACATCGAACTCAAATAAGAAGGCATCAGGGTCTTCACTAGAGGCACCATGAAAGTTAGGCAAGGTTGAGGGAGGAATGCTTTTCATGTAAGTGGCTCCTCCAGTCTCTCTGATAGGAAATTCAAGTGTGACAAGTTTCTCCTCATTCTTATCAGTGCCTTCTAAATGAGCCATTTCAGTCTAAGAAAGAGTAAGACCTTAGAAGGCTACAGTTTATTCAGAGTCAATGGTTTGAAATTGTAGTTCTTTGACAGGATTTACAAGGAATTATTCTTCAGGCTGACCACTGAGAAGAGATGTGATCTTCCTTGTAAGGGGAGATTCAAGATGGGCAGCAACAGAAAATTATCCAATAGAGGATTCTGCTGTAGAAAGGTCAACTTGTTCAGAACTACAGACCTCCTGTTCGGATTCCTCCTTCTTTGCTGCCTTGTTCCTTAAAAATTTCCTTCTTATTTCCAATGTATTAGTAAATGGAGTAGTGTTCACACCACCACAAAAAATATAGAAAATATTGGACCCTATTCATCTAATATTCAAACAAAATAAAAAATAAAAACTTACTAAAAAATCAGGACACAACTTTGGTGAGTGTCTGACCTCTTGGGTGTGTAGGCTTTGCCTTGCATCTTTGCACTTCAACTCCCCCAGTCCTAAAAAGAAAACAAAATCAACAAAATAAAACTAAAACACTTGGAAGTATCATCCCTTAGCACCTCCCCGGCAATGACGCCAAAATGTTTAGTCAAATTATACGTGTATAATTTTCCATTATAAATTGTCAACCCAGGAAGGTAGATTGATGAGATGCAGTGCATAATATATGCAGGCTAATTACTACAAGTGTTAATTAATTATAAAAACAACAACTAATGCTTCTTTCCCGTGTTAATACTATCATAGCAAAGGCTATGGAGTGGCATATATCATCCCTCTATAGCACTTAAGATTGTTGATATCGACCGTGAAAAGATAAAGATCAATCAACAATCAATAACTCATGTTGCTTTCCTGTATCAGTACTATTGCAACAATGGTTATGGAGCGGCATATAACATCCCTCTATAACACTTGTGTTTGCTGATATTGATGTAGGAAAGATAAAAGAAATCAATCCCAATCAAGAATCAAACTTAAAAGCATGAATCAAAGCATTGGCCAAATGAAAAGAACTCTTCAACATAAAATATTAATTCACTTAACCAATATATAGTTTGCTGTAAGAAATACAGAAAGGAAACACTAGTTGTTACAGGAAATTATTAATGCATAATCAAAATAGAAATAAACACACACACTCTGCTGTAGGAGTTGTGAGCGAAGGGGGCCCTCCCTCACTCACAACTCATTTAAAAATTAAAGAAGTTGCTCAGGAAAATGAACAGAACATAAACGATTTTATTAATCTGAAATAATAGTTGATTATAGTCTGATATCGTGCTCTGAAACAACAGCTTCCAACCCAAGAACTCTGAACTCCATCTAAGAAAATTACATCTGATTTTATACATTTCTGGCAGCCCATATTTGGTTTTGAACAAAACATATTACTAAACTAAGCCTACATCCAATATTACAGATGCAGATTGAAAATGGTAAAATGTTGTTGGGTCTAATCCATGACCGAAGGCATGGATTAGACCATTTCTGTTGCGCGGCTGAAACTGTCTGTCAATCTCACTGTAGTATTTTGAGGCGGTTGCAGGAAATTAGCGTATTTGCAGGAAATCTGAAATGGCTGCAGGAAATTGGTGTATCTGCAGGAAATCTGGAACGGCTGCAAGAATCTCGGTTGTATGAGTTGCCTATAGGATTTTCGGAACTGCTTGAATCTAACAAGTCTGTGCATGAGTCCAAGGCTAGTTAGAGTAGTAATGCAATAATGACACAACCAGTTCAAAGAATGCTCGAAATTATATAAAATGACACTTCTAATGTTTTTTGAACATACCTTAGCCTATGATACCCTTTTTAGCCAAAATTGGATGACATAGCTGGATAAGGTATAATTAAAGGGAAAAAAGAAGTCAAAAATTGGGGAAACAAGGCTTAGTATAGGTGGAAAAAATAGGTAAAGTTCAAACTTAACAAGTAGTCCATCAAGAACCAAAACAAGTATATTCCTTATATGGAATATAAAGATATTTCTCATGGAAAGTCAATTAGGTTCAACATAGGTGTTAGGGATAATTCCTACATGTGACCTAAGGCCTTAGATAACCTAAGGCGTTTGAGGTTTGCACCTTGCCTTTTTTTTATCCCTATCAATGTTTAATAAATCCAAGGTTAAGATGGATTTATGTTAGTTTATAGTTGCTTAAAATTTAAATATAGAAATTGAAATAAATATGATGTCATTTAATTTTTATTTTATGTTGAAGTCTTTAAATAAATAAGACAACAATTTTGTTTTATTTTATTTTATTTTTTTATTTTTTTTTCATTTAATTTCATTAGTGGCACGCCCACACATGGGGATCTACCCCACCTTGGGCTATCAAACACCCTGTTTCTGTTGGCACAAATAATAAATATAGCATGAGAAAAGTCTATTTCTTACCCATTATGAACTTCGAGGCAGGTTACAGTTAATAAACAAACATTCAAGCTCTTCTAGTTGAGTATTTGTCTTTCATCAACATATCTGCTTGTTATAACACCATTTGGTTACTTTTTAAGCAACCATAAAGACTATGAATTATTGTTATGTGAAAACAACATCTTAAATACACTATTTGAAGAACTATTCATTTCTCTTAGTTGAAAACATCTTAAATACGATGTTATAAGAACTATTCATTTCTCTTAGTGGTGCAAAGGTATCGTAACAAAAAAGTCATAAATTATTTTTAGAGAAGTGATTGCTAAAATTGAAGGCATCGTAACAAAAACATCATAAATTATTTTCAGAGAAGTGATTGCTAAAATTGAAAAGTGATTGATGAAATTGAAAACTAAAAACATTTTACATAAGTAGTAGGAAAAATGTTAGGAACCCCCCTAAATTTATATGTATAATAAATGGGTGAATCCCCATGATACATAGGAAAAATGGAAGGTGATTTTATCAATAAGATAATATGTATATATAATGTTTTTGGCGAATCTCTCACCATATTATATTATCTTGTAAAATCATGGCAAATTTTTCACTATAAAACCTTGTAATATTTTGGCGAATCTTTCACTAAATAATAAAGGCTTTGTAAAGGGCAAAAAAAGTTCATAATGAGTATTTATTATAATGGCTTCAAGCCTTGTTAAGCAATCCATCAAGAACCAAAACAAGTATATTCCTTATATGGAATATAAATATATTTCTCGTTGAAAGTCAATTAGGTTTAGCGCAGGTGGTAGGGAGAAATCCTACATGTGACTGAAGGCCGTAGACAACCTAAGGCGTTTGAGGCTTGCACCTTGCATTTTTTAATCCCTATCGATGTTTAATAAATCCAAGGATAAGATGGATTTTTGTTAGTTTATAGTTGCTTAAAATTTAAATATAGAAATTGAAATAAATATGATGTCATTTCATTTTTATTTTATGTTGAAGTCTTTAAATAAATAAGACGTCGGGTCTTTTTTTTCATTTTATTTTATTAGTGACACACCCACACATGGGGATCTCCCCCACCTTGGGTTATCAACGCCCTACTTCTATTGGCACAAATAATAAATATGGCATGAGAAAAGTCTGGTTCTTACCCATTTTGAACTTCGAGGCAGGTTGCAATTAATAAACAAACATTCAAGCTCTTCTAGTTGATTATTTGTCTTTCATCAACATATCTGCTTGTTATAACACCATTTGGTTACTTTTTGAGCAACCATAAAGCCTCTGGCTGATTTCTATGTGAAATTAACTCTCCAAAGGTTGATGATGGAAATATTATTGTAGGCTATCCATACCCTTCAACGATTTAAATATTTTAAGCTCAACATAAACTTTTGATATGTTTCATTAATCTGATATTTTGCTCCCAATATTCCATCCATCCATTTGACATACATCAACGGTCTCTTTTGTGTTGTTATATAGTTAGGTGTTTGTGCTTCAACCTAGATAGCTAATTTTGTATTTTAAGGATATGACTTCTTTTCAGTTACATTTTTATTATCCTCTTAATGTATTTCAAAATCTTCAACGACCTCCTTTGTGGAGTTCTATAGCTAGGTGTTTGTGCTTCAACCTAGATAGCTAATTTTGTTTTTGAAGGATATGCCTCCTTTTCGGATACATTTTTATTGTGCTCTTAATTTATTTCAAAATTTTAACAATACTTCCCTCTCTTCTTTTTAACCAAGAATTAATTTAATTTAGAGTATTGACTGTAGTTGGTGCTAATCCCAAATTAACATTTGCATGGATTTAGAAGTTTCTTACACTTGATGTTGAATTTATATGTATTGTAACAAGTATAAGGATGCAAATATTTCTCTCTCTTTTACCAATTTAATGTCTTTTACTTTTGTGTACTTGCATTCATCCAGGACTCATGGAGAGAGCTGGAAAAACATTGATACAACACAAGTCAGAAGTGTTGTGCCAGAAATATTATTTTTGCAAAATTGATCATCTTGGTCATGCATATATTTCAAATAGGCTCAATACTTTAATAAGAAAGATGACAATGCAAATTGATCCTGCTATGAAGGTCCTTGTTTGATGCATTTTGAATTCATTACATTTTTGAGGTAGGTGAGTTAAAGTGGAACACCTTTGCAAATTAGAGCTTGGAAATTCTGAATTTTATGAACTTCTATTAAGCATTCATGTTGCAAATGGCAGGCAAGATAATGCATCAAAAGTGAGAACAATAAAAAGGCATTGGATTTCAAATGAAATCGAGTTGCAGCATGGTGGAATTAAATGACAGGGTATACAAAGTCATTGTGGGAGTTAAATTAACACCTTCAATTTGAGGAATTTTATGAAACATTTTCCAATATTGGCTGGGATATATGGAGGTGGTAGGTAATGTTTGTAAAACAAGATTTACTCTGTAGATAAGGAATAGGTTAAGGAATCCACGCTCAACATTACTTTCCAATTTATGAATACAAATGCTGGAATGCTTATCTGATTCTAAAAAATATTTCATTTATGTAGTGACACCCACAGTGGCAAGTTAATCTCCAAAATTTTTACGAGAATTTATTGCAAGGGAGCAACCCTTTCCACCATTTCAGAGGTGAATCTACTTTTTTGTAGACTATTACCCTCAATTTTGTTGGGTATTAAACAGGGAGCCCTGAAGCAAAAACCATTTTTTTTTCCCTACCAGATTTGTAAGAATCCTACTTTGTAACTGTAATACAGAGGATCTTTGTATCTTTGCGTGAAGAGTGCCCTAGAGATGATACCATTGCATGATAAGTGACGTGATAAGATACATTGCGAGAATGAGTTCATCATCTTGTGACTATAAGGAACTTGAAGATGCTACCAAGGCCTTGCAAAGGTTGGCTGATCATTTTATTCACAATGATCAAAGCATTTGGAAGCAACGAGACACAATCAATGACATTTTTGTCACAATCATTTTAGAAATATAAGGACGATGTGGGGATTCCTATCATAACATATTAGAAGGAAGTAAGATATATTGGTTTTGACCCTACTATACATGATGATGTGTGAGGAACAATGGTTCAACATGGCATCTCATCTAATATCCAACATACACATAATTTGTCAATGCATTTAGTAACAATGGAGATATGAGGCACAACTGGAGTTGTATATCATTGCTTAATGACATCATTATTATCAAGGGGAACTATTGCTAAAAATTGTGTGCACGCAGGTACCATGAGAATTATAGAAGAGATGTAAGATCTTGGGTTCAACGTAGGCTTAAAGTATTCCATCCATTGGAGAAAGTGGTTACATCAATCTATTAGGCATAAGATCAAATATTTATTGGTAGAACAAGTCGAAATTGTGTCTTATGCTAATGTACATGATGGTGGTTGCATAATTGAAGTTGCAGTTTTGAAAAGAAAATTTGGTAGACATGGGAACACTTTGATCCATTAAGACAATCCATGGATGAAACGTATTCCAACATATCATCTAACAATTGAATTATGTATATGAGAAATTTATACTGGACAATTGCATCTCAATTTCTTGCCTTGAACACTATGCTTATCTTTTGATAACATGTCAGTTCCTGAAGATTTAAGCCAACAACAACTTAATACTAGCCTATGGTGTGATACTTCAGGACCGTGAACAAAGGTGCTTTGAAACGTAGTGTTCCTGGAAGAACAAAGATAAAGGGAAATAATAGGAATGGTGATTGTATGCTTAACACATTCATATGGATGCTGGAAATAATTAATGAAGTGTTGACCTTAGAAATCCACATTTAATTGAACTGCTGAACTAATATATCATATGATTGATGATTGGCATGAATAAATTAAGAAGGTCTGACCTTCAAACTAATCCCTAGATCCAACTTGTGTCTGTGGAGGTTTTAAAAGTGATATAAGTTGAACAAGAAAGCTCAACTTGGCTGAATTTTAAACAAGTTTTGGATGGAGTTGATTTATGTAGTGTTTGGGGTGCCCTTTGGAAAGTCTTAAACTAGAATTGAAGGATATTTGTTTGAGTAATCCCCCTTTTTTTTCCTCCACATGCTCCCATAAAAAAATATCTGGAATCATTTCTTATGAAGAAAGGAGAGCATTTTGGTGGCCTTTAGAGGTTAGGACGCCCATATTGGAGCCTTATTTTTCCACTTGGAAAAAGATCGCTTCAAGATTGTATGTGGAGCCTTGACATTTGAAGGGCCTTTGGTGGTTGGATGCTTTGCTTTGAAGCCCCTTTGTCCTGGATTTGAGGATAAACATTACTTTGAGGGCTCGTGCCCCTTAGAAATCGTACACTTATGTTAGGAAGACCCTACATTGTATTATTTAGGATTATATACCTAAGAATGAGATTTTTTACCCTCTCCACAGGCTAGATTAAGGGGATTTCACTTAGAAAAATATATTTTTAATGTATAAGGAATTTGAGTCTCTTTCCCTATAAATAGAGAGGCATTTCCTCTTTTTTTCTCATGATTGGGTCGAGGGAAAAATCCCTTAGCAAGTCTTTTTTTGTTGTTGTAATTTTACTTTTTTCTCTTAAATCTGGCTATTGATGGATGAGTTGAGTGACCTTGTCATTGTGGATGTAGACCCACATCCAAGGATATCCTCCCCTTGTTGTAGAGGTTATAGGGTTGCACAAGCCTTGATAACAAAATAAATTGTCAAACTATTGGGGATAATGTGATTGCAATTGTTTGGAATTCACCAATACATGTTGACATTCCTCCCGTTGTCCATTCATTGCATTCTCTTCAACTTATAAACATACAATGGAGAATAATCAATATGAGAAGTCAAGTGGCTTATATTAAAACTCGAGATAACAAGACTATGTTCTCCAAAAGGACAAATTAACTCGAATGCATTTTGTTTGACAGATTAAAAGATTAATGCAATGATTTTCCATTCACATTCAAGTTGTACCATTTAGTTTCCATATGATAATAAATTTTATGATCAATCATCTTATTTCTGAACTTATATAGCAACAAACTCAAAGTCTACCATAATAATTAAATCTTGGCCAACAAGTTATGCACCAAATATTATATCAAACAAATATTTGGATTGAGATGTGCACCACCCTATTTGGCAGGTCCACATATGTGGATCAACCTATTAATAGTTACTAAACCGACTGAATCATTTGGGATTCCTCTCCTAAATTCACACCCAAGATATAATGCCTCCTTATCTTTGTCAGAGTCACTATTACTGGAACTCGAGATACATCTAAATGTGAGAATTCACCATCACCAATGTTAATGCCTACTTGTTGATGAAGTGAGGCAGTAAGTACCACTTCAACCTTTGAAATACTAGTATTACTTAATGCCATTTCCATTCCATACATACTATGAAATAAATAATTGTATTCATTGTGACCATGTATTGCGTAGACATTATATCCAACAATTTAGTGAGCATACTCCTTGCTTTACTATTTTGGATATGTAAAATTTGGTTTAATGATTGCCTGTTGTATTTGTCCAATAGATCCACACCCAATGTCCACGTTATGCTCCCAGATCCAACAATTATTTTCTCATCTTTTAAATACAACCCATCTGTAAGGAGTGCTACTGCATATGCTGCACGGAAACAATACTCTTCTACAAATGGTTGTGGAACTACACTTTTCTGAGCATATTTCCATGTTTTTGAATAGAAATTCTCACCTCTCTCTAATATCTCATGATCGATGGCAACAAAAGATATATTATAAAATTTGTAGACAAAAAAGAATCCAGAAAATGCATAACAACTCCCATCTATTGGTGGATGATGCTTTTTAAGGGAACACGGGTACTGCTCACAATTTTAGCTACAGATGAATGTGACCATAAAGAGGCATTAATAATGGATTTAGCCAGTGCTTGGAATTCTTCCCAGTCAGAGTCACCAACCAACTCAATATTTGTTCCAAAAATTTATTTCCTTGTAACCATCCTACCATTCCAGCTTGATGTGGATAAATTTTATAAAATGATATGATTGTCTGTAGTTAGCTTGCAAACATGGATGTTTTATCTACCAATTCATGTTATTTTTTGAGTAGTGCAGTTCTTCATGGCTCCTCTCTGAAATATTCTTTTGTAGGAGTATGAATGAATTCTCAAAGGAATCATTCAAACCATAAGCTGGAAATGAATATGCATAAAGTTGGTGCTCCACTGACCCAATGTTTAACTTCACAACATATTCACCTTTTGTCTCTTCCCGAGGTTCAAAAATAATTTTCATTGAGGAACCACCTAAGTCAAGTGCACCAAAATAACTGTGCTCGTGTGTATTACCTATCTTATCCATGTTGTAATTAAGATCCACCCATCCATAATAGGCCTCTTCTACCCCACTAATAACCCTTACCCAACTCCTCTGATACATAAATGGATATGACACTAATATTGCCCATGCATTTTCCAAAATCCACTTTGCATCAGAAATTGGCAGTTTGTGGAGGTCAACTATAGCCAGAAGAATAACACAAACCTTTATATGTTCATAAGAAGGAATATGTTTCTCTACCCAATTCATAATAGGTTCTATGGAAACCCTCAATCCAAATTCATTGTACAAAAATTTATCAAATCCATGTTTAGTTTGCACCCTGAGATATGCAAGGCCATTCTCATGACCATAAATTTTAGTGGATTCTCCAGATACTGAATGCACCACTACTGAAATATTTTCTTTAACCTTCCTACTATCATGTGACCACCCATAGACATGAACTAGAGTACCTATGCTTCCACAATCCAAAATTATTATGTAGTGTGATGGATCTAGAGCCCAGAAATAACTTGTCCACCCATATTCTAAATAATAAACACTTAAATAGGAATAGAAATAAAAAACCTACAACTATTTTTATCCACCTTTCATTCAGAGAGAATATGGAGAAAAACACATTTTCCTTTGAAAGTTTATCCTTTTATAGATTCAAAGATGAATACATTGTCTGAACCAATCTTGAATGAATTCCTGGTTCTAAATTAGTTTTATTGAGGAAGCATGATGCAGGCTAAATTCTCTTCCATAGTCTACCTGGTTCAAATCAAAAGGGGGGTTGGAGAGTGGTAATGGGCTAGATGAGTGTGAAATTCCTGAAGTTGGTGTGGATGTTGAGAAATGTCGGGAATTCACCACATATGCTGTGGCCAAACTTTTGAGCCCCATCTAGTATTTATGCCCACCTTCTGACATGTCTTTAGAAGAGAAATAACAACCCTAGAATTTTTTAATATAGAACACTATACTTAGTATAACAAACCTATAATTATTGCACAAATAAGCCGTGATCCTTTAGTAGAGTAGTTGAATCCAACACAATTTCTTACCATAAGCTAACGAGTACAATGTTTAAAATTGCACCCTTGTCATTGCAGTTTGTCATTTGAACAATACAAGTAGGTATATTCTGGGCCAATACAAGTACTATACAAGAATTGTACAAAATATACATGGTTATAACAAAAAATCAACATCAATAGGTAACTTGAGTCAACACAATGCAACATGTTATGTTTGTCCTCCCGACTAATA
Organism: Pinus albicaulis; assembly: GCA_034641835.2. Taxonomy (NCBI): domain Eukaryota; kingdom Viridiplantae; phylum Streptophyta; class Pinopsida; order Pinales; family Pinaceae; genus Pinus; species Pinus albicaulis. The sequence continues at coordinate 1,369,803,997 of CM076579.1, read as the reverse complement.
ACACAATATCAACTTTAAATTTTTGTTAAACAAAAAATACATAAAAAATGTCAACGATATAAAGAAAAACACTCAAGCCAATTTCTAAATGATACATGTAGATTTGTAAGTCTCATCCTTCCTGAAAGCACATTCAAAATTTTGCATGGTTAAATGATCAATACTAGTTTTGCAAATGAAAGGAACACATTTGAATTTTCACCACTTGGATTCTCAGGCTTCAAGAATTATTCCTCACAACTATGCACATAGAACCATCTATGATTAAATCATAGTTCCAAAACTATGCAAAGAGTATGGTCTCTGAGATGTTCCAAACTACTGTGAATTTTTATCAAGTGCAACATGAACAATTTTCCATGATATTTATAAAAAGCTAGGTTGTCTAACACCTTGCCTTATTGTAGATAAATGTCTTTTAGAATAATCACATCATTAGGAATAGATGTTTCAAACCATCTAATGTGGTTCATTCTTGGGACAAGGTGAAGAAGGAAACTGATCTCATTGAATAAATATCAAGGATGCGTCATTGCCCGGTGATAGGGGACAAAACTAGGCGTTAAAAACTAGCTGTTATTTGACTTGGTTAGTTACTAAGTTATAATATTAAAAGATAACCAAGTCAAATAACAGCTAGTTTTTAATAACTAGGTTTTAACGTCTAGTTTTTAACGACTAGTTTTATCCACTATCAGTGGGCAATGACGCATCCTTACTAGTTATTCAATGAGATCAGTTTCCTTCTTCACCTTGTCCTGAAGATGAACCACATAGATGGTTCAAAACTTCGACCAAATCCTAATGATGTGATTATTCCAAAAGACATTTATCTACATTATGGATCACAAATGTCTTAGATCTAACCTCGCCTTATTGTATTCATTGTATTTAGTAATGCAGTGTTGTCATTTCAAATTGTAGAAGAGATCACAAATGACATGCATGGCTGCCATTTTCAACTCCCCTGTTTTGGGTTCATGCAGATTCTCTTCACTGAAGGCCTATATCAAATTGGAATCAAGAAAAGAGATGCATCCAAGATCACCAGTGATGAAATATCCATTGAAAAATGTTACAGTTTCTCCAAGACAATCTCTCAAGCAACAAGTCCAGGAGAATATGGGCTTGATCAGTGTCAACCATGGTATTTCACCTTCAAGGGGCTCTATATAGAAATCCCAGCTTCATTCTAATCATGATGGGAATCAACCACCAATGCTTCAGTGGAATAATAATAGTCTAGTGAAGCATGGGAGAGATCATCATCACATGGGTGTTTTGGGGCAGAGTTTAGTGTTTTGTCAGTGAGGTAAACAAAGGTTTCAGGGAAGAATCAAGGTGTAGGAAAGGCAGGTTGAGAGAACTATGACAGAGATCAATGGTAGTTTCGGTGCAATTTCTCCTTCACTCAAGAGAAAACACCCCTCCCTAAGCTCAATATCCCAAAGTCTCCCAAAGAAGTCTTGATTTAAGGAAATGCTTTCACCTTTTCCTTACAAACAATTCAAAATCCTTCGAATATCTCTACGTTTATTTTAATCCAATCTTCTATTAACCTTGGGACTATTGGTGAGCGTTATTTTTCCCCATAGATCTTCACTATACAACATTTTCCATAGGCTCTATGCTGCTAGGGCCATTCTGAAAAAGTGAATGCTCTTTTTCTCTTTTTCTTGTCCAAAGGAAATTTTTGTGTCTTCTCCGGGATTCCTTTAATGGGCTATGTGTTATCACTCCGCCAGATTCCCAAGGCTGAAGAAGGAATCCCAACAAGAGGTAACCACAAACCAGGATTTTAACTTGGGATCTATCCTTACCAATTCAGAGAGGGTTCTCTCCACAAAAACATCCTAGGACGCTAGATGGATTAGGTTTTTTAGGCTAGGTATGAGTGCAGAGGTTGATTTGATTTGATTGGGTTGGGTTTCACAGAATGAAGATATTAGGTCAAGGGAGCTAGGTTAGGGAAAATGAGATAGGGTTGTAGAGATCCAATGGGTTAAGGTAGGCATAAGGCTCAACACTTTAAAGATGATTGTGATGAGATGGAGATGAAGGAGGTGAAGGGGATTGATCTGATGATGATGAATGTGCTATGGGCTGAGATGGAGGGATGGAACTAGATGGTTGAGATGATGAAGGGACATTTTGTGAACGGTGAGTAGATGGCTCTTTGAAAATATCATTGGCTATGAAGGTACTCCATGCAATGTTTAGTTGATTAAGATGGTAGAGGACTATGATTTTGATAAGGGAATGATGAAAAAAACTTCTCATTTTATGTTCATATTTTTTTTTTCTAGACAATCAATTCCATTTTATCTATGCTCCAGAAAAGGTAGTAGGGTATGTTAAGCATCCTTACCCTAGTGAAATGCATTAAGAGTTGGATGTGATAGGTATAAAGTCTTGAAAATCTACCTTCGCATGAAAAGTATTTCATGATTATATTCATCATTGGTGCATATCTATCCTGGAGGTGAGAAAAAGGAAAGAACCTATTTTTCTCATTCTTATGTCTTAGTTTTAGGAAAGGCTCAAAGTATTATTTCTCCAAATCACTCTTTTTGAACCACTTATCCCCATCATTTTGGATCCCGATGGCAGCTGAAATGATAGCAGTTGATATAGTAAAGGTGACAACAACTAAAGTAACTTGGTTGTCACAAAGGCTAGATATGAAAAGTCTGGTCAACATGGGATGGTGTTGGACCCTCTAAATTTGCTCACAAAACTCATAACAACCAACATGTTTGAAGCATGTCACACTCATTGGGGAAGCCAAGAGTTCCTAGTGTTGGTAGGTTCAAGTATCAGTATTATTCCCCCTTTATGTGGCCTCTTCACCTCTGTTTCCTCGCCCTCACTATATGATTTGTCTTCTTCCTCTTCTGCCATGGTGTTTTTATCAAAACCCTAGGGAAGTGTGATGGTGTGAAATATGGTTTTAGGAATGAGGAATGGGAAAGGGAAAATGAAGGAGATGGTGCTAGGGATGTATGAAATGGGGAAGGGGATAAGGAGTGGTAGTATGATGGTATTTAGGATGGGGATTTTGGGATTTGGAGCCTAGGTAAATGTAGCACCTAGGGCTTAGGGTTTTGGGAAAAAGGGTTAGGGAAAGGGAATTTTGTAAAACAGGGGTTTAGGAATGGGTATTTTCAATTTTAGGAAGGGTATAAAGGTGCAGGGGAGTGCAATTTGGGGAATTCAAGAGTGCAATGGGAATACTAGAGCTTTAAAACGATTTCAAACAAAAAATTCTAACATAAATTTCACAATTCCCAACACATGAACTTGATGAAGATGATAATTTATGGCATTAGCTCTTGGTCTTTTGCTGGAGGTCGATGAGAAGGTTGATGAAGCTTTGGAAGTGATTTTTTGCAACTTGAATGCGTTTTTGGGCTTTTATGGTCATATGCACAGCGCCTTAAGGATGTGCGCCCTCTCTTAAGGATATGCGCCCTCGCAGAAGGCTATGCACATTGCCTAAAGGATTTGCGCCCTCTCTTAAGGATATGCGCCCTCTGCTCCGTTTTTTCCAATTTTGCCCAGAAACTCGAAATTTTTCTCTCTTGGAGTGTTTGCTTGGTGTTTGTAGGAGAAAAATTAATTTTAAATGATGTCAAGAAGTCTTAAATACGAGAGTGGATTTGAATTTATATTTAAAACCCACTTTTCTAATGTTTCATTTCACCTTTTGAAAACATTGTTGATTACCATTTTTCTTTGATTTTTGTTCTTTGCAGGATGATGTTGCTGGAGTTTGGCACTTTTCACTTTGACTTTGTTTCTCTTCAGTTTGGCATATGAAATTTGAGTTGCCATTTTGGGACAAAACTTATTACATATAATTAGCATAAAATTACATAAAAATTAAAAATAAATTACATCTCAGTTTTGAATAAAATTACATTTTGGTATGAAAATCACATTATGAAACCATAATTACAACCTTTAAAAATCATATTTACATGCTAATAAATACTCTGTAGATGATTGAGAAAGTATTATTTGAGTCACTCTCACACCTTTGCTGAACTTATTGAGATGAAATGGTGTGTTATGAACCTTGAAAAATGAAACCTAGTTGACCTAATGGGACCTTGGATGACCTGACTCCATGGTTGACTTTCACTTACATAATGAAATAGTGAAATGAGATTTTAAGATTGTTTTAGCTTCAAGAAGACATGAAGGTGGGTCAACAAATGTGAAATTTTGAGGGAGAGTGAGGTTTTATGACTAGGGCTACCATCAGTGAGTCAATTTTTTGCATGACCTAATGGAATGATAAAAAAATTCTGAGTGGGACCCCTAAAATAAATATGAAAAGAGTGATTTTGATCACTGATGGCATAATGCAAATTCTGACACTAACATAGGCCTTATTGGGGATGGCAACAGCTCCTTGGAGGAACACTGTAGACCAAGTACCTAACCATTGGGCCAATATGGTAAAAAAAAAAAAATCAAACTGAAATGCATGAATAAATACTGACAACTCAATGACGCAAACTGACTTTTAAAACTGACTGAAATTTATTGAAATAATGACTCAAAACTTAACTTACTTTTCTGAAAAATGAACTTGAAAATGGTAGAAAATCAATGAAGCTCCATGGCCTTCACTTCTGGCTCCGAACTCCAGTGCTTTTCCACTTCACACTTACAGGAATATCAAACTGACATATACAATGAAGATGAGAAAACTTCCACAATTTCAGATAAAAAAAGATAGTGCTTCAGGAGCCTACCATTAATTATTCCTCCTAAGAAATCTTGCCCATCCATTTATTTCAAGAGATATGCATTTTGTCCACAAGAAGATGCAATATTAAAATTCCCTTTCCATAAATTATCAAACTTCCCGTGCTTACCCTTGTCTTCATTCCTAGCATCCCAGCGAAGTATCACATCGTCGATCTTGAAATCATCTTGCTTGGTTTTCCTGTCATAGATTTGATTTATCTTATCATGAATCTTGGAAGTGTTCTGAAACACTTATTCTCTTGTTTGATGTATGTGAATCATTTGGTTTATCCTACACTGTATGTCATTTTATTCACTTCCCGCTTCTTGTAAAAGTTTCATGACTGGAACAACCAATGAAGAAGGAAAAATTGTGTCCACACTGTAAAATACTTGAAATGGAGACATGGCAATAGATTTCTTGCTACTTACCTGTTCCACCCATAGTGCATTAATTCGCTTCTTGTGTCAATTCTTCTTATTCACCTCCAACATATTTTTGATTATGATGATCAAAGACATATTGGAGGATTCTGACAATCTGTTACCATGTGGTTAGTATGTTGTAGAATGACCCAACTTAATGTTATACCTATCACAGAACTTTGTCATCTTCTTCGATTTGAAAGCTGCGGCATTATCCGTGATGATATTTCTATGACAACCAAACCGAGACAAGATATTAGTTTCTAAAAACTGAATTATAAGAGAGTCTGTAGCTTTCCTGGTTGGGATCGCTTTGATCCACTTTTAGTCTGTGGCAGTAAGTATCCATATTTGTTGAGAAGATGAGGGTGGATTTATATCACCAATGAAATATAAGCCCCACTGCTAGAAAGGAGCTTCAAATAAAATGGGTTGTAATGGTAAAGGAAGAAGCTTACGTTTACCTTGGAAAGGTTGGCATTCATGGCAGCTCATGACCGTCTTGTACAAATATGCAAACAATGTCGTCTAATAGTAACCCGCTCTCAGTAATTTGTTGGCTGTGGTTTTCTAGTATAAGTGACCTCCAAAATATCCTTTATGGAAATCCTTCATCACTTCTTTGGACTCATCTTCAACCAAGAAATTGAGTAACACACCTCCATGATCTTTCCAGTAGAGTGTACTGTCTAGTATGTAATATTTTGAAGCCTTAAGCTTCAAGGACCTGCCCTTACTCTTTTTCATGCCTGGAGGAGGGTTCAAATGTTGCAAAACATAAATGATATCATCATATCGTGAAGATGATGAAAAGAGATCTGATACCTGAATAAGACTTACACTTTCTTCCTCATCAGACAATGCTGCTATAAGGTTGATGTCAAGTGCATGTAGATTTGACTCAGCCATAAGCTTGGTTAAGCCTTGCCCTTTGATCAACTTGGTCAGTTTGATCTCAAGGTCATACTCTAAGAGCATTGTTATCCATCTACCTGTCCTTGCTTATGGATCTATCTGCATGAGTACTTCTTTAACAACTGGGTTTGGAACATATGCCAAAATATGTGAGTGCAAAATATAAACACAGAAATCCTTGAGTGATTTAACCAAAGCCAAGGCATGTTTCTCAATGATGTTGTATCAGAGGGCTGCATCCCTTATTGTGCGGTTGAAGAATACTATTGGCAGGTCTATCCCATCTTTTTTCTGCATTAGTACCGCTACCAAATTATGCTTAGAAGCGAAAGAAAATATAATGAAATCTAGTGAATAATCAAGGCTTGTCAAAATTGGAGCAGTGGTCAAAGAAAATTTCACTGAGATGAATGACTTACGAGCATCTTCAGACCATTTTACATCATTCTCCTTCTTTAGCATGTTAGTTAACTCTCTAAAATTCTCTACCAAGTTGGGAATGAAACTATGTAGGAAATTCATCCTACCGTTGAATGCTTGGATTCCCTTCTTGTTACGAGGGAAATCAATTTGTTGTATCGCTTCAACTCTAGAAGGATCTATCTAGATCCCATCCTTTGATATGATGGGACCAAGAAGCTTTTTTTCTTCCATAGCAAATAGGAACTTATTTGGGTTAAGATATATTCCAAATTTTCTACATCGTTGGAACACAACTCTAAAATGGTGTAAATGCTCATCATCTGAATTCTATAAAAAATTCAAATCATCTAAATAAAAAACAAGGAAGACATCCTTCTCGTTACCGAATGCTATGTCCATGGCACGCTGGAAAGTGGCCCCGACATTCTTCAAACCAAACAACATCTTATTATATTTAAACGTACCCCATGGTGTAGTTAACGTTGTCTTTGCCTGATCATCCTCATGCAAAAGGATTTGATTGTACCCTAAGTAACCATTTAGCAATGACATCCTAGTGGTTTTAGGCAACAGGGAATTGTCCTTTAGCGACACTTTGTTTAGATTTTTGAAGCCTATACATAGTCATATTTCATCGGTCTTCTTACGCACTGGAACCAAATTGGACATCAAGTCAAAAAATATAATTGGAACTATAATACCTGCCTTATAGAGTTTGTTTACTTCCTTCTCAATAGATGGAAACAACTTTGGGTTTATTCTCCTGAGATTCTTCCTAAAAGGCTTTTGATATGTCTTTATCGGGATGTTGTGTTGAACGATATATTTATCATACACCTTTATATCTTTGATGTGTTTAATTACTAGCTCTGAATCACCATAGACTACAATTCTTCTAGCTCCCAATTTTTTAAAATTTTCAGACCGATAATGGGTGCCTCATATTTGGCCTCATTGTTCTTGCAATCGAATGCTAATTTGTAGGAACACAATCTAACATTATTAGGGACTTTACTTTGTTGTTGAAATGGGCTATGGATCCATAAACCAATGCCAACCTCGTCTTTACCAACGACACCATCAAATTCCATGCTCTAAAGACCATCTTCTTCCTCAAGGTGTTGAAACTCTTGACTCTGATTTGACACAATTTTCTGATCTGATTCTTTATGTTGTTATGAAATTTCATCTGCCTTCTCTAATGGTTGTTTGGATATAGTAGGCATATTATCTTTCTCTTTTTATAACACTGTTCTAATGCAATTTGAAACCTCAAGAACATCCTCTATTTCTACTAATTGAAAATCTACATCATTTAATCCAAATTCATTGTACAAAATGAAGGACTCTAAGTATGTATGTACAACATTTATAGGATGATTATTAGGCCTTTCCTTGTTTGTGATCATGTATTTCATTTTAGTCTCACGGTATAATTTTTTCATTTGACCGAAGACAGGAATGGTTGTGTAGGAAAATTCCAACTGCAGTGTACTTCTCAATTTAGCCCCCCAAGATCTTGATAACAAATACCAAAACGTGGCAGAATGTCAGCAGCCAACACGTCCATTAGGGCTTTTTTATCCGGGATCTGCTCTAGGGAGACAACTAAATATTTGATTAGACCCAAGAAATGGACACAACGAGAATCAAAAGAATATAAATCATAATATGGCCGGGTTATGTCAAGGCCAAGATTCTCCATGGTGGCTTTAGGCACGAGGTTGTGGGAGGCCCTGGAGTCTAACATAGTGTTATGAATGATGAATTGGTGGATTTTGAGACTTAAGTAAAATGGAGGGACCTCACAGACTGACCATCGATTGCGGGACCAATATAAGCTCGAGCTGATCATATTCTATATTGACCATGTCAGATAAAGGGTTAAATCTCAAGGTTTTAAATACATGGGATTTATACTTATCAACTTTGACCAATTCAGTAAGAGGAATAGACACCTTTAACTTTGAAATTTATGACTCTAAATTGAAAGGTATAGTTTTTTCTACCTCTTTTATGAAAATATCCCTTTTCTCAACACAATCTCTCGGTGCGGCTTCTTTCCTATGAATATATCTTTCTTTGACAGGTGCACTTATAGAAGGCCGATTACTTTTGTTCTAATTTGGAGCTGCAATATTTTTACCCTTATTTTGATTGGCTTGAGAAGCTTGCTTCTATGGTACTTTCTGCTGAAGTTTCTTCTTCAGAGGTGGATTGATTGTAACATCACGACTCCTCAAGGAGTACTGCCTTTGCTGGGAACTCAATGCATCTAGGTATCCACTTAGATTCTACTTCTAACTCATTATCATTTTCCAATATGAAGTATTTATCACTAGTTAAGCTTTCTTTTTCCACATATTCTTCATCTTCGGTCAGAAAAATGGGTTGGCCATTAGCTGTAAAAAGAAGATTTTCCTCTAATGTTGGTTCTTCCCCTTCATCACTCTGAGCATAGTTCTGTTGTAGTGGTGTCCGAATTTGTTGTTGTTATTGTGTTTTTGGAGCTCTTTGCTCTCTTTGCTTTATCCAGAATTGAGGCTGCTGCTGCTGGCCTCAAAAGTTCAGATTTTTTATTTGTGGCTCCGTTTGTCTATCTGAAATAGACATTTTATCGACCATCCTTTCCATAGTCCTAAGAAAAGAATCAAATTTAGTGTCATATGAGGTGGAAGGTTCCTCTTTAATGGTCACTTTATGTTCAATTTTGAGTTTTGACTTCTTAATAAAGAGGTTGGCCTCAACACTCACTGAATTTCGGATCATTTCTTCTAGAGTAGTGGGATTTCTCTCTCTCAATGAGTAGGCCATATCTTGGTCAAAAGCATCAAGATAATGCAGGAGGGCCAAATGAGGAGGTGGTTTCATTTCATTTGGGATGGATTTATATATTATGAGGTATCGTGAATTATACTTAGGAACATATTCATTAGGATTGCGCCTCAGGGAGTCATAATCAGCAAGGATTTGTAAGGGGCTTTTTCCCACCTTGTTGTGCGGGTAAATCCCCTCTGCGGACATAGGCGATCCCTCTAGCCCTAGAGTGGGTCTAGAAACAAGGGAACAAGCTGGACTTTCAGACTCCTAAATTATAAATGAAAATGAGTTAGGATAGATTGCCTACCTTGGTCCAACACTTTTGTTGTCGTTTGCAACAGCGATTCGTTGATCTTTGTCTTCACACATCGCAGTATTTCAGTGGTAATGTTTGTGTACCTGCACAAGGATAAATTGAACGATGACAACATACGAAAACATATCTTCATTCACAGCTATTTGATTGGTCAAGGAGAATCAAACATTTTTCATATTATCGAACACAAAAACGGAACCAAAAAACCAGTCTTGCATTAATGATAGAGACTGTTAGAAAATTATATATTACGGAGCAATGCAAAACATAAAATATGGGGAAAATACAAGCACACAAAACACATAAAACTAGAGAGACATAGATATACGTGGTTCACCCATTTTGGGCTATGTCCACCCCGAACAGCTAGTCCTTCCTTTCTATTATCCAGTAAAATGAAGAGACAAAACATACAAGAGATCCACTGTAATCTCCTCTGTTCTCTCTCACATTCTCCCTATCTATTTTAGAGAATACACAATACACAGCCGCAATACAATACCCTCATAAAAGCGAGGGGTTGCCTTCTAGGGAAAAAAACCCTAAAATACACATAACTTCTACCGTCAGATCATTTGCCTAATGAACGACCCAGATTGACTAGAAATTACTATACTTTTATAAGGCAATTTTACATATGTTTTTAGCTTCGGGGGCGTTGCCCCCGAAACCCCCCGCCAAGGGGGGGGGCTCCATAAAGTCGCTGCTGCCCCCCCTGGACCCCCCACAGCAGCGATTAATTTACGGGCGGCGTTGCCGCCCCATTTAAGGTACAGGGGTCCATTGTTGTGATACAAAGTAAACAAGATAATCAGGCTCCACACCCGACAATCTCCCACTTGGAGACTGATTGTAGCAACTCCACCGCTGCTTCATTTGCTGGACAATTAATCCTCTTTGGACCTGGCTATTACTCATCTTCATCGTCATCCTTGAAGACCAATTGAAACCGAGCACATTCTCAGTTTCTCCCTAGTTACAACTTTTGTTAGCATATCTGCAGGATTCTGGATAGTGTGTATCTTTTCCAGCTTCAACTCTCCATCTTCCAATACTGACCATATGAAATGGTACTTGAGATGTATGTGTCTAGTCCTGGAATTAAATGCTAAGTTATTTTCAAGATGAATGGCACTTTGGCTATCACTGTATAACGTGCCCATATCATGCTTCTTACCCAATTCATCCATAAACCTTTGTAAACAAATGATTTCTTTACTAGCCTCTGTAGCAGCAACATACTTTGCTTCTGTTGTTGAAAGTGCAACAACACTTTGGATTTTTGAAACCCAATTGACAGTTGTTCCACCTACAGTAAAAACATATCATGTAGTGCTCCTCCTGTTATCTCTGTCACCTGCCATATCTGCATCAACATATCCCTATAAAGCAATGTTTGAACCACCAAAGAATAATGCTTGATTTGTGGTACCTCTCAAATATCTGAGAATCCATTTTACAACCATCCAATGTTCTTTTCCTAGATTATTCATGTACCTACTTACAACTCCCACTGCATGTGCAATATCAAGCCTTGTGCAGACCATTGCATACATTAAGCTTCCAACTGCTGATGTATATGGAACTTTAGACATATAATCCATGTCTTCTTGCGTCTTTGGGCACATCTCTTTACTAAGTTTGAAATGGCTAGCAAAAGGCGTACTAACTGGTTTTGCATTGTGCATATTAAATCTTTTCAACACCTTTTGTATGTACTCATTATGAGACAGTGTTAATTTTTGATTTTTCCTATCTCTGGTTATTCTCATACCAAGGATCTGTTTTGCAGCTCCCAAATCCTTCATTGCAAATGAATTTGCCAATTTTTTTTTGAGCACATTTATTTCCTGCATGTTAGATCCTACAACAAGCATGTCATCTACATACAATAACAATATAATATAGCTGCCATCATTTTTCTTTTTCAGATAAACACAATGATCAGAGTGACATCTAGTATAACCTTGGTCAGACATAAACTTGTCAAATTTTAGATACCACTGCCTTGGAGCCTGTTTTAAGCCATACAAGCTCTTCTTTAGCCTGCACACCAATTTTCTTTCCCTTTGACCACATATCCTTCTGGTTGATGCATGTATATCTCTTCCTCCAAATCTCCATGGAGAAATGTTATCTTTACATCTAACTGTTCAAGATGTAAATATTCCATTGCTACAAGACTTAAAATAGTTCTGATTGAAGTCATCTTAACAAAAGGAGAAAATATTTCATCAAAATCAATACCTTTCTTCTGTGCAAACCCGTTCACCACAAGTCTAGCTTTGTACCTCTATTTTCCTCCATCTTCTTCCTTCAGCCTGTAAACCCATTTATTCTGCAATGTAGTTTTACCTGTAGGCAACCTGACTAAGTCCCAAGTCTGGTTATGCATTAAGGAGTCCATCTCTTCTTCCATGGATAGCTCCCACTTCTTCCTACTTTCAACCTGCATTGCTTCTTCATAACATTCGGGTTCACCAGAATCAGTCAGCAATAAATAATATAATGAAGGAGAGTATCGTTTAGGGGGTCTACTTATCCTGGTAGATCTTCTAACACCATTTTCAGGTGTTTGAGGTGCCTGTTGTTGTTGTGGTGTTTTCTGCTGTTGTGGTTGTTGATTATTATTATTTTCAGGCACCTTTAATTTTTCAGTTATCTCATCAAGAACTGTGTATTCCTTTCTTTCTTTTTCCTGTTTCTTTTCCTGCAACTGATTCTTATACAAGACCTTTTCATTGAATATTACATCTCTGCTCCTAATGATTTTGTGATTTTCATAATCATATAAGTGATAACCAAAATCATTAACACCATATCCAATAAAGGTACATTTCTTTGATTTTGCCTCAAGCTTTATTCTATTTTCTTTATTAATATGGACAAAGGCTTCACAACCAAAAGGCTTTAAAAAAGAGTAGTTTACCTTTTTACATGTCCATGCTTCCTCTAGAATACCACCATCCAAGGAACTTGAAGGCCCTCTGTTTATTAGATAAACAACAGTATCTATAGCATCTGACCAAAATTGTAAAGGCAATCCCGCATGCAATCTCATGCACCTTGCACGCTCCATGATTGTTCTGTTCATCCTTTCTGACACACCATTTTATTGTGGTGTTCTAGGAATTGTCTTCTCTCTAAGAATTCCATGCTATGAACAGTACCTATCAAACTCTTTGCTACAATATTCACCTCCATTGTCTGATCTGAGACACTTTAACTTCCTTCCTGTCTCAATCTCAACCAAAGCTTTCCATTTCTTGAAAGTATCAAATACATCAGATTTATTCTGAATACAATAAATCCAAATTTTTCTAGTTGCATCATCAATAAAAGTAACATAATAATGAGAGCTACCAAGAGATGATACCTAAGCAGGTCCCCATACATCTATATTCACAAGCTCTAATTTTTCGCTTTTCTTTTCTTTCCCAACTCTGAGAAATCTGACTCTCTTTTGTTTTCCATAAATGAAATTTTCACAGAAATCCAAATCAACATTATTCAAACCTGGCAACAAATTTCTTGAGTGAAGAATCTTCATCCCCTTCTCACTCATATGTTAAAGCCTATGATTCCATAATGCTACATCTGCTCCTTTGGAAGTTAAAGCATTAACAGAGTTAGAAATACCATTGCATAAATACAATGTACCAACCTTTTCGCCTTTTTCTATTACCAGGGCTCCTTTGGTGACCTTCCATGCTTTATCTGTGAAAGTTGTCACACAACCTTCACCGCCTAACTGCCTTGTTGAAATCAGATTTTTCTTTATATCTGGAACATGCCTTACCTCCTTTAATAGTCATTGGTTTCCATTCTGCTGTTTTACAAGAACCTTACCCATTCCAACAATTTTATAGGGTTTATCATCACCCAAATAGACTTGTCCAAAATCTCCTTGAACATAGTCATGAAAATATTTCTTATCAAGTGTGGCATGGAATGAAGCCCCTGAATCTACAACCCAAGAATCAGTAACATTTTCTAAAGAAAGAATCAAAGCATCTTGTAACACATCACCTGTCACATTTGCTTCATGATTATTTTCTTGTTGTGCATCTCCTTCTTTTCCCTTCCGAGATCTACAATCTTTCTTTAGGTGTCCTTTCTTTCCGCATTTCCAGCACACTATCCCCGATCTGGACTTGGATCTGCCTTTTCTTGATTTACTGCGATATCCTGAGCTCTTTCCTCTTTCCATTCTCCTTCCCCTAGACTCTACACTCAAAGCATTACCCGATGTCTCACCGGAGCTTTTCCGTCGCATTTCCTCGCTAAGGATAGCACCGACAACATCATCAAACTTTAAAGTACTAGATCCAAAGACAGAGTTACTAATGGCCATAACTAAACCATTCCAACTTTCTGGCAATGAGCACAGAAATAACAGAGCTCTAACTTCATCATCAAAGTTTACCCCTACAGAACTTAACTGACTGGTAACTATATTAAAATCATTTAAATGGTCTGCAACAGATCCACCTTTCGACATCTTCATATTAAATAATCGTTTCATAAGAAATACCTTGTTTGAGGCTAAGGGTTTTTCATATAGTTTCACCAACGTCTGCATCAAACCCTCTATTGTTGTTTCCTTCAAAATATTGAAGGCGACTAACGCCGCAAGGCACAACCGTACTGTTCCGAGTGCCTTTCTATCAAGAATGTTCCATTCCGTGTCTGTCATGGCCGTCAGCTTCTTTGTTTTTCCACTCAATGGTAGGTACAGATCTTTCTGATACAGATAATCTTCCATCTGCATCTTCCACAGCGGGAAGTTTTGGCCGTTAAATTTCTCGACCCTAAACTTACCATCTTCCGCCATTTCTCCCACTTGAACGAGGAACCCTTCTTTCCTACGAGTTTATCAGCCAAATATACCTTCGGCTCTGATACTATTTGTTATAAAATTATATATTACGGAGCAATGCAACATATAAAATATGTGGAAAATACAAGCACACAAAACATATAAAACTAGAGAGACACATATATACATGGTTCACCCAGTTTGGGCTACGTCCACCTCGAACAGCCAGTCCTTCCTTGCTATTATCCAGCAAAATGAAGAGACAAAACATACAACAGATCCACTGTAATCTCCTCTATTCTCTCTCACAGTCTCCCTATCTATTTCAGAGAATACACACACAATACACAGCTGCAATACAATACCCTCATAAAAGTGAGGGGTTGCCTTCTAGGGCAAAAAACCCTAAACTAAACATAACTTCTATCGTTAGATCATTTGCCTAATGAACAGCCCAGATTGACTAGAAATTACTATACTTTTACAAGGCAATTTTACATATGCTTTTAGCTTCGGGGGCGCTGCCCCCGAAACCCCCTGCTGGGGGGGGCTCCATAAAGTCGCTGCCGCCCCCCTGGACCCCCCACGACAACGATTAATTTACGAGTGGCGTTGCCGCCCCATTTACGGTACAGGGGTCCATTGTTGTGATACAAAGTAAACAAGATAATCAGGCTCCACACCCGACAGAGAAAAGAAGTTTACAACCTTAAAGCCTTGACGTTGTAGCCTCCTTTGACGGGTTCAATCAAGGGCGTCAAAAGAATTCATCGGGAATCAAACTTGGTAAGGCAATGGGCCTAAACTCTCTCTCGACAATGGATTCCTCTCTGTAGAAATTTTCTTAATAATGATTAATTATTCACCGAGACTATCCTGATCACATACAATTCGAATTCATATGCAACGCATAATCTCTTCCACTCAGATCATCAAACATGCGGAATTAAAATCAAGCGATAACACATCAAATCATCATACACATTAACACAGTATGTATGGGGAAAGCTTATAGCTGAAAACCCCACAGCTATTGTGTATATTATAATGAAGAAATCAAGTAACAAACTCAGTACAATACTCCTCACAAGTACTCAGTACTATCTCATATAGTTACCCACAATCTAGCTCAGTTTTGAACAGGTTACTGGTTCAAAACTCACTGCCAATTGCCTTGCCTCTATTGCGCAATCCAGGCCTGTCTATATAGAGATCCAAGGTTCGAATCTCCTTGGCTTGACAGTGCAATCATCATGGGAAATTCCTCCAAGTGTGGTGCAAAACTCATGCACAACTGATGTCGCCACTAATAGCTAACTCCACCCTTTCATCTACCTCTTTCACTGGTCTCCACTGAACTGATCATGCACTGTAGTGAACTGATGTGTTCTTGAGTTGAATAATGAGTTACTAATTAATGATTTAAATAATATTTAATTCACTCCACTCATAACTGATTGATTAGCTAGTTAAACTAATCTCAACCAGTTCAACTAAATTAAACCGAACACAACTCCACTAGCTGTCTCATTAACTCCACCAAATTTCTGCCACTGAAGTCCTAACTGAAGTCAACCATGCATGATGCCATCAAACCCTTGGGAATAGCGTAATTCCTCTGTCAGATGCATGAGCCACTTCCAAGGCTCGAACTTAAGTGCTCCAAGAGAGTAAACTGAAGTTTATAGTCTAAATATTATTAAGGATAAATAATATTTGACTTCCCTATTTTAAGGAGAGGCAGTCTAAAAATAGACTTCGACCTATAGGTCCAAAAAATAGAGTCCCATCTATTTTTACCAACATGACACATACTCCAAGAATCTCATACTGCAATCCCCTGACCATGCTCCATATGTCTAAAAATAGACATAGTCTAAAAATAGATTTTGCGCCAGAATTTGCCTGCGGGCCCACTTAGTGAAGGCGACTTCATTTCACTATGCTCCATCATCTTGCTGCATTTTCAACACTCCCTCTCAGCAAGATATGGATTATCTGCAACCCCTATCCTGCCTCTGTGGAATTCGAACTTGCTCCTGGTGAGCGCCTTCGTCAGGATGTCGGCATCCTGATCCTCCGTGGGAACATATGAAACCATCATGATTCTCCGCTGAACACAATCTCTGATATGATGGTACCTGATGTCGATGTGTTTGGACCTATCATGAAATACTGGATTAGCCGAGAGTTTAATGCAACTCTGGTTATCACAGTAGATCACTGTAGGCTCCAAATGCAACCTGAATAATCTTGCGAAGATCTTCCTCATCCAAATAGCCTCGCATGCAGCCAAAATAGCTGCCATGTACTCGGCCTCTGTTGAACTGAGTGCCACGGATCTCTGCTTCCTGCTGTACCAGGAAACTACTGTCGACCCAATGCTGAAAACTCCTCTAGATGTGCTCTTGCAGTCCGTTGGGCTCCCTGCCCAATCTGCATCAGTGAAGCCCGAAAGCTTCGCTCCATCCTCCTGTCTGTACCATAGACCATATCCCGATGTGCCTCTAATATAGCGTAATACATGCTTTCCTGCCTTCCAAAAGAGCTTGGTAGGCTTAACCATAGCTTGCGAAAGTTGGTTAACAGCATAGCATATATCGGGTCGTGTATTGACCAGATACATAAGCGACCCCACCAACTGTCGATAGACAATGGCATCCACTACCTCCGCTGAAGTAGCATCCTCCTTCCTCCAACCACCAGGAAGAGGAGTGTCAATAGGCTTGCAGCCTTGCATGTTGAACCTCTCCAGAATCTCCCAAGCATACTTGCCCTGAGAAACAAACAGTCCTCCGCTGCGCTGCCAAATATCCAATCCCAGGAAATAATGAAGGATGCCCAAGTCCTTCATCTCAAAATCCCGTGTAAGATCCTCCTTGCATGAAAGTATCAACTGCTCATTTCCAGTCAAAATCAGATCATCTACATATAGTACGATGATCAACAGCTTCCCCTCCACCACAATCTGGTACAGGTTAGGATCCGCCTCACTCTTGGAGAATCCAAGCTCGGTGAAGTAGCTGTCTATCCGAGTGTACCAAGCACGAGGTGCTTGCTTCAGCCCGTACAGTGCTCTATTGAGTCGGCACACATGCGACTCACTGCTGAAGATCTCAAAACCTTCAGGCTGCTCTATGTACACCTCCTCCTCAATAACTCCATTGAGGAACGCAGTCTTCACATCCATATGATGAATGTGCCACCCCATCTGCGCTGAGAGAGCAAGGATCGTCTGTATGGAAGAGTACCTTGCGACAGGTGCAAAAGTCTCCTCATAATCGATCCCCTCGATCTGTGAAAAGCCACGGGCGACAAATCTCGCCTTGTACTTCTCCACACTCCCGTCAGCTGCCTGCTTCACTTTGTAGATCCATCGCGAACCTACCACTGATTTCCCAACCGGTCTTGGGACAATCTCCCATGCACTGTTCCTGATGATCAAATCATATTCTTCGATCATGGCATCAACCCATGCGGGTTCCTCCACGGCTTCCTCAAAAGAGGATGGCTCCGTCACAACACATTGACTCACAAGAGCCATGTATCCAGTGTACCGATCTGGTGACTGTCTCTGTCTGCGCTGTGCTGTAGGTGGTCCTACAACCTTCTCTGCATCCCAAGCCAGTCGCTCAGCTTCTGTAGTGCACATGCGCCCTCTGATGGTTGGCGCTGCATGGGTGGTTTCTTCCACCTCCAGAACCTCCTCTTGTGGTTGATCCACATCCGGAAGCTCCTCCTTGGGAACTAACAGCTCTTCATCTTCATGCAAGTGTAGCTCCCTCTCAAGCGAACACTGCATGGCTTTCTCCTCCTGAAATTTTATATCCCGTCGCACAACAGTCTTGCGACTGTCTGACAAATACACCCGGTAGTTATGAGGTGTATTAGTGTACCCCACAAATATTCCAACCTCAGCAGTTGGATCCAGCTTCCTTATCGCATCCTTCGTCACATGCATGTAGACAGGAGAACCAAAAATCCGCAAATGGGAAATATCAGGCCTCTTGCCAGAATAAGCCTCCTCCGGTGTACTCATGCCAAGAACCTTGTGAGGACAATGGTTCTGCACATACACTGCTGTAGTGCATGCCTCAGCCCACAAGTGAAGGGGTAGGCCCTGATCATGCAACATCGCCCGTGCAGCACCCACGATCGTTCTGTTCTTCCGCTCAGCCACCCCGTTCTGCTGTGGGTTATGGGGTGCGATGAGCTCTCTCCGAATCCTTTCTGCGCTGCAGAACTCCTTGAATTCAGCCGAGATGAATTCACCACCATTATCACTCCTTAGAGCAATCACCTTCTTCCCCGACTCCTTCTCGACCAGTGCTTTAAACTCACAGAACTTCGCGAATGTATCGCTCTTCTTCTGCATGAAGAAGATCCAGCACTTTCGAGAGAAATCATCAACAAAGATCGCATAATACTTGTGCTTTTCTGTCGAAGCAACTGAGAAAGGACCACACACATCTGTGTGAACTCTCTCAAGGATCGTCGTGGCGCAACTATCCTTCTCGTGAAAGGTGGCTTTCAAATACTTCCCTAAAGTACACCCCTTGCACTGATCTGACTGCGCAAGGGTGCCCGTAGGAAGCCCAGTAGAAATCTGCTGCAGGATCTTCAAAGCTCCATGGTGAAGGTGGCCCAATCTCATGTGCCACAGTTTGCCCTCATCAGCCCGGCTCACCACTTCTCCCGCCTTGCATGCCATAGCTGCGCAGCCATCTACCTGCAACTAATAAAGGTTCTTGGTTCGAACCCCTATCTTCCGGGTCTCTCCAGTAGTCTTACTGCGCAGGAAGGCTTTTCCTTCACTGAAGACCACATCATACCCCTTATCCTCCAACATCGCCACAGAGATCAAGTTCTTCTTCAATCTAGGTACATGCATGACATCCTTCAATACAAAGGGTTTACCAGACTCCCTCTGAAAGGATATGGTACCGATACCAATCGCACTGTATCTACCATCATCGCCCATCTCGATGTGCACACCCAAATCTTTGTCCTCCAGATCTGAGAACAAATCCCGATCTCCCGTCATATGAAATGACGCACCGCTGTCCAAGAACCACACCGATTCCATCACACTTGAAACCAAGCATGCGATCGGTGAAAAGTCAAGCTCGAACTGTGAAGCCAAAGCTTCTCCATCTGCAGATCTTCCCGCTTGCTTGTTCTTCTTCTTCTTTGGAAAATTGGTAGCATAATGTCCGTGATCATGGCAGTGAAAACACTTCACTTTCGACATATCCTGCTTCTTTCCCTTTGCACCAGAATGAGAATTTTTCTTACCCTTCCCCTTCTTTTCTTTGGCCACCAAAGCGCAATTTTCTTCATCAGCTCCCTTTGATGAAGATCCATCACGAGTAGTCCTCCTTATCTCCTCCTGCATGAGATCCGCTCAAAGGCGCTCCCATCCCGGCAGCTTCTCCCGACCATTGACACTATCTTGATATGAGTGCCAAGCCTTCGGAAGACCAAGGAGAGCCAGGTCGACCATGTCCTCATCTTCGACGGTCACCCCCACACTTCCCAGCTCATCTCTGCACTGAGTGAACTTCGTGAGGTATTTGGCGATACTGTCGCCCTTCTCCATCTTGATGTTCCTGAGCTTATCTTTGAGCGCCAGCTTCCTTTGGTCACTCTTACTCTGGAATAGATCCGTCAAGGCTTTCCACATTAAATATGGAGTAGCCTTTCCATGCAGGCTGGATACAATATGATCCTTGACGCCCTCCAACAGGATCCTTCGACACTTCGCCATCTTCTTTTGCCATGCATCGACTTCAGCAGGATCATTGGGCTTTTGGACATCCGTATCTATGAACTCCTTCAGACCATTATCTTCTAATACTGCCTCCATGCGATCTTTCCATGCAACATAATTCGAACTGTCTTCAAGAGCATATTCGAGTCGCAAACCGTTGAAAGACATTTTCAACACCGGCACCAAGAAAACAAAATTGCTGCAAATTTCGAATTCCACCTCAAAGCTCAACCGCTCTAGATCCGTGAGAACAAATTATTTCTAGCACAGAGATTGACTGCAAGGGGCGTTTACCAGACCTTTCACTTTCCGAAGAAAGATGAATCCGGAGGCTACCTGGCCCGCATGCAGACTCTGTCTACCGAAATAAGTTTGTAATCACTGTGATGATCAATCTCTGCTTCAATAGCTCCGATACCATGTAGAAATTTTCTGAATAATGATTAATTATCCACCGAGACTATCCTGATCACATACAATTCGAATTCATATGCAACACATAATCTCTTCCACTCAGATCAACTCAGATCATCAAACATGCGGAAATAAAATCAAGCGATAACACATCAAATCATCATACACATTAACACAGTATGTATGGGGAAAGCTTATAGCTGAAAACCCCGCAACTATTGTGTATATTATAATGGAGAAATCATGTAACAAACTCAGTACAATACTCCTCACAAGTACTCAGTACTTTCTCATGAAGTTACACACAATCTAGCTCAGTTTTGAACAGGTTACTGGTTCAAAACTCATCGCCAATTGCCTTGCCTCTATTGCGCAATACATGCCTGTCTATATAGAGATCCAAGGTTCGAATCTCCTTGGCTTGACAGCGCAATCATCATGGGCAATTCCTCCAAGTGTGGTGCAAATCTCATGCACAACTGATGTCGCCACTGATAGCTAACTCCACCCTTTCATCTACCTCTTTCATTGGTCTCCACTGAACTGATCATGCACTGTAGTGAACTGATGTGTTCTTGAGTTGAATAATGAGTTACTAATTAATGAATTAAATAATATTAATTCACTCCACTCATAACTAATTGATTAGCTAGTTAAACTAATCTCAACTAGTTCAACTAAAATAAACAGAACACAACTCCACTAGCTGTCTCATTAACTCCACCAAACTTCTGCCACTGAAGTCCTAACTGAAGTCAACCATGCATGATGCCATCAAACCCTTGGGATAGCGTAATTCCTCTGTCAGATGCATGAGCCACTTCCAAGGCTCGAACTGAAGTGCTCCAAGAGAGTAAACTGTTGTTTAGAGTCCAAATACTATTAAGGGTAAATAATATTTGACTTCCCTATTTTTAGGAGAGGCAGTCTAAAAATAGACTTCGACCTCTTCGACCTATAGGTCACAAAAATAGAGTCCCATCTATTTTTACCAACATGACCAATGCTCCAAGAATCTCATATTGGAATCCCCGGACCATGCTCCATATGTCTAAAAATAGACTTTGCGCCAGAATTTTCCTGCGGGCCCACTTAGTGAAGGTGACTTCATTTCACTAAGCTCCATCATCTTGCTGCATTTTCAACACTCTCTGCCTTATTCTTCACACCAGCTATAGTAAGGATTGTTCAACTAGTTGAAACCATGTGAGAAGGATGTATTTATAGGAGAGGAGGAGGTGGTTTGGAATCCTTGATAAGGTGGAAGGGAGGCCTTATCCTTTGGGGAGTTTCTCAATTATAGGAAACAAGAAGCCAAAGGAAGGACTTCGATGTTATTCAGTCGAACAAACCATGATGACTTCGCTCATGAAATGGTTAGGCATGGAAACTTCGTTTCTATTTTAAAAACTTTCCAAAAGCAACTCGGCGCACGCGGTCCACTAAGACAGAGCGCCAATGGGTATGAGGTCCAGTGTTAATTTCTCTATGGGCGCGAGGCCATAACTTCCTACCAGCGCCAACTCAAAATCATATGTTTTTGAGAGCCTGCTTCAGGAGTGATCAACAAAGGAAATGTTCTTGTCAAGCCAAGGGATGCAATGACACTTTTTTCAAGGTATGACAATACACAAAATTCACTGAAATGGTCCTCCAATGTTCGGGATGGGGATTGTAGGGATGGTGAAAAAATACTGTGTAACAGATGCCCCCTAAAGCATGAGGTCCGAGAGACGGGGAGGGGTGAAATGCTTTATGAGAACGTGCCCAAACCAAACATCGTCGTCGGAAGACCTGCAAGTACAAGTACAACTAATATCTCTGATACATGAATATGTGGCATGGGTGCAACCATCCATAATAAAGTACACATAAAAATGAGATCTAAGGTATGGACGCAACCATCCAGCAAGAAGGATTAATAAATAGACTAAGGTATGGTTGCAACCATCCAATCAGAAGAGTCATGCATATAGTCATGATAAACTAAATCGTCTCGCAGCCTGGATTTTATTAGAAAAAACCCAGGGTCTTGCGCTTCATCTCGTCCCGAACAAGTACAAATTCAACCATGTGAATGAGTGAGCTGAAGTCGAACATGCAAGAAATTCACCTGATTACTAGCCAATGATGAAAGTTGTTAACAGGCACGAGAGAAACCACCAATAATGACAATGGCTCTCAAGGTACTATTAAGTTCTCGTGGTTTGTTATATTGGCGAGATTAAATGCACAAGGTAACATCAGACCAGTCTTTGGAGTCCTAGGACCTAGCCTTCCTGGACTCAGAGAGGGCTCTCTCTATTTGTGCAAAGGATGTGAACTTGTTTTCTTCTAGGGTTTTCATTTTAGGCTAGTTGTTAAGTGTAGGGTTTGTTTATTTTTTTTGGTTGGGTAAGATGATCAAGTAGAATAGATAGAGTGAGAAAATCTTCAATTCATTGGGCTATGGAGTCAATAAATTCATATAAAATTTCAATAGTAAATCAGGGTGGATTACAAGGCAAATCTAGCATTGGTCAGATGGATTCTCAAGGTTTTTGTGAAATGAAATGAACATCAAGTTTGTGAACAAAGTAAGACAAAGGGAAATTAATAATCCCTTATCATGTACTTAAAACAAGGAGGAATTCAACACTATTTAGCATGAAGAAGAAATCAATAGACATGGCACACCAATAACTCTTTGATTCAACTTAATCAAATAAGCATTTCAAACATACAATCCAATGAAATATAGAAGGCAAGAAACTCATTTAACTTCTAGTGATTTCACCTTCAAGGTTAGAAAACTTTCAAGATACACATATAACTTTAATCAAAGAAGAGGGAAAACCTAAACATCATTAATCATAGCTATGAAGATCTCCAAAACAATTATTCAAGCATGGACAAAGGGTGTGATCGAAACATAGCCTCTTTGGAAAACCTAATCAATGGTACTTTGGAGAGAGACCTCAAGAACAATGTTTAGAGACATAAAACAAGCAGGTCTAACCATAAATCATCTTTGATACCTATTGTATTAAACCATTCATGAAATAAACAAGCTTGGGGGGTCTAGATAGCAATTAAGAATTCTCTAAAAAGGCACAGCAGAGGCAAACATAGAGGCAGTGAAGAACAAACAGAGCTAAGGTGCCTTTGAAAACATTTATTAGTCTAAAACCTTTGTCCTACTGCAATAAAGAAGGATGAAAAAAAATGACACATAATAAAACAATAACTGAATGGAAGCACATCACCATTAACCAAGCTCAGGGATCCTGCAAGCAGTCTTCTCCATCACCAATCAAGACAAGCCATTCATAAACTCCACAACACCAATTTCTTCTCCAATCTCCAAAAAAAACTATGTATTGCTCCAAAGAATCATCAAATGCCAACCTCTTACAATGAATCCCTCATGCTCTATTTATTTAGCAAAGGAGGGAAAAAACCCTAGATAGGGTTGGAAAATGTCAAAATCGCCATAAATGTCATAAATGCCTATGAGACCATGCAAGGCCCAAGGCACAAAATATCCCATGAAATAAATGCCAAAATAACTCTTAGCACCTAATTTTAGAGTGATTTTCCTAAAAAAATTTAAAATATAAATTTTCAATTAATGAGTGGGTTTTTTTTTTACTTTTGGCCAAAAACACACATTGAGGTCTAAAAGCGCAGTGCCTTCACAGGCAGAAAATGGGTCTACTTGCAGCCAAGTTTTGGTGACCTTCCTAATGTCGAAATTTGCTCCGCGATGGCCCGTTGGAAATCTTGCTGAGTCTAATTTCCAAATATACCTTTGGTTTTCTAATTGAGCTCCTATCACCTGTCGAAAAAGCCAAATTCCCAAAACTGTTATAAGCGCAGCGCCAAGCCTGAAAATGAGGCAGAAAGGTGAAAAATGAGGTGTTTTTTGGCCTTTTGAAGGGTCAAAAATGATACAAATGCTCTGAAATTTGGTGAGAATACTGTGCTAGACATGAGGATTCAAAAAATGAAAATTTATCCCTCTAAGGATGTTTGAGGAAAAAGCGTAGCGCCATGGGTGTTGCGCTTATAGGCCTCAAAATTTGCAAAAAACCAAAAATTGTCAAAATTCTCCCAAAATTGGTGGACACCTTCCTTATGGGGTTTGAGAAGCCTGTAGAAAATCTTAAGGCAATATTCTAGGTTTACTTTTCCTTTTTCTCCTTTTAGTGCTTGAATTTCAATGAGGGCCTATTTGAGCTTGGCACTAGTGAGTTTGTTTTTCAAGGCATAATGTTTGGCCATATTTTTCTTTAGGCCAAGGTCTCTTTTCATCTTCTTCATATGTTTGTGCTCATATTTGGAATATTCAATGACGTATTGTGCCATGCCAAGGCTCCTTTGTAGGTCTTTAATCTCTGCATTTTTGCTTTGAAGGAGTATGCTATGGGCCCTCTTTTTGTCCTCTTTATCACTATCAACAGGGATGAGTTCAAACTCCCTCTCAACCTCATGCTGATCTTCTTCTCCATCTCTTACCTTTTATTTTCCTTTACCCTTGCCTTTATCTTTTCTTTTGAACTTTGGCCTAATAGGGGTATAAGTCATGGCGCCTTGCCTTTTAGAGGCAGCAAACACATGTCTTTCTCCTCTGTGGTATGCCCAGGGAAAAGGTTCTATTTTGTTTATTTTGGTGTCCTCTACTTGGTTGTCATCATTTGTCTCTATGACTTATTTTTCATCACCTGGACTGCTGCTTACCTCTTTACCTTCATCATTAGCCTCAATGCTGGCTTCTTCATTGATTTGTGCACTCTCATCTTGTTTTTCATTGTAGCTGCCTTCATCATTAATGTGACCTTCATTTTGGCTGCTCTCTTCATCTTTTCCCTCATCTCTGTTTTGACTAAGAGCCTCACTATTTTGACTGTCTCTAGGGGTCTTAGTTTCACTGCCGTCCATAGGATTATCTTCTGCTTTTTGGTTACTTTCCTCATCTGTGCCTATGTTGTCCTCTTTCTCTTCATCTTGAATATTCTCAGAGTGATTGTTGCTTTCTTCATCACTTAACTCTTTTTCATCATCATCCACATCCATGGCCTCTGCTTCATTGTTGATTGCTTTTTCATCATTGCTTAATCCATTCCCATACCCTATATGACTGATAAATCCCTGTTTATATATGATGGAGTTTAAGATAGGGCTTTTGGCATGAGGTCTTAGGGTTTCCATAACTTAGGGTTTAGTTAACTTCCTTAATCATCAAATTATGAATTTTACTGGAGGAGAAGGAAAACATGCACCTACTAAATTTTGACTTCTTTGCAAGTCCTTGGATGTAGCTTGGAGGTGCTCCCCTGTGATTTTTGGCAATTTTACAAGTGGAAGATGGTTTTCTGGCCTAGGGGTAGCGCCGGGCAAGTTCTAGGCCAGTCGGGCTATCTAAGTGTAGCGCTGGGCAAGTTATGGGCTAGTCGGGCCTCTAAGCATATTTCCAGAAAATTTCCGGGCTAGTCAGACCCCTCTCTACCCCAAGCACGGCGCCTACCTCTATATGCGCAGCGCAGTGCAATTTTACACAGGAAATTCCTCCCTAAGTGTAGCGCATGACCTTATACGCGTAACGCCTTTTGCAGAGGGAATTTGGTGTCCTTCCCGATGTCAAAATTGGGCCCGTGATAGATCGTTGGAAATCTTATCCTGTCTAATTTCCAAATATACCATTTTTTCCCTGATTGGAGTTGTTTTTCCCTGTCAAAATTTTATTTTCCCAAGACTTGTCAAAAAGTGCCGAGTGATGGTGCAGAAATGTGGAGTGCTAGTGCAGACAACTGTTGGAGACCTTCCTTAACTCCAAATTGAGCTCATTATAGCTCATTGGAAATATCTTCTAGTCTAGTTATCATTTGACTCATCAAGCAAGTCATGTGGACACTCAATCTACGAGAAAATCTGATTTTCCCAAGGTCACTCCTGCAGTTCAGAAATTCTCCCGTGACACCTGTATTTTTGATATTTCTCCCAACCCATGATACCTGTGTAAAAACAGAAGGAGTTTTTTCTTCTTGGACCTATGATGCAAAAAAACCTTTCTCACTTTTGTCAAATTAATCTCATTTTGGTCAGAAACATAGTTTAAATCAAAACTGGCCCTAGGTGTGGCAAATGATTTGTCCTTTGGAAAGAATTCTTGGAAAATGATGGAGGCATGATGTTTATGAGTTGGTATGGCTTTATGCTTGCTGATATGGCCTATAATGTGGATCCTTTTCTCCTATGCCTCTTTTCCATAGCAAGCTCTAGCTTAGTTGGAAGAGGAAATTAGGGTTCGGTGTAGGCAAAACAGGGGATTTTAGGACTGCCTTGTAGAGGGAGGGGAATGAAGGGGTTAAGTAGTGTCTAAATTCCTGGGGAATTTTTTGGGGGGGGAGGGGGGGTAGGGATAGATGTTAGAGAGTAGGGGAAAGTGGAATTTGAAGGGTTGAATGAGGGGAAGGGGTCCAAAAGGGAAAAACACAGGCGTAGTCTCGAAAAAGTGTCAAACTGTAGCAATAGGCTAGGTTTTGTAAAAAAATGATAATTTTGAGGGATATGAGTGATGGGAAGTGTTTATGAAGGTATATTAAGGATAGGAGGAGGTGAGGCAAAGGAAAAACAAAGTGCTAAGGTTATAGGCAGGAAAATAGGATACAGATGAGTGGCCTAAGCCCATGAGGGGTCTCTTAGGAATGATAGCTTAACCATGGAATGGAAAAATAGTAGAATAGTGAAAAATTTGGTTTGAGGATAATGAAGGTAATGAGATTTCTAAAACTCACAATATTCATGAATTTTGTTTTTAGAAATCTAGGATTATCATTTAGTCATCTATAAATGGCAAAAAATTATTGATAACTAAAAGTGGATCCACTTAGGGAGGGAAGCTCCTTTTCAGGAGGTGTCCAGAACTTCATATAACATATCTCTGAGTTTATGAAGACCAGTGCCTCATCCATTGGGCAGATTTTTCTTCTTCCATTGGCAGATGTTTCTCCTGAAGCTATGATCTTAAGAATCTGAAAGAAATGTCTGCTTCAACCTCATTTCTACCTACCCATCCTACTTTGCCTAACAATTTTTTTTTTCTTCCTTGGGTGCACTTAGACTGGCAAACCCTTGACATTCTTTTCTTTTGAAAGCAAAAACAAACTATCTACTTGTACCCTTATCACTTCCAAGAGTTCAGATTATGCTAGTGAAATCTTTCATTCTCTACCTAGACTATTTGACTGTAAAGATTAAGTTGTTTGACAAACTTCATTCTCTAATATATCGACATGAAATTGAAAACATGATCAAACCAGGGTTAAGTAATCTTATTTGTCATGGGATGTGGCATTTTGGACAAGCTGCACACAGACATTATTTGCAAAAAGTAAAAGTGAAAATATGAGGGCTGTGATTTGGAATTTGTTATTCATCCCTCTCTCTCTTCTTTGGTTCAGATTTGAGCATGTGGAACCAAAAATATTTTCCTAATATAACCTACTGACAAGGCAAGCTTAAATGGTTTAACAAGTCTTCTTTCACTAACCTATCAACAAAAATTTAAAACATGTTCAGTCATGATTAGGCTAGATGACTGGACAAGACTATTTTTCTCAACTAGTAGTGGCATTTAGACTTGCTCACTTTCAGCAAAACTCTTTTTTGGGTATGGGGTTGTACCTTTTCTTTTCATATGCCATCTTTTTCATATTTTCTATGTTTTTTTGTTTTCAAGATCAGCATTCTAAAACTAAAAACCAGAAAGATGCAAGCAAAAGAAAGTGATGCCGATCGAACAAGAAAGTGATCCTTAAGCTAATTTTGGCTTAGCCAAGCCACAACTAAAGTTTTGCTTCTTTGGGAAGAGGACTTTTGAGGGATGTAGAATTTAATCTAAATGTAATATTATTCTAAGATGCAAGCAAAAGAAACTATTTTAATCCTATCTCAATTAGGCAGATATAGATATATCCCAACATAGAGCAAGATGTTTTAAAATAATTGAGATTTAAATATGTTTGTTTTAAATTAATATCAAGCTAATGAAGTAGTTCAATTAAATGATATTGTGAATACTAAACACATTCTATATAGAGACCTCTTAACTGAAATAACCAATCAACAACACTTAGGAAGTAGTTCTCAAAATGATATTGATCATTTAATCAGTAACTTGAATAATTAAACAATAACATGCAGAAATAGTTCACAACATATCACTATTATATAAATCAGTTTTATAAGATAGATTTCTGAGTAAATAGTTACTCAGGAATCAGAATTCAACCCATAAGAGTAGAGACAAATAAAAACATAAATTGAAGCAAATTACTCATACTGACAGAAGTGCACAAGTATGTGATTAAATTGACATATTCATGTTATCATAAAATGAAACCAGCATTTAAAATAATAGTATTATAAATACCAATTTATTAAGTCCATTTCTACGGCTCCGGTCTCTAAAAATCTTTTACAATGCATGAACTTCTGCTTTCAAAATTAGAGCTACAGTAGTGCAAGACTGTTCATTATACATAACTCAAAATATAAAAGAAAAACCTTAATAATCTCCAGATCTGAGATTCCTCTCCTCTCACCCGACACCTCTAAATCCTCTAGACAATAGTGCCATCAATAATTCCTTGTTGCAGAGGAGAGAAGCCCCTATTACATTTTGCAATCTGCTATTTATAATTTTTACAAAGGAATTCTTCATAAGAAATTTTGTTTGAAGAGTGGTTTTGCTTAATCAATTTTCATTGGTTCAAAACTATTATTCAATTGTTGGAGCCTTCTCATTAATTGAGAGTTTCTTCTTCTCATCTCTTCAACTGTTTTCCTGCAAAAATAAATAATAATAAAAAATTAAAATGTAAAAATAAAATCAAAATGCAAAATCTAGAAATTAAAATAAATCCAATCAAAACTTAATTAAATAAATAATTGAAAATGGAAATATAAGCTTTCTTTTGATTTCTGTGTTGATATAATTGGCCAAGGATATCATTGATGAATGAATCTGCATTTAGAGGAAGTTGTGGGCAAATTCAAATGCAGAAAATAAAACTAAAAAAATTTATTTTGTTAAAAATTCGGAGCATGATCTTCTGCAGAATTTTATACCCATAAATGATCAAATATAGAAATGAAATACCTTCAGAAATTTTCTCCATAATTTTATCTATCTAATGAGCCGTCCTGGGCCTCATTTGGCCAAGTAAAAGTTCATTTATGAGCTTCCAAAGTTTGTATATTAAAATTGACAGAACTCTAGAATTTTGTTGTTTGAGTTAAAAATCAAAATTTTTTAATTAAATTCTAATCCTAAATTAGATTATAGTTTTTAATTAATTAATGCTAATTATATTATTAATCTAATTCAATTACAATCTAATTCTAAATTAAGTTATAATTATCGATTAATTAATTATAATTACACTATTAATTTTGATTAATAAAAGCTAATTAAAAATGATTTATTTATTAATTAAAATATTAAATTATTATATCAATATTATAATTTAAATTATATTAAATTTATAATTAAAATATAATATTAATTATGATATCATATAATATGATTATTTTAATTTATAAAAAAAAAAACATGAGAGAGAGAGTGGAGCGGAGAGGTGAGTATTAATATGAAGAGAGAGGAGGGATAAGGGAGGAGAGAATTATGAGGTAAGCATGAGGTATGGTGAGGTGAGATGGAGGGTGAGTGAGGTGGAGGTGCAGGAGTTATAAGGTGAATCAACTTTGCATAAAACTAAAAACCCATCACATAAACAAAAATCGCACATCGAATGAAAAAATGTTTTCAGAATTTTTTAAAACATATCAATTGTGAATGTTTGTGATTATGCGATTGCCGTGGATGCGATATGTTTTTTTTTTATTATCTTTTTTATATTTTTTAATTGGGGTCCATAATTTTTAAATTTAGTTAAGTTAAAAAATTAAAACAAAATGTGGACCATTGATAATGAGATCTTCCAATTCTAAATTACAACCACTTTGCCATTATGAAAATTTTGATTTTGGTATTTTGTTTTAAATAAAAGAAATTATAATAAATTACCAAAATCTCGAAAAACATGTTTTTTAAATGCTCTATAATTTGGCTGGGTTATTTAGAAGAATAATTCGTGAAAAATGAAAAATTAGTAAAACATTAACTAAAAATTAATATTTACAATGAAGACTATTTTAATTGCAAAAATTGAAATATCATATACATTTTTTAAGCCAAGCGAAAAAATGATCAAAACTTCAAAGAAGTGTCATTTACAAACCGGTTGACCAAATGAAGTGAAACAAATATCGTTGAAAAGCTTGTGAAAAAATAGATTCAATGAAACAATCAAAATAGAAATCCGATAAAAACGAAAAATTACAAAATTACAAAATAATTAACTTAATGAAAATCCTAAAAGGTGTTTAGTCAAAAAATTTGCAGAAAAGGTGCCCATTATTTGAAGTATACAACTCAAAAAATGAGGGGGTTGTGTTTTACCACAACAACGGCGACATGCGGAAGAAGAGCCAATTATCTTTGATTAAATATAATGAACTTAAATTTACCTCAAGGTTAAAAATAATGGAAATCATGAAATCATCTAACAGTAAAACATTTCCATAGGTCCCACATAAATAGATTAAACAATATGAATTTGTAAATATAAGTATTTAAAACAGACTTGAGTAAAAGTGTTGAATCTAAATTTGGGGAAATTTGTTTTTTAAAATTTCCCTCATGTGAAAAATAGAAGACGGTAGAGATAGGAGTTTTTGATAAATCATATATTCATTTTGTGATTGTCTCTGACATCGATTCGCTGCCAGTGAGCCTGAACAGTACCCCAGCGAAGTTGTCTTTTATGCCATACAAGCCTAGTCCCGCTGCCAATGAGCGTCCAAAGCCCCGACGAGTTTACTTGTATTTCTCATGTTTCCTCTTTTTATCACTCTTTTGATAAGCATATTTGCAAGATTTTTATTTATGATGTATTTGAGTGAAAGAGGTGGGATGGTAATAGATATTTAATGTTTAATGGGCATAGTACTGTTATAATGTTTTCTCCAAATTCTTTTCCTGCAACTATCAACTAGAGGGATTTTTATGTGGAGGGGTGGCAGGGATTCATTGAATTAAACTCAAATCAGTTCTTTCTTTGAAAAAGTAAACTCAAACACTTAGAATGTGTGTTCCTCCATGAAAAATATTTAAAGCAAGATGACTTTATGGTTCCATAAAGATGTCTTTAATGATAAATGAAATTCACTTAAATGGATAGAGTAAAATATTTCCCATGTATGTCAACAACTGTAAGGTAAGAAAAAATCATTTTACATAAATCATGACAAACTCACCAAAATCAAATAAAAACTGAAAACAAAAGGAAAATAATTACTAAACGAAAGTAAGAAAAGAAATCAACAAATAAAAATGAAGAAAGTAAAATTAAAAGAAAAACAAAATTTAAAAGCTGAACTCTAACAAGATCGCTTATATGAATTTCTCAACAAAGGATTATAAAAGAAAATAAGTATATATACATTCATTCCTATGTTGAGATTTTTAAATTTTTTATCTTGTGGAGTTATATAAAAATGAGGCTCTCAAAATGTAGAAGGTGAATAACAGTTATGATAGATAATATGCTGAATGAGAAGTTTCTGTCTGTTGCAAATTTTATTTTTCAATACAAAACCTGCATAAAAGCATCCTAACTATTTTCTAATAAAAACAATGCTTTAAAGAAACAAACTAAAGGTTTAGAAACTCTCATTCTAGTTGATTCAATGAGGACCATTATTTCTTCTCTCAAGAATCTCAAAGAGCAAAAATAAATTTTGAAAACTGATCTGGTAAAGGCATGAATGGTTCATGAATGGTTGTAGAAACAGAGTTCAAAATCAGCAAAGACTACAAGAAAAATGAAGAAATGTGAATAAATGAAAGTGGGCACATGAAACTTACCATTGAAGAACTGTATTTAATCTTACCTAAGAAAGATGATTTTCTCCAATGCAAGTTAACTTCTTTCGTAATTAGAATTAAAAGTATGAAGAATTTTTATTGACCAAAAATCATTATTTATTAAATCTAAAGTAAAACAAGCAGTAAACTAAAAGAAAACAATGTTTCATGTTCAAAGAATCAAGGATAAATCGAATCCATCCGAAATGATGATGAAGTTATGTTTCTTTATGAATTGTAACAACGAATATTATTTTTGCTTCTTCCATTCTAAATTTTGTATATGCCCCAAAATATTGAAATTGATTAAAAATCCCGAATAATGTAACAGTAAAGAGGTTTTGAATCTTTATATGATAAGTAAGGAGAAAATTTCAGAATAAAAGAAAATTAAAAATATGAATTAGTCATCGATACATTACCTTGCTAAATTTTTCGCATCACGAGATCCTTTGTCGTGCATAACTTAAAATCTGCGACTTAAAATTTTGTCGATATGCGATTGAGCTCTTTCCATAATAATTTAAAATATAATAGTGGAAAGCCAAATATTGAAATTTATCACATCAAAAGATCTTGAAGCCAAAGCTTCATTTGAGTTAGTAATGTGATACAATTATTGTGATGGAAATGTCGTGAGATGAGCATGTGCGATGGAAAAGTGCAGAGGGATGAATGAAATATCGGAGAATAGTCATATCGGAAGATTAAAGCTTGTGAATGAACTGAAATGCCGATATTATTCTTGCGATAATGAAAATGTGGTAAATGACTGATGCAATGTGACTGCAAATATCAAAATATATGCGCGAAACTTTGGTTTTATGGCCCATACAAACGGTGACCAATCACACATGGTTTCACTTCGCATCTTTTATAATTTACCTTCCCGTAGATTTCACAGTTAGTACTTTTTCTATTTTGTGATTTTTCGATTTCGCAATTCGCATCAAACTCTGCACTGCTCGTTGCAACTTTTATCATTTAACATATTACTTATATCGTGCGAAATGCAATATGTGTATCATCGCATCACAATCTCCTTACCTTGTCATTTATCGCATCACAACTAATATAACTTACTGGGTGAGGTTTTAACAATAACCACTAA
Source organism: Pinus albicaulis (assembly GCA_034641835.2). Classification (NCBI taxonomy): domain Eukaryota; kingdom Viridiplantae; phylum Streptophyta; class Pinopsida; order Pinales; family Pinaceae; genus Pinus; species Pinus albicaulis. Next base: position 1,369,770,254 of record CM076579.1, on the reverse strand, counting down.
AATTTCCGATATGCGAAATTTAATTTCATTGATGCGATGATGTGCAATGAAGAATGGACCCGATATTTTTATTATATGAATTTTAATTTTATATCGGATCCGGGACATCGAAACTTTTAAATATATGCCCTTACAGAATTTGCGATTTATAAACATACATGATATCTATAAAAGAGGATTTAAATGTCATATCGGATCCGGGTTATATGAACATCGCAATTTTGGCAAAGTAATTTTATTGAAAAAAGAGCAAGAGTATTGAAATTGATTCAGAAGATATGCATCAAAGTTTTTCTATCGAGAATTGTTAAGAGCTACCTCCGATCAAATGTTGTGATACAGATAATGTGATATCATACAGAAAGATCATTGGAGATTGGAGGGAATGAGAATATCAGGAGATCAGATATATTTAGTATATGTTCATTTCAAAGCCTCCGATATGCGATTTGCGATATATAATGAGCCATATGTGGAGTTGATGATTTCTTTAAAGTATTCAATTCAAAAATAAATTGAGTGATTTAACTTTGTTTTATAATAAATAACCCTTTAATAATTTAATTAAATGTCGAAATTTTTTATTGGAAATTAAGTTTATCATAAATTTTTTATGAAGAGAGTTGTGAAATATAATGATCTTATATAATTATTCTGACAATTTATTAAGACATATCATGATTTCAATAAATATAAGCAAAATTTAGATATCTTTCAAATTTCAGATGAAATCAGAAATACTTCCCTGAACATATTACATATTTGAGAAAAGTTGGTTGCTTGCTTATATTGAGTCTTCATAATCAAGTCAATGAAGATCTGCAAATGAAACAAAATAGAAATAAGAAACAACCTTTGAAAGTAAAATAACAATAGATGATGATGAACTTGTAAGCACATACCTGGAAGAATTTTGATTGTAAGTTTTACCTCTTTGAAGCTTCAAGTTCTCTCAAATTTTCTCAAAATTTGCATAAGTTCAACATCACCTTCTTATTTTGATCTAAAATGCTAAGTAATGAATTTTTTCAAATTGCATCATTTCCAAAATTTCATCAGAAGGCAAGAGTGGTGAAAATGAGTTCCTAGAATTACTTTTAAATAAAAAATTGTCAGGTGGTAGAAAATTCTTGGAATTTCTTCATGTATGATCAATGCTACGAATTTTGAAAAACAAGAAATTTGAAGGTTTGACAGATAAGTATGACTAGATAATTCAAGAGCTTCTAAAATGCTCAAGGTTGTTTTTCTACAATTGAAATGGGATGCCCAAATTAAATTGGATTCATTACTTTTTTTATTGGAAATCTAAAATAATGAAATACATGCAAACAGAAAAGAAAATTAATCTATTCCTATTTCTAACTTAATGAAGAAAACATGACTCGGTATAGTCATACTTCCAATGTAATCATGTAAGCATTTTAATTCCTGCATGTATGTACATGTCAAACATTAGTAAAAATGCAAATATAATTAATCTAAGAAAACTAAATCTGAAATCATAATGTATCTTTATTGTTAGTAGCTTATTCACCATTACCTTCTTTTGAAATGTCTTTTCCAACTGAATTTCAATTGGATCATAGAAATCTGGATGGATTTCCATTATTGAGTTGGAGAGGTTTAAAAGAGAAGATGACAAGTCAGGTCATAGAAATGGTCTTTCAAAAACAATGGCCTGTGTGATTTTGTTACTGTTATGTTTAAGTGCTAAATTATTAACGATCTTCCGTGAAGAAAAACTTTCCAAATGTCTTTTAAATTGATCAATGAAAATGAATGGAAGTCCGATAAATCCAACAGAATATTATTAATTGAATTGGATTGCTGGTCATAAAGTGAAAATAAATTCTCTTGTTGGCACTGCTCTTGAGAAGTAAGAATTAATTGATAAGGAATTAACAGATTCAATTGAAATTGGAAGTTTAATAACTTTCGATGTTCACATTTATAATTTGAATCTTCATTTTTCCCTTGAGGTAATGCATCAATTGAGTGTTCAATATTGAGCTGCTCAATATGCCAGCACAAAGTATCTATAAATCTAGAACTAAAAACAGAAAATAAATTTGAAGTTAAAATTAAATGTTGAAAAATAACAAAATTGAATAATAGTTTACACTAGTGTTATGATTATTGTTATAACACAATTGGGAGTGACTTAAAGTAATTTCCTTTTCACAAGAATTGGGCAGAATAATACAATTAGAGTGATTGTTGATACCCACTTGTGAATTAGAGAGAATAACATGACTCTGAATAAGAATGTGAGTTTGATCATCATATAAATCATAGATTGGAATGGTTTCTTGAATGATGAAATCATAAGTATGATTATTTGCTTGCAAATGAGAACTATTTGGAACAATTTCTAAATTATATTATTCTTCATTTGAATCACATGTCATTAGACTTTGATCATGAGGATTCAATTGTAAAGAAAGCAAATCAATATCCTCAATGTCAAAGTAGCTATCATAAATGACTTCGAGATATTCATTAGAATTCCCTTCGATCTTATTCAATGTATCAAAACAAGAAGGAATATTAAACTAATGTTCATTAATGTCAGAAGAATGATCATTAATTAATTATCTATTTTGATAAAAAATAATTGGAAATTCATTTAGATCAGCCTCTCTGTTTTTTGAAATAACTTTAATGTGAAGAGAGGTTAAATCACTATTAGAAAAATTACCAGGATAAAGAGAAAAATATGAATCTGCAACAATGTTTTTGAAAATGTTTCTATTTGAGCACTCTGGTGTATTTTCTTCGTTGTAATTTTCGGATTTAAGATCATTTTATTGGCTACTTATTCTTTCTTGAAGAATGTTTCTTTGTTGTTCTAAATTTGAAATTTGCTCATCATGAAAGAATTCAGAAATTTGTACAGCAGATTGCGTATTACTGGAAACTTTAATCGCTGCTGGTACTTGCCGGATTATGATCTAATTTTCTAATTCTAATGCATACTGATTTTCATATTTGAAAGCAGTATCTTCTTCAAGAGTGTTGCTAATATATTCTTGCGGTTGATTAGTGAATTTTTCCAAGATTTGTGATTGAGATTCATTGACATGTGAAAGTGCACCTTGATCTTTCTCAATATTGTAAGAAATGTGTAGAAATTGAAAGAATTGATTATACACAATAGAGGTCATTTTATCATCATTTGTTTGTTCCTTGATATTGAAATTTTTACTTATGTCATTGAAATTAGAAAGAGATTGATCAAAGCTTGAAATAATTTCACATGGATTATGAATAGAAGGAAGAGAGCAAATATGTTCAAACCAATCTAATAATTCTTTTTTCGAAGGTTTATCTTCAATTTTAAATTTTAAACAATTTAAATGAAACCTGATGGTAAAATCAATTATAGACTCACCTTCAAACCTTCGTAGATTTTCAAAATCGTCACATACCTATTCGTAGATATATCCATCAAATTTACAAAGGAATTTTGTAATAAATTGTTCCCAATTGTGGATTGAGGCAATTGGAAGTGATTTACACCAGTTTCTGGCTTTTGCCAATAATGTAAGAGTAAAAATCACGCATAAAATACCTTCATCAATTTCATGAAAAGTAGAATTTGAAAAATTTTGAATGAATTGTAAAGTATGATCAAATGCAGAAGTATTCATTTTACCGTTAAAATTTACCTGAGACAAGTGTCTTACTATTTCTGGTGGAGTATTGGAAGATGCTCGTCCATAAATACAACTCCAAATTGGAAGTTTTAAAGGAGTAATTATAATAAAAATAAAATATTAGAATACAAAGACTCCAAAGGAAAACAAGTCTCAGGCCCTCCTTCTAGCGCCAAAATGTTGAAGCCTTGAAATTCACTGCAACGACTTGGGGGATGACCACCCGGTCCGAACCTTAAAGCAGTGCATTTTCCATTTAGAATGGTGGCTCCGACTGGTTTAACTAGGTCCAGTTACATTCTCTCAATCTCCATTGGCTTAAAATATGACTTTTATCTACTAATAAGAAAGAGACATCAGATCATTTCTCTTGCCGACTGGATAAGAAAGTGATCCTTAAGCTAATTTGGGCTTAGCTAGGCCACAACTAAAGTTTTGCCTCTTTGGGAAGAGGACTTTTTAGGGATGTAGAATTTAATCTAAATGCAATATTATTATGAGAAGCAAGCAAAAGAAACTATTTTAATCCTATCTCAATTAGGCAGATATAGATCTATCCTAACAGAGAGCAAGATGTTTTAAAATAATTGAGACTTAAATATGCTTATTTTAAATTAATATCAAGCTAACGAAGTAGTTCAATTAACTGATATTGTGAATACCAAACACATTCTATATAGAGACCTCTTAGCTGAAATAATCAATCAACAACACTCAGGAAGTAGTTCTCAAAATGATATTGATCATTTAATCAGTAACTTGAATAATTAAACAATAATATGTGGAAATAGTTCACAACATATCACTATTCAATAAATCAGTTTTATAAGACAGATTTTTGAATAAATAGTTACTCAGAAATCAGAATTCAACCCATAAGAGTAGAGGCAAATAACAACGTAAATTGAGGCAAATTACTCATACTGACAGAAGTGCACAAGTATGCAAGTAAATTGACACATTCCTATTATCACAAAATGAAACCAGCATTTAAAATAATAGTATTATAAATACTAATTTATTAAGTCCATTTCTCTAGCTTCGGTCTCTAATAGTCTTTTACAATGCATGAACTTCTGCTTTCAAAATCAGAGCTACAGTAGTGCAAGACTTTGTTAATTATACATAACTCAGAATATAAAAGAAAAACCTCAATAATCTTCAGATCTGAGATTCCTCTCCTCTCACCCTACACCTCTAAATCCTCTAGACAATAGTGCCATCAAGAATTCCAGAATTGCAGAGGAGAGAAGCCCTTGTTACATTTTTCAGTCTGCTATTTATAAATTTTACAAAGGAATTCTTCATAAGAAAGTTTGTTTGAAAAGTGGTTTTGCTCAATCAATTTTCATTGGTTCAAAAATATTATTCAATTGTTGGATCCTTCTCATTGATTGAGAGCTTTTTCTTCTCATCTCTTCAACTATTTTCCTGCAAAAACAAATCAAAACAAAATTAAAATGTAAAAATAAAATCAAAATGCAAAATCTAGAAATTAAAATAAATCTAATCAAAACTTAATTAAATAAATAATTGAAAATGGAAATATAAGCTTTATTTTGATTTTTGTGTTGATATAATTGGCCAAGGATATCATTGACGAATGGATCTGCATTTAGAAGAAGTTGTGGGCAAATTAAAATGCAAAAAATAAAACTTAGAAAAAATATTTTGTTAAAAATTTGGAGCATGATCTTCTGCTGAATTTTAGACCCAATAAATGATCAAATCTAGAAATGAAACAACTTCAGAAATGTTCTCCATGATTTTATCTATCTAATGAGCCATCATGGGCCTCATTTGGCCAATTAAAATTTCATTTATGAGCTTCCAAAGTTTGTATATTAAAATTGACAGAATTCTCGAATTTTTGTTGCTTGGGCTAAAAATAAATTTTTTTAAAGTAAATTCTAATCCTAAATTAGATTATAATTTTTAATTAATTAATGTTAATTAATGGTAATTATATTATTAATCTAATTCAGTTACAATTTAATTCTAAATTAAGTTATAATTATCTATTAATTAATTATAATTACACTATTAATTTTCATTAATAAAAACTAATTGAAAATTAAATTAAACTAATTAAAAACGATTTATTTATTAATCAAAATATTAAAATATTATATCAATATTATAATTTTAATTATATTAAATTTATAATAAAAATATTATAACTAAAATATAATATTAATTATGATATTTAAAAAAAAAAACGTGAGAGAGAGAGGAGTGGAGTGGAGAGGTGAGTATTAATATGAAGAGAGAAGAGGGATAAGGGAAGAGAGAATTATGAGGTATGGTGAGGTGAGATGGAGGGTGAGTGAGGTGGAGGTGCGGAAGTTATAAGGTAAATCAACTTTGCATAAAACTAAAAACTCATCACATAAACAAAAATCGCACATCGCATGAAAATTGTTTTTGGAATTTTTTAAAACATATCAATTCTGAATGTTTGCGATTATGCGATCGTCGTGGATGCGATATGGTTTTTTTTATATATTTTTTATATTTTTTAATTGGGGTCCATAATTTTTAAATTTAGTTAAGTTTAAAAAAATTAAAACAAAATGTGGACCATTGATAATGAGATCTTTCAATGCTAAATTACAGCCACTTTCCCATTATGAAAATTTTGATTTTGGTATTTTGTTTCAAATAAAGGAAATTATAATAAATTACCAAAATATCGAAAAACATGTTTTTTAAATGCTCTATAATTTGGTTGGGTTATTTAGTAGGATCATTCGTGAAAAATGAAAAATTAGTTAAAAAATAACTAAAAATTAATATTACAATGAAGACTATTTTAATTGCGAAAATTGAAATATCATACACTTTATACATTTTTTAACACAAACGAAAAAATAATTAAAACTTCAAAGGAGTGTCATTTACAAACTGGTTGACCAAATGGAGTGAAACAAGTATCGTTGGAAAGCTTGTGAAAAAACAGATTCAATGAAACAATCAAAATAGAAATCCGATAAAAATGAAAAATTACAAAATTAAAAAATAATTAACTTAATCAAAATCCTAAAAGGTGTTTACTCAAAAAATTTGCAGAAAGGGTCCCCATTATTTGAAGTATATAAGTCAAAAAATGGGGGGGTTGTGTTTTACCACAGCAGTTGGGTAAGATGATCAAGTAGAATAAATAGAGTGAGGAAATCTTCAAGTCATTGGGCTATGGAGTCAATAAAGTCATAGAAAGTTTCAATAGTAAATCAGAGTGGATTACAGGGAAAATCTAGCATTGGTCAGATGGATTCTCAAGGTTTTTGTGAAATGAAATGAACATCAAGTTTGTGAACAAAGTAGGACAAAGGGAAATTAAGAATCATTTATCATGTACTTAAAACAAGGAGGAATTCAACACTATTTAGCATGAAGAAGAAATCAATAGACAGGGCACACCAATAACTCTTTGATTCAACTTAAGCAAATAAGCATTTCAGACATACAGTCCAATGAAATATAGAAGGCAAGAAACTCATTTAACTTCTAGTGATTTCACCTTCAAGGTTAGAAAACATTCAAGATACACATATAACTTTAATCAAAGAAGAGGGAACGCATAAACATCATTGATAATAGCTATGAAGATCTCCAAAACAATTATTTAAGCATGGACAAAGGGTATGATCGAAACATAGCCTCTTTGGCAAACCTAATCAATGGTACTTTGGAGAGAGACCTCAAGAACAGTGTTTAGAGACATCAGACAAGCAGGACTAACCATAAATCATCTTTGATACCTACTGTATTAAACCATTCAAGAAATACACAAGCTTGGGGGGTCTAGAGAGAAATTAAGAATTCTCTAAAAAGGCCCAACAGAGGAAAACATAGAGGCAGTGAAGAACAAACAGAGCTAAGGTGTCTTTGAAAACATTTATTAGTCTAAAACCTTTGTCCTAATGCAATAAAGAAGGATGAAACAAAAGGATACATAAGAAAACAATAACTAAATGGAAGCACATCACCATTAACCAAGCTTAGGGATCTTGCAAGCAGCCTTCTCTATCATCAATCAAGACAAGCCATTCATAAACTCCACAACACCAATTTATTCCCCAATATCCAAAAAAAAAAAAACTATGTATTGCTCCAAAGAGTCATCAAATGCCAACCTCTTACAATGAAGCCCTCATCTCTATTTATTTAGCAAAGGAGGGAAAAAACCCTAGATAGGGTTGGAAAATGTCAAAATCACCATAAATGACATAAATGCCCAAGAGACCATGCAAAGCCCAAGGCACAAAATATCCCATGAAATAAATACCAAAATAACTCTTAGCACCTAATTTTAGAGTGATTTGCCTCAAAAAACCTTAAAATATCATTTTGCAATTAATGAGTGTGTTTTGTTGACTTTTGGCCAAAAACACACAGTGAGGTCTAAAAGCACAGTGCCTTCACAGGCAGAAAATGGGTCCACTTGCAGCCAAGTTTTGGTGACCTTTCTGATGTTGGAATTTTCCCCGTGATGGCCCTTTGGAAAGCTTGCTGAGTCTACTTTCCAAATATACCTTTGGTTTTCTGATTGAACTCCTATAACTTGTCCAAAAATCCAAATTCTCAAAACTGCTATAAGTGCAGCGCCAAGCCTGAAAATGAGGCAGAAAGGTGAAAAATGAGGTGTTTTTTGGTCTTTTGAGGGGTCAAGAATGCTCCAAATTCTCTGAAATTTGGTGAACATACTGTAATAGACATGAGGATTCCAAAAATGAAAATTTCTCCCTTTGAGGATGTCTGAGGAAAAAATGTAGCAACAGGGGTGCTACGCTTATAGGCCTCAAAATTTGCAAAAACCCAAAAATTGTCAAAATTCTCCCAAACTGGTGGACGCCTTCCTTATGGGGTTTGAGAAGCCTGTAGAAAATCTTGAAGAAAAATTCCAAGGTTTACTTTTTCTTTTCCTCCTTTTAGTGCTTTAATTTCAATAAGGGCCTCTTTGAGCTTGACACTAGTGAATTTGTTTTTCAAGACATAGTGTTTGGCCATCTTTTTCTGTAGGCCAAGGTCTATTTTCATCTTATTCATATGTTTGTGCTCATCTTTGCAATATTTAACGATGTATTGTGCCATGCCAAGGCTCCTTTGTAGGTCTTTAATCTCTGCATTTTTTCTTTGAAGGAGTATGCTATGGGCCCTCTTTTTGTCCTCTTTATCACTGTCAACATGGATTAGTTCAAACTCCCTCTCAACCTCATGTTGATCTTATTTTCCCTCTCTTACCTTTTCTTTTCCTTTACCCTTGCCTTAATTTTTTCTTTTGTCCTTTGGCCTAATAGGGGTAGAAGTCATGGCCCCTTGCCTTTTAGAGGAAACAAACACATATCTTTCTCCTTTGTGGTATGCCTAGGGAAAAGGTTCAATTTTGTTTATTTTGGTGTCCTCCTCTTGGTTGTCATCATTTGTCTCTATGCCTTCTTTTTCATCACCTTGACTGTTGCTTACTTCTTTACCTTCATCATTAGCCTCAATGCTGGCTTCTTCACCGATTTCTACACTCTCATCTTGTTTTTCATTGTAGTTGCCTTCATTATTGTTGTGACCTTCATTTTGGCTGCCCTCTTCATCTATTCCCTCATCTTTGTTTTGACTAAGAGCCTCACTGTTTTGACTGTCTCTAGGGCTCTTAGTTTCACTGTTGTCCATAGGATTATCTTCTACTTTTTGGTTACTTTCCTCATTTGTGCCCATGTTTTCCTCTTTCTTGGGGAAATTTTGGGGGGTAGGGATAGATGTTAGAGAGTAGGGGAAAGTGGAATTTGAAGGATTGAATGAGGGGAAGGGGTCCAAAAGGGAAAAAAACAGGCCTAGTCTCGAAAAAGTGTCAAATTGTAGCAATAGGCTAGGTTTTGTAGAAAAATGATAATTTTGAGGGATAGGAGTGATGGGAAGCGTTTATGAAGGTATATTAAGGATAGGAGGAGGTGAGGTAAAGACAAAACAGAGTGCTGAGGTTATGAAGGTATATTAAGGATAGGAGGAGGTGAGGTAGGAAAATAGGATACAAATGAGTGGCCTAAGCCCATGAGGGGTCTCTTAAGAATGACAGCTTAACCATGGAATGGAAAAATAGTAGAATAGTGAAAATTTTGGTTTGAGGATAATGAAGGCAGTGAGATTTCTAAAACTCACAATATTCATGAATTTTGTTTTTAGAAATCTAGGATTAACATTTAGTCATCTATAAATGGAAAAAAATTACTGATGACTAACAGGTACAACTAGTACAATCCACGAAATGTGAACAGTGAGATGGCGTCGAACACCCGCGGAATCACTCGATCGAAGACCAATGATGAGGACTCGTCGTCGAATGAAAATAACTTGGCATTGATGCATGCAAGCTCTAAGGTATCGGAAGGGAGTCCCTAAATCAGCTTCCTGGATAATGAGCTGAAGTCGACAAGAAGTGACCTGGTCGAAGGAGGGCCATAATATTCCCCATATCATTGACACGAGACACAGGAACAAGATGATAGCGAATCAGGACCAAACAAAGGATCAGAGATTGAAAACTGCAAAAGGAAACTTCTCTTGAACATATTGGCGACACAACTCCGATATTTGGTAGCATTTGACATCAAGGGATCTGAGGTCATGATGACGTGGGAAAGAGCAGATGAGAGGTCAAAAAAGATCACCCAAACCCATGGAGGCAAAAATGAAGAAATGGGATGTCCCCAACCAGACATGAATTGCAGACAAGTGTCATGTTTAAGAGCGACGTACTGCCAACAAGACTGAGAACTGGTTCCATTTTCCCCCACCATTTCTGGTGAGTACCCCAATTATTTTTGGAAACAAGCATGAAGGGGATAGCATGTGCTTGTCATATAAGTTTGTCCTTCGGACAAATCCATCATAGTACATTTCACGAGCCCTAGGAAGGAGGAACTCTGTTACGCCATGGTGACGATTTCCGATGTCATATAAGTTTTAATGAGTCTGACAAAGGAAGAACTTAGCGTCTTTTCATGTTTAGAGAGTTTGAAACGAAGCGGAAAAGAGAACTCCAACAGGTTCCTTTTCATAGGTAGTCTCACAGGTCCGAAAAGGTAGAAAACCAAATCTGAGAGAACCACTTAGTCACGATAGGCTAAGGTATTCATTTTTCATAAATAATCTATCCCAGCCCGAAAAATGGGTAAACGTATACTGGGTAGATGTCGTTTCACAGCCTTTAACGAGTTCAAAACAACAAGAGTCTCGGCAATCTTTTCAATTTTCGAGAGTCAAAAAAGAGCTGAAAGATGACTCCAGGGGGTGAATTTTTCATTTTTTTATCGAGTCTGAAAAATTAATAAAATACAACTCATCACTTCATCGTCATCATGTTGAGGACCTGTTGCTACACAAGAAACACACGTAAAACCCATTTTTCAAAGTAAGATATTAAAATAATCAAAAAATATGCTCAAAAACCTAATTAGGGTTCTAAAAAGTTTATAAAATGCCAAAATTGGTAAAAATAAATTAATTTTCACTTTCACCTCTTGTGAGAATTTTTACCCTTTTTTCACAGTGATTTTATGGAGCTGACAGCGAGCAATCCAGGAGACCAATCGTGAATCCGTCTTTTCCAGGTGAGAGCTCATGTCCTTGCCTGCATTTTGATGTAAATTTCATTACGTGAAATCCATTTTTTCATATTTGTAGGGGATTTTTGTTCAAGTTAGGGCGCAGCGGTCAGTGTGAGTTCCAGGCACAGACTCACTCCAACCCTCCTTGAATCCAAACGAGGACGCGCCACTTGGCGTGACTGTTCTTAAAATATTAAAATAAATCTTCCGAGAAATCACATGAGAAATTTCAGAACCGACGAGTTTCGAACTACTGATTGTAGTTCATCACCAAGATACTAAAGACTGGCTGATCCGACTATCCATATTTATATTATGCAGAGATAAGCAACGGTCAAAGCCTAAGGAAAAAAAATAGATGTTAAAAACGGTCAATAAATAAATAAATAAAATAAAAGTAAATGTAAAAATAAAAGTAAAAATTTCATCCTAAAGTAATAAAATAATAAAATAAAGACCATGTCAAATAAAATAATCAAACTTAAAACTAACGAAATAGCCAAAATCATAAAAATAAAGACTAAGTCAAAAATATAAATAATTTAAATAAAATAAAACAAAAAAATAAAAATAAAATCCCATCCTAAAGTAATAAAATAACAAAATAAACGTTGAGGTAGCGATAGAAATTGAGAAAAGAGGGAACAACTTAAATCGTGATGATGGTCTCATTATCAGTAACACATGGAAACCCTTAATACATCAAAACCTATCCAGACATTATAATCAATTAAAGTTCAGATATAAATACAACATGACAATAAATAAATATATAATAATAAATAAATAAATAATAAACAAATAAATATATATATATATATATATATAATAAACTATTAGATATAACTAAATCAATGAATTAATAATATAAATTAATTAATTGATAATTTTATAAATAAATTATTAATAGCCTAATCAAACATATACCAATATATTTTATAATAAACAAAATAAACAAAATAAATAAATAATATAATAGATTATCTTAGTAAGTTATCTTTTAAAATAAAAATAAAAATAAAAATAAAATAAAATAAACCTTATGTAGATAATAGAATAGAAAAAATAAATTTAACAATTTAATTAATTAAATAAATAAATAAAAATAATTTTTCAATCAATGAAATAACATTATAATAGTAAACATAATAATAACATAATAAATTATTTAACTTTGTATGTTATTTAAATACATTAAATTATTTTATATTAAAATAATAATAATAATAATAATAGGTCTTCTATTCATAAAACTATTTCATATTACTACTTATTTTTAATTATCCGTAAATCTAGAAAATTAATCAGATGTTTTTTCTAAATTCTCTCTTAAAACATAAGCCGACCTTCATGTAATCCACATCATTCACTATTTATTCATCCTATCCTTTGCCCTATTCTCTCATCTTTTCAAAGAACTGTTGACGTCTACCCTTGATGATGGACTCACTTAGATAGTCCGAAACGTTGGGTTATTAGAAAAACTCAGAAACAAGTTATTCCTCTCTTCTATAATCTATTTCACCTGTATGGATTCTCTCTTTAAAATCAAACTTAAAACTAACAAAATAGCCAAAATCATAAAATAAATAAAATTATAAAAAAAAAAAATAGAAATAAAAATAGATAAATAAATAAACTATATATATATATATATATATATATATATGATCAAAAATAAAAATAAATAAATTAAATAAATAAAACAATAAAAAATAATACTACCTAAAAAGAAATTATAATAAAACTATGTCAGTAATAGAATTAATATATCAAGCAAAAACAAAGGGAAAAAAAAGAGGAAAACACAAGAGGAAGGACCCTTACTCGGAGCAAAGAGATGGAATCCAACAACTGCTAACTTGATACCCGTCATCTCTATTCAACGTACGGGGCCTCTTCTCAATCTCGATAGCTTCCCTAAATTTACGGTGATGGAAATGCTCAACCTAGCAATGACTCTGGAATCTTCCATACAAATGTGATGCTTCGTCTTCTCTGCATGCTCAACTAGAGCTGAGGACTTTGTTATACCATGCCTAATATCCACAAAATGCTCTTGAATCCTTTTATTAATTGACTGACCTGTTTCTCCAATGTAGGGAATCCCACAGGAGCACGGGATCAAATAAACACCTTTCATGCTTTTGGCGTCCAACGGGTCTTTAACCGATTTAAGGGAACCACAAATGGTGTTCAAAGGTTTAAAAGAGGAAGAGATCTTATGCTTCCTTAAAATCTGAGCAATCTTGTCAGTGTTACCTTATATAAAAGGCAAATGAACTCTACCAACAACATCATCTTTTACATTTTTCTGATTCGGACCTCTGCTAGCATTCATGAAAGCCTTCAAACCCTGACTTTTACTATAGCCATTCTCTTCAAAGGCCCTAAGCAGATGGGCCTTCTCTTCATCTAAATGATCCTTATCTGAAGTTCTAAGAGCTCTCATGGCTAAAGTGTTAAGGACTCCAAATTTTTGAGCTGGAAGATGATGAGAACAAGAATGCAAATATTGCTCAATGTGAGATTTCTTCCGAAAAAACGATGCGAGAAAGATCCATTATTATTTCTAGAGATGAAAACATGAAGGAAAGGAAGGCTTCCATCAATCTTTGTTTCCATCGTGAACTTGATGGAGTCAGATTGATTATTCAGGTGCTGATGAAAAGAATCTAACACTTGACGGCCATGAGACCAGTTTATGAAGGTGTCATCCACAAACCGCTTCCAAACCTTGGGTTTAAAAGGAGCAGAAGCCAAAGTTTTAGATTCAAAATCTTCCATAAAAAGGTTAGCAACCACACGCGAGAGCAGCGAACCCATTGCAACACCACAGGTCTTCTCATAAAATTCTCCTTCAAAACTAAAAAAGGTTCAGGTAAGGTAAATTTCTACCAAGTTTGCAGTGTCTGGATTGGTGATGCATTTGATTACTTCCACTGCCTCCATGATAGGGATATTCGTATAAAGGGAAACCACATCAAAACTAACCAAAGAGTCATCTGGTTCGCATTCCCAGGTTTTTAACTCTTGGAAAAAAGAAGCAGAATCTTTCACGAAAGAATTTGAATGACCAACAAGAGGCTTCAGCTTACGCGCCAAATACTTCTCTAGGAGATAAGTGGGCCCACCAATAGTATTAACAATGGGTCTAAGAGGAACACCCTCTTTATGAATCTTAGGGAGCCCATAAATCCTTGGGGTGATAAGATTGTTCTCAATGAGCTTATGGCTCATGGAACCCACAGTGCTACTGGATTTAATAGCATTCACCACAATCTTAGAGACTTTATTAATAGGGTTCTTAGAGAGCTTCTTGTAACTACCACTATTACAAAGATGGTCAAGAATCTCTGCTTTATAATCTTCTTTATTCATGATTACAACCGTGCCACCCTTATCAGCCTTGAGGACAGTAATATCAAGGTTTTGATTAAAAGACTTAAGAGCCATAAACTCAGACTTACTAATATTGCTTCTAGGCAGTCTAGCTTTCCTAAGAGCCATAGCACAATCCTGCCTAATAACATCTTGCAAGTTTTCAAGTAAATCTTTAATGCCATATTCTATACTCTCGACACATTGATTTGCTCCCATTCTTGGTCGAATTATGAAAGTGCTTCCTTTCTTCCTTGTTCAGCGTCAGGAAAATTGTGGACCGATTCCAATGGATGGATCCATAAATCGAATAATATGGCCATGGATTCAGTGGTTGATCCATTGATCGTGGATAAGCATTTTGATGGGCCGAGTGACTGTGGAATCGAGGCCCTAGAAGTCGTTCAACGGCATGAGGAAGTTTCTGTGGATTCCTCATTTAAGCGCTCGATTAGCGGTGATTCGGCTCCTCCGTTGATTTTGGAGCAGCCTTCGTGCTCTAAGAAAAATGGTCCGCTTCACCTTCTTTCCTCTATTGATGAGTCGCTTGAAACGAGTTACAGAATTTTGTCTTTAGGTTCCGATAATAAGCCTGTGCCGGTTTTCACTTTTGGACGAGGGCCAGTTGATTTGAATGACATCGTTGGTGTTGGTTCCAGAGAAGAAGAGCATTCTGCAATGTTATGTCCGGTGGCAGGTCTCTCACTTGTATCGATTGGAAATGAGCACGTGCGAAGTAGTGATTTGCGTTCAGCACCACTTAGCGTTTCAGGAAGTTTTCAATTGGTTAGTGATAGTCCTTTACAGTTGAAGGCTTCGGGCAATGTGGTGGGTAATGGTGATGTTAACCCATCCACGGTACAGGGGGTTAATATGACGGATAAATCATCGGACCCCCGTTCCATTGCTTCCTCCACGGTCGAGCGTTTATATGTTTGCTCGATTGAAATGGTTTCCTCTTCTTCCATTAGTTCAATTTCACAAAGTGATTTAAAATTTAATGATAATAATAATAATAATAAAGTTATTAATCTTTCTAGGTTTTCTTTTGATTCGTCTATTGTTTCTTTGTTAGGTAAAGGCCTTAATTTCGCTCTTGCTCCTAGGAAGATTCCTCGAGATGATATTATTTGTAGTATAGAATATGGCATTAAGGATTTACCTGAAAAATTGCAGGATGTTATTAGGCAGGATTGTGTTGTGGCTCTTAGGAAAGCTAGACAGCCTAGAAGCAATATTAGTAAGTCTGAGTTCATGGCTCTTAAGTCTCTTAATCAGAACCCTGATATTGTTGTCCTCAAGGCTGATAAGGGTAGCGCGGTTGTAATCATGAATAAAGAAGATTATAAAGAAAATATGCTTGACCATATTTGTAATAGTGGGAGATACAAGAAGCTCTCTAAAAACCCTATTAATAAAGTCTCTAAGATTGCGGCGAATGCTATTACATCCAGTAACACTGTGGGTTCCATGAGCCAGAAGCTCATTGAGATAAATCTTATCATCCCTAGGATTTATGGGCTCCCTAAGATTTATAAAGAGGGTGTTCCTATTAGACCCATTGTTAATAATACTGGTGGGCCCACTTATCTCCTAGCGAAGTATTTGGCGCGTAAGCTGAAGCCTCTTGTTGGTCATTCAGATTCTTTCATGAAAAATTCTGCTTCTTTTGTCCAAGAGTTAAAAAGCTGGGAATGCAAACTGGATGACTCTCTAGTTAGTTTTGATATGGTTTCCCTTTATATGAATATCCCTATCATGGAGGCAATGGAAGTAATCAAACGCATCACTGATATGGACACTGCAAACTTGGTAGAAATTTTCCTTACCTCAACCTTTTTTAGTTTTGAAGGAGAATTTTATGAGCAAACATGTGGTGTTGCAATAGGTTCGCCACTCTCCCCTGTGGTTGCTAACCTTTTTATGGAAGATTTTGAATCTAAAGCTTTGGCTTCTGCTCCTTTTAAACCCAAGGTTTGGAAGCGGTTTATGGATGACGCCTTCATAAACTGGTCTCATGGCCGTCAAGAGTTAGATTCTTTTCATCAGCACCTGAATAATCAATCTGACTCCATCAAGTTCACGATGGAAACAGAGACTGATGGAAGCCTTCCTTTCCTTGATGTTTTCATCTCTAGAAATAATAATGGCTCTTTCTCGCATCGTGTTTTTCGGAAGAAAACTCACACTGAGCAATATTTGCATTCCTGCTCTCATCATCTTCCAGCGCAAAAATTTGGAGTCCTTAAGAGTTTAGCCACGAGAGCTCTTAGAATTTCAGATAAGGATCATCTAGATGAAGAGAATTCCCATCTCCTTAGGGTATTTGAAGAGAATGGCTATAGTAAAATTCAGGGTTTGAAGGCTTTCATGAATGCTAGCAAAGGTTTGAATCAGAAAAATGTAAAATATGATGTTGTTGGTAGAGTTCATTTACCTTTTATACAAGGTACCACTAACAAGATTGCTCGGATTTTAAGGAAGCATAAGATCTCTTCCTCTTTTAAACTTTTGAACACCATTCGTGGTTCCCTTAAATCGGTTAAAGACCCGATGGACCCCAAAAGTGTGAAAGGTGTTTATTTGATCTCGCGCTCCTGTGGGATTCCCTACATTGGAGAAACAGGTTGGTCGATTAATAAAAGGATTCAAGAGCATCTTGCAGATATTAGGCATGGTAGAACGAAGTCCTCAGCTCTAGCTGAGCATGCGGAGAAGACGAAGCATCACATTTGTATGGAAGATTCCAGAGTCATTGCTAGGGTTGAGCATTTCCATCACTGTAAATTTAGGGAAGCTATCGAGATTGAGAAGAGGCCCTATACGTTGAATAGGGATGACGGGTGGAAAGTTAGCAGTTGTTGGATTCTATCTCTTTGCTCCCCGTAAGGGTCCTTCTTCTTGTGTTTTCCTCTCTTTTTTCCCTTTGTTTTTGCTTGATATATTAATTCTATTGCTGACATAGTTTTATTATAATTTCTTTTTAGGTAGTATTATTTTTTTGTTCTTTTTATTTATTTAATTTCCTTACTTTTAATTTTAATCTTTTTATATATATATATATATATATATATATATATATATATATATATATATATATATATATATATCATTTTTATTTTATGTTATTTTATTTTATTTTTATTTATTTATCTATCTATCTTTATTTATTTATTTATTTATTTATGATTTTGGTTATTTTGTTAGCTTTAAGTTTGATTATTTTATTTATTTTTATTTGACATGGTCTTTATTTTGTTACTTTATTACTTTAGGATGGGATTTTTATTTTTATTTTTAGTTTTATTTTATTTTATTTTATTTTTTTATTTTTATTTTTGACTTGGTCTTTATTTTTATGATTTTGGCTATTTCAATAATTTTAAGTTTAATTATTTTATTTGACATGGTCTTTATTTTTTTATTTTAGGATGAGATTTTTACATTTTAAGGTTTTCTTATTTGAAAACAACTCTCGTAGCTGCCACTTGCCACTGTGTACTAATTTACATCATTACATGGAATGTTAGACGATTGAAGAGTTTTAGTTCGTCAAATTAATTAAAAAAATAATAAATAATAAATAAATAAAATAAAATATCATTTTAAGAAACAAAAATATCTAAACATTAAAAACACCTCAATAAAAAATAGAAAGCTGGCCACTAGCATGGTGAAGAAAAATGCTTTAACCTGAGATCCAAACCTGGAAGCTAAAGGCATATATGAGTGTGAATAGAGAAGGCCGTGAAATTGTAATTATTGTGTTCACATCCAACAAGTACGTGTTGAGCATGCGCGATGTTTTCAGTCGGGATAATCATATTTTACTTAATGTTCTGATTATATGGAACCAACAAGTACATCCATCTTCGAAAACTGAGTGGTTGCCATTGATGCTGGTTCAAGTTTGGACAAGTTTTTTGATATGCGAGCCGTTATAATCTAATAATGCAATAACCGCTTTATCTATTTTGTTTACTTGTTCTGATTTTTTGATATATTTTATTGAGCAAGTTTTTATTTTTTTAATATATTTTATCAGTTAAGTTTTTGTATTTTTTAAATATTCTCTTCAGTGAGTATTTTAGTATTTCGCGGTAGTGTAATTGATTTTAGGGTATATTTTTTATTTAAATTCGTGTAGTATTATATAAGAATGTGTTGAAATTACAAGTGAGTTGAGTCTTTTATTATTTTTAGGATTTTAGGATGTTAAATTATTTATATATATTTAAAAGTAGGTTTCAAATAAATAAAAAATTACACTTTAATTCCAATATATAATTAAAAATTTTAAAAATTTAAAATAATTAGAATATATTATATTTATTAAATATGTTTAAATACAGAAAATTTGTCAAGTTTGTTGAAATTCAATTCCGTTTTGGAAATAAGGGGTTAATTGATGAATGAAATGTTTCAAAATTTCGATTAAAAAATATTATTAGTTCACTAAGAAAAGATGTTAATGGCACTATAGATATTGGTAGGATGATGGGATGGTGTATAAGTAAAGAAAAAAAAAACAAGTTTTCAATTTTATTTTTGTTTTTAATAGTATACAAAGTGCAAAAAAACATTTTAAATTTAAATTCATAAAGGAATAATCGTTTTGAAGAGAAGTGATGAGTGCAGCTTTTTATTTATTTATTATATTCATAAGATTATTATATTATCCAATTTATTAGAATTTATTTAAAATTCAAAATAAATTTAAAAATTAAAAATTAAAAAGTATGGTGGTTAAAAAGACTAAAATCTTTAGCCATATTATATGAGGGAAAATGGTAAATAAACACCTTTAGGTGATGAATGCCATGGAAACCACCAAAGATAAAAGTAAAAAAAATATAGACGGAATTAATGTGTTCGCCGAATTTAATTGCAATTGTATTATAAAGAAGAGTAATAATAATGATATTATAAATAAAAAGTAATAATATACATATTTTTAAAGATGTATGAGTTAATTTATTAAAAAAATTAATTATAATTAAGAAAATTGTAATTTTAAGTTATTAAATTTATATAATTTTATTTTTTTAAGTTAGTTTATATTTATATATATATATATATATTATTAAAAATATAATTTCGCTAAAAAAAAATCTTCACACTAAATATTTTTACATATTTGATTAAACTATGAAATTGACTATATAAACAATTTTAATTAAATTTTCAAATTATAGTCTTTTAACTTCTTTTTTCTCCATCTTTAATATTATAGTTTTTATTATTTTTTTAAACATTAAACTTTCTTTTTCTTTTTCCAACAAATTAATCCAAACAAAATAAAAAACAAAATTAAAATTAGATTTAAAATAAAATAAAAACTCTAAATATATGAAGAAAAGTTTCCTCATATTTTAAGTATAATTTAATTTTTATATAAATATAATCTTTTGAGACTTTAAACTATCTATTTGTTTTCTAATACATTCTATCATTTTGCTTTCTAATACATTAATTTGGATCAATTCAGCAGCAGTCTCACTAGTTCATCCGGCACCATTACCAGCAATAAAAGAAAGCAATTGAAATTGAATTTTTTTTAAATATAAAATAACGGTTAATATGAATATAATCCTTTGAAACATTAAAATTCTTTTTTGCACAAGCATCTTGGATAATAAATAAAATGATAAAATAAGAAAGAAAGAACAATTAAATTAAGAGGTGAAGTTGAGTTGGTTATTAAATTTGATTTTTGCAATTGTATTATAAAGAAAAGTATTAATAATATTATTATAAATAAAAAGTAATATATATATATATATATATATATATATATATATATATATAACTTAATTTTATGAAAAAATAGTTATAATTAACAAAATTGTAATTTTAAGTTATTAAATTTATATAATTTTATTTTTCAAAGTTTTTCAAAAAAATGAATTCATAATTATCATTAAAAATATAATTTCACAAAAAATAAAAAATAAAATCCTCACAATAAATACTTTTACCTATATGATTAAACTATGAAATTGACTGTATAAACAATTTAAGTTAAGTTTTCAAATTTTAGTTTATATAAACAATTTTAGTTAAGCTTTTAAATTTTAGTCTTTAACTTTTTCTTTCTAGAACTTTAACTTTTATAGTTTCTATTATCTCTTTAAACAATAAATTCATTTTTTCTTTTTCCAATACATTTATTCAAACAAATTAAAAATTAAAAATAGATTTAAAATAAAATAAAAAATCTAAACATATGAGGAAAAATTTCTCCATATTTTAAGCATAATTTTATTTTTATATAAATATAATCCTTTGAAACTTTAAACCATCTTTTTGTTTTTTAACACATTTTATCAATTTTCTTTCCAATACATTAATTTGGATCAATTAAAGTGATTGAAATTGATTTTTTTAAATATAAAATAATTATTAATATGAATATAATCCTTTGAAACATTAAAGTGTTTTTTTTCTTTTTCTAGTAATTTATTTACATATTTTCAACTAATATTATATTTATATAAATATAAACAGTAATTCATTTTTTATTTAAATTAACTTTACATGTTGAAATGTATTATCTTTACTCATGGTCTTCATAAATATCATTATTATTATATATATCATATTATTTTTATATAAATATAAATAATAACTCATTTTTATTTAAATTAATTATACATGTAAAAATGTATTATCCTTACTCAGTGTTGATAAATATCATTATTATTATAAATATCATGATGACATTGAAACTCAAGATGGTTCTTAGAGAGAATGACCAAGGTGTGGAGTCATCAAACAATTCACAAAGTCTTAAGTGCTTCCAAAGGAAAACAAATGAGGATGAAGAAGTCTCTAGCACCAGTTGGACTTGAACATGAACTTTAGTATAGATCATAGCTTGTTTCTATAAATGTTGGAGAAACCAAAAAGAAAAATAAGATGAAGAAGTCTCTAGCACTAGTTGGGCTTGAACATGAAATTTAGTATAGATCATAGCCTATTTCTGTAGATGTTGGAGAAACGAAAAAGAAAAAAAATAGTACTCTAATATTGCCTAATAATTTAAAAATTTGGATTAAGAAGGAATATTTGGAGTGTAGCATTAGTGCATTGTGAATTGAAGATTATATAGGGAAGGAAAGCAATGTTATATCCAATTACAATGGGCTTGCAAATGAGGAATGGTGTTTAAAGGAAAATCGTTGTAAATACTCAATAGGAGATATATTTTTTTATGGAGACACGTAACTTTTGTCTTATGGAACTTTAACTTTTATAGTTTCTATAATCATTTCAAACATTAAACTTTGCTTTTCTTTTTCCAATACATTAGGAATGTGATAGAAGCAAATAATTTCCTGGAAGGGTGAAGTCCGCCCATCCTTTCAGAAAAACCAAGTGCATCCTTCATGCAGAAAAAAATAATTATGTAGATTTCCTCATATAGAGGTCTTGGGTGGGAAAGTTGGATTAAGAAGGAATATACGAAGTGTAGCACTAGTTCATTGTGAATGTAAGATTATGTAGTGTATGGAAATGAGGATAGGTATTTAAAGGAAAATCGTTGTAAATACTCAACAGGAAATAGATGCAAAGGAACTGATTAAAGTTGTGGTTTTGAAGGGGGCACAAAATTTTCACACACTGAAAAATGTGCACAAAGAATGCATTCATGCTCATTAAAATGAAATTCAAAAAGTAAGTAAGCTATCTTGAATATGAAGTGAAAATTTCGAAAGAAAATAAGCAACATTTGAATTTCACTATTCTAAAAGAGTTATGTAAAGAAACTAGCCCTTCACATTTCACAATAAAATCCAACACCATATGGACATAAGTTTTCCTAAAGTGACGCATGAGAAAATCATTCCTACTTGTTCCAATGAGGTCAAGAAGGAAATGTACGAGCTCCTAGACATAAGGTTTCCTCTAAAAATGACAAGAGGAAGGAGAAAATAACTCTTTCATAGCTCAAGGCACATATCAAAAACATTCAAGCAGAACTTGATAATATTGAGGGAAAGAAATGGGTTGAAGATTATACATCGAGGATGGAATATGGCCAAATTGTAGCTCAATATGAATTCAAAGAAGTTCATGTTTCTAATGAACATCATAGAAGAGGGGAGGGATCTCTGATTTTCCATCATTAAAGGATCCCTTGTCTAGAATTCATATGCTTAGTGAACTGGATGAAAAGAAACATATGAAATAGAACCCATTATATTTGGAAGAGGTGTGGTGACAACATATAATTGAATATGCATAATCTCTTTTTTCTAGTCAACATGCCATAAATAGGGAAAAATTATTAATTGTGCATATTTAAAGGAGTTAGTGAAAATTGTTTGTATCAAAGTCAAGCATACAGAAGAAAGGAGACATGGTGAAGAAAATTTTTCAACCTTACAACAAGCCCTAAAAAGGCATAATGTTGAATGTGTGGAACCCATTTTCCTTGATACACATGAGAAGTGCAATGAAAAATCATGGAATTTTCCAAATGTCACAAAGCGTATCTCAAGTCCCATTCATTTATATGTGGAGTATATGGAAGAAGAAAAACATGCCAAAGGAGACTTATCAAGAATATATGATTCTTTAGAAGAAAACTATGTTGAAAAGGCTAAGGAGGACCAAATAGCATATTTAGAAACATAGGAGGACTCTTCAAAAAGTGGGTTTTCGAGGATTTTCGACATTATTTCACCAATTCAATCAAGAACTCAAAAAGGAACATAAAACAATGATATAAAGACAATGCATTCAAAAATAAGAGAAAGATGGAATTATATCTCGAGATAGAGCTATGGGAAGAGAAAATTTCTAGTTGTAAGGTGGAGTCAGGGTTCCATGAGCAGTAGTTCACTTAACATAATTCTCCACTCCTTATTCTAGAGGAGTTGGAGACGAGAAATTTCCTACTACCTCATGACTTGAAGAAGGCCTACATGAGAAAAATCTGAAGAGATTCCTCAATTTTATTTTCATTTGACATTCAGTCACTCTAGTATTTTTTGTCTAGCAGTCTCTTTACCTCTGCCCTTAAATTCAATGACTCAAAAAACACTAGAAAAAGGTGTATATCATAAATACTATAATCATATACCATACTTAAGCTTCTTATTAGTCACTTATGAAGTACAATCTGTCATAGGGATAAGTTTTTATGCCATTAAATAGTTCTAGTTGTAAAGCGGAGTTAGAGTTCCATGAGTAGTAGCAAATGAATTCAAGATTAGGAATGTGATATAAGAAAATCATTTCCTGGAAGAGTGAAGTTACCCAAAACCAAGTGCATCATTCATGCAGAAAAAAATAAGCATGCAGATTGACTCATATAGAGGTCTTGTGTACTTTGGTCAAACTATCTCATCCATTATGAAAAATTGCATCTTACATTAAATTAATAACAAATAATTTGTTCCACAACAATTACCAAGATGGATATTTTGATTTGAGTTCCAGTAGTTCACTAAAAATAATTATCCGCCCCTTATTCTGGAGGATTTGGTGTCGAGAAAGTTCTTACTAGCTCATAAGCTGAAGAAGGCCCACATGAGGAGATATGAAGAGATTCCTTAATGAGATAACCATTCGACATTAAGTCACTTTTCTCTTTTTTTGTCTAGAAAACTTTTTACATGTTCCCTTAATTTCAATAAATCAACAAGTACTATACAAAAGACACTTGCCTATTTCAATCAGTTTAATAAATGGGTGTTTCTGAAGGCTTTGTTATTTAAAAGATCAGGAAAACAAGTTTCTTTGAAAACCAAAATGTACTATCACCAAAGAATGATTTTTGAATTTTTTATTAAAAAAATTCCAATAAAGAAACTAAACTGCATAAATTTTTAACTGCTTTCATTTATGTTATTCTTTCCTTTGCTACAGCCTTAAGGCATTTCCTTTGCAAAATATGGTGCAATTGCTAGTTACTTTTATTTTTAGCTTTATTTTATTTTATTTATTTATTTATTTGTTTATTTATTGACCGTTTTTAACATCTATTTTTTTCCTTAGGTTTTGACCAATGCTTTTCTCTACATAATATAAATATGGATAGTCGGATCAGCCAGTCTTCAGTATCTTGATGATGAACTACAGTCAGTAGTTCAAAACGCGCTGGTTCTAAAATTTCTCATGTGATTTCCTCGAAGATTTATTTTAATATGATATGGATCACACAATCTTACACTGTTTTTAAAATAGTCGCGCTAACCACGGCTACGTTGTTTTCTTATAAATTCAATCAATTCGCTCGTTTCAAACCACTCAAGGGTTAATAATTAGACTAATGAAAGCCCCATTGATGTTTTTTCAGGTGTGTGAAATAAAAACAGTGATCGAATGGAAGGAAAGATAACATGGCACCATGTCTCTGAGCTCAACTGGAGCTATTACAGTACCTGATCAATGTATGTTACATTGATCGAGAAAGATTCACAATTCATGATTGGGAGCTAGAGATTGAGGTCTTGAATGTATACTTCATAACTGGATTATCACAGAGGGTGGAAATACCAATCCTGAAAAGTACCCAACCCACGATGGAAAACATGAGCATGGTCATCGACAGAGTTTGCTAAGGGGCAAGGAAAGGATCCAAGAGCGAGAAGGTGGATATCCAAACCATTCTCGATTTGGCATTAAAGTAGTGTTGCACACCATGACTCAAGCTGCCAAATCTCAAGCTCCACATGAAGCCACAAAAACACAGTTACTTCTTGATGTATATTGTATGGCACCAACTCTCTACAACTAGGCAGAGGCGGTAACGATCAATATGAAACGCCAATTGACGAAATGCAAGAACGGCAAGATGAAACAGTTCAGCTATGGGTCCATCTTGTTACCATTCATCTTGGAACGATTACCACTCTTTCAATGTCAGGAAGTGACAGTTCCTACACCACCAACCCAAGAGCCACGGATGGTCCATTGGGTGGCTTTGATGCCTAGATCAGGAGGCGGTCAACATATGTCCTGGAGGCTAGACTCTTTGAATGGCTCCGTCGACAAATCATTATCGTGGAGGACTGGACCTATTCTAGGACGGATTTTACTGGTGATGCGGATCTCCCACTCCTAGCAGGAGAGGATTGGGATGAAGTATTGGGTAAGACTCATTTTTATTTTATTTTGATGAGTATTATGATTTTTTATTATCATATATGTTCTGATTTTAATCCATGTATTTGCAGATGTTTTCCCAGAAAGACCTACAGGAATGTCTCCACTAGCACGGAGGATTCTTCGTGATTTTGATGTGGCCCCTCATGGTGAGGGAAGCGAGGAGGAGGAAATCATACGCAACCTAGAGGGACTCACCAGTAGAATCCCTGCCATTATGCGAGATTTGATGATGTTCCTTGCGCATATCAGAGGCACACTGCGAAGGTGTCGAACCATGTTCACCACTTATTGAGGCAGCTCGTGCGTGCAGTGACATGCTACCATGAGCATCATGTTGACTAGACACCTCGACTTTTATTTCTGCATACTTTTTTAGAGACATGACGTCTCAGGATGTAACCAAAACATACATCGAGAGACATGATGCGAGGTGGAGGACAACCCACCGATATATATATATATATATATATATATATATATATATATATATATATATATATATATATATATATATATATATATATGCCTATTTTCCTGTATGAATCTTATTATGTGATGATGATGTTTTACAAATTACACAAATGTCTATCTAATACAATATTGGCTAATGTATCAGTTAACGCATTCATTCGTCTAGGAATATGATGATATGTGATTTAATTGAAATTCTTTTCTAATAAATGAACACGTAAATAATAGAATAATGCCCATTAAGTTGAAGAACAACAAGCTAAGAGTCTAGGTTAGCAATTAATGCACGAATGTCGAGAGAAATGGCCTCAATTAAGAGTTCAATGACGGCACTATATTCAGCGACATTCTTCTAGGTTCGTCCTAGACAAATACCTTAAAGGTCTATCAACTCACCATTAGGATTATAAATCACCCAGGCTGCAGAAGACAGGTTTTGGGTACTACAGGAGGCACCATCCGCGAAACCAACATAAGGAGTGACAAACATATGCACAATAAGCAACAACACAATTAGCAGGAAAAAAAACTGCTCGCAAAGTACACCAAGCCAAAAATGCACAAAAATGAAAAAACACCTATGTACAAAAGAACATGCACGAGAAACTCATGCATAGTATTTTTTGAGATACAACCCATTTCTGGGCTGATCCAAAGGATAACCTTCATAATAAATAAGCTCATAAGCCCCGTTCTGCAAAACGCGCTTAACGATATAGGGCCCATGCCACATGGGTTGGAATTTTCCTGCCCCCAGCTTATCATGAGCTTGGTCATACAGGAGGACGAGGTCTCCTTCTACAAAGGAATGAGGGGAAACTGACTGATCAAAATGAGCTTTGACCCGCTTTTTCTGTGCTTCTATAACAAGAGCAGCAAAGCGACGAGTTTCATCAAGCCTCTCTAAATATAGAAGACGCTCTTGTTTTGGCGAAGTGTTAGGCAACAATTCAATAGCTATCTTGAGAGAAGGGATTTTGCATTCAATCGGAAGGGTATCTTCCAGACGATAAACAAGTTGGAAGGGAGTGAATCTGGTCACATCCTTCAATGAGGTTTGGTAAGCCCAGAGAGTTGAAAACAACATGAGATGCCAGTTTCACTTGTGCATCCCAATCGTACATTGAAGCATAGTGACTAGAACTTTGTTCACGACTTCAACCTAGCTATTGGCCTGAGGGTAGTACGACATTGAGCTGTTGTGACGCAGACCTAACTTGGAAGTCAACTCATCCATCATGTAATGATGAAAATGAGAACCATGATCAGTAGCAATGGCTTGAGGGACACCAAACCTACTAATGACATGATTGAATAGAAATTGTGTGGTTGTCTTATTGTCAGTTGTAAGTGTAGTTTAGTGAAGTAGTCAATGGCTACGATAATATAAGCATGCCCCCCGGCCAAGTGATGGTTACATGTCATAAAATCGATGCCCCACTTCGAAAAGGGACGAACGGTAATGACAGGATGGAGTTGTGTGGGTGGTGCGCGCATCTTGTGCTGATAAATATGGCAATCGTGACACTTGCGGACAGCAACGATGTAGTCTTTAAAGATGGTAGGCCAGAAATATCCAACACAAATAATCTTCTGTGCAATAACATATCCAAACATGTAACCACCACAGGCGCCAGAGTGGCAATCATTGAGGACCTTTTCAACCTCCTCGAGAGTCAAACACCGGTGGAGAATAGAATTAGCTCCGATGCGGTAGAGAATATCTTTGACTATGCGATAAGGTTGCGAATGATGGTGAATGCGTTGACGAGCATCCTTCGTCAACTCAGATCGGAAGGTGGAAGTATGAAGATATACGATGATATCACCGTACCAAGGATCGAGGGTGCTAATGAGAAAAACTGTGTCGTTCGTAATGTGCTCCTCAGAACCAGATGGAGCAGAATCAGAAGGGAGAGAGCAAATCAAATCGGAAAAAAACCAATTATTTCTTCAATTTGGCGGTAGTAAACTCCAAATTTAACTCTTTGAGGATAACAATCCACTTTGAGTATTTTCCCCATAGCAATTGACGAGTCAATATGTAGGTCATGGGGTTGCAATCAGAAATCATGGTCACTGTGCGCAACAAAATAAATGACGAAAACGTTGAATAGCTTGAATAGCAGCCAATCCTAACTTATCAACATGTGCGTAATAGCAGCTCAAATAGTAAATGATGTGCTCATAACCATCATCGTCGTCTTGCACCACGATCATGGCAATAGTGCTAAATGTGGCAGCCAAATAGAGGGATTAATCGTGATGATAATTGGGAGGACAAAATAGAGGAGCATTGATAAGTAATGTATTCAGTGCATCGAAGGATTTTTGGGCGATCTCATCCCAGAGGAGTGGGACGCCTTGTTTAAGTAATCGCATAAGGCCTTTGGCCACTTCACCATAGTTCGGTATAAAACGGCGTAGGAAATTAGCTTTCCCTTGCAGACTCTGTAGCTGATGTAAAGAGGAAGGGGAGGGGAGATTAACAATAGCTTCGAATTTGACGGGATCGAGACAAATTCCGTCTTTAGAGATGATAAACCCTAATATTCTACCAGAATCAATGTAGAAGACGCACTTATGTGGATTGAGCTGAATGTTATAGCGTCTACAGCGAAGAAATATTTGACGGAGATGATCAAGGTGGTCTTGTCGCTTAGCTGAATGATCCGGAAAGTCATCCAAGTAAGGTTGAACAATGTGCTTGATATCATGGAAATCATATGACATTTCTCTTTGAAATGTAGACCCAACATTGTTAAGACCAAAAGGGAGCTTCTTATAGGCGAAGGTACCCCAAGGATAGATAAAGGTGGCCTTGTGTTGATCGGCCGGAAGAATATTGATTTGGTTGTATCCAAAAAACCCATGCATAAGGGAAAATATCTCACTCCCAGCATATTCATCAATGATGTGGTCAATAAAAGGAGTGGGATAATTATCCTCAGGGAAAGCGCAATTGATATCACGGTAATCTACACAGAAACGAATAGTACCATACTTATTATCCATAGGAACAATATTAGAAACCCATTCTGTCAAGGGAATCGGATAAATGAAACCAGATTTAAGAAGTTTTTCAAATTATCCCTTAATGGAGTCCACCTTTCTAGGGTGCACAGGACGAAGACGTTGGCAAATAGATTTTGCACCAGGATAAGTAGGAATCTCATGCACAACTATCTCAGATCGATTCCTGGCATTTCTTTGTAAGACCAAGCGAAAATTTCTCGAAACTCATGGAAGAGACTAGTATAGACATCGATCTCATCAGGAGAATAGGTCACCCCAATGTGGATGTTCTTTACAACCCCCGGTTTGAAGGAGATGTCGATAGGCATCGTTTGCATAATATTCCCCAAGTTACCTTCCGCAAAGACTTCATGTGTCAAGATGGGCATTTGAAGCGGATGAGAAGGAACTTGGGAAGCGAACTTCTCAAGACAAGTAGACATGGCCCTAAGGCCAGGCATGAAAGAGGAACGATGATGACTATCATCCCAAGGAGGATCCTCAAGAGACATAGTTTCCACGATTGCCTCATCAGTGGGAAATATCTCATTTAAAGGATCGGGCGAATCCGGAGTGCTGAGCCAAGGGGACTGAGAATAAGTGTCAAGAGACATACATAAAGGAGCATGATCAGGAGTAGGAGGAGCCAAAGCCGAAATAAGTTCACAATAATCAATTTATATTGGGCTTAACAGCATCGAGTCACCAAACGAATCTATATTCTTAGGCGAAGGGATGATCCACAAATCAGAAGACCTGGAGATCATGTTGATCTGAGTAGTGTTGGGTGGAGGAAGAGAAAAAAGACCCATGAGGGCAGGATCTTTGAAAAGAACTGGTCCTATGCTCTCATAAGGCATAGTAATACGATATACATATGGAAAGTTGCTCTCGGAAGACGAAGAAGTGAAAAAGGACAACTGATCGACAGTGATGATCTTTCCTTCGTGCGGAAATCAAAGAACACAAAAGAGAGTGGACGAGACGCACAACATGGCATGAGTCCAACTGCGACCGAGGAGAAGATTGTAATTAAGCTTGGCATCAACGACCTCAACCTAGACGTTGATCATTTTCCCTTCTAACATAATGGGAAAACTAGCGAGAACACCAAGAGGGTGAGATTCCCTTCCGTCAAAAGCTTCTAAAGCATTTGGAGATGAATTGAGGGCTGGATAACTGTTGGCTTTCTAGTAGGAAAACGACATGACACACGTAGATTCACCCTTGTCCACGACTGCTCGATGGATATTCTTTCCATTAATCCCAACTTGGATGATCGGTGCAAGCTAGTGAGGGAGACGTGGGATGAAATTTTCCAAATCGAAAGTGATAAGGCTAGAATCAGCAGGATCAACCCTTCCGATGGCATATAACAAAGCCTTCCGTTGTGATGAACAACTCTGAAGTACTTCCAAGGCAGACATAGCAGATGGTGCCTAAGCCAAATCCTCAACAATACTGTAATGTTGAGCGGCACGGGCATTGGGATTGTAAGAAGAATTTCGGAGTACACCTTTGGAAGGTGGTCATACAATGGGCTCAGTACTGGGCCTTTCAATCTGAAAAGGGCTAGAAGTAGGTGGGGGAGGAGGACCATCAGCGATTTCCTTCCCTACTGCCTGACGCGCTTCAGTATAACCCTTCAATCGGGTAGCAATAGAGATGGGTACAGATCCGTTCATCATGAAAACCTGAGAGCCAAATGGGTTGGAGGACTAAGGTTGCTCCACCAACTAAGTTTTATGTGATGGGAATGGTTCTTTAAGAACAGTCAGAGTGCCTTGGGTGCCTTTGAGCAGTCGACTCACCTCGGCCCGTCGTGGACAGTCCTTGGTGTAATTCTCTTCATCAAAAATCATACAAGGGTACATCGATTTGCGTTTTGAACCATCATCAGTATTATATTTCTGAGAATCATGTTTCGAGGAATCGGCTTTAGCCTTACCTTTACCCTTCTTCTTACCCTTGGAAGTTTTATCCACCGAATTGGACTCGACAACATTCACTTCCGCGGTTTTACCAGAATTTGGAGGTTGCTGAGAATCATTATCATTGGAAGGAGTAGATTTTTGCTTCGTAGAATTTGGAGAATACTTACGAGAAGTCTTAGAAACATAACCTATGATACCGTCGACGGATGGGGTCGTGGGTGCTTTGGAAGTTCCAGGTCGTGGGGCATCAGGCAAGAGTTCATACAATGTTTCGGACTGAGAGTACACGATATCAAGGTACTGGGCACGAACGATGGCTTGTTCCTCAGTAGCACATGCTCCCATAGCAATTTCCTTAGCAATCGGAGCAATGAAAGAGTTAGTGAACCAATCAGTTAGAGGTTGATCAGGAATTTAAAACTTGATCAAACGATGACATCGCCTCCATTCATGAATATGATCAGAGATATGGGTAGCTCAATCTTGTTTCAAGGATGTGAGAAGGTGCGTCCCAGTTTTGTACCGAACTGGTAACTGAAAGTGCGTGAGAAATGTAATGGCAACAGAGTTAAAATCTTGGAAGACGCCGCGAGAGAGTTCAATGTACCACTTGGCAGCGGCACCAGTGAGAGTCCTTTGGAAAATATGGAGTCAAATGGAATTTTCAACCCAAGAGTTAAAGGAGAACCAAAGATGGTACGTCATAACATGCACTTGGGGGTCTTCTCTGGATTTTCCCTCAAATTTGGGACAATCGCCAGGAATTTTAGTCGAAATTGGAGGCCAATATGGATTATGAAGGATAGGATCATTGGTCAACTTTGACACATCGGGTAGTTCCAATGTAGCAAGGAAAGATAATTGCGGATTGAAAGGCATTGCAGGCTGTTGATAAAGACTAGTATTGGGATTACAATGAGGTTGGGAGAAATTTTTCCCCCATATGTTTTGTCCCAGAGGATTTTGTCCATAGGGGTTATAAGCCTGATAATTCTGCCCATACATGGGTTGAGGACCAAGATATTGATTATGAGTGAACCACTAAGGTCTTGTATGAGAAACATATGGATTTTGTTGCAGAATGTAAGCAGTTCCTTGAGGTGCATTATATAACACTTGAGCCTGACCTTGAGGAATGTATGCAGTGCTTTGAGGTGCACTTTATACCACCTAAGATTGACCTTGAGGAATGTAAGTAACACCTTTGGGCACACTATATACCACTTGATATTGACTATGAGGAATGTAAGTGGCGCCTTGAGGCTGAAAGGGTTGCCCCTAGGGTGCAGGTTGACCCAGATGCTGTGGTTGGATAGGTAGTCCCTGCGGAGCAGGTTGGCCTGGATGCTGAGAGCCATTGGGTTGCCCTTGTGGAAGAGGTTGGCCCGATGGTTTTGATGGGCCAGGTTGCCCCTGAAGACTAGGTTGAACGGGCTAAGCAATAGAGGGTTTACCTTGTTGTACAAAAGTTGGGCCTTGTTGAACGTAAGGCTGGTGTTGTTGCACAAAAGGTTATCCCTGTGGTGGATATATTTTCCCCTCGGGAACATAAGATTCTCCCTGTTGAACATAAGTTTGACTAGTATGACCATAGGGTTGTCCTTTTTGGACCGAAGGTTATCCCTGAAAGGGTTGTCCTTGAGGATCATAAGGTTGTCCCTATGGACCATATGGTTTTGGCTATTGGATCGAAGGTTGTCCCTGAAAGGGTTGTCCTTGTGGACCATAAGGTTGTGGCGGTATGTACGTGAACTACTTGGGGTCAATCAAAGGCAAATAGATGGTATTTTCATACTCATCATAATGATGTGGAGGATTAATATGAGTTTGCGGCTGCTGAGAACCCTGAGGGGTGTAATTCTGCTGCTGAATGGCCAATAGGTACTAATCGAATGTCAAACCTCCAGGAGTTGAAGTAGAAGCGATAGGCATACTACCAGTAGGTTAGATTCCTAAAACATGAGGTTGTGATCCACTCACAAAAGATCCAATGGGTATTGTGGAAGTGATAGGAACCGACTGATGAATAGCAGAAGATGATGACAATTACTGAGACATAATAACATCCGGTGCGGATGAAGCCAC
This sequence comes from Pinus albicaulis, assembly GCA_034641835.2. Classification (NCBI taxonomy): domain Eukaryota; kingdom Viridiplantae; phylum Streptophyta; class Pinopsida; order Pinales; family Pinaceae; genus Pinus; species Pinus albicaulis. Next base: position 1,369,736,990 of record CM076579.1, on the reverse strand, counting down.
ACAGACAGTGGGTCGGACAGGGACAGACGTAACAATCATCGACATCATGGGAGTCGAGGGTGACGCCCTCAAATTTGTGACAAACGAGCTTCCCGAGGGGGTCGATGTAGGTGACCATGTTGGGTTCTGATACAACGATTCAACGCCAGAAATGATCTGACCCAATGTACGATAATCGGTCGAGAGAGATACCGGCCGTGAGGAATGTTGACCTGAGACATAAGGAGAAATCTCTGGAGGGAGTTGATAATCTCTTGTAGAAACATAAATCTCTTCACTACTGATGGGACTCGAAGAATCCATGTCGGATGAAGCCATGTTATCATCGAAAAGGCGACGAGCAGTGGCAAGTAAAGTAGTGGCAAGTAAATATGGTTCCAAAGTAATAGGAGGGAACTCTTCCTCTTTCCAAAACCAGACCAAGCGTCCTGAGGTTTCCAACTGATATCAAATGGCTCCTTAAGAGGAGATCGGGTTGTAAGAGATAGGATACTCGAAAGAATAGACTGCCAGTAATCGATAGGCCTAGTGGGCTGAGGTGCTCCTGAAGAGACTTCAGGAGAAGGATCTCCACTAGGAGATAACGAAGGGGACGACGAAACTGGTGGTTCCTCCACCATGACTTTGTCTCAAAACAAGAGAGAATCGAGATGACCAATCCGAGGCTTCAAGATCAAACACTAAGGAATTACTTAAGAACAAGCCAAGAAAATATATTTAATGGGCATGTGATCGTAGGAAATTAATTTTATGACATTGAAACAAAACTCTGCCTTTTCATATTTTAAGGGTCAAGAAATAGGCAAAAGGTGACTCTAGTCACTTTCAGGTTGAACGAGTGCGAAAGGACAAGTGCCCGATGATCTTTTCAATTTTAGGGAGTCACAAAAAGACCAAAATGACTACTCAGGAAATCTAAGCAAGAGGGTGTACCAAGTTTCCTTGAACCGTAATATACACCTTGGTGATCAAATGAAAGAGAAATGACCAAGGACTTAACGTACATGCAGGCAGTCTCCTCGAATGTTGTGCTCGGTGTATCACGGTTACAGGGTGGCAAACTCAGCTTCCTATGGATAAATTATTGTAACTTATGAGGATCTCCCTTTATATAATTGGTGGTACAGGGAGCACAAGTCCATGTTATCGCTATATAATGCCAGATGGAAATGACAGCTACTAGGTTTAACGACATTGGAACACGTCACTAGCCTAGACCTATAAATATGTGCATTAGGTTTCGATGCTTCCTTAGGTTGATTGAATTAATTTTAAATTTGATCTTGAATTAACATTGTAGTTTCAAGGCCTTACCGAATGTAATCTTGAATCCTTAATACACAGCTATATGCAAAAGAAAATCATTCCAAGTCAATGAACAACTAGCTAAGAGAGGGATAGTAATTCATGACAAAGCATCAATCAATCGAACACAAGAGGAAATTTCCTTGATGCATATAAGACAACCAAAGCAGAAAACAAAAAGCTCTTTCCTTGTTCACTAAAAGCTACTAATGCAAAATAACATTTTTTATTTTCAAAATAAGAGAAAGAATGCAAATTTTGTCTTTTTAGATTAATGAGAAGCAAAATGCACTATTACACTAAATGACAAAATGGAGACTAGTTTTGAGCAATTTGAATGAAACGATCTAAAACAAAGAGATCAATCCAACAAAAACATCAAACACACTCAAAACAAAGATGCACTCCTTCACGCAAAACAAAAATGGCTTTCAAACCGATCCAGCGAGCAATGTAATCTATTCTCAAGGTGACAGATGGAGAGCTAAACGAAATCCAAAATGATCATTCAACAACCCAATGACACATAGAATCGAAAGAAAAGCTAAAACAATCAGTCAACAAATTGAAATGATAAAGAACAAACTAACTCAAACTCAACTCAGAAGGTTCAGTGAGGAGGGAGCCGAACCAACGGTAGAAGAGTACACCTAGAAACCCTAGGATGAAAAACTCCACTGAGCAGATAAGGGGCAAACAGCTGAGAAGAACGAGACAAGAGAGTCAAAGCAATTCTAGTGGACCAATTTAAAGATGAAAATACAACCCAGATGCAAGAGAAACTGACAAAACTTAGGGAAAAGGCTAAAATTTTAACCTACAGGATTCGACGCGTCTATCTAGCTATAATATGCGCTAAACAGAGGTTGGCGCGACTGTGACAATGGCAACGTGTGCCAATCGGTGCGACTGTTCAAGCAACAACAGCGTCGAGCCAGAAAACTACGGAAAAAAAATAAAAATAAAAAACCATTGAGCAGAGGCTAGACTTGACACTCTAAGACTGAATGTGATGGCTAAAAACAGTCAAACAGGAAAAACAAAGTAGAAAATCAGTAATACGACCAAAGTTGAATCAACAAGAAAAACACTAGACAAACAACAAAAGATGACAAACACATTGTTCCCTAGTATGGTCGCCAACTTGTTGTGCAGGTAAATCCCCTCTGCGGATAGAGGCGATCTCTCTAGCCCTTGAGTGGGTCTAGAAACAAGGGAACAAGCTGTACTTTTAGACTCCTAGCTTATAAATGAAATTGAGTTAGGATAGATGGCCTACCTTGGTCCAACGCTTTTGTTCTCGTTTGCAACAGCGATCCGCTGATATTTGTCTTCACATGTCGCGATCTTTTAGTGGTAATGTTTGTGTACCTACACAAGGATCAAGTGAATGATGACAGCATACGAAAACATATCTTCATTCACAGCTATTCGATTAGTCAAGAAGAATCAAACATTTTGCATATTATCGAACACAAAATCGGAACCAAAAAAATTGTCTTGCATTAATGATAGAGAAAATAAGTTTACAACCTTAAAGCCTTGATGTTGCATCCTCCTTTGATGGGTTCAGTCAAGCGCATCTCAAGCATTCGTCGAGAATCAGACTTGGTGAGGTAATGAGCCTAAACTCTCTCTTGACAATGGATTCCTCTCAGCCTTATTCTTCACACCAGCTATAGTAAGGATTGTTCAGCTAGTTGAAACCATGTGAGAAGGATGTATTTATAGGAGAGGAGGAGGTGGTTTGGGATCCCTCATAAGGTGGAAGGGAGGCCTTATCCTTTAGGGAGTTGCTCAATTAAAGGAAACCATAAGCCAAAGAAAGGACTTCGACGTTATTTAGTCAAACAAACCATGATGACTCTACTCACAAAGTGGTTAGGCATGGAAACTTTGTTTCTATTTTTAAAAACTTTCCAAAAACAGCTCAGTGTGGGCGATCCACTAAGATAGAGCGCCAATGTTTGTGAGGTCCAGTGTTAATTTCTCTATGGGCACGAGGCCATAACTTCCTACCAGTGCCGACCCAAAATCATATGTTTTTGAGAGCCTGCTTCAGGAATGATCATCAGAGGAAATGTTCTTGTCAAGCCAAGGGATGCAATGACACTTTTTGCAAGGTATGAAAATACATAGAAGTCACCGAAATGCTCCTCCAATTTTCGAGATGGGGATTGCAGGGATGGTGAAAAAATACTATGTAACACACACATAACCCCATCACCGATGACACCATGCATGCGATGAGGGTGAAATCCAAATTCAACTGTGAAGCAAGTGCTTCACCTGCTGCTCCTCCTTGGGCCTTCTTGTTGGTCTTCTTTTGTGGACAATTTGTGGCATAATGTCCATGCTCATGACAGTTGAAATATTTTACCTTTGAAAATTCTCACTTCTTGTCTGCCTTTCCAGAATCTAATTTGGAATGGGACGCCTTCCCTTTCCCTTTCTTCACATTTCCAACCAATGCACGTTTATCCTTGTCATCACTCTTTGATGAGGATCCATCTCTAGTGCTCCGTCGAATTTATTCTTATACCAAGTCGGACCATAGTTGCTCCCATTCTGGTAGCTTCTCCCTTCCATTCACAAATTCCTAGTAGCTAGCCATCTCTTGGGAAGGCCTATAAGAGCTAGGCTCACCAAATAATCCGAGGAAACAATTATCCCAACAATTCCAAGCTCATCTCGACACTGAGTGAACTTCGTCAAGTATTTTTGGATTGTGTCACCCTTCTCCATTTTGATCTTCCTGTGACCGCTACTATTCTGAAACAAATTTTTCAAGGCCTTCCACATAGCATATGGAATCGCCTTCACATGGATACCCAAAACAATATTATCTCAAAATCCCTCTAATAAGATCCTTCTCGCCTTTGCTGCATTCTTCTTCCATGCATCAAGTTGTTGAGAATTTTTTGTTGCAGGCTGAGGAATATTAGTGTCAATGAATTCCCTCAGTCTGTTGACCTCGAGAACTGCCTCCATCATGTCCTTCCATGCTATGTAATTCGAATTTCCCTCAAGATCATATTCTAGTCTCAAGTCATTGAAAGACATCTTGATCTGTTGTTGGATCTTGAAGAATAAATCTGCAAATATGAACCTGTTTAAAACAAACTATGTTCTTCTCTTCTATTGTGATTCCTGACGCTCTGATATCATGTAGAAAATCTAACAACGAGATTCAATCTGATCTTGTAATGTACTGAAACAAAATATTGAATCCTTCTACAATTTGTGTAAACAAAACACGATTGCACAATCACATAACAAGTAAGAGAAAGAAACAAGCAATCGCACAACACAAGATGTATCTGGGGAAATCACACTGCTTAAAACCCTGCTATTTGTATATTGTATAAATTCAAGACCATGAAACAATATAATGCTTTTCCCTCACTGAGAAACTCCTGCACTCTGCCAACTATCTCACTCTGATCTAGGAAAAATTAATCAAGTACATAACCAATTCTCAGCCTCTGCTTAGCCAGCCTTTCTCATGCATTCCTAGAGGAATTGTCACCCTATTAAATATGAAATTCCTTGGAATTGATTGCGCAATGCATCATATTCTTCCTCTTGACTCTATAGCTGACCTATACAATTTTCTAATTATACAATTGATAGTTATCATCCCTTTAACCTCAGTCACAATTGGGCCTTCCTTAGAACTGACATGCAACATATATTTATAATGAATTATCAATTAACTGATTGACACTACTTATGAATTAAATCAAATTTAATTCACTGGACCTCTCACTAGCTCATCTCTCAGTTAGAACTGGTTAAACTGATTTTAACTCAATTTCTTGAGTTAACTAATTACAACTCATAAATAATTGTAACTTGACCCCTTAAAATCATGGGAGAACTCTACATGCTTCCTCTCTAACCCTCAACTCGAATTTCCTAAGCTAACTCAGTCTTTCTGACTTGGTTAACTAATACCAGTTGTCATGAGATGAAATTAGAATCTCTTCTAATTTAATTAAGGGAAAATTAAATGAGAAGCCCCATTTGGGTGCCATTTCAACAATGACCATTATTAAAACATAGATTATTATACATCATTACATGTTTGTAAAATACCTTAGGTATATTACAAGTCTCCCCCTCTTTAAAAATGATTTTTTCTCAAAGAAAAAGTAGAGCACTTCCTCTTGGGTGGCGGGGGGGAGAGGTTATTTATAATCCTGAAGGAAAAATTATAATTAGGTACTCATTGGGATTAGGGCATATTCCCAACAGTATGTCTGAGATGCATGGCTTATTGCAGGGTTTGCTTGTGGTTAAAGCCATGAATGCTTTTGATATTATAATTCTTGTGGATTAAATTATAATTATCTGATTTTTTGGAAATAAAACATGGCCTAAGGATCAACATACAATGCTCCTACTTGAGAGAATATCAAGGATTATAGAGGATTTCTATAAACAATCCTTTGATCATTTTCTTTGAAACCAAAACAAAGACGAAAATCTTCAAGACAACAAGGGATTCCTTCTCAAAGTTGGACAAATTGATTTCCATAGTGTTCAGGGTTGGAGGAATCTACCTTGATAGCCCCCCCACTTTTTATTTTCCCTATCATGAGTAACCACATTCTTATGGATTTCCTTCATAAGCCCCAACATCTTTCAAATTTAGTTCACATTATCAAAAAATTGATTTATTGTGGATACGACGAGCCCGTCGTCATGACAACTCTCAACATGCAGTCGCATGCAAACATCCTTGTGTTGTCCTCCCCGTAGGCTAAAGGTACTTTAAGACGATGGAGATCTAACCTCAACATATATCCTTAATCTCTTTTGGTTATTTCTTACAATGTCATGGAAATTATATTCATATGTATTTCCATTAAAAGCAATGCATGTGAGAAGTTCATTTTGAGGTATAATTCAATGGATTTCCAATGCCCCTGAGTTCATGGTATTCACTATCTTGGCCTCTCCTGGATCGATATTAAATAGTGGTTTCAAGAATTGGCAAGCTCATGTCATTGCTTTGTGAAGCTTTCTTTGGGATTAGTTCTATGTAATTCCTGGTTGTGTTGCTATATTGCACAGTGTAATTGTGTTTTTGCAATGGTGTGTTGGACTGGTCTGTTTGATTAGCCCCTTTTTCCTTTGGTAATATGGGACTTTTATCATCAACAAGTATTGGTTTCTAATAAGAAAATATTATGGTCTAGCCTATCTAACCTATCATCCTACTATTATTTTTCTTACTCCATTGTTTTCAACAATTCGCCCATTAAATTAAGGGTACTTCCATGCTACCTGAAAATTCTCTATATGTTTTATCTCGACAATTTTTCCTTCCTCTATTGGATTGGGAACTATTAAGTGGGAGCTATTTTTTGGTCTACCCGAGAATTTCCCGCCTCCTCAGTGTTATCTCCTTGTGGACCATTATCCTCTATTAATTTATGCTCATAGGGCTCTTCAATTTACAATAATTTGATCTTTGTCCATTCTTAGCCAGCCCGAAATGAATCCAAACAAATGCACAACCTTTGCTTGTACTGGTCCCCATTGTAATAATATAAGTCATCTTCAGGAAACTCTACAACTAGACATTCTTGAGACTCTGGGACCTATGGAAAATGATTTCTTAGCTATTGGAGGAAATTCAGGAATTAAAGTACAAATTGGCCCGCCAAGATGATGATTTGGATTCTCTTTGTTAGTGTATTGAAAGCTTGAAATGATATTTCACATTCAAGTGCTACTAGAACTATGATTCTAGTGTCAATAGCAGGTATGTAGGAATCCCCCTTCTTGACCTTAATCGGTTTCCAAATGAGAACTTTCACCCTACTATTTAAGGGCTTCTCTGTGTAAATTTTCCTTTTTGTTGGGTTACTTCTGCAAGATGTATTATTGTCGCCGTTTATTCTTCTTTAGTAGCATTTTTTATCTATGTATATTCCCCTCCTCAGAGGATAAGTCTCTGGAAGCATACATGTAACACACTTCTTAGGTATTTTCCTCAACTAGGCATGAATTTTATATATAAATTACTCATTTTTGTGAAAAGAAAATAAAACTAAAGCACTTCCTCTAATATAATGATCCATCTTCCTATAATTTTCACCTATTAGACAAGGTTGAGGATACAACACTATATTTTTCATGTTATTCCAAATGCTATGTTGAACGTAATCTCTTCAATTTTGTGAGGGTTTCTATCATGCTTTGTGGATATCCAATGACTAGATGGATGCATGCTGAGGCAACCCTATTCCTCCACCCCTCCACTGATGTTGGATATATATGTTTTTAATGCTCTCATGGCTAATGGGTCAAAGTTTCAGATGCCCAATCCATCTCTCTTCATCAAAAAACTTGAGGACATCCCCAAAGTAGAGGTCCATGCGTCAAAATCCAAAATCAGGGCATTGTAGCTAGTTGAACATGGATTAGTTTGCTAGTTCAAGGGGATCTAGCCCTCCTCACACTCCTTGAAGTTGTGGGTTGAGAAACCTTGGCAATTGTTAATCAAGGGACATGTTTCTTCTTATTTTTGCAAGAGGGGTTTCTATATCTTCTTCTTTAAAAACAAGGAAGATTGGTACTTAACCTTTAAGAGCAACGCTTACTTTATATGTGCTTAGGGGACCTATCTAAATCATTGGAGCCCAAATTTTAACCTTGAATGTGATGTTCTATCAATTTTCCAAATTTGAGTTAAATTGCCCTTTCCTCCTCTTCATTGTTGGAATGAAGGACTACTAATGGCCATAAAGCTTAACCTAGACAATTGGTCTCACATGTAGGAGTTGGATTATGACCAACTACCATTTAAATGTAAGGTATTTCATGAGTATAGTCACTTTTCAAGAAATTGTAAAAGAAAATTTGGTCCTTTACCCTTATTTCCAAATGGGAATAAGGGTAAAGGACCAACCTCTCCAACAAAATAAAAATCAATTTCTGGAGAAGGTCCCAACAATCTAAATGTGGCTAAGGAAAACAACAATAGTTATAAAGCCCTAAATTTGGTAGAAGAGGAAGGAAAAATCCCTTCGTGCAATGCTCTAGTATCTCCAGGAAAAAGCTCCAAAATTTCTCTAGGGTCTCATTGTTGAAAAAGGTAATTAGGCTAGGTTTTCATAATAGATTATACTTAGGCTTTCTTTTTATGTAAATTATAAAAGATTAACCAAGTCGTTGTGTTTCACTTGGCAAAAACCATGTCGGCCCTCATCAAGTAAAATGAAATTCGACTACCTGACGGCTTAAATGATAGAGACCAACAGGTATATATGGGTTCACGTGGGCAACTTCAACAAAGATCAATTTGAATACACATTACGGAATAAAAAATCATTTCTGGAAGTCTCTTACGGAATTATTGTTATGAATCTAAGTTCAGAAACTGGAATTTATATGTATAAAGACTGATCATATAATATCAAGACAGATTTCGAGACAGCGTGGATCGAGACAACGTGAACCAGGATAGCTTGAATCGGGACAATGCATATAGCGTCAACCGGGACAGTGCGTATACATATCTAGACAGCATGTATATATATATATATATATTGGACAGCGTAAACATATTTGCAAAGACAACATATAAACAATTATATATGAAACAGTGTGGAACATACAACAAAGTTCAGAAGACAATACCGCCAGCAGGTTTTTAAAAGAATTTTTAATCTAATATCGTTGTACTGATTTTTACAACATGGTATCAGAGCTATGGTTACAAGAAAGGGCTATCACTGATACATATCCGCTTTAGTTTGGAGGTTACAATCTCGACTTGGATACATTGCAGCTCGTATATCACAATGATTATGAATCATGTCACCTACATCACACGTGTTCTCTCTGTGCTCAATCCAGTGATATTACACTTTGGATGCATGGGTTAACAAGCTTAGATCTCAGTCAAGGAGAAACTACAATTCGGAGAGTAACCACAGTTCTGATATATCACAGTGGCATTATCGGCATCCCTGTTGTAGACTGCAGTGAAAAAAATGGCCAGGACTCTGGTCATCAGTGCTAGTACAGTAATACAACAGCGATGCTATCATGATTCGGCATGTATGGATTGACGCTACCACAGCAAGAGATTTTAGTACACCGTGAAGTCTCACAAATCTCAGCAAAGATTTCAGTATATTCTAAAGTTGTTACAATGACAAGTTTTGGGTATACTATCATGTGATCCTCTACAGTAGATTACAAAGCACTAAAACTCAGATCAGTCAAGGGCACATATAGCATTGATTCGGTGCTTCCTTCAAATAATTCTTATATATCGTTGAACTCACAATGACATGATCTCAACATACCAGTTGTAGTCACAGCTTCGAAAAAAGAAAAGAAAAAAGTCTTGATCTAGATGGCAGTAGAAAATTCAGATACATGAATGGATGTTGTGTGATCTCGATATTGTATAGTCTGAAGCAGCTCAAGCAAGAATCTCATTGAAGAAGATCTTTCAAGGAAGCATCAAGGTGAAGATCTCCTCTTCACTTGCCAAGTAAGTATCTTTCATTTTTATAATCAATTTTAGTTAAATGACTTTGTTTTGCAATGAGATATATAAGGTGGTTGTACTACCAAAGGTCCTTGCATGAAATAAGGAGGATAGTCATAGTCCTCATAGATAAGTGAAGTCATAGATAAGGGTCTCCTTTGAATTCATGGAAAGGAATTTTTAAGGTTCTCTCACACAAACAATATTGGAGACATAAAAGAAGCTGGAATAAGAATTATGAATATTACAAGAAAAGATAGTCCTTAAAGGACTGTCAAATATAGGAGAAAATAAATTTCATGTCACCAGAAAGGATGGAAGGAGCTGATGAAAAGAACTCCATGAGAAGAGTGAGTAAGAGATCATTAAGATTGGTCTCCCTCACAATAAGTCTCTTTATTGCTCCTAGATCCTGCATAAGATATATCTACAATAAATAATAGGATGTGGTATGAAATCATGTAAGTATTAGAAACAAGAACTCATATGATAATTAAGGTAACAAAATTCATGGGATAAGTAAGTGACCTCATTCAACAACTTAGGGTTTCTATGAATGAATACAAGTTGATGGAAATATTTTTTGCAAAACTCAAACATTTGAAGAAAAGGAAGAAGTCATCTAGAGCGAGTCTCATCATGCATGAAAAGGGATATGATGAAATTCATGAATGATGATATGATGACATAAGAGCAGATCAAGGGATTGAAGATCTTTCAATCTAGGAAACTGCTGAAAGGAGCATAGATGACATGAAGGAAAAATGAGGTATGTATACTTGTATTTAACATTATATTGACATGTCGAATGGTTGCAAATAATATAAATCACTATAAACATGATAAAGGAAAAAGGATCTCCTCCTCTGTAAGGATGCAGAAAAGCATATAGTCACACTAGATTGAATCAACATAATATGTCCTCATATGGAGTATGAGGTGGCCAAATATAATCAAGGAACTCTGATTGGAAGTTGTTAAGAAAGATATGTGTGATGAAAGGAATACATCACAAAGATATGCAACCATGGAGAAGCAATCAACATCCAAGAAGACCAAGAATATTATCTCTCGAAAAATATGAAGTCTCTAATGGAAGAGATAGAGACCTTAATAATAAATATCCTGGGGAGATGTGTTAATATGTATGAAGGATGTTGATGCCTACAGGAAGATGTCATGGTGAAAGATCATCATCAAGGTAACTTTTGTTCTAAAAGGTTCATATGTATATGTTTATCTGGATAAATTTGTGCAGGGTTGCTAAACATAAGAAAGGATGTATGATCCTTGGGGATGATTCGAAGGAAAGCAGCATGGCATAACAAAGTGAACTAGATAAGGAATTCTGATGTATCACTTTCTGATAACTGACTTGACTTAGGAGAAAAGTGATAAATGATATGTGCCCTATGGAGCTAAAAGTTGTAGATTCCTCAATATCGAAATCCAAGACATCAAGAACAAGAATTCTTCAGGAGAAACTGGGTGTCTCACCATTGCTGCTGGAGGTCCCTGATTAAGAGGGAGCCTGATGGTAAGTTTCTTACTTGGAAGAAATTTGGCAATTCCTAAGGATGAGCTTAGGTACATTCTTGTATAAGAATGAGTACATTCCCTTGTGGAATAAGGTCCTCCCTGGGAGGGAGAGATAGACACATCATTCTGGTCCTGGGAAGATAGAATGGAGGATTGGGTAATCATCTGGCATTCGACACTCTTTGAGAATGTGATAGGGCATTCAAGATAAGAGTAGTCAGGGACTGATATTCTTTGAGGGCTAGCTACCCAACATAAGAATAGTCCAGGAAGGTCATACTTTAGGAACACCCGGGTGGAGTATGTACCTTGGAGAGACAATGACGAAGGTGTCTATAAGTCATGTGTCTCGCCAGCATTGAAGCCCATTGTCTCGTTGAAGAGATGGGGTTGTTAGTCAAGGCCTTGCACTAGTACAATGTTGGTTGATATGATGTTATACAAATGCAATTACCAATCTGACTCTTTTTATGATATTTCTTCAGATTGAGAATGAACAAGTACTGTTATGAATACCTCCCTAGTTAAGAGGGAGTGTTGAAAAAGGTAACTAGGCTAGGTTTTCATAATAGATTATTCTTAGGCTTTCTTTTTATGTAAATTATAAAATATTAACCAAGTCGTTATGTTTCATTTGGAAAAAACCATGTCAGCCCTCATCAAGTAAAATGAAATTTGACTACCTATAGGCTTAAATTATAGGGACCAACAGGTATATATGGGTTCATGTGGGTAGCTTCAACAGAGATCAATTTGAATACACTTTACGGAATAAACAATCATTGCTGAAAGTATCTTATGGATTTACTGTTATGAATCTAAGTTCAGAAACCGGAATTTATATGTATAAAGACTGATCGCATAATATCAAGAAATATTTCGAGACAGCGTGGATCGAGACAACGTGAATCAGGACAGCTTGAATCAGGGCAATGCATATAGCATCAACCGGGACAATGAATATACATATCTAGACAACGTGTGTATATATATATATATATATATATATATATATATATACGAGACAGCGTGGAATATACAGCAAAGTTCAGAAGTCAATAACGCCAGCAGGTTTTTAAAAGAATTTTTAATCTAATATTGTCGTACTAATTTTTACAACACTCATGAGGAAGGAATTGCTCCACTAGAATATGCCTTCGTCCCTGAGCTTGGAGAGGTGGGTCCCTCTCATGCCAGTTCCATGGATGAAAAATAAAGAGTAGAAAAGGAAAAGGAGAAGCAATAGATCCATTACAAGGTAGGATGGAAAACAAAAAGATAAATCTAGATTGATAAAGTATAAGAGGATAAAGAGCTAGGAACACAAATAATCTTGGACCAAAACACCATAAAATGAAATTAGAACTCGAGAAAAGGAGGCAACTAAAGCCCTCATTAGAGAGACCTAAATCCAATAATAAATTATGAGGATAATATCTTGGAATTTCAAGGGGTTAAGGTCTAAAAAAACAATGTTAGAGGTTAAATCCCTAGTAAAAAAAAGCCACTTATTCTCTTTCTCCTAGGGACTAAAATGGGGGATTAAGATATTCTCCAAAAAAAATAGCAATTATGGTGTGGTAGTGGTATTTTGGTGGTCAAAATTAGGGGTGCCTTGGGTTTTCTTTGTACTCTTTGAGCATCCTCATTTCTCAAGCTTTTCGATCAACACTCCTCTACTCACTGGTTGGTGATGATATTCTTGCACCTTCCCTCTCAAAATCTATATACCGTAGTCAATTTATATAAGCACGTCCATTTTTGGGAAAAATCAAAGTGTTAGGGTTCTCTTTTGGAACTGGGAGACACTTACTATGGCCTTGATTGTGTATTTGGTGAAGATTTCAATACCACCTTGTATTCATGGGAGAACAAAGGAGGTTTTATAGTTAGGGACCAATTTCAAGAAAATATGAGGATATGATCATGAAATTAAATTTTCTTGATGTCACACCTACTTTCAAAAATTACACTTTGAGTAATAAAATAATGAGACCTAGCCAAATTGTTGCCCATTTATATCTATTTTTTAGTGGTTGATTCCCTTCTGGCCCAAGATTTTTTCTTACTTCCAAAATTCTTCCTCATTGTATCTTGGACCATAGACCCATCTCATTAGAAATCATTGAGAGTTGTGATTATAGTCTTGTACCCTTTCGATTTTGCCAATTTGGATTAGATTTGCAAGCTTCAGTGATCTTTTTAAAACATGTGGAGGCAGTGGATCATAAGCGGTCCAATAAATATATGGGAGAATAAAAGTAAACTTCTCAAAGAAGCAATGAAAAATTGGGCTAAGGATCAAAGGAATAATTCACTTATTTCAGTTTCCCTTCTCTAAATCAATTTAGAAGCTATTTAGGCTGAATTAGAGCATTCCCCTGTCTCCTATGAGCTTCTCATGTGAGAAAAAATTTGAGTTATACCATAATGTATTGAAAGTAGAAGAAGAATGGTGGAAGCTTAAATCCCATAATCTTGGGCTCCAAGCCAAGGATAAAAATTCTAAATTCTTTCATATTCGAGCAAGAAGTCAAATTTGGAAAAATAATATTAGAGAAATCACAACTAGAGGGAATAAAATTGATGACTTTCCTAAATCCAAACCGAAGATATCCAACATTGTAGTGATATTTATAGAGTTGTGGACCCTGCAGAAGAAGAATAAACTTATTATATGTTAGAGAATATTCCACAATTGATACCTCGGGAGGATAATATCTCTCTATTAAAAGAGATGACGGGAGAAGAGATAAAAAATGTAGTGTTTTCATTCAGCTTTGACAAAGCCCCAGACCCTGGTGGATTCTCAAAACATTTTTATCACTATTATTGGGAAGTTATAAAATTTGACTTCCATCAAATGGTGGATTATTCCTTTAAGCACAATTGCATTGGAGGGAGTATAAAGTCTTCATTTTTGGATTTATTCCCTAAGGAATCAAATCCCTCATCTTTTTCGTGGTTCTGAACTATTTTTCTTTGCAATATCTCTTACAAAGTTATTTCCAATATTTTGGCAATAAGGCTTAAATGACTTCTTCGAAATATAATCTCTAAAAATCAAGAAGAATTTATTCATCAAAAGTAGATATTTAACAACATCATCTTGGTTCAAGAATCTCTACATTCCATCCAGGGAATAATGATAACGTTGACCATGGAGAATTCCTTTGGCCAAGTTTGACATGGATTTCTTTTGAAGGACATGTCAAAATTTGAATTTGATAGCAAGTTGATACTCTATGTCTCTCTTTGTGTTTCAACCCCTTGGACCCTTGGAAAATTCGATATTTGCAGGTTTTTCAAAAGCCTCGAGGGGTCTATGTCAAGGTTTTCCCCTCTCATGTCATTTATATTTTAATGGTAGACACTCTTGGTACACGTATGTATTTTGAGAGGCAAAGTGAAAGGCCCATTGACATTCGATACACAAGAGGAATTAGAAACAATAACCATCCCCAATTTGTCGATGATGCTATTATTTTCAGAGGTTCTTCAACTATTATTGAAAGGAGATTCAATATATTTCTTGATCACTTTCCTAAAGCCTCTAGTGATCTAACAAACTTCTAGAAGTCATAGATCTGTTCTTGGAATATCAGTTTCATAAATCAAAATCAAATAGTAATTCTACTTTATGGATCCCTGGAAGGAATTTAAATATCTTCGCACTCTTATCTATTTAAAGAATCGTTCCTCTCAAGCCTAGGATGGTATCATTAATAAATTCATGGAAAATTTCTCTTATTTGGGTTCTTGTTGGATCAATGTAGCAGGAAGACTGATTTTGATAAAGGTCGTTCTTTCAACCCTCCCTCTCCACTATTTATCTACTTTTCTCACTCTACATGCTATGATATAGAGAATGGTGAAGGAAATTCATAAAATTTTGTGGAAAGGAGGTAAATCCAGCACAGATAAATTCCATTTAGTCAAATGGGCCATGATTCGCCAGCCCAAAGATCACAGTGGAATTAGTATTAGAGACTCGTTGCTTATGAATAAATCCATTGGAGAAAAATTGGTCTGGATGTTTTTATCTCAAAATGAATAATGGTGGAAGGAGGTCCCGCATTCAAAATATCTCTTTGTTCACACTAATTAATTGGACTAGATTCAAGCACATTGAGGAGTCTCCTCTCTTTGGAAAATTTTCATGACATTTTCCTCCCTCATTAATTCAATTTTTTTTTGGAATCCTGGCAATGGAATGAATACCAATTTATGTTCTAATATGATCATCAGTAAACAACCCCTTGAGAGGGACAAATAACTCTAAACACTCAAGGAGGTGTGTTGCAGCAAATGGAAAATTTTACTTTGATGATATCTCATGCTCAGATTGTGAAGGTAATTAGGAGCTTTGGAATTTAAAATTCATTCCTTATAGCCTAAACCATCTAATCCCAAGACTTTGCGATCATATTGGGGGTTGTGCCACATGGAATTGCAATGAAGCATATGAGAGAGGTTGAAAATATTCGGTATATACAGCCCAAGAGGAGAGAGTTTCCATTATTCCACCCCCCCCCCCCCCCCACCCGGCTAAATCACACTATTGAGCTTGACTTATGGATTTCTAACAACCTCCCCAAACTCAACTCTTTTTGTTCCCTATTGTTTCACAAGAAATTTTTTATGGTAGAAAATTTAAATAAGTCAGGTATTCAGGGAGCTTTTCATTTCTAGTTGTGTAAGCAAAGCAAAGAGTCAATTTACCATTTTTTTGGAGTGTCCCTTTGTTAGGGAAGTTTGGATTTTGGTGTTATCCCTCCTTTTAGAAATAATGGTCTAAATTGGCTTAATCCTTGATCTCTTCTCTTCCAAGACTTCACATTACTCAAGTAAATTATTTCATAAGCCCCTTTTTAAGAAAATATAGGAAGCTTTGCAAAAATTTATCTGTTGGAAAGTTTAGGTTGCTAGAAATAATTGCATTTTTTATATTTGTCAAGTTCTCCCTCAATCGGTAATAATGAAAGCTCTACATTTTTTCTCTAATTTATAGCTCCAAAAACTCAACAAAGAGCCTCCTTTAGAAGGATGGATTCTATGGAAATAGCTTGGCTTTCAATTTTGTTAGCACTAAGATCTCAGGGATTACTAAAAGGTTAAATAAAGAGGCATTGAAAACTTTTTCTCTCATGGTTGGAATTCAATAGTTGGAGACAAGCTTCTTCTAATTTCATACTTAGTTTCAATGGTGCATCAAAAAGAAATCCAAGGATGACAGGTGTTGAAATGGCACCCCACAGGGGGCTTCTAATTTAATTTTCCCTTAATTAAATTGGAAGAGAAATTATAATTTCATCTCATGACAACTTGTATTAGTTAACTAAGTTAGAATGACTAAGTTAACTTAGGAAATTCGAGTTGAGGGCCTAAGAGGATGCATGTAGAGTTCTCCCATGTATTATAGGTCAATTTTGGCACCATTCCCAATGAACTGGTTAATTGAGCATCATCTCCAGGACCAATGATCAAGGGTCTATCATTCCCTATCATTTCAGTTGCTACATGACCTAAGACAAGAAACAAAAAAAATCAAGCAATACTTTCATCAAGCAAAGGTTTCCATGGTTTGAAGCTTATTATATAGCATATGAGAGCTCACCAATGCAGGCTCTAAGGGGCCTAAGTGTATTTCATATGCAGGTATCCCCATGCAAGGCTGCTCTACAAAGCACTTCCCAACATTCACAAGTGTGTTGGTCACATTGGGAGTGAAATTCTCATTGTTCTGGAATCTCCACTTGGCCAGTGCCTTCTAGAAGAGTTCACATGTGGAAAGCTTCCGATCCAAATGCCCATTTGACATCTACATGATTGGAAACATGTCTTGCCTATTATTGGAAAGTCATTGATTGCAAAAAAACCTATAGTTCATCTATAAATTGAAAACAAATCTAAGTGCTTGAAGACGAAGAATTTGAGTCGAGAAATGCTAGAGAATTTTCAATTGAGAGCTATATTTGTGTAGCTACTGTTGGAGAGATTTATACTGTGATGAGGCTTGGAAAAATTATTGGAAGGTCACTTCAAATCAATCTCTAGGTTGTAACCTCTCCTTCTATCATCAATAAAGAGTACTGCTTATTTTTCCCTATATGCATCTGTATTGGCTTTGATTTTCCATATTTCAAGATCTTGGTTGATATATATGGTTTATGATTTACTGATTTAGCTAACTATCTTGGATAGATATCTATATTATTTCATGTTCTATTGTTTTAGTGTTCTTTCTTGCAGGAAGCATTCAGCACAAAACCGCTTGAATTTGAAGTTGCAACTGAAGCGACAGAAGGAGTCATTTGGAAGCGACTGATCAAGTAAGCCTCCAATCCTCTCTGTGTATCTATTCTGAGTTAGGAAAAATAGTCGTATAGTCTTTCACCTGTTGTTCTAGACTAGCACCTGTCTAGGGAAGCGTGATTTATCTGTAATTCATAATTCTGGCCCAACAAATTGGCGACACCACTAGGGATAATTTCTCTTATTTATAGGTGTTTAAGCCTGTGATTTTCTTTTTTTATCCACGTAGTAGTTGCTACACACAAAGATTAAACCTTTTCAGAGCTTAATTTGCAAAGACAGTGAGTTAAAAAATAGTATTTTTATTTGTATACTACGCCCAATGCACCCTTAGACTGGACACAGTGCTTTGCAGAGCACTGTCTCCCTTCCTAGCCTACGTTACAGAGCACTGTCTCCCCTTGGAGACTGCGTTGACTCCTGAAAGTACCCAAATTCCCTTGAATTTTCCTTCGCAATTTTCTTTAGTCTTGTTTGTTGCTGTGTTTTAAAAATTTTGATCCTCAATTACCAGTGACTCATATGTTTCTTCTCCTTTGACTGAAAATTTGTTCAATGTTGGTTTAAAAAGTTTTTCTTTATCATTGACAAGTTGATTTCAAAGTACTTTTTATGGGCGCATTAAGAATCATTTTCTTTCGAAATAGGAAATTGTAGTAAAATCTTCATTTCCTTGATAGGAGAAATTGTTGTTGAAATCCTCATTTTTCCTTCAAAAGAGAAATTTTTGTTTGTATTCTTCATTTCTCGAAAGTAAAAAACATTTGAATTATTGATTTAGTGCACCTAGTTTCTTTTCTGCATTCATAACATTAAGAAAACTAAAAAGAAAAACTTGCATTTGCATGTAGAATAATGTGTGTCTTGCAAAAGGAACGTTAGGAAATCTGCATTTAGTTTGTGATTCATTGATTTGTTTTCTCACAAATTATTTTCTCTCTTCCCTTAGTAGCTAGGTTCTTCATTGAAAAAGCTGAAAGTGAAATTTTGTTTATCATTCTTAGCTTGCATTTTAGGAATTTCATACACATCATCACGGTGTACCTTTGAAACGCAAATTGTTAAGCAAGATCAACATAAAATTAATTTCAATTTACTTAACAACGCATTGGAACCATAATGATAACATTTAGAAGGTCTAGGCTAGAGACGTGTTCAGGCGTCATAAAACATAGCAGTTGTCATTAACTTGTTTGCGATACATTCTGAGTGTGATACCTCACTCCACGTACGTAAGTATATCGTAGATCGTCCACGTACTTTTGAGTATATCGGGCGGTGTTACAGTACAATAAGTATAAAGGGGTGCTCTCACTGTGCAGTTTCGCATCAGACAGCGCTAATATGGACTTGGGCCTCCACGTACCTTTGGGTATATTTGGGAGGACAAATTTTAGGTGCTATCCATCCATAGTGAACCAAGTCGTCCGCCTTGAAATTGTGATACACCGAACACAGCATTCGAGGAGATTACCTGTCCATACTTCTTGGTTCGCCAGGAGGTATTCTACAGTTCACAGTTTCTTGGTAAACCCTTTTGCCTAGTATTACCCTCTTTTTGTTTATTTGTTTTTTGGTTAAGATAAATCATTAATTGTGGAAGAACAAAATCCTATCTCCCGTCGTTCGTGTAGATTAGCTTTAAAACCACATTTACCGCCAGAAGTTACTTCTGGTAGGCGAAGGCGATCACAATCTGCCAAATCAAGTACAATTTGTACCTCTGGCGAAACATCATTTTTTAAACCAGAGTTAGCTAAAATTTCTTCCACACATCCCAGTTCGTCTAATGTTGTCGAAACGGAGTCTTCACAGCTACCCGTGGTCACGATCCATTCAATCGTTGAGACCATACCTCCTGGACCCGATGTTGTTCAATCACAAATTGATCCAGATCATGTCTCTTCTTTGCTAGAACATCTGAATCCTGAAGTAAAACAACCGGAAGTTGTTCCTACCTTGGTCATCCCACAAAATTCTGTAGCTATTGAGACTCCTATATCACACAGTCAACCATCTGAAATATATTTTGGGCCTGACGGTGAAGTTCTTCCTCCTGGTTTAATTGCGATTGAATAAATCCCACAAGACGATACACCTTTAACTCCAACCCATTTTGGGGAGGACCTTTACATGTACCAGTCTTTTCCTCAATCATTTCCATCTGCTTTTGTTGATCGTGTTTCCATTTAATCTCTCGTTGATTTTAGAGGGTATACATTTGGTCAAACAACCATGTCTGAACCAACATCTTCAGTTGGATATGTTGTTCGAATTACGTCAGCTCCTACCCTCGCTACTCCGTCGATGTTCACAACCTCACCAGAGTCATATTTGCACGGTGGCCCTTCGGTCCCAATAGGTTACAAATCATTTTCTGACACTTTCTCTGGTGCATCTTCATGTTCATGGCCTTTGCCAATATCATCATCTGGTGTTTTAACTGGTAGTCCTATTGTTAGTATTGAACGAATTGAACTTGTTCAACCTGTTACACCCACTTCATTACCACTTGTTAATACATCTATACCCCTGTTACAGAATCAAAATATTGTACATCAACCTTATCTGGCGGTTTCTTCGACTCAATATCATCAAATTTTGGGTCCACAGACTCAAAATTCTTTGGTTAATTTACAAAAACCTGTATCAGGAATCATTTATTCACAAGATGGTGTACCATTTTATGGGATGTCACAAACACAAACTGGTTATACATAACAACCGAATCCAAGTTATTCTAATTTGGGTTATAACATTGGTGGACAGACCCCTTGGCAGCCACAAGCACAAATGCCTCAAAATTCATTTCAACAAGTATCATATCCAAGTTTTGGTCAACAGAATCCTCAAGCGTTTGCTATGCAAAACAACCCCTATCTGGGTTACCAACAGCAAATTCCATATATTGGTGCTCAAAGGCCTGTTGCCTAAGCAATTCCATCTTACCCTGGCTATGCTCAACCTGATCTTAATCGATAGTTGCTTTTTTTTGCAACCTTGGAATTACCAAATTTAAATCGGTTAACCAATGATCCTATAAATTAAGCTCCTTGGTGGTCGATGATACCTCATAAATTACCCTCTGATATTCCTAAATTCAATGGAAACCCTGGAGAAGATCCGTTGTCTCATGTCATGACTTATTATTTATGGTGTTCATCAAATTCCCTGAATGATGATTTTGTTCGACTATGTCTTTTCTAGCGTACGCTCACAGGTCCGGCTGCTAAATGGTACATTGAGTTACCTAGAGCTTCTTTCGACAATTTCACTGCTTTAGCTACTGTCTTTTTGACCCATTTCCAGTTACCGATCAAATACGAAACTGGAACGGAACTCTTGACCAACTTCAAACAAACTAATGCTACTCACATTTCTGATCATATTCATGAGTGGCGTCGCCGTAGACAAATGGTTGAGACATTTGTTCCGGATCAACTCCTTGCTGAATGGTTCATTAAGTCCCTGTTACCATCTATAACTGAGGATGTGGCTAAGGGTGGCGTCGTCACAGAAGAGCAAGTTATCGCTCGTGCCCAATATTTAGACTTGATTTATACTCAGTCCGGCACGCTCTATGGAAAAATTCCTAATGCGCCACGATCTAATTTGAATGTTCCTCCTCAAATAAAGGGCTCTCATGCTGGAGACGGCTTGATAGGCACTGAAAACACACACCACGCTACTTCATCTGATCCTGCTCCTACTTCCGAAATTAATGACGTGTCATTTGACAAAGGCAAAAGTGACAAGCAACCAGAAGGTAAGAAAAAGGGGAAATCAAAGAAAAAGAAAACTTCTAACATGCAGGAAAGATCATCTGATCAACCGTCTGGACCACGGAAACCTCGTTATCCATGCATAATATGTAACAAGGAACACTTTTTTAGGGATTGTCCTCACCGTACTGAAGTCTCAAAAATCATCAAGGCTTCCCATGCATTAGTTTTGTTGACAGATCCATTTCCAAATCCGAACACTAATTTGGTTGCTACGGATCCAGCATCTAGTTCCCAAGTGTTAATGTTATCCACCACAAACCTTCATAAGATATTTTGGTGTCAATGCGGAATAAAGACTATGGTAGTCCGGCCACTGATCAACCTACTACCTTGACAACAAATCCATCTAATGAATCAGCACCACCTACTATTATTCCTGAATTGACAATTAAGCTGACAACAGAACATCTACGTGCATTATGTCTCTAAAATGTTGGAAGTCACTTGGCTCGCCGCGATTATCACAATCAACAACGACGTTGAAGGCTTTTGATGGAAGAACATATAAACCTTTTGGTATTATCAATAACCTGCATGTTGAATTAGGGGGAAAAATAGTGAATATTGATGTTGAAGTTGTTGACGGACCCCTTGACTATAATATTTTACTTGGAATACCATGGGTATATGCAATGACTGCCATTGTTTCTACATACTTTAGAATGATTGCCTTTCCACGAAAAGGTACAATCACAGTCATTAATCAATTATCCTTTTTTTGCCTCCGCTTCGCAGGTAACTGGAAGCGTTCCATTTTTTCACTTACCCCAACTAGAAATTCAGAACATTGGTGTAGGACACTTAAAGGATTCCACTCTTATGGGAACCTTTGCATTACCGCCGCCCACGACGTCGGCAGAAATTGCAAGCATAGAGACCTGCTACATGACCTCTTCCACTCTATCTGGCTTAAGGGAGATTATGGGTGATTCTGATATTTCTATGTTGGATGATGTTTTACCGCCCAACCCTATTGAGCTGGCATAGCAATCAATCTATTTGGCTTGGGTGGAAAATCCGAAATCAGCGTTGTCGAGTGTTTAGGTTGATCGTTCCTTAGATTTTGGTACTCCATCTGATCCATTTTCCTCAAAGTTTTTGACAGATGAAAATATTTTGGAAGCTATGATGTCAGAAGGAGAACCATGGGAATATTATCATCATCATTCCCATCTTCCTGATTATGAAGAAAACAATCTCAGTGAACTATATCACCCATCCATCAAAACTTTCTTTTTGAATTCTTTACCGATTAATGCAATTGACTCTGAGCGAAATTTATCAAATATCAAAGAAACGATTTCTATTGATATTTTGACCAAACCAAGCGTTGTAGAAAATATTCATGTCGGTGTATCTTGTTCTCCATCAGAACTTGATTCATATCGCTATTTATTTCGTTAATTTCGTGACGTATTCGCTTGGTCTTACGAGGAAATGCCAGGCATAGATACTAGTATAGTTGAACACACTATTAATATGTATCATGATGTCAAACCGATGCGCCAACAGCTTCGTCTTATTCATCCAAATAAAGTCGTTGCCATCAAAGCAGAAGTTGAAAAACGTTTACGTGCTGGTTTCATTTACCTTGTTCCGCTAACTGAGTGGGTTTCAAATATAGTTCCTGTTATGAAAAAACAAGGAACCATTAGAGTGTGCGTTGATTATCTGGATGTTAATCATGCTTGTCCAAAAGACGACTATCCTACTCCCTTTATCGACCATATTATTGACGATTGTGCTGGATGTGAAATATTTTCGTTTATGGATGGATTTTCCGGCTACAATCAAATCAATATCCGCCCAGATGACCAACATAAGACAGCATTCATCTGTCCCTGGGGCACATTCGCATACAGGAAACTATGGTTTGGTTTAAAGAACATTGGGGCAACTTTTCAGAGAGAAATGGATTATGCTTTCAATGACATCAAGCACATTGTTCAACCATATCTAGATGATTTACCAGCGCATTCACGAAATCGGATTGATCACCCGATGCATTTGAGAGCCATTTTCTTACGCTGTCGATACTACAAGATATGCCTCAATCCACATAAATGTGTGCTTTTTGTTGGTTTTGGTCGATTTCTTAGATTCGTAGTCTCAAAAAAAGGAATTAGAATAGATCCAGTGAAGGTTCAGGCCATTCTTGATTTGCCTGCACCATCAAAATTACTTCAGATACAGAAACTTCAAGGAAAGGATAAATTCCTGAGAAGGTTCATTCCAAACTACGCCGAAATGGCTAAAGGATTTACTCAATTATTGAAAAAGGGGGTTCCCTTCCATTGGGATCAAGTTGCGCAAGCTTCTTTTGATGCTGTCAAGGACACTCTTGTCCGAGCGTCATTAATGTATCCTCCTAATTATCAAAATGATTATTTCCTATATATTGTCGTGGCTGAAACAACCATCGCTATGGTTTTGGTCCAAGTAGAAGATGGAATTGAACATCCGATCTATTATTTGATTCATAATCTCAATGATATGGAAGTTAAGTACTCATACGTGGAAAAGCTTGCCTTGGAAGCTGATCAAGTTGTCCAAATATTTCACCATTATATCTTGCTCCGAAAAACAACAATAGTTTCGAATTGCAACCCCATGACTTATATCTTATCATGTCAATTGCTGGGGGGGGAATATTCAAAATGGATTGTCATTTTGCAGGAATTTGATTTGGAATTTATCAAATCCAAGTCAAAGAAATCTTTAGTTTTGACTGAGATTCTATGTGACCTTCCCTCTGATAGTACTGCTACTACGTTGGAACCATCTATTCCAGACAAGTCTTTGTTTCTGATTGGATCATCTGATCCTTGGTATGGGGATTTCATCATTTATCTCCAAACCCAAAATTTTCGACCTAATACCTCTCGCTCTGAACAGCGACGTATTCGATACCAAGCCAGATATTATCTGATCGTCGGTGATACACTTTATCGTCGTGGTGTCGATACCATTTTAAGGAGGTGCCTCACTCATGAGGAGGCCGAAAAAGTGTTAAATGATTGTCATGTTGGGGCTTGTGGTAGACACTTATCTGTATATGCTACCGCGCATAAGATACTCCACACTGGTTACTTTTGGCCTACTATTTTTCGAGATTGCATCCTCACAGTAAAAAGTTGTCATGCATGCCAGATTTATTATCGTAAAATCCGCAAACCGCCAGCAGCAAAGCATCCTGATGACTCTGCTGAACCATTTACAAAATGGGGTATTGAATTCATGACTTGTAACCCTCCTTCGTCCGAGGGGCATGGTTATATTATTGTCACAGTCGACTTCTTTACCAAATGGGCCGAAGCAATGCCTACATTTAATAACACAGGACAAACAACTGCATTGTTTTTCTTCAACCGCATTATTGCACGGTTCGGGGTCCCACATGCTATAGTTATGGATCATGGGAAGCATTTTCGCAACCATATGATGTCTGAATTGACAACCAAGTTAGGATTGTTGCATGATAATTCTACTCCTTATTATCCACAATAAAATGGACAAGTTGAGGCTATTAACAAAATTCTTAAACGAATGCTTCAATGAATGATAGGAGTCTGTAAAAGGAACTGGCATTTGATCCTATACTCCTCTTTGTGGGCGTATTGAACCTCGGTGAGAAACGCAACTGGATTTACTGCTTTTCAATTGGTGTATGGTCTGGAAGCTATCTTACCAATCCAATGTGAAATATCATCGTTAAAACTCGTGATAGACTTGTTACCTGACGCCTCAGAAGAATAAGCACGTCTCCTTAACCTCATCCATCTAGATGAAACACGTCGTGAAGCCCAATTGGCCAACGAAGTGCATAAGAGACGTATAAAGGCGCAATACGACAAAAATTTACAGCCTCGCATCTACTTAGAGGGCGAATTGGTCCTTCTTTACGATCAAGACGCTGATGTAATAGGTACAAGGAAATTCGAGCCATTGTGGCATGGCCCCAATATTGTCAAAAACGTTCTTGCTAAGGGTGCCTACGGGTTAGTTGATTACAATGGGATTCCATTGGCGCAGCCTAGAAATGGGTTGTATTTGAAACGTTACTATGCTTAATCATGAGCGTAGTAATTTTTTGTATTGTATTGAATATATGTTGTTGATTTGCATTCACTATCTTAATTTGTTTTTAGATTTTTCTTGACATTAGCAATCCACTTTACATTTGATCGCAAATGAATAAATCTTCGGAACCATTTTTTGGATATGCTGATGGTGCTAGACCTAGTACGCAGAATTTATCCTCTGCAGTGTGGGCCATTTTCGCTCCGAATGGCGAGTTAGTGAGTTTTCAAGGGATTTGTATTGGTAGATCGACGAACAATATCGCTGAGTATAACACGTTGATCGAACTTCTCTCTGATGCCATTTCATTTGGTATTAACCGCATAATCATAAGGTTAGACTCACAACTTGTGGTATTACAACTTACTAGTGTTTATATTGTTAGAAATCCAACACTTCTTAGATTGTTCCTAAGAGTTCGACTTTTGGAAAGACATTTTGATTTTTTTCAATATCAACACATTTCCAGAAATTTGAACACTTTGACTGATTCATTAGCTAATCAAGTTTTAAACAGACATTTGTGACATAGGTAAAGAAAAAATTCACATCATTGAATAGGATTATGCATTAAACATAGGAAAAACTCTGAAATCATATAGATAGATAGTTATAGGTTTTTACAAAATTTGTGCCCAAGACACATTGGTCATCTGACCTCAAAATGTATGCAAAATGTCACAAGTAAACTAGTGGTGCTCATGGTAAAATGCTATAGATCTAGCAATCCTACGGAGTAATTGCATCCAACAGTTAGGAACCCTAATAGTGTGTCGTTGCAGTCGCATGGGAAGCTCTTCGATCCGGCAATCCGAAATCTCGAAGGTCAACCCCTCTATGTGTTGCTGAAGCTCAGCCAAAGTCTCAGCCATATCAAGGTCCTGAAGGACTGCTCTCCCGACAGCCCTCTCTGCTGGCACATCTGCTTCGCGCTCTGGTTCCTCTACTGATTGAACACGACCAATATATGCATTACATCAAAAATTTAGTTTAGTCTTGGAAATAAATCAAAACACAAAAACATTGTATAAACCTTAGAAAAATCAAAAAACATGGTCAAATCATTCTTACCTATTGCACCCCACTGAGCGCCTTCTGGTAATACTAAATCTGGATCTCCTCAGAAGTCGACACCTACGTATGCGTACTCATCGATGGCGATGATCTGTTGCCGGAACCAGGCAAAGAATGCAAAAGAGAACATAACGGTCAATTGGCCTGCATGCCGACGCATGAGTTCTACCCATCTCTGCATTCGAGGATCTCTAGGACTAGATATATCCAATGTTACATGTTGTGGCTGCATCAGTGGAATCCGTTCCAAAGCAAAGGAGATAAGGATTGAACCATAACTGAATTTTTTCTTCCTTACTCCATTTGATTTATTCATTTGTTCCTTTATCTGAGATAGAACGGCTTCAGACTAGTTGAAGATTGTTGGTTCTAAGCACTCTAGCGCATACTGCATATACGATTTGTTTTCTACATGTAGTGTAACGGTGCCAGCAAGTTTAGCGATCGTGAAAAGGATGGTTCTCAAAGGCAAATCCCTGACATCCCAGATGTTTATTTTTCCATATTTTCTAGGTTATGCCCCTGGATAGCAATACTGCATAACATAATCCCTCACTGTCTCTCCTCCAACGGTAGACCCTGTGAGAGAAATAGGCAAACCTCTCCTCGAAAAACTAGTGAGAAAATACACGTCCTCAACTGTTATGGGAACCACTTTGTTCTTAATGTGAAATGTCTTTATCGTCAGATCCCATGCTCGAACCAAGAACTCTAAGAGTTCTATTTTTTGCCTCATTCCCGACCATTTGAAGTACTTAAGTAATCCACAATCTCTTAGGGCTCTTACAGTACCCGAATCATTCAAGGAAACCATATCCTGTTCTTCATGTTCTCTTTCCCTCCATGTAATCATCATTATAATCCGATGGAAACCTGAAATTCAACCATAAGATCCATTAGATTCCATTCATTGCAAAAAACTATGCAAATTTTGGGCACAACATGAAAATCAAAAACTTGAACTGCGCCCAACGCACTCCCTGGGCTGAGACAGTGCGTTGCACATGCAAGTACCCTTCACTGTACCTGCTATGCAATGCAGGTTTCAACATTCAGGGGTGTGTTGCCCTCATTTTAGGCAGAATTTACCCTAGGGGCCTTAAAACCCTAAAAATCTGAAAAGAATGGAAATGAAATGAATACCAAAGGGAATATGAGGTTCATGGTACTAACTTGGATCAAATGGCGACGAAATCCATCCACAGAAATGACCGCAATCAACGACTGAAGTTCGGGGGAAAAATCAGGTTTAGAGCTTCAAAATGCAAATGGTAACTATGGAATGGTAAAAATGAATAGTGAAACTACTTTTTTATAGTCATTTAATTGTCTGCGAGTTAAATTTATTGCTATGACTATAGTTTTATTATATTTTTATCATGAAACAGGTATTTTTGATCCATTTGATGTTGTTCTGAACAGGAAATACAACTTATGAACATATTAATCGTGCAGATTTATTTAAATAATGACATGACCACAAAGCATACTTTTTCTCCTTATTTCTCGAGCTTTGTTAAAAATGAAAAAGGATTTGAAGCGCACTTTTATGTCTTTTTCGAGCTTCGATAACAGCGAAAAAGGAACCCCTGGAGTCTTCTTTCAGCTCTTTTCAGACTCCGATAATGTGAAAATATTGTCGAGCACTTGTCTTTTCAAGCTCGTTAAAGTAAATGAATTGATATCTACTCAGTATAAGTTTAACCCTTTTCTAGACTGAGATAGATTATTTATGAAAAAGGAATACCTTGGTTAAACATGACCAAAGAGGTTCTTTCAGATATTATTTTACACTTTTTCGGGTCTGAGAGACAAATTTACGAAAAAGTATTTTTGGAGTTCTCTTTCGTCCTCTTTTTCAGACTCTCTAAATATGAAAAAGGACAGGGCTATCACTATCGTTAAGCTCGTTAAAACATAAAATAGCGATGGGCTTGTTGATCATGGCAAGAATCGAGTTTCATTCATCGCTAGACTCGTTAAATTATTAATTAGCGATACTTTATTCGCCCGAGGGTTGAATTATAGATCAAGAAAATGTTATCCTCGTCAAGCTTCTTAAAAAATAAAGCGATACTAGTCAACAAATGACCGAGGAAATTTTGGGAAAAGTGAACAAATTTTCTTTTAGGTAGCAAGTTGCCCTTGAACATGACACTTCTTTCACTCCATGTCCGTGATTGTTTGGGTTGGGTAATCATCTTGACGGTTCATTCACACCTATGGTTCATCATACCTTTACTTCGGTTTTGGGTCAATGCTGCCAACTCATCACAATGTCGCCGATATGTTCAAGAGAAATCATCCAGTGATTAAAAACTCATCCTTCTACAATACTCGTAAACCTTCATTTTCATGACCGTCATCCCTGAAAATTTCTATATCAAGTCATACCCTTGTCTCCGAAATCAGTAACTCCAGTTTTTCAATAAGGTGACTTCCTGATGACGACAAATCAATATCCAGGAAGTTCGCTTAGAAACATTAGATTCCAGTACCATGAGGCTTGTTACAGCATCGACAAGATCCTTGCTTCTGGACCTTTGACCGAAATATTTTGTTTGGCATTCGACATCAAATCATCTATTCACGCCTTACGAAATGTACTGTAGTACCTTAAGGGCCATTTACATTAATGGTGGTTCTCTCGCATTTGTTAACAACTCACATCATTAGCTGGTAATCAAATGATGTCTTTCCATGTTCAACTACAAATCATATATTCTCATGGCTAGACTTGTACCCGAATGATCGAGTGAACGAGATAAGAAGACCCCGGATCTAGTTTCATCCATCCGGGCTACAATTTCAGGATTGTTGTACACATCATATGTATGGTGACCTTACATACAGATTGTCATCCAAACATGGGCCTATATCTGTAGGCATGTCTGCATCTGGGCAACATTCCAATGAAGACGACTTTCTGAATTATGTACATGTTATTATATTGTTTTATGTGTTGAAAATGGGAATGCCTACCCTCAGCAATTACGATAAAAGAGGATATATCATGATGTAATGTATTGTAATATTAACGCAGGTGACCACTCCGCTTCGTTTCCAGGCTCATCACAATGTAAAGCATCTCAATCAAATGTTCTTATTATTTGGATCTCATGCTTTAGGGGGAAATTGTTATAGGTCAATTTGGGCACCATTCCCAATGACCTGGTTAAACTGGCATCATCTCCAAGACCAATGATAAAGGGTCTATCATTCCCTATCATTTCAGTTGCTACATTCCCTAAGCCAAGAAACAAAACAAATCAAGCAAGACTTTCATCAAGAAAAGGTTTCCATGGTCCATGGTTTGTATTATATAACCTGAATACTCTACATAACATGACTCTAAATGAGCTCAGTGCAAGTATATGGTATTATCACAAGGCTCTCTTTTATAAAGCTTCCTAGACATTCCTGAATTAGTTGATGCATTGGGGCAAATGCATATTCTCATTGTTCCGAAATCTCCACTTGGCCAGTGCCTTCTAGAAGAGTTCACATGTGTCAAGCTTCGGATCCAAGTGTCCATTTGACATATACATGACTGGAAACATGTCTTAACTATTATTGGAAATTCATTGATAGCAAAACAACCTACAGTTCATCTATAAATTGAGCACAAATCTAAGTGCTTGAAGAGGAATAATTTGAGTAGAGAAATGCTGGAAAATTTTCAATTGAGAATTAGATTTGTGTAGCTACTACTGGAGAGATTTATACTGTGATGAGGCTGGGAATGTTGCTGGAAGGTCACTTCAAATCAGTCACTAGGTTGTAACCTCTCCTTCTATCATCAATAAAGAGTACTGCTTATTTTTCCCTATATGCATCTGTATTGGCTTTGATTTTCCATATTGCAAGATATTGGTTGATGTATATGGTTTATGCTTTACTGATTTAGCTAACTAGCTTGGATAGATATCTATATTATTGCATCTTCTGTTGTTTCAGTGTTCTTTCTTGTAGGAAGCATTCAGCACAAAACCACTTGAATTTGAGCTGCAACAGAAGCGACAGAAGGAGTCATTTGGAAGTGACTGATCAAGTAAGCCTCCAATCCTCTTTGTGTATTTATTCTGAGTTAGGAAAAATAGTCGTATAGTCTTTCACCTGTTGTTCTAGACTAGCACCTGTATAGGGAAGCGTGATTTATCCGTAATTCACAATTCTGGCCGAACACCATGATTTAAGGGGGTCCAGTTACAGTTATTTGTGAGTTGTAATTAGTCAATTCAAGAAATTGAGTTAAAATCAGTTTAACTAGTTCTAACTGAGTGATGAGCTAGTGAGAGGTAAAATAAATTAAATCTAATTTAATTCACAACAAGTGATCAATCAGGTAACTGATAATTCGTTATAAATAGTTGTTTTATGTCAGTTTTAAGGAAGGACCAGTTGAGACTAAGGTTAAAGGGATGATAACTATCAATTGTATTATTATAAAATTGTACATGTTGTTAGAGCAATCAGTGCGCAGCAAACTAAAAGACAACAACAGCAAATAAACCATACACAGAAGACACAGAGTTTAACGTGGTTCACCCAACCATTCTGGGCTACGTCCACCAAACATAGGCATCGGCAATCTTTATTATCAAACAGGAGATTACAAGATAATCAATTTCCTCACAAACTCTCACACCCTTCCCAATCCGTATGGACATATGTTTTATAGCTAAGAGAATCTAACTGCCTCATAAATCCTCTTACAGCAAATATAGGATGCATTAACTCTCCCCCAACAAAATAGAGCTAATATAGCAACACAATCTGATTGTTGTCACCTACTGAGATTTTTGCCTATTTTATTAAAACCGAAAATCTCAACAATCTCCACCTTGACAACAATTAGCCTGATGCCCTGTTTCTTTATTATTTATTTTTTCTGCAAGCCAAGAGAAGCCAAACACCAACGTAGCTTCTCTAACAAAACTGGTTTCGTGAACATGTCTGCACAGTTTTCCTTTGTATGCACCTTTTCAAGAGAGACTCCCCTTTCAGTGATAACCTGTCTTACAAAATGGTACTTTATTGGTATATGCTTTGATTTACTATGATAGGCTGGATTCTTAGCCAAATGTATTGCACTTTGACTATCACAAAGTAACTTGATGTTGTCCTGTAACCTACCAAACTCACCAAGCAAACCTTTCAGCCAAACCGCCTCTTTGCAAGCATGCGAAGCAGCAATGTATTCTGCTTCAGTAGTGGATAAAGCAACAATGTTTTGTAGCTTCGACATCCAGCTAATAGCTCCACCTGCAAGAGTAAAGACATACCCTGAAGTTGACCTTCTCTTATCCAAATCACCTGCAAAATCGGAATCAACATATCCGCAAACAAATTCACTACTCTTATTGTAAGTGATACAATAACTACTTGTGCCTCTCAAATACCGAAGCACCCATTTCACTGCTGACCAGTGTTCTTTACCCGGATTTGCCATATACCTACTGACAACCCCAACTGCATGTGAAATATCTGGTCGAGTACAAACCATCGCATACATCAAACATCCTACTACATTAGCATATGGAATTTGAGACATATAATCCTTCTCTTCATCTGTATTAGGACATAAACTGGAAGAAAGCTTAAAATGGGAAGCAAAAGGGACTGAAACAGGCTTCACATTGTTCATACCAAACCTCAAGAGTATCTTCTCAATATACTTCTGTTGTGATAGCCACAGCTTACCATTGCTCCTGTCTCTGAAAATCTCCATGCCCAAAATCTGTCTTGCTGCTCCTAGATCTTTCATATCAAACGTCCTAGCCATCTGAGCCTTTAACCTGTTGATCTTTGTTATGCTTTTGCTTGCTAAAAGCATATCGTCAACATACAACACTAAGATAATGAACATGCTATTACTTAATTTCTTAAAGTAAACACAATGATCATATTCACTTCTTATATAATTTTGACTCATCATGAAAGAATCAAATTTCTTGTACCACTGTCGAGGCGACTGCTTCAGACCATACAATGACTTCTTGAGCCTGCAGACAAATTTCTTATTGCGATGCTGAACAAACCCTTCAGGTTGTTCCATATAAATTTCCTCATCTAAATCTCCATGTAAAAATGCAGTCTTAACATCTAGTTGTTGTAATTCTAAATCAAGCAAAGCAACTAACGCTAACACAATTCTAATTGAAACTATTTTAACAACTGGTGAAAATATCTCATGAAAGTCAATGCCTGCTTTCTGAGAAAACCCTTTTGCAACCAGCCTCGCTTTGTATTTGTCCTCCGTATCATTCACACCCCGTTTCACCTTGAAAACCCATTTACATCCCACAGTTTTCCTGCCTTTGGGAAGTTCAACCAGATCCCATGTGCCATTCTTACCTAAGGCCATCATTTCTTCCTTCATGGCTGCTTTCCATTTGTCACTCTTTGAACCTTCTACAACTTCCTGATAACACAAAGGTTCATCATCGTTAGCGGTCAAAGCAACTGAAGTAACATAATCATCATACCTTCTAGGAGGGCGTTTGATTCTTGTAGACCTCCTTAAGGATGTTTCTGGTGCTTCCACAATTGGCTGACTACCATCTGTAGGAACTTCTTCATAATCACCATCTGAGACCTGTTCATGACCTACATTTGAACCCTGTTCATAATCTGATTCTGAAACCTGTTCATGACTAGAATCTAAACTATGGTCATCATGACTATCATTAGAAGTGCTGTCAAACTGAATGTGCTGAAAATCAGATACATCATCCTGTTTCAATTTATTATCTACATCTAACTGTACAAGAGAGGATTCATCAAACTTTACATCTCTCTTGATGATGATTTTGCGGGTAGTAGGATCCCACAATCTAAATCCCTTTGTTCCATCACCATACCCAACAAAGATATACCTTTTTGATTTTGGATCTAATTTAGTTCACTGATGTTTAGGCACTAGAGCATATGCATCACAACCAAACACTCTGAGTTTAGAATAAACACAAGGGTGACCTTTCCATACCTCTTGAGGAATCTTACAACCTATCGCTGTCGATGGCAACCGAATTATCACATAACAAGCTGTAGCCACCGCTTCTGTCCACAACTCCTTCTGCAAACCAACGTTACTCAGCATACTCCTTGCTCTCTCCAAAAGAGTCATGTTCATGCGTTCAGCAACTCCATTTTGCTGAGGAGTATAAACAGTAGTCTTATGTCTCTCGATCCCTGCATCCTTGCAATAGTTTTCAAACTCCTTGGAGGTAAACTCACCACCATTGTCAGTTCTTAAAAATTTTATAGTTCTACCAGTGATGTTTTCTACCAATGCTCTAAACTGCTTGAAAACTGTAAAAACATCAGACTTCCTTTTCAACATGTAGACCCACACTTTCCTAGAAAAGTCATCAATAAACGATACAAAATATGATGAGCCACCATACGAGGTTGTAGGTGCTGGACCCCAAACATCTGAATGGATATAATCAAGTATTCCTTTACTAGTATGTTTGCCTGTTTTAAACTTTTGCTTACTTTGTTTGCCAAACAGACAATGTTTACAGAAATCAACTTTCCAGACTTTAGATTAGGAAGTAATTTGCGATCAGCCAAAATCTTTAACCCTCTTTCGCTCATATGGCCCAACCTTTGATGCCATAGAAGAATGGAACTACTGTCATGTTCAGACACCGTAGACACATGATCTGACTCTGTTCTTCCTTCTAGATGAAACAAATTTCCTACTTTCTTAGCTTTCATTACTAGTAAAATACCTTTGTAAATTTTCATTACTCCACCTTGAATTACAGTTTTATATCCATTTGTGTCAAGTTCTCCCAGTGAAATTAGATTTCTCCTTAAATCTGGTACATGTCTTACATCAGTTAACATTTTAGTTGTCCCATCAAACATTTGCAGCTGTATACTCCCTATTCCCACAATATTAGATGTGACATCATTACCCATGTACACGACTCCATCATTAACTGATCTATACGTCTTAAACCATTCTCTATGAATACACATGTGGTTTGACGCACCAGAATCTAACAGCCAATGTTGATCATGATTTGACAAATTAACTGATAATACTTCATCACTCATACCTAAACCAGATGCCGAACCTGTATCTGTCGTGTTTGCTTCCTTCTTCTCTGTCGAAGAAGCTTCTTTAGAAGTCTGTTGTCGCTTCCAGCAGTCTTTCTTCAAATGCCCCGATTTGCCACAAAACCATCACTTTACTTTACTCTTCTTCCCTTTTGATTTTGAACGCGAGTCGCTGTGCTTACCAGAGCGTCTTTCTCTAGAACGACCTCTAGCCATCATTGCTTCTGATGCAGAGGTTTCTGAACTTGACCTCTTCCTTGTCTCTTCGGACAACAAAGCTCCAACGACATCATCAAATTCAATGGTGTCTGATAAACTAAGACTTATAGAAGTAACAAAATGATCCCATGACTCGGGCAATGAGCACAATAAAGTTATGGCTTTATCTTCTGATTCAAATTTTACTTCTATACTTTCTAATTGCACCAGGAGAGTATTAAAGACATTCAAATGATCAGTAATCGATGTACCTTCCTTCATTCGCAAACTGTATAGCTGCCGCTTCAGGAGAATTCGATTTGTCAAGGATTTCGTCATGTAGAGCTTCTCAAGCTTTGACCACAGGCCTGCAGCTGTTTTCTCTGACACGATATTAAACAACACATCATCCGCCAAACACAGCCGAATAGCACTCACTGCTCTTTCATCCATGTCGGCCCACTCATTATCTGTGATATTGTATGGCTGTTTGGATTTGCCCAACAACGCCTTCGCCACGCCTTGTTGTACCAGCAGATCATGCATCTTTACCTTCCATATCTCGAAATTGTTTTTGCCATTAAATTTCTCGATCTCAAAACGAGCACTTTGTGTTTTTGCCATATTGTGTCACAAAAAACAACCTCCAATTGCAACTTTTAAATAAATAATGCCCTTTTTAATAAAAATGCCCTTAAAAAAAAATATATACTCTTCACCTTTATAAAATGCCTCTCACTTCCTTTAAAATATATATATATATCCTTGACCTTCCTTTCATACCATATGCAAATGGTATTAAACAAAAAATTACAAATCGATTTTTTTTTCTTTTAAATCACAAATCGATTGACCTTTTATTAAATCGATATACATAAATCAATTTAAAAAAAAACTTTTAAATATGATATATCGATTTGTTAATATAATCGATTTGTGTTTTGTTTTTAAAAAACATTGCAATAAAAAAAAACGATTTGAATGAGATACGGCAGCGTTTCATTCAGAACCTCTATAGTAATGTTCGTTATGGTATGATTCTTCACGTTGTTGCAACGTTGTCCTCCTACGCAGCAGTTTCAATGCTCAGCAAAATGGAGTTCGACCGGCGCTCATTACGCATTCTCAATACGCAGCAACCGTATGGGCAAGTGTTGACAGACGTGTTGTTTCAGCGGTTGTTAGAACTGTGCTCTAACTTTCATAGACGTAGCAGGTCCACGCCAATTATCCACCGCATACGCAGGTTCATTCAGCGCGCAGGTAAATTGGCATATGCCATTGCCACAGCCACAGTCCAACGCCGCACAAACAGATTACGCCACTCCTCCGCTGCGCCACGCCTCCAACATCCTCTGATACCACTTGTTAGAGCAATCAGTGCGCAGCAAACTAAAAGAAAACAACAGCAAATAAACCATACACAGAAGACACAGAGTTTAACGTGGTTCACCCAACCATTCTGGGCTACGTCCACCAAACATAGGCATCGGCAATCTTTATTATCAAACGGGAGATTACAAGCTAATCAATTTCCTCACAAACTCTCACACGCTTCCCAATCCGTATGGACATCTGTTTTATAGCTAAGAGAATCTAACTGCCTCATAAATCCTCTTACAACAAATATAGGATGCATTTACTCTCTCCCAACAAAATAGAGCTAATATAGCAACACAATCTGATTGTTGTCACCTACTGAGATTTTTTCCTATTTTATTAAAATAGAAAATCTCAACACATGTCAGTTATAGAGTCATTTGGAGGCCAAGGAAGGATTGTGCAATCAAACCAATGGATTTAGCCCCTCAAGCAATGCGTGAGCGAGGCAGGTTGAGCAGAGGATGAGAATTGGCTAAGTAATTCGTCTATTTTGCCTAGATCAGAGTGAGATAATTGGAAGAGTGCAGGAATTTGTTTGAGAGAGAAAGCAATGCACTGTTTCAAGATATTGACTTTATACAATATACATATAGTGGGGTTTTAGGCAGTGTGCTTTCCCCAGATACATCTTGTGTTGTGTGATTGATTATTTCTTTGTCTTTCTTGTTATGTGATTGTGCGATCGTGTTTTGTTTCTGCAAATTGTAGAAGGATTCAGTATCTTGTTCTAGTACATTATAAGATCAGATTGAATCCCATTGGCATAATTTCTACATGGTATGAGAGTGCCATGAATCAAAATTGGAATAGAAGAACAAAGTTTGTCTTGATCAGGTTCTAATTTCCATATTTATTCTTCGGTATCCAGCAGCATATCAAGATGTATTTCAATTGCTTGAGACTCGAATATGCACTCAAGGGAAATTTGAATTATATTGCATGGAAGGACAGGATGGAAGCAATGCTTGAGGACAATATTCTGAAGGCTTTTATAGATACTGATGTCCCGCAACCTGTAGCAGCAGATGCTCAACTTCTTGATGCATGGAAGAAGAATGTAGCAAAGGTGAGAAGGATCTTATTAGAGGGAGTTCGAGACCATATTGTCTAGAGCCTCCACGGGAAGGTGACTCCATATGATATGTGGAATGCCTTAACAAATCTGAATCAGAATAACAGAGACTATGGGAAGTTGGCACTGAAATATAAGCTCGTGAAGATAAAAATGGAGAAGGGCGACACGATCCAAAAATACTTAATAAATTTCACTCTGTGTTGAGATGAGATTGGAAGCGTTGGGATTATTGTTGCCTCGGATGATTCAGTGAGCCTAACTCTTCTAGGCCTTCCCAAGAGCTCATATAGCTACCATGACTCTGTTAATGGGAGGGAGAATTTATCGGATTAGGAGCGACTATATATGGTCCGATCTGCAATAAGAAGAAATTTTGCGGAGCACCAGATATGGATCCTCATCAAAGATTGAAGATGAGGAGAAATGTGCCTTGGCTGGCAAGGTAAAGATAGGAAAAGGGAAGGTGTCCCATTCCAAACTTGAGACTGGCAAGGCAGGAAAGAAGCGAAACTTATCAAAGGTGAAATGTTTCAACTATCATGAGCATGGAAACTATGCCATAAACTGTCAACAAAAGAAGAACGACAAGAAGGCCTCCAGAGGAGCAGCAGGTGAAGCATTGGCTTCATAGTTCAATTTGGAATTCACCCTCTTCGTATGCATGGTGTAATCGGTGATGGGATCAGTGTGGTACTTGGATAGTGGAGCTTCGTTCCATATGACCTGTTATCACCCAAAAAAATGAATCATCTTTTGACAAGGTCAAATAGGTTCATGTGTCAAAAATTGGGTTGTAGGATTCATTTTTTATATGCTTGGTCAAGGGAAATATTAATTTTTTCTTGTTTAATTTTACCCTAAGGTCTAAACCCACTCATTTTCAAATTCCCTTATGTCACATCACTCATTATTTTCTGATTGATTTCAATTTCCAAGGTTTTTGTACCAAAAATGCCACTTTAGCTAAGAAATCACAGTTTCGTAGCGAAATACACTATGAAAAGTCACTTTTCGCTATGAAACTATTGATAGTTTCGTAGCGAAAACAGCCAAATTTACACTAGATACGCTACGAAAGCACAGTTTCATGTCTGTTTTGTTATTTTAGCTGTTAGGTGTCAGAAAATCATTGGGAAAGGGTAGGTTATATGTCATTCGAATCATGGAGGGATAAAACCAAGGTACATGGTCAGGTCTGAAGTCATCATGATCAGTTTAGGTATGTATGAGTCATCATTGGGTCATGCGAAGACATCAAAACTTCAAAATATTTCCTAATTCAGTCATTTCTCATTTCTCATTCCTTTTTTGCATGATATCAAGCTCTAGAGAGCTATTGCATTAAGCCAAAGCTTTGGCGAGTGTTTTCAAAGGTTTACATTGAGCATTATCAAGCAAGGTTGTGAAGACATCAAAGAAACCATGGCATAAAAAATAAGGACAAACAAGGGTATCCAATGCCTGAGATATGAACCAACATACATGAATTTGATCAATGAAGACCCAACAGCAGTGGATGTCTTCAGAAGGACAGGTTGCTTACATTTTTGTGAAAAATTACAAGGCTGCCATACACAGGTTTCCAAAGAGTTTGCTTTGAATTTCAGTGGAACAGCCACCAAAGTAGGAATGCTCAATCTATCCATCACACCAGAGGTTATTGCAGCTGCTACAGGGATTCCTAGAGGACGGGAGAAGTGGTTCAAAGGTTTCAATTTTAACATGGAGCAGTGCAAAGAATTCATGAAGCCTAAAAACAGTGAAATGGATGTCACCAATGCCATTCCAAGGAGCTACATAAAGGACAACTACTCAAAATTGCTTCTCATCATCCAAAAGTACTTTACTTGTGATGGGAGATACCACAAAGTTTACTCAGATCATTTCAAGTTACTTTTGCACTTTACTGGTAAGATTTCCCTTGATCTACTTTTCTATTTACATAGAAGTTTGTCAAAAATGGTAGATAAGGTCCAAGCAAAGTCTGAAGGGAGTGAGACTTCATTATTTCATCGTGATTTAATGAAGCTGTTGGTTTTAGATGAACTTCAAATGTTATGCAGAGACTGGTCCTCATTTTTTTTTGTTAGTGGTATTGGGTTGGATGCTCTTACTCCTTCAAGAACTCCTAAACCTAAGAGAATTCCATCACCATTAGCAGCAGAACAGAGGGAACCATTGGTAGCAGAACCAAGTGAACCTGCAAGAATAGAACCAAGTGAGCCAATTATGATGGAGACTGAGCAATTGCAGAGTTTTGTTACACCAAATGTCCCACCTGTAAAACAGAAGTCAAAAGTGGTCAAACCTGCAAAACAAAAACAAGATGTGAGTAAACAAGGAACAAAAAGGATGACAAGGAGCCAAACAGTGGCCTTAGAAGAGAAAAAAGTGGTTGTAGAAGATAGAGCAGTAGCTAAAGGAAATCTAGAAGATATCCTACATGCCATTGACATAGAAGAAACTCTTATAGTCTAGGCTGAGGACATAGAGGAAGGTGGACAGAAGTTAAAAAAGGCTAAATCTGCAAAGAAATTAGAATTTGAGGGAGAAGATGTAGGTTTTATGTTCCAAGCAAGAAAGCCTATGAAAAGGCATGCTAGGAAGCTATTAGAGAGTAGTAAAGAGGTTCATCCACCTAATGACACAGTCCAACCACCACAAGAGATCATTGACCTTTCATCACCTACAAAAAAAGTTACAATTAGTAAATCAAAGAAAGGAAAAGAGACGGTGATGGAAAAAACAGAGTTACATCTCCTTGAAGAACAATTGAAATTGGCCAACCATGAAATTGTTGTTATGAAAAGAGAATCAAGGAAACACAATGTAGAGAATATTTAGTTTGAAAAGATGAAGCCAATTTGGGAAGAACAGGTTGACATGTTTCCAAGACCTTGGATAATACACAGCAGCTTATCAAATGGACCATTCCGGTGAGGAAAGAGGCCAAACATGTCAGGAGGATGAACACACATTTGAAAGCCACCAATAGAAGGTTGAAATATCGGTTTAAGGACCTCCAAGAGCAACTTGAACTAATTCATGAGGAGTTAGAGGAAAAAGGCCTTAAAATGACAGTGCTTGAAGAGCCAATAGCTCAACCCATCATAAATGAGGAAGAAATGCCTCAAGGATCATAAGGTGAGCTTCTTCTCTTTTTTTTAAGGCTAATGGCATGTTAGAAACAAGGTTTTGGGACTTAGAAGTTTTATTTTTCAAGTTACACAAAAATTTGGAATTTTAGCACTTTTCAGCAGTTTTGTAGCGTACCTATGCTTGAAGGACAACAAAACACTATGAAACAATTGTAGCTTTTCTTTTTCCTTTTTGAGCCAGTTTTGGAAGCTTTTAGAAGGTGAAATTTTCATAGAAGATGTGTCTAAGGATGATGAAGACCAAACCAGAGGAAAGAATAAAAAATATTGAGGGTGAATGGCATTTTTGCAGTGCTACGAAAGTACGCTACGAAACTGCCTTACTTTCGTATCGTACTGTGTGAGAGTTTTTTAAGCATATTTTTGGGAATCTATCGATATTTGGGTATTATCCAAGTGTTAGAGGATCATGACAAGTAGTTATTCAGCACTTAAATATCACAAAATGAAGATAAATTAGCAGCCAAAGCATTCGTGGAAGAAGAAGACCATTTGCCTAAAAAATAGGATTTTGTTTCTAGTTTTAGAGGAGGTCAGTTAAGTGGTCATGTAGTGATGAGTCCCATCACCCCAATTCGAACATGTGAAAGCATATTTTTCAAAGATGTAATTTATTTAGAAGATAAGGTTGTTAAATATAATAATGAGCAGTCTGAGTCCTATTAGGAAAAGGATTTTCAAGTAGGATAACTGTCATTTTGTCATTAAATAGATGTTTTATGGTTATGCAAGGTGTCATTAGGAAAAAATTTGATGAATCTAGCCAGGAGGCAGATCATCTTATAATGTAACAAGTCTATTAAAGGGCATAGAGTCAAATTTGTCAAGGGTTGGAGATTTTTTGGCAAAACTACAGCTTTATGTAATTTGACTGTTTCAGTAATACAGAGATTTGTTCCTTGACCAACCTGAGATTCTGATTGAGTTTTTAGTGCCTACCTATCTTAACTATATCTTTTATGTGTGCCATTTGTAGTGGTTTTCATTTATAATAATCATAATTCATTCATGTAATGCTCTGACTTCCTTTATAGATGAATTGACTGTGTATTTTCCTATTTCATGTGTGTGTGTACTACTACTAAAAACTCTTATCTACCTCAGCTTCCATGTCAAATGAACTCACTACTAAATCATTGAAAGTGTTGACTCCATAAGCCCAATGTTTGCATACTGATACTATTTTCAACCTACACTCATCATTAGCAACTTGTTTCCCAAACAGAGTTAGCCATCTAAATACATCTTTATTCAATATCATTAACCCTTTAAGAGAGCCCTCTCAGACTGAAGAGGCTAAGCTTTAGTCAAAAGATTGGTTTGAAATAGTTACATGAGATTGTCCGATTAGCAGCCTATCACGTGTAATTTTGTGATAACATGACCGATAACAAATAATTATTCAGTAGCTTGGAGGAGAAGGATCTCCAGGTGCACATTGTGATGGGTGACGACGAGAGGTATAACGCTACCAGTGTAGGTACAATTACCTTTCAAAGGGAGTCAGGTAATCCACTCACATTAAATATGTCATGTATGTTCCTGGTTTAAAGAATAATTTGGTTTATGTTGATATGTTGTAAGATCGTGGCTATGATGTGATCTTTAATGAAGGAAAGGCGTTCCTTCGTCACAAAGCCACGGGACAGGTGAAAAATATTGGGGTTCGAGTAAGAATATATGTAAACTAGATGTAGAGGACTACGCAACACTAAGTAGTAAAGTAGAGAAGGTGGAGAGCCGAGACATCAGTGAGTTATGGAATAGGAGGTTGGGCCATCTGCACCACAATGCTTTGAGGATCATGCAACATATTTCTACAGGACTTCCAAAGGGTGCAATTGCGTAGAGAGACACATGCAAAGGGTTTACATTAGGGAAGTATACCAAAGACACTTTTCATGATGAGGAAATTCAAGCCAAGGTGATCCTTGAGAGAGTTCACTCAGATGTGTGTGGACAATTCTCGACAACTTCCACAAAAAAGCACAGGTATTATGTGATTTTTGTTGATGATTTTTCAAGAAAGTGTTGTATTTTCTTCATGTAGAAGAAAGATCATACATTCTCCAAGTTTTTTGAGTTCAAGGAACTTGTCGAGAAAGATACAGAGAAGAAGGTGAAGGCTCTAAGGAGCGACAATGGTGGAGAATACATAATTCAAGAACTTATGTGCCTCAAAAGGAATTCAAAGAGAATTGATTGCACCTCATAACCCACAACATAATGGGGTTGCATAAAGAAATAACATAACTATTGTGGGAGTTGCACAAGCTATGTTGCATGATCATGGCCTATCATTGCATCTTTTGGCAGAAGCATGTAATACAACAATATTTTTTCAGAAAATAAGTCCTCATTAGATACTTGGGAGGAGTACACTAGAGGAGGCTTTTTTCAAGTATGAGACTGGATGTATCATATTTTAAAATTTTTGGTTCATCTGTTTATTTCCATGTGACCAAAGATGCTAGGAAGAAGCTAGAGCCAACAACAAAGTTTGAGATATTTGTGGGGTACACTAATACACCTCACAACTATCGGGTGTACTTGTCAGCACACAGGATGACATTGGTCAAAAGAGATGTGAAATTTGATGAAGACAAAGCCATGTGAGTGTCCCTTGAGAGGGCGCTAGGGTTGCATGTAGTTGAGGACTCTTGGCTCCAAATAATGAACCCC
Organism: Pinus albicaulis; assembly: GCA_034641835.2. Taxonomy (NCBI): domain Eukaryota; kingdom Viridiplantae; phylum Streptophyta; class Pinopsida; order Pinales; family Pinaceae; genus Pinus; species Pinus albicaulis. Next base: position 1,369,693,808 of record CM076579.1, on the reverse strand, counting down.
ATGATGTGGAGTAGCCACAAGCAGAGGAACAGAGAGTGGTAGAAACCACTAATGCAGAGACATCTACCAGAGATGGAAGGAAGTGCACCAGAGAGACTAAAATATTATTGCTGGATGTGAGAGATAATGTGGGAGCACCCACATCATAGCCCATGCAGAGAATGTCCCTAGAGCGGTACAGTGGATACATGGCTCTTATGAGTGAAGGTATTGAGATAGAACCATCTCCTTTTGAGGAAGCAATGCAACAGTCAGTGTGGGTTGATGCCATGGTTGAGGAGTATGACTCCATCATCAGAAACAGTGCATGGGAAATTGTCCCAAGACCAGTCGAGAAGTCAGTTGTAGGATCCAGGTGGGTCTACAAGGTGAAGCAGGAAGCAGATGGGAGTGTGGAGAAACACAAGGCTAGATTTGTGGCCAGAGGGTTCTCTCAGGTGGAGGGGATTGACGATGATGATACTTTTGCACCAGTCGTAAGGTACTCATCCATTAGATCCATATTTGCACTCTCAGCGCAGATGGGATGGCAGATACATCATATGGATGTAAAGACAACCTTTCTCAATTGAGTTATTGAGGAAGAAGTGTATATTGAGCAGCTGAAAGGTTTTGAGACCTTAGATAGGGAGTCACATGTGTGTATACTGAAGACAGTATTGCATGGGCTGAAGCAAGCACCTTGTGCTTGGTACACCAGGATTGATAGTTATTTCACTGGGTTGGGATTCACCAAGAGTGAAGCGGATGCGAACCTATGTCATATTGTGGTTGATGGTAACCTTTTGATTATTGTAATTTATGTAAATGATCTGATACTGACAGGTGATGAGCAGCTCATAAAGTCTTGCAAAGATGATCTTGAAAGAGAATTTTAGATGGAGGACATGGGGGTATTGCACTATTTCCTTGGATTTGAAATTATGGAAAAGATATGGGGGGCTATTTGTATCTCAAGGAAAGTATTCCAAAAATATTCTGAGGAATTTCCACATGGAGGGCAGCAAACCCATGGAGACTCCTCTTGCAGGAAACTGGAGGAAGGAGGATGCTACTTCAGGTGAAGTAGTGGATGCTACTGTTTACAGGTAGCTTGTGGGTTCACTCATGTATTTGGTGAAGACACGACCCGAAATATGCTACGCAGTTAACCATTTGAGCGAGACTATGGTTAAGCCTACCAATCCCTTTTGGAAAGTGAGAAACCATGATAACCAGAGTTGCATCAAACTCTCGATTAATCTAGTATTCCATGACAGGTCCAAGAATATTGATATCCAGTATCAGCATCTCATAGATTGTTCTCAATGGTGGATTATGTCATTAGAGTACATTCCCATGGAGGAGGAGGATGTAGACATCTTGACGACGGCGCTGGAAAGAAGAAAATTCAAATTCCACGTGTTGAGAATGCAGCAAGATGATGGAGCTTAGTGAAATGAAGTCGCCTTCACTAAGTGGGCCCGCAGGCAAATTCTGGCGCAAAGTCTATTTTTAGACTATGTCTATTTTTAGACATACGGAGCATAATTTGGGAATTCTACTTGGAGATTCTTAAAGTATGCGACATGTCGATAAAAATAGATGAGACCCTTATTTTTAGGACCCATGCTATTTTTAGACTGATCTCCTAAAAATATGGAAGTCAAATATTATTTACCCTTAATAATATTTTGACTATAAACAGCAGTTTACTCTCTTGGCGCACTTCAGTTTGAGTCATGGAGGTGGCTCATGCAACGGACACAAGGAATCACGTGGTTCCTAGGGTTTGATGGCATCTTGCATGGTTTACTTCAGTTAGACTTCAGTGGCAGAAGTTTTGGAGGAGTTAACGGGACAAGTAGTGGAGTTATGTTCTGTTTGTTTTAGTTGAACTAGTTGGGATTAGTTAACTAAACTAATCAACTAGATATGAGTGGAGTAAATTAAATAATATTTAATTTACTAAATATTAACTCATTAGTCAACTCAAGAACACTTCAGTTCACTACAGTGCATGATCAGTTCAGTGGAGACCAGTGGAAGAGGTAGATGAAAGGGTGAGTAAAGCTATCAATTGGTAGATTTGTTTTGCATGAGATTTGCATTACACTTGGAGGAATTGTCCATGACAATTACGCAATCAAGGCAAGGGGATTCGAACCTTGAACCTCTTCATATACATGCCATGATTGCGCAATAGAGGCAAGGCAATTGGCGGGGAGTTTTGAACCTCAGACTTGTTCAAAACTGAGTCAGATTGTGAGTAACTTCATGAGAGAGTACCGAGTACTTGTGAGGAGTATTGTACTTGTTTGGTTACTTGATTTCTCCATTATAATATACACAATAGCTGCGGGGTTTTCAGCTATAGGCTTTCCCCATACATACTGAGTTAATGTGTGATTGATTTGATGTGAGATTGCTTCTGTTATTTCCGCATATGACAATTAATTGTAGAAGAGATTATGTGTTATGCATGCAATTCGAAATTGATGTGTAATCGGGTTAATCTCCATTGAATAAGTGATTTATTCAGCTAATTTCTACATGGTATCGGAGCAAGATTAATTGTCGAGGTCTATTACGGTGATTGCAAACTTATTTCCTCGGACAGAGTCTGCATGCGGGCCAGGTAGCCTCCTGAATATTCATCCTTCTTTGTAAGGTGAAAGATCTGGTGAATGCCCTTTGCAGTCAATCTCTGATTTGGAAATAATTTGTTTTCAAGTATAGATCGGAAGCGATAGAGCTTGAGGTTGGAATTCGAATTTTGCAGAAGGTTGTTCTTCTTGGTGCCGGTGTTGAAAGATGTCTTCTTTCAATGGTTTGCGACTCGAATATGCTCTTGAAGGAAGTTCGAACTATATTGCATGGAAAGATCGAATGGAAGCAGTGTTGGAAGATAATGGTCTGAAGGAGTTCGTGGATGCGGATGTCCCAAAGCCCACTGATGCAGCTCTGGTCGATGCATGGCAAAGAAGATGTGGAAATATTGAAGGATCTGTTGGAAGGCGTCGAGATCACCTCATATCACGACACACAGGAGGTAGGCTGTCTGTGCAATGTGGAAAGCTTTGACGGATCTGTTCCAGAGTAAGAGCGACCAAAGGAAGCTGGCGCCCAAAGATAAGCTCAGGAACATCAAGATGGAGAAAGGCGACAGTATCGCCAAATACCTCACGAAGTTCACTCAATGCAGAGATGAGCCGGGAAGTGTGGGGGTGACTGTCGAAGACGAGGACATGGTCGACCTGGCTCTCCTTGGTCTTCCGAAGGCTTGGCACTCATATCAAGATAGTGTCAATGGTCGGGAGAAGCTGCCGGGATGGGAGCGCCTTTGGGCGGATCTCATGCAGGAGGAGATAAGGAGGACTACTCGAGATGGATCTTGATCAAAGGGAGCTGATGAAGAAAACTGCGCTTTGGTGTCCAAAGCAAAGAAGGGGAAGGGTAAGAAAACCTCTCATTCTGGTGCTAAGGGCAAGAAGCAGGATATGGCGAAAGTGAAGTGTTTTCACTGCCATGATCACGGACATTATGCTACCAATTGTCCGAAGAAGAAGAAGAACAAGCAAGCGGGAAGATCTGCAGATGGAGAAGCTTTGGCTTCACAGTTCGAGCTTGACTTTTCACTGATTGCATGCTTGGTTTCAAGTGTGATGGGATCGGTGTGGTTCTTGGACAGCGGTGCGTCATTTCATATGACGGGAGATCGGGAGTTGGTCTCAGATCTGGAGGACAAGGATTTGGGTATGCACATCGAGATGGGCGATGACGGTAGATACAGTGCGACTGGTATCGGTACCGTATCTTCCGGAAAGTGCCGTGGCTCCTTTGTCCCCGAGATGTATTGCATGTGCACGGATTGAAGGGCAGTTTCGGGCGCCGATGTTGGAATGAGGAGACATGATGTGATTAATGACCCATGAAAAGAGAAAAGCTTTCTGCAGGTAAGACTACTCGGCAGGAAGATAGGGGATTCGAACTCGGAACGCTGTCGATTGCGAGTGAATGGCTAACAACGGCTATGGCATGCAAGGGCCGGAAGATGGAGGCGGGATGATGAGGGCAAACTGTAGCACAGGAGATTGGGCCACCTTCACCATGGAGCTTTGAAGATTCTGCAGCAGATTTCTACTGGGCTTCCTAAGGGCACTCTTGCGCAGTCAGATCAGTGCAAGGGGTGTACTTTAGGGAAGTATGTGAAAGCCACCTTTCACGAGAAGGATAGTCGCGCCACGACGATCCTTGAGAGAGTTCACACAAACGTGTGTGGTCCTTTCTCAGTTGCTTCGACAGCAAAGCACAGGTATTATGTGATCTTTGTTGATGATTTCTCTCGAAAGTGCTGGAACTTCTTCATGTCGAAGAAGAGCGATACATTCGCGAAGTTCTGTGAGTTTAAAGCACTGGTCGAGAAGGAGTCGGGGAAGAAGGTGATTGCTCTAAGGAGTGGTAACGGTGGTGAATTCATCTCGGCTGAATTCAAGGAGTTCTGCAGCGCAGAAGGGATTCGGAGAGAGCTCATCGCACCCCATAACCCACAGCAGAATGGGGTGGCTGAGCAGAAGAACAAAACGATCGTGGGTGTTGCACGGGTGATGTTGCATGATCAGGGCCTACCCCTTCACTTGTGGGCTGAGGCATGCAATACAACAGTGTATGTGCAGAACCGTTGTCCTCACAAGGTTCTTGGCATGAGTACACCGAAGGAGGCTTATTCTGGCAAGAGGCCTGATATTTCCCATTTGCGGATTTTTGGTTCTCCTGTCTACATGCATGTGACGAAGGATGCGAGAAGGAAGCTGGATCCAACTGCTGAAGTTGGAATATTTTTAGGGTACACTGATACACCTCACAACTATCGGGTGTATGTGCCAGACAGTCGCAAGACTGTTGTGCGACGGGATATAAAATTCCAGGAGGAGAAAGCCATGCGGTGTTCGCTTGAGAGGGAGCTACACTTGCATGCAGATGAGGAGCTGTTAGTTCCTAAGGAGGAGCTTCCGGATGTGGATCAGCCACAAGAGGAGGTTCAGGGGGTGGAAGAAACCACCCAGGCAGCGCCAACCATCAGAGGGCGCATGCGCACTACAGAAGCTGAGCGACTGGCTCGGGATGCAGAGAAGGTTGTAGGACCACCTACAGCACAGCGCAGACAGAGACAGTCACCGGATCGGTACACTGGATACATGGCTCTTATGAGTCAATGTGTTGTGACGAAGCCATCCTCTTTTGAGGAAGCTGTGGAGGAACCCGCATGGGTTGATGCCATGATCGAAGAATATGATTCGATCATCAGGAACAGTGCATGGGAGATTGTCCCAAGACCGGTTGGGAAATCAGTTGTAGTTTCGCGATGGATCTACAAGGTGAAGCAGGCGGCTGACGGGAGTGTGGAGAAGTACAAGGCGAGATTTGTCGCCCGTGGCTTCTCACAGATCGAGGGGATTGACTATGAGGAGACTTTTGCACCTGTCGCAAGGTGCTCTTCCATACGGACGATCCTTGCTCTCTCAGCGCAGATGGGGTGGCACATTCATCAGATGGATGTGAAGACTGCGTTCCTCAATGGAGTTATTGAGGAGGAGGTGTACATAGAGCAGCCTGAAGGTTTTGAGATCTTCAGCAGTGAGTCACATGTGTGCCAACTCAAGAGAGCACTGTACGGGCTGAAGCAAGCACCTCGTGCTTGGTACACTCGGATAGACAGCTACTTCACCGGGCTTGGATTCTCCAAGAGTGAGGCGGATCCAAACATGTACCAGATTGTGGTGGAGGGGAAGCTGTTGATCATCGTACTGTATGTAGATGATCTGATTTTGACTGGCGACGAGCAGTTGATACTTTCATGCAAGGAGGATCTTGCACGAGAGTTTGAGATGAAGGACCTGGGCATCCTTCATTATTTCCTGGGATTGGAGATTTGGCAGCGCAGCGGAGGACTGTTTGTTTCTCAGGGCAAGTATGCCCGGGAGATTCTGGAGAGGTTCAACATGCAAGGCTGCAAGCCTGTTGATACCCCTCTTCCTGGAGGTTGGAGGAAGGGAGATGCTACTTCGGAGGAGGTCGTGGATGCCACTGTCTATCGACAGTTGGTGGGGTCGTTGATGTATCTGGTCAATACTCGACCCGATATATGCTATGCAGTTAACCAGCTTTCGCAAGCTATGGTTAAGCCTACCAAGCTCTTTTGGAAGGCGGGCAAGCATGCATTGCGCTATATCAGAGGCACATCGGGATATGGTTCATGGTACAGACAGGAGGATGAGTTGAGGCAACAGTGTTTCAGGCATCGGTACCATCACATCAGAGATTGTGTTCAGCGGAGGATCATGATGCTTTCATATGTTCCCACGGAGGATCAGGATGCCGACATCCTGACGAAGGCGCTCACGAGGAGCAAGTTCGAATTCCACAGAGGCAGGATAGGGATTGCAGATAATCCATATCTTGCTGAGAGGGAGTGTTGAGAATGCAGCAAGATGATGGAGCTTAGTGAAATGAAGTCGCCTTCACTAAGTGGGCCCGCAGGCAAATTCTGGCGCAAAGTCTATTTTTAGACTATGTCTATTTTTAGACATGCGGAGCATAATTTGGGAATTCTACTTGGAGATTCTTGGAGTATGCGACATGTCGGTAAAAATAGATGAGACCCTAATTTTTAGGACCCAGGCTATTTTTAGACTGATCTCCTAAAAATATGGAAGTCAAATGTTATTTACCCTTAATAATATTTTGACTATAAACAGCAGTTTACTCTCTTGGCGCACTTCAGTTTGAGTCATGGAGGTGACTCATGCAACTGACACAAGGAATCACGTGGTTCCTAGGGTTTGATGGCATCTTGCATGGTTGGCTTCAGTTAGACTTCAGTGGCGGGAGTTTTGGAGGAGTTAACGGGACAAGTAGTGGAGTTGTGTTCTGTTTGTTTTAGTTGAACTAGTTGGGATTAGTTAACTAACTAATCAACTAGATATGAGTAGAGTAAATTAAATAATATTTAATTTACTAAATATTAACTCATTAGTCAACTCAAGAACACTTCAGTTCACTACAGTGCATGATCAGTTCAGTGGAGACCGGTGGAAGAGGTAGATGAAAGGGTGAGTAAAGCTATCAGTTGGTAGATTGGTTTTGCATGAGATTTGCATTACACTTGGAGGAATTGTCCATGACAATTACGCAATCAAGGGAAGGGGATTCGAACCTTGAACCTCTTCATATACAGGCCATGATTGCGCAATAGAGGCAAGGCGATTGGCGGGGAGTTTTGAACCTCAGACTTGTTCAAAACTGAGTCAGATTGTGAGTAACTTCATGAGAGAGTACTGAGTACTTGTGAGGAGTATTGTACTTGTTTGGTTACTTGATTTCTCCATTATAATATACACAATAGCTGCGAGGTTTTCAGCTATAGGCTTTCCCCATACATACTGAGTTAATGTGTGATTGAATTGATGTGAGATTGCTTCTGTTATTTCCGCATGTGACAATTAATTGTAGAAGAAGGTTATGTGTTATGTATGCAATTCGAAATTGATATATGACCAGGTTAATCTTCAGTGAATAAGTGATTTATTCAGCTAATTTCTACACCACGGAGGTAGGATCATGGTAGCAAATAATCCTTTTCTTATTGAGAGGGAGTGTTGAAATGGCACCAAGAAATAACACTGAAAGGGGTCTTCTGATTTAATTTTCCTTTAATTAAATTGGAAGAGAAATTGTAATTTCATCTCACGACATCTTGTATTAGTTAACTAAGTCAGAATGACTGAGTTAGCTTAGGAAATTCGAGTTGAGTGTCTATGAGGATGTATGTAGAGTTATCTCATGATTTAAGGGGGTCCAGTTACCGTTATTTGTGAGTTGTAATTAGTTAACTCAAGAAATTGAGTTAAAATCAGTTTAACTAGTTCTAATTGAATGATGAGATAGTGAGAGGTCAAGTGAATTAAATCTTATTTAATTCACAAGTAGTGATCAATCAGTTAACTGATAATTCGTTATAAATAGTTGTTTCATGTCAGTTCTAAGGAAGGCCTAGTTGAGACTGAGGTTAAAGGTATGATAACTATTAGTTGTATAATTTGAAATTTGTACAGGTCAATTATAGATTCAGTTGGAGGCCAGGGAAGGATTGCACAATCAAACCAAGGTATTTTCCTATTTAACAGGGATTTAATTCCTAAATAAATGCATGAGAAAGGCAGGTTGAGCAGAGGCTGAGAATTGGCTAAGTAATTGGCTGATTTTTCCTAGATCAGAGTGAGATAGTTGGTAGAGTGCAGGAATTTCTCTAAGAGAGAAAGCATTGTATTGTTTCATGATATTTACTTCATAATATATACAGATAGCGGGGTGTTAGGCAATGTGCTTTCCCCAAATACATCTTGTGTTGTGTGACTGATTATTTCTTCCTCTTACTTGTTATGTGATTATGCAATCATTTTTTGTTTCCGCAAATTGTAGAAGGATTCAATATCTTGTTTTAGTACATTGTAAGTTCTAATTGAATCCCATTGGTATAATTTCTACAACAAGAGGGGGAGGGGTCATGTATGGACCCAGTGAAATAAAATTCTTACAGTTATCATTGGTTTGGGAAAGATGACAAATAATCATGTAGAAGCCTATGGATTATTACAAGGCATCCTCCTTGCCAAAGAAAATTAGGTTTCCTCTCTCATTATCTTGGGGGACTCTTTTATTATCATTTAGTATATGGTTAAAGATTCATCTCCAAGAGATAATTTTTTGGATAATCTTATAAATTGTGTCAAGAAGGCAAGACAAGATATCCCTATTATAAGTTATAAGCACATACTACGAGATAATAATAAGGAAGTGAATGAATGTGCCAATCTGAGATGCAATTTGAAAATTGGTGAATTGATGGTTAATGACCAATTAAGGCCATCCTTCCTTAGTAATGGTTCTAATGTGCCCGTCAATTTGGGCCAATATATAGAGATGAAATACTAAATCAAAATCTAGGAGTGTATGTACTATAAAAAAAAAATTATTCTAGGGCTCTATTGGAAGGTATTCACCTCCACCCCCGCCCCATATGTGTGAATAATGTACCTATCTTGATTTTGGATAGGAAAGAACAATACGAAAGATTTAGACTTGTGATGATGTATTTGTTGCAAACCAAACACGGATTTTGATCTAATATAGAAATTTTCATTATTGTTATAAGAAAAAAAATACTATAATATGACTAAAGCTTTAAATAATATTTTGCATCAAGAAAGAATAGATCCATCCCAAGTGAATTCCCTCAAACTATCTAATGATAAGGTTATGGATTCAATATTCTTTGTTGTTGATTTTGAGTTGTATGGATTTTCAAATGCTTCAATATGTAAGTACAACAATGACTCTAGTTAGGTACAATAGGATATGGATATATTGATCCTGGCATGCGTGACCTATGTGATTTGGTGTTAGTATGATACACTAAAATGTTGATCATTCTTAACCTTTTCATGATTTACTTGAGTCAACATGTTAATATATGATATTTTTATATTCGCATGTATGTCAATGGCTTCATCAATGATTTATGGAACATCAATCATTACTAAATTTGTAGATGTTAACTTATCATTGTATTGTTTTTTAAACTCATTTTTTAGTGTTCTTTCATTGATAAAGATTCGACATTCATGACACTTTGATTTTCAATTTCAATCAATTCCATTCAAGTCTCTTTATCTATAGTATCAACTTCTAAAAGCTCCCTTGATTCGCTCACATTTATAGATGTCTCTTTGTCTACTTTCAAGATTGATTTATCCTTATGTTCTAATTTTTCTTACCCCTATAAGAAAGATTTGGCTATGAGTATTCAAATGGTTATTTCCTTGTCTTTATCTAACAAGATTGTGTCAACTTCTCTCTTGAAATTTCGTTTCTGCTAAGATTCTTGATTGCACTGAATTGCAACATCTTGTCAAATTATTCCTTGATACTTTTCTTGTAAATTACAATTCTTTTCTTTGAAGCTCATAATTATTTTTTTTTATGTCTTTTACGTTGTTAATCTATTTTTCTAATTTTAAATTTATTGTTTTTGTAGTATGAGATACACTAATTGGAATAAAGATTAATATTTTTTACTATGTAGTTTAAGAAGATTTGTTAAATTAATGTATATAATTTGAGAAAAGATAAACAAACATATTGTTAGAGTTAGTCAAATGTTTAATAATATCTATGATGACTATTTGAATTGTAATTTTTTAAACTATTTTTTTTGTGTGCTAGCTAGAGTATATGTTTTAGTTGGCAAAAAGAAAAAATACATAGATAGGGCTGTTGGCCAACTGCTAGGGAAATTAGACTAATAGTGGAAAAATAATGATTTTGTCCAAAATGTCTAAGCAATATTAGTAATATAAAATTTATAACACAAGAATAGAAAACTAGAAGCATTAGTCTTTGAAGCTAAATTTATAACACGAGAATAGAAAACTAGAAGCATTAGTCTTTGAAGCTATATGTTCTAACCATCTAGCAATCTACAAGATAAGGATATAAATAGGTGAAAGGGATGAAGCCATCTAGCAAAAACCCCATCGTATTCTATTCCATCCATTGAAAGACACGTGAGGCTCCTCCGAGGGCGGGAGAGTTAACATATATCCCTATCACACATTTGAGGGCTAAACTAAATTAAAAATAGCATTTGCACGACCATGCAAAGGGAACGCCAGAGGCGCACGGCAGCTGCAAACTGACAGAGTTGACAAGCTGACAGATGGAAGTTTTTTATTAGTTTGAGGAGGTGCCACGTGTCTAAATTTTATTAGCTGGAAGGGTGATAGGAAAAGCTTCTCATTGGCTGGGGTGAACAGTGTCTGCCCACCCAAAGCCAACAAAAAGAACGCCTTCGGCGTAACTATGTTACATATTAAAATATAAATTTTAAATTACTACACAAATAATGATAAAGATTCCAAATTACCACTAAATTGACCATTAATTTTGAAAATATTAAGAGGAATTTCATTTATAAATCAATACTTTATTGTCTTTAATTGGGAGGGAATTGGAGAACTAAATTATTTGTCATTAAATATTTTGATTATCACATATAGTAAAAAAAAATTCACATTATACTTATATTTAATAAAGAGAAATCAATCATATATTCAACCACTATTTCCAAGTGTATCACAACTCAAGATTAAAATTTCATGAAAATTTAACCTTCTCGAAAAATAATAATAATAAATCACTTTCCAATATTAAATCCAATACTTTTAAACAACTTACAATTACAATCATGCTTGATAATTTAATTATTAAAAATTGCTTTTAAAATATTCATTTATTATTATTTTTTTTAAGTTCTATAAATTTTTAGCTAAAACAAAAAATCTAGAATTATTTACTTCTTCACATATTAATAATAAAAAACTTAATTATTTTTATTTTTATTTTTTATTTTATATCTAGGTTATTTTTAAAAACTAGTTTAGTGTTTTAATTTTATTAAATGAATATAAAAAAATATGGAACAAAGCAAATTTATATTATTATTTTTTATGATAAAATTAAATTTTAAAATGTCCTTGGTACGTAGATTAGTTCGTGTATAGGTGTTTTGTTAAGGCTTTTTCTTCATAATTGTTACAGATTCTAAACTTTGTGGGTGTCTATTTTGATTCTCAACTAGAGGTTCTAATGGTAGCAATGGGAATCAACCCCCAACTAAAGGGTATAGTGGTAGCAGTATGAATCGACCTTGTGTCACACAAGTGACCTACTTAGTGCCAATTCATCTAAAAAGAATTGACTTTCGAAAAATATATATTTAGGTTTTGGTCGTTTCTTTTTTAACATAAATGAGTACTAATTTGTATTAAATCCACACTTGGACACAAAAAATACCCAGGAAATTACATAACCAATTTGCTCAAAGACATATGGGATGTCAAATTATAACTAATTACCCTTGGCCAGATTACAAAAAACCCCAGTTCCAATTTTACTCTTATTTGTCGAACAAAGAAATTGTAGTGGAGCAAAAAGTGTATGGATCATTTGTTGGTTCAACTAGGCGCCTATTAAGGTCAATGTTGCGAGAGGGCTTTGTAGGTTCATTAACTAGATGAACAATGTGAAGTTGGAGACCCATGAGAATACCTCTCAGTGCCTCCACCTCGTCTACCAAATGGGAAATTTGTTGTTGAAGAGCTGCAATTATATTAAGAAAATTGCATTCAGAGGCCTGTTGTTGATACATCATGACATGAAAATCATAAATTTCTAAATTAATTGCTTCATGCTCTTTTTCATAGTGACCGCACACTGTACAGGACGAGGAGTATGAGGTCGAGGAGTCCGAGTCCATCGAGGAGTTTGAATTTTTCATAAGTTGGCCATAGAGGACCGATAATTCAAGACGACTGAAGGGAGAGAGCCAGGAGTAACCAAGAGAGGGCTCGTTGATGGGACGATTCCAACCCAGCTTTCCAATTTCATAAACGAAAATGGAAATATAACTCATAACACCCGAGCTCGGACAGAGGAAATGAACCAGCACCAAATTGATAACCAATGAGGGCATATGAGAAGCCTAGAACATAAAACTTGATTTTTTTTAAAGAAAATTTGATGAAACTGAGGATGAAAAAAATTGGAAATCTTACCCCAGACCTCGAAAGACCAAATCTCCAGAGCACACAACGACAATGATTTTGCACCCACACAATGTTCCCACTCTAGAAGAAAGTCCTCTGAATTACCCAAAGCTCATCTCTAAGCTTCCAATTTTTATAACGCCCAAACGCCACCCTTGAAACCAGGGAGACTCGCTGCAAAATCTACCAAAATTTTTGCGTGTTGACCAAACCCCAATCACCAATTATGGATGGACCTGACCCCCCAAGTTAGATTTATTCCCTTCACATTATTGTAGCCTAATTTGACTTAGCTAAAAGTCAAGAGAGGTTCTTAGCAGTTCAAGGTTATTGAGGAACAATTGTTAAAATTTCAAAAAGACCTATAATATGCTCGAAAGGATAACCACAAGCTCAATGAGGATTCATCATCACAGGTGCACCAGAACCAAAATTAAGGAAGCAGCAACATTGGAGGCATAATCTAAGCCAGAGGAGCAGTAGAGAGAAAAGCGTGCAGGAGGGCTCAAGTCGGGCTTATTTGTGCGCAGAACAGTTCAAGAGCCAGACTAATGGGCACATTCAGAACATTGCGCACCGGACAAGGTCGAGTTGGGCTCATTCGTAAGCTCAGGAGGTTACGCCGTGGAGAAAACGAACTAATTTCCCAAAGGCGGAGAAGGGATACATTTCCCTTAAAAACTTAAGAGTCTCGGAGGAGGCGCAAAAGGAAAAATGGATGGTTGAGATCGAAGCGCAGAGCTGAAGTGGAGAGAGGGACAGTGGAGATTAAATTGCTAACCGCAAATCGCAAGTTTCAAAAGACAGGTGCGGGAGGTAAATGATAAAGTAGTTGAATTGCAATGTGCAATGCCAGGTGGGACCCGATCGCATACCGCTCATCGCCAGTTTTAAAAGATAAGTGTTAAGGAAAATTTAAAGGCAGCGAAGGGCGATGTGCAAGCAGATGTGATGCGGAGATTAAATGACAAAGTAGTCGAAGTGTGATGTGCGATGCCCGGTGGGACCCGACCACATAGCGCACATCGCTAGATTTAACAATTAAGGGCCAAGGTTTAATGTTATACTCGCCGAAGTGCGATGTACGATGTAGTGGGCCCCGATCGCAAAATCGCAAATCACAAGTTTTAGAGGATAACCAAGGGAGGTAAGTGATAAAGTCACTGAAGTTCGATGTGCGATGCCAGGTGGGACTCAATCGCATACTGCACATCGCTATTTTTAAAAGATAAGTTAAGGAAAATTTAAAGGCAGCGAAGGGCGATGTGTGGGCGGATGCGATGTGGTATCAACAACGAACTCCAAAGGTTTTCAGATCTGGAGGTAAGGCATTTCTCGTGTTGAACCATGTCGGAGGAAGAAAAGAGGGTTATAACGTAAAACCAGTGAAACACCTTGGTAATGAGAAATAGGCAGAACTCGAAAGAGAAACTCGGGTAAGTGACCCAACACAGATCAAAGGAAAAGAGGCAGAGTTGGGTAGCGGGTGATATAATTAACAGTGTTTGAAGCACAGGGGCATAGGCAGAGTCGACAGAAAATCGTATAGCGGCATTGTTCGGAGAACGATAGTGTTAGATTCAGCCTTTTCAGCCTTCCTTCAGTGATAAAACATGTTCTTACAAAGTGATTTTAAGGTGTCAAGGTCAAATTTTGTCATTTCAATAAGTCTTCAAGCAAAATTTGGTCACTAGGCATTAGGTCTAGGGGTTGCTTTTACTCCTGTCAAAGTTGTCCAAATGTCGGTCCATGTCACCATTCAGCTGAGTGTACCATCATTCAGAGGGTTTTCATCATCATATCAGGTTCCAAAGAGTCATTTTACACCTCGTTCATGCTTCAGTTGTGCCTAGGTAAGGTCCATTTCCCTCTCCTAGGGTTTTGGAGGTAATTTCTCTTGGATGGTCAAATCATCGAAAAAACTTGTATCCTGATGTTCACACACCTTCCCCTATACTTAATTCACCTTATTAAACACTTCCCATCACTGAGATCCCTCAAATTCCTCATTTTTGCACAAACCCTAGTTTCTTGCCACAACTTGGCAATTTTCTAGGCTAGGCCTGTGTTTTGCCCTTTTGGACCCCTTCCCCTCACTCAATCTCTGAGATTCTACTTTCCCCTGCTTCCTAACATCCCTCCCTACTTCCCAAAATTTCCCCAAGAATTTAGAAGCCCCTTATCCCCTTCGTTTCGCTTCATTTCGACAAAATCCCTTGTTTCACCCATCGGGATAAGTTTCACTCAAAAGATGTTTCAGAGCAATAAAAGATGAATTTGGGAAAACTGAGAGAGGTTTTTGTCCACCACATGCCAAGGAAGAAAAACCTCTTTCACTTTTTACACAGGTATCATGGTTTTGAAGAAATGTCAAAAATACCGTTGCCTCAGGAGAATTGAATGCACCTCTGAAGTGACCTTGGGAAAATCAAGTTTTCTCCTAGCATGTTTGGCCAACTGACTTGCTTGATGAGTCAAATGATAACTAGACAGAAATACCTTTCCAATGAGCTATCATGAGCTCAATTTGGAGTTGAGGAAGACCTTCAAAAGTTGACTGCAACAGCGCTCTGCCTTGAGGCAGCCTCATTCTGCTCATTTTGACTAGTGTTGGGAGATTTGATTTTTGACAGGGTAAATCAAATCCAAATTGCATAATTCTACTTGTGTTGGAAAGTAGACTCCAAGAGCTTTCCAACGAGCTATCACATGCTCAATTTGGACACCAGGAAGGCCTCCAAAAGCTTCCTGAAAAATGCACTATGTGGCAGGAGGGCATGCGACCCACTTGTGCGTTTTGGCCAGTGTAAATTTGAACGCATGCGACCCACTTGTGGCATGCGACCCACTTGAGGGAGATGCGACCCACTTAAAAACAGAATTCAGAAAAATTGCGTTGGGCACCCAGTTTCGATTTAAATCATCTCCAGCTGCTTTCAAACAGGTTCTAAACTATTGCTCAGTAGATTTTAAAGTGGTTGTGGTATCTTGAAGACTTTAAACATTTGAATGGAAAAGTGAAACCCTACATTCATGGCATATTTGTTCCTCAGGGTTTTTAAATACATATGGATGGTTTTATGAGTATTTTTCCACCTTATATCATTGATATATCCACCTTTGCATGTATTGTCAAAGCCCCACTGTCTTCACACCCATTATACCACCGTGGTCATCATTATTGTTTTACCACTGTCATGGCTTTTGTTTCATGGTGATCATTGTCATATTGTATCTCATTGCCCATTGATAAACACGTTCTTATACTCATTTTTCACTGCCCATTGACAACACAGTCTTATGATTCATTGTTCCCTTTGAAAAAGTTTATCCAATATTCTAAAGGCTGCCTGCTACCATTTGTCAAATTTCACTTGCAATTAAAACAGAGACTGTGCTTCTATCTCAATCCACCTAAAACAGAGCTGTTATCATTGTTTGTTTCCTTATGGTGCTTTGACAGTGGGGGATATTTATTGGGTGTTGAAACATACCATATAACTCTGTTTTCACTGCATTTATATCAGTATACATAGTGCCAATATCTTGTTCAAAGCCATGTCAGAGACGGATTCAGTTTATGAGCAAGGATATGAGCAGGACAGTGACTCAAACGTTGAGGTTGATGTACTGAGATGGAGCATAGCAGTGTGCCAGTAGTGGTAACATATCAGAGAGGCCACGGAGCTTTGTTTGCAGCATCACGACGAGTACTATCTCCACCCGGGGTGGAAGGGGTCTCGTTGACTTCATCAGCAGCGCGAGTACTATCTCCACATGGCGTGGAAGGGGTCTCACCTTCTTCATCAGCGTAGGTACATTCACAGGATAATGATAGAGACAAAGACATGCTTCGTCACATGAAAGGCCATTATTGGGCTCGCATGCATGTTTGCAAAGCGAGAATGAAGATTCTGAAGAGGAGGTTGAGCGAAGCACTAAAACGGCGGAAAAGGCCTGATCCACTCCGAATTTTGGCCGAGGCTTCGTTGGCTGAGAAAGATACATGATGGAGGGTCTTCTCTCCGAATTTGAGCAAATTCGGAGAAAATTTTGTCATTTTGAAATTTTTTGGTCTAAAAACAGGGTTTTCAGTTAAGTGGGTCTCACACCCATATGCTCACTTTTTTTCGGGACACTTGCTGAAGGAAATTTTTGCATTTTTGGATTTTTCATGGTTAGTTATGCATCCTCAGACATTACCTAAGCATTTCATCAAAATCTGGATGGTCAAAGAGCTCAAAAACACCATGAAAACCACCTTGCTGCCACCTTTTGCACCAGCAGGAAGTACCTCTGGGAGAATGAGGTTTTGGAGGGTCAAATGAGCTCCAAATTCAGAAATTCCACTTGGTTTGGATAGTCAACATCCAGGGCTTTCCAGCGAGCTATCATGAGCTCAATTTGGATGCCAGAAAGTACCTCAAATTCAGGCTGGAAAACGCGCGACCCACTCGGCTCAAACGTGACCCACTTAAATTTTTTGCTGAATATTCAACTGCCAGCTCAGATTTTCGCCTAGTATGGACCAGTTTTGCTTGTGGATGGAATTTTGGGTTTTTATGATGTAAAATCATGTTTGGTATGTAACTTTGGCTTATTTTTATCTATTCTAGAAGATTCACTCTCAAAAGGGTAAAAAATCATGTAATGGATCAGTTTCCACTCTTTTAGAGGCAAGTTGTTAGCTGCCTAGATTGTAGTTCCATGATTAGAATTGGTTGAAACTGATCCCTGAAAAGGGAATTCGACCCCTAGAGGTGGGGAAAGGTGTTAGAGTGATCTATATATTGTAATTTCTGAGGCATTCTACAGGTTGGACTCTTGGGAGACTTTTGATATCATTGTACATATTTTCATATTTTGGCTAAGGAAAGATCAGGGGTTTTGCGGCACTTGTTGGGATCCTTGTGGTGTTTCTGTTCTTGATGGTGTTTTCTCTTTGTTTGCTGTAAGTTTCTTCATGTTTAAATGTATGCCATCCTTTCATATGCTTTTGAACTAAATTGAATGAGTAGATGAGGTTGAATCCATTGTTTACAGTTCTCTGCCTTTGAATTCAGTTAGTTCTATATGTTTTTCGACTGTTTGGAGAGGATCCAAGTTCTTCTTTGCCCTCTTCAACTCCTCGTCGGTCTGATCTGTCCATATATTCAATCAAAAGCATCAAGACATTCACCTACCTCGCCCCAACTCGAAATCTGCAAAGGTCTGACCTTATCCCCGGACCCAAAATCTGTTTTCCCATTTCTCCAGCGAAAACCCAAAAACCAAAAATCAAACATACCTATCTCTTTACTAGCCTAAAATCAGTTCCTATTGTAAGTCATCTCGCATCCTATTGCTCATTTTATCGAGATTGACGGAGAGAGCCCTCTCCTGTCCTCGTAGGGCTAGCTACGAGGCTGAGCGTGGTTTGATGTAGCCTTGAGTTTACTTCATTTCAGCCTGAGGTAGATTTGAGCGCTAACAGATAGCTGGGTCAAATCGGGCACTGAGGCATCATTTCAGAGTTGTACCACCATTGCATCATGACCAGAAAGGCCACCTCAACACTTTGGGAGGACGCATCAGCAACAACAGATTTAGCAAAATGAACAAAATTTTGAGTTTTAATTTTCTTTCTTAAGTATGATTGCATAAGTAATCTTAACAGTTTAGGTAGTCGAATAATTTCAAGAAGTTCAGCAGTTATGAACCATTGTGATGTATTTAAGTAGATATAAATAAAGTAAAGGGGTTCCGAGTTTTGGACCTATGGATGACTGTTATTTTATGACTGAATTCTCTTAGAAATTAATGAAAGAAGATCAAGTTTCCTACACCTGTTGATGTTGATACGTCTTTCCTGTTTCACTCTGTGGTTATTCCTCTTTGAATGAAGTGAAGTAATGTAGCAACTAATCTCTTAATTACATTTGTGAGTAAGAGTTAAATAGCCTTAATTTGCGCTCCTTCACCTCATCTCTTCTCTCTTCACAAACTCCTGATAGAACTTTAAAGTGATAGATTCTGTGTTTACAACATATTATTTTAAGTTCTCTCTTCCTTCATGAATTTCCTCTGAAACTTAAAAGTGGTAGATTCTGTGTTTTCAGCATATCATTTTGAGTTTCTCTTACAGTTCTTATTTTCATTCCATGCAAATATCAACAGTTTATGGCATTGTGAAGGCTTTCATTATATCAGATTATTGAGGGTATTAAGTAACTGAAATCCAAGGGTGTTAAACAAAGGCCATTTGATATGGTAATTGTGACACATTTATAAAATGTCTTAAGCATGAGTACTCCAAGGTAGAAAATTCATCATGAGGCAATCCAAGGTGATACAACAATAACTACTCAAAAGATTGAACTTGCAAGCAAGTCTCTTCTGCACAAAGAGAATTAAGGCAGACACACTTGCGTGGAGCATGAGGCATGCATCTGCCATATCCATTTGACATTGAACCATCATGAAACAAGCATGGGGACTTAGTGTTAACATTGAAATAGATTAATTCAGGAGGAGATGGGATGGGAAGGTGTGGGATGGGGTGCAATATATCACAAGTGGGGGACAAAGAAGAGGGAGGAGTAAGGGGAAGAGACATAGATTTCTTAGGAGATTAAGGTGAAACATCTTAAACCATTAATTTCATATTTTACTTCATCCAAAAGACAAGAATTATTAGCTTGTTCATCAATCTCTGAATTTAAGTTTCTAAGAATATGAATGAATGAAGTTTCAGTGAATTAGAGTAGAGTTCTTTCGATATGGTGGTACAAAAGGCTTAGGGTATTGTTGTTGGGAGGAGTATTAGTTCGCAAGTAACGAATAGTTATGAAAGAATATCCAAGAATGAAAATGTCTCTAATGCCTCGATCTTGGGCTAGAGATACCCCTAGGAAAAGTCCATACATTTCTACCTCGTTATTAGATTTTTGACCAAGGCCCCATGAAAATTTATCCATAATGTTTCCTTCAAAATTTATTAATATCCCCCCCCTACCAACCCGGTTTTGGATGAATTTTTAAATAAAAAAGCTTTAAATCATTATAAATATATAGTTATTAATTATAAAGACATATATATATATATATATATATATATATATTTTTGTGAGCTCAAAATTGTTTATTAGTCATGAAAACACATACATCACATATACATATGTCTCCTCTCAGCGGTTACCTTGGCTTGCCAAATTAGAAATCAAACCAAAAGTAAAATTTGAGAGTTTTGAGCCAATGTTTCAAAATTAACTGAACAATTCTTGTAGGGGAGATAACATGAATACAAAAATATGGCTTTTGAGATGAATGTTTGGTAACCATAAAATTTAAAGACATAAAATAGGAATATAGGGATCAAAATTAGGTAAAGTAACATTGTCAATAACATGCATATATCAAAACAACATTATAAGATATTAATGGGCTCAATTTGTTCAAGGTTTCCTGGTGGAGTAGGTTCCTTGTCATGTAAAATAACGACTTCCATACACCTCATGCACTCCTGCATATCCTGAAATTGTAATGGGAGTTTTTTCATGTGAAGGAGTAATTCATCCTGAGAGTAGTTCCTTTCAAATCAAACTTTTCCCAATAGGTTCTTGATGTGCCAATAAAGGCTAATGGTGCGAAGGCATTGATTTTTTTCCCAAGTCTCGCACCCAGTCCAAAATTGTAGCCATAAATTCCGAGTCTGGGTGGTTTTCATTCTCTTGGATGATTTCTTGTTCGAAATCTTGAATTTCATGTTGGATGTCTAGCAAGGTTTGTTGGCGAAGCCTCATGGTAGAGGAGTGAGCTTTAGAATGAGATTGAGTACTATTGTAGCCTCCCAGACCTCTAGAACCCCTTGTAGAGCGAGCTCACTAGTGGGGCATATGGACTGGATGAGAAGATTTGTAATATAAAAAAAAAGAAGAAAATATTTCAAGCCCGACTAGCCAATTTTTTGTTGACTAAGATGAGAAGATATAAAGAAGATCGAGGGTGATTAGAAAGCCAGATGCAGACTAGATCACAGGGTTGGGCTAGCACAAGCTAAGAGGATGAGAGAAATAGGGGAGAGGGATATGTAGAAAGTTGAAAGTGAGTAGATGAAAACATGGCCCAATTTTGCTTAAGGAAAGCAAAAAGAGGAGAGAGATGTAGAATACATGAAGCCCTGTGTAGCAAGCTCCTTGTGGAATGGACCAAGCATTCTAATCTCATGACTTGTAGAGCAATCTTGTAGCTAGGAAATATTTGTTAAATAGACTAGAGAGATACATGTTGTTGTTGCTAATGGCTAATGGTTCCTTTGTGTGGTGGCTTATTACTATTTTGAAGAGGATACACACAGGTACTTAAACTGTCTTGTTCGAGCTAGTGTGATGTAACCACCCTCCTCCCATATTTACCCAAGCCAACTAGTCCACTAGGGTAAACATGTGATGAGAGGCTACTATGATGTGGAACCGACATGATGAAACCAAATTGAAACCAAATTGACCTTCCACGCATGCTACAGAACCTTCAGGAGCCAACCAACCCTTCCAGGTGACCAACCCCTTAGGTAAATTGACATTTCACTGATCTAGACCCTCGGCCGCTCCCATGACAAGCCATGCATATGATTGAGGTCTTCCAGTCGCTCCCACAGTAAGGCATGCCAATGATTGTGGAATTTTTCAGGTAGTTTTGTGCCAGTGACCTTGGATTTTGAGCCACTTTTTCAGGGCTATGTCTTAGGCCACTGCCTAAAAATTCATGAAAATTTCAGAAATGAACAATAACAATGGAACAAAGCTACTAATGCAATCACTGGCACAAGTACTTGATTTGACCCCTATTAGCCATGACAGGAATTTCATCAAACATGACTCAAATATGTAATCTATAGGTCATAACAACATATCTGAGCATAAGGGTCTCGTACTTATCTGAGATTTGTAAATAAGCATTGTTTCCATATCATAATAACTGCATTATCATATATTAGACATATATTCATTTCACATTCAATTTCTAATCAAAACATGATGAGAGTAATACATCAAGTCTATCATAAAACATACTCATAACCAGGATATAACCAATAGAAATAACAATGATATAACAACCATAAAATCCACATATAAGCCAATACATTTACACATGAAATACCAAGGAGAAGAAGCTCTTATTAATGAATGAAAAGTCTAACCAGGTATGGGACTTCCACGAACCACCCGACCATAGATTGGCTGAACCGAATATTTCTTTCAGTCAATCACCCTCATGCAATATTCCAAGCATCAATGTGGGACTCAAAACCAAACCAAACCATGTTTCCTCAGGATTTATCGCAATTCCAACTAGATCACTAGGCCCTAATCAAGCATGGATACCACCAAATTTCTCCACCTACACTGTGAGGAATTTTCCTGCCTCCTAGTCCCTAGGCTTTACCGTATATCCTGTCATTCACTAGTCAAGGATTCCTAGGCCTAATTGAGACTCCACCCTCAAGGATTTACTGTATATCCCACCATACACCGATCAAGGATTCTTAGGCCTGATTGAGGGTACACACCTATATGATTTAATGTATATCCCTCCATTCATCGATTAAGGATTCCTAGGCCTATTGAGGCTCACAAAATACGTCTTTACCATAATCCCATCTTCTCCAGTCCAGGGATTCCTAGGCCTTGTGTTTTTTCTTTCAGATACCACCTCACTCAGTTTCCAAACCATCCATGAATCCATCTCAACCAAATATAAGATATCCCATCACACCATGCATATCCAGAAATGGCAAGGCAAGGCTGAAGAACATTCTCACTCATGGAAATTCCCATGCCAATGACAACAATAGAACCAAATACACACATTCATGTACCATGCATGCCAAATCTAGCATGGAAATCACACATCCAATTCGATACCTGCAAGTAATCCCATTGTAGATGCTTGATCCCGCTCTTCCTTGCTTGATCTTTGCTTCCCTTTTCCTTCTTGGTCCTTCCTTTGATTTCCTTTATCCAATGCTAGAGTGATCCAAAAAACTCTAAGTGTCCAAGGGTGAGAGAGAGAGCTCCAAAAATGAACAGACAAAAGGTTGAATTAACAAAAGCTACCAACTGATCCTTAGAAGGCTTTTTATCAATGAGGCCTCTATTTTCTTCAATTTCCATTATTTTCCTTCATTTTCTTCATCACATGTAACTTGTGACCTTTCACCTTCCTTTTCTTCTAATTTCCATTATTTTCATAAATAAAATGCCAATTAATGTCATTTTCCTTTCCAAAGCCTTTGTCATTACCTTTGTTAATTACCTTAGCCATATTAAACCAACTGAACACCCACACTAGGATGTTTCGCCCAACATTCAACTTGGAATACGTGTCCTGTGAAATTGGTATGATTTTTCCTTTATTAACTTTATTTACATGGATTTTTTACAAGGGCTGCTACAGAACCCTCCCCCTTGGGGGACATCGTCTTCAATGTTCAATGACACCAATAAACCAGCAAGCCGCTGCAAACAAAACATACTTCCCATGGAGCTTTACAACATAGCATGTTGCAGTATTTACAATGACATCTTGTTGAAAACATGACAATCATATCGTTGATTGGACCTTTATAACACAACTCATTATGGTATTTACAATAACAACCACATATACACTCATACACATTTGCTTCGGCCAGGAACTAATCATATTATCTATGGAGCTTTATAAACACAACTTGATACAGTATTTACAATAATAATATCCACATATACACATATGCACATTTGCTCTAACCAACAAATAAAAGGATACAATGCATGCATCCACAATGAGGGAATGTAGAGGATCACACCTCCACCCTCAAAAGTAGTACCAAGATTCACTTCCTTCCCAAGAAGTCCAAAATCCACTGCCAAAGCCAAGGTTTGCATCCAATGTCTAACGCTACCATCCTGCGTTGCTTTTTCTCTCAGTGAATAGTTACCGACTCATCATTTTAGGGTGCACTCCCAATGTGCATTTGATTCTGTCTGGAAATGTTAATGACCAAAACGAATTCATTCCCCGACCTTCCCTTCTCTGCTACACAGTCCCTCGGGCAATCTGGCCAGATCCTTTCGTGCAGTCACTCACCTTCCAAGTTCCCCATCATCCCCTTTCCTGGGCGATTCATCCCTTGGCAAGGCTTCCTAGCATCAGAAGGTCAAACAACCAAGGCATATACCTATTAAAAAACCATTATATTGGTCATAACATGCTCATGGAATCAATGGACACTTGATCTAGATCTTTTTAACTCCAAGGATGCATACAAAATTGCATATAAAAGAGCATATTAACCAAGTAACTTAACTCATGAAAAATAAGTGAAAATCATAAAGCAACCATGAGATCAAAGGCACACAAACAATTTGATTACAGAGTTCACCTAATGTGGGATACATCTCTGGGCCCTGCTCAAAGTGGGGAGGCATTCTTTCATTAAGTGGCAACAAAGAAATCAATTACAAGAAACTCTACAAAAATGATCCTTATGCCTCTATTCTTGATGATGGATTGAACATGGAGGCCTCGGCTAGAGAAACTGACTGCACAGTTGGATTCCTGGCATGAAAACGTGAAAAATCGACTATAAACTTGTCAAATTATGACACTGGCACCTCTGGCCCTCTAAAGGAATCTTTTCAGCATCTTGCATATTCCCTCGCTCATGGTTCAGACCCTCCTGGCTGCTCAGGGTTCCGCTCCGCTCCTCCGTTAGTCTCCCCATCGAATGGAAAATGAGGGGGTAAATATATGTTTGAGTGGTGGAGTTAACAAAGCAACGAGTTGTGGCTCATTGGTAACCATCGATGGATTGTGTGGGGGCGGGCTGGGTTGAAAACCCGTCCACCCCAATTTTATACAACGACATATATATATATATATGGTTTGGTGGTTTGTTATAATTTGGGGTTTCCCGTTGGGGGCCGGCCTACATGGGTCGGGTGGGTTAAACTCTCGTCGGCTCCCTTCCACGTGATGTCATTACATTTGATGGTTGGCATATGGGCGTGGGAGGGGTCTGGGTCACCTACGACCCTGACCAACCATGTTTTGTTTTAATATTTAATATAACATTGTCGTTGGGTTTGGTTGGTTGGGTTTGACTGTCGATCAAATGACCTTATATATATATATATATATATAAAGTCCAACTATTCAAAAATATTTCGCCGAAAATTAAGGGTTATTAGGAAAATTAAGTAGGCAAAAATTCGCCCTTTTTTTACCGTCGTTTTCCATGCGTAGGGGCTCTACCAAATTGTTGTCTTGTTAGTGACTGCCACTTTGTTCATTTTGACCAAAACTTTGACCAGCTATAACTTGAGCATACAAACTCGGATTTGAGTGTCGTTCGCACCATTGGAATAACGATGATGAGCACTACGATTTGGTCCTAGTTGCACCTCAATCTGATGACTTTTATTTTTAAGTTATTTTCGAGGCCACTTCTATTTCTGGATCCACCTGGATCATTCCTTGACACTAATGAGCTTTTGGACTGCCAAAATATTTATCAGTTAATTGGAAGTGAGGGAATTTTCCCCTCACTTCCTCCTTTTCCATCCATCGAGCTTTACTTGGATGCATTTCTTGGAAACCAATACGAAGATACTCCGCATCTCCCCATCGAATGGAAAATGAGGGGGTAAATATATTTTTGAGTGGTGGAGTTAACAAAGCAACGAGTTGTGGCTCGTTGGTAACCGTCGATGGATTGTGTGGGGGCGGGCTAGGTTCAAAACCCGTCCACCCCAATTTTATACAACGACATATATATATATGGTTTGGTGGTTTGTTATAATTTGGGGTTTCCCGTTGGGGGCAGGCCTACATGGGTCGGGCGGGTTAAACTCCCATTGGCTCCCTTCCACATGATGTCGTTACATTTGATGGTTGGCATATGGCCGTGGGAGGGGTCTGGGTCACCTACAACCCTGACCAACCATGTTTTGTTTTAATATTTAATATAACACTGTCGTTGGGTTTGGTTGGTTGGGTTTGACCCTCGATCAAATGACCTTATATATATATATATATATATATAAAGTCCAAATATTCAAAAATATTTCGCCGGAATTTAAGGGTTATTAGGAAAATTAAGTAGGTGAAAAATTTGCCCTTTTTTTACTGTCGTTTTCCATGCGTCGGGACTCTACCAAATTGTTGTCTTGTTAGTGACTGCCACTTTGTTCAGTTTGACCAAAACTTTGACCAGCTATAACTTGAGCATACAAACTCGGATTTGAGTGTCGTTCGCACCGTTGGAATAAGGATGATGAGCACTACAATTTGGTCCTAGTTGCACCTCAATCTGATGACTTTTATTTTTAAGTTATTTTCGAGGCCACATCTATTTCTGGATCCACCTAGATCATTCCTTGACACTAATGAGCTTTTGGACTGCCAAAAGATTTATCAGTTAATTGGAAGTGAGGGAATTTTCCCCTCACTTTCTCCTTTTCCATCCATCGGGCTTTACTTGGATGCATTTCTTGGAAACCAATACGAAGATACTCCACATCTCCCCATCTTGAAGTCTTGGTCTTCCTGTCGATAATGATGTCCTCTATTATCTTGTCCAAGTATTCAAGTGCAAAGCTTTCCATTGTAGGAATATGTCCAACCTCTTCAAAGTTCATGATCAATGGATGCTCATAAAGCTTCAAATTGTCAACATTCACCATTGATCACACTGCATGTATGCTGGCAAATCGAGACAAAAAGCATTGTCTCTAATATTCTCTAATATGGTGAATGGGCCATATTGGATTGGTCTCAAATTATTTCCTTCCCCTTTTATTCTGTCTTTGCTAATGTGGAGCCACACTTTTTCCTCAACCTGGAATTGTTGATCAGCTCGGTGCTTGTCATGTTGAGCTTTGTATCAGGCTTGAATTTTCTCCAACTGCTCCTGCACTTCCTGGTGAATCATCTGTTTCCACTAAATGAACTTTCGTGATTTGTCCCTGTCATCTCGCCCATTGGAATCTTCATCTCTCCCAAAGACCATGTCCAAGGGATCCTTTGGCAAATAGCCAAAGCATGTCTCGAAAAGTGAGCTCTAAGTGGATGAATGCACCGCACGGTTGTATGCATGTTGTACATAAGGAAGTTGCTCATCCCACAACTTGTGATGCTTGCCATAATAGCCTCAGATTAAGTGTATCATTGTGTAGTTGAAAACCTTTGTTTTTCCATTGATCTGCATATGAAATGTCATGCTCCTCTTTAGCGTGGTGTCCATCATTCTCCACAAACTTGTCCAAAACTCTCCAAGAACGCGAGAGTCTCAATCAGACATAATGGATGTGGGCAACCCAAAGTGGACCCATACAAATTGGAAGAAGAGATGAGCAATCTGCTCTGTCGTGACCTGCTTTTTAAAAGGCATTAATACACACATTTTTATAAATCGATCCACAACGACATACAAATAGTCATGACCTCTCCTAGGCAAAGGAAAACCACCTACAAAATCCATTGACACAATTTCCCATGGATGACTCGAAACAAGGAGTGGTGTGTAGAGCCCTAATTTTCTATTAGCAGGGTTGTAAACTGAACACAAAAAACATCCCTTTACATATTGAGTCATAATATTTTTCATGTGAGGCCAATAAAAAAACCTCTGTAAATGAAAAAAATTCTTTTCTACAACAAAATGACCTAAAACAAGAAAGGTACGTGCCTCTCTGATTACATGTATCCTTTCATTGGTGGGAATGCAAAGTTTTCCAATATGGTACAATAGTTTTCCCTGCAAGTGATCATTATCCACTTGCGATCCATGCGTCAGTTTTGCATAAATCTCCTTAAAATCATCATCATCAACATATTTTCAGCATAACTTTCAAAAGATAAAGAAGCATTTTGCAAAACTATAGATGTAGAAATAGGAGGGTGAAAAAGCATATCTTCCACTTTGTTGTTGGTGTCCTTCTTGTATTTAATTACCAAGTGAAACTGTTGGAGGAATACCATCCATTTGAAATGATGTGCTTGTTGAAGCTTGGTTTTCAACTGAAGGTACTGCAAGGGTTGGTGATCTGTGTGAATGATGGTCTCCTTATCGAACAAGTAGTGCTTCCACTTCTTCACTCTTTGAACCATAGCATATAACTCCTTGTCATATGTGGGATAGTTCACAACAACTTGGGAGAATTTCTCTGAATGGTAACATATATGTTTCCTTTGCTGCATCAATACTGCTCCCATCGCGTATCCACCGGCATCTGTCTCGATCTCAAAAGGTTGTTGGAGGTCTAGTAAGGCAAAAATTGGTGTGGTATTGATCTTCTCTTTTAGTGTATCAAAGACCTTTTGTTGCTTTCCTCCCCACTGAAAGGTTTGCTTCACTCTCGTCAATGCATGTAAATGGGATGCAATGATGGAGAAGTTGGCAATGAACCTTCTCTAGTATTGTACTGCAACCAAAAAGCTACGAACCTATGTAACATTGGTGGGTTTAGGCCACTTTACAATCACATCAATTTTAGAAGGATCTATTTTCAATTGTCCATCACCAATAATGTGACCCAATTAAACCAAAGAGGTATTACCAAATTCACACTTAAAAATTTTGACATACATTTTTTCTTTTTGAAAAACATCAAGCACCTTTTTAACATGACTCACATGATCATCCCATGTCCTACTATAATCAAGAATGTCATAAAGATACCATCAAATAAAGGCATGAAAATATCATTCATCACCCTCGTGAATGTGGATGGAGCATTGCATAGTCTGAATGGCATCACTGACCATTCAAACAACCCCTGCATGGTTTTGAATGCAGTCTTGTTATGCGGATTAATACCTCTTGGAGACACGAGCAATCTCCCTCGTATTCAATGAATAGCTAGAAACAAACATCCATTTGGAAACTTTTTTCTATAGATTGATTGCATTTCAGAATTATTATAAGAAAGTAAAGAGGACATGCCTCTACCTTGAAATCCAACGTTCAATGCAGTCTTTTATCCAGTCGCTCCAAAGAGGTTTCTCCAATAAGTAGAACCTGTAATCAAAGATGAGACAAAAGAATCAAAGCATCTGCAACATATAATAATCAAGAAAAGCTAACCCAACTTAGTGATCGAGGAGTCTAAGTATTGATGTTATTCAATAACCATAAGAACAACTCAATGAGAAAAAGAGATCCATATGTATTATCTTGAATGAAAAGAGTAATATTACAACCTGATGCCTTGATGTCATACAGATTTCTCCCGGGGTCCTGAACAATTGTTCTTCCTTCAATTTGACAAGCCTTCCTCTATGAATACCAACATAGAGTTATGGACACAAGGGTGTGATCATTATTATGCCAACAACAGTTTACTAATGTAGAAATTATGCACTCTTGGGAATTTCTTCAGCAACTCATTTACAATCTTTAAGCTACAATCTACCAGATACCCTTGAGACTAAAACTTAAGCTCAATTTATAGGGAAATGGAGGTAGTTTCAGTTCCATGAAGAGGGGATGGTTCCTCTCATGAAGGATTTGGCCTCTGTGGTTTTATTGAAGCCTAGAAAATCTCTGCTTCAAACATCGGGGAAAACCACCCGGTCGGGACCTTAAGACAGCTCCTTTTTTGTTTGGTATGGTGGCTCCGACTGGATTTAAAGGACCAGTTTCCTTATAAATAAATGGATTGGTTTGGATGGGTGGAAATGGGACTAAATTAACTAAAATAAAACTATCTAATTTAAACTAAATACTGGTAAGGAAATTCTAGCACTAACCTGGGTAATTATATGTAAATACAACTTAAGATTGTTCCAATTTAACAATAACCATGAAAATGTATTATTATTTAAATTGAAATATGCAGAAACAAATAAAGATAACTTTGTTTAAGAAATTAAACAGAGTGTATTAACCATATTGCATTCATCATTGTATACCATCTATATATAATTATGAAAGATAATGTTTCAATTATACTCAGAAATGATATATAAAAGGAAGCGTTGTGAAAACAAATATATATAAATGATAGCAATTTTAAAGCGAATACCATAAGACAAAAGAAATCAACAGTGAACAGATAGAAATACCTTGTTCATCTTGAAGGCTTTCAAATGCAATGTGATACTCTAATCCAGTAACTCTAATGCAAAATCAAATTCCAAGGTACAGAAATGCAACACTTCAAAGATAATTCCGCATAAAAATCACCAGATGTGATCCTTTTTAAAAATATATAAGACAATGGAGTACATAAATGTAATCTCCAAGTCAAAAAATATTAAGATCCAGGACCCTTCTCTAAATGCATGAGAAGGGTTTAAATACTACTTAGCTAAATCTAAAAATAGTCTATTACAAAAATTAAGGATTCGGTTTAATGACCGTCCTTTTCCTAGGCTAAAATACAGTAAATTTAAAACTAAATCTAACTATCTATGAACTTGGTCTTTAAACTTGCAGGCATCTAGCATAGTTTTGAGAAGATGTGGTTGACCGACTTCAGAATTCAACTGTCCTGAAAAGACAGAGTCGGCAAGTGTAGGCGCAATCTTCTCTGTAGAATTGATGATACAATTAAGCGCACTGTGCTGACTGTGTGGCTTCACTAAGTATGTCCAGTAAGAGTCCCAGTTTAATCTTGTCAGCCCTTGGATTGATTTTTCTCTTTCTTCTGCCTTTTGCCTCCATTCTGTTTGCAGTTGATGTGCCTGTGGGAGATATCCTGGAACAGTTTCTGGAATCAAATTAGCTTTGTGTAAATTGTCATTTACACAATCAGTAAGAGTGTTTGCCGCTGTAGCCGCCTCCTCTGCTGCCTTCTCTTTGTGCATTTTCCTTTATTGGAGCTTTTTGCTCTGTTATTAATTTTGCAATTTCATCTTGATTTTGCTTCACCATTTTCTCATATCATACTTTAGCCAAAGTAGTTTCTTTTTTATCGATTTGACCTTTCGCAGTAGTTTTTCTCTGTGCCGAACACGCTCCACATCTTTTTCCTTGCTTAGCATTAAGTGCCTTGAATTTGGTCAATGTTTCCTCATTTTGTCTTACGGTTATTTCAAGTCTCTTCGAGACCTGACTTTTCTCAAGAAGAGCTTTATGTTTCTCTGAGAACTCCTGACCTCCAACAGCTTCTTCAGTAACTTCTAAAAGCTCTATAGAAGATAATTTTGGCAAACTTACATACCTTATCTTGTGGTAGAAACTGTGTCAATTTGCCCACTTGGATATTTGAACTTGTGAACGACATCTAAAACATCCTTTTTTGGTACTGTCCACCCGTGTTTGTTTTTCTTCAATGGTTCATCTATTTTGGTCCATTCCTGTGTGCATTCTGACAAATTTGCATGTTCTCTGGCAAATTCTTCCATAAATTGCTTATTATAAGGCGCATGAGGTTCCGGCAATTCATACATCAGCCTCACGTCTTCCGTGGTGAATGACCCGATTAGCTCTTCAGATGGAGTTATAAATTTCCTGTCTGAAATATCGATGTTGTCCAGCACCCATTTCACCATGTCCATACATGGGAGAATCCTCGGCCTTGCCGCTATCCTATGGAGAAATGAACAAGCTAGTTCTTTGAGGGTTGCTTCAGATGTATTACTAGAACCTGCTGTAGCCACAACTTTCATCACCACAGGATTTTCTTCTTCTAACAGATTATACATTCCTTCCCAAGTGGATATACCGACATCCTTATTACAAGTGGTGTCTGCATACAGCGAAGCCATTTCTCTGTTTTCAGAATTCAAGCTCTTCTCCTTCTTACCCATACTGTTTAGTGAAAGCTTTGTATAGATGTTTGCTCCTTCGTGCCTGCGTTTTACGAGTTAAATGAGAGTAATGGCATAAGAAAGGTGATGAGACTGTTTTAAATGCGAAGGCAGATGAAATATAATATTTTAATCATGAAACGACTTTCAATCAAAACAAAATCTCATTTACCATTAATTGTCAATCCAATCATTTAATCTAATCATTAAAGCGCATAACAGATTTGATATATGGGAAGATTGCCTTTGAACAACGCGCCTACATGAATCTGCGACATTGCAATCTGCGATTTGCTGTGCAATATCGCAATATCGCAATGTCGCAATATCGTAATATCGCAAAATGAAGCCATCGCAGTTATGTAAAATAGCGCAAAAGCACAAATTGCGCAATAGCGCAAAAGCGCATATCGCAAAAGCGCAAAATTGTAAATAGCGCAAAAGGTATTCGTTTATCATTTCTGTTTTCTACGCTATGCGATCTGCGACCAATTTGTTTATTGTATAGGATTTTTGGGATCGCATTATCGCAAAAGCGCAAAATCGCATTTTCAGTTTTATAAAAGATATATACCATTTTGCTATGGATGCGCTATTTTGTTTAAAGAGCAATTTTATTGTAATCTATCATAAACTTAAGTGTTTCTTAATGTTCTTTCTAAGGGATTTCTATAAGTTTATGATAGAAAGTTTTATTTGAAAAGGAAAACAAATCCTAATTGATTTTTGGATTTTTTAACTAAGGGTCCCCATTTATTTAGTATTATTACTAATATTAAATAAAAAGGGGGGTTGTTGCTGGTCACAACAATTGGCGATTCACTGAAAGAAACAGTTATCTCTGAAAAATAAAATGAACACTATATCTTTAGTAAGTAAAGATTTTTAAAGATAATGAAAACTATCTTAGGATAATTCAAATAAAATGTAACTATGAAAAAGAAATAAAAATCATTCACAATTTCTTTCTAATTCTTTAAGAATAAAAACATTTCGGGTTATTTCAAGCTTTGATTGGTGTTAATAATGAAGTAAGTGGATTTCTCCAAGTTTTGGTTTTATAATATACTCTATTGCCATAGGTATTGCCTCTGCTGCCAGCAAACGTTCATAGTCTCGACAGGGTTACCTTTAAACCATTAACCATTCATTGTCCCATTCAACTAAAATTATGACTTTTTAAAAGATAAATTCATAAGACTTATTATCTCATGTTTTTGTCTTTTACTTATTTTTTATTTTAAGAGCCATTGTTCTGGTTTGGTAGCCAGTTAATAAAAATGCCATTCACTAGTTATAATTAAACTGAACAAGCTGGCTCGTGATGAGACCCCTTGTCTTATATTTATAAGCCATTACCCTGTTTTGGTATGCAGTATTGGTAATGTCAGTTTTATTATTCCTTATGAACATGGTAAGTCGGCTCGTAATGAGACCTCTTATCTCTTTAAATTTTCATATAATTTATCAGAATTACATTCTAAAAAATCACAACTTAAATGGATGGGGTGAAATAGTTTTATCCTTAAGAATCAATGGATGATAATTTTCATAGTTTTTTGAGTTCCAAAACTTTGAAAAAATCTTTACTTTGATAGATAACCTTTCTCTGCTTAATAAACTTATGATGATTTACATTCTTCTCAAGTTTTCAAAAGATCATGCAAATGATTGAAATAATCTTTCAAAGTTTAACATCTTATTTTAAACTATTCAAAAACTGTGATCATTACTTTAAAAATTCTTATTTACACAAAAGAAATATTTATAATATTCTTCCGAAGAAATTTTCTTAAATAGTAAACAGTCAATCAGAGACTCATTAACAACCTTTATTTGCAAAAACAAAAACAATCAAAATTCTGCAGAAAGGAATATGTACAGTTTAAGAAGGGGTTACCTCCTTATGAAAAGAATTTCTTCAAGATAAGCCCATTTACAGGAAGAGATTCTCTCTTACCTATTAGATCTTGGAGTATGAATGTATTTGAGCCTATCTTCTCAACGATCTGAAATGGTCCAAGCCACATTTTCTGAAATTTGGTATGTTTACCTTTTTCTTCGTGTGCTTTATCCCATTTCAGAACTAGATCACCAATTGACAAAATTTTTGAGCCGGTAGAACTTGCATCAAAAGAAGATTTTACAAGCTGTTGATGTTTTTATGAGTAATTTTTGCTTTATCCCTATCTTCTTCTAGTTTAAGGATTTGATCATACCTCAATTGAATGGATGATGAAGGATTTTCCTCAATAAATTGCACTAGGGCTAATGATGGAAGAGTTAAATTGGATGGTATCACAGCTTCTTTTCCATAAACCAGATTGAAAGGTGAAGTCCCTATTGAAGCTTTTTCAGTGATACGATCAGCTCATAATGCAAAGATTAAATATTTGTGCCAATTCTTTTGATTTTGATCAACGGTCTTTTTAATGATTTTGATAAGGTTTTTGTTAGTGGATTCAGCCAAACCATTACCTTGTGGATAATAATTTGCTGAATATTTTAACTTAAAACCTCTTTTGACTGCAAATTCTATTAAACTATTTCCAGAGAAGTAAGATGCGTTATCAAAGACTAGAGCGTTAGGTACACCAACCCTGGTTATGATGAATTGATCTATGAAATCAATAATTGCATCAGAATTGGCTACCTTCAACGGGATTGCCTCTACCCATTTTGTAAAGTAATCAGTTGCAGTAAGGATGTACTTGTGCTTTTTGGAAGAATGAGGTACTATCTCACCAATAATGTCAAGCCCCCATTGTTCGAATGGTTGCTCAATAGTTACTGGTTGCAAAGGAAAAGTTGGTTTCCTTTGTCTTCCACTTGCAGTTTGACAAATTTGGCACTTCCTTACGTAATCATGTGTATCTTTAAAAAGGGTAGGCCAGTAATAACCAGCGCGAATTATTTTGTGAGTTGTGGTATCACCTCCAAAATGACCTCCTGCTGGTCCATCATGCAATTCCTGCAAAACCTTTTCAGCTTCAGTCTTTTCAAGACATCTTAATAAAATTGAATCATAATTTTTTCTAAATAACACATTATCAATGATCTCATATTTAATAGCCTTTAACCTTAAAGCGCGTTTACTCTTATAGTCGAGATTAGAAGGAGCATACCCATTTTTCAAGTAATAGATAAGATCAGCATACTGAGATTCGAAATCTGTGATACTTATTTGACTTACTTGAATATCTTGATTTGAATCTTGATTTTCTGGTATATTATGAGCTCCTGCCAATAATCTGCAAAAACCTTGTCCACTAACAATCTTAGCTGGTTTAATATCAATATCATATTCTTGCAAGGCTATTACCCAATTAGCTCTCTTTTCTCCTACTTCTTTTTGAATTAATAATTGCCTCACTGCATAGAATGGGACAATGATTTTTGTATGTGTTTTCAAGAGAAAAGGTCTAAAATGTTTGATTGATTTAAACACAGCAAAGGCTTGTTTTTCAACATCGGAATAATTAAGCTAAGCTCCTTGCAGATTTGAGCTAAAGAAAGAAATTGGTGCTTCGATTTCTTGATCATTGAGTTGTGTTAAAACGGCTGCATAGGATGTTTCAGTGGCCAGAGTATACAAAGTAAAATCTTTAGAAAAATCCAGGGTATTCAATGCTGGTGCATTAATGATCGCTTGTTTGATTGCTTCAAAAGCTTCTTTCTCTTTATGCACCCATTTGAATACTGAATTCTTCTTGATCATATTTTGCATAGGTAAAACAATTAAAGAAAAATCAGGAATAAATCTTTTAACAAAATTGATCTGTCCAAGAAATGATTGCATGGATTTTTTGTTATGAGGTAAAGAAATATCATAAATTTCTTTCACTCTATCTGGATCAATATATATACCATCTTTTGACACAACAAATCCTAAGAGTTTTCCTTCATCTAAAGCAAAGAAATATTTCTTCGAATTTAAGGAAATACCAAACCTTCTACATCTTTCAAATATTTATTTTAAATCATGTAGATGATTGGCTCTCTTTTTTGAAAATACTGTTATGTCATCGAGATAAATAACAATTGATTTATTGATCAGACCTTTAAATGCTATGTCCATGGCTCTTTGAAAAGTTGCTCCTGCATTTATTAGACCAAAAGGCATTTTCTGATAAGCATAAGTTCCCCATTTTGTTCTGAAAGTTGTTTTCAATCTGTCATCTGGATGAACTAAAACTTGATTATAGCTCGAAAATCCATCGAGAAAGGACATAAGTTCAGAACCAGCTACCTTTTGAAGTATCTGTTCCATGGTTGGCAATGGGAAATTGTCTTTTAAACATGCCTTGTTTAAATTTCTGAAATCAATATAGATTCTTATATCACCATTCTTCTTCCTTACAGGTACCATATTGGAAACCCAATTGGAGTGCCTGACCAGAAAAATGATTTTGGCTTTTAAAAGTTTATTAAGTTCTGATTTGATTTGAATTTCGAGATTTGGATGGAT
The DNA here is from genome assembly GCA_034641835.2 of Pinus albicaulis. Lineage (NCBI taxonomy): Eukaryota > Viridiplantae > Streptophyta > Pinopsida > Pinales > Pinaceae > Pinus > Pinus albicaulis. The sequence goes on along the minus strand of CM076579.1, from coordinate 1,369,657,919 downwards.
CTTTCTCAACTTCTGTTGAACAGGTTTAATATCAGGAAGCATTGGAATTGTATGTTGAATAATCGAAGTATCATACGTTTTTAAATCATCATAATTCCAAGCAAAAACGTTTTTATACTTGTTCAGAAGTTTAATGAACGCATTCCTTTCCTCTGGTGTTAAATTGAGTTCTAAGTTAATGTTTTGATGTTTAGAATCAGAACCAAGATTTACTAATTCAAACTTCAAGGTAGAGCTTTGAAGTTTAGTATTAGTGACTTTCTTGAATCTGTCTTTAATGTCATATAAATCCTCTAATTTAACAACAGATTTTGGAATGGGGTTTTCATTACCTTTTGAATAAATTTGTAAATCATGATCATCTTCGTCAATAATTTTCTCATCATATGATTTCTCTGAAGTCATGAAATTTAGAATATCTTGATCATGATAGAATACTCTCCAATTTGTAACATTATCTGGGACAGATGGACGAAAAATCAATTCTATAGAAAACTTATCAGGACTGCAATCTTCAACAGGTAGGAGTTTAGATGCAACATTAGCTAGCAAGTCAGCTGATGTATTCTGATTTCTAGGAATAGGAGAAATATTGAATGCTAAAAAATGAGTGGTGAGGTCTTGTACTAGGGTTTGATAGTGTTTAAGATGTCCTGAAAGGCAATGAATTGTATTCCTAACTTGTTTAATGACAATTTCGGAATCACCAAAAACTTTCAAGTATTTAACATCTAACCCTATAGCTTTATAAAGTCCTTGAACCAAGGCTTCATATTCTGCGGTATTGTTAGTACACTCAAATTCTAATCTACATGACAGCATGGTTTTCTCCCCATTTGGATCAATTAGGATGCATCCAGCTCCAGCTCCATCACTAGATTTTGATCCATCAAAATATAATGACCAAAATAAAGACTTATCTATTGGCTTATCTACAATTACATCAGAAATATTTACAATTCTGGAAGAATCAGATTGTGAAAATTTTTCTATTTGAGAAACAAAAGTATTTACAGAAAAAGGTGATTGAGGAGCTTCGAAGTTTCCAAGAAATGATTCAGCAGAATATCCTCCAAGAATATTGTTGTTGAATGCCACAAGCTCATTAGGTTGTTCGAATTCAGTGACAGTGTGCGTCATATGTTTTTCTCGTTCAATTTTAATTTGATTTGGTTTCCCTTTGTAGGGAAGCCACATATGCGAATAATCAGTTGAGATATAACCATTAAGTTTCGCAGACCAGTCCCTGCTTAAAATTAATCCATAGAATTCAGGAATATTAGCAATCAAAATATCAATTCTTTGGACAATCCTAGGATCAGAAGCTAATCTGATAGTAACTGAATTGATTTCTCCTACAACTTGAACTTTAGAGCGATCCAATTGAACGATATGAACTGCTGATTTCTTTGGTTCGATATTGAATTTAGCATAAACAGAAGTAGGCATTATATTGGAGGATGCTCCGGAATCAATCAAACAATTGTGCAGATTCTTATTGTACATTTCATAAGTCAGAAGAAAAGGAGGAGTTTGAGAATTTGACTTTTCTCCAATGAGCACTGTATCAGTAGCATCTACCTTATCTGGTGGCTTACCAGCTCCCCTAGCTGCTTTTGCAACTACACCGCTTGGTAAAGGAGCAATTGGTGTAGCGTTTAATTCTTTCAATAACAACTTTTGTTGGTGTTTTAGTTTGTTGAGTTCATGTAAGGAAATGTTAGCTTTGATATTTTTCATGTCCTCAACAATGTTGTATTCCATAGGATCTGACACTACTAAAGTCTTTGTTGTTGATGTAGGAGGATTAGAAGAGGATGGCTGATTTTGAGTAGGTAAAGGAGAAGTTTTCTTTACAGGGGATTTGTCTTTGGTACTTGGAGTTATAATTTTCTTTTTAGGAACTGTTTACACTGGTTCCGATATAGATTTACTCCTAGTACTTATAGGCATAGCTTCTTCACTATCAGAATTAGGGAGAATGAAATCCCACATTCCATTTAATTCAGCTATTTCTTCATTCTCATTTTCCTCATCTGATACTAGAGATGTATCTTCTTCTTCTTCCTCTTCCTCTGATTCTGCATTAGAAATTGCATTAGGAGGTTTAGATTCAACTTGGTTTCTTCTGAAATTTCGGAATGGTTTCTTGGTAGAAGTTTCAGCTACTTGTTTTTTTAATTTCAACCATTTCATTTGACATGGTTTTAAGAACTTTATGTAAACCTTCCATGTCGTATGGGTCTTTGGCCTTTTTCTTTGAATCATCTTTGAAGCTGACTTTCTTTGATTTCCTTTCCTCGATAGCATTTTTCTTTTCTAGAGAAGTAATCTGTTTTTCTACTGCAATAGCTTCTTTCATATTCTCAGCTAACATAGGCTTTGCAGCTCTGTCTACGAAAATTGCTATGTTTGAGGGTAAGGCAGTTATGTACAATTCAATTATGACTTGTTCGCTGCGCTGTGAATCTGTGTGAATTTTGTTCAAGAGTTTGTTGAATCTAGCGTTGAATTCTTTAATGGGTTCCTTGGGTTCTATCTTCAAATTCGAGAGGTCATTGAGTAAAGTTGCTATTGATCGGTCATCTCCAAATTTGGTTAAAAAATGATCTGCAAAAATGTCCCAACTTGTTATGGATTCTGATGGTAATGAAAAGTACCATGATCTTGCTATTCCTTGAAGAGTATAAGGGAATATTCTAACTACAACATCTGCATGTGTGACTCCATTCAAATTAATAGCCAGCATAAACTTATTGATATGTTCTTCAGCTTAAATGTTAAGATCTGGACTAAATTTTGGAAGCCATTTTCCAGGATTGTCTGGTAAATCATGTAAAGGTGCAGCCATGTTGACTGCCCCTGGAGTAGCCCATGGTCTAGCCATTATTGGAACAATTATTGAAGGGGTAGTAAAAACTGGTGGTGTTTGAATAGAAGTTGTTGGAATAGATGATGTTGAGATTGATGAGGTTTTAGCAGATAATTTTTGTGGAGATGATGATTGAGGAGATGATGTGGAAACAACTGTACTTTGTTGAGATGGGATTTCGGAAACAAGTATTTGAATATTAGATGTTGAACTTATATCACTTACTGATTCTGATTGAGTTTTTGTTGTCTTGACTCTACTAGGTAAAGGGAATTCTTTCGAAGAAATACCAAGTTTTTCACTTTGAAGCCTAGTAAGAGGTTTGGAAGAAACAAATTTTGAAGTTACACTACTTTCAGATATTTCAGACTATTCAAGAGATAATGAGAATCTTTTCAATTTATGAATTAAATCTTGAACTTCAGGAGACTCAGGATTTTGATTGTCTGAATGTTTTGAGATTTTGGTAGTGGGTGTCTGAATATTTTCTGCAATTTCTTCTCTAGGATTTTGAATTTCAGAAGAAATTGAAGAAGTTAATGAGGGTGTTTTGCTCTCAGAATGGCTTGTGGATAAAGATTTACTTGTCATTCATAGCTCAGGCCCTCCTTCTAGCGCCAAAAATGTTGAAGCCTAGAAAATCTCTGCTTCAAACATTGGGGAAAACCACCCGGTCGGGACCTTAGGACAACTCCTTTTCCGTTTGGTATGGTGGCTCCGACTAGATTTAAAGGACCAGTTTCCTTATAACTAAATGGGTTGGTGATGGGTTGATTTGGATGAGTGGAAATGGGACTAAATTGACTAAAATAAAACTATCTAATTAAACTAAATGCTGATAAAGAAATTCTAACACTAACCCGGGTAATTATATGTGAATACAACTTAAGATTGTTCCAATTTAACAATAACCATGAAAATGTATTATTATTTAAATTGAAATATGCAGAAACAAATAAAGATAACTTTGTTTAAGAAATTAAACAGAGTTGTATTAACATATTTCATTCATCATTGTATACCATCTATATATACTTATGAAAGATAACGTTTCAATTATACTCAGAAATGATATATAAAAGGAAGCGTTGTGAAAACAAATATATATAAATGATAGCAATTTTAAAGCGAATATCATAAGACAAAAGAAATCAACAGTGAAAGGATAGAAATACTTCATTCATCTTGAAGACTTTCAAATGCAATGTGATACTCTAATCCAGTAACTCTGATGCAAAATCAAATTCCAAGGTACAGAAATGCAACACTTCAAAGATAATTCTGCATGAAAATCACCAGATGTGATCCTTTTTAAAAATATATAAGACAATGGAGTACAGAAATGCAATCTCCAAGTCAAAAAATATTAAGATCCAGGACCTTTCTCTAAATGCATGAGAAGGGTTTAAATACTACTTAGCTAAATCTAAAAATAGTCTTATTACAAAAATTAAGGATTCGGTTCAATGACCGTCCTTTTCCTAGGCTAAAATACAGTAAAATTAAAACTAAATCTAACTATCTATGAACTTGATCTTTAAACTTGCAGGCATTTAGCATAGTTTTGAGAAGTCGCGGTTGACCGACTTCAGAATTCAACTGTCCTGAAAAGACAGAGTCGGCAAGTGTAGGAGAAATCTTCTCTGTAGCATTGATAATACAATTAAGTGCACTGTGCTGACTGTGTGGCTTCACCAAGTACATTCAGTATGAGTCCCAATTCAATCTTGTTAGCCCTTGGATAGATTTTTCTCTTTCTTCTGCTTTTTGCCTCCATTCTATTTGCAGTTGATTTTCCTGTGGGAGATATCCTGGAATAGTTTCAGGAATCAAATTAGCTTTGTGTAAATTGTCATTTACACAATATGTAAGAGTGTTTGCCGCTGTAGCCGCCTCCTCTGCTGCCTTTTCTGCCCTTCTGATTTGTGCATTTCCTTTATTTGAGCTTATTTCTCTGTTATTAATTTTGCAATTTCATCTTGATTTTGCTTCACCATTTTCTCATATCATACTTTAGCCAAAGTAGTTTCTTTTTTATCGATTTGACCTTTTGCAGTAATTTTTCTCTATGCCGAACACACTCCACATCTTTTTCCTTACTCAGCATGAAGTGCCTTGAATTTGGTCAATGTTTCCTCATTTTGTCTTATAGTTATTTCAAGTCTTCTTCAACTCCCGACTTTTCTCAAGAAGAGCTTTATGTTTCTCTGAGAACTTTTGACCTCCAACAGCTTCTTCAGTAACTTCTAAAAGCTCTATAGAGGATAAATTTTGGCAAACTTACATACCTTATCTTGTGGTAGAAACTATGTCAATTTGCCCACTTGGATATTTGAACTTGTGAACAGCATCTAAAACATCCTTTTTTGGTACTGTCCACCCGTGTTTATTTTTCTTTAATGGCTCATCTCTTTTGGTCCATTCCTGTGTGCATTCTGACAAATTCGCATGTTCTCTGGAAAATTCTTTCATAAATTGCTTATTATAAGGCGCATGAGGTTCCGGCAACTTATACATCAGCCTCACGTCTTCCGTGGAGAATGACCGGATTAGCTCTTCAGATGGAGTTTTAAATTGCCTGTCTGAAATATCAGTGTTGTCCAGCACCCATTTCACCATGTCCATATATGGGAGAATCCTTGGCCTTGCCGCTATCCTATGCAGGAATGAACAAGCCAGTTCTTTGAGGGTTGCTTCAGACGTATTACTAGAACCTGCTGTAGCCACAACTTTCATCACCACAGGATTTTCTTCCTCTAATAGATTATACATTCCTTCCCAAGTGGATATACCGGTATCCTTATTACAAGCGGTGTCTGCATACAGCGAAGCCATTTCTCTATTTTCAGAATTCGAGCTCTTCTCCTTCTTACCCATAGTGTTTAGTGAAAGCTTTGTATAGACGTTTGCTCCTTCGTGCCTGCGTTTTACGAGTAAATGAGAGTAATGGCATAAGAAAGGTGATGAGACTATTTTAAATGTGAAGGTGGATGAAATATAATATTTTAATCATGAAACGACTTTCAATCAAAACAAAATCTCATTTACCATTAATTGTCAATCCAATCATTTAATTTAGTCATTAAAGCGCATAACAGATTTGATATATGGGAAGATTTCCTTTGGACAACGCGCCTACATGAATCTGCGACATTGCGATCTACGATTTGCTGCGCAATATTGCAATATCACAATGTCGCAATATCGCAATATCACAAAATGAAGCCATCACAGTTATGTAAAATAGTGCAAAAGCGGAAATTGCGCAATAGCGCAAAAGCGCATATTGCAAATCTTGCAAAAGCGCAAAATGGTAAACAGCGCAAAAGATATTCGTTTAACATTTCTGTTTTCTGCGCTATGCGATCTGCGACCAATATGTTTATTGTATAGGCTTTTTGGGATCACATTATCGCAAAAGCGCAAAATCACATTTTCAGTTTTATAAAAGATATATATCATTTTGCGATGGATGCGCTATTTTGTTTAAAGAACAATTTTATTGTAATCTATCATAAACTTAAGTGTTTCTTAATGTTCTTTCTAAGGGATTTCTCTAAGTTTATGATAGAAAGTTTTATTTGAAAAGGAAAACAAATCTTAATTGATTTTTTGGATTTTTTAACTAAGGGTCCCCATTTATTTAGTATTATTACTAATATTAAATAAAAAGGGGGGTTGTTGCTGGTCACAACAATTGGCGATTCACTGAAAGAAACAGTTATCTATGAAAAATAGAATGAACACTATATCTTTAGTAAGTAAAGATTTTTAAAGATAATGAAAATTATCTTAGGATAATTCAAATAAAATGTAACTATGAAAAAGAAATAAAAATCATTTCATAATTTCTTTCTAATTCCTTAAGAATAAAAACATTTTGGGTTATTTCAAGCTTTGATTGGTGTTAATAATGAAGTAAGTGGATTTCTCCAAGTTTTGGTTTTATAATATACTCTATTGCCATAGGTATTGCCTCTACTGCCAGCAAACGTTCATAGTCTCGACAGGGTTACCTTTAAACCATTAACCATTCATTGTCCCATCCAACTAAAATTATGACTTTTTAAAAGATAAATTCATAAGACCTATTATCTCATGTTTTTGTCTTTTACTTATTTTTTATTTTTAAGAGCCATTGTTCTGGTTTGGTAGTCAGTTAATAACAATGCCATTCACTAGTTATAATTAAACTGAACAAGCTGGCTCGTGATGAGACCCCTTGTCTTATATTTATAAGCCATTACCCTGTTTTGGTATGCAGTATTGGTAATGTCAGTTTTATTATTCCTTATGAACATGGTAAGTCGGCTTGTAATGAGACCTCTTATCTCTTTAAATTTTCATATAATTTCTCAGAATTACATTCTAAAAAATCACAACTTAAATGGATGGGGTGAAATAGTTTTATCCTTAAGAATCAATGGATGACAATTTTCAGAGTTTTTTGAGTTCCAAAACTTTGAAAAAATCTTTACTTTGATAGATAACATTTCTCTGCTTAATAAACTTATGATGATTTACATTCTTCTCAAGTTTTCAAAATATCATGCAAATTATTGAAATAATCTTTCAAAGTTTAACATCTTATTTTAAACTATTCAAAAACTTTGATCATTACTTTAAAAATTCTTATTTACACAAAATAAATATTTATAATATTCTTCCGAAGAAATTTTCTTAAATAGTAAACAGTCAATCAGAGACTCATTAACAACTTATACTGAAGGAACAACTGTTCATTTACTTTAACGAGTTTGAATAGTCAAGTACTCGGAAATATTTTCATATTTGGAGAGTTTGAAAAGGGCTTAAAATAGAACTCCAGGATTTCGCTTTTTTGTAATTTTACAAAGCCCGAAAAAGTGATAAAAGTATACTCAGTGTCAAAATAATTCTTTTCACCAAAAAATCTTGTATCCTGCACAAAAACTCAAAATATTACACATACTTGTTTCCAAGAAGTAAAAATATTTAAAAATAGCCTTTTAAAGTGAAAAATAAATAAAATATAATATTTTATTCATTTAAAAACTATAAAAAGGAGTTAAAACAAAATCATTTTCACCTTTTGTGTTCAGAGCAGTGTATTAAGAGCTTTTGGCTAAAATTTCTGGAGCAAATATCGGGAGAACCGACCGTCCATTCCTTGAATCATCAAAACCAGGTAGTCCACTTCATCTTAATCTTCATTTCTGTCCATTTCATTTTTATTTTTAGGTTTTAATTTCATTTTTAGGAGGATTTTGTGTTTAAAAATGCGCTCTCGGGGGTCAGCAAGTCATGCACTCAATAACTGCGGACCCCGATAATTTTTTAACGAAAAACTATCAAGTTGTCGTGGTTTTTGTGTGGAGCGCGTGCGGACGTCCGCACTGTCTCCTCACAAAAACTGCAGGGGTGTCGTGAACATTTTAAAATTCAAAATTTATCTTAAAAATGGTTCAAGTTTTGCACCCAAATGGTTTCTAACTTTCAAATGTGTTGATTTGTAGGTTATTCCACCATGTTAAAGTGGCGAGAACATGAACATGAGCTTATAGAAAATAAAGCCATGGAAGATGTTACCACAATACGTGCACTGAAAACTTGTGGTTTATATAAGTTCTGGGCTATCCAAGGTCTGAGAGCACAAGTAGATTTGATGACATGGCTCGTAAATGCATAGGAAGTTCAAGACCAATGCTTCATCATTGGTGACCACTGGCTCAAAATTGAGCTAGAGGACATTTATTTCCTTACCAGATTGTCTCGAAGAGGAGGAAGCATATCCTTGTTTGGGGCCAGAGAGGGAGGTCTTCCCATTTCCAGCTACAAACAATAGTATTGCAGTGATGAGGCAGACTTAAAGGATATTCGCATAGATATTAAAAATATCTTGCGATTGGATCTCAAATTGATTGCATTTACAATAACCAGATTGTGCGGGAGTGCAACTCCACATGTAGCCACTAAATCAAATGCAGACCGTAGTAGAGTGTCTTGGAGGGACCATATTTAACTGGTGCGAAGGAGTATTGGCCAACGTGAAAGGCCAATTAACTAGAGCAAAGAACTCGAAGTTGAAAAACTTTAGGTATGGCGCCATTCTCATTTCATTTGCTTTAGAGATAATCCCACTTCTCACTCCTCAGTTGATTCCAGTAGATCGTGGGGAACCTCGGGAACCTTGGATGGTACAGTGGGTGGCATTAATGGCTCGCCATGGTGGCGATGGAAGTTCAATGGTTCGATTTACTCCGGCATACTTTATGTGGCTAAGGAACCAATTCTTCCCCATCGAAGACTTCCCTTATGTAGGAATGGATTTCAGAGGTGATCCTGAGATATCTTGCCTCCAGGGGCACAGTGGGACGAGTCAAGTAAGCGAATTATTTTTATTTTTTTAATACAACTTTTATTTTATTTTTTTTATTATCATCCAATATTGACAAAAATATTTAAATGCAGATGTCGATCCACGATGTCCAACTACACTCCGTCGCTTTGATAGGCGGAAAGCACAGCCTATAGCACATCCATAGGATTAAGAAACAAAGATTCTAGCAGATATGGAACACATCCTGGAGAGGTTAACTATAGACATTCCTGAGACAGGAACATATGACATTACTCTCAGGCTTTAGAGACATGTAACATGACCGTTTAGGAGATTTCTGCGCAAGGTAGCGCGTGCCATAGTCTATTACCATGATCATCATCACAGATTGTGGATGATCATTGTGGATCAACATTTTTTGGTTTTTATATCAGTATCTATTAGATCATAAGATGTTTGAACCTATGATCATAGACGATGTAATATTTTTTTAAAAACAAACCTATCTATGATAATGATATTACTACTTTATTTGAGCATCTTATTCAACATGGATCGAATGTTGTTTTGGTTTACTATGTTAATGTTGCAAATGTCTATTTAAAACACGATTAGCTAATGCATCGACCAATGTGTTTAAATTTCTTGAAATATGTTGATATTCGATATAATCAAATTGTCGTTCCAAGAGACGAACCTTCAAAAATAATCTCAATAAAACTGGATTTTTAATTGCATATACCCTGTTTAAATGTAATACAATGAGTTTAGAATCCAACCTAATGATCAAACATTGAATACCAAATGAATTGGCATCATATAATAACTCAATGATTGCATTATATTCTGCAATATTGTTTGTTGTTTTACCAAGGCATACCCCATGCATAGAAACTAACTCATCGATGGGTGAACAGATAACCCAAGCCGCAGAAGAAATATTTTGTGTACTACGACAAGCTCCATCAGCAAAACCAATGTATGTTTGAAGGGATGTCAACATCTGCCATATCAAGAGTAATCAAGATAAGCAACAATAGCAGTAACAACAAAACTAATCTAAGAACACTTATCTAATCTAAGGCACACTATCTAAAAAGTAATTACTGCACAGGAGAGATCTTCACACAATATTCAAGGATAATATCTTTTAAAATAAAGACCATTTCTGGGCTTATCTAAAGAGACCCCATCATAATCAGTCAATTCATAGGCTCCTTTTGCAAGCACACACTGGACAATGTAGGGACCATTCCACATCGGTTCGAATTTTCCAGCGCCTAGCTAATCATTAGCTTGATCGTATACTAAGACTAGGTCACCTTTTGAAAAAATACGAGGGGTAACACTTTGATCATACTGAGCTTTCACACATTTCTTATGAGCTTCGATAGCTAATGCAGCGGTGTGTCGAGTCTCGTCTAATTGTGCTAAGTATAAAAAGCGTTTTTCCAATTCAGAGATAGCTGGTAACAACTCAATGGCTAATTGGAGTGACAGTATTTCGCATTCAATGGGTAACACAGCTTCTAAACCATGGACAAGTTGAAAATGAGTGAACCCTGTTGCAATTTTTTCAAAGGTTCGGTATGCCCATAGTGCCAAAAAAATCATGTTATGCCAATTCTATTTGTGAGTTCCGATAATCTATTTAATCATGGTTGTTAGAACCTTGTTGATGGCTTCAACTTGACCATTAGCCTGTGGATAATATGGAATAGAGTTATCATGGTGCAGGCCAAGTTGATTAGAAAGTTCAGTCATCACAATATTTCGAAAATGACTCCCATGGTCTGTTGTAATAGCTTGAGGCACACTAAAACGAGCAATCACATGATTGATTACGAAAGTAGCTGCAGTTTTTCCATCTGCCGCGAATGTAGGTATCGCCTCAGCCCATTTGGTAAATTAATCTATAGCGAGAATAATATACCCATGCCCCCCGACCGAGTGAGGGTTACATGTAATGAAATCAATGCCCCATTTCGCAAAAGGATTGACAGCAATGATTGGGTGAAGAGTAGTTCGGTGTGCACGCATCTTTCGATCAAAAATTTGGCAATTGTGGCATTTTCGGACCGCAATAATACAATCTTTGAATAACAAGGGCAAAAAATAACCAGCGCGCAATATCTTTTGGGTTGTGGCAAACCCAAACATATGACCACCACATGCTCCAGAGTGGCAATTATTCAAAACCCTTTTAGCCTCTTCGTGAGTTATACAACGTCGAAAAATAGAATCCGCACCACGACAATAAAGAGTGTCTCCAATAATATTGTATTGCTGGGATTGATATCGAATTCTTTGTCGATTTGAACGTGAAAGCTCTGGGTGAAAGGTTTGGTTTTGAAGATACATAATGATATATCCATACCATGGATCTAATGTACTAATGAGAAACAGAGATTCATCTGCGATGGGATTCTCTACCATGGTTTCTGTCTCAGTATTAGGAAAGTCAAACATAAGCTCTACAAACACTAGTGATTTATTTAATTTAGATTTCTCAAATTCCAAATCAAACTCTTGCAGGATGACAATCCATTTAGAGTATTTTCCCCCGAGTAATTGTTTTTTCAAAATATACATCGTCAGGTTGCAATTAGATATCACAGTTGTTTTATGTAACAGTATGTAGTGACAGAATCGTTGGACAGCTTGCACTGTTGCCAAGGACAATTCCTCCACATGCAAATATTTGATTTCTGTCGGGTTGAGATTCTGACTTAGATAATAGATCACATGCTCATTGTGAGATTCATCCTCTTGAAACAAAACCATTCCAATGGTGGAATTAGAGGCAACTAAGTATAGAAAGTAGTCCCGGCAGTAATTGAGTGGATGCAATAATGGTGCATGGTTCAATGCGTGTTTTAATGCATCAAAAGATCTATCATCAATATCATCCCAAATAAAATGAACACTTTGTTTCAAAAACCGGGCAAAACCCTTTGTTAACTTAGCATAGTTAGGGATAAACCTATGCAAAAAATTTTCTTTCCCTTGCAAACTTTGGAGTTGGCGAAGTTTGGAAGGAGGAGGTAAGTTGATGATGTCCTCAACCTTCGAGGGGTCGACACGAATGTCATCTTTTGAAACAATGAATCCAAGTAATCATCTTGATTACACACAAAAAAACACATTTTTGCAGGTTCAAACGAATCTTGTAATGCCTACATCTCATGAAAATAGCTCATAAGTGTGTAGGATGATCATCCCTGCATAAAGAATGAGCAGGTAAATAATCCAGATAAGGTTGTGCAATATGTTTGATATCATGAAAAGCATAAGACATAACCCTTTGAAAAGTTGCACTAGCATTTTCTAATCTGAAAAGTAATTTGCAATAAGCAAATGTTCCCCAAGGACATATCAATGTTGTTTTTGGTTGATTGGCAAGGAGTATGTTGATTTGATTATACCCAGAAAATCCATCCATGAGAAAATTTCATTTTCAACACAATCATCAATAATTTGGTCGATATAGGGGGTAGGATAATTATCTTTTAGACATGCTTTATTAATATCCTTGTAATCGACGCATACTCGTATAGTCCCTTGTTTCTTGGTAACGAGAACTATATTAGATACCTAATCTATTAATGGAATTGGATAGATAAATCCTGCTCTTAATATCTTTTCAACTTCAGCTTTGATAGCAACAGCTTTTCGCAGATGTATTGGACGTAATCTTTGTCTAATAGGCTTGGCATCAGGGTATGTCTTAATTTCATGAATGACAATCTTAGGATCGATTCCTGGCATCTCTTCGTAAGACCAGGAAAATATGTCTCGGAATTCTTGAAATAGGGCTTTGTATGTGTTAATCTCTTCAATCGTACAAGAAGCACCTATATGAATGTTTTCAATAATTCCAGGTTTAACTGATATGTCGATAGGAACTGTTGTAGAAATATTTCCTAAATTACTCTCAGAATCTGAATTTGAAATCGATATGGGATTCTATGGTTCCTCAACATAATCAATTGTAAAAATAGACGAAAAATCATTTTCAAACTTATCAAGATTAGATAAAAACGAAGATCTATGATGTAGATCATCCCAGGGTAATTCATCCAATGAAAAAAATTCTCGAACACTTTCATCAGTGTGAAACACTTGTTGAAAAGGATCGAAAAATGATGTTAAGGTTGAGCTTGATAAAGAAGAGGATTCTTCTGTTAGAAAATTAAATATTACAGAACAATGCAACACATAAAATATGCAGAAAATACAAGCACACAAAACACATAAAACCAGAGAGACATAGATATACGTGGTTCACCGATTTTGGGCTACGTCCACCCCGAACAACCAGTCCTTCCTTTCTATTATCCAGAAAAAATGAAGAGACAAAACCTACAGCAAATCCGCTGTAATATCCTCTGTTCTCTCTCATAGTCTCCTTATCTGTTTCCCTCTCAGAGAATACACATACAATGCGCAGCCGCAATACAATACCCTCATAAAAGCGAGGGGTTTCCTTCTAGGGCAAAAAACCCTAAACTAAACATAACTTCTACCGTCAGATCATCCGCCTAATGAACGGCCCAGATTGACTAGAAATTACTATACTTTTACAAGGCAAATTTACATCTATTTTTGGCTTCAGGGGCCCCGCCGGGGGGCCGCTGGCCCCCGGACCCCCCAGCCAGGGGGGTCAGCCCCCCCTGACCCTGCGGAGGGGACAAGTCCCCCCTGCACCCCCCCCCGCGTGCAAGGGTGTACAATTTTCCTGGGGTATACATCCAGCTAAAACAAGGATCTCTAAATCAGGAAGAAAATCAGGCTCCACACCCAACATCTTCAGTGATCACATTCATTTGATCAGGAGTAGTTGAAAGTGTGTCAGAATATGACTGTACTGCCACATATGCCATTTCAAAAGGACTCAAAGGCATCTCGCCATTGAAAGAGTTTAATTCTGATTTTGAAGGCACTACCCAAGTGTCATCGAATGGTATAGTGCTTGATGAGATCATATTGATGTTGGAAATGGTACGTGGTATGTTGGGTGGAGGCATAGAGAAAGTTCCCATGAGAGAGGAATATTTTACTAAACCTACACCAACATCTTCGTATGGGATAGTCATTTTTCCAACATGTTGGATATTGTCTGTAGAAGCAGGGTCGGAGGAATAATATGACAACTCTTCGATTTTTACAATCTTTCCTTTATGAGGAAACATGATTAGCCGAAAGACAGATGAAACGACAACAGTCATGGCATAAGACCAACTACGACCCAAAAGAAGGTTGTGATCCAGAGGGGCATCAACAACTTCCACATCTAGATTAACAGTTTTACCTTTTACTTCTATAGGTAGATCCTGGAGTATTTCGTATGGATGAAATCCTCTTCCATCAAAGGCTTTAAGGATTTTCGGGGATTGGTTGAGTGTTGGATAACCTAAATTTTTCCAACAGTTTAACGACATTATGCATGTAGATCCCCCTCATCAATTACAGTATGAAAAACTCGTCTGGATTTGACTAATACTGGTACCTGAAAATCCATCTGATGAGGGAGTCTCGGCGTAAAATTTTCTAGATCAAAGTCCATGAAGTTGGAATCCTGAGCATCAATAGCTCCAATAGGTGATAATAGTAATTTACTTTGTGTTGGACATGATTGTAGCACTTCTAAGGCTGACATTGTTGAAGGGTATATAGCCAAATCTTCAACAATGTTATAATTTTGAGCAGCTCTCGCATGTGGATTGAAAGTTGACTTTCGAAGTACACCTTCAGCAAGCGGTTTAATCACTAGATCAAGATTAGGTTTCTTGATGTGAAGTGGATCAGAAACCAAAGGAGATATAGCTGGTGCTTGACTATAATTTTCTGTCTCTTTACCAGTTACAAGATTTTTAGTTCCATAGTCTTACGATCTTGTCACAACTGTTATCACCAAAATCGTACTTGATTGGCTATTGATCAGACAACTTCAATGTAACTATTTCAAACCAATCTTGTGACTGAGGCTTAGCCTCCTTAGCCTAAGAGGGCTCTCTCAAGGGTTAATGATATGGGATATAGATATATGGCTAACATTATTATTTGTGTTTTGGTTCAGGTTGAGAAGATGAATGCTTGCTACCATTGGGCTATGGAGTCAGTGATAAGGATCTTAATAACAAAGGCTTTCCTTGTGGAAGCTGAGGCTTGTATATAATTCAATGAAAGGGTAACACATTCAGGAAAATCCCAATAACTTGAAGTTCAAAGGAAGTCAGAGCATGTAATACATGAATTCTGAGTAATGAGACATCAAGGCTATGGAAGAGAAACATTTCAAAGATAGGACATAAAACTCATTGAAAATACACAAAGAATCTCAGGTGAAGAAAAGTTGTATGTTACTGTATATATCAGTCAATCCAAAGCTTTACAAAGTGGTCTGCTTAGATAAAATTTTCCAACCTATAGGTTGAAACCAACATCAGCATGTATACATTGGGCTTATGGAGTCAAAGCAATCTCAGAAAATAAGTGAATCGAATTGACATGGAAGTTGAGGCATATCAGGGTTTTTAGTCATGAGACATACACTTGACACATGTAAAAACACAGTCAGTCCATTTATAAAGGAAGTCAGAGCATCTAAAGATGAGTTCTGAGTAATATAGATGAACACCACTGCAAATAAGATATATAAGAAACACTGATAGAATAGTAAAACACTAAAAACCCCTTATGAATCTCAAGTTGGTCAAGTAGAATCTCTCTGCATTAGCTGAAACTTTTTACAATATGCACCAATTTTGCCAAAAGTCTCCAACCCCTTGCTAATTCGACCTCTTGGCCTTTAATAGAACATTTACAATATAGGATAACCTTATCCTCCACTATATACCTCAAAATCCTACTGTTTGACACCTTTTATAACCATAAACATGGTCTTTATTACAAAATGACAACTGCAAACCTAATGAGCAGTCCTATTTCAAATAGGACTAAAACTCTTTAACTTAACTCCTAAAAACCTTATCTAAACTTAAACACGTCAAATGACACTTGTTATCTTCATGAAGTCGAATTCTGATGATGAGCTCCAACTTGTTGTGACCATGAGGGTGATGATGATGTTCCCCTGAAACCTAGGAAACTGTCTCCCTATTTTTTAGGCCTTTGATTTCTTTGACTCCTTAGGACATTTTGACCATTTATTGAACCATGATTTAGATGCCATTTTCTGCCAATAACTAAACCATATGTCTTTAATCATCTCCCTGTGCCATCTGTGCAACATTGTCTTCGAATTATCCAAAAAAAATTGAAAACAGAGTTGCGCTACGAAAGCAGCACAGTTTCGTAGCGCTTTTCGTAGTGCAGTGTTTTAGCCCATTTCTTTTGATATTTTGGTCTTTTTTCTTCAAGGTGACTTTAATATGCATTTGAAATGGTTTCCCTAGAAATTTCATGACAAAACTCTCAAAAATTCCCCTCAAAATTGACAAGGAAAAGGGTGAAAAGGCTGCTACAGTAGTTTTGTAGCGCTTTTCACCCTTTTTGCACTATTGGCACTACGAAACTGTTGTCCAAACATTTTTTATCAAAATTTCTTCAAAATTTACAATAATAAGGTGCCCAGACTTAATAACATCAATATTTTATCAAAACCATCTGCAATATGAACTAAAAACATAACTTTCAACCTTCATGAAGTACCTTCTCCATTTGCAAATTATTCCTGTTTTTTCCTGAAAATTAGGTCTTTGGACAGAGCCTATATCTCCTCATACATAATTTATTTTGTGAAACTGAAGGAGGTTTTTGTAGGCCATTCTGTATTTAATAAAAACCTCTCTTGGTTTTTTGAAATACCTCTCCTGCTGTCCAGAAACAATCTTTGAAAAACATGTGTAAAACAGGAAAACTCTGTTTCTGAAAATAGGGCTTCAAAGAAAGCCTTTTATCTCCCAACTGATAACACCTGTGAGAAATTTGAGAGAGGTTTTTGTAACTGGAGCAAGGATTAATACAAACCTCTTTCAGAATTCCAAAAAAAAATTCCATTTGGCCAAAAACTAAACTTTAAGTTGACTGCTAAAAATTCATGTACAGGACAATTTAGTAACAACAGTTTTGTAGCTCATTTTAATTTATCAGTTTCTCCCACCTCCTAATTAATTTAAATAAAATGAGAGAGGTTTTTATATTTAGATACGTTATTAAGAAAAACCTTTTCAGATTTCTAAAATTCATTTTCAGTTGCTCAGAAACCGCCTTTGAAGTTGACAGCTACAAAACCGCGTTTTTGTAGCGCCTGTAGTGTATTTTTTGCATTTTGCGTTGCGAAAGTAGCAGCGCTTTCGTAGCGCAAATCCTCTTTTTTGAACTAGCGGCACTACGAAACGGAGGATTCTTAGCTAATTGCAGAAATTTAACCTGAAACCTTATGGATTGACCCCTAGGTGGAAAATTTTAATATTTGATCATGGAATGGACCTCTAAAGACTTTATTTGAATCCAATAATGACCTTTAAACTTACAAAAACTCTAACCTACCCTTAACCAAATCCTAAAATGAATTTCAAACCCATTTTAGACCATAATAAAAAACAGAGTTGACACAATGATGTTTTGAAATTTTTTTGGGTGATAACAACAACCATAACCTCAGACATCATTAAAATATATGTCGATGCATTTGAAGAAAATCCTATCATTTTTCTATCTTCAGTAGGAAAAGGATCCTTTAAGACAGTGGGTGTGGGTGAACCTTTGATGAACTTAGAGACCTCAGACCGATGTGGACACTCTTTGGTATAGTTATCATCATCACAGCTAAGACAAGGATAACGAGGTTTTCGTTTTTCATCAGCGAGTTCATTCTTTTCGTTTTCTCTTTAGGAGATGTAGTTTGTTTGTTTTTATTCTTTCCTTTATTCTTATTACCGGTTTTAGATTTAGCTGTAGATGAGTCTACAACATGAATTTCGGCAGAAGTTTCAAGGGAAGAATCTCCTTTCGGTGAATCTGGTAAAGTTATAATAGGAGAAGTAGTTTTGGAAGACTTCTTCTTACTCTCATTAGTGCTAACTAAACCAATTACATCGTCTGCAGCATGAGAACCAAAAGGAGTTGCAGTTATTTGACCGGGACGTGGTAAGTCAGGAATTTTTTCATATAAAGTACCAGACTATGTGTATACAAGGTCTAAGTATTGTGCTTGAGCTATGACTTGTTCTTTCATAACAACACCTCCCTTAGCCATATCTTCAGTGATCTTTGGAAGCAATGATTTGATAAACCATTCTGCCAAGATCTGGTCCGAAATAAAAACTTTCACTAAATGTCGTCTTCATCTCCATTCATGTATGTGATCTGAAATGTATGTAGATGTATATTTTTTTAATGAAGTTAAGAGTTCCGTGCCATTGTCATATCGGACTGGCAACTGAAAGTGTGTTAAGAAAGTTGTTGCTAACACATTGAAATTATTGAATGAGCCACGTGGTAATTCAATATACCACTTTGCAGCTAAACCTATCAGTGTTCTCTGAAAAAATCTTAATTGAATGGAATCATTGATTAAAGAGTTGGATGCGCACCAGAGGTGGTAAGTCATGACATGGCTTGAAGGGTCTTCTCCTGATTTACCTTCGAACTTAGGAATATCACTGGGTAACATATTCGGCATTGGCGTCCAAAACGAAAGATAATAAATCAGATCGTTCGTTAGGAGCGACAAATCTTGTAAATCCAAAGTTTCTATGAATAGTAATCGACGGTTAGGGTCCTGTTGAGAAAATTGATAACCTTGAGGAACTATACCAGTACCAAGAGGAGGATATCCAGGATAACCTGGAATAGCCTGTGCGGTTGGGAATGGAATGCCTCTCGGATAACCAGGGTTAGCCATACCATACTGAGGTTGAGCTGGTATCTGATATGTGTAACCATGGTACAGTTGATGTTGGTATATTGGATTTTGTGCTACAGGTCCATATTGATACTACCTTTGATATGGTTGATAAACAAACAGACCTGTATAAGGTTGGCTTGTTACAATTGTACTTGTACTAGGTTGTCCTATAGATATTTGAACATTAGTTTGAACTATGGGTCTAGGTTGATGAGCAGTGACTTGAGGGATCGGTTGTGATACTTGAGGGGCTATAGAAATAGGGGTTACAACAATTCCAAGGATAGGTGTGGTAGGTTGTTGAACAGAAGTTGGTGCAGCAATTTGAGGTGGAGTTCTAGGTGTACTTGGACCATGTTAATGAATAGTACTAGGTGCAGATACCTGAGGTATGACTTGAGCTAGTATCTGATATGTGTAACCATGGTACAGTTGATGTTGGTATATTGGATTTTGTGCTACAGGTCCATATTGATACTGCCCTTGATATGGTTGATAAACAAACTGACCTGTATAAGGTTGGCTTGTTACAATTGTACTTGTACTAGTTTGTCCCATAGATATTTAAACATTAGTTTGAACTATGGGTCCAGGTTGATGAGCAGTGACTTGAGGGATCGGTTGTGATACTTGAGGGTTTATAGAAATAGGGGCTGCAACAATTCCAGGGATAGGTGTGGTAGGTTGTTGAACAAAAGTTGGTGCAGCAGTTTGAGGTGGAGTTCTAGGTGTACTTGGACCATGTTATTTAATACTACTAGGTGAAGATACCTGAGGTATGACTTGAAGCATAGGTTGGACAGGTTGTCAGATTTTATTGTAAGCAATTGGATGACTAGGCTGATTATAAGGTACTTGCACGGTAGGTTGAAAATTTTGTTGATTCAACGATGGATTCCACACCGTGTTTACTACAGGATATGGAGCTCCCATTGAAGGTTGTGATGCGCAAGATGGACCATAACCAGGTTGATAATTTGGAACGTAAGTTTGATAGTTGGCTGGATAATTTCCACTAAAATATTGACCTCCTTGAAACAATTTTTGTTCCTGATAAAACTGCAGCCCCAAAGGAGGCTGTTATCCTTGGAAAGATTGTTGCCCTGGAATTGGGTATTGTCCTTGAGGTTGTGGAATCTGAATAGAGTACTGCCCTTGAGGTTGATATTGTCCTTGAGGTATGTACTACCCTTGCGGTATATACTACCCTTGAGGTTGCTCCCCGGGCGGTAAATTACTACCTTGAGGTTGCCCCCCAAGCAGTAAATTGCAACTTTGAGGGTCAGGGTTAGGAATGTTTCCAGACATCATGTAGACTTGTTCTGCATTCAAATTTTCGGTATTAAATTCATTTGGACCAGGTGATTGTATAAGTTTTTCGGGAGAGGGAGATGCTCCTGAGAAAGTACCAGAAAGCGACTGGTATCCTCAAGGAATAGATGGACCACCATACAAATAACTTTATGGCGATGCAGAAAACATGGATGACTCACCAGACATGTTTAATGAAGGTCTATAATTACCTCTTGGTATGGCATAAAAATGAATGTGGGGTGGTGAATAGTTGAGACCTGAATTGTGTAGAAAATCGATTAACTGAGAATACCAAGGATCTTGTTTGAAAGGGCTATAATAGTAAATTGATTCACTTGGCCTTAGATCTAAATATTCTTGATGTGAAGGAAGTAGAACTTCTTCTTCTGTGTCAGTAATCTCTTCGATGATAATGAGGCATGGAGGAAGGTTCTCAATGATGCGAAACTTCACTCGAGGTGAATGAGGACGACCAGGGGTTAGGGTTAAGAACTCTGAAGCAGGCTCAGACGTAGCAGGTTCAGTTTCAGGCTCAGAATTTTCGGGTTCAGTAGTTGATAATTCACTAGTTGTGGAAGCAAGTTCAACTAGTTCAGAAATTTCTAGTTTTCTTGGATAAATTTTTGCTATTTGAGGTTGATATACTTCGTAATCAGGATGTATTATTACTAATGTTTCCTCTTGTTCAGTTGATCTGGTCCCTGATGATTGGCCTTTTTCAGATTTAAGCTTTTCTAACTAACTTGGTGCGTATTCAGGGGGTTTCCCCTGCATTCTACGGGAGTGTCTCAGTGATTCAGCCATAGTTAAAAATTTAACACACGAAGTCAAACAAAATGTCAACAAAATGGACCTAAAGTCGCTAAGGAAACAATAAAATCAAACACACGCCTACAAAATCTAAGAGAGAAATCCACACACAAACAGTATGTTTCCACACTAAAAACACTAGTTGGTGATGAAATCCAACGTCGTAGAATTCTAATGTGGAAAACTTGGCAGTTGGAATAGTTACCCTGAAAACCTGCTTAATGAAATAGTTTGGTGCAAGTCTCTCCACTTATGTCATCTCAAAGTGAAGAGTACCCTCCAGAAAGTCCAAGTGAGTCTAGCCGACGTCTGTTCCAGGTACAGTGGGACCGTCCCTCCACCGTCACCTTGGGAAAAATATTGAAGATTATGGTCACCAACGGGAACAAATGTACCTGGGGGAACAGTCTACGTTCTGATATACATGCAAGGGCAGAGTAACAAGCTCAATCCCCTTGAAGGCTCCTTGATACGATAAATCCAAGGTTTGCCAACAAGTGACCCCAAGCTCCTCGACAATGGTCTATCCGAGGTTTACCGTTTGTATTACATGCACATCTATTATCTTTCCCAATGATATAGGTACGATTACCTCACTGGTTCTGACATGATCTTGTGCTTGACTCTTTTAAGAAGAGCTTCCTAGAGCACAAATGCTACAATTGGATTTTCCTACTGCAATATTGCTACTTGTTTGTTTAAACTGTCTTGGAATGTTAATTACAACTTGTTCCAAAACACTAGCCTAAGCAATGTTGGTGGAATGAGCCCTATAAAATGTAAAATATCTAGATTGATTTTATTAAAACGTTTTTTTTTTTAATTTGGCTGTTGCTTAAGACAAAAGGTATGGAGTTGAAACTTCAATGATTTTTGTGACTCGACTCAAAAATACGCTAAATGCATCTAAATGAGAAGTGCAACTCTTTTCTTTTCAATGAATCTTATTTAAGGGAAAGATTGAGAGATTTAACAATTTTCAAAGCACCAATCCTTTCATTCATAAACAAAATCTTTGAAAAGAAGACGTTTTCCTAAAGAACTCAATTTGCAAAAATGATCAATTACTCTTTTGAAATGAAATTCCTTTAACAATCAGATCAAAAACTACAAATCAATAAACAAACCATTTCCAAAAGAAAATAATATCTAAAAACTCTAAAAACATAAATTTCAAAATCAAAGAAAAATCTAATTTTGAAGTCTATCTAGAATGTTTAAGGACGTTTTCTCCTAGTTTTTTATCATGCTAAGAGAAATTTCTACTTATCTCAGCAGAAATGAAAACATCCAAAAATGCTTTGGTGTGATATCAAGCTTTAGTAAGCTAAAAGCTCTTCCACATTTGCAAATGAAAAAGGAATCAATTTTCATAAAAGTAAGGTTTGCAATGATCTTAATGGCCCAGAAAGACAATATCATCATACCAGTAAGCTGAGGTAAATGAAGGTATCTTGTATGGAGCAACAAGAAATTAGGGCAAACTCTCACTTATAAGATGCAAATAGGATGATAAAATCACAAAACGCAAAAGTTGTTGAAAATAAATTCAGACATAAGATTTGACAGCTAAGATAGACTGGGGAAAACACAAAGAATCAAGTGATCTGGCTCCTAAAAAGAGAATTTTAATTTTTTCAAAAAAATTCCCGTGGTCCGCAATTTCTAATGGAAACCAGAGTGGTACCGCACTGTTTTGAACTAAAACCTGCAGAGGTTTCCGCACTGTTTTCTGCTAAAAACCGCAGAGGCAAGGAAAAATCCAGGAAAAAAAAATCAACTTTTCTTTTTATGGATTCTTAAAAGTTATCTACCCAACCCAATCTCAAATAAGTCAAAATCAGAAAACTATAAAATTCAAATTGAAGATAAATAAAACTAAGTTCTATTCCCTAGCGGAGTTGCCATTTTGTTATGCGGATTAATCCCTCTTGCGGACAAGAGCGGTCTCCCTAGTATTCAACGAATAGCTAGAAAAAAAATCCATTTGGAAACCTTTTTCTCTAGATTAATTGCATTTCAGAATTATTATAAGAAAGTAAAGAGGACATGCCCCTACCTTGAAATCCAACGTTCGATGCAGTATTTTATCCAATCGCTCCAAAGAGGCTTCTCCAATAAGTAGAACCTGCAATAAAAGACAAAACAAAAGAATCAAAGCATCTGCAACATATAATAATCAAGAAAAGCTAACCCAACTTAGTGATCAAGGAGTCTAAGTATTGATGTTATTCAATAAGCATAAGAACAACTCAATGAGAAAAAGAGATCCATATGTACTATCTTGAATGAAAAGAGTAATCTTACAACCTGATGCCTTGATGTCATACAAATTTCTCTCGGGGTCCTGCACAATTGTTCTTCCTTCAGTTTGACAAGCCTTCCTCTCTGACTACCAACATAGAGTTATGGACACAAGGGTGTGATCATTCTTATGCCAACAATAGTTTACTAGTGTAGAAAGTATGCACTCTTGGGAATTTCTTCAGCAACTCATTTACAATCTTTAAGCTACAACCTACCAGCTACCCTTGAGATTGAAACTTGAGATCAATTTATAGGGAAATGGAGGTAGTTTCAGTTCCATGAAGAGGGGGATGGATTCCTATCATGAAGGGATTTGAGCTCCATGGACCAAGGGATAAGCTGAGGGATAAAGCTCCAACTGATCGTGCCTTTAGAATCTTTTAGTTGGGAGAATATTCGACCAACTAGGCTTCTAGAATTTACTTTTTCTTTTATTCGACTTTTTACGGGGGTCCGCAGGTTTTAGTAACAGAACATGCGGGGGTTGTCGTAGTTTATAGACCAAGTATCTACGGACCCGCAGGAAAAGGCTAGAAAAAGTGATGAGGTAAACTTTTAAAGGTTTTAAATAGCTTTTATCCAATTCCAAGACTTGGTTTATGAACATTAGGTTTTTTTACTTCTAAGGGAGCACAATATAGGTAGTCATAGACCTATATGGACAGTCAAATGTCATGGTGACGAAATAACGTGTAAGAAGTCTTCCACGCATATTGCTCTGTAATCCCTACCTGATGATAGCCAATGTGTAAGTCCAATTTTGTGAAATAGACAAAAAATTTCAATTGATCTAATACATATCAATGCAAGGGAGAGGGTCTCAATTCTTCACTTTTATTTTTTTCGAGTGCTCTGTAGTCCATGCACATCCTCCAAGTGCAAGAGTTATTGAACCCCTTGGTTCAATAACTCTTGCACTTGTTTATTTATCTTCTCCATCTCAATGACTGAAAACCTATACATACTAATGTTGGGTAAAGGAGCATCCTGATGCAAGTGAATCTCATGTTGTATCTCACGCTTTGGAGGCAACCCACTTAGTCCTTGAAAAATCCCATCATGGTTAGAAACAATTTCACACAACTCATTTTTATGAGTGGGATCACAACCTTAGAAAGCATTAGATGTCTCTGCATCTTTTTCTCTCACAATCATTAGCATGCACCCTTTGCATGAATTCACCAACCTATTCATCTAACCTGGACTTACAAGACTGGCATTAACTTTGGTACGATGAGCTCTAACAATGTATTCCACCTCATCTTTCATGAGATGATACATTTTTTCATGGCGAAACAAAACTGCTTTCCTGCCATACAAATATGAACTCCCCAATACAATGTCACAAATATCCAAGGGTACAACATCAAGATCAACCTCATTTACTAGTGTGGATGCAATCACAAATCTAGCCTTACATTGTTTGGTTACATGTAATTTGGCTTTATCACACACCCAACCAAGAGGGTGAGGTTTCAGATGAGGCTTGGTTTCTAATCCCAATTTCTAAATTAAGGATTTTGAAATCAAATTTACCAGTGAGCCTGAATCAAATAAGGTTTCCACTTTAGTATGTTTCATTACAACTCTAATGTGGAACAATTCAGTCTTATTTCATTCATTAAAAAGAGACTCATTTGAAGAAATTGTACTTGCATGTAATTCAAAATTTTCATTAGCATGAAGGGAAAGGTTACCTTGTATGCCCACTCTTGTGATTTGTGTCTTGTCACTGGAATCGATCCAAGGTCTTGTTATACGGTTGCCACAATATTTTTCTTGTTCTTCCCACCAAATCTCTTTGGTTTTAACTCCATATGAAACTTCCAACAATGTTCATCAACGTGGCCTTCCTTCTTACAATGTGTGCAAGATGGATTTTCTCCTTCCTCCTCCTTGGTTGTAGTTGCCTTATTGTCATTTCCCTTGCATTTTCCTTTGAACTTGCCATTATGAGGTTTCAAACATGATTTCTTTGACTAAACTTCTATGTCATTCTTTCCCATGCTTTCAAGGTGAATGGACTTCACATTGGCCACATCAATAGTAGTAGGCTCAAATAATAACAAATAATGTTTGATGTAACTATGTAATGCACCAATATATTTTGTTACGATTTCACGTGAATCAAGTGGAATGTTCAAATTCAAAGCTTCTTTCCAAAACTCTTATGTGAATCTTTGTAGATTTTGACCCTTTCCTTCTCTCAAATATTGCCATTCCATTAAATCCTTTTGTCGATAACCCAAAGAATAATACTGGTCTTTTGATGCATCAACAAAATTGGACCAAGAAAAAAGGAGATTACCCAAGCCTTTATTGCCTTTATGCAACTTGCTCTCCCACCAAACGAGAGCGGTGCCACTCAACCGAAGGGATGCTAACTAGATCTTTGCCTCATCCTCCTCAATATGTTGGATCCATAAATAAACCTCAATTTATCTAAACTAATTGTTTAGTTTCTCTGCATTACATTCTCCATTATATGTGGGCAAATCAAACTTTACATCTAGCTTAAAAAATGGTTTCTTAGATGCAATTCTATGAACCTTGTTGTAATGATGAGAAGAGGAAGAAGAAGAAATGTCACCGGTGGATTGAGAGGGAGGAAGCTCTCCTCCTCCACCTCCATGGTGTACCGATGCATGATCCTTAGGCACTTTTTTCTCATGCCTGATTATATTCTCATATTCTGAAAACAACCTGCCAAGGCCAACTATTAAAAAAAAATCTGCCAGAAATTAAGGGTTACTGAGCAAATTAAGTAGGCGACAAATTTTCCCTTTTTAACCGACATTTTTTGTGCGCCAGGACTCTGCCAAATTGTTGCCTCGTTAGTGACTACCACTTGGCCCAGTTTGACCCATAACTTTGACCAGTTATAACTTGAGCATACGAACTTGGATCGTAGTGTCGTTCACACCATTGGAATTAGGACGACAAACACTACGATCTAGTCCTAGTTTCACTTCAATATGATGACTTTTATTTCCGATTGTTTTTAGAGCCAATTCTATTTTTAGATCCACCTGAATCAACACTTTTCGGTACCCATGTCCCACAATGGCCCTTCTCCTAAAGTACTTTACCAACATACTGTTTCATTTCAAATTCCTCTTGTTATTGCAGTTAATCCTTGCAGTCAATTCCAACCACCCAAACTGATCATTTTCCATAATTTATTGTACCAAATTATATTAGATTCATTAGATTCAAAATAAATTGAAAAAAAAAATCACATCATACCTCATCAATGGCCCGTCAATGAGGTACACTTGCAATTTTGTTCACTTCATGTCACAACAAGTTAAACTAGTTATTTGATCAAATCATCATGTATAAACATATCATACCTGATTAGTTCAAAATGAAACCATCATAATCAAAATAATAGATCACATGTAACCCTCATAAACCATAATCATAGATCACATGCATAAATAAAACTGAAATAAAATATTGATACTTATCCTTCAATCGATCCTTAGCATCTACCTTTATAATTTGTCCTTTTCATACGCACACTGGATCGGTTTCCACACCCGACAAACATCAAGTGCCTTCTCTTCAACCACCTACACATACAAATAGTGTGCATCACACACATACGACCACACACAGAATATACACGATATAATACACGCATCTACACCTGACATACAACACATACACCTACACCTAGTGTACAACACAACACATACACCTACATCCGGTGTATGACACAAAACATACACCTACACCCAATGTAAGACATAACACAATACATATACCTACATTCGGTGTACAATACAATACATATACATAAACATAGTGCAACTTGATAAATACATGTCACGATACCACGACTATGCAATCCACATACACAGTACCATACGTATAAAAAACAACATGTAAGACATGCACACAATACCACATGTGCACAACATAACATGTATGACATGCACACAATACATCCTATACAACAGTACCACATGTGTAACATGTATATAGTACCACCTATACACAACACCACCTGCACAACATGTACACAACACCACCTGCACAACTTGTACAAAACACCACATGTACACAACGCCACATGCACAACATGTACACAACACCACATGCACAACATGTACACAACACCACATGTACACATCACCATGTGCACGACATGTACACAACATCACATGCACGACATGTACACAACGCCACTTGCACATGCACCCCATGTACACCATGTACATGACACCACATGCACACAACAACACATGTAAAATCATACACACAACACCACATGTACGTAGCACCATATGTACACAACACCGCATATGAAACATGTACACAACACCATATGTGCACCGCATCGCATATCCAACATGTGCACAACACCATCTATACATAGCATTGCATAACCAACATGCACACAACACCATTTGTACACAACACCGCATAAACATGTACACAACACCATTTGTACATAGCACTATATAAACAACATGTACAGAACACCATATATACACAACACCACATGCACACAACATCACAGGTACAACATCTACACAACATTAATATTGCACATCCATAGACCACACACTGACTCTACCAAGCAACCCTGCCTTTAATGTCTTTCTATTATTCATGCATGTTCCAACATGTCGTAGGTCATACTATTTTCATTTTGGTGATGTATCTCTTATCATAGCTTGTCCATAACATAAGCATAGGCATAGTATAATCATATAATATTAATTCATATCGACATGATATTGACCTTATATATTTTTCAGGGCTACTCTTCTCACTTGATTCCTCATAACCAAAAACCTCTTCATGCCATTCATCTGCATAAGCAATCATTTATCCACAAGAACGATTCACAATGACCTTCTCTGACAACGACATACATATATACACATAAATATCAACATAAAACAATCATGATCCCTAACGACCCTATCATACAACAACACACACACACACACACATGTATAGACATCCTCATAATCATAATCAGAACGTAATTACAAAATAACATAAGTTTAAGGTTAAGGGAACTCCATTTATTTGTGCACAACATGGAGAACAACATTTCCCAACATAGCCAAGGCATCTGACGCCTCAAATCAATTTACTTTACCTTTCCCGTTACATTTCTCTCATGATTGTTTTGTCATCATCCATTTATCCCAATGGACCTAACCAAGTCAACCGACTGTCATACTCTTGCCTTCAACTGCCCTTATACATGCACCAAGATTCATCCAGGTCTTACATTACCTGCTAGGTTTCATTCAACTCTCCCTGAGCTCCATTTCTTTCTCTTTCCCAAACCAATTCACGAGACTCTCAAAACATAAAAGGAAATAACCAAAATAAAACAAGAAGAAAACCATGAAAACCAATAGTAATATGACAAAAAAATGGTATGACCACACACTAGACATAAACAAAACCACAAATCAAGCATAAACAAACACCATGAAAAGACCAACTCGGGCCTTTTTCAAGATTTCATGGCAGTCTCTTTTGCCATGCAATCCCCTGCATCATACTACCATAAACATATAATTGTTAGTGTGTAAATAAATGTAACAATAGACCAATTACCTTACCTTGATGTGCCAAGCACATTGATTTGTAATTGAAAAAATCCATGCCATCTTTCAAGGGATTTCAATTCCCTTGAAAGACCTAGCTATAACTAGAAATTAGCTAATACACCTATCAAATACATGTTCATGAATATAGCATGTATCCACATAATTTCAGACAAAATCAAGGTTAAGAAGCCTTCATGTATGCAAAGCACTCATTCGTTTGGAATTAGGGTTTCCAAACATAGTCAAAGGAATTCTTACCCAATTCCTTTCTTTTACCATTTACCTTGCTGCAATTGAGTCTTACTAAGTGTTATCACATCACACAATTGTTAGTTATATAAACAAATCATTTTTTACCTTGTCACATTATTACCAAGCATGTTGCCCCACAACTGTTCACACATGTCAATCACATGTCCCAAAGATCAAGACAATATATCTATTAATTTGAAATCAACTTTTACCAAGACTAACGACCATGTCATAATCAACTAACAATCATAAGACATAATGTTGCAACTATCACCTACTTATACTCAAGTACATATCAGTTGTCTCAACACATATGTGTTAGTACAACCATCTTAAAACAAGATCATTTCTTCATGCAATCTTATAGACACATACCCATATCATGCAATTAATCAAACATTCAACAACAAATAGACGGCACAATAGACACCAAACACTCAAACACCAAATAGAATACATAATCAAACATTCAAACACCAAGTAGACGACATAAGCAAACTCATACCTTAATGTATCTCAGGGGAGGCTATCTTATCTGCACAATCAATCGAGATTAACATGATATAACTTCACAACACATCAACTCAAACATAAATAAGGTCATGATATCCATAACAATAACTAGCTAACATGTTCACATCATAAACTCATAAACAATTGTCATTCATGCATAAAAATCACATATGCAAAGTCAGTTTAGATTAGTACAACACACTATCACAAATTAGTCGACTCATACCTGAATGTCATAACACTAACCATCTGCATATGCCAATCCAAATTAGCATGATACGTATACCATCAAGATCTTAGTTGCAATGACCATAACCATCATGCATATAACAACAAGTTACTATCCTTCATGACTAATTGATGCATGTACATATGATCACACTAATCAACTAGCATTTCTCGTGCATGTATCCACAATAACAATAGAATGACAAGCATGCACATAACCATAATGCTTATAACAATCCATTAGCTAACATACCTGCATGCCAACATACAAACCTGTATGACGATATGATCTTACCCCGATGTTCAGTGTTGCAACCTCGCCTTGGTGATCTGTGTCTCCTGCTCTATCTCAACCAACACATCAACATCATAACATTTCAACAAAATCATGATGACAAAAACTACATAATGACCATCACGATGCATGTTTGACCTACCACGCATACATAACCATAACCATGACAATGCATGCATAACAACATGTAGACATTGACATACATAACAAATGCATACACAACCGACGTGCATTCATGACAAAGACATCCCAACAACAACATCATCAACTTCCACATGGCACCACAACTGTAACAATGACCACCACCATGCATACACAACAAGCACATAGACCACAAGCATAAATGACACATATGCAACTGACATGTATGCACGACAAACACATTCCGCCCATCCAATCCAAGGGGTGAACCATGCTCTGATACCACTCCATGGTATCAAATATCACACAAAGAGAATGACAACCAGACATCACCCAAAGAGAACAAAACATGCTCTGATACCACTTTGTGGTATCAAATATTACCCAAGGAGAATGCAACCATGCTCTGATACTTCTTTGTAACCACCGTCCTCCCACATTTATACAAGATAACCGGTCCATTGGGGTAAACACGTGACGAGAGACTACTATGACATGATTCAACTCCCCATGTATAGTTAATGAAGTGGAACTGACATAATGAAACCAAATTGACCTTCCACACATGCTACAGAATCTTCAGGAGCCAGCCAACCCTTCCAAGTGACCAACCCTTGAGGTAACTTGACATTTCACTGATCTTGACCCTTAGTTTCTCCCATGACAAGACATGCATGTGACTGAGGCCTTCTAGTCACTCCCACAACAAGGCATGCCAAAGAATGTGGACTTTTTCAAGCAGTTCTGTGTCAGCGACTCCAGATTCTGAGCCACTTTTTCAGAGCTAGGTCTCACGCCACTGCCCAAAACTTCATGAAATTTTTATAAATGAACAACAACAATGGAACAAAACTACTAATGCAATCATTGGTACAAGTATTTGATCTGACCCCTACTAGCCATGACAAACATTTCGTCAAACATGTCACAAACATGTAATCTACAGGTCATAACAACAAATCCGAGCATAAGGGTATCATATTTATCTAAGATTCGTAAAGAAGCATTGTTTCCATATCACAATTACTGCATTATCATATATTATGATATATATTCATTGTAAATTCAATTTCTAATCAAAACATGATGATAGCCATACATCAAGTTTATCATAAAACATACTTATACCAACATATAACCAATAGAAATAACAAGGATATAACAACCATAAAATCCGCATATAAGCCAATACATTTACACATGAAATACCAATGTTGAGATTCAACAAGAAAAACTTTTGATCCTAGTGAAAATTAAGCACCTACACTAGGGTGGGGCCCACAGGCTATTTTTAGGTGTATGTATATTTTTAGATGAATGTCTATTTTTATTATCCCTTAATTTAGATGGACATTAAACTATAATATATTCTCAACGAGAACTTGAAAATAGTTAATTGAAGTGGCAAATCAATTAGCTAAGTGAATTTCGAGTTAAGTGGTTGGTTGGTGGGACATGCAAGTTGACTTTAGGTGTAACTGAGTGATTCTAGTTGTAACAGAGTTAGAAGTGCAGTGGTGCATGAGTTGTGCAAGTTGTAAGTAGTTTAACTAAGTTAAGTGAGTTAAACTCAGTTGTGCTAGTTGTAACTGAAGATACACTAGTGAGAGATCAAGTGAATTAATTATTAACTAATTCACAAGTAGTGATCTCACATGCAACTGAAGATTTACTATTATTAACTGCATGCATTTCAGATCCAGTGGAGACCCAATTGAGTTCTAGGTGAAAGGGAAGATAACTATCAGTTGTGACATTATCCGCTTGCACACATGCAACCACACACACATTGGATGAGCCCATGATACTTGCGCAGTCAAGGCATGCAAGAAGGCATCAATTCAAGGATTGCGTAGTGAAGTCATACTGTTTGGAGATAATAAATTGAGCAAGGGATTTGCCAATTTTTGTATGACAATGTGAGACAATTAGCTGATGCACTGAGGTCTCTTGTGAGAAGAGTTTTGTACGTAATTGTTTCATGATCCATGATATACTATACAATAGAAGATAGTGGATTTTTTAGCTCTAAGCTTTCCCTGGGAAATATCTGTGTTGTGTGTGATTGATCTTTCTGCATGCTTATGTAAATGGTGATTGTGTTTTTAATTCCGCAAAGATTTGTAGAAGCGATTCAATATTTAACTTTAACATATTGTTAGATCGGATGAATCCAAGATATACATGCATATTGTATAATTTCTACATGGTATCAGAGCATAGGAAATTGCAGAAGTGAAACATGAGCTGAGTGAGTTTGTGGTTGGATACAATTCGAATTTCTTGGTGCTACAGCTGATTCAATATCGAAATGTCTTTCAATGGCTTGAGGTTAGAGTATGCACTCGAGGGAAACTTGAACTACATTTCTTGGAAGGACAAAATGGAGGCGGCACTCGAAGATAATGGCTTGAAGGAATTCATTGAAAAAGATGTTCCTGAGCTAGATGCTGCTAATGCTGCCAATCTTGTTGCATGGAAAAAGAAACTGACAAAGGTGAGGAGTATCCTATTGGAGGGAGTATGAGACCACATTGTATCAAGCCTCCATGGGAAAGCCACACCATATGCTATGTGGAATGCTTTGACGGATCTATTCCAAAGCAGTACCGACCATAGGAAATTGGCACTCAAAGATAAATTCAAGAAGAACAAGAAGGTTGCTGGAGCTGCAGCTGGTGAGGCCCTGCCCTCACAATTTGAGCTTAAATTCTCCTTGATTTAATGCATGGTGTCAAGTGCATTAGGATCGGTGTGGTATTTGGATAGTGGTGCTTCCTTTCACATGACAGGAGATAAGGAACTTTTTAGTGACTTGGAGGAGAAAGATCTCCATATGCATATTGAGATGGGCGACGACGGATGATACAGTGCTACCGATATTGGTACCATTACCTTTCAGAGGGAGTTAGGTAAACCATTTCAATTAAAATATGTGATGCATGTACCAGGTCTGAAGAAAAATTTGGTCTCAATCACAATGTTGGAGGACAGAGAATATGAAGTTGTTTTTAGCGATGGAAAATCTTTCCTGCGACATAAAACAACGGGTCGAGCCAAGAGGATAGGGATTTCAGTTAAGAATCTCTACAAGCTGGAGGTAGATGGTTGCACTGCTATGGTGGGCAAGGCGGAGAAAATGGTGAGCCGGGATGAGGGTGAATTATGGCACATGTGATTGGGCCATCTTCATCATGGAGCCTTGAAAGTCACGCAGCAAATATCTACTGGACTTCTAATGGGGACAATTTCTCAGTTAGAGCAGTGCAAGGGTTGCACCATGGAGAAGTATGTAAAGTCCACCTTTCATGAGAAGGAGAATAGTACTTCGGGGATCCTTGAGAGAGTTCACACAGACGTGTGTGGGCTATTCTCGGTTTCTTCAACAACAAAACATAAGTACTATGTAATATTTGTTGATGACTTTTCTCGTAAATGTTGGATCTTCTTCATGCAGAAGAAAGATCAAGCATTCTCCAAGTTCTGTGAGTTTAAGGCATTGGTGGAGAAAGATTCGAGGAAGCAAGTGAAGGCTCTTAGGAGTGATAATGGTGGATAATACATTTCTAACGAATTCAAGAAATTTTGCAGCAAAGAAGGAATTAGAAGAGAACTCATAACACCTCATAACACAGCAGAATGGGGGCGCGAAGAGGAAGAACCGAATGATCGCAGGTGCAACATGAGCGATGCTGCATGATCATTGCCTACTGTTGAGGAGGTAAATCCCCTCTGCGGACAGAGGCGATCCCTACTAGCCCAGCAGGGGTCTAGCAACAAACAAACAATGTCATGACGCAGGTTCCTAATTACGAATGAAAAGGCTGGAGATAGAAGCCTACCTGGATTCCAACGCTAGGATCTGAAGAAGAAGCGTCCCCGTTCCTCAGCCTCGGCAGATCACGATCCCTCCACGATCTCCGCGGATGAACACCTGCACACAGAAGAAACGAACAGATACAAGCATAGAAACCAGCATACGTAACTAAACGTCAGTCAGAAAGGACATTACTCGCATTAACATGATGGAAAACGGAGTGGAACCATAATCATAATCATCTATTAAATAACCAACGAAGAAAGATTACAACCAAGTTCTGACGTCGCGGTCTCCTTCGGACGGGTTTCCAGTAGTCCACGTCTCGCAAAGCTCGCCAAGGAAAGGGAAAACCTCTCCAGAGTCTCGTGACAATGGTCTCCTTACTTGAGTTAGCCTTAAGGGAAAAAGGGGATTCTTTGCAACACAAAGGCTCTTGGGAATATGGAGATTCAGAGCTTAGGCACTTCAAGACTAGCTTGCCATTGATTTGAGCAAGCTTTTATAGATGGGGAAGGAGGAGTTGGGATCCCTATTATTATGGGATTGGCCCTATAAACAAGGAAGGTTCTATGGGAGGTGGCAAAACCACTTCCCTCCATAGAACTCCCGCAGCCAAACCTCCCAACTCAAGATAGGCAATGGTTTGTGAGTTTGTTAGAACTCAACTTCCGCCATCCTTATTTAAAAAACAACTCCCAAATTGGGTGGCGTGACTACGGATCTATGACAGAGCGCCAGGTGGCGCGACCTCTTTGCAGTAATTTCCCCATTGGCGCGAGGACTGAACTGCCTGCCCGCGCCAATGCCAAAAGGGATGTTTTTCATGACTTTTGCAAGGAGATGTCTCAAGGGCAAATGAAGCTCATGTTCAGAGGGATGCATTGATGATGATTTCAAGGCATGACAACGTTCACAGGTCACAGAATGGGTCCTCCATTGTGCGGGATGGGGAATGGTAAGGACGGTGACAAATTACTGTGTAACAGATGCCCCCTAAAGTATGAGGCCCGAGAGGGAGAGGGGTGAAATGCTTTACGAGAACACGTTCAACTGAAAACCCGCCGTCGGAAAACCTGCGCAAAAAGATACAACTGATATCTCAAGTACATGATGTATAAGTGGTATGAACGCAGCCATCCGAAACAGAGTATGCTATAATCCGGATCCAGGGTATGGGCGCAGCCATCCAACTAAGATCAAACAAATAGACTCAGGTATGGTCGCAGCCATCCAATCAATGAGTCATGTACATAATGATAATAATCCATAATCGCAGCCTGGATTACAACAGACACAATCCAGGGTCTTGCGCTCCATCTCGACCCGACAGAGTACAAGTTCAAGCATGTGAATGTGTGAGCTGAAGTCGAACATGCAAGAACATCGTCGGATTACCAGCCAATGATGAAAGCTGTTAACCGACGCGAGAGAAACCACCAATAATGACAATGGTCCTCAAGGTACTACAGGTACAATCTACGGCGTGTGAATAAATGAGTTGACGTCGAACACCCGCAGAATCACTCGATCGGAGGCCAATGATGTAAACCTCTCGTTGAATGCGACGAACTTGCCATTGAGGCATGCAGGCTCCAAGGTACCATAAGGAGTCTCTAGACCAACTTCCTGGATAATGAGTTGATGTCGACAGGAAGTGACCTTGATCGAAGGTGGGCCATAATGATTCCCACATCATCGACACGAGACAGAGGAACATGATGTTTTTGTTGTGAATCAGGATCGTATGAGAAACAAAGGAAGGTTGATATTTGCAGAGGCCAACTTCTCTTGAACACATGAACGACACGACAATGGACTTGGCAGTATTTGACATCAACGGATCAGAGGTCATGGTGACGAGGTAGTGAACAGATGAGAGGTCAAAAGAGATTACCCAAACCCATGGAGGCAAAAGTGAAGCAACGAGATGAGATGTCCCCAACCCGACACGAATGCAGACAAGTGCCATGTTCAAGAGCGACATACTGCCGACGACAACGACGATGGTTCCATTTTTTTCCCCACCATTTCTGGCGAGTACCCCAATTATTTTTGATAACAAGCTTGAAGGGGATAGCATATGCTTGTGATATAAGTCCGCCCTTCGGGCGAATCCATCCTAGTGCATTTAACGAGTCTTAGGAAGGAGAAACTCGGAGAACGTCATTTCGACGGAATCCAATGTCATCAGGGTTTAACGAGTCTGACAAAGGAAGAACTCGGCGTCTTTTCATGTTTAGAGAGTTTGAAAAGACAGCGGAAAAGAAAACTCCACAAGTCCCTTTTCGTAAATAGTTTCCCAGATCCGAAAAGGTAGAAAACAATATCCGGGAAAACCTCCTAGTCGCAATAGGCTAGGGTATTCCTTTTTCGTAATCAATCCATCCCAGCCCGAAAAAGGGTTAAACTTATACTGGGGCCTCGGCGATCTTTTCATATTTAGAGAGTCAGAAAAGAGCTGAAAGATGACTCCTCCTGGAGGAACGAGCGGTATAAAGGGTAGCAACTGGTTCCGGTAATGGTGGAACTACTCAAAACATGATAAAAGTCAAGAGGCTGGCTAACAATACCACTCATCGCAGCGGTTCCTCAGGAACGGGTAAAACAACCAAGTGAAGGCATATGATCGGCCAAGCAGATAGTGACGATGGAGTGAGAAAACCAAGGCTCATCTGGCAAAAGAGGCTGATAAAATGACAATCACAAGAGGTAAAATGGGCAAGGTTTCATTTTTACACAAGCTTGAAACAAAGATAAACTATGCTTGAAACCAGTTTCATTTTTACACAAGCTTGAAACGGAAACAAACTATGCCTGGAAAAGTAAGCATGCCCCCAGTATGGTGACTCAATTCGAGGTACATGCCCCCCAAGCTTCAGTCCATATGAAAGTCAGATGGAGTGAAGGTTCAAGTTGCGAGATCAAGAAAAAGACTCGACTGGGATTTTACGAGATCTTATCAAAGACTCGAATTGAACAGGAACGTGTTTCATTATTTTAACGAGGTTGACACATTAAAAGAACTATCCTCAGAACACCTTGTTTCATTTTTTGAGGAGCTCGACACAAGAAAACGAACTCTGCTCCGACCACTTTGTTTCATTTTTTAAGGAGCTTGACACAAGGAAAAGAACTGTGCTTCGACGACCTTGTTTCATTTTTTAAGGAGCTTGACACAAGACAGAACGAACTGTGCTCCGACAACCTTGTTTCATTTTTTAAGGAGCTTGACACAAGACAATGAACTGTGCTCCGACAACCTTGTTTCATTTTTTAAGGAGCTTGACACAAGACAAGGAACTCTGCTCCAACAACCTTGTTTCATTTTTTAAGGAGCTTGACACAAGAAAAGAACCATGCTCTGACAACCTTGTTTCATTTTTTAAGGAGCTTGACACAAGACAAGGAACTCTGCTCCGACCAGCTAGTTTCATAATGAACAAGAAGTCAGCGCTTCCAAGAGTTCCACTCCCGATGGAAGGAAAACATCCTGGAAGTCAGGACCCAATGCCCCCAACACTTGATGCACGACGGCATCATCACTGAGCACAGGCACGGGGTAGGTAGCCACATAGTTGACCTGCGGTGGGGCAGATACAACAGGTGGATAAAAACCAGGAGGGGGTGATGGCGGACCAGTTGCCACATTAGGACCAAAGAACGACAGCTGATCAATGGTCACGATCCGTCCTTCATGTGGAAAGCACATCACGCGAAAGAGGGAGGAGACAAGCGCTCCCATGGCATAGGTGTAATCACGCCCCAAAAGCAGATTGAAATCCAAGGGGCCTGGAACGACCATCACGTCCATATGGACGATTTTTCCTCCCAAAGTAACAGGTAACCTTGGGAGGATCCCCAACGGTTGACTCGTTCTTCTATTGAATGTCAACAGATTCTGCGTAATAGGTGCAAGCGGCGGCGAACCGAAAGCTTGCCAGGTAGTTGAAGACAAAATACTAACAGAGGCACCTTCGTCTATAATGGTGCTGGGTATAACCAGACCAAGAGCCTGTACTGTGATCTCGAAAGGCACGTAAGACGGAAGGCGGAATCCTGCAAATCGATTCCAGTCAAAGGAAGCGATCAAGCTACTCGGAGGGGCTACCATCGACAAGTGAAGGTCTTCCCCTGATGTTACGGTAGAAGAAGCATCCTCCATGACCTCCATCTCGAAGGCTGGAGGGATATCCTCTGGAGCCTCCATCATGGGAGGCGGAGGAGGGGCTTCTTGAAGTACAGGGACAGGAGAATATTTCTCCAAGTCTGAAGAATCTGAAGAGATCAGAAGGACATGGGGGGTGTGAGATCCACTCTCGACAGAAAAGACCTGGTGCACCGCGGACGGGGCCAGTTCAACCGATCCAACGACCAATGGTTGGTCGGGGACGGATCCGTGAATTTGAATTTCTGGGGGAGTGGGATCGACCAAGGATGACTCTTGACCAATCACAGGATCAGCTGGCAGAGAACTCAAAGAAAGCCGATTATAACCAGGTGGAAGGCGTGGTGTAGAATCGACTGGGTTGTCCAAGACTTGCCTGGCTTCATCCATATCAGGACAAAGGTGAATGGCATGGTGCCCTTCACACAACTTACAGGGATTGGTGATCTTACCCTGCTTCTTAGAATTCTTATCAACAGCAGCTGAAGACGTGCCCCCAACTTGGCTCCCGGAAGTCAAAGGCAACGGCAGACGGCCATCGGACCATGCTTCGAGCACCTTGGGGATGCCAGGGCAGTCTCGAAGAAGATGGTCTCCCGTGCACAACAGGCAAGGGAACTTGACTTTCCGTGGAGGGTTGGAAGGTTTGTCGAGAGGAGATATTTCAGAAACAGTAGCTGCACATTTAGCCTCTCGCTTATCGGACTTCTTCTTCTTTGTCTTCTTCTTCTTCTTCTTAGCCACCTGGTTACTTGAATCCAGACTTTCACCAGGCGAAGTAGAAGAGGAGGACGCAGAAACGGGCGAAGAAGGGGAGAGGTCCACCTTGGAATCAGCATGATGTTGTTCAGGTGGAGAAACTGATTGAACAGTAGTGGAGACATTCGGGACTACAGAGGTTGAGAACAACCAAACAGGCAATCCAACAGTTAACCCAGGAAGGGACAACGTCGCCATGTAAGGAGCACCAACATTTCCAAAAGGAGGAAAAAGACCAGGGTTCCCTTCTGAGGGGATCCCTTGGTTGGTGAACTCTGAAAAAGTTGCCATCAACGGGCTGAAAACGAGTTAAGGGCACACGATCAAACGGTCAACAAGCAATGTCTAAACAGGTGTGTAATCGTGGGCGATTAATTTTACCACATTGGAAAGTAAGAAATTCTATCATTTCATATTTTAAGAGTCAAGAAACAATAGAAAGATTACTCTATCTCTTTCAGAGTTGACACAAGCGTGAAAGGACAAGCGCTTGACGGTCTTTTCAAGTTTAGGGAGTCAGAAAAGACCAAATGACTGCTCAGGAAAAAAAAAAAAAAAACTAGGCACAAAGGGTGTACCAAATATCCGTGAACTGCAATATACACCTTGGTTTAAAAAATGAAACAGAAATCGACCAAGGACTTTCCGTACGTGCAGGTAGTCTCCCCGAATGCTGTGTTCGGTGTATCACGGGTATAGGGCGGCAGACTCGGCTTCCTGTGGATAAAGGATTGAAAACCTATAGGGGTCTCCCTTTATATACGCGACGGTACGAGGAGCACAAGTCCGTACTAGCACTGTCTAAAGCCAACAGGCAAACGACAACTACTAGGTTTAACGACGCCAGAACACCTCTCTAGCCTAGACCTTCTAAACATGTTTCGTTAAGTTCCAATGCTGCCTTAGGTTAATTGAATAAGTTTTACAGTTGATATTCAATTAAGTTTCAATTTCCAGGCCCTATCGTATGTAGTGTCTCCTAAATGCAAAGCTATATGCCACAGTGCAACATTTCGTTCGATGAAAACTAATTAGAGAAGAGTTGAGAGCTTTTATACAAACGAAATGAACGGAAACCAAACAATGAGCTCTATAATGCAACTAATGCAATTGACAACCTTTCATTCAAAACACTAATCACTAGCGATGTGGAAAAGATTACAATTTGCACTAATCAAAAGCATAAGAGATTTTTTTTTGATTTTCAATGTTTAATGGCTAATATGCACTAATCAAACTTGAAAACAAATGGAGCAACTTGAGAAACGATATTCAAGAGAGCGAAACAAACACATTTCACTCAACAACACAAGCAATCAGATCCCCAAATCGACCAAAGTCTCTCAAAGCAAAGAAAAGACTCAAAAACTTCCAATGGACCGTGTGATCTAGGTCCAAAGCAAGACCAAACGAGTTTCGAATGAAGAAATGAACAATCACCCAAAAATCGCAATAAAACAATGAACAACTACTTAGAGAATGTGGAGAATCAATCAGATAGTTGACAGGACAATCAAAACACCAAAACTCCCAAGGAGGGCTCGATACACTAAGCCACTAGATGACCTAGGGCTTAAAACGTGAAATCGGTAGATAGAAGCAAACAACCAAAGGACAGAGGTGAATTCCCAGTCAAACAGGACTCCAACATACTCAGGCAGTCGGAAAATCAAGAAGAAAAACACTGGTCAACTTCAGAGAGCTTAAAAATGAGAAATCTCAAAAACTTACAGGGGTGGCGCGACTATAAGTGTGAAACTGGCGCCAGAAAGCAATTGGCGCGGGTTGAACAAAGGCAACATGCGCCAATTGGCGCGACTGTCGGGTTAAAAACCGCGCCAGTCGAGTTTCTCAGCCAAAAATTAAAAACAAGCTACTCCAGAAACAGACCAATGCAAGCTAAGCAATCCAAGAAGCAAAAACACACAAAGAACCCAACCCAGAAGGTTCATCAAGCAAGGAAAAGCAAGATACAAATGGCAAGGCAAGACAAAGACTCCAAGTTATTCAGTCCGTAAACCAAACTGGAGATTGACTGAAGTAGCATTGATCTACTCCGCTAATGCAAGGCAGAAGTGTTTCGAAGGCTATCTGGCTGTACTTCAGGCTCCGTCTATAGTTTACAAATCAAACAATAAGCTGGATCCCCAGCGGAGTCGCCAATTTGTTGAGGAGGTAAATCCCCTCTGCGGACAGAGGCGATCCCTACTAGCCCAGCAGGGGTCTAGCAACAAACAAACAATGTCATGACGCGGGTTCCTAATTACGAATGAAAAGGCTGGAGATAGAAGCCTACCTGGATTCCAACGCTAGGATCTGAAGAAGAAGCGTCCCCGTTCCTCAGCCTCGGCAGATCACAATCCCTCCACGATCTCCGCGGATGAACACCTGCACATGGAAGAAACGAACAGATACAAGCATAGAAACCGGCATACGTAACTAAACATCAGTCAGAAAGGACATTACTCGCATTAACATGATGGAAAACGGAGTGGAACCATAATCATAATCATCTATTAAATAACCAGCGAAGAGAGATTACAACCAAGTTCTGACGTCGCGGTCTCCTTCGGACGGGTCTCCAATTGTCCACGTCTCGCAAAGCTCGCCAAGGAAAGGGAAAACCTCTCCAGAGTCGCGTGACAATGGTCTCCTTACTTGAGTCAGCCTTAAGGGAAAAAAGAGGATCCTTTACAACACAAAGGCTCTTGGGAATATGGAGATTCAGAGCTTAGGCACTTCAAGACTAGCTTGCCATTGATTTGAGCAAGCTTTTATAGATGGGGAAGGAGGAGTTGGGATCCCTATTATTATGGGATTGGCCCTATCAACAAGGAAGGTTCTATGGGAGGTGGCAAAACCACTTCCCTCCATAGAACTCCCGCAACCAAACCTCCCAACTCAAGATAGGCAATGGCGGAAGTTTGTTAGAACTCAACTTCTGCCATCCTTATTTAAAAAACAACTCCCAAATTGGGTGGCGCGACTACGGCTCTATGACAGAGCGCCAGGTGGCGCGACCTCTTTGCAGTAATTTCCCCATTGGCGCGAGTATTGAACTGCCTGCCCGCGCCAATGCCAAAAGGGATGTTTTTCATGACTTTTGCAAGGAGATGTCTCAAGGGCAAATGAAGCTCATGTTCAGAGGGATGCATTGATGATGATTTCAAGGCATGACAACGTTCACAGGTCACAGAATGGGTCCTCCATTGTGCGGGATGGGGAATGGTAAGGACGGTGACAAATTACTGTGTAACACCTACCAATGCATTTGTGGGTGAAAGCATGCAGCACTGCGGTTTATGTGCAGAACCATTGTCCTCATAGAGTACTTGGCATGAGTACACTTGAAGAAGCTTTCACTCGTAAGAAACTGGATGTTTCACACTTTAAGAGTTTTAGCTCATTTTTTTATGTGTATGTGACCAAGGACACCAGGAAGAAGCTGGAGCCGATTGCTGAAGTTGGGATTTTTTTGGGGTACACATAAACACCCCATAGTTATCGTGTGTATTTTCCAAATAGAAGAATGACTGTTGTGCGACGGGATATAAAATTTGATGAGGGGAAAGCCATGTGGTTGTCGCTTGAGAGGGAGCTGGACTTGCATTCAGAGGAGGAATTTCTGGTTCCCAAAGATGAGTCTCAAGATGTGGATCAGCCACATGAGGAAGTTCATGGAGTGGAGGAAGCCACTCATGCAGAGCCATCCATCATAAATGGCAGAAAGTGCACCACGGAAGCTGATATGCTGAGACTCGATGCTGCAAAGAATGGAGGAGCTATTAAAAATTGGAGAGAGCATCCATTGAACATGATTCACACACAAATAATTATTTTCTATATATCATAATCAAATGAATATATTACAATTTTTATAGTGCTGCTGAGATCCAACTAATTCCACTCTTGGAGGGAGAAGTTGAGAGAATCTCTCAACATCCTCCAACACACCAAACCAATCCCTAATCTGTAGTATGCATCATAAATGAGGCATTATCTCAAACACCCCCCCTTAATGCCTACATTACAGAAATGGAGAACACACTAATTTAATACAAACATTTGTCTGCCCTGGTCTTCATTAACATTTGTACCCACTATGAGATCTCATAGACAACGCTCTTTTCTCCACCATTTTCGAGCTACCATTCAACCCATTTAAAATACATTTGTTTCTGACCAACAATGTTGAATTTGTAAGATCAAAGATTCTTGACACCCCCGAAGAAGAGTCTCGACACTGAACTACCCTATGGAAATATCTCCATCTGTGAAATAACACCGAAGAATAAATTTCAACAGTCTATAGGAAAATATTCTGGATACATAATATGATTAGTGATTAATCCTACAAAGTGACCTTTACACACAAGGATCTCATTGTATAACCTGTAGTTGACGCTCTTGAAGCCCGAATCACAACAAGACCCATCAACGTATAACAAATTCACACAATCAAATTAGCCAATTGTTCTCTCAGCACCGAAGAACATCGAGAACAACTAATTTAAATAATGCTAATTTGTTTAATAATTGGTTCTCTACTACAAATATCACAAATCCTAATTTAAAATTATATTTCAAAATATATATAACTTAAACTACATATATTCTCCCCTGGTTCATTTTTACAACCTTCTTTTAACGGGAAGTGCAAAGAAAACGCAGATATGGATCTTTGAAGCTGGTCCACGGCAGTGTTATTAATTGAGTTGTAA
Source organism: Pinus albicaulis (assembly GCA_034641835.2). NCBI lineage: Eukaryota > Viridiplantae > Streptophyta > Pinopsida > Pinales > Pinaceae > Pinus > Pinus albicaulis. Next base: position 1,369,613,947 of record CM076579.1, on the reverse strand, counting down.
ATTAAAAACAACACCCACCACGATCTTTCCACCACGTCAGTGGCACCAGAAAATGTTCATGTCTCGACCTCCTAGCCCAAGAAGCAGACAAACTCCTAGCCCAAGAAGCGGACAGACAATTCCAGTTGGTAGAATAATCCTTCGGGGCAATGACCAGACCCCTGCCCTTCCTGGCCCCTCTGTTCACGGTCTCAATAATATCAATGAACTCCTGCTTGCCCTTCATAGCCCAGCTGATTTTATTGTTGTTTCCCATCCCCAAATCTATCATTATATGCTTATTGCGGAAGAAAAACATGACAGTAGACGGGTCATAAGTTCGTACATGGTGTTGAAATTAGGCACCTCTGTTATGTCCACCAGGTATATTAGTGCGAAATTCTTGATTGCTTCTGCAACAGATGACAACACTTCGTCCATCTGCATACATGTTTCGTCCCAGTCATGGCCGAAGCGAATGACGATGAGACGCTCCTCCTCATACTGCCCATCTGGAGTGCAAATGGGTAGCAAATACGACATTTTTGCCTCGCTCGATTTTTGCCCGGCGTCCCTCTTCTCCACAGTGATTTGCACAACAGATAACGAACAGTTCCTGATGAGATAGACAGATGCTTCTAACTCTGAGTGATGACCATCCCTCTCTCACGATGGATGGTGCTGTGATAATTAAATCTCCTTCAACAATGACAATCTTCCTGGCCTTCCCGTGAGGGAATCAGGCCAGAATAGGCTCCGATACCATATTGAAAATTGGAGAGAGCATCCATTGAACAGGATTCACACACAAATAATTATTTTCTATATATCATAATCAAATGAATATATTACAATTTTTATAGTGCTGCTGAGATCCAACTAATTCCACTCTTGGAGGGAGAAGTTGAGAGAATCTCTCAACATCCTCCAACACACCAAACCAATCCCTAATCTGTAGTATGCATCATAAATGAGGCATTATCTCAAACAGGAGCCCCTACTTCACAGCACAGACATAAACAGTCTCCTGACCGATTTACTGGATACATGGCTCTTATGAGCAAATGTATTGTGACTGAACCATCTTCCTTTCAGGAAGCAGTGTAGAAACCTACTTGGGTTGATGCAATGGTTGAGGAGTATGACTCCATTGTAAAAAACAGTGCACGGGAAATTGTCCCAAGACCGGTTGGAAAATAAGTGGTAAGTTCGAGATGGGTCTACAAGGTAAAGCAAGCTGTTGATGGGAGTGTGAAGAAATACAAGGCCAGATTTGTGGCCCAGGGTTTCTCACATATTAAGGGGATAGATTATGATGAGACTTTTGCGCCTATCGCAAGGTACTCTTCCATAAGGACCATCCTTGCACTCTCAGCGCAGATGGGCTGGCGCATTCATCAGATGGATGTGAAAACTACGTTTCTCAATGGTATCATTGAGGAAGAGGTGTACATAGAGAAACCTGAAGGTTTTGAGATCTTCAACAGCGAGTCGCATGTGTGACGAATCAAAAGAGCGTTGTATGGGCTGAAGCAAGCACCTCGTGCTTGGTACACTCGGATAGACAACTATTTCACTGAACTGGGATTCACCAAAAGTGAAGCAGATGTAAACCTGTACCAAATTGTGGTGGAGGGTAAGATTTTAATAATTTTTCTTTATGTTGATGATTTAATATTGACTGGTGATGAGCAGCTGATACACTCATGCAAGGGAGTTTGAAATGAAGGATATGTACCTCTTTCATTATTTCCTTGGATTGGAAATATGTCAGCGATATGGTGAAATTTTTGTGTCTCAAGGCAAGTATGCAAAGGAGATATTGGGTAAGTTTAACATGGAGAGCTGCAGACCCATGGATACACCTCTTCCAAGAAACTGGAGGAAAGAAGATGCTACTTCTGGAGAGGTAGTGGATGCTACTGTCTATCGACAGTTAGTGGGTTCGTTAATGTATCTAGTGAACACAAGACCAGACATTTGCTATGCGGTTAACCAGCTGAGTCAAGATATGGTTAAGCCTACCAAGCTCTTTTGGAAGGCGGGGAAGCATGTCCTGAGATACCTGAGGGGCACATCAAAGTATGGTTTATGGTACAGAAGAACGGATGGACTGAAGTTGCATGGCTTCAGGGATGCAGATTGGGCTGGCAGTCCATCGGACAGAAAGAGCACTTCAGGGGGGATCTTTAGTATCAGGTCTACAACTGTTTCTTGGTATATCAGGAAGCAGAGATTCGTGGCACTTAGTTCAGTGGAAGCGGAATACATTGTAGCGAGTCAAGCTGCATGTGAGGCTATCTGGATGAGAAAGATCTTGGTTGGTTTGTTTGGTTCTCAGATGGATCCAACAGTGATTCATTGTGATAATCATAGTTTCATTAAACTCTCGATTAATCCTATGTTTCATGATAGGTCCAAGCATATAGATATCCGGTACCATCATCTCAGAGATTGTGTGTAGAGGAAAATTATGTTGCTTCAGTACATTCCCACGGAAGATCAAGATGCAGATATTCTAACGAAGACGCTCACTAAGAGAAAATTCGAATACCATAGAGATAGGATCGAGGTGAAGGATAATCCCTTTCTTGTTGAGAGGGAGTGTTGAGATTCAACAAGAATATTTTTTGATCCTAGTGAAAATTAAGCACCTGCACTAGGGTGGGGCCCATAGGCTATTTTTAGGTGTATGTCTATTTTTATTATCCCTTAATTTAGATGGACATTAAACTATAATCTATTCTCAATGAGAACTTGAAAATAGTTAACTGAAGTGGCAAATCAGTTAGCTAAGTGCATTTCAAGTTAAGTGGTTGGTTGGTGGGACATGCAGGTTGACTTTAGTTGTAACTGAGTGATTCTAGTTGTAACAGAGTTGGAAGTACAGTGGTACATGAGTTGTGCAAGCTGTAAGTAGTTTAACTTCGTTAAGTGAGTTAAACTCAGTTGTGCTAGTTGTAGTTGAAGATACACTAGTGAGAGATCAAGTGAATTAATTATTAATTAATTCACAAGTAGTGATCTCACATGCAACTGAACATTTACTATTATTAACTGCATGCATGTCAAATCCAGTGGAGACCCGGTTGAGTTCTAGGTGAAAGGGAAGATAACTATCAATTGTGACATTATTTGCTTGCACACATGCAAGCACACACACATTGGATGAGCCCATTATACTTGCGCAGTCAAGGCAGGCAAGAAGGCATCAATTCAGGGATTGCTTTCAGCAAGGATTGCGCAGTGAAGGCAGGCTGTCTGGAGACAGTAAATTGAGCAATGGATTTTCCAATTTTTGTATGATAATGTGAGACAATTAGTTGATATACTGAGGGCTCTTGTGAGAAGAGTTTTGTATGTAATTGTTTCATGATCCATGATATAATATACAATAGAAGATAGTGGGGTTTTTAGCTGTAATATTTCCCCGAGTAATTATCTGTGTTGTGTAGGATTGATCTTTCTTCATGCTTATGTAATTGGCGATTGTGTTTTTAATTCCACAAATATTTGTAGAGGCGATTCAATATTTAACTTTAGCATATTATTAGATAGGGTGAATCCAAGATATACATGCATATTGTATAATTTCTACAACCAAGGAGAAGAACCTCTTATTAATGAATGCAAAATCCAACTAGGTATGGGACTACCACGAACCTCTTGACCATAGATTGGCTGAACCAAATATTTATTTATTTATTTATTTTATTTTTATTTTTTATTTTATATATATATTTATTTATTTTATTTATATTTTTTCAGCCAATCACCCTCGTGCCATATTCCAAGCATGAATGTGAGACTCAAAACCAAACCAATCCAGGTTTCCTCAAGCTTTACCGTAATCCCCACCATATCACTAGGCCCTAAACCAGCATGGATGCCACCAGATTTCTCCACTTACACCATGAGGAGTTTTCCTGCTTCCTAGTCTCTAGACTTTACCTTATATCCTGACATTCACCAGTTGAGGATTCCTAGGACTAATAAATACTCCACCCTCCAGTCTTTACCGTATATCTCGCCATGCACCGGTTGAGGATTCCTAGGCCTGATCGAGGGCACACACCTTTAGGCTTTACCATATATCTCGCCATTCACCGATTAATGATTCCTAGGCCTATCGAGGCATAGAAAAATCTGATTTTACCGTAATCCCACCTTCTCCCGTCCAAGGATTCCTAGGACTTGTGTTTTTTTCTTTCAGAGACAACCTCACTCAGTTTTGAAATCATCCGACAATCCATATCAACTAAATACAAGAGAACCCATCACACCATAGTTATCTGGAAATGGCAAGGCAAGGCTGAAGAACGCTATCGCACATGGCAATTCCCACGCTAATGACAACAAGAGAACCAAATACACACATGCATGTACCATGCATGCCAAATCTAGCAAGGAAATCACACATGCAATTCGATACCTACAAGTAATCCCGTTGCAGCTGCTTGATCCTGCTCTTCCTTGCTTGATCTTTGCTTCCCTTTGCCTTCTTGGTCCTTCATTTGCTTTCCTTGATCCAATGCTAGAGTGCTCCAATAAAACTCAAAGTGTCCAAGGGTGAGAGAGAGAGAGAATAGAGAGAGAGAGAGAGAGCTCCAAAATTGAACTGACAAAAGCTACCAACTGATCCTTAGAAGTTTTTTTATCAATGAGGCCTCTATTTTCTTCAATTTCCATTATTTTCCTTCATTTAACTCCTCACATGCAACCTGTGATCTTTCACCTTCATTTTCTCATAATTTCCATTATTTTCATAAATAAAATGCCAATTAATACCATTTGGCTTTCCAAAGCCTTTGCCATTACCTTTGTCAATTTCCTTAGCCATAATAAACCAAATGAACACCCACACCAAGATGTTTCACCCAACATTCAACTTGGAATTCCCATGACCTTGGTCTTATTTTGCCTATATTAACTTTATTTACATGGATTTTGACTAGAGTTGTTACATGTGATTTCAACTTATCCAAGTATCTCCTTCAAAACTAGTCAAGTTCAAATGAATGCAGGAAGGAGGAGCTAGGTTAGGAGGGCTTAGTCCTTCCCTCAGATAAGCATGAACAACAGGAAGGGGAAACTCCTTAATCCATGGAGAGTTCCAAAGTCAAATCTCCTTCCGAAAATTTCAAATGTGTTTCGATTGAGGTGATGGTAAAATCATATGTACTCTGCCTTAGTACACCATAATTCTACGAGAGTCCTAGGGGCGATCACGACAATCAATGACTACCTCCATTTTCCTTGTTGCATTAATGCTGCATTAATTGAGCTAACCACCCTCTAGTTCCTTTTGTTTTGTTGTCTACACTGGATATCCTTTCACTTGCTACGCATTATTGGGGAAAATGCATTTGCCACATTGCCAACTAATTCACCTTAGGTTGCAACAAGCTAGCCCTTTTTCTTCCTCATGCACGGCTTATATCACCCCATCCAAGAAATTAGAAAAATATACTTACTAAAAACATTGTTTAATTTTAATAAATATCTATTAGATTTTGGTAAAATTGAAATTACAAATTTTAATTTATAATAAACACAATCTCAATGTGTTTACCCTTAAAAATAATTATTCTTAAAATAAGTGTTTAACCTTAAAAATAATTATCATATGATGCCAAATTACAAAGTTCCTATTAATATTGACTTACGGGTGGTTGGTGGTAACTTTACCCATTTTTTTTCAAAATTCTATTAATATAATATAATATTCGTAAAAATTGCAACGAATTTCAAAATAAAATAGTTAAAAAAAAACCATCAAAACATATAAAATATTAAACTAAAGCAAAATCAAAACTCATTAGAGTTAACCATGCACGCGCTTTACACGGTAGTCTGCCCCAAATCATTTTAACAGTGCTGACGTGTTAAATATATGCGATCGAAATTGAAGGTGAAGTCCATGTTACAATTCCACGTGTCAAAGACGAGGCAATCCAAATGGGAGAAGTAATTTTTATAATGCCACGTGTCAAAATAATGGATCGAAGTGAATGATAAAACAATTTGTGGGACACGTGTCAAACAGTCAACCACCAACTCTCTTGATTAATTACTTCACAAAACATAATTATTTAATTTTTTTACCAATTTTACTCGACAAAGTAAACTTAACGTCCCGCAGCTTCTCTGTCAGCTGCCCCCACATTACCCCCAAACTACGGGAATCTTCGGGCAAACGATCGATTCAGACGATACTTTCAAATTCACTGTCAATTCACGTCACAACAACTATAAATCGACTGTCCATATGACCATAAAAACATGGATTTACGTTACATCAAAGTTATTTAACAGGAAAATTTGAAACCCTCCCGAATTTGACGGAAACCCTAATTTCAGTCAATCGACAGACAATCCAGCTCGAACTCTTATAGTGTCTAAGTGCTCACATATCCAAATACGATTCACATTCAGCTTCAGATCTGATCTCCGTAAAATCTAGATTTCGGATTTTGAATCTGCGATTATTGGTTCGGAGAAACACTCTCCAGGGTTTAATCTATTGATTTCGAGGGTTTCATCTGTCAATTTCCAGAGGCTTTCGGCCCTGCGATTGTTTTTTTCTTTTGTTTTTTTGAATTTTTTACAGCCATGTCGCTCCGACCCAATTCCCGGACCGAGGTCCGGAAGAAGAATTACAAGCCGTCAGTCGATGCAGACGAAGCTCGCCGCAAGAGAGAGGACAATCTGATAGAAATCAGAAAAAATAAGAGGGAAGATAATTTGCAGAAGAAGAGAAGAGAAGGGATGCAGGCGGCGCAACAGTTCCTTCAGCAGGGGCACTCTGCTACTGTCGACAAGAAGGTATGTTGGATTCATCCTTTTTTGGCCGATAACCCACCACAAAATTAGGCTATTCAGGTTACAGGTTTGGACATATGTTCTGTGTTTTTGTGTTTTTCCTTCACTTAAAATTTAAAATATCGATTTAGATGGCAACCAAAAGAGTGAAATTTTCTGTCAGGTGGTTTTCAAATAACTTAAAATTCCAGAGAGGGACCCGAAAATATGACTTTTAATTGCAAATCAGGATCATTTGAGACTTTGGGTTTGACATATCTCCTGTCAGTGTTTATGTTTTAGTCACAAAAAATTCAAAAAACAAAACAAATGAAGGGACCCAGAAGAGATAAATTTCAATCAGAAAGCTTTTAAGGATCTTAAAATTCAAAAGGGGTAAGTAACCCTTAAAATTTGTTTTTTAAAAGGGGTTAGCTCCCAAATAGAGTTTTTGTTACCTGTGATCACTTAAAACTTCTGTCCATGTTTATGTTTTTCATTTACAAGATGCTGAAAGTAAAAACAATTTCGGCGGGTCCCAAAATAGCACATTGTCATTCACAAGGTTTCAAAAAACTTAATTCTATGTAGCTCGGGATCCGTTCCTGCTGTTAAAACCAGCGTTCTGGTGTTTCGGGCACTTCGGTACTCTGCGGAAACCTATCAAACGAGCGAGAACTCCATCGGGGATTCGGAAAGCTTTCTAACTGTACCTACGCGGTTCCCTGCCAAATTTGGAGATTGTTTTGGGATTTTGGAGGGAACTCCTAGCTGCTTCCACGCCGAACCCTTATTTGTAACGTTAAAAAGTGGAAAAAACAATAACGATCACTTCTCCATTTGAGTAATGATTTGGCACATATTGGCATATGTAGGTTTGACGTATTGTAGTTCTAATGGTGTTTTTATTCAGAGATGTACTTGATGCAACGGATTCTGTGCAGTGTCGTTAAAGGCTTGGAAACACTGCAAAGCATCTTGAAATCTCTAGGACAAGAACAAGGCTAAGTGGATGGAATGGGGAGATTTTCCTCCCATCAATGGTTGATGTGTTGTTAATGAAGCAACTGCTTTCTGAGGTAATTTCTGGCAAGTTGCAAAATCATACTAAAAATGGCTGTTATCTTACCTTCATGACTCATGAGTCTTGGAAGGGGACTGGACTTTTCTGCTACTGCAAAGGCACTGTAACATTCTTCCTCCAAAAAATGATCATATAAACAGTGTGAGAATAAAGATGATCATGCCAAGACCGATGGATAAAAAATAAGACATCCCGTTTAGTCCAGGTGATACGAAAAGACCCCTGAGAATAGCATCTGGTCCTGACACCACGGATGACCTTGGTGATATCGAAACGTTTGAAATGACAGAAGTAATAGAACTCAGCTCATACTGAATCCCCAACCAATAAAGAGAGGGAAGATATGGGAGAAACTGATAGAGCCGTGCTTGGGATAGGGGTTGGGAGATTGAATTATGGAAAGGCAGGTGTATTAAAATAAAACTAGTAAAATATTGATATTTATGCAGCAAATGGGGGTTGCCTATATTTTTGCTTCTCCTTGTGCTAATTGTCATTCCACAGTTTTTTTTGACATCTGTTATGTCAATGTGTGTTTTGCATTCACAAAAATATTGAAAATAAAAATCAATTTGCAGGGTACCCACAAGAGTAAAATTTTGAATCTGGAGGCTATGAAAGAATTTAAACTGCAATAGAGGGTACCCTGAAGATTTTGTTATTAATTAAAAAAATGACATTTTTTTTGAATGCGTTTCCCTTAAATTCCAGAATGATTACATTTGGGCTAGACTATGTCAAGTATTGCAAGTGGTCCATTTTTGGTGTCTCCTATGATGATCCATTCATCACAATCACTTTTGTTTTGCCAAGCTGTGGCAACAGGGAGTTGCTCTTTCCATAAAAATCAGCCAGTGCTTAAAGTTTGTCCCAACCGTTTATTGGTGCTGTGGAAGAATAGATCTTTGGTGTGCTGCCTGACACACCATTGAACAATGATCTCATTGGTAGTTCAGCTGAACTTTCTATTTTTTGAAATTGCTTACTCACATGTTTTTAAATGCGACACAACATGTTGCAACTTGCATGACAAGTAATGTCCAACTGTGGGAATGCAAGGACAATGGGTTTAAATTTCTATTTACGATTGTCCATCAATTCCTTATAAATAATGACTTAAACTTATGCCCAATTATGTTAGAGCCAAAATATAACAAGGGAGTCTTACTAAGCTAATGTTGGATATGTTACAGTTGGAGAGTCTTCCTGCAATGGTAGCAGGGGTCTGGTCTGATGATCCTGCTTTGCAGTTAGAAGCATCAACTCAATTCAGGAAGCTTCTCTCTATTGGTAATAGTCTTGCCTATATGTATCTTTATTACCATTTCTTTTTTGTTTTTAGGAAATGGCCATCTGAAAAAATATATGTAACAGAACGCAGTCCTCCAATTGAGGAAGTTATTGCTGCTGGTGTGGTCCCTCGACTTGTAGAGTTTCTTGCAAGGGCTGATTTCCCTCAGCTGCAGGTATGATCTGTTTTTCATTAGTTGAGATTCTAGTAAGTATTGAATTGACATTATATTGTGGTAATCTAATATCGTTTTAATTTGGTCATTTTATAGTTTGAGGCAGCCTGGGCTTTAACAAATATTGCGTCAGGAACCTCAGAGCATACCAGAGTTGTGATTGATCATGGAGCTGTGCCCAAGTTTGTGCAACTTCTTAGCGTTGCCAGTGATGATGTCAGAGAACAGGTTGCTTTTTGGACCTTTCCATCTGTTAATGTTGCTCAATTGACATTAGTTGAATTTACAAGTTTTCTTCCATATATTCTTATGTTGCCAGCCTTGATTTATCTTGACTACAGGCTGTTTGGGCTTTGGGAAATGTAGCTGGTGATTCACCCAAATGTAGAGATCTAGTCCTTGGTCATGGTGCTCTCATGCCACTCCTGGCCCAGCTGAATGAGCATGCCAAACTGTCTATGCTGAGAAATGCAACTTGGACATTATCTAATTTCTGTCGTGGCAAGCCACAGGCGCCTTTTGAGCAGGTATAGATTATGTCTGACATCCTCGTTTTCCTGGTATTTGAAAATAAGTTATTGATAAGCTTGATGATCTCTGAGCCAAGTTTATACATGTTATTAAAATGATCTGGTGGCACAATGCAGACAAAACCTGCACTTCCTGCTCTTGAACGGCTTATTCACTCAAGTGATGAGGAAGTCTTAACAGATGCTTGCTGGGCTTTGTCATACCTATCTGATGGAACAAATGACAAAATTCAAGCTGTGATAGAGGCTGGTGTTTGTCCTAGACTTGTCAAACTTTTGGGGTATGTTCAAGCATATGATTCCTATGAAGCTTCATGGTAGCTACTTTAAATCACTAGTCAGTTCTTCAGCTGTTGGTGATGTGGTCTTTTGGAGAGCGTTCAAAATTGGGTTTTTGAACTTTTATCTATTGACCTTCTTGGTTTTCCAGATCTAATTCATTTCCTTTACCTATTATATATAGTACCCACCAGATGTCATTGAATGATTTGCATCAAGTTTTTGTAACTCTCAGTTAACAAGGTTGAAACCTGTTGGGTTTTGATTCAAATCCATATGGGAAACAATGTTAACTTTATATTCTCTCTTGGGTCCTGTATTTGGTTGTAACCGTTTACTTTGAAGATAGGTCTGCACTAAGACAATCATGCTCTGAAATATTTCTCTGTTTTGAGGACCACCGCAGCTTGTGGAATTTTATTTTATGGTATTCGGTAAACAGTAGAACAATTGCCTAGTTATGTCAATGTGTGTTTAACGTTTCTCCATTTGATAAATGTCAAATTTGAATGGTTAATGATTTGTAATGTCTTTTAGTAATGAAATTTGTATCATCTACAAGATTAAACATTGTTCTCTTGTTTTAGAGCTGTGGAAATGCACATGTTTGTTTTATTTCTTGATTTACAAGGTTTATGCCTGTTTGTTGTCAGACATCCTTCTCCTTCTGTTCTTATTCCAGCTCTTCGAACAGCAGGCAACATTGTTACTGGAGATGATGTGCAGACACAGGTTTTGACCATTTCTCAATCTTTGGTTTTGAAGTTCACAATTTGAGTTCATTCTAAAAATTTTTGTCCATAAGGAAGTTTCCTAGTGCCTAAGGCTAACTTGTAAAGTAAAATATGTTTGAGGTATGGGCATTGAGAGAATCAAAGAAAATTGTGAACATGCTAGTGAAATTAGGCTACACTGAAAATACTTACTGTACAGTGTATAGTTAGTAGTTAGCAACCATAACATGCCTTGGTCTTATCCCTGATCCAGGGATTATGTTATTATTATCTCTTGCAAGTCACTTTGGGTACAGTGTTTACACATTTCTGAGGTGACATGGAAAGTTAATCTAGGAAAATTGGGAATGCACTGGCTATATTAGGCTGCATTCAGAAAATAACCTTGTATTGCATACCTTGATCTTATCCTCTCTTTCCAGGGACCATGCTATTATTAGCTCTTGCGACGAATTTTAGGTATAGTATTCACTTTGGAGATTGGGGTAACAATTAATGGTTATCTGCAGGTGATATAGTAATCAGAATGGAAATTACACCCCAGGATGGCTTTAGAAGCTTGCCAGACTGCATATGATGCATATCATTACTAATTAAATTTTATTGTCAGTTTTTTCAGCAGTTAATCTACAAGATATGCCAAAACTGATAATTAGACTGAACAAATATTAATCCTGGTTGAAGCAGTGCATTGTTTGAACTTTTTTAATATTATGAATGATGAATTGATGTCTTTTTCTTTCAGTAGCTGTTTTTTTAAAACTAGTTATATGTCTTTATATTTTCCGTATGTATCATAAACTTGGCAAATGCATTATAGTTATCTAATGGTAAGAATCAATATTGAGTTTCTAGGTTATTTCAAACTGTAATTCTGTATTGGCGTTTTCAGCTTATGATCAGCAATGAGGTGCTCCCTTACCTTTTAGCACTCCTAACCCACAATCATAAGAAAAGTATCAAGAAGGAAGCATGCTGGACAATTTCAAACATTACAGCAGGCAACAAAGACCAGATACAGGTTAGCTGTTTATATTTTGGTCATTTCTGAGTTCTGTTCCCATGTTAAATGCACATTTCTTACCTTTTAAGCTGTTGTCTACAGGCTATCATTGATGCAAATATCATTCCTCCTCTTGTACAATTGCTGCAAGATGCTGAATTTGATATCAAGAAAGAGGCAGCATGGGCAATCTCCAATGCTACTTCGGGTGGTTCACATGAACAAATCAAGTATGTATTAACTCTCTCTCTCTCTCTCAATATATATATTAACTCTCTCAGAACATTGCTTGTCATTATTGGGCATTGGGGATTGTAACTTGCCTTGTTTGGTGCATGGCTTACCTTGTGTTCATGGTTTAGACTCTAGAGTGGCTCTTGAAGATGTTTCATGTAGAAAGGGATAGTGACACCTTAATGTTGATATTTAAAGTTAGTCTGTTGAAAGCTTGTGAACTGTCCAATCTTTGGTTAACATAAAGTAAGTGTTGTAAAACATTTGTCAAATACCAGCACATCAAAACATTGTAGTATCCAATATATGAAAATGATGGTAAAATGTTTTTACATGATGAATGTGAACTGCAAAATGAGCTGATTATGAAATGCATAAAATTTTATACATTAGAGTTGCCACTTTTTGATCTGCCTTGACCATAGTATGAAACGGTGTTGGTTACATATGTATTACAGATTATAATTAACAATATGATCTCATGTACTTCTACAATTTCTCTCAACATTGCGAATCCTAAAAAATAGTCTAACACCATTTGCAAACACAAAGCCGGGTCAGCTTTTGCTTTGGACCAATACTGCAAAACACAGTTACAAATTTTTTTGGATGTAAATTAATCCTGTCAATTTAGTAAATTCTGTATTGGTTCTGTTTTTCTCACATCAGCTGCACTATAAAATTGACTAATTCAAAGAGGATGATACTGCCATTAAAATTTACAAGTGAAATTAGTTTACCTGTTTTTGGATGTAATTAAGGCAAACATGTCAATATATCTAGATTATATCTAATTTCATTTCATAAACTACTCCTGGATTCTATCTTCCAGATTGCACAATGTAAATGTTGCATCCTAGTTGTTATATCTCTGGCATTGAATTAAGAGATAGTTGTTACCACCTAATTCCAGACAGGAAAATGGTTATTCCTTAATAAGGAGCGTTGTACTGTAGTTGTCAGTCTTGTCTGGGTATTGAAAACCTATCCTATAATATATGTGAATTGTTATTCGATGGTGAAGCATCTTCTAACTTATCATGGATTGGCAGTTGCTTCAATATCAATAATGAATATAGATTCTTGCTATGTTTACCTCTAAAGTCTGATTACATAAGAATGCATACTAAACATCTCAACTGTTCATGGTTATATAAGATTTTCTTGTTCTCTTGAATTGTGTAAGAGTGTGTTTCTCTGTTTTGAGAGGAGTGGAACAAAACTTCATTGTAGTGATTTCATTCATCTGTGTATAAGTTTCTAACCGATGTGCATGTCTCTATTACACTATCTCCAAAAATCTGTTGATTTGACTTGATAACTTTTTTAGCATAGAAATTTCAAGTATATTTGGTGTGCTGTCATACTATCGAATCCTGAGAGAGATTGACTTATGTTTAATGATTAATCTGACAGGTATTTGGTGAATCAAGGATGCATTAAGCCACTGTGTGATCTGTTAGTCTGCCCAGACCCAAGAATTGTGACTGTTTGCCTTGAAGGTCTGGAGAATATTCTGAAAGTAGGAGAAGCGGAAAGAGATCTAGGGAACACTGGAGGTGTGAATATTTATGCTCAGTTTATAGATGATGCTGAAGGACTTGAAAAGATTGAGAATTTGCAGAGTCATGATAACAACGAAATCTATGAGAAAGCTGTGAAGATTCTTGAAACCTATTGGCTAGAGGATGAAGAGGATGACCAAAATATATCTTCGGTTACTTCTTGTGTTGATGGTCAGCCTGCCTTTAGTTTTGGTGCAAATCAAGTACAAGCTCCTCCTAGTGGATTCACATTTGGTTGAGTTATACCATTGCCACTTCATGTTTGAGTGTGATTACTATTTTGTTGAATTGTACATATACTTTGCCAACTTCAGGGATGTGGGATATTACATCATCTGGTTGCATTAAAGTGCTTCAGATAAACTTATTATCGATATTGGAGTTTATCATTTCATTTTTCAAGAAATGAGCTTGATTGTTCATTTCTGGTAGGATATCTCTGAATTCTTTTGCAGAATTCCAAGTCAGTGTTAGATATGTCTACAATTCTAAGTAATTACCGGTATATGTTGAGGTCCTGGACATTTTAAGTGACAGCATATTTGCATAAATTTGTCAGTACAGTTTCTAGGCTGTACTCATTATTTGTCATTGTTCATCAAATCATGGCAACATAGTGATAAAAATATATATATCAATAGCGCACTGTGTGATGAGTTTTTCAACCTTTCTAATCTCATTGTCATGATGCTGGATTTGTTCTGTATGGTTATGTGGCCTTTTATCAAAGCTCTCGCATACAGTATATAAGATCATTATCTGGTTAGATTTGTGTTCCTAATCAGTACTTCATTAAGCGAGAACAACCTAAAATGGTCATATGTGATTGGTTCATAGGAGTAGCTCATTGAGTCCTATCTAGCTTTAGAGATGTCTAGAATTGGATGCATAGAACCTTATTTTCATCATTTTATATCTAATTTAAATGATCTAATATTTGTTTTTGTTGTAAGCCAATTCAATGTTATTTTTCCTTTAAATGTATTGCCTCTTGTTCTTGATTTTATTGTGCCTCTAATGGTTGTGACAGTAGATCAGTGACATTAAAGCCTGTTAGGTGCAATTTTTCGAGATGGAAGTTTCAGACATTTGTAATCTGTAATATTCATTGTATTAAAGTCAACTGATAATGTAATAAAGACGCAAAGGTAGCAATTGTGTCTTTTGAATAAGCTGAACTGATGAATCCAGAATTTGATGTCTGAGAAGAGACAAGCTACCTGTGTACAATGCATTGAGAGAGAGTGGCAAGGTTTCACATGGTGCGTTGCCCATGTCAACTTTCCTCACCCTTTTCCATGTAGAAATTCTTATAAACACGTATCCAACAGATCTTCTACCTTGGCCTTCTCAAGGCCTGGTAGAAGACCTGTACTTTGTTGTGATTGTTTAAACTTTAGGACCTGAACTGGTCTCCAAAATTGGATGTTGAAATTCTGATAGACACATCCAACAGGGTTTTATTTATTTATTTCAATGGAACATTCTTACTTATGATTGTCACTTTAAAGCCACAATGATCTATGATAGTGTGTGAGGTTGTAATTTGCATAAATAATGTGTTCAATTTATTTCTTCCTTTATACAAATGCCATATTCAATCGTGATCATGAGTTTGAATGCATAAAACTGGAATGAACTTTCTAATTTATGTTGATTCAAAAAGATAGGAACACATGCAGTCTTAAATCTTTTTCAAATCTTGGAATGAGATAATAAACGAAAGAAATGATTTCGTTGGAAGGGTATAAAACTTCATTGCACCAGTATAATGTGTTGCGAGTTGCATCACAGACCATTAATATTTTGATATATCAGACTTCAGAATAGTGTGTTGCGAGCCACATTACAGACCTTTAATATTTTTTGATATATGACACTCGGATTTTGGATGGATGCAATTATGGCAAATAGCATACCGATGTTACCACGTGGAGAGTTGATGACCTGGCTATGTGAAGGTGTGAAGTTTGAAGTCTCAAGAGGGACGTACAGGCAAATAATAGATATAATAACCAAAACAACAATGTCGAGTATTTTCTTTTCTTGACAAAAAAATGTATATTTAATATTTCTAAAAGAAATCAAAATGTCCATTTCATTGTGTCATTAGGACACTCTGAAGAACTAGGTTATTCTGCTGCTATCAAAATGTACATTTCGACTAGGTTACTCAGCCGCTTAAAATGGGCAGAATTAGAAGCGACTTACAAAACTCCTGCCTTGTGAGTCTGTTTTCATGGTTCAATGTTGTTGTTGTTGTTGTTGTTTTTTGTTTGTTTGTTTAATTAATTAATTATTGTTATATTTATTTATTTATTTTATTCTGAAAATAAAAAAGTGCATATTCCATATTTATACTAGAAATCAAAATATACATTTCGTTGTCATTGGGATACTCCAAAGGAGTTGGTTACTCCGCTGCTTTTCATCATACAATTACAGTCATCATACAAAAATCCTGGCTTTTGAGTCAGATTTATAAAACAAAAAAAGCTGTTCATATTGATAACTTCATTAAGTTCAGCTCTCCCGTATAGGAGTTCTTTGGAACTGCTAATCCACCAGTAAATGAAGGTTGCCTCTTCGTTTAGAAGTCCCCTTTTTCTTGATTCAACTGTCACTAGTGATCCTACCTGCAGTGATGTTTTTTGACAATTTATCTGATGTATCATTTAGTTTTCGATAGACAAGGAAGAAATGCTTTCAAGGGAACATTTTATTTCTCCTTTCCCTTTGCCTAGTTTATGACAATTTTGTTGTTTCGAAGAATCTGAATGCATGCAACTCTGTTTGCTGCCAGTTTGAACAAGATCCATAGTGCGCTTTGACTTGTTTGTCCCTTGTTTAAAGTACAACATTAAAAGTAATGAAATGCTTTTTGGTTATAAGCAGGATACCTCCTCACGGCCATATACATGTCGAACTTTGATTCACTCCCCGAGGCCTTGGAAAAGTCATTTGCACTGAATGATAATTATCAAGGGGTTCACTGTAATGGGCTTTCCAAATACCACCATAGGCACATACCTTACCTGACGACAAACCTGTATGGGAAGAATGTCTCTTCCAAATTCCTTGAAAAGTCCAGCCGTCCAAGGCAAGGCTCTATATTCAATGACATTTTTATTCTTACGTCAATTTTTGAAGCGTTTTATGATGGATTCACCTTTCCACTTTCCATCTTCATTATCAAATTTCAAAGTAGCATTCCGTGCTTTTCTTGAATGTGAGCAGTGAACTACTGAATGATCAGTTGATATTCTCCATTTTCATTCAGCATAAGGTACACACACGTCTGTGGACTCTCCCATATCCTCCGTTGATTTTTCATTTTTTTGGCTAAAGGTACACATAGCTGTGTGGACTATATTTAATTGTCCTGTGGGAACTATATTTTATTGTCCCATGTCCTTTTGCTATTGTCCCATGTGGGGACTATATTTAATTGTCCTGTGGGAACTATATTTTATTGTCCCAACTAAAAGAAAACTCCTGATCATCTTTCACCTCCGGGACTATTCACCCTGAGCTTCTTCTTTAATCCTTACTTTATATTTTAGCTTGCCAGTGAAGTTTCCTGTTTACTTTTTATTTTTTGATCATATGACATCTTCTAACCCATCCCTTCAGTTTTAGAATGCTAATCCCCTATTTTTAGAATGCTAGTCTCAGACACTATACTCTGTAGAAATACTGCTTTCATTCTTCTGCTAGTTCTCCCAGTTTATTCATCAAGCTATGGTCTAGTGACAACTTGGCATGATTGTTGTGACCCTAACCCGAGCTCAAAGGGCATACTGCTCCCCTAAGAAATCTGCCCACTCAACATAAATAAATATATCTCTAAAATTTATAGGTATATTCTAAATTCGTTTCTTCACAAAATTTGCTCCAATCAAAGGAGGCAACAACCCAATTATACTGGACTCCACAACCAGTCTCAAAAAGTTTGATGGTAAAAGTCTAAAATGATACCAATGGAACATGAGGATTATCTCCTTGCAAAATACACTCTTGGCCAAGAAAAAACTTCATGTGATTCGTAATATTTGAATACCTTATATATTTCAAATAATGATTTATCCAGTTGCTAATTTTGTTGAAAGTGAGTGGCCTGAAAAGCCACAGTGGATTCTATCCAAATATTCGTTTCTTTATTGCATCATTTTATGCTAATGTTTTATAGCGGTGTTTATGATAATGTACAGCGCTATTACACTTAGCCACTGTAAATAAATCAATTCAAACCCTTCCTAATACATTTTCGACAAAAGATATAGATACCAACATAGTTATGATGATGTGTCAAAATATATCCAGGGAATGATTCTCTACCAGAGTGCATTTACATTTTAGACGATTCTCTACGAGAGTCCATTTACATTTGTAGGGTCTAAAATTATCTGTGGAATGATTCTTTACAGGAGTTTATTAATTTTCATTGGGTCTAAATTTATCTGCGGAATGATTCTTTACAAGTACATTATTAATATTTATATTTGTTGGGTCTATTTACAGGTATTAGTACAGGTAAGTGATTGTTATTTACCTGTATTAGTACAGGTAAGAGATGTTGTTTGTTATTGTAGGGTTTATTTTTTCTTCAAGGAAAAATCATAATTTTCATTATATAAAATATTGAAAATTACAAGCTGTAGATGCTGCAAAAGGAGCATATCTCAAAAACTGGCGGCCATATCTGCCACATATGATCTAGAGTTCAAAAATGTGACTGTATGCATAAAAGTATTGTAAACAGTTCCAGATAAACATATAAATATATGCAATGCCATAAGTTCTAATATTCAGCAAAATAAAAAGAGGTTCGACTATGTGCCGTGTAGGATCATGTAGGTGCTGCCTCCTGTAATTGATGATCAATAAATGGCTTGTGAAAACACTGATAGAACTCCTGTCCAATCAGCTCCTGAATCATCCAAATACCAAAATGTTGTTGCGATGCTTCTTTGGATAAATCGTCAGAAATTTGGTTTCTTTCCTTGTAGATATGACGACAAATCACATAGTCAAATTGTGATTTTAAAATAATTACCTCTTCCAGCGGATTTCTGAGTGTGTGCATGTGACAATTTGACTGTTGATTGAACAAATCACATAGTCAAATTGTGATTTTAAAATAATTACCTCTTCCAGCGGATTTCTGAGTGTGTGCATGTGACAATTTGACTGTTGATTGAACCAATTTATGACAAGTTTGGAATCACAGAAAATCTGTAGTTGCCAGCATCATTTTTCAAGGGAACAAATGTGTAGAAGTCCAAGGCTATTTAGTTTTGCATAATTATTTGTGCCTTTCCCTAAACCCATTTTCATTTTGAAATAATGATCTTCATTTATATACATAACTGCTCCTCCACCACAACCTCTTATTGTGCATAACCATCAAAATACACCCATGGAAAGGTGTTGTCAATGACTTTTGCACATATGTTACGGTGTATGAATCTGTTTGTCTTCAAGAATCAAAGTATTAATTGCCACTGTAAGGGAACAGGTGAAATTCCAATTTTTATCCTTGTCTTGAATTTTTTCTGGTTCCTACCTAACCAAATACCTCAACACACCAGGAGCGGCAGGCTCTAGAGCTTTGTGGGATGAGCCCTATTCCACCATAATTCCCAAGCTTCTTGTATTGATTCTCCCTACCACCTAATATTGTTTGTCAGCATATGATATATCTGATTCCATATTTGGATTGTTGTGGGGCATTGTAGGAATAGATGATTGATTGATTCTTCATTTTCCTGGCATAAGATGCACCATGTTGGGCCCTGAAATGATCTTTGTTGTAGTTTGTCTCCTGTAGGAGCTTTGTTATGCAGAAGGCACCACATGAACAACTTTGCTTTTGCAGGGCCTTTAAGCTTCCAAAGCGGACACCACCACCAGTGACTAATGTTAGGTTCGTGATCAACAAAAATGTAAGAATATCCATCTTTTGGAGTGTATCTGCCATGTGGAGCTAGAGGCCAAATTAGTTCATCCTCCTGATCCTGAATTCTCATGTGAGCTTTCGAGAGTGCATTTGTGTAGATATCCCAGTCTTGATGCCATTGTGTCGAGATTTGAAGTTCTTGAGCAGATTTTCATTTTTGTCCAAAAATAGAAGAATTTTTTGGGTCTGCAATTTGATCCAATGTCCTTTTTATGGAAGACTCAAGAAACCGAATAAGATTTAGGGGAAGGATATGCGCATTACCACTTACCGACTAGTGATCTAACCAATTCGAACCCGCTTGCCAGACCCTACTCTCCACGCCAATCCTGCTTTGATATATTCAAAGGAATTTAGGACAGCTCGCCAGATCGAAGAAACATTCGTCCTGTTCCATCTGCGCAGTTTAATCCAATCCTCAATGTGAAGCAAGCTAATATATTTTTTGGTGACCACCTTTGACCATAAATTGTTTGAAGTGATTAATTGCCATCCCCCAACCTCTCCATTTTTTTGGAATGGTGATTTGATCCCAACTAACCCAAGTAAACAGTCTACCTTCCTTTTTCCCTCTCCAAATAAACCAACAACAAATCTGTGGATTCTGTGAAGAATTCCCTTTGGGATCCATGATAAAGACATCCAATACACAGGGATGGCCTCCAAAACAAACTTGATGAGTACTACTCTACCTGCCCTAGATAGCTAGCGGTGATGCTAGGTATTTGTTCTACTTTCTATCTTTGCTACTAGCCACATCTAGTCAGCAATTTTATAACTATTTGGTTTTAGACGAAAACCCAAATACTTCAGTCCATCTTCAAATTCCATATGCATGTAAGGGAATCTCTGTTTTGCATAGTTTAGTTTGAATTGTGAGCATCTCGTTGCAGATAAAGTGGATTTCTCTTGGTTAGTCTCCAACCATGTGGCCTTACAAAAAATTTTGAGAATATTGTTAAGCACTATTGTATCACTGATAGCTCCAGTCAGAAAATTGAGGACATCATCTACGAAGAGTAGATGTGGCAAGATTATATTTGCAATAATTTCCACTCCTTTGAATCTCCCCTGATAACTTTCATCAGACAACAATCTACTCAGACACTCCATGACCAGGAGGAATAACAAAGGTGATAACGAGCATCCTTGCCTGAGACCACGTTCTGTGTGGAAGAAATTTGTTGCCAATCTATTGATAATAATGTTGTAAGATACAAAAGTTATACAACACATTATCCAATTTTTAAAATCATTTTTAAAACCTATGTGATTCGACAACACGATGTACAACCAGCTGGTCCTATCATATGCTTTAGAAAGATCAATTTTTAGGATCATGCCTTCCAAATTTTTAACTTTTAAGGTGTGGAGACCTTCCTGTGCAATAACAATAGCTTCGTGGATTTGACGATTTTCCAAAAAAGCAAACTCATCCTTGGAGATATGTTGGGATAAGAAATGCTTAATTCTATTTGCAATGATCTTAGCAATGATTTTATTTAAACAGTTACACAATGAAACAAGCTTAAAATCATTAAAGCTTATGGGCTTATCTGATTTGGGAATGAAGGCTATGAACGTAGCATTGAATGCATCATACATTCTCCCAATAATTTTACAATCCTCGATCACCCTTAGCAAGTCTTATCCAATCAGATAAAAAAAGCGAGGTAAAATTCCACTGGCCACCCATCCAGGTCGGGGCTCTTGTCTTTTTTGGACCACTTCAGTACAACCTCTATTTCCCCCATCGTCACTGACATGTTCAAATCATCATTTAATTCCTCATTCAAAAAATGAGGGAAAATACTGGCTACCTTAATATTAGCCAGTGACGCCTCCTGTTGTGCTTTGAACAGATTCCCAAAATGTTGAATTATGAGATTACCTAAGCTCTTGAAAGTATGCGATGATGATCCTGTATCATCCTCCAGGGACCAAATAGTATTGATGGCCTTTCGACCTTTTGCATGCTACTGGAAGAATTTTGTATTTTCGTATCCTGCCTAAAGCCAAATCGCCCTACTCTTAAGTCTCCATGTTTCTTCCTTCTCCTTTAAAAGCGTGATCTTCTTTGCATGTAATTGTGTAATATATAGTTTTGATTTTGGAGAGTCAAATCGTCCATTGTTAAGGTCTTCTAACCTGGCTAATTCAAACTCTATATTACAAAGAGTATCCTCATTTTTTTCTTTGCCTTTTCCAATTCAATCGTCCTCTGCTTTAGGCGGGAAATATTTCGAGCTAGGACGATTGAACTAGCCTCCCATACCTCTTTGAAAATCCCATGAAATTCCTCATCCCCTAACCATGTTGCATCGAATTTGAACGGGTCACACGGTTTTGGAGTGATACCTGCTACTTCTAAAAAGATAGGTGAATGATCTAAAATGCTTCCCAAACCCACCCATTGCCTAACCGAATTTATCTTTTCCATTAGTGATTCCATGATTAGGTGTCTATCAAGACGCCTTGCTAACAAAGCGTTGTCAGTTTTACGGTTTCTCCATGTAGGTTGTGTTCAAGCTACGTCTATATCAATCATATTGTTTTTCTCCAAGAGCTATTCAAAGAAATCCGTGAGCGAGTCCACCTATGCGTGGCTTCCCCAGGATTCAATGTGACCTAGCGAGAAATTCAAATTGCCCCCCAATATTAAATTCTCAGCTTGCATAAATGATGAGCCCATGACATCTACCTAGAGAACCATACGATTGTGACATGGCCCATATATGTTGACAATCCTAATGTCAAGGGCTGATTATTTCGAAAACACATCCACCATTAGTATGCCTCCTCTACCCCAAATATTCATTAACTTCATCGATCTACAATTTATGCTCACTACAATTCCACCAGATCTGCCTCTCACATCAAAGGAGTGGAAAGTCCATCCCGATACCATAACTTCTAATAGAGAAACAATTTGGTCACTATGCCCTAATGTCTCTTGAAGAAAAATCACATCCAATCTTTCAGATTCAATTAATCTTTCGAGAGCTAGTTTTTCGGTAGGGCTAGCCAACCCTCTACAATTAAAAGTTAACCACTTTATCGGGAAACCTTATTCGGGTTGCCTTTTGCTCTAAGAACCCCATCAAGTGATAATTGTCTACATTCTGCTACATCCATACTAGCCTTATGAATGGCTTTCGAAATATAGCACTGCCTACCTCTGGTGGATTTGGGAATCTTCAGTGGCGATGAGATACCTATGCTCCCTTGAGCTACTAAACTTTGTTTGGCTTATGATCACAGATTATATCTATGGCTAGAATTTGACTCAGATGATATATCCATCATCAAGGGCTCAGAAACGAGGGACAATGGAGGAATACTAGGGAAAGGAGTCAGGGAACATACAGGGATCGAAACCATGGGAAAAGCTACGACACTTAATTTTATAAAGATAAAACCACCCCCTCATTCATTGGAGGAAATGAAACAATAGTCTATAAATATGGACTAAATGATATATTAGAATCTGAGGATTGGATAGAGAAAAAGGTACCCGGAATGGGCGCTGAAGAAGAACCTCGTATGAAAATTTATGAATCTAAGTTACAAAAATCCTACTAGAGAAATCTGATTTACATTACCTACTTGTTTTCATTAATTTAACAAGTTATTTTCTAAATACATCAAGAAAACATTAATGTAAATGCATTTCAAATACCCTATAGTATATACAACTATACATAACAAGTACTGAAAAATAAATGAAGCATTCAGACAAACGATAATATTAGGAAATAGTAATATGAGTACATCTAGGGTGCCATAATCTGTCTCACCCAACAGAGAATATCCTTGCAAACATAAAATTTGTGAGTTTTAACTCACACTGCAAATCTCGGCTAATCAGGATAAGAAACTGGTGAAACCCCAACTGCCTTTGCGCTGCCTCTGCGTAGTAGATGCGTAGGCCAGCGTGGGTCTATCTGAAGATTGCGTCACCCCTTCTCTGCCTCTTAGAAAATCGAGTTTCAGCCCTGCCGGCTTAGAAACCCCAATCTCCAGTGATTTTTGGATTGTCCTTTGGAACCACTACGCAACCCTTGCGTAAGCCTTGCGTGGGCTAGCATCACCCTCTCTGGGGTCTGCGTAACCTCTCCTGTTGGCTGCGCTGGTCCCTCTGCTGTCTCAGCTGCCTCTCTGCAATGTATTCTTGGTCCTCCGATCAACAACTGCTTCTGCTCCTCACTGGTGTACTGAATCACTTAGATTTGATATTCGCCCAAGAACTGCTCTGTCAGAAGAATTCGATCTCTAGATTCAAACTATGTGTGTTCTCCAACTGGCCCTCAAACATTCCTTTATACTTTACCTGTTGATGAATCAACGCCCGTGATCTAATCTCTAAGCGACGACGAAGATTAAATTATACTCGATCCTTGTCACTTAGAAGCTTCTCACCCAGATGTTAAATTAATTATTTAAATTCCCTGAGTTTTAACTTAGGCTCCATTTAAAATAATTAATTATTTTAATAACTTAAGCTTCGCGTGGAATTTCTCCAAACGACTTTTGGGTCCTGGTGATCTTGTGTGTTCTAGCCCCTCCACATAATTTTGGAGCTAGAGCACATTTGATGCTACTCAAAAAATGAACACTCCCTCTTAGCTAGGATCGTGCTCTAGCAATACGTCTGTTAGCCTCCTATGAATTTTTTGACAAGCAAACAGGGGGCTAAAATGTTTTTTGAGCCTTCAAAGAATGCATCTCTTCCGAAAACACATCATCCTTGAAGCCTCTTGTGCCTTTGCCCTTTGATAAATCCTCACTGCTGTTCCCGGTTTAAAAGCTTCTTTGTTATGAAGAAGATGCCCAAAGGCCTCCATTTTCCTTTTATCCTAGCCCGATTAAACCTCTGTTTTCATCACCTTGTCCCCCTTTCTATTTCCCCTTAAACCTTTCAAATATCCTTTGTTTGGTTTGATATCCCCTTATTCTATCTACCGTTTCCCTCTTTTAGCCTTAAAACTCTCTTTTTGGGTAGAAA
Organism: Pinus albicaulis; assembly: GCA_034641835.2. NCBI lineage: Eukaryota > Viridiplantae > Streptophyta > Pinopsida > Pinales > Pinaceae > Pinus > Pinus albicaulis. The sequence goes on along the minus strand of CM076579.1, from coordinate 1,369,589,308 downwards.
CCCATATTTTACCCTATGACGGGCTTAGCCCCTTTTGGCTAGTCCCTTAACCACTTCCCCACCACAAGCCTGGGCGCTAAGACCAAGTGCTATTCCAAAGCGCCAATCGCATCAGAGAATCGGAGCGGGACATGCTTTCCATTATAAAGTCTAAAGTTCCGATGTGATGGTGTTTTATTCTGTTGACTTTGAGTTGTTTTCTGTCGTCGATTGAAATAGATCCGACTGTCGTCGCAAGTCCCATCACTCCCGCATCTCCCTTTCGTCATCCCTCCGATTGCACGCCCACCGTCGATTCACCTTTAATTCGACGGCCCTCGCACCCTCGCTCTGATCGCAATCGCAAGTCTTAAACTGCGCCATCCTCCATCCCTCCCGATTGCGATTCTCTGACGCGACCCTGGCCGTTGAATCCACAAGAACCAACGGCCAGGATCCGCCCTCGTTCCGCCATGTGTTCCCCGATTGGGCTCCTCCGATTCAATCGCAGCCGTCGATCTCTCACAGATCCGACGGTCCAAAGCCAATTGCTCCATCGCCTATCAGATTTAGGCCCCCCCCATCGCTCCTCCTCCTATTAGATCTCAGCCGTCCATCTCAGCCAGATCGACGGTCCACGTAATTTCTTCCACCAAACCTCCATTTCATCGCATTTTCACCTGTGTTCCCTACAACCATTGTCTTCACAGCTGCGCCACTATTCTTCCAGGCCTCACAACATCTCTTCCGCCACCCCTGGGTTTTATAATTGGTTTATTTTACTGTGCAGGGTATACAGGGTGGTGAGTTCACTCTATCACAGTCACTGTGAATCGGAACACAGAGAGGCCATTACAGCAATGGCTCAATGAAACAGCAGAAGCGAATTAGGCGGATTAAAACCAGTGAATTGAATATTCGACTCCTAATCTCGTCATCAAAGGATTAAGGCGCAACCTGAAGATTTAAAGAGCACAAGAAACGAGCCATATCTGCTCTCAGCATCAGCAGGACATTTTCTCAGAATAGTACGCCCTCCGACAGAAGTCTCCATGCCTCCTCGGGCTCCCAAGGGCCATCTCACTGACAGAAAGCTTCCAACAACTATTAGGACAACAATAATGGAGGTATGGAAGCCTAAAAGACTTTCAGTCACCTTGCTTCAGAAGACAAAACAGAGAGCTTTACAGTGAGAAGAGAACTTCAAGGAAACATCAGAGGTCAAATCCGACCTGAAAAAGACTTCAGAGCAGACCACCAAGTACAACGCAAAGCTATTAAGCGGAGTGGCGTGAAATGCGTCCTCCACTCTGCCTTAATAAATCGATTTAATGTGTATCACCTACTCTTACTATCTATTTTTCCTATAAAGAATCCCAAAGAACACATTGTAAAGGGTTGGGGGAAATTGCGTTATCGCTGTTGTAGTTGTAGGGATTCATTTTTCACTGTTAGAAACAGTGCTGGGAAAGAGTAGCAGAGTAGATTGTAATGTAGTAGGCTGGGAGGAGAAAGTTGAGTCTGTAATCAGCGATTGAGCTCAATGTCTGTGACTGGTTTTGCATCAATTAATCAAGTAAATTTCACAGGATCTTGGTCTATTACTACGGGTGATGTTCTCTCTTTACATTGTTTTATTACATTTTTTGACGCTGTTTATTTCTTCTGGTTTGCATTAGAAATCTGGCATAGGATTTACCCTCGCATGGTACCCTATGTTTCTGCTTTCCCTACCTTCAATATTTTCTGCTGATAGTGAAATTTGAGGGCAGACTCTCGTGGTTTAACCAGTGTAGCAGTTGTATTTCACTGCGAGCTGATGTGTGAACTCGCAGTTTGCTATCTGGTTGTTCTTGTTTGAGTTCAAGATAGAGGATTTGGGATACCGGGGATTTAGTGTGAGCCCTGTCCACTGGAGTCCTTGTTCGACAGATTGAACTTTTTCAAGATCCCGTGAGCCAGTGTTGAAGCATTGAAGGTTAAAAGTCCTTCTATGATCTCAGGCTCGGTTCTGTGTTTAAACTTATTGTTTCTCCTTTGAGGGTACGCCAAAGCAGATCTGGAGTTAAATGATCTCTGGTCTGATCTCAGGATGCCTTTTGTCTTTCACCTTACTCTCCTTATTGTTCCATTCCATCATCTATCTTGAAGATCCTTTAGTATAGATGACGTGCCCTATGAAAGCTTTGGCTAGTTGTTTGTGAGTAATCTCCTTTCACGACTCCATAGCCCAATGGATGGCACAGTCTTGACTCTTTTTTTTTTTTTTTTTTTCCGAAACGTCCTACTACTCTGCTCCCTTTTTCCCATTACATTCTCAGTCTATGATCTCATGACCCAATCGATAACTGACCCAATCATTTTAAACCCCCCTTGTGCTTCATAGCTAGCCTAACATCTCATTTTGAGCTTCGAAGACATATCATTCTTTGTCTGATTGCAGAGATCCCTCTCTGGGTCTAGGAGGGCTAGATCCTAGGGCCCCAAAGTGGTTCTGATGTTGTCTCATCTTTGGTCTTGCCAATATGGCCAAACATGGGAGCTCTAACATAATGGCGACTCCGATGGGGAAAAAATCTGAGAGTTCTTAACCGCTAACATTGGTCTGCTCAGGCCAATGCCTTTAGATTGGTTTCAATGTTGATGGTGGACAACAGTGTGTTTCTAATGTCCAAATTCATCCACCTGGCGACTCCACACTCCCTATAATCCAAAAAAACCTAATGACTCCACTGGTGGAGAACTCTAAACTGGTTGAGAAGTTGCAGTCACTTTCTTTGCAGTAAATATGGATCCAGACATGGACAGAAACGCAAAGCTTGATGCTTTGGCAGATCAATTAACTGGATTAGTACCATGTTTGGTAAAGTGCTGGAAATGCATATGGATAATTTAAATGTAAATAATTGTTTAGAGCAGCCCATGCTTCTTTTGGAGCAAGAACAAATTACAGACCCAGACAAGGAGCAAGACATATATGAGGCTCAAGGGTCTATAGAAGATGAGGAAGAAAGTGATCAGGGGCTGCCTGATTGCTTACCCGTGTCTTGTACCACGCTGATTAGATAAAATAAAAGCTTAAGGGAAGAAGGTAGCAGGGGGCGCTGCATTGAGGGAACAAGTAACCTCACGAAAGATGCAGAATCTGAGGCAGAGGAAGAACCAACGCACATGGTGGCCCCCCCTCTGTCTGGTAATCCATCTCAGATTCCACTAGAAGAGTGGCACCCTGATCATTTCCCTGATAGCACAGAAGAAGATCCTGCAGAAGAGGCTCAAAGAGATACCCAGCGTCCAGATCAGCTAGTACAAGAAACAGAGGGCTGCTGTTCTTCTGTCTGTATTGAAAGAGAAATCTCTTCGCTGACAGAAGAAGTGATGGACCGAATATTTGTTGAACACCATGTTGAAGCACACACATGGTGTATGAAGAAGAATGCACACACACAAGAGACTAAACACACAATGAAAGATAAGCGTGAGGCTTTCTTATTTTCCATTATACAAAGATGTACATTTATAGTACAATGGTGTGACTCTTGGTTGCATATTCCAAGGTCACTTGGACTCCATTGTGACTTTTCGCATTCCACACCTACCCATGTAGGATTAGGTGTTCCAACATCCCCCCTTAATCCGAAGGGGTATGTGTGAGTCCAAGAAAAGAGTTGTAATACAAATCTGCAAAGTATGCATGGCAACACTTGGGCTGAATCAACTCTCTAAAATGTTGGAAAAAAGAGGTGGTTTTAGGATGACCACAAACACTGGAACGCAAAACTTGTTGCAGTTCCCGGAACTCTTCCAAAACTGGCAAGAAGCTGAAGGCTTCTGCTAGAGGAATTGTCCCTCATAAAAAAGGAAGACCTTCGACCTAAAAGAAGGGAGGTCTACTACCTGTGGTGGTTTTAGGTTGTCCACCAACCAAAGATGATGGTTTTAGGTTATCCACCAACCGAAAATGATGGTTTTAGGTTATCCACCAACCAAATATGATGGTTTTAGGTTATCCACCAACCGAAAATGATGGTTTTAGGTTATCCACCAACCGAAGGTATGCTCATGGGCATCCGTGTCTCTGGCTACATCTCTGAATCCGGAATGACAAATTGTGGCTCAGGCTCGCTTGAACTCTGGCTGCAACTCTGAATATGGAATGAGAGATTGTGGCTCAGGCTCGCTTGATCTGATGTCGAAGCTTGTACATGACCACCATTTTCCCCCTTGTCAGGGACAAGGTGAGATGATGGCGAAAACTCAACTGCAAGTTTGCTCAATATGCGTGAACATGTTCTGACATGCGACTTAAACATCTTCTTGGCTGCTGATGCCCATTGCCAAGATGCGATCCATCCAAGATGAATCTTTGTTCTTGCAGGAGGCTTGTTTCTGAAGAATCTGTCTGAAGAATGAGTGTGCCGACCACAGTGCTTGCATGGATGAAGATCAAAACATTGATCTTTCATATGGCCAACTCGATCACAATGTTGGCATTTTACAATCTGTTGTTGTGGAAGTGGAACAAGATCTGGAACAGTTGCAGGTGAACTGTCATACATGAATCCGGCACTTTGAAATATGATGGGCTTGGTGTAGTCTGGAATATGAAAGGACACATCCTTTTCATATCCAAGACTAGTTCGGTGCTTGTTGTGGACAAGCTCTTCCCAAGGTCTGATGATGGGCTTGAGAAGTGCAGGTTGAACTGCTGCATCTGCATGTACATCTGCTCTAGTACAAGGAACTGAATGTGAATCAACTGAAACTTTGTCTTCTTTCTTCTGATGAGAGTCCTTCACAATGTTCTGAACAGAAACAGGTTCAGAATGGTGACTCTTTTGCTGAAGTTCTTCTTGTTGGAGCTGAGATTCCAACTGTAAAAACTCAATCTTCTCATGTGCATCTTGTAAACAACTGTGAATTTTACAAAGAGCATCCTTGCTCATTTTTATCATGTCATCAACATTTGAATGAATGAAGTCATTCAACAACATTAATGCCTCATTGATTTTGGCCATTTTCAACAATTTAGGCTCAAAAATGAATGAAAGGGTGTCGGCTTCAACCGAAAATGCACCCGTTTACAATGTGATGCAACAAATACAAATGACTCCAAAGAATTCTCAAAGTACAAAGTGTGCTCCTCAAATGATGGAGGGCAGTCAACAATCCAACAACTCAAATACTGATTGCAACTATGAAGAAGATGCAAATACAATGTCAATATCTCTGCAAAAATATGTGTAAATGTGTAGCTGAAAACATGTGCAAGAAGCCTTTAAGGCAACTGAATTTTCTTCTTCAAATGGCTGTTTTCAATGATGGCAATCTTGTCTTCAAATGTCAATTTTTCAGAAAATCACCCTCTTATATAAGCCACAAATCATAAAATGTAAAATCTTCTCTTTTCTCTATGTATAGTCCATGTTCTCCTCATATGCCGAATCTTCTTTTACTGCTGTTCTTATTCTCTTATTCCTCTCTCTCTGCTGTTTTTTTTTTTTTTTTTAATTAATTAAAAAATAGATTAATTAAAAATGGGAATGAGGAGGGAATTAATTAAAAAATGGGAAATGAATTGTAACAATGGGAAGGGAATTTATTAAAAATGGAGAGGGGAATTAAATTAATGGAGGAGAGATATTATGTGGAGGGGGGTTATTAAAAGGGAAAGGGATTAAAAATTATTAAAATGGAAGATATTAATTTAAAATGGGTGGAAAGGGATTAAAAATTATTAAAATGGAGGGTATTAATTTAAAATGGGGAAAAGGGATTAAAAATTATGGGAATAAAGTGAAATTATATATAAATGGGAATGGGAAAAAAAAGGGAAGGGAAATTTTAATGGAGGAAATAATAAGAGCGGGGAATTAATTTAGGAATTAATTAAAAGGGGTTAATTAAATGAGCATTAATGGGGAGAATTATTATATGGGAGGGGTAGAATTTAAAAAGTCGAAATTAAAGAGATGAGGGGGCGAATGTATTGAGAAGGGAGATAGAATCGTTGGAGAGGGGAGTCGAATGGGTAGGAGGAGTATGAGGGCGTATTAGAAGAGTAGGAGATGAGCGTAGGGTTTGGGAATGCGTAGGGTGGGAGAGGGGCCGTAAGGTGAGACAGGTGGAGTGGAGAGGGGGCTGGGTATATATATATTAAAATGAAATGCGTGCTGTTTGCAGAGGCCGCGGGATAGTGAGGATAGGCAGCAGGGTAGTTTGCAGATTGAGCGGGTAGATGGGTGCGTATTGCAGGCGGTTGGTTCGAATGGGAATGGAGTGAAAGAGTATGGAAGGGGCAGGGGGCCGAAAGGCTAAGTGAGAGAGAGGGTTTGCGTATTGGGTAGAGCGTATGTGCAGAGAGGAGGGTCTGCGTATTGCAGAGATTTATTTTTTATTTATTTTTTATTTATTTTTTAAATTAACAATAGAGAATGGAGAGATTCCAGAATTGCAGAAAGCAGCAGAATGATTCCAAAATTGCAGAAAGAAGCAGATTTTTTTCTTTTAAATATAGAGCAGAGTTTTTCTGGAACATATAGCAGTGAAAATCCAAATTTTTGCAGGAATCTTCGAATGAAAAACTCAGAAATTCTTTCTCATTAAAACCAGAAACTTTTACTTCAGAAACCCTCTTTAAACAGAGTTTTCCAGCAACTCTTCAAAAGCAGAATTAAAATGCAGAAATTGCAGGAAAACATTAGAGTGAAAACCTTCAGATGGGCAGTGCTGCCTTCTTCAAAACCGATGCTGAATGCTGCCAAATCACTGAATGCTGCTCCTTCTCCAAAGCAGATTTCTGAATGCTGCAGAAAGTCTCTTCAAAACACCTCTGAATGGCAGCAAAAACACTGCTGCAGAAACTCTCTAAATGCTGCAAAAATGCAGATATGCACAAGCCATAAACACAAATGGCTCACTCAAAGTGGAGCAGGGCCAACAATCGCCCGCTCTGATACCATGTTAAACTCCATGTTGAAGCACACACATGGTGTATGAAGAAGAATGCACACACACAAGAGACTAAACACACAATGAAAGATAAGCGTGAGGCTTTCTTATTTTCCATTATACAAAGATGTACATTTATAGTACAATGGTGTGACTCTTGGTTGCATATTCCAAGGTCACTTGGACTCCATTGTGACTTTTCATATTCCACACCTACCCATGTAGGATTAGGTGTTCCAACAATATTAAACACGCAATCCACCTCTAAAGTATTCTATAGAACTGATACTCTTGATCATTCGTCTGTGGAGGTTGATCATGCAGATCCAGAAAACTCCTCTGTGGAGATGAACAAAGAAAGGGTCGCTGAGCATCTAGAATGGTTGAAATGTTCTGGTCAGCGTGTTTATGACACTGATGGAGGAAGCTACAAGAGCTTAGTAGCAGATGATTATTTGAATCTTCATTCTGATTTTCCTTAGAACATCAGTGACAGTTTCCATGAGATTGGAAGTCAGCACCCTCTCATTTCAGAAGATGACAGGGAGAGCAAAGAGGACACGGCTGCAAAATACGAGGTGTCCTCCAGTTCAGATGAAGAAGATAAAGGAGACACACTTCTTGAAGGGAGTTTCGTTCTTAACCCAGTGGAAGAAGAAGAAACCCTGGTTGAAGCCGACATGCCAGATATTCGTAACCAGGTATCATTTCATGATCCTTATGTTCATTTCCTGCAAACATTTGAAGAAGGATCAAAGGTATTTTTGAGCAGCATGTTGCAAACAGAAAGAATATTTTTCAAAGCTGCTGTTGAAGAACAAGAAGAGTGGGAGCAACCCTGCCTATCCAGCCTGCTCAAGGAACTGAGCAGAACAGACCAGTCATGGGATCGCTTGATGCACTGGTTGCATTGGAAAACAATGTTTGTAAGCTAGACTTGCAAATATTCCAGTTAGAGTAGGGTAGGTAGGAAAAATCTCAATAAAGCTCAGTCCATGAGAATTTAGTCTATGGTTTTAATTTATGCAAGGTTTTCAGTCCATGAGAAGTTTTGTCTATCATGCCATGGTCCGCAGCAAGTCAGACAGTCTAAACCTGGCTTGACTGTTTTTCAATTTCTGTCTTAGAATGTAGAGACGAAATCTGCTAGACAGTTTAATCCTAGCAGATGTAGTTTAGGTAGATAAAATATGAGACCAACAGTTTAATCTGGTCTCATGGAGTAATACGGGTAGAAGTAGAATATGTTCATTTTTCCTGTTTGTAAGAGATTGATGATGTAAGAGTCTGCAAGTCCAAATGCACTCAGAAGAAAAAATGTTAGGATTTAGTCTGGGTAGGTAGCTGTTTGAGTAATGTTGCTGCTGATATGTGTCTTCATGGTTTGTGGCAGCTGAAATCAAAGAAAAGGGTGGTTCAAGCATCAGGCATTTGGCCTACACCAAAGATCATTATCTGAATTCTTGACTCCTTCAAGAAGAAGCCATCCCCATGTGGAGCCACTGTTAGCCCCCTATGAATTTTTTGACAAGCAAATAGGGGGCTAAATTTTTTTTTGAGCCTTCAAAGAATGCATCTCCTCCGAAAACACATCATCTTTGAAGCCTGTTGTGCCTTTGCTCTTTGATAAATCCTCACTGCTATTCCCGGTTTAAAAGCCTCTCTATTATAAAGAAGATGCCCAAAGGCCTCCATTTTCCTTTTATCCCAGCCCGATTAAACCTCTATTTTCATCACCTTTTCCCCCTTTCTATTTCCCCTTAAATCTTTCAAATATCCTTTGTTTGGTTTAATATCACCTTATTCTATCTACCGTTTCCCTCTTTTAGCCTTAAAACCCTCTTTTTGGCTAGAAACCCATATTTTACCCTATGACGGGCTTAGCCACTTTCGGCTAGTCCCTTAACCACTTCCCCACCATAAGCCCGGGCGCTAAGACCAAGTGCTATTCCAAAGCACCAATCGCATCGGAGAATCAGAGCGGGACATGCTTTCCATTATAAAGCCCTAAGTTCTGATGTGATGGCGTTTTATTCTATCGGCTTTCAGTTGTTTTCCGCCGTCGATTGAAATTGATCGGACGGTCATCGCTAGTCCCATCACTACAGCAACTCCCTTTCATCATCCCTCCGATTGCACGCCCACCGTCAATTCACCTTTAATTCGACGGCCCTCGCACCCTTGCTATGATCGCAATCGCAAGTCTTAAACTGCGCCATCCTCCGCCCCTCCCGATTGTGATTCTCCGACGCGATCCTAGCCGTTGAATCCACAAGAACCAATGGCCAAGATCCGCCCTCGTTCCGCCATGTGTTCCCCGATTGGGCTCCTCCGATTCAATCGCAACCATTGATCTCTCACAGATCCGACGGTCCAAAGCCAATTGCTCCATCGCCCATCAGATTTAGGCCCCCCCCCCCCACATCGCTCCCCCTCCTATTAGATCTCAGCCAGATCGATGGTCCATGTACTTTCTTCCACCAAACCTCCATTTCACTGCATTTTCACCTGTGTTATCTACAACCATTGTATTCACAACTGCGCCACTATTCTTCCAAGCCTCACAACATCTCTTCCGCTACCCCTGGGTTTTATAATTGGTTTATTTTACTGTGCAGGGTATACAGGGTGGTGAATTCACTTTATCGCAGTCACTGTGAATCGGAACACAGAAAGACCATTACAGCAATGGCTTAGTTGAACAACAGAGGTGAATTAAGCGGATTAAAGCCAGTTAATTAAATATTCGACTCCTAATCCTGTCATCAAAGGATTAAGGCGCAACCCAAAGATTTAAAGAGCACAAGAAACGAGCCATATCTTCTCTTAGCATTAGTAGGACATTTTCTCAAAATAGTACGCCCTCCGACATAAGTCTCCATGCCTCCCCGGGTCCCCAAGGGCCATCTCACTGATAGAAAGCTTCCAAAAACTGTCAGGACAACAATAATGGAGGTATGGAAGCCCAGAAGACCTTCAGTCACCTTACTTGCTTCAGAAGACAAAACAGAGAGCTTTACAACTAGAAGAGAACTTCAAGGAAACATCAGAGGTCAAATCCGACCTGAAAAAGACTCCAGACCAGACCACCAAGTACAGTGCAGAGCTATTAAGCGGAGTGGCGTGAAATGCTTCCTCCACTCCGCCTTAATAAATAGATTTAATGTGTATCACCTACTCTTACTATCTATTTTTCCTATAAAGAATCCCAGAGAACACATTGTAAAGGGTTGGGGGAAAGTGCATTATCGCTGTTGTAGTTGTAGGGATTCATTTTTAACTGTTAGAAACAATTTTGGGAAAGAGTAGCAGAGTAGTTTTTAATGTAGTAGGCTCGGAGGAGAAAGTTGAGTCTGTAATCAGCTATTGAGCTCAGTGTATGTGACTGGTTTTGCATCAATTAATCAAGCAAATTTCACAGGATCCTGGTCTATTACTACGGGTGATGTTATCTCTTTACATTGTTTTATTACATTTTTTCACACTGTTTATTTCTTCTGGTACGCATCAGAAATCTAGCATAGGATTTACCCTCGCATGGTACCCTATGTTTCTTCTCTCCCTACCTTCAATGTTTTCTGCTGATAGTGAAATATGAGGGCAGACTCTCGTGGTTTAACCAGTGTCACAATTTTATTTCACTGTTAGCTGATGTGTCAACTCGGAGTTTGCTACCTGGTTGTTCTTGTTTGGGTTCAAGATAGAGGATTTGGGATACCGGGGATTTAGTGTGAGCCCTGTCCACTGGAGTCCTTGTTCGAAAGATTGAACTTTTCCAAGATCCTGTGAGCTAGTGTCGAAGCATTGAAGGTTAAAAGTCCTTCTCTGATCTCAGGCCCGGTTCTGTGTTTAAACTTATTGTTTCTCCTTCGAGGGTACGCCAAAGCAGATATGGAGTTAGATGACCTCTAGCCTAGTTTGAGGTTGCCCTTTTTCTTTCACCTTTCTCTCCTTATTGTTCCATTCCATCATCTATCTTGAAGATCCTTTAGTATAGATGACGTGCCCTATGAAAGCCTTGGCTAGTTGTTTGTGAGTAATCTCTTTTCACGACTCCATAGCCCAATGGATGGCACAGTCTTGACTCTTTCTTTTTTGCCGAAACGTCCTACTACTCTGCTCCATTTTTCCCATTACATTCTCAGTCTATGATCTCATGACCCAACCGATAACCGACCCAATCATTTTAAACCCCCCTTGTGCTTCATACCTAGCCTAACATCTCATTTTGAGCTTCAAAGGCATATCATTCTTTGTTTAATTGGAGAGATCCCTCTCCGAGTCCAGGAGGGCTAGATCCTAGTGCCCCAAAGTGGTTCTGATGTTGTCTCATCTTTGGTCTTTCCAATCTGGCCAAACATGGGAGATCCAACATAATAGCGACTCCACTGGGGAAAAAAATCTGAGAGTCTTCAACCGCTAACATTGGTCTGCTCAGGCCAATGCCTTTAGATTGGTTTCAATGCTGATGGTGGACAACAATATGTTTATAATGTCCAAATTCATCCACCTGGTGACTCCACACTCCCTATAATCCAAAAAGACCTAATGACTCCACTGGCGGAGAACTTTGAACTGGTTGAGAAGCTGCAGTGACTTTCTTTGCAGTAAACATGGATCCAGACATGGATAGAGACACAAATCTTGATGCTTTGGCAGATCAATTAAATGGATTAGTAACCATGTTTGGTAAAGTGTTGGAAATGCATATGGCTAATTTAAATGTAAATAATTGTTTAGAGCAGCCCATGCTTCTTTCAGAGCAAGAACAAATTATAGACCCAGACGAGGAGCAAGACATATATGAGGCTCAAGGGTCTATAGAAGATGAGGAAGAAAGTGATCAGGGGCTGCCTGATTGCTTACCCGTGTCTTGTACCATGCTGATTAGAGAAAATAAAAGCTTAAGGGCAGAAGCTAGCAGGGGGTGCTTTATTGAGGGAACAAGTAACCTCACGGAAGATGCAGAATTTGAGGCAGAGGACGAACCAACGCACATGGTGGCCCCCCCTCTGTCTAGTAATCCATCTCAGATTCCACTAGAAGAGTGGCACCTTGATCATTTCCTTGCTAGCACAGAAGAAGATCCTACAGAAGAGGCTCAAAGAGAAACCTAGCCTCCAGATCAGCTAGTACAAGAAACAGAGGGCTGTTGTTATTCTGTCTATATTGAAAGAGAAATCTCTCCGCTGACAGAAGAAGAGATGGACCGAATATTAAACATGAAGTCGACCTCTAAAATATTTTATAGAACTGATACTCTTGCTCATTCGTCTGTGGAGGTTGATCATGCAGATCTAGAAAACTCCTCTGTGGAGATGAACGAAGAAAGGGTTGCTGAGCATCCAGAATGGTTGACATGGTCCGGTCAGTCTGTTTATGACACTGATGGAGGAAGCTACGAGAGCTTAGTAGCAGATGAATATTATTTGAATCTTCATTCTAATTTTCCTTAGAACATCAGTGACAGTTTCCATGAGACTGGAAGTCAGCACCCTCTCATTTCAGAAGATGATAGAGAGAGCAAAGAGGAAACAACTGAAAAATACTAGGTGTCCTCCAGTTCAGATGAACAAGATAAATGAGACACTCTTTTTGAAGGGAGTCTCGTTCTTAACCCAGTGGAAGAAGAAGAAATCCTGGTTGAAGCCAACCTGCCAGATATTTGTAACCAGGTATCATTTCATGATCCTTATGTTCACTTCCTGCAAAAATTTGAAGAAGGATCAAAGGTCTTTTTGAGCGGCATGTTGCAAACAGAAAGAAGATTTTTTGAAGCTACTATTGAAGAACAAGAAGAGTGGGAGCAGCCCTACCTATACAGCCTGCTCAAGGAACTGAGCAGAACAGACTAGTCATGGGATCGCTTGATGGACTGGTTGCATTGGAAAACAATGTTTGTAAGCTAGACTTGAAAATATTCTAGTTAGAGTAGGGTAGGTAGGAAAAATGTCAATAAAGCTCAGTCCATGAGCATTTAGTCTGTTGTTTTAATTTCTGCAAGGTTTTCAGTCCATGAGCAGTTTTCTCTATCATGCCATGGTCCGCAGCAAGTCAGACAGTCTAAACCTGGCTTGACTGTTTTTCAATTTTTGTCTTAGAATGTAGAGAGGAAATCTACTAGATAGTTTAATCCAAGCAGATGTAGTTTAGGTAGAGAAAATATGAGACCAACAGTTTAATCTGGTCTCATGTATTAATAAGGGTAGAAGTAGAATAGGTTCATTTTTCCTGTTCGTAAGAGATTGATGATGTAAGAGTCTACAAGTCCAAATGCACCTAAAAGAAAAAATGTTAAGATTTAGTCTAGGTAGGTAGCTGTTTGAGTAATGTTGCTGCTGATATGTGTCTTCATGGTTTGTGGTAGCTGAAATCAAATAAAAGGGTGGTTCAAACATCAGGCATCTGGCCTACACCAAAAATCATTCTCTCAATTCTTGACTCCTTCAAGAAGAAGCCATCCCCATGTGGAGCCACTGTTAGCTTCCTATGAATTTTTTGACAAGCAAACAAGGGGCTAAAATATTTTTTGAGCCTTCAAAGAATGAATCTCCTCCGAAAACACATCATCCTTGAAGCCTCTTGTGCCTTATCCCATTGATAAATCCTCACTGCTATTCCCTATTTAAAAGCCTCTCTGTTATGAAGAAGATGCTCAAAGGCCTCCATTTTCCTTTTATCCCAGCTCCATTAAACCTTTGTTTTCATCACCTTTTCCCCCTTTCTATTTCCCCTTAAACCTTTCAAATATCCTTTGTTTGGTTTGATATCCCCTTATTCTATCTACCGTTTCCCTCTTTTAGCCTTAAAACCCTCTTTTTGGCGAGAAACCCATCTTTTACCCTATGACGGGCTTAGCCCCTTTCGGCTAGTCCCTTAACCACTTCCCCACCATAAGCCTGGGCGCTATGACCAAGCGCATCGGAGAATCGGAGCAGGACATGCTTTCCATTATAAAGCCCGAAGTTCCGATGTGATGGTGTTTTATTCTGTCGGCTTTGAGTTGTTTTCCACCGTCGATTGAAATAGATCCGACGGTCGTCGCAAGTCCCATCACTCCTACATCTCCCTTTCGTCATCCCTCCGATTGCACGCCCACCGTCGATTCACCTTTAATACGACGACCCTCGCACCCTCGCTCTAATTGCAATCGCAAGTGTTAAACTCTGCTGTTGTAGAGGTAAATCCTCTCTGCGGACAGAGGCGATCCCTACTAGCCCAGACCGGGTCTAGCAACAATCGTCACACGCTATAGTGCAGGTTCCTAATTGCAAATAACCAACTAGCGATGAAGGCTTACTTGGAATCCAACGCTGTCGCTTGTAGAGAAAGTAGCGCTCCCGTTCCTTAGATCTGGTAGATCACGATCCTCACGATCTCCGTGACCAGACACCTGCACACGCAAGAAACACAACAAACGCAAGCGTAAAATCCAGTATATGGAACTATATGTGAGTCAGAGAAGACATAACTCATTATTATAATCAACAACAAGAGTGGAACCATAACCAATAGTCGCTTATCATTAATCAATCAAAGAAGGATGCAACCTGGCTCTGACGCTGAATTCTCCTTTGGAGGGTCGCCAGCAGAACACGTCTCGAAAAAGGCCTATCGGGGATAGGACAAGCCTCTCCCTTCGGATGTCTCGACAATAATCTCCTTGCTTGGATTTGGCCTTAAGAGAATGAATCAAGGCTCTTGCAGCATAAGGCTCTGATGGCTCTTGGGAACTAGCTTGCAAAGGAGATGAGCAAGCTTTTATAGATGGAGGAAGGTGAGTTGGGATCCCTATAATCATGGGATTGGCCCTATCCTCAAGGAAGCTTCTATGAGAGGTGGCAAACCACTTCCTCTACATGGAGATCTGGAGCCAAACCTCCCAACTCAAATTAGATGCCATTTTATGGATTAGTTGGGACGAAGCTTCTGCCATTTATTTTTAAAAAACACTCCTTAAAATGGCTGGCGCGAGTGCGACTTTGAGACAAAGCGCCAATTGGCGCGCCCTATTTGAAGGATTTCCCCCATTGGCGTGGGTACTGAACTGGCCTCTCGCGCCAATGCAAAAAGGGATGTTTTTAGGGTTTTTCACAAGGATTTGTCTTCAGGGCAATGAAAGCTCATGTTCAGAGGGATGTCATGAAAGTGGTTTCAAGTCATATCACCGCTCACAGGTCACGGAATGAGCCCTCCAATTGTGCGGGATGGGAAATTGCAGGGACGGTGACAAATTGCTGTGTAACAGATGCCCCCTAAAGCATGAGGCCCGAAAGAGAGAGAGGGGTGAAATGCTTTACGAGAACGTGTCCAACTAAAAACACCGCCGTCGGAAAACCTGCGTAGAGAAGTACAACTGATATCTCAAATACATGATATATATGTGGTATGGGCGCAACCATCCATAACAGAGTATGTAATAATCCAGATCCGAGGCATGGACGCAGCCATCCAGTGAGGATCGATAAATAGAATCAGGTATGGTCACAACCATCCAGTGAATGAGTCATGTAACCAATCATAATAATCCACAAAATCGCAGCCTAAAATCCAGGGTCTTGTGCTCCATCTCGACCCGAACAAAGTACAAGTTCAAGCATGTGAATAAGTGAGTTAAAGTCGAACATGCAAGAAAATCGTTTGATTACCAACCAGTGATGAAAGCTGTTAACAGACGCGAGAGGTACCACCAATAATGACAATGGCCCTCAAGGTACCACAAGTACAATCTACGACATGTGAATCAATGAGCTGGCGTCGAACACCCGTAGAATCACCCGATCGGAGGCCAATAATGAGAACCTCACGTCGAACGCGAAGAACCTGCCATTGAGGCATGCAGGCTCCAAGGTACCAGAAGGGAGTCTCTAGATTAGCTTCTTGGATAATGAACTAAAGTCGACAGGAAGTGACTTTGATCGAAGGTGGGCCATAGTGTTTCCCAGATCATCGACACGAGACAGAAGAACATAATGTTTTTGTGAATCACGATCAGATGAGAGTCAGAGGAAGGTTGGTACTTGCAGAGGCCAACTTCTCTTGAACATATGGCGGCACGACAGTGAGTTTGGCAGCATTTGACATCAACAGATCAGAGGTCATGATGACGGAACAAGGAGCAGATGAGAGGTCAAAAGGGATCACCCAAACCCACGGAGGCAAGTGGAAAACGAGATGAGATGTCCCCAACCCGACACGAATGCAGACAAGTGCCATGTTCAAGAGCGACATACTGCCGACATGACAATGATGTTGGTTCCATTTTCCCTGCCATTTCTGGCGAGTACCTCTTTATTTTTTACACAAGCTTGAAGAGGATACAATATGCTCATTGTATAAGCCCATCCTAGTACATTTAACGAGCCTTAGGAAGGAGGAACTCGAATACCGTTATTACGACTGAATCCAATGTCATCAGGGTTTAACGATTCTGACAAAGGAAGAACTCTGCGTCTTTTCATGTTTAGAGAGTTTGAAAAGACAGCGGAAAATTAAACTCCAAAGGTCCCTTTTTGTAAATAGTTCCTCAGATCCGAAAAGGTAGAAAACAAAATCTGAGAAAACCTCCTAGTCGCGATAGGCTAGGGTATTCCTTTTTCGTAAGTAATCTATCCCAGCCTGAAAATGTGGTAAACGTATACTGGGTAGATGTCGTTTCGTGCCCACTTTAACGAGATCGAAACGACAAGGAACTCGACCATCTTTTCATGTTTAGAGAGTCAGAAAAGAGCTGAAAGATGACTCCAAAATGACTTTTTCGTGTTTTTACCGAGTCCGAAAAAGTATAAAATACAACTCGCGTCACCGTTTAAGTTGTGTAAAGACCTATTGCTGCACATTAAGGCAAGTGTAAAATCCATTTTTGACAAAATATATTAAAATATTAATAAAAAATGACTTTTAAAACCTAATTAGATTTCAAAAATTTATAAATAAGTCTCAAATGGTAAAAACAAAATTACTTTTACTATTTACCTCATTGGAGAGTGACAATGGTCCATTTGTGTGAAAACTTCTGACAGCGACTGCGACTGATCCGGGCTATCATTCAGATCCCCGTTTTTTCCAGGTAAGGGGTGCTTCCTTGATTTCGATCCATTTTTAAGAGATTTTCATTACGGATTAGACTTCTGTGGAAATTTTTTAAAATTTTAGGGCTCCGCCCATTGGCGCGGGTATCGGGCACGGACCCGCGCCAATGGCCTTTTGCTTACAAAGGGGCCGCGCCAACGGCGGAACTCAATTTTCCGCTTTAAATTTTTGAATTGCAAGCGATCCAAATGAAATTTCAAGGATAATAGAGATCTAATCGAGGATTTTTGATCATGTTGATGTAGGTTACTCAGACATAATGGTTATCGAATGGAAGGAGAGGGAGCATGGGGAAGAGGATGAACTGGCTATGGAGAATGAAGCCTGTATGAATGCACTTAAGAACTGTGGGCTCAAAAAGTTCTTCCTGACGCCCTGCTTACGAGCTCAACCGGAGCTACTACAATACTTGGTCAGTATATGGGATGAAAATGAAGAAGTGTTTAAGATTCGGGACCAAGTGTTGGAACTTGAGGTTTCCGATGTATATTTCATAACCGGACTGTCACACAGAGGTCCGGTGCCCATTTTGACAGGTAGCAGACCATTTGGAGAAAAGATGGAGCAAGTAATGGCGAGGGTGTGCCCAGGGGCACGAACCGGATCAGGAAGCGGGAAAGTGGATATCCACACTGTCCAGGATCTAGCACTCAGAGTAGTGCTACACACCATTACGCGGGCTACAGGATCGCAGGCACCGCATGAGGCAACCAAGGCCCAACTCATACTAGACTATGAGTGTATGAGTCCTACACTTTTTGATTGGGCTACAGCGGTGAAAACCAATATCAAGAGGCAGCTGACAAGATGCAAGCAAGTCAAACTAAAGCAGTTTAGCTACGGTTCCATTTTGGTATCGTTCATCCTGGAACGACTACCTATCTTCCAGGGCCAAGGGGCCATTGTTGCTGAGCCGGTACCACGAGAGCCGAGGATGGCTCGCTGGGCAACACTTATGCCTAGTTCAGGAGGAGGCCAATAGATGTCTTGGAGGCCTGAGTTTTTTGGATGGTTATGGCGTCAGTTGATCGTGGTCGAGGACTGGCCTTATGCTGGGACCGATTTCACCGGAGATCCCGATCTTCCACTCCCGGAGGGGGAGGATTGTGATGAGGAGTTGGGTATGATACTCTCTTTTTGATTTTTATGTTTTATGATTTTTTGGTAATACATGTCCGTTATAACAACAGTTTTATATGTATGCAGATGTCGGCCTAGAGAGACTTGCTAGTATGTCTCATATTGCACGGAGAACTCAGCTCGCAGCTGACCCTCAGGTGGAGGGTGCCGAGGGAGGAGAGTTGATCCAGAACCTTGAGGGGATCGCTCGGGGGATTCCAGACTACGCCCGGCTGGCAGATGTCCCGATGGCGTATTAGAGAAATATGGTGGGAGTGCCTAGTCGCCTCCTCCGACTTTTGAGACGCTTAGTGCGCGTGGTAGCATGTTACCACGAGCACCATGCGGATTAGACACCTAGGGCTTATTTCATGCATATTTTTGAGAGACATGTCGTCTCCGGATGTATTAAGATGAACATGTATATTTTTTGATTTTATGTGATGCACACTATGTAAACATTTCAACACACATATATATATACATACCTATTTCTGGATGGATATTTTTACATGTGATGATGTTTTTGTTTATAAATTGCGCAAATGTCTATCTAGAACCAAATTAGCTACTGCATCTGTTAATGTATTCATATGTCTGGGTATGTGTTGATATGTAATATAGTCAAAATTTCTTTCCAGTAGAAAAATACGCAGATACAGACGTAAAATGGATGGATTTCTTACTGAATAATGTCTGTTAAGTTGTAATACTACAAGTTGTGAGTCTATATACACAAGTAATTCACGAATGTCGAGGTCCACAACATTGGTTAATAATTCCAATACAGCACTATATTTCGCGATATTATTTGTAGCAGGACCTAGAAATACACCTTGCAGGTTAACCAACTCACCAGCAGGATCATAAATTACCCAGGCTGCCGAAGACAGATTCCTGGTACTGCGGGAGGCACCATCCGCGAAACCCACAAACGGAGTAATGGACATCTGCACAATCAGGAAGACCCGATCAGCAGAAAGATGCTTTCATCGCATACCACACCACACATGCACACAAATGAATATACACACCTATGTACACACACCACACTAAAATTAACTTCAAGCGTAGTATTTCTTAAGGTACAACCCATTCCTAGGCTGCGCCAACGGAACTCCTTCATAATCAATGAGCTCATAAACCCCATTTTTCAATACTCGTTTTACTATGTAGGGACCATGCCACATGGGTTGGAGCTTTCCTGCCTCGAGTTTGTCGTGCGCTTGGTCGTATAGGAGGACAAGGTCCCCTTCGACAAAGGAACGTGGAGAGACTGATTGATCAAAGTGAGCTTTGACCCTCTTTTTCTGTGCTTCAATAACTAAGGCAGCTAAGCGGCGGGTTTCATCCAACCGTTCCAAATACAAGAGACGCTCTTCTTCAGGAGAAGTGTCGGGTAAAAGTTCCACAGCCAACTTTAAGGCAGGAATTTCGCACTCAACTGGAAGAGTTGCTTCTAGACCATACACCAATTGGAATGGTGTGAATCTGGTCGCACTCTTTGCTGACGTTCGGTATGCCCATAGAGTTGAGAACAATTGGAGGTGCCAATTGAAATTATGAATTCCAACTGTTCATTGAAGCATTGTGACCAAAAATTTGTTCACAGCCTCAACCTGGCCATTTGCCTGGGGGTAATATGGCGTTGAGCTATCGTGTCGTAAGCCCAATCTTGATGTCAGCTCGGCCATCATGTAATCTCGAAAGTGAGTACCATGATCGGTAACAATGGCCTGAGGGACGCCAAAACGTGCAATAATGTGGTTGAAAATAAATTGGGCAGTTTTCTTACCATCGGCGGCTAGTGTAGGCATCGCTTTGGCCCACTTAGTAAAATAGTCGACAGCGACGATTATATATGCATGCCCCCTGGCCGAATGAGGGTTACACGTCATGAAATCTATGCCCCATTTTGCGAAAGGGCTGATGGTAATGACAGGGTGTAGAGGGAGAGGCGGCGCGTACATCTTTCGTTGAAAAACCTGACACGCATGACATTTTCGGACTGCAATAATGCAGTCTTTGAATATCGACGGCCAGAAGTAGCCCGCACGCAGAATCTTCTGGGCGGTGGCATATCCGGACATGTGACCGCCACAGGCGCCACTGTGACAGTCATTCAAGACTCTTCCAGCCTCTTCCAGCGTTAAGCACCAGCGAAGCACTGAATCTACTCCAACGTGGTATAAAGTATCTCCTACAATGAGGTAGGGTTGAGACTGATGCCGAATCCGACGTCGGGCATCTTTGGTCAACTTAGACCGGAACGTCGATGTTTGAAAATACAAAATAATGTCGCCGTACCATGGGTCGCGAGTACTGATAAGGAAGAGGGTTTCGTCTGAGATATGATCTTCAGAGTGAGAGGGTGTGAAGTCTGTCCGGAGGGAGCAAATGAGATCCGCAAAAACCGGTGATTTGGTCGACTTAGCAGTAGTAAACTCTAAGTCGAACTCCTGAAGGATAATGATCCATTTGGAGTATTTTCCCCCCAGTAATTTTCGAGATAGAATATATGTCATGAGGTTGCAATCCAAAACCACGGTTACAGAATGCAGCAGGATGTAGTGGCGAAAACGCTGCACAGCTTGTACAGCTGCTAAAGCTAGCTTCTCGACGTGAGCGTAACGCGTTTTTGTGTCGAGAAGATTTCGTGATAGATAGTAAACAACGTCTTCGTTTCCATTATCGTCATCCTGCACCAGAACCATAACTATGGTGCTAAAGGCGGCGGCCAAGTATAAAGTGAAATCACGGTGATAGTTTGGAGGTCGAAGCAGCGGAGCATTAACAAGTAACGTCTTAAGCTTCTCAAAGGATTGTTGAGCAATCTCGTCCCAACGAAAAGGAACGTTTTGCTTTAAAAAATGCGTGAATCCTTTGGCCACTTCCGCGTAGTTCGGTATAAAGTGTCGTAGGAAGTTAGCTTTTCCCTGCATTTTTTGCAATTGATGTAATGAAGAGGGTGATGGGAGATTGACAATGGCCTCGAACTTTAAAGGATCAAGGCGAATCCCGTCCTTGGAGACTATGAACCCCAAAAGACGGCCAAAATCTACGCAAAAGACCCATTTGTGAGGGTTGAGTCGGATATTATAGCGTCGATAGCGAAGGAAAATCTGGCGGAAGTGTTCTGGGTGGTCCTCTCGCCGAGCTGAGTGAGCTGGAAAATCGTCCAGATAAGGCTGAACGATGTGGCGTATGTCATGGAACGCGTAAGACATAGCACGCTAGAAAGTAGCTCCAGCGTTATTCAAGCCGAACAGGATTTTTTTATAAGCAAAAGTACCCCACGGACAGATGAATGCGGTCTTGTTTTGATCAGCAGGTAAAATATTTATCTGATTATACCCAGAAAAGCCGTCCATTAGGGAATAGATCTCACTCCCAACACATTCGTCAATGATTTGATCTATGAAAGGAGTGGGGTAGTTGTCCTTCAGACAGGCGCGATTAATATCACGGTAATCAACACAGAGTCTTATAGTACCCTGTTTCTTATCTACAGGGAAAATATTTGAAACCCATTCTGTGAGGGGAATTGGGTAAATGAAGCCCGCGTTCAGAAGTTTTTCAACTTCTGCTTTAATGGCAGCGGCTTTGCGAGGATGCACCGGGCATAGGCGTTGGTGCACGGGTTTCGCACCAGGATAGGTAGGAATCTCGTGCACTACTATGCTGGGATCAATCCCGGGCATTTCCTCATAGGACCAAGTGAACACATCTCTGAATTCTCGAAAAATATCAGTATAAACTCGTATCTCATCAGGAGAACAAGTTACTCCCACGTGAATGTTTTCAACTATCCCCGGTTTAACGGAGATGTCGATTGGAATAGTTTGAGTAATGTTGCTCAGGTTTCCCTCTGAAAGCACTTCATGTGTCAATATGGGCGTTTGGAGAGGTGGAGTGGGAACCTGAGCCGCAAAACGCTCTAGACAATCTGACATTGCCCCCAGGCTGGGCATGAAGGAGGAACGATGATGTCCATCGCTCCAAGGCAGCTCCTCAAGAGACATTTTTTCAACAATGGCTTCGTCAGAAGGAAAAATCTCTTTAATAGGGTCAGGCGAGTCGGCCTCGCTGAGCCAGGGGGATTGAGAGTAGAAATCTAAAGCCATGCTCGAAGGAGCATGCTGAGGAGGGGGAGGATCAGATGCGGCAACGATTTCACAGTAATTAATCTCTACTGGAGTTAAGGGAATCGATTCTCCAAAATCAAGCACCTGCTCAGGCGAAGGGATGAGCCATGGGTCGTCAGACCTAGAGATCATATTAACTTGAGCGGTGTGCGGTGGCGGTGCGGGAAAAATACCCATGAGGACGGGGTCTTTGAAGAGACCGAGTCTTACACTGTCAGGGGGATTTGGGATCTGATCCACATAAGGAACGTTGTTCTCGGAGGTGGAGGTGAAGAAAGACAACTGATCCACCGTAATGATTTTGCCCTCGTGAGGGAACTTAAGAAGTCGAAAGAGGGTGGATGGCACGCATAGCATGGCGTGAGTCCAACTGCGGCTGAGAAGTATATTGTAGTTAAGCTTGGCGTCAACCACTTCTACTTCTACGTTGACTGTCTTCCCCTATAAGGTAATCGCTAAACTCTCCAGAACACCCAGGGGTTTCGATTCCCGACCATCGAATGCCTCTAAGGCATTAGGAGATGATGAAAGGGTTGGAGAGCCAACGGCCTTCCAGCAAGCGGACGACATGACACAGGTAGAAGCACCTTCATCCACAACGGCCCTATGGATGTTAAGACCATTGATCCCGACTTGAATAACGAGAGCGATCTGGTGTGGAAGTCGGGGGGTGAAATTTTCTAAGTCGAAGGTGAGAAGACTAGAATCAGTGGGATTGATCCCACCGATTTCAGACAATAAAGGTTTCCGTTGTGATGGGAAACTTTGAAGAACTTCCAATGCAGACATAGCAGAAGGCGCCTGTGCCAAATCCTCAATAATACTGTAGTGCTGAGTGGCACAGGCATTTGGGTTGTAGGAAGATCTTCGTAGAACACCTTTAGGAGGCGGCCTCACAACAGGTTCAACAGTAGGCTTCTTAATTTCCAATGGACCGGAGACAGGTGGGGGAGGTGGGCCATCCACAACTTCCTTCCCAACTGCTTGGTGCGATCCAGCATAATCCTTCGAACACGTAGCAATGGATATAGGTGCAGCACCATTCATCATAAATACCTAGGACCAAAATGGTGCAGATGGTGAAGGCTGTTCAACCATCTGGGTCTGCTGAGACGGGAACGGTTCTTTAAGAACTGCTGGAGTCCCTTTGGAGCCTTTGAGAAGTTGACTAATTTCAGATCGTCGTGGAAAATCCTTAGTATAATGATCTCCTTCACAAATGAGGCAAGGGTACTTCGGTTTGCGCTGGGAACCATCATCAGTACGAGGTTTGGAAGATTCTAGCTTTGGAGCATCGGATTTGGATTTAACTTACCCTTCTTTTTCCCTTTGGAGGCCTTTTCCGTAGGATTGGCCTGAACGGCATTGACCTCCGCAGTTTTGCCAGAATCTGGAGGGGTGGGAGAAGCAGAATTCTTGGAAGAATTGGACTTTTGCTTCCCATTCGAAGATTTTCGAGAATTCTGAGATACGGAACCAATAACACCATCCACCACCGGGGTAGGTGGAGCTTTAGAGGTTCTTGGACGTGGAGCATCAGTAAAAATATCATACAACGTTCCAGACTGAGAGTATACCAGATCAAGATACTGAGCACGCGCTATGGATTGTTCTTAAGTCACACATGCCCCCATAGCAATATCTTGGGCGATTTTGTTAACAAAGGACATGGTGAACCAATGAGTTAGTAGCTGATCAGGTATATCAAAATTGATCAGTCTACGACGACGTCACCACTCATGAATGTGATCCAAGATGTGGGTGGCTTTATCCTGCTTCAACGAAGTCAGGAGATGTGTCCCGGCCTCGTAATGGACCGGTAACTGGAAGTGGGTCAGAAAAGCCATGGCTAATGTATTGAAATCTTGAAAGATGCCACGAGGTAATTCGATATACCACTTGGCAGTAGCGCTAGTAAGAGTATGCTGGAAGAGACGTAGACGAATCGAATCGTCCACCCAAGAGTTGGACGAACACCAAAGATGGTAATTCATTACGTGAGCTTGGAGATCATCTCCAGCTTTACCCTCAAATTTTGGGCAATCGCCGGGTACCTTGGTCGGAACTGGAGGCCAATAAGGATTGTGCAGAATCGGATCATTAGTTAATTTTGAAACATCTGGTAATTCCAAGGTAGCCAGGAACAACAATTGCAGATTGAACGACATGCCTGGTCCCCGACAAGGACCAGTACCTGTACTCCACGCTGGTTGAGAATATCCTTGCCCCCATGGGTTCTGTCCAGCAGGATTCTGACCATAGGGGGTATAGGGCATATAACCAGTCTGATTTGGTTGCTGGTAACCAGTGTAAAGGGCTTGATAACAGGAGTATGGACCTTGATTATATGTTTGCCCCGTATGAGCAGCATGTGGATTTGGCTGCTGAGCATAGGTGTAGCCGGGTTGTTGAGAGTAATAGTTAGAACCTTGGGGCTGGCTATAATTCGGTCGGTATTGACCATGAGAATAGTAACCGCCTTGACGTTGAGTGGGCTGCTGATAGGTGGGACCCTGCTGAGCCTGATAATTAGGGTGCAACGGTTGATTTGGCTGCGACATTGAATAAGTCGACTGTTGGGCAGGGTTGACAGGATGTACAGGCTGGCCTGGTTGAACGGGCTGCCCTGGTTGAACAGGTTGACCCAGATAAACAGGTTGTGCCGGTTGTGCAGGCTGAAATGGCTGTTGAGGAGCACCAAGTTGTGCTGGATGGGCCGGTTGGCCTGGTGGAGGGACACCAGGTTGTGCTGGATTGGCCGGTTGGCATGGTGGCGGAATAGAGCCAGGTGGTGGCTGATAACCGGTTTGACCCGCAACAGGACCATAAGATGGTCCTCGCTGGTGTGCAATATTTGGAGCAACAGGATACTGAGGTTGCATGGGTTGAGAAGGTTGGAATTGCCCCCCAGGACCATATACCGGTCCAGGTTGGTACCCCGGTTGACCTGTGAGTCCTTGAGGTTGCCCAGGTGGGACTTCAGGGAGAGGCTGCACGAGTTGACCTGAAGGGTTGTAATATTGTCCTTGCGGACCGTATAATGGCCCTTCCTGGCCCATAGGGTAGCCCTGTATAGGCTGTCCCTACGAGTCATAAGGATAGCCAGACTGGCCCGTAGGTTGGCCTTGAAAAGGTTGCCCTTGCGGGTTATAGGGCTGCCCAACCTGGTTATATGGTAAACCCTGAGCATGAAGTTGAGCCTCAGGAGCGGGTAAACGTAAAGGGTTCCCATGCTCATCGTACTGATATGGAAAAATGTACATGGGTGTACCATCCTATGCATAATGCAAAAAATACGAGTAATTGAGATCTTGAGAGGGTTGTCCAACCTTGGGGTTTGATTGTTGCAAGGACAATCGATACTCCTCCGGAGAGATGTTCTCCGGCATAGCAGATGTTATATAGACATCTTCGGGAAGCGATGTGGTCCTTACGGAATGAGTGGTAATAGCGGGTGCAGATGCGGCCACACAAACAATGGGCCTGGAGGGTACAAAATTGACCTGAGGGGATGAAGTAATGGGTGTCTTAGGAGACATCCCCAATGAAGGAACAACCGGCCTCGTAGAAGGAGTTTATACCCCCATAGAGGCAGCGGTGGCAATAATCTGACCCAAGGATCTATACCCTGCTGGTAATGAGGGACCGGGTGATGACATAACAGATGGTTCAGGGTTGTCTTCTGGGAATAACTGTCGAGGAAATAACTGGTAATCTTCACCAGACGTGGGGATTTCCTCGCTATGAGAATCACTCATATTTTAACCTGACGCTACATCTCGTAACAGATGGCGAGGACTAGGAGGAATAACAACAACTAAAAAAGGTGAACCCGATGTAAGAGGAGGGAAATTCTCCCCTACTCCCAATCCAGACCAAGGTTCGGAAAAGGGCCAATTGAACTCAACTGGTCCTCCAAAGGGAAGCTTAGATAGAACTGGTCCCCCGTCGGGAAACTCAGAAACGATGGGCTGCTGAGGTTCAGCAGAGGATTGAGAAGCCTCTGATGAATCGTCCGTATAGGGACTACCAGTAGACGAAACGGAAGGTTCCGCCACTGTGACAACAATGAAAAAAGATCAAGCACAACATGCACTAGCTGAAAAAAAGTCAAGACACACAATCAAACGGCCAACAAGAAAAATCTAAGAGGGCGTGTGATCGCGGGTGATTTATTTTACCACATTGAAACTTAGAAACTTCACCGTTTCATGTTTTAAGAGTCAAGAAACAGATGAAAGGTGACTCTATCTCTTTCATTTTTGAAGCAAGCGTGAAAGGACAAGCACTTAGTGATCCTTTCAATTTTTCAGAGTCAGAAAAGATCAAATGACTACTCTAGTAATCTAGGCAAAGGGTGTACCAAATAACCGTGAACTGCAATATACACCTTGGTTTCCAAAATGAAGGAGAAATCAACCAAGGACTTAATGTACGTGCAGGCAATCTCCCCGAATGCTCTGTTCGGTGTATCACAGGTATAGGGCGGCAGACTCGGCTTCCTATGGATAAAGGATAGAAACCTAGTGGGGTCTCCCTTTATATACTCGATGGTACGGGGAGCACAAGTCCGTACTAGTGCTGTCTAAAGCCAAGAGGCGAACGACAGCTACTAGGTTTAAAGACGCCGGAACACGTCTCTAGCCTAGACCTCTAAATGTTGCGTTAATGTTTCAATGCTGCCTTAGTGTAAATTGAATAAATTTTAATGTTTATCTTCAATTACGTTTCAGTTTTCAGGCCCTAGCAAGTGTTATGTCTCGAAATCTCCTAAATGCACACTATATGCCACAGTATATCATTTCATTTGATGAAAGCTAATTACAAGAGAGTTAAGAGATTTTCACACAATAATAAAATGATCAGAGAACAACCAACAAAGTCTCTAATGCAGCTAATGGAAACCAAAAACTTTTCTCTCAAATTCACTAATCACTAATAACACTGAAAAGATTTTAATTTGCACTAACTAATTGAAAGCAAAAGAGATTTTTTTTGTATTTTCAATGTTTAATAGCAAAGTACACTAAACAAAATGAAAACTAATGAAAAGAGAAATTTGAGAAGTGATGAGGAAAGAGAAAAACAAACAAATTTCACTCAATGCAAACACACAATCAGATCTCCAAATTGACAAAACAGTCCCTCAAAACCAAGAGAATCCCAAAGACTGAAACAGACCACGTAATCTAGGCCCAAAGCGAGAGAAAGCGAAACTCGAATGAAGAAGAGAACAATCACTCAAATAACACAATAAAATGATAAACAACCACCAAACTAATGCAGGGGAGCGATCAAAAGGTTGACTGAACAAATAGAAACCAAAAAAACTCCCAAGGGAGGCTCGACACACAAGAGCACCTAGATGCCCTAGGGCTAGAATGTGAAATCAATGGAAACGGGCAAACAACCAAAGGATGAAGGTCACATCTAGTCAAACAAGACTCCATAACACTAAAGCAGTCGAAAAAACAAGACCAAACACACTGATCAAGCTCAAGAAGCTCAGAACAGAGCAAACCCTAGTACCTCACAGGGTTGGCGCGGCTGTGAGGTTGAAACTAGCGCCAGATACAAATTGGCGCGGGTAATAGACTAGCAACCTGCGCCAATGGGCGCGACTGTTAGGCTGTAAAGCGCGGCAGTCGAGTCTGCTATGGAAAAATAAAAACATGAAATCCAACAAGCAGACCAGTGATGATCAAGCTGACCAAAAGCCAAAATCATAAAAAGAGCCAGTCAAAAGAGCCGATCAAGCAAGCAGAATCGAGAAACAACCGAAAAGACAAGACAATACTCCAAGTGTTCAGTTCATAAACTAAACCAGAGATTTACTGAAGCAGCATTGATCTACTTTGCTAGTGCAGAGAAATAGCGTTTCAAAGGCTATCTGGCTAACTTTAGGCTCCGTCTGTAGCTTACAAAGTAGAACAACAACAAGCTAGACGATCCCTAGCGGAGTCGCCAATTTTTTGTAGAGGTAAATCCCCTCTGCGGACAGAGGCGATCCCTACTAGCCCAGACCGGGTCTAGAAACAATCGTCACATGCTATAGTGCAGGTTCCTAATTGCAAATAACCAACTAGCGATGAAGGCTTACCTGGAATCCAACGCTGTCGCTTGTAGAGAAAGTAGCGCTCCCGTTCCTTAGCTCTGGAAAATCACGATCCTCACGATCTCTGTGACCGGACACCTGCACACGTAAGAAACACAACAAACGCAAGCGTAAAATCAAGTATATGCAACTATATGTCAGTCAGAGAAGACATAACTCATTATCATAATCAACAACAAAAGTGGAACCATAACCAATAGTCGCTTATCATTAATCAATCAGAGGAGGATACAACCTGGCTCTGACGCTGAATTCTCCTTCGGAGGGTCGCCAGCGGAACACGTCTCGAAAAAGGCCTATCGGGGATAGGACAAGCCTCTCTCTTCGGATGTCTTGACAATAATCTCCTTGCTTGGATTTGGCCTTAAGGGAATGAATCAAGGCTCTTGCAGCATAAGGCTCTGATGGCTCTTGGGAACTAGCTTGCAAAGGAGATGAGCAAGCTTTTATAGATGGAGGAAGGTGAGTTGAGATCCCTATAATCATGGGATTGGCCCTATCCTCAAGGAAGCTTCCATGAGAGGTGGCAAACCACTTCCTCTACATGGAGATCCGGAGCCAAACCTCCCAACTCAAATTAGATGCCAGTTTATGGATTAGTTGGGACGAAACTTCCGCCATTTATTTTTAAAAAACACTCCTTAAAATGGCTGGCGCGAGTGCGACTCTGAGATAGAGCGCCAATTGGCGCGCCCTATTTGAAGGATTTCCCCCATTGGCGCGGGTACTGAACTGGCCTCCCGCTCCAATGCAAAAAGGGATGTTTTTAGGGTTTTTCACAAGGAGTTGTCTTCAGGGCAATGAAAGCTCATGTTCATAGGGATGTCATGAAAGTGGTTTCAAGTCATGTCACCGCTCACAGGTCACGGAATGAGCCCTCCAATTGTGTGGGATGGGAAATTGCAGGGACGGTGACAAATTGCTGTGTAAAATCCGCCATCCTCCGTCCCTCCCGATTGCGATTCTTTGACGTGATCCTGACCTTTGAATCCACAAGAACTAATGGCCAGGATCCGCCCTCGTTCCACCATGTGTTCCCCAATTGGGCTCCTCCGATTCAATCGCAGCCGTTGATCTCTCACAGATTTGACGATCCAAAGCCAATCACTCCATCGCCCATCAGATTTAGGTCCCCCCCGCCTCCCCCCCCCATCGCTCCCCCTCCTATTAGATCTCAGCCATCCATCTTAGCCAGATTGATGGTCCACATACTTTCTTCCACCAAACCTCCATTTCACCGCATTTTTACCCGTGTTCCCTACAACCATTGTCTTCACAGCTGCGCCACTATTCTTCCAGGCCTCACAACATCTCTTCTGCCACCCCTGGGTTTTATAATTGATTTATCTTACTGTGTAGGGTATACAGGGTGGTGAATTCACTCTATCGCAGTCATTGTGAATCGGAACATAGAGAGGCCATTACATCAATGGCTCAGTGAAACAACAGAGGAAAATTAGGTGGATTAAATCCAGTTAATTGAATATTCGACTCCTAATCCCGTCATCAAAGGATTAAGGTGCAAACCGAAGATTTAAAGAGCACAAGAAACAAGCCATATCTTCTCTCAGCATTAGCAGGACATTTTCTCAGAATAGTACGCCCTCCGATAGAAGTCTCCATGCCTCCCCGGGCTCCCAAGGGCCATCTTACTGACAGAAAGCTTCCAACAACTGTCAGGACAACAATAATGGAGGTATGGAAGCCTAGAAGACCTTCAGTCACCATACTTGCTTCAGAAGACAAAACGGATAGCTTTACAGCTAGAAGAGAACATCAAGGAAACATCAGAGGTCAAATCCGACCTGACAAAGACTCCAGACCAAACCACCAAGTACAGGCAGAGCTATTAAGCGGAGTGGCGTGAAATGCCTCGTCCACTCTGCCTTAATAAATCAATTTAATGTGTATCACCTACTCTTACTATCTATTTTTCCTATAAAGAATCCCAGAGAACACATCGTAAAGGGTTGGGGGAAATTGCGTTATCGCTGTTGTAGTTGTAGGGATTCATTTTTGACTGTTAGAAACAGTTCTGGGAAAGAGTAGCATAGTAGTTTGTGATGTAGTAGGCTGGGAGGAGAAAGTTGAGTCT
The DNA here is from genome assembly GCA_034641835.2 of Pinus albicaulis. Lineage (NCBI taxonomy): Eukaryota > Viridiplantae > Streptophyta > Pinopsida > Pinales > Pinaceae > Pinus > Pinus albicaulis. The sequence continues at coordinate 1,369,558,812 of CM076579.1, read as the reverse complement.
ATAATCAGCTATTGAGCTCAGTGTATGTGGCTGGTTTTGCATCAATTAATCAAGCAAATTTCACAGGATCCTGGTCTATTACTACGGGTGATGTTCTCTCTTTACATTGTTTTATTACATTTTTTCAGGCTGTTTATTTCTTCTGGTACGCATCAGAAGTATGGCATAGGATTTACCCTCACATGGTACCCTATGTTTTTGCTCTCCCTACCTTTAATTTTTTCTGCTGATAGTGAAATCTAAGGGCAGACTCTCGTGGTTTAACCAATGTAGCAGTTGTATTTCACTGCTAGCTGATGTGTGAAATCAGAGTTTGATACCTGGTTGTTCTTGTTTGGGTTCAAGATAGAGGATTTGGGATGCCAGGGATTTAGTGTGAGCCCTGTCCACTGGAGTCCTTGTTCGACAGATTGACCTTTTCTAAGATCCCGTCAGCCAGTGTCGAAGCATTGAAGGTTAAATGTCCTTCTCTGATCTCAGGCCCGGTTCTGTGTTTAAACTTATTGTTTCTCCTTCAAGGGTACGCCAAAGCAGATATGGAGTTAGTTGACCTCTGGTCTGATCTCTGGCTGCCTTTTGTCTTTCACCTTTCTCTCCTTATTGTTCCATTCCATCATCTATCTTGAAGATCCTTTAGTATAGATGACGTGCCCTATGAAAGCCTTGGCTAGTTGTTTGTGAGTAATCTCCTTTCACGATTCCATAGCCCAATGGATGGCATAGTCTTGACTCTTTATTTTTTGCTGAAACATCCTACTACTCTGCTCCATTTTTCCCATTACATTCTCAGTCTATGATCTCGTGACCCAATCATTTTAAACCCCCCTTGTGCTTCATACCTAGCCTAACATCTCATTTTGAGCTTAAAAGACATATCATTCTTTGTCTGATTGGAGAGATCCCTATTCGGGTCCAGGAGGGCTAGATCTTAGGGCCCCAAAGTGGTTTTGATGTTGTCTCATCTTTGGTCTTGCCAATCTGGCCAAACATGGAAGCTCCAACAATGTCTTCACTAGAAGCATCATCCTGATCCATGACATCGGTCCTCTGCGTTGCTAATGCTCGGATGTGGCCCCTCATCCACTGTGCTACTGTTATCTGTACTGTTGCCCATGTCACTGCCACTGACACTGCTACATCTGTACTGCATCTCCCTCTCAATATGCTACATCATGCTTCCCATAGCACTGCCACTACTAACTGTTGCACTGAAACTTTGTTGTTGAGAGTTAAGGAACTGAAAAGCTGCTAAAAAAATGACATACTGGTCAGTCTGAATACTCCTCGATGATGGAACTACCTCTGTTGCTAATATGTGCTGAACCTATGATGCCTTCGCTATTGCTTCTCTGCACCTGCGTGTACAATTCTGCTGCTGCATATGCTCTGTGTTGCTTCAAACTTCAACACTCTAGCTTTGCCACTGCCGCTCCATCATTTCTCGCACCAACTGACACTCGTCATTCTATTACTGTCATTAAGGGCTCTCGTAGCCGTATGTGATCTAAGAGTTTCAGCACCTCAAGGATCCTGCCCCTCATCCACTAAAGTTCAAAGAACTATAGATCAATTTTTCCCCACCTCTTCTCTCAAGGTACATGAGCACTCATGGCACAATCATCATCATCCCCATCATCCTTAGTTGCAGCAGCGTTCTAGTCAGATTCTTCTTTTCCCTTCTTCTTCAGAGGGAACTCTGTGGCGAAATGTTCCAATCCTCCACACCTGAAGCATTTGACCTTCGAGAGGTCCTTCTTCTTCCTTCTCTGTTGCCCATGTTGTCTCTTAGATGCGAGAGCCGCATCTTCCTCTTCTTCCTCCTTGATTTTGATCGCCGTGTTGCTGCTTCCGACCTTGTTCAACCTTCTGATATCTTGTCATCAAAGAGTTGCCCACATCTCCTCCCAGTTTGGAAGAGCGACCCTGCCCAAAATACCTTGGACAAAGTTCTTCGAGTCTTCAGAGACTGCATTTAGGGCAGTCCTGACCATAAGACCATCATCCGGTGTAGCCATTACGGAAGCTCGCTGATCTCAGATCGCTTGCAATCTGATAAGGAATGGGTCAATTTCTTCTTCTTTTTGCATCTAAAATAGTCTTAGCTGATTCTCAAGCAACATCTTTCGCTGGACATAAGTTCCCTGGTATATAATGGTCAAGGAAGTCCACATTTCCCTTATTGTGTTTTTCTCATCAATATGTGGGATCACATGATCCTTGACTCCATTCATGATCATCCATTTTGCCTTTGCTTGAGCCTCCTCGTACTTCTTGAGAGGATCATCATCAACAGGGACAACAACTACATTCAAGACATGATCCTTGATGTGATGTTCATCCAAAATTGAGAGGAACTTGGCCTTTCAGATGACAAAGCTGGATGCTCCATCCAACCTGTCCTGATCTCTCAGTCCATGTGTGGCCCTCTCTGCTCAACAATTAAATGTCAAACTGGTTCTCTTCTCCCTCTTTTTCCGCTGCCCCATCAAAACTCGGATCCAGGTTTCTTTGGCGCTAGAAACCCTCTAAGGAACAAGCTCCCTCTAAAAATCGATTTCCTTTACAGAAATCCTTCTGCCAACTAATGTCGCAACACTCCTTTCCGATCACTCTTTGCTGCTGATCGACATTGGATCTAGAATTCTTGGAAAGAAGTCTTCTGAGGAATTGCTTCCCTCTACTTTTCCACTGCCCCACTAGACACTGTTCTGCACCAATAGAAACAATGCCCCACCAGTAACTCCAGAAGAAAATTGAACTGCTCCCCCAACCACGAAAACTAGAAAAAATGAGGCTCAAAACCTCTGTGTTGGCCCAAAAAACACTGCGCTACCTTTTTTGCAGCTACAACGTCACCCTAGCTGTCTGACGTGGGCTCTGCTTGAGTCCCTTTGGTTACTCTGTCACCCTTCCTATGCCTCTTTTTGGTTTAGCTCTGTCACTCAGACAACTTCATCCCCCAACCTCCCCATTTTTTTGGAATGGTGATTTGATCCTAACCCAAGTAAAAAGTCTACCTTCCTTTTTCCCTCTCCAAAGAAACCAACAACAAATCTGTTGATTCTGTGAAGAATTCCCTTTGGGATCTATGATAAAGACATCCAATACACAGGGATGACCTCCAAAACAGAATTGATGATTACTACTCTAACTGCCCTAGATAGATAGCTATGATGCTAGGTATTTGTTCTACTTTCTATCTTTGCTTCTAGCCACATCTAGTGTGCAATTTTATAACTATTTGGTTTTAGACGAAAACCCAAATACTTCAGTCCATATTCAAATTCCATATGTGTGTAGGGGAATCTCTGTTTTGCATATTTTAGTTTGAATTGTGAGCATCTCGTTGCAGATAAAGTGGATTTCCCCTGGTTAGTCTCCAACAATGTGGCATTACAAAAAAAATTGAGAATATTGTTAAGCACTATTGTATCACTGATAGCTCCAGTCAGAAAAATGAGGACATCATCTACGAAGAGTAGATGTGACAAGATTATATTTGTAATAATTTCCACTCCTTTTAATCTCCCCTGATAACTTTCATTAGACAACAATCTACTTAGACCCTCCATGACCAGGAGGAATAACAAAGGTGATAACGAGCATCCTTGCCTGAGACCACGTTTTGTGTGGAAGAAATTTGTTGCCAATCTATTGATAATAATGTTGTAAGATACAGAAGTTATACAACAAATTATCCAATTTATAAAATCATTTTGAAAACCTATGTGATTCGACAACACGATGTACAACCAGCTGGTCCTATCATATGCTTTAGAAAGATCAATTTTTAGGATCATGCCTTTCAAATTTTTAAATTTTAAGGAGTGGAGACCTTCTTGTGAAGTAACAATAGCTTCATGGATCTGTTGATTTTCCAAAAAAGCAAACTGTTCCTTGGAGATATGTTGGGATAAAAAATGCTTAATTCTATTTGCAATGATCTTAGCAATGATTTTATTTAAACAGTTACACAATGAAACAAGCTTAAAATCATTAAAGCTTATGGGCTTATCTGATTTGGGAATGAAGGCTATGAATGTAGCATTGAATGCATCATACATTCTCCCAATAATTTTACAATCCTCGATCACCCTTAGCAAGTCTTATCCAATCAGATAAAAAAAGCGAGGTAAAATTCCACTGGCCACCCATCCAGGTCGGGGCTCTTGTCTTTTTTGGACCACTTCAGTACAACCTCTATTTCCCCCATCGTCACTGACATGTTCAAATCATCATTTAATTCCTCATTCAAAAAATGAGGGAAAATACTGGCTACCTTAATATTAGCCAGTGACGCCTCCTGTTGTGCTTTGAAAAGATTCCCAAAATGTTGAATTATGAGATTACCTAAGCTCTTGAAAGTATGCGATGATGATCCTGTATCATCCTCTAGGGACCAAATAGTATTGATGTCCTTTCGACCTTTTGCATGCTGTTGGAATAATTTTATATTTTTGTATCCTGCCTAAACAGAAATCACCCTACTCTTAAGTCTCCATGTTTCTTCCTTCTCCTTCAAAAGCTTGATCTTCTTTGCCTGTAATTGAGTAATATATAGTTTTGATTCTGGAGAGTCAAATCCTCCATTGTCAAGGTCTTCTAACCTGGCTAATTCAGACTCTATTTTACAAAGAGTATCCTCCTTTTGTTCTTTTCCTTTTCCAATTCAATCGTCCTCTGCTTTAGGCGGGAAATATTTCGAGCTAGGACGATTGAAATAGCCTCCCATACCTCTTTGAAAATCCCATGAAATTCCTCATCCCCTAACCATGTTGCATTGAATTTGAACGGGTCACACGGTTTTGGAGTGACACCTGCTACTTCTAAAAAGATAGGTGAATGATCTGATATGCTTCCCAAACCCACCCACTACCTGATTGAATTTATCTTTTCCATTATGATTCCATGATTAAGAGTCTATCAAGACGCCTTGCTAACATAGAATTTTTAGTTCTACAGTTTCTCCATGTAGGTTGTGTTCAAGCTATGTCTATATCAATCATATTGTTTTTCTCCAAGAGCTATTCAAAGAAATTCGTGAGCGAGTCCACCTATGCGTGGCTTCCCCAGGATTCAATGTGACCTATCAAGAAATTCAAATTCCCCCCCAATATTGAATTCTCAGCTTGCATAAATGATGAACCCATGACATCTACCCAGAAAACCATACGATTGTGACATGGCCCATATATGTTGAAAATCCTGATGTCAAGGGCTTATTATTTTGAAAACACATCCACCATTAGTATGCCTCCTCTGCCCCAAATATTCATTAACTTCATCAATCTACAATTTATGCTCACTACAATTCCACCAGATCTACCTCTCACATCAAAGGCATGGAAAGTCCATCCCGATACCATAACTTCTAATAGAGAAACAATTTGGTCACTATGCCCTAATGTCTCTTGAAGAAAAATCACATCCAATCTTTCAGATTCAATTAATATTTCGAGAGCTAGTTTTTTAGTAGGGCTAGCCAACCCTCTACAATTAAAAGTTAACCACTTTATCGGGAAACCTTATTCAGGTTTCCTTTTGCTCTAAGAACCCATTAAGTGATAATTGTCTACCTTCTGCTACATCCATACTAGCCTTATGAATGGCTTTCGAAATATAGGACTGCCTACCTCTCGTGGATTTGGGAATCTTCGGTGGTGATGAGATACTTATGCTCCCATGAGCTACTAAACATTGTTTGGATTATAATCACAGATTATATCTATGGCTAGAATTTGACTTACATGATATATCCATCATCGAGGGCTCGAAAACGAGGGACAATGTAGGAATAGTAGGGAAAGGAGTCAGGCAACATACAGGGATTGAAACCATGGGAAAAGCTACGACACTTAATTTCATAAAGATAAAACCACCCCTTCATTCATTGGAGGAAATAAAACAATAGTCCAGAAAGATGGACTAAATGATATATTAGGTTCTGAGGAGAGGATAGAGAAAAAGGTACCCGGTGTTGTGCATATCAGCCCCTCTATTGAAAATTTTGGCCACCAGTTCCCCTTTAGGTCTATTTAAAACATCTTTCGCAGCCAAAGACCTCCATATTCTGTCTATCGTTACCCTTTCCACTCGAAAAATTCATGCTACAAAGGCTGAAATCCGTGACTAAAAGATTTATGGGACCTAGCCCCCTCAGCTCCAGCCCTCTTCGTCTTGTTCCCCACGTGACCAAGGCCCAGGACCGCACCCTATCCTCCAAGGCGCCTAACGCATGGGTCCATCGGGCGCATCTAAAGCCGTCTGATTGGAATCAGATCGACGGAGCGGAGTTTGGTTTACCACGGTGGTCCCCGCGCCCAGAAACTGGCGGTTTCATTCCACACCGCTCACCCCAGGCTGGCGGTATTACCCTTTGGACCAGTGATTCCATAGACCATATGCCGCGTGTCCTCAGTACAGGCCTGAAACCACTTTTCTCCAGCGCGTTAATTTTCAGTAAATGGATGCGCAGCGGAATTCTTGCTAACCGTCCGATCTGAGGTATCCGATCCAATGGTTCGTGTTCTCCAAAGTTGCGCCATTCTTCACATTATCCGTGGCCCACCATAGCGTCACCACCCGACTCCATATTGACCGTTAATTCCGTTTTGATCGTATGGTCCAAAACTGATCACGCTGCTCACCGACCAACTAAGCCCACCCCCACGTCATCAATCTCGTACGCCCACATGGCATCTGCACCCTCCGCCACCCTTCATATATTCTATTCGTGTGATATATTCCGGCGTTCTCATTCTCAAACATCCGCCACGTTCATTCATCGTGTTCCTATGCGTCTTTTGTTGCCATCCTACGTCATCCCACTATTTGGTCAGTCTGTGTCACCATTGCCATGGCCGCCATCGCATTCACCGCCTCTGTGTCCAGTCTTTTGTTAATATGTTTGTGGATTTTTGCAGGTTTCAGCAACAGGAACCCTCCATTAATCGCCGCCTCCACTATAGAAGTCGAGGATGCATCTAGAAATCGGTCCGCAGAGGAGGAGTTTACGAAAGAACACAGGGGGTAGTTGCTGCGATAGGACCTCATTGATGTGAATAGACAGGAAATCCATCGGACCCTCCAAAGAAGATCAGAAAGCAGATTTTTGTAGGCGAGGACATTAATGGGGCAACATAAAAATATCAATGAAAATTGGGAGATACCGCGTTCTGCATTAAGGATCCGGGTTCTTAATTCAAAAAAATAGAGAGCCGAGAGTACTTTGCATAATTACAAGCAATCTCATGGTCTTACGGCAGTAGATTTTTCCCTTTTAGCGAATGGCAGAACATGGTATATTTTATTATTTGTGTCTTGTTCATGAGGAGATTTTCATCCTCAGCATTTATTTCTGGAGGCAAATTGTAAAGTACAGACATTTATATTTAGTCATTCACAGTGTGGGCGCGAACATTTTCCGCCATTTTGTTCAAATCAAGTCATTAAATGTGCTCCATCTACCTCCTTCTCTAGAATTCTCTATCTTTTCTATAAAAACCCAGAAATAAGACATTAGAGAGGTTCTAGATTTCTATCAGTAGACTGTGCAGTGAGAAGTTCTTGTATACATCTTGTGAAGCTTTTGTGTAAAGGCTCAGAGCCCGTAGGGTCTCAGTGAGGAGGAGTTATAACTGTAATGAGGATTCTGGTCTTTGGTATCTCACAGTATGTAATTTTCTCTTATGTGTTAATATAAAATCTCATTTCATGCTATTTATCTTCTTGTATCATGTTCTAGAATGCGAGTGGCTCACTGGTCTTAAGTAAGGATTCATCCTAGTTGGTGCCCATACTTGGATTAGTCAAGCACTTTAAATAGGCCTAGTCATGATATATTGTTCCATATTCATTTCATCCATATTTTCTGCTATATTAGTTACTTGAGGAGGGTGCTTTTAAAACGCCATTGTCATGTATGGATTCTTAGTTGGATAAGCCCATATGTGGTTTTTTTGTGTATCTGGGTATCAGCCTCATGCTAACTAATATCTTCTTCATGTTTCTTCACTGCATCCACTTTCTGATATTTGATTTCTGTGGCATACTATTTGAACTGGCCCTCTTTGCAGTAAGTTGTCTCTTAACTGTCTGATGCTTTTGTATTGGAGTTTTGCATGATGTTCCTACATTATTCTTATCTTTGTATCAGCTTCTGAGAGAGTTTGGTTCCATTTAAACTAATTTCCTTGTTTTACAAGAGATAGTAAGAGAGATTTTGGATTGATACCCAAGCTATATTTCATGTTCTCTTGCTATGATAAGATGTCCTAGGCACTGGTCTATAGCAACTCTAGGCTGTCTCTAGGGGTGACAAAATTGTCTACAACATCTTTCTGGCACCGTTGCCGGGGAAGAATTTGAGAATATCAGTTTCCCTGGGCCTCGAAAAATTGTTTTCACTCTCTAATCAGGTGAGCACAGAGAGTTGAAGAGTTGCGTATCTCTCACCTTGGCGACTCCACTGTTATTTATTTGATAAATCTATTAGTAGTCTTGGCTCCTCGTAAGCCACATTTGAGGTCAGATACATCTCAGTTGAAGACACCCTACGTGTCTGACCCAGAGAAGATTATTCATAAAAGAATTTGGAAAGAAAGGAAATCATTTCGTGCTGAAATCCCTGGATATTCCGTAGTAGATTGTCCGCCTTCTTCTTCTCAAGAAATCAGAACTGAACATCTCGATTCCACCGAAGAAAATCCCAAATATTACTCAGAGACTCCACGTAGAGGAAGTGCCTGGATTGAAGAGGATTTCCATCCTACTCCCGAGGCTGAGGAAATTAAAGAAGTTACAGAAGTAGCCCCGGTTAATCGTGAGATATTTCCATCTACACCCCAGGTTTCTGTACAATATATTCCCATTGTTATTCATACCCCACTTCCTCCTACTCCCCTTCCTTCATCTGTAACTCAGATTGTCGCACAACCCCCACCTCCTCCAATGGCTAATGTACCAGCTTTTCTATTGAACAAATATGCACCACTGGCCTTACCACAAGTGCTAAATGATATGCCACATGATTATTTGAAGATTCTGCCTAGATTTAATGGAGAAAATGAAATTGATGCTCAGAAACATCTTGACACTTTCTGCTCCTTTGCAGAGAACCTTAATGTCAAACATTTAGATGTGGTCTTAAGATTATTTGTACAATATTTGGAGGGTGAAGCCAGAAAATGGTTCAAGACCTTGGGAAACCGTTCAGTGACCTCCTGGGACGACATGGAAAATAATTTTCTCAGGAAATGGGGAGAAAAGAAAGATTATGGTCAGTGTCTTACTGAATTTAATACTTTGAAGAAGAAGCATAATGAAGGAGTATCAGAGTTTATTAAAAGATTTAACAAGTTATATTTGAGCCTGCCTCCTGAAATGAAGCCCCATGAAACAACTTCCAAGATAGTTTTTATAGCAGCCTTTGATTTTGACTTTGGCTTCTCCTTGAGGGAAAGAAAACCTGCTACTTTAGACGATGCTCAGTCAAATGCTCTTGAATTGGAAGCTAACTTTGCTTCCACTGGAAAATTAAAAGGAAAAGTTGAGCAGGATACTAGAAGGAAAGGTAAAGAAGAGGTTTCCTCCTCCAGCCAAGAGAAGGATTCAGATAAAATGGATGAAATAAGAAAAATGATAAAGAAGATGGTCAAGCTTGAATTGGAGGCAAAGAACCCGGCTCCCAAGAATTTTTATAATGCTCCAAACAGAGGATACAACCCTCAGTACAAAAGACCACCACTGCAGATATTGCCAAGAGAAGCAAGGGAGCAGCAAGATCAGGTACCACATCCCTTGTACCTGGAAGGCCCAGAAGATGACTCCACTGAAGATGCTGCTTATGAACTAGAAGATTAAAATCTTTCTTTCTCAAACAATGATGAAATGGAATGCCCACTGCAAGAAGAAGAAGAAGAAGAGATTGATCATTATTGCAGACAATTTGCTGATTTCATGCAAGCACAATTCAATGTAAAATATGATCTCAGATCTTCCAGGAAGAGGACCTGAATTCAGGACCAAGAAGAAGAGCCACCGCAGAATAATGCACCTGCTCAGAAGGAATCAGCAACAAAGAGAAACATAGAAAAAGGTAAGAGTCCTCTAAATACTCCCTTGCAGCCTAATGATCAGATTCCTTCTTCTTCAAAAATAGTCAGTCCTCCTAATGCTGAGTCAGTGTCAAAAGAAATTAAATCTTCAGTTGAAAATAAAGAGTCAAAAGAAGTTGTGATAGAAAAGCCCCCTCCTGCTTTTAGTTTGCAAAAAGAACTCGAGAAAATTAAAATTCCAGTCCCCTTGACCGAGCTGCTAAAACAACCTGCATATCAATCTCAAGTCACTTCCTTCATACTCCCTCCTGAAATACCAATTGTGCCTGATAGTTTAAACCTTCAAGAAGAAAGACCCATGGTAGTCTTTGGCCCACATGTTGAGGAAGTAGACTCTTCTACCCCTCCTTTTTATGTGTCTCTAGTTATTCATGACCTACTACTACACAATTGTATGCTAGATTCTGGGGCTTCCCATAATCTTATGCCTCTGTCTGTAATGGAACAACTAGGACTGCAAATTACAAGACCATATAAAGACCTATACTCATTTGATTCCAAAAGGGTTAAATTCTTGGGGATGATTAAAGATTTAGTGGTCAATTTGGCCCAAATTCCAGCAAAAAGTGTGGTCATGGACATTGTGGTGGCTGATATCCCAGCCCACTTTGGCATGCTACTGTCAAGGTCCTGGGGTAAAAAAATTGGTGGGTCAATCAAATTGGATTTAACATATGCTACTGTCCCAGTCTTTGGAGGCCAGGAGAGGAGGTTATACAGGGAGACTAGATTTGTTAAAATGGTAACTAAGGCTGACTACTCAGAGAATTCCCCAGTTTATAACAAAGAGAGAGACTTCTCATGTTTGATGTTAGAATAAAATAAAAATTATGCTCATGAGCCCCACTTCGGTCAGATCCAAGCTGAGCAGCCTTCAGAAGGCCAGGAATCAGAAATTTGGACTCTACATTTTGATGGAGAAAATTCAAAGGAAGGCAATGGAGCTGGGGTGTTATTAATCTCTCCTACAGGAAAATGGGTCCCAGTGTCCTTTAAATTGGATTATGAGGCTACCAATAATGTAGCTGAATACGAAGCACTTTTATTGGGACTACAGACAGCTAGAAGCATGGGCATCCAAAGTCTAAAAGTCATGGGAGACTCTGAGCTGGTGGTAAGGAAGATCAGAAATCAATGTCAAACTAAGCATCCACGGCTGAGGGCCTACAGAAACAAAGTATGGGACATGGTAGAAATTTTTTTATTGGCATTTAACATACAGTTCATGCCCCGGGAGCAGAACAGAATAGCAGATTCTCTTGCTGTGGCTGCAAGTACATTTCGTACTCCACATAATCCTCTTTTGAGATATGAAATTGAAGTACGATACAGGCCATCTATCCCAGATAATATTAAGCATTGGCAGGTTTTTGAAGATAATGAACAAATGAAGAGATTCATGGAGACAGTGGGAGAATTCTCCAATATGGAGATTGATGACAATGAAGAAGAGGAAACTGAAAATATTGCAGAAAACCGATGGGAGGAGAAGATAGCAGGTAATAAAGTGCTGCAACTGAAAGGAAATGTTATACCTAGAGGTCCGGTGCCTCTAGAAAGATTATTTAACAAAGATGATATTCCATTGCAGCCAAACAAAGTGATAGAAGAAGATCAAGTGGAAGATTTAAATCTGGGTACTTATGCTGATCCCAAAATTGTAAAATTATCCAAAAGGGTCCCAGAAGAATATAAAGAAAAATATTTGAAGTTGTTTCAATCCTATAAAGATGTATTTACATGGTCCTATCAGGACCTAAAATTTTTTGATGTTAATATAATGCAACATAAAATTCCTTTGAGGGAAGATGCAAAGCCTTATAAGCAGAAGCTCAGACAGATAAATCCTCTGCTGCTTCCCTCTATCGAAAACGAAATCAAGAAGCTACTGAAGGCCAAAATAATTGTTCCATTGAGATATTCTTAATGGGTAGCAAACCTTGTTCCTGTTCGAAAGAAAAATGGAGAAATAAGGATGTGTGTGGATTTCAGAAATTTAAATAGAGCATCATTAAAGGACAATTATCCACTGCCTAAGATGGACCACATTCTGCAGAAAGTGGTCGGAGCCTCCAGAATGTCAATGATGGATGGTTTTTCTGGTTATAATCAGGTCGCTGTGTTCCCAGAGGATGGGAAGAAAACTGCATTCACTACACCATGGAAAACATTTATGTATGCCAGGATGCCATTTGGATTAATTAATGCAGGAGCTACTTTTCAAAGGGCAATGGACATAGCCTTTGTTGGAGAGCAGGACAAGTTTCTAGTGGTATATCTGGATGATATCACAGTGTTTTCAAAGAATGATGATGAGCATATGGAGCATTTAAGGAGAACTTTTGAGAAATGCAGAAGGTATGGCCTTTCCCTCAATCCTAAAAAATCTCTATTCGTATTAGATGAAGGAAAACTCTTAGGGCACATTGTAACTAAAGAGGGTGTGAAAATAGACCCTAAGAGAGTTGAAGTAATAAATAGTATTCCTTTACCCAGGAATAAGAAGGAAGTACAAGTGTTTCTAGGCCGAATCAATTTTCTGAGAAGGTTTATTCCTAACTATGCTGAGATAGTTAGACATATAACTGATATGCTGAAAAAGGATAATGAAGTAAAGTGGTCCCAAGAATCTAGAGTTGCATTCACCAGAATAAAACAGGCATTTGCTGAAGCTCCTGTGCTAGCTGGGCGATATTATACAAAGCCATTTATGATTTTTTCATTTGCTTCACCTCATACAATAGCTGGAGTATTATTGCAGAAAAATGGAGATGGATATGAGCAGCCTATAGCTTTCTTCAGTCAAGTGCTTCATGATGCTGAATTAAAATATAATATATTGGAGAGGCAAGCATATGCCCTGGTAAAGTCCCTTAAAGCTTTTAGAACATATGTTTTTCAATCCCACATTACTGCATATGTTCCTACAATAGCTGTCAAGGACGTCCTTGTTCAAGGAGATAGTGAAGGCAAAAGAGGAAGATGGATTGCGAAAATACAAGAGTATGACTTGGACATAAGGCCTACTAGGCTGATTAAAGGACAAAGACTTGCTAAAATGTTATCTGAATCAAATCATTAAGCCTTGGGCATTAATTTATCCATGATAGCAAATGAGGAATCTGAAAAAGGAGAAGAGCAGCATGGACTAGAGTTGGCCACTCAAAAGATACATATGAAATATCTCACTAGTCCTTGGTACAAAGAAATAGTTGAATATCTCTTAACTCTCAGCTGCCCTCCAAGTTGTGATAAATCAAAATACAGAGCTGTAAGAATGAAATCCCAGAAATACATAGTTGCTAATGGGCAGCTATACTGGAGAGACCCTTCAGGTATATTACTATTATGCCTAACAGAAAATGAAGTGGAGAATATAATGACAGAATTTCATGAGGGAATATGTGGAGGGAATTATAGCTGGAGGGCTACAGCTCATAAAATCCTGAAGGCTGGCTTCTACTGGCCAAAATTATTTACAGATGCTTTTTCTTGGGTCAGAACATGTGACAAGTGCCAAAGATTTGCAGAAAGACAGAAATTAGCAGTTTTGCCCCTGATTCCTATTCATGTGAATGAACCATTTCAGAAATGGGGATTAGATTTTATAGGAGAAATACATCCCCCATCAAGTGGCCAATATAAATGGATACTAACAGCCACAGATTATTTTACAAAAGGGGTGGAAGCCATACCTACAAGAAATGCTATAGATGCTGTGATAATCAAGTTTATGGAGGAAAATATTATATCCAGGTTTGGCTGTCCTGCTAGAATTGTAACTGACAATGCACAGGCCTTCAAGTCTGCCAGGTTTGTAAATTTCTGCCAACAATATAACATCATATTGAGTCACTCCACGGCTTACTATCCACAGGGGAATGGCTTGGCAGAATCCTCAAATAAAACCCTGGTGAGGGCCTTGAAGAAAACAATAAATGAGAATCAGAAGAATTGGGACTCCCAATTAAAATTTGCTCTATGGGCGAATAGGATAACCAGCAAGAGAGCAACAGGGAAATCTCCCTATGAGTTGGTGTATGGGCGAGCAGCTGTGTTTCCTGTGCAATTGGCGTTGCCAGTAGCACGTTTCATGCAGGAAATCAGGAAGAACCAGACGATATGGTCAGAAGAATAAATCAACTGGTGGAATTAGAAGAAACACGAGACCAGGTGAATCAGAGACTAGTGGAGTATCAGGAAAAAATGAAGAATATCTTTGATCGCCATGCAAAAGATAGGAAATTTCAAATTGGTGACCTGGTCCTCAGATGGGATGTCTGGAGGGCTGAAAAGGGCAAGCATGCTAAATTTGATCCACTTTGGTTTGGCCCATTTAAAATTATGGAGCTAAAAGGTAATAATGCATTCATTTTAGAAAATTTGCAGGGTGATCTGTTGGATGCCCCTGTGAATGGAAAATTCCTCAAGCCCTACTTCCAATTCTGATCCAGGCTGGGAGTACCTGTTGTATTATATTGTATATAAGTTGTTTTAGCTTTTATTTTCATAAAGAAAGGGTGCTGGCAAATTATCAGAAGAAACGCAGAGGGATTGAAAAGCAGAATGTACATACAGAAATTTTCAGTGGTCTGCGTGTTCTCGACATGTCCAAGGATGAACATGCCATCCCCAGATGGAGCCGATGTTGTGCATATCAGCCCCTCTATTCAAAATTTTGGCCACCAGTTCCCCTTTAGGTCTGTTTAAAACATCTTTCGCAGCCAAAGACCTCCATATTCTGTCTATCGTTACCCTTTTCGCCCAAAAAATACATGCTACAAAGGCTGAAATCCGTGACTAAAAGATTTATGGGACCTAGCCCCCTCAGTTCCATCCCTCTTCGTCTTGTTCCCCACGTGAACAAGGCCCAGGACCGCGCCCTATCCTCCAAGGCGCCTAACGCATGGGTCCATCGGGCGCATCTAAAGCCGTCTGATTGGAATCAGATCGACGGAGCGAAGTTTGGTTTACCACGGTGGTCCCCGCGCCCAGAAACTGGCGGTTTCATTCCGCACCGCTCACCCCAGGCTGGAGGTATTACCCTTTGGACCAGCGATTCCATAGACCATATTCCGCGTGTCCTCAGTACGGGCCTGAAACCACTTTTCTCCCGCGTGTTAATCTTCAGTCAATGGATGCGCAGCAGAATTCTTGCTAACCGTCCGATCTGAGGTATCCGATCCAATGGTTCGTGTTCTCCAAAGTTGCGCCATTCTTCACATTATTCGTGGCCCACCATAGCGTCACCACCCGACCCCATATTGACCGTTAATTCTGTTTTGATCATATGGTCCAAAACTGATCACGCTGCTCGCCGAACAACTAAGCCCACCCCCACGTCATCACTCCCGTACGCCCACATGGCATCTGCACCCTCCGCCACCCTTCATATATTCTATTCGTGTGATATATTCCGACGTTCTCATTCTCAAACATCCGCCACATTCATTCATCGTGTTCCTATGTGTCTTTTTTTGCCATCCTGCGTCATCCCACTATTTGGTCAGTCTGTGTCACCATTGCCATGGCCGCCATCGCATTCACCGCCTCTGTGTCCAGTCTTTTGTTAATATGTTTGTGGATTTTTGCAGGTTTCAGCAACAGGAACCCTCCATTAATCGCCGCCTCCACTATAGAAGTCGAGGATGCATCTAGAAATCGGTCCGCAGAGGAGGAGTTTACGAAAGAACACAGGAGGTAGTTGCTGCGATAGGACCTCATTGATGTGAATAGACAGGAAATCCATTGGACCCTCCAGAGAAGATCAGAAAGCAGATTTTTGTAGGCGAGGAAATTAATGGGGCAACATAAAAATATCAATGAAAATTGGGAGATACCTCGTTTTGCATTAAAGATCCGGGTTCTTAATTCAAAAAAATAGAGAGCCGAGAGTACTTTGCATAATTACAAGCAATCTCAAGGTCTTACGGCAGCAGATTTTTCCCTTTCAGCGAATGGCAGAACATGGTATATTTTATTATTTGTGTCTTTTTCATGAGGAGATTTTCATCCTCAGCATTTATTTCTGGAGGCAAATTGTAAAGTACAGACATTTATATTTAGTCATTCACAGTGTGGGTGCGAACGTTTTCCGCCATTTTGTTCAAATCAAGTCATTAAATGTGCTCCATCTACCTCCTTTTCTAGAATTCTCTATCTTTTCTATAAAAACCCAGAAATAAGACATTAGAGAGGTTCCAGATTTCTATCAGTAGACTGTGCAGTGAGAAGTTCTTGTATACATCTTGTGAAGCTTTTGTGTAAAGGCTCAGAGCCCGTAGGGTCTCAGTGAGGAGGAGTTATAACTGTAATGAGGATTCTGGTCTTTGGTATCTCACAGTATGTAATTTTCTCTTATGTGTTAATATAAAATCTCATTTCATGCTATTTATCTTCTTGTATCATGATCTAGAATGCGAGTGGCTCACTGGTCTTAAGTAAGGATTCATCCTAGTTGGTGCCCATACTTGGATTAGTCAAGCGCTTTAAATAGGCCTAGTCATGATATACTGTTCCATGTTCATTTCATCCATATTTTCTGCTATGTTAGTTACTTGAGGAGGGTGCTTTTAAAACGCCATTGTCATGTATGGATTCTTAGTTGGATAAGCCCATATGTGGTTTTGTTGTGTATCTGGGTATCAACCTCATGCTAACTAATATCTTCTTCATGTTTCTTCACTGCATCCACTTTCTGATATTTGATTTCTGTGGCATATTATTTGAACTGGCCCTCTTTGCAGTAAGCTGTCTCTTAACTGTCTGATGCTTTTGTATTGGAGTTTTGCATGCTGTTCCTACATTATTCTTATCTTTGTATCAACTTCTGAGAGAGTTTGGTCCCATTTAAACTAATTTCCTTGTTTTACAAGAGATAGTAAGAGAGCTTTTGGATTGACACCCAAGCTATATTTCATGTTCTCTTGCTATGATAAGATGTCCTAGGCACTGGTCTATAGCAACTCTAGGCTGTCTCTAGGGGTGACAAAATTGTCTACAACACCCGGAATGGGAGCTGAAGAAGAACCTCGTATGAAAATTTATGAATCTAAGTTACAAAAATCCTACTACAAAAATTTGATTTATATTACCTACTTGTTTTCATTAATTTAACAAGTCATTTTCTAAATACATCAAGAAAACATTAATGTAAATACACTGCAAATACACTGCAGTATACACAACTATAAAGATCAAGTACTGAAAAATAAATGAAGCATTCAGACAAAGGATGATATTAAAAAATAGTAATATGAGTACATCTAGGGTGCCATAATCTGGCTCACCCAACAGAGAATATCCTTGGCAAACATAAAATTTGTGAGTTTTAACTCACACTGCAAATCTCAGCTAATCAGGATAAGAAACTGGTGAAACCCTAGCTGTCCCTACGCTGCCTCTGCGCAGTAGATGCGTAGGCCAGCATGGGTCTAGCTGAAGACTACATCACCCCTTCTATGCCTCTTAGAAAATTGAGTTTCAGCCTTGCCGTCTTAGAAACCCCAATCTCCAGTTGGATTGTCCCTTGAAGCCACTGGGCAGCCCCTGCGTCAGCCTTGCGTGGGCCAGCATCACCCTCTCCGGGGTCTGCGTAACCTCTCCTCGTTGCTGCGCTGGTCCCTTTGCTGTCTCTGCTACCTCTCTGCAATGTACTCTTGGTCCTCCGATCAACAACTACTTCTGCTCTTCACTAGTGCACTGAATCACTTAGATTTGATATTCTACCAAGCACTGCTTTGTCAGAAGAATTCGATCTCTAGATTCAAACTATGTGTGTTCTCCAACTAACCCTCAAACATTCCTTTATACTTTTCCTGTTGATGAATCAACGCCCGTGATATAATCTCTGATCGAAGACTAAGATTAAATTAGACTTGATCCTTGTCACTTAGAAGCTTCTCACCCACATGTTAAATTAATTCACTTTAATTATTTAAATTCCCTAAGTTTTAACTTAGGGTCCATTTAAAATAATTAATTATTTTAATAACTTAAGCTTCGCGTGGAATTTCTCCAAACGATTTTTGGGTCCTGGAGATCTCATGTGTTCTAGCCCCTCCATTTTTTTTTGGAGCTAGAGCACATCTGATGCTACCCAAAAAATGAACACTCCCTCTTAGCTAGGAACGTGCTTTAGCAATACTTCTTCACTAGAAGCATCATCCTGATCCATGACATCGGTCCTCTGCGTTGCTGATGCTCGATTGCGGCTCCTCATCAAGTGTGCTGCTGTTATCTGTAATGTTGCCCATGTCACTGCCACTGACACTGCTACATCTGTACTGCAGCTCCCTCTCAATATGCTACATCATGCTGCCCATAACACTGCCACTACTAACTATTGCACTGAAACTTTGTTGTTGAGAGTTAAGAAACTGAAAAATCTGCTAAAACACTGACATACTGGTCAGTCTGAATACTCCTCGATGATGGAACTACCTCTGTTGCTAATATTTGCTGACCCTCTGATGCCACTGCGCTGTTGCTGCTCTGCACCTCCGTGTACAATGCTGCTGCTGCATATGCTCTGCATTGCTTCAAATTTTTGACACTCTAGATTTTCCACTGTCGCTCCATCATTTCTTACACCAACTGACACTCGTCATTCTGCTACTGTCATTAAGGGCTCCAATATCCTTATGTGATCCAAGAGTTTCAACACCTCAATGATCCTTCCCCTCATCCATTGAAGTTCAAAGAACTATAGATCAATTTCGCCCCACCTTTTCTCTCAAGGTACATGAGCACTCATGGCACAATCATCATCATCCCCATCATCCTTAGTTGCAGCGGCCTTCGAGTCAGATTCTTCTTTTCCCTTCTTCTTTAGAGGGAACTCTGTGGAAAAATGTTCCAATCCTCCACACCTGAAGCATTTGACCTTCGAGAGGTCCTTCTTCTTCCTTCTCTGCTGCCCATGTTGTCCCTTAGATGCGAGAGCTGCATCTTCCTCTTCCTCCTTCTTGATTTTTATCCTCGTGCTGCTGCTTTCGTCCTTGGTCAACCTTCTGATATCTTCTTGTCGAAGAGCTGTCCACATCTCCTCCCAGTTTGGAAGAGCGACCCTGCCCAAAATATCTTGGACAAAGTTCTCCGAGTCTTAAGAGATTGCATTTAGGGTAGTCATGACCATAACACCATCATCTGGTGCAGCCCTTACGGAAGCTCGTTGATCTCAGATCGCTTGCAATCTAATAAGGAATGGGTCAATTTCTTCTTCCTTCTGCATCTAAAATAGTCTTAGCTGATTCTCAAGCAACATCTTTCGCTGGACATAAGTTCCTTGGTATATAATGGTCAAGGAAGTCCACATTTCGCTTATTGTGTTTTTCTCATCAATATGTGGGATCACATGATCCTTGACTCTGTTCATGATCATCTGTTTTTCCTTCACTTGAGCCTCCTCGTACTTCTTGAGAGGATCATCATCAACAGGGACAACAACTGCATTCAAGACGTGATCCTTGATGCGACGTTCATCCAAAACTAAGAGGAACCTGGCCTTTCAGATGAAAAAGTTGGATGCTCCATCCAACTTGTCCTGATCCCTCAGTCCATGTGTGGCCATATCTGCTCAACAATAAAGTGTCAAACTGGTTCTCTTCTCCCTCTTTTGTTGCTGCCCCAGCAAAACTCAGATCCAAGTTTCTTTGGCGCTAGAAACCCTCTAAGGAACAAGCTCCCTCTGAAAATCGATTTCCTTTACGGAAATCCTTCTGCCAACTAATGTCAAAACACTCCTCTCCAGAATAAGGGAGAAATTTCAGTAATTCCAGAGTCACAAGAATTTGTGAAGGGTCTCCATTGTAGGATCTATTTATTAGTATGTAATACAGGTAATTAATAAGTGTAGGATAAGTAGATCCGGTATTAGTACAGGTAAGTTATGTTGTTTGGTACTGTAGGTTCTATTTACTAGTATGTAATACATGTAATTAATAAGTGTAGGATAAGTAGTTGATATGGTTGTTTGGAAAGCACTGGTAGAGGCATTTATTTTGGAAAGCACTGGTAAAAGAATTTATTTTAATATGGAACATTATTTTTTATTATGGAAATGGCTAATTAGAAAGAAGAAGCAAAGTCAAAATAAATAAATAAATAAATAAAATATCTGATTAAAATGTTCAAAAAATTATAGATTACTTGACTCTCTAACTAATGCTTGTCACATCATAGACTTAGTTTTGATGATGCAACTAATCAAGAAACAAACACTATTTAGAACCAATGTTGAAAATATGATCTTCACCTATGTTTTCAAGGAGAACTAGAAAAAGAGTGAAAGGACTGTTATGGAGAGTCAAACATAGTGTTCTATGACTAGTGTTCTTAAAGGGATGGATTAGATGATATCATATGATAAAAAAATAAAGCATTAGGAAATTTCACCGCCATACTGAAATATAAAGTAGGGATTAAAGAAGAAAATGACGATGAATAGTCATGGTGGTGAAAGATTATTTCGAGTGTTAAACACACATGGAATGTGGACAAAATATGAATGATAAATCATTGAATGCATTTATATTCACGAAGATATCCATTTATACATTGTCTAATGATATCTAGTTTCCATATTCCAAGTGGTCGCTTGGACTCCAGTGACTATTCATTTTCCACAGCAACCCTTAGCGGATTAGGTGTCCAACACTAAGTTTATTTTAGTTGGGACAATAAAATATAGCCCCAAATAGGACAATTGCAACTGCATAGTCACTACTCTCATTGTTTTTCACCCTACCAAATTAATATTTAGTCTATAAAATGTCAACATGTAAGTATTATTTTATTAGTGAAAAATGTGTATATATGTTTCTAAAGAAAATAAGTACTAATGAAAATAATGATAGAAAAATTTCCAAATAGCTTTATAGTAATTTATAATTTTTCACAGTATCTATTTTTCAAAGATGTATAAAATACTATTTTTCAATTCATTTTACAACTACACCATTTATATTCAAGGTTTTTCTAATTTTAACATTGATAATTTTCCAAACAATAACCGAAGTAAATGACAATATCAAAAAAAAATGTAGAAACATTGAAAATAGAAGTATGCACATTTTATATGTGAATCACTTGATTATATAAAATAAATCCATTTTAGGACTATCACCCTAAAAAACAATGAAAAAATGAATTGGGTAGAAAGCTTTGATGCAATTAAGGATGGTTAGATTCTCAATATTATCAATATTTGGGTTGTTTTCTGTCCATATTCTCATACGAAAGATCGCAATTTTTTTTGCATTGGGAGCTTCGTGAACTTGATGGTCCTGCACATGAGGTATTGGTAAGAAATATTTGGTACATTTAAAGAGGGTTAAATATCCAATATTACCAATACATTTATAATCTCATGGAAAGTTGGGATTGCCTTGGACATTTAAATAAATTTTTTTAGAGGTAATCAATGTAAAAATATACTTTGTGCAAGAATATATCGAATTCCCTTATCAGAGATTGCCTTATAAACTCTTGCATGTAATATCCCAAAAGGGAGAATGCAGTAATACAAAAACACAATAGTTGGAAACTGCAGCAATGAACAAATAATCTAAAGACACCATACAAATGTACATAATAGCTGAGCCATTTTATTATGTAGGAGGTGGAATACAAGTACAAAAGTTCTCAAAATATGAGACACTCAAGCCAAAGAAGAAGGCTAGAATGACACTGAAGTCCTCCCACAAGAGGGATTGCGTAACTGTTGGACTGCTGGAAGGAATAATGTGCCGTCCCTACTACAAATGCCACAACTACAATTGCCGGAAAAATATAAAAGTGTAGATTTGGCAGTTTCGGAGCTCATATGATGCCGGGATTTCAGATCCAGGCTCTATGATGAATACCCAAGATAACCGAGAAAGGATTTCCAAATCTGAAAATCTTGGAAAACCACCCTCTTAGGCCTGCAACTATATGACTACTGGGTATGCAGATATGAAGCATGAACTGAAGAATAGGTGGATGCAATGGCATACCATCAGCTCAATCCTTGAAGGGCTGATCCCTTCACTATATCCTCAAGCTAGAAGCTCAAGATCTAGCTCCTCCTTCCTCCTCCACTGATTGTAGCTATTGAATACATAACAATTGAGTAAAACTGCGCTGGCAAGGATGGAGGCTCTATAGCCTCATGCTAGATGCTACAATGAAGCTAAAAAATAATGGAAACAATATTCCCAAAGTGAAAGAATGGTCCCTCATAGGATTTCCAGCTCAAATACTGGAAACTTCCCTCTTCCAATAGATCTATAGGACTGGATTGCGCAATCCCTTGGGGAACTGCTACTGCATGGAGGTGTGTAATGTTGGCCTGAATGCCAGATATGAAAATATAACTCCTGGAAGAGTGATATTGAAGAGCAAGGTGAAAATATGAATCCTCCACCAGTTTCTTAGTTGAAATGCCAAGAACTACCTCCTCCTCTCAAACCCTCAAGAAGGAATGCGTAATTCCTGAGACTGAATGTGCTGTAGAGAGGGGCTGAATGTGGTACCAATTCCTAATGATGTATGGCAGCTCATAATAACCTTCCTAGAATAGGCACTCAAAGTCCCCCATGGGTAAGGGTGGAATTTCTGCTCGGAAACACCCGTGTGCTAAACAATACTGCAGACTTAACTAAACAACTAAAGGGTGCATAGAAATGTCAAATGAAAAATATAGATCTAAACAGATCAAAAACAATAATCTAATTCCTACCTTCTATTGTTGCCTTCATCTTCCTTATATGGTTTGTGAGCTTTCCATAGCCCCGGCCCACCTCATAACTGTGCTGCACATGTGGCCACTAGCCTCCATGAAGACTGCGTTGTCTCTCCATGCTCTCCACCATCTCTGCATTTAATTCCCACTCTCTCCATCATGTGTGCATTAGATGCACCACTTCCTCCACTATTTCATCATTAGTTCTCTATGATCTTACTTTTAATGCACCATGACCTCATTTGACTTCCTCCATGATCTCCATGATTTTCTCATTAATGATCCATGATCTCCACTCTTCCTTCATTAAGAAGCTACTCCAATACTCCATATTGCAGATCTACTTCTAAATTATCCACATAAACACATCAAAAGTGGATTTTATTCATCTATGGGGTTTACGGGTCCCTCTACCCTCTTGTTTACTTAATTAATTAGAAAAATTAAGAACTCTAATATTCCAATTAACTAATGGAAAATTGGGAATATTACAGTCCTCCCCACCAAAATGTTGCTTGTCCTCAAGCAACTAAAAGAGTGGATGCTAAAAAAATCCATCTCCCTCCAAATGGAATCCTCATATGGAAGGTCTCCACATCTGCTAAAATGTGTAATGCATGCCCAAATCCAAAGCTGCCTCTCTAGAATGTCTAGAATGGCCTCCAACTGAAAATTTAGATGCCTCTCCTCATCAATGTGTCTCCAAGTGGCAACCATATGCTGTCCTATATCCTCCTATATGTATGAGATACATAAAGTGAAGTGGTCTCTTCCCAAAGTGGAAAGTCCCCCATCATAAAATATCTCTCCATCCCATGCTACATGAAGTAGATTGTATCTCTCCATGCTTCCATCCTTGGCCTTGTTGGTCTTGTTGGATCCAAGCATCATCCCAACATTGTGAAAAATAAGAAGTAGATACATATGGATGAAAATGTAAAATGTCAAACCATACTCTCCCAATAAAAATCACCACAACAAAGCCTTCTGCTGCCATGCCAAATCATCATTAAGCCAAGTAAGAGAATCATACTTTCTCAATAGAAGCCACAACAACAATGCCTCTTGCTGCCATGCCAGATCATCAACCCAAGTATGAGAGCCATACTCTCTCAAAAGAAGCCACTGCAACAATGCCTCTTGCTACCATACGACATCATCATCATACTAAGTACAATGACCAAACTCTTTCAACAGAAACCAACACAGTAAGGCCTCTTGTTGCCATCCTCCATCAATACCATGCAATGTATGCAGAAAAATTAGCCCATACTCTCCCAAGAGTAACCAAAGCAACAAGGATTCTTGCTGCCATCTTACATCATCATGATGCAAGTCATGGAGCAACAACATATTGATTGACATGTGGAATTTCATATCAGTTCAATACAAACAAGCTCCCTTCTAGCTCATCACGTGAGAGTCATTCCACGTCCCAAACAAAAGTATTCCAAACAAAAGTATATACATGGACTAAGATATATCATGTGATGGCCAAAATATCTCAACAACAACCAGCGCAACCATGCCTCCTGCTACTGCATATCATCAGTGATGTACATGCAATGGACCATACAAATGTGAGATGTTGGGTAGTAACCATACTCACCCAAAAGAAACCAGCGCAACTATGCTTCTTGCTACCCTGTATCATAGATCTGCAAGTAGGTTTTCAACCCCTTTCTCATCCTCCTCATCCATCCATCCCACTGTGGATGATAAATCATGTCATGCTCATACTTGGTATCCACCCAATGTAGAATACCATTCTCCTCCATATGATAAGCTTTGCACTCCATGATATGTTGAAGTGCACCTCCTTTGAGGTTGCTCCATGAGATCCTCTCATCAATGGCCCAATAGAACCCATAAGGTTCCATACATGCTATAGGTATAAGTTCCTCTTTGAGCTGTGAAATTATAATCAAGAAAATCTCATCTTGACAATGGATAATACTCTCCATCATAAGATGTCTACCATCTATCATTTTTTCCATCCAGTGCTTCATGGGTGAAGCTGCCTTCGAAATGCTCCAAGGATAATGGGGCCCTCATCTCATCGCTGATGCTTAGTGACATCGCTGTAGATATACATGGGGATACATATGTTGTCTCATGGCCATACACAATGCTGAACTCATAGTCCGACATTGTACCACATAGGACTATTCTCCTCCCATCCTCTGAAACTCCACACTTCAACACAAAGTGTTGGGTGTAGCTCAACCATGATAAACTGGGATAGCTATAAATATTCTCCTTGATCAAGTCAAGGGTCCTCTGTGCAGTGATAATCTGCTGCTCCAAATCAGCAAGGTGCTCTAATCCTTGGTTGTGCAATGGCCCTGATAGCATGTTCTCATAAATCTCAATATGAGGTACTGAAATAATATGAGATGAAAGTGTTTGAAAACATTGGATAAGTTGAATCTCAGGAACATCTTGCACAACTCTAAGAGTTTTTCCAACCGGTGAAATGGCCTCTCCAACTACTAGTAATGATGATGGATGCATCTCTTCTACCGTACCAATGTTGGTATCTGCCTCCTCTTCCTCATGCATCTCATGAATCATGCATGGGGCTCCCAATGTCAAGAGATCAAGACCATTTTGAAAAGATGCAAGTGTTCCTCCTCCTGATACAAGTACTTCTGCAGCTGGTGGTGGTGGTAGGGAATCCTCTTCTAGAGTGATAATGATGACATCTTCCTTTGGTTCTTCATGTATTTTCTCATCAATGATGGGTAGTGTCTCTGGTTTCCTTATACCAAACTTCTTCTTCAGTTTTTCAATGAAATCTGCATAAGCAGTCACTTTGGCATGTGACAAATGACTGAACCACTAATCTTTTGCTTCACTCTCAAGGTGTAGCACTGCAATATCAACAAATTCTCTTTCTGCTACTGGGTATAGCTGAAAGAATGCATCTAACTCTTCCCTACAAGTCTTCACTGTGCTTGTGGATGATCCATCAAATGTGGGCAAGAAGAATCTATGCATCTTTGTTTTATTGCTGCTGTGGGATATCCTTTATTATTTAAGTTGTAAAAACTGTTAAAGAGTTAGATTCTCCTTGAGTGCTCTAGGTTGTGATTTGTACTCTGACAGATATTTACTTAGGGTCTCATACCCAAAGTCTCCTTCATATTCACACCATTCACCTTCCTTCTCAAAGAAAGGGGATCTAATAGAATGTTGTGGAGCTCTCTGCATTGCCGGTCTTTCCTGCTGCTGATAAGAAGAGCTGTGACCTTCCTCATTCTGAAATCTCCTTGGATCCTCCTTTTTCCTTTCTCTCTTCATTTTTTTGACCTCCTTAGAGAGATATTTCATAGATATAAAGAGAAGAGTGGCAAAACTTAAACCCTCCGTCATTGTAGATCTCTACTATATGCTTTTTATTTTGATGTTAAAGATGAAGTTCCCACAAGCTGAGCCAAAGATCATGCTCTGATATCACTGTAATATCCCAAAAGGGAGAATGAAGTAATATAAAAACACAATAGCTTACAATTACAACAATGAAAAAATAACCTAAAGACACCATACAAATGTACATAATAGCTGAGCCATTTTATTATGTAGGAGGTGGAATACAAGTACCACAATGCTCAAAATATGAGACACTCAAGCCAAATAACAAGGCTAGAATGACCCTAAAGTCCTCCCATAAGAGGGACTGCTGGAAGGAATACTGCGCTGTCCCTGCTGCAACTGCCGGGACTGCAACTGCCGGAAAAAGTATAAAAGTGTAGATCTGGAAGTTCCAGCGCTTAGATGATGCCGGGATTTCAGATCTGGGCTCTATGATGAATACCCAAGATAACCTAGAAAGGATTTCCAGATCTGAAAATCTTGGAAAATCACCCTCTTAGGCCTGCAACTATATGACTGCTGGGTATGCAGATCCAAAGCATGAACTGAAGAATAGGTGGCTGAAATGACATACCATCAGCTTAATTCTTGAAGGGTTGATCCCTTCACTATATCCTCAAGATCTAGCTCCTCCTTCCTCCTCCACTGATTGCAGCTCTTGAATACACAAAAACTGAGTAAAACTGAGATGTCAAGGATGGAAGCTCTGTAGCTTGATGCTATATGCTGCAATGAAGCTAAAAAATGATGGAAATAGTATGCTTGGTCCCTCACAGGATTTCCAGCTAAAATACTAGAAACTTCCCTCCTCCAATAGACATACAGGACTAGACTGCGCAATCCCTTGTGGAATTTTTACTGTATGGAGGTGTTTAATGTTGGCCTGAATTCCTGATATGAATATACAACTCCTGTAAGAATGATCTTGAAGAAAAAGGTGAAAATATGAATCCTCCACCAGTTTCTTAGCTAAAATTCCAAGAAGTACCTCCTCCTCTCAAACCCTCAAGAAAGAATGCGTAATTCCTGAGAATGAATGTGCTGTAGAGAGGGGATGAATGTGGCACCAATTCGTGATGATGTATGGTAGCTCAGAATAACCTTCCCAGAGTAGGAACTCGAAGTCCCTCATGGGTAAGGGTGGGATTTCTGCTTGGAAACATCCGTGTGCTAAACAACACTGTAGACTTAGTTAAACAATTGAAGTGTGCATGGAAATGTCAAATGACAAATCCAGATCTAAACATATCAAAAATAATAATCTAAAGCCTGCCTTATATTGCTTCCTTCATCTTCGTTATATGGTTTGTAAGCCTTCCATATCCCTAGCCCACCTCATAACTGCGCTGCACATGTGCCACTAGCCTCCATGAAGACTACGATGTCTCTCCATGTTCTCCACCATCTCTGCATTTAATTTCCACTCTCTCCATTATTTCATCGTTAGTGCTCTATGTTATTACTTTTAATGCATCATGATCTCATTTGACTTCCTCCATGATCTCCATTATCTTCTCATTAATGATCCATGATCTCCACTCTTCCTTCGTTAAGAAGCTCCTCCACTACTCCATAATGCAGATCTACTTCTAAATTATCCACATACATACATCAAAAGTGGATTTTATTCATCTATGGGGTTGATGGGTCCCTCCACCCTCTTATTTACTTACTTAATTAGAAAAATTAAGAACTCTAATATTCTAATTAACTGATGGAAAATTGGGAATATTACATTGCATGACCATGAGAAGAGGAGTGTTGATGCAGTCTCGTCACCAGTGGAGGAAGCACATCTTCATCACTTTTCAACTCCCAAAAACGTAGAAATTTTCCAGGTCTTGAATCCCAAATTATTCTCACATGCCTTCATATATGTCAGGCCCATGAGTTGGTGTTCCACGACTCAGGTGAGTTGGGCGCACTTGATAAAAATGTTGGATGGGCGCGCACCATAGTGACGGGTGTGCCCGTGAGCGCCTCGGGCAAACTTGGGTGCCTTGCGACATTTTTGGTGTATCGTCACACCGTAACTGAGAGAATGCACAACGTTTCAAGTGATGCGGCGGACGTGCGACAGAACGGTGGTGACCGAGCGACGTTCAGGATGTAGTAGAGGTATCGTCGCATCATAGCGGCGGTGGCCAAGCAACAATATGAATGGAGTGGAGGTTTCGTCGCTTTATAGCCAAGCGACATTAAGCCGACATGCAGGCTGATATAGCAGATAAATTTTACATGTGAGGGTGCGTGTTTGGTCAGATTGGGTCCACTGAGAGCCCCCAATACTACCACACGATGGAGTTGAGTTGTGTATAAATAACATGACGGGTGGAGAAGTTTGAACCATCGGAGTTCATTCGGTCAACAAACATAACAGAACATCAAGTTCAGTGGCAGACTGTAGTTCGGGTTTGCGGATGAATCGACGGTGTGGGCGGTTCACATGGTAAAACGTAGCGAAGAGCGAACGGTTGAGTTGGGTTTGCGGCAAGGTGCAGAACGTGTTCAGCATATCCGTGCAACGGAAGAAGACTTGTGGTTGGTTCGGGTCGACTCGGGTGAGTGACCCATGACACGTTCAGACCATCGCACAACACGTTCAACAACAATGTTGAGTCAAGTTGTGGTTGCAGACAATGGTAGTATGTGGGACTTGCGTGCAAGAGGGTCAAGTCGTGTACTCTCGACTTGCGTGCACATCAGTGCGTTCAGCGGTTGTGTCTTGAACGATTTTTTCCATGTAAAAACGGGTTCATGACCTGTATAAAAACTGTTTTCACTACAAGGAAAAGACCCTCTAGCAGATGTTTTTGAGGAACCCCTTATAAAAATACCCCAGACATTCATTTGTAGCGGAGTTTACTAGAGGAGGTTGGTGGGTGGAGGTTTTTGTGGATGTTTTTCTTCTAGTGCGTTTATCATCCTAAACCGCACGGGGCGTTCAACTAGAGAAAGCACCGGTGCACACAAAACATTGG
The DNA here is from genome assembly GCA_034641835.2 of Pinus albicaulis. NCBI lineage: Eukaryota > Viridiplantae > Streptophyta > Pinopsida > Pinales > Pinaceae > Pinus > Pinus albicaulis. The sequence continues at coordinate 1,369,529,617 of CM076579.1, read as the reverse complement.
CACACTGGGACACCGTGCGCTCAGTACAAACCCACTCGGTGCATCTTATTATTGTAGCACACCGGTGCTTTAAAAATATTCTGCACCAGTGCGTCCTAAAACCCCGCGCCAAAATTGAAACAGCCTGGTGCGGTTTTAAGAAACTGCACCGATGCGCCTACAAAACCCGTGCACTGGAACAAGGTAAAATAAAAAAGAAATTATGACCAAAATTCCACATTTTTCACTTTTGAATGCTCGGGAGCTCTCAAGCACAGGTGAAACTTTACCTTGTGTGAGGTGCCTTGTTATTGGTTCTCCCTTTGCACGCACTATTGCTGTCCATTGCCCACCATCTCCATTTTGAATTTTTCAAAACAGTGGGCAAATTTAGTTTTGCAAATTCTACAGCCAATATGCCTCCTCGACAGCCAAATGTATAGGGTTTTTCCTTGTTTTTCCATAATTAAATCTTTTAGTGGATTATTTTTGTAAATAGCTTAAAATTCACCTTATTTAAAAATAAAAAAATTTCCCGCGCGGTGCGCTCGAGTTGTTTGACTCGCACCAATTCGCGGTGCTGCCTATAAATTTACAGGCTACACTGTGACTGATGCTAACGGTATTCGCACTAGTTTAGGGCAGTACCGAAACGACGCATTGTGATTTTTTAAAATTAAAACAAAGTGCGGTGCGGTCGGTTACCCGGCCGCACCATTGACCATATCGAATTGCGGGAATGCGGTGCGTTGACGGAAATATCCGCCTCGGGGCGGGAAATTTTGTTAGTGCACTGCATTCTGACAATTTGACATGGTCAATGGTGCGGCTAGGTAAACACCTGCACAGTTGACTATGTAGTGATGTCAAGAGGGCGGTGCGCTTCCTAAACTATACGCCACATGACATATAGTTTGGTCAGCGCAACGCCCTCCTGACACTGGTCCATAGTCAACGGTGCGTTATGTTATAACACCAAACCATTGACCTTGTAACAATGCCAGGAGGGCGGTGCGCTGAAAATTTACAGGTGCATCGCCTCTGTTGCGCTAAAAATTTTCTGGTGCACCGCCTCCGGTGCACGACAAAAAAAAGACGCACCGTTACTGGTGCATGCCTATTTTTTTTGGTGCACCGACTATATTTTTTTTATCAAAAAAATTTATGTATGTATATTCATAAATACATGTCTCATTTAATATAAAAATTATATTTAATATGTCAATTATTCAACGACGTGAAATGAGAGAAGAGAGGGAACAACATCAACAACAGGAAAACCAGTATAACATGGTTCGCCTATGGGAGGCACGAGAGAGGGAGAGAGATGCGTACCCTCGCCTTATTACAGAAGATACCCAGGGGATTCTAAGGCGGGTAAGCCTCCTCAAGTTCTATGAGGAGGCTAGATCCCTAAAGGGCCATGGTGTGTTTTTGCGACATCTTATCTGCAGGTGGAATGCCCACCTACAAGCTTTCCGGGTTGGTCCTAACCATTGGTATGCACCCACTGAGGAGGACATTTATTTCATTACTAGCCTATCGAGGAGAGGGGTGGATTTTACCTCGTTCCTAGAGGTCCCAGTTGGCTATGCAGCAGGGAGTCAGTTGGTGTACTCCCAGAGATACATTAGCACATTTATACTGTCTCCTTCAGATTTTCAGGTCTCCGGAGGTCAGTTACGTATTGCTTCATTTGGTAGAGAGGAAGTGAGGTGCCTCTCACTACTAATTTCGACCATTTCACACAACAACAGCAACAGGAAACACATTAGTTGCCCGCTTCTATTTTATGTTGATTATTTAGTATAGGAGCCACGAATTGTGAGGTGGTATGCCATTTTTTTGCAGCAGTTATGTATAGATTTAGATAGATGTCGTGCTCATGCACAAGGGAGGGTGAACTTCCCTTTTGCTTCCGAGATATTTTTATTTTTATTTTTTGAGAGGTTTCCAGAGACGAGGCCTACTTTTGTTAGGCAGCCTCATAGGCCGATGCTACATGTATGGATGCATATGTGGGGACAGATGATGCCCAAGAGGGGCGAGTCTGAGTTTTCCGCGAGGATATTGCATGATGCACTGGAGTTGCTAGCCAGTGTTGATGAACATCCCTTTGTTATGGTCCCCTGTCTGTATGCTGGTTTGGATTGACGAGGGTGTGCCAACATCCTCTTCATAGATGATGAGCTGCCAGATGATAGAGTTAATATTACTGTTTTATTTAAATTTTTTCTAACATGTTCTTTAACTTTTTTTATTAAACTGTTTAATGAAATTGTCTAATTATTGTTGTGTACTTATATATATTTTGCAGACATTGGGTCATTTTATGGTGATGAGATGCCAATGCCACCAAATGATCCAGGTGTGGATCCTGATGACGATCAGGATATGGCAGATGCCGAGGATCAAGTCGCTGGTGCAGACAGACCTGGTCCTCATGGTGCGCCAGTACCGCCTTTTGCTAGGTGTAGGCTTGACAGTAGATTGAGGATGGAGTTGGGAAACCAACTCTGTGCATTTTTTGTGGAGGTAGGAGTGAAGCCTGCCATTATGAGAGATATACATGACGATGCTAGGCTGGTACAGATGTGGAGAGGCATGCCACGTGACATGTTCACCCTGATGTGGCATGTCATAGGAGCTACGAGCTTAGTTACGCAGTTGAGGAGGGCCCTTCTACGTAGGCATGGTCGAGACGTAGTACATCGACAGTCTGCGTGTAGCGACGCATCATCTAATGATCACGATTAGGGGAGTGATCATCGTTCACCTCGTGCCACAGATGAGAAGCCTACAACATCGACTAGCAGTCATGATGGAGAGCAGGCTAGACCATCGACCATGACAAGTCAGCAGCCTGCAACATCCAGCAGTGCTCATGATCATGAGCAGGTTGGACCGTTGACCATGTTGAGTCATCACGATGAGTAGCTAACATTTGATCCTGATCAACATGAGGCACCAGTACCAGATCAACAGGCACGTGATGGTCGACATGTATCTATTAGGTGTGGAGCCTGATTATCTTCTTTATTTTGTATCGCAGCATTGGACCCCTGTTCTTAACGGGGCAAAAAAGCCACGCATAATTAAACACTGCCTGGAGGGTCCCGGGGGGGTGGCTGCGACTTTATGGAGCCCCCCCCCTAGCGAGGGGTTTTGGGGGCAGCGCCCCCGAAGAGAAAAACAGATGTAAAATTGCCTTGTAAAAGTATTGTAATTTCTAGTCAATCTAGACCGTTCATTAGGCAGATGATATGACGGTAGAAGTTATGTTTAATTTAGGTGTTTTCACCCTAAAAGGAAACCCCTCATTTTGTATGAGGGTATTGTATTGCGGCTGTGTATTGTACGTGTACTCTCAAAGCGAGAAACAGATAGGGATACTGTGAGAGAGAACAAAGGATATTACAACAGATCTGCTGTAGGTTGTGTCTCTTCATTTTGCTGGATAATATAAAGGAAGGACTGGCTATTCAGGGTGGACATAGCCCAAACTAGGTGAACCAACACTGTTACCGATGAAATAGGTAACCTGACCTCAAAACGGGAATTCTAGCCCAAAAGGACTCAAAAAACATGAAAAAACACCCCAAAAACAAAAAAAGTGTATTCTAGAACGCACTTGGTTTTTTTTGAAGGTCAAATTTCAACATTTTAAAAAATTATGCTAAAAACAAAATTGTTTCTTGAAAAAAGGATTGAAAAACACCCTCAAAACAAAACCAGTTTATGCTGGAATAACAAAAAAAAATTTTGTGTCATATTTTTGACATTTTTAAAAATAGAAATAACATTTTTTAATTTTTAAAATTCAAACATTAAAAAAAACCTAAAATTTAAGAAAAAAATAAATTAAAAAAATAAAAACATTTTAAAGCTTAAAATTTAAAAATATATTGGAATAAAAAAATAAAAATAAAAACAAAATAAAATTTTTAATTCAAACATTAAAAAAAAACCTAAAATTTAAGGGGAAAAAAAAAGAAAAAAGAAAAAGAAAAAAAAGAAAAAGAAAAAGAAAAGATTAAAATTTCAAAATATATAGAAATAAAAAAATAAAAATAAAAACAAAATAAAAATATTAAATTAAAAAAAAACAACTTAAAAAAAGAAAGAAATTATAAAAAATAAAATATAGAAATTAAATTTAAAAAAGAAAAAGAAAATGTTTATTAAATTAAAAAAAAAAAAATAAATTTAAATTTAAAGAAATATATTAAATAAAAAAAAAAAAATGAAAAATGAAATACAATAAAAAATAAAAATTAATTAAAAATAAAATACAATAAAAATATTAAATTAAAAAAATATATATTAAAAAAACAAATAGATTTAAAAAATAAATTAAATTTAAATTATAAAAAATAAAATATATATATATATGAACTTAAATTAAAAATATATATATTATATTTTATTAAATTAAAAAAAAAAAAAAAATATTAAAATAACAAATTAAATTTAAAAAAAAATATTAAATTTTAGTAAATAAATGAATAAACAAATAAATTTAAAAAAAAAAAAAAAAACTTTAAAAATCTATTAAAATTGAAAAAAATAAATTAAAAAATTATATTAAATAAAAAATAAAATAAAAAACAAATTAATTTGAAAATATTAAGTTTAATTAAAAGAAAAATTCTAATTTTAAATACACAATTTTAATTGAAATAAAAAAAATATAAAAATTTTATGTAATTAAAATAATAATAATAAAAAAAGAAAAAAAAAAGTATTAAATTCAAAAAAAAAAAAAAAAATATTAAATTTTAAAAAATTAAATGAAAAAACTAAACATAAAATTTAATAATAATAAAAAAATATGAAAAAAAATCAATTAAATAAAAAAAAAATACAAAATTTAATAAAAATTATTAACAAAATTTAGAAAAAAAAAAAGGAAAAAAAGAAAAAAAAGAAGAAAAGAATAAAATTAAAAAAAAAATTAAAAAAAAATAAAAACAAATTAAATTTCAAATATAAAAATTAAATTAAAAAAAATAATTTTAAATTAAAAAAAAAAAAAAAGAATTTTTTGATCATGGTGGCGCCCTGAGGGCGATTTCCGAAATCGCTCTCTCATGCATGTGAGGTGGACATTCCCTAATTAGCCTAAGGAGATTCCCGACCGGCTCCCTGCTGCGGAGGGCGATTCCTGATCGTCCTTCCGCCGCGAGAGGCCGATTCTCGGAATCGCCTCCCGCGTGGAGGGCGACTCCCGGACTGCCTCGCGGCTGTGAGGGCGATTCTTGCACTGGCCTCGGCGATTCTCGACCCGCCATGGCGGGGAGGGCGATTCTAATTGGCCTCCCACGCGGGGAGGGCGATTCCAGAATCGGCCTAGCCGCCGCGGGAGAGGCCGATTCCCGAGTCGCCCTCCCGCCGGTGTGGCGCGAGGCCGCACGGCGGCAATGATGCCCTCCCTCGCTGCCCCGGGGGCCGACGCCTCCGTCGCCACCCGCGAAGACCGATTGCGCGCCACCACGAGCAAGAAATTCTCTTTTATTTTTTTTAATTTTTATTTTTTAATATATATATATATATATATATATATATATATATATATTTTAATTTTTTTTTTTTTAAATTCAAAAAAATTATTTATTTATTTTTTTTCAATTCAAAATTTTTATTTTAAATTTAATTTGTTTTAATTTTTTTTTTGTTTTTTTGTTTTTTTTTTAAATTTTGTTTTTAAATTTAAGATTTTAGATTAATTATTTTTTAAAATTTAAAATTTATTTAATAAATTTTAATTTAATTTAATTTTTTTTTTTAATCTTTTAGTTTAGTTAGTTTTTCATTTTTAAAATTTATAAATTGTTTCATTTAAAAAAAAACCGTAAATTTATGGATATTTGTTTTTTAATTATTTGCACGTGGTTTTTTTCATTTTTTTTGTTTTTTAATGATTTTTTTTTCAATTTTTTTTTTTTTTTTTTTTTTTTTTTTTAAAATTTTTAAATTTGTATTTTTTTCTTATTATTATTATTATTTTTTAAATTTAAATTTTTAAATTTAATTTTATCTTTTTTGTGTTTTATTTTTTTTAATCTAAATTTTAATTCTGTAATTTAAATTATTTTTAAATTTTCTATTTTTAGTTTTTAAAATTTTAAATTATATGTTTTTTTTAATAACTTAGAAAAAAATGTTTTTGATGTTTTTTTGGTTAATTTTTGTTTGTTTTTTTCTTTAAATTATGTGTTTTTTTTCAAATTTTGTCATTTCTTTTGATATAATTTTCGAATATTTTTGTTTGTTTGTTTGTTTTTTTTTTGTTTTATTTATTTATTTTTGTTTAAATTTTTTTATTTTTACGAGTTAATTTTGTTTTTTTTTTAAACATTTTTATCGGTTTTTTGTTTTTTTTGTTTTTTTGTTTTTTTAAGTTTTGTGTTTTATTACCAACATGAAAATCACCACTCTAAAAAAAAAGGTTGATTCTGCATCAATACGTTTGAAAATTGGCATGAAAATCACCGCTCTAAAAAAAAAAAAAAAAGTTGATGCTGCATCAATACATTTCAAAATTAGCATGAAAATCACTAACATTTAAAAAAAAAATTCATACTTCATAAATAAAAATATTAGAGTGTTAAAAATGTGCTTAAAAAAAAAAGTGATTCTGCATCACCACTTTTCAAAATCGGGTGCTTTTTATGCTACCAAAAAAAAGTAGGTAACAGTGCGGTTACCTATTTCATCGGTAACAGTGTTAACCACGTACATTTGTGTCTCTTTGGTTTTATATGTTTTATGTGTTTGTGTTTTCTGGATATTTTATGTTTTGCATTCCTCTGTAATATATAATTTTCTAACAACTGGTATCAGAGCCGAAGGTTTGTTTGGCTGATAAACTTGCAGGAAAGAAGGGTTCCTGGTTCGAGTAGCAATGGAGGAAGATGGTAAGTTTAGGGTCGAGAAATTTGACGGCCAAAAATTTCTCGCTGTGGAAGATGCAGATGGAAGATTATCTGTATCAGAAAGATCTGTACCTACCATTGAGTGGAAAAAAAGAAGCCGACGACTATGACAGACGCAGAATGGGAGATTGTCAATAGAAAGGCACTTGGAACAGTAGTGTCGGTAGCCTTCAATTTTTGAAGGAAAAAACAACAGAGGGTTTGATTAATGCATTGGCGAAACTATATGAAAAACCCTCGGCCTCAAACAAGGTATTTCTTATGAAACGTCTATTTAATATGAAGATGTTGGAAGGTGGATTTGTTGTTGGCCATTTAAATGATTTTAATATGGTTACTAGTCAGTTAAGTTATGTAGGGGTAAAATTTGATGATGAAGTTAGGGCTCTGTTATTTCTGTGCTCATTGCCAAAAAAATGGAATGGTTTAGTTATGGCCATTAGTAACTTTGTCTCTGGATCTAGTACTTTAAAGTTTGATGATGTTGTCGATGCTATCCTTAGTGAGGAAATGTGACATAAAAGCTCTGGTGAGACATTGGGTAATGCTTTGAGTGCAGAGTCTAAGGGAAGAAAAATGGAAAGAGGAAAGAGCTCAGAATATCGCAGTAAATCAAGGAAAGGTAGATCCAAGTCCAGATCGGGGATAGTGTGCTGGAAATGTGGAAATAAAGGACACCTAAAGAAATACTGTAGATCTTGGAAGGGAAAAGAAGGAGACACACAACAAGCAAAAAATCATGAAGCAAATGTGACAGGTGATGTATTACAAGATGCTTTGATTCTTTCTTTCGAAAATGTTACTAGTTCCTGGGTGGTAGATTCAGGAGCCTCATTCCATGCCACACTTGATAAGAAATATTTTCATGACTATGTTCAAGGAGATTTTGGACAAGTTCATTTGGGTGATGATAAACCCTGTAAAATTGTTGGAATGGGTAAAGTTCTTGTAAAACAATAGAATGGAAACCAATGGCTATTAAAGGAGGTAAGACATGTTCCAGATCTGAAGAAAAATATGATTTCAACAGGGAAATTAGGCAGTGAAGGTTGCGTGACAACTTTCACAGATAAAACTTGGAAGGTCACCAAAGGAGCCCTGGTAATAGAAAAAGGTGAAAAGGTTGGTACATTGTATTTATGTAATGGTATTTCTAACTTTGTTAATGCTTTAACTTCTAAAGGAGGAGATGCAACATTATGGCATCATAGGCTCGGACACATGAGTGAGAAGGGGATGAATATTCTTCACTCAAGAAATTTGTTTCCGGGTTTGAAGAATATTGATTTGGATTTCTGTGAGAATTGCATTTATGGAAAACAGAAGAGAGTCAGATTTCTCAGAGTTGGGAAAGAAAATAAGAGAGAAAGTGCATACAGATGTATGAGGACCTGCTCAGGTATCATCTATTGCTGGCTCTCGTTATTATGTTACTTTTATTGATGATGCAACTAGAAAAACTTGGATTTATTGTATTCAGAATAAATTTGATGTATTTGATACTTTCAAGAAATGGAAAGCTTTGGTTGAGATTGAGACAAGAAATAAGTTGAAGTGTCTCAAATAAGACAATGGAGGTGAATATTGCAGCGAAGATTCTGATAGGTACTATTCAGAGCATGGAATTTGCAGAGAGAAGACAGTTCCAAGAACACCACAAGAAAATGGTGCATCAGAAAGGATGAACAGAACAATCATGGAGCATGCGAGGTGCATGAGATTGCATGCAAGATTGCCTTTAAAATTTTGGGCAGATGTTGTAGATACTTCTGTTTATCTATCCTCTAGATGGTGGTATTCCAGAGGAGGCATGGACATGTAAAAATGTAAACTACTCTTTTTTAAAGCCTTTCGGTTGTGAGGCCTTTGTCCATATTAATAAAGAAAATAGAACAAAGATTAAGAAAAATAAAAGAAATGTACCTTTATTGGATATGGCGTTAATGATTTTGGTTATCGCTTTGATGATTATGAAAATCACAAAATCATTAGGAGCAGAGATGTAATATTCAATGAAAAGGTCTTTGTATAAGAATAATTGTAGGAAAATAAACAGGAAAAAGAAAAAAAAGAATACACAGTTCTTGATGAGATCACAAAAAAATTAAAGGTGTTTGAAAATAATAATAATCAACAACCACCACAACAACAACAGGCACCTCAAACACCTAAAAGTGGTGTCATAAGATCTACTAGGATAAGTATACCCCCTAAACGATACTCTCCTTAATTATATTATTTATTGTTGACTGATTCTGGTGAACCTGAATGTTATGAAGAAGCAATGCAGGTTGAAACCAGGGAGAAGTGGGAGCTAGCCATGAAAGAAGATATGGACCCCTTAATACATAACCATAATTGGGAGTTTGTCAGGTTGCCTACAAGTAAAACAACATTGCAGAATAAATGGGTTTACAGGTTGAAGGAAGAAGATCCCCTGGAAGGATAAAGGGGGGCGACTGCGACTTTATGGAGCCCCCATGGCGGGGAGTTTTGTGGGCGGCACCCCCGAAGCTAAAAAAAGATGTAAAATTGCCTTGTAAAATATTGTAATTTCTAGTTAATCTGGGCCGTTCATTAGGCAGATGATCTGACGGTAGAAGTTATGATTAATTTATGGTTTTTTTCCCTAGAAGGCAACCCCTCGTTTTGTATGAGGGTATTGTATTGCGGCTGTGTGTTGTATGTGTATTATGAGCGAGAACTAGAAAGGGGGACTGTGAGAGAGAACAAAGGATATTACAAAGGATCTGCTGTATGTCATGTCTCTTCATTTTGCTGGATAATATAAAGAAAGGATTGGTTGTTCAGGGTGGACATAGTCGAAACTGGGTGAACCACGTATATCTGTGTCTCTCTGGTTTTATATGTTTTATGTGTTTGTGTTTTCCGTATATTTTATGTTTTGCATTGCTCTGTAATATATAATTTTCTAACAATATCTGAGCTTGTCGAGGCTGCATCATTGACTGAGAAGGCCTCGACTAGTACTAATATTGATGATGTACCACCAACTGATATTTGACAATTATATTACAGTTGTATATTTTTGACATTATATATATATATATATATATATATATATATAGTCCATGTATTTTATGTTTATGTTGCAGTTGTACTTAATTTACATGTTGGTGATCATCATGATGTGTATATTGTTAGGTTATGTTAGATATGTTCATTTAATGTGTAGCTTGCAGATAGACGTGTACGTGATAGTAGTTATTTGACATGAGATGTATATTTGATGTTTGTGTTGTGATGATGTTATACAATGTTAATTGTGTTTTGTTAGATGATCATGACCACGATGATTAGATGATGTTAACGAATTTGAATGTGTTTTTTAGTCAAATATGATGTTTGTATGATGGTTATCATGATCATGATGCTTATTTAATTTAATATTAAATGATCATGATATTTATTAAATATTATGTCGCGATTGTAATTGAAATTTTAATTTTAATTGTATGTAAAATTTTAATTTTAATTGTAATATTTAATTTATTGTGAAATGATTGTAATTGTAATTGTATATATGTAAAATTGCAAAATTGTAATTGTAATTCTAACTGTATGTAAAATTCTAAAATTGTAATTGTATATAAAATATTCGTAAAATTTTAATTGTAATTGTAATAATTAATTTATTGTGAAATGATTGTAATTGTAATTGTATATATGACAAATTGTAAAATTGTAATTGTATGTAAAATTCTAAAATTGTAATTGTAATTATATGTAAAATATTTGTAAAAATTTAATTGTAATTGTAATATTTAATTTATTGTGAAATGATTGTAATTGTAATTGTATATATGTAAAATTGTAATTGTAATTGTATGTAAAGTTCTACAATTGTAATTGTAATTGTAATTCTAATTCTAATCGTATTTAAAATATTTTTAAAATTTTAATTGTATTACTGTGAAATGATTGCAATTGTAAAATTGTAATTGTAATTGTATGTGAAATTATAAAATTGTATGTAAAATATTTGTAAAATTTTAATTGTATTAATGTGAAATGCTTTTATTAAAATTTGTAAATTTTTAAATTTGTAAATAATTATAAAATAATAAATCTAGAATAATATGAATTTTTTTAACATAATAAAGTTTAGAAAATAATGCAAATAAATTCATGTACTTTAGAATTATCATTATTTTATTATGATCTTACATACAAAAAAAAACTTTATATAGTATGCCATTGTTTTTGAGATCAACATAATTGAAAATTATCAAGTGAAATATTGATTTTAACATTAACACAATGCAAATTACCAATTAATTCAAAGTACATATTATAATGTTTCAAAAAAAGAGTCTTATAAGTTATAAGGTAGTTAAGTCCTCTTCTTTATAAAAAACCATCTTAAAAAGCATAAATATTGATAAAATAACACATGTACCATATCACTCTTGGTTCTCATGATCACCCTTATTATCTTCTAACTCGCATGGCATGATAACACTATTGTTCTCAAAAATATGTTTTGATCTAGGGTCATGTCTCAATACGAACCACCAATCCCTATCCAACACATCTGGGTAAAAAAACACCTGGTTGCAGTGTTTGGGGAAAACATAGGGCTCCTTAGCTTCATCCCACATGTTTCCAGAGTTGATACATATCAGCCTACTATCGCGGTCTTCCTTTACATTATTTCGATCAAAGGTGTCCCACCACTTGCACCTAAAAATAACACACTGGAAAGAAGAGAAATCCACTTCAATGATCTCTTGTATCTTTCCGACGTAACCTAACGTCCCTCGTACTAGGTTTTGATCACATTGGCTAGATCGACTAGTTTGATCGAACTCGACTTCCACTCAACAATATTTTGTAATGTGTCCATCATCGACATTTTTTTTTACGAAAATGGTGTCCATATGCCCACATAGATGGGAACAAATGCACCTATAAAAAAAGTTAAAAAATCATAGTGTCATGTATCTTATAATAACCCAACAGTTAAAATATGAAATATAGATGTAATTACATTTGAAAGGTGCATTATTAAGTTTCAAATGTACATATAAATTAAATAGATTATTGTTGAGTTGTTGCACCCAATCCCTACTTTTAGCGCATCCTCTTCAACATGCGGGTAACAACCGGTTACACCTTATTTCTCTCTGACTTGGTCAACAACCCAACTGTTGGGGCATATTTTTGACAAATTTTCTTTTAAATGATCGAGATAAGGTGCACTTCTACCATTCAACCGTCTGAGTTCTTTCCTGTCACTATCCCATTTCATCCTTTTTTGTTCGTACAATGTAACCCACGGCTGTGTCGCTTCAGAATTGTAAAGAACGAATTTATTGATTACTTCAATTTCTGCATTCACTGATGAAATAAATCCGACATTATATAGTACAAAGAGATAAAAATATACATTATATCGAAGTTCAATGTGAATATTTACTTTGTGTAAGTTTGAAAAATCATAAGTCACTTAATCTTTATCAAACGCTTTTTTCCATTCATTTGGAGCAACTCCCCTTCTCTTTTTTCTTCATCCCTTTCATCGTCCCAAATCACCACATCTGTCTGTTGTCAATATGCTTGACGTACTCACTGGCATAATAGAAAGACTCATACGATATGTACCCCTCTGCCATAGAGCCCTTGGGTTTTTCCCTTTTTCGAACAAAACATTTCAATTTCTTCATGTACTTCTCTAAGAAGAACACCCAACAACGAGAAACCACCTCAACTAATTCAACCTCATCTACTAGGTGGATTGGAAGATGAACCTGCAAGTCCATGAAAGTTGTCGGCAGTTCCTTCTCAAACATACAAGCAATCTCAACTATCTCTTGACACCACCATGGAATGCTAGCCACATGAATCTCCTTTGATGTGATCCAACGTACAAATGCAGATAATTTATATATGGAATGTGCTAGGCCTTGAGGGAATTAATGTTTCACACACCCACGCACGAACAAATGAGGAGAAGTTATAAACACATGGAATAATATACAAAATTAGTTACGTTTTATGATCCTTTCATGGGATAAAATTTATTAATATAACAAATAATAAAATCATGCTTTTGACATTATAAGTGCTCTTAGTTGAGTCAAATGGTCATGTGATTTCAACCCCGACAAATGGCCATCCACGGTGAAGCAGCACTGTAGTGAAGACCCGTATGAAGATGACACCCTCACCCCCATTATGACTTCATTTTCCAAAGATCATCTTTTTTTTAAATCCATGGGACATCACCTTCTTTGAAATACCATGAATTAGAGGGACTAGCGCCTGCCTATGATCCTGTACTTTCTAATAATCTTGGCCAATGTTTCTTTTTAGTTTTTGAAGTAATAAGATCTTTCCTAACAACCAATGTGTCACTTTGTTTCGATGATATGTGCCTCCATAAAGAAGATGATTTTTTTTTAAATATATGCATGAGATCTAATAAGTGGGTAATCTTAAGATGCTCCCAATATGGGAGGTTATAAAAGATAGATTTCCTTTTCATACCAATGGGAAATTTCTCAACATATGTGTCGAAGAAGTTTGGATCATCGAACATAGGCTCCCCATTTGAATCGAATATTTCTATGAACTCCTTATCCTTCTCTCTCTCATATTCTCTAAGCCATTCAGTTGGTTTCATTATTGGAGGCCTTTGGGTTCTCTCTCATTTACCATTGAAAGAGGATGCTGCTCTTATGTAAGGGTGTTCTTGTGGGAGGAATACCCTGGAGAAATCATACACTGGCTTTTGTAGGTCCTTGGACAATCTAGCTTTGAGATAATTCCACAACATTTACATCCAAAATACCCTTTTGTTACAAGAATTGTGAGATTATTGTATACAATTTATATGCATGGCACGTTAAATAATATCATGAAGGTCAAAACAATTAAAATGAATTAAATAACTAATATGCGAAAGAATATTGTTACATATATAAACAAATCAATAAACATGTAATTTACCAGAGAAAACTCGTAAGCCTGGATAATCATGTGTCGTGTAAGCACATATGCCATACAATGTAAAACTCCTCTCTGTTGCGATGGGTCTTGATACATCGTATACATTTATCCCATCCCATAATTCCTTCAATTCATCTACCAGTGGTTGTAATTCGACATCCATATTATTCACTTGTACTCTACCAGGGACTATGAGAGCCAACATAAGATGTTCATTCTTCACGGACAACCATGAGAGGGCATTGTTATTGATCATTACTATAGGCCAAAAAAATATTTGGTGTTATGGAGGGAATATGGGTTGACGCTATCTATGGCTATGCTGAGTCGTAGACTACGTACTTCATCCTTGAATTTTTCGGGCCATGTATCCTCTATATGCTTCATGGCTATTGAATCAGCTGGGATTCACATAACTACCAACTCACTTATGTGTGAGGCATGCCATCCCTGCAACACAGCTAATTCTTTGCAACGAAAGAACCTTTGAATCCTTGGGATTATAAGCATGTGCCTCAATATATTAAAAGGAGGACCATGTGATTTACCCTTCTTTTTTGATTTATCATACCTGTCATGCCCACATTTTGGACATATATCTTTGTCTACATATTCTCTTCTATATATAATACAATCAATTAGACATGCATGATATGATATGTACTCAACACCCAACATTTTCAACAATTTCTTTGTCTCTTCGAAGCTACTGGGCAAGACATTATCACTCGGAAGAACCTCATATTTGAATAACCTGTAGTTGGTGATCATAGAAAATATTAAATGTACATTAATGCCGATATAATTATTAACGTTCATAAAATTGACCATTTGTAATGTTAATTGTGTGATTATATTTCTCAAATTTATATAAGGGAGGACTTTATGGTAACTTACCTCAAAATTTCCGAGAAACATGCATTCGAAAAGCCAAGATTTGCTTTCAAGTTGTACAATAACATCGTTGTCCCCAACTGGGTAGAATTTGACTGACCTCCAGGTCCAAAGAGAGGGGTGGTGGAAAAAAATTTAAGGCTTTCGAAAAAGGTGTCAGCCATATGAGCATAATCCCCTAGCTGATCATCGTTTTGGAATGCATCTAACAACATTGTCTCCATGGTAGTCGTATCCCTTAAGAAATCATCCATACCAACCTCTATTTGATTGCCTCCATTTCCATATTGTGAAGAACTACTATTGATGTAGTCATTCCTAATTGGTGAATCTAGACGTAGCGGGAATTGAATCGGTGGTTGATTCACTCATACTTGGTATCATTCCTCTCTGATTTTTTTCTCTTAATTCAACCTTCTCTCGATTTGACATTGTCATGGGGTGCAATGGAAGACGGTAGGTAGGTCGCTCATCATCACTAGAATCCTAATAATTTCAAAAAATATATTTGAACATGATTAGTACAAAATATATTATTTAGTAAGAACGTTGATAATGCATTATTAATTTGTTTGACATTGAAATAATTACATTAATATACCAAAAAATTATTATTACCATCATTTTCATGGGATTGTGGCTAGAAGATGCAATATTGTTACAATTGACAGGGTGAAGCAGCTGTCCATTTTCATCTACCAAATGCGCCTTGCGGTATGCTGCTCTTGATAAGAGCTTCCGATGTTTTGGAGATGTTTGATTATTTTGTGCATCTGAACTTAATTTTGAATCTGCGTGAACCTACAAATTTGTATACATTATAAATTTGATTAATCTAATTGACATGGATAAATAACATAAATTTAATTAGATAATGAAAATATAAATAAAATATGAAGTAAATCTTACATCTCGAGATGGATACGGAGAACTCCGTGATGGAATTTGAGAAATATTATGGAACGAGCTGGATTTTAAAGAATTGTCCATTCGATATAATTATGATATTTTCTCCCTGCATTTGAGAAAAATCAACAATAAATTTTAGTGGACACACCTAAAAGTAATTCCAGTGCCTTAACAGGGATCAAAAATACTCTAGGAGTGGGAGCTAAGAACGATATCTGACCGGAGGGGTAATGGCCAGGTGGGACAGCTCCGAGATGGTTAAGGCTAGGAGGAACCATGCTAAGAGGGTAGAGAGGCTCATGGATACCAGCTGCAGATGAAGGGACTTGAGGATGGGGTCCTGAAGGCTGGGTCAAAGTTTTACGAGCAGGTTGCGGAGGGCGGGGATGTTGACTAGCATAAGCGGGCTGCTTGAAGGAAGCCCAAGACGATTGCATCATGCAAAAATTCAATGAGATGGGATCAGAGACAGGAGGAGGAAGACCAGGGAACGAACCAAGAAAAGAGGAGTCTTTGTAGACTCCGGGTGAGACATTGGTCAAAGGTTCGACGTTTTACTTATTGGCCACTGAAGGAGGTCTGAGACTTCGGTTCATAATATTTCAACTGGTCAATGGTGACTATATTTCTGTTATGAGGAAAGGATATCTTGTGGTGAACTGTAGATGGGACAACAGACATCGCATAGGTGTAGCTACGACCCAATAGAATGTTGTAATCTAAGGGGGCATCAATGACTTCTACGTCAACGCAAACAATCTTTCCCACAAGAGTAATTGGACAATTGCGGAACATGCCAATGGGCTAGGAAGAGTGGCTAACACTCGGAGGGTGATAGTGGAAGGGGCCAACTCAGGTTATTTGAGTTGCTTCCAAACCGAAGCAGACATCACGTAGGTGGATGCCTCCTCATTAATGATACAACGGAAGACGTTGGCATTCCAGATCTTGACTGGGAATTGGAAGGCGATGGAAGCAGGTAGGGGGGGTGTTATGACCGGTCAACATCGAAGATGATCAAACGATCATATGAAGGATCCACAACACCCATGGCAGTTATTAGATATTTTCGTTGTGAAGGGAATGACTGGAGGAGTTCCAACGTTGAGATGGCAGTAGGAGATTGCGCCAAATCATCTACTATACTATACGAATGGGTATCTTTTCTAGAATAAATGTTTCGGTGTAATGGTCCCTTGGGGATCTTGGCATGAACCTATTCCATAGGCTGAGGGATCTATAAGGACAATTGGTTATCGAAAGAGGCTCTGTGGAACTTGAGGAAGGGGGCTCGAGGGCAGACATAGCGGGAGGCTTGTTGTACTAACAGGACCGAGCCTGAAGGTTGAGGTCGACGGTAATGGGTTGGTCAAAGTTCATCATGAGAATCTGGTAATAGGAGGTACCATATGGAGGAGATTGAGTGGCCACCTGACCTTCAGGTGGTTGGGTAGCCACGAATCCTTGTTGAGGGAAAGGATTGGTAAACACAATCGACTGGCTAGTTGTAGCATTAGGAGGAACCGAAGGGGAGGCTTGTTGTCCTCACAATGTTGCATGAGTCTCCCACATTTGACGCATCTGTGGTAAAAGAGGACAATCGTGGGTGTAATGAACATAGACACCACAACAAGGAAAAGGCTTATTTGTGCAAACAGGCTTGTCCTGCTTGGGCTGAGTGCCCTGTTGCTGGTTAGCAGTGTTAGGTGCATTCCCTTGGGGATTAGGTCCTGGATTACCTGGGATAGATTGATTTTGGGTGCCTTTCCTCTTCTTTTTGGAAGTAGGAGGATTAGTCGCGCCCTGCTGTGCATACACCTACCCTTGTGGGGGCGGTGGCTACTATTGCGGGGGTTGAGAAGGCAAGGGAGGTGGGGGTGCTAATGTTGGAGTAGATGGAGCACTAGGCCGCGGATATGGATAATAAGGAGGTTGGGTAACATTGTGGTAAATAGGTTGGGAAAAAGGAGGAGGCATGCTGTATCTTGGATAGATGCTACCGGGAGGGGGGAAAGTGCTGGAGGAGATGGCCCCTCCCTCAGGGAAACCATAACCCATGGGAGGATGAGTGTATGGATGAGAAAGGGCTCCAACGATACCTTCGGCGGCATGGGATGCCATCAGTGCATTGGCACCACCGGGTCTAGCGAGATCAGGTAAGATGGTATAAACATAACCAGACTATGCGTAGATCAGGTCATATTTTAACGCAATCTAGAGATCAGCTCCTTCGGTCTGAGGGAAATGCGATGTGACATCTTTGCTGATATCAGGAAAAAGGGATCTAAGGAATCAGTCCATGTAGGCACGGTCTTCGAAGGTAGGGGCTCGACATAGGCTCTTTCTTCTCTACCATTCCTGGACATGATCGGATAGGTGGGTCGCATACGAATAACGGAAAGAGGTCAAAAGTTCAGTACTAGTGTCATGACGAAGGGGAAGCTGGAAGTAAGACAGAAAATCCCGGGCAAGAGTCACAAAAGTATTATGCGAGGAGGAGGCTTGGTCACCATACCACTTAGAAGCTTCTCTAGTAAGAGTATGTTGGAACAACCGAAGATGGGCAAAGTCATCGGTGATGGAGTTAGATGAACACCACATGTGGAAAGATCGAACACGGTTTGTAGGATCTTCTCCAGCAAGACCTTCTAACTTGGGGATGTTAGAAGGGAGATTGGTTAGCATAGCAGGCCAAACAACGTCATGGCGTATGGGGTCATTGATAAACTTGTTAAAATCGGGAAGACTAAGGCCTGCCATATAGGGGAGCAAGGGAGCAGCCGAGATAGTTCCTGTTGCGGTCCCACTAGTAGTATTCCTAGCATTAGGGCCGAGGCTACCACCAGCATTAGGTCCTGAACCAGACATGGTGAAGGTGATAGGGGGAGAATCGGGGATGGAACTAGAAGGGGAGCCCAATGAACCAGAAGCAGAGTCAGAATGCAGTCTTAGTGGAGGACTAACTTGAATCCTACACGGAGGAGTAAGTCTTCCTAACGGAAACTGAGGATGAAGGCCAAGAAGTCTCTGAGACAAACACCTTGGGGGCGCAATGATGAAATAACAAACACTGATCAAAAAGGGAAGAGAGACCAACAAGGGCAAGGAGGTGCAGGATCAAATGAGTACAATGTCGAAACGAGGGCAGAGAGGTGCAGGATCAATTGATTACAATGTTATAGTATTTTCCTAGCGCTGTTAACCAGGCTCTTCTTCACTCAGGGTGTGTGTGTTAAGTGTGTTAATTTTAATTTTTAAACCCAAACGTTTGTAGAGAAAAATAAAAAGTGTATTGTATAACTGTAAATAAATCTGCAGATAACAGTAAAGGAAACTGAATATAACAGAAAATAAACAGCTAAATATGCATTAATCTAAACCCAAGGAGGCGGGACTCTCAACAACCAGTCCATGGGTGGGAAAAAATCTAGTCAGAACACATCAAAATAGCCAATGGATCTAAAGTCGGGAGGGACAATGATCAAAAGGTCAGATCTGATGGAAAAAGGTGCAGAAAAAACAAAAAACCAGAGGTAAAAGTGCTACAAATGAGGTGGCGAAAGGCTACAACCTGGAGGGAAACAGAGGGGACCCTAGAGGAGGACCAAACAAAACTGAAAAGAGGTGTTTTGGATCAGATCTGAAAAATGACTGAACACACTGAAATTTCAGATGACCTGCTTCAGCTAAACTCCTCCTAGAAAGGTGGAAGGGTACTGAAGCCCTAGGGGGCTAGGTTCCCACTTTGATGAGTAAAACAGAGCAATTACAGGTCCAAAACGGGCGGAGACGGAGGTCAGACAACCTTGAACAGAGGCCCAGACAAACCCAAAAAAATTCCCGCAAAAAGTTTAGGTCGCAGTTTCTGACCTGATTTCTACAGAGGTCGCAGGTTTGGGGCTGTTTTCTATGCCTTGAAGGTCCAGGTCACAGGTTTTGGCCCAAAAAGTATGACCTGCACTTCTTGCACTCTCAGGAGCAGGTTTCAGAAATTTTTTTCGACTCAACTGCGGTTGACGGCTGTCACCTGCGCAATAGGTTCGAAAACACACAGAAGTTAGAATTTTTAATGTTTTAGGGTTTTATAGCTTAAAAACAACATCAAGAAAATCAAAACAAGAAGCTAAAGAGAAACACTAGGGTTTGAAGCAACTGGTCATGCAGGATTATGAAAAACGACAAAGGTCGTAATCTTAAACCCTTGTGGAGTCGCCAGTTGTTAGGATGAATTCTAATCGCAAGCGTACGAAAAAATTCCACTTTAGATGTGCATAACAAACATCCCTAACATCAATATGGTTGCCAATTTCTTTAGATCTGCAGTTAGTTGACCAAGATAAATGCTAAAAAATCTAGATCTATGCAGTAAAAGACATTAAGCAGTAAATAAAAGCAAGACAAAGGGATACCAAAAATTGTCCCATTTTGTATGACAAAGTCTGTCTTATTCATATATATATATGATTTAATTTATTCTATTGCATTCTCCATTATCGCTGTGAAATGTAACACCACTGATTAAATTTATGGATGATTAAATATTATAGTGAAGAGATATGAAATCTAATGATATGATATAACAAATTAATCCAAACATCACATTAAAATGCACTAATAAAAAATTGAATGACATGAATACTATTATAAGATATGTGTCGTCTTTTGATGAATAATGAATTTAAAAAAGTCACAATAATTATGATATGATATAACAAATTAATCCAAATATCACATTGAAATGCATTAATAAAAATTTAATTAATATGAAACTGTTATAAGATGTGTGGACTTTTGATGAATAATGAATTTTAAAAAATCACAATAAATGCACTGTCATAGTGTAATATCTGAAATCTGGAACAGCTAGCAAGGCATGACTGGAAAACGCATTTTCCAGTAATGGTTGCTACAGGAATTGAAAAAAAGACCTGGATCCCTTAGAAAAATGTGTCTAAGTGCTAAATCCAAGAGGAGGCTCCAAATAAATCCTTCTAAGTGGGTTAAAAAAATCTCCAACACTTAGATGTCCTCAAAAGTGCCTGATGATGGAACTGCAACAATACATTAACATGAAATGGAGCAACAACGTTATTTTATGAAGTCTGCACACATGAAGAAGTAGATAGACAACCAAAGTATAATATAGCAGCAAATGTGTACAATTCTTTGAGGAATCACTCACTCAAGATGGGCAATGAAAGCCTCAATGAGACATGTACAAGACAATATAGCAACACTGCTATGCAGAATGTCATATGGCTAAAATAACGCAGTTCATTGGAGACACTGCAACAAAATACATGATAACAGAATTATATGACAATATCAGCTCAAATAAATGAGGGGGAGCAATCTCTCAACCCATGAAAACACTAATACAACAATAATACACAATCCTTGGAAGGATTGGCTACAGTATACATGAAAATGGAAAATCTGCAGAAATGCCGGAGTTGCTGGGTAGCATGCTGCAACTCAGAAAATAACTGGAGATGGTTGAAGATGATGTACAATATGAAATGAACCTCCTCCAATAGATCTCTCAAATGATAGGCTGATCCAATCCTTGAATATCTCTTCCTCCAAGATGGTGGTGCAAGCCCCCACTGCAGGTACTCACTGAAATAACGCAGTATGGAGAATGGACTGCGCTGTCTATGATGGGAGATGCTTGGCCTTGATGCCAAGATATGCAAATAAGCTCTGAAAACCTTCCTCACTAATCTTCCCGAGGAATAGAAGCTCCCTCCTCTGAAAGATGAGATAAGGAATGGTGTTGTGGAACCCCTCCACTGCAACACCCAACAACACTACGTTATACTTCAGCAGAAATAACGCAGTGACTGAGTAAGTGGCTTTGGCCTTGAGCCAATATGTGGAGAAAATGAAGTGAAATCCTTCAAGAGGCCTCTCAAGAAGGAGAGGAAATCCTAAACAGGAATCCCTCGTACTAAGCAGCATTGCAACTCAGCTGAACAACAAGAGAATGCAAAGTAGTCTTCCAGACCAAAATTAATATGCTCAAAGATATCCCACTATGGATGCCCCTTACTCCTTTTATACAAGTGAATGCCTCTTTTCCATGGACCCCACACATTAGGGTTTCTTACACAAGGAATATTCCTCCCTCTCAAACTGCGCTATCTTCTCATGCAAGCTACACCTCTTAGGCAGCGCTGTTGACTTGGTCAAACTTGACCTTGTCCTCATGCAACTTGCCCCTTTTCACACTTGAAGGTGCAAAATAAGCTGCTCCAATGATCCCTCTTCACACTATGAAGGATATTATTCCTACTCATGGGCCTTTTACCCATTTTATTCACCTCCTAAGTGAAATCAGCAAAAATTAATATTCCAATTTGTTGCATGCAAATTTTGGAATATTACAGTCCTCCCCTCTCAAAGATTGCTTTTCCTCAAGAAAGTGCAAGGATAGACTGAGTTCTTTTATCCTCCTCTCCCTGTAGCATCCATGTATGATGATCTCCTCTAAGGAAAGTGATGCCATCTCATCAATCAAATCTCCACAGCATGCAAGTCAGTTATCAAGCCATCATCATGTAAAAGTGAGATACTCAAGAGGATAACAAAGTGATGTCTATAGGTCCCTTGAAGAATTGGATCCGAAATAAAATGGGAACTATCTTTTCCATATGGATCCTCCATATCCAAGCTATGAGCTATGCAAAATGAGTCACCTTCCAACTAGGCAACTCCTGAAAACTATCCTCCACCTTTGGCTCTGGCAAAAGAGGTGGGTTCAAAATTCTGCACATGGTAGACAATGTAGCCTACCCCACGCTTTCCATCTCTCCACTTATGATAAATGTATACTATGTGCTATCCATGGGCTGCAATAATTTTGCCCTCAAGTGGAAAAATAAGGACTAGACCTCCAAAGGTCTCTCCCCCAATGCTGCAAATCAAGCTGGCCCAAATCCTCCCATATATGATGAGTTGGAAGTCATCATCATATGGAGTCCATCCAATCATATGACCCCTCTCACAAAGAGGCAAATGTGCTGCTGTGGTGGTCATAAAATCTCCCATGCTCCCCTTAGAACATGTAGTGCAAAAAGTGTGACGAATTTCTCCCTCAAAGGACACATTCATCCCATGGGTATTTCTCCCAAACATGCTCCTCATAAAGACAGAAACAATAGAGCCACAGGGAGCAAAAATGAGAATCATTCTTGTTGCCATATGCAACAAATGAGAAGGACAATGGTCCCTCAAGTGTAACCAATGCAGCTTGACCCTCAACTGCCATAGAGACTGATAAAATGAGTGGCTTCGCAACCACTTTCTTGCTGCTCCAATCTCCTCATAAGTATGGAGGAAGTGAATAATGTAAGGTGTACAAAGAGCATGTCCTCCATAATATCTATCTTCCCTGAGTCCTCCTAGGGAATGGCCATCAATCATGCTTATGGCCTTATCTAAACCATGTGGTCTAGAGAAAAGAATGATCCTCCTTGGAGCATCATCCTGCACATGTATGGTTAAGGGACATATACATACATCATATAAATGCTCATGTAAACAACAATTAATACCCTTACCATACTCTCTACTCATACAAGTGGAGTGACTCATAAGTGAGTCTCCTCTCATCCTCAAAGAGAAAAGAGGTGGCTGTGATAACTCCTCCAAAGAGTTATGTCTCTCCTCCATCTGCATCCGATCTATGCATCTCCTCATATGCTGATATATCTCCTCCTTAAATCCCATCCAATAATATCCCTCCATGATGGTGTGGTATGCTCTCATAGAACCAATGGGGCTGAAAAGGAAATCCTCATGAGCTGCATGTAGCAACTTCTCCTTGAGCTTGGAATCTATAGGAAATAAGATCCTACCATGATAAAAGATGACCCCATCTCTGACTGAGTATCCCTCCTCATGCAATTGGTCATCCAAGATCATGCAAGTGAAAATATCCTTGGAATACTCCAATAACAGTTGGGAGCTCCAATATGGATCTAACCTCCATAGTGACAACACTGATGATCTCTCATGAAGAGCATCTGTCATATGGATTCCTTCTCCTTTGACATCTCCTATGTCAAAGATGCAAGTTGGAAGGTTTCTATCCTTCCCCTCCTACTTCTGCCACATCACAAAGTATGAAATGGAAGTGGGTGCTGATGATGTTGAGAGAATGTTGTCTCTCTCCTTGAGTCTACCTTAGACTCCCAACACTGTATCCAGCTCTCCCAAGGTTCCCACTCCTTTGAAATCACTGAGTAGTGCCTCAACTGGTGAAGCATCCATCCTCCTCTGCTGATCCAATGGTCTCCCTGGAAAAATGTCTCCATGTAATGAGACATCCTCATTAAGAGGTGACTGCATATATGAATGAACAAATCTATCCATGCTTCCACTGTGCAATCCAATCATCTTCTCAGGTGCATCAACCTCCAAAAATGAATAGGGATGTGTACTCCTCATATCATGATGCTAGGTCTTCTCCCTACCTTCTCCTTGTGTCTCCATGGTTCCACACCTCCTCAACAATCGCACATGTAAAACATGAGTTGTGCCTTGATCTCCACATATGAGATCCCGGGGACTTCCTTGCAAAGATGCAAGCATCCCTCTATTTGGAGCAAGAGCTCCTCCTTCCTCTGCATGAGGCACTAGATAATCTCTAGATGTGACAGCGCTATTTCCCTCAATCTCTGCAACATGAATGGGCAACCTCCCAATGATTGGATCCCTCTTTGAAAAATAGATCTCCATGCTCCTTTTCTCAAAGGTATGAGATGAAAATCTTTCTTTCGACAAAGTATGGTGCAAGTTTCTAACCTTCCCCATGGTTGTCTGAAATGGTACTACGTTCTCATGCAAGGGTTTTGTTTGAATTTTCTTGTTTAGCTCCACCATGTGTGTTTCATGAATCCTTATATCAAATATTTTCACTAATGCCTTAGTGAAACTAGCATAAGATGCAATGTTTACATTTCTCAAAGAAAAGGATTCAAAGATCCACCAGGCATAAGCCTTACCTCTCAAATGTAGCGCTGCAACTTTGATGGCTTCATCTTTCGGCATTTGTTGTTGCTGCAAGAAGGTCTCTAACTCCTCCACCCAATCTTTGGCTGAACATATAGGTGAACCTTCAAAGGTAGATAGATGAAATCTATCCTGCTGCTTTCTTCCTTTCACCTTCATCTTGCAAAACTATGAAAAACTGAGATGATCTCAGAATTTCTAAGTTTGAAACTCATACACTTTCAAGAAATCACTAAGGGTTTCCCTCCTAGCAACTTCTTCTTCTCTTTCCATATCTCTTACGACAATCTTGGGCATGTGACTGCGCTGAGTATTAGGATGTGTAGATGCTTGCTCACACTCCTAAAATCTAGAGTTTGCTTTAGATTAAAACTCTCTCGGAGATTATTCATACATCTCCCTCCAGATCCTCTTTAACTCCTCATGAATAATATGTATAGATTTAGGAAGAAGCTTTGTAAGCTTATCCCCTCTTTCTCCTTCAAAAGATGGAGTCTTTTTCCTGCTTTCTCTATCTCCTTCTCGATGAGAATAGGAAGTGCAAGGTTCTTCCTCTTCTTCATGCTTATCCTCCTTGGGGAGGTTCTTCATGGATTTGAAATATGATGATATAAATCCCATCCTCTTCAATCTTCTGATCTTCTTGGGCTTAGACTCACAGGCTGAGCCAAGAAAGCAGCTTTGATACCACTGTAATATCCCAAATCTGGAACAGCTAGAAAGGCATGACTGGAAAACGTATTTTCCAGTAATGGATGCTACAGAAATTGAAACCAAGACCTATATCCCTTAGAAAAATGTGTCTAAGTGCTAAATCCAAGAGGAGGCTCCAAATAAATCCTTCTAAGTGGGTTAAACAGATCTCCCACACTTATATGTCCTCAAAAGTGCCCGATGAAGGGACTGCAACAATACATGAACATGAAATGGAGCAACAATGTTATTTTATGAAGTCTGCACACATGAAGAAGTAGATAGCCAACCAAAGTATAATATAGCAGAAAATGTGTACAATTCTTTGAGGAATCACTCACTCAAGCTGGGCAATGAAAGCCTCAATGAGACATGTACAAGAAAATATAGCAACACTGCTATGCATAAATGTCATATGGCTAAAATAAAGTAGTTCATTGGAGACACTACAACAAAATACATGATAATAGAATGATATGACAATATCAGCTCAAATAAATGAGGGGGAGAAAGATCTCAACCCCTAAAAACACTAATACAACAATAATACACAATCCTTGGAAGGATTGGCTACAATATACGTGAAAATGGAAAATCTGTAGAAATGTCGGAGTTGCTAGGTAGCAGCTGCAACTCAGAAAATAAATGGAGATGGCTGAAGATGATTTACAATATGAAATGAACCTCCTCCAATAGATCTCTCAAATGATAGGCTGATCCTATCCTTGAAGATCTCTTCCTCCAAGATGGTGGTGCAAGCCCCCACTACAGGTACTCACTGAAATAACGCAGTATGGAGAATGGACTGTGCTGTCTATGATGGGAGATGCTTGGCCTTGATGCCAAGATATGCAAATAAGATCTGAAAACCTTCCTCACTAATCTTCCTGAGG
Organism: Pinus albicaulis; assembly: GCA_034641835.2. Classification (NCBI taxonomy): domain Eukaryota; kingdom Viridiplantae; phylum Streptophyta; class Pinopsida; order Pinales; family Pinaceae; genus Pinus; species Pinus albicaulis. Next base: position 1,369,503,327 of record CM076579.1, on the reverse strand, counting down.
AATAGAAGCTCCCTCCTCTGAAATATGATATAAGGAATGGTGTTGTGGAACCCCTCCACTGCAACACCCAGCAACACTACGTTATACTTCAACAGAAATAACGCAGTGATTGAATAAGTGGCTTTGGAATTGAGCCAATATGTGGAGAAAATGAAGTGCAATCCTTCAAGAGGCCTCTCAAGAAGGAGAGGAAATCCTAAACAGGAATCCCTCTTGCTAAGCAGCACTGCAACTCAGCTGAACAACAGGAGAATGCAAAGTAGTCTTCCAGACCAAAATCAATATGCTCAAATATATCCCACTATGGCTACCCCTTCCTCCTTTTATATAAGTGAATGCCTCTTTTCCATGGACCCCACACATTAGGGTTTCTTACACAAGGAATATTCCTCCCTCTCAAACTACACTGTCTTCTCATGCAAGCTACACCTCTTAGGCAACACTATTGAATTGGTCAAACTTGACCTTGTCCTCATGCAACTTGCCCCTTTTCACACTGGAAGGTGAAAAATAAGCTGCTCCAATGATCCCTCTTCACACTATGAAGGATATTATTCCTACTCATGGGCCTTTTACCCATTTTATTCACCTCCTAAGTGAAATCAACAAAAATTAATATTCCAATTTGCTGCATGCAAATTTTGGAATATTATACATAGGTCTATGTTTCTAAAAAATACAAAATGAACACTGGTGTGTGTCAGTTACTGTACACTGGTGTGTTTTTATGATACATCGCACCAGTGTATTTCTATGACCTATGGCCACCGCAAAAATACCAATACCAATTATAAATCTCGGTGCATTTGTGCGATACTGTGCACTGGTGCGTTTGTGCGATACTGTGCACCGATGCGTTTATGTGAGACTACACACCAAAACGTTTGTATGATGTATGGGCACAACACAAATACCAATACGAATAAGAAAAATCGGTGCGTTTCTATGAAACTGCGCACCAGTGTGTTTCTATAAGACCACGTACTGGTGTGTTGATATGACCTATGGGCACTGCACAAATCCCAATACCAATTAGAACGATCCCGTGTGTTGTATCACCTACAGTGTGTTCGGTGCTATTTTAGACCTTTACGGCTCGGTGCATGCACCTTCAACCGCCCCGGGACGAACATCCAGATGACACACACTGGTGCATTGACACCTTAGTAGGGCACTGATGAAAAAAACATCCGTAATAACCTCCGACCGCCCAGTTCTTTTAGTTGTGTTGAAATTCCGTTAAAAGCTCCTCCAAAACCTTCGTTACCAAAAACAGATGTTGTAGAAAATGTTTTTTTGACAATTTTGGCCAATTTTATAACACTAAAAACCTCCTTTATAACGTCTGCTAGAGGATCTGTTCCTTTTACTGATGGTAATTTTATATATCTTATTATAAAATTGTTGTTATCTCTATAACTTGGTCTATTGCATATTTATGAGTTGTTGATGTTTTTATTCCGCAAAAACATAACATAAAGAAGTGAATTTTAACACTTGAATAATTGAGAGGCGTAGTATAGAAAATGTCGAAAAGAAAAAGTAGGTGTTCTGCCTGGTGCCGCACGACCTGTCAAAGGGGAACCAAAGGTTGGGGGCGTGACATATGGTATCAGAGCCAGCGTAAAAAGATGCAATAACCAGGTATGTATGCAGTCCAAAGTTTCTTATAAAACTTGGTTGCATATCTTGGGGTTTCTTGACTTAGAAATTCTAGGAAAGAAAGTGCAAGAATTGGTGGACACGGGGGCCACACATAACCTAATGAAGACAGATGTAGCAAGGGTAGTTGGGCTACAACTTCTTCCCACTGAAGTGGAAGTAAAGGCAGTGAACTCCAGAACTAAAGTGCCGGGTTTGGAAAATGAAGTGCCAATTCGTATTGGTGATTGGGAGGGTCGTTTGGACTTCACTGTGATGGGGATGAGCGAATTTGACATGATATTGGGTTAGGAATTTTTTAAGAGTAACAAGGTAGTTGTTAAAGCCCTATGAAGGGAATATAGTGATTGATAAGGACTCACGATGGTGGAATTTACCTACCCATGAACAACGAAGGAAAGTGACGGGGCAACATGTGTCTGCACTAAGTATGAGTAAAGCCATGAAGGACCCAGAGATCGAGACATTTGCAATAGTGATTCGTGGAGTTGATGCTGATGGGATGGGGACACCTATTCTTGTAGAGATTGCTGATGTACTGGAGATTAATTCAAATTCTCTTACTTGATAATTACTTGTGAGCTTATTTCTTAACTTACTTAGTCTTTCATCAAGTTAATTACCAAAATACAAAAACACACAATTCGGCTCCTCTAGCCAGGGAAAATTCCTCTCCCTCTTGGAGAGGAAAACCCGTAAGAAATTCTTCTTATAGATCTTAAAATTAAAAGTACCATGACCAAGACTCAGACCCTTGACCTATGAATGCATCAAAGACCTTGTCATTGTTTATAAGTCTTCTTCCAACACTGATATTTCTTTTCTTCACCAACGAGTACTGGCTAGTATCAATATTAGAGAACTTGGTCTGTAAGTCCTTGGATTCTCCTTATACTTCTCGGCTTTACTTCAAATTTACTTAGGTTCCTTCTTGGCTCCTTCTTATCTCGTTTGATACTTAAGACAATGATATATATACTTCTGCACTGAACCCTTTAGATGTATTTCTACTTTCCTGTATAGATGAGAGTTATGATAGCCCAGGACTGAACTTGGATTAGTTCTCCTTATTGCTATATGAACACCTTCAACCTTTCTTGTTTATTAGATTTCTTCTTCGCATTAATTTCAGACCCTTTCCCAACACTTCTATTCAAGACTTGATCCAAATTCCTTATTACAAATCTTCCTGAAATATGCACTTCAGAACTTCCTGAACTCCACAGAGTGATCCACACTTCACTGTGTATTACATCCACACTTCCTTGATAATCTTAGGTCCGTATTTGACCTTTGTAATGTCTCAGAAAAAAGCTCGCAAATTTTCTTCTGTATTAACTTCAGATCTGTTCGAGATTTCTGTGCTAAATGAGCCGCATAAAAGAGTATATATAGAGGCTCCTTCTTTGATATGAGACCGACCATACATCTAACATATAAACCAACTTTAGCATAGAATATATGCCTACATGAAGACTATATACTGCAATGTTAAGGGTGATTTTCATGAGAGATGTTATACGTTATTTTCCCACTAGGTCTTGGAGCAAATTCTTAGAACTAGACACTTCATAAACATGACTCTTGATTAAAAATATAAACATAAGACAAATCCTACTAGACATCAAGAAGAATTATATTGACCTGTAATAAATCTTGCTCATGAAACCCATGAAGAAAGCACAACGAAAATACATTTTATTATCTTTGTCTTATTCTTTATATAAAACATAATTACATAGTCAACATGAAGACTGACCTAGTTACACTTTTCAACACTCCCTCTTAACTAGGGAGGTATTCATACAGGTACATGGTCACTTTCAAATTGAAGAATATCATAAGAAGAATTGGATTGGTAATCGTTTCTGTATAACATCATATCAACTAGCATTTTCCTAGTACAAGGCCTTGCCTAACAACCCTATCTCTCAACGAGACAATGGACTACAGTAATAGCGAGACACATGACTTATAGACACCATAATCATTGTCTCTCCAAGGTACATAATCCACCCAGCTGTTCCCAAAGTATGAAATTCTTGGAATATTCCTCTCTTGGGTAGCTAGCCCTCAAATAATATCGGTCCCCGACTACTCTTATCTTGAATTCCATAACACATTCTCAAAGAGTATCGAATGCCAGATGATTACCCAATCCTCCATTCTGTCTTCCCAAGTGAAGACTACAATGATATGTTTATCTCTCCTTGTCAGCCAGGGAGGACCTATTCCACAAGGGAATGTACTCATTCCTATATAAGGAATGTACCTAAGCTCATTCCTAGAAATTACCCACTTTCTTCCAAGTAAGAAACTGATCACCAGGCTCCTTCTCAATCAGGGACCTGCAAAAAAAATATGGTTCACCGTTATGCCATGCTTATTTAATTTGAATAATCTCCAAGGATCATACATCCTTTCTTATGATTAGAAACCTTGCACAAATTCATCCAGATAAAAATATACATATGAAATTTTAAAACAAAAGTTACCTCAATGATGATCTTTCACCATGACATCTTCTTGTAAGCATCAACATCCTTTGTTCTTTGTTCAGATTGACACATCTCCTAATGATATGTTTTTCCAAGGGTCTTATTATTTCGCAAACTTCTGTCAGAGTATACACATCTTCCCAAGAGATCTCTTAGTCACATCTTCTTGGCTTCTGGATGATAACTACCTCTTGACATGGTTGCATTTCATGATCTCTTCCTATCTGCACATTCTTCATTTCCAGGAACTTACACATTTTTCAGTTTCTCGTTCATATACAACCACCTCATATTCCATGAGGACATATTATGTTTATTTCATCTGACAGTGCATCTAGAGATCCTTATTCATAGATCATACTTCTAAATATGGAAGTCTATTACTTGCAACCATATGACATGACTTCATAGCATCCAATGTCAGCATATATATATATATATATATATATATATATATATATATATATATATATATATATATATATATATATATATATATATATATATACATACCTCATAACTTTTCCCCTTAATTCATCCTGTAGCAATTTATTTAGAATGGAGAGCTTCATTCCTTTGGCCTGCTCCATCAATATGTCATCACATCCAAGAATTATGTTTCCATGATGACCCTTGGTCTTGATGGCTGCTTTACTTTAGTAATGTTATCAGAGAGGTTTTCCGGGAGTTGATTCACTAAGAGCTCCTAACATTATTTTTATCATGTTGCTATAATATACATTGCTTCCTATCATACTATTTTACAACCAAAATAAATCACTTAAAGGAGAAGATTATCTCAATCATATTAGAGATCCCTTACTTCTTCTTTCTTAGACTAATTTGCATGAGGTCCTTCCCTCAGATCTAAGATATGGGCTTCTTCCCGTTTCCTCTTGTCCTTGTCAGATTTAGGACAATCTCTTTTATAATGCCCAAGTTCATTACATCCAAAGCATCGTACATTGTCCACATTCCTTCTTTTATTTTGAGGGCCAAAATTTCCAAGTCTTCCTTTCTTCCTATATGAGGCTGCAAAGACATGATTCTCTTCACTTGGTCCTGAGTCATCTTTGGCCTTTAGTCTTGTTTCCTCTATTTTAAATAGATACTATAAATCATGGAATGGGGTGGCTTCTTTCTTCCCGTATAAACTAGAAGTGAAGTTTCTTCATTTCTCTAGTAGATCATTCAACACCACTGTATTCATCTCAGTTTCAGACGTTACTTCTCCTAGTTCCTACAGTTGATATCTTATTTTAGAAATCCTCATAAAGTATGGAGTGATTCCTTCTTCCCTTGATAATTTCATTTTGTATAGTTCTTGTCTTAGAGAGATTGCGTCTCTTGTAGTACTCACAGAAAATAGCTCCACCAATTTCTTATATATTTATTTTGCAGACTTTAGTTTTGATACATAAGGAATGAGTGAGTCCTTAATGGATTCTATGAGAATCCTCTGGGCTCTAATTTCTCCCTTCATGTACTTGGCATTAGCTGGAGCATCTTCTTTTGGAGGTTGGATTGTAGAACCTTTGATATATTCCATAACTTCGTCTTCAATCAAACTCAAATATGTCCTATTCTTCCATGCACTAAAGTTTGATGACCCAAATAGCTTGTTTCTCTCTTTACAATAAGTCATTTTGACAGATTTAAGTAGGGTCATAGATACTTACTTGAGTAGAGTGGCTTGCAGCTTCCTTGATGATGTTTGAAGATGAGGTCAAGGGTTTCCTTTAAGATAGGAATCTTCAATGTAGGAGATATTGAATCCTTGATGAAGGATATCTTCAGAAAATGATTGAGTTGATCCTTTAAATGAGATAGGAGATATTTATTAAGAAGCTAGAGAGTCTCCCTTTTCAAACTAATTTGATTTTCCAACCCAAAATTTTGATCTTAGCTTCCTGGAGTGTCTCCTTTGTCAAGCATCCCTTATGTTCAACACCTTAGCTCTGATTCCATGTTGAGAATTTTGGTGGACTCGAGTTTAATTCAAATTATCTTACTTAATAATTACTTGTGAGCTTATTTCTTAACTTATTTAGTCTTTCATCAAGTCAATTACCAAAATACGAAAACACACAATTAGGCTCCTTGATGTAGGGAAAAAACCTCTCCCTCTTGGAGAGGAAAACCCGTAAGAAATTCTTCTTATAGATCCTCAAATGAAAAGTACCATGACCAAGTCTCAGACCCATGACCTATGAATACCTCCAAGACCTTGTCACTTTTCATATGTCTTCTTCCAATGTTGATCTTTATTTTCTTCACCAACGAGTACTGGCTTGTATCAATATTAGAGAACTTGGTCTCTAAGTCCTTGGCTTCTCCTTCTACTTCTCAGCTTTAATTCAAGTTTACTTAGGTTCCTTCTTGGCTCCTTCTTATCTCATTTGATAATCAAGACAGTGATATATATACTTCTGCACTGAACCCTTTATTTGTATTTCTACCTTCCTATATAGATGAGAGATATGATAGCCCTGGACTAAACTTGGATTAGTTCTCCTTATTGCTATGAACACCTTCAGCATTTCTTGTTGATTAGATTTCTTCTTCACATTAATTTCAGACCCTTTCCCAACACTTCTATTCCAGACTTGATCCAAATTCCTTACTGCAAATCTTCCTGAAATCCACACTTTAGATCTTCCTGAAATCCGCAGAGTGATCCGCACTTCACTGTGTATTACACCCACACTTACTTGCTGATCTCAAGTCTGTATTTGACCTCTGTAATGTCTCAGAAAAAGTCCGCAATTTTTCTTTTGTACTAACTTCAGAGTTGTCTGAGATTTCTATTCTAAATGAGCCGCAGACAGGAGTATATATAGAGGCTCCTTCTTTTATATTATTTCGACTATAAAATTGACATATAAGCCGACTTTAGCATAGAATATAGTCCGAGATTAAGACTATATACTCCAACATTAAGGGTGATTTTCATGAGAGCTGTTATAAGCTATTTTCCCACAAGTTCTTGGAGCACATTCTTAGAACTATACACTTCATAAACATGACTCTTGATTACAATTATAAACATAAGACAAACCCTACTAGACATCAAGAAGATGTATATTGACCTATAATAAATATTTCTCATGAAACCCATGAAGCAAGTACAACGAAAATACATTTTATTATCTTTGTCCTCTTCTTTATTTAAATACATAATTACATAGTCAATATGAAGACCGACCTAGTTACACTGTTCAACAATCATAAAGATATATGGGGATCTTATGCCCGATGGAATTTTGAAAGTACTACCACCGAGACGTGTAGTGGACCACTCTATTGAGCTAGAGCTTGGAAAGCAACCTCCAGCCAAAGCTCTCTATCGACTATCAGGGATAAAATTGGAAGAGTTAAAGGAGCAGCTGAAAGACTTGTCTAAAGTAGGGTTCATTCGACCTTCAAGATCCCCATATGGTGCTCCAGTATTGTTCCAAATAAATAAGGATACAGATGAATTAAGGATGTGTTGTTATTATCATGCATTGAACAAGAAAACGATAAGGAACACATATCCTTTGCCACTAGCATCAGATTTTTTTTGACAAATTTGGGAAATCCCAAGTGTTTTCCAAGTTGGACTTGAGACAGGGGTATTATCAGGTGAAGACAGATGAAGGAGACAAGAGAAAGAACACGATTGTGATGAGATATGGAGGCTTTGAATTACTAGTTATGCCATTCAGGTTGTGCAACGCTCCAGCCACATTCTGCACACTGATGAACGATGTACTATGTCCATACCTTGAAACATTTGTTGTTGTTTACTTGGAGGAAATCGTAATTTTCAGTGATAACATGGAGGATCATAAGAATAATTTTGCATTGGTATTTGAGGCACTGAAGAAACATCAATTGCACTTGATTATTTCAAAATGCATGTTTTCCTAGACTTAGATTCCGTTCCTTGGCCACATTATTGGACAAAGCCACATACAAATGGAGTCAAGCAGAGTCAAGGCGATAGAGGATTGGGTGGAACCAAAGAATGACCATGATATGAGAGTTTTCTTGGGGATTACCAACTACCAACGTAAGTTTGTTGAAGGGTATTCCAAGATAATTGCACCACTGACAAGCCTCTTGAAGAAGGGGAAGCGATGGGATTGGACATAGAAGTGTCGCGAGGCTTTTGGAGTGCTAAATAGAAGGATGGTGACAACACTGATACTAAGGATACTTGACTTCGAGAGATCCTCTGAGGTCCACACTAATGCATCAAATTTTTCAATTGCAGGGGTTCTATTGCAAGATGGGCATCTAATGGCTTATGAAAGTTGGAAGTTGTAGGATAGAGAGCATAAATATTCGGTCCATGAGAAGGAAATGACTGCCATCATTCATTGTTTGCATGTCTGGAGACATTAATTGGTAGGAAAACCATTTGTTGTCAAGATTGACAACGTTGTTGCAAGTTATTTTGCATCACAACCGAATCTGTCAGTGAAGCAAGCTCGTTGGCAAGACTTCTTGGCAGAGTTTGACATGACCCTTGAGTACAGGTCGGGTAAACTCAATGTTGTTGCATATTACCTTAGCAGAGAGGGAAAAATATCATCTCTGGATTGTGAAGACCGATCTGACAGGACAAGGGGCAGGGTGAATATGTCTGAGGAGATGAAAAATGGACTTCGAGCTAGTGTGGAAACATATACACAAGCAAAGATGATTCTGAAGTTGGTAAAGGAAGGGAAGATACATAAGTTTCCCTTACAGGATGGATTCTTGTTCTATGGGAACCAAATTTACATTCCAAAGTCATCAAGACTTAGGAGGCACCTTTTGAAGGAGTGCCACGACTCAGCTTGGGATGGCCACCCAGGGCAACATTGGACTATGGCATTATTGCAGAGGGGGTAATTCTGGGAAAAGATGAGGCAGAAAGTGGAAGAGTATGTACACATGTGCATCAATTTTCAATAGGAAAAATCAAATAATCAGAGACAGGGAGGATTGTTGCATCATTTACCGATTCCAGAGAGACCATGTATGACGTCTCTATGGACTTCATTTCTCAGTTACCAATGGTGCAGGGGTATAACGGGATTATGGTTGTTGTCGACAATTTTTCCAAGTATGCTACCTTCATTCCGATGAAGATACCTTGTGGAGTAGAGAGGAAAACTGAGATTTTCTTCAAGAACTTTGTGAAGTATTGGGGGATAACGTTGAGCAACATATCTGATAGGGATCCACACTTTACAGGGAAGTTTTGGAACGTCCTGTTAAAGTTAAGTGGGACATAATTTCTACAGAGTTTGAGTTACCATCCAAAGACAGATGGGAAAACTGAACACATTAATGCATTGTTGGAGGACTACTTGAGATATTTTGTCACAGATGATCAAAATAATTGGTCTGAACTATTTGATGTGGCTTAGTTTAGCTACAACATGAAAAAGAGTTTTGCAACTGGTTATACTCCATTTGAGCTAGTCAGTGGAAAAATGCCAGTTGTACCACACACAGTTCTACCAGGAGGATTTGGGAAGAGCCCACATGCCAAGCGGTTCTTAATAGCATGGGAAGAGGCCTTAGAGGCACGAGTTCACTTGCATGAAACTGTAGGGAGAATGAAGAAATGGGCAGAAAAATATAGGAGGGATGCACACTTTGATGTTGGAGATATGGTTCTACTGAGGATCACTAGAGATTAGTTTTAGCCACCTAAGGGGACTGCTAGGTATTTGATGAGATGATATAAGGGGCCATTCCAAGTAAAGAAGCGAGGTGGTGAAGTTGCATATGAAATGGAACTTCCAAACCACATGCATTGCAGACATCCTGTCTTCCATATGAGTCAATTGAAGAAAATCAGACTTGATGTTGATCATCCTGAGAGAGCAGCACCACTGAGAGGTCCAACCATGATTATAGATAGAACATACTTGATTTTGGCGAAGATCCTTGATCTTTAGACGATAGGTCTCGGGAGTAATTCCTGAAGGAGAGACAAGCTAGAGGAATCGAGTTGGGAATCAGAGGATTCACTGTGGAACTGGCGAGAGGAGATTGCAGAGTTTGATGAACAATTGATGAGGTCTAATGGATTTCTGGGGATTACAATGGCTCAAGGTGGGGGAATATGTTAGGCCCATGGGTTAGTGTTCCATGACTCGGGTGAGTCAGGCACCCAACATGAGCGCACTTGAGAAAATTGTTGGATGGACACGCGCCACGGAGATGGGCACACCCGTGAGCGTCTCGGGTAGAATTGGGTGCCTTGTGATGTTTCAGGTGTATCGTCACACCATAACCGAGAGAAGGTGCGACGTTTCAAGCGATGCGACGGACGTGCGATAGAACGACGATGACCGAGCGATGTTCAGGATGTAGCAGAGGTATCGTTGCACCATAGTGGCGGTGGTCGAGTGACAATACGAATGGAATAGAGGTTTTGTCGCTTTATAGCTGAGGGACATTAAGTTGATGTGCAGGCCGATGTAGTAGACAATGTTTACATGTGAGGGGGCATGTTGGGTTGGCTCGAGTCCATCGAGAGTCCCCACACTCCACATGACGGAGTGGAGTCATGTATAAATAACACAACGGGTGGAGAAGTTTGAACCATTAGAGTTAATTCGGTCAATAAACATAACAAAACAATGATTTCGGTGGCGGACTACAGTTCGGGTTTACAGATGAGCTCACGATGCAGGCGGTTCACATGGGAAAACGCAACGAAGGGCGAATGGTTGATTTGGGTGTGCAATGGGGTGCGAAACGCGTTCAGCATATGCGTGCAATGATGGAAGACTTGCAGTTGGTCCGAGCCGACTCAGGTGACTGACCCATGACACCTTCATACCATAACGTGGCACGTTCATCAACAATGTTGAGTCAGGTTGCAGTTGCAGACAACGGAAGTGTGCGGGACTTGCGTGCAGCAGGTTTGAGTCGTGTGACTCCCGACCTGCGTGGATGACACTGCGTTCAGGGGTCGTGTCGTGAATGATTTTTTCCATGTAAAAAATGTTCACGATGTACAAAAAAATTGCATGGGAATTATATATATATATTATTATAAAATTATTGTAATATCTATAACTTGGTCTATTGCATATTTATGAGTTGTTGATGTTTTTATTCCGCAAAAAAACAACTTAAAGAAGTGAAGATTAACACTTGAATAATTGAGAGGCGTAGTCCAGAAAATGTCAAAAAGAAAAATTAGGTGTTCAGCCGGTGCCACACGGCCTGCCAAAGGGAACCAAAGGTTGGGGGTGTTGTGGTGGATTTGACACACGGGTGTATGAAATCAAACGAGCTTAGAGAGTGTGGTCTACTTTCTAAACTATTGGTAACAGGCAAAATGTGGGGGGAGCTCAAAAGCATAAAAATTAAAATAAATAATATGCTGAAGTATGCTCTGGTTAAAAAACTAAAACTAAAAACACAAAAGAAGCTATATAGATATTTCCAAACAGTAATAATGCAAACGATGGCTCGATGGCCTCTTTTTATTAAATGCTCGGAATAAAAGGAAATCTTACCCACTTGCCAAAGGGCCCCTAGGCAATGGCTCTAGGTCCCGATGCAAGGATGTTTGCCTTCTAAGTTCTACCTATGATGCAGTCTAACTCTCTCTCTTTGCTGTGGTGGACTAAGATGTTGGGTGGCCAACTATCGAGTCCTCTTTAGCTCCAGCTCCGGGTCACACACAATGCTGGTGTTGCTTGGGAAACTTTGGCCAGCATAACCTTATGATCACCATTTGTTCATCTCTTGGTGGGTTTATATAGGTGAGCTTCAAATACTCTTTCCATCCCTTGGTACATGATGGATGGTGACCCAAGGGAGAGGTGTGATTCCATTGTGTGCTCAAATATTCTTTTGTGTGCTCACATAATATCTAAGGAGGTGCTGGTGGCTGTCCTTAGGTGACTTTCACATAAGGAGTAACTATCCTTTGCTTGTTGTGGTCCTGGAAAGTGACCTTTTTCCATTTCCAGGAATGTGCGCTTATCGAGAAAAAGGGCGCGCAAAAGGCACTCTTCTCGAAGGAAAAATCCCGCATTTGAGCAATTATGACTAGTTCAAATCTTATTTTCTCAAAACCTTAGAGATTTTAAATACTTCCTGATTCCATAATGTATTCCTGTCCTGTAAATCCTTGGGGTCGACATTAATTGATGTAGTCTTCTGCTGTACGATTTTCCATTGTTAACAGTTGCCCCCTAATGTGTGAGGTCTAGGAAGAACTGTATAGCCGAAATACATTATAGTTTCTTTTCTGTATCGTACGCACAGAGAGAGAGAGAGAGGCTTGCGTGTACTTTTGGAATTGACAGCACCTTGCACCTTTTCCGAGATAACCATGGCCTAAGGGACCCCTTGCAACTAGACAAAATATACAACATATTTACAAAATTTCAACGAGGCGGGCATGTCCCATGCTTGTGATGCTATGGCTAGTTAAAAAAAATTGATAGATACATGTGCTGTCTATGTCACTACTGTGGTAGTGATGTTGGTGGTTGTTGACGACGACTGCTGATGCCCTTAGGGGCGTTTTTTCTTTGACGATAGGTGGAATGTGGTACCCATATGTGTAATCTTGGTATGGAATACCATTGTGCAATGTATGCATATGTACTGGCTGGGACCTTCTCGTGTAAGCATTGTTGTCCGAGACGCTTATAAAGGCACGGGTCTTCGACGGATCTTGATCAAAGTGCAATGGTTGTAAGGTATGATACCATTGTGACATGAAAGCTTTTGTTGTAGTTGAATGTCAAGAGGATCGATGACATCTATGGACAATGATGTTTTCCACAGTGCCACCCAAGAATACCCCTTTGCATGGGGAGGGGTCATCCAAGGTACCGCTTCCTTTTTGGAAAAGAGGTGTTGAGGTCGACAAAAAGGAAGCCTTAACCGAACCATGAGTTACCGACCTAAGGGGTTGGGAATTGAGATATGATGGGTTTAACATAGGCATGTTAGTGAACGGTGGCTAAAAATGGATGATGGGGATTCAGTGGCCCGAGGTCGAAGTATATTTGAGAAGTTGAGAGGAAGTCATAGGTATTTCTAATGGAAAACTCCCTGGAGTCGGTAAGACTTCCAGGGAGGGTGTGAAACGACTATGATTGTCATAATGGTGCGTGCATGGGGGTTGAAATACTTTGATCAAGGGAGATGGGGGACTTCTTCCATGGGATAAAAAGTGAAATATGAGGGCAAAGTGGTGAAGGGAATTGTTTGTTGTCTTTGTACATTTACCAAAAGAATAAAATAATGGGGTTTCGTTTGTACAAAACACAGACACGAGTACCCCAAAACATGAAATAGGGTCGCTCACTGAAGGTGTGAGGACGGTGTTTTTCTGGGGGTAGGGGTCCCATTGGTTGGTCTCATGTGTGGGGTTGATGAAGCGAAATATGTCACAGATGGGATTACGCTGATGGAGGTATGGCGGGCCAAATGCGGTGCGCGGAGGTGCGCTTTCAATCTGCTTGTAAAACCCGATCGTTTGGGAAAGGGGTTGAGTTTAAATGGTGAACTTGACCTTATGCATGATATGTGGATGGGCATGAGGTGCTTCCCGGACTAAAATGGTATGGCCATGGTGTCACTTTTGGGGTGATGTATGGTCTACTTTGGATGACGATCGCCATGGAGGGGAGGCTCTACTGACCATCGTGGACGTTTATCATATGCAGGGTGAGGTGATGATAAATGTGGTCAGGTGTGAGGACCCTATAGTTTATTTCTAATGGAGAAATGATGTCAGGATATGCAAATTTTTCTGGGACTCTATCATGCTGAGGGTAGAATGATACCTACTCTGGAACTTTCAGTGGGTGGTGCTGTGAATGGTTTGCGGGTCCTTCCTGCAAAAAACAACTACCTCAAGTGAAAGCCTCTTATTTTCATCTAATATTATTGAAAAACATGAACTTTAGAAAGAAAGATGGGAGGGTGCATACCTGCCGGCATTGAAAAACTATTTTTTCAGGAGTGCGAATGTGTGGCATCGCCTCTGTTTGTTATGGAGTGTTGATCATAGTGCTGCTTTCGGTCTGGTGATCAGATACTCTAAGCTCCAATTTTTTCTTGGGAGTTGTTACTTGGGTCCTAGTTTTTATTTCAGTTTGGGTTGCCCCCAAACTGAGATCAAGGGGGGCGTTGCCGGTTACTGCCCCCTGTCCAGGATCTCCCTTTTGTTTGTTCCTTGGCTTCTTTTTGCAGCATTTGGAGGATTGTCATAAATCTCCTGGTTGTATGGTTGTTGATGAGCCTAGGAAGGGTTGCACTAGATTGACTGGAAAATTACATTGTGCCATTGGCCCATTCCGTGCGGGGAATGGGGGATATCGGTTCCCTTGTCCCTGGTTGGTATATGAGTGTCGGGTGACTTTCATGATAGCTAGGTTGTGATACGTTCTAAGTAGAATCATATGAGTATCCAGGGTATTGATTACTGTTGCCTAGGTGTCCTTGGGCCAAAGAACCAATCAAGTCGTCTGCATAATCGATGTGTATGGTACTACTGCTGCCTAGGTGATCCTGGGTCAAAGACACGATTAAGCCGTCTGCAGAATCTACCTACCTAGTAACTCCCTGACTACCATGGGTGTTACTGCTGCCTAGGAGATCTTGGGTCAAAGACCCAATCAAGCCATCTGCATAATATACCTACTTGGTAACTCTCCGAATACAAATTACTACTGCCTAGGTGACCTTGGGTCAAAGACCCGTATCAAACCGTCTGCAGTAGACGATGCATCTAGTAACTCCCCGAATATAGATTACTGCTGCCTAGGTGACCTTGGGTCAAAGACTTGATTAAACCGTCTGCAGTAATTGACGCGCCTGGTAACTCCCTGAATATAGATTACTGCTGCCTAGGTGACCTTGGGTCAAAGACTTGATTAAACCGTCTGTAGTAATCGATGTGCATGATAACTCAAGAGGATGAGGCAACCAGGTTCCCTTATCCCTGGTTGGTGTATGGTGGCTTGGGGGGAGGAGGGATAAATGGTTTTCTTTCTGGTGACTGTCATTCCTCCTATAGGCACAGGATGGTACAAGTTTCATCGTTGATAGACTGGATGGAGGGATCCTCTTGATAGGATCGCTCGACCGCATGTAAGGCATCCCTATACCATGGTATTTCTGGACAATGGTGGGTATAATGCCCATAGGTGTCACAGAGGGCGCATGCGTGATTGGTAAGCAACAGTTTGCCTGTAATTTTGGTGGCAAGTTCCTTTTTATGGGGACGTTGTTTTGAGGGGCCTGCCTCGCAGCCGAGGAGTGGTTTTAATTCATACAACTCCGGAAATACGTGGGTAGGGTGTCCAGTGACATCACATATAGCGCAGGATGATGACTCCCTTTGTTTGGTGGAGGTCATCACTTTCTTTCCTTTCTTGGCAATTTTCTTAGTCATGGTCACCGGTTTCGTAGTGGGAATTTCCCTTGCGGGGGCGGTTTCGACCGTTGCTTATATAGGTTGGGGGTCCTTGGGACCGGGGGGTTTTAACCCAAATTCCGTAATGTTGGTAGCTGTTGTTCCTGGAGGGGGAACGATATACCATACTGGGAATGCCAATGATATATTGGGTAATACCAGTGTTGCCAAGACCTGCTGGGAGGTGAATCCAGGAGGTGGGTAGAGGAAAGGAGTTTGGGAGGTGGTGTAGACTAGGGAGGCTGTAGTAGTTGATGCCTCGGTGTCGTTACTGCTTGAGTCTGTGTCCTAACTAACCTCGGTGCTTGATGTGGACATCATGCATACTGGGGCCCCTGTGGCATCGGGCGATACCTTAGGGATAATGGGAGGATCTCCTAGGAATGACCCTAGGACGGACGATGATTTGAATTGGCTAGGGCCATATTCTTGATACCATGAAAGACCATCTGTGGTTGTATCTACATAGGGTAGAATTACATCTTTTTTGGTCAAGGGACATTTTTCATTGTGCGTCAGCTGGTCTACTGTGATGATTCGATCTTCGTGGGGGAACATCATGATGCGGAAGACGGAGGATGCTATGGAAGACATGGCATACATGTAACTTCGCCCAAGGAGTATATTATAATCCAAGTGAGCGTCTAAGACTTCAATGTCTATGTGGACCGTCTTTCTAGCTAATCAGACCGGTACATTTTGGAAGAGGCCGACAGGGGTCGAGGGATGACCATCATATGCTTTGAGTGTGATGAAGGAAGGTTTGAGTTCAGGGGCTCCTAACTTCTGCCATACATTCTTTGACATGATTCATGTGGATGCACCCTCGTCAATGACACATCGGTGAATAGTGATATTCTGTACCGATACTGGTATCTGGAAGGTGACCATGGAGGGAAGCCTAGGGGTGGCTTTGTCTAAGTCAAAAGCCATCATGCGCATGTCGGCCGGGTTGATAGTGCCTAATGCAGAAAGTAGGGCTTTCCGTTGCTTTGGGCACGACTGCAGTACTTGCAATGCGGACATAGCAACAGGTGATTGAGCTAAGTCATCTATGATGCTATAATTGTGGGCTTCTTTGGAGTAGTTACCTATTCGCCTATTAGGCCCTTTTACCATTTTTGGAAATGGTTCCAAAGGAATCTTTGGAATGGTTAAAGGTGCAGTCGGCATGCGTGTACTAGCCCGTGATGTACTAGTGTCTGGTGGGGTGTCATAGCTGTGATTCCGAGTTTGGAAAAACATTTCTTCCCCAGCCATGTAAATTTCATGGTTGTTTTTCCTGGAATCGTCGGGGTTTTTCTACTGAGTGCTGACCGTTCTTTGATGGGGGAAGGGATCTTGCATAACCGCAGTTGTCTGGGAAGATCCTCCTTGTCCTCGGTTACTCTGAAGCTTTTTAAGCTTAGGGAGTTCGGGACAGTGGTGATTATAGTGCCCGTACTCACCACATATTGAACAAGAATGGTTTATTCATAGAGGTGGCATTTTGCCTTGCTTTTGGGCATTGCTTGGCTCCTGGTTCTGATTCCAGTTGGAGTTACCTCCAGCCTGGGATCGCGGTGGGCGCTGTTTGTTGCTACCCCCTATCCAGGGTTACCTTTGGGCTTGTTTTTAACCTTTCTCTTAACCATGTTAGGAGGGTAATTCTCTTGACCATACTAGTGTGGTTGATTTTGGGACCGCTGCACAAAGTTTACCTATGCATGCATTGTTTTGCGTAGGTGGGTTATGTGCTTGGGACTGAGCATACTGCTGTCCCATGTTTGCACCTGGCTATTAGGGGGGAGTTCTTCCATCAGTTTTTCTTCCTGCGTACTAGTTCCCCTCAGCTGGAGGATAAGGTCATCCTTGGTGATACGCTGGTGTCCTATTAGTCAAATCTTGCTGCTGCATATGATGACTTTGAAATCCGGGTTGAGACATGTTCTGGGTAGACCCATGTGTGTAACCGAGATTCTGACTGCTGCTGCCTAGGTACCCTTGGGTCATTGACCCAATAAATCCGTCTGAAGATTTAGACGCACCTGGAAATTCTTGATAAGATTGCAAGCGCGGGGCATTGGGCAGGATATTGTATATGTATCCCGATTGCATGTAGATTAGTTCAAGCTGTTGGGATTTACTGATTGCATCCTCTTCGGATGTGGGGTTACGTTGCGCCACATCCTTTGAAATCTCCACCGTCAAAGTTTTCAAGAATAAATCTAAAAGGACTCGGTCATCAAGTTGTGCTTTGCATAAACTACGACGCCGTCTCCACTCAAGGAGATGTTATGAAATATGGGTAGAGGGGGATTGTCTGAAATGAGTCAGTAGCTCCATTCCCAAATCATGGTGAATGGGTAACTGAAAGTATGTGAGGAACACAGTAGCAAGGGCACTAAAGGTTCTATGTGAAACAAGGGGTTGCTCTACGTACCATTTCACGGCCACCCCTGTAAGGGTGCGTTGAAATAGCCTCAACCGAATAGTATCATCAATGATGTTATTCGATGAGCACCACACGCGAAAGGTCATTATATGATTTCCTGGGTCTTCCGATTTCTTGCTTTCAAACTTTGGTATGTCTAAAGGGAGCTTCGTGGGCATGGGATGCCAATGGGGTCATGTGTGATGGGGTCATTGGTGAGCTTGGTCAAATCCGGTAGATTTAACGCCGCTAAGAAGGGTGACTGGGAGGTTTATGCCATGGAAACGTGTGAAGACATGAAGTTCTGGTTAGAACGAGGGTTATTCTGTGACGTACCTTGCTGTGAATTCAACTGGCTTCCCGTATGGGATGCACTCCTTTGCCCCCCGGGGGACGAGGGGGGAGTGGTGTGCAGTGTGGTGTTGGGAGACCGACTAGGGTTCTCAACTAAGGTTTCTCCAAGAAAGGAGGAACCAACCACTGTGGCAATGTTCCGTCTTTGACGCCTAAATGGCGAAAGACCTGGAACCCCTCCCGGTAATGGGGGGAGGTCCAAAATATGCCTGGACCGATGAGGTTCCGTTGGAGCTGTTTGAGTGTCGACCAGGTTAGGTTTTGGAATTTTTTTTTTGGGGGATCGAGTCTGTGATCACTATAAATTTATGGCCACATACATCAAACAAAGCGAAAATGAAATGAATTTTCCTTTAACTTAATTTATGTGATCAATCAAGCAAAAAATGGTTTTGTTTGTTTGCGCGTGATACTCAAAATCCTACCAGACTTAATACATCCTCACACACTCAAAAGTAACTGGGCCTTGAGATGATTTCTTGTGAGTACTGGCACAACGTCCGGTAAGAGCTGGTGATGCCCCCAGTCAGCCGAAGAGAATCAACCAAGGTAAGGGTAGAGGGTCTGGCGCTTGCCTGCACCATCACTTATAGGGTAAAGGATGCCCTAGTTTTGGCCACTAAGAACCACCGTCCCATGTTAGTGTTCTAGTCTTGGGCTTATTGGTAGTCAGCTAACAATACCGAGTATCATCTGGGTCAGGTAGCCCCAACTGATACCGCACGCACTGCGCCTAAGCCTAACCCCCTTTGAATCGGGTCTCTGCCACGCTCAGGTTTTATTTTCCGTGGGATAATAGGTGGATTTTAAAGCTCCCTAAAAACACAACTTCTATGTTTCAATGTGAAGTGTGATCAAGGCGACTTATTGGATGCCTACCCCCTTGATCCTAACTTAATCTATAAATTCTCTTGTGGCCCCTGTGGGGAGAATTTAGTGAGTTGGTTTAAGTTATTTTTAGGTGGCTTTATTTTCTTAGAGGGTGAATGTGTGTTAGCGTATGGTGAACAATCTCATAATTTGAACATATTGATATCAGTGATCCTTTACAAAAGTCCCCTAGTTAAACTATGTGATGTTGTTCCTTTCTCAAATAGAAAGCATTTGCGGATAATGGGCCGCTTCCAAATCCTCCTAGTTAGTCTATGTGAGTGACTAAAGGGAGATGGTGAATCAAGAATGTAGAGAGTTCATATGCTTGTCTATGGTCACAAAATGGTGCAAATACAACATAGATTACTTGCTCTAATTGGCGATTCAATCCTAGTCCCGCAATTTCCTAAATGCAAAAATTGAATTTAAACTAAACAATTTCTACACTAGCTTAGGCATATGTGGCTTTGAGCCACTTACTTGGACTAGTTAAGCTAAGTGTGCATACCAGAATGTGAAAAAAACATAAATTTTTCAGAAAGCAATGATTAATTTTCCCCTACTTAAACTATGTGAACACTTTTTTCAAAAACCAACTTAAATGAAAACTATCTAAATGCCTACAAAAAGCAACAAAAAATTAGTTCTTAGAAGCTATGGGGTATCAACACAGGTGTTGGCAGATACATTAGGGGCTGCCCAACACACTTACAAGTAGAAAAAATGCAGAAAATAGGGATAAAAAATCTCTCTGCAATTTGCACGTAAAATCCCTTGATAGGTGCGCCTTCCTGCGCGCAGGTCACTCTTGAACGTGCGTAATGCGCCTCTGTGTGGAAAAACTGTGTGCAAAAATCCTGCAAGTAAAAATATTAGGAGCTGAATTCTTCAGTCTATCACCTCCGTGAGTCTAGGGACTGCAATATGGGTCAGAGGACTGTCAGCTCCACTCCAGCATAGACAAAGGGTCTCCTGCAAAAGATGGCACAACCACATAAACTTGAAACACGTCAGTGGAGTCGCCAATCCTGTTGTGGTGGATTTGACACATGGGTATATGAAATCACGCGAGCTTAGAGAGTGTGGTCTACTTTTTAAACTATTGGTAACAGGAAAAATGTGGGGGGAGCTCAAAAGAATAAAACTTAAATGAAATAATATGCTGAAGTATGCTCTGGTTAAAAAACTAAAACTAAAAACACAAAAGAAGCTATATAGAGAGTTCCAAACAGTAATAATGCAAACGATGGCTCGATGGCCTCTTCTTATTAAATGCTCATAATAAAAGGAAATCTTACCCACTTTCCAAAGGGCCCCTAGGCAATGGCTCTAGGTCCCGATGCAAGGATTTTTGCCTTCGAAGTTCTGCCTCTGTTGCAGTCTAACTCTCTCTCTCTGCTTTGGTGGACTAAGATGTTGGGTGGCCAACTATCGAGTCCTCTTTAGCTCCAGCTCCAAGTCACACACAATTCTAGTGTTGCTTGGGAAACTTTGGCCAGCATAACCTTGTGATCACCATTTGTTCATCTCTTGGTGGGTTTATATAGGTGAGCTTCAAATACTCCTTCCCTCCCTTGGTACATGATGGATGGTGACCCAAGGGAGAGGTGTGATTCCATTGTGTGCTCAAATATTCTTTTGTGTGCTCACATAATGTCTAAGGAGGTGCTGGTGGCTGTCCTTAGGCGACTTTCACATAAGGTGTAACTGTCCTTTGCTTGTTGTGGTCCCGGAAAGTGACTTTTTTCCATTTCTAGGAATGCGCACTTATTGGGAAAAAGGGCGCACAAAAGGCGCTCTTCTCGAAGGAAAAAGCGCTCATTTGAGCATTTATGACTAGTTGAAATCTGATTTTCTCAAAACCTTAGAGATTTTAAATACTTCCTGATTACATAATGTATTCTTGTCCTGTAAATCCCTGGGCTCGACATTAATTGATGTCGTCTTCTGCTGTACGATTTTCCAATGTTAACAGGGGGCATGACAATATCCCTCGTGAGTGCATACAACATGGGTTTTTGTATAGGAATGTACCATTTTTTCCGAACCTTAACGATTTTATAGAGACTTCATAAGTTGTACCCCCACTTCTTTAAGCACTAGATCACCATCAACAACCAACACCCACAACGGTGGACCTCTAACCACCTTCTTGAATTCGTCATGCCTGAAATAAATTGATCATGCCTGTTCCTCATGGGGGAAGCTTGTTGTGTTGCCCGTCACATTAATTGCCTCAAGATTTGTTGAGGTGGCGAATGCCCCCTTAATCCCAATCCCATTATCCATTCCCATCGGGGTGTATATTATTTTTCTAGAGAATTTATGTACAACATATGCACCCTTGTGCATTATATGAACTACCTCAAAAAGTATCAATCAAGACTATAATTTTTTTATATAGTTCCAGTTAAATAATTTTTTCATACATGATATGTCAATAAATAAAGTTGGTAAAAAATACATATGTTGACTATTTGTCATCATCAATACTATAATATATACCTCAAAATAGTGTAAGCAACTTTGTAAAATAACCAAGCTAACCATATGCTAAATAAGGTTGAAATATTTGATAGATCAAAGGCTGAAAGAAAAACCACTATGAGTTTGTGTCAATGAATGCTAGTAAAAAAAGAGCTATGTGTTGAAAAAGGATTGGTTAAGATACTCCTAGTCAACACCATCTAGATACTCAATGGTTTTTCAAGTGCCCAGATCCTACTAAGAGCCCTCCTTGGATAGAAGGTATGTTGTTGTGTTACTTTCCCTGTAAATATGACAAGTGATATTGTTGTAAGCTTGATTTAACCAAAGAATCTCATTTATGCATAAGAGTGAGGTTGTGACATCTTTTTGCAACGTTAAACCAATTAATTACATTCATTAAATCACCAAATATATGTAATGTGTGGAAATTGTGTTCCAAAGCCTAGCAAATAATAATTTTTAAGGGGAGGACGTTTGCATAAATATTAGATCCCCTACCTAGGCCAATTTTGGACTTCTAGTGTTGATAATTGAGATAGAGAATTAGACCCCCTCTGCACATCCCTTAATCATTTGAAGCACCATAAAAATATGATCAGGGCGTTCCACGATTAACCACCTCTTCCATGATGTTTCGAGGAATATGAATAACCTCCTTGAATGGAAGGAGGGAGAATATGGCACTAATTTGAGTTGATATTATATTAGGAGCATATTTTATATCCTGGAATGTTGCTTTATTTATAGCTAACCAGACACCCCAACAGATAAGAGTAGGAATGGACCAAATGCTTTTTCCATGTGAAGAGTCCCATGAGGACTACCATGCATTGAGGATATTTTCTCCCCACCAAACCAAGTTGCAACCCAGTAGAGTATTTACCTTAGTCCATATGATTACTGTGAAAGGACATTGCCAAAAAAGGTGTGTAACAGATTCCTCAAAATTCTTGCATAATATACACTAGTTAGGGCCATATTTATGGCACTTTTTTAAGTTGTCCCAAGTGGGTATCTTGTTCCTAAAAACACACCACAAAACAACTGTGCCTTGCTTGGAAAAATAATTTTCCATATCTTTTTTGAACCATCATTCAGGCTCCCTTCTAAGTTTAGAAGCAATCTAGTATGAATATCTAACCTTTAGGGAGTATTCACCAAATGGAGCATGAACCCAACATAAATTGTTTGCTATGTCCCTAATTTTGACTTGAGACCTATTTAGGGAGAGTATAATTTTCCCAAGCCACAACCATATCTCCCTATAAGTTTAGTTGTTCAACACTCTTCCAGCCTTGTGCCCACATAATAGTTCTATAATCATCAACTTCCTGGTACAAGAAAGTGATCCCCTGCTCGTTAAGTGATGTGACTATTGGGTCTATTTACTGGGTAAACTAACACAAGTATTTTATTAGCAATTTGGGTTTGTAAAGCTTGGAAGCATGTCCAAAATATATGGATTTCAACTACAATCAATTTTAGATGATGAATTATTTAATTTAAAGGAAATATGTATTACAAATATAAAAATTAACTAAATAGTTTCTAATTCAATATGTAATAAGCAGAAGAAGAGGCTCCTAACTTAGGGGAACCAGGATGACCTTCTCTACAATACTACTTCATGAACATAAATAAAAATTACTAATGAACAATAGCTCAAGATGCATAAAAAAATAATAGAAGAGGCTCCTAAATAAGGAGGTCCTTGCTGTCCTTCTTTATAAATTCATTCATCATTAATGCCATTGTATGAAAATTGGAAATTCAGAAAATCACTTTAAACAAAAGAAAGAAAGATGAATTCTAGTTTCTAGTCTCTCATCGGATAGAAGGAGAGTTTAACTTAAACACTGGTTTGGCCCTTCATATTCATATTATAATTTATATTAAGATTCATAAAAAAACATAACATATCATCGTACATCTAATTAATTGATTTACACATGAAACAAAACTAGTTTAAGAAAATTAAACTAAATTAACCAAAAACTGCACTTAGCTTGGTGTGGGGGCCCTCCACCCTTTCCTCGCACACTGAAAGTACTTATCAGCTACTGAAACTCAATCAAGCATTCACCATATATAATAATGTAAATAATATAGAAATGGTTCTTCAATTAGCTCCCAAAGTTCAGAAATATCAAAGTGAAATCATACAAATTGTACATGTTTATGCCTTCAATGTTCTTTGCTTAAATAGAAAAATATGAAACAAAATTGACTAAAATTTCTCTAACAGCCATGTCAATCCTTATCCCATCTATTCTGGTTGATATCATCCATCCAATCCCTCAAAATATGAAAAATCCCGTAAAATGCTAAATTTAGCCCATTTCCTAGGGATTTCCTGAATGACAGGTCATGTTTGACTAGGATTAACCGGGCCTGTTTTAGCTTGGTTTGACCGAACCGATAGGTACACGTCCATTCTTAGTTCCCAAGATTTCTAGATATGTTCCCAGCTCATGCCCAGGTAACCTGCAAGTATGAATTCAATGAAGCCATTATGGGAATTTTTAGTCCTGTCCAAAAATGCACTTAAAATCCATTTTTTGTAAAAACATCTAAAAATTGCAAAACATAATTTGCATACCTGGATATGCATAAATTGGTCAAAATAGAGTGTATATGGATGTTATATGGATGGATAACATGGAAATTAAGTTTATTTAACTATGCAAAATTGGATAAAAAATGAGGGCCAACAATGACTAGCTCCCCTGGTAATCTAAAATTTTTCGAACAACCAACCTAGGGATCAATCCCAGCCCTAAAACATTCATTGCTACCAACATTCCATACCAGACCATTTTTTATCACAAGGAAATATGAGATGAGAACTTTCCAAATGATAGAAGGATGAGGTGATCTCTTGTTGGTTTTTTTTATCCACTCCTCTAGGGACAAACGAAAGATGTATTTCCAAGTAACAACCATTGTCCATAAGGTGTCAATAGAAATAAGCTTCCATTCTACCTTTTCCGCTAGAGACCTAGTAAAGAGAGGAAGAAATTTTAGGCCCCATCCACCTCAGCCTTTAGAAGGGAAATATTCTCCCATTGTACCGAAGGAAGAATAGATTCATGTTGAGATTGCAACAAGATGATGAGCTTAGTGGAAAGAAGTCGCCTTCACTAAGTGGGCCCACAGGCTATTTTTGGCGCAAAGTCTATTTTTAGACATATGGATCATGTTCTATGAGTTGCAGGATGCTATTTGTGGATGGTTGGTCAAGTTGGAAAAAATATATGGACTTCTATTTTTAGACATATTGGGCGGAATCTATTTTTAGATTGCCAGTCTAAAAATAGATATGTCGAATATTATTAGCTCTTTATAATATTTGGACTATAAACATTATCTTATTCTCTTGGAGCACTTCAGTTAAGTGCACAGTTGTGGCACAGGAGCTGACAGAAGGAATTACAGTATTCCTGAGGGTTAAGTGGAGCTATTGCATGGATACTTTAGTTAGAACTCATGTGAGAGAGTTTGGTGGAGTTGATTGAGGAGTTAATGGAGTTGTGTTCAGTTTAACTAATCTAAACATAGTTGAACTAGTTGTATTTAGTCTAACTCATTAATACACTAGTGAAGAGTGGTGTGAATTAATTATTAATTAATTCACTAATTATAAACTCATTAATCAACTAAAGAATACATCAGTTAACTTCAGTGCATGGACAGTTTCAGTGGAGACCAATGAAGAGATAGGTGAAAGAGCAGGTTAACTATCAGTTGTGACTATACTGTTGCATATTTGCAACAACCAGTGATTGGAGAAGCCCATGAGGATTGCGCAGTACAATCCAGGTGGTTCAAGCTATTTAATGAGCCATCCTACAACATTGATTACGAAATAGAGGCTGGCTATTAGGTGGCAGAGATTAGAGCATGTGTTTTGCTAGATCTAGCTTGATTAGTGTGTAGAAATTCGTGGTTGTGCTGAGAGCTTGTGAGGAGCTTTGTACAATGATTGTTACATGATCTCTATGAAATATAATATATAGATAGTTGGGGGTTTTCAGCTTTAAGCTTTCCCATGAAATACTGTGTTCATATGTGTGGTTGTTTATGGTTTTAATGTGCGCATGCAATTGATTTTATTTCCGCAATTAATGATCAATGGTAGAAGAGATTCTGTATTGTGCATGAAGTTAGAATAGTGTGTGATCAGGAGAATCTCGGTGAATAATATATTAGTTATTCAAATTTCTACAATTCATCCTTCTAACTATCCCATAGGAACCCGCTACAAATATTTCTAATGGTTCCTAGAATGATTTTGGGGACCCATGTGAGTGCCATCCAATACACTGGGATGGATTCTAGAACTGACTTAATAAACACTAGCCTTCGTGCATGAGATAACCATTTACAACTCCAATGTTTTAATATTTTCTTCACCTTAAATTTAATCAACCACAACCAATCACCATTTCTGTAAGAATTTGGCTTCATATGGAAGCACAAATATTTCAAGTTGTCTTGCAAATTTTTGACAATAAAATGAAAAATTCCCGAGCCCTTGTGATATCCCCTCGAAATTATTTCTGGGAATTGTTAGTCGTACCAATAACTTTTTAAAATAATGACAATATATCTTTGGTTTCCATTAAATATAGTCTAGAACCATTATAAACAATAAAATGTCGTCAACAAATAGAAGGTGGGTAATTTATATATTTTTAGCTACTTCGATACCCTTCAGGTCTCCCTTATCTTTTGCAGCTGATAAAATTGTTTTAAGGCCTTCAATTTCTAGCATAAACAGAAGTGGGGACAGGGGGAAACCTTGTCTCAACCACCTCTGAGCATGAAAAAATGGAGAAGAAACACCATTAATTAGCACCACAAATGAAGCATAGGTGATAAAAAGGCAAGTGAGAATCAATTTCATAAAAATATAATTTACTTTGTCATATGCTTTGGAGAGATCAATTTTTGCAATTAAGCCTTTCATCCTTCTATATTTGAGACTACGTAGGCTTCTTGGTCCATACCGATAGCCTCATGAATCTGGCACCCTTCCAGAAAACCAAACTGCTCCTTAGACACATTCCTTCATATGATGGACCTGAGTCTGTTTGTGATGATCTTGGCTATGATCTTATAGACACAATTATAAAGCGATTTAGGCCTGTAGTCATCAAAGGTTTTTGAATTATCCAAATTTGGGATACCGGTAATAAAATTTGAATTGAGAGGATCATAGATACAACCAGTCTGCCTAGAGTCCTCAATTAGTGTGAAAATTATATTTATTGTTCGAGGACCCCTAGGTGAGTCTTCACATTTATGTTGTATAAGAGTATATCCTATAAATTAATAATAAATGTCAATATAATTGAAATACATTTAATCAAATATCAAAATCAACTAGTGAACATTGGAAATGTACATCTTGATTACCATTCACACTCGATCTAAATGTCAATAAGTATAAGGAATAGCACAACAAGCCTGCTGAAATACTGCACTCCTGGGAGATTTATGCACATAAATGAGTTTAAAACCCTTGGATCCCTTAGATCAACAGATCTGGGGTCTAGATTCAAAAGGGGAGCAAAAAATAATCAAACTAGGTGTGGTAAACATATCTCCCACCACCTAGTCTAGCTGAAAAACACCCTACAAGAGGGGTTGCAACTATGCACAACAAACTGCTTCAGAAATAATGCAGTCTTGGAAAGTATGAGCAGGAGGCCATCAAATATTATTAAATTATGAGTATACAACAGAAAATCAGAATTATAATGAATCTCTTTCAATATACAGTAGAATACAGGAGACAATAG
The DNA here is from genome assembly GCA_034641835.2 of Pinus albicaulis. Lineage (NCBI taxonomy): Eukaryota > Viridiplantae > Streptophyta > Pinopsida > Pinales > Pinaceae > Pinus > Pinus albicaulis. Next base: position 1,369,475,793 of record CM076579.1, on the reverse strand, counting down.
AGCAAGAAATCTTCATAAAAGAAGGCTGCAACACATATATAACTGCAGAATTGGCTTAACAGCGTTATTTTGAGGAGATGCAACAGCTGAATATAAAAAATCAGATCTAGGACAGATCTGTGGACAAAATATTAGATCCATTTCAGATCTGGAAACTAGACAGTCTTATTTACAAGATCCCCTTGGGGTTTTGACCAAATCATGAATAAAAAAGAGTAGATCTGAGTTTTAAGTTGCAGAACTGTAGAATGCTTCAGAAATTTCTGAAGATGACTTTAAATTAAAATAGATTAGATCTAAACATAACATGGATCAGCAAGCTAATCCATGGATCGCCAAAGTGAAAGGCAAAGTCCAGCACCAGAGATCTCTCATCAAAAATGGGATCAAAACACCCTGAAGAATCTCTTATAAAAATAACGTAGTTCCTCAATGAAAACTGTGCTGTAGCTTGAATTACAGTGATGGCCTGATGCCAAGATACAAATATGAAGCTTTAACAGTGGATGCACTCTTCCAGGAGGTTAAAAGACACACTCCATGAGAAGAGGCTCCAATACAAGCTAGATCTCTGCAGATCTAGAGTTCCACTTGCTGCAACCTACAAAAGCAAGCAAACCCTCACCGGATCTGCATTGCAGTTGGAAGTAGAGCTTGGCCCAAAGCCTAATAGTGGATCAAATCAGCAAATACTCCTCCAAGAATCCTCAAGGGAAGAGGTGAAATCCCTGCATAGGAACTCCAAGTGCTAAGCAACACAATTATCCACTAAACAATAGAGAATAGTATTTGTCTAAACAGACAAGATACTCAGAAATATAATCAATCAACAACCTTCTCTTGCTGCCTTCCCCTTCCTTTTATAAGATGAAAGCATTTGCAAACCATAAACCACCTTGATGAGTTAGCTCCTTTCACATAAGGGGCCTCCTTCTAAAACTGCATTGTCCCTTTATGAGATACATTGAACCTAGACAGCGTTGTAGATTTGGTCAAGGTTGACTCAGTCCCACAACCTAAACCCCTTTCACACCTGCAGTGATTTATTTACATGGCCCTGATTTATTCTTTTTCACATGGGCATTGATTTATTCATCTTTTTTAGGAGTTTTACATGTCCTCCCTTATTCATTTATTCATGCAACAGAAAGTAAAAAAAAGAAAAGAATACTCCTCTTAGCTCAAGCTAAGTAGGAATATTACAATCCTCCCCTCCAAAATGTTGCTTTTCCTCAAGAAACTGATAGGGTGAAAGTTGTAGTCCTTCCCCTCCTCCATTGATGACATCATCAATGAGAAAGTATTCATCATAAGCCAAGTGCTCTTCAAGCCAATACATCAGGAATTGATCCTCCAAGGCCAACATAATATGTGCATAGCCCATCCCACCAGGAGTGAAAAACTCAATAGAAATAAGCATGGCTGGAGAAATGCTCCATATAAAACATGTATCATGAGGTACAGGTAGAAGTTCCAAACCATGTGGTACATAAAAACTACCCATCCTTTCTCCATACAACCCCATGAATAATACAACTATATCATCCAAATATGGAAGCAAGACTACATATATGCAAATAGAAATCTGAGCTTGAGGAGGTGGGTCACAATCCCACATGTGATGCCAGCGCAGTACACCACCTGCCTTCATTAGATCAAGGTGTGGTAAGTGGCATTCCCACCACACATTTGCTGCATGAGTCACCTTAACATGGCTGAAGATGTTAGATAAGCTTGGTGCCTTTGGAAATCACCCATCATGAGAAGGAATCTCCCTTTGTACAATAAGGGAGTGGCCAAGTTCAGCATCTCTATTGGCCCACCAACAATCATGAGATCCACATGATCTCTCACTCCCTCTAGGAGTCATAGCCTGCAAAAACATGGAAAAGGAATGTGAAAAATCAGAAAAAACAACTTGCTTGGCATGATCAAAACCTTTACCATCATAGTCCTTCATACACATGGAGTTGTGCATGAGCATTTTCCTCCTCTTAAGAAAAGGAAGAACTGGCTGAAATGACTCTTGCAAAGAGTCCATTGGCTACCCAAATCCTACATAGTTAATGCACTCTTGAAAGTGCTGATGTAGGTCCTCTCTCATCCCCTCCCAATCAAAGCCCCTCATGATCAGGGTGTAGATCTTCATGGACTGCATATGGCTGAGAAAGAATTATTTCTGTGCCCCTTGCAGTATCTTCTGCTTGAGATTGGAAGCTCTGGCCAAGAAGACCCTATCACGATGATAGATGACTCCCCCTTGGACTAAGTAGTCCTCTCCTTGTTGCATGTCATCAAGTATCATACCTGTGTGGAGATATTTGGAATATTATACAAGCAATTGAGATTTCCAATACAGATCCACACTGCTCAACAATGACAGTGCCGATGATACATCCATGGAAGTGCTTGTCATGTTGCTGATTTCCTTTTTGACATTTCTCATGCCAAATTTGTTTGTTGGAAGGCTGATCCTTCCATCCTTCTCCTCCCACAACACAGATTCAGAAAAGAGAGAGGGTGATAGTGATGCAAGAAGAAGATCCCCCTCATTCTTAAGTTGTCTCGAGCCCTCTAGCGCTGTAACTTGGTTCCTCATTGCTCCAATCCCTCCTAGAGCTAGATTTGGAGCAATAATTTGTGAGGCCTCCCCCACAATATTTGAATCTGTGGCACCCCCGGTGGCTTGCCACTAGATATGAGTGTCCCTTGCAGCATCCTCATGAACATAAGAGAAGGGACTGTAAGATCCCTACTTCCACTCGGCAAATCCATCTCTATTTTTTGTGTGGAGGTACTTGGTGAAGGATAAGTGTTCATGCCTTGAATCATTTGTGGTTTCCCACTCTTTAGTCCACCCACTCCATCTGCAAAGCTTTCCAATCAGTGGTCACCTTCCCCAAAGTAATAAACCATTGGACACCCAAAATGATATTGGTTTCAGGTATGTCAACTACAAAAAAGTGATCCACCAAAGTGTAGGATCCCATAGTAACTAAGAGTGAGGGAACATATTGCATGCATTGCATAGTTCTATCTCCTGGGACCAAAACAAAAAATCCCTCAAAAGTATCAATGGGGATTTCTCCTTTGCACAAGATGAGCATCAATAAAGTTGTGGTTTGCTCCACTATCAATCAGCACAGATACCCTTTGATTCATGACTGAACCTTGTACTCTTAGGGTCAAGTACTTAGGCACTCCTCTTAAGGATGCAAGAGTCCCACTTCTGGGAGAAAAGGCTCCACCCCCATATCCGGATGGTGTTGGCTCCTCCTCATCATTATCAGCGATGTGACCCCTCCTAGGTTCATTATCTCCATCTTCCTCCCCAAAATCTGAGAAAACTTCTATGTAGTGTGCTTTCCCAACAACACATTTATGTCCCGGTGCCCATGAATCTTGGCAGGTGAAACACAATCTCTTCTTTCTCAACTCCCTCCTGAGTTCAATATCAAGAGGCTTCTTCAAAGAGATCTCCTTGGAAGAAGAAACTTTTCCTTCCTTCCCCTTGGAAAAGGGAGGGACCTTGCTCTGGAAAGTTGCCTTTGCTTTTGGCAAGGCATCTTGGACGTCTTTATCCCTCTCAATGGCATCATGCAAAGTGACAGGCTTGGTAGATTTAACCAACCCATGCAAATGGTCCTCCAGGCCATCGATGAGCATGTAAACCCTCCTTGCTACAGATAGATCAGGAACCATGACTGATAATCTCGGAAACTCAGAGATATACGTTTCTGCATCCCCTGATTTCTTCAGCTTTGTAAGGATTATGAAGGGTGCTTCAGGATCCTTCTTGTAAAACCTCTCCACTAGTCTTCTAGTAAACTCAGAATAGGTAGTAATATTGATATGTCCCAATGTAGACAACCCATGGAACCACCAATTGTGTGCCTCACCTTCAAAGTGTAGTGCTTCAATCTTGATGGCTTCAATCTCAGGGAATTTGTTCAACTGAAAGTAAATATCCAACTTTTCTACCCATGCCTTGGAAGAACTGGAGGATGATCCATCATACTTGGGCAAAAAGAATCTTCCCATAGAGTGGTGTCTATCCTGGTTATGAAAGAACCCACCATCTCTATACTGCTGCCTTGGTCATCTTCTGTCCTTGAGGTGACAAAACTCTTGGAAACTAAAGTGGTCTCTGAATCTATGATTCTGAGATTCATATTCCACAAATTAATCTTCAAGGGAAGCTTTCTCTTAAGGTCCTTCATTATCCACAACCAAGAAAGTAGGCACAGTGGAGTGTTGTGAAGCTTGTGGGGCTTGTGGCAGGTTCACTGGTTGACCAGTCCAGTGATGAGACATGTCAGAGCTTTCTCCCAGATGGAACCTTCCAAGAGATTCCCTCATTATGTCCATCCTCATCTCCTTGATCTCTCTAGCAATATATTGCATGGCCACCAACAGAGTTCTTGCAAACTCTTCTCCTTCTTTATCACTTGTAGTTTCAGGGGCTTTACCCTTGTCTTGATCGTTAGTAGTGTAATCCAAATTCTTGTGACTTCTGTTCTGATACCTCTTCTCCCTCTCAGTAAGAGGCTCATCTTATTCTAAATGCAACATGGCTGGTGCTCCAAGGAAATCAAGCACAGGCTGTGCCAAGAAAGGAGCTCTGATACCACTGTAATATTCCAAATCTAGAACAGCACATCAAGCCTGCTGAAATAATGAACTCCCGGGAGATTGATACACATAAATGAGTTTAAAACCCCTGGATCACTTGTATCAGCAGATCTGGGGTCTAGATCCAAAATGGGAGCAAAAACAAATCAAACTAGGTGTGGTAAACAGATCTCCCACCACCTAGTCTAGCTAAAAAACACCCTACAAGAGGGGCTGCAGCTATGAACAACAAAATGCTTCAGAAATAATGCAGTCTTGGACAGTATGAGAAGGAGGCCATAAAATATGATTAAATTATGAGTATACAACAGAAAATCATAATTATAATGAATCTCTTTCAATATACAGTAGAATACAGGAGACAATAGAGCAAGAAATCTTCAGAAAAGAAGGCTGCAACACATATATAACTGCAAAATTGGCTTAAAAACATTATTTTGAGGAGCTGCACTAGCTGAATATTACAACTCAGATCTAGGACAGATCTGTGGACAAAAAATCAGATCCATTTCAGATCTGAAAACTAGACAGTCTTATTTACAAGATCCCCTTAGGGTTTTGACCAAATCATGCATAAAAAAGAATAGATCTGAGTTTTAAGTTGCAAAACTGCAGAATGCTTTAGAAATTTCTGAAGATGAATTTACATTAAAATAGATCAGATCTAAACAGAACATGGATAAACAAGCTAATCCATGGATCACCAAAGTGAAAGGCACTAGAGATCTCTCATAAAAAATGGGATCAAAACACCCTAAAGAATATCTTATAAAAATAACGTAGTTCCTCAATGAAAACTGCGTTGTAGCTTGAATTACAGTGATGTCATGATGCCAAGATACAAATATGAAGCTCTAACAGTGGATTCACTCTTCGAGGAGGTTAAAAGATACACTCCATGAGAAGAGGCTCCAATACAAGCTAGATCTCTGCAGATCTAGAGTTCCACTTGCTGCAGCCTACAAAAGCAAGCAAACCCTCCCTGGATTTGCGTTGCAATTGGAAGTAGAGCTTGGCCCAAAGCCTGAGAGTGGATCAAATTAGCAAGTACTCCTCCAATAATCCTCAAGGGAAGAGGTGAAATCCCTGTATAGGAACTTCAAGTGCTAAGCAGCACAATTCTCCACTAAACAACAGAGAATAGTATTTGTCTAAACATACAAGATACTCAGAAATATAATCAATCAACAACCTTCTCTTGCTGCCTTCCCCTTCCTTTTATAAGATGAAAGCATTTGCAAACCCTAAACCACCTTGATGAGTTAGCTCCTTTCACATGAGGGGCCTCCTTCTAAAACTGCACTGTCCCTTTATGAGATACATTGAACCTAGACAACACTGTAGATTTGGTCAAGGTTGACCCAGTCCCACAGCTCAAACCACTTTCACACTTGCAGTGATTTATTTACATGGCCCTGATTTATCCTTGTTCACATGGGCATTGATTTATTCATCTTTTTCAGGAGTTTTACATGTCCTTCCTTATTCATTTATTCATGCAACAGAAAGTAAAACAAAAAATGCATATTCCTCTTAGCTCAAGCTAAGTAGGAATATTACATTGTTCGAGGACCCCTAGGCGAGTCTTCACATTTATGTTGTATAAGAGTATATCCTATAAATTAATAATAAATGTCAATATAATTGAAATTCATTTAATCAAATATCAAAATCAACTAGTGAACACTAGAAATGTACATCATGATTACCATTCACACTCGATTTGAATGTCAATAAGTATAAAAGATAAACACATTAAAAATAAACAATAAATAACGAATGAATAATTAAATTAACATGATTAAAAATGATCATAACACAAATTTAAACAAATATTCATAAGAGAATGTCAAGGTGTAATTCATTTGGCAATCCCCATGATATAAAGTATTGTGAAAGAAATAAGAAAAAATAAATTATTTTAACGTCCATGAGGCTAAATATAGCCTATGAGACAGATTGCTTCTTCATCTGGTTTTTGTATCTGGTCGTTTTCCTGTGAAGCTTCACAATAAATGCTCCCAAATTCTCAACAAACCCCTCGTTGAATAGTTTATCCCAAGAGATAGCTACCAGAATATCTGCATAACTTTCCTTGTTGTCTTTGAAGGCCTCACATTCTAAAATGATATTATTTTATGTTTCCACTTTTCCGGAAGAACACAAAATACATAATATTTCCTCCCACCCTTATTTTGGACTTTTCCAACGTCCTGTTTCATAGCGTAGTTGATAAGAATTAATCCTTAACTTAGCTGTAAGAATTTTGGCTCTCCAAGAAATATTTGCCTCTATGTACGTTTTTTGTTGATGATTATGATTGGGATTAAACACTTCAATATTATTTTTTCTTTCTCCCTAGATCCTTATCCCAAGTACGCTTGTGGAACTTATCCATAACAATATATTTTATCTCTTTACTTCTTTATGGGACACATGTTCAAGAAAATACCCCATTTACTAAACCCTTTGTTATTTTGTTGCATCCAAGTCTTCTTTCTTTTGCATAATATGTCATTAAAGAAAACCTTAAGCCATTTTCCCTCTTCCATTTGCTCATTTTTTTGTAAATACCTTATGAATTCACCATAACAATTTCTTCAATAGGATCAACACCTGTTTCACTTAACAAGATAACATAAGGAACTACACTTTGAATTTTGATTTTTTTTGTAATAAAAAACTTCTGAATTTTCTCAATTTGTTTCCACTGCATGTCAGATGTATTGTTGGCCCATAGTTCACAACCATAAAAAATCACGAGAATCACTAGAAGCCCAAAAAGAGTTTGAGTGGTTTTCCAGTCCCATAAATTTGCCTCTCTACATCTATTTTGAAAAGCATAAAATTCTTTCCAACCCCCCAAAGTTATTTTCTTTCTACAACCATCCCAACTGATTTCTATTGAAGTCAATTCTGAGGTATTTTTAATCCACAAATTCTTCCAGAATGATGCCTTCAAAGTAAAAATTATGCTGGTTATGTTTTCTTTTTTAGAGAAAACCACCACTTTCATTTTGCTAATATTGACTTGCATCCCCATCAATCTACAAAAATTCTCAAGGGATAGTAAGTGCTCTTGCAAACCAAGAGAAGATTTAGAAATCAGAATAAGGTCATCTACATACAAAATAAGTCTTATAACAAACTTTCCCAAATGGATACCATCACCCCCTTGCGAATTTAACCACTCCTCAAGCTTGTCAATATATAAACCAAAAAAGGTAGGAGACAATGGACAACATTACTTGACCTCCATATCGCTTCTAAAACTTTCAAAAATGTCTGTTGAAGTTCTAATTTTGACTTTCACCTGTTAATACAACCTATGCACAACTGCTTTAAAATGTCTAGGAACCCCAAGTTCCTCCATTATGTGCCAAAGATTATCCCTAGGAATTGTGTCAAACGCTTTTATGAAATCAACAAAGAAACAAAAGGCTTCTTCCTTTTTTTCCCAAAATCTTTCAATGATGTGCCTTAAAGTTATACAATGATCAACTATGGAATATTTAGGTGTAAAACCTGTTTTCCCTTTAGCACACTTATCTCTTTTTTATGCCCACTTGCTGATTTTTTTTTTCTAACATGCATCCAAACTGTGTGAACTAAGAATACAAGGTTCTTTTGTGCTACTCAAGAACCACCCCGCCACGCCCCCCCCCCCCCCCCAAACATTTAGTAAATGATAGATTTAATGAATGGGGACCCTTTAAAAATTTTAGAATAAAATCCTAAAACAATCCTTTTGTTCTAATAAAATAAAATAGTTTTGATAAAATAAGATAAATTATTTCAAATAGACTTATAATGGAGTTTAGCACTTTGTGTTAATACTTAAAGCCTTATGTTTCTTAAAAAAATGAAATTACAAAACATTATATCGGACTTAGTTCAAATATAAAATCTCCGATGAAATGAAACCGATGAAACAATTTCCGATATAAAGCTTTGTATAAAGTTTTTAAGTTTTTAAAAGGCCTTTAAGTAAATCAAAGCGATTGTGAATTTTGTTTATAAAATCTGGTCCCACCAAATCAGCGTCCTTGCGTTATCAGAATTTTGGTATCGGCAATTCCAAAATAAGTACCAAAAGAAAATGCCGATAGCCGATCTTCGATTCTCTCTTCAAAGTAATGTGCCGAATACCTTTCTCCTTCACCTTCGATTCTCAATCGTTCCTTTTCCTTTTAAATATGGGAGTTCGCATAAAACAATTTCTTATTCGTGTGACTTCTATAATCCCCAATGTTGAAACATTGATAAGAAAGCCTTTAATAAACCCTTCATTCATATTTTAAAACATTATAAGGGTTAATATTGATTGGAACAAAGAATTTCGTAAGTTTTAAAATGACAATCTCAGGGATTTCGCCGATAATGAACTACCAATACATTGATATCGTGGAGGCCATGTGAACAAATTTTTAAACATTTAATGGCCACTCTATGTGATTTATGGTTTCGAAGTTTGAAATAATTTGTTGTAATGACAAGCATTCACTCCTTAAAACGTGAATTGATGTGAAAAGATTGTTTTCCTTAACGAGTTATTTCAACTCATCTTTGTTTCTCCTCTTAACTGGTAAATCCAAATAACAAAAATTAGAGGAGATGTATAAAGCTATCAAGGCCAATAAAAATATTGCAGCTCAACAACATTTAGTTCTATCTCCATTAGAAACTGCTGAAATGTCACCTCTATTCTCAGACACTACATGCACGCCAGATGCAGGGTCTTCCTCTTGGGAGGCCATATACAAATTGTTTGAAGATTAAAACCCAAGATTGGTTGAGAGGGAGGATGCTACAATAGGTGATACAACTCCAGTTTCTAAGTATAAATGGAGCTATACAAAAAATTCATTTTTACATATAATTGCGGCTCACCCCAAAATATTTCCCTACACAGATATGGTGAGATGGGTCATCGACCGCTTGAATATTCCATAAATAGATTTCCTGACTCCAAGATATATAGTTATCGGGTCATTCAAGCTCGAATATTTAAGGAAAATGTATCACTTTCCTCCTCCCTAGAAGAAGTACGACACACCGTTTGTCCATAAATTTATGAAGGAGAACCAAAACCCAACAGAGGTTATCAGATAGTGGATAAGGGACCTAAACAAACACAAACACGAGGGTAAGGGTATGTATTCATTAGCTTCCTTGGCTGAAAATTTTTCTCATATCGCTTCTATGATATGTCATTTATACGATTATCCTAATACACACAAGTTTATGAGGAATGGGTATCGTTAATCAAAACCGCTTCAGAAGGCTATATTATGGATTGGGCCAATATATTTTCGAATAATTTAATTGCTCAGATTCTAAGTTATAGGATGCCTATGTTCCTATGTAATGGATGCTATCTATTTTATTGTTCCCCCTTTTTTCCTAAGTTCCTATGTAATGGATGCTATCTATTTTACATATGATTTCCCATCCATGGGATGGAAATGGAAAATTCAAGACCCAACCCCCATTGATATCTATCATGATACCTTGTGGGAATCCAAATTTCATTCCCATTTTTATAATATTTTCATGGAATCATGCTCCCTATTCATCAAGAGGGTTTCAACAACAAAATTCCCAGACTCTCTGCAGAGGCCAATAATGATTTGATGTCAATATGAAGGTGGCTCGGGGAGGAGTCATTTACTTATATTCACATTTTTGGCACTCTTTCCAATCCGCATGTTTTACCCCTTTTTGTACCTGATAATATATTGGCCATGGAAATTGCATATCAGATAGTTGGGAATGGTTTAAAAAAAATACTGAAAGACACCAAGAAAACCATATTTCATTCCTTTCCTATTTCTTGTGGTATCTATGTATAAGACAATATCAAGCATGCTATTCTTGAATTTTATCAAATAAAAGCTTTGAAATTTCCGACTATCCAAAATCGGAAATATGATCTTAATGGGGTTGATAAATATGTCACAATACAGGCTACGATTAGGCAATTTACAAGCGAGCCTGATAAATTTGATGATTTGTTTGAGATGGTTCCTGAGTATCCCAGGGTTGAAAGAGAAGTGACATAGCAACTGAGTCCTAAGGAATTGATTGAATTTAATCAATACCGTAGTTAGACATTAACACATTTACTAATGGATTTGTTGAGAATTTCTCAAAAAAATACTGAACCTCCAAAAGCATCGTCTTCTTCAATAAATGATTCAATAGTTTCGCAAATGTCAGAAATAGCTACTTCGACTGTGTTGTAGTTGCTACAACACCACCAAAATTTTGGGCACATTCAAAATTTCGGGTCCCCCTCTGCTCGCTCAGCCCATAAGGTTTCGACCCCACTTTTGGTTGGTTAATATCCCCATGAACTATTCTTGCCAAACCTTGTCATTGTGCCCATTCATATGATCCACACCTCACCCACTTGTTTTGTTGTCTCATGATTGCACTAGGGTTTGGGGGTTTGTTGCTTCAAAGAGAATTGAGAGTTACTCCATGGATTCAAAGTTATGTTTCCCATAGATGTCATCACCAATCAATGGGGCACCGAGCTCAAACATATAAGGCTTCAGTCTGGCTTGCATTATGCTGGCCGTGCTAGGGTTTCAGAGAAACCTTAATTTCTCAAGAGAGTGGCCCCATTCACGTTTTGCCTAATTCATATTTTCCTTGGGCACATTCTAATTGGAATTTAATGGCATCATGATAAAATCATCAAATATAGTTTTCCGTCAGGTTCATGAATGGTTTTTCCCATCTCAACATGTGCATTAACATTTTAAGGGTTTTAGTGGTGCATTACAACTCCTACACACTACGAGCCCCTTTTCTCTGGAATGTTCATTGAAGCGAAGTGGAGACATATTGCGTTGATGGTTAGGGAAAGGCTTGAGTTTCATTGGGGTATGGAAAGGGTTGGCTCTCCTCTGCACCTCTAAAACCCTAAATTATTATGATGAAGAATCTGACCATTCCTTGAATTAACCTTCAATATTTAGAACTCTTTTCATATATCACTTCAAGGCACTTGCTCTAAAAGCGCATCATCACCGTGGGAAACAATAAAAATTAAAGTCATGATTGGTGGTTCCATTAAATGTCTAAATTTGAATTTGATTTCCAAAGTGAAGCATGAGGTACTCCATCCATGCAATTTATAACAAATTATTTTGGATTATTTTCTCGTTCATGCTCCTAGAGTGAATCAATGTTTGTCTTTTGATTTATTGATTGATCCCGCATGAAAAGTATCACTTTGATAATCTAATTTGTTTGTTTCATCTTCTTTGCAGGACACCAAGAAAATGTATCTTGGATTGACATCCAACGAGGAACAATTGTACTCGAGGAAAGAAACAAGAAGGTTGCATAGGTCACAATTCGCATAGGTTGCAAAGTCGTAAAGGTCGCATAGGTCACAAAGTCGCATAGGTCAAAAAATTGCATAGGTCGCAAAGTCACATAGGTCACAAAGTCACAAAGTCACATATATTGCAAAGTCACAATGTCACATAGGTCGCAAAGGTCGAAAGATCGCAAGGTCACATAGGTTGCAAAGTTGCAAAGTCTCATAGGTCGCAAAGTCACAAAATTGCATAGGTCAATATTTTCCACTCGGTCACTCCTATTTTGGGCATACAATTAGGACACCAAGAAAATGTGTCTTGGATCCACATCCAATGAGGAAACACTTGTAATCCAGGAAAGAAACAAGAAGGTTGCAAGGTCACATAGGTCACATAGGTTGGATAGGTCGCAAAGTCGCATAGGTTGCAAAGTCACAAAGTCGCAAATCACATACGTCACAAAGTTGCATAGGTCACAAAGTGGCATTGGTTTCAAAGTTGCATAGGTTGCATAGGTCGCAAATTCACATAGGTCACAAAGTCACATAAGTCGCAAAGTCGCAAAGTCACATAGGTCGCAAAGTTGCAAAGTTGCAAAGTCACATAGGTCGCAAAGTTGCAAAGTCACATAGGTTGCATAGGTTGCAAAGGTCGCAAAGGTCACATAGGCTACATTCCGCCACTCGGTCACTCCTATTGTGGGCATAGAATTAGGTAACAGGGAAAAATCAACCAAGTTGAGAGAGGCTTCAATGATAGTAGACAACATCCTTGACTTGACCAACAAATATCGCGAAGCTCTAGATACTCTTCCAAAGAAGGATTGGATTATGACACAAAATGAAAAAGTACATTTTCACATGAGAATACAATCTCGGGACAAGTTGATCAAGGATGTAGACAAAGTCATATATTCATATAATCATCTTCTCATTGGGTTATATCAATGGCTAGAGTTCATCACACTCCTTCCATCGGGTCACTAGCAGCACCTAAGGAACAATATGAAGTACTACAGGAAATGCAAGGATTCCTCGACCCAATCAGACAAGCTTCTAGCTCCAATGACTTGTAGGTGACAAGAGAGAGCATCACATAGAATTTGGTTGAGCTGGTAAGGGTTCACACCAAATTTTCTACCTTGTCAAACTAATTCAACGACAAGAAAATCATGCTAATTCCAGATGCCCTCGAGTGCATGAACGGACATGGGGAGGACATGCCTCAACTAGTCACGATAGCTACAAAATACAAAGCATGGCATACCTATCTTAGGGAGCATCAACATATTGACTCTCCGCCCTTATCAATCACCAAATCATTAAAATAGGGTAAATGCATGTGAAAGACTATCTTTTTTTTGTTGCACAACATGGTAGCTTAGGAAAAAATTGAATTCAAACCCAAGAGAAACATGAGGGAGTCCCTAGGTCGAAATCAACCCTAGGTCACAATCAACCCTAGGTCACAATCAATGCAAGGCTGCAATCAACCCTAGGTCGCAATCAACCCTAGGTCACAATTAGCCCTTGGTCGCAATCATCCCTAGGTCACAAGCAACCCTTGGTCACAAGAAAGCCCAAGATTCAAGGGGAGACCAAAGGCCATGGGCAACCCAAGTTTCATCCTGACCTATATGTACATCCTCAAGTGATTTTGTAAAGGAATTTTTGTTTTTGGACTTTGGAGAGAGACATATAATTGCTTATTGAATGCATTCCTTTTGATGAATAGAAATAAGTGTTATTGGATCTCACTATTGAATCTGACGGAAGTCTCCTTTATGTTCATGCTGTGAATATGGTCTCTTAAAATGAATGAATGCTTCTTCAAGTATTGGTGCACCTTTCTACTCATGTATTCTCTTATGTTATGAGTTTCCTTACAACACGTGGATGGTATATGATTCTCTAACTTTAAAGATATGTCAATGAACTTCTTTGTTGATATTTTCTTTAAACCATTATTGGAATGTGCATAGGTTATATATGAAAAACTTAGCCATTGTGAATTTTTTCCTATTTGTTAAGTAAATATTGTTATAAGTATGATCTTGGTAAAGGTATTTCTAACAATGCTTTTCATAAGTTTCATGCTTTAAATTCCACTTTGCTATTCATGGTATTGTGTTTCACAAGGCATTCATCAATCGTCAACTTGTGTTCGTTCAACATTCGTGCATTCTCCTCTCAATGAGTCCCCTCCTTCTACGAAAACCATCTCCACCAACTTAATGGAAACTATTCCTACATACCAGATGGGATCCATAAACCAAACAATGTAGAGTCTAATTGGGATTCTGCATCGGGGAGATCCTCTTACTTTTGGTGATACAATTCAGACTGTCAACATATTTGGCGCTAGGAGGGCTAGATGACAAGATGAGCCCTTGGAGCATGCAGTTTAGTCTTATATCTGTAAATGAATCATCCCCAAATCACCCTCCTGAGATGTTTATCGGGTTTATCTATTTGTTAATTCTTAATCCCCAACAAACCTCTCTATCACTTGTCTCAGTTGAAGTTCGATGATGAAAATGGAATTTCCGTAACTGAGCACCTTTTTAATTTTCTTGAGTTTTGTTAATCTTACGAAATTTATGATGATGAGTTTTCTTGTGTTATTTTTCCCTCACCCTTGAAGTATGCATCAAGAAATGGTGCTGCACGTTGCTAGCAACTTCCATCCATTCGTTAGAGCAATTCATCGGTGAGCTTCAACAAGATTTTCACAGGTATGATTTTCAAGATGTATTAATAAGGATAAATGAGATCAGAATGAAACCTCAAGAATCTCTAGAGGATTTTATATTATATTTGTTCATCCTTGTTTTGAATTCCCTGAAAGAGATGTCGATTGGGCATATTTAATTTAACAATTTCAACAGCTGGTTTTCATTTCTCTGCAAGACCTTTGATCTGAAACAAATATTGATCCTTATGGCTGTCATGATAATCTTAAAGTTACTAAATGTCCAAATTCTATCTCGAATATTTTCTTTCCCATCTCTCTGAGTGTGGAACAACTTCAAGCCTCCAAGGAGGAACTTACAAAATGTGACCTTTCTCATCCTCCTCTTGATTTTCTACCTAATGGAGTTTTGGTCGCAAATAGTTTAAGTGATGAAATATTCTTGCAGGGAAATGAACCATGTTGTATCACCTCCACATCTTTCATAATCCCTATCAAATCATGATCAGAATCTAGATTAGGGGAAAAATTTTTCTAAAAATTCAAAGTGCTCAGAATCACTCCAAACTAGAATTATTGGATAGGTCTCATTGCCAAGAATCTGATGCACTTTGTTTCACTCAAAACGAAGTCCATATTAGGAAGATAAAGCATGTTGTTAATTTTCCTAAACAACAATTTTTTTTGCAGAAAATGATAGAAAGGTGACATGGCAGCCTAGTCAGCAAAAGTGATGTTCTAGGAATATTCCTTCATTTCAACCAATGGCACTATGCCAAGTTTTAATTCGTGGTTGGTTTCTGTTTGGGTGACCTGTTATAATTTTTTTTTTAATGAACCAATGAGAAGAGGACACGTGGAAAGCCCGAAGGCCGCCACGTGCCCCTCCCAAATGTCGAATTGTTTGACTTTGGCAATGGTTTAATTTTATATTATGGTGCAAAATTTATTGTTGGCAGAAGGGTGGAGGTCAGGGCCGAACCCGTGACCTCTCCTGCACTAACCACAAGCACTACTAGCTATGCTATATGTTGGATCTTAAGAATATGCAACCAATGTTTATTTGAAGTTTAACAAAGGTTTGGGCAGAGGCATATGGGGGCCAGCCCCTTACACATGATCATCAACCCGTGACCAAAGGTGGAGGGCCAATGGTAATTTGCAGGATTAATTTTAAACTTGTTTAATTGACCATAAAATAACGTTTAAGAGCGCTAATCCTTGTGATTAATCCATATTTGTTTAAACATGCTTAACGCGCCTAAGAAACAATTAATCCGACCTTTAATCGTGAATTAGGTTTGGCTGGTCCGCTATTTTTGGTGCCACCTCCATTTTTGTCGGACTTAACTAGATTTTCTCAAGATTTGGTGGAGTTTTCTTAGAGAAAACTAAAGAAGCCATAACTTCGGCATATTTTTACCAAATTAGGCTCAAGAAGTGTCAATCCTAGATTATTTGGATGTTCCAAGCATCATGGTGTAGGTTCCAGAGGCATAGGAGCACTTATGTAAGTGTTTTTTTCACTTTGAAGATTAAAGAAGCCAAGGGCCACTAGGAGAGGAGGTCATGCCTAGATCACTTGAAGACCATTTTAAGAGCTTGAAGAGTTTATTTTGAGGTTTTTGGATATTCTGAATCCAATGGATCAGGTTGAAAATAAATTGGAGCACTTTAGGTGCATTTAATAATAGAATTTACCATTAATCTAAAGAGGGCCTAACCAGTTGAAGCAGGTCCATGGATATGTAGCCCAAGAGGGGTGAAATCTGTGATCAACTATTGTGTAATGTGTTTGCTGTGTGTTATTTCTATGTAATTTACTTGTTGTTCATGTGTTTTTAACAACTAATTTACTTAAGAAATTTCTCATAAAATACACTAAAACTTGACACATAAACCCTTTCACAACTTGCTAATTTGAGACGATCCTAAACAAATTTAATTTATATTGATGAGGGAGCTATCACATCAAAACTAATTTTCCCATATTCAGATCAAGTTGGTATCAGAGCACAGTTTAACTCATTTTAGCCCTCATATGGTTTGCTAAGGTTAGCTAGAGAATTAGATATTGGTTTGGTATTGAGAAAGGAGAATTTAACTGTGGGCAAGTTTATATGTGCAAGGAGAATGTCAATATTGAGGAATTATTTATAAAATCATAGAGAAGCAGATTTTTGTGCATTACAAGTGTGATGGCAGGTTCATAAAGCATTTTTTATAGTGAATCTTCCTTAGCAAAACTCTTTGATAAATATATGTTGCAGAAGCTCTACATCATGAATGATATGGTGCAAGAGATGTATGAAGATAAGAGGGAGAGAAATATACTTCAAGAGTAGTTGATTGCCATGAAGGAGGAGAAGCAAGAGTTTCTTGAAAAAATGCATGAGATGGAGACTAAGATTCATGATGCCAAGGAAAAATTAACCAAGTATGTGAATTAAAAATAGGTATGCAATTCAAGTTTATCTTCTATTTCCTCTCAAAATGAATGTGTAGGTTCTTTTTAAAGACACACTAGAGGAATATTGTCCAAATTATTGACGAAGATGGGTTATGAAGGTAAAGGATTAGAAAAACATGCACAAGGCATAGTTGAGCCAATTTTTTTTGAGGAAATGCCTAGGTATTTGGGTCTTGTTTATGGACAACATGATGGAGAATGCTCCAAAGCCAAGGAGGCACATGAAGGTGTTCCAAGAAGGACTTTCATTTCATGTTAATTACCTCAAGCTTGTGAAGTTTTTGTTCATGAGGAATGCAAAAGTTTTATACCCACTTTGCAAGAAGATGCTCATAAGCATGCAAATAATGTAAATGGAAAACAAGAGGATGTTGAAAGCTCTAAAGACATAGAAGCCATTGTTGATATTATGAAGAGAGCCACTACCTCATCAAATTCACCTCCTCAAGAAGGCGACAAAGGTGAATGTTCAAGGTATAAATCTACCTTTAATCAAGTCACTTTTGATTATGATAAACATGGTAAATATGCACATAATATTTGGACAAAATTTACATGTTTCTTTTGTGGTTTGAATAACCATAATGTTTCAAGGTGTTGGAAGAATATAGACATACACATGAAACTTCAAAAAAAAGGAGGAAGAAATCCAAAGGTCCATCAGATAATTAAAACCATGTTGAAAAGAAGATGCAATTATTTTTCACTCATTGCCATAAGCAGGGTCATCTTGTAAACAAGTGTTGAACTTTGTATCCAACAAGTCATCAACAAAATTTGAAGAAGGTGGAAATATATTTTGACAAGAATGGAAAAGAAGACTCCATAATTGATGTGGGTCAGGATGATTCACATGATGAAGTGTAGCTGAAAGAAGCACCATTGAAATGGTTTGGAAAGAGATGGATTTTGGAAGGTCCACTCTTGAGCGAGAGGCTCATGATTAGCCTTTATTCTCAAATCGTGGCACGAGAAACATGTCAATAGTGGAGGATGATGGAATAAAAAAGTGGAAAGTGGAGAAGATGCCAAAAATTTTGCAGCCATTGTAGACCATTTGATGTGTTGACACCAAGAAGCGAAAGAGATGGCGAATGCATTCTTCCAGATGTGGAAATTGGTACCGTGGAGGTAAAATAATGGTAATTTATTTTTCTGTTATTACTGATATTGGAACTCATTGTTGTAGTTCACTTAGATGGGCTTAAGTTGGAAAAGTGGTTTCCAAGGAGAAGCTTGCATTGAATGCATATCTGTGTAAAGGAGGAACTAGATTCTCAGTGGGAAGGCCATTAGTCATTTTTCCAAGCACCTAGGGATGGATTTGGTACAACAAGATGTTTAATCAGTCAGAAATATTCCAGCAAGTGTTGGATTGGGTCAAAAACAAAAGGAGGACATTGGTTGAAGTGTCAAGCCATTTGCAAGCCAAGGCATGTCAGTGAACCCAAGTGGTTGTAATGAATATTTTTCCAAGTTGAATCAAGTTGATAAAACTTGGGAAAGAAAAGAGTATTCAGCTCTCATCAGATAACCAGCTTTTGTGGGTCCAAAATCTTGTCAGTGGGAAGGAGTGGTCCAAACCTGGATTGAGGGCAAAAATTGGCTAAAAATTCAAAGTGCTTAGAATCGCTCCAAACTAGAACAACTAGATAGGTCTCGTGTCCAGGAATCCAACGCACTTCATTTCACTCAAAACAAAGTCCATATGAGGAAGATAGAACCTGTTGTTCATTTTCCTAAACATCTAATTTTTTTTCAGAAAAGGATAAAAAGGTGACATGGAAGCCTAATCAGCAAAAAGGATATTATGGGAATATTCCTTCATTTCGCCCAATGACACTATGCCAAGTGTAAATTCATGGTTGGTTTCTGGTTGGGTGACTTGTTATTATTCAATTGGTTTTTTCAATGGGAAGAAGACGTGGAAATTCCGAAGGCCGCCACTTTCCCCTCCCAAAGTATGAATTGTTTGACTATGGAAATGGTCGAATTTTATATTATGGTGCAAAATTTATTATTTGCGGAAGGGCAAAGGTCAGGATCGAACCCATGACCTCCCTCACACTAACCACAAGCGCTACAAACTATGTTATACGCTCAATCTTAATAATATATGAAACCAACGTTTATTTTAATTTTAACAAATGTTTGGGCGGAGGTGTATGGGGGCTAGCCCCTTACACATGCCCGTCGGCCCATGACCAAAGGCAGAGGGCCAATTCTAATTGGCAGGATTAGTTTTAAATTGGTTTAATTAACCATAAAACAACATTTAAGAGTGCTAATCCTTGCAATTAGTCTGGATTTGTTTAAACTTGCTTAATGTGCCTAAGCATCAGTTAACCACACTTACTTGCTAATTAATCCAACCTTTAATCTCATATTAGTTTTTCCGGGTCCGCTATTTTTTGCGCCACCTCCATTTTTGTCAGACTTATCTAGATTTTCTCTAGATTTGGTGGAGTTTTCTCAGGGAAAACTGAAGAAGCCATAACTTTGGCATATTTCGACCAAATTAGGCTCAAGAAGAGTCAATCCTAAATGATTTGGATGATCTGAGAATGATGGTGTAGGTTTCAGAGGTAGAGGAGCAATTATGTAAATGTTTTTTTCACTTTTAATATTAAGGAAGCCAAGGGCCACCAGGAGAGGAGGTCATGCCTAGATCACTTGAAGACCATTTTCAGAGCTTGAAGAGTCTATTTTGAGTTTTTTGGGTCTTATGAATCCAATGGAGTAGGTTGAAAATCCATTGGAGCACAGTAGGCACTTGTAATAATATAATTCACCATTAATCCAAAGAGGGCCTAGCTAGTTGAAGCAGGTCCATGAAGATGTAGCCCGAGAGGGGTGAACTCAGTTATCAGCTATTGTGTAATGTGTTTGTTGTGTGTTATTTTTATGAAATTTAATTGCTCTACATGTGTTTTTAATAGATAATTTATTTTAAAAATTTCTCCTAAAATACACTAAAACTTGACACATAAACCCTTTCACAACTTGCTAATTTGAGACGATCCTAAACACATTTAATTTATACTGATGAGGGAGTTAGCACAAAAAAACCAATTTTCCCATATTCAGATCAAATCAAGAATCTAAAAAAAAATTGATTTAACATCTCTCTCTGTTAATGAAACCAATCTCGATTCCATTGAACATATTCCTAGGTCTAGTCCTAAGTCCTATGCACTTGTTGGCAATGACTTGGGTATTATCCTAGATAAATTTGATTGTCCTATAAAGCTCACGGATCATGATATGCATGCTAGTTCATTGTTCCCTTTGGATGACACTAATGTGCGAGATGAAAGTCCTGGTATGATTGGTATCCCCTCATCGAAATCACTTCATCCATTATTCCCTGATTCATTTCTTGAGTCCGCCACACTAGTTTTTTCTACAAATCATTCAGAAATTTCTTCGGCCGGTGTTGGTAGTAGTGATGATATGAGGGTGATGTTTCAAAATCGTACTATGATAATTATGAATCACTTATTTCTGATCTCTTCAATCCGCAGTCCTTAACTGGTCAATAAAGAGACCTTATGTCTCGGAAATATTAGGATTTTTATCTCACCAATTCATCCTCATTTTTAATCCAAAAATAGCCTAATGTACCAGATACTCGACCTGATAAAATTAGTGGCTTAAATGATTGTATTTTCTCCAAAAACCTATTCAATAACACCTCTGGTGATTGTCACTCATATCCTTCTATTGATCCTATGAAGCCACCGAAATTCGATGATTTTATTTTCGAATATTCAGGGACTCATTAGGAAGTTTAGTCACTTCAAGTTTCACTGATGGTTATGTCAGGCTCCCACGATCCTGACGATACCCCTGAACCAAGTCAAATTAGGGTTTATAAAATTAAGGTTTCCATGCATCGCACTCCTCTCAGCATAACCATGTCGGATGCCAACTCATCTTGGTAAGCCTTTGATTCATGTGATGTTTCTTTAAGCACATATTTTTGTCCCATAACAACTGATATGCATAAACCTCTATACCCTAACTTTTTCACTTGAGGGACACCGACCATTGTCTCAAATATTTTGGATTTTTTCCTAGCCATTGCAGGTCGCAGTCAGGTACAAGCAGATGATGTTTTACAATCCAATCACTCAACCTCTCTATTGCCTCAGACTCTTCTAGTCGATTCATCTCATCGTTTGGAATCTAAAGAATTTGATTTGTTGGACTGTCAATCTATCAATGTGAAAACATCTAACCAATTTAATGATATGCTCATTGATAGTTATACAGTCGCCGCAAATAATGATTTGCCAGTTAATCTCATGAAACCTTTGACGTTCGATAGCTCCCCGTTTGAAGGTTCAAAGTTTTTCCAAGGCAGTGAAACACTGCAACTCCCACTGTCGGTTACGTAAGTCCTCACGTCCTCGAAAAAAATCCATGTACAACTTCAAACTAGGGTTTATGAAATTAGGGTTTATGCACTTAATTCTCTAGCATCTCAATTTCACCAGGAAAAAACATATTTTCTCCATGTCATCAAATTGGTCATCCTCACTGTTATGATAAGGTTGTTGCTCTGCTTGAAGGATGTTATCCGAAAAAATTATCTACAAGCAGACAACATCTTACCTCACTTGCACCAGGTTTAGGGTTAAACATGAATGGATGTGTGTCATGGACAAATGATTATAGGTTTTAAGTACATCTTCCTGTCTATCAGGATGGGATTGCAGTTTGGCTTGAACACAATTTTCTAGCATGTTATTTGGTAAGTAGCCATGGCCTTTTTGATGTTATACATATTTTACAGGTAAGCTTTGTTGTTTGTTCACAATTTTTTTTATATTGGTTCTGATTGTGGACATCCTTGTTCTTGCAGGTCGAGAACGATGTGATGGCTGCACTGGAACTTTGATTTCACATGAACTGACCACCTCTCTAGTTAAATTAGGGTTTTAGGTTTAGGGTAGCTAGGGTTTGTTAATTAAATTTTACTTGTTGATGTTGTTAATTAGGGTTTGCTTTATGGTTAAATTATGTACCCTATATTTATTCACTATAGGTAGTTTATTTTTATGCATTATAGTTTTTGTGCTAATTTTCATTTTCTCATTATTGCATGGCATTCATAAAATCATTACACATGCATTGCATTGCCCTTTATCTACAATTAGCTGATTTATTTAACGCATAACATTGGATTGCATCATAATCCCTGCTCGTTGCACTACATCATACATTTTCCTTCTTGCACAGTATACACTTGTCATTGACCTAGACTTGAATTTTCCTCTTTGCTGCATGCTGCCATGAATAGCTTTCTTACCCATGCTTGCACATGATTGAAACCTGAGGAATTTCTTTGACCTCTTTGTGCACACTGAAACCCTAAAGAGCTTCCTTGATTTCCTTTCCCTAATGTTGGAAACCTAACCCTAATGATTGTGTGAGGTTTTTATGGTTACTCCAAGAAGCTACTCTTATAACCGGTCATCAAATTCACATCCCATACATTATTCCTACAAGTCTAATTCATTATCTAGGGAGATACGGGTAGGTTTCTTGCGTGGAACCCTAATCAGTTCAAGTGACCTATATCCATAACCTAAAACTTGTGCTCATCATGGTATTGAATATCTTAATGAATTATTTTCATGTTTCACCTATTAACTGGACATGGGGTGTGGAGGCTTGGCATGAGGGAAAACCTAAAAAAATAAAATACCTTTCATTTTATGTAAAACAAGAAACAAGCTCTCTTTCCCATAAAATAATTCGAGATCACTCATCTCCCCTGACACAATGAATGTCGAGTAATAAGCGCTAATGTGCACATAAAAGAAAATGAAATTAAATTAAGGGTAAAGAATTGAAAAATACTTCCTACATAGAGAGGTAATGTGATGACTACACCTGGGTACTCAAAAGACTTGCTGGAAGTGGATCAACATTTGTGATTTCTTGAAGTGACTCTGTCGGGATACTAACCAGGCATGTTGGTAGAGGAGAAACACCAGAAACGTATTTTAAAGTTCTGAATATAATAAGACCTCTACCTTTCTCTTTGCATCATCATCAAATATTGGCATGCATGAGTTTCTACTTGGGCATTTACTAATTAAGAAGACCTAGATGAAGCACAAAAGAAAGGCATATCTATAAATGTCAAAGCAACACATGAGGTACAAACAGTGCATATTCAATATTCCATTAAATTACTATCTAGACTTGGAATATTGTAGGGATTTTGGCAAAGATGCTGGATTCTACCAGTGGTTATCCAATCGTTGTAGCTGCTACAAAACCACCCAAAATTTGGGCACATTAAAAATTTCAGTTCCCCCTCTGCTTGCTTAGCCCATTAAGGTTTCAACCCGACCTTTGGTCGGTTAATCTCCCCATGACCTATTCCTACCAAACCATGTCGCTACGCCCATTCATTTGATGCACACCACACCCACTTATCTTGTTGTCTCATGACTGGCGCACTAGGGTTTGGGGGTTTGCCGCTTCAAAGATAATTGAGAGTTCCCCCATGCATTTGAAGCAAGGTTTCCCATAAGATTCATCACCAATCAGTGGGGGCACCGAGCTCGGATAGATAAGGCTTCAGTCTGGTTTGCATTATGCTGGTAGTGCTAGGGTTTGGGAGAAACATTAATTTCTCAAGAGAGTGATCCCATTCCCGTTTTACCTAATTAATATTCTCCTGTGGCACATTCTAGTTGACATTGCATGGAATCATTATAAAATCATCAAATATAATTTTCCCTCGGGTTCATGATTGGTTTTCCCCATTTCAACATATGCATTAAGGTTTTAAGGGTTTTAGTTGTGCATTACAAGTCCTACGCACCTGGAAGCTCCTTTTCTATGGAATGTGCATTGAAGCAAAGTCGAGACATATTGCATTGATGGTTAGGGCAAGGCTTGAGTTTAATTAGGTTATGGAAAGGGTTGGCTCTCCTCTGCACCTCTAAAACCCTAAATTATTATGATTAAGGATCTGACCATGCCTTGAATTAACCTTCACTATTTAGAACTCGTTTCACATATACCTTCAAGGCACCTACTCTAAAAGCACATAATCACCATGGGAAACAATAAATATTAAATTCACGATTGGTGGTTCCATTAAATGTCTAAATTTTAATTCGATTTCCAAAGTGAAGCATGAGCTGCTCCATCCATGCAATTTATAACAAATTAATTTAGATTATTTTCTGGTTCATGGTCCTAGAGTGAATCAATGTTTGTCTTTTCATTTATTGATTGATCTAGCATGAAAATTATCACTTTGTTAAAATTATTTGTTCTTTTCATCTTCATTGTAGGACACCAACAAATTGTGGCTTGGATTGATATGAAACTAGGCAACACTTGTACTCGAGGAAAGAATCAAGTAGGTTGCAAAGTCGCAAAGGCGCATAGGTCACAAACTCCAATAGGTCGCAAAGTCACAAAGTTGCAAAGTCGCAAAGTCGCATAGGTCACAAAGTCGCAAAGGTCAAAAAGTCACAAAGGTCGCAAGGTCACATAGGTCACATAGATCACAAAGTTACAAAATTGCATAGGTCGCAAAGTCGCATAGGTCACAAAGTCGCATAGGTTGCAAAGTCACAAAGTCACATAGGTTACATTCTGCCACTCGGTCACTCCTATTTTGGGCATACAATTAGGACGCCCAAAAAATGTGGCTTGGATCCACATCCAACGAGGCAAAACTTGTACTCGAGGAAATAAACATGAAGGTCGCAAGGTCACATAGGTTGTAAATTTGCAAAGTCGCATAGGTCGCAAAGTCACAAAGTCACCTAGGTCACAAAGTCGCAAATTTGCATAGGACACAAAATCGCATAGGTCGCAAAGTCACACAGGTCACAAATTCACATAGGTCACAAAGTCGCAAAGTCGCATAGGTTGCAAAGTCGCATAGGTAAAAAATTCGTATAGGTCACAATGTCGCATAGGTCGCAAAGTCACAAAAGTCACATAGGTTGCAAAGTCGCATAGGTCACAAATTCGCATAGGCCGCAAAGTCGCATAGGCCAAAAATTCACATAGGTCACAAAGTCACATAGGTCGCAAAGTCGCATAGGTTGCAAACTCACAAAGTTGCATAGGTCGCAAAATCACAAAGTCACAAAATCGCATAGGTCGCATAGGTCGCAAAGATCGCCAAGGTCACATATGTTTCATATGTCGCATAGGTCGCAAAGGCTGCAGAGATCACATAGGTCACATTCCGCCACTCGGTCACTCCTACTTTGGGCATACAATTAGGTAACAAGGAAAAATTAGCCAAGTTGAGAGAGGCTTCAACACCAGTAGACAACATCCTTGATTGCACAAACAAATATCTTGAAGCTCCAGATATTCTTCCAAAGAATAATTGGATTACGACACAAAATGATAAAGTATAGTTGCTCATGAGAATCCAATCTTAGAACAAGTTGGCCAAGGATGTCGACAAGGTCATATATTCATATAATCATCTCCTTATGGGGTTATTTTGATGGCTGAAGTCAATTACACTCCTTCCATCGGGTCACTAGCAGCACCTAAGGAATGAGAGGAATTACTACAAGAAAGGAAAGGATTTCTCGACCCAATCAGACAAGCTTCCAACTCCAACGAATTGCAGGTGACAAGAGAGAGCATCACACAGTATTTGGTTGAGCCGATCAGGGCTCACACCAAATTTTCTACCTTGTTAAACTAATTCAATGCCAAGAAAAGAACAATGATTCTAGATGCCCTCAAGTGCAGGAACATACACGGGGAAGCCATGCCTCAACTGGTCACAATAGCTACAGACTACAAAGCATGTCAGACCTATTTCAGGGAGCATCAACATATTTACACTTGGACCTTATCAATCACCAGGTCATTAGCAAAAGGTCAATGCTTATGAAATACCATCTCATTTTTGTTTCACATCATGGTAACTTAGGAAAAATTTAATTCGAACCCAAGAGAAACATGAGGGAGTTCCTAGGTCACAATCAGCCCTAGGTCGCAATCAACCCTAGGTCTCAATCAACGCTAGGTCAGAATATGACGTAGGTTGCAAGCAACCCTTGGTTACAAGAAATCCCAAGAGTCAAGGGGAGACCAAAGGCCATGAGAAACCCAAGAGTCATCCCTACCTATATGTACATCCTCAAGTGATTTTGTAAAGGTCTTTTGGTTTTTTGACTTTGGAGGGACACATATTGCTTCTTATTGAATGTATGCATTTTGATGAATACAACGAAGTGTTATTGGATCTCACTATTGAATCTGACAGAAGTCTCCTGTGTGTTCATACTGTGAATATGGTCTCTTCAAATGAATGAATGCTTCTTCAAGTATTGGTGCACCTTTCTACTCATGTATTCTCTTATGTTATGAGTTTCCTTACAACACATGGATGGTATATGATGCTCTAAATTTAAATATATGTCAATGAACTACTTTGTTGATATTTTCTTTAAATCATTATTGGAATGTGCATAGGTTATAGATGAAAAACTTAGCCATCGTGAATTGTTTCTCGTTTTTTAAGGAAATATTGTTATAAGTATGATATTGGTAAATGTTTTGCTAACAATTCTTTTCGTAAGTTTCATGCTTTAAATTATTCTTTTCTATTCATGGTATTGTGTTTCATAGGGTGTTCGTCAATCACTGACTTGTGTTCGTTCAACATCCATGCATTCTCCTCTCAGTGAGTCCCCTCTCTGTCTGAAAACCATATCCACCAACTTAATGGAAACCGGGCCTACATACCAGATGGGATCCCTAAACAAAAAAGTGTAGAGTCTAATTGGGATTTTTCATCGAGGAGATCCCCTTACTATTGGCGATACATTTCACACCGTCAACAGGCTGTTGAAAAACAAAGAAAATTCAAGAAGAAAGAAAATTAAATTAAATTTGGGAACGATTCAATCAAGCAATATAAACATGTTGAAGCCCCTAAAATCCTAGCTTCAACATTGGGGAAAACCACCCGGTCCAGACCTTAGTACAACTCCTTTTCCATTTGGGATGGTGGCTTCGACTGGATAATATGGGACCAGTTTCCCAATAATAAATGGGTTGATGATTGGTTGTTTGTATAACAGGTAATGGAAATGATAATTAATCTAATCTATAACTTAATAAATACAAATAACTCTACTTAACTCGGGTATACTATGATAAATGCGATTCTATATTTGTTCCGATTAGATGAATAATCATATATATGGCTTATTCATCCAAAAGAAAGATGCATTCACATATAATAATTAATTTGTTTAAGAAATTAAACAAAATAATGATGATAACATATCGCATTTATATCTATATATATATATATAGCACACATATATTTTGAAGGATAACAATTCTAAGTTTTCAGAAATAATATAACTAAGGATTGTTTCACAGGTATATATATGTAAACAATAGCAATTTTCAAAGAGAATGTTTCATCGCATAAGGAAAATTAAACAACATGATAACGATAGAAATACTAGATACATTTGTAACCTTTTGATGTAAATAACACTCTAATCCTGCTTTCTTACTTAAAACAACTTCCAGGAAAAACAAAAGTGCAATTTCTTGAAAATAATTTCCTCATAAAATTGCAGAATCGTGATCCACCATTAATAAAAATAATATATTCGGAAGTACAGAAGTGTAGCTTCCCAAGTCAAAAATTAATACAAATTGAGGACCCCTTTCTAAATACATGAAATGGGTTTAAATAATAATAAAACTAAAACAAACTATCTAAAACATCACTTGAATGTTATTGGAACTGCCAAAACATGAAAATCGGAGATCCGATTTCATAAAAATAGAATTGCGATCTCCACTAGAACAGTTTCATTGCATCTCTTTCATATCTAGTACGCGCAACTAGAAAATCGATAGCATTTCTTTCACTTCGGGAGGATGACTCAATCGGAAATGTAGTTGGCTAGTATATGTGGCATCCGAAAGCTCTAGAAGCATATAACTGATGGCATGGGAGAGGAATTTTGTAGTCATCTGTTCGATGTGTGGTTTAACCAAATAGAACTAGAATGCATCCCATGTGAGTCCTTGCATTGCGCCGATCTGTTGGTCCTTGCTAGCTAAATCCTGCTTCCATTGTTTCTCTAATTCTTTGAATTTGGGGAGTTTCCCTAGGATGCAATCGGAAATCAAGTTGGCCGTATACAAATTGTCATTGATTAATTCCACTAAACTGTTCATTACACCTCTTTCCCTGGAGGTAGCCCGTTCTTCCTTAATTAACTGTGTTTCCCATTCTGCAAACAAAATTTCTTTATGTGATTCTTGGATCTTGGGAAGATTGGCAGTTATGCCTTGGTCTGTGTCTTGCCATGTGAGGAACCCCAAAATTTTCTCATTGGCATCTTCGAATTCGAGCCTTGTGTTTACTGCCTTTTCTATGAGCGATGTAGCTATTACACATAGAGGGTCGGCCATTGATATTTTATGACATAAAATATCAAGATGTCGTGACAATGCTTTACTTGATTCGAGAGCCTCCATTTTGAACTGATCAATCTCAGGATACTCTTTAAATTTTTGTATCTGTGCTTGTAACACGACACTCTGTTCTTCTTTGGCCATCTTCTCCTATTGAAGCATTACCTGCAATTTGTTCAGCTCTTGAGACCACTACTGTTGCTTGTGTAGAGTTTTCTGGTCAAGCTTTTGTTTCTCAAGATTCAACTTCTCTTTAAGCTGCTCAATTTTTTGTCTTTCCTCAATTAGTTGATGTTCTAGTTGTGCTATTTTTTTATGATCCATTGTTGCCTTTTCTTCCAGCAGCGCTATTTTTTGATCTTTTTCTTTTATTAATTGGCTGACTTCAGACGCTTTTTCCATTGCGCTGCTGTATAAGCCCTTGCATATTGAGACAATTTATTTAAATCCTCTGAAGGATTAACTTCAGAGTCTTTCCAGACAACATTCATTAATTCGACTTGAGGAGATGAAAATAGACCCTGATCGATTTTCCTTTTCTTCCTTTGTTTTCTAACTACAACCCTATGATTTGGACTATAGAATACATCCAAGGGCAGTATATCTTCAACCTTCAATACAATTTCTTCAGAAGGATTTTCTGGAATGATCTCAATATCTTGGGTATTAGCATTGTCGACTGCTCCTTCGACTGTAACACTAGTTACCATGGGCTGTTGTGTCGCGAGCAATTGCGTTGTATCCACATTCTAGGAATCGTTCTAGCCCTTGATTTTCCAATCAAACTATTCCCACTCCTTCAATAGATTTGAATTAATATGCATATCGGTGTCAGAGGAATCGCCAACCTTTTTACTTGTCTTTTATGTTCCAGTTGAGTATCAGCCTTTTTACCTGTCTCCTCCTTATCGGTTTGAGAGTCGGCCTTATTTCCTGTATTCTTCTTGTCCTACTCTTTTTCGGTGTTCTTTTCTTCACTGTGTTCTTCCTGTTGCAGGAGGGGAGTAGTTCTTAACTGATCAAGAGATATTGTTAGTAGTCTCTTGGTCCTGAAATGCATGAACTTTTCCATGTCATTTGCTCCAAATTTTAAATTTGCCAGATGTTTAACCTGTGAAAATACCTCGTTCAAGGTGAATAGATCGTCGAAATAAACATCTTCATGTTCGAATTTAGCGACCTATATCATAGATGTAAAGTTATAGGAAACTTTCTTTGGGTCATATTGTCTTTTGGGGATGGATGCTAATATAAACTCTTTTATTTTTTTGGCTTCTTTCTCTACATGTTTAAAATCATTTAGAGAAAAAGATCCACA
Source organism: Pinus albicaulis (assembly GCA_034641835.2). NCBI lineage: Eukaryota > Viridiplantae > Streptophyta > Pinopsida > Pinales > Pinaceae > Pinus > Pinus albicaulis. The sequence goes on along the minus strand of CM076579.1, from coordinate 1,369,445,888 downwards.
TCGGAGGGGAAATGTGGGCCACATCTGCTTCTTTGAATTCTTCGCGTTTCTAGACATCCCTTTCTCTGTTATTTGATAGGGTATTTCTTGAGCTAACGATTTATCGGGAATGTACAAGGGTAGAACATGGGGATCAGTGATGCTTCCGAATAGCCGGATATAGGTAAAATTCTCCTCTCCAAACTAGCTTCCGATTGAGGTTAGGTCAATTTTAACCTCTTCGGATAACCTTGGAGCGGGTCTGCTGAATATATCTTGGTGAACTGGCAAGATAAACCCATGAAAAATTCTGTATATATGGTCTTTGTAATAGGCCTTCCACAGATATTTGTGATAAATGTGGATAGGAGTCGGGTTTTGAGGAGTCCACTTCCAGCCTAAGATAGGGAATTCAGAGTTGAAGAATATGGTGTCAATAATATAAGCACTCATGTAAAATGGGGGTATTACCCGGGTAGACACATATCTGTTTCTCCTATAATCGGGGATTTTTTTTTGCCATTTTATCAGATAAAATGGTTGGCCAATCCATGATGTAGGAGTTAACAATGGCTTCAATTAAAGGTACCATCTCAATAGAAAATTTATTCGAGTTGACGGTTCCAAACAATGTACACATCATAGCTGCAACATAGCAATAAGGAGACGTGAAGGATTCTACGGAGTACATACCCGAAGATTCGTGCTTGTGCTTTTCTAGAAAATGCCTCCATTCTTTGATAGGATTCGACTCCACTTCATTTTCTTTGGCGAAGTCTTCCAAAAACGCTTTATTGTAGATTTTCTGGGGGTTTGGTAGGTGATACATCTTCTTGATGTCTTCTGCTTTGAAAGACCCAAACATCCTTCCGTCTGACGTTAAGAATGCCCTGTCTGTTATATTTAGACTTTCTATCACCCATCTTAACAAGTCATTATACAGGAACACATTCGCACGAGCTGCTATTTTTTGAAGATAGGAGTTCGCCAATTCCTTCAGAGTACTTTCTGATTTTTTATTTGAATCTGTTGTTGCTCTTCCTCCTTGAATTACAGTTGGACCTTCTACCTCTAGTAGATTGTAAACTTCTTCACATGAAGTCTTCCCGAGACCCAGACAAGTAGTATCGGTTACTAATACCAATTTAGCCAGTTTCTCTTTTGGAGCGACGGGGACCTTTGCTTTCCTGGATTTCTAAGACATTTTCCTAACTGGTAGTTGTTTCTCAGGTCTGTACAATGAAACAAATGAGCAGAATGATGGAAAATTTCTTTTAAGAACGAATACAAGGCAGAGAGGAGCAATGGAATTTAATAAAGATGACAAATTAAAGAAATATTATACCATCCTAGATCAAATCCGCGAAGGATTTCAACCATGACTATCTTTTAATGATTTCCTCGTAATCCATAACGTGATACTTTAATGCCATTATGGGATGTCTCGTCGCACATTCATAACGGTCCTTTTTAGAGTTAATACCATAAATTTTCAGATCTCCGATCAACGATGATTGCATATCAGAGATCGGAAGTCTCAAAGTTTAGGCTTAAGTATTTCCATTTCATATCTATGATTTTGATTATTGCTGAGCTGACATGGAGGGAACGGTGCTTTTAAATCATATCAAATCATTGAGATTTCCTTTATAAATGATTTATTTGATTAAACATGTGTATGTTTAATACTTCATGTTTTTATTTACGAGAAGTGTGCTTTTGTAATAATGATATTGCATTGCAAGGTTTTAGAGGAGCGTCTTTGGATATGAGTCATGTGTTTTAGCGATGAGTGATCGCGTTTTGACTTATCGCATCGAGGAAATTTAAAAAGGGTGCATAAGGATGTAGTATGATTTCACCGATTTGCGATTACGATCAGGTTTATCATGTCGGAGTTTTCAAAATGGAAAGGTCTTGGAATTTTGCTCATGTGATATATGCTTTTGCGATTTCTTTACCACATCGGGGTTGAATGATAACACATTTGAGTTTTTTCTTTTATACTTTTGAATATGCGAAATGCGATAAAGGTCTTCATGTTTTTCATTTTTCGTTAATAAATCCTTTTTCGTTGGGGTTTGATTTTATTTTATGATGGATTAGATTTCATTAAAACATTTTCATGAGTGCAAAGGATTTCTTGATCTGTGATAAGCGAATAAAAAATTTCTTTTTTCAAAACATTTTATTGATTCTAAAACTATTCAATGAAAATGGGACCCATTTCTTATTTAAAAATTAATACAAAAATTTGAAATGGGGAGGGTTGTTTGTACAACACAACAATTGGAAATTCACTGGGAGAAACAATTATCTCTGAAAAAATAAAGCGATAACTAAATCTTTTGTAAGTAGAAAGATTTGAGGACAAAGAAAACTATCCCATAATAATTAGATAAAATCTAACTCTGAATAAAATAAGAATTACTTGCAATTTCTTTTTAATCCCTTTAAAATTAAAAACATTTTTGGTTTCATCAAGCTTTGATTGGTTGATAAAGATAAAGTAGGGGGCTTCTCCAACTTAGCTTTGAAATTTACTCTTTTGTCACAGGTAGCACCTCTGCTGCCAACAAACGTCTATAGTCTCGACAGGGTTACCTTTTAACCATTAATCATCCATTATCCCATCCATATAAGAGTATAACTTTTAAAAGATATATATCTTTTATTTTTTATTCTTTTAAATTTTTTAAGATAAAAGCCATTGTCCTGGTTTGGGAGCCAGCTGATAACAATGCCATTCACCGGTTGTAATTAAACTGAACAAGTTGGCTCGTGATGAGACCCCTTGTCTTATGATTATAAGCCATTACCCTGTTTTGATATGCAATATTGGTAATGTTAGTTTAGTTACTTCCCTATGATCATGGTAAGCAGGCTTGTGATGAGACCTCTTATCTTTTATATCAGACATATTTTAGAATTACATTCTGAAAAATCATAAACTTAGTGGATGGGGTGAATGATTCTCTCCTCAAGAGTTAATGGATGACCTTTTAGAGTTTTAGATGCCAAGTTTCGGAAAGAGTCTTTACTCTTTATAAATAACCTATCTCTACTTTATAAACTTAGAATGATTTACAATATTTTCAAGGTTTTGGAAGATTTTAAAAACTTTAAATAAGTTCTCAGAGTTTCATATTTTATTTAACTTTCCAAAACTGTAATCACTTCCTTAAAAATTTCTATCTACATAAGCAAGTATTCACAATATTTTCTCAAAGATCTTTTCAATAGTAAAAGGCCAATGGAAGACTATTTACAACGTTATTTCTAAGGCAAACAAACTTGCATAATGAATATATACAGATAAGAAGGGGTTACCTTCTTAGGAAAAGAATTTTTTCAAAATAAGCCCATTCACAGGAAGAGACTCTCTCTTTCTTGTTAGATCTTGCAATATGAATGTTAATGAGCCTATCTTTTCAATGATTTGAAATGGTCCAAGCCACATCTTTTGAAATTTGGTATGTTTACCTTTGTCTTCATGTGCTTTGTCCCATTTCAAAACAAGATCACCAATTTGTAATGTTTTAGATCCAGTAGAACTTGCATCAAAAGAAGATTTTATAAGTTGTTGATGTTTAGCATGAGTAATTTTGGCTTTCTCCCTTTCTTCATCTAATTTGAGGATTTGATCAAATCTTAATTGGACAAAGGATGAAGGATTTTATTCAATACATTTTACTAGGGCTAGAGATGGGAGTGCTAGGTTTGAAGGTATTACTGCTTCCTTCCCATATACTAGATTAAAAGGTGAAGTACCTATTGAGGACTTCTGAGTTATACGATCTAACCATAGTGCAAAGATCAAAGAATTATGCCAATTCTTTTGATTTTGATCAATATTTCTTTTAATGATTTTAATGAGATTCTTATTAGTTGATTCAGCCAAACCATTACCTTGGGGATAATAATTTGCATAATATTTTAATTTAAAACCTATTTTGAGAGCAAATTCCATTATACTATTTCCAGAAAAATAAGATGCATTATATAAAACAAGGGCATTAGGTACACCGAACCTGGTAATGATGAATTGATCAATGAATTCAATGATTGCATCAGAATTGGCTACCTTTAAAGGAATTTCTTCTACCCACTTTGTGAAGTAATCCGTAGCTGTAAGGATGTATCTGTGTTGCTTGGAAGAACGTGGAACAATTTCTCCTATAATATCAAGTCCCCATTGTTCAAATGGTTTCTCAATGTTTACTGGTTGTAAAGGAAAAGTTGGTTCTGTTGTCTTCCACTGGCAGTCTAACAAGTCTTACATTTCATTACATAGTCATGGGCATCTTTAAACAAAGTAGGCCAATAATATCCAGCATGAATTATCTTGTGAGCTGCAGTGTCTCCTCCAAAATGTTCACCTGCTGGTCCATCATGTAACTCCTACAAAACCTTGTGTGCTTCAGTTTTTTCAAGACATATTAGTAAAATGTAATCATAATTTCTTCTGAATAACACATCATCAATGATCTCAAAGTGTTTAGATTTTAATCTCAAAGCACACTTGCTTTTATAACTGATATTAGGAGGAGCATACCCATTTTTTAAGTAAAAGATCAGATCAACATATTGAGATTCAGAATTTATGATACTTATCTCATTCACTTGAAAAGTATTATCTTGATCTTGATGTTCTGGAATATTGGAAGCTCCTGCTAATAACCTGCAAAAACCTTGTCCTCTAACAATTTTAGTTGGTTTAATATCGATATCATATTCTTGTAAGGCTGTTACCTAATTGGCTCTTTTTTCCCCTACTTCCCTTTGTACTAGCAATTGTCTTACTGCAAAAAATGGGACAATAATTTTTGTATGTGTTTTTAGGAGAAATGGCCTAAAGTGTTTAATAGATTTAAACACAACAAAAGCTTTTTTTTCTACTTCTGAATAGTTAAGTTTAGCTCCTTGCAAATTTGAACTAAAGAAGGAGATTGGTGCTTCCATCTGTTGATCATTGAGTTGTGTCAAAACAACAGCATAAGATGTTTTAGTGGCTAGGGTGTACAAAATAAAATGATTAGAAAAATTAGGAGTATTCAATGCTGGAGCATTAATAATTTCCTGTTTGATTGAATCAGAGGCTTCCTTTTCTTTATGTCCCCATTTTAAAAATGAATTTTTCTTAATCATAGTTTGTAAAGGTAAGACTATATGAGAAAAATCGGGAACAAATCTTTTTACAAAATTTATCTGTCCTAAAAATATTTTCATGGATTTCTTATTATGTGGCAAAGGGATATCATAAATCTCTTTTATTCTGTTAGGGTCAATGTATATTCCATCTTTAGACACAACAAATCCTAAGAGTTTCCCTTCATTAAGAGAAAAGAATGATTTTTTTGGATTTAAAGAGATGTCATACCTTCTACATCGTTCAAAGATTTGTTTTAAATCATGTAGATTATTGACTCTTTTCTTTGAAAAGATATTTATGTCATCTAGATAGACAAAAACTGACCTATTAATCAAACCTTTGAAAGTTATATCCATGGCTCTTTGGAAAGTAGCTCTGGCATTTATCAAACTGAAAGGCATTTTTTGGTAGGCATATGTTCCCCATTTGGTTATGAATGTAGTTTTCAGTCTATCATCCGAATGCACTAGTATCTGATTATATCTTGAAAAACCATCAAGAAAAGACATTAATTCAAAACTAGCTACTGCTTGAAGTATATGTTCCATTGTTGGTAGTGGAAAATTATCTTTTTGACATGCCTTGTTGAGATTTATAAAATCTATACAAATCCTAATGTCTCCATTATTTTTCCTAACAGGTACCAGATTTGAAACCCAATTCGAATGTCTAACAGGGAAAATAATTTTAGCTTTCAAGATTTTATTAAACTCTGTTTTAATTTGACTTTCCAAGTTGGGATGAATTTTTCTTAACTTTTTTTGCACTGGTTTCTCATCGGAGATCATCAGAATTGTCTGTTGAATGATAGAAGTATCATAAGTTCTTAAATCTTCGTAATTCCAAGCAAAACACTTTTGTATTTGTTTAGAAGTTTTATGAAAGAAAACCTTTCTTGTGGTGTTAGCTCGAGTCCTAGATTGACATTTTGTGGTTTAGATTCAGTGCCAAGGTTTACTAATTCAAACTTTAAAGTAGAACTTTGAATTTTGGCATTAGTGACCTTTTTGAATCTATCTTTGATATCATAGAGATCTTCAAGCTTAACCAAATATTTCGGGATGGAATTTTCACTGTTTTTTTATTTTATTTGGAGATCATGATTACTTTCATCAACTATTCGATCATCATAAGATTTCTCCGAAGTTAAGAAGTTTAGGATGTCCTCATCATGATTAAACACTCGCTAATTGGTGAAATTTTCAGGGATAGATGCTCGAAAAATCAATTCAACTGAAAACCTATCTGGATTATAATCCTCAGCTGGAAGGAGTTTAGAAGCAACATTAGCTAATAAATCAGTTGCCGCATTCTGGGATCTAGGAATAAGGGAAATATTGAATGCTAGAAAGTGAGTTGTAAGATTTTGAACAAGGGCTTGGTAATGTTTAAGATGACTTGAAAGACAATGAATAGTATTCCTAACTTGCTTGATGAAAATTTTAGAATCACCATATACTTTCAGATATTTGGCATTCAATCCTATTGCCTTTTAAATTCCTTGAATCAAAGCTTCATATTCTGTAGTGTTATTTGTACACTCAAATTCTAGTCTGCATGACAACATAGTTTTTCTCCCTTCCAGACTAACTAAAATACATCCTGCTCCTGCACCATCATTGGACTTTGATCCATCAAAGTATAAAGACCAAAATAAAGATTTATCTACAAATTTATTTACAAATTGATTAGAAATATTAACACATCTTGAAGTATCGGTATGTGAGAAGTTTTCAATTTGTGAAGTGAATATATTTACAGGGAAAGGTGATTGTTGGGTGTTAAAATTTCCAAAGAATGATTCGGATGAGTAATTTCCAAGAATGTTATTATTGAAAGCTACAGGTTGTTTTTCTTGTTTAAACTATTTTACTGTATGGGTCATGTGTTTCTCCTGATCAATCTTAATTTGATTTGGTTTCCCTTTGTAGGGAAGTCACATGTGAGACAAATCGGTAGAAATGTAACCATGGAGTTTTTCAGACCAATCCCTGCTTAAAATTAAACCATAAAACTCAGGGATTTCAGCAATCAATATATCAATTCTATGAATTACTCTACGATCAGCTGATAGCCTGTTAATAGTGACTGAATTAATCTCTCCTAAAACTTGCACTTTAGTCCGATCTAATTGGACAATATGAACTACAGATTTCTGGGGTTCAATGTTTAATTTAGAGCACACTGAGGCTGGAATTATGTTTGATGATGCCCGTGAATCTATCAAGCAGTTATGTAAATTCCTATTATAGATATCGTAAGTTAAGAGAAAAGAGGCGTATGTGAATTATATCTATCTCCAATCAAAACAACATCGGTAGCATCTACTTTCTCGGATGGTGGCTTACCTGATCCTTTGGCTGCCTTGGATAATACACTAGTTGGAAGAGGAGAAGCAGACACTGCATTCAATTCCTTTAACAACAGCTTATGTTGATGCTTGAGCTTGCTGAGTTCATGTAAAGAAATATTTTCTTTGGTCTTCTTCATGTCTTCTATAATGTTATAATCCATAGAATCAGACACTACTAGTGTTTTATATGTTGATGGAGGATTAGAAGATGATGGTTGATTTTGGGTAGGCAAAGGAAAATTTTTCTTTATGGGAGCTTTATCTTTGGTAGCAGGAGTTGAATTTTTCTTCTTGGGGGATGTTTGAACAGGTTTTGTTGCATTCTTACTTCTTTTGTTCACTAGGAGAGCTTACTGTTCATTTTCATTATCTGAGTTAGGCAAAATAAAATCCCACATCCCATGGAATTCAATTGTTTCGTCTTCTTCGTTTTCTTCGGATGATAGAAGTGTATCTTCCTCTTCATCTTCCTCTAAATATAACTTTGCATTAGATATTGCATTAGGTGATTTAAGTTCAGTTGGCTGATTTATTTTGAAGTTCCTAAACGGCCTTTTAGTGGAAGTTTCAGCCACCTGTTTTTTAATTTCTACCATTTCATTGGACATAGTTTTTAGGAATTTTTGTAATCCTTCCATATCATATGGATCTTTAGGTGTTTTCTTCTTTGAATCATCCTTGAAACTAACCTTTTTGGATTTTCTCTCTTCACTAGAATTCTTTTTGTCTAAGGTAATGATACATTTTTCTACAGCAATTGCTTCATTCATGTTTTCGGCTAGTGTAGGTTTAGCAGCTCTATCTACAAAGATAGCTATATTTGAAGGCAAAGCGGATATATACCATTCACTTCGGACTTCTTCACTAGGATTTGATGTTGCAAGAATTTTATTCAACAACTTGTTAAATCAGGAGTTGAAGTCTTTGATGGGTTCCTTAGATTCTGATTTCAAATTAGAGAGATCATTAATCAAAGTTGCTATTGATCTATCATCTCCGAACTTGGTTAGGAATTGTTCCTAAAAAACATCCTAGCTATCAATATATCCTGGTGGTAATGAAAAATACCAAGATCCCGTTGCTCCTTGTAAAGTATATGGAAATAGTCTGACCACAACATCATCTTGTGTTACTCCATTTAAGTTTACGGACAGCATGAAGTTGTTAATGTGTTCTTCAACTAATATGCCAATATCGGGAATAAACTTTGGTAACCATTTATCAAGATGAGCTGGTAATTGACTCAAAGGTGTAGGCATTGCAACAGCTCCTGGATTAGTCCATGGTCTTGTTTGAGGCTGTGCCATCGTTGTAATAACAGTAGAGGAAGGTGAAAGGACAGTTGAAAGCGATTGAGTAGATGTTGTTGAAACAACTGTACCCTTCTGGATTGTGACTTGAAGTTGGGAAACAGATGACTGAGTTTGCAATTGTGTGAAATATGTGGATGATGATGATGAAAGAGTCTCAATGTCTGACTCTAAATGTGTTTTTATAGCTCTTTTTCGACTTGGCAGAGGAAGTTCAATCAGTAAAATACCAAGCTTTTCGCTTTGCAGTCTAGTAAGAGGCTGGGAAGGTATGTATTGTGAAGTCACACTGCCTTGGGACAACTCAGACTCTTCTTGCGATAATGAAAACCCTTGGAGTTTATGAATTAGAGATTGTACCTTAGGAGATTCAAAAGATGAATCATCTAATATGTCTAAGGTTTTAGCAGTGGGTGTAGTAATTTTATTTTCAACTTCTTCCCTAGAAATTTGAGATGAAGGAGAAGTTGAAGGAGATGATAAGGGTGAATTGCTCTTGGAATGGCCTGTGGATTTGGAATTACTTTCCATTCATAGCATATGCCCTCCTTCTAGTGCCAAAAATGTTGAAGCCCCTAAAATCCTAGCTTCAACATTGGGGAAAACCACCCGGTCTGAACCTTAGTACAACTCCTTTTCCGTTTGGGATGGTGGCTCCGACTGGATAATATGGGACCATTTTCCCAATAATATATGGGTTGATGATTGGTTGTTTGTATAACGAGTAATAGAAATGATAATTAATCTAATCTATAACTTAATAAATACAAATAATTCTACTTAACCCAGGTATACTATGATAAATGTGATTCTGGATTTGTTCCGATGAGATGAATAATCATATAGATGCCTTATTCATCCAAAAGAAAGATGCATTCACATATAATAATTACTTTGTTTAAGAAATTAAACAAAATAATGATGATAACATATCGCATATATATATATATATATATATATATATATATATATATATATATATATATATATATATATATATATATATATATATTGGTCACATATATTTTGAAATATAACAATTCTAAGTTTTCAGAAATGATATAACTAAGGAAAGTTTCACAAGCATACATATGTAAACAATAGCAATTTTCAAAGAGAATGTTTCATCGCATAAGGAAAATTAAACAACATGATAATGATAGAAATACCAGATACATTTGTAACCTTCTGATGCAAATAACACTCCGATCCCGCTTTCTTACTTAAAACAACTTCCAAGAAAAACAAAAGTGCAAATTCTTGAAAATAATTTCCTCATAAAATTGCAGAATCGTGATCCACCGTTAATAAAAATAATATATTCGGAAGTACAGAAGTGTAGCTTCCCAAGTATAAAATTAATAAAAATTAAGGACCCCTTTCTAAATACATGAAAGGGTTTTAAATAATAATAAAACTAAAACAAATTATCTAAAACATCGCTTGAATGTTGTTGGAACTGCCAAAACATGAAAATCGGAGATCCGATTTCATAAAAATAGAATTGTGATCTCCACTAGAACAGTTTCGTTGCATCTCTTTCATATCTGGTACGCACACCTGGAAAATCGATAGCATTTCTTTCACTTCGGGAGGATGACTCAATCAGGAATGTAGCTGGCTAGTATATGTGGCATCCGAAAGCTCTGGAAGCATATAACTAATGGCATGGGAGAGGCATTTTGTAGTCATCTGTTGGCTGCGTGGTTTAACCAAATAGAACCAAAATGCATCCCATGTGAGTCCTTGCATTGCGCCGATATGTTGGTCCTTGCTGGATAAATCCTACTTCCATTGTTTCTCTAATTCTTTGACTTTTGGGAGTTTCCCTGGGATGCAATCAGAAATCAAGTTGGCTGTATACAAATTGTCGTTGATTAATTCCACTAAACTATTCATTACAGCTCTTGCCCTATAGGTAGCTCGTTCTTCCTTAATTAACTGTGTTTCCCATTCTGTAAACAAAATTTCCTTATGTGATTCTTGGATCTTGGAAAGATTGGCATCTATGCCTTGGTCTATGTCTTGCCATGTGAGGAACCCCGAAATTTTCTCATCGGCATCTTCGAATTTGAGCCTTGTGTTTATTTCCTTTTCTATAAGCGATGTTGCTATTACACATAGAGGGTCGGCCATTGATATTTTATGACATAAAATATCAATCTTTCGTGACAATGCTTTACTTGATTCGAGAGCCTCCATTTTGAACTGATCAATCTCAGGATACTCTTTAAATTTTTGTGTCTATGCTTGTAACACGGCACTCTGTTCTTCTTTGGCCATCTTCTCCTGTTGAAGCATTACCTGAAATTTGTTCAGCTCTTGAGACAGCTGTTGTTGCTTGTGTAGAGCTTGTTGGTCAAGATTTTGTTTCTCAAGATTCAACTGCTCTTTAAGCTGCTCAATCGGTTGTATTTCTTCAATTAGCTGTTGTTATAGTTGTGCTATTATTTTATGATCCACTGTTGCCTTTTCTTCTAGCAACACTATTTTTTGATCTTTTTATTTTATTAATTGGCTGGCTTCGGACGCTTTGTCCATTGTCGCTGTTGTATAAGCCCCTGCATATTGAGAGAATTTAGTTAAATCCTCTGAAGGATTAACTTCAGAGTCTTTCCAGACAACATGCATTAATTCGACTTGAGGAGATGAAAATAGTCCCTGATCGATTTTCCTTTTCTTCCTTTGTTTTCTAACTATAGCCCTATGCTTTGGACTGTAGAAGACATCTAAGGGCGGTATATCTTCAACATTCAATAAAATTTCTTCAAAAGGATTTTCTGGGATGATCTCAATATCTTGGGTATTAGCATTGCCAACTGATCCTTCAACTGTAACTCTGGTTACCATGGGTTGTTGTGTCGTGGGAGATTGCATTGTAGCCAGATTCTGGGAATCGTTCTGGCCCTTGATTTTCTGATCAAATTGTTCCCACTCCTTCAATATATTTGAATTTATATGCATATCGGTGTCGGAGGAATCACCAGCCTTTTTACCTGTCTTTTCCTGTTTCGGTTGAGTATCATCCTTTTTACCTTTCTCCTCCTTAGCGGTTTGAGAGTCGGCCTTATTTCTTGTATTCTTCTTGTCCTACTCTTTTCCGGTGTTCTTTTCTTCACTGTGTTCTTCCTATTGCAGTAGGTGAGTAGTTATTAACTGATCAAGAGGTATTGTTAGTAGTCTCTTGGTCCTGAACTGCATGAACTTTTCCATGTCATTTGCTTCAAATTTTAAATTTTCCAGATGTTTAACCTGTGAAAATACCTCGGTTGAGGCGAATAGATCATTGAAATCAGCATCTTCATGTTCGAATTTAGCGACCTGTACCATAGATGTAAAGTTATAGGCAACTTTCTTTAGGTCATATTTTCTTTTGGGGATGGATGCTAATATAAACTCTTTTATTTTTTTGGCTTCTTTCTCTGCATGTTTAAAATCATTTAGAGAAAAATATCCGCATCGGAGGGGAAATGTGGGCCACATCTGCTTCTTTGAATTCTTCGCGTTTCTAGACATCCCTTTCTCTATTATTTGAGAGGGTATTTCTTGAGCTAACGATTTATCGGGAATGTACAAGGGTAGAACATGGGGATCAATGATGCTTCCGAATAGCCGGATATAGGTAAATTTTTCCTCTCCAAACCAGTTTCTGATTGAGGTTAGGTCAATGTTAGCCTCTTCGGATAACCTTGGAGCGGGTCTGCTGAATATAGCTCGGTGAACTGGCAAGATAAACCCATGACAAATTCTGTATATATGGTCTTTGTAATAGGCCTTCCACAGATATTTGTGATAAATGTGGATAGGAGTCGGATTTTTAGGAGTCCACTTCTAGCCTAAGATAAGGAATTTAGAGTTGAAGCATATGGTGTCAATAATATAAGCACTCATGTAAAATGGGGGTATTACCTGGGTAGACACATATCTGTTTCTCCTATAATCAAGGATTTTGTTTTCCATTTTATCAGATAAAATGGTTGGCCAATCCATGATGTAGGAGTTAACAGCGGCTTCAATTAAACATACCATATCAATAGAAAATTTAGCCTAGTTGACAATTCCAAACAATCTACACATCATAGTTGCAGCATAGCAATAAGGAGACACGAAGGATTCTACGGAGTACATACTCGAAGATTCATGCTTGTGATTTTCGGGAAAATGCCTCCATTCTTTGATAGGATCCGACTCCACTTCATTTTCTTTGGAGAAGTCTTCCAAAAATGCTTTATTGTAGATTTTTTTGGGGTCTGGTAGGTGATACATATTCTTGATGTATTCTGCTTTGAAAGACCCGAACATCCTTCCGTCTAACGTGAAGAACGCCTTGTCTGTTATATTTATACTTTCTATCACCCATCTCACCAAGTCATTATATGGGAACACATTTGCATGAGCTTCTATTTTGTGAAGATATGAGTTCGCCAATTCGTTCATAGTACTTTCTGATTTTTTATTTGAATCTGTTGTTGCTCTTCCTTCTTGAATTATAGTTGGACCTTCTACCTCTAGTAGATTGTAAACTCCTTCACATGAAGTCTTGCCGAGACCCAGACAAGTAGTATCGGTTACTAATACCAATTTATCCGGTTTCTCTTTTGGAGAGACGGGGACCTTCGCTTTCCTGGATTTCTAAGACATTTTCCTGACTAGTAGTTGTTTCTCAGGTCTGCACAATGAAACAAATGAGAAGAATGATGGAAAATTTCTTTTAAGAACGAATATAAGGCAGAGAGGAGCAATGGAATTTAATAAAGATGACAGATTAAAGAAATATTATACCATCCTAGATGAAATCCGCGAAGGATTTCAACCATGACTATCTTTTAATGATTTCCTCGTAATCCATAACTTGAGAATTTAATGCCATTATGGGATGTCTCGTCGCACATTCATAATGGTCATTTTTAGAGTTAATACCATAACTTTTCAGATATCCGATCAACGATGATCGCATATCGGAGATCGGAAGTCTCAAAGTTTAGGCTTAAGTATTTCCATTTCATATCTACAATTGCGATTATTGTTGAGCTGGCATGGAGGGTGCAGTGCTTTAAATCATATCAAATCATTGAGATTTCCTTTATAAATGATTTATTTGATTAAACATGTGTATTTTTAATACTTCATGTTTTTATTTACGGGAAGCGTGCTTTTGTAATAAAGATATCGTATCGCAAGGTTTTAGAGGAGCGTCTTTGGATATGAGTCATGTGTTTTATCGATGAGCGATCGTGTTTTGACTTATCGCATCGGGGAACTTTAAAAAGGGTGCATAAGGATGTAGTATGATTTCACCGATTTGCGATTGTGATCGGGTTTATCGCGTCAGATTTTTCAAAATTGAAAGGTCTTGGAATTTTTCTCATATCATATGCGCTTTTGTGATTGCTTTATCGCATCGGGGTTGAATGATAACACATTTGAGTTTTTTCTTGTATACTTTTGAATATGCGAAATGCGATAAAGGCCTTCATGTTTTTTTTTTCGTTAATAGATCTTTTTTCGTTGGGGTTCGATTCTATTTTATGATGGATTGGATTTCCTTAAAACATTTTCATGAGTGCAAAATATTTCTTGATCCGTGATAAGCGAATAAAAAATTTCTTTTTTCAAAACATTTTATTGATTCTATAACTATTAAAAAAAAAGGGGACCCATTTCTTATTTAAAAATTAATACAAAAATTTGAAATGGGGAGGATTGTTTGTACAACACAACACAACACCAGAGACATAGGATCTAAACACTCCAATATAGAAAGAACCAACGCAAATTCTAATATCTAATGGGATGACCTTGTTTACAGTTGAGGCTCAAAATAAAACCATTATCACTGAAGATATGGAAATTATCTCAACATTTCCTACATCGAAGTCATTCTAAGGATTGAATAAATTCCTCCTTTAGATGTGTTTTACAGTCCAAAATACAAGGCAATTGTGAGAAGACAAAGAAAGAAAGAAATCTAGACCAGACCCAGGAATTAGTCCCTGGTGAAAATCCTTTTCAAGTTCTCTGGAAAGGAGCTCAATTAGCTCTAGATAATGAATTAAACAAGCTCTTGCAGTTTGTAGGGGATTATTCTAGTGCAACTATTGAAAAAGCAACAAAAGTTCAACTGTTTCTCAGAGAAAAGGAGGAAAAGATTGTTCAACTGGAACAAACTCTTTAAAATGAAGAACAAGTGCTATAAAAAAAATGTAAAATAATACTGAATGAATTACAAAAGAGTTTCAATGATTTGAAACTCCATTTTGAATCTAATTTGAGGGATAAATATGCACAGATACAACAACTATAAGAAAATATAAATCAGTTGAAAGAAAACCAAAAAAACAATGAATTTTAAAAGGAAGCATGAGAACTTAATAAACTCCTTGCTCAACAACAAGTTATGTTTTGTTAGAAATTGACTATGATTGATGATTTATGTGAATCGAGCAATTCCTTGATTAACAAATTGTTTGATCTGAGGACATTTTTTGAGGAAGTTGATGAAAATATTTCTGAACATATAGATTTGCAAGACAGTTCAAAGGGAAGAGCAGTCGATCTTCCCCAGATTGAAGAATTTGAGAAAGACATTGTTTTCGGTGACTGGGACATAAATATCTAACAATCATAAATGAATATCATTAGAGACAGTAACCTTGCTTCCTATTTCAATGAATACATAAATGACAACCTATTACAAGCTAATCTAATCAAAGAATTCCCACAAGATACATTGCCAGATGTCAAATCTTTGACAAAATATTGGCAAAAATTATCAATGAAGATTCAAGGTTGAGCATATCAAGAGGTTATCAAAAGTGAACCTTGATGGCCATTGGAAACTTTTGATAAAGCCACATAGTCAATGGCTTATGCTGAGGTGTCTCTCTAAATCAACAACTCATCTCCTTTTGTCCCTCAGTGAGGCAATCTTTACGGGGTAGATGCACATGCAACTGATTCATCCTCCCCATTTAAGGCCGTTGACAAACATATGTGGACTCAGGGAGAGAATGGGAAATCACCCTTCAACACAACCATGATCCTATTGTTACAACATATTTCCTATCTTTATATTTACTTTATCTTAGCTCAGTTTTTTGGAACTATATCCAGATATTTATTTTTACTTTACAATATTTGTAATCTGAATAGACTATAAAACCCTTCTCATGTCTTTAGAGAAAGGGTTCTGAATTTTTGTAAGACAACTTTGAAGTTTTCACTACTACTACTTTTATGTTATCTAATTGAAAATCTTAACTAGAAGCTATTTTTTCATGAGAAAAGTCTTTATGTATCAGGTACTATTATCCTTATGGTGCTGCTTTGATTTAATGAGATAAATAGTGAATTTTCTATAAGTTGTTTCATTATATGTATGCTTTAAAATACAACCAGAAATTTTCACTATTGATGTGTAAGATTGTATCCCTTTAAACATATGTGAGATAATGAGATCTTCTATGGAATTGGTTTTAATAAACTAATTTAATTGACTATTTAATTAAATTAGTTTATCTTATTTTCTTTCTCTTCATAAAGTGTTCAATGATCTATATTGTTCTCAGTTATATGAAATATTTCAGAAATCACATACAAAGGAATACTATCCCAGGAAATATATAGATTAAGTTCGCTTTATTTTTATTGTCATTAGTTTTAAATCAATCAATTACTCTCATTTTATACTTTACATCCATTCACTGATATATATTTAAAGGGTAACTGGTCCCATTATCCCCAGTCAGAGCCGCCATTCCAAATGGAAAAGGAGTTGCTTTAAGTTCCTGACTGGGTGGTTATCCCCGTTATTAAGGAAGATATTTTCAAACCTTCAAAAAATTTGGCGCTAGAAGGAGGGCCTGAAGACTATGAATGACATCAAGGTTCAATCCTAAATTAAAAGGCCATCAAAAGAGCCAATCCCCCTCAAAATCTCCTCCAACTTCAACATCGCACTCAAAATTTCCCACTCCTAGATCTGAAGTTGAAACAACCTCAAAATCTCCTATCACACTCCTTAAGTCAGTTGGTCAAACTTCCTCTCCATAACCACAAGAATCACTTGAAGTTCGAACTTTGATTCAAGCATTGGAAGGAATTTCTATATCAGGAGAAAGACTTATTCAGTCTGAAATTTCTGAAGGAAGTGTATCATCATCTTTAGGATTTTCTCATGTATTAACCCGATCTCAGAGTGAAAATATTGGAATTACTCCTTTCAAGTTTCCATTACCCACTCACTGAAGAAAGGTCCTTACTTTAGAAACTCAATCCTCTACTAGCGATATTACTACATCTTCCCCACCTCATGCTCCCGTATTCGATCCTTCAAATATTTTTATACCTTCTTCTTACCATCCAATAAATCCTTCCATTCACATTCCTCTGACACAAACAACTAGTGCTATCATAGTCAGTAGCATTACAGAGACTACTTCCTCTTCCACTCAATCATCTTCAACCTATGGAACAACTAAATTTCTTCTTATATTCCTACAAATCCTAGAATGAAAAACATACCATGGACTAACCCAGGGGCAGTCCAAATGGCACCACCACTCCATAACTTGCCTAAACATCCAGAAAGGTGGTTGCCAAAATATAATCCTAATGATGGGTTGCCTACTGAGGAACACCTCCATAATTTTATGTTAGCCATTAATCTTAATGGAGTTGTAGATGAAGATTGTGTAGTAATATTGTTCCCTTATACTTTCTAAGGATTCACAAGATTGTATACTTTCGAAGAACATTTTTTGACGAAATTTGGAGACGATCGCACAAAGGTTGCCTTGATCAATGATTTGTCTAACCTTAAATTTAATACAAATGAAAATATCAAGGATTTCAATTCCAGATTCAATAATTTTCTAAACAAAATCCTTGACACTTCCAAACCTGGTGATGATGTACAAATTGAATGGTACATTTATGCTCTTCCTTCGAATATTGCTATATTTGTTGATAAATCTAACAGGACAACCTTACTTGATAACATGAAAGAAGCTCTATCTATAGAAAAGAGAATTCTTTCCCTCAAGAAAAAAAATGCCCAGGAAGAAAGGAAAACAAAGAAAGTCACTTTTAAAGAAGAATCAAAGAAGAATACTCCCAAAGATCCTTTTGATCTAGAAGGATTACAAAAATTCATTAAAACCATGTCAAATGAAATGGTGGAAATCAAGAAACAAGTTACTGAAACTTCTAAGAAACCTTTTAGGCCTTTTAGGAAAGCTCAAACTTCACAAAATCAACCTCAAAATATCATATCTAATGCTGAATCTGATCAGGATGAGGATGAGGAAGAAGCAAGCTTATTTTCTGAAGAATCCCAAGAAGAATAATTAGTTGAAGTTCATGTATTGTGGGATTTCATTCTTACTACCTCTAAAAATGAAGAAGAACAAGAATCCTTACCAGTCAATACTAGGAGTAAAGGGCCCACAGATTCCCCACAATCAGTTCAAAACAAAAAATTTCTACTCCTACTGCTAAGGACAAAGGTACAACTAAAAAAATCCCTTCTACATCTTCTAATATAGTTCCATCTTCTTCAAATTCTCCATCTTCATATAAAAATCTGGTTGTTTCTGAAACCATTAAATATAACATATTAGAGGATATGAATAAGGTTAAAGAAAAATTTCCTTATACCAAGTAATTAAATTAAAGCAACAACAAAAATTCTTATTTAAAGAATTAAATGAAGTACCTGCATTACCTTTACCTACTGTTGTCACTTCTAAAACTTCTAAAGGAAAAGGTAAATATCCAACCGATTCTTTGGATAAAATTGATCCTACTGATGCCATTTTAATTGGAGATAGGTCGAATTCCCATACTTCTCCTTTCCTTTTGACCTTTAATTTTTTAAACAAAAAAGTTCACAATTGTTTGGTAGAATCTGGTGAATCCTCAAATATCATGCCTTATTTAGTTTGTCTTCAGCTGAACATAACACTTATGTGCCATGAAAATTGTTCAGTTAGATAGGACAAAAGTCAAAGTATTGGGGGAAATGAATTATGTTCTTATAAGACTATCTTCTAATTCAAAAGTGTGTCAAATCATTGATATACTTGTTGATGATATTCTTGAGTTCTATGGCTTAATCCTAAGCAGAGGCTGGTTTGAGAAACTGAATGGTTATTTTGCTATAGACTAGTCTCATTTGTGGCTTCCTTATAATGGTAAACCCAATCAAATTTGGGTTGACCGAGAAAAACACATGAAGAATTCAGTAACCGACCTCGATGAATAAAATGAGCCAATTGCTT
The DNA here is from genome assembly GCA_034641835.2 of Pinus albicaulis. Classification (NCBI taxonomy): domain Eukaryota; kingdom Viridiplantae; phylum Streptophyta; class Pinopsida; order Pinales; family Pinaceae; genus Pinus; species Pinus albicaulis. The sequence continues at coordinate 1,369,426,814 of CM076579.1, read as the reverse complement.
TCACAAACAATGTCCTTGGAAATTAATTTTATGAATCCTTCTTTGGCAGTTTTTCCACATAAGAATCTCCTTTGTTAGTTGATTCTGTCACCTCTCAAGTTGAAATTTTTTTGCTGAAAATTCATCTAGATGTGTAAATATTGTAGATAAACCGGTAGTTAAATATTTGTTTTGGATTATTTATTTTAATGGTTCTAAATCCAATGATGGTGAAAAATCATGATGCATTTTAGTAAGTCTTGAAGGAGAAAAAACTATGTTAGCATGCATATTAGAATTTGAATGCACAAACAATATTTTTGAATATGAAGCACTAGTTTAGGGATTACGTAAGGCTATACGCGTGATCTAAATGGGAAATTTAGTGAATTATGCTTCTCTTTCCACAAACAAGTAAAACAAAACTAAGGATCTTGTTAACTCTTTGAAAGCATGAAAAAAATGTGTCTTGAATCAAATTTTGCACAAAAGAGAAAAGACAAAGGATTTGCTCACGGAATTCACCCCTCCTGGGTTACATCTTTGGGTTTGTCAACATGATTGGACCACTCAATATATTCAATTTTAATGGAGTACATAAACAAGTGTTGTTATAAGTATGTGGCTATCAACTCTTCTAGGTAATGTTCTTTTCATATAACTCTCACAACTACAACAATTCAAGCACCTTCTACAAATATGTCAAAACCCCTACTGAATTGAGCTAAAACAAGCACATGCATACTTCAATTCCACATTGAATTGTATTCGAGCTGAACATTGTTGGTCATAACTGCTACAGTGATCTTATGGAAATGATATTACCCCTACAAGGTCTTCTCAATGTTCAAATGGCCTCCAAAATAGCTCTCAATATCTAATTGATCCATACACCTGCTATATTCCCTAGAAAAATACATGATAGATGTGATATAATCATAAAATAGAGGATTCCATTGGATCTAGAACATCCAAAAATGCTAGTGCAGACTCTTTCTGAGCTCAGTTTGGATAAAAACTCCTCAAGTTATGACTTCCCCAAGTTTTTGCACTAATCGCTCCACATTTTCCACCAAATCCCACACCATCCTACAAATCCGCCCATATGTCCGCTAACTGAGCACCAAATTGCCCAATTTCCCGGTGAAATTGTCGGCACTTTAATTTTTCCAATAAGGCCTAAAGTCCAAATTTATTTTTTAAAATAAAAACCCTGTGGTTTTTCTGCTAACCATAGGACTGGTGGTCACATATAGTGGTCAACATTTAAATGTTATGGTTAGTGGGGAGGCTAGCAGGCCGGCAGTCCGGATGGTCTCGTGGTGTCACATGGTGCCGTTGGCGACATTTGTTGTTGCGTGGTTACAGTTAGTGGGGGGGCACGGGGCTAGCCTCCCGCCCCCCTCTAGGGCTGGGGCGGTGACTAGGGCTGGGGCCAGACCCCACCCCCCTCCCCCATTGTGCAAACAATATTGAAACAAAACTATGCGGATACCATAATATATTAAGTCGCATGGTGATGGCACAGTGGTAAAGACTCTTGCTCGTTGGCTTGGAGGTCGCAGGTTCGAGCCCCGCCTGCTTCGTTCGGTCCTTGACCCAATTTTGGTGGCCTTTGGGTTGCCACGTGGTAGCCGCTGGCTTGGCCACGTGGCAACTTGTGATTGTCCACCCAAACAACCAATTAAAAATTCGCCATTCGACCCAATAAAAACGTGCCAGTTGGCACAATATCATACGCTAGAGGAGATATGTTGACCAAATCAACCTGTAACATGGGCATGACCAGATAGCTGTATAGAATGGTGACTCGATTGTCTTGCCTTTTAAAAAAAAAAATCTTTGTTTGAAAAAGCAGAAAAGAACATTTCTGGGAGCATACGGTATCAGTTTTCTACGAAACGAGTTGTTCCAGATTCAGAATGACGATATCTACACGGTCGTTTAGGTTCCACACCATTCCGCTAGCTTTATTTTTTAGCGTAATTTTGAGCACCTGATCACACCTCCCCACTGGAAGCTTTTTGACCCCAAAATTGATTTCATTACTAAACATGTGTATGAGGGTACAATGCTCTCACCCTTCCAGTCTTAATCCACTGGAATTTTCTTGAATTCAACAATTCGAGCCTTTCTTGAAAGTTAATATTTTTCCTTGATTCTAAAGACCTTGTCTTGATGTTGTAGCTACCATCTTAGTGCAACTTCCCAGAATTTTTAGAACAACAACTAAACTAAAGGACCAAATGTTTTCCTTCCTTGGTCGCTAATCAAAGAAAACTTGATCAAATACTTCATCTTTGAAGCAGATATTATTGAAGGCCAATCTTGATTCCATGTTGGAATTCAAAAGAAAAATAATACGCTTTAGTGTCCTCAAACTGAACTTGTATACTGCTTCAAAAATTTTCAATGACAATAACGGCCTTACCTACAAGCATAGTCATCTTATATAATCTTGAAAAAGAAAAATTTTATTTCGTACAACTTTCATCTTGATACTTGTATCAGTGAATCCTAAGACAACTTATAGACAAAATTGAATGACAAAATGTACATTCACTAGAAAGTCCTAAACATGTGGAATTATCAAAAGCCAATACATAAATAAAATGAAAACAATTTCTTTTTGAACGTAGTGACACTAATGTTCACTTTTACAAAGTGCACCAAAGGTAAAGTCAACAAATATTACAAACAATTTACAAGAAATTGTACAAAAATTCTACCCTAATCTCGCCTCTCCTAGGCGTTTGGATTCTCTTCTTGCAAAAGAACATCGCCATGTTTTATGCCTAGAATTTCATTCATTCTTTTCACCATGATAAGGCGTTGCTCGCACACATTGACACAATGGTTAGCAGCATTAAAAAAAGTACAAGGATATTGGTTCCTTAGGTATTTGAAATTTCCATGCCTTGAAATGTGATACCTTTCTTTGGAGTTGCAACTCTGACGGTTGTCGCAAGGTGGAGGCATCTTATGATCAAATTTTTGATGTCCTTCTAGCCTTTTGGGGCACTCTCCAAACTCATTTTGGCTAGATCCCAATCCTTGGTATTTTGGCCTTTCCTTAACCACAACTGGATTGGTAATGCCTTAACCATTCTTGCCAAGACCTCCACCTTTGTATCCTATCTTGGAGATAAATCTCATACCTACACCCTTGCTATGCTGCTAAAATGATGCAAAATATTTATCATGTAAATGAATAGAAGGAGTAGCACTAGAATACTGATTACCTCTTTGAACTTGTCATGCATCCTTTCTACTCTTGATGATGACGACGATGGCGAACTTTACGATGTATCTGTCCATCCACTTTTGTTTGATGGCATAGGATGTGTGTCTTCGAGATGATTTTGAAACTCACATGCATCCTCTCTTACATATGGTCCAAAATCATCTTTCAAGCCATGTGCACATTCTGACTTCATCTTGGAGGTCTCTTTTGTTGGTGCAGGAGTAACACTTTCTACAACTTCTTCATCGAGCGCTTGTTGCAACACAAAGTGTATGTGTCTATTCTCCTCTTTAGGCATCTCCAACATTCTTTTTAACTCCATATTTTCCATATGAAGAGCCAAATTTTTCACTTCAAGATCTTGAATACTTCTTTTGCTGCTCATCTTTCAACTTGGTCAAACCAGCTTTGATACTAACTAGATCTGAATGGAAAAGTTAGTGAATTCTTCTTCTGTTTCCACAAACGAGTAAAACAATACTAAGGATCTTGTTAACACTTTGCAAGCATGAAAAAAATGTGTCTTGAATCAAAAATTTCAAAAAAGAGAAAAGACAAAGGATTTTTTCATGGAGTTCACCCCTCTTAGGTTACATCTTTGGGTCTGTCAACATGACTAGACCACTCAATATATTCAGTTTTAATGGAGTACCTAAAAATGTGCTGCAATAAGTATGTGGTTATCACCTCTCCTAGATAATGTTCTTTTCATATAACTCTCACAACTACATCAACTCAAACACCTTCTACAAAGATGTCAAAACCCCTACTGAAATGAGCTAAACCAAACACATGCATACTTCAATTCCACATTGAAGTGTATACACATAACTTCATAACAAATAAATTGAACCTATGAGTTGAACCTTGTTGGTCACAAATGCTACAGTGATCTTCTGGAAATGAGATCACCCATACAAGGTCTTCTCAACGTTCAGATGGCCTCCAAAATTTCTCTCAATATTTGATTGATCCATACACCTATTGGCTTCCCTACAAAAATACCTGATACATGTACTCTAATCATAAAATAGAGGCTTCCATTAGATCTAGAACATCCAAAATTTCCTGTGCAGCCTCTTTCTAAGCTCAGTTTGGATAAAAAAATCCTTAAGTTATGACTTCACCAAGTTTTTTCACTAACCGTTCCATAACTTCCACCAAATTTGGCAGCATCCTACAAATCCACCGGAATTCCCCTCTCTGAGCTCCAAATTGACCAATTTATGGGTGAAATTGTCTGCACTTTAATTTTTCCAATAAGGCCTAAAGTTCGAATTTCTTTTTTAAAATAAAAACCCCAAACTTTTTCCGCTAACATTCAGACTGGTGGTCACATATTGTAGTCATCATTTAAATGTTATGGTTAGTGGGGTGGCTAGCAGGTCGGTGGTCTCGATGGTCTCGAGGTGCCACTTGGTGTCGTTGACAACATTTATTGTTGCATGGTTATGGTTACTCAGGGGGGCGTAGGGCTAGCCTCCCGCCCATGGTCCCGCCTCCAACGGTGACTAGGGCTGGGCCTAGACCTTGTCCCCCTCCCCCATTATGCAAACAATATTGAAACAAAACTATACGGAGACCATAATATACTAAGTCTCATGGTGATGGCGCAGTGGTAAATAATATTACTCGTTGGCTTAGAGGTTGCGGGTTCGACCCCCACACACTCTGCTCGGTCCTTGACCCTATTTTGGTGGACCTCGGGCTACCACGTGGCGGCCCCTTGCTGGGCCACGTGGAAACCTGTGATTGGCCACCCAAAAAACCAATTAAAATTTTTCCATTTGACCCAATAAAAACATGCCACTTAGCACAATATCATACGCCAAAGGAGATATGTTGACCAAGTCAACTTGTCACATGGGCATACCCAGTCAGTTGTAAAGACTGCTGACTAGGTTGTCATGCCCTTTAAAAAAAAAAAAAATTATGTTTGACAAAACTAACATAATACGTTTCTAGGAGCATACGTTGTCGGTTTTCCGGCTAATGAGTTGCGTCGGATTCAGAACGACAAGATCTACGCGGTCGTTTATGTTCCACACCATTCCAACAACTTTCATTTTTTATCATAATTTTGAGCACATGATCAAAGCCTTAATGTAAAGTACCTTCAAGTGTTTGGAGACTTTGAAATTGTTATAAAACAAGTAAAAAATACCATCCATTGTGTCTCCAATCAATTGAAGCATTATCAATCTCTTGTTCAATCTCTCACTTCACATTTTATAGCATTCAATATTTCTTCTATTCCAAGGCTCCAAAATGCCATCTATTGGCTAATGTTGCATCCAAGCTCATTCCACCTGCGGATTCTCGTCTTGATAGATTTTCTATTGAATTGATTTTTTCCCTTCTATTCGTCCTTTGTGTCCACTTCCAGTTTCGCTGACCAAAATCATGGTCTGATTCTTCTCCAGGGTATCCAAAAATTCCTACCATACGGTAAGGGTTTATCACAGAGGTATTATGAGATTTATGAAGTAAATTGTGAATTTACATTGTGATAATTTGTACAACTATTCCACCTATATATATGGTTTAGAAATATAATTTTAATACTTTTATTTGTGCCATTTTGTTTTTTTATTTAGTGCCCACAACCCAGTGTGACCCCGATGTGTAAGTATGTCAGAAGCCAAAAAAAAAAAAATCACAAAATAAAATCTAAATAATGTGTGCTTAAACAATGACTTACATAACTATATAAATAAACAATAAAAATTCATTAAAAATAAAATTCGAGAATATAAATTTAAAATATGAAGAAGTTTGGGAACACTCAAAAAATAGATATGGTTAATAAATATAAATAAAAATAAAAATAATCCACAAGTATGGTAAATAAATAAAACCTCTTTTTATACTTATTCAGGAAGTATGGTAAATAAATAAAATATAAATAAACTAAGGGTATGGTAGATAAATAAAACCTCTTTTTATGTTTACTCTATAAATATCTTTATATTTACAAAAACTCAAAAAAGAGGTTTTATTTAGGTGGATCCTATGGGCGAAATAACATGGGAAAAATGATTATTAATATCATGGGCCAAATACCATAGTTATAAAAGAGGTATGAAGATTTAAATTAAATAAATAAAAATATGTCATAGGATTATAAATCAACATATAACTATATACAAACCCTATGGGTCAAATACCATCCACCAAATTATTATTAATACCATGCAAAAAAAAAAAAAATTTATTAACCCTAACATTAATATTAAAATATTAATATTATTATTATTATTATTAAATCTAATATTAATATTAGTATGTTATAATATTAATAATACTAAGTTTAATAACTTTGGATTAATACAATATTAAATTTGTTAGGGGGAGAGGAGGAGGGATTGATAGATAGATAAATTGGAGAAAAAGAGTGTATGTTTTGTGGTTGATATAGAGAGACAAAGGAAGATAGAGATATATATGTAAGGTGAAGAGAAATAGGAGATAGATGGAGACAAGGAGGGGGGACAAAGAGATCGGTAGATATGGAGTGAGAGAGCATGTGTGTTTGGCGGGGTGAGATAAAGAGACAAATAAGGAGAGATGAGGGAGATATACATACAGATGTTGGGGGGAGAGAGGGAAGAAGATTTCTTGCACCAGATGCATTGATTTCAATGTAAATGGTGATTTCTAATCCTATTTGATTACTTGCACTAGATGCATTGATTTTAGTGTAGATGTTGATTCCTAATGAGATTTGATTACTTTCATTATATGCATTGATTTCAGTGTAGATGTTGATTTCTAATCCTATTTGATTACTTGCATTAAATGCATTGATTTCAGTGTAGACATTGTTTTCTAATCTTATTTGATTTCTTGCATTATATGCATTGATTTCAGTGTATGTGTTGATTTCTGATTTGATGTAATTGAATGTATGATGGTACATTAATTCTAAAGTCATCGAATTAATAGTGTGCATTGATTTCAGTGAAATCATACAAAATTATTGACAATGTACATTGATTTTTGTGTTATAGTAATTAAACCAATTAATATTGGAGAAAAAGAGAGACAAGGTATGATCTTGAGCTAAATATTTAAATGGTTTACGAGTCCAACTATTCTTTTCATATAATCAATATGAAAATATGACAAAACTAACAAGGGTGACAATAAAAATAGTTTGAGATTAATCACAATGAAGACTATTTGTAATTGACTTTAAAATACAATTATCATTAAACATCCTGAATTTGAAATTCGCTTAACACTTGGACCTTTGAAAATGTGATCATTCCATTAAAATTCTATATTGTCATTTAAAAATGGCCACTAAATTCAAAATCTTATAAATATGTTTAGTTTAAAATGAGTTTTAAATTATACTTTTACAAAGGGTTGGAAGATGGGGAAATTAAGTTTTGGTGGGCCCAAAAGAGCAGAGTATCTCGTGAGTATATTTCCAAGGTATCAGGTCGGAATTCGATGGGTGTTCCATAAAAGCCCGATATCTACGGCCATTGTCTCCTCGCACCGATAAAGTCTACAAATCTCAGCTCCAGTTACCAATTCAGGGATCGAGTTTGAAGGGATGCTTTGCGCTAAAACCCGAACCTCCATGGCCATATTCACATGGCACCTATAAATTCAACAAATCTTAACTTGAATTACCAATCCGGGGCCAAAATACCAAGCAATCGATGGCACTGAGGGTTTTGAACCGGGGTCTACGGTTGCCAATTGCATGGCAAAAATTCTCGCCATTTTCATAACATAGATCCCTTCACAATGGTCCAGACACAGTAGAAGAGCTCCTGGAGCGGCATCTCGATTCCCCAAAGACATCAAAAGACGAAGAAGACGAGAGAGAGGTCCGAAAGCGTCTTACCAGTACCAAACGTCAAGCACTCGCTCTATACAGAGATATTCTCAGAGCCTCGCACTTCTTCCTCTGGACGAATGAGAAAGGAATTCTTTGGAGAGACATTCTAAGGGCTAATTCCAGACGGGAGTTTGAAGAGGCGCGCTTCGAAAGAGATCTGGAGATTATTGCTCGTCTTCTTGTTGGCGGTTGCGATGTCGTTGAGACGATCCATGATAAATCCGTACAGAAACACCAGTAGTTGTTCGAAAGGCGGATTACGGACAATAATCCAAGGTTAGAGAATTTTATAAAGTATAATTGTCACGAGAAAATGGTTTCTAGGTTTCTATTTTTATAAGTTTTTTGTATTTTGTTCTCTGATAGACTTGAATTTAAATTCAAGCACTGTACACGAGAACGTGCTTTTGAGTTGACATAAAAGGTGGTTCGAGATCATTATATATACAGAGAGAGAGAGGAACTCATTTTTCTATCCATGATTTTATTAGAATTATCCCGAAAGAATTTGAAACAAAAATTTGAACAATTTGTAAAAATAATTATAAGTAAATTGTTAACGTTTCCCTAAGTAAACTGCTAAAATTATGAGCCCACATCATGTAGAGCAGTTGGCGATGGGGTGCACTGTTAAGGCACTCCATATGCAAGGTCACCGGTTCGAAACCCGTGGGTGGGATGGGCAGAGGAAAAAATGGAAAGATTAGGATTTAGTCTAAACTACTAAAAAAAAAAAAAACTATTAAAATTGTTTGTTTGACAAAGCATACAGAACACGTTTCTAGGAGCATACGGTGTCGATTTTCCACGAAATGGGTTGTTCCTGATTTAGAATGACGATACCTACACGGTCGTTTAGGTTCCACAACATTCCAACAACTTTCATTTTTTAGCATAATTTTGAGTACCTGATCACACCTCCCCACTGGAAGATTTTGGACCCAAAAATTGCTTTCATTACTAAACATTTATATGAGAGTACAATGTTGTCACCCTTCTAGTCTTAATCCACTGGAATTTTCTTGAATTCAACAATTTGAGCCTTTCTTGAAAGCTGATATTTTTCCTTGATTCTAAAGACCGTGTCTTGCCGTTGTAGATACCATCTTACTGCAACTTCCCACAATTCGCAGAACAAAAAATAAATAGAAGGAACAAAAATTTTCCTTCCTTGGTCGCTAATCAAAGTAAACTTTATCAAATTCTTTGTCTTGGAAGTAATTTTGTTGAAGGCTAATCTTGATTCCATGTTGGAATTCAAAAGAAAAATAATATGCTTTTGTGTCCTCAAACTGAACGTGTATACTACTTCAAAAATTTTCAATGACAACAACGGCCTTGCTTACAAGCATAGTCATCATATATAATCTTGAAAAAAAAAGTTTGATTTCACACAAGTTTCATCTTGATATTTGGATCAGTGAATCCTAAGACAACTTATAGACAATATTGAACGACAAACTGTACATTCACTATAAAGTCCTAAACATGTGGAATTATCAAAAGCCAATACATACATAAAATGAAAACAATTTCTTATTGAACATAGTGACACTAATGTTCACTTTTACAAAGTACCCCAAATGTAAAGTCAACAAATATTACAAACAATTTACAAGACAATTGTACAAAAAGTCTACCCAAATCTTGCCTCTCCTAGGTGTTTGGATTCTCTTCTTGCAAAAGATCATCATCATGTTTTATGCCTAGAATTTCATTCATTATTTTCACCATGACAAGGCATTTCTCGCACACATCAACATAATGGTTAGCAACATTAAAAAAAGTACAAGGATATTGGTTCCATAGGAATTCGAAATTTCCATGCTTTGGAATGTGATACCTTTCTTTGGAGTTGCAACTCTGACGATTTTTGCAAGGTGGAGACATCTTATGCTCAGATGTTTGATGTCCTTATAGCCATTTTGAGCACTCTCCAAACTCCTTTTGGTTGTATCCCAATCCTTTGTATTTTTTCCTTTCCTTAACCACAACTGGATTGGCAATGCCTTGACAATTCTTGCCAAGACCTCCACCTTTGTATCCCATCTTGGAGAGAAATATCATACCTACACCCTTGCTATGCTACTCAAATGATGAAAAAAATTTATCATGTAAATGAATATAAGGAGTAGCACTTGATATACTGATTACCTCTTTTAAATTTTCATGCATCATTTCTACTCTTGATGATGAAGACGATGGCCAAATTGACAATGTATCTATCCATCCACTTTTGTTTGCTGGATTTGGATGTGTGTCTTTGAGATGCTTGCGACACTCACACGCATCCTCTCTTACGTATGGTCCAAAATCATCTTTCAAACAATGTGCACATTCCGACTTCATCTTGAAGGTCTCTTTTCTTGTTGTAGGAGCAACACTTTCTGCAACTTTCTCTTCGAGCACTTGTTGCAACACAAAGTGTATGTGTTTATTCTCCTCTTTAGTCATCTCCAACATTCTTTTTAACTCCATATTTTCCATATGAAGAGCCAAATTTTTCACTTCAAGCTCTTGAATGCTTCTTTTGTTGCTCATCTTGCAACTTGGTCAAACCTGGTCTGATACTAACTTGATCTGAATGGGAAAGTTAGTGAATTTTGCTTCTCTTTCCACAAACAAGTAAAACAAAAATAAGGATCTTGTTAACACTTTTCAAGCATGAAAAAATGTGTCTTGAATCAAATTTTGCAAAAAATAAAAAGACAAAGGATTTGTTCACAGAGTTCACTCCTCTTGGGTTATATCTTCGGGTTTGTCAATATGAGTTGACCACTCAATATATTTAGTTTTAGTGGAGTACATAAAAAATTGTTACAATAAGTATGTGGATGTCACCTCTCCAATGTAATGTTCTTTTCACAGAACTCTCACAACTACAACAACTCAAAAACCTTCTACAAATATGTCAAAACCCCTACTAAATTGAGCTAAAACAAATGCATGCAAGGTTCTTCCACATTGAAGTGTATACACATAACTTCATAAAAATAAATAAAATTGAACTCTAAGGTTAACCTTGTTGGTCACAACTGCTACAATGATCTTTTGGAAATGAGATCACGCCTACAAGCTCTTCTGAATGTTCAGATGGCCTCCAAAACTACTCTCAATATCTGAATGATCCATACACCTGTTGTCTTCCCTGTAAAAGACTTGATACATGTGCTCTAATAAGAAAATAGAGGCTTCCATTGGATCTATAACATCCAAAATTTCTTGTGCAACCTCTTTCTAAGCTTAGTTTCGATAAAAAATCCTCAAGTTATGACTTCCCCAAGTTTTTTAACTAACCGCTCCACAATTTCCACCAGATTTGGCACCATCCTACAAATCCTCCTGGAATTCCACTAATTGAGTGCCAAACTGACCATTTTTTGGGCAAAATTGTCCGCACTTTAATTTTTCCAATAAGGCATAAAGTTTGAATCTATTTTCTAAAATAAAAACCCTGTAGTTTTTCTGCTAACCATCGCATTGGTTTTCACATATGGCAGTCAACATTTAAATGTTATGGTTAGTGGCGCGACTAGCGGGTCGACAGTCCCAATAGTCTTGTGGTGTCACTTGGTCTCGTTGGTTACATTTATTGTTGCGTGTTTACGATTAGTAGGGGGGGTGCAAGGCTAGCCTCGCACCCATTGTCCTACCCCCGACGTTGACGAGAGTTGGTACTAGACCTTGTTCCCCTCCCTTATTGCACAAACAATATTGAAACAAAACTATACAAAGACCATAATATATTAAGTCTCATGGTAATGACGTAGTGGTAAATACTCTTGCTTGTTGGCTTGGAGGTTGCGGGTTCGACCCCTGCCCGCTCTGCTCAGTCCTTGACCCAATTTAGTGGCCCTCAGTCTGCGACGTGGCAGCCCCTCGCTGAGCGACATGGCAGCTTGTGAGACAACCAATTAAAAATTTGCCATTCGACCCAATAAAAACATGCCACTTGGCACAATATCATACATCGGAGGAGATCTGTTGACCAAGTCAACCTGTCACATGGGCATGCCCAATCAGTTGTGCAGACTGTTGACTAGGTTGTCCTGCCTTTTAGAAAAAAAAATTGTGCATTTGACAAAGTTGACAGAATGCGTTTCTGGGAGCATACGGTGTCGGCTTTCTACGAAACGAGTTGCACCGGATTCAGAACGATGAGATCTACACAGTAATTTAGGTTCCACACCATTATGAAAAATTTCATTTTGTATCATAATTTTGAGCACCTGATCAAAGCCTTAATGTAAAGTACCTTCAAGTGTTTAGAGACTATAAAATTGTTATAAAACAAGTAAAAAATACCATCCATTGTGTATCCAATAATTTTAAGCATTATCAATCTCTTGTTCAATCTCTCACTTTACATTTTATAGCATTCAATATTTCCCCTATTCCAAGACTCCAAAACTCCAGTGCTGATGTATTGGCTAATGTTGCATCCAAGCTCATTCCACCCGTGGATTTTAGTCCTGATATATTTTCTATTGAATTGATTTTTTTCCCTTCTATTCCTGACAATGTCACTAATTGGCGTGTGTTCAATGTTTATTAGGATATTTTAAGTTTTTTAACATCTAAAGGTTCATATAATGACCAAATAGTTGATGAAGATGAACATGATATAAAATTGAATCAATCATCTGAAGAAAATACTATACCAAAGCTTGTGGTAAAACTTGAAGACTTGTATGACTTAAAAGATAAGTTCGAAAAGGTTACTAATTAAAAGCTTCAAAGTTCAACTTTGAGGTTTGAATTGGCCAACCTAGGGTCAGATCCTAAGCCTCATAACATTAATTTAGACCTCAGAATCTCATCAAATGAGAAGTCTTCCTTTATTCATCTGTTGAAAAAATACAAAGACATTTTTGCTTGGAATTATGAAGATTTGAAAACTTATGATACCTCCATCATTCAACACACTATTCCAATGTTACCAGATGTGAAGCCAATCCAACAAAAGTTGAGGAAAATGCATCCAAATCTGGAAAATCAGATTCAAGGTGAGTTGAGAAAACTCCTCAAGGCCAAAATCATTTTTCCATTTAGACATTCCAAATGGGTTTCAAATTTGGTATCGTTAGGAAGAAAAATGGTGATATTTAGATTTGTATTGATTTTAGAAATTTGAATAAATCATGTGAGAAGGATAATTTTCCACTCCCACCGATGGAACAAATATTACAATTAGTAGATGGTTATAAACTTATTACTTTCTAGATGGTTTTTCAGAATTTAAGCAAATTCTTGTACATCCATATGACAGACTAAAAAGTACATTCAGAACTAAATGGGGAACTTATGCATATCAGAAAATGCATTTCGGATTAATAAATGCAGGAGGAACCTTCCAAAGAGCTATGCACATTTATTTCAGAGGTCTAATCAATAAAACTGTTGTTTGTCTACTTGGATGATATAACTATACATTCCAAGGAAAGAAACAATAATTGCCATGATTTAAAGAAGATCTTTAAGACATGCAAAAGGTATAGAATATCATTAAACCCTAAGAAGTCATTATTTTCCCTTAGTGAAGGAAAAATTCTAGTATTTATTATCTCTAAAGAAGGAATTTGTATAGATCCAGAAAGAATCAAAGCAATCTCTGAAATTCCTCTACCTCATAATAAGAAATCAATGCAATCCTTCCTTGGGAAAATTAATTTTGTCAAAATATTTGTCTCGGATTTTTCTCAAATTGTTTTGCCCGTACAATCTATTATTAAGAAAAATTCAATCTTCAAATGGGGACATAATGAAAGGGAATCCTTTGAATCAATCAAACACACTATCATTAATGCCCCCTCCTTGACAACTCTTATTTTTTTATAATTTTATATTGTATAATTTTTCTTTTGAACTTTCCTATGAAACAATTTTAACACAACTCGATGAGAAAAAGTTTGAGGCTCCCATTTCCTTCTTTAGCTCAAATTTCCAGGGAGCTGAATTAAATTATTCAGATGTGAAGAAACAATATTTTTCGCTTTTCAAGTCTATCAATAATTTTATACCTTTTCTTTTGATAACTCATAATAAAGTGATTGTTTCCTTCCCAGCAAAGTAAATTGCTCGTTCAAAAGGAGTTGGGAAAAAAAAAGGGAAAATTAGGTCACTTCTCTAGAAGAATATGACATAGAAATCAAACCTGTTAAAATTGTTAGAGGTCAAGGTTTTTGCAGACTAATAACTGGAGCTTTTGATATATCAACCAATGAAGACTCATGTAACGTTATTCATTAATCAGAGGTATGTCTCACTCATACTAAATCACAATATGATGATTTGATATTTTATTTGAAAAATGGCTATGCTCCACCTGAACTCAATTATAAGAAAAAGAGAGATTTAAGACTGAAATCCAATCAATTCAAACTCATTTATAATGTATCATTAAGAAAAAAGTATGATTATGTTTTGTTAGGATGTTTAGAAGAACCTAAAGCACTAAATATGATGGACCAACTAGTGGACACTTTGGAGGAGATACCACACCTTGTAAAGTCTTTCATGTTGGTTACTACTGGCCAACTCTTTTCAAGGACATCCATGCCTATGTAAGGAAATGAAAGGTTTTCCAAACTTCTTAAGGAAGATAGAAGAAAGCAACCTTGCCTCTACAACTAGTCAACACTGAAAAACCATTCGAACAATGGAGATTGGATATAATAGGTGAGATTTTTCCTCATTCGTCCAAACAACATAAATTCACCCTAACTGCTATAGACTACTTCACGAAGTGGGTGGAAGCAATACCACTGAAGGTAGCCAATTCTGAAAATATTATTGAATTCGTTGATCAATTCATCATAACCAGGTTTGGTCTGCCCCATGCAATCATTTTTTACTATGCATCTTACTTTTCAGGAAATACTATAAGTGAATTTTCTCTAAAGAGAGGATTTAAAATGAGATATTCTGCAAACTACTACCCTCAAGGAAATGGTTTAGCAGAATCAACCAATAAGAATCTCATTAGGACTGTTAAACAAGTTGTTGATAAAAATCAAAATAATTGGCATAAAGCTTTGATATTTTCTCTATGGGTTGATAGAATAACTAGGAAGGACTCTATATGTATTTCTCATTTTAGTCTAATATATGGGAAAAAGGTTATCCTTCCTCCTAATCTAGCTCTTCCCTCATTAGCCCTAGTGAAATTCATCGAAGAAGAATGATCTTCTTCTTTACAATTAAGAATGCCATAAATACTCAAATTAGAAGAAGAAAGAGACAAAGCCAAACAAATTCATCCTCATCATCAACAATTAGTTAAGTCTTCCTCTGATGCAAGTTTAGTTAACAAAAAAAAAAAATCAACTCAGAGATTTAGTCCTGAAATGGGATCAGGCACATGAGGAGAAGGTTAAACACACCAAGTTTCAAAAGCTTTGGCTTGGTCCGTTTTAGATTTTTGAGCAATTAGGTCCATCAACTTTCATTCTACAAGATTTACAAGGCAACAAGGATGCTCTTCCCGTTAATGGACTAATTCTCTAGAAATACTTTTCTTAATAGAACATTTGTTCTATTGTAAAATATCCATATGTACATATCGATGTATTTTAGCCTAAATTAATTCTAAGCAATACATTATTGGCTTTTCATTCGTATTTCTTATCATTTTATCAAGCTTAACCTTTAAAAAGTAAGAACTTCGAAAACAATTGCAAAATTGAAACTAGGTATGGTATCCATCATTAAAAATTCTAAATTTTTATAACCCATTAAGTTGTAGACGCTTGTAACGTCAAACTATAAAAGATTGTGTTATTTGTGATTAATACATGAAATGTTTTCTTATTAAAGTAAATATTATATTGAAAACCTTAGTCTCTTTTAGCTTCAACTGTCATCCAATACTCATAAAAAGTAAATGTACCTCCCCCATCCACTAATATGATCATTTTTAGAGTGTAATTCAAAAATATAAGAAACTTAAAATATAAGAGATCTCATCATGAGTCTTCTTACCATGATCATAGGAAACTAATAATGTTGACATTATCATATCTCGCCACCAAACTAGGATTATGTCTTTTAGTTTTATAACTATAAGACAAGAAGTCTCATCATGCGTTGGCTTTTTCAACCTTACTACAACCCGTGAATGGAATTGTTGTTATCTGGCTTCCAAACAAGGACAATGTATTTTAATGAATCTTAAAAGAAAGAAAAAAATAAACATAAAAGGTCGTTACCTCTAAGGATACTACTATAAGTGGATGGGATACTAGTTCATTATTGGTTAAAAGGTAACCCTGTCGAGGCTATGGACATCTACTAGCAACAATGGCTCTACCTGTGATATATAAGTTTATCTATAAACATTAAGTTTCAATAAATTTCCTTGCTTTATCTGTATAATTGATTAATGACTCATCCAAGTAGCTAAAATCTTCATCTATAACAGGTTCCAAGAAATTTGCAATAAAATGAGTTTTTTATTCAGGAGTCATTTTTATCAATCCAAACTTCAAAATATTTTTGTTTCCAAGTTTTTCTTTGATAAAGTTTACAAACTCATTATTGATTTTTCATAGATAAATGTTTCTTCCAGTGAATCGCCAATTGTTGTGCTACTCAACAACCGCCCCCCCCCCCCCCCCATTTAGTAAATGATAGATTTAATGAATGGGGACCCTTTAAAAAATTTAGAATAAAATCCTAAAAAATCCTTTTGTTCTAATAAAATAAAATAGTTTTGATAAAATAAGATAAAGTCTTTCAAATAGACTCATATAACAGAGTTTAACACTTTTTGTTAATACTTAAAGCGTTACATTTCTTAAAAAAATAAAATTACAAAGCATTATATCACACTTAATTCAAATATAAAATATTCGATGAAATGACATCTATGAAACAATTTTTTATATAAAGCTTTGTATAATTTTTTTGAGTTTCTAAAAGGCCTTTAAGTAAATCAAAGAGATTGTGACAAAATGTTATAAAATTCGGTCCCACCAAATCACCCTCCTTGCCTTATCGGAGTTTCAGTATCGGAAATTCCAAAATGAGTAGCAAAAGAAAATGTTGATAGCCAATCCCTGATTCCCTCCTCAAAGGAAAGTCTCGACTACCTTTCTCCTTCGCCTTCTGATTCCCGATCATTCATTTTCCTTTTAAATATCAAAGTTCGCATATCGCATATCGAAATTTTTTATTTGTGTGCCTTCTATAATCCCTGATGTCGAAATGCCGATAAGAAAGCCTCTGATAAACCCTTCATTCATATTTTAAACCAGTATAAGGGTTAATATTGATCGAAACAAAGAATTTCACAAGTTTTGAAATTTCAATCTCAGGGATTTCGTCGATAATGAACTATTGGTACATTGATATTTGCGGAGGTAATGTGAAGAAACGTTTAAACATTTAATGACCACTTTTTCTTATTTATGGTTTCGAAGTTCGAAATGATTTTTTATAATGCCAAAGCATTCACTCATTAAAACATGAATTGATGTGAAAAGATTGTTTTCCTTAACGAGTTCTTGATGCTCATCTTTGTTTCTCCTCTTCATAGGTAAATCCCGATAAACAACAATCAGAGGATATGTATAAAGCTATAAAATCCAAGAAAAAGACTGCAGCTCAACCACAGTTAGTTCCACCTCCAGTTCAAACTGTTGAAATGTCACCACTATTCCGTTGAGAATTTGGAGGGGCGGTGATTAATTCAAATTCTTTACTTGATAATTACTTGTGAGCTTACTTATTTCACTTATGTCTTTTCTTCTTAGCTTATTATATCTTATTAGCTTATTATATCTTTCATCAAGTCAATTATCAAAAACACAAGAGACACAAATTTAGGCTCTTCAAGCTAGGGCCAAAACCTTTCCCTCTTAGAGAGGAAAAACCATGAGAAATTCTTCTTACAGACTTTCAGATGACAAGTACCATGACCATGACGCAAACCCTTGACCTTTGTATGCCTCCAAGACCTTGTCACTAATTGATCCTTATCTTCTGCACCGTCCTGCACTATCTTGCACCTTTCTGCACAAGAACTAGATATCTCGATCTCTACTTTTATTATTCTTCCTTTGTACCTCCACTTACGTTTACTGACTATATCCTTGTCTTATTTTCTTCAATGAGCAGACGATATTTTAACACAACCCTTAATTTAGCACAATCCCCTTTTTCACTTATTAACAGTCCTTTAACATAGTCATATATTCACTGCACCTTAACACAATGATTTATATCGCACTTCAATGCACCTTAACATAGACTTATTCCGCACCTTAATACAATCTTCATTGAGCACCTTAATCCACAATTCAACACATTCATGTAGCTCGCATAAAATCACAAAATACTTCCGCACTGCACCTGCACCCTTCCTGAAATCCACACTATTTCAGAGTTAATCCACACTTCTATTATTGTTCTTTTTTTCTGCAGTTAGATTCCGAAAATCCTCACTAATCCGCACTTATGTTTCAGTGTAGTCTGCATATTTCTGTCCTTAAACACAGAAGAAAATGCGAGCTGCAATCACTCTTTTTCTGCGCAGTATGACTAGGGTATTTATAGTTGTTTCTGCCTGTATTTTAGCCGACCTGTTCAAATGTATAGTGGCCGACATGAACACTAGTTTATAGGCTGAATTTTAGATAGAGTCTTCCAACATTAAGGAGGTTTACTTGAGGGATTTTTCCAATGTTGTTTTGATCATCTTTTGGGTGCAACCTTCAAGGTTTATGTGACAGTCTAGAGGCATACAATTTTGACTTTGACACTTCATAAACATGACACTGTAATATCCCAAATTGGGAACAGTTACACTATTGGGAATAAACTGAGTTATTACCAATGTGGAGCTTCAGAAAACCATGAGCATGGAAATTTATAGCAGCTCATTAGATGTAAAATAACATCATATCAGCAAATGAAAGAACCTCAGCAAGATATTGGCCTATATTCTCCTTCCCAGGTTGGGAAATGAAACAATACAGGGCATAAAACTGTTGTGTTCAGAAAATAACACTATGAAAGTGATAAATGGGACTTGGATCCCTTAGAAGAAATTATATGTGACTCACATGCAGAATTAGAGGTGAAATAAATAACTCTAGCTCATATAAACAGATCTCCCCAAGTCTATGCAGCTAAAACAAGCCAAAACCCCATAACCTAGCTCATGCAGCAACTATTGAAGCAAGGATTGCGTTATTCTAATGAGGTTTTATGCAATAAGTGATGAAATAAGTCTAATTAGAGTTTACATGAATCATACAACAAATAAATGGAGATTTAATCACTTATACAGTAAAGACAAGACACCCGGCAAAGGTTTCCGGCAAAATGCATGAATAGGAAACAGTACTGCAGAAAATAACGCAGTTACTGCATCTTTGTATTATACATGGCTGAATATGACATGAGATAACATAATAATACAAATAAATGGCCCTAGGCCTTCTTCTTAGAACTCCTGGAGGGAAATGAGCACCTCCTCCACAAGGATTAGCATAAAATCAAAGGGTGCAACTTTGTTGTTGCTGCCCCTGCATCAAGGACACAGTTTTCTGAATGAGACTGAATTTTGGATGAATGTGGATGAATGGACCCAAGCCAAGTACTGAAATGAAGCTCTAATCCTTCCCTCTTGATCCTTTAAGCAAGCTGATCTAAAGAGAGGATAGAATTCCCGCACAGGAATTCCTTGCACTAAGCAGTGCAACAACTTCAGCTAAACAGTTGAAGCATGCAATTGGTCTCAAGACCAAAATAGCTGAATACATGAATGAATCTCCTTTGATGCTATGCCTTCCTTTTATCTTTGGTGAGCCTCCTCACCCCGGACCCCACATAAAGTTGAGGTGACTTCCTCATGAAGCTTCCTGTTTCAAAATTGCGCTGCCCTAGATAGCTTCCCTCCACTTTGTGACAGTGTTGTTGACTTGGTCAATTGGAACCAATCCACCTGCAATGCCTCTATTCACACCAAGGTATCTTCAATCCGGTTCTCATATGTGTGTCTAGGCTAATCCTTGTTCACATTGAGTTAGTTTAATTGAGTATTTCTTCCTCCTCAAGAATGGTTGTTGACTTAGTCAAACTTGACTATGTCTCCATCTAAAATGTCCTTGTTCACACTTGGAAGTGCAAAACCAACTCCTAAGGTGATCTCTTCCCTTACTAAGGTGGAATTTATTCATATTTTATTGTTCATGGGCCTCCTTACCCATTTATTCCTCTCCTAGGTGAAAGCATCAAAATCTAATATTCCAATTTACTTGTGTGCAAATTTTGGAATATTATAGTCCTTCCCTCCCAAATGTTGCTTGTCCTCAAGCAGCTGCAAGGACAGGACTGAATAGCACCCTCTTCTCCCCTATAAAAACCTCATAAGATGAAATCCTCTAAAGATCAAGGTGTTGTCTCATCAATATATCTCCAAGTTGCCCCTCCCAAGTGTGCAAGCCATCTATTGGGGAACAACCCAAATAGCTAACATTGTGTGACAATGAAACATCCATGGAAGCAACAATGGGCTGTTGGTAGGTCCTCTTGAAGCATGAGGGCTGATATAGATTGGGATTCATCATCCCCATTTTAATCTCTCCTCCCCAAGCTATCAACCAAACAAAATGAGTCACCCTCCAGGATGGTAACTCATGAA
The DNA here is from genome assembly GCA_034641835.2 of Pinus albicaulis. Taxonomy (NCBI): domain Eukaryota; kingdom Viridiplantae; phylum Streptophyta; class Pinopsida; order Pinales; family Pinaceae; genus Pinus; species Pinus albicaulis. The sequence goes on along the minus strand of CM076579.1, from coordinate 1,369,406,090 downwards.
GGATCTCTTCCACCTTGAGCTCATGTAAAGAAGGTGGGATGCATGGCTGACTGTGTGGAGTCAAAATTTACATCTCTTGTTGCTTTTCTCTCCACCTATGATATATATGGGGCTGCTTCTGATATATGGCTGAAATATAATAGTCTTCAGGGAAGACCCAAGCCACCCTATCAAATCCAACACCCATGAGGTGTCTCCTCAAAGAACTCAAACCTCCCAAATGAGTCTCTCATTTGAAGGCAAGATGTATAGTATGGCAACCAAGGTCTACCCACTGTTCTTTCTAAAATATGCAGCATGTGTAATGTGAAGAATCATATTTTCATTGGGCCTCTTCAACTCTTGTGCCACTCCTCCAATGGTGCTTCCTACAATCAATGTTTTAGCAGCATAATATGGAGGCATAAACACATGAAAATAAGGAGGTAGAACATAGTCCCAAACATGGAACAAATGCAGGGCATTCTTTTCATGCCTCAATACATAGTGCAACAAGTGTATTTTCAGCCACTTTTTTGCTGCCACATTCATTTTACAAAATGGAAACATGAAAGCATAATTTGGTGCCAATGATGCACACCAAAAACCATGTGGCATCCCCCCACAATCCACAAATAGAATGGCCATCATAAACGCTGAAAGTGGCCTCAAGTACATAAAAATATAATATTCAAGGAGGAAAGACCCTTCTTGGTATGATATGCTACTCATATAGATAAGGGAGTGTAAAATACAAAGCAAAATTTTACCTCCTCCAACATGTACTTTGGTCATTGAGCTGAAATGGCTCAAGTGCAAATTCTCCCTTGCTGCAAATGAGTAGGGAAGTGGTTGTGCCAACCTTTTCTTCATCTTCCAGGTTGTGCATCTCTCCATATGCTGATATACATTCAATTGAATGCCCTCCCAAGTGAACTCCCCCATTAAGGGATGGTATGCATAAAAATGCATGGAAGGAAAGTCCACAAATGCTGCATGTAGATCTTTCTCCTTGTGCTTGTGAACCCAAGCCAAGAAGGTCACAACATAGTAAGGGATGCTTCCATCCATTACTTCCTCAAGCTCATCCTCCACATGCCTCCAAGGTGTATTACTTTTGAAGTGGTCTTGAGAACACTCCAGCAAGAAATCCAAGCTCCCAAGTGACAGCGTTGCTAGCCTTTGGAGTAGGGCCACTGTCAACTCAAAGCTCAATTATTTGACATAGATTGTGTCAAAGACTCTTCCCAAAATGTTGATGTGTATGTAGAGATCCTCCCAAGATAGAGGTGCTTCTCCTTGCACTATGCTAGTGCCTTCCCTTACTCCTGCAACATCATACCAAGTGTGAGAGCAAACCTGTCCTTGCTCTCCCTCAATCCTCCAAGGAAACAAATGACTTTGTTGCCTTATCATACCTCCATAATACAACCTATGTGGTGAAAACATAATGATCACATCATCATAATGCATCCACGCTCCTTGCTGACCCATGATGAAAGTACCCTGCCAAGCTCTTTCCATCCACATACCCTTGGGAAAAGGATATGCCTCATGATGGCCAAACTCTCTCAAGAGTAGCCAACGTAGCTTTGCCTCTTGCTGCCCTGTATCATAAATGTGCAAGTGGCTTACCAGCCTCTTCTTCTCCACCCACATCCACTCAACCCCATGTGGATGCTGAAAGGCATCTCCTTGGAGATCTCTTAGAGAAGATCTCTTGTTCATAGCCATCTGGAATTCATCAAGGTCAAAAGGTGAAGAAGTTAAAGCCTCTTCACTGCTATTGTTTGGCAGCGCTGATAGTCTCCCCAATGACATATTTGTTGCCTCATACTTCCTCTCAAAACTTATGTCATTCTCCAAAATATCACACTCCAACCTCAAGGGTTGTGTGTAACTCATTAGTGATACATGAGGTTGATGGTTCAAATCTCCCTTGAACCATTCAAGCGCAGTGAAATCCTGTTGCTCTATTTCAGCAATAATGTTGGATCCTAGACCATATGAAAACATATTTCCACAACCTTTAGAAGGATTTGCTGTAATAAGTAAAAGTGGAAATCTTCCCATACCTTGGTGAGATGTGGGGACCTTTTGTAGAGCTGCAAAGGCTCCTTCCTCCAATGTAATGGCTGCCCCAACTGCTGATGTAGAAAGCTGCTCTTCCAAGGCTGTGACAGCGCTGGTACTAGTCCCTTCCCATGGTGGTGTGGACCCTCTCTCCTCTTATTTATCTTCATCAAAATTTCTGATCAGCTCTTGAGTGAATTCAGAAAAATAAGTCACTCTTGTGTGGCTTGAGTGACTGCACCATCAAGCATTGGCTTCACCCTCCAGGTGAAGCGCTGCAACTTCTGCTGCCTCCCTCTCTTCCTCTGGATGAAGTAGGAATAATGCCTCAAGCTTCCTTGCCCAAGCTCTTGCTGTAGTTGACCCATAAAATTTAGACAATAGGAATCTATTGCCTTTGATCTCTCCTTTGCTGCAAGGTCTTCTTTCTTCTCTCAGTTGAATAAACTGAGGAAAATCTAGTGTCTCTTTGGAAGCCCTAGGTTGGCACTTGTATTCTGCCAAATACCCACTCATGATTTCATGCTCCAAGTGGTCTCCTTGCTCTCCACTTCCCCTATGAGAACAATAATTGTATGCATCTTCTTCTGCTTCTAAAAACCTTCTAGATGTTTCTCTGCAAATCTCTCCTCCTTGAAACCCTCTTGGAGTTTCAATGCATTTCTCTTCTTCTTTCTTCTTAGATCTGAAAATGGATGAGATTAAGCTCATCCTCTCCATTATTTTGTTCTACTCTTCCTCTTATCTTCTGATTGGATCTTAAATCCACGAGTTGAGCCAAGATAGCAACTTTGATACCACTGTAATATCCCAAATTGAGAACATCTACACTATTGGGAATAAACTGAGTTATTACCAATGTGGAGCTTCAGCAAACCATGAGAATGGAAATTTAGAGCAGCTCATTATATTTCAAATAAAATCATACCAGCAAATGAAAGAACCTCATCAAGAGATTGGCCTATATTCTCCTTCTCGGGTGGGGAAATGTAGCAATACAGGGCATAAAATTGTTGTATTCAGAAAATAACGCTATGAAAGTGAGAAATGGGAATTTTATCCCTTAGAAGACATGATATTTGACTCACATGCAGAATTAGAGGTGAAAGAAATAACTCTAGCTCATATAAACATATCTCCTCAAGTCTATGTAGCTAAAACAAGCAAAAACCCCATAGCCTAGCTCATGCAGCAACTATTGAAGCAAGGATTGCATTATTCTAATGAGGGTTTCTAAAATAAGTGATGAAAGAAGTCTGATATAGAGTTTACATGAATCATACAGCAAAGAAATGGAGATTTAATCACTTATACAATAGATACAAGACACCCGGCAAAGGTTTCCGGCAAAATGCATGAATAGCAAACAGTAGTTCAGAAAATAATACAATTACTGCATCTCTGTATTATACATGGCTGAATATGACATGATATAATAAAATAATACAAATAAATTCCCCTAGGTCTTCTTCTTAGAACTCCTGGAGGGAAATGAGCACCTCCTCCATAAGGATTAGCATAAAATCAAAGGGTGCAGCTTTGTTGTTGCTGCCCCTGCATCAAGGATGAAGTTTTTTGAAGGAGAATGTGTTGTGGCTGAATGTGGATGAATGGCCCCAATCCAAGTACTGAAATGAAGCTCTAATCCTTCCCTCTTGATCCCTTAAGCAAGCTGATCTAAAGAGAGGATGGAATTCCCGCACAGGAATTCCTTGCACTAAGCAGTGCAGCAACTCCGGCTAAACAGTTGAAGCATGCAATTGGTCTCAAGACCAAAATAGCTGAATACATGAATGAATCTCCTTTGATGCTATGCCTTCCTTTTATCTTTGGTGAGCCTCCTCACCCCGGACCCCACACAAAGTTGAGGTGACTTCCTCATGAAGCTTCCTGTTTCAAAACTGCGCTGACCTAGATAGCTTCCCTCCTCTTTGTGACAGCGTTGTTGACTTGGTCAACTGGAACCAATCCACCTGCAATGCCTCTGTTCGCACCAAGGGATCTTCAATCCAGTTCTCATATGTGTGTCTAGGCTAATCCTTGTTCACATTGAGCTAGTTTACTTGAGTATTTCTTCCTCCTCAAGAATGGTTGTTGACTTAGTCAAAATTGACTATGTCCACATCTATTTTTCCCTTGTTCACACCTGAAAGTATAAAATCCAGTTCCTAAGGTGATCCCATTCCTTACTAAGGTGGAATTTATTCATATTTTATTGTTCATGGGCCTCCTTACCCATTTATTCCTCTCCTAGGTGAAAGCATCAAAATCTAATATTCCAATTTTCTTGTGTGCAAATTTTGGAATATTACAGTCCTCCCTTCCCAAATGTTGCTTGTCCTCAAGAAACTGTAAGGATAGGACTGAAGAGCACCCTCTTCTCCCCTACAACAACCTCATAAGACGAAATCCTCCAAAGATCAAGGTGTTGTCTCATCAATATATCTAAGGCCCAACAACTACACCAAAAGACCGGTCTATTAGTGAGGGCGGCATCCCAAGGTGTTAAGGGTGGGGGTCGGCCCACCAGAGCATCTGAGGGCGGGGACCCTTGTTCAATACCCCTCATTATGTAGACCCTAGACACGTGGTTGCGAGCCCTACCCACACACGGGACATTACATCCCACCACGCTCTGCGAGTCTCGACCTCGAGACCTCAGCTCTGATACCCCTAAGGCCCAACCACTACACCAAAAGACCGATCTAATAGTGAGGGCGGCATCCCAGGGTGTTAAGGGTGGGTGTTGGCCCACTAGATCATCTGAGGGTGGGGACCCTTGCGCAGTACCCCTCATTATGTAGACCCCGAACACATGGTTGCGGGCCCTACCCACACACGAGACATTACAGACACTTAATTAATACAATTTATGACCAGGAGACATATCCCTAGAGGACAACAAGAATAAGTCCTTTGACCTAAAACCTTGCTCATGAAACCCATGAGTCAAGCATATCAAAACTATATATATTATAATCTTGTCTTCATAAATACATAATTACATAGTCAATATGAAGACCGACCTAGTTACACTTTTCAACACTCCATATTAACTAGGGAGGTATTCATACAGGTACATTGTCACTTTAAAAATTAAGAATCTCATAAGAAGAATCAGATTGGTAAGTGCATCTGTATAGTGTAATATCAACCAACATTTTCCTAGTGTAAGGCCTTGACTAACAACCCCATCTCTCAACGAGACTATGGGCTACAATGCTGGCGAGACACATGACTTATAGACACCATAGTCATTTCCACTCCAAGGTACATACTCCACCTAGGTGTTCCCAAAGTATGACCTTCTTGGACTATTATTCTCTTGGGTAGCCAACCCTCAAAGAATATCGGTCCTCGATTACTCTTATCTTGGATACTCTATCTCATTCTCAAAGAGTATCGAATGCCATATGATTACCCAATCCTGCATTATGTATTCCAGGTGAAGACTGAAATGATGTGTCTATCAATTCCCTCCACATGGCCTTCACTAAGACTTACGGTTGTTAGTCCTCATCTAGTGCATGACACATGTATTATAGAATCACATATGTCACTCTCTCTCAACTCAGCAATCCAATTACTCATGAAGAATACCTCCCCTCGATGTCATAGATTTCGATATTGAGGAATCTTCAACTTTTCGCTTCATAGGGCACAAATCATCCATCAATTTCAATCACGAGTCATGTCCACTATCATAATGTGATTCATTATTCTTTCTCATCTGGTCCATTGTTATGCCATGTTGCTTTCCTTCAAATCATCTCCAAGGATCATACATCCTTTCTCATGATTAGCAGCCCTGCACAAATTCATCCACATAAACATATACATACGAACTTTAAAAAAAAAAGTTACCTCAGTGATGATCTTTCACCATGACATCTTCCTGTAGGCATAACATCCTTTATTCATATTTACACATCTCCTAATGATATGTTTTTTCAAGGGTATTTTTCTTTACTAGACTCCTATCAGAGTTTACATATCCTCCCAGGAGATCTCCTAGTCACATCTTCTTGGCTTATGAATGATAATTGCCTCTTGACATGGTTTCATTTCATGATCTCTTCTTTTCTGCACATTCTACATTTCCAGGAACTTATGCATTTTCTAGTTCCTCGTTCTTATACAGCCACCTCATGTTCCATGAGGATATATATTATGTTGATTTCATCTGATAGTGCACCGAGAGATCCTCCTTCATAGATCATACTTCTAAATATGGAAGTATATCATCTGTAACCACATGACATGACTTCACAGCATCCAGTGTCAGTATATAAATATATACATACCTCATACCTTTTTCATTTAAGTCATCCTTCAGTAGTTTTACTATAATGAAGAGCTTCATTCCCTTGGCCTGCTCCATCAATTTGTCATCACATCCCATAATTATGTTTTTCATGATGACCCTTGATCTTGATGACTGCCTTCCATCAGTATTTTTTTCAGAGAGGTTTTCCATGAGTTGTTTTACCAAGAACTCCTACTATGCTTTGATCAAGATGCTACACTGCTTCATATTATACAACCAACAGAATCCATTTAAAGGAGAAGATGATCTCAATCAGAGTGGAGATCCATCGATTCTTCTTTCTTAGATTTCTTTGCATCGAGTTCTTCTCTCATTTCTAAGTTATGGGCTTCTTCCCTATTTCTCTTGTCCTTTTCAGGTTTAGGACAATCTCTTCTATAATGCCCAAGTTCATCACATCCAAAGCATCGTGCTTTGTACATAATACTATGAGGACCAAACTTACTGAATCTTCCTTTCTACGTGGTTGCAAAGGCTTGATTCCCTTCAATTGATCCTGTAATACCTTTGAATTCCATTCTTATTTCCTCTATTTTACATAGAGACCCTAAATCGTGGAATGGTGTGGCTTCTTTCTTCCCGTATAAACCTGAAATGAAGTTTCCCCATTATTCTGGCAGAGCATTCAGCACCACTATAGTCATATTAGTGTCAGACATTACTTCTCCTAGTTCCTGCAGATGATCTCAAAGAGATTGCTTCTTTTGCAGTACTCATAGAGAATAGCTCCACTAATTTCTCATATATTCTTTTTGATGATTCTAGATTTGATGCATCGATGATGAGAGAGTCTTTTATGGATTCTATAAGAATCATTTGGGCTCTGATTTCTCCCTTCATGTATATGACATGAGCTAGAGCATCTTCTTTTGGTGGTTGAATTGTTGATCCATCGATGTAGTCCATAAATTCATCTTCAATTAAATTCAAATATGTCCTCTTCTTCCATGCGCTAAAGATTGATGACCCAACCAACTGTTGAACCCTTAGTTAAACTAAGAGGGGGGGTGAATCAGTTTAATGCAATCATGGTCTTGTAAAAATTTATTTTATACTTATTTACATCTTCATTTTGAGATCAGCTTAATATACAATGGAACACCAATCTTAATAAGTGAGTAGCAGGTATTAAGCAGATTAAATACAGAATTTCAACACATAATCATCATGCACATAGACAACAGATATAAGTGTAAACCCATAAGGGAGAAAACCACATCTTATTATTGTTGTGATGCAAAAGCAAGCTCCAACTCCCTCTCACCACTGATTTTCTGTAGGCTCCAACCTACAAGAGGCTACTACCTCAATTCTGCAAGCTACAACTTGCAAGGAAGCTCCAACTCCCATCTATTTTCTGCAGGCTACAACCTACAGGAGGCTCCTACCTCAGCCAGCTACAACTGGACTTCAATCAAACTACAACTTGACATGGAAGCACCAACTTCCTCACTGTAAAATAAAATCATATGCTGATTTACCTGGATATCAGCTCTGTTTTTCTCCTTCTTTACTGTTGTCCTTCCAGCCTTCAAATTTGATTTATATCATCTCTGGATCTTCACAACTCCTCTCTCTGCTCCTTCTTCTTCTTAAACTGTCTCTCTCATTTCTTCATTTTCTCCACACCTTTATGCATATGCTTGTAACATTATTTATAGGGATCACCTCATAACTGTTTTCATTCCACAGGGAATTCGAAATGAATAGGTATGACTCTTTGCCTTCCCCCTTCTCATTTTCTTGTGCATCCTATTCAGAATAATATAACAGTATGTATACATTTTAGTATTACAGAGGAGTTTTGCTTTGCCTTTGGAGACTTGCCTTTGCATCACATACAATAAAAATAATTAATACATTTACAGTTACAGTTACAACAAAAATATTTCACTTAGTATTTTCATCTCTTTGCTCGTTGTGCATTGGTCTTTTCAGCTACTATTAGAGTCATTTCAGTTCCTGCTATTATATTCAACACAGTTCTGCATAACCTTCATTTTGGCCTAACTTGACCCAACTGTTTGTTTTCAACAGTGCCACTATATTCTTCTTTTCCCAACTCTGCCTCTTTTTCTTGTGCCCACATCGTTCAGCCCTCACTACTCTTCTAAACACTCAGTTCTTCCTTTTTCTCTATGTCGAGTCCTTACCCAAGCCGTTCTACCCGCGTTCATACTTTCCTTTTTGTTTTACGTTATAGTCCTCCTTTTTCTCTCCGAAATGATTTACAAAGGAAAATCACTTACACCCAGACTTGAAATCTCTTTAAATAATGGTTCTGAGCTGCATCACATCCAGCTTCTTTATCGTGCTTTGTCCTGAGCTTGTGACGAGCGATATGTGATCAGGTCCCACTTGAATTTATCGCTACTTCACATCGCATCTATCCATCGCATCACAATATTGGCTATCGCAGTATCATTTTTCATACCGTGCGTACCCATATTATGTGTGATAAGCGATATGCGATCGCATCGCATCCATCGCTCGCATCGCATCACAACTTTGATCTTACGATCTTCACCACTCTCATCTTGCGATTTGCGATATGTGGGCCAGGACCACGTCATCTCCATGTCATCGTTCCACGTCACCTTGCCATGTCATCGCCACGTCATTGCCACGTCATGTTGATTTATTTTCGATTTGTGGGGTCAGATCCACGTCAGCTGCCACGTCACTTGCCACATCATCATATCATACTTCGCATTTTTTGTGACCACTGTGTTTGTGCAATTTTTCACCTGCCCCGATTGCGATATGCGATCACATCGCATCGCAGCTCCTTTAATCTCATCCATTTGTTTACGCCGGTCCCACACCTTTGATCATTCCGCCCTTTTCCCTTTCAAAACATTATAATCCACTTTTATAATATTCGGAAGAAAAATCCCCTTTTTAACCTTTGGAGCAATGTAACTCACTTTAACCCAATGTTTTAAACTCTTTCGGAATGAATATCAGAACCTTCAGAAATGTTTAATTTCCTATTAAACAAAAGTTAAAATCTCCTCGGCAGTGTATTTCTGAACTTCAACCACTTTAATAAAACTCCATTGAAATATCATTAAACCTTCGGAAATATTGAAAAGCCTTCGAAATCTTTAGACCTTCGGAAACAATATAATGCACATTATAATATGTAATGACCTTCAAAAATAACGTTAAAACCTTCGGAAATGAATATTTAAAACCCTCGACAATGTAATATTATACTGTGCTTTAAACAAAATTTAAAGCCTTTCGGCCTCATATAACCGGATTCCAAACCTTAATAAAACTTTGTTGTAATGTCCCATAATGATTATAGAATAATAAATAGTTATAAAGTAATAAATAATATAATATAATTTAACAAATAAGTAAATAAATAAATAGTCAAGAGAATAATAAATAAATAATAAATAAAACATTAAACAATAACTAGAGTTCTAAATAAAATAGTAAATAATAAACTGGAGTCCTAAAACAATAAACAATAAGTAAAGTTAAAGAAAGAATTAATTACCAAAAGTAAATAAATTAACAAAGAGTTAAACTAAGAAACTAATAGAAAGAAAGTTAAACTAAGAGAACACTAAATTAAGTAAAACTAACAAAAAGTAAGTTAAACTAAGATAACACTAAATTAAGAAAAACTTAAGTTGCATGTTGACACAGCGAATGTGTGCATGTGGTTCCCATTCCATTGTTTGGTCTATTTAATAGACATTGAGGAAGATTCAAAGATCATTCATTCTTTCATCTATTCTCTGGAGAGAAAGGTATGGTGACGCAAAGGATACCCTGGCAATAGTACGTTGATTGACGGCTCGAGGGTGGCCAGCTGTAGAAGGATTACATCCAGCTAAGCCTATGGTTGGGTGGAGAGTTGTTCCCAAAACTTTGTTGCGTTTAGTAGGATTCAGATAGTGTTCAACCTTGGAGTCTCAAGGAAAATCGCCATTACAGGTAAGTCGTCTTGCTCATGTTTCTGAAAATTCCATGATGATTAGTTAAACAGTTTTTGGGTTGATTATTCATTGTTTATGTGATATAATTAATTGCATGTTAAAATTGGGGTTGTTACATATGTTGCATAAAGTGTCGGGTCCATACCTTGTTTTAAACCCCATGCAATTACCGACGCGAACATCGTCGGATCTCCCACAGATCTAATCGGACAGCAATCGCATTCATTCCACCTCTGTATTTTATCAACCAAAAGCGACGCGAAATGGGTGGTATTGCACTCGTGACGTGTCGCAATATGACTTGATCGCGTTCGAAATGAATAAAACCGTTCATATGCCAAAAGCGGTGTGACAACAGTGTATGATTTCTCTAAAACTGCTTGTCCTTCAACTTTGTTTTAAATCGCGTTCAAACGCGGATTTCCACCATTTCTTCGTTTAACTTCAATTTCTCATGAAAAACTCCTTTTCATTGCATAACTCAATAAACAGAGACCAATTATCGTTATGCTCTCATTTCATTCTGCTCCACTGTTCCCTAAGTTATGCCGATAACCAGAGATTTCTGCTTCTGCCTCTATTCATTGAATGTTACACTTATTAAACACACAATATCATACCTTCCCTTTGAATTTTCCCGATTCATCTGCTTACATATATATTGTGCCAAACCCTGATTTTCTCTGTACCAACAACCCTAACTGTTAAAAAAACTTCTTCCTGTCTAAACCCTCCTCTTGTAGCCTCTGCCACTTTACTTTCTTTCTCTACAACAATTTCATCTGAATCTGATCTGTAGAAATTATATAACTAATGTGTTATACATCCAAGATTCTCCTGATCACACACTATTTGACTTCATGCATAATACAGAATCTCTTTTACTATTGATCATTACTTGCGGAAATTAAATCAATTGCATGCACACATTGAAACCATAAAAATTCACACATATGAACACAGTGTTTTAACGAGAAAGCCTGAAGCTAAAAACCCCAACTATCTGTATATAATATATGTCATAGAGATCATGTAACAATCCTCATACAAAGCTAATCATATCAAGCTCTCGGTACAATACAATCGCTACACACTAATCAGGCCCGATCTAGAAAATCCATGCACCGATCTTTGCCACCTGCTAGCCTACCTCGACTGCGCAATCCCTGCTGAATATTGGCTCTAAATGAACTCGAATTGGTCCAGCCTTGCTCATGCAATCCTCATTGGCATCTCCAATCATTGTGTGGTGCAAACTCATGCAACACTATAGTCACAACTGATAGTCAACCTGCTCTTTCACCTACCTCTCCACTGGTCTCCACTGAAACTGTCCATGCACTGTAGTTAATTGATGTATTCCTCACTTGATTAATGAGTTAATATTTAGTGAATTAATTAATAATTAATTCACACCACTCTCACTAGTGTATCAATCAATTAGACTAGATACAACTAGCTCAACTATGTCTAACTGAGTTAAACTGAACACAACTCCACCAATTACCTCAATAACTCCACCAAAATCTGTCACATGAGTTCTAACTGAAGTCTCCATGCAATAGCTCCACTTAACCCTCAGGAATAGCGTAATTCCTTCCGTTAGCTCCTGTGCCACATCTGTGCACTTAACTGAAGTGCTCCAAGAGAATAAGATAATGTTTATAGTCCAAATATTATTAAGAGCTAATAATATTCGACATATCTATTTTTAGACTGGCAATCTAAAAATAGATTCCGCCTAGTATGTCTAAACATAGAAGTCCATCTATTTTTCCAACTTGACCAACCATCCACAAATAGCATCCTGCAACTCATAGAATATGATCGACATGTCTAAAAATAGACTTGCGCCAAAAATAGCCTGCGCGCCCACTTAGTGAAGGCGACTCTTTTCACTAAGCTCATCATCTTGTTGAATCTCAACACTCCCTCTCAACAATATAGGGATTATCTGCCACCCCGATCCTATCTCTATGGTATTCGAATTTGCTCCTGGTGAGCGCCTTCGTCAGAATATCAGCATCCTGATCCTCCGTAGGAATGTAAGATAGTAACATGATCTTCCGCTCGCACACAATCTCTCGATATGATGATACCGGATGTCAATGTTTAGATCTATCATGAAATACTGATTAACTAAGAGTTTGATACAACTTCGATTATCACAATATATCACAGAGAGGACGGGTTAGAACCGAACAACCCGACCAGGATCTTCCTCATCCATATAGCCTCGAATGTAGCCAAACTTCGTTGCCCAATGTACTCGGCCTCCGCCGAACCGAGTGCCACGGATCTCTGATTCCTACCGTACCAAGAAACTTTGTCGACCCGATATCGAAAATCCCTCCGTATGTGCTCTTTCTGTCCGTTGGGCTCCCTGCCCAGTCTGCATCTGTGAAGCCACATAGCTTCACCTCATTCGATTGTCTGTACCACAATCCATATCCCGATGTGCCTCTGAGATATCTCAATACATGCTTCCCTGCCTTCCAAAAGAGCTTGGTAGGCTTAACCATAGCTTGTGAAAGCTGGTTAACAACATAGCATATGTCCGGTCGTGTATTGACTAGATACATGAGCGAACCAACCAACTGTCAATAAACAGTGGCATCCACTACCTCTGCCGATGTAGCATCCTCTTTCCTCCAACCACCAGGAAGAGGAGTGTCGATAGGCTTGCAGCCATGCAAGTTGAACTTCTCCAGTATCTCCTGGGCATACTTGCCTTGAGACACAAACAATCCATCACTCCACTGCCAAATTTCCAAACCCAGGAAAGGCCTAAGTCCTTCATCTCAAACTCCTTTGCAAGATCAGCCTTGCATGAGAGTATCAACTGTTCATCACCCGTAAGAATCAAATCATCTACATAAATTACAATGATTATCAACTTACCCTCCACCACAATCTGGTATAGGTTCGGATCCACCTCACTCTTGGTGAATCCAAGACCGGTGAAATAACTGTCTATCCGTGTGTACCAAGCATTAGGTGCTTGTTTTAACCCATATAGCGCTCTTTTGAGCCTGCACACATGCGACTTGCTACTGAAGATCTCGAAACCTTTGGGCTGCTCTATGTACACCTCCTCCTCAATGATTCCGTTGAGGAACGTAGTCTTCACATCCATCTGATGAATGTGCCATCCCATCTACGCTAAGAGAGTTGGGATGCTCTGTATGGAAGAATACCTTGCGAAAGGTGCAAAGGTTTCCTCATAGTCGATCCCCTCAATCTGTGAGAAGCCCCGGGCAACAAATCTTGCCTTGTACTTCTCGACGCTCCCGTCAGCTGCTTGCTTCACTTTGTAGATCCATCTCGAACCTACCACTGATTTCCCTTTCAGCCTTGGGACAATCTCCCATGCATTTTTTTTGACAATCGATTCATACTCATCCACCATGGAATCTACCCATACAGGGTCCTCCAGAGCTTCCTCGAAAGAGGATGGCTCTATCACGATACACTTTCTCATCAGAGCCATGTATCCAGTGTATCGGTCAGGTGACTGTCTCTGTCTGCGCTGTGATGTAGGTGCTCCTACAATCTTCTCTACATCAAGATTTAGTCGCTCAGCTTCTGTAGTGTGCTTCCGCCCTCTGATGGTTGGCGGTGCATGAGTGGTTTCTTCCACTCCATGAACCTTCTCTTGTGGCTAATCCACATCCTAAGGCTCATCCTTAGGAACTAATAGCTCCTCATCTGCATGCAAGTGTGGCTCCCTCTCAAGTGAACACTTCATGGCTTTCTCCTCATGAAATTTGATATCCCATCGCACAACAGTCTTTCGACTGTCTGGAAAATACACATGATATTTTTCGGGTGTTTCTGTGTACCCCACAAATATCCCAACCTCTACAGTCGGCTCCAGCTTCTTCCTGGCATCCTTCGTCACATGAATGTAAACAGGTGAGCCAAAAATCTTCAAATGAGAAATATCAGGCTTCTTACTAGAAAACGCCTCCTTGGGTGTACTCATGCGAAGTACACTGTGAGGACAACGGTTTTGCACATAAACTGCAGTATTGCATGCCTCAGCCCACAAGTGTATGGGAAGGCCCTGATCATGCAACATCACCTGTGCAGCACCCACGATCGTTATGTTCTTTTGCTTCGCGACCCCATTCTGCTGTGGGTTATGAGGCGCTATGAGCTCTCTTTGAATTCCTTCTGCGTTGCAAAAGACTTTGAATTAGCCAGAGATGAATTCACCACCATTTTCACTCCTAAAAGCCTTCACCTGCTTCCCTGATTATTTCTCAACTAGTGCCTTGAACTCACAGAACTTTGAGTATGTCTCGCTCTTCTTATGCATGAAGAAGATCCAGCATTTACGAGAAAAGTCATCAACAAATATCACATAATACCTGTGCTTTTCTGTCGAATCTACTGAGAAAGGTCCACACACGTCTGTGTGAATTCTATCAAGGATTGTCATGGCGTGACTATCCTTCTCATGAAAGGTGTCTTTCACAAATTTTCCCAAATTACATCCCTTGCACTGATCTGACTGCGCAAGTGTACCTTTGGGAAGCCAGGTAGAAATCTGCTACAAAATTTTCAAAGCACCATGGTGAAGATGGCCCAATCTTATGTGCCATAGCTCTCCCTCATCCCGGCTCACCACTCCTTTTGCCTTTCCTGCCATTGCTGCGCAGCCATATACCTGCAACTGATAAAGTTTGTTAACTCGAACCCCTATCCTCCGGGTTTCACAAGTTTCTTTACTGCGCAGGAAAGCCTTTCCCTCGCTAAAGACAACATCATATCCCTTGTATTCCAACATCACCACAGAGATCAGATTCTTCTTCAATCCTGGAACATGCATGACATCCTTCAAGATGAAAGGGTGCCAGACTCCCTCTTAAAGGAAATAGTCTCGATACCAATCGCATTGTATCTACCATCATCGCCCATCTCGATGTGCACTCCAAGATCCTTCTCATCGAGATCAGTAAAAAAATCTTTGTCTTCAGTCATATGGAAAGACACACCACTGTCAAGAAACCACACTGAACCCATCATACTTGAGACCAAGCATGCGATCAGCGAAAAATCCAGCTCAAACTGCGAGGCTAAGGCCTCTCAAGCTACAGATCCAGCAGCCTGCTTATTTTTCTTCTTCTGTGGACAATTAGTGGCGTAATGTCCGTGTTGGTGACAGTGAAAGCACTTGACCTTGGACATGTCCTACTTCTTTCCTTTCGCACTGGATTAAGAAGTATTCTTCTTGCTCTTCCCCTTCCTTGCTTTGGCAGCCAAAGCACAATTTTCTTCATCTTCATTCTTCGATGAAGATCCATCCCTGGTACTCTGCCTTATCTCCTCCTGCACAAGATCCGACCAAAGTTGCTCCCATCCCGGCAGTTTCTCCCGACCATTGATAGAGTCCTCATAGGAATGCCAACTCTTTGGAAGCCCAAGGAGAGCCAAGCTCACCAAGTCCTCTTCATCTATAGTAACCCCCACACTTCCCAGCTCATCCCTGCACTGGACGAACTTCGTGAGGTACTTGGGTATACTCTCGCCCTTCTCCATTTTTATCTTCCTAAGTTTATCCTTGAGTGCCAACTTCCTCTGGTCGCTCTTGCTTTGGAACAAGTATGTCAAAGCTTTCCACATCAAGAATGGAGAAGCTTTACCATAAAGGATGGAAACTATGTGATCCTTCACACCTTCCAACAAAATCCTTCGACATTTTGCTGTCTTCTTTTGCCATGCGTCAAGTGCGGCAGCATCGCTAGAAGCAGGTTTTGGAATTTCTGCATCTATGAACTCCTTCAACCCATTATCCTCTAGCACCGCCTCCATCCTGTCTTTCCATGAAATATAATTCGAGCTGCCCTCAAGGGCATACTCCAATCACAATCCGTTGAAATACATCTCAACTTTGACACCAAGAAAACACTACTGCAAATTCGAATTCCACCAGAACAAAACTCAACTGCTTCAATGATTTGCAATTGCTCCAATGATCAATATTGCTTTCATACCATGTAGAAATTATATAACTAATGCGTTATACATCCAAGATTCTTCTGATCACACACTATTTGACTTCATGCATAATAAAGAATCTCTTCTACTATTGATCATTACTTGAGGAAATTAAATCAATTGCATGCACACATTGAAACCATAAAAATTCACACATATGAACACAGTGTTTTAACATGAAAGCCTAAAGCTAAAAACCCCAACTATCTGTATATAATATATGTCATAGAGATCATGTGACAATCCTCATACAAAGCTGATCATATCAAGCTCTCAGTACAATACAATCGCTACACACTAATCAGGCCCGATCTAGCAAATCCATGCACCGGTCTTTGCCACCTGCTAGCCTACCTCTACTGCGCAATCCCTGTTGAATATTGGCTCTGAATGAACTCGAATTGGTCCAGTCTTGCTCACGCAATCGTCATTGGCATCTCCAACCACTGTGTGGTGCAAACTCATGCAACACTATAGTCACAACTGATAGTCAACCTGCTCTTTCACCTACCTCTCCATTGGTCTCCACTGAAACTGTCCATGCACTGTAGTTAATTGATGTATTCTTCATTTGATTAATGAGTTAATATTTAGTGAATTAATTAATAATTAATTCACACCACTCTCACTAGTGTATCAATCAGGTAGACTAGATACAACTAGCTCAACTATGTCTAACTGAGTTAAACTGAACACGGCTCCACCAACTACCTCAATAACTCCACCAAACTCTGTCAGCTTCTGTGCCACATCTATGAACTTAACTGAAGTGCTCCAAGAGAATAAGACAATTTTTATAGTCCAAATATTATTAAGAGCTAATAATATTTGACATATCTATTTTTAGATTGGCAATCTAAAAATAGATTCTGCCCAGTATGTCTAAAAATAGAAGTCCATCTATTTTTCCAACTTGACCAACCATCCACAAATAGCATCCTGCAACTCATAGAATATGATTGACATGTCTAAAAATACACTTGCATAAAAAATAGCCTGTAGGCCCACTTAGTGAAGGCGACTCTTTTCACTAAGCTCATCATCTTGTTGAAATCTCAACATGATCTACTCCCTTGTCATGATGATACTCCTTTGTGCTCCTTTTCCATCAATGACAATATTTCCAATATCAACTTGTTTATTTCTTTACAATAAGTCATCTTGACAGATTTAAGTAAGGTCATAGATACTTAATTGAGTAGAGTGGCTTTCAGCTTCCTTGATGATGATGACAGAGTTAGGAGCTTCTTCTATCAACCTCCTTGTTGATAATGATGAAGATGATGGCAGGAACTCCCTCCTAGATTGATTTCAAAGTAGGTGATCTTGTATCCTTGATGATTAAGGGTTACTTTAGAATGAAGATGTCTTCCATGAGTTGTTTTACCAAGAACTCCTACTATGGTTTGATCAAGATGCTACATTGCTTCCTATCATACAACCAATAGAAACCACTTAAAGGAGAAGATGATCTCAATCATAGTGGAGATCCATCGCTTCTTCTTTCTTAGATTTATTTGCATCATGTTCTTTTCTCATTTCTAAGATATGGGCTTCTTCCCTATTTCTCTTGTCCTTTTCAGGTTTAGGACAATCTCTTCTATAATGCCCAAGTTCATCACATCCAAAGCATCGTGCTTTGTCCATACTATTATGAGGACCAAAGAGTAGCGGTAGAGTGACTTAGTCCTAAGGAATTGATTGAATTTAATTAATATCGTAGTCAGAGATGAACACATTTACCAATGGATTTGTTGAGATTTTCTCAACAAAATACTGAACCTCCAAAATCATCGTCTTCTTCATTCAATGATTCAATGGTTTCCTGAATCTCAGAAATATCTACTTAGGTTGTTGAACAAATAAAGAAAATCTAAGAAGAAAACAAATTAAATGGAATTTTGGAATGATTCAATCAAGCACTATCAACACCAGAGACACAGGAGCTAAAAACTCTAGTCCAGAAAGAACCAACGCAAATTCCAGCAAATAATGGGATGAGCTCGTTTACTGCTGAGGCGCCAAATAAAATCATTATCACTGAAGATATGGAAATTATCCCAGAATTTCCTACATTGGAAGTCATTCTAAGGATTTAAGAAATTCCTCCTTTATATGTGTTTTACAGTCCTAAATACAAGGCAGTTGTGAGCAGACAAAGAAAGAAAAGAAAGTTAGACCAGACCCAAGAATTAGTCCCTAGTGAAACTCCTTTTCAAGTTCTCTGGAAAGAAGTGCAATCAGCTCCATATGAAGAATTAAATAAGCACTCACAGTCTGCAGGGGCTTAGGCTAGTGCAACTTTTGACAAAGCAACATAATTTCTATTGCTTCTTAGAGAAAAGGAGGAAAATATTGTTCAAGTGGAACAAACTCTTCAAAATGAAAAACAAGTGCTAGAAAAAAAATGGCAAATAAGACTGTATGAATTACAAAAGATTCTTAATGATTTGAATCTAATTTGAGGGATAAAGATGCACATGTACAATAGTTGCAAGAAAATATAAATCAGTTGAAAGAAAACTCATAAATCAATGAATTTAAAAAGGAAGCAGGAGAACTTATTAAACTCTTTGCTCAACAAGAAGTTATATTTTGTCAGAAATTGACTATGATTGATGATTTATGTAAATCCAGTGATTCCTTTATTAAAAAATTGTCTGATCTGAGGAAATTTTATGAGGAAGTTGATGAAAAGATTTATGAACATATAGATTGGCAAGAAAATTGAGAGGGAAGAGCGACCTATCTTCCCCGTATTGAAGAATCTCAGAAAGACATTGTTTTTTGGGATTGGGACATAAAGATCAAGCAAGCATAAATGGATATCATCAGAGCCAGAAACCTCGCCTCCGATCTCACTGAATACATCAACAAAAACCTATTACAAGCTAATCTAATCAGAGAATGCTCACATGATACATTACCAGATGTCAAATATTTGAAAAAATATTGGCAAGAATTATCAATGAATAAGGCTAAACATATCAAGAGTTTATCAAAAGTGAACCTCGAGAGCCATTGGCAACTTCTAATAAAACCACATAGTCAATGGCTTATGATGAGGTGTCTCTCTAAATCAACAACTCATCTGGTACCGACACTCAGCGATGCAATTTTTTACAGACAGACATATGTGGACTCGGGGAGAAAATGGGAAATCAAACTTCAACACAATAATGATCTTATTATTACAACATATTGCGGCCTATCTTTATCTTTATTTTATCTTAGCTCCGTTTGTTGGAACTGTTTCTAGATATTTATTTTTACTTTACTATATTTTTAATCTTAATAGACTATAAAACCCTTCTCATGTCTTTAGAGAAAGGGTTCTGAATTTCTGTAAGACAACTTTGAAGTTTTCATTACTCTTATTTTTAAGTTATCTTATAGAAAAGCTAAACTGGCAGCTATCTTTTTCATGAGCAGAGTCTTGATGTATCAGGTACTATTATCCTTATGTTGCTACTTTGATTTAATGATATAGATAGTTAATTTTCCATAAGTTGTTTCATTATATGTATGCTTTAAAAAAAAAATAGATATTGTCACTATTGATGTGTAAGATTGTATCCCTTTAAACATATGTGAAACAACAAGATCTTTTATGTGATAGGTTTTAATCAACTAATTTAATTAGCTATTTAATTAGATTATTTTATCTTATTCACTTTCTCTTCATAAGTGTTTAATGATTTATATCGTTCTATGCTATATGAAATATTTCAGAAATCACATACAAAGGAATACTATCCCAGGAAATATATAGATTAAGTCTTCTTTATTATTATTTTCATTAGTTTTCAATCACTTCATTGCTCTCATTTTATACTTTACATCCATTCAGTCATATATCTTCAAAGGGAAACTGGTCTCCTTATCCCTAATCAGAGGCACCATTCCAAATGAAAAAGGAGTTGCTTTAAGTTCCCGACCAAGTTGTTATCCCCAATGTTGAGGGAGAGATTTTCAAGTCTTCAACAGGTTCAAATCCCTTGAAGTAACCCAATCTATGGAGAATAAGTTGTAAGCCCAAAAACTTTGTGGTAATGGCCAATTCCTTTGATCAAAAAAAAAAAAATTTACATCCTTTCAATACTCAATAAATCCATGAGTAACTAAAATGTTTTGAAAATTTTTCAAAATACAATTATCATTAAACATCCTGAATTTTTAATTCACTTAATACTTGGAACTTTGAAAATGTGATCATTCCATTAAAATTCTATATTTTCATTTAAATATGGCCACTAAATTCAATTTTTTTTTTTTTTTTTAACAAGAACGGTTATGGTTTATATTAGAATTTGGCCAAAATGCTTTTCACCGGATACATTTGATCGGGCATAGCCCTTAACCTTTCTTTCACTAACTGATCACAGGCCCCTAAACTTGGAAAACCACAAGATTTACTCGAGACTATCGAGTCTATCTCCGTTATTTTCCCTATCTTAAAGAGACAAACAAACTGTTTCAGCAAAATGCAGAAAAACATGACAAACTTTATGGAATGGGGTCCCAATTCTCAATTCCATCTGCCAAGAGACAGCCAGCTGGAAGTGAAACTGCTCTGTTGGCTTCCAAGTCAGCATCTTTATTATTTTCCCTCAAAACATGAAGGAAGGAAGCAGTCCGGAAGGATTTCACCAAATTTTTGGTTCTTGAAATTACTCTTGCCAGTCTAATGTCTGCAGGAGAGGAATCCTCCACTAGAACTTTGATAATGGATTGAGAGTCTCCTATGATACTGATATCTGAAAGACCGAAAGCCTTTGCTTGCTTGAGACCTTGCAGAAGAGCCAAGGCTTTAGCTTGCATGCTGGTAGAATGCCCTAAACCATAAGCGAACTTTGCCACGGTAATACCCTCTTTATTTTTAATAATTCCTCCTGCCCCAACCAAACCAGGATTGCCTTTCGCTGCTCCATCGAAGAATAAAGAGAATCTGTAATGCCTGAGGAGCAGATCCGAGAGATCATTCTCCTTCCCTCTGAATTGCCACTCTTTTGTGGCCTTGTAATGCCTTATTTCATTAGAGAAATGGAGGTCCATCGAGGCACCCCATTCTAAGTCTTGCTGACTCAGATTTAGATCCAGCAAATGATCCCCCAGACTTTCTTTCCAAAGGCATTTTATTTTGGTGATGATGAACTGAGCGTTTAGACTTTCATCTCTGAAAACTCTTCTGTTGCGCTCAAGCCAGATCTGCCAGCAAGAAAATTTCGGCAAAGAGAGCCATGCAGCTGTGAAACTCTCATTTTTTGGAAGCGATCCTGGGTAGGAATTCCGCCAGTTTGCAAAAAGATCAGATATGGACGTGGGTAAGGTGAATTCAGATTTCCAGAAGCTCAGAAGGCCGTGCCAGATATCTCTTGAAAAGTTGCAGTCCAAAATAATATGCTGAGCGTTCTCCTCACAATCACAGCATAAGTAGCATCGAGAGGGATCGTGAAATCCTTTCTTCTTCAATCTATCTGCAGTTAAAATCCCTCTGTAGCATAACAGCCAACAGAAAGAGTCGACCTTAGGCATGGTTTTGCGATTCCAGATCTCGTTCCAGACTGCAGGATTAGGAGGGACGTTAGGGCGGTCATGAAGGCATTTGTATCCCTGTGCAACCGTGTAAAGCCCTGGGGCGGCTCCCCATCCTCGGGCATCCTTCTTACCCACGCGCAGAGGCGCCATACCATTTAATAAAGAAAGTAAAATATCTCGAGCTTGGGACAGCGCAGGAGGGACGGGAGGGAGCCTCCATCACTGCCAATGTCTGCCTTCCCATTGTGAAATGTGCCAAAGAGTGGTGCATTCAGCGTTGTCCAACCACAAACGCAGCGCTTGCAGAGAGCAGTGGGACGATAGAGGAGGGTGCATCATAATGTTGTCATCCCAAATTTTAATTTCTTTACCGTTTTCAGGGATCCAATACACTCTGTCTCTGATTAAAGGGGCTGCTTTATGACAGAGCTTGATCAGCTACGAACCTGAGGAGGGTAGGAGGGCATCTAGACATCTCTTCCTCTTTCCCATGAAATATTTCCTCCATAGGGCTTTTTGCGCCCAACCTGGATTTGGACCAATGATTCTCCAGAAGATCTTGGCTCCCATAGCTATGTTTTGGAGGCTAAGATCTTTGAAAATGAGGCCTCCTTCACTCTGGGGCTTGCAGATTTTCTCCCAACTGACTAATGGGATTTTCCTGTCATTGTGATTGCCCCCTTTCCAGAAGAACTTGCAAATGAAGGCTTCCATTTTTTTTATGATGCCTGAAGGGGCTAGAATTACAGAGAATTGAAAGATGGGGAGACTGCTAAGAATAGATTTGATGAGAACAGTTTTGTCGGCTAGATTTAACTAAGAGAATCCCCAAGCTTGAATTTTGGCCTTGAACTTGTCCAACAGAGGAATCCAATCTCTGCTGTATGCCAATTTGCGAAAGATGGGAAGGCCCAAATAAGAAAAGGAGGACCAGTTGAGAGTGGCAGTAAAGCCCAGAATTCTTGAGATGGTATAAAGGGTGGGAGCCGAGATGTTCCAGCAAAAATATTTGCACTTACCATTGTTTAAACTGCTTCCTGTAGCTTCACTGTAGTCATCCAAGACCTCCTTGAATCTAAGAGCAGATCTGGCAGAGGCAGCCCCTAACAAGAGGGTATCATCCGCAAAGAGGGTGTGATTAACATTTTTGACCCCTCTGGCTATATTGAGCCCCAAGATCTCTTGGTCAACCAGTTTCTGATCCAGGTAGAAACTCAGGACGGAAACATGAAGGACAAAGAGGAGCGGAGAGAGGGGGCAACCCTGCCTAATCCCTCTTGAAGCTTTAAAAAAACCAGCTGCTCTCCCATTCACCAGGGGGGCGATCCAAGGATCAGCAATACAAGCACAGATCCATTTTAGAAAGCCCATTCCAAAACCAAATTTTTTCAAGACTTCCCAAAGAAAGCTAAGTCTGACCCGATCGAAAGCATTAGCCAGATCTAGTTTGATAACCATACCTTTCTCTTTGCGAAGCTGGCTCGAGTGAATCGCCTCTTGCACTAGGATGAAGTTGTCAGTGAGCTGTCTCCCCTAAACAAATCCACCTTGGTTCTCCGGGATGATGGCTGGAAGAATACCTTTAAGTCTATTGGCAATAACCTTTGTGATTAATTTGTATCCAATATTACAAAGAGAGATCGGGTGGAACCGATTAAATTCTTTAGCACCCTTTTCCTTGGGTATGAGGGCAAGAAAAGCTAAATTGGTGCTGCCCCCAATTTTATGGCAGTCTTGTGATTTCAAAATCATTTTGTAGAGGTCTTTCTCCACAATCTGCCAGCAGGTTTGAAGAAATCTTGCTATAAAACCATCCGGGCCTGGGGCTTTGTCAAGCTCCATGTCTGAGAGGGCATCCTTTATTTCCTGAATAGAGATCTTTGCTTCAAGCTGTTGATTCATTAAAGGTGAGATCCTAGGGGGAACCGCCTCCAAGAATTTTGAGTTTGGGTCCGTCACGCCCTCTTCTCTATACAGGTTTTGAAAGTGGTTGAAAGTTGCTCTCTTTATGCTATCAAAGTCTTTGTTTGTCAAATTGCTATCTTTGATTTCTGCAATAGAATTGAAGCTCTTTCTGGCTTGATCTTGCTTGTGGAAGAAGGCCGAATTTTTGTCTCTTGCTTTAAGCCATAAGGTCCTAGACTTCAGTCTCCAATGCTCTTCCTCCGAAAGGCAAGCTTTGTGGAAGATTTGCTGGAGCTCAGCTTCCTTATCTAGAACTTCTTTAGTGATTTCTGCATCTTCACATTGGGCATGGTGCTGGGCAAGATTATCTTGAGCTTTCTTTCTCTCTTTTGCAGCAGAGGGAAGAGCTTTGGCCCAAGATTTAAGCACCGTTTTCAGTCTTCTAAGTTTTTCTTCCCAAATGAAGAAAGGGGAACCTTTCACTAGCAGTTTCGAGCAGTCATGAACCAATTTCAGGAACTCAAGTTCTTTGACCCAAAGAGGGTTGAATCTGAAGGGGATGGGGCCAAGATCTTTGTGGCCCAGCATCTCAAGGAAGATGGGCTTATGGTTAGAAACACTGCATGGGAGGATATGCAATCTGAAATCTAAGCCCAGCAAAAGAAAGGAACTCTGAACCAAACATCTATCAAGTCTAGCAGCAATGTGACCAGGACCTATTCTTTTGTTAGACCAGGCATACTTACCATTTGTTGGAGGGACGTCAAGCAGATCCCAATCCTACATGAGGTCTTCCACCCATTCCCTTGCAGGGTCCCTTACGATTGTGCCTCCTCGCTTTTCCTCCATGCGCAAGGTGAGGTTAAGATCACTTGCAACAATGATGTTTTCCAAATTTTCTGACTCCGACAGATGTCTGGTGGAGTCCCAGCACTCCCTTTTCTCCCCTATATTTGTTGGAACATAGACATTGAAAATATTGACTTCCACCCTCGAGTCCAAAGGCTGGAGCTTCAAAAACAGCCAGTGGGTGTTGTGCAGCACAGTGACCAATCTGAACTTGAGAGGGTTCCAAAGGGAGCCTAGTCCCCCAGATGCTCCCCATGCTGAAACTGCATGTCCGCTGCTACCTTTCCAAAAAAATTTACTGATTTGGAGAAACTCCTTGTCCTCCATTTTGGTCTCCTGAATCAAAAGAATGTCTGGAGCTTCTCTTCTTATAAGGCTTCTCGTTGCTTCTTCTTTCAATTTGCTCCCCATTCCTCTACAGTTCCAGGAGACAATCTTCATCATTTATTTTTATGATGATGGGCTCCCTTGGAACCCTGCCCTTGGTTTTTTACCATCTTCGGATTTTTGCCAAGAAGTTTCTCCAGAGTGGGCTGACTACCCTGAAGCTTGTCTTTGTAAGTTTCCTAATCTCTCTTTTCTCTAGCAGATTTGTGGCCCCTTTCAGATCTTCTGAACGATATCTGCGCATCTCCTATTTCTCCATCCTCCTCAGACTCCTCCGAGTCATGTTCCTCCTCGGAGGCTTCTGTTTGCTTATCCTTGTTTCTTGCCGTGACGCTTTCTTCAGGTCTTGTTTCTGCTGAAGGCATTTTTTCTAAAGGTTGATCTTGCCTATCTTCTTCCTGAGGAGTCTCTTCAGCAGAGCTTAAGACCTCATACCTGTTTTCTTGGCTTTTTGGCGGGGGAACATTCTGGATGGAGGCAGGCTAGGGTCCATGAACCCCAGATTTCTTGTGAGATGTCTTTGGCCTCTTGACCTGGTTCCAGCCCTCTTCCTTTCCTTTCTCAGCTTCCCCTTTGTTCAGGCACCCTCTTGCAAAATGGCCATATATGTGACATTTGCGACATTTGAAGGGGAGTTGCTCATAGTCCAGCACTTGCACATGCATCCAACTGCCCACCTTTAATTTAATGGCCTCTGGAAGCCCCACCTCTAAGTCCACCTCGACACAGATTCGGGCGCAATCATACTGATCATTGTTGTTTGCTTTGTCAATGAATTTTCCCAGAGTATCTCCAATGTGCTTGAGGGACTCCCAGTTCCAACAGTGCACTGGTAGATTGGGGAGTCGAACCCAGACAAGGACTGTCGTTGGGACATCCACAGCTGTATCGAAATTAGGGGTCCATTTGTTAAGGTAGAGGCCCTGAGGTCCCATGAAATAGGGCCCATTCCTGAAGATCAGGTCCTTATCCTCCTTGGTGTTGAACTCGAACAGAAATAAGCCTCTACCCAGAAAATAAGAGGTGACTTTATTTTTGATCAGCGGAACCCAGTTCTTAACGACCCAGTTTTTCGTGGATCTTGGCGAGGGCCAAAGGCCCGTGAATTGACCCACCAGGGCCCGATCTACCAGGGACAAAGCGACCTTGATCGGACCCTCAAGAGGGAGTTTTACCTCCGGAACATCGTCAAGCCTTTTGACGAACTTAGTAGCTTCAGATTTCTTCTTTTTGGGCAGCGAAGCAAGAAGAGAGGAGAAGGCTGCTTCAGCTTCCGGGAGAGCGGCTTGCGAGGGACCGATGGGCGAGCCTTAGGCCTCCATGGCAAGAAGATCAAAACAGCAAACCCGATCTGCACCAAGCAAAGGAACGAGGCATCTCAAGGCCGGGATGAAGGAAAATCCAAATAGTCCCTGCAAGCAGAAACCCCAAGGGTGCAGACCCAAGCAGATCTGACAAGAGATCGAGAGGCTCAGCGAGATCTTGAAGCAGGGCAGGTGGAAAGAAGGGATCCTAGCAGAACCGAGAGGCCCAGAGGTCAGGAGGACCTGGGGCAAAGGCAGAAACGGCCGAGAGGGCAGAGCCCAGCCACAGGCTGCGCAGAGAATCGCAGCTGGAGGCAGCAGCGCGCAGAGGTCTTCTTTCTTGGAGATCACTAAATTCAAAATTTTATAAATATGTTTATTTTAAAATGAGTTTTAAATTATACTTTTACAACGGGTTGGAAGATGGGGAAATTACATTTTGGTGGGCCCAAAAAAGCAGAGTATCTCGTGAGTATATGTCTAAGGTATCGAGTTCGAATTTGGCTGAAAGCCATAAATTGTAAGCTATAGAAAATTAAATGTGGTGGGGCAGTATATGCTCACTGTTAGATTTAAATAAATATAGATATAACAGTGGGCATATAATGCCCCACCACATTTAATTTCCTATAGCTTACGATTTATTAGTTTCCAAATTTGATGGGTGTTCCATAAAAGCCCGATATCTACGGTCATGGTCTCCTCGCACCGATAAACTCTACAGATCTCAGCTCGAGTTATCTACCAATTCAGGAATTGAGTTCGAAGGGTTTCTTTGCGCTAAAACCCCAACCTCCATGGCCATGTTCACGTGGAAACTATAAATTCAACAAATATTCGCTTGAATTACCAATCTGGGGCCAAAATACTAGGCGATCGATGGCACTGAGGGTTTCAAACCGGGGTCTACGATTGCCAGTTGCATGGCAGAAATTCTCGCCATTTTCACAATGGCGATCCCTTCACAATGGTCCAAACAAAGTAGAAGAGCTCCTGGAGTGGCATCTCGATTCCCCAAAGACATCAAAAGATGAAGAAGACGAGAGAGTGGTCTGACAGCGTCTAACCAATACCAAATGTGAAGCACTCACTCTATACAGAGATATTCTCAGAGCCTCGCGCTTCTTCCTCTGGATGAATGAGATCCATCGCTTCTTCTTTCTTAGATTTCTTTGCATCAGTTTCTTATATCATTTCTGAGATATGGGCTTCTTCCCTATTTCTCTTGTCCTTTTCAGTTTTAGGACAATCTCTTCTATAATGCCCAAGTTCAACACATCCAAAGCATCATGCTTTGTCCATACTATTATGAGGACCAAAGAGTAGCGACAGAGCGACTTAGTCATAAGGAATTGATTAAATTTAATTAATATAGTAGTCAGAGATTAACACATTTACCAATGGGTTTGTTGAGATTTTCTCAACAAAATACTGAACCGCCAAAATCATCGTCTTCTTCATTCAATGATTCAATGGTTTCCCGAATCTCAGATATATCTACTTAGGTTGTTGAAAAAATACATAAAATCCAAGAAGAAGAAAAATTAAATGGAATTTGGGAACGATTCAATCAAGAAATATCAACACCAGAGACACAAGAGCTAAAAACTCTAGTCCATAAAGAACCAATGCAAATTCTAACAAATAATGGGATGAGCTCGTTTATTGCTGAGGTGCCAAATAAAACCATTATCACTGAAGATATGGAAATTATCCCACAATTTCCTACATTGGAATTTGTTCTAAGGATTTAAGAAATTCCTCTGTTATATGTGTTTTACAGTCCTAAATACAAGGCAATTGTGAGCAGACAAAGAAAGAAAAGAAATTTAGACCAGACCCAAGAATTAGTCCCTAGTGAAACTCCTTTTCAAGTTCTCTAGAAAGAAGTGCAATCAGCTCCAGATGAAGAATTAAACAAGCACTCGCAATTTGTAGGGGCTTAGGCTAGTTCGACTTTTGACTAAGCAACATAAGTTCAATTTCTTCTTAGAGAAAAGGAGGAAAATATTGTTCAAGTGGAACAAACTCTTCAAAATGAAAAATAGGTGCTAGAAAAACAATGGCAAATAAGACTGTATGAATTACAAAATATTTTCAATGATTTGAATCTAATTTGAGGGATAAATATGCACATGTACAACAGTTGCAAGAAAAGATAAATCAGTTGAAAGAAAACCCATAAATCAATGAATCTAAAAAGGAAGCAGGAGAACTTAATAAACTCCTTGATCAACAACAAGTTATATTTTGTTAGAAATTGATTATGATTGATGATTTATGTAAATCCAGTGATTCCTTGATTAAAAAATTGTCCGATCTGAGGAAATTTTATGAGGAAGTTAATGAAAAGATTTTTGAACATATAGATTGGCAAGATAATTGAGAGGGAAGAGCGACCTATCTTCCTCGTATTGAAGAATATCAGAAAGACATTGTTTTCTGTGATTGGGACATAAAAATCAAGCAAGCAGAAATGGATATCATCAGGGCCAAAAACCTCACCTACGATCTCACTGAATACATCGACGACAACCTATTACAAGCTAATCTAATCAAAGAATTCTCACATGATACATTACTAGATGTCAAATCTTTGAAAAAATCTTGCCAAGAATTATCAATGAAGAAGGTTGAACATATCAAGAGTTTATCAAAAGTGAACCTCGAGAGCCATTGGAAACTTTGATAAAACCACACAGTCAATGGCTTATGCTGAGGTGTCTCTCTAAATCAACAACTCATCTGCTACCGACACTCAGCAATGCAATTTTTTACGGGGTAGATGTGTATGCAACAAATTCATCCTCCCTAATTAAAGTCGATGACAGACATATGTGGACTTAGGGAACAAATGGGAAATCAAACTTCAACACAATAATGATCCTATTATTACAACATATTACCTATCTTTATCTTTAGTTTATCTTAGCTCAGTTTGTTGGAACTGTTTCTAGATCTTTATTTTTACTTTACTATATTTGTAATCTTAATAGACTATAAAACCCTTCTCATGTATTTAGAGAAAGGGTTCTGAATTTCTGTAAGACAACTTTGAAGTTTGCACTACCCTTATTTTTAAGTTATCTTATAGAAAAGCTAAACTGGTAGCTATCCTTTTCATGAGCAGAGTCTTGATGTATCAGGTACTATTATCCTTATGTTGCTGCTTTGATTTAATGATATAGATAGTTAATTTTCCATAAGTTGTTTCATTATATGTATGCTTTAAAAAACAATTAGATATTGTCACTATTGATGTGTAAGATTGTATCCCTTTAAACATATGTGAAATAACAAGATCATTTATGTGATAGGTTTTAATCAACTAATTTAATTAGCTATTTAATTATATTAGTTTATATTATTCGCTTTCTCTTCATAAAGTGTTTAATGATTTATATCGTTCTATGCTATATGAAATATTTCATAAATCACATACAAAGGAATACTATCCCGGGAAATATATAGGTTAAGTCTTCTTTATTATTATTTTCATTAGTTTTAAATCACTTTATTGCTCTCATTTTATACTTTACATCCATTCACTCATATATATTTAAAGGGAAACTAGTCTCTTTATCCCTAGTCGGAGCCACCATTCCAAACGAAAAATGAGCTGCTTTAAGTTCACGACCCGGTTGTTATCCCCAATGTTGAGGCAGAGATTTTCAAGTCTTCAACAGGTTCAAATCCCTTGAAGTAACCCAATCTACGGAGAATAATTTTTAGGCCCAAAATTTTTGTGGTAATGGCCAATTACTTTGATTAAAAAATAAAAATCTACATCCTCTCAACAATCAATAAATCCACGAGTAACTAAAAAGTTTTGAAAATTTTTCAAAATACAATTATCATTAAACATCCTGAATTTGGAATTCACTTAACACTTGGACCTTTGAAAATGTGATCATTCCATTAAAATTCTATGTTGTCATTTAAATATGGCCACTAAATTCAAATTTTTATAAATATGTTTATTTTAAAATGAGTTTTAAATTATACTTTTACAACGGGTTGGAAGATGGGGAAATTACGTTTTGGTGGGCCCAAAAGAGTAGAGTATCTCATGAGTATATGTCCAAAGGTATCAGGTTCGAATTCGGCTGAAATCCATAAATTGTAAGCTATAGAAAATTAAATGTGGTGGGGTAGTATATGCTCACGGTGGGCATATACTGCCCCACCACATTAATTTCCTGTAGCTTACGATTTATTAGTTGCCGAATTCGATGGGTGTTCCATAAAATCCCGATATCTACGGTCATGGTCTCCTCGCACTGATAAACTCTACATATCTCTGCTCGAGTTATATACCAATTCAGGAATCAAGTTCGAAGGGTTGCTTTTCAGTAAAACCCCAACCTCCATGGCCATGTTCATGTGGCAACTATAAATTCAACAAATATTCGCTTGAATTACCAATCCGGGGCCAAAATACTAGGCAATCGATGGCACTGAGGGTTTCGAACCGGGGTCTACGGTTGCCAGTTGCATGGCGGAGATTATTGCCATTTTCACAATGGTGATCCCTTCACAATGGTCCAGACATAGTAGAAGAGCTCCTAGAGCGGAATCTCGATTCCCCCAAGACATCAAAAGACGAAGAAGACGAGAGAGTGGTCCGACAGCGTCTGACCAGTACCAAACGTGAAGCACTCGCTCTATACAGAGATATTTTCAGAGCCTCGCACTTCTTTCTCTAGACGAATGAGAAAGGAATTCTTTGGAGAGACATTCTGAGGGCTAATACCAGATGAGAGTTTGAAGAGGCACGCTTCGAAAGAGATCCGAAGGTTATTACTTGACTTCTTGTTGGCGGTTGGGATGCCGTTGAGACAATCGTCGATAAAGCCGTAGAGAAACACCAACAGTTGTTGGAAAGGCGGAGTAGGACGATAATACAAGGCTAGAGAATTTTACAAAGTATAATTTTCACGAGAAAATGGTTTCTATGTTTCTATTTTTATTAGTTTTTTGTATTTTTTGCTCTGATAGACTTGAATTTAAATTCAAGTATTGTACACGAGAACGTGCTTTCGAGTTGACATAAAAGGTGATTCGAGATGATTATATATAGAGAGAGAGAGAGAAAGAGAGAGAGAGAGAGGAACTCATTTGTCTGTCCATGAATTTAATAGAATTATCCCGAAAGAATTTGAAACAAAATTTTGAAAATTTTGTAAAAATAACTATAATTAAAATGTTAATGTTTCCCTAAGTAAAGTGTTAAAATTGTTTGTTTGACAAAGCATACAGAACATGTTTCTGGGAGCATACAGTGTCGGTTTTACAAGAAACAAGTTGTTTCAGATTCAAAATGACAATATCTACACAGTGTTTTAGATTCCACACCATTCTGACAACTTTCATTTTTGAGCACCTAATCACACCTCCCCACTGGAAGATTTTGGACCCCAAAATCGCTTTCATTACTGAACATGTATATGAGGGTATAATTCTCTCACCCTTCTAGTCTTAATCCACTTGAATTTTCTTGAATTCAACAATTCGAGCCTTTCTTGAAAGCGGATATTTTTCCTTGATTCTGAAGACCCCGTCTTGCTGTTGTGGATACCATCTTATTGCAACTTCCCAGAATTTGCAGGACAACAACTAAACAGAAGGAACAAACATTTTCCTTCCTTGGTCGCTAATAAAAGTAAAATTGATCAAATAATTCATCTATGAAGTAAATTTTGTTGAAGGCTAATCTTGATTCCGTGTTGGAATTCAAAAGAAAAATAGTATGCTTTAGTGTCCTCAAACTGAACTTGTATACTGCTTCAAAAAATTTCATGACAACAACGGCCTTGCTTACAAGCATAGTCATCTTATATAATATTGAAATAAAATAAACTGATTTCACACAAGTTTCATCTCGATACTTGTATCATTGAATTCTAATACAACTTATAGAAAATATTGAACGACAAACTATACATTCACTATAAAGTCCTAAACATGTGGAATTATCAAATCCAATACATACATAAAATTAAAACAATGTCTTGTTGAACATAGTGACTCTAATGCTAAATTTTACAAATTACCCCAAAGGTAAAGTCAACAAATATTACAAACAATTTACAAGACAATTGTACAAATAGTCTACCAAAATCTTGCGTCTCCTAGGTGTTTGGATTCTCTACTTGCAAAAGTACATCGCCATGTTTTATGCCTAGAATTTCATTCATTCTTTTTACCATGACAAGGCGTTGCTCGCACACATCGACATAATGGTTAGCAGCATTAAAAGAAGTACAAGGATATTGGTTCCATAGGAATTCAAAATTTCCATGCTTTGGAATGTGATACCTTTATTTGGAGTTGCAACTCTAATGATTGTTGCAAGATGGAGACATCTTATGCTCAGATGTTTGGTGTCCTTCTATCCTTTTGAAGCACTCTCCAAACTCCTTTTGGTTGTATCCCAATCCTTTTTATTTTGACCTTTCCTTAACCACAATTGGATTGGTAATGCATTGACCATTCTTGTAAAGACCTCCACCTTTGTATCCCATCTTGGAGAGAAATCTCATACCTACACCCTTGCTATGCTGCTCAAATGATGCAAAAGATTTATCATGTAAATGAATAGAAGGAGTAGCAATTGATATACTGATTACCTCTTTGAACTTTTCATGCATCCTTTATGCTCCTAATGATGACGACGATGGCCAACTTGACAATGTATCTATCCATCCACTTTTGTTTGCTGGCATAGGATGTGTGTCTTCGAGATGCTTGAAACACTCACATGCATAATCTCTTACGTATGGTCCAAAATCATCTTTCAAACCATGTGCACATTCTAGCTTCATCTTGGAGGTCTCTTTTGTTGTTGCAGGAGTAACACTTTCTGCAACTTACTTATTGAGCACTTGTTGCAACAACAAGTGTATGTGTCTATTCTCCTCTTTATTCATCTCCAACATTCTTTTTAACTCCATATTTTCCATATGAAGAGCCAAATTTTTCACTTCAAGCTCTTGAATACTTCTTTTGCTGCTCATCTTGCAAATTGGTCAAACCTGCTCTGATACTAACTTGATCTGAATGGGAAAGTTAGTGAATTTTGGTTCTCATTCCACAAACAAGTAAAACAAAAATAAGGATCTTGTTAACACTTTGCAAGCATGAAAAAAATGTGTCTTGAATCAAATTTTTCAAAAATAAAAAATAAAAAATAAAAAGGATTTGTTCACAAAGTTCACTCCTCCTGGGTTACATCTCCGGCTCTGTCAATATGACTAGACCACTCAATATATTTATTTTTAATGGAGTACATAAAAAAAGTGTTGCAATAAGTATGTGGCTATCACCTCTCCTATGTAATTTTCTTTTCAAAGAACTCTCACAACTACAAAAACTCAAACACCGTCTACAAAGATGTTAAAACCCCTACTGAATTGAGCTAAAACAAACGCATGCATACTTCAATTCCATATTGAAGTGTATACACATAACTTCATAAAAAATAAATTGAACCTCTAAGCGGAACCTTGCTGGTCACAACTGCTACAATGATCTTCCGGAAATGAGATCGCCCCTACAAGGTATTCTCAATGTTCAGATGGCCTCCAAAACTACTCTCAATATTTGAATGATCCATACACTTTTTCTCTTCCCTGCAAAAAGACCTGATACATGTGCTCTAATCAGAAAATAGAGGCTTCCATTGGATCTATAACATCCAAAAATTCTTGTGTAGCCTCTTTCTAAGCTCAGTTTGGATAAAAAAATCCTCAAGTTATGACTTCCCCAAGTTTTTTCACTAACCACTCCACAATTTCCACCAAATCTGGTACCATCCTACAAATCTGCCCAAAATTTCGCTAACTGAGCACCAAATTGACCAATTTCTAGGAAAAATTATCCGCACTTTAATTTTGCCAATAAGGCATAAATTTCGAATTTATTTTCTAAAATAAAAACCCTGCACTTTTTCTGCTAACCGTCGGATTAGTGGTCACATATGGCAGTCAATATTTAAATGTTATGGTTAGTGGGGTAGCTAGCAGGTCGACGGTCCCAACGGTATCATGGTGTCAGTTGGTGTCGTTGGCGACATTTATTGTTGCGTGGTTACGGTTAGTAGGGGGGGCGTATGGCTAGCCTCCTACCCATGTTCCCGCCCCTAACGGTGACCAGGGTTAGGGCTAGACCACGTCCCCCTCCCCCATTGTGCAAACAATATTGAAACAAAACTATATAGAGACCATAATATATTAAGTCTCATGGTGATGGCGTAGTGGTAAAGACTCTTGCTTGTTGGCTTGGAGGTCGCGGGTTCGACCCCTGCCCGCTCTGCTCGGTCCTTGACCCAATTTTGGTGGCCCTCGGTCTACCATGTGGCATCCCCTCGGTGAGTGGCGTGGAAGCCTATGATTGGCCACCCAAACAACCAATTAAAAATTCATCATTCGACCCAATAAAAAAACACCACTTGGAAAAATATCATACGCCAAAGGAGATCTATTAACCAAGTCAACCTGTCACATGGGCATTCCCAGTTAGTTGTACGGACTGCTGACTGGGTTGTCCTGCCTTTCTTAAAAAAAAATTGTGCATTTGACAAAGCTGACAGAATGTATTTCTGGGAGCATACTGTGTCGGTTTTCTGCGAAACGAGTTGTGCCAGATTCAGAACGACGACATCTACGCGATCGTTTAGGTTCCACACCATTCTGACAACTTTCATTTTTTATCATAATTTTGAGCACATGATCAAATCCTTAATGTAAAGTACCTTCAAGTGTTTGGAGACTATAAAATTGTTATAAAACAAGTAAAAAATACCATCCATGGTGTCTCCAATAATTTGAAGCATTATCAATCTCTTGTTTAATCTCTCACTTCACATTTTATAGCATTCAATATTTCCCTTATTCCAAGACTCCAAAATGCCAATGTTGATCTATTGGCTAATGTTGCATCCATTCTCATTCCACTCACAGATTTTAGTCCTAATAGATTTTATATTGAATCGATTTTTTTCCCTTCTATTCCTGACAATGTCACTAATTGGTGTGTGTTACACAGCATTTTGTCACTGTCCCTGCAATCCCCAACCTGCACATTGGAGGCTCATTTATGTGATCAAAATAAAGTGTCATGCCTTGCAAACATCATCTTTGCATCCCTTTCCATGAGGACAACATTCCTTCTGTTGACCATTTCCTAAACAGACCATCAGAAACACCTATTTTTGCCTTAGCACTGGTAGCCCGTTATGCCCTCACACCGATGAGGCAGATTAACACTGCCCACTGCGCTAGCAGGCGCTCTGTCTCAGTTAGCTACCTGGGCCAATCTATTTATAGAAATTTTTTTAAAAATAGAGGTGAAGTTTCGATCATAACAACTTCGTGGACGAGTCAAAGGGAGTGGTTCGACTGAATAACCACGGCCTTCCTCCTTTGGCCTCTTGTTTCCACCTTTTGGGGAAACCTCCCATGGGATAAGGCCTCCCTTCCACCATAGTAGGGATCCCAACTTCCTCCTCTCCCTCTATAAATACAACCATCTTCCATTGATTAGCTAGCTGAACTAAAGATATTATAGCAGAAACACTGGAGATATTTCTATTCACTTTTCTAGGAAAGATAGAATGGAAAAGTCCCTTATTGAGAGAGCTTAGGCTAGTGCCTTCATCCCATCTGAATTCCCTAACATTCATCGATGTGCGCTTCAACTGGACCCCACTGAAGGACGTTGCAACGTCAAGGCTTGGTTGTAACTCTTTCTTCTATTAATACATATGTATAACTATTGTCTGGTTCCCATTTTGCATTGATTTGTTTTATTTGATGCAATATGCTTAACCCTCCTTGAATGGTTAGTAGTTATGAATGGTATTGTTGTTTCATATGATGCTCTCGTTTGTTGATCTTGTGTAGGTATCTAAGCATCGTTGCGAAAGGATCGTGACTCGTCGAGGCAGGAATCGAAAGGCCACCACTACAACAGCCACGACGACAACGTTGGACTCCAGGTAGGTTGATCTACCTTGTATATTTCATTCATTAATTAGGAACCTACACTCTAGTTTTTCCTTTTGTTACTAGACCCACTCTAGGGATAGAGGGATCGTCTATGTCCGTAGAGAGGATTTACCTTCATAACAAATTGGTGACTCCACTGGGGACGTTGGCCATCATCGTTCCTCGTTCATGCCCAGCCTCGGGACCATGTCTACGTGTCTTGAGAGGTTTGCATCTCAAGTTCCTTCTCCTTCGCTTCAAATGCCTATTCTAACACATGAAGTTTTTACAAAGGGTAACTTGAGTAACATTACGCAAATGATGCCTATTGACATTTTCGTCAAACTGGGAATTGTCAAGAACATCCATCTCGGGGTCACCTATTATTCTGATGAAGTTTAGGTTTATACTAGCCTTTTCTGTGAGTTCCATGACATCTTTGCATGGTCCTATGAAGAAATGCCTGGAATCGATCCTAGTATAGTGGTGCATGAGATCCCTACCTACCCTGGTTCGAAGCCTGTTCGTCAGCACCTTCATCTTGTGCACCCTCAAAAGGCTGCCGCCATAGAAAGTGAAGTTGAAAAACTTTTCAGTGTTGGTTTCATCTATCTAATTCCCTTGACAGAATGGGTGTCCAACATCGTCCTTGTAGATAAGAAACAGGGTACCATTAGCATCTGTGTTGATTACCGTGACATCAAACAAGCTTGTCCTAAGGATAATTATCCTACTCCCTTTATCGATCAAATCATTGATGACTGCGCTGGGAGTGAGATATTTTCCCTCATGGACGACTTTTCTGGCTATAACCAGATTAAAATTCTCCCAACTGATCAACATAAGACTGCATTTATATGTCCTTGGGGTACTTTCACGTATAAGAAACTCCCTTTTAGCTTAAAGAATGTTGGGGCCACATTTCAGCGAGCGATGTCGTATGCTTTTCATGATATTAAGCACATCATTTAGCCTTATCTAGATGACCTTCCAGCTCATTCATCTAAGTGTAAGGACCATCCTGACCATCTTCGTCAGATATTTCTTCATTTTCGATGCTATAACATCTGGTTAAATCTTCACAAATGTGTCTTCTGCGTCAATTTCGGTAGACTCTTTAGGTTTATCATGTCCAAAGATGGGATTCTCCTTGATCCACTCAAATTTGAGGCTATCATTAATCTCCCCTCTCCATATTCACTACATCAGCTGCAGAGTGTGCAGGGGAAGGCTAATTTCTTATGTCGTTTTATACCTAACTATGCCGAAGTAGCTAAAGGATTTACGCGATTACTAAAGTAGGCTTTCCCATTCCTCTGGGATGAGATTTCTCGGAAGTATTTTGACGCACTGAAGATGTTTCTCATCAATGCTCCCCTGTTACATCCTCCCAACTATCATCACGATTTTTCCCTTTATTTAGTTGTCGCTTTCAACACAATTTCCATGGTTCTGGTTCAAGACGATGATGATGGTGACGAGCATGTTATTTACTACCTCTCTTGTAACCTTCTTGATACTGAAACGCACTATGACCATGTCGAGAAGTTAGCGTTAGTTGCGGTTCAAGCGGTTCAACATTTTCGTCATTATATTCTGTTGCGTACGGTGACTGTGATTTATGAATGCAACCCCATGACTTACATATTGTCTTGACAATTGCTGGGGGGAAAATACTCAAAGTGGATTGTCATCCTCCAAGAGTTCGACTTGGAGTTTACTAATGTAAAGTCAAAGAAATCATTAGTCTTTGCTGATTTGATTTGCTCCCTTCCCTCTGACTCTGCTCCATCTGGTTCTGAAGAACGCGTTTCAGACGATACGCTTTTTCTAATCTCTACCGTCGATCCTTGGTACGATGATGTTACCGTATATCTTCAAACTTCCACTTTTAGATATGAGTTGTCGAAGGATGCTCGCCGATGCATCCGCCATCAATTGCAACCTTATCGTATAGTCGGAGATACACTCTACCGCATCGAAGTAGATTCTATTCTCCGTCGGTGTTTGACTCTCGAAGAGGCTGAGAAAGTTTTGAATGATTTCCACAGTGGCGCCTGTGGCGGTCACATGCCTAGTTATGCCACTACATAGAAGATTCTTTGTGCTAGGTATTTCTAGCCCTCTATCTTCAAAGATTGCATTGTTGTTGTCCGTAAATGTCATGATTTCCAGATCTATTAGCGCAAGATGCATGCGTTGCCTGCACATCTCCACTCTGTCATTACCATTGGTCCCTTTGTGAAGTGGGGCATCGATTTTCTAACGTGTAACCCTCACTCGACCGTGGGGCATGCTTATATTATGGTAGTCGTTGACTATTTCACCAAATGGGCCAAAGCAATGCCTACACTCGTCGCCGACGGTAAGATAGCAGCTCAGTTCATATTCAATCACATCATTTCTAGGTTTGGTGTCCCTCAAGCCATTGTTACCGATCATGGTTCCCATTTTCGGCATTATATGGTGGCGAATTTGACTACCAGGTTGGGCTTGCGTCATGATAGCTCAACGTCGTACTATCCTCAGACCAACATCCAGGTTGAAGCTATGAACAAAGCTCTAGTCACTATGCCTCAACATGCAATTGAGATCCACAAATCCAATTGGCATATCATGTTATTTTCGACTCTCTGGGCATACCGAACCTCAGTCAAGGATGCAACTGAATTCACTCCATTCCAGCTTGTTTATGGTCTGGAAGCTACCCTTCTGATTGAGTGTGAAATACCTTCACTCAAATTAGTTGTTGAATTACTGCCCAACACTTCACCTGAAAAAAGAGTGTCTTCTCTACTTAGAAAGGCTAGATGAAACTCGCCGCTTTGCTGCTTTGGTCATTGAGGCACAGAAGAAGCGGATCAAAGCCCATTTGACCAGTCAGTTTCCCCTCGCTCCTTTGTAGAAGGAGACCTTGTCCTCCTATACGACCAAGCTCATGATAAGCTGGGGGCAGGCAAGTTTAAACCCATGTGGCATGGGCCTTACATCGTTAAACGTGTTTTGAAGAACGGGGCCTATGAGCTCATTGATTACGAAGGTCATCCTTTATATCAGCCCAGAAATGGGTTGTATCTCAAGAAGTATTATGCATGAGTCATTCGTGCATGTTTTGTGTACATAGGTGTTTTTTAAATTTTGTACATTTTTTGGCTTGGTGTGTTTTGTGATCGTTTTCCTGCTTATTGGGTAGTTCCTTATTGTGCAGATGTCTATTACCCCTTATGTTAATTTCACAGATGGTGCTTCCTGCACTA
Source organism: Pinus albicaulis (assembly GCA_034641835.2). Classification (NCBI taxonomy): domain Eukaryota; kingdom Viridiplantae; phylum Streptophyta; class Pinopsida; order Pinales; family Pinaceae; genus Pinus; species Pinus albicaulis. The sequence goes on along the minus strand of CM076579.1, from coordinate 1,369,366,526 downwards.
CTCAGAACTTGTCTTCTGCAGCCTGGATGATTTATGATCCTGCTGGTGAGTTGATAGACCTGCAAGGTATTTGTCTAGGACGAACTACAAACATTGTTGCTGAATATAGTGTTGCCATTAAACTGTTAACCGAGGAAATTACCCTCGGCATTAGTGAATTGGTTGTAAATCTAGACTTGCAGCTTTTTGTTCTTCAACTTAATGGGCATTATTCAGTTAGAAACCCTCACATTTTAAGATTGTATTTATGTGTTCATTTGTTGGAAAGACATTTTGATTATATCACATATTAGCATATTCTTAGACAAATGAATGCATTAACTGATATAGTGGCTAACATTGTATTGGATAGACATTTGCGTAATCTGTAAAATCATCATCACATGAGAGACTCATATCAAATAGGAAAATAGATGTATATATATATATATCGAATGTTTGCATCATTGTACACCATAAGTTTCAAAAATGTGTGTGTTTCTGTTACATCCTGAGACACCATGTCTCTCATCAACATGCAGTAATAAATCCTAGGTGTCTAATCGGCATGATGATCATGATAACATGTAACTGCCCGGATAAGCCGCCTCAAAAAGTAGTGAACTCGGTTTGAAACCCCTACAGTGTGTCTCTGATATGCACGAGGAACATCGTCGAATCGCGCATAATCTCGGACTCCGCGAGTGATTCCCTCTAAGTTTTGCACGATCTCCTCCTCCTCACCTTGAGGGGAAACATCAAAATCGTGAGGTATTCGCCTCGCTATCGAAGACATCCCTGCAGGTCTCTCTGGGCTTACATCTGCAAATGCATGGATTAATTGTCAGAACATACATACCAAAAAAAATCATAATACTCATGAAAATAAAAAAAGAGTCTTACCAAGTGCTTCATCCAAATCCTCTCCTTCCGGGAGTGGGAGGTCTGGATCACCAATGAAATATGTGCCAAAGTAGGGTCAGTCCTCCACGACAATCAACTGTTGGCGGAGCCAATCAAAGAACTTCGGTCTCCAGGATATATGTTGACCACCCCCTGACCTTGTCATCAGAGCCACCCATCAAGCCATCCATGGTTCCAGTGCTCGTGGTGTCGGGACTATCACCTCCTGACGCTGAAATATTGGTAGTCGTTCCAGGATGAAAAATACCAGGATAGACCCATAACCAAACTACTTCAATTTGGTCTTCTTGCACTTTTTCAGCTGACGTTTTATATTGATTGTTACTGCCTCTGCCTAGTTGTAGATGGTTGGTGTCAAGCAGTCTACAACAAGAAGTAGTTGTGTTTTTGTTGCTTCATGTAGTGCTTGTGATCTCGTAGCTCGTGTGATCGTGTGTAGCACTACCTTCAATGTTAGATCAGGGATAGTCTGGATATCCACCTTCCCACTTTTCAATCCTTTCTGTGCCTCCGGACATACCCTGGAAATTTGTTAGGTCCCTATATTACTAGTATAGTACCTTATTGTTGTTAGTGTAACCCCTTTATTGTTATTATTGTACCCTTGTAACCCCCATTCTGTTATTATTGTGCCCCTAAATTATTATTGTTAGGTCGGCTAGGATTACATTGTGGCCCACTAGGATTACATTATGGCCCCATGGACTCCTATATATAGAAAGGAGGTTTTGTAAATTGTATCATCCAAGAATTGTTCATTCATGTAATGTATTGGAGGTTGCCCCCTCGAAGTGGCTCATTTCTAAGGCGTGAATATCTCTTTTTTTCTCTCTTTGGAGCTGGTTACACAACATTTGGTATCAGAGCTTTGGGATTCTAGGGTTTCGCTGCTCCAAACAGGTCATCGTGGCATTTTCGCTATAACTTTTTTTCTACGAAGCTTCAGAAGCTGAACTTTCTAGGGTGCGAAGCTGAAATCTTGAGGAAGGTTGTCTAAAAATTTCAGATCTTGGTTCGCAATATTTGAGGAGATATCATCTGTGGAAGTTAGGTATTTTTTCAGGCTCATAAACAGGTCATCGTGGAATTTGCACTATAAAATTTTTTGTACGAAGGTTCAGAGTCTGAAATTCATATGGTGCGAAGCTGAAATCGTGAGGAAATTCGTCAAAAAATTTCAGAGCTTGGTTCGCAATATTTTTGGAGATATGATCTGTGGAAGGTAGTGCTTTTTCAGGCTCCTAAATTGCATCTCAAAGAGGTGATCGTGGGAAAACTTCAATAACTCTCTCTCTGGGCATTGGATTGAAGTGCCGTAAAAAGTGGTCGCAAGTACACAGACTGAAGTTTCTGGGCTATCAATTCAGAGACAAAGGACAAAACAGTGACACGTGGCAAGTCGTACAAGTTCGCTCTACTAAACCAGTCCAGAATTAGGTCATTGTGGGAGATTGGACACAACTTTGTCTTGGAGAATCCAAATCAGGTCATACCTGTGGCATTTGAAAGAAGCTTCAGAGATCGACTACAGGGCTGAATTTCAGATATCGAAGATTTTCAACTACAGAGATAATACAATTTCAATATCGAGCTCCTAAAAGCTAGTAAAAGGTGTGTATTTTTTTCCGAATTGCATAAGTCTTGTTTGAAGAATCAAGTTGAATTGATTCCAAGGGCATCTTGTAGAATAGATATCAATATTTGATTCTAAAATGGCCCCTAAAAATAATTCAACACCCATCAAGCCTTCAGAAGGCTCTACCATGACTCATGAAGATGAAGAATTGCAACATGATCTATCAAAATTACAAGAACAAGTGCAACAAATTTCACTCTCGCAAAGAGCAGCAAAAAATGAAATGGAAGTTTTGAAGAAAGGGGTGGAAGTGAAGATGGATGGTTTGAAGAAAGGCATGGAAGCTAAGATGGATGGCGTGGAAGTAAAGATGGAAGGTTTGAAGAAAGGCGTGGAAGCTAAAATGGATGGCGTGCAAGCTAAGATGGATGGCATGGAAGCTAAGATGGATGGAATGGAAGTGGGCATGGAAGCTAAGATGGATGACATGAAAGACAACATAGAAAACATGAAGAATGATCTAAAAGCATACATGGAAGGCTTGATGACAAGCTTAAAACCAGAAATGATTCCTAATGGCGGAAATATAGGAGAAGAACCTCATGATGAGAACAAAATAAATGTTAATCGTGATTTCATAAACTCGAATGTTGGTGGGAAGAACCACCATATTCCAAAAAATGGATATGAGGAAGTTTGATGGAAAGGATCCTGTAACATGGATACTACAGATGGAGCAATATTTTGATCTCCATAACGTGCAAAACACACAAAAGGTACGCATTGCAACTTTACATTTAGAACAAAATACGTTTGTATGGTATCGATGGCTTTTCTCCCGTAAAAAAATTGTCACTTGGTCAATTTCTACGGAGGAAATGATAGCACATTATGAGGATACAAAGAGCAACACCTTCTTTAGCCAATTGATAAATCTCAAACAAAAAGGTTTAGTGGGGCAGCACATTGAGGACTTCCAAAAATTGAATATAAGGGTAACTAATATTCCAGAGGAACATAGGATTGATCTCTTCTTAGGTACTCTAAAGGATAACATCCAACATGAAGTTCGTGTTTTGGAACCTGATTCATTGGAGAAGGCATTCAAGTTGGCAAGAAAAGTTGAATGTAAAATTATGGCGACAAGGAAGCCTACCACTCAATTCTATAAAGAAGGAAGTGTTGCTACGCCTAGATTTCCACAACCTACAAGGTTGACACCACAACAATTGGAAGAAAAAAGAGCAAAAGGGCTTTGCTACAGTTGTGATAGCAAATACACTAAAGGTCATAAGTGTGTCGAGAAGAAATTATTTTACATAGATTGTGAAGAGGAAGAAGAAAATGAACAAGAAGAGGATATACACCAAGAACCAACCCTAGAAGAGGAAGAAATGAATCCGACCATATCGTGTAATGCAATGGTAGGAATTACCACTCCTCAAACTCTCAAGATACAAGGACAAATCAAGAAGAAAAAGGTAATAGTGTTGATTGATTCAGGTAGCACCCATAATTTTATTCATTGTAAGGTAGCCAAGGAATTAAATTGTTTCCTATACCCAGCACCACAATGTCAAGTGATGGTTGCAAATGGAGGAACTATAAATTGCTCTAGAAAATGCCATAATATCAAGCTAACCATGGGGGAATATGTATTGAATATTCCAATGCTTTCCATTCCTATGGGAGGTGCCGATGTTGTACTAGGAGTACAATGGTTACAATCTTTGGGGACGGTAGCTTTTAATTTTCAAGAACTTTTCTTGAAATTCTTTTCAGAAGGAAAGGAAGTCGAACTACGGGGTATTGAAGGGAAGCCAGGAAGGATAATAAGCTCTAATGGCATGACAAAGTTTCTAAAGAAAGAACAACGAGGCGTAATTGCACAATTATGCTCACTAGAAGTTCCAACATCAAAATCATCTATTTCTGCAGATCTCCAACAAGTCTTGGACAATCATTCCAAGGTGTTTGGAACTCCCAAAGGACTCCCACCTATTCGTGATCATGATCATGCTATTCATTTTATTCCAGGAAGTGTTCCTCCAAACATCCGGCCTTATAGATATCCTTACTTCCAAAAGAGCGAAATTGAACGCATGATCATTGCAGAAATGTTAGAGGCGGGTATAATTCAACCTAGTCAAAGTTCTTTCTCTGCTCCTGTAGTATTGGTACACAAGAAGGATGGATCATGGCGAATGTGTCCCGATTATAGGGAGCTCAATAAGCTCACCATTAAAGATAAATTTCCCATTCCTGTGATTGATGAATTATTGGATGAATTACATGGAGCAATTTATTTTACCAAGTTGGATCTTCGTTCAGGATATCATCAAATTAGAATGAAGATCGAAGATATTCCAAAAAAAACATTTCGAACTCATGAGGGTCATTATGAATTTTTGGTCATGCCTTTTGGCCTTACCAATGCACCTTCTACATTTCAAGGGTTGATGAATTCCATTTTCAAACCCTTCCTTAGAAAATTTGTGCTAGTATTTTTTTGATGATATACTAATCTACAGCAGTTCTTGGAAGGATCATGTTCAACATGTTGACAGGGTGCTCAAACTATTGTAGGAGAAACAATTATATGCAAAAACATCCAAATGTTTCTTTGGAGTACAAGAGGTGGAATATCTCGGTCATATTGTATCTCACGAGGGTGTTAAGGTAGACCCTAACAAAATTAAATCCATTAAGGAATGGAAAGTCCCCACAACCATAAAGCAGTTGCGAGGATTTCTCAAGTTAACAGGGTATTATCGCAAGTTTGTTAAGAATTATGGGAGAATAGCAGCACCTCTAACAACATTATTGAAGAAAGATGCATTTTCATGGACCCCTGAAGCAACTAAGGCCTTTGAACGTCTTAAAGAGGCAATGTGCCTAGCACCGGTCTTAGCTACACCAGACTTCACAAAAACCTTTATTGTGGAATGTGATGCCTCAGGAAATGGAATTGGTGCAGCTTTAATGCAGGAAGGAAGACCCATTGCTTTTGAAAGTCGTCCAATCAAAGGAAAGTATTTACAGAAACCTATTTATGAGAAGGAAATGTTAGCAATACTGCATGCACTAAAGAAATGGAGAACTTACCTAATGGGAAGACACTTCAAGGTAAAAACTGATCATGATAGTCCGAAACACTTTTTGGAACAAAGACTATCTTCAGAAGAGCAGCAAAAATGGGTCACAAAGATGTTGGGTTATGACTTTGAAATAATCTACAAAAAAGGAAAGCTTAATGTTGTTGCAGATGCACTCTCAAGAAAGAATGAAGAGGTGGAAGCATTGCTTTGTGCCATTTCTATTATCCATCCAGATTGGATAACCGAAGCAAGAGATGAATGGAAGAAGGATGAAGAAGTGTGGACACTCATTCAAAAGTTGCAGCAAGATCCTAGTACATCTGATACATTTAGTTGGAAAAATGATTCCTTATGGTACAAAGATCGCTTATATCTTTGTAAGAATTCTCAACTAAAACAAAAGATTCTTCTGGAATTGCACACTTCTCCTTTAGGAGGACACTCAGGATTTTTAAAAACTTACCACAGGGTGAAGAAAGAATTTTTTTTGGATGGCCTTAAATCTGATATTCGAAAGTTTGTGGCGGAATGTTTGGTTTGCCAGCAGAATAAAGTGGAAACAATTAAGACCCCAGGACTTCTACAACCTTTATCCATTCCAAGTCAACGTTGGGAGGAGATTTCAATGGATTTTATCACAGGTTTACCTAAGTCCGAAGGAAAGAGTGTCATCATGGTGGTAGTTGATAGACTTACCAAGTATGCACACTTTTGTGCATTATCTCATCCATTTAAAGCAAGTACAGTTGCTACTACATTTATGGATAGAATTCAAAAGCTACATGAAGCCCAAGGGTCATTGTGAGCGACAGAGATCCCATTTTTACTGGAAATTTTTGGACGGAGTTATTTTCTTGTTTGGGTACTCAATTAGCTCATAGCTCATCTTATCATCCTCAATCCGATGGTCAAACTGAGATAGTAAATAAATTTTTGGAAGGATATCTTCGTTGTTTTGTATCTGATAAACAAACACAATGGGTCAAGTGGTTACCTCTCGCTGAATGGTGGTATAACACTTCCTTCCATACTACAGCAAAAATGACCCCATTTATGGCACTTTATGGATATCATCCACCATCCATCACATCATCTTTAAGGGAAAACTTGAAGGTTCAAGCAGTGGAAGATCACATCGAGCATCAGCAAGAAGTTCTCCAACTCTTAAAGGATAACCTGAATTTGGCACAAAATCGAATGAAACAACAGGCAGATCAACATCGCAGCGAGAGAAGTTTTGATGTAGGAGATTGGGTATTTTTACGGCTACAACCATACAAACAAATGTCCCTCAAGTAAGCTAAGAAGAATAATAAATTATCGCCAAAGTACTATGGTCCTTACAAGGTGTTGCAAAAGATTGGTACTATGGCATACAAATTGGAGCTTCCTGCTTCTTCGCGAGTACATCCAGTTTTCCATGTTTCATGCTTAAAGAAGGTTATAGGAGAAAATCTTCCAATTCAAACAATATTGCCAGAACTTGATGAGGAAGGAAAAATCATATTGGAACCAGAAGCGGTCATGGAAACAAGAACTCGACAACTACGGAATCGATCAATTTCAGAGTATCTCATCAAGTGGAAGAATTTATACACCGAAGATTCTACATGGGAGGATGAAAAATTTATACAGAAGCACCCAGAGCTACTCAAGCGTTGAGGACAACGCTTTTTTGAAGGAGAGGGGCATGTTAGGTCCCTATATTACTAGTATAGTACCTTATTGTTGTTAGTGTAAACCCTTTATTGTTATTATTGTACCCTTGTAACCCCCATTTTGTTATTATTGTGCCCTTAAATTATTATTGTTAGGTCGGCTAGGATTACATTGTGGCCCACTAGGATTACATTATGGCCTCATGGACTCCTATATATAGAAAGGAGGTTTTGTAAATTGTATCATCCAAGAATTGTTCATTTATGTAATGTATTGGAGGTTGCCCCCTCGAAGTGGCTCATTTCTAAGGCGTGAATATCTCTTTTCTTCTCTCTTTGGAGCTGGTTACACAACAAAATTACCATGCCCATGCTCTCCATGGTGGGCCGGGTGTCAGTCAAGATTTGTGCTACCCCCCTCCATGACAGTCCTGTTATGAAATAGATATCAGAAACATCAATCTCAAGCTCTTGATCTCAAAGAATGGATTTTTCCTAATCCTCAGCCTAGATACTGATCAAGTATTGCAGCAGCTTTGGTTGAGCTTTGAGACACAACTTCATGAAGAAATTATTCAGTCCACAGTCTCTGAGAGCTTCCATGCATCTCTCATTTCCCATGGCAAGCTCATCCTCTTCGCTGTGTTCCCGATCCTTCCACTCGATCACCATTTTGCCACTCTTTCACCTGCAAACATGTTCATATGGACATTATTAGCCAAATCAAAAGCTGAAATTTGTGAAATTTAGGCTTGCTAAGTTGAATTATGATTTTAAAAAGGGTCTGTGTGGTTGGCGCGCCTCGGTTCAGAAAATCGGGCAGTTGGCGCGAGTTCGTCCCCGAAACCCGCGCCGACCGCCGTGCCCTAGTTTTCACAATTTTCCCCTCAGAAATAAAAACTGAGGTTGCAGGTAATGAAAGAGGACTTAAAATGTGGGGAAGGATTTAGGCTCTTACGGGGAACTGACGGATTCAAGATTGGTCTGCCGGATTGCTCGCTATCATCGCCGTAAAATCGCAATGAAAAATGGGTAACTATTGCTCCACAAGAGGTAAAAGTGAAAAGTAATTATTTTTTACCATTTTTGGCATTTTATAACTTTTCAGAACCCTAATTAGGTTTTAAGACATGTTTTTCAATTATTACATTATGTTTTTTCAAGAAATGGGTTTTACGTTTGTTTCTTGTGCAGCGAAAGGTCTTTAATGAGAAAGCGATGAAGTCATGAGTTGTATTTTATACTTTTTCAGACTCAGTAAAAACACGAAAAATTCATTACTGGAGTCATCTTTCAGCTCTTTTCTAACTCTCTAAAACTAAAAATATTGTCGAGACTCTTGTCATTTTGAACTCGTTAAATGGCTGTGAAACAATATCTATCCAGTAAACGTTTAACCCCTTTTTTGGGCTAGGATATATTATTTACAAAAAAAGGAATACCTTAGTCTATCACGACTAAGAGATTCTTTCAGATATTGTTTTCTACCTTTTCGGATCTGAGATACTATCTACGAAAAGGGACATGCTAGAGTTTTCTTTTCTCTTCTTTTCAAACTCTCTAAACATGAAAAGATGTCGAGTTCTCCCTTTGTTAGACTCGTTAAACCTTGATGACATCGGACATCGTCTCCATGAAGTTACTCAAGTTCCTCCTTCCTAGGGCTTGTAAAATGTACTAGGTTGGATTTGCCCGAAGGACAAACTTACAGTGCAAGAATATGTTATCCCCTTCAAGCGTGTTTTCAAAAATAATTTGGGTACTCGCCAAAAATGGTGGGGGGAAATTGAACCACTCTTTAGTTATGTTGGCAGTATGTCACTCTTGAACATGACACTCGTCTGCATTCGTGTCGGGTTGGGGACATCTCATTTCATCATTTTTTCCTACATGGGTTTGGGTAATCTATTTTTACCTCTCATCTGCTCTTTGCCATGTCATCATGATCTCAGATCCCTTGATGTCAAATACTGCCAAATCCAGAGTCATGTCGCTGATATGTTCAAGAGAAGTTTACCTCTGTAGTTTTCAACCTCCCTCTGATTCTCTGTTGGTCCTGATTCACTTTCATCATATTCCTTTGTCTCATGTCGATGATGTGGGAAACGTTATGGCCCTCATTCGACCAAGTCACTTCTCATCGACTTCAGCTCATTATCTAGGAAGTTGGTCTAGAGACTCCCTACCAGTACCTTGGAGCCTGCATGCCTCAATGGTAGGTTCTTCACATTCGACGATAGGTCCACATCATTGGCCTTCGATCGAGTGATTATGCGGGTGTTCGACGCCAGCTCAATGTTCACATTCTGTGGATTGTACCTATTGTACCTTGAGAACCATTTTCATTATTGGTGGTTTCTTTCGCACTTTTTAACAAGTTTCATCATTGACTGGTAATCATGTGATTTTCTTGCATGTTCAACTTCAGCTCACATATTCACATGCTTGAATTTGTACTTGTTCGGGTCGAGATGGAGCGCAAGACCCTGGATTTTGTCTGATAAGATCCAGGCTACGGGATATTGTGGTTTATCATGACTTTATTACATGACTCCTTTGATTGGATGGCTGCAACCATACCTGAGTCTATTTATTGATCCTTATTGATGGATGGTTTTGTCCATACCTTGGATCCCAGTTTATATGTACTCCATTATGGATGCCTGCGCACATACCACATGTTCATTTCTCAGATATATTAGTTATATTTGTAATTGCAGGTCTTCCGACAACGGTGTTTGGTTCGAACGCGTTCTCGTAAATCATTTCACCCCTTCCTCTCTCTCAGAACTCATTCTTTAGGGGGCATCTGTTACACAACATTTTGTCACTGTCCCTGCAATCCCCATCCCGCACGTTGGAGGCTCATTTCTGTGATCAAAATAAAGTGTCATGCCTTGCAAATACCATATTTGCATCCCTTGCCATGAGGACAACATTCCTTTTGTTGACCATTTCCTCAATAGACCATCAAAAACACTTGTTTTTTCCTTGGCGCTGGTAGCCCGTTATGCCCTCGCGCCGATGAGGTAGATTCACACTTGCCCCTACACCAGCTAGCACTTTTTCTCAGTTATCTTCCTGCACCAATCTGTTTATGGAAATTTTTTTAAAAATAGATGTAATGTTTCGATCATAAAAACTTCGTGGACGATTCATAGGGAGTGGTTCGACTGAATAACCATGGCCTTCCTCCTTTGGCCTCTTGTTTCCACCTTTTTGGGAAACCTCCCATGGGATAAGGCCTCTCTTCCACCATAGTAGGGATCCCAACCTCCTCCTCTCCCTCTATAAATACAGCCATCTTCCATTGATGGGCTAGCTGAACTGAAGATATTATAGCAAAAACGTTGGAGAGATTTCTATTAACTTTGTTAGGAAAGATAGAACAGAAGAGTCCTTTATTGAGAGAGCTTAGGATTGTGCCTTCATCCTGTCTGAATTCCCTGACATTCATCGAGATGCACTTCAACTAAACCTCACTGAAGGAGGTTGAGACGTCAAGGCTTGGTTGTAACTCTTTCTTCTATTAATACATATGTATAACTATTGTGTGGTTCCCATTTTGCATTGATATGTTTTATTTGATGAAATATGCTTAACCCTCCTTGACTGGTTAGTATTTATGAATGAAATTGTTGTTTCATATGTTTCTCTTGTTTGTTGATCTTGTGCAGGTATCCAAGCATCGATGCGAAAGGATCGTGACTCGCCAAGACAAGAATTGAAAGGCCACCACTACAACAGCCATGACAACAGCGTTGGACTCCAGGTAGGTTGATCTACCTCGTCTATTTCATTCATTAATTAGGAACCTACACTCTAGTTTGTCCTTTTGTTACTAGACCCAATCTAGGGCTAGAGGGATCGTCTTTGTCCGCAGAGAGGATTTACCTTCATAACAGTGTGTGTTCAATGATGATTAGGATATTTTAAGTTTTTTAACATATACAGTTTCATATAATGACCAAATAGTTGATGAAGATGAACATGATAGAAAATTGAATCAATGATCTGAAGAAAATTCTCTACCAAAGCCTATGGTAAAACTTGAAGACTTGTATGACCTAAAATATAAGTTCAAAAAGGTTACTAATTAAAATCTTCAAATTTCAACTTTGAGGTTTGAATTGGTCAACCTAGGGTCAGATCTTAAGCCTCGAAACATTAATTTAGGCCTCAGAATCTCATCAAATGAGAAGTCTGCCCTTATTCATCTGTTGAAAAAATAGAAATATGTTTTTGTTTGGAATTATGAAGATTTGAAAACTTATGATACCTCCATCATTCAACAAATTATTCCAATGTTACCAAAAGTGAAGCCAATCCAACAAAAGTTGAGGAAAACACATCCAAATATGGAAAATTAGATTAAAGGTGAGTTCAACAAACTCCTCGAGGCCAAAATCATTTTTCCAGTTAGACATTCCAAATGGGTTTCAAATTTGGTATCGTTAGGAAGAAAAATGGTTATATTTAGATTTGTATTGATTTTAGAAATTTGAATAAAGCATGTAAGAAGGACAATTTTCCACTCCCACCGATGGAACAAATATTACAATCAGTAGATGGTTATAAACTTATTTATTTTCTAGATGGTTTTTCAGGATATAACCAAATTCTTGTACATCCATATGACATATTAAAAACTACATTCAAAACTAAATGGGGAACTTATACATATCAGAAAATGCCTTTCGAATTAATAAATGCAGGAGGAACCTTCCAAAGAGTTATGCACATTGCCTTCATAGGTTTGATCAATAAAATTGTTGTTGTCTACTTGGATGATATAACTATACATTCGAAGGAAAGAAACAATAATTTCCATGATTTAAAGTAGATCTTTAAGAGATGCAAAAGGTATGGAATATCATTAAACCCTAAGAAGTCATTATTTGCCCTTAGTGAAGGAAAAATTCTAGTATTTATTGTCTCTAAAGAAGGAATTTGTATAGATTCAGAAAGAATCAAAGCAATCTCTTAAATTCCTTTACCTCATAATTATAAGAAATTGTAGAAATTTGAATAATAGCTGAATTATTCACTGAGATTATCCTGATTACACACTATTTAAGCTTCATGCATAATACATAACCTCTTCTACAATTGATCATCAATATGCGGAAATAGAAGCAGTCGCATGCGCACATAAAACAATAATCAAGCACACATATAACACAGTATGTAATGGGGAAAGCATACAGCTGAAAACCCCCAACTATCTGTATATTATAATGATAGAGAACATGTAACAATACATAGCACAAAGCTCTCACAGCTCTCAACACTATCTCACATGCTACACACAAACTAGCATGGAAGATGAACAAGTCACAGGTTCAAATCTCCTCCACAAGTCTGCCTGCCTCTACTGCGCAATCCAAGATGAGAATGAATGAGATCCAAGTTTGAATCCCCTTGGCTTGTACTGCGCAATCCTCATTGGCAATCTCAATCAATGTGTGTGCAAATCTCATGCACAACCAATAGTCACAACTGATAGTAGACTCACCCTTTCACCCACCTCTAACACTGGTCTCCACTGAACTGTCCATGCATTGCAGTTAACTGATGTGTTCTTTAGTTGATTTATGAGTTAATAATTAGTGAATTAATTAATAATTAATTCATACCACTCATCACTAGTGTATTTTTCAGTTAGACTAAATACAACTAGTTCAACTAAGTTAAACCGAACACAACTCCACCAACTGTCTCATCAACTCCACCAAACTCTGCCACATGAGTTATAACTGAAGTCAACCATGCAATAGCTCAACTAACCCATAGGAAAATCGTATTTCCTTCTGTCAGCTGCATGTGCCACATCCAAGCATCAAACTGAAGTGCTCCAAGAGGATAAGATAATGTTTATAGTCTAAATATTATTAAGGGTTAATAATATTTGACTGCTCTATTTTTAGCTCGACAGTCTAAAAATAGAAACCACCCAATGTCTAAAAATAGAGGTCCATCTATCTTTACCAACTTGACCAATCATCCATAAATAGCATCCTGCAACTTATAGACCATGATCCATATGTCTAAAAATAGACTTTGCGACAAAAATCACTTGTGTGGCCCCCACCTAGTTTTGGTGATCACTTTCCAACTAGGATCAAGAAAGATGTTTCAGGATGCCTCCTTCACTGTTTCTTGTTGCAATCTTCAACACTCCCTCTCAACAAGAAAGGACTGTCTTTGCATGCGACATGCAACTCCATGCATTCGCCCTGCAACCTTCACAAGCGCTATGCAACTCCATGCATCCGCTCTGCAACTCTGGTTGCAACACTTCTGAAACTTAATAGCATCCAAACAACTGAATCAGTATAATGCATATATCATCAAAGTCTTCGACTTCTTCTAGTACCAACCGCACATGTCATCGTGAACCACCGTTACCGTTGAACTTGCACCCATGCACTCGCACCGTCGTCAACTCGATCCACGCCCGCATCCGAGCATCGTCACTTTGGTTCGCTCTACATCAATCCAATAGATCATGCCATCGCCGCGCGCGTAGGCACCTCATAGCCGGTGTTCAATTCATGAGATCCACACCATCTCATGAATCCCCGCCCCCGTAAATATCCTCTTGGGATTACTCATGCATGTCGCCCCACCTCTCACCTGGTGGTATAGCCGCATGCACTCCCTCTGCCCATCTGGCACGAAATTTCTCTGCATGAGTGGTTTCTTCCACTCCATGATCCTCATCTTGTGGCTGCTCCACATCCCGAGGTTCACTTTTACCTGCATGCAAAACTTGCTCCCTCTCAAGCATCAATTGCATGTCTTTCTTGCACTTCCCAACAGTAGGAAGCTCCGTAGACATCCCATCTACTTCAAGTCTGTAGAGATTCTTTGCTCGAATCCCAACCTTCTTGACTTGTCTTGTAGCCTTGTGCCGAAGGAAAACTTTTCCTTCACTGAAGACAAATTCATACCCTTTATCCTCTAACATTGCGACTGAGATCAAATTCTTCTTTAAACCTGGAACATGCACTACATCTTGTAAAAGAATGAGTTTACCTGACTCGCTCTAAAAGGTTATAGTACCAATGCCAGTCGCATTGTATCATCCATTGTCGCCCAACTCAACATGCAACTGCAGATCTTTCTCCACCAAGTCACTGAAAAGATTCACATCTCCCGTCATGTGAAAGGAAGCGCCACTATCAAAATACCACCCCGATCCCAATGCACTAGACACCATGCATGTGATCCATGAGAAGTCCAGCTCAAATTGCAAGGCAAGAGCCTCACCAGTTGCAGCTCCAGCAGCCTGCTTGTTCTTCTTCTTCTGTGGACAATTCGTGGCGTAATTTCCATGATCGTGACAATGAAAACACTTCACTTTGGACATGTCACGCTCTTTACCATCCACACCGGATTGAGAAGCATTATTCTTGCCCTTCCCCTTCCTTGCTTTGGCAGCCAAAGTGCAATCCTCTTCATCAGATACCTTTGATGAAGATCCATCCCTGGTACTCCGCCTTATCTCTTCTTGCACAAGATCCGACCAAAGTCGCTCCCATCCTGGCAATTTCTCCGGACCATTGACAGAGTCCTCATAGGAATGCCAACTCTTCGGAAGACCAAGGAGAGCCAAGCTCACCAAGTCCTCATCATCCACACTAACTCCTACACTCCCAAGCTCATCCCTGCAGTGGACAAACTTTGTCAAGTATACCGAAATAGTGTCATTCTTCTCCATATTAATTTTCCTGAGTTTATCCTTGAGCGCCAACTTCCTCTGGTCGCTCTTGCTTTGGAACAATTCTGTCAACGCTTTCCACATCAAGTATGGAGAAGCTTTTCCATGCAGGCTGGATACTATGTGATCCTTCACGCCCTCCAACAGAATACTTCGACACCTTGCTGTCTTCTTTTTCCAAGCCTCAACTTGAGCAACATCAGTAGGCTTTGGGACTTTAGCATCTATGAACTCCTTCAGCCCGTTGTCATCTAACACCGCCTCCATCCTATCTCTCCATGCAATATAATTCAAGCTGCCTTCAAGAGCATACTCCAATCGCAATCCTTGATAAGACATTTTGACTTCGACACCAAGAAAACACTACTGCAAATTCGAATTCCAAATTCTGCTGCAAATTCGAATTCCAAGCTCAAAACTCAGCTGCTTCTGGATCTATGAGAACAAAGTATTTCTAGCACAGAGATCGACTGTAAGGGCATTTACTGGATATAACACCTTTCAAAGAAAGGATGGATCCAGAGGCTACCTGGCCCGTTACAGACTCTGTCTACCGAAATAATTGTAATCACTGTAATAGATCCGATTATCAATTTCGCTCCGATACCATGTAGAAATTTGAATAATAGTTGAATTATTCACCGAGATTATCCTGATTACACACTATTTAAGCTTCATGCATAATACATAACCTCTTCTACAATTGATCATCAATATGTGGAAATAGAAGCAGTCGCATGCGCACATAAAACAATAATCAAGGCACACATATAACACAAGTATGTAATGGAGAAAGCATACAGACTGAAAAACCCCCCAACTATCCGTATATTATAATGATAGAGAACATGTAACAATACCATAGCACAAAGCTCTCACATCTTCTAACACTCATCTTCATAACCCTCTTAAACTAGTACCACAACAAGTCAGTTCAAATCTCTTCCCACAAGTTCTGCCATCGCTAATCCAAGATGAATAATGATGAGATCCAAGTTCGAATCCCTCTGGCTTGTACTGCGCAATCCTCATTGGCAATCTCAATCAATGTGTGTGCAAATCTCATGCACAGCTATAGTCACAACTGATAGTAGACTCACCCTTTCACCCACCTCTAACACTAGTCTCCACTAAACTGTCCATGCATTGCAGTTAACTGATGTATTCTTTAGTTGATTTATGAGTTGATAATTAGTGAATTAATTAATAATTAATTCACACCACTCATCACTAGTGTATTTTTCAGTTAGACTAAATACAACTAGTTCAACTAAGTTAAACCGAACACAACTCCACCAACTGCCTCATCAACTCCACCAAACTCTGCCACATGAGTTCTAACTGAAGTCAACCATGCAATAGCTCAACTAACCCCTAGGAAAAGCGTATTTCCTTCTGTCAGCTGCATGTGCCACATCCAAGCATCAAATTGAAGTGCTCCAAGAGGATAAGATAATGTTTATAGTCCAAATATTATTAAGGGCTAATAATATTTGACTGATCTATTTTTAGACTGGCAGTCTAAAAATAGACTTCGCCCAATGTCTAAAAATAGAGGTCCATCTATTTTTACCAACTTGACCAATCATCCATAAATAGCATCCTGCAACTTATAGACCATGATCCATATGTCTAAAAATAGACATAGTCTAAAAATAGACTTTGCGACAAAAATCACTTGTGTGGCCCCCACCTAGTTTTGGTGATCACTTTCCAACTAGGATCAGGAAAGATGTTTCAGGATGCCTCCTTCATTGTTTCTTGTTGTAATCTTCAACAGAAATCAATGCAATCCTTCCTTGGGAAAATTATTTTTTTCAAAATATTTATCCCTGATTTTTCTCAAATTGTTTTTCATGTACAATATATGATCAAGAAAAAATAAATATTCGAATGGGGACATAATGAAAGGAAATCCTTTGAATCAATCAGACACATTATCATTGATGTCACCTCCTTGACAACTCCTATTTTTTCTCATAATTTTATAGTGTATACTTTTGCTTTCGAACTTTCCTATGCAACAATTTTAACACAACTCAATGAGCAAAAGTTTGAGGCTCCCATTTCCTTCTTTAGCTCAAATTTCCGAGGAGCTGAATTAAATTATTCAGATGTGAAGAAACAATATTTTATGGTTTTCATGTCCATCAAGCATTGTATACCTTTTCTTTTGAAAACTCATAATAAATTGATTGTTCCCTTCCCAGCAGTAAGGAAATTGAATGTTCAAAAGGAGTTGGGAAAGAAAAGGGAAAATTAGGTCACTTGTCTAGAAGAATATGACAGAGAAATCAAACCTAGTAAAATTGTTACAGGTCAAGGTTTTTGCAGACTAATTAATAGATATTTTGATATATCAACCAATGAAGACTCATGTTTCGCTATTCATAAATCAGAGGTATGTCTCACTAATACTAAATCATAGTATGATGATCTGATATTTTATTTGAAAAATGGTTATGCTCCACCTGAACTCAATTATAAGAAAAATAGAGATTTAAGATGAAATCCAATCAATTAGAACTCATTTGTAATGTATTAGTTAGAAAAAATTATGATTATGTTTTGTTAAGATGTTTAGAAGAACCTAAAGCACTAAAGATTTTGTAGGAATTGCATGATGGACCAACTAGTGGACACTTTGGAGAAGATACCACACATCATAAAGTCCTGCATGCTCGTTACTATTAGCCAAATATTTTCAAGGACACCCATGCTTGTGTAAGGAAATGTAAGGTTTTCCAAACTACTTCAGGAAGATAGAAGAAAGCAACCTTGCCTCTACAACCAGTCAACATTGAACAACCATTCGAACAATGGAGATTGGATATAATAGGTGAGATTGTTCCTCATTCATCCAAACAACATAAATTCATCCTATCTGCTACAGACTACTTCACCAAGTGGGCGGAAGCCTGAAGGTAGCCAATTCTGAAAATATTATTGAATTCATTGATCAATTCATCATAACCAGGTTTGGTCTGCCCTATGCAATAATTTTTGGCAATGCATCTTGCTTTTCAGGAAATACTATTTGTGAATTTTCTCTAAAGGGAGGATTTAAACTGAGATATTATGCAAACTACTACCCTCAAGGAAATGGTTTAGAAGAATCAACCAATAAGAATGTCATTAGGATTATTAAATGATTGTTGATCAAAATCAAAAGAATTGGCATAAAGCTTTGATATTTTCTCTATGGGTTAACAGAATAACTAGGAAGGCCTCTATATGTATTTCTCCTTTTCATCTAGTATATGGGAAAGAGGTTATCCTTCCTCCTAATATAGCTCTTCCCTCATTAGACCTAGTGCAATTCATCGAAGAACAACCATCTTCTTCTTTAAAATTAATAATGTCACAAATACTCAAATTAGAAGAATAAAGAGACAAAGCCAAACAAATTCATGCTCATCATCAACAATTAGTTAAGTCTTCCTTTGATGCAAGTTCAGTCAACAAAAAAAAAATCAACTCAGAGATTTAGTCCTGAAATGGGACAAGGCACATGAGGAAAAGGGTAAACACACTAAGTTTCAAAAGTTGTGGCTTGGTCCATTTCAGATTATTGAGTAATTAGGTCCATCAACTTTCATTTTTCAAGATTTACAGGGCAAGAGGGATGCTCTTCCTGTTAATGGGCTAATTTTCTAGAAATACTTTTCTTAATAGAACACTTGTTCTATTGTAAAATATCCATATGTACATATCGATGTCTTTTAGCCTAAAATAATGTTAAGTAATACATTATTGGATTTTCATTGGTATTTCTGATCATTTTATCAAGCTTAACCTTTAAAAAGTAAGAACTTAGAAAACAATTACAAAATTGAAATTAGGTATGGTATCCATCATTAAAATTCTGAAATTTTTTAACGCATTAAGTTGTAGACTCTTGTAACTTCAAACTATAAAAGATTTTGTTATTTGTGATTAATACATGAAATGTTTTCTTATTAAAGTAAATATTATATTGAAAACCTTAGCATCTTTTAGTGTCGACTATCATCCAATACTCGTAAAGAGTAAATGTACCTCCCCCATCCACTAATATGATCATTTTTAGAGTGTAATTCAAAAATATAAGAAACTTAAAAGATAAGAGATCTCATCATGAGTCTTCTTACCATGATCATAGGAAACTAATAATGTTGAAATTATCATATCTTGCCACCAAACTAGGATAATGTCTTGTAGTTTTGTAACTATAAGACAAGAAGTCTCATCATGCACTGGCTTGTTCAACCTTACTACAACCCATGAATGGCTTTGTCGTTATCTGGCTTCCAAACAAGGACAATGGCTTTTAAGGAATCTTAAAAGAAAGAAAAAAATAACATAAAAGGTCATTACCTCTAAGGATACTACTATTAGTGGATGGGATACTAGTTCATTATTGGTTAAAAGGCAACCCTGTTGAGGCTATGGATGCCTGCTAGCAACAATGGTTCTACCTGTGATATAAAAGTTTATCTATAAACAATAAGTTTCAATAAAATTCCTCGCTTTATCTGTATAATTGATTAACAACATATCCAAGTAGCTAAAATGTTCGTCTATAACAGGTTCCAAGAAATTTGCAATAAAATGAGTTTTTTATTCAGAAGTCATTTTTATCAATCCAAACTTCAAAATAGTTTTGTTTCCAAGTTTTTCTTTGATAAAGTTTACAAACTCATTATTGAACTATTTCAGAGATAAATGTTTGTTTCTTCCAGTGAATCGCCAATTGTTGTGCTACTCAACAACAACCCCCCCCCCCCCCCCCCAACGCCCCAACCCCCCATTTAGTAAATGATATATATAATGAATGGGGACCCTTTAAAATTTTTAGAATAAAATTCTAAAAAAATTCTTTTGTTCTAATAAAATAAAATAGTTTTGATAAAATAAGATAAAGTCTTTAAAATAGACTCATATAACAGATTTTAACACTTTTTGTTAATACTTAAAGCCTTATATTTCTTAAAAAAATAAAATTACGAAGCATTATATCACAGTTAATTCAAATATAAAATCTCTGATGAAATGACACCGATGAAACAATTTCCGATATAAAGCTTTGTGTAAAGTTTTTGAGTTTTTAAAAGGCCTTTAAGTAAATCAAAGCGATTGTGACAAAATGTTATAAAAGTCTGTCCCACCAAATCACCCTCCTTGCCTTATCAGAGTTTCAGTATCGAAAATTCAAAAATGAGTACCAAAAGAAAATGTCGATAGCCAATCCTTGATTCCCTCTTCAAAGTAAAGTCCCGACTACCTTTCTCCTTCGCCTTCCGATTCCCGACCATTCCCTTTCCTTTTAAATATCGGAGTTCGCATATTGCATATCGAAATTTCTTATTCGTGTGAATTATATAATCCCCGATGTCGAAATGCCGATAAGAAAGCCTCCAATAAACCCTTCATTCATATTTTAAACCATTATAAGGGTTAATATTGATCAGAACAAATAATTTCACAAGTTTTGAAATGTCAATCTCAGGAATTTTGTCGATAATGAACTATTGATACATTGATATCCGTGGAGGCCACGTGAACAAACGTTTAAACATTTAATGACCACTGTGTGTGATTTATGGTTTCGAAGTTCGAAATGATTTTTTATAATACCAAAGCATTCACTCATTAAAACGTGAATTGTTGTGAAAAGACTGTTTGCCTTAACGAGTTCTTGCTGCTTATCTTTGTTTCTCCTCTTAATAGGTAAATCCCGATAAACAACAATAAAAGGAGATGTCTAAAGCTATCAAATCCAAGAAAAAGACTGCAGCTCAACCACAGTCAGTTCCACCTTTAGTAGAAACTACTGAAATGTCACTGTTATTATGTTGAGAATTTGGAGGGGCAATGATTAATTCAAATTCTCTACTTAATAATTACTTGTGAGCTTACTTATTTCACTTATGTCTTTTCTTCTTAGCTTATTATATCTTTCATCAAGTCAATTATCAAAAATACAAGAGACACAAATTTAGGCTCTTCAAGCTAGGGCCAAAACCTCTCCCTCTTGGAGAGGAAAACCCACCAGAAATTATTCTTATAGACTTTTAGATGACAAGTACCATCACCATGACGCAAACCCTTGACCTTTGTATGCCTCCAAGACCTTGTCACTAATTGATCCTTCTATTCTGCATCGTCCTGCACTATCTTGCACCTTTCTGCACCAGAACTAGAGATAACGATCTCTACTTGTATTCTTTTTCCTTTGTACCTTCACTTAAGTTTACTGACTATATCCTTGTCTTATTTTCTTCAATGAGCAGACCTCAGCTTAACACAAACCTTACTTTAGCACAATCCCCTTTTTCACTTATTAACAATCCTTTAACATAGTCATATATTCACTACACCATAACACTCTGATTTATCTCGCACTTCAATGCACCTTAACATAGACTTATTCCGCACCTTAATACAGTCTTCATTCAACACCTTAGTCCACACTTTAACACAGTCATGTAGCTCGCATAATATCATAGAATACTTCCGCACTACACCTGCACTTGCACTTCCACTTTGCACCTGCACCCTTCCTGAAATCCGCACTATTTCAAAGTTAATCCACACTTCTATTCTTATCCTTTTTTTCTGAAGTTAGCTTCATAAAATCTGCACTAATCCGCACTTATGTTTCAATGTAATCTGTATATTTCTGTCCTTAAATAGAAAAGAAAATGCGAGTTGCGGTCACTGTTTTTCTACTCAGTATGAATAGGGTATTTATAGTTGTTTCCGTCTGTATTTTAGCCAACCTGTTCAAATGTATAAGGGCCGACATGAACACTAGTTTATATGTCGACTTGTAGAGAGATTCTTCCAGCATTAAGGAGTTTTACTTGATGGATTTTTCGAACGATGTTTTGATCATCTTCTGGGTGCAGCCTTCAAGGTTTATGTGACAGTCTGGAGGCATACAATTTTGACTTTGACACTTCATAAACATGGAATTTAATTATTAAAATTTATGACTAGGAGACATATCCCTATAGGACATCAAGAAGAATTACTTTGACCTAAAACCTTGCTCATGAAACCCATGAGTCAAGCATATCAAATATATATATATATATATATATATATATATATATATATATATATATATAATCTTGTCTTCATAAATACATAATTACATAGTCAATATGAAGACTGACCTAGTTACACTTTTCAACACTCCCTCTTAACTAGGGGGGTAATTATACAGTTACATGGTCACTTTCAAACTAAATAATATCATAAGAAGAATCGTATTGGTAATCGCATTTGTATAGCGTCATATCAACCAACATTGTCGTAGTGCAAGGCCTTGACTAACAGCCCCATATATCAATGAGACTATGGGCTACAATGTTGGCGAGACACATGACTTATATACACCATAGTCATTGCCTCTCCAAGGTACATACTCCACCTAGGTGTTCCCAAAGTATGACCTTCTTGGACTATTCTTCTCTTGGGTAGCCAACCCTCAAAGAATATCGGTCCTCGACTACTCTTATCTTGAATGCCCTATCTCATTCTCAAATAGTATCAAATGCCAGATGATTACCAAATCCTCCATTTTGTCTTCCAGGTGAAGACCAGAATGATGTGTTTATTCATTCTTTCCACATGGACTTCACTAATACTTACAACTGTTAGTCCTTGTCTAGTGCATGACACATGTATTAGAGAATCACATATGTCACACCCTCTCAACTCAGGAAGGACATACTTCAAGTTTCTTCCAGGTAAGAAACTTACCACCAGGCTACGTCTCAACCAGGGTCCTGCAACAGCAATCCAAATACTCATGAATAATTCCTCCTCTCGATGTCATGGATTTCGATATTGAGGAATCTTCAACTTTTGGCTTCATAAGGCACAAATCATCCATCACTTTTAGTCATGAGTCATGTCCACTATCAGAAAGTGATTCATTAGTCTTTCTCATCTGGTCCACTGCTATGCCATGCTGCTTTCCTTCGAATCATCTCCAAGGATCATACATCCTTTCTCATGATTAGCAGCCCTGCACAAATTCATCCAAATAAACATATACATATGATATTTTAAAACAAAAGTTACCTCAGTGATGATCTTTCACCATGACATCTTCCTGTAGGCATCAACATCCTTTATTCAGATTGACACATCTCCTAATGATATGTTTTTTCAAGGGAATTTTTCTTTACCAGACTCCTTTCAGAGTCTACATATCCTCCCAAGAGATCTCCTAGTCACATATTCTTATCTTATGGATGATAACTGCCTCTTGACATGGTTTCATTTCATGATCTCTTCCTTTCTGCACACTCTACATTCCCAGGAACTTACACATTTTCTATTTCCTCGTTCATATACAACCACCTCATATTCCATGAGGATATATATTATGTTGATTTCATATGATAGTGCACCGAGAGATCCTCCTTCATATATCATACTTCTAAATATAGAAGTCTATTATTTGAAACCACATGACATGACTTCACAACATCCAGTGTCATTATATAAATATATACATACCTCTTACCTTTTTCATTTAAGTCATCCTTCAGCAGTTTTACTAGAATGAAGAGCTTCATTCCCTTGGCCTGCTCCATCAATATTTCATCACATCCCAGAATTTTGTTTTTCATGATGAACCTTGATCTTGATGACTGCCTTCCATCAATATTGTTATCAAAGAGGTTTTTCAGGAGTTATTTTACCAAGAACTACTACCATGCTTTGATCAAGATGCTACACTGCTTCCTATCATACAACCAACATAAACCACTTAAAGGAGAAGATGATCTCAATCATAGTGGAGATCCCTCGCTTCTTCTTTCTTAGATTTCTTTGCATCAAGTTCTTCTCTCATTTCTAAGATATGGGCTTCTTCCCTACTTCTCTTGTCCTTTTCAGGTTTAGGTCAATCTGTTCTATAGTGCCCAAGTTCATCACATCCAAAGCATCGTGCTTTATCCATACTATTATGAGCACCAAACTTATCGAATCTTCCTTTCTACGTGGCTGCAAAGGCTTGATCCCTTCAGTTGATCCTGTAACACCTTTGACTTTCAATATTGTTTCCTCTATTTTACATAGAGACCCTAAATCGTGGAATGGTGTGGCTTCTTTCTTCCCATATAAACTTGAAGTGAAGTTTCCCCATTATTTTGGCAGAGCATTCAACACCACTATATTCATCTTAGTGTCATACATTACTTCTCTGAGTTCCTGCAAATGATCTCAGAGAGATTGCTTCTCCTGCAGTACTCACAGAGAATAGCTCCACCAATTTCTCATATATTCTTTTTTATGATTCTAGATTTGATGCATCGGAGATGAGAGAGTCTTTAATGGATTCTGTAAGAATCCTTTGGGCTCTAATTGCTCCCTTCATGTACTTGGCATGAGCTAGAGCATCTTATTTTGGTGGTTGAATTGTTGATCCATCGATGTAGTCCATAACTTTGTCTTCAATTAAATTCAAATCTGTCCTCTTCTTCCATGCGCTAAAGATTGATGACCCAACCAGCTTGTTTCTTTCTTTAGAATAAGTCCTCTTGATAGATTTAAGGTCATCCATACTTACTTGAGTATAGTGGCTTGCAGCTTCCTTGATGATGACGATGGAATTAGGATCTTCTTCTATCAGCTTCCTTATTGATAATGACAAATATGATGGCAGGAACTCCCTCTTAGATTGATATCAAAGTAGGTGATATTGTATCCTTGATGATTAAGGATTACTTCGGAATGAATATGTCTTCAATAGAGTTGATTGGTGCTTAATGATTTGACTTCCAAAAATGTCTTCAATATCAAGAATCTTTGATGTCAAAGATTAACTCCTTGATTTGTGGATTCTTTGAATCAAGGTTGAAAGTCTTCTTTGAGATGGCTTGAGGATTTGTCTTGCAAACTGACTTGACTTTCTCAATGTAGATTTTGACCTTTGCTTTGATGCTTTCTAGAAAACTTAATTTTGATCCTTGATTGTCTTCTTGTCCAATAGCCCTTTGTCTTTAGCACCTTAGCTTAGACACCATGCTGAGAATTTGGAGAGGTGGTGATTAATTCAAATTCTCTACTTGATAGTTACTTGTGAGCTTACTTATTTCACTTATGTCTTTTCTTCCTAGCTTATTATATTTTTCATCAAGTCAATTATAAAAAACACAAGAGACACAAATTTAGGCTCTTCAAGCCAGGGCCAAAAACTCTCCCTCTTGGAGAGGAAAACCCACGAGAAATTCTTATTATAGACTTTCAAATGACAAGTACCATCCTTGACCTTTGTATGTCTCCAAGACCCTGTCACTAATTGATCCTTCTCTTCTGCACCGTCCTGCGCTGTCTTGCACCTTTTTGCACCAGAACTAGAGATATCAGTCTCTACTTGTATTCTTCTTCCTTTGTACCTTCACTTAACTTTACTGACTATATCCTTGTCTTATTTTCTTCAATAAATAGACGTCATCTTAACACAACCCTTACTTTAGCACAATCCCCCTTTTCACTTATTAACAGTCCTTTAACATAGTCAAATATTCACAGCACCTTAACATCGTGATTTATCTCGCACTTAAATGCACCAAAACACAGACTTATTTTGCACCTTAATACAATATTTATTTAGCACCTTAATACATTCTTCATTCAACACCTTAATCCACACTTTAACACAGTCCTGTAGCTTGCATAAAATCACAGAATACTTTCGCACTGCACCTGCACCTGCACTTCCGCACTGCGCCTACACCCTTCCTGAAATCCACGCTATTTCAGAGTTAATCCACACTTCTATTCTTGTCCTTTTTGTCCACATTTATCTTCAGAAAATATACACTAATCTGCACTTTTGTTTCAGTGTAATCCGCATATTTCTGTCCTTAAACACAGAAGAAAATGCGAGCTACACCCATTGTTTTTCTACGCAGTATGACTAGGGTATTTATAGTTTTTTTTGTCTCTATTTTAGCCAACTTGTTCAAATGTATAGGGGCTGACATGAACACTATTTTATAGGCCGACTTGTAGAGAGAGTCTTCCAGCAGTAAGGAGGTTTACTTGAGGGATTTTTCCAACGTTGTTCTGATCATCTTCTGGGTGCAACCTTCAAGGTTTATGTGGCAGTCTAGAGGCATACAATTTTGACTTTGACACTTCATAAACATGACAGTTAATTAATACAATTTATGACCAGAAGACATATCCCTAGAGGACATCAAGAAGAAGTCCTTTGACCTAAACCTTGCTCATGAAATCCATTTTTCAAGCACGCCATTACACATGGTCTTCCTCTTAGGAGACCATATAAAAATTGTTTGATGATGAAAACCCAAGAGTGGTTAAGAGGGAGGATGCTACAACAGAATATACAACTCCAGTTTCTGAGTCTAAATTGAGCGATACAGCCAATTCTTTTTACAGAGAATTACGGCTTGCCCCCAAAATCTTACCCTACATATATATGGGGGGATGGGTCATCAGTCAGTTGAATGTTGCAGACAGAGATTTCCTGACTCCAAGACAGACAGCTATCGGGTCATTCAAGCCCGAATATATAAGGAAAATGTATTTCTTTCCTCCTCCCTAGAATAAGTACGACACAAAATTTGTCCAGAAAATTATGGAGAACCAAAACCCGGTAGAGTTTATCAGACAGTGGAGAAGGGAACCAAACAAACAAAAACATGAGGACGAGGGTATATTCATTAGCTTCCCTGGCTGGACCTTTTTCTCATATCAATGTTATGATATGTCATTTATACGGTTATCCTAATACACAAATTTCCGAGGAATGGGTACTGTTAATTGAAACTGTTTTAGATGGCTATTGATCTGAAAATGGAATGTACTTGTTTAATTGTGCAAGGTATCCATTTCCCAATATTTTCAAATGATCTGAAATTGTGAGAATAAACTATTTCATTTTCAGAGATGGACTGAAGGGGCATTCACTGGACATGTCACCTCTAAAGAGAGGATGAGTTCCAGAGGCTACCTGGCCCTCTTCAGACTCTGTCTAAGGAAATAATATATAAACACTAATAACAGAATCAATGAAAGTATTTAATTTGTAAATTCAAAGTGTTCATTGTTCTGTTTTGAATGTGAATAAGCTAGAGTGTATGATCTGCAATAGTTGTGTAGAGGTTTGAAGTTAAAACAACAAGTTTTAATTACTGTATAAACTTGTTTATGGAAAACATGCTTATGAAATTTCATTGTTTAAGCAATCAAATTCTGGAAATAAACAGCCATAAAACACAGATGAACAGCAGATGTTTGTTTAAGCGGTTCACCCCTCTTCTGGGCTACCTCCGCTGGTCCAAAAGCCTCTAATTAGGCTCAGTCCTTTTTTGATTAAATGCTTCAAATAAAATTACATCTGTATAAAGTTTTCCAATGAGAAAACAGACTGCTAAAACAGACTCAGAACATCCAAATCAGTAGAAATAGACTACAAATTCACCTCCATTGGAGGAAGGTAGCCCAATGCAGCAATCTTTTCCCTTGGCCCTGATGGCTTCTCTGTCAAAAGCGCTCTAAAATTCGCAGATACAATGCCCTGATGGCTCTGCAGACACCTCCAACAGCTCCAGAATGCTCTCTACACCCAAAATCAAAAAAAAATTCGTCTTCAAAAGCTTTCCCAATCAAAAGTTATGGCTCATTTACTGAACTGCCTCTTACTCCTTAGGAAACTCCACTAAATGTGGAGGAACTGTGGATAACTCGACAAAATAGGTGGAAGCGCTCCAAAAAGGCGGAACCGCCAAGTTTGTTCCGGGCGGTTAGGTCGGCATTTATTGTTAAATGGTGGCGTTCATATGGGCGACACCGTCGGTGTTATATAAATGTTAACAGTTTTTATATTAAATATAAAACATTACAACCGTTAACAATAAAACCCACTTTGTAATAGATCTCCAAAGGTTTTCCGCCGACGAGCGCGCCAATGCCTGGCCTATGGTTCCGGCCCTCGGGTCATGTGTAATGGGGGCTGGCCCTTCGGGGCTGGCCCCCTTCGGGCCCCGCCCAAAACAAAACTCCGTTTAAATAACCTTTCTTCCGCCCATATTTCAACGAATAATACAATAGTCCGTTGGTAAATCGTTGCAATGAAATCGGACAGGTCGCGGGTTCGATCCGTCGGGCGATAACAAAAACTTTTAAACGCCAATTCCGTTCGGCCTTGGGGCCACGTGGCACCCGTTGATTGGCTGCCCTCCGAATATTCCCCGGAATATTCTGCGGAATATTCCACGGAATATTTTCAGAATATTCTGTGGAATATTTTTTTTTTAATAAAAATTTTTCCAAAGTCTAATTTTGCCATTTTTTAATGAAATTGACAAAACTTTGAAGCTGAATAACTTTTGCATACGGAGACCATTTTTCGAACCGTTCGCGGTGCCGGAATCAGGAAGACGAGCACTATCCAGTCGATCTGTTTGGGAGCTATTCTGAGCACTTTCATTTTTAAGCATTTTTCACCAAGAGACTTGATCTCCTGATCAGCTATATTATTGATTAGGCCAATATATTGTCCAATAATTTAACTTCTCATATTCTAAGTCATAGGCAAAAGTGCAGTTTTACTAATAGAACTGTTCCCCCATTTTTCACGAGTGCCTATGTAATGGATGTTATTTGTTTTACATATGATTTCCCATCCATCGGATGGAAATGGAAAATTCAAGACCCAACACCCATTCATATCTATCATGATATCTTACGGGAATCTAGATTTCATTCTCATTTTTATAAGATTTTTCATGGAATCATGCTCCCTATTTATCAAGAGGTTTTCAACAAGAAAGCATTGAGACTCTCTACAGAGGCCAATAATGATTTGATGTCAATAGGAAGGTGGTTCAGGGAGGAATCATTTACTTATATTCACATTTTTGGCAGTCTTTCTAATCTGCATGTTATACCCCTTTTTGTACCTGATAAGATATTGGCCAGGGAAATTTCATATTGGACAGTTGGGCATGGTTTAACCAAAATACTGAAAGACGCCAAGAAAACCAAATGGCCTTCCTTTCCTATTTATTGTGGTATCTATGCATTAGACAATATCAAGCATGCTATTCTTGAAGTTGATCAAATAAAAGCTTTGGAATTCCCGACTATCCCAAATCAGAAATATGATCTTAATGGGGTTGTTAAAGATGTCATAGTATAGGCTAAGATCAGAAAAATTTACAAGCAAGCCTGATAAATTCGATCATTTTTTCGAGATGGTTCCTGAGTATCCCAAGGTTGAAAGAGCAGCGGTAGAGTGACTTAGTCCTGAGGAATTGATTGAATTTAATTAATATCGTAGTTGGAGATTAACACATTTACCAATGGATTTGTTGAGAATTTCTCAACAAAATACTGAACCTCCAAAAGCATTGTCTTCTTCATTTAATGATTCAATCTCAGAACTATCTACTTAGCGTGTTGAACAAATAAAGAAAATCAAAGAAGAAAACAAATTAAATGGAATTTGGGAACGATTCAATCAAGCAATATCAACACCAGAGACACATGAGCTAAAAACTCTAGTCAAGAAAGAACCAACGCAAATTCCAGAAAATAATGGGATGACCTCGTCTACTACTGAGGCTCCAAATAAAACCATTATCACTGAAGATATGGAAATTATCCCAGAATTTCCTACATCGGAAGTTGTTCTAAGGATTGAAGAAATTCCTCCTTTAGATGTGTTTTACAGTCCTAAATACAAGGCAATTGTGAGCAGACAAAGAAAGAAAAAAAAGCTAGACCAGACCTAGGAATTAGTCCCTAGTGAAAATCCTTTTCAAGTTATCTGGAAAGAAGCGCAATCATCTCCAGATGAATAATTAAACAAGCACTCGCAGTTTGTAGGGGCTTATGCTAGTGTGACCATTGACAAAGCAACATAAGTACAATTACTTCTTAGAGAAAAGGAGGAAAAGATTGTTCAACCGGAACAAAATCTTCAAAATGAAAAACAAGTGCTAGAACAACAATGGAAAATAAGTCTGGATGAATTACAAAAGAGTTTCAATGATTCGAATCTAATTTGAGGGATAAAGATGCAAATATACAACAGTTGCAAGAAAATATAAATCAGTTGAAAGAAAACCCATAAATCAATGAATTTAAAAAGGAAGCAGGAGAACTTAATAAACTCCTTACTCAACAACAAGTTATATTTTGTCTGAAATTGACTATGATTCATGATTTATGTAAATCCAGTAATTCCTTGATTAAAAAATTGTCCGATCTGAGGAAATTTTATGAGGAAGTTGATGAAAAAATTTCTGAACATATAGCACTACAAGGAAAATACCCTCTAGCGGAGGTTATAAAGGAGGTTTTTAGTGTTATAAAATTGGCCAAAATTGTCAAAAAACATTTTCTACAACACAACTAAAAAAAATGGCGGCCGGAGGTTATTACGGATGTTTTTTCATCGGTGCGCTACTCTGGATTTAACGCACCGGTGCGTACATGAAAAAGGTGCCTCGGGGTTGTCTCAGTCGAATGAATGCACCGAGACGTTTAGGTGTAAAACCGCACCAGGCATAGTGTTGGTCTTACAATGCACAGGGTCGTTCTAATTGGTCTTGGGATTTGTGCAGTGCCCATAGGTTGTATCAACGCATTGGTGTGTATACCTTTATGATGCACCGGTGAGCCATATCATAGAAAGGCACTGAGATTTATAATTGGTATCGGTATTCGTGCGGTGCCCATGGATTGTATAAATGCACTGGTGCTTATAGATACATAAACGCCTCGGTACGCAGTATCACACAAACGCAACGATATTTATAACTGGTATCGGTACTTGTGCGGTGCCCATAGATCGTACAACAGCACCAGTGCGTGTAGACACATAAATGCATCGATCGACAGTTACTGACACGCATCGGTTTTAATTTTGTTTTTTTTTAGAAACATTGACCTGTGACAGTCCAATTATTGTGATTGTTTTAAATTCATTATTCATCAAAAGTCGACACATCTTATAACAATATTCATATTAATTACATTTTTATTAATGCATTTGAAAGTGTTGTTTGGATTAATTTGTTATATCATATCAGAATTAAATTTTTATTAGTGCATTTGAGAACGACAATGGAGAACGCAATAGAATAAATTAAAACATATATATATATATATATATATATATATATATATATATATATATATAAGACAATCTTTATCATACAAAATGGGACAATTATTCATATCCCTTTGTCTTTCAATTGGGACACTATGTCCATTACATTAAACAAAATGTCTGATTTCACAAACATATTTCAAAAAATAAAACGCCTTGCTTTGATATCCAAACATAGTGATCATCATTCTTCGCTTGAACTGCTGTCACTGCTAGAGCTACTTCCATGACTTGGGTTATTTTCAGGAATGTTTTGTTCACGGCATTGATTGTTTTCTTTTTCTTCACCTTCCATCTACAAACATAAAAATAAACTGAAATGAGTGTATATACATTGGTGAGAATAATGAAAATTGCAATATTACATAATATACATCAATGTAAATCGAAAATAAAAATGACGTACCATAGCAACAATTGACTCATAAACTATACACATTTTTTCAAAACCATGTACCATGCCATCTTTAAATATTTCATCTGTTGGCACAGTTCCATACTTTGTTTCCCGCAAGTTTTATACCCCATAACAAATCATATATTTAATATAAAAGATGTTTTTGTTCTATTAATTATAGATGGAGCTAAGTAAAACAAGATCAATAAATGCTTACAAATTCCACAATTAAATTATGATATGCCAACATATACTCACAACCCATATTTAACCCAATTTCAATCAATTCGTCTGATGGTTCTTCTTTGTATGTTTAGCACCTGTTTGAAGACATTCAATGATGATTTTTGTAAAACAACTTAAAAAATACAAAAATGAAATCTAGTTAAGTTGTTATAAGGAAGTAACAATTATTCACAAACTTAGAGATCAACCCTTTTTTTCCTTGTCGTCCTATTTTATGCGCTGAATGGGTTCCATTTTATTTTCTTTTATGAAAGAAAATTCTTGAAAATTAATATTTAATGCTAAATTGTTTATTTATTGTACCTAATGATTGAAAAATTCAATGATTACATATTACATTTGAGGCACGTTGTTGTTGAGATAACTCCTCCCACGATGCAATTTTGTCCATTTCTTTGACCATCTCCTTGTACACCTTTTTGGACATTCCTACTAGCATATTTATGATATCAGCTCGTTCATCTTTTGAGATTTTCACAATCTTCCTGAAAATGTAATATGACAATAAAATATTTAATTTTTATATTGATATATGAAAAGTAAATATAACAAAAGTGATATTTATAAATAATTATAAATAAACATTTAAAGGAATATTACTTTTTCATTCCTTTTTTTTTGTACATTTTTGTTATTAAAAGTTTGACATGTTTCATTGACCAATTCTCTAAAAACTCTTCCTGTAGTTTAAATAAAATTTGGTTCTTGGAATCATTGGATAGATTTTTGTATTGTAAGTGGAAATATCGTCTATACATTCATTCCACTAGATCTCTCAAACTTTTGTAAAAGTCTTTCCCCCTTTCGTTAACTTCCAGCACCACTCCACATGAGTTAAGGAGCAATTCATTTTCATTTGCATGTTCTATTTTTTTTCTTTTCTTAGAACAACATTTATTTTTTGAGTTGTTGGTCCCTGTAGAACATTAAACAGATGTGAATTAGTAGACTATTTGACACATGTTATCTAATAATTTTAAGTATATTATAAATGATAATTAAAAAAAGAAACTCATATTGGATCGATAGTATTTTTTCATTCACCTGATTCATCCTTTTGCAATTTTTCCATTAAACTTTTACGCTCTTCTAGTCCTAGATCAGAAATAATCATATTGAGCTTTGTCATTTTGTAGCTCTGCATGATACACAGTAAACAATACATATTAGTTAAATTTACATATAGTTCAAAAATAATGTTTTTTATAAAGAATTTACAAAGAACTTGTCTTTTTGCTTTTCCTGATGTGTAAACAGTATTTTTGTTACTTGATATCTTGTCAGTGATTTCTTTACCAATCTAAAACCTGTACCATATCATTCATTAATATATTTATAAATAAATTCTCAACTTTTCAGGTAGAAAATAAATCTCAAGACACCGGTGTGCCTTTCATGAGGTCCGCATCGCAGCCGGTGCGTGGAGATATTAAAAACGCATCGCAAAAAATAGTGTAATACACCGTACAGTGCGTGGGGTATTATAAATGCACCGCAAAAATGGTGTAATACACTATATGATGCTATCCTCGTTAAATGGAGCACCGGTGCCCTATTTCAGATATGGTGCACGGATTTAGAAAAAATCTTTTCAATTTTTTTACTATACAGTACTTGCGCGGTGTGTTGTATAATACAGCGCACCAGTACGGTAGCATACGCAGGGCGCACAGATAAAGAAAAATCCATTTTTTTTCCAAAAATTCATGCAATGGCCAAATGGATTGGGATCCGAATATGCAAGTCGTCTCGTGGGTTGGATGTCAATCTAAAATGAAAAACCCTAATTCTGAAATCACAGAAACGAGGAGAAGAAACGGCAAAAAAAAAAAAAAAAAAAAAAAGTGAAGGGTTTAGGGTAAAAATGGATAAAACTGTAGAAAAAAGTAAAAAAACTGCAGCAAAAAAAAAAAAAAGTAAAAAAAATAATCAAATTTAATCACGAGATGGTTTGAAATTCTATGATACAGGGTTTGAATCACCAAAGGTTTGGTTTCTGATTGTCTGAATACTTTTGTTCGAACGTATTTCGCTGCTCCACAGTGCCCTCGTGCTCTCTTGCTCCAGGTCTGTCTCCTGCAAATATCTGGATGAAAATTTTAGCAAAAATAGTGAAATAATGAAAAGTGTTTGTATTTAAAGAGTTATTTTATGAAATTAAATTTTCAAAAATATTTTTCCGCCCATTTTTCAAATTGTCATTTTTTTTTTCACTTAAAGAAAATAGAGTTGTGTTTTTTTTATTTGCGTTTATTTGTTACCAGTGCAGAAGAGTTGTGAAGCACCGATGCATCTTTGTAATACAACGCACCAGTGCGTGTTATGATGATAAGCGCACTAGACTGTATAAAGTTCTTTTTTCTTTTATGTAAGATCATACTAAAATAATGATAACTATAAAGTACATGAATTTATTTTCACTATTTTCTAAACTTTATTATGTTACAAAAATTCGTATTATTCTAGATTTGTTATTTTACAATTATTTACAAATTTAAATATTTTAATAAAATCATTTCACATTAATACAATTAAAATTTTCACATTAATAGAATTAAAATTTTACAAATATTTTACATACAATTACAATTAGAATTAGAATTAAAATTACAAGTACAATTTTACATTAATTTCACACACATGAATTACGATTAGAATTATAATTACAATTTTAATTTTACATACAATTACATTTACAATTTTACATAGAATTACATTTACAATTACAATTACAATTTTACAAATATTTTACATACAATTCAATTAAAATTGCAATTACAGATACAATTACAATTTTAGAATTTTACATACAATTACATTTACAATTTTACATAGAATTACATTTACAATTACAATTTTACAAATATTTTACATACAATTCAATTAAAATTACAATTACAAATACAATTACAATTTAAGAATTTTACATACAATTACAATTTCACAATTCTTCATATATACAATTACAATCATTTCAGAATAAATTAAATATTACAATTACATTTAAAATTTTACATTAATAAATATTTTACATACAATTACAGTTAAAATTACAATTAGTACAAATACAAATACACTTTTACAAATTTTACATACAATTAAAATTTAAATTTAAATTACAATCACGACATAATATTTGATAAATATCATGGTCATTTAATATTAAATTAATTAATAAACATCATCACGGTTATGATAACCATTGTACAAACATCATATTCGACTAATAAACACATTCAAACATCAAATTAACATTATATATTGACATCATCACAACACAAACATCAAATATACATCTCATGTCAAATAACTCACGCTATCACATATACACATCTATCTGCAAGCTAAACATTAAATGAACATATCTAACATGACCTAACAATATGCGCCACATCATGATGATCACCAACATGTAAATTAAATACAAATGCAACATGAACATAAAATACATGGACCACATATATATATATATATATATATATATATATATATATATATATATATATATATATATAACTGAATAATGTTAAAAATATACAACTGTAATATAAATGTCATGGATCAGCTGGTGGTAGTATAACAACATCAATAGCAGTACAAGTGGATGCCTGCTCAGTAAAGCTGGGTGCAGCCTCAACGGTCGATGGTCGAGACTGCTCATGATCATGATCACTAGTACTGATGGATACATCCGCTGGTGGTAGTACAACATCAAAATGAGCAGTAGTAGTGGAGGCCTCCTCAGTCAATAGTGAAACCTCTACGGTCGATGGTCCAACCTGCTCATGATCATGGCTAGTACTGATGGATGCTGCAGGCTGCTGATGACTAGATGTGGCCAATGGTCCAGCCTCATCTCCATGATGACTGTTAGATGATGTTAGTGGAGCCTCATGCTCATCAGGCGCAGTGTGAGGTGAATGATCATGAGATGCATGTGAGTCGCTGCTCGCGGACTGTCCATCATGTGCCGCGACTCGACTACGCCTATAGCTACGGAAAATCCTTCTCAGTCGCGTAATAGTTGTCGTAGCTCCTACGACATGCCGCATTAGGCCGTACATGTCACGCGGCATGCATTTCCACATCTGTAATAGCCTATCATCAGCCTATATTTCTTTGTAATGAGCAGGCCTGATGCCCGCATCAAAAATCAATGCACAGAGTTGGTTGCCCAACTCCATCCTATATCTAGTCTCAGGTCGACCGCGCCTAGCAAAAGGCGGTACCGATGCACCATGAGAAGGAGCATGTATCTCTGCTGCACCGGCCTCATCCTGATCATGATCATCCACGGCATCGGCCATGTCCTGATCGTCATCATCAGGATCCACACCTGGATCATGTGGTGGATCCGGCATCTCCTCGCCATCAAAAGAGTCAATGTCTGCAAAATATATACAAGTACACAACAATAATTAGACAATTTCATTACACAATTTAATAAAAACAAGTTAAAGAACATGTTAGTATAAATATAAATAAAACAGTAATATTACCTCTATCATCTAGCGGCTCATCATCTATGAAGAGGATGTTGGGACACCCTCGCCAATCTAATCCAGCATAAGGACATGGGACCATAATGAAGGGATGCAGCCCGTCAACACTGGCTAGTAAGTCTAGTGCATCATGCGATATCCTAGCTGGAAACATAGTGTCCCCCCTCTTGGGGATCATCTGCCTCCACATGTGCATCCGGGCCTCGAAAATCGGCCTACGAGGCTGTCGAACAAAACTAGGTCTCATCTCTGGAAACCTCTCAAAAAATAAACAAAATAGCTCTAAATCAAAATGGAAGTTGACCCTCCCTTGTGC
The DNA here is from genome assembly GCA_034641835.2 of Pinus albicaulis. Lineage (NCBI taxonomy): Eukaryota > Viridiplantae > Streptophyta > Pinopsida > Pinales > Pinaceae > Pinus > Pinus albicaulis. The sequence goes on along the minus strand of CM076579.1, from coordinate 1,369,329,957 downwards.
ATGAGCACGACATCTATCTAAGGCCGTACAAAACTGCCGCAAAAAAATGGCAGACCACCTGACAAGTTGTGGCTGTTGTACTAAAGAATCAACATAATATAAAAGTGAGCAACTAATGTGTTGCCCGTCACTAGTGTTGTGCAAAATGGTCGAAATGATAAAGGAGAGGCACTGCACATCCTCTCTACCAAATGCACCTATACGTAACTGACCTCCAAGTACTTGAAACTCTGAAGGAGACAGTACATGTGCTCCAATGTATCTCTAGGAGTAAACTAACTGACTCCCTGCTACACAACTAGCTGGCACATCTGGAAATGAGGGAAAATCCACCCCTCTCCTCGATAGTCCTGTAATAAAATAAATATCCTCCTCATTGGGTGTGTACCAGTGGTCAAGACCAACCTCGAAAGCCTGTCGGTGGGCATTCCACCTGCAGATAAGATATCTCAAAAACACAATATGGGCCTTTAGGGGGGTAGCCTCTTCATAGAACTTGAGGAGGCCTACCTGCCTAAGGATCCCCTAGGTATCTGCAGTAATAGGGCAAGGGTATGCATCTCTCTCCCTCTCTCAGGCCTCCCATTGGTGAATCATGTCATATTGTTCAGCCTGTTGTTGTTGTTGTTCCTTCTCTTCTCTCTGAATCATTACCATATTAAATAAATTTTTTTTATTAAACTAGACATGTATTTAGGAATATATATATATATATATATATATATATATATATATATATATATATTTAAAAAAAAACAAGTAGACCAGTCGGTGCGCCATAAAAACAGTCACACACCGGTGGTGGTGTGGCTTAAGTTTGTAGTGCACCGATGCTGGTGCCCCTAATGAAATACAACGCACCGGCCTCGATGCAGCTCTCTATTTTTCACGCACCGTTGACTATATCTAAGTTCAGAATAGCGGTGCGCTGACTGAAATATACACCCCGATGCATATATCCGTGTCAGCGCACCGACTTCATGACAATTACATAGTCGATGGTGTGGTCTTTTACCCAGCCGCACCGTTGACCTTCTCGGAATGCATAATGCGGTGCGCTGACATACACCGGGGCGGATAATTCCGTCAACGCACTGCATTGGAATTCCCATGGTCAACGGTGCGCCTGGCTAAATGAGCACACCACATTTTATTTATTTTTATTTAAAATTATGTGGGGCGCCTTTTGGTACCGCCCCGAAAATGGTGTGGATACCGTTAGCACTGGTGGCAGTGCGGCCTGTAAATTTTACAGGCAGCACCGCTATCCGGTGCGAACTGAACAGCTCTGGCGCACCGCACAATTTTTTTTTTCTTTTTTCCTTTTTAACGGTTATTTTTAAGGTTATTTCAATTTCTAATTCGCTAAAAGGCTTAATTGTGGAAAAACTAGAAAAATCCCTGTACATTTCGTCGTCGAGGAGGCATATTGGCTGTAAAATTTGCAAAAGAAAATTTTCCCACTGTTTTTCAAAATTCAAGCTAGAGATTGGTGGCCAATGCAGAGCAGTAGTGCATTCAATGGGTGCAATGAGAGCACCGATGTCAGGGCGGCTCAGAGAAGGGAAAATGGCACCGGTGCTTGAGAGCTCTGGAGCACTGAGGAAAGTGAAAAATGAGGTTTTTTAGTTGTAATTTTTTTTTATTTAACCCTGTTTTAGTGTGCGGGGTTTTATAGGCGCACTAGTACGCTTACTTACAACCGCACCGGGGCGGTTCCCTAACACCGCACTGGGATGTTTCAGTTTTGGCGCGATGTTTTGACGATGCACCAGGGCGGAATATTTGTAAAGCACCAGTGCGGAATAGTTGTAAAACACCGGTTTTTTTGCCTTAATTTTTTTTTTTTTTTAATTTAACACTATTCCGGTGAGTGAGGTTTATAGGCACGTCGGTGCTCTTGGATAAGAACGCACTGGCACGTTTATGTTTTAGCGCGGTGTTTTATGATGCACCGGCGTAGAAGAGTAGTGAAGCACCGGTGCGTTACAGTAATAAGACACCTCGGGGGTGTGTGTACGTCGCACACGCTGTCCGGTGTGCCAATGTTTAGTGCGCACTGGTGCAGTCTATGGTAGAGTGCACACCGGTAATTGAGAGCTCAGGAGCACTGGAAAAATGAAAAATTCAAGTTTTTTGCCGTAATTTTTTTTTTTAAATTTAACCCTTTATCGGTGCGCGTGGTCTATAGGCTCACTAGTTCTATTTCTTACAAACGCACTGGCCAATTTGTGTTTTGGCGCATTGTTTTATGATGCACCGGTGCGGTTTCTTTCTACCACACCGGGTGGTTTCGGTTTTGGCGCAATGTTTTATAATGCACTGGCGCGGAAGAAGCACTAGTGCTATAGAATAAAAAGACGCACCGGGAGGGTGTGTATGGAGTGCATGGTGTCCGGTGTGCAAATGTTTTTGTGTGCACCAATGCTTTCTTTATTCCAGAGTAGCGGGGCGACGTGTAATGATAAGCGCACCGAACGGAAAACATCCGCAAAATCCTCCACCCGCCAACCTCCTCTAGTAGCCTCCGCTAGAAACGGATGTATGGGGTATTTTTCTGTGGGGTTCCTCAAAAACATCCGCTAGAGGGTCTTTTCCTTGTGGTGTAGATTGGTAATATAATTGAGAGGGAAGAGCGACCGATCTTCCCCGGATTGAAGAATCTCAAAAAGACATTGTTTTTTGTGATTGGGACATAAAGATCAAGCAAGCAAGAATGGCTATCATCTGAGCTAGAAACCTCGCCTCCGATCTCAGTGAATACATCATCAACAACCTATTACAAGCTAATCTAATTAAAGAATGCTCACATGATGCATTACCAGATGTCAAATCTTTGAAAAAATCTTGGCAATAATTATCAATGAAGAAGGCTGAACATATTAAGAGTTTATCAAAAGTGAACCTCGAGAGCCATTGGAAACTTTTGATAAAACCACATAGTCAATGGCTTATGCTGAGGTGTCTCTCTAAATCAACAACTCATCTGCTCCCGACACTCAGTGATGCAATTTTTTACGGGGCAAATGCGTATGCAACAAACTCATCCTCCCTTAAAGCCGATGACAAACATATGTGGACCTAGGGAGCAAATGGGAAATAAACTTTCAACACATTCATGATCCTATTGTTACAACATATTGCCTATCTTTATCTTTAGTTTATCTTAACTCAGTTTGTTGGAATTGTTTCTAGATCTTTATTTTTACTTTAATATATTTGTAATCTTAATAGACTATAAAACCCTTCTCACGTCTTTTGAGAAAGAGTTCTGAATTTCTATAAGGCAACTTTGAAGTTTGCACTACTGTTACTTTTAAGTTATCTAATAGAAAAGCTAAACTTGAAGTTATCTTTTTCATGAGCAAAGTCTTGATGTATCAGGTACTATTATCCTTATGTTGTTGCATTGATTTAATGAGATGTATAGTGAATTTTCTATAAGTTGTTTCATTATATGTATGCTTTAAAAAACAATTAGATATTGTCACTATTGATGTGCTTTAGAAAACAATTAGATATTGTCAATATTGATGTGTAAGATTGTATCCCTTTAAACATATGTGAAATAACAAGTTCTTTTATTTGATTGGTTTTAACCAACCAATATAATTAACTACTTAATTAGATTAATTTATCTTATTCATTTTCTCTTCATAAAGTGTTTAATGATTTATATTGTTCTATGCTATATGAAATATGTCAAAAATCACATACAAAGGAATATTATCCCGGGAAATATATAGATTAAGTCTGCTTTATTATTATTGTCATTAGTTTTAAATCACTTAATTACTCTCATTTTATACTTTACATCCATTCACTCATATATCTTTAAAGGGAAACTAGTCTCTTTATTCCCAGTCGGAGCCACCATTCTAAACGAAAAAGGCGTTGCTTTAAGTTCCCGACCGAGTTGTTATCCCCAATGTTGAGGTAGAGATTTTCAAGTCTTCAACAGGTTCAAATCTCTTGAAGTAACCCAATCTACGGAGAATAAGTTGTAAGCCCAAAAATTTTGTGGTAATGGCCAATTCCTTTCATTGAAAAAACAAAAAAATTTACATCCTCTCAATAATCAATCATTAAATCCATGAGTAACTAAAATGTTTTAAGAAATTTTCAAAATACAGTTATCATTAAACATCCTGAATTCGGAATTTGCTTAACACTTGGACCTTTGAAGATGTGATCATTCCATTAAAATTCTATATTGTCATTTAAATATGGCCACTAAATTCAAAATTTTATAAATATGTTTTATTTTAAAATGTGTTTTAAATTATAGTTTTACAACTGTTTGGAGGATGGGGAAATTAAGTTTTGGTGGGCCCAAAAGAGCAGAGTATCTCGTGAGTATATGTTTGAGGTATCGGGTTCGAATTCAATAGGTGTTCCATAAAAGCCCAATATCTACGGTCACGGTCTCCTCGCACTGATAAACTCTACAAATCTCAACTCGAGTTACCTACCAATTCAAAGAATCGAGTTCGAAGGGTTGCTTTGTTCTAAAACCACAACCTCCATGGCCATGTTCATGTGGCATCTATAAATTCAACAAATCTTCGCTTGAATTACCAATCCGAGGCCAAAAGACCAGGCGATCGATGACACTGAGGGTTATGAACTGGGTTCTATGGTTGCTAGTTGCATGGCGAAAATTTTCGCCATTTTTACAACGAAGATCCCTTAACAATGGTCCAGACACATTAGAAGAGCTCCTAGAGCAACATCTCGATTCCCCAAAGACGTCAAAAGACAAAGAAGACGAGACAGTGGTTTGGCAGCATCTGACCAGTACCAAACATGAAGCACTTACTCTATACAAAGATATTTTCAGAGCCTCTAATCAGGAGCTCAAGTCTGAGCTATGGAAAAAGCTCAAAATTGAAAGTGTTCAAAATCACTTGCAACCTAAACTACCAGATAGGCCTTGGAGATACGATCCTAACGCCGTGAACGTCACTCAAATCCGACACTGTATGTGGAAGTTATGCAGGTTTGAAGTTTTCAGTAAACTCTAAAAACTGAGTTTGACCAAGTTTGACCTTCAAATGTTGAAAATTTAAAAAAGAATATTCCAAGGAATATTCTTGGAATATTCCTTAGAATATTCTTGGAATATTCCTTAGAATACTCCCTGGAATATTCTTGGAATATTCCACAGGGTCGAATAATAGTTTGACAAGTGGCATGTCGTTATACGTCCATGGATTGACTTTTATTATTTTTGGCAAATCAACGGGTGCCATGTGGCAAGCCCGGAGGCCGCCACGTGGCCCTAGGCCGAGGTGAAAATTTGGTTGGTTGACGTATTAAAATTTTGTTGCAAGAGACGGGATTTGATCCTAGGCCACCTGCCTACAAGCAATGCGACCCGACCATTCGCGATCCACGGTAGTTCTTAACTACTATGGGTTCAACATTATATTTGAAATTTAAGCTTGGTTCATATGGCAGTAAAGGGGGCCAGCCCCTTAGGGCCAACCCCCAATTCAGAATAGCTCATACGACCAGGCGCCATCAACCTTGGCCCTAAAACTTAAACCCGCTGGTTAAATTGCAACGATAAATGGTTAGAAAACCATGTAATATGGCCGCTCCATTAAAAATTATATGCCACGGTCCTACAAACAATTCGAAGTTTTTTAAAACTTTATCTCGGTGGTTCCGGAGGCGGAGTTTCCAATGTGACCAGCACACTGCCCACTAAATGCTAACTGTTAACCTCCTGCCGAATTTGGAGCATGCCCACTAGATTAGGCGGCATTACCAAATTTAACTCCAGTTTACTACAGTTAGCCCACTTTTAGTGGGATTTTTACCTAACATTGGGCAAATACTGTTTTGATCATAACTTTTGATAGGCTCAACCTTTTGGAACAATTTTTATTTTTATTTTTATTTTATTTTATTTATTTATTTTTATTTTTATTTTATTATTATTATTATTATTTTTTATTTATTTTTTTATTATTATTACTATTTTTTTTTTCAGGTATTCAGAGCATTCTGAATCCATTGGAACAAGTTTCAGAGCCATTGGAGTTGTTCTTCAATCTCTTTTGCTTCAGGGAAGCAATGAGAGCCATCAAGGCCAAGAGGGATTTGGAGCTGTGTTGAGCTATGGTTAACCATTTGACGGAACCAAAAGTCATTTTCGACTATTTTCAGCATTACAAAGCCATTGAGACAGGTTCCAAAGGCAGTAGAGGTGTTACACAGCCATTTTAGCTTCAGTGAAGCTTTTTCAGCCATCAGGGACATTTTGGTAATAGAGCTCTATTGGGTTGTACCACTCTGTTTGAGGTGATTCAAAGACCATTTTCAGCTATTTACCACCTTTTGAATCTCATGGAGAGGTTTTAGATATGTTTGAAGACTTTCAGAGGCCGAAAACCTTCAGGAGAGTTTTCAGGGCCACTAGGGCCATTTTGGGGTTTGAGCTGTTTTGAGTTGTACCTTTCTGTTTGAGGTGAACCAAATATCATTTTCAGCTAATTACTACCTTCTGAACCTAATGGGAGAGGTTTTAGATCTGTTTGAGGACTTATATAGCCAAAAAATCTATAGAGGAGTTCAAAGAGCCGTTAGGGCCTTATTGCAGAAATCACTGTTTATGGTAATTCTTCATTGTTTAGTGAATTTGGAAAGGCATTATTAGATTTTTCATGTCTTATAAATTATTATTTGCATTCATATTTGTCTATTGAGACACTTTTTAACTTGTATTAGCCTTAGAAACATTTTAATACAAGAGGACAAGCTCATTTTGTGAGGCTTGATCCAGCAGTCGTAGCCCAGGAGGGGTGAACTGCTCATCAAACATTTGTGTCATGTTATGCTGAAGTTATCTTGTTGAACAAAGCTGATTTAATATGTTAAACAAAAAATTACATTAACTTTCCTTCACACATGAACTCTTATACAACTACCAAAAACACTTTTTTTCCATTGCAAAACATGAATAACAATTTGCACATACATTTTTATGGAAATCAGATCATGAGTGTTAACTTCTACAAGTTCTAAAGACAGAGTCTGTAAAGGGCCAAGCAGCCTCTGGATCTCATCCTTTTATCAAAGGTGACATATCCAGTAAATTCCCCTACAGTCAATCTCTGGATTAGATCTAAGTAGTTGTTTTACGCAACAAGACATGAAGCATTTTGCACACATTTAATTAATGGAAATGGACACCTTGCACACTTTTTCAAGTACTTCCATTTTCAAATCAGATGGTATCAGAGATTTGGTTAAGCTGGGTTGTGCGTTGAGCCTTGATTGAGCATTGGTTGTGCTTATATTGAGCATTTGTCTTTGTGCAAAAGGTGTTAAAACAGTGTAAAAGATTTATTGTTTTATTGGTTGCAAAATGGTTGTTTATATGAGTTTTTTTGAGTTGAAAAGATAATTGTTGATAGCTAAGTATTGGAAAGGAAAAAAGAGTTGTAGGCTATTTCCTTATCCCAAAGTACCTCAAGATTATCTTTTTAAAACAAACTCCAATAGTTTGTGTTTTATGGCTGCTTGATTAAGAAGGGGTCTTTACTGACATTTGGTTAAAAGCTTGTCATTTGTTGGAAAGCTTTGAGAACTTTTCTTCAGAAGTTCCTATTGTTAATTTGACCATTTACATAATGTCGACTTCTTCTACAAGTGAATTTTCTTTCTTCACAAGATTCTTCAATGATGACATGAATAATGAGTTCATTAAGGTGAAGGACATGGTCCAGACTCTCATTGAGGATCAAAGAGAAAGTGTTAAGCTTCATGCAAAATTGTTGGCTATGAAGGACGAGAAGGAAGCAATTCTCCAAAGGTTGCATGACATGGAGAAACAACTCCTTCAAGCTCAAGAAGCTTTGTCCAAGAAAATTCCTGAGGAAGAGGTAAACCATTCCAACTTGTCTTCAATTTCCTCTATTGAAAAGTGTGTTGGTTCTTTTGAAAAACATACAAGGGGAATCGGGTCCAAAATAATGTTTAAGACGGGCTATTAAGAAGGCAAAGGTTTGGGCAAGCATGCACAAGACATGGTTGACCCTATTTCAGTTGTGGAGCGACCCAAGAATGTTGGTCTTGGTTATGTGCAGTTTTATGGCGAAGAATTCAAATCCTTGAATGCATGTAATGCAAATTTAAAGAGAACCTTTGTTCCAAGTTCTCAAATGCATTTATGTCAAAATTGTTTTAAGGATGAATGCCATTGTTTTAAGCCATCATTGCAGCAAGTAGAAGGTAAACATGTCGCTTATGGCGAGCATGCAAATGTAAACAGTTTTCAAGACAAGAACAGTGATGAAAGTCTGAAAAGGAAAGTTGTCTCCTCTACTAGTTCATCGTCTCTCGAAGACAAAAAGGATGGATATTCCATGCAGCAAAAGAGGTATAATTGTTCTCATGATCAATTTGATTATGTTTCAGCAAAGAATGATTATTTTTCTTGTTCAAATGAAAGAAAGTTTTGTTGTTCATTTTGTGGTGGATTTAACCATGTTGCTTCAAGTTGCTGGTTGAAAAAGAAAGCACAAAGGAAGCAAAAGAGGCAAAGAGAACTTTCTCAGAAAGTTCTTAAGAGTTGCACATTTTGTCAAACAAAGGGACATGTTGTCTCTATTGTTGGACCTTGCATCCAACAAATCGTCCAAAGCACATGCAGCTAGAGGAAAAAAAGCTTGGCTTATGTGGATCTATGGATTCCATTATCAATGTGGAAATGAAAAATTCACATGAAGGTGTATTGCAATCGCAAAAGACGCCATGGAGTTGGCTTGGTAGGAAGTGGATTAACTTCTTATTGCAGTAAGTCATCTTCATTTTGTACATGCAAATTTCAGATTTGTAAGCATGTATTTCAATTGAAAGGTTGATGCAAGATTGCATGTAAAATCAATTTCAGTTGATGGAATTCCTTTGTTGTTGCAAAATTTCGCCATGGAGGTGTAAAAGATGAATATGATACTCACTTATGTTGCAGCAATGTCTTTTGATTCAGCTCTTTGTCACCCACATGTTTTTGGGATGATGTACATGTTGGTATTTTAAAAGAAGAGTTGAAGTTGCACATGTACATAGAGGTTGTATGTGTAATTAGCGAACTGTACATAGTTCATTGCACATGATACATACACATGTGTTTGTCGACTTGTGTCGATTGTGTCACACATGTTTGTCGACTTGTGTCGATTGTGTCACACCTGTTTATCGAATTGTGTCGGTTATGTGCACCCTTGTTACAGATTTTGTGTGTCAATTGTATAGCACATTTCATTGTCAACTTGTTGTTGATGTCATATGTTGCACAAGATTCTTTTGGTGTCGATTGGTGCAAAGAACGAAGTGTCAGTGCAAATCAGTGCAAGATTCCCATGAGTTGGAAAGGCATGCAAGCAAAGAGGGCACAATTTTCAGAAAGGGTTATTGTTGGTTTCAGAATGGCAGATTGGTATGGTGAGAAAACTTGGTCAGGATTCAGCACAAGTACATGGCTCATTCATCAAAATTCTCCATGTGAATAGTTGGCAATTCAGGGGATTTTTGGACGCTGAAGAGAAGAGGATGTTGTTATTCTCTCATTTTCTATACTACAGTTCAGTTTCAAAATTCCAGTGAGCTTTTGGGGTCCAAAAGCTTCTCATTTGGGCGCTGTGATCAGGAGCTCAAGTCCGAGCTATGGAAAAAGCTCAAAATTGAAAGTGTTCAAAATCACTTGAAATCTAAACGACCGAATAGGCCTCGGCGATATGATCCTAAGGCCATGAACGTCACTCAAATCCAACACTGTATGTGGAAATTATGCAGGTTTGAAGTTTTCAGTAAACTCTAAAAACTAAGTTTGACCAAGTTTGACCTTCAAATGTTGAAAATTTTAAAAAAAGAATATTCCAAGGAATATTCTTGGAATATTCCTCAAAATATTCCCTAGAATATTCCACAGGGCCGAATAATAGTTTGACAAGTGGCATATCCTTATACGTCCATGGATTGACTTTTATTATTTTTGGCCAATCAACGGGTGTCATGTGGCAAACCCAGAGGCCGCCACGTGGCCCCAGGCCGAGGTGAAAATTTGGTTGGTTGACATATTAAAATTTTGTTGCAAGCGATGGGATTTGACCCCGGGCCACCTGCCTACAAGCAATGTGACCCGACCATTTGCGCTCCACGGTAGTTCTTAACTACTATGGGTTCAACATTATATTTAAATTTTAAGCTTGGTTCATATGGTGGTAAAGGGGGCCAGCCCCCAATTCAGAATGGCTCATACGACCATGCGCCATCAACCTTGGCCCTAAAACTTAAACCCTCCGGTTAAATTGCAACAATAAACGGTGAGAAAACCGTGTAATGTGGCCACTCCATTAAACATTATATGCCACGGTCCTACAAACAATTCGAAGTTTGTTAAAACTTTATCCCGACGGTTTCGGAGGCAGAGTTTCCAATGTGACTAGCACACTACCCACTAAATGCTAACGGTTAACCTCCCGCCGAATTTTGAGCGCGCCCACCAGATTAGGCGGCATTACCAAATTTAACTCCAGTTTACTACAGTTAGCCCACTTTTAGTGGGATTTTTACCTAACATTGGGCAAATACTGTTTTGATCATAAATTTTGATAGTCTCAACCTTTTGGAACAATTTTTTTTTTTTTTTTTTCGGGAATTCAAAGCATTATGAATCCATTGGAATAGGTTTCAGAGCCATTGGAGTTGTTCTTTATTCCCTTTTGCTTCAGGGAAGTAATGAGAGCCATCAGGGCTAAGAGGGAGTTGGAGCTGTGTTGAGCTATGGTTAACCATTTGAGGTGAAACAAAAGTCATTTTTGACTATTTTCAGCATTCCAGAGCCATTGAGATAGGTTCTAGAGGAATTAGAGGTGTTCTACAGCCATTTTAGCTTCAGTGAAGCTTTTTAAGCCATTAGGGCCATTTTGGTAATAGAGTTGCATTGGGTTGTACCTCTCTGTTTGAGGTGATTCAAAGACCATTTTCAGCTATTTTCCACCTTATGAATCTCATGGAAGAGGTTTTAGAACAGTTTGAAGACTTTAAGAGTTCGAAAACCTTCAGGAGATTTTTCAGGGCCACTAGGGCCATTTTGGGGTTTGAGCTGTTTTGAGTTGTACCTTTCTGTTTGAGGTGAACCAAATATCATTTTCAACTAATTCCTACCTTATGAACCTAATGGAAGAGGTTTCAGATATGTTTGAGGACTTCTACAACTAGAAAATCTATAGAGGAGTTCAAAGAGTGGTCAGGGCCTTATTGCAGAAATCACTGTTTATGGTAATTCTTCACTGTTTAGTGAATTTGGAAAGGCATTCTTAGTTTTTTCATGTCTTCTGAATCAATATTTGCATTCATATTTTTCTATTGACACACTTTTTAACTTGTATTAGCCTTAGAAACATTTTAATACAAGAGGACAAGCTCATTTTGGGAGGCTTGATCCAGCAGACGTAGCCCAGGAGGGGTGAACTACTCATCAAACATTTGTGTCATGTTATGCTGAAGTTATCTTGCTGAAAAAATCTGATTTAATATGTTAAACAACAAATTAAATTAACTTGCCTTCACACATGAACTCTTATACAACTACGAAAAACACTTTGTTTCCATTGCAAAACATGAATAATAGTTTGCACATACATTTTTATGGAAATTAGATCATGAGTGTTAACTTCTACAAGTTCTAAAGACAGAGTCTGTAAAGGGCCAGGTAGCCTCTGGATCTCATCCTTTTATCAAAGGTGACATATCTAGTAAATGCCACTTCAGTCAATCTCTGGATTAGATCTAAGTAGTTGTTTTATGCAACAAAACATGAAGCATTTTGCACACATTTAATTAATGGAAATGGATACCTTGCACACTTTTTCAAGTACTTCCATTTTCAGATCAGATGGTATCAAAGATTTGGTTACGCTGGGTTGTGCATTGAGCCTTGATTGAGCATTGGTTGCGCTTATATTGAGCATTTGTGTTTGTGAAAAAGGTGTTAAAATAGTGTAAAAGATTTATTGTTTTATTGGTTGCAAAATGGTTGCTTATATGAGTTTTCTTGAGTTGAAAAGATAGTTGTTGATAGCTAAGTCTTGGAAAGGAAAAAAGAGTTGTAGGCTATTTCCTTATCCCAAAGTACCTCAAGATTATCTTTGGAAAACAAACTCCAATAATTTGTGTTTATGGCTGCTTGATTAAGAAGGGGTCTTTACTGACATTTGGTTAAAAGCTTGTCATTTGTTGGAAAGCTTTGAGAACTTTTCTTCAGAAGTTCCTATTGTTAATTTGACCATTTACATAATGTCAACTTCTTCTACAAGTGAAGTTTCCTTCTTCACAAGATTCTTCAATGATGACATGAAGAATGAGTTCATTAAGGTGAAGGACATGGTGCAGACTCTCATTGAGGATCAAAGAGAAAGTGTTAAGCTTCATGCACAATTGTTGGCTATGAAGGATGACAAGGAAGCAATTCTCCAAAGGTTGCATGACATGGAGAAACAACTCCTTCAAGCTCAAGAAGCTTTGTCCAAGAAAATTCCTGAGGAAGAGGTAAACCATTCCAACTTGTCTTAAATTTCCTCTATTGAAAAGTGTTTTGGTTCTTTTGAAAAACATACAAGGGTAATCGAGTCCAAAATAATGTTTAAGACGGGCTATCAAGAAGGCAAAGGTTTGGGCAAGCATCCACAAGGCATGGTTGACCCTATTTCAGTTGTGGAGCGATCAAAGAATGTTGGTCTTGGTTATGTACAGTTTTATGGCGAAGAATTCAAATCCTTGAATGCATGTAATGCAAATTTAAAGAGAACCTTTGTTCCAAGTTCTCAAATGCATTAATGTCAAAATTGTTTTAAGGATGAATGCCATTTTTTTAAGCCATCATTGTAGCAAGTAGAAGGTAAACATGTCGCTTATGGTGAGCATGCAAATGTAAACATTTTTCAAGACAAGAACAATGATGAAAGTTTGAAAAGGAAAGTTGTCTCCTCTACTAGTTCATTGTCTCTCGAAGACAAAAAGGATGGACATTCCATGTAGCGAAAGAGGTATAATTTTTCGCATGATCAATTTGATTATGTTTCAGCAAAGAATGATTATTTTGCTTGTTCAAATGAAAGAAAGTTTTGTTGTTCATTTTGTGGTGGATTTAGCCATGTTGCTTCAAGTTGCTGGTTGAAAAAGAAAGCACACAGGAAGCAGAAGAGGCAAAGAGAACTTTCTCAGAAAGTGCTTAAGAGTTGCACATCTTGTCAAAAGAAGGGACATGTTGTGTCTCATTGTTGGACCTTGCATCCAACAAATCGTCCAAAGCACATGCAGCTAGAGGACAAAAATTTAGCTTAAGTGGATCTATGGATTCCATTATCGATGTGGAAATGAAATATTCACATGAAGGTGTATTGCAATCGCAAAAGACACCATGGAGTTGGCTTGGTAGGAAGTGGATTGACTTCTTATTGCAGTAAGTCATCTTCATTTTGTACATGCAAATTTCAGATTTGTAAGCATGTATTTCAGTTGAAAGGTTGATGCAAGATTGCATGTAAAAGCAATTCCAGTTGATGGAATTCCTTTGTTGTTGCAAAATTTCGTCATGGAGGTGTAAAAGATTAGTATGATACTCACTTATGTTGCAGCAATATCTTTTGATTTAGCTCTTAGTCACCCACATGTTTTTGGGATGATGTACCTGTTGGTATTTTAAAAGAAGAGTTGAAGTTGCACATGTACATAGAAGTTGTATGTGTAATTAGCGAACTGTACATAATTCATTGTACATGATACATACACATGTGTTTGTCAAGATGTATCTTATTGTTTGTCGACTTGTGTCGATTATGTCACACATGTTTGTCGACTTGTGTTGATTGTGTCATACGTGTTTCTCGACTTGCGTCGATTGTGTCACACCTGTTTATCGACTTGTGTCGGTTGTGTGCACCCTTGTTACAATTTTTTTGTGTCAATTGTATAGCACATTTAATTTTCAACTTGTTTTTGATGTCATATGTTGCACAAGATGCTCTTGGTGTTTTTTGGTGCAGAGAACGAAGTGTCAGTGCAAAGCAGTGCAAGATTCCATGAGTTGGAAAGGCATGCAAGCGAAAAGGGCACAATTTTTAGCAAGGGTACAATTTTTAGCAAGGGTTATTGCTAGTTTCAGAATGGCAGATTGGGATGGCGACAAAACTTGGTCGGGATTCAGCACAAGTACATGGCTCATTGAACAAAATTCGCCATGTGAATAGTTGGCAATTCAGGGAATTTTTTGAAGCTAAAGAGAAGAGGATGTTGTTATTCTCTCATTTTTTGTACTACAGTTTAGTTTCAGAATTTCAGTGAGATTTTTGGGTCCAAAAGCTTCTCATTTGGGAGGTGTGATCAAGAGCTCAAGTCCGAGCTATGGAAAAAGCTCAAAATTGAAAGTGTTCAAAATCACTTGCAACCTAAACAACCGGATAGGCCTTGGCGACACGATCCTAACGCCGCAAACGACACTCAAATCTAACACTGTATGTGGAAGTTATGCAGGTTTGAAGATTTCAATAAACTCTAAAACTGAGTTTGACCAAGTTTGACCTTCAAATGTTGAAAATTAAAAAAAATAAATAAAAAAATATTCCAAGGAATATTCCTGGAATATTTTTGGAATATTCTTGGAATATTCCTGGAATATTCTTGGAATATTCCTCAGAGTCTTCCCTGAAATATTCCACAGGGCCGAATAATAGTTTGACAAGTGGCATGTCGCTATACGTCCATGGATTGACTTTTATTATTTTTGGCCAATCAATGGGTGCCACGTGGCAAGCCTGGAGGCCTCCACTTGGCCCCAGGCCGAGGTGAAAATTTGGTTGGTTGACATATTAAAATTTTGTTGCAAGTGACGGGATTTGACCCCGGGCCACTTGCCTACAAGCAATGTGACCCGACCATTCACGCTCCATGGTAGTTCTTAACTACTATGGGTTCAACATTATATTTAAATTTTAAGCTTGGTTCATATGGCGGTAAAAGGGGCTAGCCCTCGATTCAGAATGGCTCATACGACCAGGCGCCATCAACCTTGGCCCTAAAACTTAAACCCGTCGGTTAAATTGCAATGATAAACCGTTAGAAAATCGTGTAATGTGGCCGCTCCATTAAACATTATATGCCACGGTCCTACAAACAATTCGGAGTGTTAAAACTTTATCCTGGCGGTTTTGGAGGCGGAGTTTCCAATGTGACCAGCACGCAACCCACTAAATGCTAACGGTTAACCTCCCGCCGAATTTGGAGCACGCCCACCAAATTAGGCGTCATTACCAAATTTAACTCCAGTTTACTACAGTTAGCCCACTTTTAGTGGGATTTTTACCTGACATTGGGCAAATACTGTTTTGATCATAACTTTTGATAGGCTCAACCTTTTGGAACAATTTTTTTTTTTGATTTTGGGTATTTAGAGAATTATGAATCCATTGGAACAGGTTACAGCGCCATTGGAGTTTTTCTTCAGTCCCTTTTTCTTTAGGGAAGCAATGAGAGCCATCAGGGCTAAGAGGGAGTTGGAAATGCGCTGAGCTATGGTTAACCATTTGAGGTGAACCAAAAGTAATTTTTGACTATTTTCAGCATTCTAGAGCCATTGAGACAGGTTCCAAAGGTAGTAGAGGTGTTCTACAGCCATTTTAGCTTCAGTGAAGCTTTTTGAGCCATCAAGGCCATTTTGGTAATAAAGCTGTATTGGGTTGTACCTCTCTGTTTGAGGTGATTCAAAGACCATTTTCAGATATTTTCCACCTTCTGAATCTCATGGAATAGGTTTCAAAACTTTTTGAAAACTTTCAGAGGCCGAAAACCTTCAGGAGAATTTTCAGGGTCACTAGGGCCATTTTGGGGTTTGAGTTGTTTTGAGTTGTACCTTTCTGTTTGAGGTGAACCAAATATCATTTTCAGCTAATTTCTACCTTTTGAACCTAATGGAAGAGGTGTAAAATCTGTTTGAGGACTTCTACAGCAAGAAAATCTATAAAGGATTTCAAAGAGTCATTAGGGCCTTATTGCAAAAATCACTGTTTATGGTAATTCTTCACTGTTTAGTGAATTTGGAAAGGCATTCTTAGCTTTTTCATGTCTTTTGAATCAGTATTTGCATTTAGATTTGTCTATTGAGACACTTTTTAACTTGTATTAGTCTTAGAATCATTTTAATACAAGAGGACATGCTCATTTTGGGAGGCTTGATCCAACAGACGTAGCCCAGGAGGGGTGAACTACTCATCAAACATTTGTGTCATGTTATGCTGAAGTTATCTTGCTGAAAAAATCTAATTTAATATGTTAAACAACAAATTACATTAACTTGCCTGCACACATGAACTCTTATACAGCTACCAAAAACACTTTATTTCCATTGCAAAACATGAATAACAATTTGCACATACATTTTTATGGAAATCAGATCATGAGTGTTAACTTCTACAAGTTCTAAAGACAGAGTCTGTAAAGGGCCAGGAAGCCTTTGGATCTCATCCTTTTATCAAAGGTGACATATCCAGTAAATGCCCCTACAGTCAATCTCTAGATTAGATCTAAGTAGTTGTTTTATGCAACAAGACATGAAGCATTTTGCACACATTTAATTAATGGAAATGGATACCTTGCACACTCTTTCAAGTACTTCCATTTTTAGATCAGATGGTATCAAAGCTTTGGTTAAGCTGGGTTGTGCGTTGAGCCTTGATTGAGCATTGGTTGTGCTTATATTGAGCATTGGTTGTGCTTGTGCAAAAGGTGTTAAAACAGTGTAAAATATTTACTGTTTTATTGGTTGCAAAATGGTTGCTTATATGAGTTTTCTTGAGTTGAAAAGATAGTTGTTGATAGCTAAGTCTTGGAAAGGAAAAAAAGAGTTGTAGGCTATTTCCTTATCCCAAAGTACCTCAAGATTATCTTTGGAAAACAAACTCCAATAGTTTGTGTTTTATGGCTGCTTGATTAAGAAGGGGTCTTTACTGACATTTGGTTAAAATCTTGTCATTTGTTGGAAAGCTTTGAGAACTTTTCTTCAGAAGTTCCTATTGTTAATTTGACCATTTACATAATGTCAACTTCTTCTACAAGTGAATTTTCCTTCTTCACGAGATTCTTCAATGATGACATGAAGAATGAGTTCATTAAGGTGAAGGACATGGTGTAGACTCTCATTGAGGATCAAAGAGAAAGTGTTAAGCTTCATGCACAATTGTTGGCTATGAAGGATGAGAAGGAAGCAATTCTCCAAAGGTTGCATGACATGGAGAAACAACTCCTTCAAGCTCAAGAAGCTTTGTCCAAAAAAATTCATGAGGAAGAGGTAAACCATTCCAACTTGTCTTCAATTTCCTCTATTGAAAAGTGTGTTGGTTCTTTTAAAAAACATACAAGGGGAATGAGGTCCAAAATAATGTTTAAGACGGGCTATCAAGAAGGCAAAGGTTTGGGCAAGCATGCACAAGGCATGGTTGACCCTATTTCAGTTGTGGAGCGACCGAAGAATGTTGGTCTTGGTTATGTGCAGTTTTATGGCAAAGAATTCAAATCCTTGAATGCATGTAATGCAAATTTAAAGAGAACCTTTGTTCCCAGTTCTCAAATGCATTTATGTCAAAATTGTTTTAAGGATGAATGCCATTGTTTTAAGCCATCATTGTAGCAAGTAGAAGGTAAACATGTCGCTTATGGTGAGCATGCAAATGTAAACAGTTTTCAAGACAAGAACAGTGATGAAAGTGTGAAAAGGAAAGTTGTCTCCTCTACTAGTTCATCATCTCTCGAAGACAAAAAGGATGGACATTCCATGCAGCAAAACATGTATAATTGTTCGCATGATCAATTTGATTATGTTTGAGCAAAGAATGATTATTTTGCTTGTTCAAATGAAAGAAAGTTTTGATGTTCATTTTGTGGTGGATTTAACCATGTTGCTTCATGTTGTTGGTTGAAAAAGAAAGCACATAGGAAGCAGAAGAGGCAAAGAGAACTTTCTCAAAAAGTGCTTAAGAGTTGCACATTTTGTCAAAAGAAGGGACATGTTGTCTCTCATTGTTGGACCTTGCATCCAACAAATCGTCCAAAGCACATGCAGCTAGAGGACAAAAAGCTTGGCTTAAGTGGATCTATGGATTCCATTATCGATGTGGAAATGAAAGATTCACATGAAGGTGTATTTCAATCGCAAAAGACGCCATGGATTTGGCTTGGTAGGAAGTGGATTAACTTCTTATTGCAGTAAGTCATCTTCATTTTGTACATGCAAATTTCAGATTTGTAAGCATGTATTTATGTTGAAAGGTTGATGCAAGATTGCATGTAAAAGCAATTTCAGTTGATGGAATTCCTTTGTTGTTGCAAAATTTCGCCATGGAGGTGTAAAAGATGAATATAATACTCACTTATGTTGCAACAATGTCTTTTGATTCAGCTCTTAGTCACCCACATGTTTTCGGGATGATGTACCTGTTGGTATTTTAAAAGAAGAGTTGAAGTTGCACATGTACATAGATGTTGTATGTGTAATTAGCGAATTGTACATAGTTCATTGTACATGATACATACACATGTGTTTTTCAAGATGTACCTTGTTGTTTGTCGACTTGTGTCGATTGTGTCACACATGTTTGTTGACTTGTGTCGATTGTGTCATACATGTTTATCGACTTGTGTCGATTGTGTCACACTTGTTTATTGACTTGTGTCGGTTGTGTGCACCCTTGTTACAAATTTTGTGTGTCAATTGTATAGCACATTTCATTGTCAACTTGTTTTTGATGTCATATGTTGCACAAGATGCTTTTGGTGTTGATTGGTGCAGAGAACGAAGTGTCAGTGCAAAGCAGTGCAAGATTCCATGAGTTGGAAAGGCATGCAAGCAAAGTGTAGAAATTTGCTGAATAAATCACTTATTCAATGGAGATTAACCTGATCACACATCAATTTCGAATTGCATGCATAACACATAATCTATTCTACAATTAATTGTCACATGCGGAAAGAATAGAAGCGATAGCACATCAAATCATCACACACATTAACACAGTATGTATGGGGAAAGCTTATAGCTGAAAACCCCTCAGCTATTCTGTATATTAGATGGAGAGAACATGCAACAAATACATAGTACAAACTCCTCACAAGTACTCAGTACTATCTCCCAAAGCTACACAAAAACTAGCTTGGTTTTGAACAAGTCACAGGTTCAAAACACACCCACTAATTCTCTTGCCTCTATTGCGCAGTCAAGGCTGGTCTAAATAGAGATCCAAGTTCGAATCTCACTGGCTCCAATTGCGCAATTGTCATTGGTAATTTCCTCCAAGTGTAGTGCAAATCTCATGCACAACTAATGTCGCAACTGATAGCTAACTCAACCCTTTCATCTACCTCTTTCACTTGTCGCCACTGAACTCTCCATGCACTGAGTTAAACTGATGTGTTCTTTAGTTGAATAATGAGTTAATAATTTGTGAATTAAATAATATTTAATTCACACAACTCATCTCTATTGTATTAGCTAGTTAAACTAAATACAACTAGTTCAACTAGTTAACCAGAACACCACCTCCATTAACTGTCGCATCAACTCCACCGAACTCCACCACTTGAGCTCTAACTGAAGTCAACCATGCATTAGCTCACCTAACTCATAGGAAAAGCGTAATTCCTTCTGGAAGCTGCATGCCCCACCTCTGGGGGTCAAACTGAAGTGCTCCAAGAGAGTAAACTGAAGTTTAGAGTTCAAATATTATTAAGGGTAAATAATATTTGACTTCCCTATTTTAAGGAGAGGCAGTCTAAAAATAGACTTCGACCTCTTCGACCTATAGGTCCAAAAAATAGATGTCCATCTATTTTTCCCAACATGACCAATACTCCAAGAATAACATACTGCAATCCCTGGACCATGCTCCGTATGTCTAAAAATAGACATAGTCTAAAAATAGATTTTTCGACAAAAATCACATGTGTGGTCCCCACCTAGTTTAGGTGATCACTTTCCAACTAGGATCAGGAAAGATGTTTCAGAAGGCCTCCTTCACTGTTTCTTGTTGCCATTTTCAACACAAAGAGGGCACAATTTTCAGCAAGGGTTATTGCTGGTTTTAGAATGATGAGATTGGTATGGCGAAACCTTGGTGAGTCAAATTTGAAGCTTTAAATGCCACATGGCTCCAATTTTGACAAAATTAGCCATATGAATGAACATGGAAATTCGAAATTTTGGAGATAAGAGGAGAGGATGTTTTTATTCTCTCATTTTACGACGCACTCGTTAGGGTTCGGGGTCGGTGAGCTTTTGGGGTCAGCTTCTCATTTGGGAGGTGTATTCTGAGAGCTCAAAGTCAGAACTACAAACTCCAAAATTGAAAGTGTTCAAAATCACTTGCAACCTGAACGACCGGATAGGCCTCGGCGATACGATCCTAACGCCGTGAATGGTACTCAAAATCGACAACATGTGTGGAAGTTATGCGAGTTTGAAGTTTTCGGTAAACTTTAAAAGCTGAGTTTGACCAAGTTTGGCCTTCAAATGTTGAAAATTAAAAAAAAAATATATATATATATATATATATATATATTCCAAGGAATATTCCTAAAATATTCCCTAGAATATTCCACAGGGCCGAATAATAGTTTGACAAGTGGCATGTCATTATATGTCCATGGATTGACTTTTATTATTTTTGGCCAATCAACGGGTGCCACGTGGCAAGCCCGGAGGCCGCCACGTGGCCCCAGGCCGAGGTGAAAATTTGGTTGGTTGACATATTAAATTTTTGTTGCAAGTGACAGGATTTGACCTTGGGCCACCTGCCTACAGGCAATGCGACCCGACCATTCGCGCTCCACGGTAGTTCTTAACTACTATGGGTTCAACATTATATTTAAATTTTAAGCTTAGTTCATATGGTGGTAAACGGGGCCAGCCCCCAATTTAGAATGGCTCATACGACCAGGCGCTATCAACCTTGGCCCTAAAACTTAAACCCGTTGGTTAAATTGCAATGATAAACGGTTAGAAAACCGTGTAATGTGGTTGCTCCATTAAACATTATATGCCACGGTCAAACAATTCGGAGTTTGTTAAAACTTTATCCCGACGGTTTCGGAGGCGGAGTTTCCAATGTGACCAACACATTACCCACTAAATGCTAACGGTTAACCTCTCGCTAAATTTGGAGCATGCCCACCAGATTAGGCGGCATTACCAAATTTAACTCCAGTTTACTACAGTTAGCCCACTTTTAGTGGGATTTTTACCTAACATTGGGCCAATACTGTTTTGATCATAACTTTTGATAGGCTCAACCTTTTGGAACAATTTTTTTTTGATTTCGGGTATTCAGAGCATTCTGAATCCATTGGAACAGGTTGCAGAGCCATTGGAGTTGTTCTTCAGTCCCTTTTGCTTCAGGGAAGCAATGAGAGCCATTAGGGCCAAGAGGGAGTTGGAGCTGTGCTGAGCTATGGTTAACCATTTGAGGTGAACCAAAAGTCATTTTTGACTATTTTCAGAATTCCAGAGCCATTGAGACAGGTTCCAGAGGCAGTAGAGGTGTTCTACAACCATTTTAGCTTCAGTGAAGCTTTTTGAGCCATAAGAGCCATTTTGGTAATAGAGCTGTATTGGGTTGTACCTCTCTGTTTTGTAGAAATTTGAATAACCGATATATTATTCATCGAGATTCTCCTGATCACACACTGTTTTAACTTCATGCACAATAAATAATCCCTTCTACCATTGATCATTAATTGCGGAAATAAAAACAATCGCATGCGCACATTAAAACCATAAACAATCACACATATGAACACAGTATTTCATGGGAAAGCTTAAAGTTGAAAACCCCAACTATCTGTATATTATATGTCATAGAGATCATGTAACAATCATTGTACAAAGCTCCTTATAAGCTCTCAGCACAACCTCGAATTGCTACACACTAATCAAGCTAGATCTAGCAAAACACATGCTCCAATCTCTGCCACCTGATAGCCAGCCTCTATTGCGTAATCAATGTTGAAGAATGGCTCATAAATAACTTCGAACCACCTGGCTTGTACTGTGCAATCCTCATTGGCTTCTCCAATCACTGGTTGTTGCAAATATGCAACAGTATAGTCACAACTGATAGTTAACCTGCTCTTTCACCTATCTCTGCACTGGTCTCCACTGAAACTGTCCATGCACTGAAGTTAACGGATGTATTCTTTAGTTGATTAATGAGTTTATAATTAGTGAATTAATTAATAATTAATTCACACGACTCTTCACTAGTGTATTAATTAGTTAGACTAAATACAACTAGCTCAACTATGTTTAGATTAGTTAAATTGAACACAACTCCATTAACTCCTCAATCAACTCCACCAAACTGTGTCACATGAGTTCTAACTGAAGTATCCATGCAATAGCTCCACTTAATCCTCAGGAATAGCGTAATTCCTTCTGTCAGCTCCTGTGCCACATCTGTGCACTTAACTGAAGTGCTCCAAGAGAATAAGATAATGTTTATAGTCCAAATATTATTAAGAGCTAATAATATTCGACATATCTATTTTTAGACTGGCAATCTAAAAATAGATCCCGCCCAGTATGTATAAAAATAGAAGTCCATATATTTTTTCTGACTTGACCAACCATCCACAAATAACATCCTACAACTCATAGAACATGATCCATATGTCTAAAAATAGACTTTGCGCCAAAAATAGCCTACGGGCCCACTTAGTGAAGGCGACTTCTTTCCACTAAGCTCATCATCTTGTTACAATCTCAACACTCCCTCTCAACAAGATAAGGATTATCTGCCACCCCTATCCTGCCTCTATGGTATTCGAATTTTCTCCTGGTGAGCGCCTTCGTCAAGATATCAGCATCCTGATCCTCCGTGGGAATGTATGAAAGTAACATGATCTTCGGATGCACACAATCTCTGATATGATGATACCGAATTTCAATGTGTTTAGATCTATCATGAAATACTGGATTAACCGAGAGTTTAATGCAACTCTGATTATCACAATAAATCACAGTAGGATCTAAGTGTGAACCAAACAACCTGACCAAGATCTTCCTCATCCATATAGCCTCGCATGCAGCCATAAATCGCTGCCATATGCTCGGCCTCTGCTGAACTGAGTGCCACGGATCTTTGCTTCCTGCTGTACCAAGAAACTGCTGTCGACCTGATACTGAAAATCCCTCTAGATGTGCTCTTTCTGTCCGTTGGGCTCCCTGCCCAATCTGCATCCGTGAAGCCACATAGCCTCACCTCATCCGACTATTTGTACAATAATCCATATCCCGATGTGCCTCTGAGATATCTCAATACATGCTTGCCTGCCTTCCAGTAGATCTTGGTAGGATTAACCATAGCTTTTGAAAGCTGGTTAACAGCATAGCATATGTCGGGTCGTGTATTGACCAGATACATAAGCGACCCCACCAACTATCGATAAACAGTGGCATCCACTACCTCCGCCGAAGTAGCATCCTCCTTCCTCCATCCTCCAGGAAGAGGAGTATCAACAGGCTTGCAGCCATGCATGTTGAACTTCTCCAGTATCTCCCGGGCATACTTGCCTTGAGAAACAAATAGTCCATCTCTGCGTTGCCAAATTTCCAATCCCAGGAAACAATGAAGGAGGCCCAAGTCCTTCATCTCAAACTCTTTTGCAAGATCATCCTTGCATGAGAGTATCAACAGCTCATCACCTGTCAAAATCAAATCATCTACATAAAGTACAATGATCAACAACTTACCCTCCACCACTATCTGGTACAGGTTAGGACCGCTCACTCTTGGAGAACGGGGTCTGGTGAAACAATCGCCTCATCTCGTGTGTACCAAGCACAAGGTGCTTGTTTCAACCCATACAACGCTCTCTTGAGCTCGCACACATGCAACCGCCGCCGAAGATCTGAAACCTTCGACATGTATATGGGTACACCTCCTCAATCACCCTGTTGAGGAACACAGTCTTCACATCCATCTGATGAATGTGCCACCCCATCTGCGCTAAGAGAGCAAGAATCGTCCGTATGGAAGAATACCTTGCGATAGGTGCAAAGGTTTCCTCATAATCGATCCCCTCAATCCGTGAGAAGCCTCGGGCAACAAATCTTGCCTTGTACTTCTCCACACTCCCGTCAGCTGCTTGCTTCACTTTGTAGATCCATCTCGAACCCACCACTGATTTCCCCTCTGGCCTCGGGACAATCTCCCATGCACTGTTTTTGACAATCGAATCATACTCTTCCACCATGGTATCTACCCATGCGGGGTCCTCCACAGCTTCCTCGAAAGAGGATGGCTCTGTCATGATAGAATTTCTCACCAGAGCCATGTATCCAGTGTACCGAGCAGGTGACTGTCTCTGTCTGCACTGTGATGTAGGTGCTCCTACAACCTTATCTGCATCTTGAGCCAGTCGCTCAGCTTCTGTAGTGCGCTTCCGCCCTCTGATGGTTGGCGCTACTTGAGTGGTCTCTTCCACTCCATGAACCTCATATTGTGGCTGATCCACATCCTGAGACTCATCCTTAGGAACTAATAGCTCCTCATCTGCATGCAAGTGTGGCTCCCTCTCAAGCGAACACTTCATGGCTTTCTCCTCCTGAAATTTGATATCCCGTCGCACAAAAGTCTTGCGACTGTCTGGAAAATACACACGATAGTTGTGGGGCGTATCAGTGTACCCCACAAATATCCCAACCTCCGCAGTCGGCTCCAGCTTCTTCCTGGCATCCTTCATCACATGAATGTAAACAAGTGAACCAAAAATCCTCAAATGGGAAATATCAGGCCTCTTACCAGAAAATGCCTCCTCGGGTGTACTCATGCCAAGTATCCTGTGAGGACAGCGGTTCTGCACATATACTGCAGTATTGCATGCCTCTACCCACAAGTGAATAGGTAGGCCCTGATCATGCAACATTGCTTGTGCAGCACCCACGATTGTTCTGTTCTTCTGCTAAGCAACCCCATTCTGCTGTGGGTTATGAGGCGCTATGAGCTCTCTTCGAATTCCTTCTGCGCTACAAAAGTCCTTGAATTCGCCAGAGATGAATTCACCACCATTGTCGCTCCTAAGAGCCTTCACCTGCTTCCCCGATTCTTTCTCAACCAGTGCCTTGAACTCACAGAACTTTGAGTATGTCTCGCTTTTCTTCTGCATGAAGAAGATCCAGCACTTACGAGAAAAATCATCAACAAATATCACATAATACCTGTGCTTTGCTGTCGAAGCTACTGAGAAAGGTCCACACACGTCTGTGTGAATTCTCTCAAGGATCGTCGTGGCGCGACTATCCTTCTCGTGAAAGGTGGCTTTCACAATTTTTCCCAAGGTACACCCCTTGCACTGATCTGACTGCGCAAGAGTACCCTTAGGAAGCCCAGTAGAAATCTGCTGCAGTATCTTCAAAGCTCCATGGTGAAGGTGGCCCAATCTCCGGTGCCACAACTTGCCATCATCCCGGCTCACCACTCCTTCTACCTTGCCTGCCATTGTTGCGCAGCCATCTACCTGCAGTTGATAAAGGTTCTTAACTCGAACCCCTATCCTCCGAGTCTCACCAGTTGCCTTACTGCGCATGAAAGCCTTTCCCTTGCTAAAGACAACATCATATCCCTTGTCTTCTAACATTGCCACAGAGATAAGTTTCCTCTTCAATCCTGGAACATGCATCACTTCCTTCAATATGAAGAGTTTACCAGACTCCCTGTCAAAGGAAATGGTACCGATACTGGTCGCACTGTATCTACCATCATCGCCCATCTCGATGTGCACTCCAAGATCTTTCTCATCCAGATCAGTAAACAAATCTCGATCTCCTGTCATGTGAAAAGACGCACCACTGTCAAGAAACCACACTAAACCCATCACACTTGAGACCAAGCATGCGATCAGCGAAAAATCTAGCTCAAACTGCGAGGCTAGGGCCTCTCCAACTGCAGATCCAACATCCTGCTTATTTTTCTTCTTCTGTGGACAATTAGTGGTGTAATGTCCGTGTTGGTGACAGTGAAAGCACTTCACCTTGGACATGTCCTGCTTCTTGCCTTTCGCACCGGATTGAGAAGAATTCTTCTTGCTCTTCCCCTTCCTTGCTTTGGTAGCCAAAGCACAATTTTCTTCATCATAGTTCTTTGATGAAGATCCGTCCCTGGTACTTCGCCTTATCTCCTCTTGCACAAGATCCGACCAAATTCACTCCCATCCTGGCAATTTCTCCCGATCATTGACAGAGTCCTGATAGGAATGCCAAATCTTCGGAAGCCCAAGGAGAGCCAAGCTCACCAAGTCCTCATCATCAACAGTAACCCCCACACTTCCCAGCTCATCCCTGCATTGGATGAACTTCGTGAGGTACTTGGGCATACTGTTGCCTTTCTCCATTTTTATGTTCCTGAGTTTATCCTTGAGAGCCAACTTCCTCTGGTCGCTCTTGCTTTGAAACAAATCTGTCAAAGCTTTCCACATCAAGAATGGAGAAGCCTTACCATGAAGGCTGGACACTATGTGATCCTTCACACCTTCCAACAGAATCCTTCGACACTTTGTTGTCTTCTTTTGCCATGCGGCCGCGTATGGCAAAGATCACTAGAAGTAGGTTTTAACCTTCGCGTCTATGAACTCCTTCAACACATTTTCATCCAACACCGCCTCCATCTTGTCCTTCCATGCAATATAATTTGAGCTGCCCTCAAGGGCATACTTCAATCGCAATCCGTTGAAAGACATCTCAACTTCGACACCAAGAAAACACTGCTGCAAATTCGAATTCCACCAGCACAAAACTCAACCGCTTCAATGTTTTGCAATTGCTCCAATGATCAATATCCCTCTGATACCATGTAGAAATTTGAATAACCGATATATTATTCACCGAGATTCTCCGGATCACACACTATTTTAGCTTCATGCATAATACATAATCTCTTCTACCATTGATCATCACATGCGGAAATAAAATCAATTGCATGCACACATTAAAACCATAAACAATCACACATATGAACACAGTATTTCATGGGAAAGCTTAAAGCTGAAAACCTTCAACTATCTGTATATTATATGTCATAGAGATCATGTAACAATCATTGTACAAAGCTCCTCACAAGCTCTCAGCACAACCTCAAATTGCTACACACTAATCAAGCTAGATCTAGCAAAACACGTGTTCCAATCTCTGCCACTTGATATCCAGCCTCTATTGCGTAATCAATGTTGTAGGATGGCTCATAAATAACTTCGAACCACCTGGCTTGTACTACGCAATCCTCATTGGCTTCTCCAATCACTGGTTGTTGCAAATATGCAACTGTATAGTCACAACTGATAGTTAACCTGCTCTTTCACCTATCTCTGCACTGGTCTCCACTAAAACTGTCCATGCACTGAAGTTAACTGATGTATTCTTTAGTTGATTAATGAGTTTATAATTAGTGAATTAATTAATAATTAATTCACACCACTCTTCACTAGTGTATTAATCGCTTAGACTAAATACAACTAGCTCAACTATGTTTAGATTAGTTAACCTAACACAAATCGCATTAACTCTCAATCAACTCCACCAAACTCGGCCACATGAGTTCTAACCTAAGTATCCATGCAATAGCTCCACTTAACCCTCAGGAATAGCGTAATTCCTTCTCACAATCCTTGTGCCACATCTGTGCACTTAACTGAAGTGCTCCAAGAGAATAAGATAATGTTTATAGTCCAAATATTATTAAGAGCTAATAATATTCGACATATCTATTTTTAGACTGGCAATATAAAAATAGATTCCGCCTAATATGTCTAAAAATAGAAGTCCATCTATTTTTTCCAACTTGACCAACCATCCACAAATAGCATCCTGCAACTCATAGAATATGATCCATATGTCTAAAAATAGACTTTGCACCAAAAATAGCCTGCGGGCCCACTTAGTGAAGGCGACTTATTTCCACTAAGCTCATCATCTTGTTGCAATATCAACATGTTTGAGGTGATTCAAAGACCATTTTCAGCTATTTGCCACCTTCTTAATCTCATGGAAGAGGTTTCAGAACTGTTTTAAGACTTTCAGAGGCCGAAAACCTTCAAGAGAGTTTTCAGGGCCACTAGGGCCATTTTGGGGTTTGAGCTGTTTTGAGTGTACCTTTCTGTTTGAGGTGAACCAAATATCATTTTCAGCTAATTCCTACCTTATGAACCTAATGGAAGAGGTTTCAGATATGTTTGAGGACTTCTACAGCTAGAAAAGCTACAGAGGAGTTTAAAGAGCCGTAAGGGCCTTATTGCATAAATCACTGTTTATGGTAATTCTTCACTGTTTAGTGAATTTGGAAAGGCATTCTTAAATTTTTCATGTCTTCTGAATCAATATTTGCATTCAGATTTGTCTATTGACACACTTTTTAACTTGTATTAGCCTTAGAAGCATTTTAATACAAGAGGACAAGCTCATTTTGGGAGGCTTGATCCAGCAGACGTAGCCCAGGAGGGGTGAATTGCTCATCAAAGATTTGTGTCTGTTATGCTGAAGTTATCTTGCTGAAAAAATCTAATTTAATATGTTAAGCATCAAATTACATTAACTTGCCTTCACACATGAACTCTTATACAGCTACCAAAAACACTTTGTTTCCATTGCAAAACATGAATAACAATTTGCACATACATTTTTATGGAAATCAGATCATGAGTGTTAACTTCTACAAGTTCTAAAGACAGAGTCTGTAAAGGGCCAGGTAGCCTCTGGATCTCATTCTTTTATCAAATGTGACATATCCAGTAAATTCCCCTATAGTCAATCTCTGGATTAGATCTAAGTAGTTGTTTTATGCAACAAGACATGAAGCATTTTGCACACATTTACTTAATGGAAATGGATACCTTGCACACTTTTTCAAGTACTTCCATTTTCAAATCAGCCTCGCAATTCTTCCTCTGGACAAATGAGAAAGGAATTCTTTGGAGAGACATTCTGAGGGCTAATGCCAAGCGGCGAGAGTTTGAAGAGGCACGCTTTGAAAGAGATCCAGAGGTTATTGCCTGTCTTCTTGTTGGTGGTCAGGATGCCGTTGAGACAACTATCGATAAAGTCGTAGAGAAACACCGACAGTTTTTGGAAAGGTGGAGTACAGAAGATAATCCAAGGTTAGAGTATTTTATAAAGTATAATTGTCATGAGAAAATGGTTTGTAGGTTTATATTTTTATCATTTTTTTGTGTTTTTTTTCTCTGATAGACTTGAATTTAAATTCTGTTTGACAAAGCATACATAATAATTTTCTGGGAGCATACGGTGTCGTTTTTTCACGAAACGAGTTGTTCCAGATTCATAATGACAATATCTACATGGTCGTTTAGGTTCCACACGATTCTGGCAACTTTCATTTTTTAGCATACTTTTGAGCACTTGATCACACCTCTCCACTGGAAGATTTTGGACCCCAAAATTGCTTTCATTACTGAACATGTATACGAGGGTACAACGTTCTCACCCTTCTAGTCTTCTAGTCTTAATCCACTAGAATTTTCTTGAATTCAACAATTTGAGCCTTTCTTGAAAGCTGATATTTTTCCTTGATTCTGAAGACCCTGTCTTGCTGTTGTAGATATCATCTTACTACAACTTCCCAGAATTTGCAGAACAACAACTATATAGAAGGAACAAACATTTTCCTTCCTTAGTCGCTAATCAAAGTGAACTTGATCAAATACTTCGTCTTTGAAGTAAAGTTTGTTGAAGGCCAATCTTGATTCCATGTTGGAATTCAAAAGAAAAATAATATGCTTTAGTGTCGTCAAACAGAACTTGTATATTGCTTCAAAAAATTTCAATAACAACAATGACCTTGCTTACAAGCATATTCATCTTATATAATCTTGTAAAAAAAATTGATTTCGCACAAGTTTCATCTTGATACTTGTATCAGTGAATCCTAAGACAACTTATAGACAATATTGAATGACAAACTGTACATTCACTATAAAGTCCTAAACATGTGGAATTATCAAAAGCCAACACTTACATAAAATGAAAACAATTTCTTGTTGACCATAGTGACACTAATGTTCACTTTTACAAAGTACCCCAAAGGTAAAGTCAACAAATATTACAAACAATTTACAAGACAACTGTACAAAAAGTCTACCCAAATCTTCGACAAAATCTTGGCAAGAATTATCAATGAAGAAGGTTGAACATATCAAGAGTTTATCAAAAGTGAACCTCAAGAGCCATTGGAAACTTTTGATAAAACCACATAGTCAATGTCTTATGCTGAGGTGTCTCTCTAAATCAACCACTGATCTGCTCCCAACACTCAGCGATGCAATTTTTTATGGGGCATATGCGTATGCAACAAATTCATCCTCCCCAATTAAAGCCGATGACAAACATATGTTGACTCAGGGAGTAAATGGGAAATCAACTTCAACACAATCACGATCCTATTGTTACAACATATTGCATATATTTATCTTTAGTTTATCTTAATTCAATTTGTTGGAACTGTTTCTAGATCTTTATTTTTACTTTACTATATTTGTAATCTTAATAGACAATAAAACCCTTCTCATGTCTTTAGAGAAAGGGTTCTAAATTTCTGTAAGACAACTTTGAAGTTTGCACTACTATTACTTTTAACTTATCTAATAGAAAAGCTAAACTGGAAGCTATCTTTTTCATGAGTAGAATCTTGATGTATTAGGAATTATTATCCTTATGTTGTTGCTTTGATTAAATGAGATAGATAGTGAATTTTCTATAATTTGTTTCATTATATGTATGCCTTAAAAAACAATTAGATATTGTCACTATTGATGTGTAAGATTGTATCCCTTTAAACAAATGTGAAATAACAAGATCTTTTATGTGATTGGTTTTAACCAACTAATTTAATTAATTACTTAATTAGATTAATTTATCTTATTCGCTTTTTCTTCATAAAGTGTTTAATGATTTATATTGTTCTAGGCTATATGAAATATTTCAGAAATCACATACAAAGAATACTATCTCAGGAAATATATAGATTAAGTCTGCTTTATTATTACTGTCATTAGTTTTAAATCACTTCATTACTCTCATTTTATACTTTACATCCATTCACTCATATATCTTTAAAGGGAAACTGGTCTCTTTATCCTAGTCGAAGCCACCATTCCAAACGAAAAAAGAACTGCTTTAAGTTCCGATTGTTATCCCCAATCCCTTGAAGCAACCCAATCTACGGAAAATAAGTTGTAAGTCCAAAAATTTTGTGGTAATGGCCAATTCCTTTAATTAAAAAAACAAAAAACATGAGTAGCTAAAAAATTTTGAAATTTTTTCAAAATACAATTATCATTAAACACTTTGAATTTGGAATTCACTTAACACTTGGACCTTTGAAAAGGAGTTGTCTTTAGTGCGACTTTTTGAAGTTTCATGTGCGGGAATCTAGTGAAAATTTTTGAGGTAAAATCTTGGTTTTTGTTATTCAAACTAGTTTTTGACTCTATATATGGATTTAGCGCTCTCAAAAACCTCTAGGACACTTCGATTATGCAAAGTTAGCAATCAAACTTCTCTTTTCAATAAATTCTTGCCAGAATTTAAAGAAATTACACTGTAAAAAGTCACTGTAAAAGCCTTCAAAAAATCGCTAAAGACTACTCGCTTTGAAAATGTGATCATTCCATTAAAATTCTATATTGTCATTTAAATATGGCCACTAAATTCAAAATTTTATAAATATGTTTATTTTAAAATGTGTTTTAAATTATACTTTTACAACGGTTTGGAAGATGGGGAGATTAAGTTTTGGTGGGCCCAAAAGAGCAGAGTATCTCGTGAGTATATGTCCGAGGTATCGGGTTCGAATTCGATGGGTGTTCCATAAAAGCTCGATATCTATGGTCACGGTCTCCTCGCACCGATAAACTCTACAAATCTTAGCTCGAGTTACCAACCTACCAATTCAGGAATCGAGTTCGAAGGGTTGCTTTGCGCTAAAACCCCAACGTGGCACCTATAAATTCAACAAATCTTCGCTTGAATTACCAATCCGGGGCCAAAAGACCAGGCGATCGATGGCACTGAGGGTTTCGAACCGGGGTCTACGGTTGCCAGTTGTATGGCGGAAATTCTCGCCATTTTCACAACGGCGATCCCTTCACAATGGTCCAGACACAGTAGAAGAGCTCCTGGAGCGGCATCTCGAATCCCCAAAGACATCAAAAGACGAAGAAGACGAGAGAGTGGTCCGGCAGCGTCTGACCAGTACCAAACGTGAAGCACTCGCTCTATACAGAGATATTTTCAGAGCCTCGCGCTTCTTCCTCTGGACGAATGAGAAAGGAATTCTTTGGAGAGACATTCTAAGGGCTAATGCCAGACGGGAGTTTGAAGAGGCGCGCTTCGAAAGAGATCCGGAGGTTATTGCCCGTCTTCTTGTCGGCGGTCGGGATGCCGTTGAGACGGCCGTCGATAAAGCCGTAGAGAAACACCGGCAGTTGTTGGAAAGGCGGAGTACGGACGATAATCCAAGGTTAGAGCATTTTATAAAGTATAATTGTCACAAGAAAATGGTTTCTAGGTTTCTATTTTTATCAGTTTTTTGTATTTTTTGCTCTGATAGACTTGAATTTAAATTCAAGTACTGTACACGAGAACTTGCTTTCGAGTTGACATAAAAGGTGATTCGAGATCATTATATATACAGAGAGAGAGAGGAACTCATTTATCTGTCCATGAATTTAATAGAATTATCCCGAAAGAAGGTAAATTTGAAACAAAATTTCGAACAATTTGTAAAAATAATTTTAATTAAACTGTTAACGCTTTCCTAAGTAAAAAATTGTGGAAAGAAAGGATTTTAGGGTTCCGTTCTTTTTTAAATCATTTTTTGCAGAGGAAAATTTAGATATTACCAAAATATTATAATAGGTGAAGCATTTCGTACAACTCATGCAGATTCTTTCTGGTTTATACTGTTAAATTTTTTCTATCCTACCCCTTTGCAGACTGTTTCAAACCAAATTTCAAAATTCAGAGGTATACTTTCAATTCACAATTGGTACAGAGCGTCCAAGTTTTCCCTGTTGAACTTTTCCAAATACTTCCACACATAATACCACTACCAGTCCTTACAAGCAGAAAGACATTTTGTCCTGGCAAACTTGCCCATAAGAAATATAAGATAATTAAACACAGATCACCTAATTTGGCTTGCATAGCTAATAGCAAGAGAAATACAAATATTTCGTGGCTCTTTTCTGAGATTGGATAGAGCAGGACCTTGCTGGCGCACTAAATGCCCTGTTTTGCCTGTGAGAACCTCAGCTAAGCTGACAAATGGCACCAGGTATAATCAACAGAGAAACCCTATTTTTCTCAAAATTCTGCCCCGGTGATATTAGCAATAGCAAGGGGTCATGACTGTAAGGGAAAATTTTATGAATGGAAATTTATGTTTAAATATAGAAACCTTGGCAAATATAGTCCCTAATATTTGGTGATGTTTTTCTAAAAAATTTCAAATTTCCATAGATTTTATAGTGTGTATATATAAAAGTATTAGGGCCTGATAAAATGCATCCTAAGTAAAAATGCAAACAAAATAAAACTTCCTATGTGGGATGTGTTGATTTCAATGTAGAGTTCTAGAGTTTCAGCGTGGGATTGTGACTTGAACAGGACTACGCCATTCTATTGATACCCATCAATTTCCAACTTGTCCTTTTCATACATATTTGGACAAGTCTTGGAAAACACACATAGGGCACGAATCCAAGCAGCTACTACTACACCTTGAATCTGGCCATCATAATTGGGTAGAGTAATGCAGGTGCCTTTGAGTGCAAGTTCCAGATCTCTGATTGAGTTGGATTGAGTAAGTCGGCATATTTGAAGGTAGGCTCTCTGTGAGGAGGTATTGTCTGCACAAAGGTCTGAAAAAAATTGCATTTGGCTGGTGTGGGAGGGCAGACATCTGGAATCCTGGAACAAGAAAACTGCTGTGTGATCTGGGTGGGTGTTGAGCCAAAGGAACCTAATTCTTGCCAATGAACTGTCCTGATAGTGAATGATACACACATTTTATCAGGGCCTGTGGAGCTGTAGCCAATATTCCAAAAGATTTTGCATGTATCCAGGGGTGTAAAAATGCTTATGCAGGGCCTGATAAAATGCATCCCAGGTAAAAATGCTTATGCAGGGCCTGATAAAATGCATCCCAAGTAAAAATGCAAACAAAATAAAATTTCCTATGTGGGATGTGTTGAGTTCAATGTAGAGTTCTAGAGATTCAGCGTGGGATTGTGACTGGAACAGGATTATGCCATTCAATTGATACTCATAAATTTCCAACTTGTCCTTTTCATACATATGTGGACAAGTCTTGGAAAACACATGTAGGGCACGAATCCAAGCAGCTACTACTACACCTTGAATCTGGCCATCATAATTGGGTAGAGTAATGCAGGTGCCTTGTCAGGGCATTGAACTAGATACCCTACATTGTTTGCATAGGGGTTCAGTGAGTGCAAGTTCCAGATCTCTGATTGAGTTGGATTGAGTAGGCCGGCATATTTGAAGGTAGGCTCTCTGTGAGGATGTATTGTCTGCACTAAAGATCTGAAAAAAATTGCATTTGGCTGGTATGGGAGGGCAGACATCTGGAATCCTGGAACAAGAAAACTGCTGTGTGATCTGGGTAGGTGTTGAGCCAAAGGAACTTAATTCTTGCCAATGATTTGCCCTGATAGTGAATGATGTAGATCAAAGTTTGCTGCAAGAGATTATGTATGTTGGACATTGGATAAACCAGCGCTCCCCGTGTATTTCTCTATATGGACTAACTGCCTCTCGTGGATTCTTATCTTTGGCAATGCGATTATTGACTAACACTTGTTGGTTTTGATCTAACGGCAATCGTGATTACTAACAAGTGGTATTAGAGCATAGGACATGAGTTCCTGTTGGGGAGAAGATTGTTGGACATTGGATAAACCAGTGCTCCCTGTGTGTTTCGCACATGGACTAAATGCCTCTTGTGGATCCTTATCTTTGGCAATGCGATTGTTGACTACATCTGCAGGTTTTGGTCTAAAGACAATCCTTATCTTTGGCAATGCGATTGTTGACTACATCTGCAGGTTTTGGTCTAAAGACAATCGTGATTACCAAACAATGTAGAGAACAAAATAGAGAATGAAACTTATTCATTCTCATTCCACTGGAAAAATTCCTCTTATAGAGGTTTAAAATCAAAGACAGTAAAAAATATCTAGCATATTGCTCGAGGCACAGCACTATCTGGCTTATTTAGATATATTAACTAATTGAGGAACGTACAGATCTGTGTCTTTTGAGAAGCTGGAGCGGTACTGTCATGGAACAGCGTGCTTCTTGGGATGGCAATAATAGAACAACTGTACCAAGTTCGATGATTTGTCTATGGTGAGGAATGTGATATAGATAATTTACAGGGGGATGATCTATGATGAAACTATGGACATCTGTGTGATAATTTTTATGTGCTATTTCTGACCTGTTTACCTGTACCTCTTCTTTGTTTGGAAGAGATGGCTTTTAGATCCAGTCAGTCCTCCAAGTTGATTGAATGCCAAATTCCTTGAAAGATTGTAATATAGTGGTCAATTACCATTTTCAGTTCCTATGGAAATCAGCAGGTTTCTTACTTTTTATTATATGTTGCTTGTTAATCTATTCTTCTATGGCAGTGGATATCATTTGACGAGACAATTTCCTGTTGGTGCAATGCCTAAAATTTTGACTATGACTTTGTGAACAATTTACTAGGAGTGAACTTTTAGTGGTATTGTAACGAACAAAGTTCGTATGCGCAGCGGAATACTCAGAATATCTGGTATATAAGAATGTCCATCATGGGATGGATAATATATTATATAAGGATTGTACAGAAGATGAGATGATTACAAATGAGGCCCACTTATATATCTAGGCAGGTGCCTCTTCATGGATGGTGATGTCTCATTAGACATGCCTCTTCAGTACTGATTACTAATTAATGATCACTAATTATTCATTGCTATATTTACTTTATTTTTTATATAAACTATATTCATAACAGGGATACTTTCTCTTCGCGCTTTTATCATTTTTCTCATGTTCTGAATAAACCAATTAATCTTTTAGTTGCTATTGAGATTGAGGTTTTTAGATATGCTCATGATTCTATCATTATCAGGGATAAAAGTGAATATTCTAAGTATCCACAAAGGAAAAATATTTGATCAGTAGAAAGATAACATGGCCTAGCCCTTATATCTGTGCTTTATTTTCATGCATCACTCTCCAAGTATTTGCAAAATCCTGTGCATTCATGGCATAGTTTCCTAAAGTTTTAACTTTTTTTGCATCATAATTAGTATAAAGCTTGATGTAGTACTATTTAGCTAGGTAATTTTCTTGAACTGTGAGTCTCTGTTATTTGATCTGGTTCACGATATAACCCCCATAGATTATAGAATTTTACATTGGCATCTGATGGCATGGTTTTGACCATGTATGTCTGGCAAATATGCGATCCCTTAATTCCTACAGTTTATATAGAATGTTATGCTTCTTCACTTGTTTCTACATTTTCTGCAATGCATAAATATTGAATGTTATGATTCTTCACTTGTTTCTACATTTTCTGCAATGCATAAATATAGAATGTTATGATTCTTCACTTGTTTCTACATTACTTTGACAAAATCTCTTAGTTGAATCTTTAAGCATGCTACATATTTATAGTTGCCTTTTGTAAGATGACCCTTTTCGTTGTATAATTTTTAGGTCTTGAAAGGATGTTCTTGGACGTGGAGCTCTTCTTTTCCATAACTCTGGATTGCATGTACACAAAAAATTGTTCTCCATATTCCGAATTCTTTGTAAGTCACTTATCGAGTATGGTATTATATTTGATTATGTATTCAGGCAAAGTGCTTTTTAGTGTACATGTCTCTTTGCAGTCATCAACAATAATTAAGGCTGTATTGACTGTAGCAATTAAATGCTTCCAAACTCCTAAAATAATTAACTAGGGAAAATATCTCTTAATATCATATGGATTCTTTTCATTGTTCACAATTTCATATTGAGAACTGTCGACACACCTATTTCTGTTTTTTCAGTGGCAGGAGCATATTTGTTGATAAATCATAAGACGAAGATCAGTAGCTTTGTAGAGTTTATCGCATGGTCCTGTAGCAATTATACATGTAGGTATTTACCAGACAGGCCTAATTTTGCCCAGGAGGCATTGCACAATTTTTATTGGATGTATGTACCTAGGGAGGAATTTGACAGGTTGTAAATGCTTCATTGCATACAGATATTCTGTTTCTAATTTTGTGGGCTCCTTTTGCTCGATGCAGTCTATCAGATAGTTTTTCTCGTTGCAATCTATCAGATACTTTTTCTCGACAGTCTTCTGTATATTACTGTACATGTATTGTGTTGTAATGTGAGAAGCTGCAGAGAAAGGAATATTATAATTTATATCTATGCTATACTGAACATTGAAAAGGCACGATGTTTACCATAAAAGGATTAGACATTGTGTGGGACAGAAGATCAACTCGTTATTTGCAACAGTGTAGCTATTTGGGCTGTATTTAAAGAAATACTGAATTCAACATTGAGCATTCATAGATTCCCATTGATTTTGTGTGCATATTTGATTCCTTTTGTTCCCACCTCCTTTCCCATTGATTTTGTGTGCATATTTGATTCCTTTTGTTCCCACCTCCTTCTGGGAATATGAACCCTTGCATTCTTTGTTTTCTGTGCCTGTTATGCTTTCATTTGATCACTCATCTTAGTTTGCAATACATATGCATGTGTGCTTCATGTGCATATACATGTGATCCCAAGAATAAAGTATACAAACGATGCCTGCTTGGCAGCCTTAATAAAACAAATTTATCTGCTATCTGGACTATGACTACAAAAGAGAAAGCTTTCATTGTGCTGATGGAAGGGAGCTGATCCACAACTCAGGCGGGGAACATCCCTTTTACTTTGTAGGGCTTTGTGCGATATAAAGTAGGTTGGCTTAGTGAAAAAGAAACTTTAGCATAGATCTGCCTTACCCCAGGATCTCTTAAGTGCACCTTGAGTATTTTGATCTTTCTTGGTGCTTAATAGATCTCTGGTTGTGGTGGATATATGCTACTAAATAATCACTAATGGGATGTCAATGATGGCTCTGCAACAGAATTTTGGGATGACACTTGGTTGGGACACCCTCCACTATGAAACACCCATGTACTTAAAAGAGTCGATAACACCCATATATATATATATATATATATCATTAACAGGTAAATTTATATTAGCATATTTTGTGTGGAAACAGAGCAAAATCACATCTAGAGATTTGAGTTGCAGGATTTTGCAGAATTTTCTATGATGTCTAAAATTTACTGATCTCTTAGACCAGAGATGTTATGTACGTGTATTGCCTATAGTATATGCCCAAGACATTTAGCTGGCATAATCAAAATTATAGAAAATAAACATCAGTATTAATCATCCAAAACTACCATGTTGTCCACACAAACTACCCAGTTCAGATTAGGCAGACTGACTGGGTTAGAATGTACTTTGCTGTCTTAATCCATTCAATTCAATTCTTAGCTTGATCTAGGTGGATATCGGTTGCCACCCACCTATTCCATTTGGACCAGCACCATCAATTCTTGCAGCTTTTCACATTCAGCACAACTTACTATTTTTAGTAGGTTTTCGGGTCCTCCACTCCCGGAGCCATTTTGGGGACTCAATGATCCAGGTGGATATTGGTGGCCACCCACCTATTCCATTTGAACCCCCACCATCAGTTCTTTCAATTTTTAAGTTGCACCACAACTTACTATTTTTAGCAATTTTTCGAGTCTTGAACTTCCGGAGCCGTTTTGAGGCCCTAAACGATGGTTTTTGGGCATCGTTTGTCTAGCGAATATCGATTTCGTTCCGTTTCAGAATCGATATTTGTGGTGACAGTTGTAGTCCTCGGATAGATCTTTCTAACGATGTATCATGTGCGTCAAACGAAGATAGTATGCCGAAGTTACGTCCCCGAGAAGTTGAAACACCACTTTACCCAAATGGGGCCCATAGTTTTGGCGCTTCATCTCCTAGGGTTAGGTTTTTGGACGTTTAGAGTTCTCCATTGTAACACAATTTAGAGGTCTGTAGCTGCCACATCTCTTCTCAAAGATTCGCTACCAGCACCCTAGCTATTTATTTCTATTATGTCTGTAAGCATATTTATGTTATTTGATATTAATGAAATGCAGCATTATTTCTGCTGCATCTCTATGTTTATGGTTATTTTTGTATTCTGTTGCGTTCCTGCATAAATCCGGATCATAGCTCTTGGTTTTAATGCTTCTGTCAAATCAAAATCTCCACCTGCGACTTGAATTGGGTTGACAACCTGTCTCCGCATTTGAGTTTTGACATTGTTCTCGTTTAATGTCCATTGTTGGATCCAAAGGTTGACTCCTTTGCTTCGTGGCCTGGTTGAGAGTGCAAATATAGGCTTGTCAGTTTCAACTTTCTGTTGACAATCACTGTATCTTGTTTAAGACTACTATTACCAAGGGATTGACAAGTCATCGTGAGCATGCGTAATTGAGACTATGCCACTTTAATTTCCCTTGTCGAACCATTTACACCAACAAATCCATTCTTGAGACCTGTGTTTTTTTGGAGTGTGGAGTGAAATCATGATTGCAGAGTAATTTCTCCCCTCTATCCACACACAGGTCCCTGCTTCCCCTTCTTGATCCCTTTTCATCATCAGCTAAGCACCATCCTTCATCAGCCTCCACCAATCTGTTCGAGTGAGAGTATTATGTCCTATTACCATCAGTTTAATCAAGACTGAGGAGTAATTTCTCCCTTGCATCTGCACGTAGACCCTTGCTTCCCACAATTGATCCCCTGCCATCGTCACCTGAGTGCCATCCTTCATCATCCTCCAACACTCTGTTCATGCAAGAGGATTGTGTCTTGTTACCATCAGTTTAAACCCACGTAACCAACATTCCAAACCACGTGCCCATTTACATGGAGTGCTTGCCTTTGCATTGACACAACCACCACTACTCACTGGCTTTAGATTATTGAATTGGAATTACCTGCATTGTTCCATTGACCTTCATTGTGTCTGGAGTAAGACAACTTGGTTGGCCAATGTATCTGCCAGTGTGTTTAGCTCCGTTAATAGTAAACATGTGCTTAGCTTGAGTTTCAGGAATGGAAGATAGGCTTGCTACAATCCTCTTGAAAATGAAACTTAGGTCCAAAGGGACATTTCCAAGATTGAGATGTATAATTGTATTATTGGAATCCTCCACTATAATATGACTATGAGAATAGAAAATTTATTGGCCAAGTTAATTCCTTGAAGGAGGGTTTATATCTTTGCTTGATTATTGGATACTTTGTAGTATTGTACATAGTTCAAGAATAAGTTAATTTATGTTTGTCCTATGGGGCCATAGAGCACCCCCTCCACTTGCCACTCTCGAGAGTTGAGAAAATATTTCTGGTGTCAACTGGAGGAAGGTAAAAGATTGTTGGAACCTGTCTTTTGGGAGGGGACAACTGTTAATTATGGGAAGCATGATGGGAAAAATTGAATGAATGGATGAGACATGACCTGTTGAAATAAAGAAAGCCTATTTGCCTAACTTTGTGTGGGTAAAAAAACACTCTATGTAAATTAAAGTTATCAGAACTGGAACATAACAAGCCAAATTTTTGGCACCGATGGTTTGGACACCTTCACTACAAGGCCCTTCCCGAAGCAAGGAAAGGTGGTGACAGGGATGCCTGAGTTTTCAAATAATCATGAAGGTGTATGTAAGGGTTGTGCCGAAGGAAAGCATACAAGGCGACCTTTCCCCTCAAGTGTCACAGAGACAACTGATGTTTTGCAATTGATCCATTCTGATCTATTTGGTACGTTGTCCGTGACATCCTTCGGAGGATGTTCTTATTATATGACGTTCACAGATGACTTCTCTCGCAAAACCTAGATATACTTCTTAAAGAAGAAGGATGAGGCTTTCATGTGGTTCCGTGTCTTCAAAGCCTTGGTGGAAAATATGACAGGGAAGAAGATCAAGATTTTGAGAACTGATAATGGCACTGAATATGAGACAAATGAGTTCAAGGACCTTTGCAGGGAAGCTGGCATCAAGAGGGAGACCACAACTATCTATACTCTGACCAAAATGGTGTTTTTGAACGAAAGAACAAGACCATTGTGGAAGCTGCCCGTGCCATGTTATGTGACCAAGGTCTACCAAAGTTTCTGTGGGGAGAAGCTGCGAACATTGTTGTGTACATACAAAATCGATGCCCGCATTCTGCTTTAGACTCCAAAACTCCCGAAGAGGTTTTCTCTGGTAAGAAACCTGATGTCTCACATTTTAGAGTTTTTGGATGTCCTGTTTACTTTTATGTCCTGAAAGAAAAGAGGAGCAAGCTGGATGCATCTGGGAAGAAAGGAATGTTTGTGGGCTATAGTGAAACTTCGAAGGCCTATAGAGTCTATGTGCCTGGTCAAAGGGAAGTGGAGATATGCCACGATGTCACCTTTGACGAAGATGCTTCCCTAAGGAAAGTAGTCAATGTTCCGAGATCTGAGGAAGATCATGAAGCAAGGCCTGGAAATCAAGAGGAACTGAAGAATGAGACGATGCTTGATGTTGAAGGACCAATGGACCTAATTGATCCACCTCCTTCACTGGGAAAGAGACCATCATTGCTTAGGGACACTCTCGAGGATGCTGAGGGTCATGCGGCCCTAAGGGGGACATTCCGTGAAAGCAAGAAGCCGAGTAGATACCAAGGGTATCTAGCAGCCATGAGTACTATTGTTGTACAATTTGAGCTTGGATCTTTTGAGGAAGCTGTAAAGCATCAAGTCTGGAAGGATGCTATGCACGAAGAGTATGAGTCCATAATGAAGAATGATGTCTGGGATGTGGTTCCAAGACCGAAGGACAAAGCAGTGGTCACCTCGAAATGGCTCTACAAGATCAAACATGGATCTGATGGAAGTGTTGAAAAGTTCAAGGCAAGATTCTTTGCCTGTGGCTTCTCTCAAAAGGAAGGCATAGATTATGATGACATATTTGCACTTATGGCTCGATATACCACCATTCGATTTATTATAGCCCTTGTTGCTATGCAAGGATGGAGTCTCCATCAGATGGATGTGAAGACTGCATTTCTGCATGGTGCGATAAAGGAAGAGGTATATGTAGAGCAACCTCTGGGGTTTGAAGTCCAGGATCGGGACACCCATGTCTGCAGGTTGAAGAAAGCCCTTTATGGGCTGAAGCAAGCACCCAGAGCTTGGTACGAGAGGATAGATAGCTACTTGATGAAGGTGGGCTTCATTCGAAGTAACGCTGATCTGAACCTTTACTTCAAGGTTGTCAAGGGGAAGCCTCTCATTCAGGTGTTGTATGTAGATGACCTCTTCCTGATAGGTGTTGACCCTCTCATTCATCAGTGCAAGGGGGAGCTCGCTGCTGAGTTCTAGATGAAGGATCTAGGACTGATGCACTATTTCTTAGGCTTGGAGGTCTGGCAGAGACTTGGCGAGATTTTCCTTTCTCAAGGAAAATACATTGTGAAGCTTCTGGAAAGATTTAGTATGGTGGACTGCAAGTCTGTGTCGACATTGTTGGAGCTCAACTTCAAGAAGTTGAGTGGTAGCGCTGCTGGGCCCGTATTGGCAAATCCTATCGAGTATCGTCAACTCGTAGGGGCCCTGATGTTCTTAGTTAACATCTGTCTAGATATATGTTTTGCAGTGAACACTTTGAGTCAACAGATGGTTGAGGCTCATCACTTTCACTGGGTTGGTGCCAAGAATCTTTTGAGATATCTTCGGGGCACGATAAACCATGGACTGAGATACATTGCCGGGAGCGTGACACTCCTTGGATATACTGATGCCGATTGGGTTGGCAGTGTGGTGGATTGTAAGAGCACATCGAGATGCTGCTTCAATCTTGGTTCTGCTTCGATCTCATGGTGAGTAGGAAGCAAAAGTCGGTGGCTTTGAGCACCGCAGAGGTCGAATACATTCAATGAGTATGGCTTGTTGTGAAGTAGTTTGGTTGCGAAAGCTCTTTAGTGAGCTATTTGGACATGTGCTAGATACCAACGTGATACTCTGTGATAACCAGAGTGGGATTCTCTTGTCTGAGAATCCAATGTTCCACATTCGATCCAAGCATATTGATATCAGGTACCACTTTATCCAGGATATGGTACAGCGAGGCATCGTAAGGCTCGATCATATAGGAACTGATGAGCAGGTCGCAGATATTCTCACAAAGCCCCTAGGGAAGTTCAAGTTCCTAACCTTCCGTGAGAGTCTTGGTATCGTGGAACGACCCTATGATGTGGGTCCTGTTGGACGATGAGCTCTGGGAGCTCTGGGGGGCTTTGGGGATAGCTTCTCGGAGCTATAAGCAACCACAGGGCTAGGCTTGTCGAACCTTGTTGGTGTGCTTGGGCCCCATCATTGTGATTATTGAGTTGGTTCACCTCTCATTATCTGTGCCTCGTATGCATCCTACCCATTGAGTTCAGGGCTCATGGGAAGTACCTCTCATTTGGCCAATGAGGTGGGAAAAGCTAGAGACTAGTGGCAAAGACTAATGGACGCATTAGAGATTGTCGTACTCTCTATCTAGGATGGCACGGTCCAACCACTTGATTTGGGATCAGGTATAGTGAGGTTTCG
Source organism: Pinus albicaulis (assembly GCA_034641835.2). Taxonomy (NCBI): domain Eukaryota; kingdom Viridiplantae; phylum Streptophyta; class Pinopsida; order Pinales; family Pinaceae; genus Pinus; species Pinus albicaulis. Next base: position 1,369,286,116 of record CM076579.1, on the reverse strand, counting down.
GACCTCCAACTGACTTCGGGTCAGGTAAACTAACTTCGAGTTGGTATGAGACTCTCTGTTAGCTCGATAGAGGTTTCGGACCTCTGGGCTGAATCTATCAGCTGAGAATGATGTCTTTGTGACTGACCCACTTCTGTTCTGAAATAAAGAGGCCAACAAAGCAAATTACGGTGGGATGATGCACGATGTTTGATTGCACAGGTGGATGGAGTTCTCCCTAGTTGAGAGGGAGTGTTAAAATTGGACAACTAGGTCCAAACTCCATGTTGTGATGCTCAGATGAAGACACCAATATTTTTATTGGGTTCCTCTTTCGAAGAGGTGCAAGACCGATCTAAAGATCATCTTGATCCAATGAGCAGAACATTTATTTTGAATTTATTTTTAATAGTTTCAAAATATGTGCAGGTCGGCCTTAAGGTTTTACACCCGCAGTGAATGTGTCACACACCTTAGTGATTGATATAAATAGAGTCAACATTGGAGGACATTTCACCCATCTCATCCTCCCTCATCTCTCCTCTTCTGATTGGTTCGAGCTCCTGAAGGCAGTTTCGGTTCACACATGGGAAAGAAGGACGAAGGGGAACACTGTTGCAGCTAGGGTTTCCACGTAAGTTTCACCAGCGTTGACTTTGGTCAATGCATGGTCCAAAGAGCCTGAATTTTGGAGACTTCGATTTTGGAAGGCCGTACATATTGGCACAAGAACCGAGGTCAAAAGGTTGACCGAAAATCGAGTTGTGTTGACTTTCTTGCTGCTATTTTGCATTGACTTTTTTTGGGGTTGACTTTGAGTTGACAGTGTGGCTGTTGTGACATGCTGAGTTGGCTGACCAAGGAGACTTTGCTGGTTGAAGCATCTTGTTGACCGTCGTAATGCATCACCACATTTTTCTGTTTGTGGATTGTCTTCTGTAGACCCACTCGTATGTTCTATCATCATTTTACTTGATTGTTTATGTGATTGCTGTAGTGAAAAGTAAAGTTGCATCAAGCATAAAACATCTACATAAATTTACACCCCTGCACCCACACCCGTACCCGCACCCACCCCACATAGCAAAATGGAACCGAATATATATATATATATATATACTGAATAACAAGATGGAACTGAATGTGATATATATAGTGTCTAAATATTGTGACTATATATATATATATACTGAATAACAAGATGGAACTGAATGTGATATAAATAGTGTCTAAATATTGTGACTATATATATATATATATATACTGAATAGCAAAATGGAACTGAATGTGATATATATAGTGTCTAAATATTGTGACTAAAATACATAAACATTGAGGTTTTAAATAGTCTCAATTTTCCAAAAAGATTATACTATGACATTTTAACGAATCACTAGGACAAATCATCAAACAGATCCCCTAAATCAGGATTCTCTTTAGTAGTATCATGGTTGTTGGAAATTCCATAGAGGTGGCAGTGGTAATAATTTCACTTATTATGACATTAACTTGTGATGATTTCATTATTAGTATGAGATTTCTTAATTGTCTTTTCTTATCATAAAAGTGGTGATGTAACACCAACCCTTTATTTTTTAGAGTTAAAGTTCCAACATTTTTCAACCATGGCATTAAAAGGTCAAACACTATGATTATGAAAAACCTTAAAATTTAGCACATGAAGTAGAGAGTAACCCTAACAAGAGCAATTTGAATGATTTTATCAAGAGCAAATTATTTTCTTTAATGTTAATATGATTTTTTTTAACATGGAAAAATTGCACTTTATATTAAAAATAAAAGTTACATACGTACTTGCACAATGTGCATTTTTCACTGCCCATAAAGACACATTGTGTGTGCTTGAAGCACTTCATTGTAGCCTAACTACCCAAAACTAAAATTTACCCAGATAAACTGAGTTTTTCTTTTTTACCTTTTTTCCTTTGAACTTTCTGCCAAACCCCAGAATTTGGAGTGGCCATTACAATTGCCAATTATTCTCCTTCTGATTTTGTTGACACTTCCTTATCTGTGTCTGAGCTCTCAGAAACATGTGTGTGATTTATTCCACCTGCTCCATGGGTATTGTCATTTTCTTTATATTGATTTCCGAGATTCTTTATCATGGCTAAATCAATGGATTTCTCAACATGGTTGGTTGGATCCTTTTGCTTCTCCTTCCCTTCTCCATTTGTGAGCCTTGTTGATTCCATGCTTCCGATTGTTGTTGACTCACCCATTTCTTCATCTTCATCATATGATGAAGGAAGATCTCGAAATAGCCATCCCTTTAGCTTTTGCGATCTTTTCTTTGTTCTTTTTTTTGCTTGGGGGCATGAGCTTTGTAGGTGTCCTGTTTGATGGCAGATTCGACATCTAAAGGTAGTATTTTTGAAATCTAACCATTGTGTCCACTTAAATTCTTGATGAGACAAATGTATGCGGTCTAGAATGCATTTTCTTAGGTTTATTTCCACGCATATGCGGGAAAAGTAAAGATACATTTGTCCATTCTTTCTCAATCCATCTTTAGAAATCTCCCCAACGTGTTTCCAATGCTTTCTAAAACTTTATGGTACCAAAAAGGAAGAGGGAGATTATGTAACCTTACCCATGCCGACATTTTTGTAACTACTATTGTAGTGGCATCAATGGCTCGAAACCATGGAGTTATGAAAAAACTCGCCCTTCCCCAAAACCAAGGTCCATTGTTTATGACATATTCCAAATCTTTCTGATTGTTGAATTAAGGTATATCCATTGATGTAGATCTTCAGACTTAGGCCAACAACGATTAAAACGACAAATTGTGGCTCTAGCTTGGATAACAATGAAAATACCACTCACTTCTGGACACTTTACTGACAAATCTGGAGCTTTCTCCATCTTCTCGACTAGGTAAGGACTTGGGATTGTGGGATTGGATTACATGTGGCCGCTTTGCCTCTCATTGCATCCTTAAACGAGCTTGGATCCTTTGCATCAAAAGATGATCCATGTGGCAAACTCATTCTTGAGGCTCTATCTCGTAACCTCAGGTTTATAATGGTTGTATAATTTCGTTCAATGCTATACTATTCCAAATTAGAAACATCTTGCAATAATTTATCGTCAGATTAGTTTTTGTACATTAGCCGGTATACCCAATTTTTCTTGCACCTTCTTTTTCAGATTTGATACTAGATCCACTCACTGGGCCTCCATGCTCTTTAAATAGAGATCATGGACCAATCTGGTGTTAAGCCACAGATCAAGTGTCGGCAATACCGATGAGAAAACGAACTGTCAGATCACTACATATCGTGACCGTCGGATAATAAGTTACAAAAGTACATACTAAATAAACACACTTTACCCAACTTTACGCTAGACCAAGTTATACTTAACTATTTCTTGTGTCGGAATATCCTAATAGTAAGATTGTAACATTTGTAATTCCCTTTTGGTGGGCTAAAAGGAGCCCTAAATAGAGGCCATAAGCTTCTGTTTGGTTATTGGACTATTTTCACAAGCCCCAGACATTTTGGTCGACAAGTATTCCTTTGTTTTGCCACCCCTGTTTATATGTCATTTTTTAATTAATCAAATTAATTAAAAAAATAAGGGAAGAACCATCTTGAAGATAAATCTTAAACTTTAATTTGTGTAAATACTATGAATATCCATTGAGGTTAAGTTTCTACCATCCACCTAATAATTATTGATAATTAAATTAAAAATGGAAAATAGACCAGCCTATCACGTAATTATAAAAATATATAATAATTTAATCAAGTAATATTTAATCATAATAATATATATTAATATCTATCACGTAATTATAAAAATATATAATAATTTAATTAAGTAATAATTAATTATAATAATATATATTATATATTAATATTTGTAATAAAATATCTAGGTAATAGGTTCAAATCCAAAGTTTATTGCAATAGGTACATATTTATAAACTTTAGTAATCAAACCTTTGTGATATTTTGTAACACAAATAAAAAAATCTCATACAACAATTTAATTTCAAACATGGCAATAAACTTTATATATATATAATTTAAATAAATTATATATATATATATATATATATATATATATATATATATATAATTTAAATTTGTTTTTTTTTTTAAACTTTATATATATAATTTAAATTTGTTTTAATTTTTAATTTCTGTGTTCAGGAGGAGATGTGCTAGTTTCTATATACCTTAGTAAACTATACCTTAGTGGTTGGCATGCCATCGCATTACAAGTGGCTCATTGTGTTACTACTATGAATATAGATTAATATCTACTCTTTTGTTGTGTCATGGAAAAATATATGTCCTTATTTCATTATATTAATGTAAATTGCTTTTTTAACAACTAACACATCATTATTTTTTAACAACTGACTAGCTTGCCTGGATTCACATGATCTTAGTTATTCATCCATTTAAATTTGTTTACACCTGTTTGACTCCATAGCCCAATGGCCCTCTTCTGTTGTCTCAACCGTAAATCTTCAAACAAACATCTATGCACTAATAGCTAGCCTAAAATGCCCAATCAACAAAGCTATATCTAATAGAGAGATCCCTCTTTGGGTCTAGGAGGGCTAGATCCTAGGCCCGAAGCAGTTTTGATGTTGGCCCTCCGGGATTATGTCTTCAGCCTTCAGAATTACGGGGCGCTAACATAGTGGCGACCATATTGGGGATGAGTTTTATTTTCCTCAGTAACACTTATCAAGTTCAGATCTGGCTGATGATGGTGGACAAATGGCCAAACACAAAAAGGTTGAAATTATCCACCTAGCGACTCCAATCCAGATCAGTTTCATTAAAACACTCCACTGGAGGAAGAACCTGAAGCATGACAAGGCAATATGGAAAGCCTAGGTATTCAAGTTCCAATTGTGTTCAAGACATTTTTTTCTTTATCTGTAATTACTTTCTATCTCATCATAAGCCTGATAAAGAGTACACTGCTGAAATTTACATTAATCATTTGCAAATTGATGAGCCTCAAGAAACTAAGCTTCAAGTTGTAGATCGTGTACATACTCATACACCTGTGCACATCCCGGATACACTTGTGGAAAACCTAGTAAGCCATGAGCCTCGTGCTTCATCTCCTGCTCTTGCTAAATCCCCAAATGGTTATAAGCCTCATGCTTTACCTCCTATACTTGTAAAAGCTCCAGACATTTACAAGCCTTTGGTTTTGCCTCATATCCTCCATGACCTCCCTGCAAATTATAGCAATAATCTACCCTAGGTTTGATGGAGAAAATGCGAATATAACTGCTGAAAAAAACATTCAATATCTTGAAGACTTTCTTGATCTGTTTGAGGTGGAAGAAGATGATGTATGTATCAGAATCTTTTCCTTATCATTGCAAGGTAAAGTTAAAAATTGGTTTAAAAATCTTCTAGTCGCAAGAATTAGCAATTTTCATTAATTTATGCAAGTGATCATGGGAAATGTTTTCCTTATCATAGAAGAATATAACCATTTAAAAAGACAGCCAGGGGAGATAGTACAACATTTTTCAGCCAGGTTCAATAAGGTGTATCACTCAATGCCTGCTATTATAAGGCCACCCCCAGGATTATCTTTCTTGCATTCCCTAGATGTATTTGACCCAGAGATGGCATTCCAATTAAGAGAAAGAGACACTGCAACCCTTGAAGAAATGCAAAGTATTGCAGTTGATGTGGAGGCAAAGTTGAAAGCAAAAGAAAGACAAAATAGAAAAATAGAAATTGATATCTTTAGAGATAAAACTAGATACCTTGACAAATACAATCAATAAAATGATGCATAAGATTATCAGGAAAGAGGAACTTGCTGTGCAAATACCTCATGTTCCATTAGTTCCAGAAAAGACAAGGATCAACGTACCCAAGCAATTTGCAGCTCATCCTTGGTATCCTAAAACATAAAATGATGATTTCATGTACTCAATTCACAACATGGCCAAAGATGAAGTTCAAAATTAGAGGGAGGCAGGAAAATCTCCAGCAATAATGCACATGTTAGATGACCTTGCATACAAAGATAATCTTCTCAAATATGATTATCAAGAGGAAGATTATATGGTTGAGAGCGAGGCTGATTTTCAAAGAAACCATCACCATCTTCTTGGGAGAAAGAGACCCAGTTATCACAATGCAAAGATGGCAATCAAACTTCGCATGTTGAGCAAGATTGTAAGGAGGAAAATGCAGAAAGTCTTCAAGTAAGCACAAAATGCTAGCCCATGTGTTTTGCCTCACTCTTGAGAGAACACAACAAACAAATTGTAAATAGGAAGGATGAGGAATGTTCTAATGAATCATTCGAGGAAAAGAGGGATGATACAAAACCTTTTTCAGATCTAGAAGTTCGGTTCCTGAACCATCTTGAAATCATAGAGTCTGAAACAAATGATGAATTGATCCAGGTTGATTCTTTTCCTTTATGCTCTAATTCATTTCATATTTTGAAAGGGAATCTGGATCACATTTTGGTTGATAATCACTGGAGAAGTTATGAGGTCTCATTAGAACCAATACTACAACCATCTAAAGCACCACATGATCCAATAACTGATTCGTTGGATGGTTTATGTTTCCAAAGGCAACCTTCATGTATTCGTAATGCTCTCAAAAGCTGCTATGATATGGATATGGTCAGACAATCTGCTCCATTGTCTTATTCAACAGAAGTATTGGCACAAAAATCATCAAATAAAATGAAAAGATGTTCTGAATTATTCGAAGACATGGAGAGCACATTTGCAGTACCAGGTAATGAAGTTGTGTTGTCTGAATCAAAATGCCCAGAAATGGGCCAATTTTATCTTGATCCAATGGCTATATATATGGAGAAATTGTTCTTTACAAAGCCAACATATATTTCCAGCAAGTTAGTGGTTTTTCAAGTGTACCAAGATCCATGTAAACAAGATCATGCCGGGAATTTATATCAAACACCATTATCAGGTTTGTCTCTAAACATGGTGAAAAACAATGAAAGAAAAAATATATTAGCGCAGTTGCTTGACTGGCTGCATTGGCATTATTGTATCATTTAGAACTGTAGTATTTTTAGTAGGTTAGGGTAGGTAGGTGTGCAAATAAGCTCAGTACTTTGATATTTTTTCTAGTTTTAGTTTCAGATTGCTTTTCAGTTTCCAGATCAACTGTGTTCCAGACTTCAGTTGCAGATAGTGTTAATTCCAGCTTGAAGGTTTCCAACCATGAAGGTTTTGTAGCTAATAAGGAGATCATGTCTTATGCTCAAAAATGAAAGTGCTCGAAACAGTTCCGAACCTGAGCGACCAAAAAGGTCTCCTCGTTGCGATTCTGACGCCGCGAACGGTTCGAAAAACCGATGTCATATGAGGAAGATATCGCGTTCTGTCTGTTTTCCCAAACAACAAAATTTTGTCACTGGATGCCCAGTGAGCATGCAGGTACAGTCAGCAGGTATATACTTGGAATATTTCATTTTTACTCAACCAACAGGATTGTGCCATGTGGCTCAATCTGGGTTGTTGGATGTTTGTGGTACAGAGGAATTTGGACCGTTGATGGTTTTTGTAACTTGGCCAATGGATGAGGGACACATGGCAAGCCCACAGGTTGCCACGTGTCCTTAGGATGGTCTATTGAAATTTGTTTGAGGCTACAGGAATCGAACCCGAAACCTCGGGCATGGGTGCGAACGACTTGACCAATCTCCCTGTGAGGTGTTTCTTACCTCTATAGGGTGCCACTGCTAATTAAACATTATAAAGTTTTGCATTGGAGGCTTGGGAGGCTAGCCTCGAAGGGCCAACCCCCCTCTCATGTGGCCTTGCGCCCAAAAACGTGGCCTCCTCTCTAACCGCAACAGAAAACTCAATTGTCGGTGACATTCTAGTTCACATGACGGAGTTTGAAGAACAATTTCGGTTAATGGTTGTGATAACCGTAACCTCCGGCGGGTGGTGATGACCTGTCACATGGCGGGTTTCAAAGTTTAATTATTACGGTTTTAGAATAATGACACTCCCAGTTTCATCATATTACACGAAGTTTTCAACGGTTAACAAGCGAAGGTTACGACAGGGTTGGTATGTGACCACCCCGCCTCTAAACTTTAAAGTTAACCTTAACCATTCGACCATTTATTGAGCGCGCCCCTAAATTTTAGGGTTTGCCATCAATTTAACTTAAGTTAACTGTCTGTCTCCACATTTAGTGGAACTTTTCTAGTTGTCATTGGGAAAAATGCATTGGGAGGTCAATTTTTGACCAATTTTGGTGAAACAAGAGTCTACCTAGAATAATTTGAGCATTCTGGAGCCATTGGTGCAGAGAAAACAACCATTAGAGGCCTGTAAACATATGTAATTTATAATTTTGAGCATGATGACAAAGAGGGACATGCCATTTAGAGCTGAACCAACAGATGTAGCCCAAGAGGGGTGAATTGCTTCATCATGCCTACTGTGTAAAAGTTATGTGTGAATGTTTTTCTCTGTTATGCACCACTGTTCAATGTTTTTATGACTTATTTACATGCTTAAAGTTCACTAATTCATTTAATTTTCATGGTTAAAACTCTCATTCCTTAAGTAAACATATGGAGACAATTTGTACATGTTTATATTACTGAAAGGACACTTAGCACAACAGAACTAATACACTCCTTTCAGATCAAGTTGGTATCATAGCTAGAGTTTTATCTCTAGTGTTTTTATGTGCAAGGATATGTTAACTGTTTGCAAGGGTTTTCATGCTTACTAGTCTCAAGTTTAAGAGATGAGAGGGCAAATTGGTGGAAGCAAGAGGTTCTCAAAGTGAGCCACAAAAAAGGAGGGCAAGATTGCCACATTCTCCACCACCTAGTTCACCTCCAAGAGAAGCAGAAGCAGCATCAAGCATGCCTCTAGGAGAAGAAGAAACCCATGAAGAGGTGGATCCCAAAGAGGATGAAAGAGTGTTCAGGAAAGCATTCCTTGACATGACTGAAATGGTGAGAGTCCTTTATCAAGAAATGAATGAAAGACTAAAAGGAGAAGGATCTAAACTTCACAATTAAGGTCAGGGATCATCAGGAGGTCACAATGATGAATATAAATCAAAGAAGGGCAATGGAGGGAATGGAGGCAGTGGAAAGTCACCATCCTCATCCTCTACTTCATCTTCAGTACACTAGTCACACAAGTCAAAGAAACTGGTAAAAGTTCTTTTCTAAAATTTGATGTTAAGTTTGAATTGCCAATGTTTAATGGTGAAATCAATGCAGAAAAACTTAATAATTGGATTAGGCAATTGGAGGTTTATTTGAGAATTCAGAACCTTCATGATGATGAAACCAAAATCCAACTAGCGTCATTTAGGATGGAAGGTGCAACTCTTGTTTGGTGGGAAGCCAAGACAAAGGAGGAGATCAAAAAGCATGGTAAGATTATTCTATCATGGACCGATTTCATTACTGCAATAAAACAACATTTTTACCCATTAGCTCACATGCAGAATTCCATAATGAACTGGCAAAATTTTAGACAATTGAAAGGACAAAATGTAGAAGACTACACCCAAGAATTTAGGAGAAGAGCTCTCTTATTAGGGGTAGATTTATAGAGTCAAGATACTTTGCTCAAGTACATAGGGGGATTACATAACTACCTTAGACATACTGTCCTCATGTTTAATCCTACAAGTCTAGATGAGGTATGTGTTCAAGCCACACATCTAGAAGCTAGAGGGAAAAATACTTTTGAAGAGGGTAGAAACAAATCTTTTAAGGTGAAAAACAAAGAGAAGACCTCAAAAGGAAAAGGTAAAAAGAATGCATCTGTCAAGAAAGAGGGAGAGAATGTGGTTCGTAAACATTATTCAAGAGATGGCCATGAAGATAAAAGATGTTGGAAACTACATCCTGAAAAGAGACCAAAATTTAACAAAAACAAAGGGAAGCAGAAAATTGCAGCTACAACTCAACATGACTTAGGAGAGGATTCAAGTGATGAAACTAAAATTACAGCCATGGGATTGAAGAATATGAAGGGGAAAGAAATTGAAACAAAACCCAGTACTAGTACTTCAAATTGTCACATAGAAGCTCCAAATGAAGAAGAGAGAATTGAATTGTTTCATGTGAGGGTCATATCCAAACATACCAAGATTGATACACTATTTGACAGTGGTTCACAAGCGAATTTAATCTCTGAAGACAGTCAAGAAACTTAATTTTGAGACCATTCCACATCCAAAAGCATATCCACTTGGGTGGATTTGTAAGGATGCAAATTTACAGGTTTCAAAGAAGTGCATATTGCGCTTTGCAATAACTGCACATTTTGTTGACACAATTGAATTAGATGTGGTTCCGCTTGATATTATAGGTGTTGTGTTTGATAGTCCTTACTTGTATGACAGGAAAGCTATCTTCCATTGCCATGAGAAAAAATACCATTTATTCAAATATGGAAAGGAGTACATTGTTAGAGCACATCGCAAGAAAACAAATATTGCAATGTTAAATGCTTGACAGGGAAAAAGGCTGGTGAATTCAAGTAAGAATTTTGCTCTTCTAATGATTAAGCCTAAAGCTTATGTTAATCATGAGTCATTTGAAGATTGTGATCCTAAGTTGAAATCAGATTTATATGATGTAGTTGATGCACATCATGAGATGTTTCAGTGGCCAATAGGATTGCCTCCTAAAAGGGAGATTCAACATGAGATTCAGTTTCAACAAGATTGTTCTCTTCCAAACATCGAAATGTATCGCATGTCGATAATGGAGAATGTTGAAATAAAGAGGAAAATCAAGGACTTGTTGGACAAGGGACTCATAAGGCCATAGTTTTGATTCCGAAGAAAGATGGGACTTGGCGCATGTGTGTCGACTTCAAAGCTTTGAACAAGATAATGGTAAAGAATCGATACCCACTCCCAAGGATAAATGATTTGCTAGATCAACTGAAAGAAGCAAAGTATTTCACTAAGTTAGATTTACGAAGTGGATATCATCAAGTAATAATTGCAGAAAGTGACATATGGAAGACTACAGTTAAAACCAAACAAGGACTCTTTGAGTGGTTGCTTATGATGTTTGGTTTGTGTAATGCCCCAGCGACTTTCATGCGTGTGATGGATAATGTTTTGCGTCCATTTCTTGATGACTTTGTGATTGTGTATTTAGATGATATACTCATTTTCAGCAAAACAAGAGAAGAGCGGTATCCTTTACTGTCGTTCCTGCTATGTGGCGCGTCCATGCTAATTCACACCCCCCCCCCCCTCTTCCGATATCGTTCATCACTCTTTTGCCCCCCCAAAATGGTTTTCCCTCCGCTCCGATACCACTCCTGCCACCGCTGCTCCACGTCAACCTACAGAATCCTGCCACTGCTGCATCACATCAACTCCCACCACCGCTGCTCTGCATCCACCTATCAAATCCCGCCAGCGTTGCATCATGTCAACTCCCACCACTACTGCTCCACCAACTCCTGCCATTGAAATTGCTCCACGTAGCTGTTCCACGCCATTCTCGTCTGAGGTTTATTGAATCATTGCTGTATGTTTTAAAATGAAGCAGTGGGTTTTCCGTTTCAAACTCTACTGCAACAGTAACCGACGCAGTAAATATAGAGGCAGTTAGAAACAGAATGACCATCATGATAGCCATCACAACAATCAGATCAGATCATCCAACAACACTTTTTCACCAAAGCAGAGCCAGATGTCAGTGTTGTTTTATCGCTGCCTCTTCGACACCCCACTAGCCAGATTCTGATCACTTTGAAATCAGTGACAGACTGCTAAAGTAAATATAACCACTATTTTGCCATATTTATCTTGTCACCTTCATTGCATGATTCCACTTATCCAATTTTAGCCTGAATGTAATTAATGACGATCTCTAAAGAAGATAGAGTAACCGGATTAAGTTTTAGTTAAATATTTCATCCATTTTTGCAGTATAGGGGGGACGTGAAGGGAAAGACCATTGTAAAAGGATCATCTAGTTGTAAACACTCTTTGTTGGATGAATGAAAGGACACTGATATTTTCAGATTCTTGTGTTATGTTTTACTGGTGATGTACTTCTTCATGTTATTTGCTTTCCTTTATTCCACCATTGATTTATTCTATTTACTGTGGATAAGAAAATTTTGTTCAAGATTTGTCACTGGGCACCTTGCACAGTCTTGAAACAATATCTATGTTTTCCTCTGAAATTTGAATGTAGAATTCAGATAGGGTTTGCTCTGCATTCACTTTGAACCTTAATCTTTTCTCCTTTTACATTTCAATAACTGTAAATATCCATTGACATGATTAGCTTGCATGCCTTCACATGATCTCAATTATTCATCCATTTAAATCTGTTTACACTTGTTTGACTCCATAGCCCAATGGCCCTCTTATGATGTCTCAACCATAAATCTTCAAACAAACCTCTATGCACTAATAGCTAGCCTAAAATTCCCAATCAACAAAGCTATATCTAACAGAGAGGTCCCTCTCTAGGTCTAGGAGGGTTAGATCCTAGGCTCGATGGGGTTTTGATGTTGGCCCTCTGGGATTCTGTCTTCAACCTTCAGAATTACGGGGCGCTAACACAGTATTGGGTAGATGTGTGGGCGTTATATGTAAGATGTTAGTTGTGTATAGGGTAGATGTGTAGGTGTGAGATGTAAGATATTTTTTAATTTCATTTTTTTAGATAAAAAAATATAATATACATATCACATTAAAATATATAACATATAAATAGTACTTAAAAGTTAACATCCAATTTACCATATAAATTAAAATAATGATTTCATAACCATCTTTAATTTAATTAATAAGAAGATAAAAATTTAATATTTACAATATAACAAGAATTTTAATCATGAATATTTACCATGGATATTATTAACTTCTAAATAAGTGTTTTACAATACCATAGGCCAATACCCAGAAGAAAAAGATAGAGAGAGGGAGGGAGAGAGGGAGAGGCAGGAATAAAATCATAATACCATGTGCTAATACCACGGTTTATCAATGCCATGGGCTATCTATGCTTTTGATTATTATGTTATGGATTTAGGCATTTAATTATTGTGTTACAATACCATGGGCCAATACCATGAATTATCAATACCAAATGCCCAAAAACCATAACTTATTTCAAAATCAAAATATTTTACAAATATTTATTGTAATTAAATTTTATAACATTTTTTTAATTAAATCTAAAGGGAAAAAGGTTTTAATTACTTTAAAACCTCCATCCTCAATACTACTAAAAATATTTCCATAGAGATTAAATCGAGATTTTAATAAATTAAAAATGATAATACTTTTATATATACATATGTGAAATTTATATAATATGAATAATGTTATAAAAAACCAAGATAAAGCAAAGTGACTAACAATGATAGAAGAAAGATACTACATGATTCTTTTAAGTTTTTTATTATTACATTTTCTTTGACATGGTTGATCCAAAATAGTTTAATATTTTACAACCAATTATGATTTTATTTATTATTATTATTATTATTATCATTTTTAATTTTTTTTTAATAATTTAGATACTTTCTTAAATAGATGGAGGGTGAATAGAGTGGGGGAGAGAGACATAGAGGTGGGAGAGACAAGGAGAGAGAGGAGGGGGGAGAGAGGAGAAGAGATGGATTTGGAGGGGGGAAGAACAATGAAATTAAAAGATAGAGGTAGAGAGAGAGAGGGATTGACAAGGGAGATATGAATATGGAATGAGGTAGAGAGGAGATGGGGGAATAGAGAGAAAAGGAGATGATAGATATAGTGAAAGAAGGGGAAGAGAGAGACATTGAGACATAGATATGGAGGGGTGGGGGAGCGGGAGATAGTGCAGAGTTGGATGGTGGAGAGAGAGTGTGTGTGAGATGAGGAGCAAAGACATAGGGAGGTGGGGGAGAAAGGGAGACAAAGAGGCAGGGAGAGAGATGGAGTTGGAAGGGTAAGAAAGATAGAGAAAGGCGGAGAGGGAGAGGGAGTAACACGGGAGAGAGAGAGAGAGAGAAGTGAGAGAGAGGGAGAGGAATGGGGAGGGAGAGATAGATAGATAGATAGTTATGGAGAGAGAGTGTGTATGTTTTGGGTGTTAGAAGGAGAGATAAGGAGAGATAAATATATAGATGGATGGGGAGAGAGGGAAGAAGAGAGAGGGATAGAGAGGTGGGAAGAAGTGAGATAGATATGGATAGAGAAGTGGGAGAGAGAGAGAGAGGGATGGATGAGACCGAGAGGGATATATATGGAGAGAGAGTGTGTATGTTTGGGGGCTGAGATAGAGAGATAATGGGAATTAGAGATATAAATGGAGAGAGAGAGAGAGAGAGAGAGAGAGAAATCGGCAGATATGGAGAAAGTGAGTGTATGTTTGTGAGCTGATATAGAGAGATAAAGAAGGAGAGACAGAGGGAGATAAAGATATAGATGGAGAGAGAGAGAGATAGCGAATGACATGTGTTTATGGGCTGAGATAGAGAGACAAATAAGGAGAGATGAAGGGAGGTATAGACATAGATGGTAGGGGGAGAGAAGGAAGAAGAGAAAGATAACGAAAGGAAGGGAAAGGCAGAGAGAGGGAGGTAGATAGGCACATAATAAAAGGTGGAGAGAGAGGGAAGATTAAAGAGTCACATAGAGAAAAATTCATACATAGAAGTTAGATTTAGAAAGTCATGAATATTTTGGTTTTTCATTAAAATATATGTATTGATTTCAGTGTAGTTTTGATTTCTAATCGTATTTGATCGCATGCACTAGATGCATTGATTTCAATGTAGTTTTTTTATTTATAATCCTATTTGATCGCTTGCACTAGATGCATTGATTTTAGTGTAGATGTTGATTTCTAATCCTATTTAATACCTTACACTAGATGCATTGATTTTCGTGTAGATGTTGATTTCTACTCCTATTTGATTGCTTGCATTGGATGCATTGGTTTTAGTCTAGATATTGATTTCTAATCCTATTTGATTGCTTGCACTAGATGCATTGATTTTAGTGTAGATGTCAATTTCTAATCCAATTTAATACCTTACACTAGATGCATTGATTTCAGTGTAGATGTTGATTTCTACTCCTATTTGATTAATTGCATTGGATGCATTGGTTTTAGTGTAGATTTTGATTTCTAATCCTATTTGATTGCTTGCACAAGATGCATTCATTTCCGTGTAGATTTTGATTTATAATCCTATTTGATTGTTTGCATTAGATGCATTGATTTTAGTGTAGGTGTTGATTTCTAATTTAATGCAACAAGATGTATGATGTGCATTATTTTCAAAGTAATTATATTAATAGTGTGCATTGATTTTAGTGTAAGCAAATCTCTTCCCCCTAGATCTATCTCTCTATCTCACCCCCCAAACATAAACACTCTCTCCATATCTATCTATCTATCTCTCTCTCTCTTCCCCTCCCTTCTTCCTCCTCTTTGTCTGTCTATCTTGTTAGTCATCAGTAATTTTTGCCTTTGTTGATGACTAAATGATTATCCCAAGATTTCTAGAAAACAAAGTTCATAGATAAGTATGAGGGGTTTCCGCAGTGCATTATATCAGTTATCATTTTTGGGATTCAACTGCATTAATTTAGTCATTCATCTATGACCATTTCTATGAGAGGTAGTCGTAATTGACTAATTTCTCATGATGTTGTTCATAGATGTTGTTCACTATTTCACCATTCCATCTTGTCAAGCTCTGCCTACCATTCCCAGAAAACCCATTAAGGTCTCATGTCACTCAATTTGTCTATATCTTGTCTCCTTTAACCCAAATCCTCTGTTTTTGCTTTGCCTAAAAACCCCCATAGTTGCCTAAGACCACCTGTCAAACATCTCTATTGTGTCTCCAAAAGTACTCCTAAACACTGATGGTCTCAAAGTATCTCTGTAGGCTCTTTAGATAAATCAAGTACAATGGATTTTGGATCTTCAAAACATCAGTTTATCATAAACTCTATCTTACACTTGATAATCCCAAATTCTAGGTTTCAGTCCAAAAACCAAGTCCAATAAACTCTCCACTAGGTCACCTAGGGTTTCACAAAGTCATAGGATGGATTTGGTAACTTACAAAATTTGTTTTTCCCGTATGAAGAAACTACATTAAAATAAGAAAAGGACAGGTGATGTTGTCCAAAAGTTATCAAAGAGGTCATTCAAGAAAGCCTTTTTGCCTAAAGCATAAATTTTGCAGGGGGACAACTACCCTTTGCTTACATTTCTGCAAAAGAGTCAAATGGACATCAGCCTAGCAAAAGGTAAGGTAATGGGAAAATCATCACAAGAAGACCATCAACATCAAAGAGAAAAGAACAGGCATATGTTTGAAGAGAATCAGGGTCTGTGACTGCTTTGGCCAAACAAGGAATTAGTACAAGGGCTACAAGGACAAAGATCACATCCACTCCATTAGTACACAATTGAAGGTGTTTAGAAATAATAAATGATGTTTGAGAAGTTTTTAAGAACTTAGAAGACAACACTGTTTACTTTTTCTAAGCAGCCCTAAAACCTAGGAGTTTGGGAAAATTGACAAACTGGTCAAATGATGATGATAGTGACTCCTTCATAACAACAGATGGCTTCAAAGGGTTCCAAACTACATTCCAGGGTTTGGCAAGGGAGCATTGTTTCCACCTCACCAAAGGTACCAAATGGAAAAAAGTAGTAGTACAAAGGCATCAGTTTTCAAAAGGTAAAATTAGAGGTCTTAAAAGGATCAAAGGAGGTAGACATGAGTAATACTTCACTACACCAAAGAAGAAAAATGGAAAAGGGTAGTAGTACAAAGGGATAAGTTTTCAAAGGGTAGAATCAAAAGTCCTAAAAAGATCAGGGGAGGCAGACAAGAAGCACTGTATCCCACTTCATCAAAGGGACAAAAGGGCCAGGAATATCAGTGCAAAGGTTTGACTTCTCAAAAGAACAATCAGAGGCATTTTCAAATGGTCAAAGGAGGCAAGCATGAGGAAAAATTGCCCAAGGAGGTAACTATGACAAGCATAGGTTCATTGTTGATAAAATGAGCTTTCCAACTCCAAAAGAGACAATGATCAAAAGGCAGAAGTTGTGTAGGCACCTGCAAAAACATAAGTGGCTAGGAAAGACACAAAAATGGTTTAAATAGCTCACCTCCCTCCCCAGATATACCTCATTATCAAAGTGGTCTAAGGAACAAATATACCACTGGTTTAAAGCAGATCAGCAAAATCTCCAACAAAGGCCTCCTTATCAAAGGTATATTCTGCAAGAGATAGATTAGCCATGAATGACATTTCTGTAGAACTGTCAAGGTTGGATACCTACAGGAAAATTGGTAAGGACAACAAATCCAATGTTTTTCACAATGATGGCCCACATGCAGACTAAAGAGATTGTTGATGCTTGCTGCTAAGGTTTCTCACACTAGGAGGTTTTTTCAAGGTTTCAAAGAGAAAAACATGACAACATATAAGTTGAAAGAAGGCAAAATTCTTCTGTCAGTCTGTCCACCAAGAAAATTAAAGGCATCAAAAATACATGACTAAGGTTCCAAGGTGAAAGTATCAACATGATCACAAATTTGCTATGTACAAGCTTTGAAGTTCATAAAAAGGAATATAGTGAAGAAAACCTCCAAAACAGAACACTAATGTCATCGAAGAGATTTTTATCAATAACTTGTCAAACTGCCACCAACAGGGGAAAAAGACCCAAAAGGGACAGTAAAAAGTAAGAAGAGAAATAAAACCTTACAAAGTGGGTTTTGGTCATGAAATACTTTTCAAAAGGGGTTTAAATTCTCCTTTCCTTTTCTCCCACCTCACATTCGTCTTTGAAAAGAAGAAGAAAGCCGTTGGAGCAATTTCTAGGGTTTCTGTGCAAGTTTGGTCGAAATTTCTAGGCGTTGTGCACTGATGGAGGCGCTACGCACCTGGGCCTCGGCGCTGTGCACAAAGGAGGAAGCCACAATATTATTTTACACTGCGCTGCGCATCGAGAGGGTGGCGCTATGCACCTGTGAGGGCGCTATGCACAAGCTCAGACCGCCCGATTGCCCGCCTTTTCACATGACGCTGCACTCCGACAGGGCCCAACAGCCCGTTTCACCGCCCGACTCACCTGCTGAGGCCTCAGGAACTATGCACAGGCCTGCCAGCCCGACCCGACCCGACGCTACGCACAGGAGGACCTGACCTGAACGGCCTGTCGGGTGGCGCTGTGCACAAACAGATTTTTGCCAAATTTTCTCAAAGAGTGGTCAAATTCAGAATTTTTGCCTCTAGGCTCCTCCACAAGGTTAAACAAGGTTGGTGGTTCCTTTTTCTTCGATCTCCAAGTAATCTTTTCCATTTCATAATCAAAAGAGAATTTCAAAACCCTAAAAATTGCTTAAACCCTAATCTTCATGAAAACCAAGTATTTGACCTTTCTAGGGCAAGGTTTACCAATTTGAGAGTTGTCATAGGTGTAAAAACACTCAGTGCCAGCAAACCTACTTCTAAACTCTGAAGCACTCCCTGATTACTTCATCTTTCCCTCATTTGCTAAAAAATTTCCCTCACATCACTCATTTTCCCTCCCTAAACATAAAGACCCTCACCAAGCTAAAAATCCTTTTGTTCTAGACCAGTCACCGTGTCTGAAGAAGAAATCAGTGCCAACAGTGATGAAGGTTAAAGGCCTATCAAGCCAAAGCACAAGGGAGGAAGGACTAATAGGTTTGAACCTTTGGATACCTTTCAAATCACCTCCTCTCTAATGATCCTTACTTGTTTTCAAGATGTTGGATGCTACCAATTTTGCGAGAAGGTTAAACAGATCCAAAGCCACTCAATCTTGACTAGGTTGTTTGTTCTCAGCATACAAAACCACCAATTCAACCTAGCAGGCGTAAATTTTGAACTCTCATCTGAATTCATTGCTAAAGCCACAGGTATACTAGACATTGGTGAGAGATGGTTCAAACGAAAGAAATTGGCTTTGAGCTACTATGAGCCCTTCCTCAAACCTAGTTATCAACAGGGCTGCAAGGCTATTTTCCCCTTCTCCCACTTGCTAGAAAGGTATGCTCTACTGATGAGGCAGATCATCAAATATTTCACTTGTGAGGGGAGGTACTCCAGGGTTGATTCATATCACATAAGGCTTCTGATGCACTTCACCAAGGTAAAATTGCTAAACCTATCATACTACCTCTTTCGGAGCATTGACAAAATGGCTTCAGTAGTCAAGAAGAGGAGTTATTCCCACCAAATACAGAGCCTTTTTCACCACTCCTTGATTAAGATGATTGTTTTGCACCAAATGGAGCAGCAGGGAATCCCTTGGGAAGTTTTATCTCACATGATGCATTTGCAAATCCCAAAGCCTTCATTCAACAAAATTTTCCTTCCTCTTCTCACTCACTTACCTCCACTCCTCCATCAGTTCCTCCTACGCCTTCTACACAAGAAAACCTACCTCTTTCCTCTTCTCCTAATGCATCAAGTGAAGATGATGACAGTGGTAATGATGGGCAGGGAGGTGGCAGTAGCTATGAAGAGCAAACATATGACAGTGGGAATGAGAAAAACAGTGAGGCAAGTATAGAGTTTGATGATAAACAAGGAGGTGACAACAACAATAGGGAACAAGAAGATGATGGTGGAAATGATGAAGATAGTGGGGCAAAAACAAAGTCTAATGAAGAAGAGCAACAGAGTGATGATGACAAAGAAGAGGATAATGAAGAAAGAAATGAACATGGCATCCATGAAGGTAAAAACTGTGAACACTTGGAGCAAGAAAGTGACAGTGATGACACAAATGAACCAGACCCAAATACAAAAAAAGTTGTTGAGGATGAACAAGATGAGGACCAAGAGGGTAATGAAGACAGTGATGAATATGACAATCAGCAAGAAGATGAAAATGACAGCCAAGAGAAAGATGAGCATGGGCATGACAATGAGCACAACGATAACATGAGTGAAGATGATGAAACTGAAGAAACAGAGGAAGATGATGAAGAAGTAGAAGACCAATAACAGGTAGATGATGAGGTTGAAACTGATTTTGAAGAGGTAGACAATGATAAAGACAATGACCTTGATAAGACAGTCAATGAGCAAGACAACCAAAGGGATAGTCATGACAGTCATGTCATGACACTAATCAATGTCTACATGACCAAGAAAATCAAAGTGACAATGTTTGAGAATGAAGAAGAAGAAGACATTGATGAAGGGAAAAGCCAAAGTGAGGCAAGTGAAGAAGGTAATGATCCATTTGAAGGCCAAAGTGGCAGTGAAGAAAAAAATGAGAAAGATAATGATGATGGTGATGATAAAGGTCAACAAGGCAGTAAACCAATGGGACATGAGATGACTCATGGAAGTCATGACAAAAATGAGAAGGCTTGTGACAACACCAAATATCAAGGCCATGATGGAAAAACCTCCAAAACCATCATCACCCCTCTCACATGCACATACCACAGAGGAAAAAGAAATGTGTTTGTTGCCTCAAAAAGGCAAAGTGCCATCTCTCCTCCAGCTATCAAGCCCAAGGACAAAGGCAAGGAAAATATGGAAAGGATTGAGCAGCAGGTAACGGTAATGAGAAGAAAAAGAATCAATAAGACTTCTCAAGAGCCTCAGTTCATTGATCTAGACAGTGACAATGAGGACAAGGATATGACCACTAGATTGCTACTCTTGGACAAAGATACATAGCTTAGCGAGTGGGAAAGAGAGTTTGAGATGGCACAACGTGTCATTCACTATTACAAAGAGGAGCATAAGCATTTCAAGAAGGTAAAAAGAGGCCTTGCTCTACAAAAGAAAATGACCAAGCACTATGCCAAGAAAAACATGCTTGCTTGTGCCAAACTAAAGGAGGCCCTCATAGAGCTAGAAAACCTAAAAAGGGAAAAAGTGCATGATAGTATTGGAGTTTTGGCTGAGGCTTTGCAACAGGTGTCCAAGACCTCTTGAGGGACCTCTCCACCAATTTTGAGCCAAATTGGACAAAATTTTGTTTTTTTTTGAAATTTTGAGCCCTTTGTGCGTAGCACCCTAGGCGCTACGCACAAATTTGGTGAATCCTCAGCTTTCCAACTTTACATTTTTGGATTCCTCACATAACAAGCAGTCTACTCACAAAATTTCAGATCATTTGGAGCAGTTTTGACCCCCCAAAAAGTCAAAAAACATCAAAATTTTGACCTTTCTGCCTCATTTTCAGACTAGGTGTTGCACACAAAGCAGTATTAGGAGAATTGGTTTTTGGACAGGTAAATGTCACTCATTTAGAAAACTAAAGGTATATTTGGAAAGTAGACTTTAAGACCTTTCCAACAAGCCATCACGGAGCCTTTTTCGACATCGAGAATGCCTCCAAATCACTGCTTCAAGAAGACCCATTTTTGTTGTCTCTGTACTACACTTCTGTGGCTGAAAAGTCAAAATGTGCGTTTAGCAAGTTTTCAGAGGCCTGTCAGGGCTTAAAAGTCAATTTAATTGCTATAAGTGGCCGAAAAAGATATTTATTTTAGATATTTTGTGCCTTGGACCTTGCAAGGTCTCAAGGACAATAGAGATACTTCTATTTAACCAATGGACTCCTAGATACTCTCTTAGATCTTTTTTCTCCATGCATGATAAATAGAGCATGGAGAATCATTGTAAAAATGTTGGCACTTGATGAGATTTCAAGAGAAATACATGGTTTTTATGAGTTTGGAGAACAAATTTCTCTTGTGAAGATTGGTGAATGGCTTGCTTGGACTGATGATGGAGAGGCTTGTTTGCAGTACTTCTTAGCTTGGTGAATGTTGTTTTCTTAATTTGTTTATGTTTTCTTGTTCTCATTATGTTTCATCCTTCTTGGTTGCTATAAATCAGCAAAGTATAGGTTGAGACATGCTCTTTGATGCACCTCAGTCTTCCTGTTTGTTATAGCCTTGATGTTTTCTTCTGTTTGGTCATCTTAAGAAATTCTTGATTGCTCCTTAGGCCCACGTAAACTTGTTTGTTTCATGTATGGATTAGTATGCTAGTTTACAAGTATGATTCACGGTATGCTCTGCTTACTTGAAGTTGTTCAAATTCTATCTTGAAATCTCTCTTTGGAAAATTGTTTGATAGGTTAAGTCAAAAAGGTCTCGTTCGATCTTGCCCTTTGTCCATGTCTACCTACTTTCAGAGTTCTTTATAGCTTTATTTATGATGTTTAGGAGTTCTCTCTTCATAGATTGAGTTATTGTGCTATCTTATATGTTTTCCCAAATTCTGAAGGTGAATTTACTAAAGTTAGAAGCTCTTATGATTTCTATGTTTCACTGGAATGTTTATCTTGGATATTTATCAGTTTAAGTTTTGTTCATTGAGCTTAATGGTTTGCCCTACCTCATGAGTTATAGCTTTTAACTATATGTATTTAAGACCTCTTAGTTTCTCCCAAATTTGATGTTCACTCCACCTCACACATTACTCTAAAGATCCATTTACCTTGCCGGATTGGTCCTGCAACACACTCTGATTCATCATTGAGACACTCATGACTTTTATTGACTCCATAGCTCAATGGCGACAGAATTTCACTCCACCTATCCTACTTGACCATCTTACCCAACCAAAACAACAAACAAACCCCACACTTCACAACTACTCTAAAATCAACCATCTAGAGCGAGCAATTTCACATCCTTCGCACCCAATAGAGAGATCCCTCTTTGAGTCCAGGAAAGCTAGGTCCTAGGACTCCAAAGCTTGGATCCATGTTACCCTGCCATTTGGTATACCAATCTGCCAAATCACGGGACACTAACATATCTCTCTCTTCCCCTTCTTTCTCTCTCTCTAACACTTCACTCTCCATTTCTATATCTGTTCCTCCATCCCTATCTTTGCCTCTCTCTTCTTCCCTCTGCCCCACATGTGCAAGGCCGAACAGATTTATCCCACATGCCTAAGAGATGTGTCACACACCCTCATTTATGAATATAAATTGGAGAGATTTGGAGTTCATTTTCTCATCATCTCATCACACATTCTCTCATTGTGATCTGATTGGTTCGATAGTGTTTGGAGGACTTTTTCCCCTTACACGTGTGGAGCGAAGCTGCTGTTTTTTGTGCTAATTTGTTTAGGGATTTTCTGTTGCAGCATTGACCAACGCTGACCATGGTCAAATCTTGGTCATTTGACCTCAATATTTTGCAGAGATTCTAATTTTAGGAGGCCGTACAATTGGGAACTATAATCGAGGAATTCCAGGCAGTTTGACCGAAGCTCTAGTTTGCTACATTGACTTTTCTGAAGCTGCTTGCGTTGACTTTTATGTGTTGTCGCTGGTTTGAATTGCATTGACTTGTGATGAGTTGTCTTTGAGGGTTGTGGGTGTGACACATGAAAGTGATGGTTGATCGAGAAAGACTTTGCTGGTTGAACCATTCTGTTGATTGCCGTAACACAACAATATCTCTTATCTTTGTTGGACATAAAGAATTGTAAATCTGATGTATATTTGGCTTGTCTTCTATTGTTCTATTATTGTGTTCTATCAACACTTTACTTTCAAGTTTATATGATTGCTATTTCGTATTGGGCCTAAGAAAGATTGAAGTAAAATTGCATCAAGCATAGAACACCATGGTTATCTTAATTCAACATGGGATTAGAGCTGAGGTGAAGACAAAGTCCAAGAGTCCAAGCTGGTGTTAGAAGCTATCTTTGAAGGAAGAAATCCTATCAAGGACAAATGGCCTTCTCAACCTACAAGGGTTTCAAGGTTGATGATAAATTGATTGATAAGTCTGATTATCATGCATGGAAGATGTCCTTGGATTTTGCGCTAGAAGATCAAGATGTCATGGACTATGTACAGGGGAATATTCAAGAGCCTCCATCAAATGAAGCTGCTGCCATGAAGTTAAAGTATAGAAAAGGGGAAATCAAAGCAAAGATGATTATCCGAGATTCTATTCATAAGCACTTGGTTGCTTACATGTATGAGCTGAAGACATCTAAGGAGATGTATGATAAGCTGGTGAACATGTTTAGGGCTAGCAATGATAATCAAATCCTCTTCTTCAAGAATCAATTGAAGAATATCAAGAAGGGCAAGGATGAATATATTCAATTCTATTTTACGAGGCTCACTAAAATTAGGAATAACCTCCTAGCTATTGTGAAGCAATATTTGATCGAGAGACGGTTCTTATTGCACTTGGAGGCCTCCCCCGTGATTGGCATGTATTCAATACCACTATTCTTAATAATAACATGATTCCTGATTTTGATGAAATATTTATGAGATGCACTCAATAAGAAACAAGAATAATGGAGTATGCCTCTAATGGTAATGGAAGTGACCCTATTGCCTTCGCCGCTCATGCAAAAAAGAAGAAGCATGGTGGCCCGAGAAATAGAAACCATGGTAGAGTGGGGGCCAAAGGAAAGAAGGGAAGATGTTACACTTGTAACAAGACTGGTTCCTATGTAAGAGAGTGTTCTAATAGAAGGGACTCTCCCAGGGATGATGACAACAACTTGAGAAGGAATGGCAGGAACAACAGGTTCCAAGGAAAAAGGAAGGCTCCCTATGATCGTAATGGAAATGGGCAACCTTTCAAGAGGTCAAGAAATTACAGGTACGATGAGTCTAATGTTGTTGATAATAAGAAAAATGATTTTATTCTTGTATCTACCCTCTCTGCTGCATCTCCACCCGACACCTTGGATGTTTGGTTAATTGATAGTTGTGCTTCAAGGCACCTCACTGGTTATAAAGAAGCCCTTTCTGATTTGGTTGAGAAGGATACTAATCTGGAAATTATCCTTGGAGATAATGCTACCTAACACGTGAAAGGTACAGGGACTATGACGCTCCATTTATCTCAAGGTCAAGTCATCGATTACAAGATATGTAGTATGTACCAAATTTTAAGAAGACCCTTGTTTCCATTTCAGCAATAGAAGACAAAGGGTTCAAGGTGGCATTCGTTGATGGAAAGGTACTTATTTGGAAGAATAACTTCAAGGAAGATATTTCTATTGGTTTTAGAGTTGATACACTCTACAAGGTTGGAGGAAGTCCATTGGGGGCTATGACATGTGATACAACTCTTCAAATAGAATTATGGCAACGAAGGTTTGCACACCTTCATTACAAAGCCCTTCCTGAAGCAAGGAAGGTGGTGACAGGGATGCCTAATTTGAGAGATGATCTTAAAGGTATATGTCAGGGTTGTGCTGAAGCGAAGCATACAAGGGGACCATTCCCCTCAAGTGTCACAAAGACAACTGATATATTGTAGTTGATACATTTAGACTTATCTGGTATGCTGCCTGTGACATCCTTGGGAGGATGTTCCTATTACATGACTTTTACAGATGACTTCTCCCGCAAGACCTGGATACATTTTTTGAAGAAGAAGGAGGAAGCATTCAAACGGTTCCGTACCTTAAAGGCCTTGGTGGAAAATCAAACCGAGAAGAAAATCAAAGTTTTGAGGACCAAGAATGGGATCGAGTACGAGTCAAATGAGTTTAATGACTTTTGTAGAGAAGCTAGCATTAAGAGGGAGACCACAACTGCGTACACTCTTGAGAAAAATGGTGCTGCTGAAAGAAAGAACACGTCCATTGTGGAAGCTTCCCGCGCCATGCTATGTGACCAAGGTCTTCTGAGGTTTCTATGGGGAGAAGTTACGAACACTGTTGTGTATGTTAAAAAAAAATGCCCACATTCTGCTCTGGACTCCAAAAATCCCGAAGAAGTCTTCTCTGGTAAAAAACCTGATGTTTCTCATTTTAGAGTTTTTGGTTGTCCTATTTACTTTCATGTGCCGAAAAAAAGAGAAGCAATTTGGTTGCTTCTGGAAAGAAGGGAATGTTTGTGGGCTACAATGAAACTTCAAAGGCATATAGAATCTATGTGCCTAGTCAAAGAGAAGTGGAGATATGCCATGATGTCACCTTCGATGAAGATGTTGTCCTCAAGAAAGTGAGAAATCTTCCTAGCTCCAAGGAAGACAAAGGAGATGAAGAAGCAGGGAAGCTGGAAGAGTCGAAGGATGACCTGATGCCCAATGTTGAAGGACCTATGGATCCTATTGATCCACCTCCTTCAAATAAGAGAAGGCCCTCATGGCTTAGGGATACTCTGAATATGCCGAGAGACATATTGCCCCAAGGGGGACTTTCCGTGAAAGCAATAAATCAAAGAGATACCAAGGATATCTAGCAACCATGAGTATGATAGTACAATTTGAGCCTGGAACATTTGAAGAAGCTGTAAAGCATCAAGTTTGGAAGGATTCTATGCACGAAGAATATGGGTCCATTATGAAGAATGATGTCTGGGGAGTGGTCCCAAGACCAGAGGACAAATCTGTTGTCACCTCGAAATGGCTCTATAAGATCAAGCATGGATTTGATAAAAGTGTTGAAAAGTACAAGGAAAGATTCGTTGCCCGAGGCTTATGTAAAAAATAAGGCATAGATTATGATGATATATTTGCACCTGTGGCCCGCTATACCACCATCCGATCTATTATTGCCCTTGCTACTACGCAAGGATGGAGTCTACATCAGATGGATGTGAAGACCACTTTTCTGCATGGATCTATAAAGGAGGAGGTGTATGTGGAGAAACCTTTGGGGTTCAAAGTTTGAGATAGAGACACTCATGTATGTAGGTTGAAGAAAGCCCTCTGTGGGTTGAAGCAAGCCCCCAAGGCTTGGTACGGGATGATAGATAGCTATTTGATGAAGCTGGGCTTTACTCGAACTAATTTTAAGGTTGATAGAGAAAGGACTCTCATTTTGGTTCTGTTTGTGGACGATCTCTTCCTGACAGGTGTTGACCCTCTCATTCTTCTGTGTAAGAGGGAGCTAGATGCTGAGTTTGAGATGAAAGACCTAGGACTGATGTACTACTTCCTAAGCTTGGAGGTCGGACAGAGGCTAGGCGAGATTTTCCTTTCTTAAGGAAAATATGTCATGAAGCCGTTGAAGAGATTTGGTATGGTGGACTATAAGTCTGTGTCGACACCGATGGAAATAACCTTTAATAAGTTGAGTGGAAATGCTGCTGGGCTCGTGCTAGCAAATCCTACCGAGTATCGATAACTTGTAGGGGCCCTGATGTTCTTAGTGAACTCTCGTTCGGATGTATGTTTTGCAGTGAACACCTTGATTCAACACATGGTTGATCCTCACCACATTCACTGGATTGATGCCAAGAATTTGTTGAGATATCTTCGGGGCACAGTCAACCATGGGCTGAGATACACTGCCGGGAGTTTGAGACTCCATGGGATATACTGATGCCGATTGGGCTAGCAGTGTGGTGGATCGCAAGAGCACATATGGATGTTGCTTCACCTTGGGTTTTGCTTCGATATCTTGGATGAGAAGGAAGCAGAAGTCGGTGGCTTTG
This sequence comes from Pinus albicaulis, assembly GCA_034641835.2. NCBI lineage: Eukaryota > Viridiplantae > Streptophyta > Pinopsida > Pinales > Pinaceae > Pinus > Pinus albicaulis. Next base: position 1,369,258,699 of record CM076579.1, on the reverse strand, counting down.
AGCACCGCTGAGGTCGAATACATTGCAACGAGTATGGTCTATTGTGAAGTTGTTTGATTGCGAAATCTCTTCAGTGAGTTGTTCGGGCATGTGCTAGATACCACCGTTATCCTTTGTGATAACCAGAGTGGGATTCGGCTTTCTGAGAATCCCGTGTTCCACGATCGATCCAAGCATATTGATATCAGGTATGGTACAACAAGGCGTTGTAAGGATTGTTCATATAGGAACTAATGAGTAGGTCGCGGATATTCTCACGAAGCCCCTTTGGAAGGTCAAGATCCTAACCTTCCGTGAGAAGCTTGGAATCGTGGAAAGACCCTATTCTGAGGGTCCTTCTTGAGTTGGACTATGAGCTCTGGGAGCTCCATGGGGCTTGGGGATAGCTTCTTGGAGCTATAAGCACATATGGGGCTAGGATTTCTGAACCTTGTTGTGCTTTTGCCCCACCGTTATGATATTGAGTTGGTTCGCCTCTCTCTGATCTGTGCCCCAAACAAATCCTATTCATGGAGTTTCAGACTTATGGGAAGTACCTCTCATTTGGCCAATGAGGTGGTAAATGTGGATAGAAACCATAGCAATACCGATGGATGCATAGGAGATTGGCGTACTCTCTATGTCTAGGATGACACGTTTCCAACACCTTGATCTTGGGATCAAGTATGATGAGGTTTTATCCTCTAAACCGACTTCGGGTTAGTATGAGAATCTTTTTGAGTCTGAGAGAGGTTTTTACCTCTAAAGTTGACTTCGGGTCAGCTGTGTGTGATGTCTTTGTGACTCACCTTTTGTTCTGAAATAAAGAGCCAACAAAGAAAGTAACAACGGGATGACGCAGAATGTTTGGTTTGGTACATGATGGATGGCACTTGTGGGCAGAAGGAGTTCTCCCTAGTTGAGAGGGAGTGTTAATTTTGGGCAACTAGGTCCAAACTCCATGTTGCATTGCTCATATGACGATGGTCATATTTTTGTTGGATTCCTCTTTCGAAAAGGTGCAAGATTGATCTAAAGATCATATTGATCGGATGAGCAGAACATTGATTTTGAATTTATTTTCCACATGTGCAAGGTCGGCCAGATTTATCCCACATGCCTAAAAGATGTGTCACACACCCTCATTGATGAATATAAATTGGAGAGACTTGGAGGTAATTTTCTCATCTTCTCATCACACATTCTCTCATTGTGATCTGATTGGTTCGATAGTCTTTGGAGGCCTTTTTCCCCTTACACGTGTGGAGCGAAGCTGTTGTTTTTTGCGCTAATCTGTTTAGGGATTTCTATTTTCTACGCTGATCTGTTTAGGGCTTTTCTGTTGCAGCATTGACCAATGTTGACTATGGTCAACCCTTGGTCGTTTGACCTCAATCTTTTGCAAAAATTCTGATTTTAGGAGGCCGTACAACTGGGCATTAAAATTGAGGAATTCCTGGCTGTTTGACTGAAGCCCTAGTTTGCTGCATTGACTTTTTTGAAGCTGCATGCGTTGACTTTTCTGCACTGTCCCTGGTTTGACTTGCGTTGACTTGTGATGAGCTGTCTTTGAGGGTCATGGGTGTGACACATGAAAGTGTTGACTGACTGAGAAAGACTTTGCTGGTTGAAGCATCTTGCTGATCCCCGTAATGCAACAATATCTCATATCTTTGCTGGACATAAGGAATTGTAAATTTGATCTATATTTGGCTTGTATTCTATTGATCTATTATTATGTTCTATCAACATTTTACTTTCAAGTTTATATGATTGCTATTTCGTATTGGGCCTAAGAAAGATTCAAGTGAAAGTGCATCAAGCATAGAACACCATTGTTATCTAAATTCAACATCTATGATTTCAACTGTCCTTTTCATATGGTCGATATGAGAAAATGGAAAAACTAATAGGTGTGACAATAGAACAATAGCAGAAAATAGTTTCATATTGATCATAATGAAGATTGGTTGTAATTGAATTTATTCTTATTATTTGCATTTTCTATCATTCAACATTGTTACATTGTCACTTTGCACTCAAATTTTTCATTTCATCAATTTTCATCATTCAAGTTACTAACAATCTCTCTCATCTCAACAAACTGAGGTAACTAATAAATTTAAAATTAAATTGACCAAAATAACCTTAGACATATTTAGAATATTTAAAATGATCAAAATAATTAGATGTTCAACAAATTTGGCTGACCAGACACGACTAAAACCAACCTAGACCAATCTTGATCCCGAATATACCAAGCGTCGAGAGGGATCAAATCACTCGAGGTGCAAACCTTTCCTGAAGTTTTTTGCACCTCAAGAGATTTGATCCCTCTTGGCGCTTGATAGATTTGGGGTTAAGATGGATCTACGCTGGTGATATTACTAATTCTAATGAAAATATTTAAATTGTAATTAGATTTCTTATATAATTAATATATATGATACTAACATAGCTAAATCATTGGTAAATGTTGATAGACATCAATTCATAATAAACATCAAAATACTTATTTTATTATACATTTCAAGTTGCTAGAAAAGAATTAACTAAATTATAACTATTTAGAATAACAATAATTATTATTAATGATAAAAATAATTAATATAAAGTTAAACATATCTACATTAAAAAAAACATGTAACAAGATTTTTAACAATGAAGATTTACCCCAAAACGAAGATTACAAGCTCTGAAATTTTCGAGCTTCTAGAGGAAGCAATCATACGACTGGAAAAAGCTCATATCAAGTTAGGTATTTTGTCTTTTCTTCTATTTTCTTTTGTCTTGTCTCAGGGAAAAACATGAAATTTGAATAATGGCAGAGGAAACAAGAGGAAGAATATCAGAAGCCATAGAAGAATTTCAATGAATGATAAGTGAAAGTAATCCCATGGCACGTCAATGATCATAACAATTCGTTAATAAGATGGAGGAAATTCCCGAAGTCACTATCCTGCAGACAACCTCAACCTTAATATCCCTAGCTCTTTAAAGCGAGGATTAATTGGCCAGTGTACTAGAATCTGTCCAACTCCAAAGGCAATCAAAGCTTGGGTACACAAATTAAAAGTAGCTTTCTAGAAGAATAAGAGTAGCACTAATTGGTGTCCATCCCTTTCACATATGCACTCAATTGTAAAAGGTAAAATTAGTGCTCATTAAAATTTGGTGTCCATCCCTATCAACACTATAGAGTTTTGTAATTTATGCTCTCCATGTGCTTTCAAGTTGCTAAATTTTTTTAGGAGACATTCAGTGGGGAACAAAAAACATACACCACAATTTGGTAGAACCAAGTACAATCTCCAACTTTAGAGTTAAACATGTAATCAAGCTAGTACATGCTTCCTAAGCATGGGAATCATAATCAATCCCTGAGGTTCATCAACTCATAATCAACATTCCTACCCGACAGAACAATCACTTGGACCTCTAGAGCATTCTTTTGTATAAAAGATATTTAGTGAACACCAAAATAAATATTATTTCAAACATTATAATGCTAAAATTTACACAATGTCAAAACATTGACTATAAATTGATTTCACATTCAAACACCCTTACCATGATGAAATGGAGGTCCTATGTAGCCATCTTGTGGAGATCTAGGACCAATTTAACTAGGGAAAATTTTAGGGGCTAATATTCGCAGGCGGGCTAATTTTCCATGTTTTTTCCAAAAAGAAGATTCGTCAATTTCCATTTTTTTGAAAAACTGATTCGCCCAAAGTTTATAGTATAAAATTATTTTACCCTAAAAATCGCCAAAAAATTATAAATACTAATATAAAATAGTTAGATACCTAAATAGTTTACAAAAATATCATCAAAAATTTTACAATTTACATATTTGGGACTAGTAAGATTCGCCAAGGTTTCTAAACTTTCAAATAAATTTCCATCCTTAAAATTTTCCCTCAATTTAACTCATTGAAGACCAGGCTTAATGATAAAGACAATGCAAATTGGACTTGGGAAGAATAAAGCCTTAACATGCCAACCAATGGGGAGGATAACAAATGTCATTGAATTATGTTGCCATGTAATTTTTGCTTCTTCCTAAGTTATTTTTGTCATATTGATAGCTTCAAGAACAATTTGAAATTTGACACAGATAGTAATTTTTTAAGCATGGCATCAACACTATTTAACTCGATAAACTTATAGAATGATGTTCTTATTGTAAATTTTCCCATGTGTAAGTTGTGACGGGGCACATATTTAATAGAAATTTTAATCTCTTTTTGAAAACAAAAAAAATAAGATAGTGGTGCTACAAATAATATAATGCCACTTTCAATTTTGGAGTCTTTGAGATTGGAATGCACCAAATATTAGAAGATAGTGGTGTTACAAATAATATAATGCGACTTTGAATTTTGGAGCCTTTGGGATTGGAATGCACCAAATATTATGAAATTGCAAAATGTATATATTCTATTGTTTCAAGAAAGGTTCCTCCCAATTAAAGAATTTTGTGCATAGATAACATCTACTCCACATATAAATTTTCACTATAATTCTAGTTGTCCTCCCGATGCATTATAGAGTTATTGGTTTTGATTGATCAAATAGTTAATCAAACACAGTTTATATAACTTTGTATATTAAAGCTAAACAAAAATGCATACCACATTATTAACAAGCATATCCATATAGTCTTGGATTTATTAAGAAAGGCCATTCTTTGTTTTATTCATGATCTGTGAAATTGATTTTGACGGGCTCTAAAGCCTTAGAATGAAATCATTGCTCCAAATCTATCATATACAAATTTGTCACAGAAATAACAACTAACATGGCTAGAAAGCGAGCTCTTTCAGATTAAGGGTTATTTGGGCACTGATACCATGTGAAATTAGAAATGCCTTATCATGTTAAGATTCATTAACTCAAATAAATTGTTAGATTCACTTCGAGCTGGTGTCAAAGAGGATATGTTGTTTCTTGCATTAAAGCTTTCATATTCAAGCTTTAGCCTGATGATATGGATTGCATGATGTGCTTTATTTTGTTCACTAATGATCTGATGCATTTTAAAATAATTTTGAGAAACAATTTGAAAAACTGTCTAATAGTTCTAACATATCACTTGGTAAAAGCCTTGCTTAAAGCATATTTAGAATAATACTTGTAATGCTGTGTAGGCACAGAATATTAAATTTCTGTGAAACATATTTTTAAGCGCATCGAACAAATTATCTGGTTTGTATTTGTAAACTGTCACACTTGCCATGCCAATGGGCCTTTTAAAATCATAATGCATTGGTCGATCTTTGATGAATACCATTATTATAAATAAGGCTTCATTTCTACACTTGTATCTTTCAGTCGATGATTTTTCTTATGATTCAATATGTTTTATATGCAACACAGGCCTTCCACATTTTGATGCATGAAACTACAAATAGTGGCCACGTCATACTTGACATTTGGTACAAGTAAGAACACATCAAACACTACCAGACCAAGCCTTAAATGGTGATTCAACGCAGGTGCTATTTTAGCCAATTTGGAACCTACAAGTGATTTATCTTGATTGCGGTCTTTCATCAAAAGGTGGGAAACCACATATAGACATACTTCTATGTCGAAATGGTAATAAATATAAAAATAAATTTGCTTCTCTGCAACTCTCTCCTCTTTTTATGAAACTCTGCTTAAATGCAGTCCACTATTTATCATGCTGGAATCATACAATTGTTTCCTTGATATATACCAAGTGTTCGGAAGAAAATATGAAGAGGAAGAGCAAACTGCTTTCCCAAGCCCTTGAGCACATGGTATTGTTTATTCTAATGTATTTTTGTGAAACACATGGATCTTCTAAAGCAACAAATTGTTTAGCAAGAGGTTCAGAGGACTACAACACCGGCCTCTGTCTGGAAGATATGTTAGAAACAACCAACTTCAAGAGTTAGCTTCATAGATATATTACTTGCTTAGAAGAGAAAATGAAGATTTAAGTGATTATTCTAAATGACAAAATAAATATTTAATTAATATCTAGCTTATATCCCCTTGCTATCAGGAATCATGCAGGGGAACCATCTTTCCCATATTGGAGTGTCTACATCTTGAAACATTTCCCTGTATGGTTTCTTAAACCAATTTTCTTTTTCTAGGAAAAGTCTTCTAAATGTTGTCAAGTTTAGGATGCATTTTGAAAAGAAAGGCACAATCTTCAAATCGAACTTATATTTGTTTTCTGAAACTTGGTAGTGAATAGTGCTGCTGCCCTTGAATCAAATTAAGAAATTTTAAGGATTGTCTGTTTTTTTCAGCTTTTAGGTTGCTGGGTAACCTTTCCACGTTTTTAATGCCATATATTTCTTCGGGAGGATATTATTTTATTTTCATTGACTTTTAAATGTGATTCAAGTCTGCTTTTTGTTTCTATATCCTTTTATTGGAAAATAATATTTATTGTTAATGGGTTGTTCAATGCAATTTGTTTATTAAGTGTACTTTTCGATGCTTTATCAAGTAATTAATTATACAAAGATAGTTTTTGTACTTTCTTTTTATATATATTACATAATGTATTTTGATTGCAACTCAAATATTTTAGGTTTTTCATTTATGATTACTTGCAACTCAAATATTTTAGGTTTTTTATTTCTGATTACTTGTTTTGTGGTTGATGAGGTTTGCAATCAGTCAATTTGGATAAGGAAAGAAAAGATTTAAGTTAGGAAATATAATCAATATCTCTAATACCTAAATGTTTTTTGGTGTTATGAGTGTTTATGTGGAAACAAAGATTATATTAAACATCATCAAATATGGGTAAAATGATATCATCTAATCAATCTCACCAATCTCTTGAACCATTTTAGTTTATTTAGGGGTAAATACAATAAAGGGAATAAGTTTCTTTGTATTCAACTCCAAAACATGGGTACCACTGGAAGTATTTTGCCCACAGTTAATAACATGGCACAAATAAGAGGAAGTAGTGATGTAGTACTAAGTATAAATGATGAATGATTTCCAAAATCCAAGTTCATGAAAAATGTAGATTCAACTACTCCCTTATTTGAAAAGTAAAAAAATGAAATCAATGGTGTACTTGGGAAGAAGTTACTAACTCTCAGCTTGCTATATCTCTTTCATGTACAAATTCATATGAAAAATAATAAAAATTGCACTAAATCCTAATTCATATGAAAAATAATAAAAATTGCACTAAATCCTATAGAATAAGGATCATAGGTAAAAGAAGGTGGTTCAAAACTTGGGAGGCTTTTGGCAATTTGAGTTTTTGTGAACCCAACCGATCTGGTTTTTCTCATTGTCATTTTCCAAGCATGGGACCCAAGTCACGCAGAGGTGGATAAAACATCATTACCAAAGAACATGCATCCCCTTCCTAGTCCCCTCCTAGTCCTCTTCCAGAAATACAATGACCTATCACATTATTAATGAGGTCTTGCTTTGCCCATTGAGATGGAAGACTTACCATACCCTATTTCCAAATAGACATTCCTTTTTTTTTCAGTAAGAAAAAACTCTGATTTATATTGAGTACCAATGCATAACAAAATTTTTTTACATCAGTCTTCATGGATTCCATCTCCTGTCTATGTTCCTATCCAGTGTATCATAATTCTATACAGTTAAATACACATGTTCTACTAATCAATTGTCCCTACTTTTTCATTAGATCACATCTGATCTATTTACATCCTTGTGCCATAATCAAAGCATTTTAAAAACAATAGCTAGCATGTTGCCTTCTGTCCAGATTCTGGACAATAGTATCCTAGTACGAGCCTGCACATGTAAAACTAAATACCAAACGATATACAAAAAATTATCAAAATTTTAGAATACTGACAACGACTCTAATAACCATAGGCTCAAAAAAAACTTTACCACAGCGACCCCTATTTCTAGAGCCATCAACAAGTTCATATTGCATTTTGCCAAAAACACCATGAAGTCATTTCTTAGATAGCATCGTGCACAACTTTGGTTTTTTCTCTTGATAGACATGGTGGAAAGATATATGCAGTTGAAAGTGTTTCTCGGATTTCTTATCCCTGTCTAGCCGAGATGTGAGATTTCTAGGCATCGGCTGAATTACATTTGTTCAAATGCTCGATGAGGACTTTGGAATCCTCGAAAACCCATAGTCATCGATGTATAAATGCTTTGTAAACCATAATAATCCACGAAGAGCAAGGATTTCAGCCCTCATGTTTGTGCCTTGGCCTCCAAACTAGTAGATTTTATAGTGACATTGTGGCGATATCATGAGCCACGCTCCACATCCTCATTTGAATTGCTTGTGCGCGCCATCAAAAAACCACTGCGAGGATATTATATATCGAAAAGGTCCGTTCACGATGTAGAGGTCGCGAGGGGGGCTTCGAGATAATTGGTATAGCTCTTCCATCTTCTCATAACCTATGTAGCAACCATATCGGGCATGCAAACCATCTCCTCAAAAATCCATCGGTTTCTACCAACCCACATATACCAATGCAAAAGTATATGCATGTTCTTGTATAATTTCCCCTTACCATACCACCATTTAATGCATTCTTCGGGTGGTTGTGTAAAGAGGTGCCATAAAGTTTATATGTGAGCATATACTTAGATGTACTTTCTGGCAAAAAACACATTCATAAAAAAGGTGTTTGTTGCTTTCATTGTCTCGGAACACATTCTACAAAAACCGGGACCAATCTTACCTTTCCTCCAGAGGTTTTCCAATGTGAGGTTCTGTCCTTCTAGACAAGCCATAGAAAATAATCATTTTAATTTGGATCTTTTCCTTCCATATTATATTGAACCAACACTTTCTAATATCATAATGATTTTCTTTATAAATCCATAAATATATTTCTTTTATTATAACTTGTCCCTTATGTAATGTACCCCCCAGGATGAGTCCGATCCCCAAGTCTATTATGGCATAGGCAAGCCTCCTTTAATACATTTAGATATCTCGCCATCATTCCCCTTGCGGGGCCTTTGGAATGTTAAGTACTTCCGGCTCCATCCATAGCGGGTACCCCAACCACCCATTTTTTCAATGATCTCGTGCCAAATAAAATACCCCTCCTATTAAGATGACTTCGCTTGACTCGTGCTAATGGTAGACACGATGTCAATGTCTCGGATGTTTGGTTTCCCAATCGGGATCTTGTAGCCGAGTTCCAAAATTCCATCCGAAACTTCCAATGTATTGCTTTCTCACCTTCATAAAACCATTCCGAGATATGTGAGCCTTTTTTTCTTTTCACCCATCCGCGGTGAATAGGTCTTCCACATCCCTGTAGTCCTATATACTTGTATTTAATTATCTCTTGCCATATGCAAGGATAGTGCATACATATCCATAAATATTTGACAACGAAGGCTCTGCAAAAATGTTCACATCCATAATGCTCCCATCCCTCCCCAGATGTTTTGGGCACCGAAATCGATTCCCGGCGAACAAGGTGATATGTTCTATCCTCCCTTCCACTGTCCCCGAGATGAAGTTAGCTAATAGACTTTTGATTTTTTCGATGATGGTCTTAGGTATCATCAAGAGGTGAGCCCAATAGACGGATATCTGTTGTAATGCTCTCTGTACTAAGATCATTCTCCCCCCTTTAGATAACCATTTCGAGACCAAGAATTAATCCTATTTTGATATTTCTCAACAATCCACTTCCAATCCTCCACCCCATAGCATGAGGGCTTTAAGTGAAAGCCTAGGTAGGTGAAACCCTTTGCAAGAGGAAAAGATTTGAAATTATAAAGGGCTTCAATATTTGCATAGGATCATCCATCATCCTTAGAGTGATATAAGCAAGACTCATCACCATTTTCTTCCATACACGAAACCAAGCAAAAACGCTAGAAAAATGTCGAAAAGGTGTTCCCAACATCTCTCGATAAGCCTTCCAAATATTAATATATCATCAGCAAAGCAGCTGTGTGATCTCGATGCCCCGAAATCCCCCACTATCCACCAATTTCCGATCTTCATACTCGGAGAGTCCATTACCAAATTGAAGAGCGATGGTGACAATGCACACACTGCCTTAACCCCTTGCCTTAACCCCCTGCTAGGTTTAAAAAAATTGAGTCGCGGTGCTATTGATAATAATAGCCATCGATGAGCCCTCACACAACTCATTATCCGATCAACCATGCCATTTTCCAACCCAATTACATGCCAAAACCATTCTCGGAAAATCCCGCCGACACGGTCATATGCTTTTACTGAGGGTCAATCTTCATGACGGTGGCATCCAAATGCTTCGTGTGGATAATGTGAATAATCTCTTGTGTAGCGGCGATGGCATCATGAATGCTTGCGGTCTTGTAAGAAACCGAGTTGTTTGGGTGAGATGAATTTCGAGAGTACCGCTTTCATTCTATCGGCAAGGATTTTAGAAATGAGTTTGTATAGTGTGTTATACGGGGAGATGGGTACGTAGTCCATAAAAGACTTCGGCTCCTTTTTAGGAATGAGCACCGAGAAAAAGTCGATTTCTGACTCCATGGATCACTCCATGTGTGTGGGCTTCTTCCACCATCTCAACAATATCATCAATAAATAAATCATGGAAATGAATAAAAAAAGTCATGTGTCCAGACCATCCCGAGCACTGGACTTTTGTCGAGGGCAAATGACTTTAGAACCCTATCCACTTCAAGTTTGTGCACTGGAACTTATTGAGTGCATTATTGTCTTCGACACCAAACATCAGTGGGTAGTTCTCCAATGCCCACGGTAGATCATTCGCCATAATGCCATCCCTTGCCTTATAAATATTATCAAAATATTTAATGGTTTGCCTCCTTAATCTTCTCTGTAGTGTGATAAGTGCTACCTTCATAATCTATGTGCCATATTGCATTTTTTGGCCTTTCTCCCATTTGCGAAAAGAGTGGAAAAAATTTAGTGTTTATGTCACCTTCTTCGAGCCAAATAGCGCAGATTTTCGGTCGCTAGGGTTTTCTCATGAATGAGTAAAATCCTCCTCTTATCCATTTCCGAGTTTTTGAGCCTATCCTAATTCTTAGGGATGTGAGAGCTTGCATCCATTGTTGACGGGACTCCGTGTCATTTGTTCTTTAATATTCTTGAGATACTTCTCCAATTGTATCTTCTTCGACTTCTCCCAACATCGAACCCTCCCCTTTAGACCTCTAAGAGTTTGTGTCAAGTATTTCATAGGCGATAACCCTTTTTGCCCGTTCGTGATTAGTCACATAACCCAGAACCAACACATCAAAATCTTTGTCTTCCAGCCCAAACCCAGTTCGAACTTGAAAGGGAAACCTTTTTCCTTTTTCTTGAATTGCCACTCCATAACAATAGGCCTATGGTCAGAGATCGCGAGTGCCTCCACTGCGGAAGAAACCATGTCCATTTGTGACAACAAATCAACATTAACCGAAAAGCACTGTCAATGCATTTACCAATGAATTCCCGAACCCCTCCTCGTATTGTACCAAATTGGACAATTTATCTCCATATTTAAGTCCATCGAGTTGACATCCCTTGTCGGGTCCCTCACATATTTTGCCAATATGTCCGGTGCCCCTTCTCACCCCAGATCTCTTGCTCATGGAGAGCATGGTTGTAGTCCCCCACGATGATTGCATAACTCAAGGAAAGTATGCCACACATCTCTAGAAAGACCCCATTATGTTCAAGTATGGAGCATATAGGTTAACCGGGGTGAATCATGCTCTTGAAACCCCGGAAGGTGTCGAGGTTAGTATAATCCCCCCCCAAAAAAAACTATAGGCCTTGAAAGTCGCCCATTTGGGATCCCGGAACACCACCAAACGGCCGAGCGCCCATCAACATCATTGGCGACAATATGCCAATCCGGAGCATGGTCGTCGGGAGAGTTTAGTAAGCCCTTGCTGTCACCTTTTGATGATAGACCGCTCCTGTCTATGAATTATTCTCCCATCCAATTGAGTACCCGAAGGAGCATCCGCCCTCCGGCTACGACAATTTTGGCAAAGGTGACTCGTCTCGTGGCAAAGGAAACATCTAAAAGGTGTATTCCAATAGTCAATGATTTTTTCGATGGACAATACCTTCCCACTCCAAATCTACATGCTCAGGAAGGCCGCCGTGAAAGAGGCCTCAACAAGTATCCAAGCCACGTGCTTATCATTTTCTCCAATGCACTTTAGATCAACAAACCGAAAACCGGTGCGTATGCTATCACCAATGGCGGATAAAGTGTAAGGTGACCGAAATTCGAACGATAGCCCAGGGGAGTTTAACCCACAAGAGGTGGTTTTGGGGGCGTCTCGGAAAGGATGGAATCTAGTATACCATCGATGGAGGGCCATAAAGCATTTGCCATGTACCCATGTGCAACGAAACACCTCGCGCAAATATAAAGAGTAAAATAAGATTATAATCTTTCCTTAAATTTTCAAATATACAAATTCCATGCTATAACTATCAAACTATCAAAACCAAATATATAAATTTTATTTAATTTAATATTTTGCACATGCATGTGCAAATTTTAATAAAGTATTCTACTTATTTTTAAAGGTGTAGACTTCTCAATTTTTCTAAACCTTATTTATGTTATCTATATATATATTTTATATTAACTTTTAAAGAATATTTGTAAAGCCTTTTGTTTCATAGCAAACCAGGTATAATATATAATAATGCCTAACCTATACATGTATGAAGGCAATTTTATAGGGACGATATAATGGGTTCTTTAACCAGAAGGAAAGTGATAATATGAGTAAAGAATATTATGAAAAAATACTATATATATTTTATTGATAAAGAAAAAAGAGATACCAAATTAATGTTTATTTTTTAATTCAAACTATTATTTATGAAATAAAATTAATAAAATTTAAATTTATATTGATTATCAAATTTTTTGGGTGATTAAAATTAAAATTTATATTAATTACCAAATTTTTGGATGTGATTATATTATAAGAAACATTTATTATGAAATAACTGTGTATCAATATCTATTAATCATTTAATTTATATAATTTTATTAATAATCATTAAAAATTAAATTACAAAAATATGAAAATCACATTCCAAAACAAATATATCTATATTCAAAAATATTTATAATAAAATATTAAAAAGTGTTAGGTTAAAACACTCCTTTACATGAAATCACATATTCAATTCTTTCCATCAAATTAAAAATATCCATAACCCTTTCAACTAGCTTCAAACAAAGAATATAACTGCCACCTGTCCATTTCACCATTTGAACACATATTCAATTCTTTCCGTGAAATTAAATATATCCATAACCCTTTCAACTAGCTTCAAACTCAGAATATAACTGCCACCTGTCCATTTCATCCACACAAGTATTTGAACAAAACATTTATATATTATTTTATATTTTAATATATGAATAGCATTTTTTTTAACGGAAAAAAACCTAGGGCTAGTGAAGATAATAATATCTTATTAGCAACCATTGGGCAGGGAATTAGCAGAAGGACGAGGAAGCTTTGCTATGTAGCATCATGGCCAGAGCAACACCCAATCCGGCAAATAGGTAGAAAATCAGTTTCCAAATGGCTGAACTGACAAATCTGGCATTCTCAAAGCATCGCGTCTCACAGAGCTAGCAAGCTTGCACCTCGAATCCATAGGCGACACCTGCTGAAGTTTCAATGGGAGAAACCCTTGTTTGTGTAACAGAACTGTAAGGGTCAAACAGAGTGTATTGATCTTGCACGCGGCAGCAGTTTTGCCGCCCTTAATCAAAATAACCGTTACAGTCATAATATCTTATTAGCAATTGTAACATAAAGTTGTAAAGGAACGGTTGTAAAGGAACGTGAAAGGAGTGGGAAATGTGGAAGGAAATAATTTGCACATTATTCTTTGTAGTATTTTGAGCTTTCAGGAAGCTATTTAAGTTAAATGATCTGGAACAGCTCATCATATACTTAATATTTAGCTGCCAGGCTGCAAAGGATAATTTTTAGCTGCCAGGCTGCAAAGGATAATTTTTAGCTGCCAGGCTGCAAAGGGAGAAGAAAAAAAAGCTTTTGCAGACATAAGTCTGAAAAAGCTGGAGAAGGAGCATTGCCCATTGTTACTGTAGTAGACAATCAATATGAGAGGGACCTCTGTTGCCCACTGTGTGTGATTTATGAAGGGAGTCGGGACAGATGGATAGCTCAACAGAATATGATTCATAAATCCTATGCAAATTTGGCAGAATAGACAGGCAATACTTAGAGCCAAGGAGCATAGCCCAGATTCCCCTCCAACCTTTTATATGGCTTCGTATTTCTTAAATATCATATGGGCTAATCACCCTTTTCCAGACATGGGATGGGCATGGAGCATCTCCAACTGTAAGGATCTGTGGGAGAACAAGTACACTGTACAAACAACAGTATGCAAACCTTTGTTATCATTTATTTGCACAGGCCTTTGTCTAGATTCTCCCAAGTTTCTTCTGTTTTGATTTTCTTGATTTAATAGTAACTTCCAACAAAGTTTTGCAAAATTTACCGGGTAAGGAAAACAACGATTGCTAAATTTTACTGGGTAAGGAGAGTTCAACGATATGAGTGCATTTTATAAAACGCCAAAACAGATGTGGGACAAGTTCAATGGCTGTAGCAGACCCAACGCATTTTCTCTCTTGCAGGCAGCAGGACCCATCCCCACTTGAATTTCATGTGTTATCATTGACAACCAAAAACAAATTGCTTAAAAAAACCATAACAGATATGGTAGGCATTAGGGCCAATAATATTTGAAGAAAAACCAGGAATGGTGATAAAAAGTTTATTTAATACAGATTAGGGGGTTTGGACATAAAAAGACTAAACTCATAACTCAGACTTGTAGCATGCAAAACACATACATGTAGTCGAGGCGAGGCTCATTTGAACAAGTTAAGCATTGGTTAAAACATTTTCTAACATAATTGTATTGCGTTTTGGTAAATGCAAATAGGGAAAGAAAGATTTTAAAATGCTTCATAAGAGGAAGCATATGGAACAGACAGTTTTAATACCAATGCCTAAGGATTTTAACCCACAACACGAATACAGATGGTTTGTCCAAGCTGGATAGATGCATTATCATATCTTCAGAACTGGGTATATCATAGAAAATTACTTTTAAGACATATGACTAAAACTTGTATGGATATATGGATACATAGAAAAGAAGCCCTAATCATAAAAGCTGGACCAAAACAGGTTATAACCTTTTTAGCTTAGGGATATGTCATGTACAAAATTCATAAAGACAAGTTTGATTATGGTAAATTGTTGATAAACCATCATTTATATAGCATGAAAAATAAGGTCTAATTATAAAAGATTGGGGTTACATAGAAATACTTGGGCAATCGAATCTCCATGCCAGGATGTGCACCAACAACATAAAAATTATGTACTAAAGACAATCTATATCCAACATCTGATAAAAAGACGGCAGCGGCAAAGAGTAAGCAAACTCCAGTAAAAATGAGATTGGGGCAAACATTTTTTTTGTAACAATGCAATCAGAGGTACAAGAAGAAGTTGGTGACAAGGCCTGGAAGAATAAACAAAATATGGTTGATAGGGGCTTGAATAGCAGATAAAGTAGGTATATTTCAAACCTAACAATGTATTCAATTTCCAATAAACAAGTTTTCCAACTCATGGACCATTTTACTTGTTCAAGTAACTAGGCCAAGTACAATTTTGGGCAAATCTGGTAGATACCTCACCCGTTGCTTCTCAATTTCAGGGATCTTTTGATTTGAACTAGTGTGATGATCTTTGTGTGGACGAGCTATGTTTGAATCTCCCATGGACAAGGTTTAAATCTCTCGAGTTTTTCCCATCACGGACAATCTTCTTTCAAAGCTAGTTGTAAATCCTATGCAAATTTGGGAGAATAGATACCATCATTCAATGCGATGTCAACCAAGCTGATCTTATCTCCTCCAAAGTATTGTTTTTTTATCATAAAGAAAATTTGCAACCGATTATTCCGTAACTTTATCTTGATGCTCTCACAAACCTTAAAAAAAAAATCCTTGCAAATATGGAAAGAGCGCTGGGGTTGTCAGACGTAGGGATCTTTCAATTGAGCAAGGATAGAGATATTTGAGTTCTTGGGTTTATGGATAAATTAATGAGCATTTAGTTAATTTTGATAATTGAGCAACTAAGAAGAACGGAGAGATTGTGGAAGGCAAACTAGCAGAGATTTAAGTTCGATCCAAGAGAAACTAATCAGCGGAGGGATTGTAACCGAGTTAAGTTTGATCCCTTCGCATTGAAAAAGCATTTTCAAATAAGACACACATTTGCAAAAATTACTCGGAGATAAAACAATTGAGAAAATAACAAGACATGTGACAAATCGAAATCAATATCAAATTACACATTCTCTAGAGATTAGAGCTATGCTCTCCTTTACCATGATTGTTAGATGCATTTCTATTTAAAAAAATGGGAGGGAAATGGTTAGATCATAGATGTACTTTGTGACCAAACAAGTAGCAACATGGTAAAACTAGTTAAGAGAATAAAAAGTAAAGAGGAAGCACTTGTTAGATGCATTTCTATTTAAAAAATGGGAGGGAAATGGTCAGATCATAGATGTACTCTGTGACCAAACAAGTAGCAACATGGTAAAACTGGTTAAGAGAATAAAAGGTAAAGAGGAAGCACTTGTCCCAAATAAGTTGTAGTCGTGTCATTAAGAAAAAAATTACACAATGGTTTCTCCCAAAAGATCCTTAAAACTCTCCTTAATCTCCTCATGTAATCGGAGCAGCATTGAACAGACGTTCTTCCCTTCAATAAACAAAAGTGGGCTATTATCACATCCCAAGAAATAAACTCATAGTTTTTCCTGCCCCACTGGTCTAAAGATCCTTAAAGCTCTCCTTCAAACTCCTCATGTAATGAGCGTAGCATTATTACTGCATTTCCATGCTGTGAGGCGGTAATGGCAGTGGCAGATCCAAATTCACCAAGAGCAGCCTAACCAATAGAGCAAATCAAATTAGCACAACACACCACAGTTTTGGGTAGAAAAGCATTGGCAGCGAATCCACTTCCTTTACACTGTTGTATTTTACACTTTTCGTTGAACCTCCTCTACCTCCAGTCAAGTAGACTTCCAAATCTTTAGAAACTATGACTCTGGCTCCTCTGCTTTCCGTATTTTTAGATCTCAAAAATCTTACCAGTAGCTCTGTCACATCACATCCGGGACCATGCATTGGAATGCATATACAAATTTGCTCTTTTGTGTTGATAGATTAGACACTGATAATATCAAGGATTTCTGATACGATCTTGGACTTACTCACCCTCACTTGTTGCTCTCCATCAGGCTGTTCCAGGGGCAGGGCTTAGAGCTAGAGGAAGGAAGGCTGTTCCAGGGGCAATGGGCCTCCACACACAGCATGTTTGCAGCTATGACAACCATTTATGAGGAAGAATAGAGCTTTGTTGACTTCTTTTTGAAATGAGTTTACTCTAGAATCTATAATTGTTGATTATTAAGTTGGTTTGTTGTTTTGTATGTTATGATGTTTTGATTACACATCATTTGACATGAGTGAAAGTGTTAGGGATTTGTTGATATTCATGTTCTAGGAATCACATGATTAAGTAATTCAACCAATTTTTTTTTGCAAATCTCATAAAAGAAAATCTGGATCGGGATTTCTATTATGAGATTTATAACAAAATTGAGAGTTGTAACCATAAGAGTTGAATTACCTAAACCTATGATTCCTCAAACAAGGATATCAACCAATCCTCTAACACCTTCCCTTGTATCAAATTGTAGGTAATCAAAACATGATAACTAAACCAAACAACAAACCAACTTTAAAATCAACAAGAGCAGATTATAGGGTAAACCCATTTCAAAAGACAATCTACACTAAAACTTACCGGACTTTGGATCAACACAACCTTATTCTTCCTTAGAAATGGCTGCCGCTAACATGATAACGAAACCAAACAGCAAACCAACTTTATAATCAACAATAGCAGATTATGGGGTAAACCCATTTCAAAAGGCAATCTACACTAGAAACTTACCCGACTTTGGAGCAACAAAACTTTATTATTCCTTAGAAATGGCTGGTTGCCATAGCTGCAATTGGACAACCTGTTGAATGTGCGCGGTCCGTTGGGAAACAACTGAGAGTGAGTGAGTCAAGGTGGTATCTGAAATTCTTGATAATATTGGTACTTGATCCATCAACACAGCAGAGCATATTTGCATCTGCATTCCAATGCATAATGCCATCTGTGATGTCTAGACATAACAACTGATAAGATTTTTGAGGTCTAGAGATGTGCATTTTTAGAAAAACAAAAACTTGCTCGACTTGCCATCAACAAAACTTTATTCTTCCAGTCAATCTACACTCTGTCTTACGCTCAGTCTGTGTTGTGCGCGAAGACATTGATATGGAAAAAACATATCATTTGGCTTCAAACTATGCGATCCATGAAGTTTCGCTTTATCATCCTTAGAACTGCCTAGCAAAAACTTTATTCTTCCACTCAATCTACGCTCAGTCTGTGTTGTGCAGGAAGACATTGATATGGAAAAAACATATCATTTGGCTTCAAACTATGCGATCCATGAAGTTTCGCTTTATCATCCTTGGAACTGCCTAGCAATTTTTTCATGTAGGTGTACCGCGTAATAGTAATCATAACGCGGAGCAAATACAATGATGCGTCGAGGAAACCTCTTTTCTGTGAAGCAACCAGGAAATTTCTTCTCCGTGAAGCAACCAAAAAATTCTTGATCTGTTTGGCGCTGTGATTCCCAGTACACGGTCCACCTACTTTATTTATTTTTAAATCGGAATTAGGGTAAATTTCCCTTCCCATTGTACTCTGAAATCGCTGTAGTCCAAAAATCAACCATCATTTCCTTATGTCCCAACAATAATGTTTCAAGCCTTTATGTCACAACAAGAATCTTTTGGTTGCTTGATAAAGACATAAAGACATACAATGATGCGTACAGGAAAACTTCTTTTCAGGGAAGCAACCAAAAAATAAAGACATAACACATTCTTGCTGTGACATAAAGAAATTTTTGCTGTGACATAAAAAATTGATGAATGATTTTTGGACTAAACCCATTTCAAAATACAATGGGAAGGAAAGTTTACCCGAATTCTGATTAACAAAAATTATATCATTTGGCTTCAGGAGTGGTGTGCAGGAATGATTTATGCAGAAGTAGCTAATAATTTCGTCATGTGGCTGTACAGCTTTTTATGAACCTTAACACTGATTACCACTGGTAAGTTTGTTTGCTGTGAAACAACCTAAAATTCCGTGGGATAAAACACTATCGATGATTTTCACATCTACCAAAGCAAAAACCTGAGGTCACAAATTGAAGTTAAAGGCTAGACTTGAAGATTTAAAGATTTATATGTATTTCTAAAGTTATTTTTAAAACTTTAAAGATATATATTCAAATTGAGATTTACTATTATTATTATTATTTTATCAAGTGGAGTTTATATGGGTTTATTTAGTTTTTATTTTCAATTTTTTTTTAATTATAAGATTTGATTAATTAATAATTATTTTTAGAAGCATTCTATAACTGAGTATGGAATAGATGTTGTATGGTTATGTTATGTAAATAATTTGACACCATTAAATTATTAGTGGTTTTTGGACTAGAGGGTTTCATGATCCATAGTTTTTTTATGATATTTTTTTCTAATGCAGCCTATTCAAAGACATAAAATTTTTATGAACATTCAAAAAAGAAGAAGAAAGATTTGGTTGCAACTAGTATGGTAAGAGAAATGTAGTACAAATGACAAGACACAATCATATATTAGTGACAAGGATTTTTTGTTGAAGTAAGTCCAAAGAAATAATCTTTAACATATAAAAGTTTCCATTCCTCATAAGAAAGTAAACCCTAATTTCCGCCACAAATATTAAAACCATGCCCAATTTTCATGTTGTTGAGTTTATAATGATATAAAATTATGAAAATGGCATTGTAGTTGGATTAGCCTATATTATATTAGTTTCCAAGAAAGGATTCAAGGAATTTGATTAACTTACACGTCTCCTATAATGGGTTATAGAGCGCCTCTTTGCGCAAAAACAAAATTACAATATAAAAAATTAAAATTTAATGTCTAACATCTAACACCTACACATTCCCTACAATGGATTGTGGAGCACCTCTTGGCGCAATAAAGAGGTATCGACACCTCTACTTGATTATTAGACTTTTTTCATATCACCAAGGTAAAAATTATTTCATGATTTCATTTGGGGTTGAATGTGATCCACCCACCCCTACCATCCTTAGAATATCTATATTAAAACATTAAATTCCATAATTTAGAATTTAATATTTATGCGTGACATAATCTAAACTCCAACACAAAATAAAAGATATAAGATGGACATGTAGAAAATGACCCAAAACAAATAAAGAAAAAGAAAATGACATAAGAAAAAACATGTTAGAAAAGGCATGTTCAATATCAAGGTCATTGGTGTTGCTCAATTAAATAATCCTATTTGTTTAAACTTTGGACCCCTTATTCATGCTAATTATAATGACATTTCATCTTTTCTACCCATTTATGTACACTGCGTTTTTTCAGTCATCATGCCTACTTCCACACCCATAAATCACATTAGTTGTGGATTCCTAATGAAGCTTTTCAATGTTTTAGTTTCCATGTTTGAAGACAATTATTTTCTTATTGATTTTTTTTGTGATGTTAAGAGACAACGAGTGTTGAACATGTACTCGGTAAACTATAATTTCCCTTCTAAATGAGGTATTTACCATAATTATTATTCCACACTTGCCACAAGATATACACTATAGTGATTGATAGGCATAGGAGATAAGTTGTAGAATTAAACAAGTGGGATTGGTACATAACAACATAGTCCCTGACTCTATCCTAGTGTGATTAAGGCAATGCAGATTCCACATTGGGGAGGAGGAAAAACTGTGATTGTGAATCCCCCCTCCCCTATAATTAAGAAAAAACATGAATTTTGACAAATAAAGCGACCATTGTTATCATTTTGGCATTTTTCTAGAACACTTTGTTTCTACAACCGTTTCCACAATATATCATTATTCTCTCATGTGCACACTTCTTTCATACTTCTCCCCATTGCAGACGACTTTTTACGCACATGAACTACTTTGCAGAATTGTTTTCTTGCATTTTTTATTTCTCACGCTCCTTCCTAATCAATGCTATCAACTATTTTTATGCCACCAATTGTCATTATAATAATTTTGTGGAAGTTATTGGATCAACTATTCATGTCAATCTAAGACTTGAAATTTAAGTTAAAACACATTAATACCATATGACCCAATCCATTTGTTGTACACATAAACCAAACTTTTCATGTGGAAGAAATGTTGTGGAGGCTAGAGGTGTGTGGAAAAAGGTTGCGGAGTAGGGAATGTGTGCAAAAGCAAGGATGTGTGTGGAAGGAGGAAGAATGCAAAAGAGACATCCGTACTTCCATACATTCTGCACAACCCTCATAGCATATTCAAATAACTAATAACACCACAACATATTCTTATAAAAATGAATGAAATAAATCTTAAATTGGCTCTATTGCCAATACCTATAAAAATTCATCAACAATGAATTATACTATTATGCTAGTTTAAATAATTGTGAGAAGGTGCACTAAAATACTAATAAATAACTGCAGGAAGGTACAATAAATTACTAACAAATAAAATTCAAGTGACTGTTTACAGTAACTTGTCGTACACAACAAAGATGCACACAAGTTTAAATAAATTTCTATTGAAAAATAAAGTTCAACTAATTGATTACAAGAACTTGCAATCTGTATAATGGAAATACAAAAACATTAAACTAAATAATTTGGGAATAAATTTCTATCGAAAAATAAAGTTCAACTAATTGATTACAAGAACTTGCAATCTGTATAATGGAAAGACAAAAAATTAAACTAAATAACTTGGGGATACTACAATAAAATTCACCATACCTATTATGATTCTTAAGAATCAAGGACTTGGGAGGTTATGTCTTTTGGGTACATGTGATTTGAATTTGAAGGTGTTTGCAATCGGAGTTGTCTAACGAGCCGAAGGAATTGCCCGGACAGTCAAAATTGGCCGGAATCCAGGCCAAAAAAATTTAAAAAATCTTGCAGAAACAGTGTTTGAATCCTGATTTTGACATTGGAAATGGATTCAGCACCATGAAAAACCTGTAGGACACCCAAAATATTAAACTTTGATAGTTATAACATGGATTTAGAAAAATTCCTGCCGGATTTTCTGAAAATCTTATCAGAATTTTCATGATTTTCAGGGCGATTCCTCTGGCTAGTTAGACTACGGCGTTTGCAATCTAGGACTTGGATGATTATTTATGTTTGGGTGTTCACAAAACAACATAGTTTCTGCCTCTTTTAGTAGTTATAGGATCAAATGTTCATATCGATATAATACTTGAAATTTAAATTAAATCATGCTATTTCCATATGACCTAATCTATTTACAGTACACTTAAACCAAAATTTCCATACCTCAAACTTGAATAATCCAAAAATCATAAATAATTGAATAATATGTAGTTGTGCTAGATGATAGCATGCCAAGAAAATGTGTGTGAGATCTCAAACTAAAGATATATGCAGAATATTGCAAGAGAAAATGTGTTTCTTTCTCCACACATTCATTCAACAACACATCACTTCTTCCGCACATCACTTCTTCAATACTTCTTGCGAATATTTTAATAGGCCTTTTGGCCAAAAAACTACTTATCGAATAATGGTGAAAGAACGAACCCTGTACCATGACCATTCCTTTATTCTTGAAACTTTGATTGGACATCCAACAACACATCACTTCTTCCGCACATCACTTCTTCAATACTTCTTGCGAATATTTTAATAGGCCTTTTGGCCAAAAAACTACTTATCGAATAATGGTGAAAGAACGAACCCTGTACCATGACCATTCCTTTATTCTTGAAACTTTGATTGGACATCCATGGTAAACCATAACTATCTCGAATAATTTCCAAGAGCCGTGAAATTTCTCTCGCTTTGCACGCTTTTAAAGTGTTGCACGCAAAATTATGAAAGTTAAAATTCTATTGCGGTGCAGTCAGACGTATGCGAGTGGGGTAGTTGTGGAAGATTTGTTTAATAAGCATCAGAGATTCTGTTTGATCATGACTTGGATTCGACCAAACCAGTCGTAGCCCGCCTCCATATAAATCTGACATTCGAATTATAGTTCGTGGTTTTCTACAATTGAAAGTGGAGAGCATCTATTAACTTCGCGTATTACTATTCTAATCAGATTATGGAGGTGGATTGGAAGCTGGTCATGGCCGACCGAGTTGGGAGACTGACAAGCTCAGCCTTAGCTCTATTGCACCAACCATGGTGGCCATGTGAGTTGAGACAGTAGGACCACATGTCTCATAAAGCTTGTTTATGATGGAAATGCGTACAAACACTCCCGACATTTATAAATTTTTGAAAATCCTTTGAATTTTAATTTATTTTAAGTTATCTGATATTTTTTATCAACATTTGTCTGTTTCTACTGTTGGAAACAATATAACATTATTATGCTTTAGATGTGTATTTTTAGTATATTTTTTAACCATAAATTTGGCCCTTGCAATGAATTTGGCTTGCGTTGTAGATAATAAAGAATCGAAAAGTGTTTATAGTATAGCTTGAACATGGCATCCTACCACCTATGATTGAAGGCGCTCGACCAATGACTAATTGAATTTCAAATAAGGAATCGACTAATTTAATTTCAATAAGGAATATAATGTAATGTTTTTTTTATATGTAATTAAAGTTGAAAAACGTAATGTATTTGAGTCATGGTTTAATGTATCTGTCAAAAGAAAAGAAATATATTTATTAAGTATGTGTTTCATGTTTTATTATTTTATGTTTAGGTCAAAGCTTCTATTGTATGTTTATAGGGTTTGTGTTAAGAGTTATTGTCCTTGTCATCATGTAAAAGATTTTTTTTTCGGCTTTATCAATTAAGAAAGAAATATATTTTGATGTAAATTAGGTCATTAGGCCTCCTCCACTAATTTAGCTTCAAAGAAGGACAAGTCGACCTCATCAAGGGAATTCAACGTCACAAATTCACTATATATTAGCAATTATTCGAACTCATTTGAAGCATACACCAAGAAGTTCAATTTGCAGTAGCTGGAAGCAAAAAAGAAGAGTGAAATTCCCAAGGAGGAAACCATAGTGAAGGAGAAAGAGACACTTCACTAGAAAGAAGAAGTTGATTTTCTCTCTCTTATCTCACACGTGCGAAGACGTTGAAGCTATAGGAGGGCTGAATTTGTAGACTTGAATATGGGCTAAAATTCTAAAGTAGTAGGGCCAAATTTTTTTCTTTGATGCAATATTGTGGCAATTGATCTTTGAAGTTTGGAGGGAAAATTTGAAGGTTGAATTGGTGGAGGAAGGTATTTTGGTCTAGTCTAAGGTCTTGAATTGTCTCAAGTTTGATTTGAGTCTATTAGTGAAGAGTTTAACTGGGTTTTCCCCTTCTTAGGGGTTTTAGCCCTAAATGAGTGCTTATATATGGTGTCCTTCATCTTCATGTTTTGATTTGACGATTTGATTTGAAATTGGAGGGGAACTACTCCTTCTTAAAATGTTATTGTCATTTAACATTTTGCAAGTAAACAAAAATGGGTCTTATATAAACAAGTTTTATGGTCTCTTCAAGGATAATGAGTTAGTTTTCATATGAACTTTAAACAAGCAATATATTCATATTTAACTCATAAAGGCAAACAATAAGAGAGAAAAAACAAAATTTGATGACGAAGTTCACCTCTTATGGGCTACATATTTGGGCCTACTAACACAACTAGACCGCTCCACAGATTTCAGTAGTAAACAATATATGAAATTTGTTGACAAAATGAGTGGCTTGTTTCCCCTTTAAGGGAACACGCTCTTGCAAAGAAATCTCACTCTAAAAAGCATGACCAACTACATTCAGTCATGAAACAATCAACATGAAAAGGGTTCTCACATCAAGACCCTGTAGTCCATCTGAAAATGAGCATAAACTGTATAACAATTCCACATTGAAGTACTAAAAAGAGCTTTCTAGAAAAAGACAATGAGAAAATATAAACATGAGATACACCATAGATGTCACAGCTACTGCAGATAACATATGAAGGATGGAAAACCCCTACAAGGTCCTCTCCATGCTAAAAAAACCTTCAAAACTGCTTCAAATCACTGATTGTCTCTACCAGTCATAGAATCAAACCTGTAAAAATTCCTTCAAGAAGTGATCCAATAAGTAAATAGAGGTTTCCATTGGATTCAAAATTCCCAAAAACCCCTAACTGGGCTCTTCTTGGGCTCAAAAAGGCCAAAAATGCATCAGGTTATGGGTCTCCCAAGTTTCTTCTGCTACTCATCCTCCAAATTGGCCAAACCTGCAAAATGAGTGACATTTTTGCCCTTTAAACCACTCAGGAGGCCGAAATTTTGCCCACAATAGGTGCATTTTTTTGCCTAGTTAGTTTTCCCAATAACCTCGTAGCACAAAAATTGGGTCATATGGCACACCATAAGGCCAGGGGCTGGAGCCAACGGTCTGCCCCCGCCGGCCTTGGTGCCTTTCTCGTCATGCTGGTGGTCGCATGCAGGTGATGTGGCCAGGGGCCGGGACTAGGGGTTGGGCCTTGAATTCCACCCCTGTCAGAACTGACTCCTCACCAGGTCATATTGTGCGCCATAGCACCGAGAGCTGGGGATAAATCCTCATCCCTCTCTAGCAGCACCTTACAATTGCATACAGGGTAATGTGGGAGGTTCAGTGACCAAGGGTTGGGGCTGGTACCCAAGCCCTCACTTCAAATGGTCTCGCTGACGATCTCGTGGGGGTGAACATGACCAAGGGATAGTGCTGGTCCCCAAGCCCTCTCCCCATCGCCTGAGGTCATGTGGAAGGTGATACAACCGAGAGTTGGGGATGGTACCCACTTCTTTGATCTGTCTTCTCCAAGGTTGTTTGGAGGTTATATATGACCAGGGGTCGGGCAGTGGGGGGTCGGGGCTCACCATGCGACCCCTCTCCCAAATGCGCCATGAATTAAACCTTAAAAGGATGTAGAGAACACTATGGTTAAGAACCAACATGTAGGTGAGACAATAAGGCTATGGATTATGTAGTATCAGGTCGTTTGTTCGATTCCCACTAAGGCCTTCGAGCCCAAAACAAAATTTTGACCAATGTGGAGGTGCCACATGGCAGACTCTGGTTGTGCCACATGGCAGACTCTGGTTGTGCCACATGGCAACCTCCCATTGGGCCACTAAAACAAAACTTTGACCAATCGAATTCGACCAAATGGACCTATACGAACTCAACACTTGGCGCTATGTTATTGGTTGACCATACACCCAGTAGGAATGCTAACATCATTATGACATCAACAATACAAACTGCCTAGTCAGCAGGGCAGTCAATCTGCTTGCAAAATATTTACTATCGGCCGAAAAATTTAGAACATCATAACTTTGTCATACATCGTCGAATTGAGGTGATTCAAGTGTCATTGGAATTAGAACCACAAACACTACGACTTGACACTGGTTTCAAAAGATTATGGGCACTTTCATTTTTGAGCAAAATTTTGATCTTTGGATCATGATTACTTGATGGAAAGAAGATAAAAAGAAGAACCTAAAGTAAGCTAATAAGAATGCAAGAATATCACAAGCAATTCTCAAAATAAGAAAATCTTTCTATCTTTCTGGAATTCTAAAATGGTATAAGAGCTAAGGTGAAAGAGGAAAGAAAAAGGCGGCTTGAAGATCTATTGAAAGACATATTACGTTAGAGAAATTTTGAGGTAAAATTGGGCCTCAAAACAAAAATGTACAACAAAAATAAACTTTATAAGAAACAATAGGATTTAATATGTTGATGTCAAAAATGGGGGGTGATTCACCATTTCTGGAGTAAAGGCACAAAGATTACAAAAATAAAAACTACTTTTTAAACTCATATTTTCAATTTATCTCCCTGTGATTTTACTCCAATTTCGAGCGAGAGAACTTGTTGGATGCAAAATTTAATTTTTCATACAATGAGTTCCCATGTTGCATATTTTCGATGGACCCTACTACATGAAAATGTGAAATACATGAAAAAAAAATGTTTGAATCACGTTTTTTCATGTATTTCACCTTTTTCAAGTGATAGAGTCCATCAAAAGTATGCAAGATGGGTACTCCTTGAATGAAAAATTAAAATTTTTATCCAAAAATTTCTCCTGCTCGAAATTTGAGTGAAATCATAGGGAGATAAGTTGAAAAAATAGCTTTTTCTTTTTTCCCTCCAAAACTTGATGAGGTAATCTAATATTATTTTATTATTTCCACTATTATTTTATAATATTCTTTAGGAGGCCCATTTAAGACCTCAAAATTTCTCTAATGAGAAGGAAGGAACAAAGGAATATTATTAAGGAAAGGATCGTATAAGAAGCGAAAGAACTACTATCTATATCAAGTAAAGGAGAAATTATAAAGTCTATGATAACCTCAATGAAGACAAAAAATAATCTAGAAGGAGCTTCCAACTACAGGGCATGGAAGAAAGAGGACGGATCTCATTCTTGCTAAGCATAAAGTTTTGGATTTTGTTCTAGGAAAAGTCAAAGAACCAATAGATGATGCAGGAAAAGGAAAATATAGGAAACTAACATCTTGGCCATGACTTTGATTGTAGATGGAGTGAAGGATACTTTAAATCCACATATATGTAATATATAGAAACTGCAAAGGAGATATATGAATCCCTCTCCAAGTTGTTTACCATCAAGAACATAGGTCAGATAACTAACCTCAGGAATGAAATAAGAACAATAAATATGACAATGTATCATTATATTTTGTAAGGATCTCTAGAATAAGAGATGAACTCCAAGCTATTGATGAAGTTGTACCAAATAAAGAACTCATGATTGTTGCACTACTATGTCTACCAAAATCATGGATCTCTTTTCATCAAGAATTAACAGTTGGAAAGATACACCAACCTTTGAACAAATGTGGAATGCATGCAGTCAAGAATAAGCCAGTATCTCATTAATACATGAAAAGGAGGAGGATTAAGAAAAAAACACTTCAAATGCATACTCCACTCATCACAAGAAGAAGGGAGTATACAAGAAGTTTAAACGACCAAAGAGGAAGTTTGATATATCAAAGATCAAGAGCTACAATTGTCATAATATGGGACACTACAAAAGGCAATGCCCTGAAAATCCAAGGAATAAGAAGATAGAAAGGGAACATGCAACTGTTGCTAATGAAGCTCCACCGAAGAAAAACAAGACCGAATAATCCGAAGTCAATGTATAAATTTAATACAATAACATGTATATTATCGGACTCCCTTGATCTAACAATTAAATCCACTGTTAAATACATAATCCTTCTACTCAATGCTTTGCGGAAATTAAATTTCCAATTGAAAACATGTGAAGAAAAATCAAGCGCACATAACAAGATGTTTTATTGGGAAATATTAAAGCTAAAAACCCGAACTACCATATATTATGTATATCATGGAATCATGAAACAATCTCATACAAAGCTCAGCTCATAGAGCTCTCAGTACAATATACAATCATGTCACACTGTCATGCAGAAAATTGCATATCTATGCACCAATTTCTTGCCTCCTGACAGCCTACCTCCACTACGCAATCCCCGCTGAAGAAAATCCCTGAATGAATTCGATGTTGCCTTGCTTTGACTGCGCAATCCTCATTGGAAACTCCAATGTGTGTGTAGATGCATTGAATGCATCAGTATAGTCACAACTGATAGTCAAACACACCCTTTCACCTTTCTCTCCATTGGGTCTCCACTAGATCTGACATGCAAGTAGTTAACTGCTGTATTTCTTCAGTTGCAAGTAAGACACTACTTGTGAATTAATTAAATAATTAATTCACTCATATTTCACTAGTGGATATTTAGTTATGTAGAAATTTGCTGAATAATGATTAATTATCCACCGAGACTATCCTGATCACATACAATTCGAATTTATATGCAACACATAATCTCTTCCACTCAGATCAACTCAGATCATCACACATGCGGAAATAAAATCAAGCGATAACACATCAAATAATCATACACATTAACACAGTATGTATGGGGAAAGCTTATAGCTGAAAACCCCGCAGCTATTGTGTATATTATAATGGAGAAATCAAGTAACAAACTCAGTACAATACTCCTCACAAGTACTCAGTACTTTCTCATACAGTTACTCACAATCTAGCTCAGTTTTGAACAGGTTACTGGTTCAAAACTCACCGCCAATTGCCTTTCCTGTATTGCGTGTTTCAATGCTATGGGATGGCCTCTTTATATAGATAAACCACTAGCCTGAACTGCGCAATCCTCATGGGCTTACTCCACCTATCTGTGTGTTGCAAATAGCAACAGTATAGTCACAAATGATAGCTAACTCCACCCTTTCATCTACCTCTTTCACTGGTCTCCACTGAACTGATCATACACTGTAGTGAATTGATGTGCTCTCTTGAGTCGGCACACATGCGACTCACTGCTAAAGATCTCAAAACTTTCAGGCTGCTCTATGTACACCTCCTCCTCAATAACTCCATTGAGGAACGCAGTCTTCACATCCATCTGATGAATGTGCCACCCCATCTGCGCTGAGAGAGCAAGGATCGTCCATATGGAAGAGTACCTTGCGACAGGTGCAAAAGTCTCCTCATAGTCAATCCCCTCGATCTGTGAGAAGCCACGGGCGACAAATCTCGCCTTGTACTTCTCCACACTCCCGTCAGCCGCCTGCTTCACTTTGTAGATCCATCGCGAACCCACCACCGATTTCCCCTCCGGTCTTGGGACAATCTCCCATGCACTGTTTCTGACGATCGAATCATATTCTTCGATCATGGCATCTACCCATGCGGGTTCCTCCACAGCTTCCTCAAAAGAGGATGGCTCCGTCACAACACATTGACTCACAAGAGCCATGTATCCAATGTACCAATCCGGTGACTGTCTCTGTCTGCGCTGTGCTGTAGGTGGTCCTACAACCTTCTCTGCATCCCGAGCCAGTCGCTCAGCTTCTGTAGTGCGCATGCGCCCTCTGATGGTTGGCGCTACATGGGTGGTTTCTTCCACCCCCTGAACCTCCTCTTGTGGCTGATCCACATCCGGAAGCTCCTCCTTAGGAACTAACAACTCCTCATCTGCATGCAAGTGTAGCTCCCTCTCAAGCGAACACTGCATGGCTTTCTCCTCCTAAAATTTTATATCCCGTCGCACAACAGTCTTGCGACTGTCTGACAAATACACCCGGTAGTTGTGAGGTGTATCAGTGTACCCCACAAATATTCCAACCTCAGCAGTTGGATCCAGTTTCCTTCTCGCATCCTTCGTCACATGCATGTAGACAAGAGAACCAAAAATCCGCAAATGGGAAATATCAGGCCTCTTGCCAGAATAAGCCTCCTCCGGTGTACTCATGCCAAGAACCTTGTGAGGACAACGGTTCTGCACATACACTGTTGTATTGCATGCCTCAGCCCACAAGTGAAGGGGTAGGCCCTCATCATGCAACATCGCCCGTGCAACACCCACGATCGTTCTGTTCTTCCGCTCAGCCACCCCATTATGCTGTGGGTTATGGGGTGCGATGAGCTCTCTCCGAATCCCTTCTGCGCTGCAGAACTCCTTGAATTTAGCCGAGATGAATTCACCACCGTTATCACTCCTTAGAGCAATCACCTTCTTCCTCGACTCCTTCTCGACCAGTGCTTTAAACTCACAGAACTTCGCGAATGTATCGCTCTTCTTCGACATGAAGAAGATCCAGCACTTTCGAGAGAAATCATCAACAAAGATCACATAATACTTGTGCTTTGCTGTCGAAGCAACAGAGAAAGGACCACACACGTCTGTGTGAACTCTCTCAAGGATCGTCGTGGCACGACTATCCTTCTCGTGAAAGGTGGCTTTCACATACTTCCCTAAAGTACACCCCTTGCACTGATCTGACTGCGCAAGGGTGCCCTTAGGAAGTCCAGTAGAAATCTGCTGCATAATCTTCAAAGCTCCATGGTGAAGATGGCCCAATCTCCTGTGCCATAGTTCGCCCTCATCATCCCGGCTCACCACATCTCCCGCCTTGCATGCCATAGCTGCGCAGTCATCTACCTGCAACTGATAAAGGTTCTGAGTTCGAACCCCTATCTTCCGGGTCTCTCCAGTAGTCTTACTGCGCAGGAAGGCTTTTCCTTCGCCGAAGACCACATCATACCCCTTATCCTCCAACATCGCCACAGAGATCAAGTTCTTCTTCAATCCAGGTACATGCATGACATCCTTCAATACAAAGGGTTTACCAGACTCCCTCTAAAAGGATATGGTACTGATACCAGTCGCACTGTATCTACCATCATCGCCCATCTCGATGTGCACACCTAAATCTTTGTCCTCCAGATCTGAGAACAAATCCCGATCTCCCGTCATATGAAATGACGCACCGCTGTCCAAGAACCACACCGATCCCAACACACTTGAAACCAAGCATGCGATCAGTGAAAAGTCAAGCTTGAACTGTGAAGCCAAAGCTTCTCCATCTGCAGATCTTCCCGCTTGCTTGTTTTTCTTCTTCTTTGGACAATTGGTAGCATAATGTTCGTGATCATGGCAGTGAAAACACTTCACTTTCGCCATATCCTGCTTCTTGCCCTTTGCACCAGAATGAGAGGTTTTCTTACCCTTCCCCTTCTTTGCTTTGGACACCAAAGCGCAGTTTTCTTCATCAGCTCCCTTTGATGAAGATCCATCTCGAGTAGTCCTCCTTATCTCCTCCTGCATGAGATCCGCCCAAAGGCGCCCCCATCCCGGCAGCTTCTCCCGACCATTGACACTATCTTGATATGAGTGCCAAGCCTTCGGAAGACCAAGGAGAGCCAGGTCGACCATGTCCTCGTCTTCGACAGTCACCCCCACACTTCCCAGCTCATCTCTGCATTGAGTGAACTTCGTGAGGTATTTGGCGATACTGTCGCCTTTCTCCATCTTGATGTTCCCGAGCTTATCTTTGAGCGCCAGCTTCCTTTGGTCACTCTTACTCTGGAATAGATCCGTCAAAGCTTTCCACATTAAATATGGAGTAGCCTTTCCATGCAAGCTGGATACAATATGATCCTTGACGCCCTCCAACAGGATCCTTCGACATTTCGCCATCTTCTTTTGCCATGCTTCGACTTCAGCTGCATCAGTGGGCTTTTGGACATCCGTATCTACGAACTCCTTCAGACCATTATCTTCTAATACTGTTTCCATGCGATCCTTCCATGCAACATAATTCGAACTGCCTTCAAGAGCATATTCGAGTCGCAAACCGTTGAAAGACATTTTCAACACTGGCACCAAGAAAACAAAACTGCTGCAAAATTTCAAATTCCACCTCAAAGCTCAACCGCTCTAGATCGTGAGAACAAATTATTTCTAGCACAGAGATCAACTGCAAGGGGCGTTTACCAGACCTTTCACTTTCCGAAGAAAGATGAATCCGGAGGCTACCTGGCCCGCATGCAGACTCTGTCTACCGAAATAAGTTTGTAATCACCGTGATGATCAATCTCTGCTTCAATAGCTCCGATACCATGTAGAAATTTGCTGAATAATGATTAATTATCCACCGAGACTATCTTGATCACATACAATTCAAATTTATATGCAACACATAATCTCTTCCACTCAGATCATCAAACATGCAGAAATAAAATCAAGCGATAACACATCAAATCATCATACACATTAACACAGTATGTATGGGGAAAGCTTATAGCTGAAAACCCCGCAGCTATTGTGTATATTATAATGGAGAAATCAAGTAACAAACTCAGTATAATACTCCTCACAAGTACTCAGTACTTTCTCATACAGTTACTCACAATCTAGCTCAGTTTTGAACAGGTTACTGGTTCAAAACTCACCGCCAATTGCCTTGCCTCTATTTCATGTTTCAATGCTATGGGATGGCCTCTTTATATAGATAAACCACCAGCCTGAACTGCGCAATCCTCATGGGCTTACTCCACCTATCTGTGTGTTGCAAATAGCAACAGTATAGTCACAACTGATAGCTAACTCCACCCTTTCATCTACCTCTTTCACCGGTCTCCACTGAACTGATCATGCACTGTAGTGAACTGATGTGTTCTTGAGTTGAATAATGAGTTACTAATTAATGAATTAAATAATATTTAATTCACTCCACTCATAACTAATTCATTAGCTAGTTAAACTAATCTCAATCAGTTCAACTAAAATAAACAGAACACAACTCCACTATCTGTCTCATTAACTCCTCCAAACTTCTGCCACTGAAGTCCAACTGAAGTCAACCATGCATGATGCCATCAAACCCTTAGGAACCACGTGATTCCTCTGTCAGATGCATGAGCCACTTCTGTAGCTCGAACTGAAGTGCTCCAAGAGAGTAAACTGTTGTTTATAGTCCAAATATTATTAAGGGTAAATAATATTTGACTTCCCTGTTTTAAGGAGAGGCAGTCTAAAAATAGACTTCGACCTCTTTGACCTCAAAAATAGAGTCTCATCTATTTTACCAACATGACACATACTTCAAGAATCTCAAACTGGAATCCCCGAACCATGCTCCATATGTCTAAAAATAGATTTTGCGCCAGAATTTGCCTGCGGGCCCACTTAGTGAAGGCGACTTCATTTCACTAAGCTCCATCATCTTGCTTCATTTTCAACAAGTTACAACTAGCACAACTGAGTTTAACTCACTTAACTGAGTTAAACTAAATAACAAATCCCATAACTACTCTTCCAACTCTGTTACAACTGTATCACACTCAGTTACAACTAAGTCCATCATGCATGAGTCACCAACCAACCTTGCAACTCGTAATTCCTTTAGCTAACTGGTTTGCGACATCAATTAACTGAAATAAAGTGCTCCAAGAGAATAAGTTATTATTTATTGTCTTATTATCATTAAGGGCTAATAATAATCGACATGCATTCTATTTCTAGATTAGCGATCTATAAATAGACTTTTCCCATCTTTTAAAAATAGAAACTCATCTAAAGATAGAATTTTCTCAACCATCTAGAATCAACATCTTGCTAATTTTAGAATATGCTCACCATTCTAAAAATAGACACACCTAAAAATAGCCTGCGGGCCCCACCTAGTGAAGGTGCTTAATTTTCACTAGGATCATCATCTTGTTGAATCTCAACACTCCCTCTCAACAAGAAAGGGATTATCCTTCACTCCGATCCTGTCTCTATGGTATTCGAATTTGCTCTTGGTGAACGCCTTCGTCAGAATATCTGCATCTTGATCTTCCATAGGAATGTATTGAAGTAACATGATCTTCCGCTGCACACAATCTTTGATATGATGATACTGGATATCTATATGCTTAAATCTATCATGAAATGCATGTTTAATCAAGAGTTTAATGAAAATCTGATTATCACAATGAATCACTGTAGGATCTAAATGAGAACTGAACAAACCGACCAGGATCTTCCTCATCCAGATAACCTCACATGCAACTTGACTTGCCGCCATGTATTCCGCTTTTGCTGAACTGAGTGCCACAGATCTCTGTTTCCTGCTGTACCAAGAAACAACTGTAGATCTGATACTGAAAACCCCTCATGATGTGCTCTTTCTGTCCGTTGGGTTGCTTGCCCAATCTGCATCCGTGAAGCCATGCAACTTCACCTCATCTGTTTTTCTATACCATAATCCATACTCATATGTGCCCCTAAGATATCTCAAGACATACTTTCCCGCCTTCCAAAAGAGCTTCGTAGGCTTAACCATCACTTGACTAAGCTGGTTCACCGCATAGCATATGTCCGGTCTTGTATTAACTAAATGCATGAGCGAACCCACCAAATGTTGATAGACAATAGCATCCACAACCTTTGCCGATGTCACATCCTCTTTCCTCCAATTTCCTGGAAGAGGAGTATCCATGGGTTTGCAGTCCTCCATGTGAAACTGACCAAGTATCTCTCGAGCATACTTGCCTTGAGACACAAATAGTTCAACTTTTTTGAAATTTGGTTACCGGAGAACAAGTGGTTCCCTAAGGCTTTGATCTTTGGCCTAGGGAAAAGTGTCCAAAAGAATTTAATTTTTCTCTTAAAGTGACTTTATAAAGTTATAAAGTCAAATCTAATCTAAAAGTGACTTTAAGTGATAAAATTACTAAGTATAATTTTAAAGTGACTTTAATAAAGTTAATGTGAAGTTGGAAAGTGAAAAGTGACTTTGGAAATAAATGACTAAGAGGGTCTTTATTAAAATGGGGTGAATTAAAAAAATAGAAAGTGAGATTTAAATGAGCATTTAATCTTAGTGCTAGATCTAAAGCTATCTCAGCCATTGGATTTAAGGATTCACCAAAAGTCACTTAGGGTTAGGTTAAAGGAGGAAAATGAGAGAAAATATCATTTTTTTCTTTCATGAGTAGATTGAGAGAGGAGGAGAGAAAGCTAAGGAGATTTTTTTTTGAGCAGTGAGAAGAAAGAGGGCAACAGTGAGGAGATTCAGCGAATTTGTACAGCAACATTTATTGGTACAAATCCCAAGGCAGAAAATCTGTACAGCAGGAGAGAGAGGCACTGTTTCCAAGAAAGGAGGCACGAAAATTGAGGAAGAGGGCAACAACATTAAGCATGCAATCCAAGACAGAAAACTGGGCACAGATTTTGAGGAGAAGAGTTGCTGATATTTTCAGCACAAAAACCGAGAAAAGGACAGCAGCTACAACACGGTTTTCCAGGTAGTTTTTGGGCTCGAATTTTGAGGAGGGCTGTTGTACAAATTCATACAACGTGTTTTGGCACACTTCTCGAGGTGGCCGTACAACATTTATTACTGTCATTAATGTTGTCATATTTTCTATTTTGCAAGTTGCTGATTTGGTACAATTTCCAAGGCGGTGTGCAAGCATAGAAATCGAGATAATTCTATAAATTTGGTTACTGTAATTTTTACTGTGTTTTTATGTTTCATTGTAAAAGAAATATTCAGAAAATAAAGAGAATCTTTCGAATTGGTTTTCCCCAAGAGTTGTAGGGGTTTTTCCAGAGTCATCTTGACCAAAAATCAACGTGTCAAATTTCTGTGTGTGGCTGATTTATTTTTCTGAGTTTTTATTTATGCATTTTCAACACTGTGAAATTTCTAGAATTTGTGTTTTTAGAAGATATTTATTTTTCCAGCTTGTTGAATGTATGGCTATGGGAATGGGCATTTAACTTTATGGGAGAAATAAGAAGAAATTGAAAACCGAGGTTGGGAACATAAATTTCTACATGGTATCAAAGCTATTTTGCTGAAAAGTGCAGTTTGGGACAACAAGAAGAAAAATTATAGCAAGCTGTTTTTTCACACAGAAAACAGTACCTTTACTACAACAGTGTTTTTTTCAGTTTATTAGGACAACAAGCATGTCTTTGGGCTTGAGGGTGGAGGATAGGTTAGATGGCCATAGTAACTACAGTGTATGGAAGGAAAGAATGTAGAGCATCTTTGAGGAGGAAGAAGTCTAGGGTATAATGGTGCATACCCAACATCGCCCTGTTAATGTGCTTGCTGACCTGGTTCAGTTGACAGACTTTAATAAAAAGAATAGCAAGGGTAAGAGACTGATTCTGGATCGTATTAAAGACCATGTCATTCCTCATGTGAGAGGAAAGAGATTTTCTCATGAGATGTGGACAACCTTGACCAATCTCTACCAGAGTATCAATGAGAACAGAAAAATGGTCCTAAGGGAGAAGTTGAAGACCATTGAGATGGCTAAGAATGATAGTGCTACTAGATATCTCACAAAGATCACTAATGTGAGAGACGAGTTGGCAGCAGTTGGAGAGGTCATTCCACCCATTTCGGATTGCAGTGAATGGCCTTCCCAGTTCATGGCTGAACTTTGCTGATGGAGTTTGTGCACGTGAGACCCTTCCCACTTGGGAGAGGTTCTGTGATGATTGCATACATATTGAAATCAGAAAGAGCCAACTTGGGGCAGCCAAACTTGTTGAGCAGGATGAGGATGTAGCATTGTTAGCAAGAGGCAAGAAAGGTAAGGGAAAGAAGCAAACTTCCACAAGTGTTGGTGGGGACAAAGGCAAAGGTAAAGGTAAATAGGGGAACACACAGAAGGAGTATTCCAAGGTGAAGTTTTGGAATTTTCGGAGGATGGGACACTATGTAGTTGTGTGTCCAGAGAAGAAGAAGAAGGGGAAGAACCAAAACATGGCAACATCAACAGAGATAGAGGAATTTTTAGATTGCTTTGACCGGGAGTTTGGGTTCATTTCTTGTGAGTCCACCAGTGCAGGATCACCTGCCACGAAGGTTGACAGGGAGTGTGCATTTCCCTCCACTAGTGGAGCATCTTTAGGTATCTGGTATGTTGATAGTGGGGATTCACGTCATATGATAAGATTCCGTGAGTACTTCTCAGAGCTTTCAGAGAGTGGCACTGATATAGAGGTAGTACTTAGAGATGAAAACATTGTTAGAGTAGTCAGTGTGGGGACATTGACATTTGATAGGGAACCCAAACCTCCCCTGAAGGTGTCAGATGTTCTACATGTGCCAGGGATGAGGAAGAACCTCATATCTGTCTCAGCATTGGAGGATAGAGGGTATGAGATATTGTTCAGGAGAGGACAGGTGCTTATATATCCCAGTGGCCCTCCAGCTGATTCAGCTAGAGTGATTGGTGTACGCCATGCAAAGGTGTACAAGTTTGCATTTTAGCCCCTTTTGGCATTGAGCAGTAGTACCAACAACAGAGCTAGCAGTTCAGAGTTGTGCGAGATTTGGCACCGCAGGATGGGGCACATGTATCATGGAGCCTTGAGGACATTGCGGGAGATCACTACAGGTGTGCTAGATTTCAGTACTAATCACATTGATACATGTAGAGGATGTGCTATGGGAAAGTTTTCCAAATCCCCTTTTCCCAGCAGTGACATCAAATTGACTGGGATACTTGATTTGATTCATACTGATGTGAGCGGTCGGATGTCTCATGTTTCCTTGAGTGGATATGAGTATTATGTTTAATTCATTGATGATCACTCCAGGAGGACCTGAATTTATTTCTTAAAGACCTAGAGTGAGGTCTTCAAGCGATTTCAGGAGTTCAGAGCTCTTGTGGAGACTCAGACAGGTCGGAAGATTAAGTCCCTGAGGTCGGACAATGGAGGGGAGTACACCCTTGGTGAGTTTGCTGAGTATTGTGTGGAGGTAGGCATCAGGAGGGAGTTCACAGTTCCTTACAACCCCCAGCAGAACGAGGTTGCAGAGAGGAAGAACAGATCAATTGTTGGGGCTGCCAAAGCCATGTTACATGATCAGGGGTAACCTTTGTTTTTGTGGGCAGAGGCCTGTAACATTACTATATATTTGCAGAACAAGAGTCTACATCATGCCTTGGGCATGTGACTCCGGAGGAGGCTTTTTCTGGGAAGAAGCATGATATTGGTAATTTTTGTATCTTTGGGTGTATTGCATACTCCTACATACCCAAGGAGAAGAGGACCAAGCTAGAGCCCACCGCAGAGAAGGGTATCTTTGTGGGCTACAGTGAGACCTAGAAAGCCTTTCAGATTTATATTCCTGCATAGAGGAGAGTTGTTGTTAGGCAGGATGTGAAGTTTGAGGAGGACAAGGCTTTCAGGAGGTCACGTGAGTTAGAGTATCTGGATCAGCCAAACCCTTAGGAGTAGCTGAGTCAGGCACAAGGATCCTGTGGGCAGGGATCAGGAGGTACATCGATTATGGTGTCAGGTCCATCAGTGAACAGTGGCTCGCAGAGTTAGAGGGGTGGTGCTTCGAGCAACATGTAGAGTAGTCCACAGAGCAGTTCACTAGGTAGTCCACTGATGGACAGTTCACACGGTACTTTAGCATCTACAGGTTCAGGTTTGGGCAAGAAGACATCAGGCAGACATTCAAGAGTTTAGGCTCTTGATGAGGAGGAGTTTCATTCTCCAGCGGGAGAAGTGTGCTCAGGGAAGAGGAAGCCCAAATGGCTTCAGGATACCTTGAGAGAGGCCACATCTGTTGCTGGGCCGAAGAGGCCGGTCAGAGAGAGCAGACCACCTGAGAGGTTTTGTAGCTATATGGCAATGGTTGCCAACATCGTTGACTATGAGCCTTCTAGCTATGAGGAGGCAGCTAGCCAGCAGGTCTAGAGAGAGGACATGCAGGAGGAGTATTCTTCTATCATGAAGAATGATGTTTGGGAGGTGGTGCCGAGGACTGAGGGCAAATCCGTGATTAATTCCAGATGGCTTTACAAGGTAAATCATGCTGCAGATGGTAGCATTGAGAATTTTAAGGCAAGGTTTGTGGCTAGAGGGTTCTCCCAGGTAGAGGGAGTAGATTATGAGGAGACCTTTGCTCCCGTGGCTCGATATGCTTCGATTTGCTCCATCATATCGATAGCAGCAGAGATGGGTTGGAAGATCCACCAGATGGATGTGAAGGCCGCATTTCTCAATGGCTTCATATAGGAGGAAGCGTACATTGAGCAGCAACAGGGCTTTGAGGTGCATGGGAAGGAGTCCCATGTGTGCAGACTGAAGAAGGCCCTTTATGGCCTGAAGCAAGTTCCT
Organism: Pinus albicaulis; assembly: GCA_034641835.2. Taxonomy (NCBI): domain Eukaryota; kingdom Viridiplantae; phylum Streptophyta; class Pinopsida; order Pinales; family Pinaceae; genus Pinus; species Pinus albicaulis. The sequence continues at coordinate 1,369,218,931 of CM076579.1, read as the reverse complement.
AGAGCTTGGTACTCTAGGATAGATACGTACTTGTGTGAGATGGGTTTCACAAAGAGTGATGCAGGTCCGAATCTATACTTTATTGTGATAGGTGAGGAGCCTCTTAGTCTGGTGTTGTATGTGGATGACTTGGTCATTACGGGTGCAAAGAGACTCATAGAGAGCTGCAAGAGAGATCTTGTGTCGAAGTTCGAGATGAAGGACATTGACTTGATGTATTACTTTTTTGGTTTGGAGGTGTGGCAGGAGGAGGGGCATTTCTTCCTGGGGTAGGGGAAGTATATTGTGGACATCCTTGGTAGATTCCACAGGGAGGATTGTAGACCCATGTCGATATCGATGATCACCAACTGGAAGAAGCTTCACGCTTCAGATTATGAGTTGGTGGATCCCACATTTTATAGACAACTGATTGGTTCCTTGAGGTATTTGGCCAACACTAGACCAGATATATTTTTTGCAGTCAACACGATGAGCCAGTTCATGTGTGAGCCTAAGAGAGTGCACTGGGTTGCTGCAAAACACATTTTGCGGTACTTGCAGGGAATAGTGGATTATGGTCTGGATTATAGGTAGGGAGATGGAATGACATTGGAAGGTTACACTGATTCTGATTGGGTAGGTTGTGCTTCTGATAAGAAGAGAACTTCAGGGTGTTGTTTTGGGTTGGGTTCGACAGTGGTGTCATGGTTCAGCTGAAAGCAGCAGTTAGTAGCATTGAGTTCAGCTGAAGCATAGTACATGGTAGCGAGTCTAGCTAGTTGTGAGGCCATATGGCTTCACAAGATGTTGTTTGGCTTATTTGGTCAGCTGTTAAGACCTTCAGTGATATACTGTGATAATCAGAGTTGCATTAAACTCACGAAGAATCTAGTATTTCATGACAGGTCAAAGCATATCGGCATTAGATATCACTTCATGAGAGACTATGTTCAGAAGGGAGCTGTGAAGCTTGAGTATATTCCCACTGATGAGCAGGTTGCAGATATTCTTACCAAAGCCTTACCACGGGGCAGACATGTCTACTTCAGAGACAAGATGGGTGTGGTGAGGAACACCTTCCTTGGTGTTAGGGTCCTAAAATAATATGATTCATAATTTTTGAATTGACTATGATTAGTCTTGTAAATATGTACATACCTTACTTTCTGCAAGTTGTTTTCCCATATTTGAAAAAAATAAAAAAATGAAAAGAGGGTAAAAGTCCTAAAAGAAATATCAAAGGACTTAGAAAAGGAAAGATAAAAAAAGAATAAAAATAGACCCCTAAAGAGAAAAAAGAGATAAAATAAGACATGAAATTGAGCAAGTCAAAATGCCACTACTATTTTACCTTTACTGCAATTATAATGATTATGTGCAGATTTTCAATAAATGTCATAATCCATGATTAGTTAAATAGTTTAATGTTAACTTTTCATGTTTTGAATTTCATGCTTTTAGATAGAAAACAAAGATATGTCAAACAGTTTAAACTTGACAAATCAGTAGATAGCTAGAGGATAAATGAGGAGCTAAACAGTTTAATCTGAGCCCTCAGATGAAATAAGGTTAGACTTAGATAGTTTTTATGCTTTAAAAGAAAAAATGGATTTAGGGTTGCAAACTTAAATGCACCCATGAAAATAAAACAGTTGTGCAAGACATGTAATAAAGCATCATCGGGCAAAAACTACTAATTTCCTCTCCCCCACAATGATCCAGTATTCCAAACCTTCAGTTAAAGAGGCTCAAAGCATATCTCTGACTTCTGTTGGGACTAGACCCAAGGCTTGATAACTGATTAGTTAAAAATATTAGATTCCCTACATAAAACCCATTTTATCAACATATTCACCCATTTCCAAAACTATGATCCATTTTCCTAAGTAAAACACCATTTTTCTTATTAAAAGTAAAAACCCTACATAATTAATTTCATGTTCATTAAAAAACACTCAAAAAACCTATAAGATACATTTATCTTAAGTTTATGTGTAAAGAATAAAAAATAGGACAAACTATGCTTTATTGCCTATTTTTACACTTTACTTAGTTTTAAACTATGTATTTTAATTCATTTCATATTAATTATTAACCTAAAGTATTAAAACCCTATATCATATCCCTCCCGTAATTATTAAATCCTTTATATATAAATATCCCCAAACCCACTTATTTTAAGTTTAAGCCTATGTTTATATTATTCGACATGGTGAAATAAATCCCTGCTCTTTTTTCCCACACGTTTAAACATATCAATATAAATAATACCGCGTCCCTATGGTATTAAAACACTTGTTAAAAGGTTTTTTATGCCATATAATATCATACCGCACCATTGGTTGAAACATTTGGTTAATGTTTTAATTTAAACCATATACCTTTACCCCCTCCACCAATTATATAATATAAAGTTTTAACGTTATAAATACATATTTATAAAGTTTAAAACTTATCTCACCGCATTAACAAACCCTGGACACCACTCCAAATGTCGAGCTTCTCCACATCAAATCGCAGCCGTTCGCACTCATGCCTCCACATCCGACGATCATTTGGCCATATTGCAAGTACAATTGTGTGATGATAACACTTTCCTTTCCATGCGAAATGAGTTGTTTTTCCCTTTCCTCTCTCCTCCACGTGGCCCAGTTCTATTGGATCGCATCCAATCCAACTAAAACCACTTACCACCTTAATCCAACGCGATAACCACTGCGATTTTTCATCTTTGAAGCCGAAAACCGCCCATCGTTGGATGTGATTGACATTATTAGCAGGCCAGTTTAAACCTAAATTGCAAATAAAATCCAAAATCGCACCATTAATCCCTTTCTCGGCACTATCTCACTGTATTTATCCTCCCTATTCAAAACGAAGCCTGTGCTTTGATTTATACTCAGAACTAGTGAAAAAAAAGCCCGCATTTGCTGTTGAAGATTGCTTAAAGACTCAAATTTCTTCCAGAGTCTTGAAAAGATACCAGATACCAGTCCAAACGCCTCAGAACATAATTCCGAAGACCCATACCTACGTAAACAAGTATTTTTCGAGAAAAACAAGCCTGTATCATTCTGAAAAGAAATTGAATACACTAAAAACCTAATTTCTCCAAGAAAGCTCCTAGTTACCCAAAAAGGCCCTAAAAGAGTCAAAACCCTGTCAAAATTTCGATAAAACACTGTTTTATATTGCGTTCAGTTTTAAAAGAAGAACATTGAGTTTATTTAGCTTTTGCAAACTTAAAAGAACCCTGAAATTTCCTAGAAACCCTCTGCAGGCAACCCAACCCCCAACGCCCAATTTGAAGCAATTTTTAGTCCAAATATCCATTGAAAAAAGCCTAAGAAACCCATGTTTCTTATTTGATAACCAATGAGAGTATGTAATACAGTTGAAATCCAAAATTGAAGGTTGAAACTCAACAAAGGAACTAGATTCTACCCATTTTTATCCAAATAACCTTTTTCAAAGTCAAGAATACTTCTGTAAACCATTTAATCTTACAGAAGAAACCAGAAAGTCTAAAAAACAGAGTTTTAGTAATCCCGAAAGCCTAAAAATGCCAAAATCCACTCCAGCTATGTCCTCAAAGACTGTCATCATTGTGAATTATCTACAACCTCCTGTTGTAGACATTGAGCACATCCCCTTAGCAGATGTAGACTATAAAATAGCAGATCCAATTGTAGAATTCAATCTGTTAGACCTCCACAGCTGGAGCTTTGAAAAATCCTTATATCAAGTGGTAGAAGTTCAAATTTGGGAATCAAATCTACCAAAATATGTTGTTCTAGTCACTCATCCATGCCTAGAGATTATCAGGTTGTGTCAGAACTATTATGTGCCTGAACAAAGAGCCATAGTGAATGCAAACAAAAAATTATTGTTTACAATTATTGTTGAATCCATAAACCAGATGTTACAGCTCAAACATGATCCTAAAACAGTCCCTTTGTCAATAGAAGTACTTACAAAATTGTACATTGGCCTTGATTTTCCTAAAATATTTCAAATCTTCCAAGTATTCATGCTCTTACATGTGGAAATTCCACAAATCAATCCTCCATATTCCACTTCAAAATTTCAAGAATGTTCAAGGCATGTCATTTCTATGTTATCATTCATCCTAGGATACTTTACAGATGAGCATATAGATGAATCCATCCTAGGCTTCCTATCTACTTTTGCACCAGGACAACCTCCTTTTGTCATCTTCAATTATGTTGAGTACATTGCTGAAAATATCCATGATCAGCTGGTTAAATTGCCAACTGAAGGAGTGTTTAGATACACACATTTTCTCTTCCATATGTGTTTGTATTTTCAAGCAGATAAGTTTGCAGTAACCCTTTAGAAGCTTGACATAGAAGGAAATCCACTTTCAGTCATTTTTTGGACATCTTTGATCAGAAAAGAGTCCACAGAGTTTACTTATACAGAGTTTTCAGACTTCTTTGTTCATCCATTGATAAACATGTTAAAAAATACTGAACAACTAATGATCAATGATGAAATGAAGAAAATTTTACAGCTATCTAAACAGACTAGAACTGGAGATTGGTATTTGTATGAAAAACACACAGAAATCAGAGTTTTTGGGTCTAATCTACTACCCTACAAACTACCCAAATATGTACTAACGATGGTTTTTTCCTTGGAATACATAAGACAAATATTAAATTCTGATTCTATCAACTTCCTAGTAGCAAAGAAGAAAACATAATTTAAGTTGAAGAATCAAGTGGGACCCTTCATTTGTAATCACAGAGATGTAGAGACAGAAGCAACCAAATAGTTACTAGAGTACATATTTGAAGAGAGTTTCTCCTGGAACTATGACCCACAAGGAATATCGAGCAAAGTGAGGGTTAAATGCAAAATAACACCCTACATTCATGAGAAAAAACTAGAGATTGAAAAGTATGTCAATAAAATTGAATATGTAGAAAACACTTTGGTAGATTCAGTTAAGCAGGGTGATACTAGTCACACCTTACAAACTGAAAATCAAGGGGAAAACGCTACCAAAAGAGTTAGAGATGAAGGTACTTACATTGCAGAGACAACCACTGAGAGTAGGTTCAAATTAAGATATAATAAAAAGCCTAACATAAATCCAGGGGGTAAAGAGAAAGTGACTATTGAGGTTGAAGACAGATGTTCCACTGACAAATACAGATGTTGCTACAGTCATTACAAATGAGCCAGCAACATAGAATTTGAATGAGGGAAATCCAGATAATTCAAATGCACAGATGATAGAAAAACAACAGAATTTAGAAGCATCATCCTCACAGACAGCAGAGGAAAAGGATCTTGATATAAGAGAAAATACAAGAAGATTAAGACAAAGAATGAAGATATTAAAAATGAGATTTACTCCCAATATTTGAAGCAAACACCAAGTGTACAAAACATAATTTTATCAGCCTTTGATTACTCATATAAAAAATTGATCATGTCAGTGTTACAGCCTATAGTGAAGACTCCAAAGACAATTACAAACTACAAAAAGGTTGATCTAGAAGTGCCAACAAAAAATATTCATGCACTAGATCAAATAGAATTCCATAGGAAAAGTTCAGAGATGTTGTATTCTACCATTACAACCAAGGCTATGAGTGTTCAAAAACTTCAAAGCACAATCATAAACATGAAGGATCAAATGAAAGTTGAAAAATCCTCATTATATGCTAAAGATCTTAGGATTAAATCTTTAGAAGAGTTGATCATGCAAGTTGGATATGATCCTGCAAATGTCAAAGTTGCAGAAGAGTTAGTGAAGAAAAAGAATGTTGACATTGCTGCATTAAGGAAACAATTCAAGCTTCCATCAACTGAACATCTTCAAGCCAAAGAAATTATACAAGAACAGACTAAGAAGGATGATATGATGAACTTAATCTTTCAGCTAACAGGACAGATCAAAGAAATGGAAATTCAAATGGAAAAAATTTTCCCTGAAAGGGAAAGTACAAAAGCATAGGAAGTTCCTTCAGTAATTCCTATGGTTACTACAGCTATGCCTTCAACTCTGGCAGAAGAATTGGCACCCAAAGTACCATTGGCTACTGCAGTGCTAGTGACATCATCTACATAGTCATCTACTATAGCAGCTCAACCTTCAGATGAGGCCAGTAAACTAGTAAAAGCCATGGAAGAAATGTTACTTCAAACAAGTGAGATTAACAGATTGAAGAAAGTGATAGCCAATCTTGAAGATACAAAGAAGTTAGCCCAAATCAATGCCAAAACTCATGAGCAAAGGGCTAATAGGTTAAATGAAGAACTGAAGAAACTACAAAAGGATTTAAATTTAAAAGAGCCAATATCATATGTGAAAAACCAGTTATGGAACAAAATCGTTGAAGTCATCAATGATGTGTAGCCCTCAATTCAGGTAATCTCTGAACATAGAGATTTACTAAAGGCAACACTAGCAGAAATTCAGAAAACCAAAGATGGGCTAGGTGCCAAACCTGAGCAAGCCATAGAATTGATTAAGTTTCTCAATAGAAAAAACAAGCAGGAGTTAGAATAAATTGAGATCACTGATAGGACAAAGACAGTCCCTGAAATAAGGAAAGCCATTTCAGATAAGAACTTGATGAAACAACTTGAAGAGAATTGTGAAAATATGAACATAGCCATAACCAAGTTTATGGTTAAATTTGAAAATTTGAGGCAAAGAAGTTTGCCTAACATTTTGGTCATAAATGATAAACTTATGCCATAGGAGGATTACAATAAGAAGATCAGAGAATATGCAAAAGAGAAAGTGAACAAGACAGACGGACAAGGTATTCCTACAGGGAAGGTCTTAGTCAAAAGTTTTGAAGATTTATTTTATCTGCAGCATGAGATAAGACATTTATTTGTCATAAACCAACTTTTGTCAGATATACTGAGGCAAATGAAAATTTCAGGAAGCTAAAGAAGATTCAAATTCCAAATGATGAAGCTTGGCATTCACTTACCGATTTACTGTGAAAGTTAAAAGGCAGATAAAAGGATAAAACAATTCGCTGATTTTTTCAAAGTCAAAACAGAATTTATTACAGCAGTAAAATAGTTTTTACAGAGGTTAAAGAGAATAAGAGTAAAAGAGTATAAGATAAAGAAGATTATATTTCAAAACAAATTTGAAATATCTGAGCCAACAAAGAGGACACCAAGGCAGCCAGCTGCACTTAATCCACAATTAGTTTATATTTATTTGGATAAATAGGGCAGCTTGCTGATTTGTTAAGAAGCTATTACTATTTTGTTGTAAAGATATTTTATTTCTTCTTAGATAATTCCTAGAAGCATTCTAGGATATTTTGTAAACATTTTTGTATAAATACTTCACTCTTTGAAGTATTATTGTGGAATAAATTGATGAATATTTCTATAGTCATTTTTGTTGTACTTGAAGGCTTTTGTGTTTCAAATTCGAGTAGCAGACTAGATCGAATCAATTAGCATCATATTTCAGGATTCATGTGATGAGCTATTGAAGTGAAGTATTTTCTACTTGTCATTGTTTATCTTCTTTGTTTCATGCATCCATATATGTGTTTCAAATTTGAATGATAATTCAGGATTTGTTAAAAACACCCTGTCTTTATTGTTTATCATTTCTATGTTTTCCGCTGATTTACAGAGTAGGGAACCCTTAATTGCTTCCTCTTTTGTTTGACCTCTGCCTACTACTTGCTTTTTCTGAATCAAAGAATCCTTCATTGCTCTTTATTCCGATCAAACCACTTCACCAAACAACCTTCCAAGATCTTCAAGGGTTGTTTTACAAGTTGTGAGTATCATAAACTGTAAATCTAGCTTCTAGAAAAATTTACTATACCAGGGCTAACCCGGATCCAAAACCTGCTGTTATAGTAGACAATCTAGACAGAATTGGGAAAAAGAAAAAACAGATAGGAGATTTAGACGCTAAAGTTTCATTAATTAAAGCCAATTCATTACCATAAGAATTAGTAGGTTTACAAGATAACAGTTTGATTTGAAATTTGAACATTCTTTATTCAAGAGAAAATCTGAAAATAATTTAGGTACTGTTGTTTTAGACCCTGTTTTTATTTCATTTTTGGAAACAAAACAGAAAAATATTGCGGTAGATTTTGAATTAAAGAAAGTTAAAAATCAAGATAAACTTGAAGAGATAAACGCTACTATTCTTAAGGAAATTGACGAAGCTATTGAATTAGCTCAATTGTTAGTATATACATCTAAGCCTTCTATTCCTCATTTAGAAACCACTACATCATCTATAGTTTCCACTACCATACAGTCTATAGATCCATTTATCCCTAGACAACCCTTAGAACCTAGAATATTATTTCCATCATCCACTAGTTTGCCTTCTACTATTTCAAACACATCATTCTCATTTCCTACTAGTTCCTTATATATTCCAGTTTCATTCCCTAGTACCTTATATATTCCAGTTTCATTCCCTAGTACCTCCACTTCATCCTATAGTTTATCTACCACTTTTTCTAGTTCACCTTCCTATATTCTAGTTTCATCAGTTACTTCTGTTACTACATCAGCTACCGCTTCCAGTTCAGCCCCAAGCACTTCCAATCTACCCCAAGCCAAGCTAGAATTCAAGCTATGGCTGCTAGGTATGCTCCCCTTGTTCTTCCAACACGACTACATGATATGCCTCAGGATTACCAAAGTAAGATACCACAATTTGATGCTACTACACAGTACACTGCACAAAAACACATAAATAAAATCAAAAATTACTTTTAACTCCATGAAATAGATGATTCTGATGTACAAATGATATTGTTTACACAAACATTAACAGGGGAAGTGAAAAAATGGTTTAAAGGCCTTACTACTGGTAGTATAGCTGACTTAGCAATTTTTCATAGAGTATTTTTAAATAAATGGGAAAAGAAGAAAAATCCACTCCAAATATTGTCTGAATTTGATGCAATGAAAAACGCTCCCAATGAATTAATATAAGACTACTGCACTAGATATAACAATGTTTACAATTCAATTCCTGAAAACCTAAAACTCACTCCCGATTTTGTCTTACTTAAATTCCCAGATGGATTTGACACAGACATGGCATATCAGTTAAGAGAGAGAAATGCAATAACTTTAGAAAGAATGCAAAAAGATGTTGTAGGTGTAGAAGTAAACATTTTAGCTAAAAAGGCCAGATTAAGGAATGAGAGGAGAGTGACCATGAAAGAAGAAGCCTCTAGTTCAGACACATAAATAGATTAGTTAGATAAAAATTTGAGAGAATTATGGATAGATTAGACGACATAGAAAGAAGACCTCAATGGGATAATCAAAAACAAATTAGAAATCCCAACTTTAAGAAAAATAAAAATTCAGGAAAATCAAAATGATCAGCCCCAGATCAAACAATAAAACCCCCATTTTAGGAGAACTATGCTGAAAGTTCTCAAAACAATGATGAGGATGAGGATAACATAAATCTAATGGGAATAGATGAAAATAAGACTATCTTTCTCACACAGGAAGATCAAGAGTTATTTGAACTCCAACAACTTCAATTAGAATCAGGTGAATCATTTGATTATAAACAAGGTTATGATTTTTCCATAAACGAAGTATATAAACAATATAACCTTAGGAGTAAGAAAAATACTGAACCTTCTACTAAGAAAACAACACAAATTGAAAATAAGAAAACAGTAGAAGCCCCAACAACAAAAGTTCTACAAATTCTCCCTAGGGAAAATAAGTACCACTATAGTTTTTCCCAAAATGTTTCCAGTATTGAAATTTCACCAAGCCCTAAGATTGTTGATATAATAGATGAAGTTGCTCAAGCTACAAAAGATTCACAAAATTCTGATGCTGCAAAAGCACCTAATTCTGCTAAAACAACAAACTTGAATCTTAAAACACCTTCTACTGAGCCAAAATCAGCAGATCCAAAAGGTGCCAATGCAAAAACAACTGCTAACAATTCAAAATCTGAAAAAACATCTACTGCTTCACAAACCATTCCTGAAAAGAAAACTAGGAGCAGTAAAACACAAGAAACTCAAACAAAAAATGAAAACATAACTCTAGAAAAACAAGATAAACCCACTCAAACTATAGTTACTAAAGAAGAGTTAATTCAAATAAGTAAATCGCAACCTTCATTCAATATACAAACTGAAATTGCAAAGTTAAAAATACCAATTCCTTTAATAGAATTGGTAAAACATGATTTGTATAAAACAACTATCATTGAAACATTAAACATAAATGATGGAGAAGACTCTATAAACTTGAATGATTATCAACCATAGTTGATTTTTGGCCCATATGTAAATGGAAAGCATCAAGATGGATCAGTTCCTCCATTCTACATTAGTTTAACTATTCATAACCAAATCTTACACAACACAATGTTAGATTCAGGTGCTTCACATAATCTAATGCCCAAAGCTATAATGGAAACCTTGAATTTAGACATTACAAAGCCTTACAAAGATTTATTTTCATTTGATTCTAGCAAAGTAAAATGCCTAGGTTTAATCAAAATTTGTGTGTAACATTAGTTTAATATCTTGGTAAGAGTATACTTATGGACATTGTAGTAGCCAATATCCCACCCAAATACATAATGTTATTATCTCAATCATGGGGAGCAAAATTACAGGGATCTCTACAATTGGACATGTCTTATGCTATTATATTAGTTTTTGGTCAACCTAAGAAGTTATATAGGAAAACATTGATGAAATATATGGTGAGTAGTGCAGAAAGGTCAATAAATTACCCAATTTATACTACACCTACTGACCTAGATTCATTCATCCTATGTAATTCTGAAACTGATAATGAAATCAAGACTGAAATAAGGAAAGAAAAGAAAACACAAAACAATGATAATATCTTTCATGAATATTTATGGCATTTAGATTTTGATGGCTTAGTAAACAAGTTAGGAGTAGGAGCAGGAGTTTGGATAACCAATATAGAGAAAAATCATGCAGAAGGCCATGCTTTCAGATTGAATTTCAAATGCACCAAAAATATGGCTGAGTACGAAGCCCTCATTTTAGGACTTCAGATTATTAGAAATTTAGGAGGTAAAAGAATAGCAATAATGGGAGATTCAGAGTTGATTGTAAAACAAATTAATGGTGAATATTATGTTTACAATCCTAGACTAGGCCGATATAGAGAGACTGTACTAGATTTGATTGATGATTTGTTGGAATGTAATTTCTCTGCAATACCACGAAAGAAAAACTTACAAGCACACTCTTAAGCAACTTTTGCTAGTACTTGTAATTTACCTTTTCAGCCCAATCATCTGTGCACTACAGAAGTAAACACAGACCAATAATTCCAGACAAACTCAAATATTGGCAAATTTTCTCACAAAGTCAACAAATTTACCATTTTATGAATAAAGAAAGTGAATTTCAGAACTGTAAAATAGACAGTGGTTGTACCATAGATCAAGATTTAGATAGTGAAATTGATTTGAATAATGTAGATGTAAATAAAGTAAAGTTTGCTAGACCTACTAAATTTAGTCAGTTAGATATATATAAATTAGAGAGAGTATAAATTGATGAGATAATTGATGAAGAATTCGATATATTAAATCTCAAAGATAATTTCTTACCAAAAGGTTTAACTCATTTAGAAGATTTATTTGACTCAAATGATGTTGCTAGAAAACCCAAAATGAAGCCACTTAGATCTGATATTGAGGAATGTAATATTGGCACAGAGTTAAAACCCAAAATGATCAAACTTTCCAAAGCCTTACCTCAACAAGAAAAAGAAAAATATATTGCTCTTTTTAAGGAATTTCAAGATGTTTTTTCTTGGAGTTATGAGGACCTAAAATCTTATGACACCAACATAATTCAACATAAAATCCCTATAAAAGAAGATCAAAAGCCATTTAAACAAAAGTTAAGGAGAATCAATCCTGTTTTGATGCCCTTAATAGAAAAATAAGTAAAAGGAATATATGATGCACATGTAATTGCACCAATTATATATTTTGATTGGGTTTCTAACCTAGTTCCAACCAGAAAAAAGAGAGGAGAGATTAAATTATGTGTTGATTTTAGGAATCTAAACTAAGTATCCTTAAAAGATAATTATCCTTTACCAAAAATGGATCACATTTTACAAAGGGTAGTTGGTTCTTCTAGGATTTCACTTTTAAATGGATTTTTAGGATACAACCAAATTTTAGTCCAACTAGAGGATCAAGCCAAAACAACTTTTACTACTCCTTGGGGCACTTTTATATATGTAAAAATGCCTTTTGGTTTAATGAATGCAGGTGCAACCTTTCAAAGAGCTATGGATATAGCCTTTGCAAAGGAAATTCATGAATTCTTAGTAATTTACTTAGATGACATAACTGTATTTTCTAAGATTGATTAAAAACACTTGGATCATCTTAGACAAGTCTTTATAAAATGCAGAAAGTTTGGCATCTCAGTAAACCCTAAGAAAAACCAATTTGGATTAGAAGAAGGCAAGTTACTAGGACACATAATATCTAAGGAAGGAATTAGAATAGATCTTGCAAGAATAGAAGCAATTCTTAACATCAGTCCACCAAGAAACATAAAAGAGTTACGAGCCTTTCTAGGTAAAATTAACTTTTTAAAAAGATTCATATCCAATTTAGCTGAAACAATGAGAGAACTAAATAATATGCTGAAAAAAGATTCAGTTCTTAAATAGACTATTGAGGCCAAACAATCTTTTGAATCCATCAAACATGCCTTAACCAAAACTCCAGTCCTTATAAGTCCTGACTTTAAAAAGGATTTCATCATTTTTTCATTTGCTTCAGAGCACATCATTGTTGCAGTTTTACTGCAGAAAAATGACCAAGGTTATGAACAACCCATAGATTTCTTTAGTAGAATACTTAGAGATGCTACTTTGAAAGACAATATTATGGAGAAACATGCCCTAGCTTTGGTAAAGGCCATCAAAGATTTCAGAGTATACATACTCTATTCTCACATCATTTCCTATGTCCCAAATGCAGTAGTAAAAGTTATTCTAACTCAAGATGGTCCTGATGGTAGAAGAGGTAAGTGGATTGCCACAATTTTAGAATATGACATAGAGATAAAACCCACAAAACTGATAAAAGGTCAAGGTCTAGCCAAACTCATGGCTGAATCAAATTGTCATGCCCTAGACATAAATTTTATTGCCCAAGTATATGATCAGGAAGAGATAGCGACTCCAGAGATCAGTGAAGCCTTTTTAGACTCACCATGGTATGCAGATATTATATTTGTATTACTAAACTTACAAGCTCCTCCTGGTTTATCAAGAACAAAAGCTAGATTCTTAAAGCCAAAGGCAGTAAGATTTTGTATTTTAGACAATGTGCTTTTTTGGAAAGATCAAAGTGGGATTTTATTAAATTGTTTGGTAAAAGAAGAAACTGACAAAATATTACAATAATTTCATGCAGGTGACTGTGGAAGACATCTCTACTGGAAGACTACTGCAGACAAAATCCTGAGAGCTAGTTTTTACTGGCTTACTTTTTGCAGATGTTAAAAGGTATGTGACTTCATGTCACAAGTGCCAAAAATTTTGGGGTAAGAAAATGAAGTTACCCCTGCCCTTAAATCCCCTCTCAACAGAAATTCCATTTCAACTATGGGGTCTGGACTTCATTGGTGAACTTCACCCCGCATCATCAGCCCAACATAAGTGCATTTTAACAGCCACTGACTACTTTACCAAGTGGATTGAAGCCATACCCTCTAGGCAAGGCACATATACTATCATTATCTCCTTTTTAGAAAGAAACATACTTTCAAGATTTTGATGTCCTCAAAAGATAATTAATGACAATGAAACAACATTCAAATCTAAAAAGATGATTGACTTTTGCTATAAATATCACATTAAACTAGGCCATTCTACTGCATATTACCCTCAAGGTAATGGCCTAATTGAATCTTCAAATAAGAGCCTTGTAAATATCATCAAAATCTTATTAGAAGATATGTTACAAAAAGACTTGGAACAAGAAGTTAGTCAATGCCTTATGGGCATATAGACTTACAACTAAAAAATCTATTGGTACATTCCCTTACCAGCTTGTCTATGGAATATATGTTGTTTTTCCATCTTCCCTAGGAGTACCAATAATGAAGATCATCCAAGAGTTACAAGTTGAAACAAATGACATTCAAAGAAGGATTAATCAAACTATTCACTTGCAACAAACAAGAGAAGAAGTTTATATGAAGTCTCAAGTTATCCAGGATAAGATAAATAAAATTTTTGACAGAAAAAATAAAGAAGATGATTTCTAAATTGGAGACAAAGTGTTAAAATGGGATTCAAGAGGAGAAGAGAAAGGTAAATATGGAAAATTTGATTTTCTATGGAAATGACCTTATCTTATTTATGGTTACAGAGGTAGCAATGCTTTCTATCTGAAAGAAATGGATGGATCAACTATGCTAGATGGACAAGTAAATGACAGAATGTTGAAGCACTACTACTCCTCTGAGATAACAAATAGTTAGTTTCATTTACTTCGATCATTGTACATATACATTGAAGATTTTAGATTGGATTGGATGTTTTCCTAACAAAGTTGAAGCCAGAGAGAAGGCCCTAAGCTTTGAGAGGTAAAATATCATACAATATGAATAATTGCAGATATCAGAAGACAATTACAGGGTCATCACAGTCAAAATTAAAAGGCTACTAGTCTCAAAGTTCTTGACATTTCACTAGGAAATGTCATCCCCATGTGGAGCCATTGTTAGGGTCCTATAATAATAGGATTCATAATTTTTGAATTGAATATGATTAGTCTTGTAGATATGTACATACCTTGCTTTCTCCAAGTTGTTTTCCCATATTTGAAAAAAAAGAAAAATGAAAAGCGGGTAAAAGTCCTAAAAGAAATATCAAAGGACTTAGAAAAGAAAAGATAAAAAAAGAATAAAAATAGACCCCAAAAGAGAAAAAGGAGATAAAATAAGACATGAAAGTGAGCAAGTCAAAATGCCACTACTATTTGCTTTTAATGCAAGAATAATGATTATGTGCAGATTGTCAATAAATGCCATAATCCATGATCAGTTAAATAGTTTAATCTTAACTTTTCATGTTTTTAGATAGAAAATAAATATATGTCAAATAGTTTAAACTTGACAAATCAGTAGATAGTTAGAGAATAAACGATGAGCTCAACAGTTTAATCTGAGCCCTCGGATGAAATAATGTTAGAATTAGATAGTTTTTATGCTTTAAAAGAAAAAATGGATTTCGGGTTGCAAGCTTAAATGCACCCATGGAAATGAAGTGAAAAATATTAGAAATAATAATGGGTAGGTAGAAAACAGTTGTGCAAGACATGCAATAAAACATCATCGGGCAAAGATTACTAATTTCCCCTCCCCCACAATGATTTAGTATTCCAAACCTTCAGTTAAAGAGGCTCAGAGCATTTATCTGACGCCTGTTGGGACCGGACCCAAGGCTTAGTAACCAATTGGTTAAAAATATTGGATTCCCTACATAAAACCCATTTCATCAACATATTCACCCATTTCCAAAACTATGATCCCTTTTCCTAAATAAAACACCTTTTTGCTTAGTAAAAGTAAAAACCCTACATAATTAATTTCATCTTCATTCAAAGACACTAAAAAAACCTATAAGATACATTTATCCTAAGTTTATGTGTAAAGGATAAAAAATGGGACAAACTATGTTTTATTGCCTATTTTTACACTTTACTAAGTTTTAAACTATGTATTTTAATTCATTTTATACATTACATCTTCATTTCATATTAATTACTAACCTAAAGTATTAAATCCCTATATCATATCCCTCCCATAATTATTAAATCCTTTATATATAAATATCCCCAAACCCACTTATTATAAGTTTAAGCCTATGTTTATATTATTCCACATGGTGAAATAAATCCCCGCCCTTTTTTCCCACAGGTTTAAACATATCAATATAAATAATACCCCGCCCCTATGGTATTAAAAAACTTGTTAAAAGGTTTTTTTATGCCATATAATATTATACCCCTGCCATTGGTTGAAACATTCGGTTAATGTTTTAATTTAAACCATATACCTTTACCACCTCTGCCAATCATATAATATAAAGTTTTAACGTTATAAATACATATTTATAAAGTTTAAAACTTATCACGCCGCATTAAAAAACCTTGGACCCCACTCCAAATGTCGAGCTGCTCCACATCAAATCGCAGTCGTTCGCACTCATGCCTCCACATTTGATGATCATCTGATCATATCGCAAATAAAGTTGCGCGATGATAACACATTCCTTTCCATGCAAAATGGGTTGTTTCACCCTTTCCTCTCTCCTCCACATGGCCCAGTTCTATTGGATCACATCCGATCCAAATAAAACTGCTTACACCCTTAATCCAGAGTGATAACCACTCGCGGTTTTTCATCTTTGAAGCCGAAAACCGCCCATCGTCGGATGTGATTGACATTAATTGCAGGCCAGTTTAACCCTAAATTGCCAATAAAATATGAAATTGCACCATTAATCCCTTTCTCGGCACTATCTCATTGTATTTGTCCTCCCTATTGAAAACGAAGCCCGTGCTTTGATTTATACTCAGAACTAGTGAAAACAAAACCCACATTTGCTGTTGAAGACTGCTGAAAAACTCAAATTGCTTCCAGAGACCTGAAAAGATACCAAATACCAGTCCAAATGCCTCAAAACATGTTTTCAAAGACCCATACCTGCGTAAACAGGTATTTTTCGAGAAAAACAAGCCTATATCATTCTGAAAAGGAATTTACTAAAGAAATTGAACACACTAAAATCCTAATTTCTCTAAGACATCTCCTAGTGACCCAAAAAGGCCCCAAAAGAGTCAAAACCTTGTCAAAATTTCGATAAAACCCTGTTTTATATTGCGTTCAGTTTTAAAAGAAGAACATTGAGTTTATTTAGCTTTTGAAAACTTAAAAGATTCCTGAAATTGCCCAGAAAACCTCTGCAGGTAATCCAACCTTCAGCGCCCAATTTGAAGCAATTTTTAGTCCAAATATCCATTGAAAAAAGCCTAATAAACCCCTATTTCCTATTTCATAACCAGTGAGAGTCTGTAATATAGTTGAAATCCAAAATTGAAGGTTGAAACACAACAAAGGAACTAGATTCTGCCCATTTTTATCCAAATAACCTCTGTCAAAGTCAAGAATACTTTTGTAAACCATTTAATCTTACAGAAGAAACTAGGAAGTCTAAAAAATAGAGTTTTAGTAATCATGAAATCCTAAAAATGCCAAAATCCACTCCAGCTATGTCCTCCAATATTGTCATCATTGTGAATCCTCTACAACCTCCTGTTGTATACATTGAGCACATCCCCTTAGCATATGTAGACTATAAAATAACAGATCCAATTGTAGAATTCAATCTGTTAGAACTCCACAACTGGAGCTTTAAAAAATCCTTAGATCAGGTGGAAGAAGTTCAAATTTGGATATCAAATCTACCCAAATATGTTTTTCCAGTCACTCATCCATGCCCAAAGATTATTAGGTTGTGTCAGAACTATTATGTGCCTGAACAAAGAGCAATAGTGAATGCACAAAAAGAATTATTGTTTACAATTACTGTTGAATCCATAAACCAGAAGTTACAGCTCAAACATGATCCTAAATCAATCCCTTTGTCAATAGAAGCACATACAAAGTTGTACATTGGCCTTGATTTTCCCAAAAGATTTAAGATCTTCTAAGTATTCATGCCCTTACATGTGGAAATTCCACAAATCAATCTTCCATATTCTAATTCAAAATTTCCAGAATGTTCAAGGCATGTCATTTTCATGTTATCATTCATCCTAGGATACTTTACAAATGATCATACAGATGAATCCATCTTAGGTTTCCTATCTACTTTTGCACCAGGACAACCTCCTTCTGTCATCTTCAATTATGTTGAGTACATTGCTGACAATATCCATGATTAGCTGGTTAAATTGCCAACTGAAGGAGTGTTTAGATACACATCTTTTCTCTTCCATATGTTTTTGTATTTTCAAGCAGATAAGTTTCCAGTAACCCTCCAGAAGCTTGACATAGAAGGAAATCCACTTTCAGTCATTTTTTAGACATCTTTGATCAGAAAAGAGTCCACAGAGTTTGCTTATACAGAGTTTTCATACTTCTTTGTTCATCCATTGATAAACATGTTATCAAATACTGCACAGCCAAGGATCAATGATGAAATGAAGAAAATTCTATAGTTATCTGAACAGACTAGAACTGGAGATTGGTATTTGTATGAAAAACACATAGAAATCAGAGTTTTTAGGTCTAATCTATTACCCTACAAACTACCCAAATATGTACTAATGAGGGTTTTTGCGTTGGAATCCATCAGGAAAATATTAAATTCTAATTCTATCAACTTTCTTGGAGAAAAGAAGAAAACACAATTTAAGTTGAAGAATCAAGCGGGACCCTTCATTTGTAATCACAGAGATGCAGAGAGAGAAGCAACGAAACAGTTACTAGAGTACATATTTGAAGAGAGTTTCTCTTGGAACTATGACCCACAAAGAATACTGAGTAAAATGATGGTTAAATGCAAACTAACACCCTACATTCATGAGAAAAAACCAGAGATTGAAAAGTATGTCAATCAAACTGAATGGGTAGAAAACACTACGGTAGATGCAGTTAAGCAGGGTGATACTAGTCACACCTTACAAACTTCAAATCAAGGGGAAAATGCTACCAAAAGAGTGAGAGATGAAGGTACTTACATTACAGAGACAACCACTGAGACTAGGGTCAAATTAAGATATAATAAAAATCCTAAGATAAATCTAGTGGGTAAAAAGAAAGTGACTATTGAGGTTGAAGACACAGATGTTCCAGTGACAAATACATATGCTGCTACAATCATTACAAATGAGCCAGTTACAGAGAATTTGAATGAGGGAAATCCAGATAATTCAAATGCACAAATGATAGAAAAACAACATAATTTAGAAGCATCATCCTCACAAATAACAGAGGAAAAGGATCTTGATATAAGAGAAAAATACAAGCAGATTAAGACAAAGAATGAAGAGATTTACTCTCAATATTTGAAGCAAACACCAAGTGTACAAAACATACTTTTATCAGCCTTTGATCACTCAAATAAAAAGTTGATCATGTCAGTGTTCCAGCCTACAGTGAAGACTCCAAAGGTAGTTGCAGACTACAAAAAGGTTGATCTAGAAGTGCCAACAGAAAATATTCATGCGCTAGATCAAATAGAATTCCATAGGCAAAGTTCAGAGATATTATATTCTACCATGACAACCAAGGCTATGAGTGTTCACAAACTTCAGAACACAATCATAAATATGAAGGATCAAATGAAAGTTGACAAATCATCATTATATGCTAAAGATCTTAGGATTAAATCTTTAGAAGAGTTGGTCATGCAAGTTAGATATGATCCTGCAAATTTCAAAGCTACAGAAGAGTTAGTGAAGAAAAAGAATGCTGACATTGCAACATTAAGGAAACAAATCAAGCTTCCATCAACTGAACATCTCCAAGCCAAAGAAATTATAAAAGAACAGATTGAGAAGGATGATACGATGAACTTAATATTTCAGCTAACAGGACATATCAAAGAAATGAAAATTCAAATGGACAAACTTGTCCATGAAAGGGAAACTACAAAAGCATAGGAAGTTGCTTCAGTAATTCCTATGGTTACTACAGTTATGCCTTCAACTCTCGCAGAAGAGTTGGCACCCAAAGTACCACTGGTTACTGCAGTGCTAGTGACATCATCTACAACTTCAGCTACATAGTCATCTACTACAACAACTCAACCTTCAGATGAGGCCAGTAAACTAGTAAAAGCCATGGAAGAAATGTCACTTCAAACAAGTGAGATTAAAAGATTGAATAAAGTGATAGATAATGTTGAAGATACAAAGAAGTTAGCCCAAATCAATGCCAAAACTCATGAGCAAAGGGCTAATAGGTTAAATGAAGAACTGATGAAACTACAAAAGGATTTAAATTTAAAAGAGCCAATATCGTATGTGAAAAACTAGTTATGGAACAAAATCATTGAAGCCATCAATGATGTGTGGCCCTCAATTCAGGTAATCTTTGAACTAAGAGATTTACTAAAGGCAACACTAGCAGAAATTCAGAAAACCAAAGATGAGCTAGGTGACAAACCTGAGCAAGCCATAGACTTTATTAAGTTTCTCAACAAAAAAAACAAGCAGGAGTTAGAAGAAATTGAGATCACTGATAGGACAGAGACAATCCTTGAAATAAGGAAAGTCATTTCAAAGAAGAACCCGATGAAGCAGCTTGAAGAGAAATGTGGAAATATGAACATAGCCATAACCAAGTTTATGGTTAAATTTGAAAATTTGAGGCAAAGAAGTTTGCAGAACATTTTGGTCATAAATGATAAACTTATGCCACAAGAGGATTACAATAAGAAGATCAAAGAATATGCAAAAGAGCAAGTGAACAAGACAGATGAAAAAGGTATTCCTATAGGGAAGGTTTTACTCAGAAGTTTTGAAAATTTATTTTATCTGCAACATGAGATAAGACATTTATTTGTCATAAAACCAACTTTTTTTAGATATACTGAGGCAGGTGAAAATTTCAGGAAGCTAAAGAAGATACAAATTCCAAATGATGAAGCTTGGCAATCACTTACTAATTTACTGTGAAAGTTAAAAGACAGATAAAAAAATAAAACAATTGGCTAATTTTTTCATAGTCAAAATAGAATTTATTACAACAGTAAAACAATTTTTACAGAGGTTAAAGAGAATCAGAGTAAAATAGTATAAGATAAAGAAGATCATATTTAAAAACAGATTTGAAATATCTGAGCCAGCAAAGAGGACACCAAGGCAGCCAGCTGCACTTAATCCACAATTAGTTTCTATCTATTTGGATAAATAGGACAACTTGTTGATTTGTTAAGCAGCTGTCACTATTTTGTTGTAAAGATATATATTTTTTTCCTTAGATAATTCCTAATAGCATTCTAGGATATTTTGTAAATATTTTTGTATAAATACTTCACTCTTTGAAGTATTATTGTGGAATAAATTGTTGAAGATTTCTATAGTCATTTTTGTTGTATTTGAAGAATTTTGTGTTTCAAATTCGAGTAGCAGACTGGATTGAATCAATTAGCATCATATTTCAGGATTCATGTGATGAGCTATTGAAGTGAAGTATTTTCTACTTGTCATTGTTTATCTTCTTTGTTTCATACATCCATATATGTGTTCCAAATTTTAATGATAATTCAGGAGTATTATTTCAAGATTTGTTAAAAGAACCCTGTCTTTATTG
Source organism: Pinus albicaulis (assembly GCA_034641835.2). NCBI lineage: Eukaryota > Viridiplantae > Streptophyta > Pinopsida > Pinales > Pinaceae > Pinus > Pinus albicaulis. Next base: position 1,369,197,566 of record CM076579.1, on the reverse strand, counting down.
TTTATCATTTCTATGTTTTCTGTTGATTTCCAGAGTAGGGAACCCTTAATTGATCCCTCTTTCGTTTGACCTCTGCCTACTACTTCCTTTTTTCCGGATCAAAGGGCTCTTCATTGCTCTTTATCCTGATCAAACCACTTCACCAAACAGCCTTCCAAGATCGTCAAAGGCTTACCTATCTTGCCCTGAAAAAATTTGACTTCTTGACCTTGATCCTAGTTCTGTCTCCTTGACTTTTGACTCCTTAGCCCAATGAACAAATAGATTTCCCACTATCCATCTCATTAAGTGATTTTTTCCACCAAACCAAATCAAACCAAAACCAAATTGCACAATCATAACTAGCCTAATATTTTATAAATCTAAACAAAGTTAAATCTTATAGAGAGAGCACTCTCTTAACCCTAAGAAGGCTAGATGTTAGAGTTTGAAAGTTGGTCTATGGTTACCTTTAGTTTTCTTAAACTATAAATCAAAATCTCACAACTTAGAAAATTACTAGAGTGATAACACTCGGTAAGAGGGAGTGTTGAAATTTGGTTACCGGAGGACACGTGGTTCCCTAAGGCTTTGATATTTGGCCTAGGGAAAAGTGTCCAAAATAATTTAATTTTTTTCCTAAAGTGACTTTATAAAGTTATAAAGTCAAATCTAATTTAAAAGTGACTTTAAGTGATAAAGTTACTAAATCTAATTTTAAAGTGACTTTAATAAAGTCAATGTGAAATTAGAAAGTGAAAAGTGACTTTGGAAATAAATGACTAAGTGGGTCTTTATTAAAATGGGGTGAATTAAAAAATAGAAAGTGAGATTTAAATGAGCATTTAATCTCAGCCCTAGATCTAAAGCTATCTCAGCCATTAGATTTAGGGATTCCCCAAAAGTCACTTAGGGTTAGGTTAAAGGAGGAAAAGGAGAAAAATGATCATTTTTTTCTTTCATGAGCACATTGAGAGAGGAGGAGAGAAAGTTAAGGAGATTTTTCTGAGCAGTGAGAAAAAAGAGGGCAATAGTGAAGAGATTTAGCAAATCCGTACAACAACATTTATTTTTCACAAATCCCAAGGCAGAAAATCTGTACAGCTAGAGAGAGAGGCATTGTTTCCAAGAAAGGAGGCACGAAAATCGAGGAAGAGGGTAGCAACATTAAGCACACAGTACAAGGCAAAAAACTGGGCATAGATTTCAAGGAGAGGAGCTGTTGATATTTTCAGCACAAAAATCGAGAAAAGGATAGTTGCTACAACACAATTTTCTAGGCAGTTTCCAGGATCAAATTTTGAGGAGGGCTGTTGTACAAATCCGTAAAGTCCGTAAGATTCCGTACAGGCTATTCCAGCATGCTCCTCGAGGTGGCCGTACAACATTTATTGCTATCATTAATGCTATAATATTTTCTATTTTGCAAGTTGCTGATTTGGCACAATTTCCGAGGCGATGTGAAAGCACTAAAATCAAGATAAGTTTGTAAATTTGGTTGCTGGAATTTTTACTGTGTTTTTTTGTTTCACTGTAAAAGAAATATTTAGAAAATAAAGATAAGCTTTTGAACTGGTTTTCCCCAAGAGTTGTAGGGGTTTTTTCCAGGGTCATCTTGACCAAAAATCAGCGTGTCAAATTTCTGTGTGTGGCTGATTTATTTTTCTGAGTTTTTATTTCTGCATTTTTAGTACTGTGAAATTTTCAGAATTTGTGTTTTCAGAAAATATTTATTTTTTGAGCTTGTTAATGTATGGCTATGGGAATGGACATTTAAATTTATGGGAGAAATAAGGAGAAACTGAAAATTGGGGTTGGGAACAGAAATTTCTACAACCTTCTTGCTGCCATATTTCCAATACAAGGAAGTAATGAAGGAGGCCCATATCCTTCATCTCGAACTCCTTTGCAAGGTCCTCCTTGCATGAGTGTATTAGTTTCTCATCACTAGTTAGTATTAAATCATCAACATAAAGAACAATGATTAAAATCATCCACCTCACACTTGGTGAAGCCAAGTCCAGTGAAATAGTTGTCGATCCGAGTGTACCAAGCATGGGGTGCTTGCTTCAGCCCATACAACACTATTTTGAGTCTGCACACATGTAACTCACTGTTGAAGATCTCAAATCCTTCAGGCTTCTCAATGTACACTTATTCCTCAATGATCCCATTAAGGAATGCAATATTCACATCCATATGATGAATGTGCCAACCCATTTGCGCTGAGAGAGAAAGGATGGTCTTTATGGAAGAATACCATGCGACAAGTGCAAAGGTTTCTTCATAATCAATTCCCTCGATCTGTGAGAAGCCCCAGGCAACAAATCTGACCTTATACTTCTCAACACTCCCATCAACAACTTGCTTTAATTTGTAGATCCATCTTGAACCTACCACTAATTTATCAATCGACCTTGGAACAATTTCCCAAGCATTGTTTCTGATAATGGAATCATACTCCTCCACCATGGCATCTACCCATGTGGGCTCCTGAACTACTTCCTGAAAAGAAGATGGCTCTGTCACAATACATTTGCTCATGAGAGCCATGTATCCAATGAATCGGTCAAGATACTGTATCTGTCTGCGCTGTGAAGTAGGGGCTCCTACATTTTGTGCCGCATCAAGCTTCAAACTCTCAGCTTTTGTGGTACACCTTCTGCCAGTTTTGATGTTTGGCTCTGTGTGAGTGGACTCCTTCACTCCATGATCCTCCTCATGTGGCTGAACCACATCTTGAGGCTCATCTTTGAGAACAAACAATTCCTCCTCTGTATGCAAGTGTAGCTCCCTCTCAAACGACAACTTCATGGCTTTCTCCTCATTGAATTTTATATCTCGTCGCACAACAGTCATCCGACTATTTGGAAAATACACACGATAATTATGGGGTGTTTCTGTGTACCCCGCAAATATCCCAACTTCTGCAGTCGGCTCCAGCTTCTTCCTGGCGTTCTTGGTCACATGAACATAAACAGATGAGCCAAAAATCTTAAAGTGAGAAACATCCAATTTCTTACCAGTGAAAGCTTCTTCAAGTGTACTCATGCCAAGTACTGTATGATGACAATGATTGTGCACATAAACCACAGTGTTGCATGCTTCCGCCCACAAGTGCATTGGTAGGCTCTGATCATGTAGCATAGCTCATGCAACACCCACGATCATTCTGTTCTTCCTCTCTACGACCCCATTCTGTTGTGGGTTATGTTATCACTCTAGTAATTCTAAAGTTGTGTGATTTTGGTTTTTAGTCGAAGAATTCTAGAGGTAACCACAAACTTACTTCAAACTCTAGGATCTAGCCTTCCAAGGATTCAGAGAGGGCTCTCTCTTTAAAGTTTAACTTTGTTTTAATTTGTGAATATTAGGCTAGTTATGAAAGTACAACTTTGGTTTTGTTTTGATAGATTTGGTGGGAAAAATCACTTGAAAGGATGGATAGTGGGAAATATATTTGTCCATTGGGCTATGGAGTCAAACTCAAGTAAACAGAGGACTGGGATTAAGGGCAAAAAGGTTAAATGTTTTCAGGGCAAGATAGATAACCCTTGGAAATCTTGGAAAGCTGTTTTTATGAGATTGTATGATCGGGATAAAGGGCACTTAAGAATCCTTAAATCCGGAAAAGGAAGTAGTAGGAAGAGGTCAAACAAGAGAGGGAGAAATTAAGGGTTCCCTACACTGGAAATCAGAGAAAAACATATAAATGATAACTAGTTAAAAACAGGGTGCTCTTAACAAATCCTGTAGTAATACTCCTAGTTATACATTCAGATTTAGCATAAACATAAATGGATGCATGTAACAAAGAGAGAAAACAATGAGAAGTTTAGAGAATACTTCACTCCAAATAGCTCATCATAGGAATCCTGAAGTATGATGCCAATTTGGTTTGATCCAGCCCGCTACTCGAAGTTTTGACACACAAAAACTTTAAAGTCCAAGAAGAAATGACTATAACAATCCCAACAATTTTATTCCACACAAAATACTTCTAAAGATGAAGTATTTATACATAATGTTTTACAAAATATCCTAGAATATTTCTAGGAATTATCTTAGGAAAATAAAATATCTTTACAATAATAATAGAGACAATTTCTTAACAAATCAACAAGCTGTCCTATTTTATCCAAAAGAAATAGAGACTATTTTGCGGATAAGAAGCAGCTAGCTGACTTAGTGTCCTCCTTGCTGGCTTTTAGATATTTTTTGAATCTGATCTGCCTTGTCTGATACTCTTTATTCACTAATACTCTCTAAACTAATACTCATTAACCCTCAGTAAAAACTATTTACTACTGTAAAGAAAATCTGTTTTGACTGTTAAATTAGAAAACAATTTTTTGTCTTCTTTTCATCTGCTTGTTTTTATCCTTCACAATAAATCTGTGAGTGCTTGCCAATCCTCATTTTTAGGAATTTGAATATTCTTTAATTTCCTAAAGTTCTCATCAGCTTCTATATATCTAGAAAAGGTTGGCTTGATGACAAACAAGTGTTTGATCTCATGCCGCAAGTAGAATAAATCTTCAAAACTCTTGAGTAACACTTTTCCTATTGGGATGCCTTGACCTGTTGGTTTATTTACCTGTTCTTTTGCAAACTCTCTAATCTTCTTATCATAGTCATTTTGAGGCATCAATTTATCATTAATGACCATGATATCAGGAAGTCCTTTTTGCCTCAAACTTGTGAACTTAACCATGAACCTGGTTATGACAGTATTCATGCCTTCACACTTTTCTTCAAGTTGTCTCATCAAATTTCTCTTTGTTGTGACTTTCCTAATTTCTAGGATAGTTGCAGTTTTGTTTGTTATTTTGAGCTCTTCCAACTCCTATCTATTTTTGTTGTTAAGGAAATTGATTAGCCTTATATCTTGCTCTGTTTTGTCAGCCAAATCAGTTTGAGTCTTTTGAATTTCTGTTTGGGTTGCTTGTAATAATTCTCTTTACTCAAAAATTACCTGAATTAAAGGCTATACATCATGTATGGCTTCAATGATATTATTCCAAAGGTAATTTTTGATGTATGATATCTGATCCTTCAAAGTTAATTCTTTTTGCAACTTTTTAAACTCTTCACTCAATCTGCTGGCATTTTTTTCATGTGTCTTAGCATTTACCTGAGCTAATTTATTTTACTTTTCAATATTTTCAACCATTTTTTTCAACCTGTTATTCTCATTTGTCTTTAAAGACATCTCTTCCATTGCTTTCACTATTTTTTTGGCCTCATCATTAGGCTGTACTGCTGTTGTAGAAGATTCAGTGGCTGATGTTGTGGAAGAAGTCACTAGCACTGCAGTAGCCAGTGGTTCTTTGGGTGCAAAATTTTCACCTAAAGTTGAAGGCACTGCTGTAGTGATAACTGGAATGGCTGTAGGAATCACTAGTTCTTTCACAGTCTCCTTTTCTTGGACAAGTTTGTCCATCTGTATTTCCATTTCCTTAACCTAGGCTGTCAACTGAAGAATTAAATTCTCATTTCATCTTTTTCATTATGTTTCTGTATGAATTATTTTGTCTGAGGGTGCTCACTTTGAGGAATTTTGAGCTGTTTCCTCAAGGCTGCTATATCCTTATTTTTCTTTTTCACCAATAATTATGTTGCTTTGATATTAGTAGTATCATATCCCACATGTAAAACTAGTTCTTTCAAGGCTTTTATCCTTAGATCCTTGGCATACAATGAGGCTTTGTCCATCTTTGTTTGATCTTGCATGTTGGAGATGGTATTTTATAGCTTTTGAGCACTCATGGCTTTATTTGTGACAATAGAATAAAGCATCTCTGAAGTCTGCCTGTGGAACTCAATTTGAACAAGAGCATGGATTTTATCTGTATGGACCTCCAAATCAACTTTCTTATAATCAGCCACTATCTTAAGAGTTTGGACTGTGGGCTACAACACTTACATGATTAGCTTTTGATAAGAATAATCAAAAGCATAAAGGAGCATGTTTGGTATACTAGGAGTCTGTTTGAGATATTGAGAATAAATGTTATTATTTATCTCTTCATTCTTCAATTTAATCTGCTTATATTTCTCTTTAATATCCAAATCCTTTTTCTCAGCTGCCTGTGAGGAAGAAGCTTCCATGCTTTGTTGTCTTTCCATTAACTATGTGTCTTCATTATTGAGTTGTTCTTCATTCTAATTTTTAACATTTGGCTCATTTATAATCACAGTGGCAACATTGGTTTCTGGCAAATCTGTATTGGTATTTAAAGGCTCTGTTTCTTCAACATCTATTGTCACTTTTCCTTTACCTGTTGTATCTAATTTAGGCCTTTTGTTATACATGATCTTGAACTTGGTTTCAGTTGTAGTCTCTGCCACATAGGCTCCTTCTTCCCTTATTCTTTTGGTGGACTTCTCTGGTTGATTTGCAGTCTCTAAGGTATGACTAGTATTACCTTTGTTCACTGCATCTATTAAGGTGTTTTCAATTGATTCAATCTTATTGGAAAACTTTTCTATTTCTGGTTTAGCTTCATGAATAAAGGGCGTTAACTTGCATTTAACCCTTAGCTTGCTCAAGATCCCTTATGGATCATAGTTCCAAGGGAAACTCTCTTCAAATTTATATTCCAATAACTGATTTGTTGCTTCTTTCTTTACATCCCTGTGATTGCATATGAATGGCTCAATCTGGTTCTTAAGTTTGAATTGGGTCTTCTTCTTAGCTGCCATGGAATTTATTGAATCGGAGTTTAGGATCCACCCGATATACTCCAAGGCAAAGATCCTCATTGAAGGATGTTTGGGTAACTTGTAAGGTAACAAGTTTGACCCAAAGACTCTGATTTCAGTATATTTCTCATACAAATACCAGTCACCAACTTTACTCTGCTCTGATAACTGCAATATCTTTTTCATTTCTTCATTTATTCTAAGCTGCTTTGTTTTGGTCAACATTGTGATCACTGGATGTAAAAATCTGAATAACTGAAATCTATACATTCTTTCCTGAGCATGGATTTCCAAAAAATGACAGATAGATAATTTCCTTCAATGTCAAGTTTTTAGAGAGTGATTGGAAAATTATCTGATTGGAAATATAGAAACATATGGAAAAGGTAGGAGGTATATCTGAATACTCCCTCAATTTGTAAATTGGTCAATTGATAATGAATACTATCAGCAATGAAACCAGCATAATCAAAGATTACTGAGGGTGGTTGACCTGGAGAAAAGGTGGATAAGAATCCTAAGATGGACTCATCTGTGTGTTCATCAGTAAAATATCCAAGGATGAAGGAAAGCATGGAAATCACATGTCTTGAACCTTCAGGGAATTTAGCAGTAGAATATGGAGGATTTAACTTGGGAATTTCTACATGTAGAGGCATAAAAGTCTGAAAAATCATGAACCTTTTAGGAAACTCTAGGCCAATATATAGCTTGGTGAGGGCCTCTATAGATAAAGGGACTGCTTGGGGGTCAGGCTGAAGTTGCAACATCTGGTTAATTGATTCTGCAGTGATGGTAAAAGCACATCTTTATTGGCATTTACAATGGCTCTTTGCTCTGGAACATAGTACTGCTGACACAATATAATAACCTCCTGACATGGGTGAGTTAATGGGACAACATATTTGGGTAAATTTGATTCCCAAATATGGACCTCTTCTTGATCATCTAAAGACTTTTCATAATCCTAGTTATGGATATCTAGCAGGTTAAATTCAACAATGGGATCTGCTATCTTGTAATGAGTCTCAGCTAGGGGGATGTGTTCAATATCAATAACTGGGGGTTGTAATGGATTGACAACAATAGCAGTACTTGAAGTCATGGCAGTGGTAGGTTTAGGTGCTTTAGAAGTTTCAGGCTTGCTTGCACTCTGCTTTTTAGGCATTTTGATCTACTTCTGCAAGTTTAGATAGTTTGCAAAAGTAATTTACTTTTAACAGAGGATTTATTGGGAAAATTTTGCAAAGTATAGTCTCTTCTTTGGGTTTTCTCTTCAATTAGGCCTTTCAAAAAGGTTTAGAGGCTTTAGAACTGGTTTAAAACAGAAAACAAGGGTTTCCTGAGTACTTGACTGAGAAATAGGGCTGAAAAATACTTTTGAAAAGATCACAGATGCTCATGGTACCTGCAAAGGTTTTCTAGCTTATTTCAGAGCTTGAAATAGATCATTAAACTGTGAAAACTCACAAATTTCCTCAAAATAGTGCGTAGTAGAGAAACAGGGTTTCTGGGAAAAATTTGCTAGAGTTTGGCCTGTTTTTGGGGCTTTTTGGCAGTTTATTTAAATCGATTCTTAATTTCTAATTTTTTTTTTTCTTCATAGGTCTTTCAAATTGATTGCAGGTTCAAATTTTAGATAAATACCTGTAGTGTGCAATTATCGGGCTTTGGAATGATTTCTAAGGTTTTGGCCTAGTTGATGGCTTCAGTAGCTTATCTGGAGCAATATGAAGCTCCTCGACAATCTTCATAGGTTTGGAGGGAAAATTATGTAGGCTTCAGGCATGAAAAGGGCAGAAAAAGGCTTTAAAAGGGTGTTTATACAATCGAGAAAGTGTGAGCATAGGTTAAACGCACAAGAAGGATATGAAATGAATGTATTTCTATGGTTTAATATACATTTTGGTTTATTAATCCAGCATTGAATGCAGGTCACATCGGTAGGAAGGGCGGTTTTGGGATTCAGCGGATCTGAAACCGGTGGTTATCGTGCGGTGATTTGGTGGTAAGCGGTATTGGGCTTAACCCACGTGATCCAGTAAGGAAAGGCCACATGGAGGAGAGAGATAACTACGAAACCACCCATTTCACGCAGCTTCGAAGTTTGGATGGTCACACATCTTTTTTACGCGATATCGGATCTGTGCTGTCGGATCTGGGGGATCGATGCGAAGGGTCGAGATTAGTTTGGGAGTTGCATTTGAAATGGGAGTGGGACCGAGATTTGTTTATAAGCGGCGAAAAGGGCTTAAGCTTTATAGAATTGTGTTTTATTAAATTTTAAGCCTTTAAGAGTATATAATATGTGGCGGGGGGGCTTAAGGTTTATTTAAAACATTTATATCATGTTTTAATTAATGCATATGGGTGTGATAGTATTTATATTATATAGTTTAATCAACCTTTGAATAGTTTTCAAAAACTATAAGGGCGAGGTATTTAAATAACGATATGTTTTAGACCAATGGGTTTTTAGGGAGGGGTTTTATTTAGCGCACATGGGGATATATAACATTGGTCTAAACTTAAAACAATGGGTTTTGGGGGGTTATTTTAAATATAATAGAATTAATAACTACGGGAGGGTGTAGTTAGGGTTTTAATACACTAAGTTAGGTGTTAATATGAAAAATGGTAGTGTATGGTCACAAAATACATATTAATCTCTAAGGAAAGTGTAAAAAATAAAGCATTGCTCATATTTTATATTACTTCACTAATACTTAGGATAAATGTAATTTTGAGGGTTTTATGAATGATTTTGAAGGGAATGAAATTAATTATTTTAGGGTTACAATTTTACTAAGTAAAAATGTGCCTTTACTTAGGAAAAATGGGTTTTGATATATGAATGAAGGGTAAATGCTAAGAAATGTGAATTTAATGTAGAACTCGATATTTTTAACTAATCAGTCATAGAGCCTTGGGTCTGGTCCCAACAAAAGTCAGAGAAATGCTCTGAGCCTTTTTGACTGATAGTTTAGAACACTGAACACTTGTAGGGGAGGGGAAATTAGTGATTTTTCCCAATGATGCTTTATTACATGTTTTATCAATTGATTTCTACCTACCCAACTTTATTTCTAACATTTATTCTTCATTTTGTAAGTGCATTTAGGCTTGCAACCTTAAAACATTTTTCTTTCAAAGCATAAAACTGTCTAAATCTACCTTATTTCATCCGAGGGATCAGATTAAACTGTTGAGCTCCTCATTATTCTCTACCTATCTACTGATTTGTCAAGTTTAAATTGTTTGACAAATCTTCTCTATCTAAAATATGAAATTGAAAACATGAAAAGTTAAGATTAAACTATTTAACTGATCATTGATTATGGCATTTATTGACACTCTGCACATACTCATTATTCTTGTAGTAAAAAATAAAAGTAGTGGCATTTGGACTTGCTCACTTTCAGGTATTATTTCTTTTTTCTTTTGGGGTCTATATTTTTCTAAGTCTTTTGATCTTTCTTTTAGGACTTTTTACATTCTTTTTGGCTTTTTATTATTTTTTCATTTTTTCAAAATATGGGAAAACAACTTGCAGAAAGCAAGGTGTGTACATATTTACAAGACTATCAAAGTCAATTCAAAATATATGAACCCTATTATTATAGGACCCTAACAGGTTATGAGGCACTATGAGTTCTCTTGGAATTCCTTCTTTGCTACAGAAGTCTTTGAATTCGTTCGAGATATATTCACCACCATTATCGCTCCGCAGAGCTTTCACTTGCTTCCTCGACTCCTTGTCCATCAATGCTTTAAACTCATAGAACTTTAAGAATGTTTGATCCTTCTTCTGCATGAAGAATATCCAACATCTAAGAGAATAATCTTCAACAAAAATAACATAATACCTGTGTTTTGCTGTTGAAGCAACTGAGAATGGTCCACACACGTCTGTGTGAATTCTCTTCAGGATCATCGAGGCACGGTTCTCCTTTTCATGAAAGGTGGTCTTCACAAACTTACCCATAGTACATCCCTTGCACTGATCTATCTGCGCAAGTGTACCCTTGGGAAGTCCAGTAGAAATCTGCTGCAAAATCTTTAGGGTGCCATGGTGAAGATGGCCCAATCTCCTATGCCATAATTTTCCCTCAACCTAGCTCACCACTTCTTCTTCTTTTCCCACCATTGCAGCGCAACCATCTACCTCCAGTTTGTAGAGATTCTTGACTCGAATCCCTATCCTCTTGGTTCCACCATTTGCATTATTGTCTCGTTTGACTCATTGCGAGCTTGTGTTTTTGTTTTAGTTAAGTTGTATTTCTTCTTCTTATATGCAGCATACTACATTCCATAATTTAGTGTGTTCTCTATATACTAGCATGTGTTCACTAACTTGCTAACCATATTTTCTGCTTGTGACGATAGCTTGTAGGTTGCAACCATTCCTACCAAGCACAGGTGGTTTGGTACACTCATGCACCAAAACCACAACCAAAATCTCTATCTCCCATTGTGCCTCCTTTTTCTCTCTATCTCACCCCCCAAACATACACACTCTCTCCATATCTATCTATCTATCTCTCCCCCTCCCCTCCTCATCCTCTCTCTCTGTCTCTCTCTCTTCCTCTTATCTCTCTCTCTCTCTAACACTTCACTCTCCATATCTATATCTCTTCCTCCATCCCTGTCTTTTCCTCTCTCTCCTTCCCTCTGCCCCCCCTCCCCCTCCATCTATATATCTATCTCCCCTTGTCTCTCCTCACCCACAAAACATACACACACCCTCTCAGTGTAAGCACATACAAATTATTCATGATGTGCATTGACTTTTGTGTTACAGTAATTCAACCATAAATATAATACTTGAATTTTTATCCTAAATAAAGTGTTCACTTACTAGCAATGTTTGCTTCTTGAAACTATAAACTATTCGTATTGGTACATTCTTATTATCCCCATTTTCCATACTTCAACATTGTTAATCACTTTGCATTCAATCATGGTAATTGAAAATAAATACCATTGAAAATTATTTGGGGTTTAACACTCCATAAGTCATAATGACTAACTTTGGAGAAAACTACTATTAATATTGGAGAACAACATAGAGAAGGGATGTTGTTTACTACAATAGCTCGAGTTAAATATTTGAATGGTCTATGATTTCAACTATCCTTTTCATATGGTTGATATGAGAAAATGGAAGAACTAATAGGTGTGACAATAGAACAGTAGAAGAAAATAGTTTCAGATTGATCATAATGAAGATTGTTTGTAATTGACTTTATTCTTATTATTCACATTTTCTATCATTCAACATTGTTACATTATCACTGTGCACTCAAATTTTTTATTTCATCATTTTTCATCATTCAAGTCACTGACAATCTCTCTCATCTCAACAAACCGAGGTAACTAACAAATTTTAAAATTAAATTGACCAAAATAATCTTAGACACAATTAGAATATTTAAAATGATGAAAATAATTAGACGTTTAACAAATTTTGGCTGACCGGGTACGACTAACCAACCTAGACCCATCTCAACCCCGAATATATCAAGCACCGAGAGGGATCAAATCACTCGAGGTGCAAACCTCTCCTGAAGTTTTTTGCACCTCAAGAGATTTGATCCCTCTTGGCACTTGATAGATCTGGGGTTAAGATGGATCTAGGCTAGTGATATTACTAATTCTAAAATGTTTAAATTGTAATTAGATTTCTTATATAATTAACATATATGATAATAACATAGCTAAATCATTGGTAAATGTTGATAGACATCTATTCATCATTTTTAATACATTTAAGTTGCTAGAAAAGAATTAACTAGATTATAACTTTATTTAGAATAACAATAGTTATTATTAATGATACAAATAATTAATATAAAGTTAAACGTATCTACATTAAAAAAAACATGTAACAAGATTCTTAACAATGAATATTTACCCCAAAACGAAAATTCACAAGCTCTAAAATTTTTGGGCTTCTAGAGGAAGAAATCCTGCAGCTGCAAAAAGCTCATATCAAGTTAGGTATTTTGGCTTTTCTTCTATTTTATTTTGTCTCGTCTCAGGGAAAAACATGAATTTTGGAGAATGGCAGAGGAAACAAGAGGAGCAATATCAGAAGCCATAGAAGAATTTCGACGAATTATAAGTGAATGTAATCCCAGGGCACTACAAGGATCATAACAATTCATTAATAAGTTGGAGGAAATTCCCAAAGTCACTATCCTTCCGACAATATCAACCTTAAAATCCCTAGCTCTTTTAGAATGAGGGTTAATTGGGCAGTTTACTAGAATTTGTCCAGCTCCAAAGGCAGTCAAAGCTTGGGTAGACAAATTAAAAGTAGTGCTCTATAAGAATAAGAGTAGCACTAATTGGTGTACATTCCTATAAAATATGCACTCAATTGTAAAAGGTAAAAGTAGTGCTCATTAAAATTTGGTGTCCATCCCTATCAACACTTTAGCATTTTTTATTTTATGCTCTCCATGTGCTTTCAAGTTGCTAAAATTTAGGAGACATTAAATGGAGAACAAAAAACATACACCATAGTAGAACTAAGTACAGCCCCAAGGTTGATCAACTCATAATCAACATTCCTACTTGATAGAGCAATCACTTGGACCTTTAGAGCATTCCTTTGTATAAAGGATATATAGTGAACACCAAAATAAGTACTATATCAAACATTATAATGCTAAAATTTAGATATGTCAAAACATTAACTATAAATTGATTGCACGTTCAAACACCCTCATCAGGATGAAATGGAGGCCCTATGTAGCCATCTTGTGGAGATTTAGGACCAATTTAACATGTTGAAGACCGGACTCAATGATAGAGACATTGCAAACTGGACTTAAGAAGAACAAAGCCTTAACATGCTAACTAATGGGGAGGATAACAAATGTCATTGAATTATGTTGCCATGTAATTTTTGCTTCTTGCTAAGTTATTTTTGTCGTATTGATAGCTTCAAGAACAATTTGAAATTTGACACAAGTAGTAATTTTTTAAGCATGATATCAACACTATTTAACTCTATGGACTTATAGGATGATGTTCTTATTGTAAATTTTCCAAGTGTAAGTTGTGACGGGGCATAAATTGAATAGAAATTTTAATCTCTTTAAAAAATAATAATAATAAGATAATGGTGCTATAAATAATCTATTGCCACTTTCAATTTTGGAGTCTTTGGGATTGGAATGCACCAAATATTATGAAGCTGCAAAAAAGTATATATGCTATTGATTCTAGAAAGGTTCCTCCCTATGGTAAAATTAAAGAATTTTGTGCATAGATAAGCTCTACTCCACATATAAATATTCGCTATAGTTGTAGTTGTCCTCCTGATGGATTATATAGTTCTTGGTTTTGATTGATCAAATAATTGATCACACACAGTTTGTATAACTTTGCATATTAAAGCTAAACAAAAATGCATATCTCATTATTAACAAGCATATCCATAGTATTGGATTTATTACTAAAGGCCATTCTTTGTTTTACTCATGATATGTGAAATGGATTTTGAAGGGCTCTATCATTGGTCCAGACCTATCATATACAAATTTGTCACATAAATAACAACTAACATGGCCTGAAAGAGTTCTCTTACTTCCAGATTAAAGGTTATTTGGGCACTAGTACCATGTGAAATTAGAAATGCATTATCGATGTTAAGGTTCATTAAATCAAAGAAATTCTTTTATTCACTTCGAGCTGGTGCCAAAGAGGATATGTTGTCTCCTCCATTAAGCTTTCACATTCAAGCTTTAGCCTGATGATGTGGATTGCATGATGTGCTTTCTTTTGTTCACTAATAAAATATCTGATGCATTTTAAAACAATTTTGAGAAACAATTTGAAAAATTGTTCTAACATGTCACTTGGTAAAAGCCTTGCTTAAAGCATATTTAGAATAATATTTGTAATGCCGTGTAGGTAATGAAGTATGGTTACAAATGGAATATTGCATTTTTGTGAAACATATTTTTAAGTGCATCAAACGACTTCTCTGATTTGTATTTGTAAACTCTCACACCTGCCATAACAATAGGCCTTTTAAATTCATAATGCATCATTGGTAGATCTTTGATGAATAACATTATTATAAATAAGGCTTAATTTCTACACTTGTATCTTTCAGTCGATGATTTTTCTTATGATTCAATATGTTTTATAAGCAACACGGGCCTTCAACATTTTGATGCATGAAATTGCAAATAGTGGCCATGTCATACTTGACATTTGGTACAAGTAAGAACACATGAAACACTAGCAGACCAAGCTTTAAATGGTGATTCAACACAGGTGCTATTTTAGCCAATTTGGAACCTACAGGTGATTTATCTTGATTGCGGTCTTTCATCAAAAGGTGGGAAAACACATATAGACAATACTTCTCTGTGGAATTGGTGATAAAATATAAAAATAATTTTGCTTCTCTACAACTCTCCTCTTTTTATGAAACTCTTCTTAACTGCAGTTCACTATTTACCATGCTGGAATCATGCAATTGTTTCCTTGATATATACCAGGTGTTGGAAGAAAATATGAAGAGGAAGAGAAAACGGCTTTCCCAAGCCCTTGATCACATGATATTGTTTATTCTAATGTATTTTTGTGAAACACATGGATCTTCTAAAGCCACAAATTGTTCAGAAAGAGGTAACTCCCTATGTCTGGAA
Source organism: Pinus albicaulis (assembly GCA_034641835.2). Classification (NCBI taxonomy): domain Eukaryota; kingdom Viridiplantae; phylum Streptophyta; class Pinopsida; order Pinales; family Pinaceae; genus Pinus; species Pinus albicaulis. The sequence goes on along the minus strand of CM076579.1, from coordinate 1,369,182,213 downwards.
GATATGTCAGAAATAATCAACTTCAACAGTTAGATTCATAGATATATTACTGGCTTAGAAGAGAAAGAGAAAATGAAGATTTAAGTGATTATTCTAAATGACAAAGTATATATTTAATTAATATTTGGTTTATATCCCCTTGCCATCTAGAATCATGTAGGGAACCATCTTTCCCATATTGGAGTGTCTACATCTTGAAACATTTATGTGTATCGTTTCTTAAACCAATTTTCTTTTTCAAGGAAAAGTCTTCTAAATATTTTCTGGTCAAATTTAGGATGCATTTTGAAAAGAAAGGCCCAATCTTCATACTTATCTCATTGGGATATTTGTTTTCCGAAACTTAGTAGTGAATAGTGCTACTGCCATTGAATCAAATTAAGAAATTTTAAGAGTTGTCTGTTTTTTTCAGCTTTTAGATTGTTTGGGTAACCTTTCCAGGTTTTTAATGCCATATATTTTTTCGGAGGAGATTATTTTATCTTCATGGGTTTTTAAATGTGATTCAAGTCTGCAATGCAATTTGTCCTTTTTAAGTGTACTTTTCGATGTTTTATCAAGTAATTAATTGTACAAAGATAGTTTCTGTACCTTTTTTTTATATACATTACATAATGTATTTTGATTGTAACTCAAATATTTAAGGTTTTTCATTTCTGATTACTTGTTTTGTGGTTGATGAGGTTCACAATCTGTCAATTTGACAAGGGAAAAAAATTCAATTTAAGAATTATAATCAATATCTCTCATACCTAAATGTTTATTGGTATCATGGATGTTTGTGTGGAAACAAAGATTATATTAAACATCATCAAATATGGGTAAAATAATACCATTTAATTAACCTCGCAAATATCTTGAACCATTTTAGTATATTTAGGGGTAAAGACAAGAAAGGGAATAAGTTTCTTTGTATTCAATTCCAAAACATAGGTATCACTGGAAGTATTTTTCCCAAAGTTAATAATAGGGCAAAAAAAGGAGGAAGTAGTGATGTAGTACTAAATATAACTGATAATGATTTCCAAAATCCAAGTTCATGAAAAATGTAGACCCAAATATTCCCTTGCTTGAAAAATAAAAAAATGCAATCAATGGTGTACTTGGGAAGAGTCAGTTACTAGCTCTCAACTTGTTATATGTCTTTCATGTACAAATTCATATGAAAAATAATAAAAATTGCACTAAATCCTAATTCATTTGAAAGATAATAAAATTGCACTAAATCCTATATAATAAGGATCACAGGTAAAAGAAGGTGGTTTAGAACTTAGGAGGCTTTTGCAGGTAAAAGAAGGTGGTTTAGAACTTAGGAGGCTTTTGGAAATTTGAGTTTGAGTGAACCCAACCGATCTGGTTTTTCTCATTGTCATTTGCCAAGCATGGGACCCAAGTCATGTAGAGGTGGATAAAACGTCATTACCAAAGAACATGCATCCCCTTCTTAGTCCTCTTCCAGAAATACAATGACCTATCACATTATTAATGAGGCCTTGCTTCGCCCATTGAGATGGAAGACTTGCCATATCTTATTTTCAAATAAACATTCCTATGAGTATAATTAGGAGGATGTTAGGCATTTAACTTCCACTAAATATTCTAGAATATTCTTAGTAGCATATGTCCAGATTTATCTCCAAAGCCTTTTTTGCCAAAATTGTTTAACTCAAAAAATGCCATATGAAATTAGTTATGCTTTTCTTGGGCATATAGTGTTGATAGACCAAGTTATTGTAACAATTCCTATTTATAGATTAAGAATCTCTATCGTAAAGAGGGAGTAGTCTACAGGGCATAGGAATTGTTTGGACAGCGAAAAGTGGTTGGAATCAAGTTTAAAAAATTAAAAAATTATTGCAATAGTAGTGTTTGAATTATTTTTGTTTTATGGAAGACATAAATTCAACACCATTAATGTAAAGAAAGAAAAAATGTTCTTAGTTAAAAATGTTGTTACATGTTCTTTTAAATACATTTCTATTTAACTTATATCTTAATTATTTTTATAATTTATTTTTGTTAAACTAACCTAGAAATATTTGAACCTTTAATCCCATAATTTACATTAAGTATTTTAATCTTTATTAATTCTTATCTATATAAATTACTCTAGTAATCCAGTAATCCATTCTAAATCTGACTACTATTAAATTTTCTTTGACCTTCCCAATATTTTACTTAACTTTACACATAAATATATTGTTAGGATAATAATATAATATTAAAAAAAAAGGATTGGTTTACAAATTTAACCTCTTTATTAATTGCAGCCTGTGGATAATCAGAATGGATGGGCAACTTAAGGCCATGTCGATGTAATGTATAGGCATTTGCACTCTTCGGGCTAGTTGTTTCACAGATTCAATGGACAAGTAACTATATCCATAAACTAGATTAACAAACCTCGAGATTGGATTGATTTACGCCAGGTGAAGAAAATCGTTTGATTGCATGCAGATGATACGGTTTGAGAGATGCTTGGCAAATATTCAAATGATAAAGCACATGCGATATTGCATTATCTACAGCTTTCCATTTCTTAATGAGTTAATTAGTTGTACACAATAACGAGGACGCTCTACACTTGATCTTCATTTTCATCCTCAGACATTTTCGGTGGTTTTTTTTTTTTAAGTTTGGTTTTACTTTTATTTTCATTATTCTCATTAATTTTAATAGTTAGTTATAATTAGATGAATATTGTTAAGTGATTTCAATAGTTTTTTTGTGCTAATTAGATGAATATTTGTTAAGTGATTTCAATAGTTTTTATACGAGAAATTAAGTTTGTTGGTCATCTAATGACTATTGTTAAGTGATTTCAATAGTTTTTATGCTCATTAGATGAATATTGTTAAGTGATTTCAATAGTTTTATACGAGAAATTAAGTTTGTTGGTCATCTAATGACTTAGTATACTATCCAAAAGCAATAAATCCTGAGTTTGTTTCACCAAACTATATACCATCCCCGGAATTCAATCTTGCTTATGCCTCTGGAACTGGATTTTCTCAAATTCTCTTAATTTCAAATATAGCATCTAATTACTAGGCTAATTTATTTATATAATAAATTAATGTTCATTTGAATTATTTAGGGGAGGGAGGACTACATTAAAGCATGGTAGCATTTGGAATACTTATCATTTTGGAATATTCATCATGACAACGCTTGGTGTTTGAAATCAAGATCGAGCACATGACCTGTTCGTCTTTGGGAGAGTGACCTTACCACTACGTGGCCCAACCTTAGTGGGCTCAATGGTTAAGAACTTGTGATTTCTCTTGGGAGGTCATAGGTTCAAAACCCACGGTGGGTAGGGTTGTTTATGGCTCGCCAATGGCCAAGCTAGAGGGATATGTGGCTTGGGCTCTATTACATATACTCAGAGAGATTACTTAGTTCCCTGAGAGATTGCTTAGTTCCTTGTTTAAAAAAAAAAATGCCATCCACCTTGTTGCAACAAACTGATAGAAACACTAATATTATTTCCTTGTGGAAGCACATATCAAACTTCAATATCTAATCTGAGGGTCTATTTCACTTTCTAATGAAAGTCATAAAACATATATTTGTAAATATAAAAAGTAAATAAGATTATAATTTTTCCTTCAATTTTCAAACATACAAATTCCATGTTGTAACTATCAAAACCAAATATATGAATTTTAGTTAATTTAATATTTTTCCAATTTTAATTTAATATCTTGCACATGCATGCGTTGCAAATTTTAATAAAGTATTCTACCTATTTTTAGAGGTGTAGACTTCTCAATTTTTCTAAACCTTATTTACGTTTTATATATTAACTTTTAACAAATATTTGTAAAGCTTTTTGTTTCATAACAAACTAGGTATAATATATAATAATGCTTAATGTATACATGTATGACTGCACTTTTATAGGGATGGTATAATGGGTTTTTTAACTAGAGAATGTGATAGAGTAAAGAATATTATGAAAAAATATAATATATATTTTATTGATATATAAAAAAAGATTATACATAATTTAAATATTTTTTTCAAAACTCAAATTATTATAAATAATTTATTAATTAATTATTTATAAAAATAAAATTTATATTTATATTTTTTACTAAAATTTTGATTGTGATTATTCAATAAGTAACATTTATTATGAAATACTTTTTATCAACATCTGCCAATTATTTAATTTATATAATTTTATTAATAATCATTAAAAGTTAAATTAAAATTATAAAAATCATATTTTAAAACCAATATACTTATATTCAAAAATATTTATAATAATGTATAATAAAACATTGAAAGTTGTTATGTTAAAACACATATGAAGTCATGTGTTCAATTCTTTCTTGATATTAAATATATCTATAGCCTTTTCAACTAGCTTCCAACACCATCATAACCACATCATGAGAAAAAATGTCACTGACCATGAAGACATTTTACTCAGAATATGACTGCCACTAGTCCATTTCACCTACATAAGTATTAAAATATGACAACAAATGTAAATAATGTAATTTTGGGCAAATTTACTTATTATCTGTTAGTTGGTTGTATAATGAAATGAAGTTAGAATAACGAAATAGCCCTCGTTAAATTGGATGGACCGAGAAGCTTGTAAGATGAGGAGAATCATTGTTAATTAATGAGTTTGCAATCCCTTTCCTTGTGGAGGTTTCCTTGACACACTTTCAAAGTTTTACCATGTAAATCATTTATTTATTTAATATTTATTTACCATGTAAATCATTTATTTACTAGTATTTGATACCATCTCCTAATTTTCCACGCTTCATAACACCGCCTACAAAAGGCACATAAATATTTTATCTTTTCAGGTATAGGAAAAGAGAATGGAGTAGTCTTTAGTGTGACTTTTTGGAGTTTTCCATGCCACAATCTGGTGAAAAAAATTGAAGTAAAATCTTGATTTCTGTTATTTAAACTAGTTTTTTTTAGTGTAAATATAGATTCCTCTCCCTAAAACACCCATAGGACACTTCTATTGTGCAAGTTACCCATCAAATTTCTGTTTTCAATAAATTCTTGCCTGATTTTAAAGAAATTAGACCGAAAAAATCCACTAGAAAATCTTTCAAAAAGTCACACTAAAGACAACTCCAAAAAAAAACCCCAAGAAACAGATTTGATAAAATCCAGAAAATTGCAGAATAAAACATCACCATACCCCTTTCCCAAATTTCCACGCCTCATCAACACCTTCGCCTACAAAAAGCACATAAATATTTTATCCTTCCAGGCATAGGAAAAGAGAAAGGCTCCAAAAAGCAGATTTAATGAAATCCAGAAAATTGCAGAATTATGTTATATAGGAACTGTGAAATACGAAGTGTTTTGACAAAAAGCCAGGATGTAATATTTTTTTGACAATATTTTGTGCTAACTGTTTTTTAGAAATTTTTAAAGATAATGAAGGAAGGATAGTTAAGGAACTTAGAAGAGAAGGATAACAGAAGATATATGTATTATCTTATATTTTAATATATAAATAGGAAAAAAAACTCAGAGCGAATGAAGATAACAATATTTTACTATAATTGAACAGAGAGAGGTGCAAAGGAAAGAATGAAAATAGTTTACACATTATTATTTGTAGTATTTTGAGCTTGCACGAAACTATTTAAGTTGAATGATCTTGATTAACTCATCACATGCTTAATATAGTTGCCAAGCTGCAAAGGAGAAGGAAGAAAAACTTTTGCAGACAAATGTCTGAAAAAGCTCGAGTAAGAGCATTGCCCATTGTTAACTGTAGGCAATCAATATGAGAGGGACCTCTGTTGCCCACTGTGTGTGATTTATGTAAGTACGGATGGAAAGCTCAACAGAATATAATTCATAAATCCTATGCAAATTTGGCAAAATAGACGGGCAATACTCAGAGCCAAGGGGCATAGCCCAGATACCCCTCCAACCTTTTATGGCTTCGTATTTCTTAAATATCATATGTGCTAATCGCCCTTTTCCAGACATGGGATGGGCATGGAGCATCTCCAACATCCCTGTACAGGTATACTGTAAGGATCTGTGGGAGAACAAGTAGAAATAACAGTATGCAAACATTTGTTATCATTTATTTGCACAGGCCTTTGTCTAGATTCTCATTGTTATTGTGTATTGATTTTCTTGATTTAATAGTAACTGCCAACAAAGTTTTGCAAAATTTACCGGGTAAGGAGAACAACGATTGCTAAATTTACTGGGTAAGAAGAACGACGATATGAGTGCTTTTTATCTCCCGCCAAAACAGATGTGGGAAAAGTTCAATGCCTGTAGATGTGGGACAAGTTCAATGCCGGTAGTAGACCCAACGCATTTTCTCTCCTGCAGGACCCATTCCCACTTGAATTTCATGTGTTATCATTGACAACCAAAAACACATTGCTTAAAACCATACTACGATAGACAGATATGGTAGGCATTAGGGCCAATAATATTTGAAGAAAAACCAGGCATGGTGATAAAAAGTTTACTTAATACAGATTAGAGTTTGGACATAAAAAGACTAAACTCATAACTCAGCCTTGCAGCATGCAAAACACATACATGTAGTCGAGGCTCATTTGAACAAGTTGAGCATTGGTTAAAACATTTTCAACATACAGTTTTGGTAAATGCAAATAGAGAAAGAAAGATATTAAGATGCTTCATAAGAGGAAGCATATGGAACAGACAGTTTTAATACCAATGCCGACGAATTTTAACCCACAACACGAATACAGAACAAACCATATTGGTTTGTCCAAGCTGGATGGATGCATCATCATATCTTCAGAACTGGGTATATCATAGAAAATTACTTCTAAGACATATAACTAAAACCTGTATGGATACATAGAAAAGAAGCCCTAATCATAAGAGCTGGGACCAAAACAGGTTAGAACATTTTTAGCTTAAGGATATGTCATGTACAAAATTCATAAAGACAAGTTTGATTATGGTAAATTGTTGATAAACCATCATTTATAGCATGAAAAATATGATATGTCATGTACAAAATTCATAAAGACAAGTTTGATTATGGTAAATTGTTGATAAACCATCATTTATAGCATGAAAAATAAGGTCTAATTATAAAAGATTAGGGCTACATAGAAATACTTGGGCCATCGAATCTCCATGCCAGGATGTGCACCAACAATATGAAAATTATGTACTAGAGACAATCTATATCCAACATCTGATAAAAAGGACAGCAGAGGCAAAGAGTTAGCAAATTCCGGTAAAAATGAGATTGAGGCAAACATCTGTTGTAACAATGCAATCAGAGGTAGAACACGAGGTTGGTGACAAACAGATCAAAATGACTATGTGGTAAAAAAGAGGTGCAACATGGAGCATATAATAGTTATCTAAGAATCTCATTCAAAATGTGAATAACCAAAATTTGAGGCCTGGAAAATTAAACAAAATATGGTTGATAGGGGCTTGAAGAGCAGATAAAGCAGGTATATTTCAAACCTAACAATGTATTCAATTTCCAATAAACAAGTTTTCCAACTCATGGACCATTTTACTTGTTCAAGTAACTAGGCCAAGTACAAATTTTGGGCAAATCTGGTAGATACCTCACCGGTTGCTTCTCAATTTCAGGGATCTTTTGATTTGAACTAGTATGGTGATCTTTGTGTGGACAAGCTATGTTTGAATCTCCCATGAACAAGGTTTAAATCTCTCTAATTTTTCCCATCACAGTTAGGTGTAAATCCTATGCAAATTTGGCAGAATAGATACCATCATTCAATGCGATGTCAACCAAGCTTATCTCATCTCCTCCAAAATATTGTTTTTTATCATAAAGAAAAATTGCAACCGATTATTCCGCAACTTTATCCTTGCAAATATGGAAAGAGCCTGGGGTTTGTTAGACGTAGGGATCTTTCAATTTGAGTAAGAGATATTTGAGTTCTTGGGTTTATGGATAAATTAATGAGCATTTACTTAATTTTGATAATTGAGCAACTAAGAAGAACGGAGAGATTGTGGAAGGCAAACTAGCAGAGATTGAAGTTCGATCCAAGAGAAACTAATCATCGTAGGGATTCTAACCGAGTTAAGTTTGATCCCTTCGCATTTTAAAAGCATTTTCAAATAAGACACACATTTCCAAAATTCACTGAGAGATAAAACCATTGAGAAAATAACAAGACATGTGACAGATCGAAATAAATATCAAATTACACATTCTCTAGAGATTAGAGCTATGCTCTCCTTTACCATGATTGTTAGATGCATTTCTATTTAAAAAATGCGAAGGAAATGGTTAGATCATAGATGTACTCTGTGACCAAACAAGTAGCAACATGGTAAATCTAGTTAAGAGAATAAAAGGTAAAGAGGAAGCACTTGTCTCAAATAAGTTGTAGTCGTGTCATTAAGAAAAAAATTACACAATGGTTTCTCCCAAAAGATCCTTAAAGCTCTCCTTCAAACTCAAAATGTAATCGGAGTAGTATTGAACAGGCGTTCTTCCCTTCAATAAACATAACTGGGCGATTATCACATCCCAAGAAATAAACTCAGTTTTTCCTGCCCTACTGGTATAAAGATCCTTAAATCTCTCCTTCAAACTCCTCATGTAATTAGCGTAGCATTGAACAGGCGTTCTTCCTTTCAATAATCAAAACTGGGCGATTATCACATCCCAAGAAATATACTCATAGTTTTTCCTGCCCCGCTCTGGGTAGACCAGATCATTATCTCGGTCTGTTTCTTCAACAACCCACTTAGGCAATGGAATACTGCACAATCACAAACCACATAACCATTCAAGTCCTGAAGCATTCCGAGGCATGAAACAATATGATTTTCACTTAAATAAATTGGACTTTCAGAGAAGAAATAATAAGTTTTATTGGGAAGATTTAGCGTCCATACTTGGCAGAATCCCCAAGGCCTGAAGACTGGCATTCATAGCCTCCCGTCTATTGGCGGTATTGTTATGGTTTATGCTATCCATAGGGAGCATAACAAACACAGGGACGACCCCAGCTCTATGCATTTTCTCAGCACCCACAGTCAATGTATGCACTTTTTCCTTATAGCTCTGCTCAAATTGGGCACCAAGTGCAGCTTCCCAGTCGGTGGCAGGAGTAGCCAGAGTTTGAGACTTAAATGACTTGCAGGCCTCCCATAAATTAGACCTAATTCGGTCATTTTTCCCTCTTGGGCTATATGAACAAGCCTTCTCCACCCATCGGCAAAGGGAGAAGAACTTCATGGGCTTACAGTGGAGGAAGAAACTTGCAGTCGGTGTATATCAAAATCTACTTTAGGTCTCTGGGTTTTGCGTTTCAGACCTGAAGCAGGCCTCCATTAAGCTAATATCATTCTTCCCGCCTCACCTAGAACAATCAGAAAATGTCTACGTATATGAAAGCTTTTCAGCTGCTAATATACTTCCACACGAAAAGCCAATTTGATGTGGCAATTCCATCAACATGTTGACAGTTTTTGAGAATTCCAAAACAAAATAGTCTGTAATTCCATAAACATGTTGACAAATTTTGAGAATTCCAAAACAAAATACTCTGTAGCATAACATAGGAATAGAAAAGACTCCAAAGCGAACTTCAGGTTTCCCAGTTTTGCTGTCAGTCTATCTGCCTTACCATCAGAGACTTCCATAACATCAGTGCCAAAGTTTTTTTCTCCACTATGTTGCCCTTTTTACCAGTTCAGCCAGATAACTTTCTTTCCAGCTGACGGTGGAGCACCGAGAACCAACAACTAAATTTATTCTCCTGCGGGAGTTTAAGAAAGTAGGGTTACTCCGCGGGATGGAAGTTTATCGCACAGGAACAACCATTGGTAGATGGGATAAAAGGCGCTTGAGAGGCGCTTGGGCTCGACTGACCAACGGGAAGGAGAAGGGTACAACGAGCGGCAAGGAGAAGGTTTTGCAAACAGGTATGGCAGAGCAGCTGTAAGGAGAAGGGTTTACAAACAGGTATGATAGAGCATGCCGTGTGTTAGTAGAGCTGCAGAAACACGCAGAGGCAGAGGCAGGTAGGGAAAAGGTTGGATGAAATTGAGTTGGACAGATAGGCAATTTTTTTATTGGTCGGAAAATACATGGAAAAATTTAATCGGTTAAAAAGGGAAATTCAAACTCTGTTTGCCCACCCCAAGCCAGCAAAAAAACGCTTTTGAACGTAAATAATGAAAAGAATAAACAAGAACGGATAGAAGTAAGCCTACTTAAAATAATGATAAAGTCCACGCACAAAGCAATACCAACGGTTGCTGTTATCACTGCATTTCCATTGAGGCGGTAATGGCAGTGGCAGATCCAAATACACTAAGAACAGCCTAACCAATAGAGCAAATCAAATTAGCATTTCCATTGAGGCGGTAATGGCAGTGGCAGATCCAAATACACTAAGAGCAACCTAACCAATAGAGCAAATCAAATTATCATTTCCATGCTGTGAGGCTGTAATGGCAGTGGCAGATCCAAATACACTAAGAACAGCCTAACCAATAACCAATAGAGCAAATCAAATTAGCACAACACACCACAGATTTGGGTAGAAAGGCATTGGCAGCTAATCCACTTCCTTTACCCTTGTATTTTACACTTTTGGTTGAACCTCCTCTACCTCCAGCCAAGTATACTTCCAGATCTTTAGAAGCCATGAATCTGGCTCCTCTGCTTTCCGCATTTTTAGATCTCAAAAATTCGCTCTTTTGCGTTGATAGACTAGACACCGATAATATTAAGGATTTCAGATACGATCTTGAACTTACTCACCTTCACTTGTTGCTCTTCATAAGAGTATTGCCCTCCACACACAGCAGGTTTGAAGCTATGACTGCCATTTATGAGGAATAATAAAGCTTGGTTGATTTGTAGACTGCGTTTTCAAATGAGTTTACTCTAGAATGTACAATTTATAAATTTGGTTGGTTGTTTTGTATGTTATTATGTTTTGATTACACACCATTTGACATGAGTGAAGGTGTTAGCAGATTTTTTGATATTCATATTCGAGGAATCACATGATTAGGTAATTCAGGTCTTTTTTGGAAATCTCATAAAAGGAAAGCTGGAGCTTTGTAAAAAATAAATTAAATTACCATGTGATTCCTCCTCAAATAGGGATGTCAACCAATCCTCTAACACCTTCACTTGTCTCAAGTTGAGCAATAAAAAACATGATAACTAAACCGAACATTAAACCAACTATAATCAACAATAGCGGATTCTGGGGTAAACCCATTTCAAAAGGCAATCTACACTAAAGCTTACCGGACTTTGGATCAACAAAACTTTATTCTTCCTTAGAAATGGCAGCAGCTAACATGATAACGAAACCAAACAGCAAACCAACTTTACAATCAAGAATAGCAGATTCTAGGGTAAACCCATTTCAAATGGCAATCTACACTGAAGCTTACCAGATTTTGGATCAACAAAACTTTATTCTTCCTTAGAAATCACTGACTGCCATAGCTGCAATTAGACAACCTGTTGCGTGTGCAGGGTCCGTTGCCCTTGGAGTACGCTGATGAATGAAACAAGTGAGAGCGAGTGAGTGAGTCCAAGGCGGTATCTGAAATCCTTGATAATATCTGTACTTCTTCTATCGACACAGAAGAGCATATTTGCATCTGCATTCCAATACATAGTGCAAGCTGTGATGTCTAGACATAACAACTGGTAAGATTTTTAAGTTCTAAAAATGAGTATTTAAAAAAAAACGAAAACTTGCTCCACTTGTTATCAACAAAACTTTAATCTTCCACTGGATATACACTCAGTCTGTGTTGTGCACGAAGACATATTGATATGGAAAAAACATATCATTTGGCTTCAAACTATGCGATCCATGAAGTTTCGCTTTATCATCCTTATAACTGCCTAGCAATTTTTGCATGTAGGTGTACAGCGTAATAGTAATCATAACGCAGAGCAAATACAATGATGCGTCGAGGAAGCCTCTTTTCTGTGAAGCAGCCAGGAAATTTCTTTTCTGTGAAGCAACCAAAAATTTCTTGATCTGTTTGGCGCTGTGATTCCCAGTAAGCGATACACCTACTTTATTTATTTTTAAATCGGAATTAGGGTAAATTTTCCCTGAAATCGCTGTAGTCCAAAAATCATCCATCATTTCCTTATGTCCCAACAATAATGTTTCATGCCTTTATGTCACAACAAGAATCTTTTGGTTGCTTGATAAAGACATAAAGACATATACAATTGATGCGTACCTTAAAATTCTTTTCAGGGAAGCAACCAAAAAATAAAGACATAACACATTCTTGCTGTGACATAAAGAATTTTTTGCTGTCACATTAAGCAATAAAGGATGTTCTTTGGACTAAACCCATTTCAAAATACAATGGGAAGGAAAGTTTACCCGAATTCTGATTAACAAAAATTATATCATTTGGCTTTAAGAGTGCTGGGCAGGTATTAAGAGTGCTGGGCAGGTATGATTTATGGAGAAGTAGCTAGTAATTTCGTCATGTGGCTGTACAGTGTTTTATGAACCTTAACACTGATTACCTCTGGTAAGTTTGTTGGGTGTGAAACAACCTAAAATTCTGTGGGATAAAATACTATAGATGATTTTCACATTTACCAAAGCAATAACCTGAGGTCACAAATTGAAGTTAAAGGTTAGACTTGAAGATTTAAAGATGTATATGTAAAGTTCAATTATATTTTTAAAGTTTTTTTTTTTTAACTTTAAAAATATATATTCAAATTGAGATTTATTATTATTATTATTTTATCAAGTGGAGTATATATAGGTTTATTTACAGTTTTTTAATGGTAGTTTTTATTTAATTTTTTTTATTATTATAAGATTTGATCAATCAATAATTATTTTGAGAAGCATTCTATAACTTAGTATGGAATAGATGTTGTACGTTTATGTTATGTAAAACGATTAAATTATTAGTGGTTTCTAGACGGGAGGGTTTCATGATCCATTGTTTTTTTATGATATTTTTTTCTAATGCAGTCTATTCAAAGACATAAAAAATTTATGAACTTTTTTTTTAAAGAAAGATTTGGCTGCAACAAGTTTGGTAAGAGAAATGTACTACAAATGTCAAGACACAATCATACATTAGTGACAAGGTTTTAACATATAAAAGTTTCCATTCCTCATATGAAAGTAAACCCTAATTTCTGCCACAAATATCAACACCATGCCCAATTTTCATGTTGTTGAGTTTATAATGATATAAAATTATGAAAATGACATTGTCATTGGATTAGCCTATATTATATTAGTTTCCAAGAAAGGATTCAAGGAATTTGATTAACTTACACATGTCCCCTATAATGGGTTACAGAGTGCCTCTTTGCGCAAAAACAAAATTACAATATAAAAAATTAAAATTTAACGTCTAACATCTAACACCTACACATTCCCTACAATGGATTGTGGAGCACCTCTTGGTGCAATAAAGAGGTATCAACACCTCTACTTGATTTTTAGACTTTTTTCATATCACCAAAGTAAAAATTATTTCATGATTTCATTTGGGGTTGAATGTGATCCACCCACACCTACCATCCTTAGAATATCTATATTAGAACCTTAAATTCCATAATTTAGAATTTAATGTTTATGCATGACATAATTTAAACTCCAACACAAAATAAAAGATATAAGATGGACATGTAGAAAATGACATAAGAAAAAACATGTTAGAAAATGCATGTTCAATATCAAGGTCATTTGGTGTTGCTCAACTAAACAATCCTATTTGTTTAAACTTTGGACCACTTATTCATGCTAATTATAATGACATTTCATCTTTTCTACCCATTTATGTACACTGCATTTTTTCAGTCATCATGCCTACTTCTACACCCATAAATCACATTAGTTATGGATTCCTAATGAAGCTTTTCAATGTTTTAGTTTCCATGTTTGAAGACGATTATTTTCTTATTGATTTTTTTTTTTGGTGATGTTAAGAGACAACAAGTGTTGAACAGGTACTCGGTAAACAACAATTGCCCTTCTAAATGAGGTATTTACCATAATTATAATTTCACACTTGCGACGAGATATACACTATAGTGATTGATAGGCATAGGAGATAAGTTGTAGAATTAAACAAGTGGGATTGGTACATAACAACATAGTTCCTGACTCTATCCTAACATGATTAAGGCAATGCAGATTCCACATTGGGGAGCAGGAAAAACTGTGATTGCAGATCCCCTTTCTCCTATAATTCAGAAAAAACATGAATTTTGACAAGTAAAGCGACCATTGTTATCATTCTGGCATTTTTCTAGAACACTCTGTTTCTACAACCGTTTCCACAATATATCATTATTCCCTCCTGTGCACACTTCTTTCATACTTCTCCCCATTGCAGGCGACTTTTTCCGCACATGAACTACTTTGCAGAATTGCTTTCTTGCATTTTTTATTTCTCACGCTCCTTCCTAACCAATGCTATCAACTAATTTTATGCCACCAATTGTCATTATAATAATTTTGTGGAAGTTATTGGATCAACTACTCATGTCATTCTAAGACTTGAAATTTATGTTAAAACACATTAATACCATATGACCTAGTCCATTTATTGTACTCGTAAACCAAACTTTTCATGTGGAAGAAATGTTGTGTAGGTTGGAGGTGTGTGGAAAAAGGTTGCGGAGTAGGGAATGTGTGCAAAAGTAAGGATGTGTGTGGAAGGAGGAAGAATGCAAAAGAGACATCCGCACTTCCATACCTTCCGCACATCCCTAATAGCATAATCAAATAACTAATAACACCACAACATATTCTTATAAAAATGAATGAAACAAATCTTAAATTGGCTCTATTGCGAATACTTATAAAAATTCACCAACAACGAAATATACTATTATGCTAGTTTAAATAATTGTGAGAAGGTGCACTAAAATACTAATAAATAACTGCAGGAAGGTACAATAAATTACTAACAAATAAACTTCAAGTGATTGTTTACAGTAACTTGTCGTCTATAAAGTAGGGAGAGAACAAAGATGCACACGAGTTTAAATAAATTTCTATTGAAAAATAAAGTTTAACTAATTGATTACAAGAACTTGCAATTTGTATAATGGAAATACAAAAACATTAAACTAAATAATTTGGGAATAAATTTCTATTGAAAAATAAAGTTCAATTAATTGATTACAAGAACTTGCAAGCTATATAATGGAAAGACAAAAACATTAAACTAAATAATTTGGGGAGAGTACAATAAAATTCACCATATCTATTATGATTCTCAAGAATCAAGGGAGGTTATTTCTTTTGGGTACATGTGATTTGAATTTGAAGGTGTTCACAATCTAGGTCTTGGATGATTATTTATGTTTGGGTGTTCACAAAGCAACATAATCTCTGCCTCTTTTGGTAGTTATAGGATCAAATGTTCATATCAATGTAAGACTTGAAATTTTAATTAAATCATGCTATTTTTATATGACCTGGTCTATTTACAGTACACTTACACCAAAATTTTCATACCCCAAACTTAAATAATCCAAAACTCATAATTAATTTAATAATATGTAATGTTGTGCAAGATAAAAGTGTACCAAGAAATGTGTGGAGAGAAAATATATGAGATCTACGGAACATTGCAAAAAAAATTGTGTTTCTTTCTCCACAAATCCATTTTCCTACACAACGCTTCTTACACAACGCTTCTTCCACATATGCATTAAAAACCAATATTTTAATGGTCCTTTAGACAAAAGAATTACTTATCGAATAATGGTGAAAGAATGAACCCTTTACCATGACCACTCCTTTATTCTTCAAACTTTGGTTGGACATACACAGTAAACAATAGCTATCTCGAATAATTTCCAAGAGCCGTGAAATTTCTCTGGCTTTGCACGCTTTTAAAGTGTTGCACGCAAAATTAGGAAAGTTAAAATTCTATTGTTGTGCCGTCAGTATGCGAGTGGGGCAGTTGTGGAAGACTGGTTTAACAAGTATCAGAGATTCTGTTATATCATAACTTGGATTCGACCAAACCATTCGTAGCCCGCCTTCATATAAATGTGACTTTCGAATTATAGTTCGTGGTTTTCTACAATTGAAAGTGGAGAGCATCTATTAACTTCACGTATTACTATTCTAATCAAATTATGGAGGTGGGATTGGAAGCTGGTCATGGCCGACCAAGTTGGGAGACTGACAAGCTCAGCCTTAGCTCTCTTGCACCAATCATGGTGGCCATGTGAGTTGAGACAGTAGGACCACAATTATGAACGTTCTCATAAAGCTTGTTTATGATGGAAATCCGTTCAATCACTTCCCACATTTATAAACTTTTTGAAATTCCTTTGAATTTTAATTTATTTTAAGTTTTCTAATATTTTTTTATCAACATTTGTCTGTTTCTTACTGTTGGAAACAATATAACATTAATTATGCTTTAGATGTGTATTTTTAGTATATTTTTTAACCATAAATTTGGCTCTTGCAATAAATTTGGCTTGCGTTGTATTTTTAGTACATTTTTTAACCATAAATTTGGCTCTTGCAATAAATTTGGCTTGGTTGTAGATAATAAAGAATCGAAAAGTGTTTATAGGATAGCTTGAAGATGGCATCTTACTACCTATGATTGAAGGCCTCGACCAATGACTAATTGAATTTCAAATAAGGAATCGATCAATTTAATTTCAATAAGGAATATAATGTTTACGAAATCGCATCGACCCGTTAAAAAGGTGAGCTATTTTTCGAAACATAATGTTAATTGTTTTTTATATGTAATTAAAGTTGAAAAATGTAATGTATTTGAATCATGGTGTAATGTTTAAAAAAAAAAAAAACATTTATTAAGTATGTGGTTCATGTTTTATTATTTTATTTTTAAGTCAAAGCTTCTATTGTATATTTATATGGTTTGGTTCAAGAGTCATTGTCTTTGTCATCATGTAAAAGACTTTTTTTTGGCTTTATCAATTAAGAAAAAAAATATATTTTGATGTAAATTAGGTTATTAGGCCTTCTCCACTAATTCAGCCTCAAAGAAGGACAAGTCGACCTCATGAAGGGAATTCGACGTCACAAATTCACTATATATTAGCAACTATTCGAACTTATTTGAAGCACACACCAAGAAGTTCAATTTGCAGTAGCTGGAAGCAAAAAAGAAGAGTGAAATTCCCAAGAAGGAGGAGGAAACCATAGCGAAGGAGAAAGAGACACTTGACTAGAAGAAGAAGTTGATTTTCTCTCTCTTATCTCACACGTGCGAAAGAGCTGAAGTTATAGGAGGGCTGAATTTGTAGACTTGAATATGGGCTAAAATTCTAAAGTAGTAGGGCCGAAATTTTGTCTTTGATGCAATATTGTGGCAGTTGATCTTTGAAGTTTGGAGGGAAAATTTGAAGGTTGAATTGGTGGAGGAGGAAGGTCTTTTGGTCTAGTCTAAGGTCTTGAATTGTCTCAATTTTGATTTGAGTCTATTAGTGAAGAGTTTGATTGGGTTTTCCCCTTCTTAGGGGTTTTAGCCCTAAATGAGTGCTTATATATGGTGTCCTTCATCTTCATGTTTTGATTTGACGATTTGATCTGAAATTGGAGGGGAACTACTCCTTCCTAAAATGTTATTGTCCTTTAACGTTTTGCAAGTAAACAAAAATGGGTCTTATATAAACAAGTTTTATGGTCTCTTCAAGGATAATGAGTTAGTTTTCATATGAACTTTAAACAAGCAATATATCCATATTTAACTCATAAAGGCAAACAATAAGAGATAGAAAAACAAAATTTGATGACGAAGTTCACCCCTCCTGGGCTACATCTTTGGGCCTGCTAACACAACTAGACCGCTCCATAGATTTTAGTAGTAAACAATATATGAAATTTGTTGATAAAATGAGTGGCTTATTTCCCCTTCAAGGAAACATGTTCTTGCAAAGAAATCTCACTATAAAAAGCATGACCAACTACATTAAGTCATGAAACAATCAACATGAAAAGGGTTCTCACATCAAGACCCTGTAGTCCATCTGAAAATTAGCATAAACTGTAGATGTCACAGCTGCTGCAGATAACATATAAAGGCTGGAAAACCCCTACAAGGTCCTCTCCATGCTAAAAAAACCTTCAAAACTGGTTCAAATCATTGATTGTCTCTACCACTCATAGAATCAAACCTGCATAAAGTCCTTAAAGAAGTGATCCAATAAGTAAATAAAGGTTTCCATTGGATTCAAAATGACCAAAAACCCCTAATTGGGCTCTTCTTGGGCTCAAAAAGGCCAAAAACGCATTAGGTTATGGGTCTCCCAAGTTTCTTTTGCTATTCGTCCTGCAAATTGGTTGAACCTGCAAAATGAGTGACATTTTCACCCTTTAAACCACTAAGAAGGCAGAAATTTCGCCCACAATAGGTGCATTTTTTTTCCTAGTTAGTTTTCCCAATAACCTCGTAGGCACAAAAATTGGGTCATATGGCGCACCATAAGGCCAGGGGTTGGGGCCAATGGTCTGCCCTCGCCGACCTTGGCACATTTCCCATCATGCTGGTGGTCGCATGCGGGTGATGTGGCCAGGGGCCGGGGCTAACCACCCACCCCCGCCACGCTAGCTCCCAAACCTTAAGAAGTCGGTTACACCCCTGCATGTGATTAGGGGTTAGGCCTTGAATTGCGCCCCTGTCAGAACCAACTCCTCACTAGGTCATATTGTGCACCATAGCACCGAGAGCTGGGGCTAAATCCTCATCCCTCTCTAGCAGCACCTTACAATTGCATACAAAGTAATGTGGGAGGTTCAGTGACCAAGGGTTGGGGCTGGTACCCAAGCCCTCACTTCAAATGGGCTCGTTGACGGTCCCGTGGGGGTGAACATGACCAAGGGCTAGCGCTGGTCTCCAAGCCCTCTCCCCATCGCTTGAGGTCATGTGGAAGGTGATACAACCGAGAGCTGGGGATGGCACCCACTACTTTGCTCCATCTTCTCCCAGGTTGTCTGGAGGTTATATGACCGGGGGTTAGGCGGTGGGGGGTCGTGGCTCACCACCTGACCCCTCTCCCAAACGCACCATGACTTAAACCTTAAAAGGATGTAGAGAACACTATGGTTAAGAACCAACATGTAGGTGGGACAATAAGGCTGTGGACTATGTAGTATCAGATCGTTCGTTCGATTCCCACTAAGGCCTTCGAACCCAAAACAAAATTTTGACCAATGTGGAGGTGCCACATGGCGAACTTTGGTTGGGCCACATGGAAACTTCCCATTGGGCCACTAAAACAAAACTTTGACCAATCGAATTCGACCAAATGGACCTATACGAACTCAACACTTGGCTTTATGCGATTGGTTGACCATACACCCAGTAGGAATGCTGACATCATTATGACATCAACAATACAAACTGCCCAGTCAACAAGCCAATCAACCTGCTTGCAAAATATTTGCTATCGGCAAAAAAATTAAGAACATCATAACTTTTTCATACACCATCGGATTGAGGTGATTCAAGTGTCATTGGAATTAGAACCACAAACACTATGACTTGACACTGGTTTCGAAAGATTCTGGGCACTTTCATTTTTGAGCAAAATTTTGATCTCTGGATCATGATTGCTTGATGGAAAGAAGACAAAAAGAAGAACCTAAAGTAAGCTAATAAGAATGAAATAATATCACAAGTAATTGTCAAAATAAGAAAATATTTCTATCTTTTTGGAATCTAAAATGGTATTAGAGCTAAGGTGAAAGAGGAAAGAAAAAGGCGGCTTAAAGATCTATTGAAAGACACATTACATTAGAGAAATTTTGAGGTAAAATTGGGCCTCAAAACAAAAATGTACAACAAAAATAAACTTTATAAGAAACAATAGGATTCAATATGTTGATGTCAACAATAGGGGGCGATTCACCATTTCTGGAGTAAAGGTACAAAGATTACAAAAATAAAAACTACTTTTTAAACTCATATTTTTAATTTATCTCCTTGTGATTTTACTCAAATTTCGAGTGGGAGAACTCATTGGATGCAAAATTTATTTTTTCATACAATGAGTTTCCATGTTGCATATTTTCGATGGACCCTACTACACAAAAAATACATGAAAAAACATGTTTGAATCACGTTTTTTCATGTATTTCACCTTTTTCAAGTGATAGAGTCCATCAAAAGTATGCAACATGGGTACTCCTTGGATGAAAAA
The DNA here is from genome assembly GCA_034641835.2 of Pinus albicaulis. Lineage (NCBI taxonomy): Eukaryota > Viridiplantae > Streptophyta > Pinopsida > Pinales > Pinaceae > Pinus > Pinus albicaulis. The sequence continues at coordinate 1,369,162,037 of CM076579.1, read as the reverse complement.
TTAAAATTTTTATCCAACGATTTCTCCCACTCGAAATTTGAGTAAAATCATAGGGGGATAAGTTGAAAAAATAGTTTTCTTTTTTCCTTCCAAAACTTGATGAGGTAATCTAATATTATTTTATTATTTCCACTATTATTTTATAATATTCTTTAGGAGGCCCATTTAAGACCTCAAAATTTCTCTAATGAGAAGGAAAGAACAAAGGAATATCATTAAGGAAAGGATCATATAAGAAGCGAAAGAACTACTATCTATATTAAGTAAAGGAGAAATTATAAAGTCTATGATAACCTCAATGAAGGCAAAAAAACAATCTAGAAGGAGCTTCCAACTACAGGGCATGGAAGAAAGAGGACAAATCTTATTCTTGCTAAGCATAAAGTTTTAGATTTTGTTCTAGGAAAAGTCAAAGAACGAACAAATGATGCAGGAAAAGGAAAATATAAGGAAACTGACATCTTGGCCATGAATTTGATTGTAGATGGAGTGAAGGATACTTTAATTCCACATATATGTAATATATAGAAACTGCAAAGGAGATATATGAATCCCTCTCCAAGTTGTTTACCATCAAGAACATAGGTCAGATAAATAATCTCAAGAATGAAATAAGAACAATAAAGATGACAATGTATCATCATATTTTGTAAGGATCTCTAGAATAAGAGATGGACTTCAAGCTATTGATGAAGTTGTACCAAATAAAGAACTCGTGATTGTTGCACTACTAGGTCTACCAAAATCATGGATCTCTTTTGCATCAAGAATTAATAGTTGGAAAGATACACCAACCTTTGAACAAATGTGGAATGCATGCAGTCAAGAATAAGCTAGTATCTCATTAATACATGAAAAGAAGGAGGATTAAGAAAAAAACACTTCAAATGCATACTCTTCTTATCACAAGAAGAAGGGAGTATACAAGAAGTTTAAAGGACCAAAGAGGAAGGTTGATATATCAAAGATAAAAAGCTACAATTGTCATAATATGGGACACTACAAAAGTCAATGCCCTGAAAATCCAAGGAATAAGAAGATAGAAAGGGAACATGCAACTATTGCTAATGAAGCTCCACCCAAGAAAAACAAGACCGAATAATCTGAAGTCAATGTATAAATTTAATACAATAACATGCATATTACCGAACTCCCTTGATCTAACAATTAAATCCATTGTTAAATACATAATCCTTCTACTCAATTCTTTGTGGAAATTAAATCACCAATTGCAAACATATGAAGAAAAATCAAGCGCACATAACAAGATGTTTTACTAGGAAAGCTTAAAGCTAAGAACCCCAACTATCATATATTATGTATATCATGGAATCATGAAACAATCTCATACAAAGCTCAACTCATAGAGCTCTTAGTACAATATACAATCATGTCACACTGTCATGCATAAAATTGCATATCTATGCACCAATTTCTTGCCTCCTGACAACCTGCCTCCATTGTGCAATCCTTACTGAAGAAAATCCTTGAATGAATTCGATGTTGCCTTGCTTTGACTGCGCAATCCTCATTGGAAACTCCAATGTGTGTGTAGATGCATTGAATGCATCAGTATAGTCACAACTGATAGTCAAACACACCCTTTCACCTATCTCTCCACTGGGTCTTCATTAGATCTGACATATAAGTAGTTAACTGTTGTATTTCTTTAGTTGCAAATAAGACACAACTTGTGAATTAATTAAATAATTAATTCACTCATCTTTCACTAGTGTATCTTTAGTTACAACTAGCACAACTGAGTTTAACTCACTTAACTGAGTTAAACTAAATAAAAACTCCCATAACTACTCTTCCAACTTTGTTACAACTGTATCACTCTTAGTTACAACTAAGTCCATCATGCATGAGTCACCAACCAACCTTGCAACTCGTAATTCCTTTAGCTAACTTGTTTGCCACACCAGTTAACTGAAATCAAGTGCTCCAAGAGGATAAGTTATTATTTATTGTCTGATTATCATTAAGGGCTAATAATAATCAACATGCATTCTATTTTTAGATTATCGATCTATAAATAGACTTCGACCATCTTTTAAAAATAGAAACTCATCTAAAGATAGATTTTTCTCAACCATCTAGAATCAACATCCTACTAATTTTAGAATATGTTCACCATTCTAAAAATAGACATACACCTAAAAATAGCTCGCAAGCCCCACCTAGTGAAGGTGCTTAATTTTCACTAGGATCATCATCTTGTTGAATCTCAACACTCCCTCTCAACAAGAAAGGGATTATCCTTCACCCCAATCCTGTCTCTATGGTATTCGAATTTGCTCTTGGTGAGCGCCTTCGTCAGAATATCTACATCCTGATCTTCCGTAGGAATGTACTGAAGCAACATGTTCCGCTGCACACAATCTCTAATATGATGATATTGTATATCTATATGCTTAAATATATCAAGAAGCACATGATTAATCGAGAGTTTAATGAAACTCTGATCATCACAATGAATCACTATAGGATCTAAATGAGAACCCAACAAACCGACCAGGATCTTCCTCATCCAGATAGCCTCACATGCAACTTGACTTGCTGCCATGTATTCCGCTTCCGCTGAACTAAGTGCCACAGATTTCTGTTTCTTGATGTACCAAGAAACAACTATAGATCTGATACTGAAAACCCCTCTTGATGTGCTCTTTCTGTCCGTTGGGTTGCCTGCCCAATCTGCATCCGTGAAGCCATGCAATTTCACCTCATCCGTCTGTCTGTAGCATAAGCCATATCATATGTGTCCCTAAGATATCTCAGGACATGCTTGCCCGCCTTCCAAAAGAGCTTGGTAGGCTTAACCATCGCTTGACTAAGCTGGTTCACCGTATAGCATATGTCCGGTCTTGTATTAACTAAATACATGAGCGAACCCACCAACTGTCGATAGACAGTAGCATCCACTACCTCTGCCGATGTAGCATTATCTTTCCTCCAAATTCCTGGAAGAGGAGTATCCATGAGTTTGCAGTCCTCCATGTGAAACTTACCAAGTATCTCTCGAGCATACTTGCCTTGAGACACAAACAGTTCACCTTTGTTGAAATTTGGTTACTGGAGGACAGGTGGTTCCCTAAGGCTTTGAACTTTGGCCTAAGGAAAAGTGTCCAAAATAATTTAATTTTTCTCCTAAAGTGACTTTGTAAAGTTTTAAAGTCAAATCTAATTTAAAAGTGACTCTAAGTGATAAAGTTACTAAGTATAATTTTAAAGTGACTTTAATAAAGTCAATGTGAAGTTAGAAAGTGAAAAGTGACTTTGGAAATAAATGACTAAGAGGGTCTTTATTAAAATGGGGTGAATTAAAAAAATAGAAAGTGAAATTTAAATGAGCATTTAATCTCAGCCCTAGATCTAAAGCTATCTCAGCTATTGGATTTAGGGATTCCCCAAAAGTCACTTAGGGTTAGGTTAAAGGAGGAAAATGAGAGAAAATATCATTTTTTTCTTTCATGAGTAGATTGAAAGAGGAGGAGAGAAAGCTAAGGAGATTTTTCTAAGCAATGAGAAGAAAGAGGGCAGCAGTGAGGAGATTCAGAAAATCCGTACAACAACATTTATTGGCACAAATCCCAAGGCAGAAAATCCATACAACAGGAGAGAGAGGCATTGTTTCCAAGAAAGGAGGCACGAAAATTGAGGAAGAGGGTAGCGACATTAAGCACGCAATCCAAGGTAGAAGACTAGGCACAAATTTTGAGGAGAGGAGCTGCTGATATTTTCAACACAAAAATCGAGAAAAGGACAACAGCTAAAACATGGTTTTCCAGGCAGTTTCTGGGCTCGTATTTCGAGGAGGGTTATTGTACAAATTCGTACAACCTGTTTTGACACGCTTCCCAAGGTGGTCATACAACATTTATTGCTGTCATATTTTCTGTTTTGCAAGTTGCTGATTTGATACAATTTCCGAGGCGGTGTACAAGCACAGAAATTGAGATAAGTCTATAAATTTGGTTACTGGAATTTTTACTGTAAAAGAAATATTCAAAAAATAAAGGGAAGCTTTCGAACTAGTTTTCCCCAAGAGTTGTAGGGGGTTTTTCTAGGGTCATCTTGACCAAAAATCGGCGTGTCAAATTTTTGTGTGTGGCTGATTTATTTTTCTGAGTTTTTATTTCTGCATTTTCAGCACTGTGAAATTTCCAGAATTTGTGTTTTCAGAAAATATTTATTTTTCCAGCTTGTTGAATGTATGGCTATGGGAATGGGCATTTAACTTTATGGGAGAAATAAGGAGAAACTAAAAACGGGGGTTGGAAACAGAAATTTCTACATGGCATCAGAGCTATTTTGCTGAAAAGTGCAGTTTGGGACAGCAAGAAGAAAAATTACAGCAAGCTGATTTTTCACACAGAAAACAGTACCTTTACTACAACAGTGTCTTTTTCAGTTTATTAGGACAAAAAGCATGTCTTTGGGCTTGAGGGTGGAGGATAGGTTGGATGGCCATATTAACTACAGTGTATGTAAGGAAAGAATGCAAAGCATCTTTGAGGAGGAAGAAGTCTGGGGTATAATGGTGCATACCCAACATCGCCCTGTTAATGTGCCTGCTGACCCAGTTCAGTTGACAGACTTTAATAAAAAGAATAACAAGGGCAAGAGACTGATTCTGGATGGTATTAAAGACCATGTCATTCCTCATGTGAGAGGAAAGAGATTTTCTCAAGAGATGTGGACAACCTTGACCAATCTCTACCAGTGTACCAATGAGAATAGAAAAATGGTCCTAAGGGAGAAGCTGAAGACCATTAAGATGGCTAAGACTGATAGTGCCACTGGATATCTCACAAATATCACTAATGTGAGAGATGAGTTGGCTGCAGTTGGAGAGGTCATTCCACCCACTGAGTTGGTGCGGATTGCAATGAATGGCCTTCCCAGTTCATAGCTGAAATTTGCTGATGGGGTTTGTGCACGCGAGACCCTTCCCACTTGGGAGAGGTTCTGGGATGATTGCATACATATTGAAATAATAAAGAGCCAACTTGGGGCAGCCAAACTTGTTGAGCAGGATGAGGATGTAGCAATGTTAGCAAGAGGCGAGAAAGGTAAGGGAAAGAAGCAAGCTTCCACAAGTGTTGGTGGGGGGAAAGGCAAAGGTAAAGGTAAACAGGGGAACACGTAGAAGGACTATTCTAAGGTGAAGTGTTGGAATTTTCAGAGGATGGGACACTATGTAGTTGTGTGTCTGGAGAAGAAGAAGAAGGGGAAGAACCAAAACATGGCAGCATCAACGGAGATAGAGGACCTTTTGGATAGCTTTGACCGGGAGTTTGGGTTCATTGCTTGTGATTCCACCAGTGCAGGATCACCTGCCACAGAGGTTGAGAGGGAGTGTGCATTTCCCTCCATTAGTGGAGAATATTCACGTATCTGGTATGTTGACAGAGGGGCTTCACGTCATATGACAAGATTTTATGAGTACTTCTCAGAGCTTTCAGAGAGTGGCACTAATATAGAGGTAGTACTCGGAGATGACAACATTGTTAGAGCAGTCGGTGTGGGGACATTGACATTTTATAGGGAACCCAAACCTCCCTTGAAGGTGTTAGATGTTATATATGTGCCAGGTTCGAGGAAGAACCTCATATCCGTCTCAACATTGGAGGACATAGGGTATGAGATATTGTTCAGGAGAGGACAGGTGCTTATATATCCCAGGGGCCCTCTAGCTGATTCAGCTAGAGTGATTTATGTACGCCATGCAAAGGTGTACAAGTTTTCATTTTAGCCCCTTTTGGCATTGAGCAATAATACCAGCAGCAGAGCTAGCAGTTTAGAGTTGTGCTAGATTTGGCACCGTAGGATGGGGCACATGTATCATGGAGCCTTGAGGACATTGCGAGAGATCACTATAGGTGTGCCAGATTTCAGTATTGATCATATTGATACATGCAGAGGATGTGCTATGGGCAAGTTTTCCAAATCCCCTTTTCCCAGCAGTGACAACAGATTGAATGGGATACTTGATTTGATTCATACTGATGTGAGCGGTCGGATGTCTCAAGTTTCCTTGAGTGGATATCATTATTATGTTTAATTCATTGATGATCACTCCAGGAGGACCTGGATTTATTTCTTGAAGACCAAGAGTGAGGTCTTCAAGCAGTTTCAAGAGTTCAAAGTTCTTGTGGAGACTCAGACAGGTCGGAAGATCAAGTTCTTGAGGTCGGACAATGGAGGGGAGTACACCCTTGGTGAGTTTGTTGAGTATTGTGCAGAGGCAGGAATTAGGAGGGAGTTCGCAGTTCATTACAACCCCCAACAGAACGGGGTTGCAGAGAGCAAGAACAGATTCATCGTTGGGGCTGCTAAAGCCATGTTACATGATCAGGGATAACCTTTGTTTTTGTGGGCAGAGGCCTGCAACACTGCTATATATTTGCAGAACAAGAGTCCACATCGTGCCTTGGGGCATGTGACTCCGAAGGAGGATTTTTCTGGGAAGAAGCCTGATATTGGTCATTTTCATATCTTTGGGTGTATTGCATACTCCTACGTACCTAAGGAGAAGAGTACCAAGCTAGAGCCCACCGCAGAGAAGGGTATCTTTGTGGGCTATAGTGAGACCTAGAAAGCCTTTCGGATTTATATTCCTGCATAAAGGAGAGTTGTTGTTAGGTAGGGTGTGAAGTTAGAGGAGGACAGGGCTTTCAAGAGGTCACGGGAGTTAGAGTATCTGGATCAGCCAAACCCTTAGGAGCAGCTGAGTCAGGCACAAGGATCCAGTGGGCAGGGATCAGGAGGATCAGGAGGTACATCAATTATGGTGTCAAGTCCATCAGTGAACAGTGGCTCGCAGAGTTAGAGGGGTGGTGCTTCGGGCAGCATGCAGAGTAGTCTGCAGAGCAGTTCACTAGGTAGTCCACTGATGGACAATTCACACGGTACTTTAGCATCTACAGGTTCAGGTTTTGGTAGGTGGGCATCATACAGACATTCAGGAGTTCAGGCTCATCATGAGGAGGAGGAGTTTCATTCTCTAGTGGGAGAAGTGTGCTCAGGGAAGAGGAAGCCCAAATGGCTTCAAGATATCTTGAGAGAGGCCACATCTGTTGCTGGGCCGAAAAGGCCGGTCAGAGAGAGTAGATCCCCTGAGAGGTTTTGTAGCTATATGGTAATGGTTGCCAACATCGTTGACTCTGAGCCTTCTAGCTATAAGGAGGCAGCTAGCCAGCAGGTCTGGAGAGAGGCCATGCAGGAGGAGTATTCTTCTATCATGAAGAATGATATTTGGGAGGTGGTGCCGAGGCCTAAGGGAAAATCCGTGATTACTTATAGATGGATTTACAAGGTAAAGCATGCTACAGATGGCAGCATTGAGAAATTCAAGGCAAGGTTTGTGGCTAGAGGGTTCTCCCAGGTAGAGGGAGTAGATTATGAGGAGACCTTCGCTTCCGTGGCTCGATATACTTCGATTCGCTCCATCATATCGATAGCAGCAGAGATGAGTTGGAAGATACACCAGATGGATGTGAAGACCACATTTCTCAATGGATTCATATAGGAGGAGGTGTAAATTGATCAACCACATGGCTTTGAGGTGCATGGGAAGGAGTCCCATGTGTGTAGACTGAAGAAGGCCCTTTATGGCCTGAAGCAAGCTCCTAGAGCTTGGTACTCTAGGATAGATACATACTTGTAGGAGATGGGTTTCACAAAGAGTGATGCAGATCCAAACCTATACTTTATTGTGATAGGCGAGGAGCCTCTCATTCTGGTGCTGTATGTGGATGACTTGGTCATTACGAGTGCAGAGAGACTCATAGAGAGCTGCAAGAGAGATCTTGCGTTGAAGTTCGAGATGAAGGACATTGGCTTGATGCATTACTTTTTGGGTTTGAAGGTGTGGCAGGAAGAGGGGAATTTCTTCCTGGGGCAGGGGAAGTATATTGTGGACATCCTTGGCAGATTCCACATGGAGGATTGTAGACCCATGTCGACGTCGATGATCACCAACTGGAAGAAGCTTCACGCTTCAGATTCTGAATTGGTGGATCCCACATTATATAGCTAGCTAATTGGTTCCTTGAGGTATTTGGTCAATACTAGACCAGATATATGTTTTGCAGTCAACACGATGAGCCAGTGCATGTGTGATCCCGGAGGGTCCACTGGGTTGTTGAAAAACACATTTTGCAATACCTGGAGGGGACAATGGATTATGGTCTGGATTATAGGTAGGGAGATGGAGTGAGATTAGCATGTTACACTGATTCTGATTGGGTAGGTTGTGCTTCTGATAGGAAGATAACTTCAGGGTGCTATTTTGGGTTGGATTCGGTAGTGGTGTCATGGTTCGGCCGAAAGCAACAGTCAATAACATTGAGTTCAGCGGAAGCATAGTACATGGCAGCAAGTCTAGCTAGTTGTGAGGCCATATGGCTTCGCAAGATGTTTTTTGGATTATTTGGTCAGCTATTGAGACCTTTAGTGATATACTGTGATAATCAGAGTTGCATTAAACTCACGAAGAACCCAATATTTCATGACAGGTCAAAGCATATCGGCATCAGATATCACTTCATGAGAGACTATGTTCAGAAGGGAGCTGTGAAGCTTGAGTATATTCCCACTAATGAGCAGCTTGTAGATATTCTTACCAAATCCTTACCACGGGGCAAGATTGTCTAATTCAGAGATAAGATGGGTGTGGTGAGGAACACCTTCCTGGATGTTAGGGTCCTATAATAATAGGATTCATAATTTTTGAATTGACTATGATTATTCTTGTAAATATGTACATACCTTGCTTTCTGCAAGTTATTTTATCATATTTGAAAATAGTAAAAAATGAAAAGAGGGTAAAAGTCCTAAAATAAATATCAAAGGACTTAGAAAATAAAAGATCAAAAGGGAATAAAAATAGACCCCAAAAGAGAAAAAAGAGAAAAAATAAGACATGAAAGTGAGCAAGTCAAAATGCCACTACTATTTTAATTTTACTGCAAGAATAGTGATTATGTGCAGATTGTCAATAAATGTCATAATCCATGATCAGTTAAATAGTTTAATCTTAACTTTTCATGTTTTTAGATAGAAAATAAAGATATGTCAAACAATTTAAACTTGACAAATCAGTAGATAGAGAATAAATGAGGAGCTCAACAGTTTAATCTGAGGCCTCGGATGAAATAAGGTTAGACTTAGATAGTTTTTATGCTTTAAAAGAAAAAATGGATTTAGGGTTGTAAGCTTAAATGCACCCATGAAAATGAAGTAAAAAATGTTAGAAATAATAATGGGTAGGTAGAAAGCAATTGTGCAAGACATGTAATAAAGCATCATCGAGCAAAAATTACTAATTTCCCATCCCCCATAATGATTCAGTATTCCAAACCTTCAGTTAAAGAATCTCAGAGCATTTCTCTGACTTTTGTTGGGACCAAACCCAAGGCTTAATAACTGATTGGTTAAAAATATTGGATTCCCTACATAAAACCCATTTCATCAACATATTCACCCATTTCCAAAAGTATGATCCCTTTTCCTAAGTAAAACACCTTTTTGCTTAGTAAAAGTAAAAACCCTACATAATTAATTTCATCTTCATTCAAAAACACTCAAAAAACCTATAAGATACATTTATCCTAAGTTTATGTGTAAAGAATAAAAAATGGGACAAACTATGCTTTATTGCCTATTTTTACACTTTACTTAGTTTTAAACTATGTATTTTAATTCATTTCATACATTACATCTTCATTTCATATTAATTACTAACCTAAAGTATTAAATCCCTATATCATATCCCTCCCGTAATTATTAAATCCTTTATATATAAATATCCCCAAACCCACTTATTTTAAGTTGAAGCCTATGTTTATATTATTCCACATGGTGAAATAAATCCCCGCCCTTTTTTCCCACAATTTTAAACATATCAATATAAATAATACCCCACCCCTATGGTATTAAAACACTTGTTAAAAGGTTTTTTATGCCATATAATATCATACCTGCGCCATTGGTTGAAACATTCGGTTAATGTTTTAATTTAAACCATATACCTTTACCCCTTCCGCCAATCATATAATATAAAGTTTTAACATCATAAATACATATTTATAAAGTTTAAAACTTATCTTGCCAAATTAATAAACCCTGGACCCCACTCCAAATGCCAAGCTACTCCACATCAAATAACAGCCGTTCGCACTCATGCCTCCACATCCAACGATCATCTGGCCATATCACAAATATAATTGCACGATGATAACACGTTCCTTTCCATGCGAAATGGGTTGTTTCACCTTTTCCTCTCTCCTCCACATGGCCCAGTTCTATTCGATCGCATCCGATCCAACTAAAACTTCTTACCACCTTAATCCAGCGCGATAACCACTCGCGGTTTTTCATATTTGAAGCCGAAAACCGCCCATTGTCGGATGTGATTGACATTAATTGCAGGCCAGTTTAAACCTAAATTGCCAATAAAATATGAAATCGCACCATTAATCCCTTTCTGGGCACTATCTCACTGTATTTATCCTCCCTATTGAAAACGAAGCCCATGCTTTGATTTATACTCAGAACTAGTGAAAAAAAATCCCGCATTTGCTGTTGAAGACTGCTGAAAGACTCAAGTTGCTTTTAAAGACTTGAAAAGATACTAGATACCAGTCCAAACACCTCAGAACATATTTCCAAAGACCCATACCTGTGTAAACAGGTATTTTTCGAGAAAAACAAGCTTGTACCATTATGAAAAGGAATTTACTAAAGAAATTGAATACACTAAAAGCCTAATTTCTCCAAGAAAGCTCCTAGTTACCCAAAAAGGCCCAAAAAGAGTCAAAACCCTGTCAAAATTTCGATAAAACCCTGTTTTATATTGCGTTCAGTTTTAAAAGAAGAACATTGAGTATATTTAGCTTTTGCAAACTTAAAAGAATCTTGAAATTGCCCAGAAACCCTTTGCAGGTAACCCAACCCTCAATGCCCAATTTGAAGCAATTTTTAGTCCAAATATCCATTGAAAAAATCCTAAGAAACCCCTGTTTCTTATTTCATAACTAGTGAGATTTTGTAATACAGTTGAAATCGAAAATTGAAGGTTGAAACTCAACAAAGGAACTAGATTCTACCCATTTTTATCTAAATAACCTCTGTCAAAGTTAAGAATACTTATGTAGACCATTTAATCTTACAGAAGAAACCAAAAAGTCTAAACACTAGCAAATTTGGGCCAATTTCCGACGGCCAATTCGTCGCTATTCCGACACATAGGCGTCGCAAGAGCGAAATTTTGAGGCGGGGCAAAACATGGTTAGCCATTACGTCACAATTCTGACACTTTGATAAAGTGTCGGAAGAGCGACACTATTTCCGACGTTTCCAGGTCGTCGTCACTCTTCCGAAGTTATCGAAACTGTCACTCTTCTGACGAAAATACAACGTCGTTCTTCCGATGCAAACACAACGTCACTCTTCCATCGAAAACAAAACGTCGCACTTCTGACGAAAAACAACGTCGCTCTTCCGACGAAACCTAGACGTCGCTCTACGAAAACATCACTCTTCCGACGAAACATAAAGCGTCGCTCCTCCGACAAAAAATAAAAAAATATTTAAAAAAACTAACGTCGCTCTTCTGACAAAAAATTAAACGTTGCTCTTCTGACGAAAATTAAAAAATATTTGAAAAAATTAAACGTTGCTCTTCTGACAAAAAATGAAAAATATTTTAAAAAATTAGACATTGCTCTTCAGACGAAAATTAAAAAATATTTAAAAAAATTAAACATCGCTCTTGCCTATTCGAGTTTCCACATCACCAATATACTCTATAATTTGGTCTACTCGTATGACCTGTTGCTTGTTTGTGATACCATTTTAAGCCCAAAATCGATCAATTTACCTGTCACAAGAAACCTGCTAAGGAATTTCATCTCTACAAATATATGTTTGACTGTATTACCCTGTCTACAATGTACATTACATAAATCCATAACTGATAATGGAGACTGAAAACTGCAGTTAAAAGTAAATGTGATATAATTAATCTTGTAGTTTATTGGTTGAATCCAAAAGTGTACACATTTCATTAAACTCTTATAGCATTAAGGATTCAAATATTACTCTAAACTTGTTAAGTGCCCAAATTCTGGCTAGGTTTGGAAGGTCTACAACAACCATGGTGTGTATAGGGCTATAAGCTGTTAAGTGACAATGTCAACACTTTAACATCAATTTCACTGTTTTTAAATGAAATTCAGCAAATTGCAACCACAAATGTATATGAGAGTATAGTTAACAAGCCCGAATGCTACCTGAAATCGACTCGAAAAATTAACATTTTATGCAAATTGTTATGCAAACCCAAATTTGTTTTGAAGTGATCAATAAACTTGGATGAAATTTGTCAAGGCAGAGGCTAATACCATCCTTACAAGTATTTTTCCTAGTATTTTTCAGACAAATGCAATATATGCTTCTTAAATTTTACTAGTGCTTAAACCTAACTGCTTTCTGAAGATTGGCTCTTGTGTCGACGTTGAGTACTGTCAAATAAGCCAATAGGACTATAAGCAATGTGTTAAAGATCGAATTTTGAGATGACATTGGGTACTGTCAAATAGGCCAATATGTTTTTAAGCAACATGTTAAATCACTGAAGGCATTCCATGCTCATTCTGTGAGATGATAGAGCCCCCCAAAGATGGCCTTAGCGCATCCCAAAAATCACTATTATGAAATACAAATTCTATGGCATTGTAACAAAGCTTTGTGTAGTACCTAACCACATTCCAAAAGGCCTACAAGCTGATCAGTAGCAGGTCTAACTAATCCAGGTAATCTGTGCTGATCTTGTGAGATTAACTTAGGCCAATGGATCTTGTACATTTTTTTTTTGGTTTGAATTTGGGCTGGAAAAACTTGGGGTTCAAACATAAATCCACGCTCCCAACACACCCATGTTCTTGTCGTGGTTTGGCAGGTCCAGACCAACAGGTTATGAATTTTCAATCCCCACAGTCAAATTCCTATAAAATGACAGTCCTAGCTTGACATTTCCATTGAGCACCATCAACACCCTTCCCATCACTATGGTGGCATCTCTGGTGTAGTACTGTCACCAACTAAACAAAGCCTCTTGTTTTCTAGGCATGCCTTTCTTGATTCTAATGAAAACTAGCTAGAGAGCCTTAAATCTCATTTATTTCATCCATCCAGTGCAAACTTTAGGTTTTTGCAGAAAGGCCCTGTAGACATTTTTCTACCTAAGAAAAAGATAAAATAGCGGAATAATCAATATCTTTTATCCCTCGTATGCTTCATAGATGCATTGTTGACAGCTTATTTTAGGTTATAGTCATTGAATTTTTGGCTTTTACTGCGCAAAATATTTTTGGGCCAATATGTTTGGAATGAAACACTTCACCCATCAGGGCAAATAAAAACGAGTAGAGAACAGAGTTTCAAATGATGACAGAAGCTTGATTATATAATAGGGTTATAGTGGAATATTCAAATTGAAATTCCATTTGTAATTTTTCACTTCAAAATGTTTCCTCTTGATGGCAGAGCACTGTAAGAGATAAGTAGGATCCCATGCAGCATCAACGTCTAGATCTGTGAGATTTACATCTTCTATAGACTGACAGCCAGTTTTTTCGGCATGACACCACATCATAGACCTCAGCTAGGACCCCACTGGGCCAACATTCATCCCAGTGATTTGAGACCTCAGCTCCACACCCATCCCACACCGAGTACCACCCAGTCATGTTCCATCACCAACCCTTTTTTGGGAAGCCTTGAGTGTGAAGGGAGTATCAGCGAATGGCCAACCTTTGCCTAGGAGCTCACAACCCAGCCCCCGAAGACCTATCCAAATTCTGACATTGTCAGACTTTGCATCAGTCGCTTCAGTGATGTAGCCCTGCTCCTTCTCTTTGTCCTTCCTGACATTACTTGATCATGATATTTCATGCATTACTCATGTGCCACTTAGTTTAGTGTACTTCATGTTTTCTGAGTAGCCCTGACCACTCCTACACCTTTAGGCTTAAATTTTTTATATTATCTTATTCACTCAAAACATTCCATGCAGTAAAAACCATAAATTCAATGAAAATATGTCCGGCTGCAAAAGTTTCCATTCTAATATTAGTTGATAGTTATTGATTCCAGGTTATATCTGGCACATGATTTAGGTTGAACAACCTAAGAATCTCCACGCGATATAAAATCTTGTGGCTTTCTCTGCAAAAATCTTATGCAAGAACAATTAAAAGGAATTCATTTATTATGATTGAATTATTGACTGTTTATGTAATCAAGGACAATATTTATGGAAAATTATGTCCACTATTGCCAGGAATAAAACAATCTCATTGATCTTAAAATAAGAAAACTTCCAATGGGCAATGCAGACAGGCACTAAAACCATTCTAAGTGCTCTAAGTGTTGCATGAAATTAAACCAATAACAGTATCCCATGATAACAAGATTATGGCATCCATTGAAAGAAGGAACACATGGTTTATGTATGAAGACAGTACTAGGGAAAGGAAACAGGAATCGTGGATGTAAAAGGATATGGAATGACATGGCCAACAAATGTTGTTTTGAAGTAACCCTCACTACAAATTTAATTGTGGTTGTTTTTCATAAAGGAATCAAGAGAATAAGAAGCATTATACCTGAAGAAACATGTAGGATGATAACTTTGCAAAGATTATGACCCAATTTTAGCCTGCAGGAAGATAAAATGCAAAGTTAATCATAAACCATAAGGTTTCGAATAGCATAAAAAGCTAAGGTTGAAAAAATGATGCCTCAATTAAAAGAAGCAATGGCGTAGACAAAAACATCACTGATAGATAATAATCAGTATAATATGAAACCAAATTGTCCACCATCGTAACATAACAAATAAGGAAACTTTTCAAATAAGCACTGATAAAGAAGCATGGAATCATCGAAGGCAAAATATTCTTATTTATGTGAAGGATTCTGATACAAAATGTGTAGGAAAAAATCATCTATGCCTGAAAATGTAAATCAACTGAGGATTGCAACGACACTTGGAATCAGAAGGTGCAGAAGGGAGAATCACCGAAGCTCAAGCCTGAAGGTAATACTTTTCTTTATCTCAAACTATCCTGGAATTGCATTGTATATATATATATATATATATGGACTCTGTCGCATTTCCAGGACCTTCAAAGTATTGAGACAAAAATGAGGAATGGTAACATACTATAATAAAAGGATACAAAAACTTTTCAGATCTCACTAAGCTTACAAAACTTATGTATGCTTTCACCTGTGTTTAGGCTATTCAAGTTTGTTCACAAATATCCCAGTCTTCTTTCAACAGTAAAACATTAATTTCTTGACATTTTCATTGAGATTGGGAAGGGGTGGAGGTTATATTTGTTGAGCCTCAAATTGTTGTGCTTTCCTTCACCTCATTTTACCTCATTTTCCCTTATCCATTTCTATTTTTAACCCAATTGATCAATAAAAATAGTTAAAAGTACTTCTAGAATGGTTTACATGACTGACTTGTTGAATTTTGTGATTGTTGCCATTGTTAAGCATTTTGACCGGAACTAGCTGCAGAATGCAGGCATTCTGTAGCTAACCGGCGATTCTGCAGCTACCTTTATGTTTGAGCATGTTCCGGGTGGCCTCTTGAGGAAAAACGCATATGGGCATGATCCACGTCGTGCCTACATGGTGTGTTGCTCGTCATGGAAGAGGAAATGAATTCTAGGTACGGTTATGCACGTGGGAACACATTTGTGAAGGAAGACTCCTACTAGGACTGTCTCAGTCCAGGTTGCTTCAGTGTTTTTGATTACATTTTCCATTCCATACATTAGGCTCAACTGTGTTCTTGACCACCAACACTGTACATTAGATGCTTTTAGACATTTCTGTATAGCAGTACCTGTTTCTCTTGAAACGCCATGAAATCCCAATATAAAAGACTCCAAACACTAAACCTGCACAACGCACTAGGAAACAAGCACCTAGGTACATATGGTACATTTCACTTGACGGTTTACAAATCCTGGTTGACAATTAAATGAACCTGAGTTTAGGAGACTAGATTGAGACACAGCAATTGGGAAGGACAAAGTCTGGAACACCCACTTCTATTAGAAGATGCCTCGGAAGTACTAGTTGATCTGCTGGAAGATGTCTCGGAAATGCTCCTAGACTTATCCAAATACAGACGAGCTCGATATGCTACAAGATGAGCATAATATGCAGGAGGCACCAAAGAGATTGGATTTGTGCACCTGAAAAAGGTGTAGTAGAGATTGTTGGTAAGCTGTTGCAGCTCATCAGATAGAAAATGATTTTCATCCCACAACACATAATAATGGGTTGGTCTGCTTGTGCCCTTGATGCCTGAATGGCTGCACAAGTAAAAGTCAAATTCTCTTGGATGTGTGATTAGAGTATCCACTACAGTTCTTGGAGGAATATTGTCATGTGCATCAGAAGATGAAGATGATCGTTTCCTAGTAGGTGGGGCATTTTGAGAGGCGGAATGGTGAACTCGCCCACCAGTATATGAATTAACTGGCTCCGTAGCTGGCCCGTTAGAATGGAACAATCTCGTATGATGTCGCTTCTGTACCACATCAAAGGTAATGGTGGGATTTTAATTCTCAAACCTTTTACAAGCAGTCTTCAGAGCTCTTAGTTCCTCTTCCAGTACTTTGTAAAACTTCCCTTCACTCACACCATCTCGGAAGAATAATATCTTTCTTGGAAGCTACTTTATTTCATCTCTGTAATCTTCCAGGAATAACCATACAATCAGTCAAGGAATAAGTATTGGGTCCTGGGACCAACTCCATGATCTCCATTAGGGAAACTAGACACTCAGGAGCTAAAAAGACATCAAAACCCAAAAGGCCATTGGAGCAAATGCTAAAAAAAAAACATCAAAACCATATGGGTAAACTAAAACACATCGAAACCAAATATCCATTGCTACAGATGCAAACCAAAACTTCTCACAAATATAAGGGAAAAGCAACCAAATGAGCATATCAACTAACATAAAAAAATTGAAACCAGATACGCGTTGCTGCATGATGAAAACCAAAACTTCTCAGTTACAGGTGAAAGATTAACCAAATGGGCATATCATCAAACTAAAACAAAGAGAAACCAAACAACCATTTCTGCGGATGCAAACAAGAACTTCTTAGAATAACATAGACAAAATAACCAAATGGGCATATCACCAAACCAAAACATATAGAAACCAAATAGCCATTGCCGCAGAAGCCAACCAAAAATTCTCATAGCTAATAAAATGCACCATAACCAAATGGGCAGAAGTAGAAAGTAACAAAACCAAATGGGCAAACAAATAACCAAAGAAACCTAAAGGGCATTGCATTATAATTGGATAAACACAGAAACTTAACGAAAAGCACTGCATATTTAGGGCAATCCATTACAACAATAAATCTTTCAGTGGGACTGTTGAATGAATAATGGATTACCTTGTCCGGGGCATTTGACGACATGTTCTTCAGAGTTCACCACTTTTCCTTGACTTTTACTTCTCCAAATTCCACTGCTCTGGGGCTGAATGAAGGGCCTTTGAATCCGTGGGGTAGGTATTGATGTCTGTATACAAGGCACAAGACTATTATGATAATTGTTTTTGATCATTGGACCAAAGGCAATCGAGATCTGATGTATCAGAGCAGATTCTTTCTGTAGAAGGAAATAAATCACCGGAATTCAACTAAATGTATCAGAGCAGACCCGCAACAGGCAATCGAGATCAATTTCTTTACTTACCACATCCTTCCTCCAAACCTGAGACGGTATGGCTGCATCCTTCCTCCAAACCCGCAATAGTATGG
This sequence comes from Pinus albicaulis, assembly GCA_034641835.2. NCBI lineage: Eukaryota > Viridiplantae > Streptophyta > Pinopsida > Pinales > Pinaceae > Pinus > Pinus albicaulis. The sequence goes on along the minus strand of CM076579.1, from coordinate 1,369,144,158 downwards.
TTGCATCCTTCATCAAAATCAGCGACAATATGGTAGCATCCTCCCTCCTTCCCTGGACAAACCATTCAACCAAATGGAAATGAACGAGGGAAATTAAAACTTTTGATATTTGAAATTTTTTGACATTTTGAAATGAAATGCGTGTGTTTTTTAAGGCCACTCAAATTCCATTAAATAAAATGTGTGAGACTTTTCTTGGGGTTAATAAGGGGTTTGGGTAAATAAGTGGTATTGTTGATTATAAATAATTATTAATGAGGTTAGATCTAAGACATTTATTTAAATTATTATTTATACAAAATTGTTGAATTTTTATTTCATAAACTAGGGATTTTGGTTGATTTTTAAATCTAATTATGTGATATTAAATATGAATTATGGTAACTTAAAAATAAGTTTTATGTGGTTAAAATGGAAGTAGTAATGTTATGGTATGAATAATTATTTTCAATGAAATTTTTGGTTTAGTAAGGATAACTCATCTATGGACATTTTCCATGATTTTTAAGACGAAGTCAATATAGGAAAGGTGATACTTAAAGGGCTACCACATGCTTTAGAAATTTTATATCTATTGGTTTATAAACATTAGAGGTGGAAAAATTTCCTAAGCTCTAGAGCTAAGTTTGTTCCAACTTAGCGATATCTTGAACAACAAATTGTTGTTGACGTCAAGGATGTGATAGAAATTTGGTGGGTTGTAGGGTAGTCTTGTCATGAAATAAATGTAATGTAGTTACTAGGTAGGTAGGGGGAACCATTTTGGTGGAACTTGGCCATAAATGGGACATCTATCCATCCATAGTTTTTTAAGAACAAATAAACCTGGTGGATTATCATTGTACGGGAATCACTTTAGGATCTAGGCTACTGTGCACACACTAACTAAAGGGATATTAGTGAAACCCACAAAAGTATTATAGGTGATTTTTATATAAATTGGTTAGTTATGGGCAAATGACAATAAAGTAAGAGAAGTTATAGATGCTTATATAGAAATAGGTGTTATTGTGCTCTCATTGGTTAGGTATGGGCAAATGACAATAAAGTAAGAGAAGGATTTGACTACTGGAAAATTAGAGGAATGATTCCACACAATACCAAGCGTGGTGCTGCAACACTTTCTAGGCTAAGGGATTTTTAAGGGGTTCCCCCACCATATGACCGGAAGAAGAGAATGGTCATTCCAATTGCTCTGAAAGTGTTGAGGCTTTAGCCAGGTCACAAGTATTGTCTGCTAGGAAGGCTTTCCAAAGAAGTTGGCTGGCATCACTATGACACTATTACAGAATTAGAAGGAAAGAGAAAGGTAAAGGCTCATGTATCATATGAGAGAAGGAAGCAATTAGCAAAATTGAGATCAAAAGAAGTGGAGTTAGTCGAAAAAAATCTTGCCCCAGAGATGGATAAGATAAAACTTGGCAACGTATTGGTCAATTTCCTTGACCCTTTATTGGTTATTCAGAAGGAGTATGAATACACCACCATTAATATCAAGGTAACCCCTAGCAGATTAAGGGCTACAATTTGTAGTTTTAGTCTGAATATCAACCTACCACAACCATGCTTACAACCAGGATATGTTTTTTGAGGAGGAAAAATCTCGTCGAGATCAACATCAAGAATCCATTGCAAAAAAAAGTACAACTTGTGGTGATTCCAGATGAGCATATATGAATGGCTACAATAGATGTCGAATGTGGAAATTATGGAGGAAAAATATGAAATTCATCTTCCTTTTTCATTCGAGTGAGAGGAAAATCAATCATCAATGAAAATTAAAAATTTTCAAGTTGAGAAAGATCAACCAAATTGGGGGTAGAGTTTGGGGAACCTTCATAAGTGAATGGGGCCTATGTGATATGGCTACAAGTTATCTACCCCCACACAATCTGATATGAAAACAGTAAACATTGTAGGCATAGGGTTATTTAACCCCACACATAGGGATTACATCGGTTTTGTTCTCACGCCACATGCTCATGAACTGAAATCTCTCTTTACTGTCAATATGTGCATATGCAACAGCAAGACATCTATTCAATTTTATTTTTTGGGTGGCTCTAATAACCATGCCCTAACGTGTTTGGGCAGGCGCCCTCAATCGAAACGACCCGACCTGAACAGGTTTGGGCGAGTGCCCTCAAACGAAATGACACGGTGCGCCTGACCGAACGAAGGCACAAGGGAGAAAACGGTAAACGGGCCACACGAACATGCACAAGTCACCCATGCGGTCACAACTTATGTGAAAGCTCCCTCCCTTAACCATCCTTGAAGACTATAGAACATCTAGGTCAAACCTATAACAGATACGAGTAATGTCTCCCTTAGTATTTGAACCTAAATCCATTCTAATTTCTCTACAACTGTGTTAATCTTGAAACTCCATATGCACAAAAAATATATTGGCAAACTAACACACTGATCCTCAACCGTCCATCACCTTTTTTCCTTTTAAAGATGTTTTAAACCATTTTGTAGGGGTTTATTCTTCGAAATCACCTTGTAATTTATTGATTGTGTGTGTTTGGGAACCTTTCTTGAGGTTATTTCGGTTTATCTAAGCCTTTCAATCAACCATAGGACCATTCGAACAAAAATCTAGAAATTATCTTCAAAACCTTTAAAACCCTAGCAATCCTATCTTAGAGAGAACCCCCCCCTTGAGTAGGACGAGATCTAACCGGAAGTCAAACGAGGGTTGGTAATGTGACGGGTATTGTCTTTCTATACCATGCTTGAGTATGAATCATGGAGAGAATATCTAGGTGGATCAACATCAACATCAATTACTAAGCTTAGACTGATTTGTGTAATAGCTTGAATATGGTTAAGATATAGCTTAGAGAGTGTTGAATAGGGAAACATAGACTGCTACAAAGATCAACTTCATATGGTCATGATACAGGTAGAGATATTTCACTATGGCTTGTGTAATGGTACACTCATATCAATGCTAAGCTTAATCAATCATACAAGATCATATATTATGTAAACATTAGCAATCAAACTGTGTTTCTACTTAAGGTTTATAAGATACACATGTTGGCATAGAGCTAGTAAGGCTATGTACTTATTACTATGATTTCGGTGAGTGTTAATAGGGTATGAAATGAATAGGGAAACAGAGATCATTACGTCATAACAAGGAGCTTAGCTTAAATATGGAGTTCCTGGTCATTGCAATCTAAGACCTGTATTAAGGATATCATGTTTATACGAATATGTGTCATTCCATTACGTGTAGTTACATCAAGAAAAGCTTGGCCACTAATTCAATGGACTTGATTCATTAGTACTAGTAGCATAGTGAAATCAATAAGCTTATAGATTCAATAAAGCTTACTACTAGCTTAAGTAAGGTGATATAGTGATAGTTACTAAGCTTAAGATGGGCATCATAGGTACGATACGGTCTCTTATATATAACAATACGCTTTTAGTTCCATATAACTGTTATCATTGTAACTAATACATGGGAATCATAGAAGAGAGATAAGGGTGAATACATTACTTAGCTTAAGCTAATCCAACTCTTTTCACTAATCAAAGCTGGAAAGAGCGTATTCAATGATATCGAGCTAGAACAGGCATATCTCAGTATTGAGCTTACATTACACCTATGTCCACATTAGCTATTGAAATACAAGACGATTTATTAGGTAGAATATTGTATGCTATTACTCTATCCTTAACTTTTATGATGAATATGGACATTGTAGTATACACTAGAGTAACATTGAAACGTACTTTTTATAAAAGACCAATATGAGATAATGTAGATTAGGGAAACACTATCCTCATATAAACTATACAAGCTTATGGATCCGGATATGATCTGAGCCTATACTATGATATGTATATTTTTTATCACTTTATTATGATATATTGATTGGCCTAGGATTAAGGGACATTTCAACATCCCGGAGCAGTGGAAAATACACCATTGGTTTGGCACCTTGGTACAAGGGTTTTAAGGGTACAATTGAGCGAACAACTATAAAGGATAATTGTGTGTCTTACACGATTATTGGAATCATAGAGGAAATTAATGAGACAACATTAATAATTATAGAGTTGCCTGTTCACAAGTGGACTAAGGATTACAAGGAATTTCTAGAAGCATTGATGACTGGGAATGATAAGATTAAAGAACCATTCATAAGGGACTACAAGGAATACAATACTGATACCAGGGTCCATTTAGAGGTGCCATTGTTTGAAGAGAATATGAATATTTCACTTCAAGAGGGCCTTTTAAGGAAATTCAAACTGACTACTACAATCAGTACAAGTAACATGCATATTTTTGGCTCAAAGGGAATCAATCATAAATATGAGACCCCCGAGCAAGTTTTGGAGCACTTATATCATATCCATCTTGAATTCTATGAAAAGAGAAAGAAAGTCCAATTGGACAACCTTCAACTTGATTTGCTAAAATTAGACAATAAATTCAGATTCATCCTAGGAGTGGTAAATGGAGAAATCATAGTGAACAACAGGAAACATGCAGAGTTGATTACAATCAAATAGATGAAAAAACACATACAAAAAACCAGATAATAATCATGAACAAGCTTAATATTGAATTATGAATTGTAAAGGAACTTACAAAATGTGACACTACGAACCTGGTCAAGCGCACAAGAAAAAATATCCTGGACATGACCCTGGTTGACAAGTTGTATTGCTCATGATGTAAGAGGATTTGTACCTACGCTGCCAAGTCATTCAAAATCCATAATTATCTATACAATAAATACAAGGAATTGATGTAGTATTTTTTACTCTAAGATGCATTCTTATGATAATGTTAGAACATATGTTGAAAATTTCAAAACATACCTGAATAAGCTCCTCTTCATTTCAAGAACAATTTATTCGAGTCGCCTGAACTTGGAACAAGCCTCCCACGATCTGAAAGAGTAGAAACTATGTCAACAATGACTTTTTTGTTGCTACGTTGGATCAAGGGAGGTTTTCTCCAAGATTAAATCGCTCCAATAAATTATTCTCTACTAAACAGGGCCAACCACGTGAAGGTGGAAGCTCTTATGGCCCTTCCCCCCTCCCCCCCCCCTTCACATCACTCTCAATTCCCCAATACCCAATCTATATTTCATTTTTTACTTTCACGAGAAGAAAAAAATAAAAAAAAAATCAATAACTAATAAAAAGACAATGCAACAAAAAGTACGCAAGAAAACATTGAAAGTGCTTGACATAAAAATAGTATGATAAATGAGTTTTTAATATAACACAAAAAACGTTCAAAGTATGGTAACATTTGTCTTATAATAATACAATATTTTACATTATCAAATTTCAGTTTTCTTCTTCCTACTTCTAAATCTCCTAACTACATCATCAATATCATCGTGCTCTACTCTTGTTTCCTGCCTTTCCCACAGAGCTGACCTAGTTGCATAGTCATGATGTCTGGTCTCACGCAGTGGCGGGGCATCGCCTACAAAAACAGATAATATTAAATTTTAATTGTCATTTTTTAAATATCATTGAACTAGTTCGGTAATATTAATAAAAAAATTTGCAATGAGATTATTTACCTAGTGCACGAGTTGTCACCGTTGGGACCGTTGCCCTGTCTTCCTCTCTGGTGGTAAGATCCTCAAGTACAACATTCTCTTTCATTTAAACAAAAAACATTATAAGGAAAACCATCAAGGTAATTAGAAAAAATTATAAGTGGAAATTAATTACCGTCATGGCCCTCACTGATAGTAGCATTGTCGGCCTGGTCCCCACTACAATGATCAGGTTGCACGTTAGGAACATGTTCTTCTGGCAATATTTCGCTCTCAATGCACTGCTCTACAACTGGGTTATTTGGCTCGTTGAAAGTGTTGCTCCCTTGATTTAAACAAAGTTGTTAGACATTAAATTTATGGATGAAAACAAACATATTGAAAGGTTAATGTTTTACCTTATCAGGCATTTTGGATCTTGGGACTTGTCCCAAGCTTCTACGATATTCAACTACGGCTTCATAGCCGGAATGGAAAACGATATTTTCCTGTTTATCTTCCTGCGTAGTTTTTGTAGTTTCCGTTCCAAGTCATCACCCTACATTACATATGATTGTGTATTTTTAATGTTATTTACATACAATATTGAACCTCTACTAATCAATGGCTCTTGTTCATCTTATACAAGTGATGTAATGAAAGTGGGAAACAAAGTGATTACTGGTACTATTCATGAACTTAGTGCTTATACTAGTCTAGATAGGTAGTTATAGGTCCATAAGCTTAGATAAGGGTCTAACATAGCTTATTCAACAGGTACTAGTGGAATGTATCACTATGTTATATTCACTCATTATGAGCTTTAAGACTAGTATGATTACAGTTTCATATATCTGTAGATTATGCATAATACTACTACTTATGGAGTTCTATTACACTGTGCTTAACTATGAACACTTAAGCTTGTTTCTCGTTTGTATTGGATTTTTTAACCACGTTTTATCTATGGGAATAGTTCAGGTCATGGATTTGAACCATGTAAGCTTGAATAGGCTTTTCACTCTTCATATTAAATACAAATATATTTAACACTATGTTACTTATACCGATATAAGCTTTGAATACACTCTATTCTATGAGCTTATGTTGTGCTTATAACTAACCTATATTGATTAGGGAAACTAGATAAGTGTAACCTTCATAACCAATAGTGGAATCACTTGTATTACATTAGCTTACTACCATTGTAATTATGAGCTTAGAGATTACGTGAATACAATAGGTGGAATAATTGAACATAATAGAATGGCTACCCTTATTAATCATGTGTAATATGAAACTTGCACATAATCTAATCTGTACTGCTATTACTCTATGCTAATTATGTAATATATACAGGTAATCATGTACATACTAGTGTGTACAAAACATACATCATATTCTAGTATCTATGGTATTCATAGTCCAGCTTAGTGTTAGTGATAATTGTTTACATATTAGGTATAGAAGCTTAAGTAATAGTGATGGTTGTACTGGAATACTGTGAATAAGGTATGGTAATTATGTGTGATTGATTAGGTAGGGTTAGATCGTATAATCCTCATATATTACATATGGCACTCCTTTTTATCTAAGCTCTTAGTATTCAATGATCATGGAAAGGGTTATAGGCTTATCCATATTCAATATGCTTAAGCTCATAGAAGTGGCATACGTCATTACCTGGATATGATAAAGATTATGGGAATAGTGTCGATACCAGCTTATGGTTACATGATGTTGTAGTTCAAGCTAATACGAGTCATTGTGTTTGGTCATTGGTTGTTACTTACTCATAGTACACTGTTATGTATATTTTATTAATTATTAGTTAGATATAGTTATCTTAGGTTTTATTAAGTGGAAGGGCATGATCAAAGATCATGCCTCTTCACTAAGGGACACCGTAAGGCTATATTTAAAGCCTTGGTGATTCCCCATTGTAGTCATCTCATCTTTTATCAATAATAATATATATTTACTCAAGTTTACCAGAGTTTTTACACTCCATTGGTATCGGAGCGGTTGCTCTTCAGGATCTGTGTGATCACCAGAATTAAGGAATTACAAGAATTCCAGATTGCAGATTTTTTTTACCAAGTGCTTGAGCAACAACCTTATTTTAATTTTTTTTTTTTTTTTTTTTTTTTTTTTTTTTTTTGCAAATTTTACTTTCCCCAACGCTCATTTCCTCACTGCACTCTTTTTTTGCAAATTTTACTTTCCCCAACGCTCATTTCCTCACTGCACTCACAACCCACAGCCCTTTCCCTCTCAAACTCATACACTACCCATCTACCCCCTCACTATCCAACGCTCAACATCACCCTGTTGTTTCCATTTCCCTCGCACTCACCACACTCCCAGCCCACAACCCCCCTACCTCACGTATTCTGCCTCACCAACACCCTCTCCCTACCCCATTTCCCACGTCGTCTTTTCAATTTACCTCTCGGCTCCCTATCTCTCACCCTTATCACTCTGTTCCCTCCCTTATCACTCTGTCCCTTCAGCCCTTCCCGTCAACCGTCACCCACCTCCAGCTTCCGCCGTCACCCCTTAACCCCACCGCCCCTCTGCCCGATCCTCGCCATCACCTCTTCCCCTCTCCCCTCACACTCGGGCCTGACACCTCGTTGCACCCTTCTGTCATTTCCCGTGTCACCCCCGCTGCTGCAACATCCTTCCCCGCCTTTTCCCTTCTGCCACCGACTGCTGTCATCTTCCGCCCTGTCACCTGTCCTTCATTCCACCTGTCTGCCATCTTCCACGGTATACTGCCCCACCGTAGCCAAATAAACAAGTTTTTAAATTCATGTCAGCCAAAAAAAAAATCACGAAACAGTGTGTCCGTTGAGAAATATTCACCACCACATACGCATTCAATGTCATCATCAATGTCGATGGCCAAATTCTAGAAGAAATTGGTGGATCTCGAGAAAAAAATCAATAATAATTATGAAGGATTTGACAAAAGATTAGGCAATCTCGAGGGTGCAGTTGCAGGAAACTCCAACGATATCAAAAAGGTTCAAGACATGACAAATCGAATAGAAAGACAAATGTGGCTAAATCATCACAAGGCCACAGAAAAACATAGCGAAGCAATAAAAAATATGACGGAAGTCTTCAATAAGATAAATGATAATATAGATAGGATAAATCAGATACAACAACACATATCCCCTAATAGGGAACAAAATCAACAGAACAATTCCGTAGATTCAGGGAACTCAGAATAGCATCAGGGAAAAACCGATTCCCCACATCATCAAGAAGATAGTAATGCAGATTTTCAAAACAAGCAGCTCTGGAATGCATTTTCTAATCAGTACCCTCTTCTTGTTCCACCATTAGCATATCAGCGAAAAGAAAAAATCGAGCTACCCAAGTTTGATGGTAATGAAAAAAATAGCGTTACATGGCTTAATAAAGCCGAAGAATATTTTGAGATTTATGACATTACTAATGATGATGAAAAAATTAAGCATGCTTCCATGAAAATGGAAGGAGAAGCATATAATTGGTATATGTGGTGGAAAAAGACGACACTTGCTATTAGTTGGAGAAAAATTAAGGATGCATTCTTTAAAAGGTTTCAAGGCATAAAAGAAGAATTTTTTTTTTCAACGTTTATCAAATTACGCCAAAAAGGAGATGTGGATGAGTACACTCGAGAATGGGAGACCTTGACAACACGAGTACCGGGATTGTCAGAATCTCATCTAATCCAGTCTTTCATTTGAGGACTTAAAATCCATATACAAGAAGAGCTCGAACTTCATGAAATTACATCAATAGAAGTAGAAAGGCAAAAAGCAAAAGCTACCGAAAAGAAATTTGAAAGGTTATCAAAACCAGAAAAAGTTTATTCGAGACAAAGATTTCCTCCAACTGAAAATATAAATGACACAAAATATGTCCCACCCCATGTCCGCGAAGAAGAAAAATCTAATGTGGGAAAACAAAGAATGAGAGGGCAAGTGAAAGCGTTGCGGTGAAAACTGGGACCCTAAGCACAAATGTGCTAATGGAAAAACGAAAAATCTATACAGTTGCGAAGCAACTAATGACGCTAATAATAATGATTCATATATAGAAGGATTATAAGAAAAATTAGAGTTCTCTCTAGAAGTAGATGGTGAAACCATTCCGCAAGTGTCATTATCAGCTATGACAAGCATATCACAACCTCAGACCCTACAGTTAAGAGGACATATCAAGAACAACAACGTAATGGTTCTCGTCAACACTGGAAGTACCCACAATTTTCTAGATTCAACCATGGTGAAAAGACTTAACATCTTTACCTTCCCCATGCCTAATATGAAGGTAATGGTGGCCGATGGTAAGAAGATTGAGCAAGTAGGGAAATTCCATAAGGTCAAAATACAGATAAAAAAATTTCATTTAGAATCTCCATTCTACACCGTTCCATTACGAGGAGTAGATGTGGTCTTAGGAATTCAATGGCTACAAAATTTCGGTACCTATTCTGCCAACCATCAGAAGCAGTTTATAAGCTTTAAGTGGAAAGGGCAGAAACGCAGGTTGTATGGATTCCAAGCCCTGAAAAATCAAGTCGTATCTTCATCTCTGATGACGAAGATGATTCAAATAGGAGCGCTAGCATCTACAGTACAATGTCATCAGTTAGAAATGTTATCTTCAAAAGGGAACCATGAAGAGTCACTAGAAGAACAAGGAATAGTTCAGAAACACGAAAAAGTATTCCAAGATCTACCCATTAAAGTGCCTCCCAATAGGAAAATCAAACATCCAATAGAAGTCAAAACAGGATCCGACCCTGTCAATATCAGATCTTGTCACTATCCCCATCAACAAAAGATTGAACTCGAGAAGATACTCCACGATATTTTTACAATGTGGAAAGAAAGAGCTTGCCGTTCGAGAAACCCAAGCATTTGTCAACATTGTCCATCATTACGTATGCTTTGAGGACAAAGCATCTTAAGAGAGGGGCAATGTTATGTATATTTTATTAATTATTAGTTAGATATAGTTATCTTAGGTTTTATTAAGTGGAAGGGCATGATCAAAGATCATGCCTCTTCGCTAAGGGACACCGTAAGGCTATATTTAAAGCCTTGGTGATTCCCCATTGTAATCATCTCATCTTTTATCAATAATAATATATATTTACTCAAGTTTACCAGAGTTTTTACACTCCATACACCTAGCTTAATCTGTATAACTATGGGGCTGAGTCTGATCACCACTTCCTATATATGGGTAAATGTTCACCCTTTATTCCATATTCATTGCACTCATATGTCAACAGTCTTATACATACCCAAATAGGGAAAAAATGATGATATATAGAACCCATTACGTATTATGCATAATTAATGGTTGTATTTATATACTCTCCATGTTAGATCACTATTTTTAAATGAAATTCGGCAAACTGCAACCACAAATGTATATGAGAGTATAGTTAACAAGCCTGATTGCTACCTGAAATCGACTCGAAAAATTAACATTCCATGCAAATTGTTAAGCAAACCCAAATTTGTTTTGAAGTGATCAATAAAATTGGATGCAATCTGTCAAGGCAGAGGCTAATACCGTCCTTACAAGTCTTTTGCCTAGTATTTTGCAGACAAATGCAATATATGCTTCTTAAATTTTACTAATGCTTAAACCCAATTGCTTTCTGAAGATTGACTCTAGTGTCGACGTTGAGTACTGTCAAATAAGCCAATAGGACTGTAAGCAATGTGTTAAAGATTGACTTTGAAGTTGACATTGGGTACTGTCAAATAGGCCAATATGTTTGTAAGAAACATGTTAAATCACTGAAGGCATTCCATGCTCATTCTGTGAGATGATAGAGTCCCCCAAATATGGACTTAGCGCATCCTACAAATCTCTATTATGAAATCCAAATTCTATGGCATTGTAACAAAGCTTTGTGCAGTACTCAGCCACATTCCAAAAGGCCTATAAGTTGATCAGTAGCAGGTCTAAATAATCCAGGTAATCTATGCTGATCTTGTGAGATTAACTTAGGCCAATGGATCTTGTACACTTTTGTTTTTTTTGAATTTGGGCTGGAAAAACTTGGGGCTCAAACATAAATCCATGCTCCCAACACACCCATGTTTCTCTTGCCTACTCGAGTTTCCACATCACCAATATACTCTATAATTTGGTCTACTCGAATGACCTGTTGCTTGTTTGTGATACCAGTTTAAGCCCAAAATAGATCAATTTAACTGTCACAAGAAACCTGCTAATGAATTTCATTTCTACAAATATATGTTTGACCGTATTATCTTGTCTACAATGTACATTACATAAATCCATATTGAGCTCTTTGTGATTGTAATAACCAGTATTTGTTACATAAACCTGCTTGCTTATCTTTATACCTCATGTTTGGTCTGTTTTATGAGTATGAACTCCATTGAATCTCCAGCTTTCTACGAGCCATGATTAAAGCAATGAAATAATAACAGTGATGATTAGAGTCATACCACCATTGATATGGAATTACTAGTAATATGTGATTACTAAATGGAATAGCTCCAAGTTAAACCCTATTGATATACAACATTAGTAACAAGCAATGGCTAAGATAAGCTGATAGCTACCTTTTATTCCCTAGTTACTGGATATGATGAGTACTAGATGTATTTTCATAATAGAAAACCATTGTTCTATACTATGCAATCCATACATTTCCCTCTATTTGACACCATTGGTATCTCATACTGGAGTCTATGATAGCAGGTGAACATTCATGGTTGATGGAATAGTATTAAGTCCATGGTATTCATGATACTATACAGATACCCAATTCCAAGTAGCAGGAGGAGATTCATGGTTGAACGCATGTGATTATAATGAATCGATAGGACTACCAGCTACTTTCATGGGGTTAGTTCATCACACTTATCTAAGAGCTTATGTGAATCAGAGAACCAATACCCTTTGAGCAATGATAACACCAATATTACAGCTAAAGATCATTACCTAATAAGAGTTCGTACCATTGGATTACTCATATTCATAGAGCTATCAAAGCTCATAGTTTGTATAAAGCACTCATAAGCATGAATCATCATGTAGTACTAATACCCTTATCTGGAATCACATATCAAGCCTAATAAAAGCAGTATAGTATTCATAGTTAAGCTAACCAAGCTATACTAGTAATAAAGCTATCCTTATATGTTATGTAGATCATATGATTAGACTGCAATCATTGTGGAATCTCTATACGGGGCAACATTGATGTAAGCTTCACGTGCAATGGGTTTACTACTATCCATAACCAATCATCAGCTTGTATTATGTTACTACCAGTGTTCACATTACCTCTACTATTCAATCGTGGCAATAAAGGTTAGTTAGATGAAACGATTCACATTGTTTCCATAATGAAGATAAGCTGCTTTGTGATTTACATGATTACATAGGGTCGATATCAGTTATAAGCTGCATGTTTATGGTTTAATGATGATGCTTACTAAGTAGTTGTGATTACAACTTCTCTAAGACTAGTTATGAGCTAGATGATCACAGTTAATATCTAAGCTATAAGTAATGGGAATACTACATCATAAAGACTCATAATCACTTGTACTATTAACTATGATAGATAATCCATGGTAATTGATCACATTACCTATGTGTAATGATTACTGTAATTACGTTATGATCTTTCTATTATAGAGATGTTGTACTACTAGGTTATGGAGATCATAGATATGGTGATTAATTTTCTATACATGTGGGTGAAACGTATATGATAGCTTAAGTAAGCTCAATCCATGTCCAATAATTAGGGGAACTACGTAGGTCCTTGTGCTTTACCAGTATAAGTGAATCCAAATGAAATGAACCACTGGTACAAGATTCACAACCCTTCAATCCCTCAAATTTCTATTATTGCTGCAACATGAAGCATTTTATGTTTGGGGAATCTCGTTGCAGAGTGCAAGATATTATCAATCTGCAATCCAATTAAGAAGACGGTGAAGCGATTACCTCCAACTTTCAGAATTCAGCTGATACACAAAGCAACCATGTGTCTAAACAAGGATGCCCACTCATATAAAATTGTAGTAGCAAGAGAAGAGAATAGCATTATTTCTTCTCCCATAAACTCCAGAGTATATACCTTTTATACTGAAATTTATGATTCCAGTACTGGTCACTGGAGAATGGCAGATAACCCCCTACCCAATACAAAATTTAGGTCAGATCCAGAAGTGTGGTGTAAAGGCTTGTTCTACTATATCATAGAGCTTCCATATGGAGTTTTTAGATTTGATGCCGAGAGTGGCATTTGGTCTAAACTTGATGCAGCCATTCTATGCTCTGTTTCTACTCCGGTCCTTGCAGAGAGCAATGGTCACCTAATCATGGTTGGGAGAGTGGTTAACAACCTTAATAAAGATTTTGAAAAAATACTTATTTTGGAATTACAATCTGTGGGCTATGATATTAAAGCTTGGACTGAGCTTCAATAGATGCCTCCAAGTATCTATTCAGAGTTCATGGCTGTAATATCCTGTGTGCGGGTAGGGCCCGCCTGTAAAATACCTTACAAGAAAAATTTATAATAAGGCTACTACCGTAATAAACTCCAAAAAATCATGTCAAACTTATCAATTGAAAATGAATCATAAATACCACTTAAATGATTAATGGCAATAAACCCCATTCAAATAAACCCTCACAATAACTTTTAAACATAACCCAGTTATCAATTATTTTATTGACCGGGCTCACACAGTCATTACAGCTGCATAATGGAGAGGTTTTAGAGCAAATAACAAGACATTCAATTGATGCGCGTTGGTAAAACTCCTTGTGCTTCAGATTACTGGTATCCCTCCCTGCACGTCATATAACAACTTGGACCTTTCCCACTGCTCTTGCCAGATTGGGTGCTTCATGTAAAACCCTGAACTTCTCACCATGCACTCGCCGTTCGCCTGGACAGGGTTCGTCTTCTTGCTAGGTGGAATGGTGCCTTAAGGGAGATGCGTAACCTACTGCCACATAAGTATGTGCTCTCGGTTGTTGCTGGTTGAGATTCAACCTTCTAAATGATACATCGCTGACCCCAGACGTTCTCGACCATCATGCATTGGCTCGTCGCTAATCTGAATGAAGCTGGGCTTCTAACAATGAATAAACATGAATAAATAATAACCCTTCCAACGTTAACCAACTATGAGTTTTATTAAAATTTTCCCACACCGTTACATATCGCTCCATACAAAATGCCATATGAGAGGCCCATAATAATTATCAACGCCCAGTTAGAAAATAGATGGGGACTCGCAACGACGCACTGAGATTACAACAGGATCAAACTGTAGCTTCCAGATCTGTCTGCGCAGACAGAGATCACTTGGGACAGGGTTCTGTAGGGCTGCCTGAAGCGTTGCTTGGGCAGATCATCGACGCAGCATACTCCAGCGTGCCCAAGAAATACTTCTTGCTTGTTAACATACAGATAATGAGCTATGCACAGTCTATCACTTCGCGAGTTCGACTCGTAGCCACTGGATCTGCGTACACTCCAATAAGCAGTATAAATCCGTGTGAAGGATACCTCAAACTCATAAACTTGGACTAGCTGCTATAATATGCGTAACCCTTTTCAAGAAACAAAAATGAAAGAAAGTGTTCCAACTAGGGTAATCAGAGAGATTACCGAAGCTGTGTTCGCCCACTAGGGTGAAATCGAGTCCCATCGAAGAGTGGCTGAGGGTCTCACCTGAAAAACCCACAACTTGAAAACTCGCTTGAGCTCTCAAAATATCGAAGGAGAGAAGATCAAATTCCATGTCTTCCTCTCATTCCTCCTTCTCTTTTTATAGATGGCTACTTGGAAAAACCATGGGAAAATACCTGGAGTCAAAACAACCAAGAGGAAAACCTAGGGGCAAATACCTGGGGTCAAAACAATCTAAAAGGAAAAACCATGGGCTAGTGCCACTTATTTACTATTTTATTTATTAGTCTTCTACCATTAAGACTTGGTCCAACCGGTTAAACGGTTGGGATTATTACAGTTCCCCTTGCCAAAAATTGCTTGCCCTCAAGCAATTTCAATGTTGGATGTTGCAATATGTGTTCTCCTTCCCAAGTGGCATCTTCAACGGGCAGATCTTTCCATCGTACCAAATATTCGCGGATGATTCTGCTTCGGAGCTTCCTTTCCCGAACCTCCAACACCTCTTCAGGAACCAGTTGAAGATGGCCCTCCTCATCTAGTGGCGGTAATTCTGGTGATGATTTTATGTTTGATCCTAATGCTTTCTTCAAATAGGAGACATGAAATATATTATGAATTTTGCTCTCTGCGGGAAGCTCTAGCTCATATGCCACTTCTCCTATTTTCACGACAACTCAATAGGGCCCATAAAATCGTGGCTTTAATTTTTCTGCCCCCTTCTGCTTCAAAGTAGACTGCCTGTATGGCTGAAGCTGGAGATAAACCACATCTCCCACTTCGAAATTCCTCTCTATCCTTTGACGATCTGCATATAAATTTTGTCGATTCTGTGCCATCTGCAAATTGTCTTTGAGGGCTCTCAGAATATCCTGACACCCCCGGATCCAATCCTTTGCCAAAGGTGCTCTACTATCTCCAAACATTTTATTTGCAAAAGATAGTGCCTCGTACCCATATAAGGCTCAGAAAGGTGACATCCCTATGGATATGTGATAAGTGGTGTTATAGCAGTATTCTCCTAAGTACAACCACTTGGTCCATGCTCGTTGTTGTCCTGTGACATAATCTCGTAAGTAACCTTCCACCCATTTATTCACTGCTTCTGTCTGTCCATCTGTCTGCGGGTGATAACTGGTACTAGGAGTGAGTTCTGTTCCAGCCAACCTGAATAATTCTTGCCAAAATTCTCCCATAAATCTACTGTCACGGTCACTCAAAATGGTTTTGGGCAAACCATGTAGACGAAATACCCCTTGGAAAAATATTTCAGCTATTTGAGATGCATAAATTTTGGAGGGAATTGCAAAGAAGTGAGCGTACTTGGTGAGACGATCCACCACCACAAAAATACAATCTTTACCTTGTGAAAGAGGTAGCCCTGTAATGAAATCCATGTATATACTTTCCCATTTTTGTTCCGGAATAGGTAGTGGTTGTAATAAACCTGCCGGGTGTGTATGTTCAACTTTATTACTTTGACAGGTACCACATTCTTGAACATATTTGATAATGTCCTTCTTGAGTCCCTTCCATGTGAACCTTTCCCTGATGGTCCTATAAGTCTTCAGAAATCCTGGATGCCCGGCTAAAAGGGAGTCATGGGCTACTCGTAAGATCTTCATCTTAATTTGAGACTCAGGTACTAGATAGATTCGATCCTTATAATAGATAATATCATTGACAACTCTATAACGGATGTCTGATGACTGTCATTCAAGGATCTCACAAGCTGATTGATTTTTTGAGTTTTCCACCAAAAGATGGGACTTCCAGTCATCTACAATGTCTATGAGAGAGAAGGTAGCTAGTTTCCTTGACAAGGCATCTGCAACTGCATTGTTTTTTCCTTTGACATATTCAATCTCAAAATCATAGGCTTGGATCTTGCTGACCCATTTTTGCTTCCTCTCATTTAATTCCTTCTGATCAAGGAAGTATCTGAGACTATTGTGATCAGTTTTGACTTTGAACCGATTCCCCACTAGATATGGATGGAACTTGGCCAATGCATGCATAATATCCAACATTTCTTTATCATAAATGGAGTAAGAGCGTTCATAATTATGAAACTTTCTACTCTCAAAAGCAATGGGATGATGGTTCTGTGTTAGAACAGCCCCAATTCCTTCTCCAGAAGCATCACACTCCAATACAAAGGGCTGAGAAAAGTCTGGCAAGGCTAGAACTGGACATGAACTCATGACTTCCTTCATCCGCTCAAAAGTCTCCTGGGTTGTTTCTGTCCATAAAAAGGCTCCTCTTTTTGTCAAGTCCGTAAGAGGAGCTGCTAGTTGTGAATATCCCTTTACAAATCTCCTGTAATAAGTGCAAATACCCAAGAAGCTCCTTAGCTCTGTTACATTTTTGGGAGTTGGCCAATTGAGAATGGCCTCAATCTTCTCTTGGTGGACCTTAACACCTTGGCTCCCGATGATGTGACCCAGATATAGCATTTCTATCATTCCAAACTCACATTTAGAGATTTTGGCATAAAATTTTTGTGCCTCCAATATTCCTAGGACCTCGTCCAGGTGTTGCAGATTCTCTTCCCATGTTTTACTGAAGATCAGGATGTCGTCGAAGAAGACCAAAACAAATTTACGCAGTTTCTTGTTGAATATATGGTTCATGCATGACTGAAATGTTGCAGGGGCGTTGGTCAACCCGAAAGGCATCACTAGGAACTCATAATGTCCATAGTGGCATCTAAAAGCTGTTTTTGGAATGTCTTGATCACGAACCCTGATCTGGTGGTACCCTGAGCGAAGGTCAATTTTTGAGAAGTATTTGGCTCCCTTTAACTTATCCATCAATTCGTCGATCCTGGGGATAGGATATTGATTTTTGATGGTATTTTTATTCAATGCTCGATAATCTATTCACATCCTCAGGGACCCATCCTTTTTCTTAACCAAGACTACTGATGAAGCAAAGGGGCTCAAAATCGGTTGAATGTGTCATAATGCCAATAATTCTCTTATTGCCTTTTCTATCTCATCCTTGTACACTTTGGGGTGTCAATAAGGGGTAGTGATGACAGCTTGGACCCCTTCTTCTAGTTCGATGATGTGCTCAAATCCCCTATTAGGTGGACGTCCTGGGGGAATATCTCCAAAGACCTTCTGGTATTTTTGCAATAGTGCCATAATACCAGGTGAGTACTCCTTGTGTTGCTCTACTGGTTTCTTCTCCATGATTTGGCACTCTATTGCCCATACAATATCTCCATGTCAGAGATCTTCCTCCATCCGATTGGATGTCACCACCTTGGGAGGATATGCATGCATTCCTCTCAACTTCACATTTTTACCATCTAGTCCCATGAATGCGAGTTCCAAGTCTTGGTAGTTTACTTTATGAGTTCTGATGGAATATAACCATTGTACCCCCAATACTACATGAGAGTCTGGGCAGTCTATGAAAAAGAAGTTATCTGTAACTTTGTAGTTTCCCATTGCTAGGCTCATGTTAGGAACTATCTTAGTGCAGGACATGCGGTTGTGCTCTTTCTTTCCAGGAATCAAAACTGTGAAGCCTTCAAATTCTTCAGTGGCTAGTCCCCTTCTGGCTACGAATTCTTCATCAATGAAGTTGTGGGAGGCCCCACCATCAATTAGCACAGTAACCTTTTGTCCTTGTATGGTGCCCCTAACCTGAAGGGTGTGATATCTTGGGACCCCTGTGAGAGAGGCAATGACTCCTTCCTAGATTTCTTCCTGTATTGCTCCCATGCCTTGTGATTCCCCTTGATCGAATTATGGATTCTCTTCCTCATCTTCGCTTTCAGAAAATACTTCAATATAGTGTGCCTTCCCTTTAGTACACCGATGTCCCGGTGCCCAAGGTTCTTGACAAGAGAAGCATAGCCTTCTCCTTCTGAGATCTTTTCTAGTCTCATCATCTAGCTTCCCCTTACCAAATGGTTCCTGTTGTTGTTGCTTGATTTCCTTCCATTTTTGAGGAATAGAAAATTTAGGTAGGAATATGTTCTTGGGTACTGCATCCTGCATATCCCTCGCACGGTTGATTGCATCTTGCAAGGTGGCGGGTTGGTAGGCCCTAACCCAACCTCGTAGGGGTTCTAACAACCCTTCTATAAATAACATGACCAACTTAGTCATGGAGAGGTCATTGACCATTACTGCAAGCCTCTGGAATTCTGCAACATAAGATTCAAGGTTCCCTGTCTGTCAGAGCTGGGTTAGCTCATGAAAGTATATCTCAGTATCCTTCCTATCAAATCTTTCTATTAACCTCCATGTGAATTCTGTATAAGAGATGATGCTGGCATGTCCCAGAGTGGTCATACCATGTTGCCACCATTCGTGTGCTTCACCATCAAGATGAAGTGTGGCGTATTTGATGGCATCCTTTTCCCGCATGGAATTGAGCTGGAAATATGTATCCAGTTTTTGTACCCATGACCGTGCTAAATAGTTAGATGATCCATCAAAATAAGGAAGAGTCACCTTCCCCACAACTTTCTGCAAGTCTACGTTTGACTGATGGCCCCCATATGTGGTTGCCTTCCTTTGTTGTTTTCTCCTCATATAGTAAAAGTCATTAAGGCTCAGGGTTGCTTTCACGTTGGGAGGCAACGTATCATATTCTTTCATCCAGGCGGTAAGTATATCTGCAATAGCTGAAGGGTAGTCTTGCTCCCTGGGGGAGTCATCCAAAAATGGAGGCATGGTTGGCCGACTAAAAGGGTTGCTTCGAGTGTCGATGTGTTCGTGTAATGGACTGTTGCTCCGAGCATTGATATACTCCTGTGGTGGACCATCCCCACCTGAATGGGAACCTCCTTCCCCATTATTTCTTTACACATTAGGTTGCCCAATCTGTGCTTTAAGGAGTTCTATGATGGTGGCTTGAGTGTCAACGATCTTTTGTAAAGCATCTTCAAGTTTGGTATTTTCGTGATCACCCATGGGTCTTTTTTCCCCTTCGTTTTTTCCTTGACTCCTAGCCCTTTTTCCTTCCCAATTAATAGTAATACCTTTTTGTTTATCCTTCCTTGGCATCCCACGGCTGTCCAAGATAAGGCTCTGACACCACTGTAAAATACCTTACAAGAAAAATTTATAATAAGGCTACTACCGTAATAAACTCCAGAAAATCATGTCAAACTTCTCAATTGAAAATGAATCATAAATACCACTTAAATGATTAATGGAAATAAACCCCATTCAAATAAACCCCCACAATAACTTTTAAACATAACCCAGTTATCAATTATTTTATTGACCGGGCTCACACAGTCATTACAACTGCATAATGGAGAGGTTTTAAAGCAAATAACAAGACATTCAATTGATGCGTGTTGGTAAAACTCCTTGTGCTTCAGATCACTGGTATCCCTCCCTGCACATCATATAATAGCTTGGACCTTTCCCACTGCTCTTGCCAGATCGGGTGCTTCATGTAAAACCCTGAACTTCTCACCATGCACTCGCCGTTCGCCTGGACAGGGTTCGTCTTCTTGCTAGGTGGAATAGTGCCTTAAGGGAGATGCGTAACCCACTGCCACATAAGTCTGTTCTCTCGGCTGTTGCTGGTTGAGATTCGACCTTCTAAATGATGCGTATCTACCCCTAGACGTTCTTGACCATCATGCATTGGCTCGTCGCTAATATGACTGAAGCTGGGCTTCTAAGAATGAATAAACATGAATAAATAATAACCCTTCCAACGTTAACCAACTATGAGTTTTATTAAAATTTTCCCACACCGTTACATATCGCTCCATACAAAATGCCATATGAGAGGCCCATAATAATTATCAACGCCCAGTTAGAAAATAGATGGGGACTCGCAACAACGCGCTGAGATTACAACATGATCAAACTGTATTTTCCAGATCTGTCTGCGCAGACAGAGATCACTTGGGACAGGGTTTTGTAGGGCTGCCTGAAGCGTTGCTTGGGCAGATCATCGATGCAGCATACTCCAACGTGCCCAAGAAATAATTCTTGCTTGTTAACAGACAGATAATGGGCTATGCACAGTCTATCACTTCGCGAGTTCGACTCGTAGCCACTAGATCTGCATACACTCCAATAAGTAGTAGAAATCCCTGCGAAGGATACCTCAAACTCATAAACTTGGACTAGCTGCTATAATATGCGTAACCCTTTTCAAGAAACAGAAATGAAAGAAAGTGTTCCAACTAGGGTAATAAGAGAGATTACCGAAGCTGTGTTCGCCCACTAGGGTGAAATCGAGTCCCACCGAAGAGTGGCTGAGGGTCTCACCTGAAAATCCCACAACTTGAAAAATCGCTTGAGCTCTCAAAATATCGAAGGAGAGAAGATCAAATTCCATGTCTTGCTCTTGTTCCTCCTTCTCTTTTTATAGATGGCTACTTGGAAAAACCATGGGAAAATACCTGGAGTCAAAACAACCAAGAGGAAAACCCAGGGGCAAATACCTGGGGTCAAAACAATCTAAAAGGAAAAACCATGGGCCAGTGCCGCTTATTTACTATTTTATTTATTAGTCTTCTACCATTAAGACTTGGTCCAACCGGTTAAACGGTTGGGAATATTACAATGGCTCCTCTCAAATTTTATTCTCCATTGGTATGTTCTGCAATAGGGGATTGGCTGTGCATTGATACGCATTTAAGCCTGTGTGCAATTGCTTTTATACAAAAAAACATGGAAAAGCCTTCCGAGTGATCCTCTTTTTCCAGGGAACATGAAATTTCGTTTGTTAGGTTTGTGTTATAAGCCTGCATTATCAGGCTGGCATCTAAAGACTTATGCAAAATATGAAAAATAATATTAGCCCTAACTCTTACGTGTTGCAATCAACCAATTTGTCATATCCACATCATTCCCCACAACAGTTTCCTAGATTCTATATTAAGATGCAAGCACACCTGTAACAAACAGAAAATAAGTTCACATTACCATTTTTCCTACTGATGGAGGAAGGGCCTATAGTAAGAGTAAGGTCCAGCTGTCGGGGAAGGATAACAGAGCGCGCCCTGGGAAAGAATTTGATTTGTTAAATGTATGAGAAAATTGTCAAATTGTGACCATATTTCTTTAAAAATGGCATACTTTTGGAGTTTCTTGCACGTTTCACGGGCGGTTCTTTGCAGCAGGAGGCGTAGAACCAGTAGAGTTTGAGTCGATTATGGAGGTGGAAAGTAGCTGTAGTGATTACATGGGATAGTTGTAGTGATTAATTTAAAATTTTGAAAGGACCGCGATTAATCCAAAACCTTTGAACCATAGCTTAATGAATATGCCACCATGTAATTCGTTTGAAATACCTCTGTTGATATTAAAAGCATAGTTTATGGTAATGCTCGACCATAATAGGTATTAAAACCTTCAAATGCCAACGTATAAAAACTTTGGAACTTAAGTTTGATTTAAACATTGTACTTTGGTTTACAACCCCTTTTTCCTTTATATTTAATTATTTTTAGGTTTACAACCCCTTTTCCCTTTACATTTAGAAAAGGCCAGTGTTGAAAATTTGTGATTTTAAGGATAAAGTGAATGATTCCCTTATGAGGATGCTATTCCAGCTTCAGTCCATTGGTTTTCCGTTTTCTGGTAACAAGTTATCCTCTCGCTCATGATTGACATGCAAACTGTTTGTGTGGCCAAGTTTCAAGCAGGCCTTGGTGAACGTGCCATGGACTCCACTTGGAGGGATTCATATCACGCGTGGCTACACATAAGGTTACGTAGAGCCTCCGTATTTCACATTAAATTCATGATGGAGGGAGACAAGTTATGTGCGATTACAAAGGATTTATGACATATCAATTGTTTAATCGATGTAGGTCAGGGGGCAAGATCATACACATGATTGGATATGGTTTTGAATTCCTCTGACAAACTATTGAGGTTCATTAAATTCATGATGGAGGGAGACGGGTTATGTGTGATCATTACAAAGGATTTATGACATATCAATTGTTTAATTGATGTAGGTTAGGGGGAGAGATCATACACAGGATTGGATATGGTTTTGAATTCCTCTGATAGACGATCGAGGTTCATTTATGACCTCACCATTATGCGCACTCTTGGGATGGCAGAATCATGGGAGAAGCATTGCACTTGGTGTTTGGCAGGTCCTTAGCTCGCATATGATAAATGTTTCATTTCGTATGTTGAGTTATATATCAATTATTTTCATGATTCAGTGTGGCGAACTTCAATGGTGAGTTTAAGGCGAAGGGCTCCAAGTCTTGCAACTCTATCCCACGTACTGATGTACGGGCCTAAGCTCTGCCATCAGCACGCTTGATTTTTTCCCTTGTTTTCTTCTCGCTTTTCAACATTCCTCCCTATATTCTTTCCTGATATCCCCTCCATTCCCACTGCGTTCTCTCTACTTTTTCCCTTGGTTCATTGGAAGGATAACCCTATAATCTGCGTTTATGTCGAGTTGGATCATTGGTTCATCACCAAGTATTGTTTCATCACTATGTGTTGTTTGGTATCATAATTTTATTTTAGTGGTGCGCTTCGTATGGTAGTGGCATTGTGCAATCCTTCATTTAATATGGTAAAACACCCGGTAAAGGGAAAGGTAAAGCAGTACATGAATCCGTTCATTATGTTGTGGCACATTACAGCATGTCTGCATATGTGTATACATGAACATATTTGACCCGTTCTGAAATAAATAGATATCTAATTTCAAGATGATTAGTTGTGGAAGAAGACACTCAACTATGAGTGTATACCCTTTAGATGTTGAATATGTCATGAGTACAAACATTTATATCACCACTGATGTTTGTTGGTAAATCAGATGAAGTCCCCTAAATCGGTGTCGAATCAAGCAAATAATGGGTTTATAGCTATTGAGCATAGTCATTGTAACCCTAAACATTGTTCCTCACATAAACTAATTAGGGATTGGGGGCTTAGGGGTTAAGGGGTTAGGGATTGGGAGCTTAGGGGTTAGGGGATTTAGGAGCATTTAGGAGTTAAGGGAATAATGGGTTAGTGGTTAAGGGATTCAGGTTGGGGGAATAATGAGTTAGTGGTTAAACGGTTAGGGATTTGGGGGTTAGGGGTTAGGGGATTTAAGTGCATTTAGGGGTTAAGGGAAAAATGAGTTAGTGGTTAAGGGATTAGGGATTTGGGGCTTAGGGGTTAGGGGATTTAGGCGCAGTTAGGGGTTAGGTGAATAATGATTTAGTGGTTAAGGGATTAGGGATTAGGGGCTTAGGGGTTAGGGGATTTAGCAGTTAAGGATTTGAGGGGTTAGGGGTGAGGGGTTAATGGGTTATGGGTTAAGCATTAACGGTTTAGGTGTTTAGGGGTTAAGGGGTTAGGGGTTTAGGTGTTATTGGTTTAGGGGTTTAAGGGTACAACAAAGATAATGATTATAGGGTACAAAAACACTATAAGGTTTATAGGTTGATTGATATTGACACGGATAGGGTAAGCTTCAATAGTGAATTTGTTTTTGGTGAGGATCAAGTTGGACCTTTCCAAAATTCTCCTAAGTTTTGAATTACTTAGAAGCTGGAAGAGGTTGAGGATTCAGGTGTCAATTAGCTTCAGGTAGATGCACTTGAAGAGGTGTAGAATATTTTGAGCATGATGACTTCCGAACATTCTGTAGAAGATCCACAGAGTTTGTAGAGCTTGTCAAGCAGGGAAGCTACATTGAATACCATATTTTAATGAAGGGAAAGCTTGGAGAGCGTAGAGGGTCCTTCAGTTGGTACTTTCAGACAATATATGTGGACCAATGAACATGACATCAACCATTGCTGCTAGGTACTTCCTTCCGTTTGTTGATTATTTCAGTAGAAAAATGTTGGTATATTTTCTATAATTAAAATATGATGTGTTTAATGAATTTCAAAATTTCAAAGCATTAATAGAGAAATAGTTAAGTTGTCACATTGTCTCTCTTAGATATGATACTGGTGGGGAATTATACTTAAAATATTTCAATAAATTTTGTGCTAAACATGGGATCCAAAGACAATATACTTCACCTTACACTCCACAACAAAATGTATTGGTTGAGAGGCAAAACTATACTATCACAAAGATGGCTAGGTGTAAGTTGCAGAGGAAGCCTATTCCAAATAGGTTTTGAGCTGAGGAAATGTTCACAATAGTATACCTATTCCAATTCCAACAACAACACATGATTCCAACCCTCACACGACCCAACCCAACCCGTCCTGACCCACCCGAACACGTTTCCTTGGGCACCCTCACATGACTAGAACTGACCTGACCTAACCCGCCTGAACACGTTTCCCTAGGCGCCCTCACACGAACCGACCCAACCTACCTCGACCCGCCCGAACGCATTTCCTTGGGTGCCCTCACACGGCATGACTAGACCTGACCCGTCCGAACGCGTTTCCTTAGGTTCCCTCACACGACTCGACACGACCCCACCCGACCCACCCAAACACGTTTTCCTAGGTGCCCTCACACGACACGATCCGACTCGACCCACGTGAACATGTTTCCTTGGACAGTCTCACACGACACGACACAACCGGACCTGACCCGACACAACACATGCAGTCACAACTTAGAATTTTTGATATGATCACCCTCAAACGACCCGACCCCACCCGACCCCACCCGACCCGACCCGACCCGACCCGACCTACCTGAACATCAAAGGCACAAGAGAGCAAACAGAAAATGGGTCACACGAACATGCAGTACAAGGCACACAGGTGGTTAGTACAACTTAGCATTTTTGATATCGACAAACTCACATGACCCAACCCGACCTAATCCGACACACTCGAACGCGTTTCTCTAGGTGCCCTCACACGACCCAACCCAACCTGACATGCTCGAATGCGTTTCCCTGGGTGCCCTCACATGACCCGACCGGAATGGACCGGATCACCCACCCGAACGCGTTTTCGTGGGAGCCCTCACATGACGACTCGACACGACCCGAACCAAATGCGTTTCCTTGGGCACCATCACACTACCCGTCCCGACCCACCCGAACATCGACGAAGGAACGAGGGAGAAAATGAAAAATGGGTCTCACAAACGTGGACAAGGCACATGAGTGGTCACAACTTAGCATTTTTTATACGACCTCCCTCACGTGATCCGACCTGAACATGTTTGCTGTGGCGCCCTCACATGACATGACCTGACCCGCCCGAATGAAGGCCAACGCACTAGGGATAAAACAAAAAACAGATCGAAAAAAATGTACAAAAGAAACATGAGTGGTCACAACTTAGCATTTTTGATACGGCCACCATCACACGACTTGACCTGACCTGACCCACCTGAATGCGTTTCCCTGAGCGCCCTCACATGACCCGACCTGACCTGACCCGACCAACCCGAACGCGTTTCCTTGGGCGCCCTCACACAACCTGACACGACCTGACCCGAACAAAGTACACATTCCTTGGGTAGCCTGCCATGACCCAACTTGACCCGACCAGCCCAAATGCGTTTCCTTGGGTGCCCTCATAGTATGACACGACTAGACCCGACCCGACCCGAACGCGTTTCCTTGGGCTCCATCACACGACCCGACCTGACCCGACCTGCCCGAATGTTGAAGGCATGAGGGAGAAAATGACAAACGAGTTGCATGAATGTGCACAAGGCGCACAGGCAGTCACAACTTAGCATTTTTGATACAACCTCCCTTAGACGATCCAACTCGAACACATTTCTTGTGGCGCCCTCACATGGCATGACCCGACCCACTCGAACGAAGGGCACGCGAGGGATCAGAAAACTGAAAAAGGATTGCACAAATGTGCACAAGAAACATAGGCGGTCACAACTTAGCATTTTTTATATGACCACCCTCACATGACCCAACCTAACTTGACCCGACTCGCCCGAACACGTTTCCTTGGGCGTGCTCACACGACATGACCTTACCAGACCCGACCCGACCCGACCCGCCCGAACGTGTTTCCTTGGGCGCCCTCACAATATGGCACACAGGCGATTAGTACAACTTAGCATTTTTGATATGGACAACCTCACACAACCTGACCCGACCCGACCCGACACACCCGAACGAATTTCTCTGGGCGCCCTCACATGACCTGACCCAACCTGACCTGCCCAAATGCGTTTCCCTGGGTGCCCTCACATGACCCGATTGGACCGGACCGGACCTACCCAAACACACTTCCGTGGGAGCCCTCACATGACGACCAAACACGACCCAACCTGAACGCGTTTCCTTGGGCGCCATCACACAACCTGTCTCGACCCGCTCGAACGTCGATGAAGGATCGAGGGAGATAATGACAAACAGGTCTCAGGAACGTGCACAAGGCACACGAGTGGTCACAACTTAGCATTTTTTATACGACCTTCCTCACATGATCCGACCCGAACGTGTTTGCTGTGGCACCCTCACACGACATGACTCGACTCGCCCGAATGAAGGTCGGTGCACTAGGGAGAAAATGGAAAATAGATTGAAAAAATGTACAAAAGCAACACAAGCGGTCACAACTTAGAATTTTTGATACGGCCACCATCACACGACCCGACCTGGCCTGAACCGCCCGAACGCGTTTTCTTGAGCACCCTCACACGACTTGACACGACCCAACCTGACCGGACACATTCCTTGGGTAGCCTGCCATGACCCGACCCACCCAAACACGTTTCCTTGGGCGCCCTCATAGTATGGCATGACCTGACCTAACCCGACCTGAACGCGTTTCCTTGGGCTCCATCACACGACCCGACCTGACCCGACTTGCCTGAATGTCAAAGGCACGAGGGAGAAAATGAAAAAAGGGTCACACGAACGTGCACAAGGCACACAGGCAGTCACAACTTAGCATTTTTGATACAACCTCCCTTAGACGATCCAACTCGAACACGTTTCTTCTAGCGCCGTCACACGGCACGACCCGACCCTCCCGAACGAAGGGCACACGAGGGATCAGAAAATGGAAAAAGGATCGCAAAAACGTGCACAAGAAACATAGGCGGTCACAACTTAGCATTTTTTATACGACCACCCTCACACGACCCAACCCAACCTGACCCGACCCGCCCAAACGCGTTTCCTTGGGCGTGCTCACACGACACGACCTGACCAGACCTGCCCGAACATGTTTCCTTGGGTGTCGCCCTCACAATATGGCACGACCCGACTTGACCCGACCTAAACGCGTTTCCTTGGGCGGCATCACATGACTCGACCCGACTAGCCACCTGAACGCGTTTCCCTGGGCGCCCTAGTCATGACACGACCCGACACGACCTGACCCAGTCAGACATGTTCCTTGGGCGCCCTCACATGACCCGACCTGACCCGACCCACTCGAACATGTTTCCTTCGGTGCACTCACGGTACAACACGACCCGACCCGACCCAACCAGAACGCATTTCCTTGGGCGCAATCACACGACCCAACCCAACCTGACCCTCCTGAACGATGTCGAAGGCACGAGGGAGAAAACGACAAATGGGTCGCATGAACATGCACAAGGTACATAGACGATCACAACTTAGCATTTTTTATATGATCTCCTCCCTCACACGATTTGACCCGAATGAGTTTCTTGTGGTGCCCTGACACGACACGACCTGACCCGCCTGAACAAAGGGTGCACGAGGGAGAAAACGGAAAAGGGATCATACAAACGTGCACAAGCAACATGGGTGGTCACATCTCAACATTTTTGATATGACCTGCCCTGACCTGACCCGACTCGCTCGAATGCGTTTCCAGCTTGGGCGACCTCACACGGCACGACCTGACCCGATCACCCGACCCGACCTGACCCGCCCAAACATGTTTCCTTGGGTGCCCTTAAAATACGGCATGAACCGACCTGACCTAACCTGAACACATTTCCTTGGGCGTCATTGTGAGTACACGACTCGACCCAACCTGTAAGATTGTGTTTCCTTGGCCGTCCTGATCACGCAACATGACGACCCGACCAAACCCAACCCGACCTGCCCGAACGCATTTCCTTGAGCGCCATCTCAAGACTTGACCTGAACCGTACGAACTTGTTTCCTTGGGCGGCCTCAATACACAACATGACGACCCGACAAGACCCAACTCGACTCGCCTGAACACGTTTCCTTGAGTGCCCTCATACGACCCGAAACATTGTTCCTAAACCATAAAGCCGATCACATGACTCGACACATTGTTCCTAAACCCTAAAATATAACTCCTAAATGTTGTTCCTAAACCCTAAACCCTAATATTGTTCCTAAACACTAATACTTGCCTCCTAAATGTCACAATACCGACACTTATTTCCAAACCGTCGTAATACTGATACTTGACCCAATTGTCGCAATACCAAAACTTGTCCCAACTGTCGTAATATCAACAGTTCTCTTTGTAGCGTCGCAATACCGATGCTTTACTCTAGACCATCACAATATCGACGCTTTACTCCAAACGTCGCAATACCGACACTTTACTCCAAATTGTCGCAATACCGATGCTTTACTCCAAACTGTCGCAATACCGATGCTTTTCTTCGAACGTCGCAATACCAACACTTATCTCTAAGTGTCGCAATACCGACACTTGTCTCCAAACGTCGGTATAGCGACAGTTCTGGGCGGGATTTGAAAAATTGATAAAAATTGGGGAAATTTCCGACATTTGGTCAAAAGTGTCGTAACTAAAGTGTCAGAATTTTGACCAAATGTACTAGTGAAAAAACAGAGTTTTAGTAATCCTAAAAGCCTAAAAATGCTAAAATCCACTCCAGCTATGTCCTCCAAGGCTGCCATCGTTGTGAATCCTCTACAACCTCCTGTTGTAGACATTGAGCACATGCCCTTAATAGATGTAGACTATAAAATAGCAGATCCAATTGTAGAATTCAATCTGTTAGACTTCCACAGTTGGAGCTTTGAAAAATCCTTAGATCAGGTGGAAGAAGTTCAAATTTGGGAATCAAATCTACCCAAATATGTTGTTACAGTCACTCATCGATGCCCAAATATTATTAGGTTGTGTCAAAACTATATTGTGCCTGAACAAAGAGCAATAGTGAATGCAAACAAAGAATTAATGTTTACAATTACTGCTGAATCCATAAACCAAAAGTTACAACTCAAACATGATCCTAAAGCAATCCTTTTGTCAATAGAAGCACTTACAAAGTTGTACATTGGCCTTGATTTTCCCAAAGATTTCAGATCTTATAAATATTCATGCCCTTACATGTGGAAATTCCACAAATCAATCCTCCATATTCTACTTCAGAATTTCCAGAATGTTCAAGGCATGTCATTTCCATGTTATCATTCATCCTAGGATACTTTACAAATGAGCATACAGATGAATCCATCTTAGGTTTCCTATCTAATTTTTCACTGGGAGAGCCTCCTTCTATCATCTTCAATTATGTTGAGTACATTGCTGACAATATCCATGTTCAACTGGTTAAATTTCCAACTAAAGGCGTGTTTAGGTACACATATTTTATCTTCCATATGTTTTTGTATTTTCAAGTAGATAAGTTTCCAGTAACCCTTTATAAGCTTGACATAGAAGGAAATCCACTTTCAGTCATTTTTGGGACATATTTATCATAAAAGAGTCCACAGAGTTTACTTATACAGATTTTTCAGACTTCTTTGTCCATCCATTGATAAACATGTTAACAAATACTGAACAACCAATGATCAATGATGAAATGAAGAAAATTTTACTGTTATCTGAACATTCTAGAACTGGAGATTGGTATTTGTATGAAAAACACACACAAATCAGAGTTTTTGGGTCTAATCTATTACCCTACAAGCTACCCAAATATGTACTAATGAGGGTTTTTGCCTTGGAATCCATCAGGAAAATATTAAAGTCTGATTCTATCAACTTCCTAGCAGCAAAGAAGAAAACATAATTTAAGTTGAAGAATCAAGTGGGACCCTTCATTTGTAATCACAGAGATGCAGAGACAAAATCAACCAAACAATTACTAGAGTACATATTTGAAGAGAGTTTCTCCTGGAACTATGAGGCACAAGGAATACTGAGTAAAATGAGGGTTAAATGCAAACTAACACCCTACATTCATGAGAAAAAACCAAAGATTGAAAAGTATGTCAATCAAACTGAATGGGTAGAAAACACTTTAGTAGATGCAGTTAAGCAGGGTGATACTAGTCACACCTTATAAACTGCAAATGAAGGGGAAAATGCTGTCAAAAGAGTCAGAGATGAAGGTACTTACATTGCAGAGACAACCACTGAGACTAGGTTCAAATTAAGATATAATAAAAAGCCTAAGAAAGAGAAAGTGACTATTGAGGTTGAAGACACAGATGTTCCAGTGACAAATACAGATGCTGCTACAATCATTACAAATGAGCCAGTTACAAAGAATTTGAATGAGGGAAATCTAGATAATTTAAATGCACAGATGATAGAAAAACAACAGAATTTAGAAGCATCATCCTCATAGACAACAGAGCAAAGGATCTTGATATAAGAGAAAAATACAAGCAGATTAAGACAAAGAATGAAGAGATTAAAAATGAGATTTACTCTCAATATTTGAAGCAAACACCAAGTGCACAAAACATACTTTTATCAGCCTTTGATTACTCAAATAAAAAGTTGATCATGTCAGTGTTACAACCTACAGTGAAGACTCGAAAGATAGTTGCAGACTACAAAAAGGTTGATCTAGAAGTGCCAACAGAAAATATTCATGCACTAGATCAAATAGAATTCCATAGGAAAAGTTTAGAGATGTTGTATTCTACCATTACAACCAAGGCTATGAGTGTTCAAAAACTTCAGAACACAATCATAAATATGAAGGATCAAATGAAAGTTGACAAAGCCTCATTATATGCTAAAGATCTTAGGATTAAATCTTTGGAAGAGTTGGTCATGCAAGTTGGATATGATCCTACAAATGTCAAAGCTGCAGAAGAGTTAGTGAAGAAAAATAATGCTGACATTGCAACATTAAGGAAACAACTCAAGCTTCCATCAACTGAACATCTTCAAGCCAAAGAAATTATACAAGAACAGACTGAGAATGATGATATGATGAACTTAATATTTCAGCTAACAGGACATATCAAATAAATGGAAATTCAAATGGAAAAACTTTTCCATGAAAGGAAAACTACAATAGCACAAGAAGTTCCTTCAGTAATTCCTATGGTTATTACAACTGTTCCTTCAACTCTGGCAGAAGAGTTGGCACCCAAAGTAACACTGGCTACTGCAGTGCTAGTGACATCATCTACAACTTTAGCTATAGAGTCATCTACTACAGCAGCTCAAACTTCAAATGAGGCCAGTAAACTAGTAAAATCCATGGAAGAAATGTCACTTCAAACAAGTGAGATTAATAGATTAAAGAAAGTTATAGAAAATATTGAAGATACAAAGAAGTTAGCCCAAATCAATGCCAAAACTCATGAGCAAAGGGATAATAGGTTAAATGAATAACTGAAGAAACTACAAAAGGATTTGAATTTAAAAGAGCCAATATCATATGTGAAAAACTAGTTATGGAACAAAATCATTGAAGCCATCAATGATGTGTGGCCCTTAATTAAGGTAATCTTTGAACAGAGAGATTTACTAAAGGCAACACTAGCAGAAATTTAGAAAACCAAAGATGAGTTAGGTGCCAAACCTGAGCAAGCCATAGATTTGATTAAGTTTATCAACAACAAAAACAAGCAGGAGTTAGAAGAAATTGAGATCACTGATAGGACAGAGATAATCCTTGAAATAAGGAAAGTCATTTCAAAGAAGAACTTGATGAAACATCTTGAAGAGAAATGTGAAAATATGAACATAGCCATAACCAAGTTTATGGTTAAATTTGAAAATTTGAGGCAAAGAAGTTGGCAAAACATTTTGGTCATAAATGATAAACTTATGCCACAGGAGGATTACAATAAGAA
Source organism: Pinus albicaulis (assembly GCA_034641835.2). Taxonomy (NCBI): domain Eukaryota; kingdom Viridiplantae; phylum Streptophyta; class Pinopsida; order Pinales; family Pinaceae; genus Pinus; species Pinus albicaulis. The sequence continues at coordinate 1,369,111,017 of CM076579.1, read as the reverse complement.
GATTAGAGAATATGCAAAAGAGAAAGTGAACAAGTCAGATGGAAAAGGTATTCCTACAGGGAAGGTCTTACTCACAAGTTTTGAAGATCTATTTTATCTGCAACATGAGATAAGACATTTATTTGTCATAAAACCAACTTTTGTCAAATATACTGAGGCAGATGAAAATTTCAAGAAGCTAAAGAAGATACAAATTCCAAATGATGAAGCTTGGTAATCACTTACTAATTTACTGTGAAAGTTAAAAGGCAGATAAAAAGATAAAACAATTGGCTGATTTTTTTCACAGTCAAAATATAATATATTACAACAATAAAACAATTTTTACAGAGGTTAAAGAGAATCAGAGTAAAAGAGTATAATATAAAGAAGATCATATTTAAAAACAATTTGAAATATCTGAGTCAGCAAAGAGGACCAAGGCAACCAGCTGCACTTAATCCACAATTAGTTTCTATCTATTTGGATAAATAAGACAACTTGATTATTTGTTAAGCAACTGTCACTATTTTGTTGTAAAGAAATTTATTTCTCCTTAGATAATTCCTAGAAGCATTCTAGGATATTTTGTAAACATTTTTGTATAAATACTTCACTCTTTGAAGTATTATTGTGGAATAAATTGCTGAAGATTTCTATAGTCATTTTTGTTGTACTTAAAGGCTTTTGTGTTTCAAATTCGAGTAGCAGACTGGATTGAGTCAATTAGCATCATATTTTAGGATTCATGTGATGAGCTATTGAAGTGAAGTATGTTCTACTAGTCATTATTTATATTCTTTGTTTCATGCATCCATATATGTGTTCAAAATTTGAATGATAATTCATGAGTATTATTTCAGGATTTGTTAAAAGCACCCTGTCTTTATTGTTTATCATTTCTATGTTTTCTGCTAATTTCCATAGTAGGGAACCCTTAATTGCTCCCTCTTTCATTTGACCTCTACCTACTACTTCATTTTTTCTGGATCAAAGAACTCTTCATTTCTATTTATCTCGATCAAACCACTTCACCAAATAGCCTTCCAAGATCTTCAAAGGCTTATCTATCTTGCCCTGAAAAAATATGACTTTTTGACCTTGATCCTAGTTCTTTCTGCTTGACTTTTGACTCCCTAGCCCAATGGACAAATATATTTCCCACTATCCACCTCATTAAGTGATTTTTCCCACCAAACCAAATCAAACCAAAACCAAATTGCGCAATTATAACTAGCCTAATATTTTATAAATCAAAACAAAGTTAAATCTTATAGAGAGAGCCCTCTTTGAACCCTAAGAAGGCTAGATCTTAGAGTTTAAAATTTGGTCTGTGGTTACCTCTAGTTTTCTTAAACTATAAATCAAAATCTCACAACTTAGAGAATTACTAGAGTGATAACACTCGATAAGAGGGAGTGTTGAAATTTGGTTACCAGAGGATAGGTGGTTTCCTAAGGCTTTGATCTTTGGCCCAGGGAAAAGTGTCCAATTTTTTTAAATTTTTGTCCTAAAGTGACTTTATAAAGTTATAAAGTCAAATCTAATTTAAAAGTGACTTTAAGTGATAAAGTTACTAAGTCTAATTTTAAAGCGACTTTAATAAAGTTAATGTGAAGTTAGAAAGTGAAAAGTGACTTTAGAAATAAATGACTAAGAGGGTCTTTATTAAAATGGGGTGAATTAAAAAATAGAAAGTGAGATTTAAATGAGCAATTAGTCTCAGCCCTAGATCTAAATCTATCTCAGCCATTGTATTTAGGGATTCCCAAAGTCACTTAGGGTCAGGTTAAAGGAGGAAAATGAGAGAAAAGATCATTTTTCTCTTTTATGAGCAGATTCAGAGAGGAGTTGAGAAAGCTAAGGAGATTATTCTGAGCAGTGAGAAGAAAGAGGGCATCAGTGAGGAGATTCAGCAAATATGTACAACAACATTTATTGGCACAAATCCCAAGGCAGAAAATCTGTACAACAGGAGAGAGAGGCACTATTTCCAAGAAAGGAGGCACAAAAATCGAGGAAGAGGGTAGCAACATTAAGCACGCAGTACAAGGTAGAAAACTGGGCACAGATTTCGAGGAGAGGTGCTTCTGATTTTTCGGCACAAAAATTGAGAAAACTATAGCAGCTACAACACGAGTTTCTAGGCAGTTTCTGGGCTCAAATTTTGAGGAGGGCTGCTATACAAATCCGTACAGCCCGTACAATTTCGTACAGCCTGTTCCGGCATGCTTCTCAAGGTGGTCATACAACATTTATTTCTATCATTAATGCTGTAATATTTTCTGTTTTTCAAGTTGCTGATTTGGCACAATTTCCGGGGTGGTGTGCAAGCACTGAAATCAAGATAAGTCTGTAAATTTGGTTGCTGAAATTTTTATTGTGTTTTTCTATTTCACTGTAAAAGAAATATTCAGAAAATAAAGTGAAGCTTTTGAAATAGTTTTCCCCAAGAGTTGTAGGGGGTTTTTCCAGGGTCATCTTGACCAAAAATTAGCGTGTCAAATTTCTGTGTGTGGCTAATTTATTTTTCTGATTTTTTATTTCTGCATTTTCAGCACTGTGAAATTTCCAGAATTTGTGTTTTCAGAAAATATTTATTTTTCCAACGTGTTAAATGTATGGCTATGGGAATGAGCATTTAAATTTATGGGAGAAATAAGGAGAAACTGAAAACCGGGGTTGGGAACATAAATTTCTACAACCTTCTTGCTGCCATATTTCCAATACAAGGAAATAATGAACGAGGCCCATATCCTTCATCTTGAACTCCTTTGCAAGGTCCTCCTTTCATAAGTGTATTAGTTTCTCATCACCAGTTAGTATTAAATCATCAACATAAAGAACAATGATTAAAAGCTTACCCTCCACCACAATCTGGTATAGGTTTGCATCCACCTCACTCTTGGTGAAACCAAGTCCAGTGAAATAGTAGTTGTCGATCTGAGTTTACCAAGCATGGGGTGCTTTCTTCAGCCCATACAATGCTCTTTTGAGTCTGCACACAACGTGCAACTCGCTGTTGAAGATCTCAAATCCTTTAGGCTTCTCAATGTACACTTCTTCCTCAATGATCCCATTAAGGAACACAATCTTCACATCCATCTGATGAATGTGCCAACCCATCTGTGCTGAGAGAGAAAGGATGGTCCTTATGGAAGAATATTGTGCGACAAGTGCAAAGGTTTCTTCATAATAAATCCCCTCGATCTGTTAGAAGCCCCGGGCAGTAAATCTGACCTTATACTTCTCAACACTCCCATCAGCAGCTTGCTTTAACTTGTAGATTCATCTTGAACCTACCACTAATTTATCAACTGGCCTTGGAACAATTTCCCAAGCATTTTTTCTGACAATGGAGTCATACTCATCCACCATTGCATCTACCCATGTGGGCTCCTACACTACTTTCTGAAAAGAAGATGGCTCTGTCACAATACATTTTCTCATGAGAACCATGTATCTAGTGAATCGGTCAGGAGAATTTCTCTATCTGCGCTGTGAAGTAGGGGCTCCTACATTCTGCGCCGCATCAAGCTTCAACCTATCATCTTCTATGGTACACCTTATACCAGTTCTGGTGTTTGGATCTACATGAGTGGACTCCTCCACTCCATGATCCTCCTCTTGTGGCTGATCCACATCTTGAGGCTCATCTTTGGGAACAAGAAATTCCTCCTCTGTATGCAAGTGTAGCTCCCTCTCAAGCAACAAATTCATGGCTTTCTCCTCATTGAATTTTATATCCCATCGCACCACAGTCATCCAACTATTTGGAAAATACACACAATAATTATGGGGTGTTTCTGTGTACCCCACAAATATCCCAACTTCTGCAGTCACCTCCAGCTTCTTCCTGGCGTTCTTGGTCACATGAACATAAATAGATGAGCCAAAAATATTAAAGTGAGAAACATCCAGTTTCTTACCAGTAAAATCTTCTTCAAGTGTACTCATGCCAAGTACTCTATGAGGACAATGGTTTTGCACATAAACCGCAGTATTGCATGCTTCCGCCCATAAGTGCATTGGTAGGCCCTGATCATGTAGCATAGCTGGTGAAACACCCATGATCGTTCTGTTCTTCCTCTCTGCGACCCCATTCTGCTGTGGGTTATGTTATCACTTTAGTAATTCTAAAGTTGTGTGATTTTGGTTTTTAGTCAAAGAATTCTAGAGGTAACCACAAACCTACTTCAAACTTTAGGATCTAGCCTTCCTAGGGTTCAGAGAGGGCTCTCTCTTTAAAGTTTAACTTTTTTTTAATTTGTGAATATTAGGCTAGTTATGAAAGTACAACTTTGGTTTTGTTTTGATAGATTTGGTGGGAAAAATCACTTAAAAGGATGGATAGTGGGAAATATATCTGTCCATTGGGCTATGGAGTCAAACTCAAGTAAACAGGACTGGGATCAAGGGCAAAAAGGTCAAATGTTTTCAGGGAAAGATAGATAACCCTGGGAGATCTTGGAAAGTTGTTTTTATGAGATGGTATGATCGGGATAAAGGGAACTTAAGAATCCTTAAATCTGGAAAAGGAAGTAGTAGGAAGAGGTCAAACGAGAGAGGGAGAAATTAAGAGTTCCCTACACTGGAAATAAAAGGAAAACATATAAATGATAAATAGTTAAAAATAGGGTGCTCTTAATAAATCCTGTAGCAATACTCCTAGTTATACATTCAGATTTAGGATAAACATAAATGGATGCATGTAACAAAGAGAGAAAACAATGACAAGTTTAGAGAATACTTCACTCCAAATAGCTCATCACAGGAATCGTGAAGTGTGATGCCAATTTGGTTTGATCCATCCTGCTACTCAAAGTTTTGACACACAAAAGCTTTAAAGTCTAAGAATAAATGACTACAACAATCCCAGTAATTTTATTCCACACAAAATACTTCTAAAGATGAAGTATTTATACATAATGTTTTACAAAATATCCTAGAAGACTTCTAAGAATTATCTTAGGAAATAAAACATCTTTACAATAATAATAGAGACATCTTCTTAACAAATCAGCAAGATGTCCTATTTTATCCAAAAGACATAGAAACTATTTTGAGGATAAGAAGCAGCTCGTTGCCTTGGTGTCCTCCTTGCTGGCTTTTAGATATTTTTTTAATCTGATCTGCCTTGTCTAATACCCTTTCTCGGATACTCTTTATTCACTGATACTCTCTAAACTAATACTCTTTAACCCTTAGTAAAAATTGTTTACTGCTGTAAAGAAAATATGTTTTGACTGTTAAATTAGAAAACAATTTTTTGTCTTCTTTTCATCTGCATGTTTTTATCCTTCACAATACATCTGTGAGTGCTTGCCAATCCTCATTTTTAGGAATTTGAATATTCTTTAACTTCCTAAAGTTCTCATCAGCTTCTGTATATCTAGCAAAGGTTGGTTTGATGACAAACAAGTGTTTGATCTCATGTTGAAAGTAGAATAAATCTTCAAAACTCTTGAGTAACACTTTTCCTTTTGGGATGCCTTGACCTGTTGGTTTATTTACTTGTTCTTTTGCAAACTCTCTAATATTCTTATCATAGTCATTTTGAGGCATCAATTTATCATTAATGACCATGATATTAGGAAGTCATTTTTGCCTCAAACTTGTGAACTTAACCACGAACCTGGTTATGGCAGTATTCATGCCTTCACACTTTTCTTCAAGTTGCCTTATCAAATTTCTCTTTGTTGTGACTTTCCTAATTTCTATGATAGTTGCAGTTCTGTCTATTATTTTGAGCTCTTCCAAGTGCTGTCTATTTTTTCTGTTAAGGAAATTGATTAGCCTTACAACTTGCTCTGGTTTGTCAGCCAAATCAGTTTGAGTCTTTTGAATTTCTACTTGGGCTGCTAGTAATAATTTTCTTTGCTAAAAAATTACCTGAATAGAAGATACATCATGGATGGCTTCAATGATATTATTCCAAAGGTAATTTTTGATGTATGATATCTGATCCTTCAAAATTAATTCTTTTTGCAACTTTTTAAACTCTTCACTCAATCTGCTGGCATTTTGTTCATGTGTCTTAGCATTTACCCGAGATAATTTATTTGACTTATCAAGATTTTCAACCATTTTTGTCAACCTCTTAATCTCATTTTTCTTTAAAGACATCTCTTCCATTGCTTTCACTATTTTGCTGGCCTCATCAGTAGGTTGTACTGCTGTTGTAGAAGATTCAGGGGTTGATGTTGTGGAAGAAGTCACTGGCACTGCAGTAGCCAGTGGTTCTTTGGGTGCCAAATTTTCACCGAAAGTTGAAGGTACTGCTGCAGTGATAACTGGAATGACTGTAGGAATCACTGGTTCTTTCACTGTCTCATTTTCTTGGACAATTTTGTCCATTTGTATTTCCATTTCCTTAACCTGGGCTGTTAACTGAAGAGTTAAATTCATCATTTCATATTTTTCATTCTGTTCCTGTATGACTTCTTTTGTCTGAGGATGCTCACTTTGATGAAGTTTTAGCTGTTTCCTCAAGGCTATTATATCCTTATTTTTCTTTTTCACCAATAATTCTACTACTTTGATATTAGTAGGATCATATCCCACCTGTAAAACTAGTTCTTTCAAGGCTTTTATCCTTATATCCTTGGCATACAATGAGGCTTTTTCCATCTTAATTTGATCTTGCATGTTGGAGATGGTATTTTGTAGCTTTTGAGCACTCATGGATTTATTGGTGACAATAAAATAAAGCATCTCTGAAGTCTGCCTGTGGAACTCAATTTGATCAAGAGCATGGATTTTATCTGTCTGGACCTCCAAATCAACTTTCTTATAATCAGCCAATGTCTTAGGAGTTTCGACTGTGGGCTACAACATTGACATGATTAGCTTTTGATTAGAATAATCAAAAGCAGAAAGGAGCCTTTTTTGTATACTATGAGTCTGTTTGAGATATCGAGAATAAATGTTATTCTTTATCTCTTCATTCTTCAATTTAATCTGCTTATATTTCTCTTTAATATCCAAATCCTTTTCCTCAGTTTCCTGTGAGGAATAAGCTTCCATGCTTTGATGTCTTTCCATTAACTGTGTGTCTTCATTATTGAGTTGTTCTTCATTTTGATTTTTTGCATTTGGCTCATTTATAATCACAGTGGCAACATTGGTTTCTGGAAAATCTGTATTGGTATTTAAAGGCTATGTTTCTTCAACATCTATTGTCACTTTTCCTTTACCTGTTGTATCTAATTTAGACCTTTTGTTATATATGATCTTGAACTTGGTTTCAGTTGTAGTTCTGCCACATAGGCTCCTTCTTCCCTTATTCTTTTGGTGGACTTCTCTAATTGATTTGCAGTCTCTAAGGTATGACTAATATTACCTTTGTTCACTGCATCTATTAAGGTGTTTTCAGTCCATTCAATCTGATTGGAAAACTTTTCTATTTTTGGTTTAGCTTCATGAATAAAGGGTGTTAACTTGCATTTAACCCTTAGCTTGCTCAAGATCCCTAGTGGATCATAGTTCCAAGGGAAACTCTCTTCAAATTTATATTCCAATAACTGATTTGCTGCTTATTTCTCTGCATCCCTGTGATTGCATATGAATGGCTCAATCTGGTTCTTAAGTTTGAATTGGGTCTTCTTCTTAGTTGCCATGAAATTTATTAAATCGGAGTTTAGGATCTGCCTGATATACTCCAAGGCAAAGAACCTCATTGAAGGATGTTTGGGTAACTTGTAAGGTAACAAGTTTGACCCAAAGACTCCGATTTCGGTATATTTCTCATACAAATACCGGTCACCAACTTTACTCTGCACTGATAACTACAATATCTTTTTTCATTTCTTTATTTATTCTAGGCTGCTCTGTTTTGGTCAACATTGTGATCACTGGATGTAAAAATAACTCTGAAAACTCTGAATAACTGAAATCTGTACATTCTTTCTTGAGCATGGATGTCCAAAAAATGACAGATAGAGGATTTCCTTCAATGTCAAGTTTTTGAAGAATGATTGGAAAATTATCTGATTGGAAGTATAGAAACATATGGAAAGGGTAGGAGGTATATTTGAATACTCCCTCAATTTGTAAATTGGTCAATTGATAATGAATATTATCAGCAATGAAACCAACATAATCAAAGATTACTGAGGGTGGTTGACCTAGAGAAAAGGTGGATAAGAATCCCAAGATGGACTCATCTGTGTGTTCATTAGTAAAATATCCAAGGATGGAGGAAAGCATGGAAATCACATGTCTTAAACCTGCAGGGAATTTAGCAGTAGAATATGGAGGATTTAACTTGGGAATTTCTACATGTAGAGGCATAAAATTCTGGAAAATCATGATCCTTTTAGGAAAATCTAGGCGAATATATAACCTTGTGAGGGCCTCTATAGACAAAGGGACTACTTGGGGGTCAGGCTGAAGTTGCAGCATCTCGTTAATTGATTCTGCAGTGATGGTAAAAATCACATCTTTATTGGCATTTACAATGGCTCTTTGCTCTGGAACATATTACTGCTGACACAATATAATAACCTTCAGACATGGGTGAGTTAATGGGACAAAATATTTGGGCAAATTGGATTCCCAAATATGGACCTCTTCTTGATCATCTAAAGACTTTTCATAACACCAATTATGGATATGTAACAGGTTAAATTCAACAATGGGATCTGCTATCTTTTAATCAGTATCATCTAGGAGAATGTGTTCAATATCAATAACTGGGGGTTGTAATGGATTGAAAAAAATAGGAGTACTTGAAGTCATGGCAGGGGTAGGTTTAGGTGCTTTAGAAGTTTCAGGCTTGCTTGCACTATGATTTTTAGGCATTTTGATCTACTTCTGCAAGTTTAGACAGTTTGTAGAAGTAATTTACTTTTAATAGAGGATTTATTGGGCAAATTTGGAAAAATATAGTCTCTTCTTTGGGTTCTTTGTTCAATTAGGCCTGTCAAAAAGGTTTAGAGGCTTTAGAACTGGTTTAAAACAGAAAACAAGGGTTTCCTGAGTACTTGACTGAGAAATAGGGCTGAAAAATTCTTTTGAAAAGATCATAGAGGCCCAGGGTACCTGCAGAGGTTTTCTAGCTTATTTCAGAGCTTGAAATAGATCATTAAACTGTGAAAACTCACAAATTTCCTCAAAATAGCGCACAACAGAGAAATAGGGTTTATGGGAAAAATTTGCCAGAGCTTGGCCTATTTTTGGGGCTTTTTTGCAGTTTATTTTAATCGATTCTTAATTTCTAAAAGTGTTTTTTTTCTTTATAGGTCTTTCAAATTGATTGCAGGTTCAAATTTTAGATAAATACCTGTAGTGTGCAGGTATCGGGCTTCAGAATGATTTCTGAGGTTTTGGCTGAGTTGATGGATTCAGTAGCTTATCTAGAGAAATATGAAGCTCCTTGGAAAACTTCATAGGTTTGGAGGGAAAATTATGCAGGCTTCAGGCATGAAAATGGTGGAAAAAGGCTTTAAAAGGGTGTTTATATAGTCGAGAAAGTGTGATCATAGGTTAAACGTGCAAGAAGGATATGAAATGAATGTATTTATATGGTTTAATATGAATTTTGGTTGTATTAATTCGGAATTGAATGCAGGTCGCATCGGCGGGAAGGGCGATTTCAGGATTCAAGGATCTAAAACCGGTGGTTATCGCGTGGTGATTTGGTGGTAAGCGATATTGGGATTAACCCACACGATTTAGTAAGGAAAGGCCACGTGGAGGAGAGAGATAACTACGAAACCACCCATTTCGCGCAGCTTCGGAGTTTGGATGGTCACACATCTTTTTTACGCGATATCAAATATGTGCTGTCAGATCCGGGGGATCGATGCGAAGGGTCGAGATTAGTTTGGGAGTTTCATTTGAAATGGGAATGGGACCGAGATTTTTTTATAAGCGGCGGAAAGGACTTAAGCTTTATAGAACTGTGTTTTAATAAAGTTTAAGCCTTTAGGAGTATGTAATATGTGGCGGAGGGGTGGGGGGGGCTTAAGGTTTATTTAAAACATGTATATCATGTTTTAATTAAATCATATGGGTGCGATAGTATTTATATTATATAGTTTAATCAACCTTTCAATAGTTTTCAAAAACTATAGGGGCGGGGTATTTAAATAACGATATGTTTTAGACCAATGGGTTTTTAGAGAGGGGTTTTATTTAGCGCACATGGGGATATATAACATTGGTCTAAACTTAAAATAATGGGTTTTGGGGGGTTATTTTAAATATAATGGATTTAATAACTATGGGAGGGTGTAGTTAGGGTTTTAATACACTAAGTTAGGTGTTAATATGAAAAATGGTAGTGTAATGGTCATAAAATACATATTAATCTCTAAGTCAAGTGTAAAAAATAAAGCATTGCTCATCTTTTATATTACTTCACTAATACTTAGGATAAATGTAATTTTGAGGGTTTTATGAATGATTTTGAAGGGAATGAAATTAATTATTTTAGGGTTACAATTTTACTAAGTCAAAATGTGTCTTTACTTAGGAAAAAGGGGTTTTGATGTATGACTGAATGGTAAATGCTGAGAAATGTGGATTTAATGTAGAACTCAATATTTTTAACTAATCAGTCATAGAGCCTTGGGTCTAGTCCCAACAAAAGTCAGAGAAATGCTTTGAGCCTTTTTGACTGATAGTTTAGAATATTGAACACTTGTACAAGAGGGGAAATTAGTGATTCTGCCCAATGATGCTTTATTACATGTTTGCTCAACTGCTTTCTACCTACCCAACTTTATTTCTAACATTTTTTCTTCATTTTGTAGGTGCATTTAGGCTTGCAACCTTAAAACATTTTTATTTCAAAGCATAAAACTGTCTAAATCTACCTTATTTCATCCGAGAGCTCAAATTAAACTGTTGAGCTCCTCATTATTCTCTACCTATCTACTAATTTGTCAAGTTTAAACTGTTTGACAAATCTTTATTCTCTATCTAGAATATGAAATTGAAAACATGAAAATTTAAGATTAAATTGTTTAATTGATCATGGATTATGGCATTTATTGACACTCTGCACATAATAATTATTATTGTAGTAAAAAGTAAAAGTAGTGGCATTTGGACTTGCTCACTTTTAGGTCTTATTTATTTTTTCTTTTGGGGTCTATATTTTTCTAAGTCCTTTAATCTTTCTTTTAGGACTTTTTACCCTCTTTTTGGCTTTTTATTATTTTTTCTTTTTTTTCAAAATATGGGAAAACAACTTGCAGAAAGCAAAGTATGTCCATATTTAGAAGACTATCAAAGTCAATTCAAAATTTATGAACCCTATTATTATAGGACCCTAACAGGTTATGAGGCACTATGAGTTCTCTTCGAATTCCTTCTTTGCTACAGAAGTCTTTGAATTCGTTCGAGATATATTCACCACCATTATCGCTTCGCAGAGCCTTCACTTGCTTCCCCGACTCCTTGTCCACCAATGCTTTAAACTCACATAAATTTGAGAATGTTTGATCCTTCTTCTGCATGAAGAAGATCCACCATCTACGAGAATAGTCTTCAACAAAAATAACATAATACCTGTGTTTTGTTGTTGAAGAAACCGAGAACAGTCCACACACGTCTTTGTGAATTCTCTTTAGGATCACCGAGGCACGGTTCTTCTTTTCATGAAAGGTGGTCTTCACAAACTTACCCATAGTACATCCCTTGCACTGATCTATTTGCGCAAGTGTACCCTTGGGAAGTCCAGTAGAAATCTGCTGCAAAATATTCAAGGTGCCATGGTGAAGATGGCCCAATCTCCTGTGCCATAATTCGCCCTCATCCCGGCTCACCACTTCTTCTTCTTTGCCCACCATTGCAGCGCAACCATCTAACTCTAGCTTGTAGAGATTCTTGACTTGAATCCCTATCCTCTTGGTTCCACCATTTGCATTATTCTCTCGTTTGACTCATTGTGAGCTTGTGTTTTTGTTTTAGTTAAGTTGTATTTCTTCTTCTTATATACAACATACTACATTCCATAATTTAGTGTGTTTTATATATATAACATGTGTTCACTAGCCTGCTAACCATATTTTCTGCCTCTGACCATAGCTTGTAGGTTGCAACCATTTCTACCAAGCACAGGTGGTTTGGTACACTCGTGCACCAAAACCACAACCATAATCTCTATCTCCCATTGTGCCTCATTTTTCTCTCTATCTCACCCCCCAAACATACACACTCTCTCCATATCTATCTATCCATCTCTCCCCCTCCCTTCCTCATCCTCTCTCTCTGTCTCTCTCTCTTCCCCTTATCTCTCTCTCTAACACTTCACTCTCCATATCTATATATATTCCTCCATCCTTGTATTTTCCTCTCTCTTCTTCCCTCTGCCCCCCCCTCCCCCTTCATCTATATTTCTATCTCCCCTTGTTTCTCCTCACCCACAAAACATACACACACCCTCTCAGTGTAAGCACATACAAATTATTCATGATGTGCATTGACTTTTGTATTATAGTAATTCAACCATAAATAAAATACTTGAATTTCCATCCTAAATAAAGTGTTCACTTACTAGCAATGTTTTCTTCTTGAAACTATAAACTATTTGTATTGGTACATTCTTATTATCCCCATTTTCCATACTTCAACATTGTTAATCACTTTGCATTCAAACATGGTAATTGAAAATAAATACCATTGAAAATTATTTGGGGTTTAACACTCCATAAGTCATAATGACTAACTTTGGAGAAAACTACTATTAATATTGGAGAACAACAGAGACAAGGGATGTTGTTTACTACAATAGCTCGAGTTAAATATTTGAATGGTCTATGATTTCAACTGTCCTTTTCATATGGTCGATATGAGAAAATGGCAAAACTAATAGGTGTGACAATAGAACAATAGAAGAAAATAGTTTCAGATTGATCATAATGAAGATTGTTTGTAATTGACTTTATTCTTATTATTCACATTTTCTATCATTCAACATTGTTACATTGTCACTGTGCACTCAAATTTTTTATTTCATCATTTTTCATCATTCAAGTTACTGACAATCTCTCTCATCTCAACAAACTGAGGTAACTAACAAATTTTAAAATTAAATTGACCAAAATAATCTTAGACATATTTAGAATATTTAAAATGATGAAAATAATTAGATGTTCAACAAATTTTGGCTGACCAGGCACGAATGAAACCAACCTAGACCCATCTCAGCCCCGAATATATCAAGCACCGAGAGGGATCAAATCACTCGAGGTGCAAACCTCTCTTGAAGTTTTTTGCACCTCAAGAGATTTGATCCCTCTTGGCACTTGATATATCTGGGGTTAAGATGGATCTAGGTTGGTGATATTACTAATTCAAATGAAAATGTTTAAATTGTAATTATATTTCTTATATAATTAACATATATGATAATAACGTAGCTAAATCATTGGTAAATGTTGATAGACATCAATTCAACATTTTTAATACATTCAAGTTTCTAGAAAAGAATTAACTAAATTATAAATTTATTTAGAATAACAATAGTTATTATTAATGATACAAATAATTAATATAAAGTTAAACATATCTTCATTAAAAAAAATGTGTAACAAGATTCTTAACAATGAATATTTACCCCAAAACAAAGATTCACAAGCTCTAAATTTTTTTGGGCTTCTAGAGGAAGAAATCCTGCGACTGGAAAAAGCTCATATCAAGTTAGGTATTTTCGCTTTTCTTCTATTTTCTTTTGTCTTGTCATAGGGAAAAACATGAATTTTGGAGACTAGCAGAGGAAACAAGAGGAAGAATATTAGAAGCCATAGAATAATTTTGACGAATTATAAGTGAAAGTAATCCCAGGGCACTACAAGGATCATAACAATTCGTTAATTAGTTGGAGGAAATTTCCGAAGTCACTATCCTTCTGACAATCTCAACCTTAAAATCCCTAGCTCTTTTATAGCGAGGATTAATAGGGCAGTTTACTAGAATTTATCCAGCTCCAAAGGCAATCAAAGCTTGGGTACACAAGTTAAAAGTAGTGCTCTAGAAGAATAAGAGTAGCACAAATTGGTGTACATCCCTATAAAAGATGCACTCAATTGTAAAAGGTAAAAGTAGTACTCATTAAAATTTGGTGTCCATCCCTATCAACACTTTAGCATTTTTTATTTTATGCTCTCCATGTGCTTTCAAGTTGCTAAAATTTAGGAGACATTAAGTGGAGAACAAAAACCATACACCACAATTTGGTAGAACCAAGTACAATCTCCAACTTTAGAGTTAAACATGTAATCAATCTAGTACATGCGTCCTGAGCATGGGAATCATAAACAAACCCCGAGGTTCATCAACTCATAATCAACATTCCTACCTGACAGAGCAATCACTTGGACCTCTAGAGCATTCCTTTGTATAAAGGATATATAGTGAACACCAAAATAAGTACTATATCAAACATTATAATGCTAAAATTTGTTGGAAATGTTGTCATTGATGGAAAAGAGGATGGAAAAGGAGCAGCACCTAAAATAAGGCAAAAGAGACAGAGAGTGGTAGAGAGTCAGAGGGAGTTAGAGGTAGAGAACCTCTTCCTCTGCGTATAAAAGTGAAACCCTGTTGAGAAATCATGGTGGTAGGATTTGACTTCCAGGCAGAGATCTTCTTGTGATGAAGAACTGGCTTAGTTGGATATTTTAAGTCGTGGAATTGTGTGAGGAGAACTGACATATAAGCCGATGCATCGGTTCAGAATGAATCAACGCTTTCGAAACCAGAGCATCTAGTTCGAACGCCAGAGATTTTCACCCAATAAGTGAAGCTGGGTATCCAGGCGAGTCTTCAATGGGAGAGTGGAAGATGAGTTGACTATAAGGAGCGCTTAACCTTGCGAAGGTCCGAATAGAGCGTTGAATGGTGCGGAACCCCGAGGTAAGAGGAACGAAACCTTGTGGATGAATAGTAGTGGCGGTTTGGAGATGAACGGTGGTTTTCATCGCACCACCCATCGTCGGGCAAGCAGTATTTTGGAATTGGGAGCGATTCCATAGAATTGTCGATGTGTGGAAAAGGTGGGCCTAGGGAAAACTGCCTTTTTGTATTTCATCGCGCGTTAACATCCGTGCAGTCAATCCAAGCGATATCCGTTGGATCGGGAAATGCAATAGCAACCGTCGGATAAGAAGGCGAGATAAGCCAGGCGCGATCAACCGTGGTAATGTTTATTAAATTTTGGTTATAATGTTATATGGCAACGGTAAAGTAATACCTTGGGTTTAATAACCATACCAGAAGTCTGTAATTCCGGAGGCCTCGTATATTGGTTCAAGAGTTAGTCATCAACCCCTGTGGAATTTAAAAGTTATGTTACATGGGCGCGTGGATTTATCGAAGGTACGATTCGACTGTGTTAACCCCACGTTGGCAATGTGTTGTGTGTGTGGGCCCAAATCAAATATATATTAAGGTTTACGAGTTAATAAGGTATGTGCAAATCGTCGCATTGGCAAAGATAAATACAGTTGTAACGTTAGCGCAATCTGAAATATATGTGGTGTTAACCATATTGGGATGCTCTAAAGTTGAACGGAGGTGTGACCATATATTGATATATATTAAGGTTGCGAGTTAATAAAAGGACGCCGAGTATTGTTGGAATTTGTTATAATGTTTCCAGTAATTAAAGAACGTCGTAATATATGTATTGATATAGAGCACATATATATATATAAGTGGGCGCATATGTATACGGAATAGACAGTCGGGCTACAACTATAGAGGAATGTTGAATTAATATCTCAATTCCTTGAATTAAGATATTAAAATAGTCCAGACTTATTTGTTTGAACTTGCTAGCGTAGAATAAGAGAAGTGTGAGATTGCCAGAATTGTGAAGTGAAAATCTAAATACAGTTGTATCACGCACAAAAATTTGGTGTATGCACTTTATATGCCAAAGAGAAGAGATGAAAATGTGGGACTAACAGAGGTAAATAAGAATGTAAGAACTGAAAAAGTCATAGGGAATTTTTACAGGCATGATGAACATAAATATACAGAGCAGTCACTCAACAGCAGCAGAAAAGACATATCCAGTAAAGCCAAAGTTCAGAAAGAGAGTTGAGTGATATTGAAATGCATAACTAAAAATTTAAATATTTTTGTTTATATTGTTTGTGATGCAAAGGCAAGTATCCTAAAGAAAAGACAAAATCCCACTGTAGCATGGAAATTTGTACATATTGTTGTAATTTTAAAAATGAGTTGGATAAAGGAATAAGAAGACAGAAGCCAAAGAGTCATGACTATTCATTCCAAATTCTTTATGAAATAAAAACAGTCATGTGAGGAACTATATATATAATATCACATTGATATGCACAAGAGATGTTAGAGAGATAAAATATAGAGAAGGCAGAGTATAGAAGTGTAAGGTAGAGAAGATTAAGAAAAGGAGAGCAGAAAGAGAAGCTACAGAACAGAGCTGATATCTGAGGTAAATCAGCAAACATTAAGTTTGAAAAATTGAGGAAGTTGGAGCTTCCCTATCAAGTTGCAGCTTGATAGTTGTCAGTTTTAGCTGACTGAGGTTGGAGCCTCCTGTAGGTTGGTGCCTGCAGAAAATTGAAGGGAGTTGGTGCTTCCTTGCAAGTTGTAGCTTGCAGAATTGAGGTAGGAGCCTCCTGTAGGTTGGTGCCTGCAGAAAAACAATGGTGAGAGGGAGTTGGAGCTTGCCTTTGCATCACAACAAATAATAAGATGTGGTTTTCTCCTTTTATGGGTTTCCACTTACATCTGATGTCTCTATGTGTGTTTCTTATGTGTTGATGTGATTATTTCAATCTACTTAATTGTTTGCTGCTCTCAACATAAGTATGGTGTCACATTAATTTAATATTGGCTGCAACATTTTCAGACTGTTCACATATTAAGCTGTAAATAAGTTTGGTGAAAATTTTAAAAGGCCTATGTATGTATTAAACTGATTCACCCCCCCCCCCTCTCAGTTTAATTAAAGATTCAACAATTGGTATTGGAGCCAGTTCCTTTGTACCAGTCTAACAAATGAATGGAGATCTTAGGTTCCCAAGATGGCTAGTAAAGAAGGATGCTCAACCAATAAAGCCCGTTTTTTCACTGGTGAAAATTATGCTTTCTGGAAAATCAGAATGAGGACATACATAATGTCTCTAGGAATATAAGTCTGGGCTACTGTGGAATTAGGATATGCCCCAAAGGCAACTGATACAGAGAAAGAAACAAAACAAGATTTTGTGGCTAACGCAAAAGCCATGAATGCCATCCTGAATGGATTGTGTGAAGCAGAGTTTGTCAAAGTAATGCACAAAGACACTGCCAAAGAAATATGGGATACTCTTGAAAACATACATGATGGAGACAAGAAAGTAAAGACTGCCAAACTTCAAGTCTATAGGGCCCAGTTTGAAAACTTAAAAATGAATGATGATGAAGATATTGTCAGTTTCTTCCTAAAAGATGCAGAAATTATTAACAATATGAAAGCCCTTGGAGAAAAAATGCCAGAAAGTATAATTGTGAAAAAGATTCTAAAATCTCTTCCATCCAGGTTTAATCCAAAGGTGTCTGCAGTAGAAGAAACAATTGATTGGGAGACCTTGACCATGAACCAACTACTTAGAAATCTAACAGCTTATGAAATGAGGCTCCCACAGAAGAAGCCAAGTACGAGGGAAGCAGCCTTTAAAACAGAAAAGAAGAAACAAGAAGAGGGAGACATATGCTCCTGCTCGGATGAAGAAGAGGCAAAGTTTGTCAAGAAATTGGATAGAGGCTCAGGTAAATACAAAGGTAAACTCCCCTTCAAATGCTTTAACTGTGGAAGAGTGGGACACTATGCTGCTAAGTGTCCTCACAAGAAAGTAAGGAATCAGGCTCAAGAGTCAGAGAAAAATAAATCAAAGAACTGATAGAAAGGAAAGAAGTTCAACAGAAAATCCTTCTATGCTCAACAAGATAGCAGTACATCTGAAGATTCAGATGAATCCTCAAGTGAAGAAGGAACCTCTGAATTCTTATTGATGGCCATAGAAGAACTTGAAGGTCTCCTGCTAGAAGATGAAGAAGAAGAAGGTGAATTCGACCTTGAGGGGGAGCTAAGAAGTGCTCTAGAAGAGATTGATAGACTCAAACTGAAATGCAGAAAACAAAAGGACATTCTCCTCAAGTATGTACGAGAAGAATAGAATTCAAAAGTCCTTAAGCAGCTAAAATTAGAGCTTGAAGAAGCCAAGAAGATATAGGACATGTTACTTAAGCAAATCAAAGAAAAAACTCAAGAACAAGAAAAGTTGGAAGAAGAAGTAGTGTGTCTCAGGAAGAAATTAGAAAATGCTCAAAGGAAAGTGGGTACAAACTCTTCTCAAACAACAAGCTCTAGTGAGTTGAATGAAATTCTGATTGCTCAAAGATCCCCTATGATAAATACTGGAATAGGCTATGAAGGAGAATCAAGTAAAGGAAAAGAAAAGGTTGACAAAGAAATTATTTTTGTAAAAGCAAAGAAGAATGATGAAGCAGCTCAAACAATTCCTACAAAAGAAGAAATCTGCAATAAGGAAGACATAGATAAGAAGAAACCACTAGTAGCAAATAATGGAATAAATACTAAGAACCCTGAATATGTAAAATTTGGAAACCATCAAAGGAGATTCTTCTCTTCAATGAAGAATGCCACCTGTTATGTCTGCCACAAGCTGGGACACATTTCTGCATATTGTCATGCAAGGAGAAGTAATTCAAACCAGCAAAAGATGCAAACTTGGAAGAGACAACCTTACATCGGGTATGCAAATAGCTTCTATGGTTACTGCTTTTATTGTAAGGAATTTGGTCATAAAATCATTGAGTGTAGAAAGTATGGACAAAGATTGATGTTTAACACCTCAAGAAGGTTTATGAATCAAAGAAATTCTATTCATACTCATAATTCTACAAAAATTATGATCAAATGTTGTGTATGCAATCAAGTTGGACATATACCTTCCAAATGTCCTCTAAGAAGATGGAGGTCATCACCTCACAAAAGATACAAAACAAAAGGGTGCCTCCAGTGGATAAAGAAGGTGAATAAGTGTGACCTAGCTCTAACTGCTCAAGATCTGAAAAGTCAATGGTATTTGGACAGTGGCTGCTCTAAACACATGACAGGAGACAAAAGTAAGTTTATAACTCTTGATGAAAAGAAATCTAGCAATGTTACTTTTGGCAATGACAAATCAGGTAAGATCAAGGGAAAAGGCTCAGTCAGCATAGACAATGGCGAAGGAAAGGCCCAAGATTTCCTATTTGTAGATGGGCTGAAAGCAAATTTACTGAGTGTCATTCAGATGTGTGACAGAGGTTGTGAAGTTCTTTTTAGAGCACAAGATTGTGTAGTCAGGTCAAGCACAACAGGGAAGACTCTAATCAAAGGTGTTCGAACAGAGAGTAATGTGTACATAGTGAAAGAGGAGGATGAAGTTTGCCATCTTAGCAAACTTGAGGAGTCATGGTTATGGCATAGGAGATTGGGACATCTCAATTTCGAACATATCATCAGACTGAGCAAGAAGAAAGCTGTCAGAAATATTCCAGAAATAAAAAGACCTCCAAATACCATATGCAAATCCCGTCAATTGGGGAAACAGACTCGCACATCCTTTAAATCTAAAGAGGAGTTGTCAACAAGAAGACCACTTTAGCTTGTTCACATGGATCTGTGTGGACCTGCAAGAACTAAAACACCAAGTGGAGAATCCTACTTCATGCTGATAATAGATGATTTCTCCAGAACGACATGGTTTTCTTTTCTTAAGAATAAATCGGAAGCTCTGGAAAAATTCAAAATATTTAAGGCATTAGTAGAAAATCAGACAGGATGGAAGCTGAAATGCATCAGATCAGACAGAGGAGGTGAATTCACAGATTATGACTTTGCTGACCTATGCAATGAACATGGCATAAAACAACAATTTACTATTGCAGGGACACCTCAGTAGAATGGAGTACCAGAAAGACAAAATAGATATGTTCAACAAATTGCTAGAGCCATGATGCAAGAGAATAATATTGCTCAAACCTTCTGGGCAGAAGCAGTGCACACAACAGTACATATCCTTAATAAAGCTCACTTAAGACCAAGCAGTGACAAAATTCCCTACGAACTGTGGCATGGAAAGCCAACTTCAATCAAACACTTCAGAATCTTTGGTAGCAAGTGTTACATAAAGAATAATGATGAAAATCTTGGAAAATTTGATGCAAGAGCAGATGAAGGAATATTTCTAGGATATGCATCCAAAAGCAAAGGGTACAGGTGCTACAACAAGACTCTTCAGAAAATAGTAGAAAGCATTGATGTGAGATTTGATGAAGAACTTCCAAACAATAAAAGAGATACTGACTGCTACAGTCCATTAGATAACCATGAAGAAGAAGATCAAAATGATGATGAAACAAGTAAGACTACAGAAGATGAAGGGCTGAGCTCAAAAGCACCCTCAAGATACACTCAGAAGAATCATCCCGAAGATCAAATCATAGGAGATAAGAAAGCAGGGGTCCAGACAAGAAGGCAGCTAATAGAACAAACTGAAGAGGTATACATAGCTATGTTGTCACAAATAGAGCTAAAGAAATTTGAAGAAGCCAACAAGGACAAGTCTTGGGTAAAAGCAATGAATGAGGAATTAGACCAAATTGAAAAGAACAATACCTGGGAACTAGTTTCTAGACCAATTGATAAAAATATCATTGGTTCAAAATGGGTATTCAAAAACAAAATGAATGAGCAAGGACAAGTAATCAAGGATAAAGCCAGACTGGTCTGCAAAGGATATTCACAAGTCGAAGGACTTGATTACGATGAAACATTTGGCCCTGTAGCCAGAATGGAAGCTATCAGAATGTTCCTGGCATTTTCATGCTACCAGAATTTCAAAGTATATCAAATGGATGTAAAATCGGCATTTCTGAATGGAGACTTAGAAGAAGTATACATGGAACAACCAGAAGGCTTCTCATTGACAGACAAAGAAGATTATGTGTGCAGATTGAAGAAGGCCCTATATGGACTAAAACAGGCTCCTCATGATTGGTACTCAAGACTGGATAAGTTGCAAAAACAAGGCTTTAAGAGAGGGGGAGTAGACAACAATCTATACATAAAAGCCCATGAAAATGAACTTCTGATTGTTGTAGTATATGTTGATGACATTATGTTTGGAAGAAACAGAGAAGAACTAGAAAAAGGGTTTGCTGATGAGATGAAAACAGAGTTTGAGATGTCTATGATTGGAGAGCTCAGTTTCTACTTAGGACTTCAAATTCAGCAAAAGAACACAGGTACATTCATCTCACAGGAAAAATACTTGAAAGAAATGTTGAAAAAATTCAAAATGGAGGACTGCAAACCTGTGTCAACTCCCATGATCACGGGATGCAAGCTGTGTGCTAATGACGGATCTGCTGATATAGATAAAAAACTCTACAGATCCATGATAGGAAGTCTGTTGTACCTGACTGCATCAAGACCAGACATCATGCTAGCAGTAGGAATAATGGCTAGATATCAAGCAACACCTAAACAAAACCATCTTCTGGCAGTAAAAAGAATATTCAGATATCTACAAGGAACACCACAATATGGACTTTGGTATCCTAAAGGCAAAAATTTCACTTTGACAGCATACACAGATGCAGATTGGGCCAGCTGTGTGGATGACAGGAAAAGCACAAGTGGAGGTGCTTTCTATCTAGGAGAAATTCTGGTGGCATGGTTAAGCAAGAAATAAACATCTATCTCTCTGTCTACAGCAGAAGCAGAATATATAGCAGCAGCAACATGTTGTACACAAGTCATGTGGATGAAGCAAACCCTCCAAGACATGAAGGTAAGCATCGAAGAACCTATCTAAATCAAATGTGATAATACAAGTTCTATAAGTATATCTAAAAATCGCGTGCTTCACTCAAAAACCAAACATATTCCAATAAAGTATTATTTTCTTCGAGAACAAGTGGCTCAGAAGATAGTAAAACTGGAGTATGTACCAACAAAAGAACAGACAACAGATATATTTACTAAACCGCTTGCTAAAGAACCATTTCAATATTTGAGAGATAAACTAGGGGTAGTATCTGTAGATGTTACTCTCTGATATAAAGAGAAAGCACAGTCTCAGGGGGAGAACATAAATGATAATATCATTCTAAGGGGAGATCAGCCAGCAAGGAAAGCATGAATCAGGTCCTTAGGATCAAAGGATTAAGGCAAAATAACACCAAGTTATTATCCTAGAGTTGTCTACATTATTCAAGCATGAAAAGGTCAATTACAGAGCAAAAGCATCAGTTTGAATCCAATCATACATAAAGCTGATACAATGTATTCTATGAAGTATAATTATTCTCACTTTTAGCTCTATACAAGTGAAAGAAGTCTATGCGTTTGAACTGTATCAATTTACAGTGTATATTCAAATTCGATAATACTCAAAGTGTTCCCTCAACAAGTCTTATACATCAGTATGGAGCAGCATGGTACAAAGTCAGTAGAAGAGGGCCTAAACATAACTGAGAGAGAGGAAATGAAAAAAGAAAACTAGGAAATGAGCAACCCTTTGCCATTGATGTCAAAGGGGGAGGAAAAGAAGATCGGTAGAGGAAGCATTAGATTACTGGCGGATATGTTGCCATCAATGCCAAAGGGGGAGACTATTGGAAATGTTGTCATTGATGGAAAAGAGGATGGCAAAGGAGCAGCACCTAAAATAAGGCAAAAGAGACAGAGAGTGGTAGAGAGTCAGAGGGAGTTAGAGGTAGAGAACCTCTTCCTCTGCGTATAAAAGTGAAACCCTATTGAGAAATCATGGTGGTAGGATTTGACTTCCAGGCAGAGATCTTCTTGTGATGAAGAACTGGCTTAGTTGGATATTTGCAGTCGTGGAATTGTGTGAGGAGAACTGACATATAAGTCGAAGCATCGGTTCGGAATGAATCAACGCTTTCGAAACCAGAGCATCTAGTTCGAACGCCAGAGATTTTCACCCAATAAGTGAAGTTGGGTATCCAGGTGAGTCTTCAATGGGAGAGCGGAAGCTGAGTTGACTATAAGGAGCGTTTAACCTTGCGAAGGTCCAAATAGAGCGTTGAATGGTGCGTAACCCCGAGGTAAGAGGAACAGAACCTTGTGGATGAACAGTAGTGGCGGTTTGGAGATGAACGGTGGTTTTCATCGCACCACCCATCGTCGGGCAATCGGTATTTTGGAATTGGGAGCGATTCCATAGAACTGTCAACGCGTGGCAAAGGTGGGCCCAGGGAAAACCGCCTTTCCTTATTTCATCGTGCGTTAACATCCGTGTAGTTAATCCAAGTGATATCCGTTGGATCGGGCAACGCAATAGCAGCTGTCAGATAAGAAGGCGAGATAAGCCAGGCGCGATCAACCGTGGTAATGTTTATTAAATTTTGGTTATAATGTTATATGGCGACGGTAAAGTAATACCTTGGGTTTAATAACCATACCAGAAGTCTGTAATTCCGGAGGCCTCGTATATTGGTTCAAGAGTTAGTCATCAACCCCCGTGGAATTTAAAAGTTATGTTACATGGGTGCGTGGATTTATCGAAGGTACGATTCGGCTGTGTTAACCCCATGTTGGCAATGTGTTGTGTGTGTGGGCCCAAATCAAATATATATTAAGGTTTATGAGTTAATAAGGTATGTGCAAATCGTCACATTGGAAAAGATAAATACAGTTGTAACATTAGCGCAATATGAAATATATGTGGTGTTAACCATATTGGGATGCTCTAAAGTTGAACAGAGGTGTGACCATATATTAAGGTTGCGGGTTAATAAAAGGACGCCGAGTATTGTTGGACTTTGTTATAATGTTTCCAGTAATTGAAGAATGTCGTAATATATGTATTGATATAGAGCACACACACACACACACACACACACACACACACACACACACACACACACACACATATATATAAGTGGGCGCATATGTATACGGAATAGACAGTCGGGCTACAACTATAGAGGAATGTTGAATTAATATCTCAATTCCTTGAATTAAGATATTAAAATAGTCCAGACTTATTTGTTTGAACTTGCCAGCGTAGAATAAGAGAAGTGTGAGATTGCCAGAATTGTGAAGTGAAAATCTAAATACAGTTGTATCACGCACAGAAATTCAGTGTATGCACTTTATATGCCAAAGAGAAGAGATGAAAATGTGGGACTAACAGAGGTAAACAAGAATGTAAGAACTGAAAAAGTCACAGGGAATTTTTACAGGCATGATGAACAGAAATATACAGAGCAGTCACTCAACAGCAGCAGAAAAGACAAATCCAGTAAAGCCAAAGTTCAGAAAGAGAGCTGAGTGATATTGAAATGCATAACTAAAAATGTAAATATTTTTGTTTATATTGTTTGTGATGCAAAGGCAAGTATCCTAAAGAAAAGACAAAATCCCACTGTAGCATGGAAATTTGTACATATTGTTGTAATTTTAAAAATGAGTTGGATAAAGGAATAAGAAGACAGAAGCCAAAGAGTCATGACTGTTCATTCCAAATTCTTTATGAAATACAAACAGTCATGTGAGGAACTCTATATATAATATCACATTAATATGCACAAGAGAAGTTAGAGAGAGTAAATAAAGAGAAGGCAGAGTGTAGAAGTGTGAGGCAGAGAAGATTAAGAAAAGAAGAGCAGAAAGAAAAGCTATAGAACAGAGCTGATATCTGAGGTAAATCAACAAACATTCAGTTTGATAAATTGACGAAGTTGGAGCTTCCCTATCAAGTTGCAGCTTGATAGCTGTTAGTTGTAGCTGACTGAGGTTGGAGCCTCCTGTAGGTTGGTGCCTGCAGAAAATTGAAGGGAGTTGGTGCTTCCTTGCAAGTTGTAGCTTGCTGAATTGAGGTAGGAGCCTCCTGTAGGTTGGTGCCTGCAGAAAAAAAGTGGTGAGAGGGAGTTGGAGCTTGCCTTTGCATCACAACAAATAATAAGATGTGGTTTTCTCCCTTTATGGGTTTCCACTTACATCTGCTGTCTCTATGTGTGTTTCTTATGTGTTGATGTGATTCTTTCAATCTACTTAATTGTTTGCTGCTCTCAACATAAGTATGGTGTCACATTAATTTAATATTGGCTGCAACATTTTCAGAATGTTCACATATTAAGGTGTAAATAAGTTTGGTGAAAATTTTACAAGGCCTATGTATGTATTAAATTGATTCACTCCCCCCCCCCCTCTCAGTTTAATTAAAGATTCAACAAAATTTACATAATGTCAAAACATTGACTATAAATTGATTGCACGTTCAAACACCCTCATCAGGATGAAATGGAGGCCCTATGTAGCCATCTTGTGGAGATCTAGGACCAATTTAACCTATTGAAGACGAGACTTAATGATAGAGACAATGCAAACTAGACTTAGGAAGAACAAAGCCTTAACATGCCAACTAATGGGGAGGATAACAAATGTCATTGAATTATGTTGCCATGTAATTTTTGCTTCTTGCTAAGTTATTTTTGTCGTATTGATAGCTTCAAGAATAATTTGAAATTTGACATAAGTAGTAATTTTTTAAGCATGGCATCAACACTATTTAACTCTATGGACTTATAGGATGATGTTCTTATTGTAAATTTTCCAACGTGTGTAAGTTGCGACAGGGCATAAATTGAATAGAAATTTTAATCTCTTTAAAAAATAATAATAATAAGATAATGATGCTATAAATAATCTAATGCCACTGTCAATTTTGGAGTCTTTGGGATTGGAATGCACCAAATATTATGAAGCTGCAAAAAAGTATATATGCTATTTATTCTAGAAAGGTTCCTCCCTATGGTAAAATTAAAGAATTTTGTGCATAAATAAGCTCTACTCCACATATAAATATTCGCTATAATTGTAGTTTTCCTTCTAATGGATTATATAGTTCTTGGTTTTGATTGATCAAATAGTTGATCACACACCGTTTGTATAACTTTACATATTAAAGCTAAACAAAAATGCATATCACATTATTAACAAGCATATCCATAGTATTGGATTTATTACTAAAGGACATTCTTTATTTTACTCATGATATGTGAAATGGATTTTGAAGGGCTCTAAAGCCTTCAAATGAAATCATTACTCCAGACCTATCATATACAAACTTATCACAGAAATAAAAACTGACATGGCCAGAAAGAGTGCTCTTACTTCCAGATTAAAAGTTATTTGGGCATTGGTACCATGTGAAATTAGAAATGCCTTATCGATGTTAAGGTTCATTAAATCAAAGAAATTCTTTTATTCACTTCGAGTTGGTGCCAAAGAGGATATGTTGTCTCCTCCATTTAAGCTTTCACATTCAGGCTTTAGCCTGATGATGTGGATTGCATGATGTGCTTTATTTTTTTCACTAATAAAATATCTGATGCATTTTAAAATAATTTTGAGAAATAATTTGAAAAACTGTCTAATAGTTCTAACATATCACTTGGTAAAAGCCTTGCTTAAAGCATATTTAGAATAATACTTGTAATGCCATGTAGGTAATGAAGTATGGTTACAAATGGAATGTTACATTTCTGTGAAACACATTTTTAAGTGCATCAAATGACTTCTCTGATTTGTATTTGTAAACTCTCACACCTGCCATAACAATGGGCCTTTTAAATTCATAATGCATCATTGGTAGATCTTTGATGAATAACGCTATTATAAATAAGGCTTAAATCTACACTTGTATCTTTCAGTCGATGATTTTTCTTATGATTCAATATGTTTTATAGGCAACACAGGCCTTCAACATTTTGATGCATGAAACTGCAAATAGTGGCCACTTCATACTTGACATTTGGTACAAGTAAGAACACATGAAACACTAGCAGACCAAGCTTTAAATGGTGATTCAACACAGGTGTTATTTTAGCCAATTTGGAACCTACAAGTGATTTATCTTGATTGCGGTCTTTCATCAAAAGGTGGGAAATCACATATAGAAAATACTTCTCCGTGGAATTGGTGATAAAATATAAAAATAAATTTTCTTCTCTACAAATCTCTCCTCTTTTTATGAAACTCTTCTTAAATGGAGTTCACTATTTACAATTTTGGAATCATACAATTGTTTCCTTGATATATACCAAGTGTTGGAAGAAAATATGAAGTGGAAGAGAAAATGGCTTTCTCAAGCCCTTGAGCACATGATATTGTTTATTCTAATGTATTTTAGTGAAACACATGGATCTTCTAAAGCCAAAAATCGTTCAGCAAGAGGTAACTCCCTATGTCTGGAAGATATGTCAGAAATAATCAACGTCAACAGTTAGATTCATAGATATATTACTGGCTTAGAAGAGAAAGAGAAAATGAAGATTTAAGTGATTATTCTAAATGACAAAATAAATATTTAATTAATTTCTGGTTTATATCCCTTGCCATCTAGAATCATGTAGGGGAACCATCTTTCCCATACTGCAGTGTCTACATCTTGAAACATTTCTGTGTATCGTTTCTTAAACCAATTTTCTTTTTCTACGAAAAGTGTTCTAAATATTTTCTGGTCAAATTTAGGATGCATTTTGAAAAGAAATGCCCAATCTTCATACTTATCTCATTGGGATATTTGTTTTCCGAAACTTGGTAGTGAAGAGTGCTGCTTCCCTTGAATCAAATTAAGAAATTTTAAGATTTGTCTGTTTTTTCCAGCTTTTAGGTTGTTTGGGTAACCTTTCCAGGCTTTTAATGCCATATATTTTTTTGGAGGAGATTATTTTATCTTCATGGGCTTTTAAATGTGATTCAAGTCTGCAATGCAATTTGTCCTTTTAAGTGTACTTTTCCATGTTTTATCAAGTAATTAATTGTACAAAGATAGTTTATGTATCTTTTTTTAATATACACTACATAATGTATTTTGATTGCAACTCAAATATTTAAGGTTTTTCATTTCTGATTACTTGTTTTGTGGTTGATGAGGTTCACAATATGTCAATTTGACAAGGAAAAAAAAATCCATTTAAGAATTATAATCAATATCTCTCATACCTAAATGTTTCTTGGTATCATGAGTATTTGTGTGGAAACAAAGATTATATTAAACATCATCAAATATGGGTAAAATAATATCATTTAATCAACCTTGCAAATCTCTTGAACCATTTTAGTATATTTAGGGGTAAAGACAAGAAAGGGAATAAGTTTCTCGATATTCAATTCCAAAACATAGGTATCACTGGAAGTATTTTTCCCAGAGTTAATAATAAGGCACAAAAAAGAGGAAGTAGTGATGTAGTACTAAATATAACTGATGAATGATTTCTAAAATCCAAGTTCATGAAAAATGTAGACGCAAATATTCCCTTGTTTGAAAAATAAAAAAATGCAATCAATGGTGTAGTTGGGAAGAGTCAGTTACTAGCTCTCAACTTGCTATATGTCTTTCATGTACAAATTCATATGAAAAATAATAAAAATTGCACTAAATCCTAATTCATATGAAAGATAATAAAAATTGCACTAAATCCTATATAATAAGGATCGCAAGTAAAAGAAGGTGGTTTATAACTTGGGAGGCTTTTGGAAATTTGAGTTTGAGTGAACCCAACCGATCTAGTTTTTATCATTGTCATTTGCCAAGCATGGGACCCAAGTCATGTAGAGGTGGATAAAACATCATTACCAAAGAACATGCATCCCCTTCTTAGTCCTCTTCCACAAATACAATGACATATCACATTATTAATGAGACCTTGCTTTGCCCATTGGGATGGAAGACTTACCATATCCTATTTTCAAATAAACATTCCTATGGGCATAATTAGGTGGATGTTAGACATTTAAATTCCACTAAATATTCTAGAATATTCTTAGTACTAGCATATGTCGAGATTTATCTCCAAAGCCTTTTTTTTGCCAAAATTGATTAACTAAAAAAATGTCATATGAAATGAGTTATGCTTTTCTTGAGCATATAGTGTTGATAGACCAAGTTATTGTAACAATGCCTATTTATAGATTAAGAATCTCTATTGTAAAGAGGGAGTAGTCTACACGGCAGAGGAATTGTCTAGACAGCCAAAAGTGGTTAGAATCAAGCTCAAAAAATTCAAAAAATATTGCAGTAGTAGTATTTAAATTTTTATTTATTTTTAATTTTTTTTTTATGGAGGAAATAAATTCAACACCATCAATGTAAAGAAAGAAAAAGTGTTCTTAGTTAAAAATGTTGTTACATGTTCTTTTAAATACATTTCTATTTAACTTATATCTTAATTATTTTTATAATTTAAAAATATTTGAACCTAATTTACATTAAGTATTTTAATTGTTATTAATTCTTATCTATATAAAGTACTCTAATAATCCATCCTAAATTTGACTACTATTAAATTTTCTTTGACGTTCCCAATATTTTACTTAACTTTACACATAAATAATATTTAAAAAAAATGGTTGGTTTACAAATTTAACCTCTGTGGATAATCAGAATGGATGGGCAACTTAAGGCCATGTCGATGTAATGTATAGGCATTTGCACTCTTCGGGGTAGTTTTTTCACAGATTCAATGGACAAATAACTATATCCATAAACTAGATTAACAAACCTTGAGATTGGATTGATTCACGCCAGGTGAAGAAAATCGTTTGATTGCATGCAGATGATACGGTTTGAGAGATGCTTGGCAAATATTCAAATGATAAAGCACATGCGATCTTGCATTATCTACAACTTTCCATTTCTTACTGAGTTAATTAGTTGTACACAATAACGAGGACGCTCATCTTCATTTTCATCAGAGGACGTTTTCGGTGGTTTTTAATTTTTTTAAAGTTTGGTTTTAATTTCATTTTCATTATTCCCATTAATTTTAACAATTAGTTATAATTAGATGAATATTGTTAAGTGCTTTCAATAGTTTTTGTGGTAATTAGATTAGATGTTGTTAAGTGATTTCAATAGTTTTTATACGAGAAATTAAGTTGGTTGGTTATTTAATGATTATTGTTGGTCATCTAATGATTTAGTACGCTATCCAAAAGCAATAAATCCTGAGTTTGTTTAACCAAACTATATACCACTGTATGTTTATACATATTGTATTATCTATTTGCCTATTAACATAACTGAAATACTAATCTGCTTGGTCAGCCCAGACAGATTAAACACAAAAGACTACCGCAAGAAACATCAGAAAAAATAATCTGCTTCATCAGTTGAAACAGATTCCACCAATGCCGGATCCCGGATCCTGAGTAATAGTTCTCTGGAATTCAGTCCTGCTTATGCATCTGGAACTGGATTTTCTCAAATTCTCTTAATTTCAAACATAGCATCTAATTACTAGGCTAATTTATTTATATAATAAATTAATGTTTATTTGAATTATTCAGGGGAGGGAGGACTGTATTAAAGCATGGTAGTATTTGGAATAATTATCATTTTGGAATACTCTGACAATGCTTGGTGTTTGAAATCAAGATAGAGCATAGGACCTGTTTGTCTTTGTGAGAGCGACCTTATCACCATGTTGCCCAACCTTAGTGGGCTCAATGGTTAAGAACTTGTGATTTCTCTTAGGAGGTCACAGATTCAAAATGGCGAGATAAGGTTGTTTATGGCCCGCCAATGACCAAGCTAGCTAGAGAGATAGTCGTCTAAAGGCTGTTACATATACTGCTTAGTTCCCTGTTTAAAGCTGCCATCTACCTTGTTGCAAGGAACGGAAAGAAACACTAGTATTATTTCCTTGTAGAAGCACATATCAAACTTCTTATACTATTATCACAGTTATTAAATAATTGATTCAATTTAGATTGAAAGATAAAAAAAAGGAAAGAACTTCATTGTCTTGGTTTAAGATTTATTTTAGATTTGAGTTTATATGATAAAATTATTTTGCACTTCATTATCTAAATCTGAGGGTCTATTTCACTTTCTAATGAAAGTCATAAAAAAAATTTGTAAATATAAAAAATAAATAAGATTATAATTTTTCCTTAAATTTTCAAACATACAAATTCCATGTTGTAACTATCAAAACCAAATATATGAATTTTATTTAATTTAATATTTTGCCAATTTTAATTTAATATCTTGCACATGCATGCGTTGCAAATTTTAATAAAGTATTCTACTTATTTTTAGAGGTGTAGACTTAACAATTTTTCCAAACCTTATTTATGTTTTATATTTTTTTTTATATTAATTATTTTTTATATATTAACTTTTAAGGAATATTTGTAAAGCCTTTTGTTTCATAGCAAACCAGGTATAATATATAATAATGCCTAACCTATACATGTATTACTACACTTTTAGAGGGATGTTATAATGGATTTTTTAACCAGAGAATGTGATAGAGTCAAGAATATTATGAAAAATATTATATATATTTTATTGATATATAAAAAGAGATTATACATAATTTAAATATTTTTTTCAAAACTCAAATTATTATAAATAATTTATTAATTATTTATTTATAAAATAAAATTTATATTTATATTTATTATTAAAATTTTGGTTGTGATTATTCAATAAGTAAGATTTATTATGAAATAATCTCTATCAACATCTGCCAATGATTTAATTTACATAATTTTATTAATAATCATTAAAAATTAAATTAAAATTATAAAAATCATATTTTAAAACAAATATACTTATATTAAAAATATTTATAGTAATGTAGTGAAAGTGCAGAAGTGTCCTTACACACAACTTTATTGATCAAGCAAAAAGATTACATAGCAAATTACAGGAGTTTACACATGTAAACTCACACTCTCACATTTTCTCATTACACAATACATTGAAAATATGAAACTAACCTATTTATAAGCTCTATATTCTAACTTAATCTAGTTATGGATCACTTGGAAAATAAACAAGTGTCCATTTACAATAAATGAGCTTCTAACCAAACTACTAACTTTACTCCTAACTTAGAGCCTAGGAAACGACTCTTTTCTAGAGTCCTAATTTTTAATAACAAATTTCTATTTCTAAGTATCTCACAAATTTATTAAATATTCTAGAATAATAATTATTAATTTAATATCTTAAATTAATAATTATTTTATTCAAATACTATAACCTATGATAAAAATTATTTTTGGATCATCTAACATTCCCCCCTATGATCCAAAGATACATTACAACAGATACCAAGTTCATCCCTAAACTTAGTAAATTTTATTCTGCCAAGAGGTTTTGTGAAAATGTCGGAGGTCTGATCTTCTGAAGGGAAAAACACTGGCTTGATGACGTCCTTTGCAATGAGAGATCTGATACGATGATACTTGGTGTCCACATGCTTTGTCTTTGAATGAAAAACTGGATTCTTGGCAAGCTTTATTGCTGATTGATTGTCGATGAATAATGAAGTAGCTTCTGCTGGAGGAATCTCCAAGTCCTGTAAAACTCTACGTAACCAAACAATCTCAAATGCTGCTTCCCATGCTGAAATGTACTCTGCTTCTGCTGAAGAAGTGGCCATTGTAGTTTGCTTCTTGCAACTCTAGGAAACTGCAGCTGACCCCATGTTCATTAAGTAACCCGAGGTTGATGCCCTGTCATCAATACTACCAGCAAAGTCGGCATCTGAAAATCCACCAAGTAGAAAATTTTTAGTCTTTTTGTAAAGAAGACCAAAATCTTTTGTTCCTTGGATATATCGAAGAACTCTTTTGGCTGCATTCCAGTAGCTGTCTAATGGTTCCTGCATAAAACGTGAAAGAATACTAACTACATAAGATAGATCAGGACGAGTGGTTGTCAAGTAAATCAAGCTGCCAATCAACTGTCTGTAAGTCGTGCTGTCCACTCTTTCCCCCCCTTCAAATTTTGAAAGTTTTAAGTTTTGTTCCATAGGGGTAAGGACAGGCTTACAATCCTGCATTCCAAATCGCTGAAGAATTTCTGCTGCATATTTACTCTGGGAAATGAAGATCTGATGTGGACGTTGGAATACTTCAACTCCAAGATAGTAGTGAAGTAGTCCCAAATCTGTCATCTTAAAACCTACATGCAACTCCTTTTTCACCTGTTCAATGTGATCATCATTATTGCCTGTAATGATCAAATCATCAACATACATAATGATAATGACCAGATATTTTCCCTGTTGGCGCACATACAAAGTATCATCAGATTCACTGCAATGAAAACCAACTTTGCGAAGGTATTCATCCATTTTGGCATACCAAGCGCGGGGAGCTTGTTTTAATCCATATAAAGCCTTGATTAATTTGCAGACTTTATGTTCTTGCCCTTTAACTTCAAACCCTGGTGGTTGTGTCATGTATACACCTTCCTGTAAGTCCCCGTTGAGAAAAGCGCTTTTAACATCCATTTGATGAACTTTCCACTCTTTCTGAGCTGCTAAGGCAAGTGTGAGGCGGATGGTGTTCTATTTAGCTGTGGGAGCAAAGGTCTCCTCATAATTGATCCCTTCCTGCTGTGCAAAACCTTTAGCAACAAGGCATGCTTTATACTTGTCAATATCACCATTTTGCTTGTACTTAATTCGATAAACCCATTTGCATCCAATAGGTTTAACATGCTGAGGACAATCAACAAGTTGCCAAGTGTTGTTGTCTTGAACTGCCTGATATTCATCAACCATTGCTTGTTGCCATGATTTATGTTTTATTGCCTCTTGAAAAGAAGAAGGTTCAGTAAAATCATTTGCTATTAAAGCAAAATTGCCTTCATTTCGTTTTGATGCCCTTGTTCCTGTTTTGTTTTGTTCATTAGGCCTTACATTTTTCAAGAGTTGAACTGCCCATTTTGGAAGTTGTTGGTCACTTGTTTGAGGTTCTGAGAAGTCTCCATCATTATAGAGGGGATTAATGTAAATTGATGTTCGTCGTTCAGGTGGTGAATCTGGAGAATCATTGTCAGAAGAACTGCTGCTGTTTGGAGATGCTGATGAACTGCTAGAAGACCTAGATGATTTTGTTGAAGTAGATGGACTAGATGACTCATTTTCAGAGGAAGGAAAATCAAGTTCATACCAATTTGGTGAAGTTGGTTGACTTTGCATATTTCCTTTCCTTTTACTGCCCTTAGTTTCTAACTTGTGAAGAAGACTTTCGATTTCTTTAGCACTCTTACTCTCTGTTTCATCAAAAATGACATCCCTTCTCACAATAAATTTTCCATTGGTCAAAAGATGATACCCTTTCTTTTCATCGGAATAGCCAATCATGGTGCATTTTAAACTTCTTGAATCAAGCTTAGTTCTCTTTTCTTTGGGAACTAAGGCATAACAGATGGATCCAAAAACTCGAAGATGTTTAACTTTAGGTTTGAAACCAAACCAAGCTTCATAAGGGGTGATTCCTTCTAACGAAGCAGCTGGAGATCTATTTCTTAGATAGAAAGTTGTATGGATTGCTTCTGCCCAATATGTTGGACTTAACCCTTTGAAAGTTAACATGGATCTCGCCATGCCTAACAATGTGCGGTTCATCCTTTCTACAACTCCATTTTGCTGTGGAGTGTAAACATTTGTAAGATGCCTTCTGATGCCATTTTCATTGCAATAAGTTTTGAATTCATTTGAATTGAATTCTCCCCCATTATCTGTCCTGAGAGTACCTATCTTTTTTTTTACCTCATTTTCAACAAGTTGTCGAAAAATTTTAAATTTCTCAAATGCTTCTGATTTGTTTTTCAAAAAGTAAACACAGGTCATTCTACTGAAATCATCAATAAATAGCAAGAAATATTTGCAACCACCTAATGAAGGTTGTAGTGGACCACACACATCACTGTGAACTAGTTGCAGTAGCCTGTTTGCGCGCCATGTACTTGGTGGAAAACTTTCTCAACTCTGTTTGCCATAAATGCAAGCTTCACATTTAGCATTTTCTTTGTTGAAAGTTGGAAGTCCTTTAACCATCCCTTGTTTTTGCAATTGAGAAAGACTATAAAAATTCAAATGTCCATATCTTACATGCCATAATCTTATAGGTGAAATTCCTATAGTAACTGCCCCTGCAAAATCATAATGCCTTGGAATAACTGTCCCTTTCATCCTTAACAGTTTTCCGTCTTCATATCCTGTCATCACTGTTTGGAAGTTATGTTTGACTGAATTAATCTTAACTAAGCCATCTTCCATAATAATTTGATGTCTTTCTTGTCGAATCATGACCAAAGAAAACAAATTTTTCTTAAAGGTGGGAACATACCACACATTGGAAATCAATTTTTCTCCAATGTCAGGGAGAAAAAATTTGACTGCACCTTTTCCATAAGGAGTATGTTTTGTATCATCAGCTAGAAAGATGGAGTTAAGATGGCACTCTTGAAAATTCTAAAAGAAATCTCGTCTACAGGTCATGTGCTGAGTCGCTCCTGAATCCAAAATCCAAGCATCTTCATAATCACTCTTAACATAAGAGGAAAGTTGGATTGCTGGTGAAGAAGTGAAGACATATTCTGAGTCATTATCATCTTGATCTTGATCATTTGCAAACTGTGCTGAAGGCTGTTGAAACTTAGAAATTTTATTGATAGATGTGCTACCATCTGAAGCATAGTGACCAACTCTGTTACATCGCCTGCAAACAATTTGACTTAAATCAGTGCCTCTTCCTTGAGACTGTCCTCTGCCTTGAGACAATCCTCGACCTCTGCTTTGTCCTCTGTTTTGAGATTTTCCTCTTCTTGGATTCTGTCCTATGCCTTGCTGAGATCCTCTGTTTTGATTGTTGCCTCTGCCTTGAGAATTGTTTCTGCCTGAATTGGAGCCTCTGTTGGAGTTGTTTCCTCTGTGTTGACTGCGACCACAACCTTGCGCTGCTTGATTTTGATTAAAATTACCTTTGCCTTTGTTTTTGGAATTGTCAGCTGGGGAGTTGCTAGTACTGGCTTATGTGAGAAAAACATCTTCACCAACTTTCTTTTTCTTCCCAAATTTGTTATCATGTTGAGTCAACATTTTGCAGAGCTCATCAAACTTTAGCTTTTCTAACTTTACCGTGAGCTGTAGAGTTTCTAAAAAATGTGTGTAGGAAGAAGGAAGCTCAATGACCATAAAACTATCATCAACTGCTTGAAAACCCGCATTAACAATTTCTTGCTTAATATTTTTAAGTCTGGAGATGTATTCAAGAATATCTCCTTCTTCAGTCAATTTTTGATGCAACAATTTTAATTGTAAGTCAACTCTTTTTTATTGAGGCTGAGTATCAAACAACTCTTTAAAAGTTCTCAAAGCAGACCAAGCATCTTTAGCATTTTCGATATGGACATACATTTCATCATTGACAGAGGATTTAATGAGAGATAATGCTTTGGCATTTTTAACTTCCCATTTTGCTAGCGGAGCTGCATCTGTAGGTTTATTTGGCTTTACATCTCCATCACAAATATCATGCTATAGTTCATTATAAACAAGAGTGCTTTCGATGAGGCATTGCCATGTTTTGTAATATTTTGAGCCTTCAAGTTTGTCGGAATCAGAAAATAAATTAATCAACTTATACATTGTAGTGTTTAAAACTTCACACCACAAATCAAGCTCTAAAAAAAAATCAAGATGCGCAACACAACAACAACACACGACGCAAAAAACAAACTATCGGGGCTTTGCCTTGACCCTCGAATAGTCGTCGAAACAGGAGAAAATTGACTGAGCTTTGCACTTGGCTCTAGTCAATTTCTCAAATATTTACAAGGCAACTTTCAAAATTTGACTTTTACAATATTGCTTTTGCACAATCTGGTAAAAAAAAATTACCCCCCCTCAGAGTAAAATTACTTTGAGTCACACTATCACTCCAAAAACAAATTACAAAGCACAAATCTCCTTATTACTCCAAAATATTACAATAACTTTAAAGAAGATGCCTTATCACTCCATTACAAAAACATTACTTCACTGACCCTTTACTTTTACATAAAGACATACCTTATCACTCCATTACAAAAAATTGACTTTGCTCCCAAAAAAAAATATTACAAAAACATTACATAAAAAATACGTATAGATAATCACCGGCCACATGGATGTTGCAATGGTCGTGATCTCCAGCTCTTCACAGGGAGCATTTTCACTTTGAAGATGTATACAGATCTCAAATTTCCCTTTGTTTAACGGAGTCATTCATTCCTTGTTGTCGGTCTCCTCCTCAAACCAAGACAGATTAATTAGAGCAGATCGCCCCAGAATTGAATACGTAACTATGTCGGATTTACAACAAATTTCCGCCTCTGAAAGGAAACCATGGTAGAATCAAAGCCAGGGATGAGAAAACTTGTATTCACCAAAGTTGACCAGCTGCGACCAGACACTGCTGGTCATACTTTGACTGTAAAGGTTGTCACTGCGAAGATGGTTTTACAAAAGGGCCGG
This sequence comes from Pinus albicaulis, assembly GCA_034641835.2. Classification (NCBI taxonomy): domain Eukaryota; kingdom Viridiplantae; phylum Streptophyta; class Pinopsida; order Pinales; family Pinaceae; genus Pinus; species Pinus albicaulis. The sequence goes on along the minus strand of CM076579.1, from coordinate 1,369,073,685 downwards.
CCTGATGGTTCTCAGGTTCGTCAAATGCGTATTGCAAAGTGCTTGGTTGGTGATGAAACTGGTGTTATTGTTTTTACAGCCAGGAATGATCAAGTGGAATTGATGAAGGCTGGCTCAGCTGTAATTCTACGTAATGCAAAAATTGATATGTTCAGGGGCTCAATGAGGCTGGCAGTTGACAAGTGGGGAAGAGTTGAAGTTACTGAAGATGTTGACTTCAAAGTTAAAGAAGATGCCAGAATCGATGCAGAATCGATTCAGAAAACACTGGTTCTAATCATTTAAAACGCTGGCTCTGATACCACATGAAAGTGCAGAAGTGTCCTCAGACACACAACTTTATTGATCAAGCAAAAAGATTACATAGCAAATTACAGGAGTTTACACACGTAAACTCACACTCTCACATTCTCTCATTACACATTACATTGAAAATAGGAAACTAACCTATTTATAAGCTCTATGCTCTAACTTAATCTAGTTATGGATCACTTGGAAAATAAACAAGTGTCCATTTACAATAAATGAGCTTCTAACCAAACTACTAACTTTACTCCTAACTTAGAGCCTAGGAAATGACTCTTTTCTAGAGTCCTAATTTTTAATAACAAATTTCTATTTCCAAGTATCTCACAAATTTATTAAATATTCTAGAATAATAATTATTAATTTAATATCTTAAATTAATAATTATTTTATTCAAATACTATAACCTATGATAAAAATTATTTTTGGATCATCTAACATGTAGAATAAAACATTGAAAGGTGTTATGTTAAAACACATATGAAGTCATTTGTTCAATTCTTTCTTGATATTAAATATATCTATAGCCTTTTCAACTAGCTTCAAACACCATCATAACCACATCATGAGAGAAAATGCTACCGACTATGAAGACATTTCCCAAAAGAAAATCTTAAGAACTCTTTTTACTCAGAATATGAATGCCACTTGTTCATTTCACCCACATAAGTGTTAAAATATGACAACAAATGTAAATAATGTAATTTTGGGAAAATTTACTTATTACCTATTAGTTGGTTGTATAACGAAATGAAGTTAGAATAACAAAATAACCCAGGTTAAATTGGATGGTCCGAGAAGCTTGTAAGGAGAATCATTGTTGATTAATAGAGTTTCCAATCCCTTGCCCTGTGGAGATTTCCTTGACACGTTATCAAAGTTGATTGATTCAGTTTCATTCAATATTCATTATGTGATTGATTCAGTTTCATTCAGTATTTCAGTTTCATTCAATATTCATTCTATGATTGATTCAGTTTCATTTAGTATTCATTTTGTGATTGATTCAGTTTCATTCTTTCTTTCTGTTTAACTTTCTGTTTAAATGTATTTTTGTGATTGATTCAATTTCATTCAATATTCATTGTGATTGATTCAGTTTCATTCAGTGTTCATTCTGTGATTGATTCAGTTTCATTCAGTATTCATTGTTTCTTTCTGTTGAAATGTATTTACCATACCATCTCCGAAATTTCCACCATCTTCATAACACCGCCTAGAAAAGGCAAATAAATATTTTATCCTTCCAGGCATAGGAAAAGAGAATGGATATATAATTTAGTATTGTGATTGATTCAGTTTCATTCAGTATTCATTCATTCTTTCTATTTAAATGTATTTACCATACCATCTCCCAAATTTCCACCATCTTCATAGCCTTTAAATATTTTATCCTTCCGGGCATAGGAAAAGAGAATGGAGTACATAAATATAGGAAAAGAGAATGGAGTACATAAATATTTTATCCTTCCAGGCATAGGAAAAGAGATGAGGTAAAATCTTGATTTTTGTTATTTAAACTAGTATTTTTTAGTGTAAATATAGATTCAGCACCCTAAAAAAAGATAAAACTTTAATATGCAAACTATATTATTAATTAAATAGATTACACACATTTATACATGAATTAGTCTCAAGATAGGAAATCTATCTTGGACGTACAATAAGTTGGTTGAGGGAATATCTCAACCTCACACCAAACAAGGAAACTAGTTTTAGCTAATTCCTATTGAATAGGAATAAACTCTATACATAGAGAGTCACAACTAGACAAGTAGGAATTACACATTCTAACACACCCCCTTAATGACTACTTGTCTCGATATCACTTCACAAAATCTAGTTGTGGTCAAACATAACAAAAAAGAAGATGTAGACGTCCATATAAAGGAGCAACCATCCACCAGAATGCATGGGTACCAACCGCTGCAACCGCTGGTCTCGTAGGATGTCCTTCGTATACATGGTTATGTCAACCATTATCACTGCATACATGTACCTGTATCTACATATCCCCCTCCAATGTGGGTTTTATCGGATGACCTGTAACCATGCTCTTCCTTCTCGGGGTTTTATCGGATGACCCGTAACCATGCTCTTCATCAATGGGCGAATACTAACACAAACCTGTTTCCAGTCTGCTTCACTATTATACGTGGTTTCTAGCTGACCACAAACTGACACTGCAAAATGGTTTCTGGCTGACCATGAACCTATAGTTACAAAGTGGTTTTGAGATTACCACGAACTTTTACAGGGATACACATGCCTTTACAAGGCTTACATACTCCAACTCTTGGAGTTATCAGGTACATATAAAGACCACTCCAAAACCATCCTAGACTGGCTTACCATTCAACTCTGTGACTCATTATACAACATGCTATTGAGTCTATTCCAAAAAAAATCACACAAAACAAACTTTCACTTTTATTGTGAAAGTTACCCATCAAATTTCTGTTTTCAATAAATTCTTGCTAGATTTTAAAGAAATTAGTCTGGAAAAATCCATCCAAAAAGTCGCACTAAAGACAACTCCAAAAAGAATGACCCCAAGAAACAGATTTGATGAAATCCAAATTGCAGAATAGAACATCACCATACCCCTTTCCCAAATTTCCATGCCTCATCAACACCTTTGCCTACAAAAAGCACATAAATATTTTATCCTTCCAGGCATAGGAAAAGAGAGGCTCCAAGAAGTAGGTTTAATGAAATCCAGAAAAGTGGAGTAGTCTTTAGTGCGACTTTTTGGAGTTTCCAGTGCCGGAATCCGGTGAAAAAAATTAAGGTGAAATCTTGATTTCTGTTATTTAAACTAGTATTTTTTAGTGTAAATATAGATTTAGCACCCTAAAAACCCCCTAAGACACTTCTATTATGCAAGTTACCCATTAAATTTCTGTTTTCAATAAATTCTTGGTGGATTTTAAAGAAATAAACCAGAAAAATCCACCAAAAAAGCCTTCAGAAAGTCGCACTAAAAACAACTCCAAAAAAAATGATCCCAAGAAACAGATTTGATGAAATCCAGAAAATTACAGAATAGAACATCACCATACTCCAAAAAGAATGACCCCAAAAAACAGATTTGATAAAATCCAAAAAATTACAGAATAGAACATCACCATACCCCTTTCCCAAATTTCCACGCCTCATCAACACCTTCTCCTACAAAAAGCACATAAATATTTTATCCTTCCAAGTATAGGAAAAGAGAGGCTCCAAGAAGTAGGTTTAATGAAATCCAGAGAATTGCAGGATTATGTTATATAGGATCTGTGAAAGACGAAGTGTTTTGACAAAAAGCCAGGATGTAATAGTTTTTTTAGCAATATTTTGTGCTAACTATTTTTTAGAAATTTTTAAAGATAATGAAGGAAGGATAGTGAAGGAAGTTAGAATAGAAGGATAACAGAAGATATATGTATTATCTTATATTTTAATATATAAATAGTATTTTTTTATAAAAAAATAATATATAAATAATATTTTTTTATAACTGTTTTTTAGAAATTTTTAAAGATAATGAAGGAAGGATAGTGAAGGAAGTTAAAAGAGAAGGATAACAACAAATATATGTATTATTTTATATTTTAATATATAAATAGTATTTTTTTTGAAAAAAATTCAGGGAGAATGAAGATAACAATTTTTTACTAGTAATTGTACAGAGAAGTGCAAAAGAAAGAATGGAAATGTGAAAGAAAATAATTTACACAGTATTTTGAGTTTACACGAAGCTATTTAAGTTGAATGATCTAGATTAACTCATCACATGCTTAATATTTAGTTGCGAAGCTGCAAAGGAGAACGAAGAAAAGCTTTTGCAGACAAATTTCTGAAAAGCTCGAGTAAGAGCATTGCCCATTGTTAACTGTAGTAGGAAATCAATATGAGAGGGACCTTTGTTGCCCACTGTGTGTGATTTATGTCAGGACAGATGGAAAGCTCAACAGAATATAATTCATAAATCGTATGCAAATTTGGCAGAATAGACGGGCAATACTTAGAGACAAGGAGCATAGCCCAGATTCCCCTCCAACCTTTTATGGCTTCGTATTTCTTAAATATCATATGTGCTAATCGCCCTTTTCCAGACATGGGATGGGCATGGAGCATCTCCAACATCCCTGTACAGGTATACTGTAAGGATCTATGGGAGAACAAGTACAAATAAAAGTATGCAAACATTTGTTATCATTTATTTGCACAGGCCTTTGTCTAGATTCTCATTGTTATTGTGTATTGATTTTCTTGATTTAATAGTAACTGCCAACAAAGTTTTGCAAAATTTATCGGGTAAGGAGAACAACGATTGCTAAATTTACTGGGTAAGAAGAACAACGATATGAGTGCTTTTTATCTCACGCCAAAACAGATGTGGGACAAGTTCAATGCCTGTAGTAGACCCAATGCATTTTCTCTCCTGCAGGACCCATTCTCACTTGAATTTCATGTGTTATCATTGACAGCCAAAAACAAAGTGCTTAAAACTATACTACGATAGACAGATATGGTAGGCATTAGGGCCAATAATATTTGAAGAAAAACCAGGCATGGTGATAAAAAGTTTACTTAATACAGATTAGGGAGTTTGGACATAAAAAGACTAAACTCATAACTCAGACTTGTAGCATGCAAAACACATACATGTAGTGGAGGCTCATTTGAACAATTTGAGCATTGGTTAAAACATTTTCAACATACAGTTTTGGTAAATGCAAATAGAGAAAGAAAGATATTAAGATGCTTCATAAGAGGAAGCATATAGAACAGACAGTTTTAATACCAATGCCGAAGAATTTTAACCCACAACACGAATACAGAACAAACCATATTGGTTTGTCCAAGCTGGGTAGATGCATCATCATATCTTCAGAACTGGGTATATCATAGAAAATTACTTCTAAAACATATACCTAAAACCTGTATGGATACATACATAGAAAAGAAACCCTAATCATAAAAGCTCCTAATCATAAAAGCTGGGACCAAAACAGGTTAGAACATTTTTAGCTTAAGGATATGTCATGTACAAGATGCTTCATAAGAGGAAGCATATGGAACAGACAGTTTTAATACCAACGCCGAAGAATTTTAACCCACAACATGAATATAGAACAAACCATATTGGTTTGTCCAAGCTGGATAGATGCATCATCATATCTTCAGAACTGGGTATATCCTCAGAAGTGGGTATATCATAGAAAATTTACTTCTGAGACATATAACTAAAACCTGTATGGATACATAGAAAAGAAGCCCTAATCTTAAAAGCTGGGACCAAAACAGGTTAGAACATTTTTAGCTTAAGGATATGTCATGTACAAAATTCATAAAGACAAGTTTGATTAGGGTAAAATGTTGATAAAGCATCATTTATAGCATGAAAAATAAGGTCTATGTGGTAAAAATGAGGTGCAACATGGAGCATATTATAGCCATCTAAGAATCTCATTAAAAAAGGGAATAACCAAAATTTGAGGCCTGGAAAATTAAAAAAAATATGGTTGATAGGGGCTTGAATAACAGATAAAGCAGGTATATTTCAAACCTAACAATGTATTCAATTTCCAATAAACAAGTTTTCCAACTCATGGACCATTTTACTTGTTCAAGTAACTAGGCCAAGTACAAATTTTGGGCAAATCTGGTAGATACCTCACCCGTTGCTTCTCAATTTCAGGGATCTTTTGATTTGAACTAGTGGTGATCTTTGTGTGGACAAGCTATGTTTGAATCTCCCATGAACAAGGTTTAAATCTCTCGAGTTTTTCCCATCACGGACAATCTTCTTTCAAAGCTAGTTGTAAATCCTATGCAAATTTGGCAGAATAGATACCATCATTCAATGCGATCTCAACCAAGCTTATCTCATCTCCTCCAAAATATTGTTTTTTTATCATAAAGAAAATTTGCAACCGATTATTCCACAGCTTTATCTTGATACTCTCCCAAACCTTAAAAAAAGTCCTTGCAAATATGGAAAGAGCGCTGGGGTTTGTTAGACATAGGGATCTTTCAATTTGAATTTTTGGGTTTATGGAAAAATTAATGAGCATCTAGTTAATTTTGATAATTGAGCAACTAAGAAGAATGGAGAGATTGTGGAAGGCAAACTAGCAGAGATTTAAGTTCGATCCAAGAGAAACTAATCAGTGGAGGAATTGTAACCGAGTTAAGTTTGATCCCTTTGCATTGTAAAAGCATTTTCAAATAAGACACACATTTCCAAAAATTACTCAGAGATAAAACAATTGAGAAAATAGCAAGACATGTGACAGATCGAAATCAATATCAAATTACACATTCTCTAGAAATTAGAGCTATGCCAATTAGATGTGTTAATTCCATCGACATGTTGACAAATTTTGAGAATTCCAAAACAAAATACTCTGTAGCAAAACATAGGAATAGAAAAGACTCCATAGCGAACTTCAGGTTTCCCAGTTTTGTTGTCAGTCTATCTGCCTTACCATCAAAGACTTCCATACCATCAGTGCCCAAGTTTTTTTCTCTCCACTATGTTGCCCTTTATACCAATTCGGCCAAATAGCTTTCTTTCCAGCTGAGGGTGGAGCACCCAGAACCAACAACTAAACCCACCCCAAGTGAGCGTAAATAATGAAAAATAATAAACAAGAACGGACAGAAGTAAGCCTAGTTAAAATAATGATAAAGTCCACGCACAAAGCAATACCTGTTGGAAATGTTGTCATTGATGGCAAAGGAGGCAGCAAAGACAGAGACAGGCAAAGGAAGCAGCGAATATAACAGAGGCAGAGCCGTTATCACAGCAGTAAAGGCAGAGGCAGAGCGACAGAAGCAACAGAGGCAGAGAAACAGCTGTTATTGCAAAGAAACAACTGTTTTTCCGAGAATCTTTACCCAGCCGGGCATTACTCATAACATAAATATAATTCCAGGAATCATAACCCAAGCGGCAATGTAATGCATACTTAATATAAATTTCATTCCGGGAATCACATACTCCAGCAGCGCTTTATATTCAAATGCGCAGTGTGAATGGAGCTGAACCATATTCAAATGCGCAGTATGAATGGAGTGGAACCCTAGTCGAAACAGAAGAAATCACAGTGGTGAGAAGGGATGAATACTTATTTATATATAATTGAAATCGTGGAGGACCGGAACCTGGAGTAGAGAACGGAACTGTGACCGAGAGGAATAGTGATGACGGTTTGGAGTGAAATCGTGGGTTTCATCGCACCACCATCCGTCAGGCAAGCGGTATTCCTGAATTCGCAGCGATTCCATAGGATTTGTGACGCGTGTCCCTGAACGAAATTGAAAACTGCCGGTTAAAGTGCGCCATCGCAAGTTCTACATCGTCCGAAGACGCCGAGCGATATAGTTATAGACCGTTGATCTGGTGGCTCGACATCTAACGGTGATCGCTCGCAGGACCCGCACAAAGTTTAATGAAAAAGCCCGGAGGTTGCGCCAGGTACAGTGCGCACGTTTGATTGGTCTTTTGATTGCATTGTGGGCCCGGGGCGAAAATATACGTAATAAATTTGGTTTATTAACCTTAGTATAAGGTCCGACGGAGTATATTAAAAGAATCAAAGGTCCAAAGCATTTTTATTAAGTTATATGGAGTGCATAAAACCATCGCATCGCAACCATCGCAAAGGATCCAACCATCGCATAAAACCATCGCATCGCAACCAACGCAAAGGATCCAACCATCGCATAAAACCATCGCATCGCAACCATCGCATCCATCGCAACAATCGCAACCAGCGCAACCATCGCATCCATCGCATGTACTAACCGGTGGAGGATTAGTATATCGCATTGGAAAACGTGTCAAGTGGGCCCGAAAGTTTTTTTTTATATGTTGAAACAGGTTTTATTATATAGGACCAAGAATTGATTTAAGTCATACCTAAAAGGGCAAGTTTGTAGGATAAACTTATGCCAAGATCTGAAGTTGGATTATATATATATATAAGGGGCGCTGTCGTATATATATATATATATATATATATATATATAACGTTGTTGTGATGTGCCGCGTGATCCGTGGGTTATATATATATGCCTCAGCTTAATGGGAGGGCGATTATTAATATAAAACAATTGTGATGAACGTATGTTCCACTTGCGGAACTCGCCACATCAACAAGACACTTGCTGTGTGTAAAGGGTTGGAGTTTGCCCAGATTTAACGCCAGCTGTTACATATTTATATAAAATGCACTAATATAAAAAGCACAGTTACACGTATGCAACAGTTACACCACAGCAGAGGACAGAAGAGCAAATAGAGATGAAAAGAGATAAAACACAGTCACGGAAAAGACAGACACAGTCAAAGAAAAGACAAACACGCAGCGAGCCAAAAGACCAAATGAGTTGAGTTGGAGTTCTCATTGTAATTTGAATGTAAATGTTTTAATTGATTTTTATTGTTTGTGATGCATTAGCAAGTCTCCAGAAGAGAGCAAATATCCCACTGTAATATTAAAATAAGCACCTATAGTTATGGCAGATAAAAGGAATGAGAAGACAGAAGGCAAAGAGTCATGACTGTTCACTCCAAATTCTTTGTGAAACACAAACAGTTATGTGAGGAACTCTATAAATAATATCAACTGGATATGCAAAAAGAGGTCAGAGAGAGAGAAAATATAGAGAAGGAAAAGTATAGAAGTGTAAGGCAGAGAAGATTAAGAAAAGAAGAGAAGAAAGAGAAGCTACAGAACAGAGCTGATATCTGAGGTAAATCAGCAAACATTCAGTTTGAAAAATTGAGGAAGTTGGAGCTTCCCTATCAAGTTGCAGCTTGATAGCTATCAGTTGTAGCTGATTGAGGTTGGAGCCTCCTGTAGGTTGGTGCCTGCAGAAAATTGAAGGGAGTTGGTGCTTCCTTGCAAGTTGTAGCTTGCATAATTGAGGTAGGAGCCTCCTGTAGGTTCGTGCCTGCAGAAAAACAGTGGTGAGAGGGAGTTGGAGCTTGCCTTTGCATCACAACAATAATAAGATGTGGTTTTCTCCCTTTATAGGTTTCCACTTATATCTGGTGTCTCTTTGCATGGTGTTTATGTGTTGATCTGATTTATATCATCTTATTAATACCTGCTGCTCTCATATTAAGTTTTCTGTTATATTATAATAATACTTGCTGCTCACATTCTAAGATTACTCACATATTAAGTTGGATATGAAATGAAGGTGTAAATAAGGTTTAATATAAAATTTAAAATATCATGAATGTGTTAAACTGATTCACCCCCCCCCTCTCAGTTTAACTAAGGGTTCAACAATTGGTATCAGAGCCAGTTCCTTTTACAAGTCTAACAACTGAAAGGAGATCCTAGGTTCCCAAGATGGCTAGTAAAGAAGGATGCTCAACCAATAAAGCCCCTCTCTTCACTGGTGAAAATTATGCTTTCTGGAAAATCAGAATGAGGACATACATAATGTCTCTAGGAATAGAAGTCTGGGCTGCTGTGGAATTAGGATATGCTCCAAAGGCAACTGATACAGAGAAAGAAACAAAACAAGATTTTGTGGCTAATGCAAAAGCCATGAATGCCATCTTGAATGGATTGTGTGAAGCAGAGTTTATTAAAGTAATGCACAAAGACACTGCCAAAGATATATGGGATACTCTTGAGAACATACATGAGGGAGACAAGAAAGTAAAGACTACCAAACTTCAAGTCTATAGAGCCCAGTTTGAGAACTTAAAAATGAATGATGATGAAGACATTTCCAGTTTCTTTCTAAAAGCTGCAGAAATTATTAACAATATGAAAGCTCTTGGAGAAAAAATGCCAGAAAGTATAATTGTGCAAAAGATTCTAAGATCTCTTCCATCCAGGTTTAATCCAAAGGTGTCTGCAATAGAAGAAACAGCTGATTGGGAGACCTTGACCATGAACCAACTACTTGGAAATCTAACAGCCTATGAAATGAGGCTCCCACAGAAGAAGCCAAGTACGAGGGAAGCAGCCTTTAAAATAGAAAAGAAGAAAGAAGAAGAGGGAGACATATGCTCTTGCTCAGATGAAGAAGAGGCAAATTTTGTCAAGAAATTGGATAGAGGCTCAGGTAAATACAAAGGTAAACTCCCCTTCAAATGCTTTAACTGTGGAAGAGTGGGACACTATGCTTCTAAGTGTCCTCACAAGAAAATAAGGAATCAGGCTCAAGAGTCAGAGAAAAATAAATCAAAGAACTGGCAGAAAGGAAAAAAGTTCAGCAGAAAATCCTTCTATGCTCAACAAGACAGCAGTACATCTGAAGATTCAAATGAATCCTCAAGTGAAGAAGGAACCTCTGAATTCTTATTGATGGCCATAGAAGAACTTGAAGGTCTCCTACTAGAAGACGAAGAAGAAGAAGGTGAAGTCGACCTTGAGGGGGAGCTAAGGAGTGCTCTAGAAGAGATTGATAGACTCAAACTGAAATGCAGAAAACAAAAGGACATTCTCCTCAAATATGTACGAGAAGAACATAATTCAGAATTCCTTAAGCAGCTAAAAATAGAGCTTGAAGAAGCCAAGAAGATAAAGGACATGTTACTTAAGCAAATCAAAGAAAAAACTCAAGAACAAGAAAAGTTGGAAGAAGAAGTAGTATGTCTTAAGAAGAAATTAGAAAATGCTCAAAGAAAAGTGGTTATAAACTCTTCTCAAACAACAAGCTCTAGTAAGCTGGATGAAATTCTGGTTGCTCAAAGATTCCCTATGATAAAGACTGGAATAGGCTATGAAGGAGAATCAAGTAAAGGAAAAGAAAAGGTTGACAGAGAAATTATTTTTTTAAAAGCAAAGAAGAATGATGAAGCAGCTCAAACAATTCCTACAAAAGAAGAAATCTGCAATAAGGAAGACAGAGATCAAAAGAAACCATTAGTGGCAAAGAATGTAATAAATACTAAGACCCCTGAATATGTAAAATTTGGAAACCATCAAAGGAGATTCTTCCCTCCAATGAAGAATGCCACATGTTATGTCTGCCACAAGCTGGGACACATTGCTGCATATTTTCTTGCAAGGAGGAGTAATTCAAACCAGCAAAAGATGCAGACATTGAAGAGACTGCCTCAAGCAAACAAATGGAAGAGACAACCTTACCTCAGGTATGCAAATAGCTTCTATGGTTACTGCTTTTATTGTAAGGAATTTGGTCATAAAATCATTGAGTGTAGAAAGTATGGACAAATATTGATGTTTAACACCTCAAGAAGGTTTATGAATCAAATAAATTCTGTTCATACTCATAATTCTACAAAAACTATGATCAAATGTTGTGTATGCAATCAAGTTGGACATATACCTTCCAAATGTTCTCTAAGAAGATGGAGGTCATCACCTCACAAAAGATACAAAACAAAAGGGTGCCTGCAGTGGATAAAGAAGGTGAATAAGTGTGACCTGGCTCTAACTGCTCAAGATCTAAAAAGTCAATGGTACTTGGACAGTGGCTGCTCTAAACACATGATAGGAGACAAAAGTAAGTTTATAACTCTTGATGAAAAGAAATCTGGCAATGTTAATTTTGGCAATGATAAGTCAAGAAAGATCAAAGGAAAGGGTTCAGTCGGCATAGACAATGGCAGAGGAAAGGCCCAAGATGTACTATTTGTAGATGGGCTGAAAGCAAATTTACTGAGTGTCAGTCATATGTGTGACAAAGGTTGTGGAGTTCTATTTAGAGCACAAGACTGTGAAGTCAGATCAAGCACCACAGGAAATACTTTGCTCAAGGTGCTCGAACAGAGAGCAATGTTTATATTGTAAAAGAGGAAGATGAAGCATGCCATCTTAGCAAACTTGAGGAGTCATGGTTATGGCATAGGAGATTGGGACATCTCAGCTTCGATCATATCATCAGACTGAGCAAAAAGAAAGCAGTCAGAGACATGCCAGAAATAAAGAGGCCTTCTAATACCATATGAAAATCTTGTCAATTGGGTAAATAGACCCGCACATCCTTTAAGGCCAAAGAGGAGTTGTCAACAAGAATACCACTCCAGCTTGTGCACATGGATCTGTGTGGACCTACAAGAACTAAAACCCCAAGTGGAGAATCCTACTTCATGATGATAATAGATGATTTCTCCAGAATGACATGGGTTGCTTTTCTCAAGAATAAATTGGAAGCTTTGGACAAATTCAAAACATTTAAGGCATTAGCAGAAAATCAAACTGGATGCAAACTAAAATGTATCAGATCAGACAGAGGAGGAGAATTCACAGATTATGACTTTGCAGACCTATGTAATGAAAATGGAATAAAACAACAATTTACTATTGCAGGGACACCTTAGTAGAACAGAGTAGCAGAGAGAAAAAATAGATCCGTTCAACAAATTTCCATAGCTATGATGCAAGAGAATAATATTGCTCAAACCTTCTGGGCAGAAGCAGTGCACACAGCAGTACATATCCTTAATAAAGCTCACTTAAGGCCAAGCAGTGACAAGACTCCCTACTAACTATGGCATGGAAAAACAGCTTCAATCAAACATTTCAGAATCTTTGGTAGCAAGTGTTACATAAAGAATAATGATGAAAATCTTAGAAAATTTGATGCAAGAGAAGATGAAGGAATATTTCTAGGATATGCATCAAAAGCAAAGGGTACAGGTGCTACAACAAGACTCTTCAGAAAATAGTAGAAAGCATTGATGTAAGATTTGATGAAGAACTTCAAAACAATGCAAGAGATATTGACTGCTGCAGTCCATCAGATAACCATGAAGAAGAAGACCAGAATGATGATGAAACAAGAAAGAGTACAGAAAATGAAGAGCTGAGCTCGAAAGCCCCCTCAAGATACGCTCAGAAGAATCATCCCAAAGATCAAATCATAGGAGATAAGAAAGCAAGGGTCCATAAAGAAGGCAGCTAACAGAACAAACTGAAGAAGTATACATAGCAATGCTATCACAAATAGAGCCAAATAAATTTGAAGAAGCCATCAAGGACAAGTCTTGGGTAAAAGCAATGAATGAGGAATTGGACCAAATTGAAAAGAACAATACCTGGGAACTAGTTCCTAGACCAATTGAGAAAAATATCATTGGTTCAAAATGGGTATTCAAAAACAAAATGAATGACGGAAAAAATAGTCGGGAATAAAGCGGTGAAGAAACTGCAAAGGTCTCACAAATTGAAGGACTTGATTCTGATAGAAACATTTTCCCTTGCTTAGCAGGGAATGAAGCTATGAGAATGTTCACAGCATTTGCATGCTAAAACTTCAAAATATCAAATGGATTATAGAATATGCATTTCGAATGAGACTTAGAAAGAAGTCTACATGGAACAACGAGAAGGCTTCTCATTGACGGACAAAGGGACTATGTGAGCGAAAGACCCTATGAGTAACAGACTCCTCGTGCTTAGTACTAAAGTGAGATAAATATTTGCAAAACATGAGGCTTTAAGGTGGAAGTGAAAACAATCATATGACCCATGATGAACTCCTGATTGTTGTAGTATATGTTGATGACATTATGTTTGGAAGCAACAAAGAAGAACTAGAAAAAGGGTTTGCTGATGAGATGAAAACAGAGTTTGAGATGTCTATGATTGGAGAACTCACTTTCTATTTAGGACTTCAAATTCAACAAAAGAACATAGGTACATTCATCTCATAGGAAAAATACTTAAAGGAAATGCTGAAAAAGTTCAAAATGGAGGACTGCAAACCTGTGTCAACTCCCATGACCACAGGTTGCAAGCTATGTGCTGATGATGGGTCTTCTGATATAGATCAAAAACTCTACAGATGCATGATTGGAAGTCTATTGTATCTGACTGCATCAAGAACAGACATCATGCTAGCAGTAGGACTAGTGGCTAGATATCGAGTAGCACCTAAACAAAATCACCTCCTTGCAGTCAAAAGAATATTAAGATATCTACAAGGAACAACACAACATGGACTTTGGTATCCTAAAGGCAAAATCTTCACCTTGACAGCATACACAGATGCAGATTGGGCCAGCTGTGTGGATGACATGAAGAGTACAAGTGGAGGTGCATTCTATCTAGGAGAAAGTCTGGTGGCATGGTTAAGCAAGAAACAAACATCTATCTCTCTGTCTACAGCTGAAGCCGAATATATAGCAGCAACAACATGTTGTACACAAGTCATGTGGATGAAGCAAACCCTCCAAGACATGAAGGTAAGCATTGATGAACCTATCTCAATCAAATGTGATAATACAAGTGCTATAAGTATATCTAAAAATCCTGTGCTTCACTCAAAAACCAAACATATTCCAATCAAGTATCATTTTCTCCGAGAAAAAGTGGCTCAGAAGATAGTAAAAACTGGAGTATGTACCAGCAAAAGACTAGACAACAAATATATTTACCAAACCACTTGCTAGAGAGCCATTTGAATATTTGAGAGACAAATTAGGGGTAGTATCTGTAGATGCTACTCTCTGATATGAAGAGAAAGCACAGTATCAGGGGGAGAAAAGAAACGAAAATATCATTCTCAGGGGAGATCAGCGAGCAAGGGAAGCATGAAAACAGGTCCTCAGGATCAAAGGGATTATGGCAATAATACATTCAGCATAAAAGAATCAACAAAAAGGAAAAAGGGTCGGTCGTGCAACAGAAGAATAGTGAACCCAACGTGTATCTAATCCAAAGTTTGGAGCAACAGCGTACAAAGTCAGGAAATTTCAGGAAATGCATGAAATATTGAAAAAGGAATAAAAGCACAACATCAGAGGGGGAGGAAGAGCAAGCAACAGTAAGAAGGGGAAGCAACAGGAGAAAGAACCCTATCAGGCAAACAGAGGAAGTGTATTGCCATCAATGCCAAAGGGGGAGACTGTTGGAAATGTTGTCATTGATGGCAAAGGAGGCAGTAAAGACAGAGACAGGCAAAGGAAGCAGCAAATATAACAGAGGCAGAGCCGTTATCACAGCAGTAAAGGCAAAGGTAGAGCGACAGAAGCAGCAGAGGCAGAGACACAGCTGTTATTGCAGAGAAATAGATGTTTTTCCGAGAATCTTTACCCAGTCGGGCGTTACTCATAACATAAATATAATTCCGGGAATCATAACCCAAGCGGAAATGTAATGCATAGTTAATATAAATTTCATTCCGGGAATCGCATACTCCAGCAGTGCTTTATATTCAAATTCGCAGTGTGAATGGAGTTGAACCATATTCAAATGCGCAATATGAATGGAGTGGAACCATAGTTGTAACAGAAGAAATCACAGCGGTGAGAAGGGATGAATATCTATTTATATATAATTGAAATCGTGGAGGACCGGAACCTGGAGTAGAGAACAGAACTGTGACCGAGAGGAATAGTGACGGCGGTTTGGAGTAAAACCGTGGGTTTCATCGCACCACCATCCGTCGAGCAAGCGGTATTCCCGAATTCACAGCGATTCCATAGGATTTGTGACGCGTGTCCCTGAACGAAATTGAAAACTGCCGGTTAAAGTGCGCCATCGCACGTTCTACATCGACCGAAGACGCCGAGCGATATAGTTATAGACCGTTGATCTGGTGGCTCGACATCTAACGGTGATCGCTCGTAGGACCCGCACGAAGTTTAATGAAAAAGCCCGGAGGTTAAGCCAGGTACAGTGCGCACGTTTGATTGGTCTTTTGATTGCATTGTGGGCCCGGGGCGGAAATATACGTAATAAATTTGGTTTATCAACCTTAGTATAAGGTCCGACGGAGTATATTAAAAGAATCAAAGGTCCAAAGCATTTTTATTAAGTTATATGGAGCGCATAAAACCATCGCATCACAACCATCGCAAAGGATCCAACCATCGCATAAAACCATTGCATCGCAACCAACGCAAAGGATCCAACCATTGCATAAAACCATCGTAGCGCAACCATCGCATCCATCACAACAATCGCAACCAGCGCAACCATCGCATCCATCGCATATACTAACCGGTGGAGGATTAGTATATCGCATCGGAAAACGTGTCAAGTGGGCCAAATTTTTTTTTTTTATATGTTGAAACAGGTTTTATTATATAGGGCCAAGAATTGATTTAAGTCATACCTAAAATGGCAAGTTTGTAGGATAAACTTATGCCAAGATCTGAAGTTGGATTATATATATATAAGGGGCGCTGTCGTATATATATATATATATATAACGTTGTTGTGATGTGTCGCGTGATCCGTGGGTTATATATATATGCCTTGGCTTAATGGAAGGGCGATTATTAATATAAAACAATTGTGATGAACGTATGTTCCGCTTGCGGAACTCGCCACATCAACAAGACACTTGTTGTGTGTAAAGGGTTGGAGTTTGCCTAGATTTAACGCGAGCTGTTACATATTTATATAAAATGAACTAATATAAAAAACATAGTTACACGTATGCAGCAATTACACCACAGCAGAGGACAGAAGAGCAAACAGAGATGAAAAGAGATAAAACACAGTCACGGAAAAGACAGACACAGTCAAAGAAAAGACAAACACGCAGCGAGCCAAAAGACCAAATGATTTGAGTTGGAGTTCTCATTGTAATTTGAATGTAAATGTTTTAATTGATTTTTATTGTTTGTGATGCATTGGAAAGTCTCCGGAAGAGAGAAAATATCCCACTGTAATATTAAAATAAGCACCTATAGTTATGGCAGATAAAAGGAATGAGAAGACAGAAGCCAAAGAGTCATGACTGTTCACTCCAAATTCTTTGTGAAATACAAACAGTCATGTGAGGAACTCTATAAATAATTTCAACTGGATATGCAGAAAAAGGGTTAGAGAGAGAAAATATAGAGAAGGCAGAGTATAGAAGTGAAAGGCAGAGAAGATTAAGAAGAGAAGAGCAGAAAGGGAAGCTACAGAATAGAGTTGATATCTGAGGTAAATCAGCAAACATTCAGTTTGATAAATTGAGGAAGTTAGAGCTTCCCTATCAAGTTGCAACTTGATAGTTGTCAATTGTAGCTGACTGAGGTTGGAGCCTCCTACAGGTTGGTGCCTGCAGAAAATTGAAGGGAGTTGGTGCTTCCTTGCAATTTGTAGCTTGCAGAATTGAGGTAGGAGCCTCCTGTAGGTTGGTGCCTGCAGAAAAACAGTGGTGAGAGGGAGTTGGAGCTTGCCTTTGCATCACAACAATAATATGATGTGGTTTTCTCCCTTTATGGGTTTCCACTTATATCTGGTGTCTCTGTGCATGATGTTTATGTGTTGATATGATTTATGTCATCTGCTTAAATACCTGCTGCTCTCATATTAAGACTGCTATTATATTATATTAATACTTGCTGCTCACATTCTAAGATTACTCACATATTAAGTTGGATATGAAATGAAGGTGTAAATAAGGTTTCATAAAAGTTTAAAAGATCATGACTGTGTTAAACTGATTCACCCCCCCCTCCTCTCAGTTTAACCAAGGGTTCAACAATTGGTATCAGAGCAAGTTCCTTTGTACAAGTCTAACAACTGAAAGGAGATCCTAGGTTCCCAAGATGGCTAGTAAAGAAGGATGCTCAACCAATAAAGCCCCTTTCTTCACTGGTGAAAATTATGCTTTATGGAAAATCAGAATGAGGACATACATAATGTCTCTAGGAATAGAAGTCTGGGCTGCTGTGGAATTAGGATATGCCCCGAAGGCAACTGACACAGAAAAAGAATCAAAACAAGATTTTGTGGCTAATGCAAAAGCCATGAATGCCATCCTGAATGGATTGTGTGAAGCAGAGTTTATTAAAGTAATGCACAAAGACACTGCCAAAAAAATATGGGATACTCTTGAAAACATACATGAGGGAGACCAGAAAGTAAAGACTACCAAAATTCAAGTCTATAGAGCCCAGTTTGAAAACTTAAAAATGAATGATGATGAAGACATTGCCAGTTTCTTCCTAAAAGCTGCAGAAATTATTAACAATATGAAAGCTCTTGGAGAAAAAATGCTAGAAAGTATAATTGTGCAAAAGATTCTAAGATCTCTTCCATCCAGGTTTAATCCAAAGGTGTCTGCAATAGAGGAAACAGCTGATTGGGAGACCTTGACCATGAACCAGCTACTTGGAAATCTAACAGCCTATGAAATGAGGCTCCCACAGAAGAAGCCAAGTACGAGGGAAGCAACCTTTAAAACAGAAAAGAAGAAAGAAGAAGAGGGAGACATATGCTCTTGCTCAGATGAAGAAGAGGAAAATTTTGTTAAGAAATTGGATAGAGGCTCAGGTAAATACAAAGGTAAACTCCCCTTCAAATTCTTTAACTGTGGAAGAGTGGGACACTATGCTGCTAAGTCTCCTCACAAGAAAATAAGGAATCAGGCTCAAGAGTCAGAGAAAAATAAATCAAAGAACTGGCAGAAAGGAAAGAAGTTCAGCAGAAAATCCTTTAATGCTCAACAAGACAGTAGTACATCTGAAGATTCAGATGAATCCTCAAGTGAAGAAGGAACCTCTGAATTCTTATTGATGGCCATAGAAGAAATTGAAGGTCTCCTACTAGAAGACGAAGAAGAAGAAGGTGAATTCGACCTTGAGGGGGAGCTAAGGAGTGCTCTAGAAGAGATTGATAGACTCAAACTGAAATGCAGAAAACAAAAGGACATTCTCCTCAAATATGTACGAGAAGAACATAATTCAGAAGTCCTTAAGCAGCTAAAAATAGAGCTTGAAGAAGCCAAGAAGATAGAGGACATGTTACTTAAGCAAATCAAAGAAAAAACTCAAGAACAAGAAAAGTTGGAAGAAGAAGTAGTATGTCTCAGAAAGAAATTAGAAAATGCTCAAAGGAAAGTGGTTATAAACTCTTCTCAAACAACAAGCTCTAGTAAGTTGAATGAAATTCTGGTTGCTCAAAGATCCCCTATGATAAAGACTGGAATAGGCTATGAAGGAGAATCAAGTAAAGGCAAAGAAAAGGTTGACAGAGAAATTATTTTTGTAAAAGCAGGGAAGAATGATGAAGCAGCTCAAACAATTCCTACAAAAGAAGAAATCTGCAATAAGGAAGACAGAGATCAAAAGAAACCATTAGTGGCAAAGAATGTAATAAATACTAAGACCCCTGAATATGTAAAATTTGGAAACCATCAAAGGAGATTCTTCCCTCTAATGAAGAATGCCACCTGTTATGTCTGCCACAAGCTGGGACACATTGCTGCATATTTTCATGCAAGGAGGAGTAATTCAAACCAGCAAAAGATGCAAACATGGAATAGACAACCTTACATCAGGTATGCAAATAGCTTCTATGGTTACTGCTTTTATTCTAAGGAATTCGGTCATAAAGTCATTGAGTGTAGAAAGTATGGACAAATATTGATGTTTAACACATCAAGAAGGTTTATGAATCAAAGAAATTCTGTTCATACTCATAATTCTACAAAAATTATGATCAAATGTTGTGTATGCAATCAAGTTGGACATATACCTTCCAAATGTCCTCTAAGAAGATGGAGGTCATCACCTCACAAAAGATACAAGACAAAAGGGTGCCTCCAGTGGATAAAGAAGGTGAATAAGTGTGACCTGGCTCTAGCTGCTCAAGATCTGAAAAGTCAATGGTATTTGGATAGTGGCTGCTCTAAACACATGACAGGAGACAAAAGTAAGTTTATAACTCTTGATGAAAAGAAATCTGGCAATGTTACTTTTGGCAATCATAAGTCAGGAAAGATCAAAGGAAAGGGCTCAGTCAGCATAGACAATGGCAGAGGAAAGGCCCAAGATGTACTATTTGTAGATGGGCTGAAAGCAAATTTACTGAGTGTCAGTCAGATGTGTGACAAAGGCTGCGAAGTTCTATTTAGAGCACAAGACTGTGAAGTCAGATCAAGTACCACAGGTAAGACTCTACTCAGAGGTTTTCGAACAGAGAGCAATGTTTATATTGTAAAAGAGGAAGATGAAGCATGCCATCTTAGCAAACTTGAGGAGTCATGGTTATGGCATAGGATATTGGGACATCTCAGCTTCGATCATATCATCAGACTGAGCAAAAAGAAAGCAGTCACAGACATGCCAGAAATAAAGAGGCCTTCTAATACCATATGCAAATCTTGTCAATTGGGTAAATAGACCCGCACATCCTTTAAGGCCAAAGAGGAGTTGTCAACAAGAAGACCACTCCAGCTTGTGCACATGGATCTGTGTGGACCTACAAGAACTAAAACCCCAAGTGGAGAATCCTACTTCATGCTGATAATAGATGATTTCTCCAGAATGACATGGGTTGCTTTTCTCAAGAATAAATCGAAAGCTCTGGAAAAATTCAAAATATTTAAGGCATTAGCAGAAAATCAAACTGGATGCAAACTAAAATGTATCAGATCAGACAGAGGAGGAGAATTCACAGATTATGACTTTTCAGACCTATGTAATGAAAATGGAATAAAACAACAATTTACTATTGCAGGGACACCTCAGCAGAATGGAGTAGCAGAGAGAAAAAACAAATCTGTTCAACAAATTGCCAGAGCCATGATGCAAGAGAATAATATTGCTGAAACCTTCTGGGCAGAAGCAGTACACACATCAGTACATATCCTTAATAAAGCTCACTTAAGGCCAAGCAGTGACAAAACTCCCTACGAACTGTGGCATGGAAAGCCAGCTTCAGTCAAACATTTCAGAATCTTTGGTAGCAAGTGTTACATAAAGAATAATGATGAAAATATTGGAAAATTTGATGCAAGAGCAGATGAAGGAATATTTCTAGGATATGCATCCAAAAGCAAAGGGTACAGGTGCTACAACAAGACTCTTCGGAAAATAGTAGAAAGCATTGATGTGAGATTTGATGAAGAACTTCCAAACAATACAAGAGATACTGACTGCTGCAGTCCATGAGATAACCATGAAAAAGAAGACCAGAATGATGATGAAACAAGAAAGACTACAGAAGATGAAGGGCTAAGCTCGAAAGCCCCCTCAAGACACACTCAGAAGAATCATCCCGAAGATCAAATCATAGGAGATAAGAAAGCAGGGGTCTAGACAAGAAGGCAGCTAACAGAACAAACTGAAGAAGTATACATAGCCATGCTGTCACAAATAGAGCCAAAGAAATTTGAAGAAGCTAGCAAGGACAAGTCTTGGGTAAAAGCAATGAATGAGGAATTGGACCAAATTGAAAAGAACAATACCTGGGAACTAGTTCCTAGACCAATTGAGAAAAATATCATTGGTTCAAAATGGGTATTCAAAAAAAAAATGAATGAGCAAGGACAAGTAATCAGGAATAAAGCCAGGCTGGTCTGCAAAGGATACTCACAAATTGAAGGACTTGATTACGATGAAAGATTTTCCCCTGTAGCCAGAATGGAAGCTATCAGAATGTTCCTGGTATTTGCATGCTACCAAAACTTCAAAGTATATCAAATGGATGTAAAATATGCATTTCTGAATGGAGACTTAGAAGAAGAAGTCTACATGGAACAACCAGAAGGCTTCTCATTGACAGACAAAGGAGACTATGTGTGCAGACTGAAGAAGGCCCTATATGGACTGAAATAGGCTCCTCGTGCTTGGTACTCAAGACTGGATAAGTATTTGCAAAAACAAGGCTTTAAAAGAGGTGGAGTAGACAACAATCTATACATAAAAGCCCATGAATATGAACTCCCGATTGTTGTAGTATATGTTGATGACATTATGTTTGGAAGCAACAGAGAAGAACTAGCGAAAGGGTTTGCTGATGAGATGAAAACAGAGTTTGAGATGTCTATGATTGGATAACTCACTTTCTATTTAGGACTTCAAATTCAGCAAAAGAACACAGGTACATTCATCTCACAGGAAAAATACTTAAAGGAAATGCTGAAAAAGTTAAAAATGGAGGACTGAAAACCTGTGTCAACTCCCATGACCACAGGTTGCAAGCTATGTGCTGATGATGGGTCTGCTGATATAGATCAAAAATTCTAGAGATCCATGATTGGAAGTCTGTTGTATCTGACTGCATCAAGACCAGACATCATGCTAGCAGTAGGACTAGTGGCTAGATATCAAGAAGCACCTAAACAAAATCACCTCCTTGCAGTCAAAATAATATTTAGATATCTACAAGGAACAACACAACATGGACTTTGGTATCCTAAAGGAAAAAGCTTCACCTTGACAGCATACACAGATGCAGATTGGGCAAGCTGTGTGGATGACAGGAAGAGTACAAGTGGAGGTGCATTCTATCTAGGAGAAAGTCTGGTGGAATGGTTAAGCAAGAAACAAACAACTATCTCTCTGTCTACAGCTGAAGTAGAATATATAGCAGCAGCAGCATGTTGTACACAAGTCATGTGGATGAAGCAAACCCTCCAAGACATGAAGGTAAGCATTGATGAACCTATCTCAATCAAATGTGATAATACAAGTGCTATAAGTATATCTAAAAATCATGTGCTTCACTCAAAAACCAAACATATTACAATCAAGTATCATTTTCTCCGAGAACAAGTGGCTCAGAAGATAGTAAAACTGGAGTATGTACCAACAAAAGAATAGACAACATATATATTTACCAAACCACTTGCTAGAGAGCCATTTGAATATTTGAGAGACAAATTAGGGGTAGTATCTGTAGATGCTACTCTCTTATATGAAGAGAAAGCACAGTATCAGGGGGAGAACAGAAGCGAAAATATCATTCTCAGGGGGAGATTAGCCAGCAAGGGAAGCATGAAAACAGGTCCTCGGGATCAAAGGGATTATGGCGATAATACATTCAGCATAAAAGAATCAACAAAAATTCAAAAGGGTCTGTCGTGCAGCAGAAGAATAGTGAACCCAACGTGTATCTAATCCAAATTTTGGAGCAGCAGCGTACAAAGTCAGGAAATTTCAGGAAATGCATGAAATACTGAAAAAGGAATAAAAACACAGCATCAGAGAATAGAAGCTTCACAAAAAATTCGAACCTCTTGCCATTGATGTCAAAGGGGGAGGAAGAGAAAGCAACAGTAAGAAGAGGAAGCAATAGGAGAAAGAACCTTATCAGGAAAATAGAGGAAGTGTATTGCCATCAATGCCAAAAGGGGAGACTGTTGGAAATGTTGTCATTGATGGCAAAGGAGGTAGCAAAGACAGAGACAGGCAAAGGAAGCAGCGAATATAACAGAGGAAGAGCCGTTATCACAGCAGTAAAGGCAGAGGCAGAGCGACAGAAGCAACAGAGGCAGAGACACAACTGTTATTGCAGATAAACAACTGTTTTATCGAGAATCTTTACCCAGCCAGGCGTTACTCATAACATAAATATAATTTCGGGAATCATAACCCAAGCGGCAATGTAATGCATAGTTAATATAAATTTCATTCCAGGAATCGCATACTCTAGCGGCGCTTTATATTCAAATGCGCAGTATGAATGGAGTGGAACCATAGTCATAACAAAAGAAATCACAGCGGTGAGAAGGGATGAATACTTATTTATATATAATTGAAATCGTGGAGGACCAGAACCTAGAGTAGAGAACGGAACTGTGACCGAGAGGAATAGTGACGGCGGTTTGGAGCGAAACCGTGGGTTTCATCGCACCACCATCCGTCGGGCAAGCGGTATTCCCGAATTTGTAGTGATTCCATAGGATATGTGATGCGTGTCCCTGAACGAAATTGAAAATTGTCGGTTAAAGTGCGCCATCGCACGTTCTACATCGACCGAAGACGCCGAGCGATATAGTTATAGAGTGTTGATCTGGTGGCTCGACATCTAACGTTGATCGCTCGCAGGACCCGCACGAAGTTTAATGAAAAAGCCCGAAGGTTAATCCAGGTACAGTGCGCACGTTTGATTGGTCTTTTGATTGCATTGTGGGCCCGGGGTGGAAATATACCTAATAAATTTGGTTTATTAACCTTAGTATAAGGTCTGACGGAGTATATTAAAAGAATGAAAGGTCCAAAGCATTTTTATTAAGTTATATGGAGCGCATAAAACCATCGCATCGCAACCATCACAAAGGATCCAACCATCGCATTGCAACCAACGCAAAGGATCCAACCATCGCATCCATCACAACAATCGCAACCAGCGCAACCATCGCATCCATCGCATATACTAACCGGTGGAGGATTAGTATATCGCATCGGAAAACGTGTCAAGTGGGCCCGAAAGTTTTTTTTTATATGTTGAAACAGGTTTTATTATATAGGGCCAAGAATTGATTTAAGTCATACCTAAAAGGGCAAGTTTGTAGGATAAACTTATGCCAAGATCTGAAGTTGGATTATATATATAAGGGGCGCTGTCGTATATATATATATATATATATATATATATATATATATATAACGTTGTTGTGATGTGCCGTGTGATCCGTGGGTTATATATATATATATGCCTCAGCTTAATGGGAGGGCAATTATTAATATAAAACAATTGTGATGAACATCTGTTCCGCTTACGGAACTCGCCACATCAACAAGACACTTGCTGTGTGTAAAGGGTTGGAGTTTGCCCAGATTTAACGCGAGCTGTTACATATTTATATAAAATGCACTAATATAAAAAGAACAGTTACACGTATGCAGCAGTTACACCACAGCAGAGGACAGAAGAGAAAACATAGATGAAAATAGATAAAACACAGTCACGGAAAAGACAGACACAGTCAAAGAAAAGACAAACACGCAGCGAGCCAAAAGACCAAATGAGTTGAGCTGGAGTTCTCATTGTAATTTGAAGGTAAAAGTTTTAATTGATTTTTATGGTTTGTGATGCATTGGAAAGTCTCCGGAAGAGATCAAATATCCCACTATAATATTAAAATAAGCACCTATAGTTATGGTAGATAAAAGGAATGAGAAGACAGAAGCCAAAGAGTCATGACTGTTCACTCCAAATTCTTTGTGAAATACAAAAAATCATGTGAGGAAATCTATAAATAATATCAACTGGATATGCAAAAAGAGGTCAGAGAGAGAGAAATATAGAGAAGGCAGAGTATAGAAGTGTAAGGCAGAGAAGATTACGAAAAGAAGAGCAGAAAGAGAAGCTACAGAACAGAGCTGATATCTGAGGTAAATCAGCAAACATTCAGTTTGAAAAATTGAGGAAGTTGGAGCTTCCCTATCAAGTTGCAGCTTGATAGCTGTCAGTTGTAGCTGACTGAGGTTGGAGCCTCCTGTAGGTTGGTGCCTGCAGAAAATTGAAGGGAGTTGGTGCTTCCTTGCAAGTTGTAGCTTGCAGAATTGAGGTAGGAGCCTCCCGTAGGTTGGTGCCTGCAGAAAAACAGTGGTGAGAGGGAGTTGGAGCTTGCCTTTGCATCACAACAATAATAAGATGTGGTTTTCTCCCTTTATGGGTTTCCACTTATATCCGGTGTCTCTGTGCATGATGTTGACCTAATTTATATCATCTGCTTAATACCTGCTGCTCTCATATTAAGTCTACTGTTATATTATATTAATACTTGCTGCTCACATTCTAAGATTACTCACATATTAAGTTGGATATGAAATGAAGGTGTAAATAAGGTTTAATAGAAAGTTTAAAATATCATGAATGTGTTAAACTGATTCACCCCCCCCCCCCCTCTCAATTTAACTAAGGGTTCAACAATACCAACGGTTGCTGTTATCAGTGCATTTTCATGCTGTGAGGCGGTAATGGCAGTGGCAGATCCAAATACACTAAGAACAATGTAACCAATAGAGAAAATCAAATTAGCACAACACACCACAGCTTTGGGTAGAAAGGCATTGGCAGCGAATCCACTTCCTTTACACGGTTGTGTTTTACACTTTTGGTTGAACCTCCTCTACATCCAGCCAAGTAGACTTCCAAATCTTTGGAAGCCATGACTCCTCTACTTTCCACATGTTTAGATTTCAAAAATCTTATTAGTAGCTCTGTCACATCACATCCCATTCGGGGACCATGCATTGGAATGCATATACAAATTTATTCTTTTGTGTTGATAGATTAGACACTGATAATATCAAGGATTTCTGATATGATCTTGGACTTACTCACCCTCACTTGTTGTTCTTCATCAGATTGTTCCATTGCTATGGGCCTCCACACACAGCAGGTTTGCAGCTATGACAACCATTTATGAGGAAGAATAGAGCTTTGTTGACTTCTTTTTGAAATGAGTTTACTCTAGAATCTATAATGGTTGGTTATTAAGTTGGTTTGTTGTTTTTTATGTTATGATGTTTTGATTACACATCATTTGACATGAGCCAAAGTGATCAGGATTTGTTGATATTCATGTTATAGGAATCACATGATTAGGTAATTCAACTTTTTTTTTTTTTGGTGTTGCTGTAAATCTTATAAAGAAAATCTAGATCAGGATTTCTATTATCAGATTTGTAAAAAAGAAATTTGTAACCATAAGAGTTGAATTACCTAAACATATGATTCCTCGAACAAGGATATCAACCAATCCTCTAACACCTTCCTTGTGTCAAATTGTGATTCCTCAAACAAAGATATCAACCAATCCTCTTACACCTTCCCTTGTGTCAAATTGTGGGTAATCAAAACATGATAACTAAACCAAACAAAAAACCAACTTTATAATCAACCAGAGCAAATAACGGGGTAAACCCATTTCAAAAGGCAATATACACTAAAGCTTACCGGACTTTGGATCAACAAAACTTTATTCTTCCTTAGAAATGGCTGCAGCTAACATGATAACAAAACCAAATAGTAAACCAACTTTATAATCAACAAACGCAGATTATGGGATAAACCCGTTTCAAAAGACAATCTACTCTAGAAGATTACCCAACTTTGGAGCAAGAAAACTTTACTCTTCCTTAGAAATGGCTGGCTGCCATCGCTGCAATTGGACAACCTATTGCATGTGCACTGTGCGTTGCCCCTGCGCAGGGTGATGAATGGAAACAACTGAGAGTGAGTGAGTCAAGGTGGTATCTGAAATTCTTGATAATATATGTACTTGATGTATCAACGCAGAAGAGAATATTTGCATCTGCATTCCAATGCATAGTGCCAGCTGTGATGTCTAGACATAACAACTAGTAAGATTTTTGAAGTCTAAAAATGTGCATTTTTAAAAAACCAAAACATCAACAAAAATTTATTCTTTCAGTCAAATCTATGCTCAGTCTGTGTTGTGCACGAAGACATTGATATGGAAAAAACATATCATTTGGCTTCAAACTATGCGATCCATGAAGTTTTGCTTTATCAATCTTAGAACTACCTATCAATAACTTTATTCTTCCACTCAATCTACGCTCAGTCTGTGTTGTGCACAGATAAAATATCACACTTTCAATCAAAGATGTTACACACATATTTATACAGGAAATAGTCTCAAGACAGGAAATCTATCTTGGACGTACAGTAATGTGGTTGAGAGATTCTCTCAACCACACACTAAACTAGGAAAAAATATAGTTTTAGTTATCTCCTATTATGTAGGAACAAACTCCTCAGATAGATAATTACAACCATAGACAAGTAGGAATTAAATATTCCAACTCCCCCCCTTAATGACTACTTGTCATGATGTTAATTCACAAAGTTTGGTTGTGGTCAAACATAACAAAGGATATGTCGACGTCCATATAAAAGAGCAACCATCCACTGGAATACATGGGTACCAACTACTGCAACTGCTAGTCCTGTAGGATGTCCTTCGCATACATGATTTTTTCAACCATCATCACTGCATATATGTACCTACAAATCCACCACCATCAGGCGAATTGCATGTGCAGAACTTCCAAAAAAAAGAGAGATCAACACCTTTCTAAGCCAAATATTCATGTCCAAATAACAATCGCTAACAGTTGTGCTGATTGTGCCTTTCAACGCAACTGTCAGATAGAAAAGTGTGCCGACCCTCTTGTGCTTAGACACACCAATATCTGAGACCGTGAGCCAGGTGTTATTGCAGTACACCTACTCCTACAAGCACAAAGCTCCCGTGTACACGTAGCCACAAAGGCGATCCAGCCACTAAGGCTCTATATGTGGTTTCTGGCTCACCACAAACCAGCCACAAAGGCGATATATGTGTTTTCTGGCTCACCACCAACCATCACTTTACCGTGACAAAATATGGTTTCTGGCTGACCATAAACCATTACAAAGTGGTTTTAAGATCACCACAAACTTTCAAATGCCTTTACAAGGCTTACATTCCATACTTCAACATTTGGAATTTCTGGGTACATATAATGACCATTACGACAACCAACTAGACTTGCTTATAACATGCTAGGGAGTCTATTCCACAAATCCACACTAAACAAACATCTAATTTGTTGTCCACCATAAACGTTGTTGTTGCTCCTTTACCTCATCTTTTCATTGTTCACATCTTGGGCATCATCGTCTTTGTCAAGTAAATTCTTGGAACTCCATGCTTAACCTGTCATTTGTTAGAGTAGAAAATTCTAAAAAAAATAACTTTACCTACATTGAGTTAGCTAGGCTCAATAACTTTAAACATGATTCCAAGAAACTAAATAAAAAACATAAACTCTTCACATTAATTTCTTTGTCTCTGCCCAAAGATGATTATTTCCCAACCATAACAACAACCATTTAGAGTTCGGATCACTGCTCGTTCTGCTAAATTCCAAGTTTGTGCCTAGCTTCCTCTGCCATCAAGGTAACCGCCATCGCTGCCCTGCCTTTGACACAACCAAGCATTTTTTCTTCTTTCACTGTCTACTGCGGAGTGGACTGCCGGTCGTCCAACCTCCAAAACAGTAACACATTCGCTCAATTCCCACTCAGCTCACACAACTGCACTGCAACATCAAGGCATACATGACATACAACAACACTACCATTGATATCCTTGAACCTCGCTGCCTGGCACCAACGAACGCAAACTTCACAGCAGATCTGAGGATTCACACCTCCTCAACCAGGGTCCACCCTCACTCGCATTGCCCAGCTCCGCGCACAGGTAGCAACAGTCATGAACAGATATGCAACAAAAAAACACAGCAACCATCCGCTGTGCATCCCAACAGGTTCATGTCGGCTTCACTAGCTTTGCATGGAAACAACATCGCGTTCCTTCATAAACAACCAATCTCCATAGTTCGATGATCTTAGAAATTTTTTTGCAAGAACTATTCTAATAAGACACAACAGAAGACCCATTCACGCAATGAATTTTGCTCAAGCTCCTGATGTGATTATATGTAATTAAAAAATCAGGTTTGAAACTGGTGAACGTGATGCCCCCATTAAGCGCATTCATTTCATATGCATGTAGCCAAACATATCAACATCTGCCAAAATTATATCAGCATCAACCAACATCATATCAAGATACCTAGGTCAACAGTAATCAATATCCGCCAAACTGCTAGATGTATCCTCCCAAATTCTGATGTGTATACTCTGCAACAACAACGCAGTGTCTTCAGATCGAGGCTGGAACAAAGCAACAAACCAAACACGGATGTGACTTTTCTTCACATGTTCGCTTACAGAATGATAAGCATATCCTGCAAATAACGTGACATTTTTCAGACTTCGCAATCTTCTCCTTCTGTTGTTCGTCGCTTCACGATAAGCACACCGCTCCATAGCTTTCTCCAGGACATTGTGCCCCCTATTTCACCACGAATTTTGCTGCCTACCACAGCAACCATTGTGCTCGTTTGCCCTTGGAGGGTCAAACCCATACAAAGCCATTCATCAGAACACACAACCGATCACTAGGATTTATTCCCTTAAATCTTTGAAGAAATTGAACATAGCAGATACGATCCATCATAAAGCACATTGCGTTCCTCATAGCCTGTGAATTGTAAATGTAGTGAGCATAGTCAAGATTGGAATTGCATAGCACATATTCACCACCAACTCGACTTTAAAGAGAGAATCAGTAATTTGTCAAGTGATAGGCAACACCATTCAACGAGATTCACTACAATTCAATGGAAACATAATTCAGTGCATACAAGGAAGGTTTGTATGATCACTGTGCTACAGGCTATGCAAGTCTTCTCCAAAACCTGTAAATGCATCAAATGCCTTCAAACCCCGGCCCGATCATATAACGAATACTGCCTCAGCTTGCTGATCTCATACCCGGAGTTAAACACAACATCGTGCTTATATTTGCCTGAAAAGACTAGCTGTATACCCAGGCTGCAATCAACTGAATCTCCCTTGTTTTTGCAATCACAAAGTTTAATTGCACAAGACTGCCCTCAATAACAGACAAATGATGACTTTCCTTGACTAGCACTACACCCATATGTTTTTCATAATAATTTTTGGACTTCACACTGCATAACAAACACAGGGACAATCCCAGCTCTATGTATTTTCTCAGCACCCACAGTCAATGCATGCACTTTTTCCTTATAGCTATGCTCAAATTGGGCACCAAGTGCAGCTTCCCAGTCGGTGGCAGGAGTAGCCAGAGTTTGAGACTCAAATGACTTGCAGGCCGCCCATAAATTAGACCAAATTCAGCCATTTTTCCCTCTTGGGCTATATGAACAAGCCTTCTCCATCCATCGGCAAAGGGAGAAGAACTTCATAGGCTTACAGTGGAGGAAGAAAATTGCAGTCGGTATATATCAAAATCTACTTTAGGTCTCTGGGTTTTGCGTTTCAGACCTGAAGAAGGCCTCCATTAAGCTAATATCATTCTTCCCGCCTCACCTACAGAAAATGTCTACGTATATGAAAGCTTTTCAGCTGCTAATATTCTTCGGCGATCTAGGCCTAAGGTGAAAGGCTCTACCTTCCTGACCTGAAGGCTCTAGCCCCTCGCTTTTGGGTTGGATTACTTATCATAACCCCTTAAAATGACACATGAAAAGCCAATTAGATGTGTTAATTCCATCGACATGTTGACAAGTTTTGAGAATTCCAAAACAAAATACTCTATAGCAAAACATAGGAATAGAAAAGACTCCATAGCGAACTTCAGGTTTCCCAGTTTTGCTGTCAGTCTATCTACCTTACCATTAGAGACTTCCATACCATCATGGCCCAAATTTTTTTCTCTCCACTATGTTGCCATTTTTACCAATTCATCCAGATAACTTTGTTTCCAGCTGAGGGTGGAGCACCCAGAACCAACAACTAAACCCACCCCAAGTGAGCATAAATAATGAAAAAGAATAAACAAGAACGGATAGATGTAATCCTAGTTAAAATAATGATAGAGTCCACGCACAAAGCAATACCAACGGTTGCTGTTATCACTGCATTTCCATGTTGTGAGGCGATAATGGTAGTGGCAGATCCAAATACACTAAGAACAGCGTAACCAATAGAGAAAATCAAATTAGCATAACACACCACAGCTTTGGGTAGAAAGGCATTGGCAGCGAATCCACTTCCTTTACACGGTTGTATTTTACACTTTTGGTTGAACCTCCTCTACATCCAGCCAAGTAGACTTCCAAATCTTTGGAAGCCATGACTCCTCTGCTTTCCACATATTTAGATTTCAAAAATCTTATCAATAGCTCTGTCACATCACATTCGGCAACCATGCATTGGAATGCATATACAAATTTGTTCTTTTGTGTTGATAGATTAGACACTGATAATATCAAGGATTTCTGATACGATCTTGGACTTACTCACCCTCACTTGTTGTTCTTCATCAGATTGTTCCATTGCTATGGGCCTCCACACACAGTGGGTTTGCAACTATGACAACCATTTATGAGGAAGAATAGAGCTTTGTTGACTTCTTTTTGAAATGAGTTTACTCTAGAATCTATAATGGTTGGTTAGTAAGTTGGTTTGTTGTTTTGTATGTTATGACGTTTTGATTACACATCATTTTACATGAGCCAAAGTGATCGGGATTTGTTGATATTCATGTTATAGGAATCACATGATTAGGTAATTCAGTTTTTTTTTTTTTTTGGTTGGTGTTGTTGTAAATCTCAGAAAGAAAATCTGGATCAGGATTTCTATTATCAGATTTGTAAAAAAAGAAATTTGTAACCATAAGAGTTGAATTACCTAAACATATGATTCCTCAAACAAGGATATCAACCAATCCTCTAACACCTTCCTTGTGTCAAATTGTGATTCCTCAAACAAAGATATCAACCAATCCTCTTACACCTTCCCTTGTGTCAAATTGTGGGTAATCAAAACATGATAACTACACCAAACAACAAACCAACTTTATAATCAACAAGAGCAAATTATGGGGTAAACCCATTTCAAAAGGAAATATACACTAAAGCTTACCAGACTTTGGATCAACAAAAAATTATTCTTCCTTAGAAATGGCTGCAGCTAACATGATAACGAAACCAAATAGTAAACCAACTTTATAATCAACAAACACAGATTATGGGATAAACCCGTTTCAAAAGACAATCTACACTAGAAGATTACCCAACTTTGGAGCAAGAAAACTTTACTCTTCCTTAGAAATGGCTGGCTACCATCGCTGCAATTGGACAACCTGTTACATGTGCACTGTGCGTTGCCCCTGCGCAGGGTGATGAATGGAAACAACTGAGAGTGAGTGAGTCAAGGTGGTATCTGAAATTCTTGATAATATATGTACTTGATGTATCAACGCAGAAGAGCATATTTGCATCTGCATTCCAATGCATAGTGCCAGCTGGGATGTCTAGACATAACAACTAGTAAGATTTTTGAAGTCTAAAAATGTGCATTTTTAAAAACCAAAACATCAACACAACTTTATTCTTTCAGTCAAATCTACTCTCAGTCTGTGTTCTGCACGAAGACATTGATATGGAAAAAACATATCATTTGGCTTCAAACTATGCAATCCATGAAGTTTCGCTTTATCAATATTAGAACTGCCTATCAATAAATTTATTCTTCCACTCAATCTACGCTCAGTGTGTGTTGTGCACAGATAAAATATCACACTGCAAATTTTATTCAAATTCTATATTTTCAATCAAAGATGTTACACACATATTTATACAGGAAATAGTCTCAAGATAGGAAATCTATCTTGGACGTACAGTAATGTGGTTGAGAGATTCTCTCAACCACACACTAAACTAGGAAAAAATATAGTTCTAGTTATCTCCTATTATGTAGGAAAAAACTCCTCAGATAGATAATTACAACCATAGACAAGTAGGAATTAAATATTCCAACTCCCCACCTTAATGACTACTTGTCATGATGTTAATTCACAAATTCTGGTTGTGGTCAAACATAACAAAGGATATGTCGACATCCATATAAAAGAGAAACCATCCACTGGAATACATGGGTACCAACTGCTGCAACCGCTATTCCTGTAGGATGTCCTTCGCATACATGATTTTGTCGACCATTATCACTGCATATATGTACCTACAAATCCACTACCATTGGGCGAATTGCATGTGCAAAACCTCCAAAAAAAAGAGAGATCAACACCTTTCTAAGCCAAATATTCATGTCCAAATAACAATCGCTAACAGTTGCGCTGATTGCGCCTTTCAACGCAACTGTCAGATAGAAAAGTGCGTCGACCCTCTTGTGCTTAGACACACCAATATCTGAGACCGTGAGCCAGGTGTTATTGCAGTCCACCTACTCCTACGAGCACAAAGCTCCCGTGTACACGTAGCCACAAAGGCGATCCAACCACTAAGGCTCTATATGTGGTTTCTGGCTCACCACCAACCATCACTTTACCGTGACAAAATATGGTTTCCGGCTGACCATAAACCATTACAAAGTGGTTTTAAGATCACCACGAACTTTCAAATGCCTTTACAAGGCTTACATTCCATACTTCAACATTTGGAATTTCTGGGTACATATAATGACCATTACGACAACCAACTAGACTTGCTTATAACATGCTAGGGAGTCTATTCCACAAATCCACACTAAACAAACATCAACTTTGTTGTCCACCATAAACGTTGTTGCTGCTCCTTTACCTCATCTTTTCATTGTTCACATCTTGGGCATCATCGTCTTTGTCAAGTAAATTCTTGGAACTCCATGCTTAACCTGTCATTTGTTAGAGTAGAAAATTCTAAAAAAATAGCTTTACCTACATTGAGTTAGCTAGGCTCAATAAATTTAAACATGATTCCAAGAAACTAAATAGAAAACATAAACTCTTCACATTAATTTCTTTGTCTCTGCCCGAAGATGATTATTTCCCAACCATAACAACAACCATTTAGAGTCCGGATCACTTCTCGTTCTGCTAAATGCCAGGTTTGTGCCTAGCTTCCTCCGCCATCAAGGAACTGCCATCGTTGCCCTGCCTTTGACACAGCCAAGCATTTTTTCTTCCTTCACTATCTAATGCGGAGTGGACTTACGGCCGTCCAACCTCCAAAACAGTAACACATTCGCTCAACTCCCACTCGGCTCACACAACTGCACTGCAACATCAAGGCATACATGACATACAACAGCACTACCATTGATATCCTTGAACCTCGCTGCCTGGCACCAACGAACGCAAACTTCACAACAGATCCGAGGATTCACACCTCCTCAACCAGGGTCCACCCTCACTTGCATTTCCCAGCTCCGCGCACAGGTAGCAGCAGTCATGAACATATATGCAACAAAAAAACACAGCAACCATCCGCTGTGCATCCCAACAGGTTCACGTCGGCTTCACTAGCTTTGCGTGGCAACAACATCGCGTTCCTTCATAAACAACCAATCTCCATAGTTCGATGATCTTAGAAAAAAAATTGCAAGAACTATTCTAATAAGACACAACAGAAGACCCATTCACGCAATGAATCGTGCTCAAGCTACTGATGTAATTAAAAAATCAGGTTTGAAACTGGTGAACGTGATGCCCCCATTAAGCACATTCATTTCATATGCATGTAGCCAAACATATCAGCATCCGCCAAAATTATATCAGCATCAACCAACATCATATCAAGATACCTAGGTCAACAGGAATCAATATCTACCAAACTGCTAGATGTATCCTCCCAAATTATGATGTGTATACTCTGCAACAACAACGCAGTGTCTTCAGATCGAGGCTGGAACAAAGCAACAAACCAAACGTGGATGTGACTTTTCTTCACACGTTCGCTTACAGAACGCTAAGCATATCCTGCAAATAACGTGACATTTTTCGGACTTCTCAATCTTCTCCTTCTGTTGTTCGCCGCTTCACGATAAGCACACTACTCCATAGCGTTCTCCAGGACAGTGTGCCCTCTATGTCACGTCAAATTTTGTTGCCTACCATAGCAACCATTGTGCTCGTTTGCCCTTGGAGAGTCAAACCCATACAAAGCCATTCATCAAAACACACAACCGATCACTGGGATCTATTCCCTTAAATCTCTGAAGAAATTGAACATAGCAGATATGATCCATCATAAAGCACATTGCATTCCTCATAGCCTGTGAATTGTAAATGTAGTGATCACAGTCAAGATTGGAATTTTACAGCACATATTCACCACCGACTCGACTTCAAAGAGAGAATCAGTAATTTGTCAAGTGATAGGCAACACCATTCAACGAGATTCACTACAATTCAATGGAAACATAATTTAGTGCATACAAGGAAGGTTTGTATGATCACTGCGCTACAGGCTATGCAAGTATTATCCAAAACCTGTAAATGCATCAAATGCCTTCAAACCCCAGCCCGATCATATAACGAATACTGCCTCAGCTTGTTGATCTCATACCAGGAGTTAAACATAGTATTGTTCTTATTTGTGCTTGAAAAGAATAGCTGTATACCCAGGCTGCAATCAACTGAATCTCCCTTGTTTTTGCAATCACAAAGTTTAATTGCACAAGACCGCCCTCAATAACAGACAAATGATGACTTTCCTTGACCAGCACTACACCCATCTGTTTTTCATAATAATTTTTGGACTTCAAACTGTATGCACAGATCTGGAAAAAAGAATCAATACGGCCTAGCGGATACACAGCTGAAATCGGCAGAGAGAGATCAATGTCTGAGATCATTGGCTTCAAACAGGATTCAGTCTCGGAGTAGAAACAACTATACAGTCATTCCCATCATCGGGTTTGGGGAATCGAATCGCCTGGACGACGGTGCAACAGGTAGGAAAACACTTCGATCCACTATACAAGAACCCTTCTGGCATCCCATCGCATACCCCAACAAAACACTGAAAAAATAATTTATTAACAAGCTCACACAGAAAGTCTACCTGATCCACAGCCCAAATATTTGTTCTCCTTTGCTTCCCTTCTTCATAAAAACTCCGTTATCAAATCCTTTGCACACGCAGTTGTCCATGACATCTGCAACTCACGCAACACAGCTCCACTATGGCTCCTTCGCAGCACAGCAATCTTTAAACCACACAGAACTCCAACGATCACAACCTCCAACTCTGGCAGTCAATTCCACGGGACAAATCCAAAAAATAAACTGCAAATAAAACTCTCTATTTTCTATTTCTCTCAGCGAACGAGGGGCCGAGGCCGAGGCCCTTATGGCTCTGATACCAAGATAAAATATCACACTGCAAATTTTATTCAAATTCTATATTCTCAATCAAAGATGTTACACACATATTTATACAAGAAATAGTCTCAAGATAGGGA
The DNA here is from genome assembly GCA_034641835.2 of Pinus albicaulis. Lineage (NCBI taxonomy): Eukaryota > Viridiplantae > Streptophyta > Pinopsida > Pinales > Pinaceae > Pinus > Pinus albicaulis. Next base: position 1,369,036,897 of record CM076579.1, on the reverse strand, counting down.
ATCTATTTCGAACGTATAGTAATGTGGTTGAGAGATCCTCTCAACCACACACTAAACTAGGGAAAAATATAGTTCTAGTTATCTCCTATTATGTAGGAACAAACTCCTCGGATAGAGAATTACAACCATAAACAAGTAGGAATTAAATATTCCAACTAAAAACATTTATATGGAAAAAACATATCATTTGGCTTCAAACTATGCGATCCATGAAGTTTCGCTTTATCATCCTTAGCACTGCCTAGCAATTTTTTCATGTAGGTGTACCGCTTAATAGTAATACAATGATGCGTCGATGAAACCTCTTTTCTGTGAAGCAACCAGGAAATTTCTTTTCTGTAAAACAACCAAAAAATTCTTGATCTGTTTGGCGTTGTGATTCCCAGTACGCGGTGCACCTACTTTATTTATTTTTAAATCAGAATAAGGGTAAATTTTCCCTTCCCATTGTCCCAACAATAATGTTTCATGCCTTTATGTCACCACAAGAGTCTTTTGGTTACTTGATAAAGACATAAAGACATAAAGACATATACAATGATGTGTACAGGAAAACTTCTTTTCAGGAAGCAACCAAAAAATAAAGACATTACCCATTTAAAAATAAAATGGGAAGGAAAGTTTACCTGAATTCTGATTAACAAAAAATATATCATTTGGCTTCAGGAGTGGTGTGCAGGTATGATTTATGGAGAAGTGGCTGGTAATTTCGTCATGTGGCTGTACAGCTTTTTATGAACCTTAACACTGATTACCTCTTGTAAGTTTGTTTGGTGTGAAACGACCTAAAATTTCGTGGGATAAAATACTATGGATGATTCTCACATCTACCAAAGGAATAACTTGAGGTCACAAATTGAAGTTAAAGGTTAGACTTGAAGATTTAAAGATTTATATGTAAAGTTAAATTATATTTTTAAAGTTATTGTGAAAACTTTAAAGACTTATATTCAAAGTGAGATATATTATTATTATTATTTTAGTTAAAGGTTAGACTTGAAGATTTAGAGATTTATATGTAAAGCTAAATTATATTTTTTAAGCTATTTTTAAAATTTTAAAGATTTATATTCAAAGTGAGATTTATTATTATTATTATTTTATTAAGTGGAGTATAGATGGATTTACTTAAAGTTTAATAATGGTAGTTTTTTATTTTCAATAATTTTTTTTTAATTAATTTTGAATTAATAATAATTTTGAAAAGCACTCTATAATTTAGTATGGAATAGATGTTGTACGGTTATGTTATATAAACAATTTGACTCGATTAAATTATTAGTGGTTTTTTGACTCAAGGGTTTCATGATCCATAGTTTTTTTATGCTATTATTTTCTAATGTAGCCTATTCAAAGACACAAAATTTTTCTGAACATTCTTTTTTTCTAAAAAGAAAGATTTAGTTGCAACAAGTATGGTAAGAGAAGTGTAGTACAAATGGCGAGACACAATCATACATTGGTGACAAGGATTTTTTGTTGAAGAATGTCCAAATAAATAATCTTTAACATGTAAAAGTTTCCATTCCTCATATGCAAGTACTACATCACATTTAGTTGGATTAAAGTAAACCCTAATTTCCCCCACAAATATCAAAACCATGCCCAATTTTCATGTTGTTGAGTTTATATATAAAATTATGAAAATGGCATTGTTGTTGGATTAACCTATATTACATTAGTTTCCAAGAAAGGATTCAAGGAATTTGATTAACTTACACATGTCCCATATAATGGGCTATAGAGCGCCTCTTTGCGCAAAAACAAAATTACAATATAAAAAATTAAAATTTATGTCTAACATCTAACATCTAGCACCTACACATTCCCTACAATGGATTGTGGAGCACCTCTTGGCGCAATAAAGAGGTATCGATACCTCTACTTGATTATTGGAATTTTTTCATATCACTAATGTAAAAAATATTTCATGATTTCATTTGGGGTTGAATGTGATCCACCCACACCTAACATCCTTAGAATATCTATATTGAAACATTAAATTCCATAATTCAGAAGTTGATGTTTATGCATGGCATAATCTAAACTCCAACACAAAATAAAAGATATAAGACAGACATGTAGAAAATGATCCAAATATGTTAGAAAAGACATGTTCAATATCAAGGTCATTTGGTGTTGCTCAACTAAACAATCTTATTTGTTTAAACTTTGGACCCCTTATTCATGCTAATTATAATGGCATTTCATGTTTTCTACCCATTTATGTACACTGTTTTTTTCTAGTCATCATGCCTACTTTTACACCCATAAATCACATTAGTTGTGGATTCCCAATGAAGTTTTTCAATGTTTTAGTTTCCATGTTTGAATACGATTATTTTCTTATTGAAAGTTTTTGTGATGTTAAGAGACAACGAGTGATGAGCAGGTACTCGGTAAACTATAATTGCCCTTGTAAATGAGGTATTTATCATAATTATCATTCCACACTTGCCAAAAGATATACACTATAGTGATTGATAGGCATAGGATATAAGTTGTAGAATTAAACAAGTGGGATTGGTACATAACAACATAGTTCCTGACTCTATCCTAGCGTGATTAAGGCAATGTAGATTCCACGTTGGGGAGCAGGAAAAACTGTGATTGTGAATCCCCCCTCCTTATAATTCACAAAAAACATGAATTTGACAAGTAAAGTGACCATTGTTATTATTTTGGAATTTTTCTAGAACCCTCTATTTCTGCAACCATTCCACAATATATCATTATTCCCTCCTGTGCACACTTCTTCCATACTTCTCCCCATTGCAGACAACTTTTTCCACACATAAACTATTTTGCATAATTGCTTTCTTGCATTTTTTATTTCTCATGCTCCTTCCTAATCAATGCTATCAACTGTTTTTATGCCACCAATTGTCATTATATTAATTTTGTGGAAGTTATTGGATCAACTATTCATGTCAATATAAGACTTGAAATTTACGATAAAACACATTAATACCATATGACCTAGTCCATTCACTGTACATGTAAACCAAACTTTTAATGTGGAAGAAATGTTGTGCAGGCTGGAGGTGTGTGGAAGGAGGAAGAATGCAAAAGAGACATCTACACTTCCATACCTTCTGCACATCCCTCATAGCATAATCAAATAACTAATAACACCACAACATATTCCTATAAAAATGAATGAAACAAATCTTAAATTGGTTATATTGCCAATACCTATAAAAATTCACCAACAACAAATTATACTATTATGCTAGTTTAAATAATTGCGAGAAGGTGCACTAAAATACTAATAAATAACTACAGGAAGGTACACTAAATAACTAACAAATAAACTTCAAGTGACGGTTTACAGTAACTTGTAGTCTATAAACCAGGGAGACAACAAAGATGCACACGAGTTTAAATAAATTTCTATTGAAAAATAAAGTTCAACTAATTGATTACAAGAATTTGCAATAATGGAAATACAAAAACATTAAACTAAATAATTTGGGAGTAAATTTCTATTGAAAAATAAATTTCAATTACAAGAACTTGCAATCAACATAATGGAAAGACAAAAACATTAAGCTAAAATAATTTGGGGAGGGTACAATAAAATTCACTATACCTATGATGATTCTCAAGAATCAACGACTTGGGAGGTTATTTCTTTTGGGTACATGTGATTTGAATTTGAAGGTGTTCGCAATCCAGGACTTGGATGATTATTTATGTTTGGGTGTTCACAAAGCAACATAGTCTCTGCCCTCTTTTGGTAGTTATAGGATCAAATGTTCATATCAATATAAGATTTGAAATTTAAATTAAAACATGTTATTTCCATATGACCTAGTCTATTTACATTACACTTAAACCAAAATTTTCATGCCTCAAATTTGAATAATCCAAAATTCATAATTAATTGAATAATATGTAGTGCTGTGCAAAATAGAAGTGTGCGAAAAAAGTGTGTGGAGAAAAAATGTGTGTGAGATGTGAAACTAAAAATATATGCGGAACATTACCAAAAAAAAATTGTATTTTTTTTTTCCACACATCCATTCTCCTACACAACACTTCTTCCACACATCAGTTCTTCAACACATACATTAGAAAGTCACTTCTTGGGAATATTTTAATGGGCCTTTGGCAAAAATACTACTTATCGAATAATGGTGAAGGAACGAACCCTGTACCATGACCATTCCTTTATTCTTCGAACTTTGGTTGGACATCCACAGTAAACAATAGCTATGTCGAATAATTTCCAAGAGCCGTGAAATTTCTCTGGCTTTGCACGCTTTTAAAGTGTTGCACGCAAATTAGGAAAGTTAAAACTCTATTGCGGTGCAGTCAGTGTGCGAGTGGGGTAGTTGTGGAAGATTTGTTTAATACGCATCAGAGATGCTGTTTGACTTGGATTGGACCAAACCATTTCGTAGCCCGCATTCATATATATCTGATATTCGAATTATAGTTCGTGGTTTTTACGATGGAAAGTGGAGAGCATCTATTAACTTCACGTATTATTATTCTAATCAAATTATGGATGGTGGGAATGGAAGCTGGTCATGCCCGACCGAGTTGGGAGACTGACAAGCTCAGCCTTAGCTCCATTGCACCAATCATCGTGGCCATGTGAGTTGAGACAGTAGGACCAACAATTATGACCGTTCACATAAAGCTTGTTTATGATGGAAGTCCGTTTAATCACTTCTGATATTTATAATATTAGTCATTTAAGATTATATCTCATGAAAATGGTGATAGATGAATGACTTACTTAATGCATTGAATCCCAAAAAATTACATCTAATATAACATTAATTATGCTTTAGATGTATATTTTTAGTATATTTTTTAACCATAAATTTGGCCCTTGCAATAAATTTGGCTTGCATGGTAGATAATAAAGAATCGAAAAGTGTTTATAGGATAGCTTGAACATGGCATCCTACCACCTATGATAGAAGGCGCTCGACCAATGACTAATTGAATTTCAAATAAGGAATCGAACAATTTAACTTGAATAAGGAATATAATGCTTGAGACTTATGAAACCAGTAAAAAAGGTGGGCCATTTTTCGAAACATAATGTTAATTGTTTTTTATATGTAATTAAAGTTGAAAAATGTAATTAGTGTTGTTTTCATAATTGTATTTGAGTCATGGTGCAATGTATTTGTCAAAAGAAAGAAAAAAGAATTTTATGATAAAAGAAAAAATATTTATTAAGCATGGGTTTCATGCTTTATTATTTTATTTTTAGGTCCAAGCCTCCATTGTATGCCTTTAGGGTTTATGTCAAGAGTCTTTGTCCTTGTGATCATGTAAAAGGTCCTTCTTCGACTTTATCAATCAAGAAAGAAATTTATTTTGATGTAAATTAGGTCATTTAGGCCTCTTCCACCAATTCAGCCTCAAAGAAGGAAAATTCGACATCATCAAGGGAATTCAACGTCACACATTCACTGTATATTGGCAGTTATTCAAACTCATTTGAAGCACACACCAAGAAGCTCGATTTGTAGTAGCTGGAAGAAAAAGAGAAGAGTGAAATTCCCGAGTAAACCATAGCGAAGGAGCAAGACACACTTGTCTAGAAATAAGAAATTGATTTTCTCTCTCTTATCTCACACGTGCGAAGACGCTGAAGTTACAGGAGGGCTGAAGTTGTAGACTTGAATATGGGCTAAAATTCTAAAGTAGTAGGGCATAAATTTTGTCTTTGATGCAATATTGTGGGAGTTGATATTTGAAGTTTGGAGGGAAAAGTTGAGGGTTGAATTGGTGGAGGAGGAAGGTCTTTTGGTCTGGTCTAAGGTCTTGAATTGTCTCTGCAAGTTTGATTTGAGTTTAATAGTGAAGAGTTTGATTGGATTTTCCCCTTCTTAGGAGTTTTAGCCCTGGATGAATTCCTATATATGGTGTCCTTAATCTTCATATTTTGATTTGACGATTTGATCTGAAATTGGAGGAGAAATACTCCTTTCTAAAAAATTATTGTCCTCTAACACTTTGCAAGTAAACAAAAATGGGTCTTATATAAATAAGTTTTTATGGTCTCTTCAAGGATAATGAATTAGTTTTCATATGAACTTTACACAAGCAATATATCCATATGTAACTCATAAAGGAAAACAATAGGAGAGGAAAAAAAAATTGATGATGGAGTTCACCCCTCCTAGGCTACATCTCTGGGCCTGTTAACACAACTAGACCACTCCATAGATTTCAATGGTAAACAATACATGAAATTTGTTGAGAAAATGAGTGGCTTGTTTCCCCTTCAAGGAAACATTCTCTTGCAAATAAATCTCACTCTAAAAATCATGACCAACTACATTCATTCATGAAACAATCAACATGAAAAGGGCTCTCACATCAAGACCCTATACTCCATCTGAAATAAACATAAATTGTACAACAATTCGACATTGAAGTACTAAAAAGAGCTTTCCTCAAAAAAACATAATGAGAAAAGATAAACATGAGATACACCATAGATGTCACAGTTGTTGAAGGCTGGAAAACCCCTACAAGGTCCTCTCCATGCTAAAAAAATCCTTCAAAACTACTTAAAACCACTAATTGTCCCTGCCACTCATAGATTCAAACCTGCAAAAAGTCCTTCAAGAAGTGGTCCAATAAGTAAACAGGGGCTTGCATTGGATTTAAAATGCCCAAAACCCCCTATCTGGGCTCCTCTTGGGCTCAAAAAGGCCAAAAATGCATCAAGTTATGGGTCTCCTAAGTTTCTTTTGCTATTCGTCCTCCAAATTGGCTGAACCTGCAAAACGACCAACATTTACGCCCTTTAAATAGCTCAAGAGGCAGAAATTTCACCTGCAATAGGTGCATTTTTTCGCCTAGTTAATTTTCCCAATAACCTCGTAGGCACAAAAATTGGGTCATATGGCACACCATAAGGCTAGGGGCTAGGGCCAACGGTTCGCCCTCGCCAGCCTTGGTGCTTTTCCCGTCATGCTGGTGGTTGCATATGTGGCTGGGGGTCGAGGCTAACCTCTCTCCCTCGTCGCGCTAGCTACAAAACCTTAAGAAGATGCTTACACACCTACATGTGACTAAGGGTCGGGTCTTGAATTCTGCCCCTGTAAGAACCAACTCCACACCAGGTTGTATGGTGCGGCATAACATCGGGAGCTCAAGCTAAATCCTTGCCCCTCTTTGGCAACACCTTACAATTGCGTGCAGGGTAATGTGGGAGGTTCAGTGACCAAGGGCCGGGGTTGGTCCCCAAGCCCTCACTTTAAATGGGCTCGCTCACAGTCCTGTGGTGGTGAACATGACCAAGGGTTTGTGCTGGTCCCCAAGCCCTCTCATGCTGAGCCCTCTCCCCATTGCTTGCGGTCATGTGGAAGGTGATACAACCAAGAGCTGGGGATGGTACCCACTCCTTCGCTCCATCTACTCCAAGGTCATGTGGAGGTTGTATATGACCAGGGTTCGGGGCTCACCGCTTGACCCCTCTCCCAAACACGCTATCACTTAAACCTTTAATGGATGCGGAGAACACTATGGTTAAGAACCAATGTGTATGCGAGATAGTAAGGTTCTAGACTATGTAGTATTAGGTCACTGATTCGATTCCCACCGAGGCCTCCGAGCCCATAACAAAATTTTGACCAATGTGAAGGTGCCACGTGGCGACCTCTGGTTGGGCCACATGGCAACCTCCCATTGGGCCACTAAAACAAAACTTTGACCAGTCAAATTTGACCAAATAGACCTGTACGAACCCGAAACTGGGCGCTATACGATTGGTTGATTGTACACGTAGTAGGAATGTTGACATCATCATGACATCATTAGTACAGACTTCCCAGTCAGCAGTCCAGTCAACTTGCTTGAAATTTTTTTGATGTCGGTCAAAAACTTCAGAACATCATAACTTTGTCATACGTCGTTGGATTTAGGCGATTCAAGTGTCATTGGAATTAGAACCACAAACACTACGCCTTGACGCTAGTTTCAAAATATTCTGGGCACTTTCATTTTTGAGTAAAATTTTGATCTCCGAATCATGATTGCTTGATGAGAAGAAGATAAAAAGAACTTAAAGAAAGCTATTAAGAATGCAATAATATCATAAGTAATTGTCAAAATAAGAATTTTTTTTTGTCTTTCTGGGATTCTAACATGGTATCAGAGCTAAGGTGAAAGAGGAAAGAAAAAGGCAGCTTGAAGATCTATTGAAAGACTATTTACATTAGAGAAATTTTAAGGTAAAAATTGGGCCTCAAAACAAAAATGTATAAAAAAAATAAAATTTATAAGAAATAATAGAATTCAATATGTTGATGTTAACCATGGGGATGATTCACTATTTTTGGAGTAAAAAGGTACACAGATTAAAAAAAATAAAAAATAAACTACTTTTTAAATTCATATTTTCAACTTATCTCCTTGTGATTTTACTCAAATTTCGAGTGGGAGCACTCATTGGATGAAAAATTTAAATTTGCATACAATGAGTACCCATGTTGCATATTTTTGATGGACCATACTACATGAAAAATGTGAAATACATGAAAAAACATGTTTGAATCACGTTTTTTCATGTATTTCACTTTTTTCAAATGGTAGGGTCCATCAAAAGCATACAACATGGGTACTCTTTGGATGGAAAAATAATTTTTTCATCCAATTATTTCTCCCGCTCGAAATTTGAGTAAAATCATAGGGAGATAAGTTGAAAATATGAGTTGAAAAAATAGTTTCCTCTTTTTTCCCTCCAAAACTTGATGTGGTAATCTAATATTATTTTATTATTTCCACTATTATTTTATAATATTCCTTAGGAGGCCCATTTTAGGCCCCAAAATTTCTCTAATGAGAAGGAAGAAACAAATGAATATCATTAAGGAAAGGATCATCTAAGAAGAGAAAGACCTAATATCTAAATCAAGTAAAGGAGAAATTATAAAGTCTGTGATAGCCTCAATGAAAACAAAAAATAATCTAGAAGGAGCTTCCAACTATAGGGCATGGAAGAAAGAGGATGGATCTTATTCTTGCTAAGCATAATTTTTTGAATTTTGTTCTAGGAAACAAGGAACCGCAGGAAAAGGAAAATACAAGGAAAATAACATCTTGGCCATGAATTTGATTGTATATGGAGTGAAGGACACTTTAATTCCACATATATCTAATATATGGAATCTGCAAAGGATATATATGAATCCCTCTCCAAGTTGTTAACCATCAAGAACATAGGTCAGATAGCTAGTCTCAAGAATGAAATAAGAACAATAAAGGCGACAAAAGATGACATTGTATCGTCATATTTTGTAAGGATATCTAGAATAAGAGATGAACTCCAAGATATTGATCAAGTTGTACCAAATAAAGAACTCATGATTATTGCACTACTAGGTATACCAAAATCATGGATCTCTTTTTGCATCAAGAATTAACAGTTGGAAAGATACACCAACTTTTGAACAAATGTGGAATGCATGCAGTCAAGAAGAAGCCCGTATCTCATAAATAAGTGAAAATAAGGAGGATGAAGAAAACAACACTTCAAATGCATACTCTGATCATCACAAGAAGATGGGAGTATACAAGAATTTTAAAGGACCAAAGAGGAAGCCCGTTGATATATCAAAGATCAAATGCTACAATTGTCATAATATGGGACACTACAATAGTCAATGTCCTAAAAATCCAAGGAATAAGAAGAGAGAAAGGGAACATGCCACTATTGCTAATGAAGCTCCACCCAAGAAAAACAAGACCGAAGAATATGAATTCAAAGACCTATTTTCTAAAGTCTCTTAGGGATACTATCCATTGCATATCCTTTGACTTTAAGTTTTGCAATGTTTTCTGATTTTTTAAAGTTCATAGATATAATATATTTTGTTTGAAATTTTTGAAATTATTTTGATAAGTCGTAGGTATCCCTCAGAAATATTATATTAAGAGGGAGTCTTCACCATTTTACCAAAATATAAGTACACTGTTCTTTGTTTGATTTCCTCCACACATCTAGATTTGTTTGTATTGTATACTCATATTCTTTCCTTGATATTTTCTTTAGTAGGAAAGCTTGCAGAATACACAAAGGTTGTGGAGGAGACTTCAAAGGAAAGACTTGACTCTTGAAAGAAGCTATGTTGCAGAGGAAGCCCCTTCAGAGAAAAATAATGTCCTACAAGGTTTGTTAAAGAAAAACTCAAGGTATGTCTTAGAGTACAAGTTTTAGGTTTTATTCATATAAAAGGTATGATGATTCTCATCCTCATTTTCTTTATATTAATAACATTTTATGTCTATGGTGTTGAATCATAAATATTATTGTTAGGGTGATTAATAATTAGATTGAATCTACCCTCGTTATACTATCTATTGTCATTTGTTAATTTTGTGAAAACCCTAACCTTTAGGGTTCACTATAAAACCCTATCCCTTTGATGTTAAGGGTATGCCAATGTTAATATTGAAACCTTATTCTACTTAGGGTTTGTTGATAAAGTCTAGAACATATGATAAAACCCTAGCCCTTTAAGGTTTGTTGTTAATGCCTAGGTTGTAAATTGAAACCCTATATATTTAGGGTTTGATAAGTTAGTTTTTATGACAAAACCCTTGTAGTATAAGATCCTAGAAATAAAACTCTAGGTGTATGTTCTCCCGTATGATTGAAACCCTAGCTTGGTCAAAATCATTGTATATCTAATTTTGGAATTTTATGTTTTCATATAGTGTTTACAATAAAATATTAGTAAGAGATTGATATAAGTAAGGCATAGATATGAAATTATATAATACTAACTTGATTGTTATTCATGTTTTAGTTTGATGGAATCTAGGGTTTGTAAAGAAACCCTAGGAAAACCATACTGTTGAATCCTTAGATTTGATTAGACTAATAACTTGCTTTTGTTGATTATATCTAAGAATTTAAGTCTCGATGATGGAATCTAGGGTGTATGGTAAAACCCTAGCAAGTTGTTGAAGTCCAAAAAAGAAAAGAAAAAGATGTAACCCTTGTTGATTATGAACCTAACCAGGTTTATATATTTGATGTTTAAAGTTGATTATTTGATGTTTCTATTGCATTGACATGATTTTGCTACATTTGAATTCATGTTTTTATAGATTTGTATTTGGGTTGTACTGGATATTAAAGAATCACAGGTACATAATGTTCAAGATGTTGAATATGTTCATAATTGAATATGACATGATAATAATGGTGAGCATGATGAATAAAGGAAGCTATAAGAATGATGAGGACTAATATGAACTTGTTTCCATGATAAATAATGAAATTAAGTTGAAGTTTCTCTGATGTTATAAAAGAAGGAAGTTGTTGATATTCCTAAGTTGAGAGGGATATTGGATAGAAAAAAGGGTATATCTCCCAAGTTAAGAGGCAGGGCATATTATGATAGTAATAATGAATACCTTGAAGAAAGAATGAATGAAAGTACTACAAATGGATGTTTGTGATTCATCAAGTTACAAAAAAAAGAATTGATTGAGTAGTAAGGTTGTATTTGGTGTTGCTAAAGAAATCAAAGTAGAAAGCTTTAGACAAATTTTTTTTGAATAACTTTATGATGATATAAGTAGCATCAGAATGATTGAGAACCCTGAAGGTTTGCATTTACTTGTATATAAATTTGAAGTTTTATTACTAATCGGGGTTGTGTTTGTACTGTATATGTCTCCATAATAAGGTTGAACACTTTGAAGCATGCTTGGAATCGTGGATATATCTAATTTAGTTTATAGAGAGAGATAAAGCATCTTGGGGTGACAAGATGCTTGGGAGGACATCTGGTCGACCTCTGAGTTGATGTATAGATCCCGAAGTAGGGAGTGTGGTGTTGGTATTGGAGCTCTGACCTTGGATATGCACCGAGATTCCTGTGGGTTGGTGTTAGAGATTAAAATCCCGATGGTACCTAGAGTGGTTAATGCTTGAGTACAACTTAGTCCCGCCTGATTAGAGTACCCTGGTCAAGTATCTAATCTGTAGCACTGCATGTGCTATGAATCTTCAAAGAGCATATTATTTTGAGATCTTCCATGTACCTTTGTATATATATAATTATGATTACCTCCCTAGTTAAGAGGGAGTGTTGAAAACTGTAACTAGTGTCATTCTTCATAATTGTATCTGAGTCATGATGTAATGTATTTGTCAAAAGAAAGAAAAATAATTTTACTATGAAAAGTAAATATTTACTAAGCATGGGTTTCATGCTTTATTATTTTATTTTTAGGTCCAATCATCTGTTGTAGTCTTCTAGTGTTTCTGTCAAGAGTCATTTTCCTTGTCATCATGTAAAATACCCTTCTCGGGCTTTATCAATCAACAAAGAAAGAAATTTATTTTGAAGTAAATTAGGTCATTTAGGCATCCTCCACCAATTTTGCCTCAAATAAGGACAAGTCAGCCTCATAAAGGGAATTTGACCTCACATATTCACTCTACATTGGAAAATATTCGACCTCATTTGAAGCACACACGAAGAAGTTCGATCTGCAGTAGCTGGAAGCAAAAAAGAAGAGTGTAATTCCCAAGAAGAAGGAGAAAACCCTAGCGAAGGAGAAGGAGACACTTGTTTAGAAAGAAGAAGCTTATTTTCTCTCTCTTGTATCACACGTGCGAAAAATCTAAAGCTACAAGAGGGTCAAAGTTGTAAACTTGAAGCTGGGCCAAAATTCTGAAGCAGTAGGGCCGAAATTTTGTCTTTTATGCAGTATTGTTGCAGTTGATCTTTGAAGTTTGGAAGGACAATTTGAGGGCTGACTTGGTGGAGGAGGAAGTTCTTTTGGTATAGTCAAAGGTCTTGGATTGTCTGAAGTTTCATTGAATCTATTATTGAAGAGTTTGATTGGGTTTTCCCCTTCATAGGGATTTTATCCCTTGTTGAGTAACTATATCTAGTGTCCTTGATCTTCGTGTTTTGATTTGATGATTGCTTGATACGAATTTATGTAGGAATGAAAAAAATACACATATAACCATAATAAAAAGATGTAGTGGAAATAACACTTCATTTCATTAATATCAAAGAACTAAAATTTGTTTACATACATAACAGAAATAAACTAGCTAGAGTGCTGGTAGCTTATCTAAGAGAAGAGATGTGGTGGCTACAGGCCTTCGAACTGTGTTACAATGAGGACTGAGGGCCTATTTATTATTGAGAAACAATGGAAAACCCTAAACATCCAAAAACATAACCCTAGGAGATGAAGCGCCAAAACTATGGGCCCCGTTTGGGTAAATTGGTACATCAACTTCGCGGGGACGTAACTTTGGCATACGATCTTCATTTAACGCGCACAATACCTTGTTAGAAAGATCTCTCCAAGGACTACAATTTTTGATGTGAGAGAAATCAAGGAAAAATCCATGTTGCTCCTAATTTTCCCCAAAAAACGTTGTTTAGGGCCTCAAAACAGCTCCAAAAGTTTAGGACCCGAAAAAATGCTAAAAATAGTAAACTATGCTACAATTAAGGAAACTGGAAAAATGAAAGAAACAATGGTGGGGACCCAAGCGGAATAGGTGGGTGGCCACCAATATCCACTTGGCTCATTCCTCCCCCCTTAGGAAGCAATGGTCCTCGCATTGAGTTCCTCCATGAGATGAGGAAACTTCTACTGAACTTGGTCCCTGGTGAACCACTTGCCTTGGTGCAGGAGTTGGCCAGCTTTGATAACCCGATACAGTTGGATATTCTGCTAGTGAGTGTTATTGATTTGAATGCCCTTGATATGATCTGTGTTGGTCTGTTCCATGCAGTCTGGGTTTAACTATGTTGGTTTGAGTTGCTCTACAATGTCGGAGGTGTCCAATAGAGGTGGGAAGTATGGTCGAAGGCGGTCCACATTGAACACTGGGTGCAGACTAAGGAATGGTGGAATACTGAGCTCAAAGGAATTGGACCCTACAACCTTGGTGATGATGTACGACCCATATCGAAGCGTGCAAAGCTTGCGGCAGGGTCCAGCGAGGCACTCCTTCTGAAAATGTAGCCACACTTTGTTGCCCTTGTGGAAGTTGTGTGGCACTTGATGTTGACCATGTTGTTGCTTCTACTTAGCATTGGATCTGTTCAATATGTCATGAAACTGTTGGCGGATGTGTTGAATGCCCTCAATGAAGCTATTCGCTTTGTCAGCTACAGACTGGACATGAGTCGAATCAGCTAGAGTAGCCACAAATGACATGGTTACGTCAATGGGACATAGTGGCTGGAATCCCAAATCCACCTAAAATGGGTTGTGGCCAGTTGAGTTGTGGAGAGGATGATTATAATTTTTTTTTACATAGGGAAGGATCTCATCCCATGTGTGTCGATTCTTTGAACTGTACATGCGCATAATGTGTATGATCATCCTGTTGACAACCTCTGTCTGGCCATTAGTTTTGGGACAAACAGTTGTTGACTTGGTGAGCTTGGTGTCAAGCATTGACCATAGGATGACCAAAATGTGCCGAGGAACTTGTTGTACCAATCTGAGATGATAGACTGTGGGATCCCAAAGTGCACCCACACTCGTTCAAAGAAGACTTTAACAATGGCTTCTGCTGTGATATTCTTCTTGGAGTCTGCCATAATGGCCATCTTCGAGAATCTGTAGACGACCACGAAAACATAGTTGTTTCCATGCTTAGTAGAAGGAAGGCCCGACATGTAATTGATCTAGGTGGCTCCAAAGACATACACAGGACAAAGAGGGCATATGAAAGCTCAAAAATCAAAGTGTTTGGATTTATCTTGAACCAGGTTCAAGTTGAAGATCTCGTTGTCTTGATCGCAATGATGTGAATGGTTCGTCAAACAGAGCTCGTATGCAGAAGTTAGAAGCAATCAAAGTTTTGGGTTGACTTGATGAGGTTGCAGGCTTAAGGAGGACACAATTTCGCAGAAACCCGACCGTCTCCTACAACCCAAATTTGAATTTTTCAAAAATGTCTTATTTGTTTAAAAAAAACAAAAATAATATAAAAAAGGGGGTGGCAGGCCACCACCCCTACCACGCCACCCTCACATATCATATTTCAAAGCAAATTACATATTGTTAAGGCCCAACGGGTCGTGATCCCCATGGGCCCCAACCATCCAACATATAACATATATATATGGGGGGTGGTTGGCGGTCAACCCCGCTACCCCAACCATATCCCCACGTATAAATAATATGTCGTATGCGGGTTGGTTGGGCGGGCTGCCCAAGGTGGACCCGACCCATACCATATTTAAAATGTTGTTCGATTTATAAAACAAATATGCGCCCCTTTGTGGAGGGGTTAGGGTTTGACCACCCAACCTCCCTCCAAGGAATTCTAAAATTTTCCAACAGGCCAACTGCTCAATTTGTAAACTCTGCCCTTGAAATTTTGTTTAAACCTGTCATTTCAAAAATGAGCCCAACAAACCTGGGCATGGATTTCGAGGCAGAGGAGGCATGTTTGAGCACGTAGTTCAAGACAGATTCCTGTTTGATGCCAAGGAGGTAAAATTTCCAGAATGTATTAAACTTTATATGCATTTTAATTAGAATTTCACAGGGAGCGCAATGGTGCACCCAGATTTTCCTTTTGAGCAGCGATTTTGCAGATTCCCTATGGAGAAAATTTTTCAGGAATCTTGAGAGAATCTTTCAGATTCCTTGGAGGCCGAAATTTGCGAGTGTTAGAATGTGGTCAACCTTATATTCTGTGGAAATTATATAACATAAGCATGCATATATCTAGATTCTCCTGATCTAACAATATTTATCTTCTTGCTAAATACAGAATCATTCCACTGTTAACCTTTTGTGGAAATTTTAATCTCAATTGCAAAACACATGAAGCAATAAAAACAATCGCACATAACACAGTTGTTTAACGGGAAAAATATTTGATCAGTAAAAAGATAACATGGTCTTATATTTCCAAATTAATTATTTAAACCTGTGGTTGCCTAGCCCTTACATCTGTGCTTTATTTTCATGCATCACTCTCCAAGTATTTGCAAAATCCTGTGCATTCATGGCATAGTTTCCTAAAGTTTTAACTTTTTTTGCATCATAATTCGTATAAAGCTTGATGTAGTACTATTTAGCTAGATAATTTTCTTGAACTGTGAGTCTCTTCTATTTGATCTGATTCATGATATAACCTCCATAGATTATATATTTTTACATTGGCATCTGATGGCATGGTTTTGACCATGTATGTCTTGCAAATATGCGATCCCTTAATTTCTACAGTTTATATAGAATGTTATGCTTCTTCACTTGTTTTTACATTTTCTGCAATGCATAAATATTGAATATTGAATGTTATGATTCTTCACTTGTTTCTACATTACTTCGACAAAATCTCTTAGTTGAATCTTTAAGCATGCTACATATTTATAGTTGCCTTTTGTGAGATGACCCTCTTCGTTGTACAATTTTTAGGTCTTGAAAGGATGTTCTTGGACGTGGAGCTCTTCTTTTCCATAACTCTGGATTGCATGTACACAAAAAATTGTTCTCCATATTCTGAATTCTTTGTAAGTCACTTATCGAGTGTGGTATTATATTTGATTACTTTAATTGTATTTGTAATCAGGCAAAGTGCTTTTTAGTGCACATGTCTCTTTGCAGTCATCAACAATAATTAAGGCTGTATTGACTGTTATAGCAATTAAATGCTTCCAAACTCCTAAAATAATTAACTAGGGAAAATATCTCTTAATATCATATGGATTCTTTTCATTGTTCACAACTTCATTGTGAGAACTGTCGACACACCTATTTCTGTTTTTTCAGTGGCAGGAGCATATTTGTTGATAAATCATAAGACGAAGATCAGTAGCTTTGTAGAGTTTATCGCATGGTCGTGTAGCAATTATACATGTAAGTATTTACCAGACAGGCCTAATTTTGTCCTGGAGGCATTGCACAATTTTTATTGGATGTATGTATAATTTACCAGTGAGCCTAGGGAGGAATTTGACAGATTGTAAATGCTTCATTGCATACAGATATTCTGTTTCTAATTTTGTGGGCATCCTTTTGCTCGATGCAGTCTATCAGATAGTTTTTCTCGTTGCAATCTATCAGATACTTTTTCTCGACAGCCTTCTGTATATTACTGTACATGTGTTGTGCTGTAATGTAAGAAGCTGCAGAGAAAGGAATATTATAATTTATATCTATGCTATACTGAGTAACTGAACGTTGAAAAGGCACGATGTTTACCATAAAAGGATTAGACATTGTGTGGGACAGAAGTTCAACCCGTTATTTGCAACAGTGTAGCTATTTGGGCTGTATTTAAAGAAATACTGAATTCAACATTGAGCATTCATAGATTCCCTTTGATTTTGTGTGCATATTTGATTCCTTTTGTTTCCACCTCCCTCTGGGAATATGAACCCTTGCATTCTTTTTTTTCTGTGCCTGTTATGCTTTCATTTGATCACTCAGCTTAGTTTGCAATACATATGCATGTGTGCTTCGTTTGCGTATACATGTGATCCCAAGAATAAAGTATACAAACAATGCCCGCTCGGCAGCCTTAATAAAACAAATTTATCTGCTATCTGGACTATGA
This sequence comes from Pinus albicaulis, assembly GCA_034641835.2. Lineage (NCBI taxonomy): Eukaryota > Viridiplantae > Streptophyta > Pinopsida > Pinales > Pinaceae > Pinus > Pinus albicaulis. The sequence goes on along the minus strand of CM076579.1, from coordinate 1,369,019,349 downwards.
TTACAAAAGAGAAAGCTTTCATTGTGCTGATGGAAGGGAGCTGATCCACAACTCAGGCGGGGAACTTCCCTTTTGCTTTGTAGGGCTTTGTGCGATATAAAGTAGGTTGGCTTAGTGAAAAAGAAACTTTAGCATAGATCTGCCTTACCCCAGGATCTCTTAAGTGCGCCTTGGGTATTTTGATCTTTCTTGGTGATTAATAGATCTCAGGTTGTGGTGGATATATGCTAATAAATAATCACTAATGGAATGTCAATGATAGCTCTGCAACAGAATTTTGGGATGACACTTGGTTGGGACACCCATGTACTTAAAAGAGTCGATAACACACACATATATATATATATATATATATAACGTTAACAGGTAAATTTATATTAGCATATTCTGTGTGGAAACAGAGCAAAATCACATCTAGAGACTTGAGTTGCAGGATTTTGCATAATTTTCTACGATGTCTAAAATTTACTGATCTCTTAGACCAGAGATGTTATGTACATCCAAAGATGTCTATAAGTGTATTGCCTATAGTATATTCCCAAGACATTTAGCTGGCATAATCAAAATTATAGAAAATAAACATCAGTATTAATCATCCAGAACTACCATGTTGTCCATACAAACTACCCAGTTCAGATTAGGCAGACTGACTGGGTTAGAATGTACTTTGCTGTCTTAATCCATTCAATTCAATTCTTAGCTCTTGGTTTTGATGCTTCTGTGAAATCAAAATTTCCACCTGCGAGTTGAATTGGGTTGAAAACCTGTCTCCGCATTTGAGTTTTGACATTGTTCTCGTTTAATGTCCATTGTTGGATCCAAAGGTTGACTCCTTTGCTTCGTGGCCTGGTTGAGAGTGCAAATATAGGCCTGTCAGTTTCAACTTTCTGCTGACAATCACTGTATCTTGATTAAGACTGCTATTACCAAGGGATTGACAAGGCATCGTGAGCATGCGTAATTGAGACTATGCCACTTTAATTGCCCTTGTCGAACCATTTACACCAACAAATCCATTCTTAAGACCTGTGTTTTTTTGGAGTGTGGAGTGAAATCATGATTGCAGAGTAATTTCTCCCCTCCGTCCACACACAGGTCCCTGCTTCCCCTTCTTGATCCCTTTTCATCACCAGCTAAGCACCATCCTTCATCAGCCTCCACTAATCTGTTCGAGTGAGGGTGTTATGTCCTATTACCATCAGTTTAATCAAGACTGAGGAGTAATTTCTCCCTTGCATCTGCACGCAGACCCTTGCTTCCCACAATTGATCCCCTGCCATCGTCACCTGAGTGCCATCCTTCATCATCCTCCAACACTCCGTTCATGCAAGAGGATTGTGTCTTGTTACCATCAGTTTAAACCCACGTAACCAACATTCCAAACCACGTGCCCATTTACGTGGAGTGCTTGCCTTTGCATTGACACAACCACCACTACTCACTGGCTTTAGATTATTGAATTGGAATTACCTGCATTGTTCCATTGATCTTCATTGTGTTTGTAGTAAGACAGCTTGGTTGGCTAATGTATCTGCCAGTGTGTTTAGCTCCCTTAATAGTAAACACGTGCTTAGCATGAGTTTCAGGAATGGAAGATAGGCTTGCTACAATCCTCTTGAAAATGAAACTTAGGTCCAAAGGGACATTTCCAAGATTGAGATGTATAATTGTATTATTGGAATCCTCCGCTATAATATGACTATGAGAATAGAAAATTTATTGGCCAAGTTAATTCCTTGAAGGAGGGTTTATATCTCTGCTTGATTATTGGATACTTTGTACATAGTTCAAGAATAAGTTAATTTATGTTTGTCCTATGGGGCCAGAGCAACCCCTTCACCCGCCACTCGTGAGAGTTGAGAAAATAGTTCTGGTGTCAACTGGAGGAAGGTAAAAGATCGTTGGAACCTGTCTTTTGGGAGGGGACAACCGTTAATTATTGGAAGCACGATGGGAAAAATTGAATGAATGGATGAGACATGACGGGAAAAATTGAATGAATGGATGACACATGACCTGTTGAAATAAAGAAAACCTATTTGCCTAACTTTGTGTGAGTAAAAAAACACTCTATGTAAATTAAAGTTATCAGAACTGGAACAGAACAAGCCAAATTCTTGAGAACAGAACCAGCCAAATTCTTGACTCAAACCAGAATTGAGATTGCTCCTGAAGAAGCTATTCATTGAATACAGATTATATATATAAAGACACATAAATTTGCAAATTATGCACATCAAATGTGAATGCAAACCATTAGATGCTAAATATGCAATGTCCCCCGCACCCACACCCACTCCACATAACACTGAATAGCAACACACCCGCTCCACATAATACTGAATAGCAAAATGGATATATATATATATATATCAAAATGGAACTGAATGTGATATATATAGTGTCTAAATATTGTGACTAAAATACATAAACATTGAGGTTTTAAATAGTCTCAATTTTCCAAAAAGATTATACTATGACATTTTAACGAATCACTAGGACAAATCATCAAACAGATCCCCTAAATCGGGATCCTCTTTAGTAGTATCATGGTTGTTGGAAATTCTATAGAGGTGGCAGTTATAACAATTTTCCTTATTATGACATTAATTTGTAATGATTTCATTATTAGTATTAGATTTCTTAATTATCTTTTTTTATCATAAAAGTGGTGATGTAATACTAACCTTGTATTTTTTAGAGTTAAAGTTCCAACATTTTTCAACCATGGCATTTAAAGATCAAATATTATGATTATGAAAAACCTTAAAAATTAGCACACGAAGTGGAGAGTAACCCTAACAAGAGCAATTTGAATGATTTTATCAAGAGAAAATTATTTTCTTTAATGTTCATATTATTTTTTTTAATGTGGAAAAATTGCACTTTATATAAAAATAAAAGTGACATAAGTACATCCATAATGTGCAATATTTTACTGCCCATAAAGACACATTATGTGTGCTTGAAGCAATTCATCATAGCCTAACTACCAAAAACTAAAATTTACCCAGATAAACTAGGTTTTTCTTTTTTACCTTTTTTCCTTTGAACTTTGTGCCAAACCCCAGAATTTGGAGTGGCCATTACAATTGCCAATTATTCTCCTTTTGATTTTGCTGACACTTCCTTATCTGTGTCCGAACTCTCGGAAACATGTGTGTGATTTATTCCACCTGCTCCATGGGTATTGTCGTTTTCTTCATATTGATTTCTAGGATTCTTTATCACGACTAAATCGATGGATTTCTCAACATGGTTGGTTGGATCCTTCTGCTTCTCCTTCCCTTCTCCATTTGTGAGCCTTGTTGATTCCATGCTTCCGATTGTTGTTGACTCACCCATTTCTTCATCTTCATCATATGATGAAGGAAGATCTCAAAATAGCCACCCCTTTGGCTTTTGCGATCTTTTCTTTGTTCTTTTTTTTGCTTGGGGGCATGAGCTTTGTAGGTGTCTTGTTTGATGGCAGATTCGACATCTAAAGTTAGTATTTTTGAAATCTAACCATTGTGTCCACTTAAATTCTTGATGAAACAAATGTATGCGGTCTAGAATGCCTTTTCTTAGGTTTATTTCCACGCATATGCGGGAAAAGTAAAGATACATTTGTCCATTATTTCTCGATTCATCTTTAGAAATCTCCCCAACGCGTTCCTAATGCTTTCTAAAACTTTATGGTACCAAAAAGGAAGAGGGAGATTATGTAACCTTACCCATATCGACATTTTTGTAACCACCATTGTAGTGGCATCAATGGCTCGAAACCATGGAGTTATGAAAAAACTCGCCCTTCCCCAAAACCAAGGTCAATTGTTTATGACATATTCCAAATCTTTCTGATTGTCGAATTGGACCACAAAAATCCTTTTGTGCACAAGTAAATATCACAATTATTAGTCCAATTAAGGTATATCCATTGATGTAGATCTTCAGACTTAGGCCAACAGCCATTAAAACGACAAATTCTGGCTCTAGCTTGGAGAAAATGAAAATACCACTCACTTCTGGAAACTTTACTGACAAATCTGGAGCTTTCTGCATCTTCTCAACTAGGTAAGGACTTGAGATTGTGGAATTAGATGACATGTGTGGCTGCTTTGCCTCTCATTACATCCTTAAACGAGCTTGGATCCTTCGCATCAGAAGATGATCCATGTGGCAAACTCATTCTTGAGGCTCTATCCCGTAACCTCGAGTTTATAGTGATTGTATAATTTCATTCAATGCTATACTATTTCAAATCATAGACATCTTACACAACAACACAACAGTTCTTCACATTAGAAAGACACACCTTGGGAATATTTTAATGGGCCTTCTAACCCTTAAAAATAAAAATAAAAAAACTACTTATCGAATAATGGTGAAAGAACGAACCCTCTACCATGACCATTCCTTGATTCTTCAAACTTTGGTTGGACATGCACCATGAACAATAGCTATCTCGAATAACTTCCAAGAGCCGTGTAATTTTCTCGCTTTGCACGCTTTTAAGGTGTTGCACGCAAAATTAGGAAAGTTAAAACTCTATTGCGGTGCAGTCAGTATGCGAGTGGGGTAGTTGTGGAAGATTTGTTTAATACGCATCAGGGATTCTGTTTGATCATGACTTGGATTGGACCAAACCATTCGTAGCACGCCTTCATATAAATCTGACATTCGAAATATAGTTCGTGGGTTTTACAATTGAAAGTGGAGAGCATCTATTAACTTCACGTATTACTATTCTAATCAAATTATGGAGGTGGGATTGGAAGCTGGTCATGGCCAACCGAGTTGGGAGACTGACAAGCTCAGCTTTAGCTCCATTGCACCAATCATGGTGGCCATGTGAGTTGAGACAGTAGGACCAACAATTATGACCGTTCACATAAAGCTTGTTTATGATGGAAGTCCGTTCAATCACTCCCGATATTTATAAATTTTTTTGAAATTCTTTAAATTTTAATTTAGTTTAAGCTTTCTAATATTTTTTATCAAAATATTATAATATTAGTCAATTACGATTATATCTCATGGAAATGGTCATAGATGAATGACTTACTTAATGCAGTTGAATCCCAAAAAATTATATCTAATATAACATTAATTATGCTTTAAATGTGTATTTTTAATATATTTTTTAACCATAAATTTGGCCCTTGCAATAAATTTGGCTTGCATTGTAGATAATAAAGAATCAAAAAGTGTTTATAGGATAGCTTGAACATGGCATCCTATCACCTATGATTGAAGGTGCTCGACCCCAATGACTAATTGAATTTCAAATAAGGAATTGAACAATTTAACTTGAATAAGGAACATAATGCTTGAGGCTTAAGTAAAAAAGGTGAGCCATTTTTCGAAACATAATGTTAATTGTTTTTTATATGTAATTAAAGTTGAAAAATGTAATTAGTGTTGGTTTTCATAATTGTATTTGAGTCATGGTGTAATGTATGTGTCAAAAGAAAGAAAAAAGAATTTTATGATAAAAGAAAAAATATTTATTAAGCATGGGTTTCATGCTTTATTATTTTATTTTTAGGTGAAAGCCTCCATTGTATGCCTTTAGGGTTTATGTCAAGAGTCTTTGTCTTTGTGATCATGTAAAAGGTGCTTCTTCAGCTTTATCAATCAAGAAAGAAATTTGTTTTGATGTAAATAAGGTCATTTAGGCCTCCTCCACCAATTCAGCGTCAAAGAAGGAAAATTCGATCTCATCAAGAGAATTCAACGTCACACATTCACTGTATATTGGCAATTATTCGAACTCATTTGAAGCATACACCAAGAATTTCGATTTGTAGTAGCTGGAAGCAAAAGAGAAGAGTGAAATTCCCAAGGAGTAAACCATAGCGAAGGAGCAAGACACACTTGTCTAGAAATAAGAAGTTGATTTTCTCTCTCTTATCTCACACGTGCGAAGACGCTGAAGCTACAGGAGGGCTGAAGTTTTAGACTTGAATATGGGCTAAAATTCTAAAGTAGTAGGGCATAAATTTTGTCTTTGATGCAATATTGTGGCAGTTGATCTTTGAAGTTTGGAGGGAAAAGTTGAGGGTTGAATTGGTGGAGGAGGAAGGTCTTTTGGTCTGGTCTAAGGTCTTGAATTGTCTCAAGTTTGATTTGAGTCTATTAGTGAAGAGTTTGATTGGGTTTTCCCCTTCTTAGGAGTTTTAGCCCTGGGTGAGTGCCTATATATGGTGTCCTTGATCTTCATATTTTGATTTGACGATTTGATCTGAAATTGGAGGAGAACTACTCCTTCCTAAAAAAATATTGTCCTCTAACACTTTGCAAGTAAACAAAAATGGGTCTTATATAAATAAGGTTTTATGGTCTCTTCAAGGATAATGAGTTAGTTTTCATATGAACTTTACACAATAAAGGAAAACAATAGGAGAGAAAAAAAATTTGATGATGGCGTTCACCACTCCTGGGATACATCTTTGGGCCTGCTAACACAACTAGACCACTCCATAGATTTCAGTGGTAAATAATACATGAAATTTTTTGAGAAAATGAGTGGCTTGTTTTCACTTCAAGGAAACATTCTCTTGCAAATAAATCTCACTCTAAAAATCATGACCAACTACATTCATTCATGAAACAATCAACATGAAAAGGGCTCTCACATCAAGACCCTGTACTCCATCTGAAATAAGCATAAACTATACAAAAATTCCACGTTGAAGTACTAAAAAGAGCTTTCCTAAAAAAAACATAATGAGAAAAGATAAACATGAGATACACCATAGATGTCACAGCTGCTGAAGGCTGGAAAACCCCTACAAGGTCCTCTCCATGCTAAAAAATCCTTCAAAACTACTTAAAACCACTGATTGTCCCTACCACTCATAGACTCAAACCTGCAAAAGTCCTTCAAGAAGTGATCCAATAAGTAAACAGAGGCTTGCATTCAAAATGCCCAAAACCCCCTATCTGGGCTCTTCTTGGGCTCAAAAGACCAAAAATGCATCAGGTTATGGGTCTCCTAAGTTTCTTTTGCTATTCGTCCTCCAAATTGGCTGAACCTGCAAAACGAGCAACATTTCCTCCCTTTAAACTGCTCAGGAGGCAGAAATTTCACCTGCAATAGGTGCATTTTTTCGCCTAATTAATTTTCCCAATAACCTCGTAGGCACAAAAATTGGGTTATACGACGCGCCATAAGGCTAAGGGCTAGGGCCAACGGTCCGCCCCGCTAGCCTTAGTGCTTTTCTCATCATGCTAGTGGTCGCATGGGGTGATGTGGCTGGGGGTCGGGGCTAACCTCTTGCCCTCGTCACGCTAGCTACCAAACCTTAAGAAGACTCTTATGCACCTGCATGTGACTAGGGGTCGGGCCTTGAATTCTTCCCCTGTAAGAATTAACTCCACACTAGGTTGTATGGTGCGGCATAACACCGAGATCTCGGGCTAAATCATTGCCCCTCTCTGGAAACACCTTAGAATTGCGTGCAGGGTAATGTGGGAGGTTCAATGACCAAGGGTCAGGGTTGGTCCCTAAGCCCTCACTTTAAATGGGCTCGCTCACGGTCGTGTGGGGGTGAACATGACAAAGGGTTTGGTCCCCAAGCCCTCTCCTGCTGAGCCCTATCCCCATTGCCTGTGGTCATGTGGAAGGTGATACAACCAAGAGCTAGGGATGGTACCCACTCCTTTGCTCCGTCTACTCTAAGGTCGTGTGGAGGTTGTATACGACCGGGGGTCGGGGCTCACGGCCTGACCCCTCTCCCAAACATGCCATCACTTTAACCTTTAATGGATGCAGAGAACACTATGGTTATGAACCAACGTGTATGCGAGATAGTAAGGCTCTGGACTGTGTAGTATCAGGTCATTGGTTAGATTCCCACCGAGGCCTCTGAGCCCATAACAAGATTTTTACCAATGTAAAGGTGCCATGTGGCGACCTCTGGTTGGGCCACATGGCAACCTCCCATTGGGCCACTAAAACAAAACTTTGACCAGTCAAATTCGACCAAATGGACCTCTACGAACTCGAAACTTGGCGATATACGATTGGTTGAATGTACACCTAGTAGGAATTTTGACATCATCATGACATCATTAGTACAGACTTCCCAGTCAGCAGTCCAGTCAACCTGCTTGAATTTTTTTTGATGTCGGTCAAAAACTTCAGAACATCATAACTTTGTCATACGTCTTTGGATTGAGGCGATTCAAGTGTCATTGGAATTAGAACCACGAACACTATGCCTTGATGCTGGTTTCGAAATATTCTGGGCACTTTCATTTTTGAGAAAAATTTTGATCTCCGAATCATGATTGCTTGATGAGAAGAAGATAAAACAAGCAACATTTCCGCCCTTTAAACTGTTCAGGAGGCAGAAATTTCACCTGCAATAGGTGCATTTTTTTTCCTAGTTAATTTTCCCAATAACCTCGTAGGCACAAAAATTGGGTCATATGGTGCACCATAAGGCTAGGGGCTAGGGCCAACGGTCTGCCCCCACTAGCCTTGACACTTTTCCCGTCATGCTGGTGGTCGCATGGGGTGATGTGGCTGGGGGTCGGGGCTAACCTCCCGCCCTCGTCACGCTAGCTACCAAACCTTAAGAAGACACTTACGCACTTGCATGTGACTAGGGGTCGGGCCTTGAATTCTGCCCCTGTAAGAACCGAATCCACACCAGGTTGTATGGTGCGGCATAACGCTGAGATCTCGGGCTAAATCCTCGCCCCTCTCTCGAAACACCTTACAATTGAGTGCAGGGTAATGTGGGAGGTTCAGTGACCAAGGGTCAGGGTTGGTCCCCAAGCCCTCACTTTAAATGAGCTTGCTCACGGTCCTGTGGGGGTGAACATGACCAAGGGTTTGTGCTGGTCCCTAAGCCCTCTCCTGTTGAGCCCTCTCCCCATCGCTTGCGGTCATGTGGAAGGTGATACAACCAGGAGTTGGGGATGGTACCCACTCCTTTACTCCGTCTACTCCAAGGTCGCGTGGAGGTTGTATATGACCGGGGGTTGAGGCTCACCGCCTGACCCCTCTCCCAAACACGCCATCATTTAAACCTTTAATGGGTGCAGAGAACACTATGGTTATGAACCAACGTGTATGCGAGATAGTAAGGCTCTAGACTGTGTAGTATCAGGTCATTGGTTAGATTCCCACCGAGGCCTCCGAGCCCATAACAAAATTTTGACCAATGTAAAGGTGCCACATGGCGACCTATGGTTGGGCCACATGTCAACCTCCCATTGAGCCACTAAAACAAAACTTTGACTAGTCAAATTTGACCAAATGGACCTGTACAAACCCAAAACTTGGTGCTATATGGTTTGTTGACTGTACACCTAGTAGGAATGTTGACATCATCATGACATAATTAGTATAGACTTCCCAGTCAGCAGTCCAGTCAACCTGCTTGAAATTTTTTTGATGTCGGTCAAAAACTTCAAAACATCATAACTTTGCCATATGTCGTTGGATTGAGGCGATTTAAGTGTCATTGGAATTAGAACCACGAACACTACGCCTTGACGCTGGTTTCGAAATATTTTGGGCACTTTCATTTTTGAGCAAAATTTTGATCTCCAGATCATGATTGCTTGATGAGAAGAAGATAAAAAGAAGAACCTAAAGAAAGCTATTAAGAATGCAATAATATCATAAGTAATTGTCAAAATAAGAAAATATTTTTGTCCTTCTGGAATTCTAACATGGTATCAGAGCTAAGGTGAAAGAGGAAAGAAAAAGGCAGCTTGAAGATCTATTGAAAGACTATTTACATTAGAGAAATTTTGAGGTAAAAATTGGGCCTCAAAACAAAAATGTACAACAAAAATAAAATTTATAAGAAATAATAGGATTCAATATGTTGATGTTAACCATGGGGGATGATTCACTATTTTTGGAGTAAAAAGGTACAAAGATTAAAAAAATAAAAAACTACATTTTAAACTCATATTTTCAACTTATCTCCTTGTAATTTTACTCAAATTTCGAGCGGGAGCACTCGTTGGATGCAAAATTTAAATTTGCATACAATGAGTACCCATGTTGCATATTTGTGATGGACCATACTACACAAAAAATGTGAAATACATGAAAAAACATGTTTGAATCACGTTTTTTCATGTATTTCACTTTTTTCAAGTGGTAGGGTCCATCAAAAGTATGCAACATGGGTAATCCTTGGATGAAAAATTAAAATTTTCATCCAACAATTTCTCCAGCTCAAAATTTGAGTAAAATCATAGGGAGATAAGTTCAAAATATGAGTTGAAAAAATAGTTTCTTCTTTTTTCCCTCCAAAACTTGATACGACAATCTAATATTATTTTATTATTTCCACTATTATTTTATAATATTCCTTAGGAGGCCCATTTTAAACCTCAAAATTTCTCTAATAAGAAGGAAGAAACAAATGAATATCCTTAAGGAAAGGATCATCTAAGAAGAGAAAGACCTAATATCTATATCAAGTAAAGGAAAAATTATAAAGTCTGTGATAGCCTCAATGAAGACAAAAAATAATCTAGAAGGAGCTTCTAACTATAGGGCATGGAAGAAAGAGGATGGATCTTATTCTTGCTAAGCATAAATTTTTGGATTTTGTTGTAGGAAACAAGGAACCAACAGATGATGCAGGAAAAGGAAAATAGAAGGAAAATAACATCTTGGCCATGAATTTGATTGTATATGGAGTGGAGGATGCTTTAATTCCACATATATCTAATATATGAAATCTGCAAAGGATATATATGAATCCATCTCCAAGTTGTTAACCATCAAGAACATAGGTCAGATAACTAGTCTCAAGAATGAAATAAGAACAATAAAGGCGACAAAAGATGACACTGTATCATCATATTTTGTAAGGATATATAGAATAAGAGATGAACTCCAAGATATTGATCAAGTTGTACCAAATAAAGAACTCGTGATTGTTGCACTACTATGTATACCAAAATCATGGATCTCTTTTGCATCAAGAATTAATAGTTGGAAAGATACACCAACTTTTGAACAAATGCGGATTGCATGCAGTTAAGAAGAAGCCTGTATCTCATAAATAAGTGAAAATAAGGAGGATGAAGAAAACAACACTTCAAATGCATACTCTGATCATCACAAGAAGATGGGAGTATACAATAATTTTAAAGGACCAAAGAGGAAGGTTGATATATCAAAGATCGAATGCTACAATTGTCATAATATGGGACAATACAACAATAATTGTCCTAAAAATCCAAGGAATAAGAAGAGAGAAAGGGAACATGCCACTATTGCTAATTATGCTCCACCCAAGAAAAATAAGACCAAATAATATGAATTCAAAGACCTATTTTCTAAAGTCTCTTAGGGATACTATCCATTGCATATCCTTTGACTTTAAGTTTTGAAATGTTTTCTGATTTTTTAAAGTTCATAGATATAATATATTTTGTTTGAAATTTTTGAAATTATTTTGATAAGTTGTAGGTATCCCTCCGAAATATTAGATTAAGAGGGAGTCTTCACCATTTTACCAAAATATAAGTACATTGTTCTTTGTTTGATTTCCTCCACACATCTAGATTTTTTTGTTTTGTATACTCATAATCTTTCCTTTATATTTTATTTAGTAGGAAAGCTTGCAGAATACACAAAGGTTGTGGAGGAGACTTCAAAGGAAAGACTTGAATCATGAAAGAAGCTATGTTGCAGAGGAAGCCCCTTCAGAGAAAAATAATGTCCTACAAGGTTTGCTAAAGAACAACTCAAGGTATGTCTTAGAGTACAAGTTTTAGGTTTTATTCATACAAAAGGTATGATCATTCTCATTCTCATTTTCTTTATATTAATAACATTTTTATGTCTAGGGTTTTGAATCATAAATATTATTGTTAGGGTGATTAATAATTAGATTGAATCTACCCTCGTTATACTATATATTGTCATTTGTTAATTTTGTGAAAACCCTAACCTTTAGGGTTCACTATAAAACCCTATCCCTTTGATGTTAAGGGTATGCCAATGTTAATATTGAAACCTTAGTCTACTTAGGGTTTGTTGATAAAGTCTAGAACATATGATAAAACCCTATCCCTTTAGTGTTTGTTGTTAATGCCTAGGGTATAAATTGAAACCCTATATATTTAGGGTTTGATAAGTTAGGTTTTATGACAAAAACCTTGTAGTATAAGATCCTAGAAATGAAACTCTAGGTGTATGTTCTCTCGTATGATTGAAACCCTAGCTTGGTCAAAATCATTGTATATCTAATTTTGGAATTGTATGTTTTCATATAGTGTTTACAATAAAATATTAGTAAGAGTTTGATATAAGTAAGGCATAGATATGAAATTATATAATACTAACTTGATTATTATTCATGTTTTAGTTTGATGGAATCTAGGGTTTGTAAAGAAACCCTAGTAAAACCATATTGTTGAATACTTAGATTTGATTAGACTAATAACTTGCTTTTGTTGATTATATCTAAGAATTTAAGTCTTGATGATGGAATCTAGGGTGTATGGCAAAACCCTAACAAGTTGTTGAAGTAAAAAATAAAAAAAGATGTAACCCTTGTTGATTATGAACCTAACCAGGTTTATATATTTGATGTTTAAAGTTGATTATTTGATGTTTCTATTGCATTGAAATGATTTTTATACATTTTAATTCATGTTTTTATATATTTGTATTTGGGTTGTACTGGATATTAAAGAATCTTAGGTACATAATATTCAAGATGTTGAATATGTTCATAATTGAATATGACTTGATAATAATGATGAGCATGATGAATAAAGGAAGCTATAAGAATGGTGAGGACTAATATGAACTTGTTTCCATGATAAATAATGAAATTAAGTTGAAGTTTCTCCGATTTTATAAAAGAAGGAATTTGTCGATCTCCCTAAGTTGAGAGGGATATTGGATAGAAAAAAGGGTATATCTCCCAAGTTAAGAGGCAAGGCATATTATGATAGTAATAATGAATACCTTGAAGAAAGAATGAAAACAAAGAATGAATGAAAGTACTACAAATGGATGTTTGTGATTCATCAAGTTACAAACAAAAGAATTGATTGAGTAGTAAGGTTGTATTTGGTGTTGCTAAAGAAATCAAAGTAGAAAGCTTTAGACAAGATTTTTTTGAATAACTTTATGATGATATAAGTAGCATCAAAATGATTGAGAACCCCGAAGGTTTGCGTTTACTTGTATATAAATTTGAAGTTTAATTACTAATCGGGGTTGTGTTTGTACATGTATATCTCTCCATAATAAGGTTGAACACTTTGAAGCATGCTTGGAATCGTGGATATATCTAATTTAGTTTATAGAGAGAGATAAATCATCTTGGGGTGACAAGATGCTTGGGAGGACATCTGGATGACCTCTGAGTTGATGTATAGATCCCGAAGTAGGGAGGGTGGTGTTGGTATTGGAGCTTTGACCTTGGATATGCACTGAGATTCCTGTGGGTTGGTGTTAGAGATTAAAATCCCGATGGTACCTAGAGTGGCTAATGCTTGAGTACAACTTATTCCGGCCTGATTAAAGTACCCTGGTCAAGTATCTAATCTGTAGCACTGCATGTGCTATGAATCTTCAAAGAGAATATCATTTTGAGATCTTCCATGTAACTTTGTATATATATAATTATGAATACCTCCCTAGTTAAGAGGGAGTGTTGAAAAATGTAACTAGTGTTATTCTTCATAATTGTATTTGAGTCATGACGTAATGTATTTGTCAAAAGAAAGAAAAATATTTTACTATGAAAATAAAATGTTTACTAAGCATGGGTTTCATGCTTTATTATTTTATTTTTAGGTCCAATCATCCGTTGTAGTCTTCTAGTGTTTTTGTCAAGAGTCATTTTCCTTGTCATCATGTAAAATACCCTTCTTGGGCTTTATCAATCAATAAAGAAAGAAATTTATTTTGATGTAAATTAGGTCATTTAGGCCTCCTCCACCAATTTTGCCTCAAAGAAGGACAAGTCAGCCTCATAAAGGGAATTTGACCTCACATATTCACTATACATTGGAAACTATTCGACCTCATTTGAAGCACACATGAAGAAGTTTGATTTGCAGTAGCTCGAAGCAAAAGGAAGAGTGAAATTCCCAAGAAGGAGAAAACCCTAGCGAAGGAGAAGGAGACACTTGTTTAGAAAGAAGAAGCTTATTTTCTCTCTCTTGTATCACACATGCGAAGAATCTAAAGCTACAGGAGGGTCAAATTTGTAAACTTGAAGCTGGGCCAAAATTTTGTTTTTTATGCAGTATTGTTGCAGTTGATCTTTGAAGTTTGGAAGGAAAATTTGGGGGCTAACTTGGTGGAGGAGGAAGTTATTTTGGTATATTCTAAGGTCGTGGATTGTATGAAGTTTCATTGAGTCTATTATTTAATATTTTGATTGGGTTCCCCCCTTCATAGGGATTTTATCCCTTGTTGAGTACCTATATCTAATGTCCTTGATCTTCATGTTTTGATTTGATGTTTGCTTGATACGAATGTATGTAGGAATGAAAAAAATGCACATATAACCATAAATAAAAAGATGCAGTGGAAATAACACTTCATTTCATTAATATCAAATAACTGAAATTTGTTTACAGACAGAATGGAAATAAACTTGCTAGAGTGCTGGTAGCTTATCTATGAGAAGAGATGCGGTGGCTATAGGCCTTCGAACTATGTTACAATGAGAATTGAGGGCCTATTTATTATTGTGAAATAATGGAAAACCCTGAACAGCCAAAAACCTAACCCTAGGAGATGAAGCGCCAAAACTATGGGCCCCATTTGGGTAAATTGGTACATCAACTTACCGGGGACGTAACTTTGGCATACAATCTTCGTTTAACGCGCACAATACCTTGTTAGAAAGATCTCTCCAAGGACTACAATTTTTGATGTTAGAGAAATTAAAGAAACATCCATGTTGCTCCTAGTTTTCCCCAAAAAACGTTTTTTAGGGCCTCAAAACAACTCCAAACGTTCAGGACCCGAAAAACTGCTAAAAATAGTAAACTATGCTACAATTAAGGAAATTGAAAAACTGAAAGAAACAATGGTGGGGACTGAAGTGGAATAGGTGGGTGGCTACCAATATCCACTTGGATCATTCCTCCCCCCTTAGGAAGCAATGGTCCCCGCATTGAGTTCCTTCATGAGATGAGGAAACTTTTGTTGAACTTGGTCCCTGGTGAACCACTTGCCTTGGTGTAGGAGTTGGCCAGATTTGATAACTCGATACAGTTGGATATTCTGCTAGTGAGTGTTATTGATTTTAATGCCCCTGATATGATTTGTGGTGGTGTGTTCCATGCAGTCTGTGTTTAACTCGTTTGGTGTGAGTTGTTTTGCAATGTCAGAGGTGTCCAATAGAGGTGGGAAGTAGGGTCGAAGGTGGTCCACATTGAACACTGGGTGCAGACCAAGGAATTGTGGAATACTGAGCTCAAAGGAATTGGACCCTAAAACCTTGGTGATGGTGTATGACCCATATCGGAGCGGGCGAAGCTTGCTATGGGGTCCAGTGAGGCACTCCTTCTGAAAATGTAGCCACACTTTGTTGCCCTTCTGGAAGTTGTGTGGCACTCGACGTTGACCATGTTGTTGCTTGTACTTAGCATTGGATCTGTCCAATATGTCATGAACCTATTGGCTGATGTGTTGAATGCACTCAATGAAGCTGTTCACTTTGTCAACTTCAGACTGTACATGAGCCGAATTAGCTAGAGTCACCGCAAATGGCATGGTTACGTCAATGGGGCATAGTGGCTAGAATCCCAAGCCCACCTAAAAGAGGTTGTGGTCGGTTGAGCTGTGGAGAGCACGATTATAAATTTGTTTTACATAGGGAAGGATCTCATCCCATGTGTGTGGATTCTTTGAATTGTACATGCGCAGAATGTGTACGATCATCCTGTTGACGACCTTTGTCTGGCCATTAGTTTTGGGACGAAAAGTTGTGGACTTCGTGAGCTTGGTGTCAAGAATTAACCATAGGCTGACCAAAATGTGCTGAGGACCTTGTTGTACAGATCTGAGATGATAGACTGTGGGATCCCAAAGTGCACCCACACTCATTCAAAGAATACTTTAGTAGTGGCTTCTGCTGCGATATTCTTCTTGGAGTCCTCCATAATGGCCATCTTCGAGAATATGTAGACGACCACGAAAAGATAGTCATTTCCATGCTTAGTATAAGGAAGGCCCTACATGTAATTGATACCGGTGGCTCCAAAGACATACACAAGACAAGGAGGGCTTATGAAAGCTCAAAAATCAAAGTGTTTGGATTTATCTCGAACCAGGTTCAAGTTGAAGATCTCGTTGTCTTGATCGCAACGGTGTGAACGGTTCATCAAATCGAGCTCGTATGCGAAAGTTAGAAGCAATCAATGTTCTGGGTTGACTTGATGAGGTGGCAGGCTTAAGGAGGACACAATTTTGTAGAAACTCGACTGTCGAATTCCAGCCAGCTCTGGCCAGATTCTAGGAAAAATTGTGGGACACTTAAAATGTCTCCTGCAGCCAAAATTTGAATTTTCAAAAATGTCTTATTTGTTTTAAAAAAACAAAAATAATATAAAAAAAGGGGGTGGCAAGCCACCACCCCTACCACGCCACCCTCACATATCATATTTAAAAACAAATTACATATTGTTAAGGCCCAATGGGTCGTGACCCCCGTGGGCCCCAACCTTCCAACATATAACATTTATATATGGGGGGTGGTCAGCGGTCAATCCCGCCACCCCAACGATATCCCCACGTATAAATAATATGCCATATGTGGGTTGGTTGGGCAGGCTGCCCAAGGCGGAACCGACCCATATCATATTTAAAATGTTGTTCGGGTTATAAAAAAAAATATGCGCCCCTTTGTGGAGCGGTTGGGGTTTGACCACCCGACCTCCCTCTAACGAATTCTAAAATTTTCCAATAGGCCAACTGCTCAGTTTGTAAACTCCGCCCTTGAAATTTTATTTAAACCCGTCATTTAAAAAATGAGCCCAGAAACCTGAGCATGGATTTCGAGGCAGAGGAGGCATGTTGGAATACGTAGTTCGAGACAGATTCCTGTTTGATGCCAAGGGAATCTTTTGATCCCAAGGAGGTAAAATTTTTAGAATGTATTAAACTTTATATGCATTTTAACCAAAATTTCGTAGGGAGCGCAATGGTGCACCCAGATTTTCCTTTTGAGTAGTGGTTTTGTAGATTCCCTTTGGAGGAGAATCTTCAGGAATCTTGAGGGAATCTTTCTGATTCCTTGGAGGCTGAAATTTGCCGGTGTTAGAATGTGGTCAACTTTATATTCATTCTTCTTAGAATTTCACAAGGATCTCAATGGTGAGATCAAATTCCTGTTTTGAGTTGTAGATTTTCAGATTCTCGGTTGAGCAACATCTTTGAGGAATCTAGGGGGAATCTAAAAGATTCCCTAAGTATCAGATTTTCACTTTGTCAGAATTCAGCAAATTGACAGTTTATCCTACACCTCTCGGTGGCACGAGTTCGGCAGTGCAGTCAGATTTTCCATCTGAGCCTTATGTTTTTTGGCCAATTTTCAAAGTGGAGTTGCAGGTTTTAGCATTCAATGTGTGAGCAGTCGTTTTTCATGATATTCGACACCAGGAGATTGATGGTACAACCAGATCTAGCAATTATCATCCTCTTCTTAAGATATCTCTAGGATGTGAGGTTTATGTAGTCTGATCATGTACTTCTTTGTCTCTCTTCTATGTGATGCATTGTGCTGTATAGATCCCTGGTAATGTTTTGTGTGGGATCTTGTTTTGTTCTTGACGTGAGATGTAATTTCTATCATGGATTTGTTTTATGTTTGAGATCCATTTGTTTCCATGTTGGTAGGATACTCATTGTCACATGGATGTTTGATTGAGATCCCATTGTTTCCATGCTAGCGGGATACTCATAATCATTATGTGTGAGTTATTTTCATACTGATAGGAGTCTTTTTTGTGAATGAGAGTTCCTATAGCAGAACATCTTGTAGACAGGTCCAACCACTCCCGCGCGAGGGAATTTTCCTTGTATGAAAGAGAAAATAGCATCCATGTACATTATCACTCTTTCTAGCACTTAATGTAGTGGCCTACACCATCTTGACACCGAGGCCCGAAGACATAGTCCCTCTTGGACGAACTCCGTTATCAATCTCTTATGTTGCTAATGCTTGTTATGTTCCTCTTCTGTACAACATGCAGACGTTATTTTATGTTCATTAATGCTTTGATTAAATGCAATTCTAGCACATCAGCCAAAGTAAAAGGTATTGGTTTAAAGGGCAGCGAAATTTACTCGGATCAAGTGGTATCAGAGTGGTCCTCTTGCTGATTTGGATTGTAGGCATGAACCATTGAATGTTCGCTGAGTTGAGAAAATGGAGGATGTCAAAGACATGTACGAGACCATTTTGGTAGGTGTTCGAGAAAGCGAACACATTGTATGAAGCTTTGTTAAAAAGAAGCAACAGAACGCCGTAGTTGAAAACACTTCTACAAGAAGAGAAGGAGAAAAAAATCGATTTCGCCTTCAATTGTAAGCCACGACAAGAGTATTGGAAGAATTGAAGAGAAATAGTGAAAGTAGTCAAGTAGATCATGATGCATTGAGATCACTCCTACAAAGGAAGAGAAGAGGAGAAGGCCAGGCTTATTGCGTATTCAACTACAAGCCACCATGAGGCCTCGAGGAAGTGAAGCGCAACCAAGGCTTCCGGGAGAAGCCTTCTTCACTTGTTTAAAAATCGGATGTTCGAGGTAAATAGTGTTGATTTCTCTCTTCGCTCATCTTCACATGATATCATTTCTCGTTGGAGTTGTGAGATACCCATTACAAGAACCGAAATGAGACTCACCAGATGGGGTACCAAAGAGCAGGACTTGGCATTCGTGGGCTGGCGACAACTCAACAAATGGAGGTTGTGTACACTTACATTGCAAGTAACCATGATAGTTAAATAAAAAGAGCTACGTTTATCTCTCGCAACTTCTAGGGTTTGGTCCGGCGCCGCGCTTGTGCGCGGTTGCATCGGGCTCCCCGCACAACGCATCGTGCATGCGACCTGTGCTCCGGGACCGTTCTTAGTGTGGTATTTCTGAACCCGCGCGGCGCTCGTGAGGATGCGCGCGCTTGGGCCGAGGCGACGCGCGCACACGGCCGGATCCGCATTGCTCGGTCTCTTTTTATCTTAAAAGAATTCCGTCCCCGTGTTTTCACATGGGTGCCTACGTCGCTGCCCTCAGCCACGACCGTGTTGGTGCCTTTCTCCATCGCGTAGATCCCCGCTATGGATCATGGACGCGGTCCGATGCTTTCCTCCCTCCCGCCTTCTGAACTTGAAGCCTTCAGAACACTTGTTGTTGCAGCTGGAAAACGTCTGACATCTGCCTCTTAGCAAAAGTTTGTAAAAAAACTGGAAAACATACCCACGATGACTCTACCAGTGGAAGAAACTTGCAGAACTGCGCTAAACCTAGCCGAAAGAGGCCTCATCGGTCAGTTCACAGGGTTATGGCCATCCCCGAAAGCAGTAGAAGAATGGGTCAAACGAAACTGGATACCATTGGTAAAGGAAGGAATAAAAAGCCATTTTGTAGGCAAAGGGTTCTTCGTTTTTGTGTTTGACAATGTGGACGATAGAAGCCTGATCTTCAGAAATGGGCCATATTTTATGGGCCCCCAAGGGCTCTACCTGAATAAATGGTCCCCAGACTTTGATCCAGCACAAGATGTCCCCACGGCGGTACTTGTATGGGTGCGTCTCCCTCACCTTCCCCTCCACTGCTGGAGTCAGAGCTCGCTGCAATCCATTGGCAATGCCCTAGGCAGATACATAAATCAGGCCCCGAGGAAGGATCAATTCTCCTGTGCCCGCATATGTGTAGAGGTCGACCTAGAAACCGGGCTACTTGAAGCCATCAAACTCTCGGTGGAAGATTGGACTCACATCCAAGAGCTCGACTATGAACAACTACCCTTTAAATGTCGACACTGCCACGAATACGGGCATTTTGCAAGATACTGCAAAAAAATAAAAATGAGGAGACATCAGAGAAAGAAAAAGGAGAACAATGGAAACAAGCAAATAAAACAGCAAGTAACAGGCAGAATAACAAAAACAAAGCCAAAGAGACAGGAAACAAATCTGGGCAAGAAAGTGCAAGCACTCAAAACACTGGAAGCAAGGAAACCATTAGCATCGCGGAGGACAAAAATCCCTTTGAATCTCTCAAATCACTCTCATATCCACCAGAGGCAGAACGGGACGACCTTCCTCAGCTGAACAATATCGACTCTCTAGAGCTAGGTAACACTCCAAACCTGACTTCATGTAACACTTCTTCTCCTTCATATGCTGATATAATCAAACAAAAGAAGAAGAACACAGAAAATGCGGGTTCATCAGATGATGAGACCTTCGAAAGGCCATCAAAAAGAGTTGGAAGGAGATCAAACAAGGAAACCAGGGAAGAAGAGTCAGAAAGACAAAAAACCCTTGGCAGTCAAGCCACCATTGAGATGACCCTCGGGAGGAACACCAAACCAAGGGCCCCCAAGGGAGGTGGACCTACCCCAACAAGTGGTAAATGATGCAGCTGGTCTCTTGGAACTGCAGGGGTTTGGGTAATCCCACTAAGGCAGAGCCCATTAAAGATTTATTGAAAATGGAATCCACTGACATTCTCATGCTCCAAGAGACAAAAATAGAAGGGGAGATCCTTCTAAATACTAGTAATACAAAATGGAAATTTGATTCTGGAAAGGTTGTCAGCGCTATAGGTTCGGCTGGAGGAATAGGCACATTCTGGTCAAAAAACTCCTTTTCTTTAGTAAGATCCTTTGAGACTCAACATTGGATTTATATTGAATTGCGCCACACTGCAAGCAACCTCATCCTAGCTCTGTTTAACATGTATGTCCCTGTACATTATGATGAAAAGAAAGAGTGCTGGAAGACACTCTCGGATTATTTAGAGCTTCTCAATCCTATGAATATAGTCATAGGAGGCGACCTGAACATAATTCTAGATCCCAAAGAGAAGAGAGGAGGGACCTTCTCAAGGGATCCTTTCCTCTCCACAGTGGAAAATCTGATCCTACAGTGGGACTTAGTAGACTTCAAGCCAGTGAAAGGAGAATATACCTGGACCAACAACAAAACAGGGGAAAACCACATATCAGCAAGGCTGGACATATTTCTCACCAACAGCTCTATAATGATGGAAAAAAGAATAGTTTTCACCAAGATTCTTCCAAAACTCACCTCGGACCACAAACCAATTCTATTTTGCCTGAAAGAAGAAGAAGATTTAGGTCCACTCCCCTTTTGCTTCAGTCCTCTCTGGGCTGGAAGAGAAGGGTTTTTTGAAACAGTTCAAACAGCTTGGAGAACAGATGTTTCAGGCTCCCCAAGCTTTGTGTGGGAGAAAAAAATGAAAAATGCAAAGAAGGCCCTAAAAGAATGGATAAATAAATCTATGAACTCCCCCATTAGTCAGAGGAAAGAGGCAGTCCTTCAGCTGGAAGAAATCCAATTTGAATTGGAAGAGAAAGATATTTCTCCCATGGACTTAGACAAAGAAAAATCTGCTCAAAGGAAAACATATTACTCCTTTAGAAGCGAAGAAGAGTATTGGCGCTTAAAGTCTCGCAGTTTGTGGCTCAAATCTGGGGATAGAAACACCTCATATTTCCATAGATAGTACAGGACTCGTCTTTCACGAAATCATATAGCAGAAATCACCACATCTAATGGACAGGTATGTAAAGGATTTGCCCAAATCAAGGAAGCTGCAGTGAAGCATTTTCAGAATCTTCTTAGTGCAGAAAGGGATGGGAGTGAGGAGGACATATCAGAGTTCCTCACAAATATTCCAAAGCTAGTCAGCACAGAAGATAATGAAACTCTAATGAGCCCAGTCACGGAAGAATAAATTTCAAATATTGTTTGGTCCATGGAGCCAGACAAAGCACCTGGACCTGATGGATTTTCAATCCACTTTTACAGAATTTTTTGGGAGCTAATAAAATCTGATCTCCTCAGAATGATACATGGTTTTATGAGGAAGGAAAAGGTTGGAGGCGGAATAAATTCCACCTTCCTCGCTTTAATCCCCAAGGAAGCAAACCCATGTTATTTTGATAGATACAAGTTGATCTCACTCTGCAATTCGTCCTACAAGATCGTGGCCAAACTTCTGGCGAACAGAATCAAACCTCTTTTGCAAAAACTCATTTCTCCAGCCCAAGGGCGATTTGTGAAAGGAAGACATATCCTGGACAACGTCATCCAAGTTCAAGAAGCCCTGCATTCCAGCCATTCACGCAAAGAACAAGTATGCTTATAAAACTGGATATGTGTAATGCTTTTGATAGATTTAACCACTCTTTCCTGTACAGGGTACTCTCATCCTTCGGATTTAATTAGGACTTCACAAACCTAATCAAATCTTGTCTAGAGAAGATCTGGATTACCCCAATGGTAAATGGAAGACCAGCTGACTTCTTTTTAGCCACCAGGGGTTTGAGGCAGGGCTGTCCTCTTTCACCATTTCTCTACATTCTGATGGCAGACTCCCTGAGCAGAAAGCTGACCTTGGAAAAACAAAATGGCAGCATTCCTGGGATCAGAATTGTGAAAGGAATTGCCCCAGTGAATCACGCGCTTTTCGCTGATGACTCACTTTTGCTCGAGGGCGCTTCTCCAAGAATAGTTAACTCCTTCAGAACCATTCTTTAGAAATTTTGCAGCATCTCTGGAGCGTTAATCAGTGAGAGGAAAAGCGCTGTATATGGATGGAATACAGAGAAACACACAATTGAAAGAATAGTCAGCGATCTGGGATTTACTGGACATGCAGATTGGGATAAAATAAAATATATGGGCCTTCTAATAACGCTGGGATCCAATAGAAACCATCTGTGGGAGGAGGTGATCTCGAAATTCAAAAAAAAGATTGCTGCGTGGGGTGGCTTTTGGCTCACCACAGGAGGCAAACTCACGCTCATCAGATCAGTCCTTTCGGCTCTGCCAACATACCAGGCTTCTTTAATGCTGGGTCCAAAACAAATCTCAGAACAAATCTCCAGTCTCATGCGCAATTTTCTGTGGAATGGTGGACGTGGAAATAGCAACAGATTTCATTTAATAAACTGAGAAACAACGAAACGACCACTAGTGGAAGGCGACCTTCAAATCCATGATCCTCTGCAAGAAAAATTAGCTTTGGGCTGCAAATTATTGTGGCAGCTTTTCGCTGAGCCTAATCACCCATTCAGTCAGATATTAAAGCTTAAATACCTCAAAAACCAGTCAATTAAATCTTTCATTACGGAGAAAGTCCCAAAAGGAACGCAGGCTTGGAAGCTGTGCAGCAAAGGCATTGAATTTTTCAGATCTCACCTGTATAGAATTCCCAGGAATGGAAAAAATACATTTCTATGGAGAGACAGAGTCATGGGTCATCCCCCTCAAGCAGAAAACAACGAAATCTCAGAGATAAGATTTTGGTTACACACAAAAGGAATCCGGAAAATCGAGGACATTTCAGGTTGGGACAGTAAAGGAAATTGGCAGCGCTGGATTTTTCCTAAAATACCAGCGCATCTAAAACCCCAGTTAAATGCCCTTATAGATGCAATTTATGATTTTTCTCCAGTACATATAGACGATGAAGATTCCTGGGGATGGGGTAAGACGGGGGTGTACACAGCAAGACAAGGGTACTTACAGATGCAAAGTAAAAATGATTCGCCACACCCGGAATCAGTGTGGAAACAGGTCTGGGACAACTTCAACATCCCCAAGATCAATTTCTTCTTTTGGACTCTGTTTCACAAAAAAATCCTGACTGGAGAAAATCTGTGCAAAAGGAACATAGCAGGTCCACACCGATGTGCTCTCTGCAAAAACGCCTTAGAAACCTCAGAACACATGTTTATTGATTGTGATTATGCGAAGAAGGTCTGGTCTATCTTCCTGACCGGACTGACGGTGAGACCCCCAACACAATGTTCGATTGTAGACATGTTCTCCACTTGGAAAGCCAGCTATTCTCATAATATTGCTGGCAAATATCTATGGCACAAGGTGTGGATTGCTGCCCCTAAATACATCTGCTGGAAGTTATGGCTAGCCCGGAATGAAATCATCTTCAACCATAATGAAACGCCTGCAGAAAAAGTGGCGGAACAAGCAAAGAAACTCCTTTTAGAAACTTTGAACCATTCTTCAGTCAAAGATGACAACTCCCTCCGAAGTGAAGAAAGGGCGTGGTTGGATGCCTTCTCCGGCAAGACCAGACCTCTAGCAATCACACTCCCAATCCATAAGGAAAGATGGCAGATTCGAGAACCTGTGGACAATTTTCAGCAGTGGTGGAAATCCCAGGGCAAGTGCACTATCTTCTTCGATGGCGCCTCAAAAGGAAATCCAGGTAGGTCAGGAGCAGGAGGGGCGATATTCTATCTGAATGGAAAAAAAGATGACTTCAGTTGGGGACTTGGACTAAAAGCCAACAACCAGGCTGAAGCTCTCAGTCTTTTAAAAGCTTGTCAATTGGCCAGAAAAGAAAATCCAAGCGAAATCCTAATCTTTGGAGATTCAGAATTGTTGATAAAATCAATAATAAGCAAGAAAGGGCTCAAGGATCTAGCGCTAAACAAACAACTCTCAAGAGTGAACAAAATTCTGAAGGACTTCCCCTCGGTTCAAATTTTCCACATCCTCAAAGAATTAAACAAGGAAGCGGATAGATTGGCAAATATAGTATGCACTCTACAAAATGGAATGATCAGCATAAATGCAGGTGCTTTGAATATGGCAATTATTCCCTAACCGGAAAAGGTGCCCAAGTCAAATCTGTGAATTGTAATGGTTGATCAGGCTTCGCCCAACCTGTCTTTTATCAATAAAACATAACCGTTCCAGTTAAAAAAACTCACTATGCAAGTTTGGGATACACTGAAGGAGGATGTTCAAAGGACATCAAAGGCAAACAGACATTGTTGAACTCATCAGGAGAAAGGATTGATGGAAATACTTCACCATCATCCCATGGGAGTTCATGTTGTAGTGAAAGAGATGAGGCAAGCTCTCATCACCATGATCACACCAGACACCACCAGGGAAGGTTTAACAAGTCTCCCTATTCGAGAGTTCATTTTGATTATAAGAATGTTGCTAATTATGGTCGTAAATCGTGGCATAGAAAAAATTTTCATTTTTGTGGTTTACATAACCATGTCATTTCTAAGTGTTGGAAAAGAATGGCAACACAAAGGAGGATGAGGCGTAAGAAGCCTTCTCCACAGCAGGAAAATAAATTGGTTAAGCGGGTATGGAGGAAGAAGACATTTTGCATCCAGTGCAACCAAAGTGGTCATCAAAGATCCATGTGTTCGAGGCTCCATCCAGAGAAGCGCCTTAAGGACGAAGTGTCGCTGCATGAATTGGTTGAAACCATTTTTCGACAAAAAAACGTGCCACCGAGAGATGATCCATTCACTTTGATAAGTGAGAGATGGTTTTGCTAGATGTGGTAGCGTGTCAAGGCCATGTTTGTAAATCATATGTTGCATTTTTAAATGTAAAAGTGATGATGTGTTTTTCCATCACTTGTTCAACAAAAATGCTATTTTGGCCTTGTTTTGTCAGTCATCTGATGCATTTATAATTTGTAAAAGTGATGATGTGTTTGCCATCACTTAGAAATGCGACAATGATGTTTTGGTCTTGTAATGATAACTGGGGTGTGATTTCCATTCGATGTAAACTTGACCACCAAGTATGAGTTATAAACTCGTGGCAAGTATGGGAAATGTTTGGGTCATAGTTGGTCATAATTTGAACATGTAATTTGCAGGAGAGTGTACTACAGGTTTGCAGGGAAGCAAGTGTCACCTCATCGGTTAAGGCTCCGAAGAAAAAAGGTGAAAGAGATGGAACATTGACCTTTTTCATGACACTTGTGGTGCAGACATTGTACACAACAGTTGCGGATTATTGTTGATGCTTTTGGAGGACCAAAAGCTCCTCAGTGGGCAGGATTGATCCACGTGGCTCTAGAGACAACATAGGACAAAGATGGCTTATGAAAGCTCAAAAATCAAAGGGTTCGTATTGCTCTCGAACCAGGTTCAAGTTGAAAATCTCATCGTCCTGATCGCAACAGTGAGAACAGTTCGTCAAACCAAGCTCGTATCTGAAAGTTAGAAGTAGTCAAAATTCTAGGTTGAATTGGTGAGGTGGCAGGCTTTAAGAAGACACAATTTCGTAGAAACTCGGCCACTGATTCCGGCCAGCTCCAGCTGGATTCTGAGAAAAATTGTGGGACACTTAAAATGTCTCCTACGACAAAAATTTGAATTTTTCAAAAATGTCTTATTTGTTTTAAAAAAATAATATAAAAAAAGGGGATGGGGGGCTACCACCCCCACCACCCCACCCTCATCTATCATATTTCAAAACAAATTACATATTGTTTAGGCCCAACGGGCCATGACCCCCGCGGGCCCCAACCATCCAACATATATCACACACACACATACACACACACACACACACACACACACATATATATGGGGGTTGGTGGTGGTCAACCCCGCCACCCCAACCATATCCCCACGTATAAATAATATGCCATTGCAGGTTGGTTGGGCAGGCCGCCCAAGGCGGACCCGACCCATATCATATTTAAAAATTTTTTCGGGTTATAAAACAAATATGCGCTCCTTTGTGGAGGGGTCGGGGTTTGACCACTCGACCTTCCTCCAAATTATTCTAAAATTTTCCAAGAGGCCAACTGCCCAGTTTGTAAACTCTGCCCTTGAAATTTTATTTAAACCATTCATTTCAAAAATGCGCCCAATAGACTTGAGCATGAATTTCAAGGCAGAGGAGGCAGGTTGGAGCACGCAGTTCGAGACAAATTCCTATTTGATGCCAAGGGAATCTTTTGATCACAAGGAGGTAAAATTTTCATAATGTATTAAAATTTATATGCATTTTAACCAGAATTTCGCAGGGAGTGCAATGGTGTGCCTAGATTTGCCTTTTGAGCAATGTTTTTTTAGATTGCATGTGGAGGAGAATCTTTAGGAATCTTGAGGGAATCTTTTAGATTCCTTGACGGCTGAAATTCACCGTTTTCAGAATGAGGTCAACGTTATACTCAATCTTCTCAGAATTTCACAAGGATGTCAATGGTGAGATCAGATTCCTATTTTGAGTTACAAATTTTTAGATTATCGGTGGAGCAACATCTTTGAGGAATTTAGCGGGAATCTAAAAGATTCCCTAAGGCCCAGATTTTTGCTTTGTCAGAATTCACCAAATTGAAAATTGATCCTACACCTCTCGGCGGCATGAGTTCAGTGGTGCAGTCAAATTTTCCATCTGAGCCTTATGTTTTTCGGCCACTTTTGAAAGTGGAGTTGCTGGTGTCAACATTCAATGTGTGAGAAGTCGTTTTTCATGATAGTCAATGCCACGAGATTTATGGTATAGCCAGATCCCACAATTTATCATCCTCTTCTTTAGATAACTCTAGGATGTGAGGTATATGCAATGTGATCATGTACTTCTTTGTCTCTTTCCTATGAGATGCATTGTGCTGTATAGATCCCTGTTGATGTTTGATGTGGGATCTTGTTTTGTTCTTGATGTGAGATGTGAGATGTAATTTCTATCATGGATTTTTTTTTTTTTTTTTTTTTTTTTTTATGTTTGAGATACCTTTGTTGCCATGTTGGCAGGATACTCATTGTCACATGGATGTTTGATTGAGATCTCTTTGTTACCATGCTGGCCGGATACTAATAATCATTATGTGTGAGTTATTGTCATACTGATAGGAGTCCTTTTTGTGAATGAGAGTTCATTTAGAGGAAAATCTCGTAGAGAGGTCCAACCACTCTCGCGCGAGAGAATTTTCCTTGTTTGATGGAGAAAATACCATTCATGTACATCATCACTCTTTCCAGCACTTAATGTAGCAGCCTACACCATATTGACATCGAGGCCCAGAGACGTAGTCCCTCCTGGACGAACTCCGTTATCAATCTCTTATGTTGCTAATGTTTCTTATGTTCCTCTTCTTTACAACATGCAGATGTTGATTTCTGTTCATTAACACTTTGATTAAATGAAATTCTAACACATTAGCCAAAGTAAAAGGTCTTGTTTTAAAGGGTAGCGAAATTGACCCGTATTAGTAATCCATAGAGATGGATTCCCAAGGTCGACTAGGGTTAGGTAGCATAGTATAGAGGCCTTGCTTCTTGATGGTCATTTTGGCAATGAAACAAGAAATGAAGGATTTGATGTACTTCCTAACATCATGTCGAAGGTTTGGCCAATATAAATACTTCTGCAGTACTACCACTATTTTCTTGACCCTGAAATGCCCAATCACTCGACTGTAGTGCTGATATGAACCTGTATGTTAGTTTTGTTTTGATAATTACAAGTTTATAATTATATTTTATTTGCTTCTTGTTTACTTATTGTGCTTTAGTTTCCTTGGTGCAGGTGAGTGTCAAAACAAGAAATTTTCTTGTGTTTTATGTTGAAATTAATGAAATATAAACAACATAAGTAAGAACTGAAAAGCAACAAAAAAATGTACAAAAAACCATAAAAAGAGCCATAAACACAAGTTTTTGATGAAGGATTTCACCCCTCTTGGGCTACATCTCCTTGGTCCAGCTCCATAGCTTGGGCCTCTTGTATTAGCTCAAATTTGGAAAAAGTGTTGTATACATTAATAAATTTCTCCTAAAACTTGTTGTATTGTCTTCAGAACATACAAATCATCTAAAAATGACTGTCCATTTACTGAAAACTGACTTTGGCTAGTCTAGACTTGACCTCCTTCTCTGGTGGATCTAGGTTCCATTGAACTTCCCTGTAGCAAAAACACATGTAAAAGTCGTTTTCAGCCTTTGAAACCTATACCATTGCCTCTGGAATGCCAAAATAATCTAAATTTGACTATTCATTTTCCAAATTTGGTTGAATATTGCCTCCATTATGACAAAAACAAATTTCCCTAGTTTTCCTCCACTAAAACTGGAAGTTTTGACAGTTTACATGACTAAATTTAGAAAATCTGCCCAAATTGGTGCGCTCCGCCAAAAAGTCTGCTACATTAACTGCAATTAATTATAAGATAAGTTCAGTTTAAACAGTTAAGATAAATGCATTAGCGCTAAGTGCAATTATCGTTAACTACTGGTTAATCCGGATTAACCACATATTAATGTAATAAAGTATGGCTTAACATTTTAATTAAATTCTCTGGTCCCACCGCACAATAAATACCTGTTGTGGTGGAATGTTTACAATGACCATGGCAGTGGCCTATTGGTTAGTGGGTGGATTTGTGGGGCAGTGGTCCAGTATTCAAACCTGACCCTGCCCTTTACAATGTACATTTTTCCATACAATTAATGTGGGCTATGGCATATATTTAAACGGACTTTGGTATTTGAAATTATATGCGGACTATGTCATTTGGATATTGAACTATGGTTTAGTTAGAAATTTAATTTATAATTAATATGGTATATATATAATATATATTATAATGTACATAATATGTTTCAACATATAATATATTATATTATATAAATATATATATGTAATATTAAATCATAAATAAATAATTTAATTAAAAAAACATAATTCTCACTTAAAAATCATTAGGAAAATTTCACCCACATAAACAAAACTGGCGAATTAGAAAGTGCCACTTGTCACAACCTCACTAGTAAAAACTTGAAGAATATTCCAGAAGATTCTTTTTTGTTGATTGCGCTGCGATGTTGGCAACTTGTCCAATTTGCAATTTTTTTAGTTGTTTGAGTAAATAGACAACATGCCATAACTTACTCATTCGAACTCGGATTTTGATGAAACGAGTTGCGTTGGAATCCTGGTGACGAGCTCTACACTTCTGTCCTAGTTTTGAGAAATTTTGAAAACTTTTATGTTTGAGCTAAATACTAACTACTTGATCAAGTGCGCTTCCCATATCATCTTCGCATGCTTGCTTGAAGGAACAAAAGGTGTTCTAGGTGATATATCAGTGCATCATGGAGGTGAAAATTTAGAACTTACGTACCCTCCAGGAGTGTCTTGTATGTGTAGCCGAATTCTAGATCACTCTTGTAGAGAAGCGACCAATCAGAAGTCTCGTGCCCACAGGAGTTGAGAAAAATGGTTAGCGCCATGATCAGTGGTCGGCTGAGGTAGTATGCAACATTATTGGTGATGACCTTCTTGTACTTAATGTTCAAATGAAACTGTTGCAGATATGTGGACCACTTCTGATGGTGATCATTCTGCAACTTCCCTTGTGTCTGTATGAATTATAGGGGTCGATGGTCTATGTGGATGATCGTTTCCTTCCCCAAAACGTAATGCTTCAATTGTTGGAAATCTTGCACAATGGAATACATTTCTTTGTCATAAGTAGGATACTTGCAGACCGTGTCAGACAATGTCTCACTGTGATATGCCACTGGATGCCGCTGTTGAGTAAGAACTGCGCCAATATCATAGTTAGAGGCATCTGTCTCGATCTCAAATTGTTGTTGCAAGTTTGGTAATGTGAGAATTGGGGCAGAGTAGAGGTGATGTTTCAATTATGTGAACACCTTCTATTGATATTTCAACCAAAAGAATTTTTTCTTTCGCTCCTCCCTTGGTGACTTGACTTAAGGGCCAAGTGATAAGAGAGAATCCCAACACGAACTTGTGGTAGAAATTAGAAAGACCTAGAAAGATGCGAAGCTCTTTTAGAGTGGTTGGGGCTAGCCAATCCCAAATGAATTGGATCTTGGTTGGATCCACATGCACCCCCCGCTCATCAATAATGTTTCCTAGATATTGAACTTGGGTCATGCCAAAAGTGTACTTCTCCAAATTGGCACACAAATTGTGTTGCCACAATGTTTGGAGGACCTATCATATATGGTGGAGGTGCTTTTTCCAAGTCTTGCTGAAGATCAGAATGTCATTCAAGTACACTACTACAAATGAGTTGGTGAATGGCCACAAGATGTCGTCCATTAGCCTTATGAAGGTTGTAGGAGCATTCGTCAACCCGAAAGGCATGACCATCCATTCGAAAAGGCCCTCCTTAGCTTTAAAGGCAGTCTTGCACACATCACAGGGTTCAATTGGTGCCTGGTGATACCCGAAATTCAAGTCGATCTTGCTGAAATATTTTTCCCCTTTGAGTTGATCCATAAGGTCATCAATTCGTGGGATTGGGTACCTATTCCAGACAATTATCTTGTTCAGCGCTCGATAGTCAATACAAAGTCTCCAAGTCCCATCCTTCTTCTGCACCAACACGATCATGCTCCCATAGGGAGATGAACTCGACCATATGTGACCTTTCTGCAATATCTCCTGAATCCACATCTTGATTTCATCATTCTCCAGAATAGAGCGCTGATAGATTGGTCCATTGGGAAACGACTGTTACCAAGATTAATCCCTCTTGCATACAAGATTGATTTCCCTAGTACTCCAACAAGTAACTAGAAACAAAGATCGATTGAATATCTTTTCTATAGATTATTTGTATTTTAGATTATTACAACCATGAAACAAAGAGGACATGCTCCTACCTTTCAATCAAGATTTCTGATGTAGTCCTTTGCCTTTCTCTCCAAAGTAGTTCTTCAATAATGAAAAGAAATTGTAATCACAGAAAAGACAAACGATCAAAGAACCTGCAGTGTATAATAATCATAAATACTAATCCAACTTAGTGATCACAAAATCTAAGTATTGACATCATTCCCATGAATTCAGAAACAAGACAATGAGAAAAAGAGATCCATATGTATTATCATAAATCAGAAAGAGAAATATTATAACTAGGTGCTTTGATGTTGTATAGATTTATCCCATGTGTCTGAGTGATAACTTTCTTTCAGTCTGATAAGCCTTCCTCTCTAGAATGACCAACATGAAGTCACGGACATAAAGATGTGATCTTCAGTGTGTCAACAACAACTCACTAGCGTAGAAACTATGAACTATATGAACTCTCTCCATCTTAGAAACTATACAAATCAATCTCTATTCACATTGGTATCTACCCTTCAACCTGAAACTTGAGCTTAATTTATAGAGATATTGAGGTAGTTTCAGATCCATTAAGAGAGGGATGGATTCCTCCCATGAATGGATTTTAGTTCCTTGGATCAAGGGATAAGCTCCACGAGTGGAGGGATAAAGATCGAACTGGCACAACTCTAGAGGCTTCTAGTTGGGAGAATATTCGACCAACTAGGATTCTAGAAGTTAATTTTTATTTTTACTTTCTTTTCACAGGGGTGCACAGGTTTTAATGGAAAATCAAGTGGTGATCATCGCAGCTAATGGAAGAAGCATCAACGCATGTGCATGAAAAGGATATAAAAACTACACAGGTAATCTTTTAAGGGTTTTACAATGTTTTTCTCCAATTTCCAAGACTTGATTCTGGAACATGAGTGTTTTTGACCTCTAAGGGAACATGATATGGATGGTGATAGACCCACATGAACAATCAAATGTTATGGTGAAAAAATGACGTGTAACAGATTGCCCCCGTAAAGTGCGAAGTCTTAGAATTTTTTTTTGAAGAATGAAGTGCTTTATCATCTCGAGGATTGGATTGGAGACACCAGTCAAAAACTTGTAAAAACATTCAATGCAATATATATCATTAGTGAGGTAGGCATTCCCATACTCAGAGAAAAATAATTAAGTGTTTTGGTACAAATATGATTTTAGTATTACATCAAAACTAGACACAATATGGATGCAACCATCTGTCATAAGAAGTATACTATATTACGAATACATAACTCTTTGTAGCTTGGATGGTGGAAACTAGATCCAGAGTCTTGATTTCTTCTTCTCGAACTAGTACGAATCTATCCATGCGATTGATTGTGTCGAAGTCGTACATGGTTGAAACCACTTGATTACTGGCTAATGATGAGAACCGTTAACAAGTGTGAGAGAAACCATCAATAATGATAACGACTCTCAAAGTACTTCAACGCAATATATGAAGTTTGAATGAATGATTTTCAGTCGAACACTCATAGAATCATTCGATCGAAGGTCAATGATGAGAACTTATCTTCGAAGATGAGAAACCTACCATTAGAGCATGCATATTTCAAGGTACTGATAGGATTCTAAATCAACTTTCTAGATAATGAGCCGATGTCGATAGAAAGTGATCCATCGCAGGAAAGCCTACGATACAAAAACATTAGATCAAGTTTTGAAGAAATTTTTGCAAGGGCCGACTCAGGGATGGTCAATGCGAATGGAGACAAATGTTTGCAATGAATGATAAATTGAACTTTCTCTTGAACACATAACAACACTGTAAATGGCTTGGCAGCATTTGGCCTAAAGATAATACCTAGAAACCAGTTGAAGACTTTAAATGTGGTTGGATTAACTGTAATACAAAGGATTTCCCAACCCAGATACTAGTGTGACAAAGTGTTGTGTTCAAGAGCGACAAGCTGCTTTCTAAAACAAGGATAATGAAAGGATTATTTTTCTCACTTTCCCCCCACCATTACTGGAAAGTACCTCTTTATTTTTTTCAAGCTCGAGGAGGATAAAATTTGCTTGTTGTGTAAGCTCATCCTTCGGATGAGTCCATCTTAATATTAAAAACAAACCCTAAGAAGGAGTGGTTCGGTCCTGTTGTGATCGACAGGTCCTGTACTATTTAATTTTAACGAGTCCAACATAGGATTACTTCGGTGTTTTTCAGTTTTAGGAAGTCAGAAGAAAAACATAAGTAAACTCCATGGTGTTATTTTTCGTATATTTAGTCCCTCAAGCTCGAAAAATGATAAAATAATGCATGAGAGAATTCTATTGATCATGCTTAGTCAACGTATACTTTTTTTGTAAATAGTCCAATTCAGTCTGGAAAAGTGGTAAACTTATACTAAATGGACGACTGTTCATTTACTTTAACGAGTTCAAATAATCAAGTACTCGACGATCTTTTCATGTTTAGAGAGTCTGAAAAGGGCTTAAAAGAGGACTCCAAGATTTCGATTTTTTGCATTCTTATAGAGCACGAAAAAATGATAAAAGTATACTCAGTATCAAAATGGTTCTTCCACAAAATATCCCGTTTCCTGCACAAAAACTCAAAAAATTATAAACATCTGCTCTTAAAAAGGGAAAAACATTTTAATTTGACTTCTAAAGTAAAAATAAATAATATTATATTATTTATTCATTTAAAACTACAAAAAGAAGTTTAAACAAGCCGTTTTAACCTTTTATTCTTCAGAGCAGAGCAGGAAGAGTTTTTGCCCAAAATCTTTTGGAGCTGACATGAGGAGAACCAACCAACCATTTCGAGATTTGTCCACACTAGGTAATCCACATCATCATTATCTTTGTTTTCATCCATTTAGTTTTTGATTTTAAGCTTTTAGGGATTTTTTTAGAGGGAAGTCGTGTTATAAAATCCGCCCTCAGGGGTACGTATATTTTCTTGGAGAAAAAATCATCAGGCCGCCATGGGTTTTGTGTGGAGTGTGTGCGAAAAAATGCACCGCGTACACACAGAACTTGCACAAGCCCCATGGGGTTTTGAAAAACACGTTCCTCTCCATAAAAATGGCTCAAAATTCTCCCAAATGATTTCTAATGATTAAATTGATGGCTTATAGGTTGACAATCATGTTGGAATGGCGAGAAAAAGAGCATGAACTTGTAGACAATGAAGCGATGGATGATCCAGAAACAATCCACTCATTGAAAATAGTGGATTGTATAAGTTCTAGGAAATTCAAGGTATGAAAGCATAGGTTGAGCTGATGACCTGGCTAGTGAATTCATGGGATGTTTGAGATCAATTTTTCATTATTGGAGACCATAGGCTTGTAATCTAGCCGAAGGATATATATTTCCTCATTGGATTACCCTGTAGATGGAGGAACATTTCCTTATTTAGGAGCAGACCAAGAGGTCTTCCCACTGCTTCTTACATGGCTCAATACTATAGCAGAGATTTAGAGTTATAGGACGGTCACATTGATATCAAACACTAGTAGAAAATGATGAAATTAGTGACTAGGTGACTAAAAAAGTTAGTCACCACAATTATTTCAAGTGAATTACTACTAAATTAATCAGTGACAAAATGAAAGACCAAATGAATGACTAAATTAGTGACCAAATCAGTGACTAAATCAATGACCAAATCAATGACCAACTATACAACTAGATAACAAAATTGAGATAACCAATTAATGACTAAGCTAAAAACGACCAAAAGTTGGTCGCGTTATAAGATACTGTAAATTAGCTACTATTGGTCACCGACCGAAAAATAGTCATTTATATGCAAATTTTAGTCGTTTTTTTAGTAACAAATTAGCCATTTTGTACTAGTGAAAACTATTGTGCGACTAGACCTCAAGATCATTGCATTCACTATTACTGGGTTGTGTGGGAGTGCAGCTCTGCATGTGGCCACCAAATCAGAGATGCAAACTATAGTTGAATGTTTCGGGGGAACAGTTTTCAATTGGAGTGAAGGAGTGTTGACTAACATTAAGGGACAACTTATGAGAGCTAAGAATGGGAAGTTTAAAAATTTTGGGTATGGGCCCATTCTTGTATCTTCTTCTTTAGAGAGGATCCGACTCCTTGCACCTCAGCAGTCTCTGGTAGATCTCACAATACCTCGGGAACTGTGTGTGTTGCATTGGGTAGCATTGATGGCTCACCATGGCGGCGATGGTGGTGCAATGGGTCACTTTACTCCTTAGTATTTTATATGGCTTAGGAACCAGATCTTCATGATTGAAGATTTTCCTTATGCAGGGATGGATTTTAGAGGTGATCACGACACATCACTTCCATGAAGGGCACAATGGGATGAAAAAGGTAAGCAAATAATTTTGAAGTTTTTATGTTATCTAATTTTTATTTTATTTTTTATCGTCCAGTATTGACAAAAGTTTTAAATGCAGATGTCGGTCTAACATGACCATCAATGCTTTGTCGCTTTGATATGTGATAGGTACAACCTATAGTAGGGCCACCACATAATGATTTAGCAGAGATCCTTGCAGAGCTGGAGCACAACCTAGAGAGTGTTAGAAAATTAAATATTACAGAGAAATTAAACACATAAAATATGCGGAAAATACAAGCACACAAAACACATAAAACCAGAGAGACACAAATATACGTGGTTCACCCAGTTTGGGCTACTTCCACCCCGAACAGCCAATCCTTCCTTTCTATTATCCAGCAAAAATGAAGAGAAAAAACCTACAACAGATCCGCTGTAATATCCTCTGTTCTCTCTCTCAGTTTCCCTCTCTGTTTCTCGCTCCGAGAATACACTCATAATACACAGCCGCAATACAATGCCCTCATATATACAAGGGGGTTGCCTTCTAGGGCAAAAAACCCTAATCTAAACATAACTTCTATCGTCAGATCATCTGGACCCCCCACGACAGCGATTAAATTTCGGGCGGCGTTGCCGCCCCTTTTAAGGTACAGGGGTCCATTGCTGTGATACAAAGTAAACAAGATAATCAGGCTCCACACCCAACAATCTCCAGCAGGGCTGATTGTATATCCATGTGCACTTCATTTATAAGGAAAATGACTCCTCTTTAGGACACAGCTATTTCTCTGTCTTCATCGTCGTATAAAGACCAATTGAAGCGAGCATGTTCTCGGTTTCTCACACAGTTACAACTTTTTGTTAGCATATCTGAGTTAAACTAGTGTGTATCTTTTCCAGCTTCAACTCTCCATCTTCCAATACTAACCGTATGAAATGGTACTTGAGATGTATGTGTTTAGTCCTGGAATGAAATGTTGAGTTCTTTGCAAGATGAATAGCACTTTGGCTATCACTGTATAGTGTGCCCATATCATGCTTCTTACCCAATTCATCCATAAACATTTGTAACCAAATCATTTCTTTACTAGCCTCTGTAGCAGCAACATACTCGGCTTCTGTTGTTGAAAGTGCAACAACACTTTGGATTTTTGAAACCCAACTGACAGCTGTTCCACCTACAGTAAATACATATCCTGTAGTGCTCCTCCTATTATCTCTGTCACCTGCCATATCTGCATCAACATATCTTTGTAGAGCAATGTTTGAACCACCAAAGCATAATGCTTGATTTGTGGTACCTCTCAAATATCTGAGAATCCATTTTACTGCCATCCAATGTTCTTTTCCTGGATTGTTCATATACCTGCTTACAACTCCCACTGCATGTGCAATATCAGGCCTTGTGGAGACCATTGCATACATTAAGCTTCCAACTGCTGATGCATATGGAACTTTAGACATATAATCCATGTCTTCTTGGGTCTTTGGGCACATCTCCTTACTAAGTTTGAAATGGCTAGCAAAAGGTGTACTAACTGGTTTTGCATTCTGCATATTAAATCTTTTCAACACCTTTTCTGTGTACTCATTCTGAGACAGTGTTAATTTGCGATTTTTCCTGTCTCTAGTTATCCTCATACCAAGGATTTGTTTTGCAGCTCCCAAATCCTTCATTGCAAATGAATTTGCCAATTTTCTTTTGAGCACATTTATTTCCTGCATGTTAGACCTTGCAACAAGCATGTCATCTACATACAATAACAATATAATATAGCTGCCATCATTTTGCTTTTTCATATAAACACAATGATCAGAGTGACATCTAGTATAACCTTGTTCAGACATAAACTTGTCAAATTTTAGATACCACTGCCTTGGAGCCTGATTTAAGCCATACAAGCTCTTCTTTAACCTGCACACCAATTTTTCTTTCCCTTTTACCTCATATCCTTCTGGTTGCTGCATGTATATCTCTTCCTCCAAATCTCCATGGAAAAATGTTGTCTTTACATCTAACTGTTCAAGATGTAAATCTTCCGCTGCTACAAGACTTAAAATAGTTCTGATTGAATTCATTTTAACAACAGGAGAAAATATTTCATTAAAATCAATACCTTTCTTCTGTGAAAATCCCTTCACCACAAGTCTAGCTTTGTACCTCTGTTTTCCTCCATCTTCTTCCTTCAGCCTGTAAACCCATTTATTCTGCAATGTAGTTTTACCTGCAGGCAACCTAACTAAGTCCCAAGTCTGGTTATGCATTAAGGAGTCCATCTCTTCTTCCATGGCTAACTCCCACTTCTTCCTGCTTTCAACCTGCATTGCTTCTTCATAACATTCCGGTTCACCAGAATCAATCAACAATAAATATATTTTGCTCTCAATGGAAGTCTAATGATTCAAGGGGTCTCACCCTCTGTTGGGGATAGTACTTTTCGGAGTGTTTGAGATGGCTCTATTGTTGTGGTGGATTTCTTCTTCTTGTGGTTGTTGATTATATTATTTTGGAACCTTTACTTTGGTTCTTATCTCTTGAAATAGTAGTAGGCTTCTTTCTTTCCTTGCTTCTTTCTACTTGTTGATTCTTATACAAGACCTTTTCATTGAATATTACGTCTCTTCTCCTAATGATTTTGTGATTTTCATAATCATATAAGCGATAACCAAAATCATTAGCACCATATCCAATAAAGGTACATTTATTTGATTTTGCCTCAAGCTTTGTTCTGTTTTCTTTATTAATATGGACAAAGGCCTCACAACCAAAAGGCTTTAAAAAAGAGTAGTTTACCTTTTTACTTGTCCATGCTTCCTCTGGAATACCACCATCCAAGGAACTTGAAGGCCCTCTGTTTATTAGATAAACAGTAGTATCTACAACATTTGCCCAAAATTGTAAAGGCAATCCTGCATGCAATCTCATGCACCTTGCACGCTCCATGATTGTTCTGTTCATCCTTTTTGACACACCATTTTCTTGTGGTGTTCTTGGAACTATCTTCTCTCTACGAATTCCATGCTCTGAACAGTACCTATCAAACTCTTTGCTGCAATATTCACCTCCATTATCTGATCTGAGACACTTCAACTTCTTTCCTGTCTCAATCTCAACCAAAGCTTTCCATTTCTTGAATGTATCAAATACATCAGATTTATTCTGAATACAATAAATCCATGTTTTTCTAGTTGCATCATCAATAAAAGTAACATAATAACGAGAGCCACCGAGAGATGATACTTGAGCAGGTCCCCATACATCTGTATGCACAAGCTCCAATTTTAAGCTCTTCTTTTCTTTCCCAACTCTGAGAAATCTGACTCTCTTCTGTTTTCCATAAATGCAATTCTCACAGAAATCCAAATCAACATTCTTCAAACCTGGCAACAAATTTCTTGAGTGAAGAATCTTCATTCCTTTCTCACTCATGTGTCCGAGCCTATGATGCCATAATGTTGCATCTGCTCCTTTGGAAGTTAAAGCATTAACAGAGTTAGAAATACCATTGCATAAATACAATGTACCAACCTTTTCGGCTTTTGCTATTACCGGGGCTCCTTTGGTGACCTTCCAAGTTTTATCTGTGAAAGTTGTCACACAACCTTCACTGCCTAACTGCCCTGTTGAAATCAGATTTTTCTTCAGATCTGGAACATACCTTACCTCCTTTAGTAGCCATTGGTTTCCATTCTGTTGTTTTACAAGAACTTTACCCATTCCAACAATTTTACAGGGTTTATCATCGCCCAAACGAACTTGTCCAAAATCTCCTTGAACATAGTCATGAAAATATTTCTTATCAGGTGTGGCATGGAATGAAGCCCCTGAATCTACAACCCAAGAATCAGTAACATTTTCGAAAGAAAGAATCAAAGCATCTTGTAACACATCACCTGTCACATTTTCTTCATGAATGTTTTCTTGCTGTGTGTCTCCTTCTTTTCCCTTCCGAGATCTACAATATTTCTTTAGGTGTCCTTTCTTTCCGCAATTCCAGCACACTATCCCTGATCTAGACTTGGATCTGCCTTTCCTTGATTTACTGCGATATCCCGAGCTCTTTCCTCTTTCCATTCTTCTTCCCCTAGACTCTGCACTCAAAGCATTACCTGAAGTCTCACCAGAGCTTTTCCGTCGCATTTCCTCGCTAAGGATAGCACCAAAAACATCATCAAACTTTAAAGTACTAGATCCAGAGACAGAGTTACTAATTTCCATTACTAAACCATTCCAACTCTCTGGCAATGAGCACAAGAATAACAGAGCTCTAACTTCATCATCAAAGTTTACCCCTACAGAACTTAGCTGACTGGTAACTGTATTAAATTCATTTAAATGGTCTGCAACAGATCCACCTTCTGACATCTTCATATTAAATAGTCGTTTCATAAGAAATATCTTGTTTGAGGCCGAGGGATTTTCATACAGTTTCGCCAACGTCTGCATCAAACCCTCTGTTGTTGTTTCCTTCGAAATATTGAAGGCGACTGACGCCGCAAGACACAACCGTACTGTTCCGAGTGCCTTTCTATCGAGAATGTTCCATTCTGCGTCTGTCATGGTCGCCGGCTTCTTTGTTTTTCCACTCAATGGTAGGTACAGATCTTTCTGATACAGATAATCTTCCATCTACATCTTCCACAACGCAAAGTTTTGGCCGTTAAATTTCTCGACCCTAAACTTACCATCGTTCGCCATTGCTCCCACTCGAACCAGGAACCCTTTTTTCCTGCGATTTTATTAGCCAAATATACCTTCGGCTCTGATACCAGTTGTTATAAAATTAAATATTACAGAGCAATGAAACACATAAAATATGCGGAAAATACAAGCACACAAAACACATAAAACCAGAGAGACACAAATATACGTGGTTCACCCAGTTTGGGTTACATCCACCTCGAACAGCCAGTCCTTCCTTTCTATTATCCAGCAAAAATGAAGAGACAAAACCTACAGCAGATCCGCTGTAATATCCTCTGTTCTCTCTCTCAGTTTCCCTCTCTGTTTCTCGCTCTGAGAATACACTCATAATACACAGCCGCAATACAATGCCCTCATATATACAAGGGGGTTGCCTTCTAGGGCAAAAAACCCTAATCTAAACATAACTTCTACCGTCAGCTCATCTGGACCCCCCACGGC
The DNA here is from genome assembly GCA_034641835.2 of Pinus albicaulis. NCBI lineage: Eukaryota > Viridiplantae > Streptophyta > Pinopsida > Pinales > Pinaceae > Pinus > Pinus albicaulis. The sequence continues at coordinate 1,368,978,287 of CM076579.1, read as the reverse complement.
AGCGATTAAATTTCGGGCGGCGTTGCCGCCCCTTTTAAGGTACAGGGGTCCAATGCTGTGATACAAAGTAAACAAGATAATCAGGCTCCACACCCAACAGAGAGGTTGAATATTGATGTTCTAGAGACAGGGACAAATGATATACCTCTCAAGCTTCAGAGACATGTGACTGGTGTCCTATGCCCGTTTAGGAGATCTCTACGCAGGGTGGTACATGCCATATTTGCTATCATGATCATCATCATGGATAGATGATGGTCGATTTAGATTGATTTTTTATTTTTTATTTTTATTTATTTATTTATTTTTTATCGGTATCTTTTAGATCATAAGATGTTTGATACCTATGATCACAGATGATGTAATATTTTTTGACACAAAATTTTAACCTAATGATATCACTACTTTCGTTCTCTGAGTATCTTGCTCAATATTGATTGAATGTTGTTTTTTTTTAATTTTTAATGTTGCAGATGCCTATTTAAAACCCGATTAGCTAATGAATCAGCCAATGTGTTTAAATTTCTTGAAATGTGTTGATATTTGATATAATCAAATTGTCTTTCCAAAAGACAAACCCTCAAAAACATTCTTAACAAAGCTTGATTTCTATTAGCATAAACACCACTTAAATGTAATACAATGAGTTGCGAATCTAACCTAATAATCAAACGTCGAATACCAAATTTGATGGCATAAGATAATAGCTCAATGACTGCGCTATCACTAGTACAAAATGGCTAATTAGTTACTAAAAAAATGACTAAAATTTTCATATAAACAACTATTTTTCAGTCGGTGACCAATAGTAGCTAATTTACAGTATCTTATAACGGGACCAACTTTTGGTCGTTTTTAACTTAGTCATTAATTGGTTATCTCAATTTTGCTGTCTAGTTGTATATTTGGTCATTAATTTAGTCATTGATTTAGTTATTAATTTAGTCATTGATTTGATCATTAAGTTAGTCATTGATTTGGTCATTAATTGTCACAGTTAATGACCAAATATACAACAAAATATATTACTATATAATCACCCAACAAAACCAATTAATGACCAAAGAACTATGACCAAAATGTTGGTCGTGTTATAAGATACTGTAAATTAGCTACTAACAGTCATATATATATGCAAATTTTAGTCATCGTTTCAAACCAATTAATGACCAAAGAAATATGACTAAATTTTAGTGGTGTTATAATATACTGTAAATTAGCTACTAATAATCGTATATATGCAAAATTTAGTCGTCATTTGTAGCCACAAATTCATCATTTGCAGTATTCATTTATTCATTATATAAACGACAAATTTAGTAATTTATATTCATTTCATTTACTTTTATTAATAGTCATTATAAATGACTAATTTAGTCATATATTCATTTTATTTGTGTTCATCATTCATAAATATAAACTACTATTTTAGTAGTTTTATATTGATTTTATCTATTCATTATTAATCAATATAAATTAATTAGTATGATTTTGCAACTAAATTTAAGAAAAAGTGTCATACAAATTACATGTTCATCTAATATGAAAACGCAAAGTTACATATGTTAATTACAATACCAAGTAATATCAAGTGCAACTATAAATAACTCCAACCACATAAATTATATTATATACAATGTCAAGTATTACAATATGAGTTTCCAACTTAATATTGGTTGGAGTACAATTTACAGATAAAATATCGTTGATCACTTCAAAGCATTATCATTATCTTTCCAAGGAATTACAAGTGAATTCACCAACTCTGAAAACTTGAACATTAGTCTTTATGTGTGTGTCCTATGTGGGATATTGGCTTTACGGGTACCATTAGACCAGTACACTTCTCTCTCTTTGTCACTTTAGTGTTATTGTTCCCATCTTTCTTCAATCCTTGCTTCTTACCATCAATACTGAGTCCATTTTCTGCAAAAAGGAAACAAAAAAAGTTACAATGCAAAGTATAAGACATGAAAGTCAATGAATACTGGAATATAAACTAAAGTAGACTATAAAGGATTTATACGATATATACCTCAACATCAAAAATATTGTTAATGTCATTTTATCCCCATAAAAGCAAGAAACTCGAACAAGTTTTTTTTAGTTGGGAGATAGTGGCCAGATGACCTGTATAAACAAAGCAAATAAAATGTCACAAATAAACACAATAGAGCTAGCAATTTCTACTAAGAATGTCTCATGATCAACTTTTGTAGTTGTATTGTTTCCTCTAGTTATCTCTAAGTATTGACACTTCAACAATAAAATTTTTTAGTAGAAATCTAATGGGTGGAGAAAAGTATTGCTGACACAAGATTACAACAAGAAACTAAAAAATAATAAGACAAGACTTTGTAAATTTTGATACTAACCGAGAATATAGCTTCAATATAGTGATCTTCAATTATCAACGTACTATTCCAAGGGAAAAGGAATCCAATTCCCATAAGCCAACAAATTATGTATGCCCCTTGTTTTCCCTGTAATTAATTGAGCAAGATTAGCATACACAATTTCCATTTAGAATCTCTAAAATGATTATATAAATATTCAAAGCAAACTTGATGTTACTCATTCATTTTTCTCTGATGCAGACAAAATTGAATATGCTAACTTGTTTTTGAGCTGGAGATTTTTGTAATTCATCGTGTCCAAAATCATTGTTTATTTTCATGATGGTTTTTTTTAATGATGAGGCAATGGGCCTATATTTGATCAAAAAACATATTTTTTAGAATATATTCCCCTTTTCTAATTCAAAGCTATATTTCCTTCCAGTTTATGACATTCAAACAAACTAGAATCATTTTTCTTTAACAAGTCACTGTTTTAATATACTAATAAACAGACAACTACGTAATGAAGTTATTAGTGGTGGAATACTAATAAATCACAAATACACGCAAGAAATAACACCACTATGTCCTAGACATGCCAAGTCTTTATCCTCTTGGTTGGAAATATTACTTCATGAAAACAACAGATTTGACAAAGAGAACTTTTTTGAAACTAATCAACCTCTGTGTATCCAACAACATTGGCATTTCTATTGGCATGCCCTCAAAATGTGTGGAAGTATCAAACAAGTGTAGTGCACTTCCCTGTAAGGTTAAAGTTTGGCAATAGAATATGTTGTCCCTTAGTCTAATTGAGTTTTAACTTGCGTTTGATAACTTAGAGAGAATGGGAATCCAATATAGAACAATGACATAAAGCTTTTACTCATTCACACTTACCTAGATCCTAAACAAGCATTGAAGCATTATACAAATCCAAGAATGTCTCACATTCCACCAGGAAACAAAATTTCTAGATTTTGATTGTAAACCTTGAGGCTTTCTCAAATTTGTAAACAAGTAACATCATAAATATTTTTCCTTAGTTCTCAAACCTTCTTCTGTGTGGAGCTTGAGAAAATATGCGCACACATATCACAATATAGCATGTTGTGGAGTACATTTACATGAAACCAATCATTCAAAAATTTATATTCTATCAAGATTGAGGCATGTGTTAAATGCCCATTATTTGCATCTCTGCGAAATGGTGTCATTAATAATTTGAAGGTTCTTGGCTTGCTAGTATAACCTAATTATTGCTTTGTGCAAGATGTTTCTTCACTCGTATTTTTAAAATTTTAATGTTTATGAACAATATATAGATACAATGGATGCTTCGAATAATAAAAGAGGCAATTATTTTTCCATCAATATAATTCAATTATTTGCATATGGTGTAAATTCAGTAGTTCTATTGGTGGTACTTAGGGTCAACCTAAACAGTTATTTCGCATGCATCAAAATAAGTACAAAGTGATAATAGGAAGGACTCATGTGAACTTTTCTAATCGTACATGTTGAATCTGCAAGTGTTAATGTTTTTGTGCTCAATTTCTTATTTGGGTACCTATCAACTAACAAAGTTTGTACAAATGTTTGAAATGATACTGAATAAGATGGATGTGAGGGAATAAAGAACGAAAGCACAAGACAATACTTGATTGAGATCTATAGGTGATATATATATAAAGTAATGGGCCCAGTTCTTGCAATGACCTCTCCTAGAGTCTTACACCATAACTACTTTCCCATGTTAAACCATCGTTTTGTGCCATTAGCAAGACTTCTTTAGACAGTCAATTAGCCTCTGACTTAAATTATCTATAAATATGATGGAATGATATCTTCAAGAACTGTGCCTTGATTGTCTTCAACTACTCCATAATGGGTTGCGAAAAAAATTCTTCCATCCTAAAGCTCCATTCAACCAATTGATAACCAAGGAATCCCCAAAGACCTAGAATTCAGTCACCTCTCCTCTACTACTACTGTTAACAAAAAATTTAGTGCCTTTATTTCATCACAAATTTTAGAGCCTATACCAATAAATGCTTTAATTTTTTAAGATATGAGTATAATAGAATCACTATGGTATAGGATACCTCCTGCAACATATTCTGTGTGTTGACCTTGACTGGCACTATCGAAAATTGAAATAACACCATTCCCACTCTTAACAATAGAAAGATGGATCAATGTACTTTCTTTACCAGTGTTAGGGGCTCTTTTACTTTGAAAGCTCAGTCATGACTTGGAGACACACTGAAACAATGGCTAAACCTTACCTTGAAAGATGTCAAAGTTTCTGGCAAGCCAAATACATCAAAACACCATACGATGCAATGCCTTACAATCCTTTAAGTCTTTATTCAAAACCTAATATTTTAAAATTGAACAGGATATTGCTCATAGGTATATATGCATCTAGTCACTTAGTTTTTTGAATATTTTTGAACTTCTAGATATTCTTCCACTATGAGGTTGCTCCTCATGAATTATCTACAAATATAGATTTATATACTAGCCTCAAAGTATATACCCCTATGGTAGAATTCCTTGACGAGACAAAAGAATCCTCCTCCTTTCTAAGCCTGATGTAATTCTTCTAAATTTGTACTAGATATTCCTTACACTATTCTTCTTCCCTCTATGATAACTTTAACTCTACCTCACTTTGTTATCACTCATTCTAAATAGGTTTGGGAATTGGATCTGTTGTTGTTCCAAGTAATGGATTTTCTGGTTCCAAATAGGTGTGGAAATTGGATTTGTTGTTTGTGCCATGTAATGGATTCCCCAGTTTTACAATGTGACGATCAACAAGAAAACCTATCTAATCCAATCTTCCATTGATATTGGTTTTATATACTTACGAATAATCACTTTACTATGTATGAATTTCTTAGAAATAAACCTCTATAGACTCTTGGTTGTCTAAGCCTTACCAAAGGAATGTATGTTTTCTAAACCCAATCCACCAACTTCGTTTAGTTTAGATAATGGCCGCCATTTACTAAAGGGATTCCCTCTTTTTCTCTCTTACATGTTCAAAAAAATTTGAAACATTTCTTCCTAATGAGGGTAATAATGGAAACAAAGGTAATTAAATTTGGATTGCAATGACAAAACATTGGAATGCTCTAGATAGGTAGAACACCATTGAGAACTTGATCTGGCAGGGTGCAGACAAAAACCTCTCGATCCCTTGGAACAGTGACAGAGCCTCCAAAACCTGATTACGCTAACATCTGTGATGCAGATGTCACGATTAACAACAAAGAAGAATTCACAAGGTACTCCAAAAGCATGCAATAGCTTCATATGTCTCTAAAAACCAAGGTGCATGCTCTTGCTTGTCATTTTCAATATCTTTGTCATTTTTGGTTTCCATTCTTTGCTATGAGATAATGGTACTATCCAGAGTAAATGAATTGTTGCTTCAAAAGAAGTCAAAAATACTTTTAATTGTACCATGATCATAGAAATAATTCACCATTGTTGTATTACATTCTTGGTTGCTGCACTAAGCAATCCTATATCATCATGATGTCGATTTTGAACTACAAAAAAGGAGTATGTCGTATCATCTCATCCAAGGCAGATGATAAGGACCTAAGAGTGTCACCTACCAAAGCACGTAAGTAGGCTTTTGATGTAAAAAAATTCACAAAAGATCTTAGAGCACCACAATCATTAATAGCTTGAAGTCTGAGGTTATTAAGTCACAAAGCATCTAAGCATTGTGGTATACAATCTACTACATCTGCAGAAGGGAGGATACCAACCATGATGATATCCAAAAAAGCATTAAGCAGACCAGCAGCATCTAGAGCAAAATAGCAAGTTGGATCTTTGTAAATAAGATCACTCGTGACTATAGTTGCAAGTGAAAAAACCCCAACACCAAAGTCCTTTGATCTTCTGAATATAGTGCACAAGAAAAATGGCAAAGAACTCTCTTCAGATCTTATAGTCATGTAGTATTTCCAGGAGCGCATGTGCTAAGAGATAGAGCCCAAGGCAAAGCCTTCAAAATAATTCTTCTATGATAAGGAACCAATGTGTCAGGCTGAGAATTTGTATTGCCTCTGACCTAGCAACGTTTTTCAGAGGAGACTTTCCCTTGGAACCTACTTGTGATTCTCCACTCTGCTTCCTTTCTCCTCAAAATGACAGACTTCAAACGTGCTATGGTGTTGTCCAAGGCTCCTAAACCCCTAAAGGAGGTTTCAACAGGATTAATATTGTCCATAAAAGGTTCAAAAACATGCAAAATAGCTGTTAACAAGTGTATATGTTGTGGATCCAAATCTTTGAGAAGAGGGAGCAAAGTTGGCATTAAACCCACATCCCATAATGCAGTGTAGCCAAAAGAAGAAGAAACTAGAACTGTTACAAGAGTAAGCAGTGCTTCTACTAAAGATATCGAATAATAGGATGATTAAATGGAAACTTATTTCCATTGAGCTCAGGGGGATATTGGATATTGTTGATGAAATATTGAGTATAGTTGAGAAGAGAAATATTATTACAAAGGCTTACCAAAAATCCACTCCCAGTCCTTCTAAAATGGAGCTGACATTCCAATGTTTATTTTCATTAGATCTTGTTGTGGATTGACCAACTCCATAATTGAATCTTTATTGGGGCCGAGAGGGTCATTCTCTTGAGACAAGCACTACCAATTCAACTAATATCAATTAGTTTCATCTCACATGTATCCCCAAAAGAGGATGCCTTTCTTGTCGAATGTGTGAGCATGAAGGTGGCACAACTATCGAAGGTAATCGCCCTGCGTCTCCAACTGCAAATGGAGTGCGTGCTAGATCCCAATTTTCCTTTCATGTTCCACCTAGCCAAGCCCACAATTGCTTTCCATGCTAACCAATTACTCTAGGAAATTCAAATAAGTGAGCTTGAGACCTGGAATTTGGTGTGCTAAATTTTCTTAACCCTAGCAATAGGAAAATTTAGTTTCTAATAAATTTCCTTGTTGTAAATTAATTAAAGTTTCAGCTTACTAAATAAAAATCATTGTTGGGATTTAACAGGTAAATAAAATAAAATCTGCAGTAGCAAAATGTACACGAATCCTACATATGCATACATAGAAAATATGCACATCAAAATTTGGTGTTCATTAAATAATATATTATCGTTCAAGGGTTTCCTTACTGGAAGCATGGTCCTTTGTGGAAAATTACAATATCCAACAACTACAAAAATTTTCTGGGCACCTGTGCAAGCTGTACTACCTAAATTCTCCTAAGAAACCACACGACTTGCCATATGCTCAATGTGCAGTGAAACCTTTCTGTCATCTGTGCGGCTGTTTGCACCGCTGCCCACAACACGTGCAACAATTTACTGCTTCCTGTGGCACGCGTGACTACTCTGCTCACTTTTCACAGCACATGTGGCCCTACTACAACGCACATGACCGTTTTGAACCCTCCACACAACTTGTGTTTCTCTCTCAAGATGAGTATGGATGCACTGTGCCACTGTTGTTGGCTGATCTATAGACTTCTATTGTACAAAATTATTGGGAATGATCCTTACTGCAGAAATCAGTATGCTGCAATGCAGATTTCATACCATATACACTTGGATGAAATTCCCTTTTCATCCAATCACATGTCTAGACACTCAAATCTGTTTGGAAGTACCTTTCTGGTGCTACTATCATAAACAGGGGGAGGATGAAGGAGATGATATCACTCAAAGCAAAATCCTGCTGCACTTTCCCCACTTGTTGACATCCTACAGGTCAAAACAAAACCTGCCATGGAGCATCACCCTCTAGACCCCTTGACACTCATATGGTAGCCAAAATAGACACTTGAGTGGGAAGCTTGATCAAACCAAGCCCTGTGACATCCTTGGGGATATTAACACATCCCAAGGGGCCAATGGAAGACCCTTTTGTTTGATTGAGACCATGGTTACAATCTCAAAATCTGATCTACTATTGATATCAGGCCTTGCTATGCAACCAAAAGACATAGAATATATTTGCAAGTCTAGTAGGATTGTGCAACCATGGTCAAATTCCTCATAAATGGAAGGTATTGATGATGCTAAATAAAAAGTTTCCTTTGTAGTTGCTGAAGTTGCCAATTCTACATGGATATTGGCAAAAGATCTAGACTAAAGGGAATACACAAATATCTAACAACCATCTAGGGTGGGGTAAATGTCCAAGCTGAGGGATTCTAGTTAGGAAGAGAGTCCAAACCCACCAGGAAAAAAATAGTTTTTTAGTCACTAAACACATCACTTGATTCCAGGTTGATTATGTCTAAACAAGCGTGAGCATCATCAACTAAACTTATCTAAGAACTATTTGCTATATAAAAGCTAATGCATTAATGAAAAATGTGTTCTCCATAGTCACACATCTAGGTCCAAACTCCACAGGAGTCAAAATTTGAATAATGAAACTCCAATCCACTCAGTCAAAAGCTTTGTCAAATGAAATTTCAAAGAAAAGGGGTTGTTGGCTAGTTTTTCTGCACATTTGAAGGTTTTACATGTTGAAAACATGGTACTAAAGTTACTTGTTTGTACACAAAACTTGTGTTATCGTTAGAAAACCTTCCATGGCATTTCCTAGATCCTTAAAGTCTCTTTTTTAGCCATGATCTTGTGTGCCAGACTAAGCAATGTAATTGGATGCCAACCATCAATTGTGTTTGTGGCTTCTTTTTTGGGAATGTGTTTGCCAAATGAAAAAAATTGTTACTAATCATGGTTCATGGCCTTGTAAATTCACACAAAATTCCATCTAGATTCTATACACAGAGACTTTCCATTCTTCATGTAGCTAAGTGCTGCAAAATACTCCTCTTTTGAGAAGTCATCGTTCTTCAACTTGCTCTAGTCACCAATACAAACCTTATGAGGATTGAACCTACAATAAGAATTTCTTGTAGCCACTACATGATCCATCACGATATAAGGAGAAAATTGTTTTGAAATCGCAATTTGAACATAATGTCAATTGGAGTGCCAAAAAAAGAACCATTTGCATGGAGCAATCCAAGATCCTGTTCATTGCCACTTTTCTTTTCAAAAACTCAAAATATAATTTTGAGCTCTCATATCCCTTATGAATCCACTGCAGCCTGAAACAAACTCGGACACCCTTGGCAATATATTCCCCTGTGCTTCAGCTCCCTCTGAACCATTATGTCCTACCATGCATCCTCGCCATAGAGGGACACATTATGGGGATCCACTTCAATAGCAATGCACACCTATTGAAGTCTACCTTACTGCAACTCCTTTCTGCCTTTTACGGGCCATCATCCTACCCCAACCTCTCATGGATTTGACAATACAACATCTTTGGTTATAGCTTATGATCCAAGTAGATTGAAATGCATTTTTTACTGTTTCTCTAATGGAAGTATGCAATGTCCCTAGGTAATTTTTGGACTTGGGGTTCAATCCTTATCTAGGATTTTCCAATCATGAAAATAATCATAATAGCAGTGCACATTTATCAACTCATATAACAAGGAAGAGTCATCGAATAGGACAACTGAAAGATACAAGGAACTTGTTTTGGAAAGGATGCTAGCAGAGGTCCTCCAGCTAAGCAAACCTGTTCTGAGTGGCATTTTTGAGACACTTTTGTGCCATCCAAATCACCTAGGACTGGCCCTTGGCATCATCCACACCACCTAAGGGGAGGGGTACACTTGACCAAGGTCTCAACATTAATACAAGTTTGATTACCATACAACTTGTTGTTGATCCACACTCCCATGGGCTGAAAGGAACTTATTTAGGAAAGGTATTTCCCTTTAATCTAGATTATGAATGGATTTTAGGTTCATTTTGCTTTAAATTTATCTTAGTTGATGGCTTTCCCTAACCAAAGAGGTATCTAGTTTTTCTAGGTCAAAGTTTGTGCTCAAAAGCTACATTATAGAAAACATGATGTCAAAAAGTGGTTACTATATGAAACACATCATAAACGAAAATCCCATCAAAAGTATCATATTTGGAACGTGTTTCTTGCTTTTGTACAAGTAATGTATTGTGGGAGAAAGTCATCCCATTTTGGAAAATTTTGTGTAACCAACTCCAAAAAGAGAAGAAAAGAGATATCAACGCCTTAGAAATGAGCCACTTCGAGGGGGCAACCTCCAATACATTACATAAATGAAAAATTCTTGGATGATACAATTTACAAAACCTCCTTTCTATATATAGGAGTCCATAGGGCCACAATGTAGTCCTAGTGGGGCCACAATGTAGTCTTAGCTGACCTAACAATAATAATTTAAGGGCACAATAATAACAATATGGGGGTTACGAGGGTACAATAATAACAATAAGGGGGTTACACTAATAACAATAAGGGACTATACTAGTAATATAAGGACCTAACATGCCCCTATCCTTCAAAAAATTGTTGTCCTCAACGCTTGAGTAGCTATGAGTGCTTCTATATAAAATTCTTATCCTCCCATGTAGAATCTTCAGTGTGTAAGTTCTTCCACTTGATGAGATACTCTGAAATTGATCGATTTCGTAGCTGTCGAGTTTCGGTTTCCGTGACCGCTTCAGGTTCCAATATGATTTTTCTTTCCTCATCAAGTTCTGGCAATATTGTTTGAACTGGAATATTTTCACCTATAACCTTCTTTAAGCATGAAACATGGAAAACTAGATGTACTCGTGAAGAAACAGGAAGCTCCAATTTGTATGCCATAGTACCAATCTTTTGCAGCACCTTGTAAGGACCATAGTACTTTGGCAATGATTTATTATTCTTCTTAGCTTGCTTGAGGGACATTTTTTTGTATGGTTGTAGCCGTAAAAATACCCAATCTCCTACATCAAAACTTCTCTCACTATGATGTTGATCTGCCTGTTGTTTCATTAGATTTTGTGCCAAATTCAGGTTATACTTTAAGAGTTGGAGAACTTCCTGCTGATGCTCGATGTGATCTTCCACTGCTTGAACCTTCAAATTTTCCCTTAAAGATGATGTGATGGATGGTGGATGATATCCACATAAAGTGCCATAAATGGGGTCATTTTTGCTGCGGTATGGAAGGAAGTGCTATACCACCATTCAGCGAGAGGTAACCACTTGACCCATTGTGTTTGTTTATCAAATACAAAACAACGAAGATATCCTTCCAAATATTTATTTACTATCTCAGTTTGACCATCAGATTGAGGATGATAAGATGAGCTATGAGCTAATTGAGTACCCAAACAAGAAAATAAATTTGTCCAAAAATTTCCGGTAAAAATGGGATCTCCACAATAGCTCTGACCAACCCTTGGGCTTCCATGTAGCTTTTGAATTCTATCCATAAATGTAGTAGCAGGAATTGTACTTGCTTTAAATGGATGAGATAATGCACAAAAGTGTGCATACTTGGTAAGTCTATCAACTACCACCATGATGACACTCTTTCCTTCGGACTCAGGTAAACCTGTGATAAAATCCATTGAAATCTCCTCCCAACGTTGACTTGGAATGTATAAAGGTTGTAGAAGACTCAACATCTTAATTATCTCAACTTTATTTTATTGTCAAACCAAACATTCCGCCACAAACTTTTGAATATAAGATTTAAGGCCATCCCAAAAAAATTATTTCTTCACCATGCAGTAAATTTTTAATAATCCCGAGAGTCCTCTTAAAGGAGAAGTGTGCAATTCAAAAAGAATATTTTGTTTTAGTTGGCAATTCTTACAAAGATATAAGCGATCTTTGTACCATACAGAATCATTTTTCCTACTAAATGTATCAGATGTAATAGGATCTTGTTGCAAACTTTTAATGAGTGCCCATACTTCTTTGTCCTTCTTCCATTCATCTCTTGCTTCAGTTATCCAATCTAGTTGGATAATAGAAATGGCACAAAGCAATGCTTCCACCTCTTCATTCTTTCTTGAGAGTGCATCTACAACAACATTAAGCTTTCCTTTTTTGTATATTATTTCAAAGTCATAACCCAACATCTTTGTGAACCATTTTTTCTGCTCTTCTGATGATAGTCTTTGTTCCAAAAAGTTTTTAAGACTATCAAGATCAGTTTTTACCTTGAAGTGTCTTCCCATTAGGTAAGTTCACCATTTCTTTAGTGCATGCAGCATTGCTAACATTTCCTTCTCATATATAGGTTTCTGTAAATACTTTCCTTTGATTAGAGGACTTTCAAAAGCAATGGGGCTTCCTTCTTGCATTAAAACTGCACCAATTCCATTTCCTGAGGCATCACATTCCACAATAAAGGTTTTTGTGAAGTGTGACAGCTAGGGCAGGTGCTGACACATTGCCTCTTTAATATGTTCAAATGCCTTAGTTGCTTCAGGAGTCCATGAAAATGCATCTTTCTTCAATAATGTTGTTAGAGGTGCTATTATTCTCCCATAATTCTTAAAAAACTTGCAATAATACCCTGTTAACTTGATAAATCCTTGCAACTTCTTTATGGTTGTGGCAACTTTCCATTCCTTAATGGCTTTAATTTTGTTATGGTCTACTTTAACACCCTCGTGAGATACAATATGACCCAGATATTCCACCTCTTGTACTCCAAAGAAACATTTGGATGCTTTTGCATATAATTGTTTCTTTTGCAATAGTCTGAGCACCTTGTCAACATGTTCAACATGATCCTTCCAAGACCTGCTATAGATTAGTATATCATCAAAAAATACTAGCACAAATTTTCTAAGGAAGGGTTTGAAAATGGAATTCATCAACCCTTGAAATGTAGAAGGTGCATTGGTAAGGCCAAAGGCATGACCAAAAATTCATAATAACCGTCATGAGTTCGAAATGTTGTTTTCGGAATATCATCAGTCTTCATTCTAATTTGATGATATCCTGAACGAAGATACAACTTGGTAGAATAAATTTCTCCATGTAATTCATCCAATAATTCATCAATCACGGGAATGGAAAATTTATATTTAATGGTGCACTTATTGAGCTCCCTATAATCAGTACACATGCGCCATGATCCATCCTTCTTGTGGACCAATACTACAGGAGCAGAGAAAGAACTTTGACTAGGTTGAATTATACCCGCCTCTAACATTTCTGCAATCATACGTTCAATTTCACTCTTTTGGAAGTAAGGATATCTATAAGCCTGATGTTTGGAGGAACACTTCCTGGAATCAAATGAATAGCATGATCATGAACACGAATAGGTAGGAGTCCTTTGGGAGTTTCAAACATCTTGGAATGATTGTCCAAGACTTGTTGGATATCTGCAGAAAAAGATGATTTTTATGTCGGGACTTCTAGTGAGAATAATTGTGCAATTACGCCTCGTTCTTTCTTTAGAATATTTGTCATGAAATTAGAGCTTATTATCCTTCCTAGCTTCCCTTCAATACCCCGTAATTCAACTTCCTTTCCTTCTGAAAAAAATTTCAAGAAAAGTTCTTGAAAAATAAAAGCTATTGTCCCCAGATACTGTAACCATTGTACTCCTAGTACAAAATTAGCACCTCCCATTGGAATGGAAAGCATTGGACTATTTAATACATATTCCCCCATGGTTAGCTTGATATTATGGTATTTTCAAAACAATTTATAGTTCCTCCATTTGCAACCATCACTTGAAAATATGGTGTTGGGTATAGGAAGAAATTCAATTCCTTGGCTACCTTACAATGAATAAAATTATAGGTACTACCTGAATCAATCAAAACTATTACCTTTTTCTTCTTGATGTGCCCTTCTATCTTGAGAGTTTTAGGAGCGTTAATTCCTTCCAATCCGTTACGCCATATGGTCAGAATCATTTCTTCCTCTTCTAGGATTCGGTCTTAGTGTATATCCTCTTCTTGTTCATTTTCTTCTTCTTCTTCACAATCTATGTAAAATAAATGATCTTTTCGACATATGACCTTAGGTGTTTGCTATCTAGCTTGTAGCAAAACCCTTTTGCTCTTTTTTCTTCCAATTGTTGTGGTGTCAACCTTGCAGGTTGTGGAAATCTAGGCATAGCAACACTTCCTTCTTTATAGAAGTGAGTGCTAGGCTTCCTTGTCGCCATAATTTTACATTCAAATTTTCTTGCCAACCTGAATGCCTTCTCTAATGAATCGGGTTCCAAAACGCGAACTTCATGTTGCAAGTTATCCTTTAAAGTACCTATGAAGAGATCAATCATGTGATCCTCTGGAATATTAGTTACCCTTATATTCAATATTTGAAATTCCTCAATGTGCTCCCCCACTAAACCCTTTTGTTTGAGACTTATCAATTGGCTAAAGAATGTGTTGCTCTTTGTATACTCATAATGTGCTATCATTTCCTCTGTAAAAATTGACCAAGTGACAATTTTTTTACGGGAGAAAAGCCATCGATACCATACAAATGTATTTTGTTCTAAATGTAAAGTTGCAATGTGTACCTTTTGTGTGTTTTGCACATTATGGAGATCAAAATATTGCTCCATCTGTAGTATCCATGTTACAGGATCCTTGCCATCAAACTTCCTCATATCCATCTTTGGAATATGGTGGTTCTTCCATCCAACATTAGAGTTTATGAAATCATGAATAACATTTATTTTTCTCATCATGAGTTTTCTCTACTATCTTTTAGCCATTAGGAAACATTTCTTGTATCAACTTTTCCAAACCTTCGATGCCTACTTTTAGATCATTGTTCATGTTTTCCATTTTTTCATTGACCTTAGCTTCCATTTCATCCATCTTATATTCCATGCCAACTTCCATGCCCTCCATCTTAGCTTCCATGCCATTCTTCAAAACATCCATCTTATTTTCCATGCCTTTCTTCAAAAATTCCATTTCATTTTTTGTTGCTCTTGAAATTTGTTGCACTTGCTCTTGTAATTTTGATAGATCATGTTGCAATTCTTCATCTTCATGAGTCATAGTAGAACCTTGTGAAGGCTTAATGGGTGTTGAATTATTTTTTGGGGCCATTTTATAATCGAATATTGATATATATTCTACAATATTCCCTTGCAATCAATTCAACTTGATTCTTCAAACAAGACCTATGCAATTCGGAAAAAAAATACAAACCTTTTCCTTGCTTTTGAGGAGCTCGATATGGAAATTGTATTATCTCTGTGATTGTGGCTCTTCTATATCTGAAATTCAGCAATGAAGTATCCCTCTTAATTCTCTTTTGAATGCCACAGGTCTGACCTGATTTGGATTCTCCAAGACAAGTTGTGTCCACTCTCCCACAATGACCTAATTATGGATTGGTTCAGTAGAACGAACTTGTACGACTTGCCATGTGTCACTTTTTTGTCTTTTAGCTCTGAAATTGATATGGCCTTAGTTTGTGTACTTGTGACCAATTTTCTCCAATCCGATGCCCAGAGAGAGAGTTATTGAACTTTTCCCATGATCACCTCTTTGAGATGCAATTCAGGAGCCTAAAAAAGCACTACCTTCCACAGATCATATCTCAAACAATATTGCGAAAAAAGCTCTGAAATTTTTTGAAGAATTTCCTCAAGATTTCAGCTTCGTATCATACAAATTTCAGATTCTGAACCTTCGTAGAAAAAAATTTATAGCGCAAATTCCACGATGACCTGTTTAGGAGCCTGAAAAACGACCTAACTTCCACAGATCATATCTCCGAAAATATTGCGAACCAGGCTCTGATATTTTCAGAAAATATTCTTTAAGATTTCGGCTTCGCACCCTAAAAATTTTAGCTTCTGAAACTTCGTAGAAAAAAAGTTATAGCGCAAATGCTACGATGACCTGTTTGGAGCAGCGAAACCCTAGAATCCAAAGCTCTGATACCAAATGTTGTGTAACCAGCTCCAAAAAGAGAGGAAAAGAGATATCAACACCGCAGAAAATGAACGCTGGGAAACCTCCAATACATTACATAAATGAACAATTATTGGATGATACAATTTACAAAACCTCCTTTCTATATGTAGAAGTCCATGGGGCCATAATGTAATGCTAGTGGGCCTGAAATGTAATCCTAGCCGACCTAACAATAATAATTTAAGGGCACAATAATAACAAAATGGGGGTTACAAGGGTACAATAATAACAATAAGGGGGTTACACTAACAATAATAAGGGACTATACTAGTGATATAGGGACCTAACAGAAAAAACCTCCATGTTTCTCAAAGAAATGCCATTATTGCTACCCCTATTTCTCAAAAAATATTTTAAAAAATGAAGCTATCAAAAAATATTTCTTTAAATCCAAAATAAAAGAAAAATAAAAACAAAGAGTGAAACCCTAAACATAAATCCACTGTTATTTAAACTCATTATATACCTAGTGTCCATTTTCATTGGCTTCTCATATAAATTTCCAATATGTCTAGGGTTGTTACTTTCCCTGTTTCTCAAACAGTGTTTGGCTCTTGCTACGAGAGGGAAGCGTCAATGAGAGAAAGTCTCATAGATGCAAGTTGTATTATAGAGCCTTTTTATCTATTTTTTCCATTTGGAGTTAATTAGGACTAGGAGGGTGCGCTACTTAAAATTTTACATAAAAACACATGGTGTTGCATAAAAATATGTGGATTTCAGTGAGTTGGAACATGTGGGCATGTTATTACATGATGACATTGGCACATTCAAGGAGCACTACATGAGTTAGTTACTGGAGAAGCATGCTTAGCATGAGATGTCAGGTAAGCACCTATCCTTAGTGCATGTGAGGTGCTCTAATTGGGTAAAATTCCATTGGAGGGTGCACTCTCTTAGGTTAGTGTTGAACCTAGTCATGTGGAGTAATAAATTCTAGAGGCTTCCATTATAACATCCCCTCTTACTCTATAAAAAAGAAGGAGAAGGATATTATATTATACAATAATAGTTGGTATGTGAGAGACGTGGTTTCTAGTGATAGTGCTTCCCTTTAGGGGTTTGTTATAATTTAGTTTATCTTTACTTTGTATGCTTGGGAGAAGTTGGTTTTGGTTTATTAATCTTCTTTTATCATTTAATAGAAAGATATGTTTGCTGGTAGATATTCTTTATGTTGATATGATTTTTTCACATTTGATTTATCTCTATTCATTGTTAGGATGATAGTGCACTAATCTGTTTTCTTCATAAATATGTTATATATTTTCCATTGATTGCCACTATAGCATGCTGATTTGATTTTCCAAATCTATCTTTCCTTCGAATTATTCATGTTTGTTGCTGGAAAGATCTAACTTTTTTCCATGCATTGTCTACACTTGTGAATCTTCAATACAATGTTTTGATGTTTGTAGATTTGAATTTTGATAGTTGTTTCAAAAGGTCTGAAATTCAATTGTAGATATGAAGCATTATGAGTTTCGATCCACTGTCATGAGATGAAATTTTAACATGGCATTAGAGTTGTGCTGCTGAAATTTTCCATCAAAATGGATGGATAATTCAAGTACCTATAAGAAGGCACTGAAAATAGAATATTTCAGCAAGTATGGTGCCCAAAAATCTCTAGTGGTGTAAGTCTCGCTTTTGACCCTTAGGATGTATTGGATGAAATTTTGTATAAATTGAAAATGAGAGTTTAAAATGGAGGGATAATTAGAGGCATGGCTAACACCTGGTGAAAACATCCTTGAGATGAATTAACGTACTTGGTTCAGATCTGACTTTTGAGGGAAGATTAAACCTCATTTACTCATACCACATGATAATCTTGCAACATTTGAAGGGAGACAAATTGCTAAATGTGCCATACTATCTAGTTCACCAAAATTGCAAATTTGATTCAGAAGCATCCCCATAAATGAGCAGAGAAGGTTATATCACCATGGTCGCATCAAGTTAATCAGAGAATGGAAACTAGAGAAGTATGAGAAAACTTGGGATCAATTTCTCAAAGATAATCAGTTTGTTGAAAATATCTGTGAGGAAAAACAAATAATGGAGAAAGAAGCCCCAAGGGAGGAAGAGGAAATAGTTGAGATACCTCCACCTTAATCTCAACCAACACAAGCAGCAAGAAAATAACCCATCATGTATAGTAGAAAGGTCACAAGGGCCATAGAAATACAAAACCAAGATGAATATAAAAAGGAGCAAGAATTTTCCAATGTGGAAAAAAGACAAATAACTAAATTCTCTTCAACAAATACCTTGGAGATACATGATGATCAACAGATAGTGTATGCCTATATTGAATCCTTGGAAGCCAAGCGGAAGGTACAACAATATAAATGATCAATAAAAGGTACATATGAGAAATTAATGATGCCAAAAGAATATACCCTCACTGATGAAGAAGAGAATTCCCATGTTGAAGAAGAACTTGTTGATATATTGAAAAACATTCCCCAAACAAAAAAAGAAAAGCTACCATGGGTACTACTGAAGATGTTGTTGTAACTTATTTTTACCCATACAATAGTTTGTAAATTTATTTTATTTCAAAAAGATAAAAAAGAAAAATAGGAAAAGAAAAATAAGAAAAAGAATGAAAAATCCAGAAATAAAAAGAAAGAAATAAAAAATAAAAAATTAAAATAAATAAATAAAGAAAATAAAAATAAAAATATTTTTACCTTCGAAATAAGTGTGCACATTTAAATATCACTAAATTGTGTAAAATTTTATTTGACAATTATATGATTTTCACTATGTTGCAGGAATGAGTACGTCACTTTTTGAAACAAGGTGTGGGGAAGGTACCAAAGAGGCTTTGCACTAGGGCACTAGATTTTAAAGTAAAAATTAAATAAAATAACAAATTGATACACATGGAAAAACCACTGGAGTTAAGGTAAAGTTTGACTAAATAAACACCTAAATGAGCATATCCTAACAAATCAAAATCAAGAACCAAGAGAGACTCCATGACAAACAAAGACACCAATCAGTGCACATATACCATAAGGTATCTAAATTAACAAAGAGAACCAAATGAATTGGTCAAAACATATATTGTAGCCAAACATTCAGCTAAGGACAAATCCAAAAAGGGTACCTACAAAGGAAATACACATCAAATGAAAAACTGCATTTTTGCATCTATACTAAGGCAATAGAATCTAAAGGAGACACTTGAAAACACCATGACCATCACTAAAATGGATAGGAGAACCTTGGTGTAGGGTTAATGTGGGTGTTTATGGGCAACAAACCATAAAATATCCCACACCAACATTTGAAAGGGATGCGTATGGTCATACAAAGTACAAAGCCATGCACAACAAACTAAACTCCTTTTTCAAGAAATAAATTAGCAAAATTTCCACACATAAGTAGATGTGCAAGGAAAGGACTCAACAAATTATTTCTTTGAAAACCTATCAATCATCATTAAAAACTAAAGACAATTAGAAAGTAAGTATCAAAAACATTTTCAAAGAAAATGTTGATCATCAACTTGTATCAAATAAATTTAGACACACAAGGACCAGTTCGAGAATACTGAAAATGACCCTATGTGAATCCTTCTATAAAACTAAGGAACACTACTCTAAGATTCACCAAAATTACCCACTAACAAATAAACAAACCATAACTCAAGTTAATGAATAGAAGATGGCTTAAGATGTGCTAAAATATATAAAAATTCATTTCATCCTTAAGTATAGAAAGCTTAGATGATTAGTGTTCAAAAACATTTTAGTGGTATGTTGAAATGAACGTGTATCATGTAAATTTCATTTGACTAAGTGTAATCCACGTTAGTAGTTTAAGAAATAACAAAGAGACAATCCAAACAAATATTAATGGGCTATATTATGCATCTATTCTTTGTACAAAAAACTAACTAAAAAAATAACAAAGATCAAAGCAATGAAATAAAATCATTGTGGAAAGAAATATGAAAAAATTGCTCATATTTTTCATATCAAATATGCTCCAAGTATGGGCACAAACATGAGAGTTGAATTTTCAACTCTCTAGGCTCTTGTCAATGTGGTCAACCAAAAAGATGTCAAAAAACTAAATATTTTGGGGGATTCAAAACTTGTTGGGGATTGAGTCTGCGACAAAGTCAACATAGTGGCCCCTCATTTGGCTCACATTTTGCAAGGTATCAAAGAAGTATACAACAAGTTGGATTGGTTCTCTTGTGGCTATATATACCATGAACTCAATACCTTAGCAGACAAGCTCTCCAAGGAGGCTCTCCAACTTATTCCATAAGTGCTAGAATACCAAGAGTATATGAATAATAATTTTGTGGGGGTTGTTGCCTTCCATATCTAGTTTTTTGTCTCACTTATTG
The DNA here is from genome assembly GCA_034641835.2 of Pinus albicaulis. Lineage (NCBI taxonomy): Eukaryota > Viridiplantae > Streptophyta > Pinopsida > Pinales > Pinaceae > Pinus > Pinus albicaulis. The sequence continues at coordinate 1,368,957,746 of CM076579.1, read as the reverse complement.
CTATATTTTTTGATTATATATGTAAACAACCCAATCATGTTATCCAAAAAGTGATAGAGATTTTTTTGGCTTTTAAAAGCTCGCACAATATATAATTGGAACAAACTTTTATTACCATAAATCAATCATTTACTTCTACATACCACTAAAAGTGGTAAAAGCTCTATAACCTTTGGTCACTTTGAACATCAAGCACACTAAGAACCTCGAAAATGGGGTTCTAATAACATTGCCAAATATCCAAAATTGAAAAAGCACAATTTAATGATTATTGCTTAAAAATTACGACTGTGGATACTTCGAGTTTTACATCTGAAAAATACACCAAAAAAACCTCCAATCCAGCAGAGTATTGATTAGTCAAAATCACCATGTGGATAACCTACTCATGTTGAAATGATGGTATATTGGATTAGGTGTGGGTTGCACTTGCATTTGAAAGAGTGAACAAAACATGGATAAAGAACATTGAATACACTAGGAACCTCGACAATGGGGTTCTAATAACATGGCCAAAAATACAAAATTGACAAAGTACAATTTACTGAGCATTGATTAGTCAAAAGTACAATGTGGATCAACGACTCATGTCGAAATGATGGTATATTGGACTAAGCGAGGGTTGCAATGGAATTGGAAAGAGTGAACACAACGTGAGTAAAGAGTCACTTGGAGAAGGAATACAAGGAATCACAGTCTTGGTTGCACGTATAGGGATGGTCAAACAAGCAAGTAGAAAAATTGACAACTCATTTTTTCTAAGAGACATCCAAAAGCGCATTTTTTTTATAAGGAAACTCTTAAAAATCCTCCTTTTGGAAAATGCATCCTTCACATTAGGTAAAAGTTTACATCTACATTTCCCACATAGATATGTAGAGAGATGTTTCTTCAATCGTCCCAAAAAAAGGAAAAATAAAAAACCCTTTTGGGAAATGCATTTCCCTCTATGTTTCATTGCATTTCCCAAAAAATATATGTGGAAAAATGTTTCTTGGAACATCCTACAATAAAAAAAACACCTTGGGAACATGGGAAACATGGAGGTTCCCCCTCCGACCCTAAGGGACACATCCCCGTAGAAAAATGGTTTTTTCATTCATTTAGTGGCATTTTTGAGTCATCATTGCTTATTTGTTTATGAATACAAAGTTTATCATATACTGCTATGCTGAATGGTAAGCATGTGTCAAAGCCATATAACAAGAGGAGCTGCTTCGAATAGAATCTAGTCCAAGGCTTGACAATTGGAACTAAACTTTCATAGTTGCAATATAAGCATGTGGACAACAACACAATGGAAATTCATTATAATACAGAGACCTTACAAAACCATATTTTCTTGATGATCATAGAGCCTTTGGTATTTCACTTGCACTGAGCATAGCATGTACTGTCATCTAGCGGTAAGGTACATCTATAAGACCTCATTTACAGATACTTCCAAAAGTCTGCCTTGGAAAGATTACTTTTATTTTAACAATCAAAGAACTTCTATAACAATCATTGTCAACTAGTGTAAAAGCATAGCTTTGAAAAAATTAAAAGGTGTTGCGGGCTATATCTAACATGCAAAAATCAAGAACTGAATAAATAGGAAGTGATGTTAGCCCAAATCATGTTGTAAGCTGACCAGTATTAAACTTTTTTCACTTCATACCATCACACTAGTGTGTTTGTAGCAAAAAAATTAGTACTGTTGAAGGTATAACTATGACAATGTAAAAGAAAATATCCACGGTGCAAAATTTTCAGTTTGAACCTAGATATGAACTTAAAACACATTTTGGATAAGAAAGTACATACTTGTTCAAATTCTAAGAAAAATTCCAGAAACTACAATGGTGATCCAACATCATTCGACGAAAATTCTATACTTGCAATCAACTGCATTGGCTTCCCTTGAGGCGGAATTCAAATTTACCTCAAAAAGAACTTGACACTTGAGTAAATAAGCAACAGAAGCAAAGCCTGTAGCCTTAGCTGCATGTACAATAATTCCAGTAGGAGCACAACCTTGTTTTTTCCTGCAATAATGAATTCAACAATTTTATTTCTGGAAATCTCAGAAAATGTTTCCTATCAAAACCTGATTGAAAATGTGAGTTATAAAAAGCAACATAACAATTATCATGTTTTTTCCTAGGTGCATTTATATATTCAAGTTTACATGCAAATACTACAATTGCAGATACCTCTTCACTTTGGACACTTCCACTCCTCAGATTTAGCATCCTCTTCAACTTTGTCTCCATATCTGTTAGATTATCAGTGTGCATGGAATTAGTATGAATTTGAGTAGATTACTTTTTCTCCATATCTGTCAGATTATCAGTGTGCTTAGAATTACTATGAATTTGAGTAGATTAAGGAAGCCTTAAATAAGCATTTCAACCTTTTATCTCTGAAAAAGCATATATATATAAAATAAAGAGAGAGAGTCAAGCAAACAGGTGCAATCAGGAAAGATTGACAAGCTTGTTCAGGCAAAAAAATGGAAACCCACGATGGAAATTTTTTTGTTCATTTCTACATCTGACCATCAACAGTACAATATTTAAATCCGCTCTACTACACACCCATTAGCCATTCCATTTTTTGCCTCCTCCTGTAAGGTCTTCTGCTTTCAAGATTGTTTACATTGTTCGCAACCCCCGGGATGTCTTCATTTCCCGTTGGAAATTTCTCAATAAACTTCAAGCAGATGGGTCCGCTTTTTTGAATGAATATTTGAGCAAGGAAGATTTGTTTGATGGGTTCTACTCTGGGTTTTTTTGTGGTGGGCCGTTTGCGGAGAGCAAGATCCGAATAGGGTAATTTTTCTTACGTACGAGGACCTGCAAATCGATTGCGTGGGTTGGGTTAAAAGGCTTGGCCTTTTCTTGGGCTGCTCTCCTCAACTCATGGAAGATAATGCCTTGGTAACTGAAGAGAAGTGCAATTTCACCCTCACTACATTTCATGCCATGAGTTGCCTGAAATAGGTACCTTTTTTCCTCGACCTTTACTTCATTGCTGCTGGTTACAACACTTGTAATAACATTTCCGTTATTTAAGGTGTTCTTCTCTTGAAATCTCTGATTATTGAGGATTTCATTTCTATGAAAGGAAAAATTATTCTTTGCGAGGGGAGTTGAAGGATGACCGTGAAGATGTTTGCAGTTTTCTTCACCAACAGAGTTTGATGACCCAGTATTTCTACAGCTACCAATTCCTAACCGAGGACTCCTCCCTATTTTCTGCGCTGGAGATAGGGCCATTTTTCCTCTTGACCTTTTATATCATCAATATAGAAAATATAAAAACCCAATGATTCGATCTCTTGCATTGACATAAACCAGAAAGACCTTACAAGAAAATCAAAACTGGTGAATATGATAGCTAGTCCACCTTGTAACGAAGCATTTACTGTGGTTGGTTTTCCTAGTGTGATTTCGAAGTAGATCTTACCTGCTGAAGTAAAGATCCGGGTGGGAAAGAGGCTTCGACTGCCACTCCCTATCTCTCTATTTAAATTTGAGAGCTTCTTAGTTGTTGGTAAAAAAAAGGCTGCCTGAGATGATCCCAGTGGGAAAGAGGCTTCGACTGCCACTCCCTATCTCTCTATTTCAATCTGAGAGCTGCTTAGTTGCTGGTAAAAAAAAAAGCAGCCTAAGATGATCTCGGTGGGAAAGATGCTTCGACTACCACTCCCTATCCCTCTATGTCAATCTAAGAGCTTCTTAGTTGATGGTAAAAAAAAGCAGCCGGAGATGATCAAAACAAATCACTTTGTTTTGGGCGGGAGAAATCTAAAATTTAAAACAAATCACTTTGTTTTGGGTGGGATACACTCATTTCAATAATTGATTTAAAAATAAGTTTCAAAAATCACTTCAATTTCATTCTAATAAATTTATTTTAAAAACATTGATGTTGAACCACATAATGAGTGGTATTTCTTGTAAGTTTAACAATTGATTTAAAATGAAGTTTCAAAGATAAATTTAATTTCATTCTAATAAATTTATTTTAAAAACATTGACGATGAACTACATAATGAGTGGTTCTAAGGCTACCTTAAAAAAATTATGTGATTTATCCAAAAGAGTCTTTAAAGAAATTAATTAATTAATTAATTATTAAAATAAAATATTTAATTTATGTGATCCATCCATAAGAGTCTTTAAATAAATAAATAAATAAATTATTAAAACAAAACTGAGATAAAATAGTAAATTTAAGAGAGGTTTTTGGGTTGTTTTTTCAACCCATGGTTTTTCTCATGGTATTCCACCTTATAACCAAGGGGGACTTAACCTGATCGTAAGTCCCAACTAGACCTCCTATCTTTTGGAATGGCTAATCCCAACGGGTTTTAAGGATTGTTATAAAGGTTAGGGAATAATGAGTTAGTGGTTAAGGGATTAGGGAATAGGGGCTTAGAGGTTAGGGGAATAGAGGCTTAGGGGTTAGGGGTTAGGGAATAATGAGTTAGTTGTCAAGGAGTTAGGGATTGGGGGCTTAGGGGTTAGGGGATTTAGGCACATTTGGGGTTTAGGGTAATAATGAGTTATAGTGGTTAAGGGATTAGGGATTGGGGAATAATGAGTTAGTGGTTAAGGGGTTAGGGATTAGGGAGTTAGGGGTTAGGGGATTTAGGCGCATTTAGGGGTTAGGGGAATAATGAGTTAGTGGTTAAGGGATTAGGGATTGGGGGCTTAGGGGTTAGGCTATTTAGGCATGATTAGTGGTTAGGTGAATAATGAGTTAGTGGTTAAAGGATTAGGGATTAGGGGCTTAGGCGTTAAGGGATTTAAAAGTTAAGGATTTTAGGGGTTAGGGGTCAGGGGTTAATGGGTTATGGGTTAAGCGTTAACGATTTAGGGGTTTAGGGGTTAAAGGGTTAGGGGTTTAGGGGGTTAAATGGGTTAGGGTTTTAGGGGTTTAGGGGGTTAAATGGGTTAGGGGTTGGGAATTAGGGTTTAAGGGGTTAGGGGTTAAGGGTTTAGGGGGTTAAATGGGTTATGGGTTTTGAATTAGGGTTTAATGGGTTAGGGGTTGGGAATTAGGGGGTTAAGGGGTTAAGGGTTAAGGGCTAGATGTTTAGGGTTTAGGGGGTTAGGGGATTTAGCAGTTAAGGATTTTAGGGGTTAGGGGTTGTTAGGGGTTAATGGGGTTAGGGTTTAGGGGGTTAAATGGGTTAGGGGTTGGGAATTAGGGTTTAAGGGCTTAGGGGTTAAGGGTTAGAGGTTTAGGGTTTAGGGGGTTAAATGAGTTAGGGGTTTAGAGGTTTATAGGGTTAGGGGATTTAGCAGTTAAGGATTTTAGGGTTTAAGGTTTATGGGTTAAGGGGTTAAGGGGTTAAAGGTTTAGGGTTTATGAGGTTAAATAGGTTAGGGGTTTAGAGGTTTAGGGGGTTAGGGGGTTAGGGGTTAGGGGTTGGGAATTAGGGTTTAAGGGTTAAGGGGTTAGAGGTTTAGGGTTTAGGGGGTTAAATGGGTTAGGGGTTTAGAGGTTTAGGGGGTTAAATGGGTTAGGGTTTTAGGGGGTTAAATGGGTTAGGGGTCGAGAATTATGGTTTAAGGGGTTAGGGGTTAAGGGTTTAGAGGTTTAGGTTTTGGGGGTTAAATGGGTTAGGGGTTAAGGGTTTAGGGGTTAGGGGTTAAGAGTTTATAAGTTTAGGATTTAGGGGTTAGATGGGTTAGGGGTTTAGAGGTTTATGGCATTAAATGGGTTCGGGGTTGGGAATTAGTGTTTAAGGGGTTGGGGGTTAAGGGTTTAGAGGTTTAGGGTTTAGGGGGTTAAATGGGTTAGGTTTTGGGAATTTATGGGTTAGAGGTTTAGGGAGTTAAATGGGTTAGGGGTTGGGAATTAGGGTTTAAGGGGTTAGGGGTTTAGGGGTTAGAGGTTTAGGGTTTAGGGGTTAAATGTGTTAGGGCTGGTTTAGAGGTTTAGGGGTTAGGGGATTTAGCAGTTAAGTATTTTAGGGGTTAGGGGTTAATGGGTTAGGGTTTAGGGGGTTAAATGGGTTAGGGTTTTAGGGGGTTAAATTGGTTAGGTGTTGGGAATTAGGATTTAAGGGGTTAGGGGTTAAGGGTTTAGAGGTTTAGGGTTTAGGGGGTTAAATGAGTTAGGGGTTTAGAGGTTTATGGGGTTAGGGGATTTAGCAGTTAAGGATTTTAGGGTTTAGGGGTTATTTTCCAAAGTTTACATGATACTTTGGGTTACATTATCTATGACTTTAACAAGAAATTTCCCCAATTTTTCTCTTTTTTTTTTATAAATTCTGACCAAATTGAATTCACAATTTTAAAATTAAGAAAAAAAAGAGATCATATATATGACTGGTTGGTTTCAAAAGGACGTTCAAAGAAAACAAAATAATACATGTGTTTGTACATATAGATAATTTTAAACCTTAAAGGTCCATTGGTACACAACTTAACACGAAAATAATAGAGAGAGGAGGTTTATGTAACTTACGGCCAAAACATATACAAAGTTTTGGGAAAACAAGCATTTCAGGATAATAGAGTATTCAATCTTAGAACTAGTGCCAATGAGACTTTGGTTCATTGGTGAGGTCAAAATATTGTAACCCCATCTATAGGTGGTTCCATGCTTCTTGTAGTATATGCCCTACTCAAATGGGATGTTAAAAATAAAGAGAACGATGGTTGTGTCAAGTATCTCGTTTGTGAAGTAGAATAGATATTGCTCAAATCTAGGACCTGACCCAAACGAAGTGCATGTTATGAAATGCAGCTCACTATGTCCAAGTGTGTTTATGGTATCCACTTCATGTTAATATTTCGTTCCCACACAAAAGAACAAAAAATAATAAACCCCTAAATCAATCAAATTAATACATAATAGACTGAAGGGATGGATTGTGAAGGAGAAATAATGCATACCTATAGGGTCATGTTTGTAGTGGAAAATGAGGCCATAAGGAAAACCCTCGTCAGTTTTATAACGCCTGCACTCGAGATCCCCCACATTACTTCCCCGCTGATGTTGCTATTGAAACCCTAACCCTTCAGAATGGGTGGAATGGTTCCCATTTTCATACGACCCCCCTCCATATGATCCCCCTTTGTATGACCCTCTTGAGCCTCCTTTGTGTGGACCTCCACCCATCGTAGGTGGGTATCCTCCTTGGTGCGGCCCTGGAATAACCTCGTTAGCCCCGGGGTTAGGGTTGAGGGTGGGGTTAGGGTTAGGGTTAGCCCCTGCTGCATTGGGATTAAACCCATGACCCTAGTTGGAGTTAGGCGCAGAGTGATAATTAACGCCAGAACTGATATTCATGCTAGGATTCATATTCACGTTTCCAGCGAATGAGGATGAGTTCCAGCGCATACCGTTAGCACCATTTGTGTCATAACCACGATATTTATTCAACATGGGCTCGAAGGAATCCATGTTTACAAGCTACCGAAGGGAGGCGAGATTCAAACCTGGGTTGCGAATGTCATAGTTCAACAAATAAACACTAACTGAGTTTGTGTGAAAATGATCATTAGAGGAAAGCAGATACCTACGTATAATTATGATGATATTGGAATGGATAGAGGGTTTCTCAATTGATAGAAAAATGAGGTAAAAAGAAGAAAACCGCTAAAACAACAACAATTCCAACCAACTGTTGAACAAATGAATTAGCGTAGTAGAGAAGATGAGGTAACGAGGAGAATTAATTTAGAGAGCTAGGGTTATCGCTTCACACATTTGCATGGGTGACTATCTATCTATTCATATATAGCTCGAGTGATGTTGTATCTATATATAGCTGGAGTGATGTGGCTGCTTACATGACATATATGTTGTATTCTATTTGGTGTTCTTTATGTTTTATATGTGTTTTGGTGCCTCTGGCCCAATCATTTATGGACAATGTCCCTAGTCTCTCATCTATATTTTTTTTCATTTGGTGCAAATTTTTGTCAACAAACCCAGTTGGGCTAAGACCACCTGTTTTGTAAGAGACTATATGTACTCCTTTTTTCCTACATGAATAGAACATTTACTTACAAAAAAACAAAGGTTCATACATCATTAAAAAATTAATTAAGGTTCATACTTAAATTAATAAAGGTTCATACCTATTTACTAAACAGGTCTATAAATATATATTTTAGGTTTATCTATTTAGTATTTATCAAATGTAAATATGACAATTTAATACTAGATTTAAATGAAATCATAAGTTTAACATAAGAAATGTTATATTTATCTATTTTTTAAATGTAAATATGAAGATTTAACCACGGATTTAAAACAACTCACAATTTTAACATAAATCAAGAACTTTAAAAATTAAACTTTATGGCTGAATATTAAATATAAATATAAATATTAATTTGACTATCTAAATATTACCTTTACTAAAATTATAATGAAGGTATTAGTGTAAAGTTAATAGATGATACATGCAATTATGTTAATTGTAGATTATTCCATCTGCATTGTTAAACTTTAGAGATAAAAGGGTATTCATAATTTTAACACTGTAGATTTAGAGACCCCTTTGTCTCTAAATTTTAACAGTGCAAATGGATTCAGAGACACCTATAGTGAAATGTAACACTTCAGTACCAAAATTTCAATTTTCCATTTATGGAGTGACAGAATTAAAAATTACTGACATAAATGACTAATTCATATACTTGTTTACTTGTTATTTGGCCATATTTTTATTCTTGGACTATAATAGTCATTTACATTAATCATTATTAATTTTGTCACTTATTATCTAGTCATTTATTTTAATCCTAGACTAAATTAGTCATTTAAGTTAGTCGCTTTTAGTTTAGTCACTTATTATTTAGTCATATATTTTATCCCTAGACTAAATTAGTCATTTAAGTTAATCACTTTTAGTTTAGTCACTTATTATCTAGTCGTATATTTTATTCCAAGACTAAATTAGTCATTTAAGTTAGTCATTTTTAGTTCGGTCACTTAAAATTGCTCAAATTTAGTAGTAATTCACTTGAAATAATTGCAGTGACTAACATTTTTAGTCACCTAGTCATTAATTTCATCATTTTTTACTAGTGTATATTCTGCAATATTGGTCGTTGTTTGACTAAGGCATATCCCATGAATAGAGACTAACTCATCGATGGGTGAATAGATAACCCAAGACGCAGAAGAGATGTTCTGTGTACTACGATAGGTGCCGTCAGCAAAACCAATTTAAGTTTGAATGAATGTTGACATCTGCAATATCAAGGGTAATCAAGATAAGAAACAAAAGTAGCAAAAGTTGTAAAACAAAAACAACTAATCCTAAATCACACTTGTCTAATATAAGGAACATTGTTCGAAAACTTTAACTAATGTACAAGGAGGATATTCACACGAAAATTCATGCATAATATATCTTGAGATAAAGACCATTTCTGGGTTTATCTAAAGAGACGTCGTCATAATCAATTAAATCATAGGCTCCTATTGCAAGCACACGCTTAACAATATAGGGACCATGCCACATTGGTTTGAATTTACCAACGCCTAGCTTATCGTGAGCTTGATTGTATACTAGAGCTAGGTCACCTTCTGAATATATGCGAGGGTTAAAATTCTGATCATACTGAGCTTTAACATGTTTTTTATGAGCTTCGAAAACTAATGTAGCGATTCGATGAGTCTCATCTAACTGTGCTAGGTATAGAAAGCGTTTTTCCTCTTTAGAGGTAGCTGGTAATAATTCAATGGCTAATTTGAGTGATGATATTTCATATTTAATGGGTGTCACAACTTCTAAACCATAGACAAGTTGAAAAGGAGTGAACCCTGTGGAAGTTTTTGCAAAGGTACGGTATGCCCAAAATGCCGAAAAAAGCATGGTATGCCAATTAGATTTATGAGTTTCGACAATTCGTTTAATCATGGTGGTTAAAACATTGTTGACGACCTCAACTTGACCATTAGCCTGTTGGTAATATGGTGTAGAATTATCATGGCGTAGGCCAAGTTGATCATAAAGTTCGGTCATCATAATATTTCAAAAATGGCTTCCATGGTCCGTAATGATAGCTTGATGGACACTGAACCGAGCAATCACATGATTGGATTTGAAAATTGCTGAGGTTTTTCCATCAGTCGTGAATGTAGGCATCACCTCCGCCCATTTGGTAAAGTAATATACAACGAGAATAATATACCCATGCCCCTCGGCCGAGTGAGGGTTACATGTGATGAAATCAATGTCCCATTTGGAAAAAGGACTGACATCGATGATTGGGTGAAGAGGAGTTGGAGGTGCACACATATTTCGATAAAAAATCTGGCAATTGTGGCATTTTCTTACCGCGAGAATATAATATGTGAATAAAAGTGGCAAAAAATAGCCAACGCACAATATCTTTTGGGCTGTGGAAAATCCAGACATATGACCACCACACACTCCATAATGAAAATAATTCAAAACCATTTCGACCTCTTTATGAGTTATACAACGTCGAAAAACATAATCAACACCACAACGATAAAGAGTGTCACCAACAATATTTTATTTATGAGATTGGTATCGAATTCTCCGTCGATCTGATTGTGAAAGCTCTGGTCGAAAGGTTTGGGTCTGAAGATATATAATGATATCTCCAAAACAGAGATCTAAAGTACTGATCAAAAATAGATATTCATCAACGAGAGGATTTTTTGCCACCATTTCAGACTCAGTATTGGGAAAATGATTCATAAGTTTGACAAATACTAGTGATTTCTTAGACTTGGATTTCTTGAATTCCAAATAAAACTCTTGCAGGATAACAAAACATTTGGAGTATTTTCCCTCGAGCAATTGCTTCGTCAAAATATACATCACCGGGTTGCAATTACATATCATTGTGGTTTCGCGTAATAATACGTAATGACGGAAACACTGGACAACTTGAATTTCTTGAATTCCAAATCAAACTCTTGCAGGATAACAATCCATTTGTAGTATTTTCCCCCAATCATTTTCTTCATCAAAATATACATCATTGGGTTGCAATTAGATATCACTGTGGTTTTCCCTAATAATATATAATGAAGGAAACATTAGACAACTTGAAAAACTGCCAAGACCAATTTCTCCACATGTGAATACTTGATTTCCGTCGGGCTGAGATTTTGACTTAGGTAATAAATCACATGTTTGTTGTTAGATTCATCCTCTTGAACTAAAACCATTCCAATCATGGAATCGTATTAAGCTAAGTACAAAAAGTAATCCTGATGGTAATTTTGCGGATGATTAAATAATGGTGCATGGGTCAACATGTTTTTAAGTGCATCAAAATATTTATTGGCAATGTCGTCCAAAATGAATGGAACATCTTGTTTCAACAACTGGGTAATACCTTTTGTTAACTTTGCATAGTTCGGGATAAAACGACGTAAAACTTTTGCTTTCCCTTACAAAATTTGGAGTTGGCGAAGAGTGAAAGGAGGATGTAGATTAATGATAGCCTCAACCTTCGATGGATCGACACAAATGGCCTCTTTTGGAATGACGAACCCAAGTAAATGTCCCGATTGTACACAAAAAACACGTTTGTGTGGATTCAAATGAAGGTTGTAATGCCTGCATCTCATAAAGATAACACGTAAGTGTGTAGGATGATCTTGTCTGCGTAAATAATGAGCAGGTAAGTCATCTAGGTAAGGATGTACAATATGTTTGATATTGTGAAATGCATAATACATAGCTCTTTGAAAAGTTATACTAGCATTTTTCAGTCCAAAAGGTAATTTACAATACGAAAATATGCCCCAAGAACGTATAAATTTTGTTTTAGGTTGATCAACATGGAGTATGTTGATTTGATTGTAACCAGAAAAACCATCCATAAATGAGAATATTTCATTTCTGGCATAGTCATCAACAATTTAATTGATATAGGGGGTAGGATAATTGTCTTTGGGACAAGCCTTGTTAATATCCCGATAATCAACACATACTCTGATAGTCCCTTGTTTTTTCGTTACGGGAACTATATTAGATACCCAATTTGTCAAAAGAATAGGATAAATAAATCCCGCTCGTAGTAATTTTTCAACTTTAGCTTCGATTGCAGCAGATTTCCACGGATGCATTGGATGTAATCTCTATCCAATAGGCTTAGCATCTAGGTATGTCTTAATTTCATGAACAAAAATCTTAGGATCAATACCTGGCATTTATTCGTAAGACCAGGCAAAAATGTCTCAGAATTCTTGAAATAGGGATTTTTAAGCTTTGATCTCTTCAATCGAATAAGAAGCACCTATATGAATTTTCTCAATTATTCCAAGTTTAATCGATATGTCAATAGGAATTGTTGTAGAAATATTTCCCAAATTTTTCTCAGAATCCGAATGTATAATCGATGTGGGATTTTGAGGTTCCTTGACATAATCAATCGTAATGATGGATGAAAAATCATTTTCAAGTTTATCAACGTCAGGAAAAAAAGAAGATCGATGATGTAGATCATCCCATGGCAATTTATCTGATGAAAATATTTCTCGAATATTTTCATCAGTTGAAAATACGTGTTGAAAAGGATCCAGAAATGATGTTAAAGTTGAGCTTGATATAGAATATGATTCATCACTGACCACATTCATTTGATTAATAGAAGTTGATAAAGTGTTAGAACACGATTGTACTGCTACATATGCTAATTCAAAAGGACTTAAAGGCATCTCGCCACCATAAGAGTCCAATTCTGATTCTAAAGGCACATTCCATGTGTCATCAAATGGTATTGTGCATGATGTGATCATATTGATATTGGAAATAGTTCGCGGTACGTTGGGAGAAGGCATAGCAAAAGTTCCCATGAGAGCAGAATTATTAACTAGTCATACACCAACATCTTCATAAGGGATAAACGTTTTTCCGACATGTTGGGTACTATCTGTAGAAGTAGGGTCTAAAGAGGAGTAAGACAACTGATCGATTTTAACAATATTTCCTTTATGAGGAAACATTATCATCCGAAAGACTGACGAGAAAACAACAGTCATAGCATAAGACCAACTGCGACCCAGAAGGAGGTTGTCATCAAGAGGGGCATCAACAACTTCCACCTCTAGTGTTACGAATTTTCCTTCTACTTCTATAGGAAGATCTTAGAGTATTCCAAATGGGCGAAAAACTCTTCCATAAAAGGCTTTAAGGATGGTCGGTGATTGGTTGATTGTCGAAGAACCAAGAGTTTTCCAAAAAGATAATGAAATAATACATGTAGATGCTCTCGCATCAAGTATAGTGCGAAAAAATCGCCTTGATTTGACTAATACTAGAATTTGAAAAGCCATATGATGTGGGAGTCTAGGTACAAAATTTTCGAGACAAATGACAATTAGATTCGAGTCTTGAGGATCAATATCTCCTATTGATGATAATAGTGATTTCCTCTATGCTGGAGAGGATTGCAACACCTCGAGGCCCGACATCGTTGAACGGGATATGGCGAAATATTCAACAATGTTGTAATTATGAGCATCTCTCGCATGTGGATTGAAAGTCGATTTTCAAAGTACTCCTTTGGTAGGCAGTTTAATAACTAAATCTGAGTTAGGTTTCTCGATTTGTAGTGGTTCAAAAAATGAAGGAGTTGATACTGGTTGTTGACTGGATGATTCAGTCTCTTTATCAGTTATAGGACTCTTATATCCATAGTCTTGAGATCGTGTCGTAACCATGACCTGAGACATCATAAAAATATCTACCGATGAATTGGAAGAAGATCCGATCATTTTGAAATCTTGAGATGGAAAAGGATCTCTTAAGACAGCAAGTGTGGATGAACCTTTGAAAAATTTGGATACCTCGGCCCGATGTGGACACTCTTTGGTGTAGTGGTCCTCATCACAGATAAGAAAAGGATAAAGAGGTTTCCATTTTTCATCTGATGGTTTGGTTTTTTCAGCTTTCTCTTTGGGATAAGTGTTTTGTTTATTTTTACCCTTCCCTTTCTTCTTATTACCATATTTAGCTTTAGTTGTGGATGAGTTTACAACGTGAATTTCGACAGAAGTTTCGAGGGAAGGGTCTCCTTTAGGTGAATCTGGTATAGTTATAATTGGAGAAGTATATTTAGATGATTTATTCTTACTCTTTGTAGTATTAACTGTACCAATTACACCATCTATAGAATGAGAACTAGAAGGAGTTGCAACAAGTTGACTTGGGCATGGTAAATCGATAATTTTTTCATATAAAGTACTAGAATGTGTGTATACAAGGTCTAAGTATTGCGCTTGGGCTATGACCTATTCTTCTGTGACAACACCTCCCTTAGCTACATCTTCAATAATCTTTGGAAGTAATGATTTAATAAACCATTCTGCAAAAAATTGGTCTAGAATAAAATTTTTCACTAAACGTAGTCTACATCACCATTCGTGTATGTGATCTGAAATGTATGTAGACGTACTTTTTTTTAATGAAGTTAAAAGTTACATGCCATTTTCGTAATAGACTGGCAACTGGAAATGAGCTAGGAAGGTTGTTGCAAAAGCATTGAAATTATTGAAAGATCTGTGTGGTAACTGAATGTACCACTTTGCAGCTAAACCGATCAATGTTCTCTGAAAAATTCTTAGTCGAATGGAATCATCGATTAAGGAGTTGGATGCGCACTAAATATGATAAGTCATCACATGATTTGAGGGGTCTTTCCTTCGAATTTTGGTATATCACTGGGAAAATTGGTTGGTTTCCGACTGAAACGGAAGATAATAAATTGGATCATTCGCGAGCCAAGAATATGGTAAGTATAATGTTTCAATGAATGGTAACTGATGGTTAGGGTCTTGTTGTGAAAATTGATAACCTTCAGGAACAATACTAGTGCCCAGATGAGGATATCCAGGATAACCTCAAATAACCTAAGAAGATCAGATTGGAATACCTCCAGGGTATCCAGGGTTAGCCATACCAAACTGAGGTTGAGCTGGTATTTGATATGTATAACCAGGGTATGGTTGATTGTGGTAAAATGGATTTTGTCCAATTTGTCCATATTGAAATTTTCCTTGAAATGGTTGACTCTAAACAAATTGACCTGTAAAAGGTTGGCTTGTTTGAACTGTAGTTGCACCAGGTTGTCCTACAAAGGTTTGAATAGTAGATTGAACTGTAGGTCTAGTTTCATGAGTAGTAACCTGAGGGATTTCATGTGTAACAGTTGATGCAATCGTTTGAAGGGTTGTAACAACAGGGGTTCGAGAAACTCCAGGGATAGGTGTAATTGGTTGTTGAACAAAATTTTGTGCAAAATATTGGATAGGAGTACTTGGAGTACTCAGACCATATTGCTGACTACTACGCACATATACCTGAGGGGTAATTTGAAGTTCACTCTGAATAGGATTTTGGGCAAAACAAAATTGTCCAGTTGTATGAGCAGGTTAATTATAAGGTACTTGTAAAGTAGGTTGCAAAGATTGTTGATTCAAAAATGATTTCCACATAGTATTAACGCCTGGGTAAGGAGCTCCCATCAAAGGTTGTGATGCATAAGGTTGAACATAACCAGTTTGAGGTATTGGAACATAAGTTTGATAATTTCCTTGATAATTTCTAGTAAAAGGTTTCCCTCCTTGAAAGGATAGTTTCTCTTGATAAAACTACTTTGAAGATGTATTTTCCCTTGAAGAGGTTGCTACCCTCCATGCGTTATATAGCCACCTTAAGAGCTAGCTTGAGGAATATTTCCAGAAAACATATAGACATGTTCTGTTGTCAAATATTTGATGGTGGATTCATAAAGACCAATTGATTATGTAAAATTTTTGGAAGATGTAGATGCTCCTAAGATAGTGCCAGAGAATGACTGGCACCTAGCAGGAACTAATGGACCACCATACAAAAATGTTTTCGGTGATGAAGAAAACATGGATGACTCAATAGACATGCTTGATGAAGCCATGTAACTACCTCTGGGTACAGATTAAAAAGGAATGTGGCATGGCGAATAATTGTAACTAGAGTTATGCAGAAAGTCGGTAATTTGTTCATACCAAGGATCAAGTATAAAAGGAACGTAAGGGTAAATTGATTCACTATACCTTAGATCTAAATATTCTTGACGCGAAGTAATTTTTATCTCTTCTTCTGTGTCATAAATCTCTTCAATACTAATTAGGCTAGGATGAAGATTCTCAGTAATAAGAAGTTTCACTAGAGGTGAATGATGAAGTCGAGGAGTCTGGGCTATGAAATCCGAAGGTGACTCAGACGAGGTAGATTCAGATTCAGGTTCAGATATTTTAGGCTCAATGAATTGAGTATCTGACAATTCACCAGTAACAGACTCAACTGTGATTACTTCAGAAATTTCTGGTTG
This sequence comes from Pinus albicaulis, assembly GCA_034641835.2. Lineage (NCBI taxonomy): Eukaryota > Viridiplantae > Streptophyta > Pinopsida > Pinales > Pinaceae > Pinus > Pinus albicaulis. The sequence continues at coordinate 1,368,941,430 of CM076579.1, read as the reverse complement.
TTCTTGATTTCTTTCAATTGTCTGAGGTTGATTAACTTCAAAATTAGGATGTATTAATGTAGATGTTTCTCCCTGTTTAGTAGACTCGGTTCCTGATTGTTTAACTCTTTCATATTTAATATTTTCCAATTGACTGGGTGTATATTCAGGGGGTTTCCCTTGCATTCTAAGTGAGTGTCTCAGTAATTCAGCCACGGTTAATTTTTAACACACGAAATCAAAAAATATTTCAACATAATATACCTAAGGTCGCTAAGAAATCAAGGAAATGAACATGCGCCTACAAAATCTAAGAAACAAACCACATACAAACAATAATTTTCCACAATAAAAACACTAGTTAGTGATGAAATCCGACATCGCAGAAGTTAACGTGGAAAACGGGCGGTTGGAATAGTTACCCTGACAACTTGCTTAATGAAACAGTCCAGTGTAAGTACCTCCACTATACCATATAGAAGTGAAGAGCACCCTTCGGAAATCCCAAGTGAGTCTAGCCAACGTCTGTTCTAGGTATAGTGGGACCTTCCCTCCACTGTCACCTTGGGAAAAATACCAAATATTATGGCCACTAAGTTCACCAACTGAGACAAGTGAAACTGGGGGAACAATCTACGATCCGATGTACATGCAAGGGCAGAGTATCAAGCTCAATCCCCTTGAAATATCCTTGACATGGCGAATCCGAGGTTTGCTAACAAGTGACCCCAGTCTCCTCGACAATGGTTAATTTGAGGTTTACCATTTATATTACGTGCATGTCTTCTATCTTCACCAATGAGGTAGGTACGATTACTTCACTAGGTCCGACATGACCTTGTGCTTAACTCTTTTAAGAAGAGCTTCCCAGAGTAAAAATGCAACAACTGGATTTCCCTACCGCAAGATACTACTTGTTTGTTTTGAATGCTTTCGAATCTTTATTACATCCTATTCCAAAACACTAACCTAAGCTATATTGGTGGAATGAGCCCTATAAAATGTAAAAATGTCTAGATTGATTTTACTAAGCATTGTATTGATTTCGCTGTTATTTAACACAAAGGGTATGGAGTTGAAACTTGATGATGTTGTGACCTGACGCAAAATACTCTAAATGCATCAATATGAAAAATGAAACTCTTTCGTTTCAATGAATTATATTTAGGAGAAAGTTGAGAGAATTTTTTTTTAATTCAAAAGCAAAAAAATCCTCACACTTTAAACAAAATTCCTTTCTGAAGAGAAAACAATTTCATTAAGAAAAAAATTTCCAAACATGATCAATTTATCTTTGTGAATAATGTTGAAATTTGCAACAAGAAACAATGAAATTTGCATCCATAAACAACATCCAGAAAATGGCACCTAGAAATGGCTACCATGGAGGCTTTTGATTTAATTATTTCTTAATTAAATTAGAAGAAATGTGTGTCAAATTTATTTATCCCTTAAATAAATTGGACAATAAATTGTAATCTTATCTCATAATCACTTGTAATAGTTAACTGAGTGTGATAGACTTAGATAGCTCATGAAATTCGAGTTGAGGGTGGTTGGCAAGGCATGTAGAGTGATTCTATTTGTTTTAGAGTCCAAGTTGCAGTTAGTGTATTAGTTTAATGCATGATAAATAAATTAACTCAATTAAGTGAGTTAAAGTCAGTCTAACTAGTTATAACTGATTGTTTCACTAGTGAGAGGTCAAGTGAATTAAATCAGATTTAATTCACATGCAGTGATCTGTCAAGTGATTGATGATTTACTATTAATATTTGCATGCATGTCAGTTATGATGAAGACCCAGTTGAGACAAATTTTAAAGGGAAGTTATCTATAAGTTGTATTTATAACAAATTTCCCGGGCACAATTATATACACCATAGGATGCCCATGATGTATTTCACAGTCAAGGAAGACTAATTATCCTATTTAATAGGTATTAATTTCCTAGGGATTGTGTAAGAAAGGCAGGCTGAGCAGAGGCTGAGAATAGGCTAAGTACTAGCCCAATTTTGTCTAGATCAATGTGAGACAGTCAGGATAGTGCAATAGACTCTTGTGAGAAGAGTCCATTGTATTTTTTTCATGATTCCTTGGTTCATTATACAATAGAGATAGAGGGGTTTTGAGCATCAATCTTTCCCCAGGAAAAATATATGTGTTGTGGATTTATTTGCTTTCTCTTACTTGGTGTACTAGCCCAATTTTGTCCTGATCAGTGTGAGACAGTCAGGATAGTACAACTAACTCTTGTGAGAAGAGTCCATTGTATTGTTTCATGATTCCTTGGTTCATTATACAATAGATATAGAGGGGTTTTGAGCATCAAGCTTTCCCTAGGAAAAATATATGTGTTGTGGATTGATTTGCTTTCTCTTACTTGGTGTGACTATGCGATCATGTTTATTTTCCTCAAATATTGTAGAAGGATTCAATATCTTGTTTTAGTATATTACATGATCGTATTGAATCCATTAGTATACATATTGTTTGTATAATTTCTACATGGTATCAGAGTGCCAAGAATCACTATAGTGGAGAAGATATTGAATTTGTGCCAAATAACATTCGGATTTGAAAAAATATTCTTTGGTGTGATAGGTAGATCAAGATGGCTTTCAATGGATTAAGATTGGAATATGGAATCGAGGGAAGTTATAATTATATTGAATGGAAAGATAGAATGAAGATAGTTCTGGGGGAAAATAGGTTGAAATAATTCATTGATAATGATATTCCTAAGCCCATAGCAGCAGACACCGCTCTTCTTGATGCTTGGAAAAAGAAGGTAGCAAGGGCGAGGAGGATCTTATTAGAGGGATTTAGAGATCACATTTTGTCGAGTATCCATGGAAAGGAAACTCCATATACTATATGGAAGGCCTTGATAGATCTGTTTCAGAACAACAGTGACCAAAGGAAGTTGGCACTGAAGGAAAAGCTCAGTAAAATCAAGAAGGAGGAGGGCGAGATGACACCAACATACTTGGTGAAATTCACTCAATGTCGAGATGAGCTTGGAAGTGTTGGTGTGACCATAGAATATGATGGATTGGTGAGCCTAGCACTTATAAGCCTTCCCAAGAGCTGGCATAGTTACCAGGACTCAGTGAATGGGAGGGAGAAGTTACCAGATTGGGAGCAACTTTGGTCGGATTTGGTACAAGAAGAATTCAGGCGAAATACCAGGGATGGATCCTCGTTCAAGACTAATGACAAGGAATATTGTGCCTTGGACGGTAAGGCAAAGAAGGCCAAGGGAAAGAAATTGCAAGGTGAAGCGAGAAAGAAAGACTTGTACAAGATCAGATGTTTTCATTATCACGAGCATGGGCACTATGCTACAAATTGTCCACAAAAGAAGGAAAGCAAGAAGGAGCTTGCAATTGTAGTGGGTGAAGCATTGGCTTCACAGTTCGAGCTTGATTTTACTCTCATTGCATGCATGGCTAGCACTGCAATTGGTTGCATGTGGTATCTAAACAACGATGCCTCGTTCCATATGAATTGGAATAAATATCTCTTCAGTTACTTAGAGGAGAAGGACCTCCAATAGAACATAGAGTTTGGAGATGAAGAGAGGTATAGTGTGACCAACATAGGTACAATTACTTTTCAAAGGGAGTCTGGCTCCCCTCTCAGACTAGTAGATGTTTTGTATGTTCCAGGCCTAAGGAAGAATCTTGTCTCCGTAGCGGTATTGGAAGACCGTGGTTATGAGGTGATGTTTAGAAAAGGAAAGGTGTTCCTTAAACACATAGCCACGGGACATGTGAAGTAGATCGGTACAAGAGTCAAGAAACTGTATGCTCTCGAGGTTGAGGATGCATGCATAATTTTTGAGGAGGAAATCAGTGGTTAATGACTTGGTGATTGAGAGGGAGCAATTATCTCTCAACATGCAGCCTCAGAAGTAGTCTCAGAAGGTTGAAGAGAAGCCACAATTGGAGAACCAGAGAGGAGACCAAGTGGAAGAGTCTACTCAAGAAGAGACCTCCAGGAGGGGAAAATTTTGAGCTAGAAGGGTAGAGCGAGTACATGCAGCTATACCTCCAAGTGTGAGGTGGGGCGATGTGAAAAATTAATTCCAAGAATAAATTTGGGCAGGGTTCATTTAGATGGTGTGTCTCACAGATTGAACCTGGATACAAGGAGCCCAACATAAAATAGTAGAAGGAAGGATTAGTTATATTGATGCAGTCAGATGTCAGGAAGACATAAATCAAAGTGACAATTGTCGGATATTGGAGCGTAGATCAGGGTTGGCAGCAGTACAGAGTGCATGGATGCAGATGTCAGCAGTGCAGAGAGTCTAGTAGACATGTGCAGTAGGACCTAGAAGTCAGAAGACTCTGATGATAGATGCATTATAATGATTCAGTTTTTTGGAGGCTATTCAGTTTCAAAAGTGTTGCATGCAAGGATGTTCCAAAGTTACCAGATCGAGACAGATTGATTCCTTTCTTGTTGAGAGGGACCGTTGAAATTTTCAACAAGAAACAGTTGAATTGGTATCCAGAAACAACATCCAGAAAATGGCACCTATAAATGGCTACCATGAGGGCTTTTGATTTAATTATTTCTTAATTAAATTAGAAGAAATGTGTGTCAAATTTGTTTATCCCTTAAATAAATTGGACAATAATTTGTAATATTATCTCATAATCACTTGTAATAGTTAACTGACTGTCATAGACTCAGTTAGCTCATGAAATTCAAGTTGAGGGTGGTTGGTGAGGCATGTAGAGTGATTCTATTTGTTTTAGAGTCCAAGTTGTAGTTAGTGTATTAGTTTAATGCATGAGAAATCAATTAACTCAATTAAGTGAGTTAAATTTAGTCTAACTAGTTGTAACTGATTGTTGCACTAGTGAGAGGTACAGTGAATTAAATCAAATTTAATTCACATGTAGTGCTCTGTCAAGTGACTGATGATTTACTATTAATAGCTTCAGGCATGTCAGTTATGATGAAGACCTAGTTGAGACAAAGGTTAAAGGGAAGTTATCTATCAATTGTATTTATAGAAAATTTCCCGGGCGCAATTATATACATGATAGGATGCCCATGATGTATTACACAGTAAAGGAAGGCTAATTATCCTATTTAATAGGGATTAATTTCCTAGGGATTGCATAAGAAGGGAAGGTTGAGCAGAGGCTAAGTATTGGCTAAGTACTAGCCCAATTTTGTCCAGATCAATGTGAGATAGTCAGGATAGTGCAACAGAATTTTGTGAGTAGAGTGCATTGTATTGTTTCATGATTCCTTGGTTCATTATACAATAGAGATAGAGGGGTTTTTTGCAGCAAGATTTTCCTGGGAAAAATATCTATGTAGTGGATTTATTTTCTTTCTCTTACTTGGTGTGATTGTGTGATCGTGTTTATTTTCCACAAATATTGTGGAAGGATTCAATATCTTGTTTTAGTATATTACATGATCGGATTGAATCCATTGGTATACATATTTTTTTTATAATTTCTACAAACAAAATTCCATTGATTACAAAGTGAGAAACTATAATTTCGACAAACAAACAAATCTCAAAAGAAGGCAATTTCTTAAAAACCCTAAAAAGGATAAACTTCAGATCAAATCAAAGTTATAATTATCAATCCTAACTAGGATACCTATGAATGTTTTGTAAATGATTTGTCTTAGTTCCAATCAGACTAATAATGTTTCCACTTATGCAGTAGAAATGAAAACATGAAAGAGTACTTTGTGACAAATGAGGCTTCAGTGATCTAGACTTTTTTCCGTTTTGCTAACGATAAGAAACAAATGTTCACAAAAAGTAAGGCTGGTTATAATCCTAATGGCTAAAGGAGAAAAATTCATAAAACCAGTGATATGAGGTAAACGAATGTATCTTCCAAAAAGAGCAACAGCAAAGCAGGGAAAACTGTAACTTATAAAATGCAAAAAGGATGATTAATCACATAATACTCTAAATTGTTGAAGAGGAGGTCTCACACAGGTTCTGACAACTAGATTAAATCAGGTTAAACTTCGAGAATTTAGTTATCTAGCTATGAAAGAGAGAATTTAAAATTTTTCATAATTTCCTAGGGGGTGTACAACCTCTCAGTTAACAACAGTGCGCATGCGCAGTGGACTAATTTGACAAGTCGTGTAGGTCGCCGCTCTGTTTTCCATAGAAAACCGCGCAGGTAGAGAAAAAGTTTGAAAAAATATATTATAGGTTTTATTTCTCATATTATCTAAAAAGTCATCTACCCAACCATACTCAGAGAAGTCAAAATTAGAAAGCTAGAATTTTAAACTGAACAAAACTAAAGAAAAATAAACTTGTCTTCCCCAGTATGGTCGCCAATTTGTTACCAAGATTAATCCCTCTTGCGGACAAGATCGATCTCCCTTGTAATCCAACGAGTAAATAGAAACAAAGATCCATTGAATATCTCTTTCTATAGATTATTTGTGTTTTAGATTATTACAACCATGACACAAAGAGGACATGCTCCTACCTTTCAATCAAGATGTCTGATGTATTCCTTTGCCTTTCGCTCCAAAGTATTTCTTCAATAATGAAAAGAACCTCTAATCACATACAAGACAAACAATCAAAGCACCTGCAGTATATAATAATCATAAATACTAATCCAACTTAGTGATAAAAGAATCTAAGTATTGACATCATTCCCATGAATTCAAAAACAAGACAATGAGAAAAAGAGATCCTTATGTATTATCATAAATTAGAAAGATCAATCTTACAACTAGATGCCTTGATGTTGTACATATTTCTCCCGTGTCTCTGAGAAATCATTTTCTTTCAGTCTGATAAGCCTTCCTCTCTAGAATGAACATCATGAAGACATGGGCACAAAGATGTGATCTTCAATGTGTCAACAAAAACTCACTAGCATAGAAGCTATGAACTCTATGAACTCTCTCTAGATTAGAAACTATAAAAATCAGTCTCTATTCACATTGGTATCTACCATTCAACCTGAAATTTGAGCTCAATTTATAGAGAGATTGAGGTAATTTTATATCCATTAAGAGAGGGATTTATTCCTCGCATGAAGGGATTTGAGTTCCTTGGACTAAGGGATAAGCTCCAAGAGTGGAGGGATAAAGCTCGAACTGGTACGACTCTAGAGGCTTCCAGTTGGGAGAATATTCAACCAACAAGGCTTCTAGAAGTTACTTTTTATTTTTACTTTCTTTTCACGGGGGTGCACAGGTTTTAATGGCGAACAGAGTGACGATTGTCGCGGCTAATGGAAGAAGTATCAGCGCATGTGTAGGAAAAGGCTATAAAAACTGTGCAAGTAATATTTTAAGGGTTTTATAGAGATTTTCTCCAATTTCCAAGACTTGATTCAGGAACACGAGTGTTTTTTACCTCTAAGGGTACATGATATGGATGGCGATAGACCCATATGAACATTCAAATGTCATGGTGAAAAAATGATGTGTAATAGCGACATACATGGGGTGCTTGACCTGACAGTGCAGAGGTACCCTTGTGGGTGAGGTGAATATGTCCTTGTGTTGGGAAATTGAAAAGGTACATTTTACCCCCATATTTAACTTGATTTATTATTAATTTTATATTTTTTCCTTCATTTTCGAAATAAATAAAATGAGACTAGTGTAAAAGTAGGGTAAAATGAATTATTAATAAAAAGTGTGTTTAATAGTATAAAAAATAAAAAATAACTTTTTCTATCTTTATTAATAGGAAATCTGAACCAACCAACTGTTGACCAAACAACCAAACAGTAGCAGTCAAGAAAAGCAAATGAAATCGTGTCTGATTTCTGTGAATCAACAAGAGATGGAAAGACACATCTATTCTTGAAGCATTTGGCTGATAGCTGCGAAGCCTCAGGATCTCTTGATCCTGAGGATTTGCTATTCTCTGTTTTGTTTCTCCTCAAAGTTATAAAAGGTTGTAGGTGAAAGAGAACATGAGAGCTTTTTCTGTATATTGTAATTTTCTGTAATAAACATTTATTTAGACATATTCTTTCAACTCGTGATGATATACCTGTTCTATTTATTAATGAAAGAGTTAGCGTTTTCGTTATAAGAGAATTTTGAGTATTTCTTGGTAGAAGACTTCTCGAGGCTTCGGGCCTGATCCCTCGGAGTTCTCCTGTTATTTTGTGTTATATGTTTATTTATTGATTCTCGCAAATTAGTTATTCTTACACTTTGTAGAATTATGATTCAATTTAGTAATTGCAAGTGTGGGTGTTACGATTTCCTTTTCAATCAGGTTGAATTTATCATTAATATTCATTTACTGCTGAGTGATGATTTTCCATTTATTATATTGATTTAAGCATGGTTAAGTAGTTTCTATTCAATTCCGCACATTGTTATTTCTTGAGTTTTTCCCATTGCAAGTGTGAACGTATGGTTTTATGTTCAATTCTGAATGTTATTATTAATTGAATTATAGAGAATTCCTTTGCAAAATGTCAATAGGTTATTGCTATTCAATTTACTAAGTATTTCATTTCTATCGCTATTCAATTCATTAAGCCTACTGTTCAATTGAAAAAGATCTTTAATTTCAACATTGAGTGTTTAATTTCTGCATAAGTTCAGACTAGAGATTCATTCTTTGATTGATTTGAAGTATTTCATATTTTACTTCTGAATTGATTGATTTAACTTCGAGAATTAGATAGTATTTCTTGCAACGATCTAGAATAGATAACCTTTTATTTCACTCACATATAATTTGATTGCACTCTTGAAATAAACAAACTTGCCCTGGGTTGATGATTAATGTGAAGCATTAAGATTACTTTTAACGATCATCTTTTTGAACCAACATTTTTGCGCCTTTGCCGGGAAGAGTGATTAGGAGTGATGTCTTTCTGTTTTTCCTTTTGCTGTGAAAGAACTGGGTATTGAAAAAGAGAGGTAAGAACCTTCGTATTAGCAAGTAAAACGCTTGCTCACCAGTTCGCTTTTCAGAAATTGTGCAGAGGTTAAATAGGATAGGTGTGTTTTTATGAATGACTAGAAAGAAAAAGATAGAATTGGATCAAAAACCCCGTCTAAATCCACAAAACCCAAGGGATCAGTGACCCTTGGGAGAAAGACCTCCATAGAAGAAATCACAAGACAGGCTGAATCTCAGGCATCCATAGGACCTATGACCATTTCCCAAAGGAATCCTACTCCAAATCCTGGATCTCCTGAAATAGTGGTTGAGACAGAGACACCGAAAATTCCAGATCGAGGTAGTGCTGCAAGGCTTCCTCCAAATCCACCTCCTAATCCTGCTCAAATTTTTCTCCGAGACTAAGAAATCCTTGAAGGTTATTGACACATCTTTGATCAGATGGCACACAATCAACCCCAGGGACAAACACCAACATTGTAGTATCTCATTGTTGGCCCAGTCATAAATGCCCCTATGAAAGCCATTCTGTTACAAAACATCCCCACCTTCCATGGACTGAATTCAGAAGATCCGAATGCATTCTTATTTGAATTTGATGTTTTGTGTAGGGATATGATTACACCAATCACCCTCAAAAATTGAAATTGTTCCCTTCTAGATTGAAGGGGACAAATATACGTTGGTTTATGGGACTCGGTGGGAGAACCATTAATGACTGGGATCAAATGAAAAAATATTTTCTTAATAAATACCAAGATTACTTCCAGACTCGAGAATTAAAATATGGAATCTTCAACATGACCGAAAAAGATAACAAGACATTAGAAGAATATGTCGAACGATTCCAATATCATTTGCAAAGGTCTCCATATATTGCATTGTATAAAGATGTCCTAAAAGTAACAATGATAGAAGGAATGAAATAAGAATGGGTAGAAACACTTAATATAATGGGAAAAAGATACATCTATCAAGAAAAGTATGATGACATTATTGCATTGTGTACCGGGTGCTCTTGAGGTAGTACGTGTTATGCAGATTAATCCCTCTTGCTGACAAGAGCGATCTCCCTAGTACTCAATGAGTAGCTAGAAACAAACATCCATTTGAAAACCTTTTTCTCTAGATTAATTGCATTTCAGAATTATTATAAGAAAGTAAAGAGGACATTCCCCTACCTTGAAATCCAAACATTCGATGTAGTCTTTTATCTTGTCGCTCCAAAGTGGCTTCTTCAAAAAGTATAACATGTAATCAAAGACAAGAGAAAAGAATCAAAGCATCTGCAAAATACAATAATAAAGAAAAGCTAACCCAACTTAGTGATCAAGGAGTCTAAGTATTGATGTTATTTCAATAATCATAAGAACAACTCAATGAGAAAAAGAGATCCATATGTATTATCTTGAATAAAAAGAGTAATCTTACAACTTGATGCCTTGATGTCATACATATTTCTCCCGGGGTCGTGAACAATCGCTTCTCCTTTAGTTTGATAAGACTTCCTCTCTGAATACCAGCATGGAGTTATGGACACAAGGGTGCGATCATTCTCATTCCAAAAATAACTTACTAGTGTAGAAAGTATGCACTCTTGGGAATTTCTTCATCAATTAACATGTTTGTCTACCTCAGCATCTACCCTTCAACCTGAAACTTGAGCTCAATTTATAGGGAAATGGAGGTAGTTTCAGTTCCATGAAGATGGGGATGGATTCCTTTCATGAAGGGATTTGAGCTCCATGAAAAAGTGATAAGCTCCATGAGTGGAGGGATAAATATTGAAATGATCGCGACTCTAGAATCTTCCAGTTGGGAGAATATTCGACCAGCTAGGCTTCTAGAACTTACTTTTTCTTTTAATTTACCTTTTGCAGGGGTGCGTAGGTAATAGTAGCACAAAGTACGAGGGTTGTCGTAGTTTATTGACCAAACAATAGCGCATGCACAGGGAAAGGCTAGAAAAATCACGCAGGTAGACTTTTAAGGGTTTTAAAGAGCTTTTCTCCAATTCCAAGACTTGATTCAGAAAGTTTAAGGTTTTTGACTTCTAAGGGAACATGATATAGGTGGTGATAGACCCATATGAATAGTCAAATGTCATGGTGACAAAATAACATGTAACAGATTGCCCCCTAAAGTGCGAAGTCTAAGGTTATTCTGAAGAGTGAAGTGCTTTATCATTCCGAGGATTGGATTGGAGACACCGGTCGAAAACCTGTAAAAACATTCAATGCAAATATATATATATATATATCATCGTTGAGGTACGCATTCCCATACTCAGATCAAAACTAACTAAATGTTCTGGTATAAATATGATTTCAATATTACATCAAAAGTAGACAGAGTATGGGGACAACCATCTATCACGAGTAGTCTACTGTATCATGAATAATAAAAATCCTCACAGCCTAGATGGTGGAAACTAGATCCAGGGTCTTGATTTTTTCTTCTCGAACTAGTACGAATCTATCCATGCGATTGATTGTGTCGAAGTAAAACATGGTTACACCATTTTTTGGTCATCTAACCTATTATTATTAGATGAACCCAAGTACACCATGTAAGACCAATTTTACCCTAAGTAAAATTGCTTTCACCATATAAAATAACTTATTTGTTTATATTTCTTGGTCATATTTAACCCAAAACAAGGAACTTAATTAAATAAATCCTTATTTATTTAATTATTTCTTAAGAATAAGTTATTTAAATCATTATTTAAATAATATTCTTAGTTAAATTTGACTAAATCATTCATAAATAATTAAATAAACCATTATTTATTTAATTATATTCCCATCATTTCCCTAAAATGATAAATAAATCATTTATTTATTTATTATTTACAAATAAAGGAATTGACCCAAGTCAAGAACCCTTTTCCCTCCAACAAATATAATAAAATATTCCTAAAGGGTGCTTCTAGAATTCGATTAATAATATTTTATTCATGCGCCGAGTTCTAGACCACCCCAATATTTTATTATAAATAGGAGGGTTCTCCCCATTCATTAGTCACCTTCATTGCATTAGATCACTCTGGATCTACTCTTGGTCACCATTTTCTGTTTTGCTTTGTGAACTCCCATTGAGTTCTATGTTTGTTTTCTACACCAATAAGAGAGAGGAATGTTAGATCTGAAACACTGAGGACTTTCAAGAACCCATCCCATTGAGGAGAACCGAAAAACACCTTTCTTGTTTTTCCTCTCAAGTGCCCCATTCTTTAATATAATACAAAATTCTTTTAAATACATTATTCCTGTCTTATCTATTGGATGCATGGAGCCATATTGTATTTTATCTGCTTAATGTCTTTTGTGCTTAGATCTGAATTTGTGCAGCAAAATTAAAGATTTTTTTCAGCCATAATCGATGTTAGGGCTATTTTTTATGCTTAGCTAAAGTGATCTTTTATGACAAAAGATTCATATTAACAATTGGCGACTCCACACGGGTTTTATTTTACGACCGTTGTCGTTTTATCTCTTCCTGCATATCTAGCTGTTTCAGACCCTAGGGTTTCTCTTCCATTTCTTTTTTTTCCTATTTTTATGGTGCTTTCCACCTCTAAAACACTCAAACAGTCAAATTTTTAACTTTCGTATGTTTCTGGCCTTATTGTGCAGGTGACAGACATCAGCCGCAGCTGAGACGACAAATTTTTCTGCAATCTGCCGCCGAAAGAGTCGGATCTACAGGTCGCACTTATCGGCCCAAAAAGTGCGACCTAAGCTTGAGGACACACTCTTTTGCCCCAAACCTGCGAGCTGGACTGAAAACAGGTCAGAACCTGCGACCTGCACTTTTTTTGCAATTTTTTCAGCACTTTTTCTGGGTTTGTCTGAAGCTTCTGTCAGGGTTTTCCAGCCTCCGTCTCTACTCGTTTAGACCTGTTTCTGATCTGCTTCACTCAACTAAGAGGGAATCTTGCCCCTTAGGGCTCTAGTACCCTCCACTTTTTGTGGGAGAGTCTTTACTGTTTTAGAAGTCTGAATTTTCAGAGTTTCAGCCTTATTTTTCTCAGATTTGATACCTCCTTTTCAGATCCCTTTAGATCAGCTCTTCTCCCTCTCAAATCACCTCATATCGTTTTGTTTGGGTTCCTTTCCATGGCCATTGCCTTGTCTCTTCTATTTTTAGCTGATCTCCTCCTTTTTAGCAGCAACCTTGCCTCTGCCTATTTGTTGTTCTCTACACCACTTTTCAGCAGATTTCTCCTTTAGATCCCAGTACCTCTTGACGTTAGATCTATTGGCCTCCTTTTTGCGTGCTTGGCTTAGTTTTTTCCCTCTTATAGACTAGTTTTGAGAGACCTGCCTTCTTGGGTTAGATTGATGCATTGTTAGCTGTTATTTTTCTATTCTTTCAGTCTTATTTACTGCAGATTTATTTTCAGTTACGCAACACACTTTTTCTTTTACTCTCAAAACATCTGGGTTTAAAAAATTAAAATTAACGCATGCCACACCCTGACCCTAAGTGAAGAAGCGCCTGGTTAACACTGCCTGGCAAAGAATTTAAAATCAATTGTCACTGCACCTCTCCGCCCTTGACCTCACTTGATTTTGTCCCTCCCTGCCCTTGTCGGTTTTTCTTCTTCCCGTCATCATTGCGCCTCCAAGGCGCCTCTCTCGGAGACTTCTTGGCCTTCACCCTCAGTTTCCACTTGGTCGACTTCCTCCTTCCTGTCGTCATCGAGAAATTCCTCCCCCGAGTCCGCACTCTGAATCTTCCTCTGATTGTTCGGGTTCTCCCCCTACTCCTGGTTCTCCCCCTATCACTTTCACCATGTCTACTTCAGGGCCTACTACCAGCAGCAACCCCAGTACTACTGCTGGGTCTGTTTCTAGTGGAACCACTACGGGACCTACCTCGACTGCCCCATTACTCCCTTATATGGTCGGCCTTAGTCTCCTCGACTTCAATCAGCTGATCAATGATCCTATCCGCCATGATATTAGTTGGCCTGCTATGCCAACCAAGCTCCCCTCCGACATTCCCAAGTTCGAAGGCCTTGCTAGTGAAGATCCCTCCAACCATATCCGATCTTTTAATATGTGGTGTTCCTCCAATTCCATTACTGACGATTCCATTCGTCTGACATTGTTCCAACGCACGCTTACCGGCGAAGCTTCTAAATGGTATGTTGAACAAGCCACCTCCTCCCATACCACTTTTGCGACCATTGGCCAAGCCTTTTTATCTTACTTCCATCTCCCTCTCCGATATGACACTAGTACCGAGCTTTTAACTTCTTTCCATCAATCCTCTTCGACCCGCCTTTCCGCCCATGTCCAGGAATGGCGACGAAGACGAAGCCTATGTCACGCTCCTCCCTTTGAAGATCGAGTTTATATGGACTGGTTCCTTCGCTCTCTATTACCTCCCATTGGAAAAGATGTCGCCTCCCATTTCCCTCAAACCAAAGAAGCCGCCCTCCAAATACCTTGAAATATGACCTTATTTATGCTCAATCTAGTTACATTTATACCGTCCTTCCTGACCTCCCCAAGCCCGGCGACGCTAACACCTCGGGGGCATCTCACTCTGCCGACGGTATCATTGGAGCTCTTTCCCATACCTCTGCCCAACCTACTATGGGCCATGGTTTCCCTCTAGGAGGGGCCAGCACCTCTAGCACCTTTCCCCTGCCAGGTAGCATGTATCCAGGATACGGCATACCTCCCCCTTTTGCCCCTACTCCTCCTTACCTCACTGCTACCCATCCTAACCCCTATCCTTACCCACAGCCTGGTGTCCCATCTCCTCCAGCATTTGGACCTCTCACCCCCATGCCTTCTCAACCCCCGCCGCAACACTTACTACCCCCTCCAGGGCAAGTATTTGCGCAGCAGGGCACGAACAATTCTCTTCCTTCTCAATGAAAGAGGAAATGAAATCAATCTGCCCTTGGTAACCATGGACCCACTCCTTTAAGTATTGATCCTCACACTGCCAACTAGCCACAAGGTTCTCAGCCCAAGCCAGACAGGCCACTTCACACCAATAAGCCCTGTTCGTGTTGCGGTGTTTATGGTCATTACACTCACGCTTGTCCCTTATTACCAAAAATGCGGCAGATGTGGGATTCTCAGGCCACCGTGCAAGTACAACAATCCTCCCCTACTGTCCCTCCCACCCCAGCTACTTCTCAACCCGCTGTGTTTACCGATCCTTTCCCTCAAAAAATATTTGTGGCCGCTCAACCCCCTCATGCCCCGGTAACCACTCCACCTTCCCCTTCTGGTTCCTCTGATTACCAGATTCTCATGATGGCCTCGGAGCCACCTCTCACCGTCGACCTCAACCTTCAAACTCGGTCCCGTCAGTATTCCACACCTCCCGTTCCGTCTGTCTCCGAGTCTCCATCTTCAGGTCCTACAGAGCCTCTATCGACACCCAATGGTCCCTTGCACATCCCTCCGCCCAAAGCCGAGGTTCATACCAATATTCCTAAGGGCCCATTACGCCGAAATGCTGCCTTTGGTTGGGTTTCCCATTCATATAGCATAGTAGATGATCAGGGACACTTTCCTGCCGCCATTTCAACACTAGAACTCCTCCAGTCGTGTCCTTCCCAAAAGAAGGCTCTACTATCTGCTGTGGGTGTTGTAGATCCTGCCGATGACCAATTGATTGTTTTCGATGCTCGTCAGTCAGACCATCCCGCCCTACCTACTTCAGTTGCTTTCCAAATCCCAGTCAAAATCTGAAATGCCAATGTTGCTCAGTGTATTATTGATGAGGGGGCATCTACCTGTGTAATGTCTGCTTCATTTTGGAAACAACTTGGATCCCCTGAGTTGGCCCCTTCCACAATCACCCTTCGTGCGTGGGATGGCCATGCCTCCCATCCCATTGGCCTATTCCGTAACTGTCCTATCACCCTTGCGGGCAAGACTGTTTGTGTCGACGTTGAAGTTATCGACACCCCTCTTGACTATAACATTATTTTGGGGCGTAGTTACACCTATGCCATGTCTGTTGTCCCATCCGCAGTCCACCGCAAGATGTTCTTCCCTCATAATGGCAGGATTGTCACCATTGACCAGTTGACTTACCATGAAACCAAATCTCAGACCTCCCCTGAGTCCACCATCTCTGTTGTCACCAATAAGAAAACTGTTGATTCTTTGACCAATATTTCCCCTGGAGTCTACAAAGACTCCTCCTTGCTTGGCACCTTCCCCAGTTCCCCCCCTCCTCCTGTCTCTGATCCTAGCTTGGCAAACGTTTGCATGATACAATCATCTTGGGCTGACCTTACGGAGCCCACTTCGGCCAGTCAGCAACCTCAACCTCAACCAACTCCTCGCCCTTCACCCCCGCTAGCCAGCCTTCTTCCTTCTGAACCTTCTTCTACACACAGTCCCCCCACACCTCGTTATCCTCCTGGGTCAATTCCACCTGATATCAACCCCCTTGGCACCATTCCTCCTGGCCATTTCCATGCTGGTCAGATACCTTTCCTTGCTCCCCCTCCCGGAGCTTATTCGGTCCCTATTTTGGCCACCCTATCCCTCCCTAACCTGACCCTGTGTATACCCGTCTGGTATCTTGACCCTCCCACTACTACCCTACCAGGTCAACCCACACCATATATTAATTTAACCCCAGTTCAACCAATCCCCATGACTTCTCCTGCTGCAACAGTACCTCAATCACCTCAGCAGGAACCACCTCCTGTTGCGACCGCTTCGGGTAAGCAGGGCAACACTCGCAGGGGGGCATCAAAGGACAAGGCTAACCCAACAAACCCTGTCCCTCCTCGGCCTCCAACATATACCATCCAGTGTGCTTTGTGTGATGTTGTCGGTCATGCCACCCATACTTGTCCCGAGTTGCCCTGCATCAAAACCATGGTTAAAGTTGCGTTCCTTTAGTCTACGGTCCCTGAATCCTCTGTTTCTTCCTCGTCCGCAGCCAAGAACCCAAAGACTCTTCGCACCAACAAACCCTGTGCTTTGTGTGGTGTCCATGGCCATTATTCTCATCGTTGTCCTCACCTCATGCATTACTGTGCCTCTTTAGAGGTCATTCGTGAGTATGAGATTGAACAAAACCAATCTGCCTCTCCCATCCTCAGGCCAACTCGAGGATCCCCCTGCTACCATTGAAATTCCTCCTCTTGATGTTGATATGTTGGAACCCGCTGCCCTCCTCCTATACCTATCATCATCCTCGGAGTACATTCCCTCTGAATCCACTCCGTCTTCTTTGCTTGATTCCCCTTCAGCAACATTCTTGGGCACTACATGATTTGACCATCTTTTTACTTATTCCTCTGTCATCCCTCGTGACGATCTGTATGTGCGCCTTTCTTCCCATGCTGATGATTTAGGTAGCTTTGCGGCCTCCTATGGTTTCCCTGACCTTTTCCCTCCCACCCATAACCACGATGATACCATCTGTATCTCTGATATTCTCCGCAGCCTGAGCTCCAGCCCCTATACATCACCCTCTAGTCGGTCTGCGAGTCATAGCCACCCTATCCAGACTACTAGCTCCCGTAGTTCTCATGACACTATTGTGCAGGACCTTCCATCCACACATTATAGTGGCTATGCCAATAGGGAAAATCACTATTCCCGGAATCTAGCCTTATCAGCTTGGGCCATTTTTACCCCTTGTGACAACGCGCATGCAACCCTCTCTTTTCGCGATCATGAGTCAGGTAGCTTCGCCACGTCAGGTGGCCTTTCTCCCACAAATCACCCCATCTCCTATCACGATGATGAAATTATGGAAGAAATCACCACCCCTGACTTTATCTATTCCCCCTTACATCGAATCCATGCATTCACACCACATATACCTTGTGGCCATTACCTTGAAACCCAATGTTTGAGTAAGGGGGAACCCATATTTGAGAGCCCAAGAGAAGAAATTCTCTACAACTCTCCTAGTATATCTGGTCATGTCGACTTTAGTACCATTATTCTTCCACATTTAGAAGAACCTCTAAAGTCCCATACCACTTTAGATCACCCTAGGAATGATACCCCTTATCGTTCCTTCATCTTACATCAGCAACCCAGTCTTTTCGACCTTGTTGTTGACCAACCTATAGGTTTTCTAAAAGAGCATCCATTCATTATCTCCAAATCCTTTGTTTTGGATAGTGGCACTAGGTATGCCAACCCAGAAAATTAAAGTCCATTTGATTCATATATGCAGTACTAAAAGAGATTGGTAATCCTCCATTTCCTTTCTCAAACTGCATAACCATATCATAAACAAATGGCGCACCATATCCTTAAAATGTGTTTAAATTCCCCTTTTCTCTACATACATTTTCGCATGACCCCAACATGCTTGGGGGCACCTATGCCCCTCAACCATAAAAATCACAAATCTCAGCCAAAAACAGCACTGAAACCCATTTTCTCTTCCAGGTCGCACTTTTCAGGTCATTTCCTAGGACATGTCGCAGTTTTCTGCCCAGTACCTGCCACCTAGGTCACAGAACAGACCCCAAAAAGTGCGACCTGTCCTGTTCATGAGCTCTGGGTACCTTTTAGTTTTTAGTACCTTGATCCTCCACCAAGACTCATTTTTTCCACGAAGAGTCCATTCACCTCCCCTACAAATCAAACTTCTTCACTTACAATACTTGTACTTGGGACACCACTTTGTCTCCTTACTTGTCTTTGTTCGTGTTGATTTTCGTCATGAGGTACCCTATTGTACTCATGTTTTTATGGTTCCCCAGTGAACCTTTACTGTGTGGCAGCACCATCAAGTCGCCCTTGTTTAGAGCATCTGAGTTGAGTCATCATCAGTCATGGAGTCTATCTCGCGTCCCTTTGTATCCCACTATAGTCCTCCATCCTTCATTGCTTGGTCCCTCTCTCGTGTTGCACATTATGTCCTTCAGTACCATTGTCCCCTATCCCTCATGATAGTGTGTCAGTCACTGCCAAGCCATTCATGCCCTTTATGCTCTAACAAGGGACGTTGTCCATCCACTCCTCCGTTTCTCTCATTACATCATCATCATCAGTGTCTACTTGTTCGTCGCTCTACTATTTTCCCTCGTGCCTTAGTTGGGGTTCCCTTATTGCCTCACCCATCGCGAACCTACTTCTGTTGACATCAACTCATTTACTCCAGAAGCCAGGTCTAGGGGGCAGTGTACCTTGGTTCGAGCTCTTCCTAGCATGAACGTGATATATACACTTGATGGTCCAGTGACGAAGCAACAACTATTGGTGATTCCCGGGCATGTGTACGATGTCTCAACCCTCATGAGGGGGTGGCCCTGCAGGTAGCCCCCCACATGCTCGGCCGACTTCTTCATTTCCGCCCTTGATGCAGCTCCTCTCATCTGATGATATCGGCCTCTGTCGCTTGCATCACCTTTTCGATTCACATGTATCTGTCAGATTTTGTGAGCCCGTCCCCGTGTGTAGGGGGCATTTGGGTGTATTTGTATCTCATGTACTACCATATTATTATATAAGTCCTGACGATTATTCTAGGCATCACATGTATGTGGGATTCATCATGTTATTTATCTGGCTCATCTTTAGGCCAGCACATGCTTCATTATTGCGTTCCGTGGTTTTCCGGGCGCCTTATTCTTTGTACTTTGTCTCGACGGGAATAGGTATGCCTCCCCCGCTGCCTTTAGCATAGGTACCACTTCATAAACTAGAGAGTTGTTGCACCTGTAAGTCTCGTCTCCTCAGGGTCTAGTCCTTTAACACCTCAGACAACCTTACATTTCTCTCTTTCACTTCCCTCTTGATGTCTAGTGATTGAGTTCTTACAACGTACTTCGGTCATACAATTTGCTCCTAACACTTGTACGTTGGGGGGCAATCTGTTACACCATTTTTTGGTCATCTAACCTATTATTATTAGATGAACCCAAGTACACCATGTAAGACAAATTTTACCCTAAGTAAAATTGCTTTCACCATATAAAATAACTTATTTGTTTATATTTCCTGGTCATATTTAACCCGAAACAAGGAACTTAATTAAATAAATCCTTATTTATTTAATTATTTCCTAAGAATAAGTTATTTAAATCATTATTTAAATAATATTCTTAGTTAAATTTGACTAAATCATTCATAAATAATTAAATAAACCATTATTTATTTAATTATATTCCCATCATTTCCCTAAAATGATAAATAAATCATTTATTTATACCCAAGTCAAGAACTCTTTTCCCTCCAACAAATATAATAAAATATTCCTAAAGGGTGCTTCTAGAATTTGATTAATAATATTTTATTCATGCATCGAGTTCTAGACCACCCCAATATTTTATTATAAATAGGAGGGTTCTCCCCATTCATTAGTCACCTTCATTGCATTAGATCACTCTGGATCTACTCTTGGTCACCATTTTCCATTTTGCTTTGTGAACTCCCATTGAGTTCTATATTTTTTTTTCTACACCAATAAGAGAGAGGAATGTTAGATCTGAAACACTGAGGACTTTCAAGAACCCATCCCACTGAGGAGAACCGGAAAAGACCTTTCTTGGTTGTCCTCTCAGGTGCCCCATTCTTTAATATAATACAAAATTCTTTTAAATACATTATTCTTGTCTTATCTATTGGATGCATGGAACCATATTGCATTTTATCTGCTTAATGTCTTTTGTGCTTAGATCTGAATTTGTGCAGCAAACTTAAAGATATTTTTCAGCCATAATCGATGTTAGGGCTATTTTTTATGCTTAGCTAAAGTGATATTTTATGATGAAAGATTCATACTAACAATGGTAGAAACCACTTGATTACCAGTTAATAATGTGAACTGTTAACAAGTGTAAGAGAAACCACCAATAATGAAAATGGCTCTCAAAGTACTCCAGTACAATCCATGAAGTGTGAATGAATGATTTGTAGTCAAACACTCATAGAATCATTCGATCGAAGGTCAATGATGCAACTTGTCGTCGAAGGTGAGAGACATGCCATTAGGCCATGCAGATCCCAAGGTACTGATAGGATTCTAGATCAACTTTCTAGATGATGAGTTGACGTTGATAGAAAATGATCTGTCGTAGGAAAGCCCATGACATGAAACCATTAGATAATTTTTTGAAGAAATATTTGCAAGGACTGACTCAGGGATGGTCAACATGAATGGAGACAAATGCTTGCAATGAATGGTTTATTTGAACTCTCCCTTGAACACATAACGACACTGCAGATGGCTTGGCTGCATTTGACCTAAAGTTAATACCCAGAAACTGGCTGAAGACATTGAATGTGGTTTGATTAACTGTTAGACAAAGGATTTCCCAACCCAAGTACAAGTGTGACAAAGTGTTGTGTTCAAGAGTGGCATGATGCTTTTTAAACAAGGGTGAGAATTGGATTCTTTTTCTCTCTTTCCCCCCCACCATTACTGGTAAGTACCTCTTTATTTTTGACAAGATTGAGGAGGATAACATTTTCTTGTTTGTGTAAGTTCATCCTTTGGATGAGTCCACTTTAGTATTAAAATAAAACCCTAAGAAGGAGTGGTTCGGTCCTATTTGTAATCGACAGGTCCTTTATTTTTAATTTATAACAAGTCCAGTATAGGAGAAACTCGATGTTTTTCAGTTTTAGGGATTCATAAGAAAAACATAAGTAAAATCCATGCTTGTTCTTTTTTATAAATTTAGTCTTTCAGGCCTGAAAAAGGATAAAATAATGCAGGAGAGAACTCTATTGACCATGATTAGTCAATGTATACCTTTTTCGTAATTAGTCCATTTTAGTTCGAAAAAGGGGTAAACTTATACAGAAGGGACGACTGTTCATTTACTTTAAAGAGTTCGAATTGTCAAGTACTCGGCGTTATTTTCATATTTCAAGAGTCTGAAAAGGGCTTAAAAGAGAAATTCAGGGTTTCTCTTTTTCGTAATTTTATAGAGCCTGAAAAAGTGATAATACTCAATGTCAAAATAATTCTTTTCACCAAAAAATATTGTATCCTACACAAAAAATCAAAATATTACACATACCTATTTCCAAAATGTAAAAAAAATTAAAAATGACCTTTTAAAGTGAAAAATAAATAAAATAATAATATTTTATTCATTTAAAAACTATAAAAATGGGTTGAAACAAATAATTTTCACCTTTTTTATTCAAAGTAGTGCAGAGAGAGTTTTTGGCTAAAAAGTTTTAGAGCAAATATTGGGAGAATCGATCATCCATTTCTTGAATCGTGAGAACAAGGTAATCCACATCATCTTTGTCTTCATTTCTATCCATTTCATTTTTCATTTTGAGCCTCCATTTCCTTTTTTTAAGAGGATTTTATGTTTTAAATTGTGCCCTCGAGGGTGCACGGTTAATGTAAGCGATAGCTGCAGAACCCGATAATTTTTAAAAGAAAAAATTATCGAGCTACTGCGGGTTATGTATGGAGCGCCTGTGGATGTTTGCACACAGAACCTGCGGAGGGGCCGTGAAAATTTTAAAAATCCAAATTTCTCTTTAAAAAATGGTTCAATTTATCTTCCAAATGGTTCTAACTGTTAAATGTGTTGATTTGTAGGTTTTTCTACCATGTTGGAGTGGCGAGAACGTGAACATGAGCTCATAGACAATGAAGCTATGGATGATGATACAACTATGTGTGCATTGAATAATTGTGGCTTATACAAAATTTGGGCTATCCAAGGGATGAAAGCACACATGGAGCTAATGGTTTGGCTTGTAAACACATGGGATGTTCAAGACCATTGCTTCATAATTGGCAACCACTGGCTCGAAATTGAGCTCGAGGACATTTATTTCCTTACCGGATTGTCCCAGAGAGGAAGAAGCATATCTTTGTTTTGGGCCAGATAGGGAGGTGTACCCACTTCTAGTTACAAAGAGAAATATTGTAGCAATGAGTCAGATCTAAAGGATAGTCACATAGATATTAAAACAATTTTGCGATTGGATCTCAAAGTGATAGCATTTACAGTAACCAGATTGTGCGGGAGTGCAGCTCTGCATGTGGCTACTAAGTCACAGATGCAAATAGAAGTCGAGTGTGTTGGGGGAACCATATTTAACTGGTGTAACTGAGTATTGGCCAATATGAAAGGCCAATTAACTAGAGAAAAGAATGCGAAGTTGAAAAACTTCGGAAATGACCCCATTCTTATTTCATTTGCTTTAGAGAGAATTCCGCTTCTTGCTCCGCAGTTGATTCCAGTAGATAGTGGGGATCCTTAGGAAACTCGGATGGTGCGATGGGTGGAACTAATGGATTGCCATGGAGGCGAGGGTGGCTCAATATTTTGGTTTACTTCGGCATACTTTATGTGGCTTAGGAACCAAGTCTTCATCATCGAAGACTTCCCTTATGCAGGAATGGATTACAGGGGTGATCCTAAAACATCTTTTCCTCCAGGGGCACAGTGGGACGAAACAGGTAAGCGAATCATTTTGATGTTTTTAATGTAATTTTTATTTTATTTTTATCGTCCAATAATGAAAAAAAAATTAAATGCAGATGTCGGTCCACAACGACCAGTGACACTTCGCTGCTTTGATAGGCGAGAAGCACATCCTGTAGCACCTCCACAGGACCAAGAAGCAGAGATCCTAGCATACATGGAGCACAACCTTGAGAGGTTTACCATAGACATTCTTGAGATAGGAACAGATGATATCCCTCTCAGGCTTCAGAGACACGTGACAGGTGTTCCATGTAATATTCCTAAATTAACATGCAGCTAATTGGAATATTAAATTTTTATTTTGTTCTTAGATAGAGGAATAAGATGGGCAGGGAGGCCCATAAATCTCTTTAGTAGAAATAAAATCCCTCTTAATGGGAAAAGGGATCATATTCATAGTTGCATAGAGTACCTTCATGTGTAAACAAGGACTAATGCATGTGGACAAGGTCAAGTTTGACCAAGTCAAAAAAGCTTGGATGGAGGGAGTGGATCATTAATAGAGATGACCCAGTGGGAATATGGATTAGTTTAGATAGTTAGAATAAAGCCACCTTGAGTGTGGAAGAAGACATTGCATGGAGATCAAGTCAAGATTGACCAAATCCAACAACGCTGTTATGGAGGAGTGGCATTGATGATGGGACAATGCAGTTTTGGAGGGAGATTAATTGCATGAAGATGGAAACCCTAATGAGTAGGACCCAAGGTGAGAAGGCTGACATTGTTTATAAGGAAGAGGATGGAAGCCATATGGGGTTAGCTTATGCTTATGATTTTCTAAATATATGGTCTATTTAGAAATATATCTTTCTCTTGCTGTTTAGCTGAGATTGTATGATGTTTAGCATAGGGTGTTCCTGATCGAGAATCCCACCTCTTTCCTTGAGAGGCCTCTTGGAGGAGTCTTGCACCATATTTTCCACTATCTGGCTTAAGGCCAAGCTTCACCTTTCTTTGACAGCGTAGATCCTGTTGAGGGTTTGGTTGTTTCAGTAAGCTGCATCAAGTGGAGACTAGATCTTCAGATCTAGGCCATTTCAGTGGAGGAGGTTTCTACTCCATTGGGAGGAAAATATTGAAGGCATTGAGCTTCATTTCCAGATATTGGCATTAGGCCAACTATATTTTGATTCCTATAGCATAGAAGAGATCCAGATCTACGTAATTTCTGAAGGAGAACCTGTAGGGTGGTTCAGCACACCATTGGAGAGGTGATTTTCTGAGTGTTGGGGATCTGCCCTTCACTTTGGAGATCTATTGGATGAGGTCATCTTATTGTTCATATCAGATCAGATCCATCTTTCATATTTGAACATTTCAGTAAATCTAAAGCCTTAAATCTCATATCTACAATTTGTACTTCATGTTTTACTGAAAACCTCAAGGGGGTTCTATAGAGGAGCTTGTATAGTGTATGGATCTGATATAGATAGAAATTTTTATGCACATAGTAGCTCTAGATTTGATGTATAACCTACTACTGTTGTAGGAGCAATAAAATAATGCTGTCAAGGTATTCCAACTTTTATTCCCCCTCTTTTTGCATGCTTTTTGGAATATTATGGTTTGGGAGGCTTATTTAACTAATATACCATGATTTGTTTCGGATATCATTTTGTATTTGAATGCTATAATGTATAAATGGATGGATCCATGGGCTATTATGATGTATTATAGCATAGATTTCTGAAAAATTCATTTCCTTTTTAATTATAAATCTTCTGGGAAATCACATAAGGAATTTTTGGAACCGATGCGTTTCGAACTACCAACTGTAGTCAGTTGGTAGTTCGAAACGCGTCGGTTCCAAAAATTCCTTATGTGATTTCCCGGAAGATTTATAATTAAAATCAGTTGGTAGTTCGAAATGTGTCGGTTCCAAAAATTCCTTATGTGATTTCTCGGAAGATTTATAATTAAAATGTTATGGATCACAAAAGCTTACACTCTCAAATGCATTCCCTGTTCTTATATTTTTGATTTCCCCATTTGGGAATATTAAAGTGGTATTAGAGCATAATCTTGGCTCAGCCTGTGAGTTTCATCCAATATGCTATAAGAAGAATAAGAGAAGGAGAAAGAGATCAGAATGATGGAAGGAATGAGTTTCATCTCATCTCTTTTCAGATCTAAGAAGGACCTCACCAAGGAGGTCAAGAAAATAAAAATGGAGAGAAGAAGTGAAACCACATTAGGGTTTCAAGATGAGGAAGGTCCATGTACTTCCTATTAGCAAAAAGAAGATCTAGTACTGCATAGAGCTCCAAAGAAACATGCGATGCCCTTTTATTTTGAAGGCAAGAGGCATGAAGATGGAAGAAACTTAGATCATGAGATTCTAAGTGAGTATCTTGTAGAATATAAGTCTCAACCTAGAGCTTTCAAGGAGAGTCTAACTCTCCCACAGTTCATTCAGCTCAAAGAAGAAAGGAGACGTTGCAGCAATAGAAGGAAATAAGGCAATATATTTCTATTGTCTACCTTTGATGGGTCATCCTCATGCACAACAAGGGATTGGGGGAGGAGGTTGGATGCATTTTTCCTGCTACAACCAGTAGTAGAGAAGAAGTTGTTGAGATTGCAGCACTGCACCTTGAGGGTGAAGAAAACATTTGGTGGTTCAACCATTTGAGTCATGCAAAAGTGACTGCCTATGAAGAATTTACCCAAAGGTTGATAAAGAATTTTGATAAGAAGAAATCAAAGGAGAAGAAGCCTTCACCACCACTTGTTGCAGAAGCACTTGCATAAGGAGAAGGAACACTTGCATCTTTGCAAAGTGGTCTTGATCTCTTGAAATCTAGAGTCCCATGCACTATTATGAGATGCATGAGGAGGGGGAGACTTGTACCAGCACTGATGCAGTCATGGAAGAGTAGCCATCATCAACAGTAGTTGGGGAAGCCATCACACCGGAGGAAGGAACCCTTGTAGTAGTACAATATGTTCCCATGCTTTACCAAGGTATGCGCATGCTTCCATTTTCTGTTACTTCAGCACATCATATGGAGGATTATGGGAATGCACCATTACATGAACTAGGGTCAAAGTACATTGCTGATTTGGAGCATCAGACTATCACTGCATTGAGTAGCCTTGATTTGTCCAAGGAGGAGATATACAATCATCCTAGTGTATCATTGTTGAGTTGCACACAACTCTTGGGCTTGGAGTGTAGATTATTGGAGGATGGGATGAGTATTTTCCTGAACCATGCCATGCAGAACTATGTGTTCAACATTGAGTATGATCTTAAGACGACAAATGCACCATTATGGAGATCAACAACGCTGTCATTTGAGCAGCAGTGATGAGTTGGGGGCCCAACCATTGTTGGAGCATTCCAATGATCTTGCTACATGCATAGCAGAGGATAGGCAGATGGTTGATGAGAGACATCTTATCTTCCATTGTTATGATGGATCTTTCTTGATAAGCACTTCATTGCTCAATGAGAAGATTTTTCCTTTAGTATATTTGGATCCTTATGGGGTTTGAACTTGGTCATTGATGAGTGGTCTTCATTTGGATATCTCCAGGAGTTTGCATTTCAACATCCCATGAAATGCAAAGACAAAAATATGATCTGATAAGATGGTATTCTCCATTGGAGGGATGCTACTTTTGGACACGATGATAGATACTCACCATTGGTTGGATGGGTGATGTTGAAGAGCAAGAGGTGGGAAAATCACTTGCGGATTTATGACACTGGGTAGCAGGAGGCAAGAATGCGTTGGATACTCTTGAAAGAGTTTGTTCATCATATGACACATTCTATTTCAAAGAGTAGGGTGGTGGATGGACTTTGGCATGACACTTACACCATATGGCAGCAAGGAGTTTTGATGTATTGGGGT
Source organism: Pinus albicaulis (assembly GCA_034641835.2). Classification (NCBI taxonomy): domain Eukaryota; kingdom Viridiplantae; phylum Streptophyta; class Pinopsida; order Pinales; family Pinaceae; genus Pinus; species Pinus albicaulis. Next base: position 1,368,914,261 of record CM076579.1, on the reverse strand, counting down.
GATGTGATATCTTTCATATCAACTATCATTTTGTTTCTTCATGATTTATATGATGATGGTGTGGGGAGGCAACAAGAATTGTTGTTTCTTTGGTTGTTCTTGAGAGAGTATGGGCTAATATTCTCCCATACTTTGCATGATGTTGCAGGAGTCGGAGATGGCACTATCATGGTGCAAATGGGCTACTCCTTAGCCTTGGAGGATCAGGAGGTACTTCCGTTTTAGAAGGAATCTCCCCCATATAGCAATATTATGATTGATGGCTTTGACATGAGGAATGTCAAAGGATGTAGATACGAGATGACAAGAGCCTTGTTACAAAGGCCAACATCGTTGTCACTTGGGAGTTTGGGTTTTTTGATAGAGTGTCCCCAAGATCACTTCACATATGATGCACTTGATGGGAAAGAAGGAGATGAGAGTGATGGAGTAGTGGGTAGAGACATCTATAACCATGATATGATATTCTTGACTTGGATTTCCAAGCATAAGAAGAAATATCTACATGCAGCACATAGTTCATTCCTCTTCATGGGACTATATCATGCCACTATGGAGGGCTCACTTATGGATCTTATTATCATATTGTTCTCAATATATGGTAAGAATTATGTTTATGCAATTATTGATTATCTAACACAGCCTTTGCATTCTCTTACCATCCTTATACAATGCATTGCTCCACAAGAGGGAAAGCCTCTATTTGAGCTTCATGGTCATTTTGGGACCAAAAAATATGATGGAGAGAGCCATTTATTGTATGGCTTTGGGCAAGTGTTGTACTATTTCCTATATGCTCAGTTGATATACAATTACATTTACTATTTACTAGTAGATGAGATAACGTGCACAATTAACAAACTGCTTGAAGACAACTTGCCATATCATGTTCTGAAACAGCAGTTGGTAAAATTGCGCTGTGATTACTTGAGAAACTATTGGTACCTTCCAGCACTATGTAAAACCTTCAGTACTTCTCTTATTTGGATTCCATATGATGATAATGTCATATTCATTTTGTATGGGATGATTTTGGAAAGAACCAAAGGGTGGAACTTTGAGGACCCTATTGCCTTTTTGATCTATGAAGGAAACATTATTGCAGCCCATGTTTAGAAAAAGCTCTACACTTATCATAAGTGGAGAGAGATAAAACGTGGGATGGAAATTTTAATCCATAATATTCAGCTATGCATCCCATCTTCTTTTCAAGAGCCTAAGGTGGAGGAAATATTTCAGGAGTTGCCTTGTTGGAGGGTGACTCACTTTTTGTGCATGATAGCTTGGGGATGGAGGCTTCACATGGGGATGGTGATTCCAAATATATTTCAGATTCCATGCCTCAATCAGGTCTCTAGACCACATATATTTTTTTCCATGGATATCCCACTTTTTCATGATGAGAGCCATTTGGATTTTTCACGAAGGGCATACTTTTACACATGGGAGGAAGAACTTGAGGAGATATTGTTGAGAGAGCATCTTGTTCTTTGGAGGAAACTATCATATGAAGATGCTACAAGAGGAAGAGAAGGGGCTCTTCATTTCTATCCTTGCAGTTGCTTGAGGACAATCAACATTTGGGACGAGAGGACTCTAATATTCCTAAATTAGCATGCAACTAATTGGAATATTGAATTTTGATTTTGTTCTTAGATAGAGGAATAAGATGGGTAGGGAGGTCCATAAATCTCTTTAGTAGAAATAAAATCCCTCTTAATGGGAAAAGGGATCATATTCATAGCTGGATAGAGTACCTTCATGTGTGAACAAGGACTAATGCATGTGGACAAGGTCAAGTTTGACCAAGTCAATAAAGCTTGGATGGAGGGAGTGGATCATTAATAGAGATGACCCAGTGGGAATATGGATCATTTTAGATATTTAGAATAAAGCCACCTTGAGTGTGGAAGAAGACATTGCATGGAGATCAAGTCAAGGTTGACCAAATCCAACAACGCTGTTATGGAGGAGTGGCATTGATGATGGGACAACACAGTTTTGGACGTAGATTAATTGCATGAAGATGGAAACCCTAATGAGTGGGACCCAAGGTGAAAAGGCTCACATTGTTTATAAGGAAGAGGATGGCAACCATATGGCGTTAGCTTATGATTATGATTTTATGAATATATGTTTTTTTTAGACATATAACTTTCTCTTGCTGTTTAGATGATATTGTATGCTATTTAGCATAGGGTGTTCCTGATCAGGAATCCCACCTCTTTCCTTGAGAGGCCTCTCGGAGGAGTCTTGCACCATATTGTCCACTATCTGACTTAAGGCCAAGCTTCACCTTTCTTTGACTTCACATATCCTATTGAGGGTTTGGTTGTTTCAGTAAGCTGCAACAAGTGGAGACTAGATCTTCAGATCTAGGCCATTTCAGTGCTCATTTTCAGTGGAGGAGGTTTTTGCTCCATTGGGAGGACAATATTGAAGGCATTGAGCTTCATTTCTAGATCTTGGCATCAGGCCAACTGTATTTGATCCCTACAACGTAAAAGAGATCAAGATCTGCGTAATTTTTGAAGGAGCAACTATAGGGTGGTTCAACACACCATTGGAGAGGTGATTTTCTGAGTGTTGGGGATCTGCCCTTCACTTTGGAGATATTGGATGAGGTCATCTTATTTTTCATATCAGATCATATCGATCTTTCAGTTCTAAATATTTCAGTAGATCTAGAACCTTAAATCTCAAATCTACAATTTGTAATTGGTGTTTTGCTGAAAACCCCAAGGGGGTTCTATAGAGGAGCTTGTACAGTGCATGGATCTGATATAGATCTAACTTTTTATGCACATATAAGCTCTAGATCAGATGTATAACCTACTGCTTTTGCAGGAGAAATAAAATAACGCTGTTAGGGTATTCCAACTTTTATTCATGGTTGCAGCCCCTCTTTTTACATGATTTTTGGACTATTATGGCTCGGGAGGCTTGTTTAACTAAGATACCATGATTTGTTTCAGATCTCCTTTTGTATTTAACTGCTATAATGTATAAATGGATGGATCCATGGGATTTTATGATGTATTATAACATATATTTATGAAAAATGCGTTTCCTGTGCTTATATTGCTGATTTCCCCATTTGGGAATATTACATTCCAGGTCCATTTAGGAGATTTCTGCGCAAGGTGGCACGTGCTATAGTATATTACCATGATCATCATCACAAATAGTGGATGATAATTGTAGATCAACATTTTTTTTTTTGGTATCATTATCTATTAGATCATAAGGTGTTTGAACCTATGATCACATACGATGTAATATTTTTTTGAAAACAAACTAATCTATCCTAATGATATTACTACTTTCGTTATCTGAGTATCTTGTTCAACATGGATCGAATGTTGTTTTGGTTTACTCTATTAATTTTGAAAATATCTATTTAGAACATGATTTGCTAATGCATCGGCCAATGTGTTTAAATTTCTTGAAATATGTTGATATTCAATATAATCAAATTTTCGTTCCAAGAGAAGCACCTTAAAAAATAATATTAATAACGATGGATTTCTAATTGCATAAACTCTGTTTAAAATGAGTTTTGAATCCAAACTAATGATCAAACATCGAATACCAAATGAAATGGCATGAGATAATAACTCAATGATTGCACTATATTCTGCAATATTGTTCGTTGTTTGACTAAGGCATATCCCATGAATAGAAACTAACTCATCAGTGGGTGAATAGATAACCCAAGCCGCGGAAGAGATATTCCGTGTACTATGATAGGCACCATCAACAAAACCAATGTATGTTTGAAGGGATGTTGACATCTGCAATATCAAGAGTAATCAAGATAAACAGCGATAGTACAAACAACAAAACTAATCTAGGCACACTTATCTAATCTAAGGCACACTATTCTAAAAAGTAACTAATGTACAAGAGAGGTCTTCACATGAAAGTAATGCATGATATCTCTTCAGATAAAGACCATTTCTGGGCTTATCTCAAGAGACCCTGTCATAATAAATTAATTCATAGGCTCCTTTTGCAAGAACACACTTGACAATATAGGGACCATGCCACATCGATTCGAATTTTCTAGCACCCAGCTTATCGGTAGCTTGATCGTATACTAAAACTAGGTCACCTTCTGAAAAAAATGAGGGTTAACACTTTTATCATACTGAGCTTTCACACATTTCTTATGAGCTTCGGTAGCCAATGAAGCAATGTGTCGAGTCTCATCTAATTGTGCTAAGTACATAAAGCATTTTTCCTCTTCAGAGGTAGTTGGTAACAACTCAATGACTAATTTGAGTGACGATATTTCACATTCAATGGGTAACACAACTTCTAAACTATAAACAAGTTGAAAAGGAGTGAACCCTGTAGTAGTTTTTGCAGAGGTTTGGTATGCCCATAGTGCCGAAAAAATCATGGTATGCCAATTAAATTTGTGAGTTCTGATAATATATTTAATAATGGTGGTTAAAACCTTGTTGACGACTTCAACTTGACCATTAGCCTGTGGTTAATATGGATTAGAATTATCATGGCATAGGCCAAGTTGATCGGAAAGTTCGGTCATCATAATATTTCAAAAATGACTCCTATGGTTTGTGATAATAGCTTGAGGCACACCAAAATGAGCAATCACATGATTAAATACAAAAGTAGCTATATTTTTTCCATTTTATGCAAATGTAGGCATCGCCTCGGCCCATTTGGTAAAGTAATCTATAGTGAGAATAATATACCCTTGCCCCTCGGCCAAGTGAGGGTTACATGTAATGAAATAAATGCCCCATTTCGCAAAAGGACCGAAAAAAATGATAGGGTGAAGAGGAGCTGGAGGTGCACACATATTTCGATCAAAAATTTGGTAGTTGTGACATTTTCAGACTGCACAGATACAATATTTGTTATGGAGTCGCCATTTTGTTATGCATAATAGCTTCTCAACTTTAGCTTTGATAGTTGTAGCTTTTCGCGGATGTATTGGACGTAATCTTTGTATAATAGGCTTAGCATCCGGGTATGTCTTAATTTCATGAATGACAATCTTAGGATTGATTCCTGGCATCTCTTTGTAAGACTAGGAAAAAATGTCTCAGAATTCTTGAAATAGGGCTTTGTAAGTGTTAATCTCTTCAATCATACAAGAAGCGCCTATATGAATGTTTTCAATAATTCTAGGTTTGATTGATATGTCAATAGGAACTGTTGTAGAAATATTTCCCAAATTAGTTTCAGAATCCGAATGTGTAATCGTTATAGGATTATGTGTTTCCTTAACATAATCGATTGTAAAAATAGACGAAAAATTGTTTTCAAACTTATCAAGATCAGGTAAAAATGAAGATCTATGATGTAGATCATCCTAGGGTAATTCATCTGATGACAAAATTTCTTGAATAATTTCATTAGTGTAAAATACACGTTGAAAGGGATCAGAAAATAATGGCAAGGCCGATCTTGATAGTGAAGAGGATTCTTTAGTGATCACTTTCATTCGATCAAGAGTAGCTGAAAGTGTGTCAGAATACAACTGCACTACCACATCTGCCATTTCAAAAGGACTCAAGGGAACCTCACCATTGAAAGAGTCCAATTCTAATTCAGAAGGCACTACCCAAGTGTCATCAAATGGTATAGTGCTTAATGAGATCATATTGATGTTGGAAATTGTGCGAGGTACGTTGGGTGGAGGTATAGAGAAAGTTCCCATGAGAGCGGAATCCTTTACTAATACTACACCAACATCTTCGTATGGGATAGTTGTTTTTCCAACATGTTGGATACTGTCTATAGAAGCATGGCTTGATGAATAATATGACAACTGATCGATTTTCACAATATTTCCTTTATGAGGAAACATGATTAGTCGAAATATGGATGAAATGACAACAGTCATGGCATAAGAACAACTACGACCCAAGAGAAGGTTGTAATCAAGAGGGTATCAACAACTTCCACATCTATATTAACATTTTTTCCTTCTACTTCTATAGGTAGATCCTGGAACATTCCATATGAATGAAATCCCCTTACATAAAAGGCTTTAAGGATTGTTGGTGATTGGTTGAATGTTGGAGAACCGATAGTTTTTCCAACAGTTTAATAACATTATGCACGTGGATTCCCCCTCATCAATTACAGTACAAAAAACTCGTTTGGATTTGACTAATACTAGAATTTGAAAAGGCATCTGATGAGGGAGTCTCAACGTAAAATTTTCTAGATCAAAGACCATGAGGTTGGAATCCTAAGGATCGATAGCTCCAATAGTTGATAATAGTAACTTCCTTTGTGCTGGACATGATTATAACACTTCTAAGGCTGACAGTGTTGAAGGGGATATCACCAAATCTTCAACAATGTTGTAATTCTGAGTAGCTCTCGCATGTGGATTGAAAGCTAACTTTCGAAGTACACCTTTAGCAGGCACTTTAATCACTAGATCAGGATTAGGTTTCTCGATTTTAAGTGGTTTGGAAACTGAAGGAGATATTTCTGGTGTTTGACTAGAATTTTCTGTCTTTTTACAAGTTACAAGATTTTTAGTTACATAGTCTTTAGATCCCGTCGCAACCATAAATTGAGACATCATTAGAATATCTGCTGATGAATTTGAAGAAGATCCTATCATTTTACTATCTTGAGTGGGAAAATGTTCCTTAAAAATTGCAGGTGTGGGTGAACCTTTGACAAACTTGGAGACCTCAGATCGATGGACACTCTTTGGTATAGTGATCCTCGTCACAGATAAGACAAGGATAACGAGGTTTCGGTTTTTCTTCCGCTGGTTCATTCTTTTCGGTTTTATCTTTGGGAGATGCAGTTTGTTTGTTTTTATTATTTCCTTTCTTCTTATTACCAGTTTTAGATTTAGCTGTGGATGAGTCTACAACATGAATGTCGGTAGAAGTTTCAAGGGAAGAATCTCCTTTCGGTGAATCTCTTAAAGTTATAATGGGAGAAGTAGTTTTGGATGACTTCTTCTTACTCTTATGAGCCTTAACTGAACCAATTACACCATCTACAGCATGAGAAACATAAGGAGTTGCAGTTATTTGACCTGGACGTGGCAAGTCAGGAATTTTTTTGTATAAAGTACCAGAATGTGTATATACAAGGTCTAAGTACTATGCTTAAGATATGACTTGTTCTTCTATTAAAAAAACCTCCCTTAGCCACATATTCAATGATCTTTGGAAGTAATGATTTTATAAACCATTCTGCTAAGATTTGATCCGGAATGAAAACTTTAACTAAACGTCATCTACGTCTCCACTCATGTATGTGATCTAAAATGTATGTGGACATAGATTGTTTTAATGAAGTTAAGAGTTCTGTGCCATTGTTGTAATGGACGAGCAACTGAAAGTGTGTTAATAAAGCTGTTTCTAACGTGTTGAAATTGTTGAATGAGCCATGTGGTAGTTCAATATACCATTTTGCAGCTAAGCATATCAATGTTCTTTGAAACAATCTCATTCGAATGGAATCATCGATTAAAGAGTTGGATGCACACCAAAGGTGGTAATTCATGACATGGTTGGAGGGGTCATCTCCCGATTTACCTTCAAACTTGGGAATATCACTGGGCAACTTATTAGGCATTGGCAGCTAAAACAGAAGATAATAAATTATATCGTTTGTGAGGCGTGACAAATTTGGAAAATCCAAAGTTGAAATGAATGATAACCGATGGTTAGGTTCCTGTTGAGCAAACTATTAGCCTTGAGGAATGATTCCAGTACCGGGAGGAGGATATCTAGGATAGCCTGGAATAGCCTGTGTAGTTGGAATTGGTATGCCTCTGGGATAACCAGGTTTAGCCGTACCGTACAAAGGTTGAGCTGGTATCTGATATGTGTAAAAAGGGTATGGTTGATGTTGGTATACTGGATTTTGTCCTGCAGGTCCATATTGATATTTCCCTTGATACAGTTGATAAAAAAACTGACTTGTATAAGGTTGGCTTGTTACAATTGTACTTGTACTAGGTTGTCCTGCAAATGTCTAAACAATAGTTTGAACTATAGGTCTAGGTTGATGAGCAGTCATTTGAGGAATTGGTTGTGATACAAGTGTCATCGTTACTTGAGGGATTGTAGAAACAGGGACTGTAGAAACTCTAGGAATAGGTGTACTAGGATGTTGAATAGAAGTTGACGCAACAATTTCGATAGGAGTTATAGGTGTACTCAGACCAGGTTGCTAGACACTACTAGGTGCAAATACCTGAGGTATAACTTGAAGCATAGGTTGGACAGGTTGCTAGATTTGGGGATAACCAGTTGGTTGACCATGTTGATTATAAGGTACTTACACAGTAGCTTGTAAATTTTTGATTCAACGACAGATTCCACACGGTGTTTACTCCAGGATAAGTGGCTCCTATTGAAGGTTGTGATATGTAAGATGGACCATAATGAGGTTGATAATTTGAAATGTAAGTTTGATAATTTGCTGGATATTTTCCACTAAGATTGACCTCCTTGAAACAATTTTTGTTCTTGATAAAAATGCGGCCCCAAAGGAGGCTGCTATCCTTGGAAAGGCTGTTTCCCTGGCATAGGGTACTACCCTTGAAGAGGTTGTGGCCCCTGAATAGAGTACTGCCCTTGAGGTTGATATTTTCCTTGAGGTATGTACTGACCTTGAGGTATGTACTGTCCTTGAGGTTTCCCCCCAGGCAGAAAATTACTACCTTGAGGTTTCCCTCCCAGGCGTTAAATTAATACCTTGAGGCTCAGGGTTAGGAATGTTTCCAGACATCATGTACACTTGTTCCGTTTTCAAAGTTTCGATATGAGATTCATTAAGACTAGGTGATTATACAAGTTTTTTGGGAGAGGGAGATGCTCCTGAGAAAGTACCAGAAAGCGACTGGTATCCTGAAGGAACATATGGACCACCATACAAAAAAGTTTCTAGTGATGAAGAAAACATGGATGACTCACCAGACATGTCTGATGAAGGTCTATAACTACCTCTGGGTAAGGCGTAAAAAGGAATACGAGGTGGCGAGTAACTAAGACCAGAATTATGTAGAAACTTGGTTAACTGAGAATACCAAGGACCTTTCTTGAAAGGGATATAATAAATCAATTCACTTTTCCTTAGATCTAAATATTCTTGACGTGAAGGAAGTATAACCTCTTCTTCTACATCAATAATCTCTTCGATACTAATGAGGCCAGGAGGAAGTATTTCAGTGATGCAAAGCTTCACTCAAGGTGAATGAGGACGACCAGGGGTTCGGGTTATGAACTCCGAAGAAGACTCAGATGAAGCAGATTTAGTTTCAGGTTCAAAAATTTTAGGTTCAGTAGCTGATAATTCACTAGTTGTAGATGCAACTTCAACTAGTTCAGAAATTTCTAGTTGTCTTTGGTAAATTTCTGCTGTGTGAGGTTGATCTACTTTGTAATCAGGATGTATTATTATAGATGTTTCCTCTTTTTCAGTTGATCTGGTTCTTGATGGTTGGCCTCTTTCAGATTTAAGTTTTTCTAATTGACTTGGTGTGTACTCAGGGGGTTTCCCCTACATTCTACAAGAGTGTCTTGGTAATTCAGCCATAGTTAAATATTTAACACACGAAAATCAATAAAAATGTCAACAAAATAAACCTAAAGTCACTAAGGAACAAATCAAATTGAACACACGCCTACAAAATATAAGAGACAATCCACACACAAACAATATGTTTCCACACTAAAACCACTAGTTGGTGATGAAATCCAATGTCATAGAATTATAATGTGGAAAAATTGGTGGTTGGAATAGTTACCGAGACAACCTGCTTAATGAAAAAATATGGTGCAACTCAGGCTCCAATTATGCCATCTCGAAGTGGAGAGTACCCTCCGGAAAGTCCAAGTGAGTCTAGCCGACGTCTGTTACAGGTACAGTGGGACCTTCCCTCCACCGTCACCTTGGGAAAATCGTGAAGATTATGGTCACTAAGGTCACCAATGGAAACAAATGTACTTGGGGGAACAATCTATGATCTGATATACATGCAAGGGCTAAGTATCAAGTTCAATCCCCTTGAAGTCTCCTTGATATGGTAAATCTGAGGTTTGCCAACAAGTGACCCCAGGCTCCTCGATAATGGTATATTCGAGGTTTACCATTTGTATTATGTGCACATCTACTATCTTTCCCAATGAGATAGGTATGATTACCTCACTGGTTCCAACATGATCTCCTGCTTGACTCTTTTAAGAAGAGCTTTCGAAAGCACAAATGCTACAATTGTATTTTCCTACTGCAAGATGCTACTTGTTTGTTTAAACTGTCTTGAAATGTTAATTATAGCCTGTTCGAAAACACTAGCCTAAGCTATGTTGGTGGAATGAGCCCTATAAAATGTAAAATATATAGATTTATTTTATTAACACGTTGTTTTTAATTTGGCTGTTGCTTAAGACAAAAGGTATGGAGTTGAAACTTCAATGATGTTTGTGACCCGACTCAAAAATACGCTAAATGCATCTAAATGAGAAGTGCAACTTTTTTCTTTTCAATGAATCTTATTAAAGGGAAAGGTTGAGAGATTTAACAATTTTCAAAGCACCAATTCTTTCATTCATAAAAAAGTCCTTAAAAAGAAGACGTTTTCGTAAAGAACTCAATTTGAAAAAATGATGAATTACTCTTTTGAAATGAATTTCCTTGAACAATCAGATTAGAAACTACAAATAAATAAACAAACCATTTCCAAAAGAAAACAATATCTAAAAACTCTAAAAACATAAATTTCAAAATCGAAGAAAAATCTAATTTTGAAGTCTATTTAGAATGTTTGCAAACGTTTTCTCCTAGTTTGTGATCAGACTAAGAAAAACTTCTACTTATCTCAGCAAAAATGAAAACATTCAAAAATGCTTTTGTGATATTAGGCTTTAGTAATCTAAAAGATCTTCCAAATTTGTAGATGAAAAAGGAATCAATTTTCATAAATGTAAGGTTTGCAATGATCTTTATGGCTCAGAAAGACAATATCATCATACCAGTAAGCTAAGGTAAATGAAGATATATTGTATGGAGTAGCAATTAAATAGGGAAAAATCTCACTTATAAGACACAAATAGGATGATAAATCACACAAATGCAAAAGTTGCTAAAAATAAATTCACACATAAGATTTGATAGCTGAGATAGATTGGGGCAAACACAAAGAATCGAGTGATCTGGCTCTAAAAAATAGAATTTTTAATTTTTTCAAAATTTTTCCAGGGGTGCATAGTTTATAGTGGAAGACTGAGTGCATGCGCACTGTTTTGAACTAGAGCTTACGTAGGTTGCCGCACTGTTTTCTGCTGAAAACCGCGGAGGAAAGGAAAAACTTGGAAAAAATAAATAATCAGATTTTATTTTTTAGGGATTCTTAAAAGTTATCTACCCAACCTGTTTTCAAAAAATTCAAAATCATAAAACCCTAAAATTCAAATTGAAAATAAAATAAAGAAAACTAAGTTCTAGTTCCCCAGTGGAGTCGCCATTTTGTTATGTGGATTAATACCTCTTGCTAACAAGAGTGATCTCCCTAGTACTCAACGAGTAGCTAGAAACAAACATCCATTTGAAAACTTTTTTCTCTAGATTAATTGCATTTCAGAATTATTATAAGAAAGTGAAGAGGACATGCCCCTACCTTGAAATCCAAACGTTTGATGTAGTCTTTTATCTTGTCACTCCAAAGTGGCTTCTTCAATAAGTAGAACCTGCAATAAAAAAACCAAAGCATCTAATCAAGAAAAGCTAACCCAAATTAGTGATCAAGGAGTCTAAGTATTGATGTTATTTCAATAATCATAAGAACAACTCAATGAGAAAAAGAGATCCATATGTATTATCTTGAATAAAAAGATTAATCTTACAACCTGAAGCCTTGATGTCGTACATATTTCTCCCGGGGTCCTGAAAAATTGCTTCTTCTTCAGTTTGATAAGCCTTCCTCTCTGAATACTAGCATGGAGTTATGGACACAAGGGTGTGATCATTCCCATGCCAACAACAACTTACTAGTGTAGAAAGTATGCACTCTTGGGAATTTCTTTAGCAATTAACATTTATGTCTACCTCAGCAGCTACCGTTCAACTTGAAACTTGAGATCAATTTATAGGGAAATGGACATGAATAGGGGGATGGATTCCTTTCATGAAGGGTATTGATTATATCATTCACCCCCTGAGTCCTAAGAAAGTTTATAAAGGCGGATCACCCGATAGCATAAAGAGGCGAATAGTTTAAAAGGTGTGAGGGGGTAAATATGAGAACATATTCATATATGAAAGTGGATAAGGCACTATATTATAAGGTGGATTGGCGACAAAGCTTTAACTGAAATAAAAGAAAAAGGGGTAAAGGTGCGAGACAGTGGTACGTGGCGGGGCCTAACCATGCTCTGCACATTCATAAGAGAAGGGTGTGTGAGAAATTCTGGGGGGGTCATGGATGGTAAGGAGAAGGCGAAAGCTTCCCCCCCTAGAATTCTAATGACGTGGCATAAAAAAGAGACCCGAGGTAAATACTATGCAAGGGAAGCGGCCATAGGACTGAAGCTGCTACAAAAACCTCTCTAGCTTTTCTAATGGGCCCGACCACAAAGGGCATTTGTCACTACGAGTACAATGGTAAGGTAAGTCCCAAGACACCTGGTACACGACCAATACTGGGATTTAACCTGATATGTGGTATGCACCTAACTGAAATCTAATAGAAAATAACTAGATGCCACGCGTCTCAGTGTCGACATCCTTATGATGTCTGCCCTACTAGCATCACCCTAATCTCATTTTCCAGGCTGTTTTTATGTTGTATAACCTTGTTCCGGGATTTACTGTGGTAAAATACTTTCTTTTTACGGGTTAATGTATAAGCGAAAGTGCGAGCATCCAGTACTAGTTCTGCCAAGTCATTTTCAGCCTCCCTGCATCGTTTTCCCCAAGAATTTTCTTTATTACACAGGTATTCCATCCCTTTTTCACTATCTGGTTTCCTTTCACTTTTCATTCTTTATAATGGTCATGGGTAAAGTCACAGTCAAGAAGTCAGAGCCCAAAACCCCTCAAGCTCGCGAGTCCAGGGCTCCCCCTGGACCTGAACCTTTCACAGATTTGCAAACCCACATCTGAGACCCACAATACCCATTTTTCATTAGTAGTGTCAAGCCATAATTGTTCAGGAAGCATGTGGAAAATAGGGAGAGGTTTCGAGTCGTTTTTTCCAGACTGTATCACCAAATTACTCCCCCTGTCTACCCAGTGGTCGAATTCATTTGTTGGCTTAGAGAGGCTTACGATGAACGCTGGGACATGTTCCTATTCTCTTAGGGGAACAAAATATTCAGTATATCCTCCGAAATCATCAGAAAATCTCTCTACTACCCTACCAATTCGAATTACATCATTTTCAATGAAATGACGCTATCTTGTCAGTTTTCTAAATTACCATAGAGGAAATAGAACGATTTTGTCGTTGCCATTTCCAACTCCCGACTCCCGACTCAGAGCCTCCCCGTCTGCAGATTCAGTGCCCTTGAGTACATTCAAGGAGGACCTTCAGCCCACCCTTGCTCTCATTGCAAGACTACTAGGTATAGAAGGGGTCGAGTAAGTCTCAAAAGATTGCATAGCCCTTTTATGGTTAATTTCACAACCCGGTGTTGTATTGGACATCCCTAGTTTCTTGGCCTCCGCCATCCAAACTCAATTTCAGGACCTCTCAGATATCGGTCGTTTTCGTTTCTGTTCCATGGTCTTCTATCTTTTCCTCTTCCAACAGGCTGATAAGTTTGAGGCTTTGGGTTTAGAAAAAATCTATAGGATAAATTCTCAGCCAAGACCTGTTTTTGACTGGAATCCCGCAACACATCAGTTGGAAAATGGGGTGGGCTATTCAATTTTATTGAACGATTTTATGTCCATAGATTATACCATTATCCATGATAATCCTCCACCTAGGATTTTTCCTGAGCAGAAGAAATGGCTGCAGAACAGTGAGGCTGAAAGCACGGGAGACTGGTATCTTTTCGATCACTACACTGAAATCAGGGTTTACGGTGAAAAAGTTTCCCCTTATAGATTGCCAGTTTTTCTCGCCCTGTAGATTTACGCCTTGGAATACCTTCAGAAGACCTTGAAGGCTGATCAAATCCACTTCCTCCCTACGAAAAAGGCGTTCATTCTCAAGCTTCCTACAACCATCAGCCCCTTCATTGTTAACTCAAGGCGTGCCCTTCCCATAGTGGAAGACCTGCTCAAGGGCATGGATTTAAGGAAAGGGAAATCTTGGCCCTACAATCCGAAAGGCATCATCTCAAATAAAAGGAAGAAGATTAAATCAAATCCTTATGCTCATGAAACTAGACCCTTCATTGAGTGGAGAAATAATCTTGAAACCTGGCCTTTACTTTCACAGATGGAGACTGATTCATCTGCGATAGGGGAAAAAGGAGATACTGCTTCAACACAAGAAGCAGGTCAGAAACAGGTGGAAGAGGCCAGTGCTTTAGGAGAAGGTTCCCCACCTTCCAAAAGGCAAAGAACCAGAAACAATGAAGAAGAAAGTATTGAAGAAGAGAAATTGTTGCAAAAAGAAACATTTTATGGTCAATCGGACAAGGGAAAAGCAGGTTTTGTGGTGATACCTGATGGCACATCATCTTCTGACTTCTTAGAAGTTTCAAAAGCCATCACTTCTACCAGCTCCAGAGGGAAAAGTGAAAGGAAGGTGAGGAACAGAGCGGTTAGGGAAAAGCACTTGTCTGAATTAGAGGGATATGTTGACAAGTATCAAACTAGGTTTTCAGTTGCAATCAATATGGAAAAAGAACAATTGATAATGGCCATGAATGAAGTGATATTAGACCCAGAGGCTGGCACCACCAGCTATAGAGCTCTAGAAATAGAAATAACCATGTCGCAATTCCCACCAATTGACAAGTGAAATATGTTCCAATGTTTTGGTGATATGCTAAAGGACGAGGTGGTGAAGCTCTCCCTCACTCTGAGGAAGTTAAAAATTAAGCATAACCAAGTGCTTGGTAACCTCAAAATGGAGAAGATCAACTCCCGTGCACTCTCAAATGATTTACGCAGTCTCCAAAGTGGTGAAAGGAAAGGAGACCGGTAAAGCAGACCCTCAAGGCCATCTCATCTTAGAATTGCAAAAGCAGGTTGCATCCTTGAAGCATAAGGTGAATATACTTGGCTCCCAGCACGTACAAAATACTGAATTAGCCTAGGTGGAAAAGGAAAAGGCCAATCTGGCAGAATCCCTTGCCAAGGAAAGGGAAGAAAATACTATAATTTTTGGTGAGATGACCGCCCTCCAGGTAAATATGGACGAGCTGCAGAAAAACTGAGATACACATGTATGCTCTACACCACCTCCTGAAGAGACCAGCTCACTCTTTGAGCAACTGACCACGACACTAGCTAAACTTAAAGTGGCAGAGAAACAGGTTTTAACGGCACAACAGAAGATCAGCGAGCTCAAGGCCCTCCTCAAGGAGAATTCCAAGAAGGTAGTTTCTCTGCAGAAGTAGATAGAGGAGGGAAAGTAGGAGAAGTTACAGCAGGAGAAGACTATTCGAGACCTCACGAGTCGGATAAAGGGAAACATTACCCTTTTGGATGCTCGGTGCTTGATTTGGACTGATATCATTATGGAAGTAAAGAAGTGTTTGGTTTTCTTGACCATCATTGAAGAAAAGAGGGCCATAGTGTGCCTATTCAGAAGAACACTTCACGAAGGGAGTGCTGACGCCTCAACGTCGAAAATTCTGAAAGGTATATTTATCTCTTAAATGATTTAAGTTCAGAATATTTGGTTAAGCGAGGAATCAAGAGTATGTTCAAGGAGGCGTCAGAATGTCAGAAAGTGATGGAAAAGGAATCTGCACGCAACTTTGCACTGAGCAGTTTGGAAAAGGTGGTGGCAAGTTTGGAACAGTTCGAAACAGTTTGGACCGAACTAACACTTGCTAGCCTCCCATCATGCTGGGAGCCTTCAAATGCAGTTCTGCAGCCATTACTAGTGTATGAATTCCGACTGACATAAGTGATGAATCAAGCTGACATACCTTTCGAGAAGTTTTCCCGACTTAAGGTTGAAACTATAGTCTTAGTACTCAGCAAAGAATTTTCCCTCCTTCATCAGGTGAAATACAGAATACCCACTTAGGCGAGCTATGCTGAACTGACTGAAGTTTACATGCGGGTTGAAGCATTTACCGCGATACCTAATCCTGTAGCCGACACGTGGCAGAGATGTACCAATCACACGAGTTCGTTAGCCAGCTCTTCTGCAACCACAGTACCACTTGTTTCAGCCACTGCCTCGACTCCTTCTCACCACTAAAAGTTGTTAACTCATGATTGGGCCTGCGTGGCCTCTTATTTTATTTCTTACTTTTCAATATTCGAGTGAAATTCATATTTCACTTCTGCAAATTTTACTCTCAGTTAGACAATTGTGTTATTTTTATTAGAAACAGCCATGAGCTCGGTTTGTAAAATGATGGGAAACGTTTCTAACCCATCATCAATTTTGATGTTTTGATCAGGACTTAAAACTGCATATCAACATGCAGAAAAGATATTTTCCCAAAATATCTTTCCACGTATGTCCATTGAAAACGCTATAAAAGCGGAAAGAAATGACATCTACAGGGTTCCAGATTTTCCAAAGAACTCACTAGTTAAAGGAATCTGTATGTATTTTGTCTGAATTTTGGATATCAATGTTGAAGATCCCATTGGGATTTAGTGATAAGAAGCTTTGTTGATATTGGGAGTCTGATCTGAGTGATCCACAGTTTTTAGCTCTTCCTTATGTTTTTAATACACATGTTTATTCCACATACCTCCATATTTCTCATATCTATGTTTTGGAATGCGAGTGCTCATATGCTTAAAAGTGAATTTATCATTATAGATACTCATGTTTACTCATGTTTAGTACTTTAAATATGGCTCAGGTAGGATATTCTGTTTCATTCTCCACCTCTTCCGTTGTTCCTCTGATGTTAACTACAATGGATCCTTGTCTTTAAAATTGTTCTCATATATGGATTCTTGTCTTTGTATAGGCCCAGTATATGTGAATTTTTCCTCTGGATAAGCCACTGTTACAGGTAACATTTATTAAATTTTATTACATAGTCACCACCTACCTTTTATTAATGTCTGTGAGTCATTTTAGAATTCAGTCCCCTCTACAACGTTCTGACTTAGAGCTGTCAGATACATTTATATATTGAAGTTTGTACTCTGTTACTATAGTTTCACAATTGTTGTGTTTTTCTTTGGGGTCTTGGTTCCATTTTCATCAAACAATTCATCCAAGTGATTATAGCATGAGGGCCTTGTCATGTCAACTCCTATCAGTTGAATCATATGCTCCTTGCGGTTAAGATGTCCTAGGCATTGGTCCTTATACAACTCAAGACTATCTCTAGGAGTTACAACAAAGGGATTTGAGCTCCATGGACCAAGGGATAAGCTCCACGAGTGGAGGGATAAAGATTGAACTGATCATGACTCTAGAAGCTTCCTTGGGAGAATATTCAACCAGCTAGGCTTCTAGAACTTACTTTTTCTTTTAATTTACCTTCCGTGGGGGTGCGCAAGTAATAGTAGCACAAAGTGTGGGGGTTGCCGTAGTTTATTGACCAAACAACAATGCATGCGTAGGGAAAGGCTAGAAAAACTGCGTAGGTAGAATTTTTAGGGTCTTAAAGAGCTTTTCTCCAATTCCAAGATTTGATTAAGGAAATTTAAGGTTTTTTACTTCTAAGGGAACATGATATAGGTGGTTATAGACCCATATGAACAATAAAATTTCATGGTGACAAAATAACGTGTAATAGTAGGCGTAATAGGCCAGCTGGACGAGATTCAACCGCTAGGAATTACAAACAGCCAGGTGGTAGTGTAACCAGAGTAGAATTCAATAATCTCTTGGAAAATTTCAAAACCGACATCTTCGGCACCCTCACAACACAGCTAGATGTCCTTCAAGTCAAGCAGAAACAAGGTTTAGCAAAACAAAACTTGGTTATTTTTTGTCCTCGTTGTCGAAATAAGCATAGCCAGTGGGAGTGTCCATTAGACATGGTCTAGACATGTGCCATCTGTAGCAAGGACCATGCCACTGAACAATTCCCTTCACTTCCAGGGTTGAAAGTGGTCTTTAAAGGAGCAGAAGAAGAAATATAACTAGTATATCTAGTGAATCAACGTCGACAATGGCAAGCCTGACCAACAGGTATTTCATCGGACCTGTCTTGGTTCTTTCCTTCACAATTTAGTCAACAAAACTTTGGGACAACATGGAAAATCAATCACCTTTTTTCTCTTGGCCATCCCAACCATTTTCCATGCCCCCTTGGCCAAATCAATCCTTTCGAGGTAATGGTTGGAAAAATTTTCCTTTCTCTCCTCCATTCTGGTAAAACAACCCATATCAGTCCCAGTGGCTTGCCTCCACCTCACAAAATTTAAATTGGTCTCAAAACTAGCAGTGACCCCTGGGAATGACCGATTTAACTATGGGAACAAGGGCGCAAACTCAAACCACATTAATAGCTCCATACCGAGTACAACAAAATTCTCAGCCTATTATACACCCTCAACTTCCAGCTCAACCAAATCCTAATCATAATAACAGATCAGTTCAACTGATTTGGATTGTTGAGAATCAGAATCTGAAACTGATTAGAAGGAATGCAATGAACTTAGGCTGAGATCAGGGCACGTTATTTCACCTGAAGAAGATATCGCCCTGCCAAAAATTGAGTCTGAAATTCTGAAAAAACCTAAACAATCGATTGTGACTGAAACAAAGATAAAACAAGGGAGGGACATAATCGACCAAAAATATCATGAAAATCTTATCATTTCCTCTCCCCCATTCCCTGAGAGATTAGTAATACCCAAACCAATTTTCTCTTTAGATTTTGATCTCCTAGGGGAATTAAAAAATATTTGTATTAAAATTCCTCTCCTGCAGGCTATACAAGACATCCCTATTTATGCTAAAACAATTAAAGAATTGTGTGTAAAAAAACCTGTGAGGAAAGCAAAAACTTTGCCAACTGTTCATGTTGTAGGGACACTGTCAGATTTACTTTTGGGTAAAGAAACACCAATAAAATGTGAGGATCCAGGAAACCCCATAGTCACAATCCATATCTATGGTTACTCCTTCTCAAACACGTTAGTTTACTTTGGGGAAACTATTAATATTTTAAATACAAAAACCTGTGAAACACTTGGTATAACAGCCTCTGAACCCACCACTACCTTGATGGAACTTGCTCACTGATCTGTTGTTAAAACAGAAGGTACATTTTAGGATATCTTGGTTTCTGTGGACTCATGGGAATACTCAACAGATTTTTTAGTTATCAACCCAAAAAGTAGATTAGACGAACATCCCCTTATATTGGGACGACCTTGGTTAGCGACGACTGATGCTTACATAGGCTGTCGAACATGCCGCATGACCATTGCTAAATGAGATGTGATAAAGAATATTTCTATATACCCCTATGCCAAACCAAGTCTTCCCACTGTAAATATTCACAAACAACCACCTGCATACTGGGAACAAAACACTCATTCACCATTGACAGTATTAGAAGAACTCTAATTCAAAGATCAAATCGAAGATGACGTGATCAATAAATTTATAAATAAACCATCTACTTTTGGAAATTTAAAGTGCCAAATGTCAAAAGTATTTCTTGATAACGAAGCCCAAGAAGACCCTTTAGTGGATACCGTTTACCAACACATACCCACAACTACTGTTCGTAACAACATGCCAATTGAAATTGAACCAGGTAAAATTTTAAACATCAATGGAAATCTGGATAGTGACCAAAAACAAAAGCTCACAAAAATATAAAGGATCCTTTGCTTGGGACTATCCATAAATGAAGGGAATAGATCCCCAAATGTGCACACATCATATTTACACTGAGAAGGATGCTTGTCTCATCCGACAACCTCAACGAAAAATAAACCCACATCTAAAAGACATTGTAAAAGACGAATTATAGAAGCTGCTAGATGTAAATTTCATTTATCTTATTTCAGACAGTTAATGGGTCTCTCCATTAGTGGTCGTCCCTAAAAATAATGGTAAGTGGTGAATCTGTGTGAATTACAGAGATCTGAACAAAGGCACAAAAAAGAACCAGTTCCCCCTTCCCTTTATTGATCATATCCTTGATACATTAGGAGGAAAACAATTCTTTTCCTTTCTTGATGGTTTCAGTGGCTATAATCAAATACAAATAGCCCCTGAAGACCAAGATAAAACAAACTTCACTTGTCCCTAGGTACATTTTCCTATTGAATATTTCCATTCGGTTTATGCAATGTCCCTGCAACATTTCAATGGGCCATACTTAGTATTTTTTCTGATTTAATAAATGAAGGGCTCTAGGTCTACATGGATGACTTCAATCCATATGGAGATGATTTCGATTAGGCACTATAAACATTAGAAAAAGTATTGGAACGATGTATTGCTACCAGATTATGCTTGAGAAATGAAAAGTGTCACATGATGATGACTGAAGGCGTGATCCAAGGACACTACATCTCTGCAGCTAGAATACAGGTAGATCCGACAAAGATGGAGGTAATTATCTTATTAGCCACACCTTGTACTCAGACGGAGGTACGTAGTTTCCTTGATATGCACGATACTATTGTAGGTTCATAATTTTTTTTTTCACAAATTGCTGCGGCTCTGTATGTGTTAACTAGAAATGTTGAATTCCATTGGTTTGACAAATGTGACACTGTTTTTCAGATTTGAAGAAACTGGTCTCGACTGTACCAGTCTTGCGTGGCCCCAATTGGGAGCTGCCCTTTCACATTTCTTCGGATGAATCAGACACAATGATAAGAGATATTTTAGGTCAAGAGGAGGACAAGAATCCCTACACTATTTACTATATTAGCAAAAATATCACTTTCGCTGAACTAAATTATTCAGTGACCAAAAAGGAATTCTTGGTCATCATTTATGCTATAAATAAATTTAGACATTACATAACTAGCTATCAAGTATTTATGTATACCAATCATTCTTCCATTAGATATTTAGCTAACAATCCTATTACAAATGGGAGAGTGACTTGCTGGTTGTTGCTTTTACAAGAGTTTGATATAACTATTAAGGACCATCCAGGGAAGGAAAACGTAGTTGCAAACTTCCTGTGTGGAGTCCCAAATACAAATGATCCACTGGTGGTAGATGATCAATTCCTTGATGAAAATTTGTTTTCCGTGGTAGTAAAAGCGCTATGGTACACATATGTAGCGAATTATCTGGCAGTAGGGAAACTGCTGAGACACTTGACAACAAAGGAACAAAAGCCGATTGTTAAACGCAGTGCTAGATTCCCTTGGATTGGTGGATATATTTTCCACATAGGAGCTGATATGCACATACGAATATGCACTCGAGAATACGAGATCCATGACATATTGAAGGTCTACCATGACGGACCATATGGCGGAAATTTTTCAAATCGCAGGACAGGGCACAAAGTATTACAAATGGGTTATTATTGGCCCATAATTTTTAAGGATGCAAAGAAATATGTGCAAGCCTGTGATAGTTGCCAAAGGTGGGTCGCCCTGGCCATTCTGACGAGATGCCATTGCAACCATAGTTGGTAGTAGAACCTTTCGAACGATGGGCATTGGATTTTGTTGGGCCATTCAATATGCCATCAAACCAGAAGGCCTACATACTGGTTGCCACAAACTATGTCACGAAATGGGTAAAAATAGTAACATTGCCAAGAGCTACACAAGAGTCTGTGATTAATTTTCTTTTTGAGCTATTTGTTCAGTATGGCTTACCTAGGGAAGTGATAACTCATGGGCGGGCACAATTTGTAGGACATAAAATTACAACCACTCTACGAAACCACCATATCACTCATAGAGTCACTTCTCCCTACCACCCACAGGCGAATGGGAAGGTTGAAAGTACCAATAAAGTCATTGAAGAAATTGTCACTAAAACAGTCTCGACACATCGCTGGGATTGGGCTACTAGATTGCCAGAGGCCTTGTGGGATTATCACACAACTTGGCGAAACACTACTGCATATTCTCCGTACCACCTGGTATTTGGAAAGGACCCAATTTTCCTCATTAAATTTGAGATAAAGACTCTGATAAAAACCCAGGAAGTGGGGCTGGATTTGACAGAGGCCCAAGTTAAAAGACTTCAACAAATAAACGAATTAGATGAAACACTGCTAATTTCTCTACAACGCACTGCAATTATTCATCAACAACGGGCTAAGTGGCATGAAAACCTCATAAAAAATAAGACGTTCCAGAAAGGACATTGGGCACTTCTCTATGACTCTAAATTCGAAGACTTCCCAGGTAAATTACAAACAAGGTGGTTCAAGCCATATGAAATTCAAGAAGTGTACAACAACGGTACCATTAATTTGACCACCATAGATGGATTCGGCTTTGCCTTTCGAGTAAATGGACACTGGATGTGCCTCTATCATAATCCACTCACAAAAGGGTCTTTCTTCCAACAAGTGCATGACGATCCCACTATCCAAATCTTAACTACAGGGAGTAATGACTCGACAACTTCAATTTTATAAAGATCCGTTATTTATTTTTAGCTGTAAATAGTGTATATATTCTTCTTGCATTTGAATGGAATTTACAGTTTTTTTCATCATTGTATAAAATAATTCCATTCTTTTTTCTCTTTTGTTTGTTTTTATTGTTCAATAAATTGAACAACTGTTGTTCAATCGACTGAACAACTGTTGTTCAAATCAAATGAACAACCACATCTTTTTCCTTTCGTGTGTTTTTATTTTTTCCATTCAATCGACTGAATAGATGTTGTTCAAATCAAATGAACAACCACATTTTTTTCCTTTCATGTGTTTTTATTTTTTTTGTTCAAAGTAAATGAATAGCCATTTTTTTTTCCCTTTCGTGTGTTTTTTATCTTTGTTGTTCAATCAATTGAACAACTACTATTCAATCGATTGAACAACTGCTGTTTGAACCAAATGAACAACCACATTTTTTTCCTGTCGTGTATTTTTATTTATGTTGTTCAATCAATTAAACAATTGTTGTTCAATTGATTGAAAAATTGTTGTTTAAACCAAATGAACAACTTTTTTTCAGTGTTTTTTTTTAATTAATATTTTTTATTGATTTTGATGTTCAATCAATTGAATAACTGTTGTTCAATCGATTGAACAACTGCTGTTCGAACCAATTGAACAGTTGCATTTTTTTTGTTGTTGTTGTGTGTTTTTAAAAGTTTGTTGTTCAAAGTAGCAAACTTTTTTTTTTTTGCCGATTTTCTTTTAAAAATATCCACTCTTCCTTTACACATTCTTGCCATAAAAACTATTTTATTAAATGAGGAATTAGCACCTAAAGTAGAGAAAAATAGTGATATTACTAATATTATGTTTTTTTGGAAATTTTGATGGATATCTTTACTTTGGAAGCTGACATGGTTTATCTATATAGTTATTGGCTGGATATCCCCTGTTTAGTCATATTATTACACAATTCATTATATTAATCTTATGCTGGTTTATCTTTTTACACTCTCAAGTAGTAATTCTCTTTGGCATATGGATATGGGAATAAGGGCATTGTTTTTATTGGAATTTTTTCTACTTCTTATACTATCCCTAGCTCTTAAGGAGTTAATGAGCCTCCCTCCATTTATAACAAAAAGAAAATATGTCTCTATG
Source organism: Pinus albicaulis (assembly GCA_034641835.2). Lineage (NCBI taxonomy): Eukaryota > Viridiplantae > Streptophyta > Pinopsida > Pinales > Pinaceae > Pinus > Pinus albicaulis. Next base: position 1,368,890,481 of record CM076579.1, on the reverse strand, counting down.
TGAAATTTTTTAAAAGAGAGGATAGGGGTTCTCATTATGAGCTAGCCTACCATGGTCATGAGGATATAACAGGTGACATTCTCACAATGGCCACCATACCAGGGTAGTTACCTTCTCCACATCTAAAACTTCTTAAAGGATAGGAGGTCTCATCACGAGCCGACCTGATCACTTTGTTAAATCCCCGTGAATGTCACTATGACTATTTGGCCACCACACCAGCATAGTGGTATCTCTACAAAAAAAGCAAAGTGTATACTTTTAAATAGAGGATTTTGGCTCATTTTTGGGTTAAAAAAACAACCCTATCGAGGCTATGGATGCCTGTTTGCAGCAGTGGCACTGCTTGTGGTATTGGAATATTTTTGACAACAACCAATTATTTTACATTCCCCTATCTCCTATTGATCCATTCCTGAAGCAGAATGCACTGTTTGACTAAGTTTTATCATTATAATAAACTATATGCATAATTAAATTTAATTTTATATCAATTATCTTATTTATGCTAAATTGAGTGATAACAACATTTGTCATAATTTGTTACTTGTCACGCTTCTATCATATTATGCTGTCAAAATAGAAAATCCTTTTCATAATAATTTCTCCTCCACTTTTCTCCTTTTTTTGGTCATTTCCATCTGATGTACATTTTCGATGATTTCCAGCCTCTGACTTCTATTTCGTGTGCATTCATGGTTTTTTCTACCCTTCCTCTTTTATTGTGCTTAAAGGTCATGGGCCCCCTTCCCTCATTGGAGGGAGTACAAATATCTATAATAAACATGCATGCGAATTAACTATGAGACTCGGTTCGAATAGGCTAATTGGACAATATAATCATTACATTAACGTCATGCAGTCACATTTCTAATAATAAATTTTATAAGATTTTCATGCAGTATTTGTGTTTTTTTTAATTAACAGAGCTGAGAGAAGCACAGACAAAAGGGTGAAGAAATCAGTTCCGAAAGCACAATAGCCATGGGTGGAAACTCTGTTCGCAATGAACCCACAATATTTCAAGTGACAGAATTGGCTCACACAGTTCTCCAGAAATATGGTTGGATTTCATATTTAAACAGGCTACAAGGGTTTAATATGAAGATAGCAATTGAATTCCTGCAGAACTTGCGGGAAGGGCATACCATAGTTAAAGGCATAGTTATACCTATCTTCAAATATGTAATTGCTGAGGTCTCCAGACTTCCAATGGAAGGGAAAAAGTGGACTGATAAACATGTCCTCATACAAGAAGTAGTTTCAGTATAACAGGACCCAAATGAGCAATTGGTACGAAAAGGAAAAGGTATTAACCCTGCATCCTTGAAGCAGCCTTGGTGAGAACTGGCAGTCATCATCCAAAAGTATATCACAAGTGAAGGACGCTAGGACGTGGTAAAATCTTGTCAACTCCAATTTTTAGCTGTACTCAAACAAAATATTTCAGTTAATTTGCCTTTTTTCTTGAATTCTATATTGCATGACACTGCTATTCAGATTAGGAAAGCTAAAAACCCTCAGGCAGTTATCAGCCATCATGACCTGATAAAATTTATTATTGTTCATGAATTAAACAAACATCAGTTAGCATGGGATAACTTTGTCAATCCTGCCCTACCTGCCCCTGAAGAAAACCCTGATAGAGTAGGAATTGAGCATCCAAGGACAAACATTCCATTCCCTAGGAAATCTAGAGGGAATAGAACTCGTGTCTCGACCTTAGGTCCAATAAAACAGAGACTAACTGAAAGAATAAAACTACAAAAAAATACCTCGGAATTTATAGAAGAGATAGGGCCATCCTATAAACCCCCTCTAAGCCTTAAAAATTCACCTTTGCAAGGTTATGAGGAGGAAATGGCTCAAGTATTAGAACAGATGAGAGAATCTTGTGAAGCTAGGAACCCATTTGAACAATCTGAGGAGCAGAGGGATCTTTCGAACTAGTCTGCCTCCGCTGGTAGTTTTGGTCACACAAAAATTATACCTTCCACTGATGAATTGCAGGATTTGAGGGATTTATCTCCCTCTGATAATGAATGTTTGAATAAGGAAGGCCAGATAGAGAGAGCCTCTGAGTTCGAAAATCAGTCAGGGGATACTGTTTTATTATACTAGGACACAAATTTTGATACCTCTCCTCTGACACCTGAAGAAAACATTTCTCCACCCAACCAAGATATCAATGTTGGCACAAACTCTTTAGTGCCTGAAGAAAAAATTATTTCATTAAATGATAACCCTAATACTGGAAAAACCCCACCTGAACTTGAAGCCGCTGCTGCACCTTCTCCTGCCAGGACCCCTTTGAAGGAAAAATTAGCTTGGGCTAAGTTGAGAAGAATGCGCACGAAATGCAGAGAATTGAGAAAAAATGTGGAACAGTTAAAGGGATGTTTGAAAGTGGTGGATAAGGCCTAGATTCCTAAAAAGGAATTATATACTGTGGGGAGCAAAAAAAAACTATGTTCTGCAGAATAAATTGGAATTCAAACTAAACCAAAAGAAACCCAAACAGATTTTGTCACAAAACTGTAGATGTTGTTGTACAAGCTAATGACTTCAGTCCCCAAGAGACAACTGAAGTCTTTGTGCAGATCGATTTGATACCTACAGATGACAAAGAAACAAAAATGGAGGAAACACCTCCTTATACCCCTTTGGTACAAAGAGCTACCAATCAAAAGCTTCACAATGAATTGATTCAAATTCAGTAAGAATTGGTCTGGTATAGGAAGGAAGTAGTGCCCTTGCAAGAACATCAGACATTACTAAAATGATTTAGTGACCTTATTGCAACTGAAGATGAAACCTTTTCCCAGCTTAGGGAAGAAAGAGTGAAAGTAAAAAGGGAATAGGCTGAACTGGAACAGGTTAAGAAACAAAGCAGTGTTGTTTGTACTCTTTACTCAGATGTGTTGTCTTGCAAATCATCGACCACCAATTATGCCGTATTTCTAGTGGAAAGGTATTTGTTGTTGAAGATCAAAGTTGTCAGAGCACGAAAGCCTACTACATTTAATTCCACTGCAGAGTTTTTCCAATGTTGTAATGAACGGGATGAACAAGTCCAGTGCCTTATGTGTGAATTGTACTTACACAATTTCTTTTAAGAAGATGAAAGAGATAGTAACCCCAGTCCCTTCATTGGGGACATTCAGTTTCAAGCGTTTCAATATTTTTCTAAAAAACAGATTAGATGGGCTAAGGCCTACAATATATTCCAGAAAAGGGAAAATGGGTTAGATTTATGGGTCAGAGGGGAAACTACAAAACCTGTACATTTATTCATTCAACATAAGAGGTTTATGCAACAGGAAGGAGTGATAGCCAAGCTAGGGCTAATTCACAAAGATATTGTACAGAATGGAACAACATGCTTCAAGGATATTCAGGGGGATGCTTTATTAGCAACTAATAAAATATGGCAAGCCTCTACCAATAACATTAAGAATAGAAAGCCATTTGGTTATAGGAATTTTAAAGATGTTGCTTCTCATTTTCATCTGTATAGCAATTAAATTTTAAACATGGGCCCTATATGGATAGGATGCAGATATAGATGCCCCATCATATGGTACCCTCCTGAAAATTACCACCATGATTATGAATTGCTAGAGGGAAATTTAAACTTGGAATTTGCAAAAGTGAAACAAAATCATGGTTTTATATTTTATAGGGAAGAGGTATATCCTGCCTATTCCTTAACTCAACTACATCTCAATCATCTGTTTTCACGAGGACATGCACAAAGGTAAGCAAGGGAGTATGTTGGGCCATGGAAAAGGTACTTTTTACCCTCATCTTTAGCTTGATTTATTATTAACTTTTATATGTTTTCCTTCATTTTAGAAATAAATCAAAGGAGAATAGTGTAAAAGTAGGGTAAAATGAATTATTAATAAATAGTGTGTTTAATTGTATAAAAACTAACTTTTGTTGTCTTTATTGATAGGAAATCCAAACCAACCAATTGGTGACCAAACGAAAAAACAACAACAATTAAGAAAAGCAAATGAAATCGCATCTGGTTCTTGTGAATCAGCAAAAGATGGAAAGACATGTATATTCTTGAAGCATTTGGCTAATAGCTGCGAAGCCTCAGGATCTCCTAATCCTGAGGTTTCACTATTCTCTGTTTTTTTTCTCCTTAAAGTTATAAAATGATGTAGGTGAAAGAGAGCATGAGAGATTTTTCCATAGATTATAATTTTCTGTAATAAACATTTATTTAGACAGAGTCTTTGAACTCTTGATGATATACTTGTTCTGTTGATTAATGAAAGAGTTAGCATCTTCGTTATAAGTAGATTCTGAGTATTTCTTGGCAGAATACTTCTGGAGGCTTTGGGCCTGGTCCCTATGATTTCTCATGTTGAGATTCAATAAGATGATGAGCTTAGTGAAAAGAGTTGCCTTCACTAAGTGGGCCCGCAGGCTATTTTTGGCGCAGAGTCTATTTTTAGGCTATGTTTATTTTTAGACATGTTGATCATATTATATGAGTTGCAGGATTCTATTTGTGGATGGTTGGTCAAGTTGGACAAATAGATGGACTTCTATTTTTAGACATATTGGGCGAAGTCTATTTTTAGAATGCCAGTCTAAAAATAGATATGTCGAATATTATTAGCTCTTAATAATATTTGGACTCTAAACATTATCTTATTCTCTTGGAGCACTTCAGTTAAGTGCACAGATGTGGCACAACAGTTGACAGAAGGAATTACGCTATTCTTGAGGGTTTACTGGAGCTATTGCATGGAGGACTTCAGTTAGAACTCATGCGACAGAGTTTGGTGGAGTTGTATTTAGTTTAACTCAGTTAGACTCAGTTGAGCTAGTTGTATCTAGTCTAACTGATTGATACGCTAGTGAGAGTGGTGTGAATTAATTAGTTAATTAATTCACTAAATAATAACTCATTAATCAATTGAAGAATACATCAGCTAACTACAGTGCATGGCAGTTTCAGTGGAGACCAGTGGAGAGATAGGTGAAAGAGCAAGTGTGACTATCAGTTGTGACTATAGTGATGCATTGATTGCATCCAAAACTCAGTGGAGATGCCAATGAGGATTGCATGAGAAAGGCTGGGGAAATTTTAGTTCATTCAGAGCCATTCTTCAGCAGGGATTGTGTAGTAGAGGCAGGCTAGTAGGTGGCAAATATCGGTGCATGGATTTGCAAGATCGGGCTTGATTAGTGTGTAGCAATTGTATTGTACCAAGAGCTTGATATGATCAGATTTGTATGAGGATTATTACATGATATCTATGAAATATATTATATATAGATAGTTTGGGTTTTTAGCTTCAGGCTTTCCTGTTAAACAACTGTGTTAATGTGTGTGAATTTTTATTGTTTCATGTGTGCATTGCAATCTTGATTTAATTTCCGCAAATGATCAATGGTGGACTAGATTCTGTATTTTGCATGAAGTTAAAATAGTGTGAGATCAGGAGAATTTTTGACATACAACACATAAGTTATATAATTTCTACATGGTATCAGAGGAGTTGATCATTGGAGGAGATTGCAATTATTGAAGCGGTTGAGTTTTGTGCTGGTGGAATTCGAATTTTCTGCAGTGTTTTCTTGGTGTCAAAGTTGAGCATTCATTGAAATGTATTTCAATGGATTGCGATTGGAGTATGCCCTTGATGGGAGCTCGAATTACATAGCATGGAAGGACAGGATGGAGGTGGTGCTGGATGATAATGGGTTGAAGGAGTTCATAGATGCTGATATTCCGAAGCCTGCTTCTAACAATGCAGTTGCACTTGATGCATGGCAAAAAAAGGTAGCAAAGTGTTGAAGGATTTTGTTGGAAGGTATGAAGGACCACATTGTGTCCATCCTTCATGGTAAAGCTACTCCATTCTTAATGTGGAAGGCTTTGACAGACTTGTTCCAAAGAAAAAGTGACCAGAGGAAGTTGGCGCTTAAAGACAAGCTCAGAAAAATAAAAATGGAGAAAGGCGACAGTATACCAAAATACCTTATGAAGTTTTTCCACTGCAAGGATGAGATGGGAAGTGTGGAGGTTACTGTTGATGAAGAATACTTGGTGAGCTTGGCTCTCCTTGGGCTTTTGAAGAGTTGGCATAGCTGCGAAGACTCTGTTAATGGACGGGAGAAACTGCGAGGATGGGAGTGACTTTGGTCGGAACTTGTGCAGGAGGAGATAAGGCGGGGTACCAGGGATGGATCTTCATCAAAAAATGAAGATGAATAAAATTTCGATTTGGCTGCCAAAGCAAGGAAAGGGAAGGGGAAGAAAAATCCTTCTCAATTCGGTGCGAAAGGCAAGAAGCAGGATTTGTCCAAGGTGAAGTATTTACACTGTCACCATCACGGTCATTTCGCCACTAACTATCCACAGAAGAAGAAGAATAAGCAGGCTTCTGGATCTGCAGTTGGAGAGGCCTTAGCCTCGCAGTTTGAGATAGATTTTTCTTTGATCGCATGCTTGGTTTCAAGTGTGATGGGATTGGTGTGGTTTCTTGACAGTGGTGCATCTTTCCATATGACTGGAGACAAAGATTTGTTTAGTGATCTTGATGAAAAGGATCTTGGAGTGCATATCGAGATGGGCGATGATGGTAGATACAATGCGACTGGTATCAGGACCATTTCCTTTGAGAGGGAGTCTGGTAAGCCTTCTATCTTGAAGGATGTCATGCATGTTCCAGGATTGAAGAAGAATCTGATCTCCGTGGTGATGTTGGAAGACAAGGGTTATGATGTTGTTTTCAGTGAGCGAAAAGCCTTCCTTAGACATAAAACAAATGGTCAAACCAGGAGGATAGGGATTCGAGTTAAGAATATTTATCAATTGCAGGTAAATGGCTGTGCAGCAATGGCAGGCAAATCAGAAGGAGTGGTGAGCCGGGATGAGGGCGAATTGTGGCACAGGAGATTGGGCCATCTTCACCATGGCGCTTTGAAAATTTTGCAGTAGATTTCTATCGGGATTCCCAAAGGTACACTTGCGCAGTCAGATCAGTGCAAGGGATGTACTTTGGGAAAATTTGTGAAGACCACTTTTCATGAGAAGGATAGTTACGCCTCGACGATCCTTGAGAGAATTCACACAAACGTGTGTGGACCTTTCTCGGTTGCTTCAATAGAAAAGCACAAGTATTATGTGATATTTTTTGATGAATTTTCTTGTAAGTGCTGGATCTTCTTCATGCAGAAGAAGAGCGAGACATACTTAAAGTTCTGTGAGTTCAAGGCGTTGGTTGAGAAAGAGTCGGGGAAGTAGGTGAAAGCTCTAAGGAGCGATAATGGCAGTGAATACATCTATGGCGAATTCAAAGACTTCTGTAGAAAATAAGGAATTCGAAGAGAGCTCATAGCGCCTCATAACCCACAGCAAAATGGGGTCGCGGAGAGAAAGAACAATACGATCGTGGCTACTGCACGGGCGATGTTGCATGATCAGGGCCTTCCCATACACTTGTGGGATGAGGCATGCAACACTACGGTTTGTGTGCAAAACCGTTGTCCTCATAGAGTACTTGGCATGAGTACACCCGAAAAGGCGTTTTCTGGTAAGAAGCCTGATATTTCTCATTTGAAGATTTTTGGTTCACCTATTTACATTCATGTGACGAAGGATGCCAGGAAGAAGTTGGAGCCGATTTCAGAGGCTGGGATATTTGTGGGGTACACAGAAACACCCCACAATTATCATGTGTATTTTCCAGACAGTCGGATGACTGTTGTGCGACGAGATATCAAATTTCATGAGGAGAAAGCCATGAAGTTGTCACTTGAGAGGGAGCTACACTTTCATGCAGAGGAGGAGCCACTTTTTCCTAAAGATGAGCCTCAAGATGTGGATCAGCCTTAAGAGGAGGTTCATGGAGTGGAAGAAACCATTAATGAGCGCCAAACATCAAAGGGCGGAAGCGCACTACATAAGCTGAGCGACTAAATCTTGATGGAACGCAGAATGTAGGAGCTCCTACATCACAGTGCAGACAGAGACAGTCACCTGACCGATTTACTGGATACATGGCTCTGATGAGCAAGTGTATCATGATGGAGCCATCCTCTTTCGAGGAAGCTGTGGAGGATCTCGCATGGGTGGATGCCATGGTGGAAGAGTATGATTCGATTGTCAGAAACAGTGCATGGGAAATTGTCCCAAGGCCAGAAGGGAAATCGGTGGTAGGTTCGAGATGGATCTACAAAGTGAAGCAAGCTACTGAAGGGAGCATTGAGAAGTATAAGGCAAGATTTGTTGCTCGGGGCTTCTCACATATTGAGGGGATCGATTATGAAGAAACCTTTGCACCTATCGCAAGGTATTCTTCCATACAGACCATCCTTTCTCTCTCAGCACAGATGGGTTGGCACATTCATCAGATGGATGTGAAGACTGTGTTCCTCAACGGAATCATAGAGGAGGAGGTTTACATTGAGAAACCTAAAGGATTCGAAATATTCAGCAGTGAGTCACATGTGTACAGGCTCAAAAGAGTGTTGTATGGGATGAAACAAGCACCTCATGCTTGGTACACATGGATAGACAGTTATTTCACCAGACTTGGTTTCGCCAAGAGTGAGGCAGATCCAAACCTATACCAGATTGTGGTGGAGGGTAAGATTTTGATCATTGTGCTTTATTTAGATGATTTAATAATAACAGGTGATGAAATGTTGATACACTCATGCAAGGCAGATCTTGCAAAGGAGTTCGAGATGAAGGAATTGGGCCTCCATTATTTCCTGGGATTGGAAATTTGGCAGCGGAAAGGTGAACTATTTGTGTCTCAAGGAAAGTATGCCTGGGAGATACTGGAGAAGTTTCACATGCAAGGCTGCAAGCCTACCGACACTCCTCTTCCTGGTGGTTGGAGGAAAGAGGATGCTACATTGGCAAAGGTAGTGGATGCCACTGTTTATCGAAAATTGGTTGGTTCGCTCATGTATTTAGTCAATACAAGACCAAACATATGCTATGCTATGAACCAGCTTTCACAAGCAATGGTTAAGCCTACCAAGATCTTTTGGAAGGCAGGCAAGCATGTCCTGAGGTATCTCAGGGGCACATCTGGGTATGGATTATGATACAGACAGTTAGATGAGGTGAAGCTGCATGGCTTCATGGATGCAGATTGGGCAGGAATCCCAACGGACAGAAAGAGCACATCTGGAGGGATTTTCAATATCGGATCTACAACAGTTTCTTGGTACAGCAGGAAAAAAATATCCGTGGCACTAAGTTCAGCGGAGGCTGAGTACATGAAAATAAGTTTGGCTGCATGCGAGGGTATATGGATGAGGAAGATCTTGGTCGGTTTTTTTGGTTCTCATTTATATCCCACAGTGATATATTGTGATAATCAGAGTTGCATTAACTCTTGATTAATCCAGTATTTCATGATAGAACTAAACATATTGACATCCGGTACCATGATATCAAATATTGTGTGCAACGGAAGATCATGTTGCTTTCTTACATTCCTACGGAGGATCAGGATGCAGATATTCTGACGAAGGCGCTCACTAGGAGAAAATTTGAATACCATAAAGACAGGATCGGGGTGGCAGATAATCCCTATCTTTTTGAGAGGGAGTGTTGAGATTCAACAAGATGATGAGCTTAGTGAAAAGAGTTGCCTTCACTAAGTGGGCCTGCAGGCTATTTACAAAGCAAAATCTTTTGAGCCCTATACTCTATTTTTAGACATGTCGATCATATTCTATGAGTTGCAGGATGTTATTTGTGGATGGTTGGTCAAGTTGGAAAAATAGATGGACTTCTAATTTTAGACATATTGGGCGGAGTCTATTTTTAGACTGCCAGTCTAAAAATAGATATGTCGAATATTATTAGCTCTTAATAATATTTGGACTCTAAACATTATCTTATTCTCTTGGAGCACTTCAGTTAAGTGCACATATGTGGCACAACAGTTGACAGAAGGAATTCCGCTATTCCTAAGGATTTACTGGAGCTATTGCATGGAGGACTTCGAGTAGAACTCATGTGACAAAGTTTGGTGGAGTTGGAGAAGTAGTTGGTGGAGTTGTATTTAGTTTAACTCAGTTAGACTCAGTTGAGCTACTTGTATCTAGTCTAACTGATTGATACACTAGTGAGAGTGGTGTGAATTAATTAGTTAATTAATTCACTAAATAATAACTCATTAATCAACTGAATAATACATCAGTTAACTATAGTGCATGGTAGTTTCAGTGGAGACCAGTGGAGAGATAGGTGAAAGAGCAAGTGTAACTATAGTGATGCATTGATTGCATCCAACACTTAGTGGAGATGCCAATGAGGATTGCATGAGCAAGGCTAGGGCAATTCGAGTTCATTCAGAGCCATTCTTCAGCAGGGATTGCGCAGTAGAGGCAGGCTAGCAAGTGGCAAAGATCGGTGCATGGATTTGCAAGATTAGGCTTGATTAGTGTGTAGCGATTGTATTGTACTGAGAGCCTGATATGATCAGATTTGTATGAGGATTGTTACATGATCTCTATGACATATATTATATACAGATATTTGGGGTTTTCAGCTTCAGGCTTTCCCGTTAAACAAATGCGTTAATGTGTGTGAATTTTTATTGTTTCATGTGTGCATTGCAATCTTTATTTAATTTCCGCAAATGATCAATGGTGGAATATATTATGTATTTTGCATGAAGTTAAAATAGTGTGAGATCAGGAGAATCTTGGACATATAACACATAAGTTATATAATTTATACATCTCATGCTATTTTGTGTTATATGTTTATTTACTGATTCTCTCAAATTAGTTATTCTTACGCTTTGTAGAATTACGATTCAATTTAGTAATTGCAAGTGTGGTTTGTTACGATTTCATTTTCAATCAGATTGAATTTATCATTAATATTCCTTTACTGCTGAGTGATGTTTTTCCATTTATTAGATTGATTTCAGCATGGTTAAGTAGTTGTTGTTCAATTCTGCACATCGTTATTTCTTGAATTTTTTCCATTGCAAGTGTGAACGTATGGTTTGTTGTTCAATTATAAATGTTGTTATTAATTGAATTATAGAGAATTCTATTGAAAAATGTCAGTAGGTGATTTCTATTCAATTTATTAAGTATTTACTTTCTATCACAGTTCAATTCATTAAGCTTGTTGTTCAATTACAAAATATATTTAATTTCAGCATTAAGTGTTTGCTTTCTGCATAAGTTCAGACTAGAGTTTCATTCTTTGATTGATTTTAGGTATTTCGTAGTTTAATTTTGAATTGATTGATTGAACTTCGAGAATCATATAGTATTTCTTGCAACGATCTAGAATAGTTAACCTCCGATTTCACTCGCATATACTTTTCTTGCACTCTTGAAATAAATAGATTTTCCCTAGGTTGATGATTAATGTGAGCATTAAGATTACTTTTAACATTAATCTTTTTGAACCAACACTATGTACTCCTCCACGACCTTGTCCATTTGTTGTGTTCATGCAGAGGAGCCTTCTTTGGAGATTGTGGCCACAATATTCTTCTTTCCCTGAGGGTGGATCATCAGGAATTTTTTTTTCCCAATTTTGGAAATGAGCTTACTGCATTTTTTTGTAGTAACCAAAGAGATAGCGGTAGACAGTGGCACCTCTAGTATCCTGTACAACTTATTTCCCAAAGTAACAATAACAACGCGAGGTTGAGACTCATACACAACATGTTGTTTCCACAAGTATGGTTGGCCTAATAATACATCACAAACATCAAGAGGAGCAATGTCACATAATACCTCCTTCGTGAAGGGCTTGATGCTATAGGGAAGGCAGCATTGCTGGCTGACGCGGAAATCCCATCCTTGGTGAAGCCACCCGATGGTGTACGACTGTGGGTGTGCTATGGTTGGCAAGCCCAAACGCTTCATGACCTCTGCTGAAATGAGGTTCGTTTGGATCCCACTGTAGATAATGAACTGTAGCAGGGAACCCTTTACCCACATCTGGGAGTGGAAGAGACGCTCCTCCACCTCTGAATCTTCTGGTTCCTCCTTTTGGATCTTCATAGTGGAAGCTATGGCGTTGAGCTCCACATTGATAATATGCTTCCCTTTTTAATTTCGCTTATCGGGTTCTAATTCAGAGTTAGAGCGTGCATTTGATTAAGAAGCCTTCATCTTGACCACTAGTGACTGCTTGGCCCGACACTCACTTGTGTTGTGAGTGGAGCTCTTATGGAACTCACACCACTTTCCTATGCCCTTCTTCAGCTTTGCGGTGTTGTTCTTTGCTTGTGGCTTTGGCAGGTTGTCTTGGGCCGCCATGCCTTGGCTTTTTTCTTTGTTATGCGGTTTGGGGGCACCTTTCCCTTGCTTTTGATTCAAAGATCCAAAGTCTCACTTCTTCTGTTTGAATTTCTGCTTAATATTGGTAGCATACTGATATGCCATACTAAGCGAGGAGATGTCAATGAACTCCATTTCTTCATGAATGTATATGTGCAGATAACTACAATACTTCAACACCAAATGTTTTTCTGAATCTTTGATACCCAACTTTTTGCGTAGGGTATGGAACAGATCCATCAGCTCATGCACATCTTGATCCCTTTGCTGCTCCAACGTATTCCATTGTATGTACTTGTCCTCATAGCTCCCCACGGGATAATATTGTTCCTTGATGGCATCTCAGAAATAACTCCAAGTGGGTACGACTGAGAAAAGAGAGGGTTCCACCTCATCCTTTTTCTAACAGTAGGTTTCACACCAGTCCTTGACATGGGGGGCAGCTTTGAGGAGTGCAAAAATAATCTTCTCCTGGTCAGAAAAGTCATTAACCGAGAAATATCCTTCTAATATATTAAACCATATATCTATGGCGTCTGCATCTATTTGGCCCTCAAATATGGGAATTCCAAAGTTTACTTGTACATTAAAAGGAGTTGCACCTCTAGAGTGGCTGTTGGATGCAAATGAGCCGTCAGTGGGAAGTCGTCGAAGTATCTCGGAAAATTATCCATCATCGTGTTCCTTTTTTTTTTAGAGGGTCTCATTGAAAAATATTTTGATAGGATCTCCTGCTCCCTCATCTTTCTTTTCATCCCCCATGGGTGGCTATCGGGGTTTGCGAGGATGATCTTGTAAAGGTTCAACCAGATCAAGCCGTAACTCCTTATACCCCGACTTTGTTGGGGACATGAAAAGAAGGATCGAGAAAGAGAAGAACACTCTGATACCAATGATCCAACTTTATGCATAAACGCAACAAAATACACATATAACCATAAATACAAAGATGTAGCAAAAATAACACTTCATTTCATTAATATCAAAGAACTGAAATTTGTTTACAGGCATAATGGAAATAAAATAGCTAGGGCACTGGTAGCTTATCTCTAAGAAGAGATGTGGTGGCTACTGGTCTCCAAACTGTGTTACAATGAGGCTTGAGGGCCTATTTATTATTGAGAAACCATGGAAAACCCTAAACATCCAAAAACCTAACCTTAGGAGATGAAGCGCCAAAACTATGGGCCCTATTTGGGTAAATTGGTACATCAACTTCTCGAGGACGTAACTTTGGCATACGATCTTTGTTTGACACGCACAATACCTTGTTAGAAATATCTCTTCGAGGAATACAATTTTTTATGTGAGAAACATCAAATGAATTTCCATTTTTCTCCCAGTTTTCCCAAAAAACATCGTTTATGGCCTCAAAACGACTTCGGAACTTCATGACCCAAAAAGCTGCTAAAAATAGTAAACTGTGCTACAATTAAGGAAATTGAAAAAAATGAAAGAAACAATGGTGGGCCCCCAAGTGGAATAGGCAGGTGGCCACAATTATCCACCTAGGTCATTGCTTGATGTAAAGAAGATAAAAATAAGAACCTAAAGAAAGCTAATAAGAATACAAGAATATCACAAGCAATTGTCAACATAAGAAAATATTTTTGCATTTCTGGTTTTCTAACAATTAAGATTTCTTCGCCCATGTAGATGGATGGAGATTTAAAAATCCTTCAACCCAACCACACACATGAAAATTAATACTCAACCTTGATATCCTACAATATAAGAGTAAGGTAAGACAAAGAGAAGACTCTATTCATAAATCAATTAAAAATAAATAACATATATCTCGTCATTAAGATATATCTTAAACCAAATATTCATGTAAATGTAAATATTATCAACACAATATGCAAATCATATCAACATAAATATTGACTTACTAAGATATTAGATTTTGAAAATTGCATATATAAAATTTTTATTAAATTATTACTATTTTTATTGATTTATTTATTTATGCTAGCGAAAGAGGTAACACAATGGTTCTTGCACTCGCATGACATGGGGTTGATCCCTAACGACTGCCACTATAACCTCCGGGTGTAACCACACCACCCCTAAGCATAACACATAAGTAAGACGAGGATTGAACTTGTGACCTGCACAATGGCACAAATCCTTAAAAACACATTCATTGTCCAACAAGTCACACCCTGAAAATTATTAAATTATTACTATTAATAATAAATTTATCAACACAGATATTATTGATAAAAACCTTTTAAATCAAAATTAATAAATTGTGCAGATTTCATGTTCTAATAATTATGAACAAATATTAAGCTATAATAAATTACTACATTTTTGGATTTCATGATTAAAAAGTTAAGTTAAGATTCATATTAAATTTCTTGTTAATATTAGGTTTATTTCAGAATATATTTAAATATTGTCACATGTAAACATATTAAATATTGTTAAAGTAAAGACATGATTTGAAGATCAAACACTAAAAATAATTTTCACAACCCACGCAATCCCAACTCAAACTCAAACCCTAGGGTGAGTGCCTCGAACTGACACTAGAAATTATTGACTAACAAAAAATTTAGTTTCTTCCCAGGAGTTTCATGATATTTATATATAAAAATAATCATAGCCAACAATCCACTGTGTTCTTTAAATCACAACAACCTATTGCAATAAAATGATTCAATTGATCTTTAAAATTCAAATAAACTATCCATGGTCGATTACTAGAAATCCCCTGGTCGATTAATCTGGGCACTACATTATAGGATCAATGTGGCTCGTGCAGAGGAAGCAACAATCCGAGCAGCATGAGTGCCCGTCTAAAAGATCTTTATCTCTCATTCCACTTCCAAAAAATACACTATACAACTTTGTGCAGACCATTTCATGGGTTGATCATTTGGAATTTCAACCTGTAACTAAATTCTCTTAAGCAATAGATTAGAGAATCCAAGTGATATATAAGTAAGTTGGGTTCGACACTTAGTAGAAGAATTGGTCCACTAGTATGAATGCATAAAACCCTACATGAGGAACTTGAAAAGAAACTTACAGTAGAGATATCTAGTCATATATAGAACGTGGCGATATGATAATCAAAAGGATCCACACTAATTAATTATTTGTAATAATTATTCTATTTTTTCGCACCGGAAAGGTATGGTGCACCCTAGGTTAGAGATATTTATATATGTATTATTTATTGCTATTTTGGCGTAAGGAGGGGGTGTTGTACAGGGTTGAAAGAGACCCAGTCCCCGAACAACATTGTGGGGGTCACGAAAGAGACTTAGGCCCAATCAACATTGTGCAGATCCCGAATGATGCCAAGGCCCAAACAATGTTTGTGTGGGGCACGAATGAGGAGTTGAACCCAATGATCCCATAACTCCATGACATATTTAACTTCTCCTTATTCTAGGTTTTATTGGATATTGTTGAATGTCATTCAAAAATGTTTCTCTAGTTTTGTTGGATGTTGTTCACTCATAAAATGTGATAATATCATCTACACGGGTTTGAATCTTATTAAATTTTATTTGGAATAATTTGAGGGTTATCAAATATATTAATATATTAGTAACCATTAATTTAAAGATATAGCTATTAATTCAAGCGATAGCTATTAAGTTAAGTTCATTTTATTCAGTGTCACTCTAATGTAATTTAACCTAATTATTGATTATCCAAAGCTGAGAACTAATTAGCCTCACACCTTGTGATTGGAGTCACGTGTGTCATTACCACATTATCATCAATGGTAGACAATATCTCAACACAAATTGAACAAAATATGTTGATAGTTTGGTTTAAGTTAGGAAAACTAAACTATACAATTCCTCAAATCTTGTTATCACAACAAGATAATGAGACAATTTGCTTGGTATATACAATGTAAAGTAGAAATGTTTGGATATTTTATTTTATGGATATATTTACATTGCAGAAACAGAAAAAGAAAAATGATACATACATCTAGAGCATGATATTCACAACGAAATGAATGATTAACATGTATTAAAGAAAATAAAAATTAAACTTGAAATAACAACGAGCTAGTTAGGATTCAATGCCAAAAATTTGAAATCCTATAGAGCATAAGATGTGAAAAAGAGTGAATAAATTTAACAAAATACAAGAGGCATATAAGGAAAATATTGTATAGAAGAGCAAGTTGATTTTATTAAAATAATAGTGAAATCTTAACAACAGTCTCTAGGAAGACCATTGACAAGTTCCAAGGCTCAAACTTCTGCAATGTACATAATCATATACAACAATCATGGAAATCCAATGAAAATAGCATCATATCGATCCTTCAAACAATTTTCATGAAGGGGGATATTGTTTTTTGCATAAAGATCATTGTTAACATTGATAAAATAAAAACCAGACTTTTTGAACAACAATTAAACGATCAGAAAGAACACAAGGCACCTTCACAAATCCTTGAGTAATTGAGGGAAATCACCTTAAGTGGTCTCTCCTTTAGAGATAGAATTGTTGTCACCATCAAGATCATCTCTCTAGTTTACAGAGAATAAAAATCATAGGAATAAAGAACAACCTAGTTTTGATATATCATACCTCTCTTCAGAACTTTCTCTCCCCTTTGCCTTCATAGATCTCTCATATTTTTAAAGAGGCCTCAAGTAGTTTTGACATTTTTCAAATCATATTAGTTATTTCCCAATCAATATGAGTAGGGTCAAGAGGAGAGGATTTGAAAGGCTGACTTAGAAATTGTAAGGATTAGACACTAATAGGTGGATGGGACCCGCATTACCATTCAACTATACCTCATTGTTTTCATGCATTATATTTAAACCATCAATTTATTCATCTCATAAATGCTGGTCACTAGTAAACATAACATAATCATGCCATGACCACAATCCATCAAAAATAAGTGCACATCGTGATATAAAGTCATCACATTATAAATCCCAAAAAACAAAACCTTGTTCATCCTTATATCCTTGCTTATCCTCATATAATCACATAACTTAAAGTAGCACCACCACACACACACACACTTGTTTCTCCAATCTTTAAATAACATAAAAATGTAAAATTGTATCCAATAAATAATATGGAAAATGATGCGCCAACAACAAGTAAAGAACAATATCCACAAGTAACTTGCACCATTAATAAAAACACAACTAGTTTTCCTGAAAGCTTATTACACACAGGAATAAAACAATGTGGTAACATCCATTAAATTAAGAACAAGACCCTGATTTTTTAAGAAAAACACAAAAAGAAACAACTAAAACAAGGGAATAGGGAATGTGTATGTATTCATATAGTCAATCCCAATGACAAGACAGAACGATGACATTGACTGCATATTTTTCAAATGAAGTAGTAAGTTCTCGAGAGTCATGAATGTATGTATATGAAATAATAAATGGAACCCTAAATTTAGATGTCGAAGAGGTATGGGCCTTACGTGAATAGAATAATGTTTTCACATAAATTAGATACCCAAATTACGATAAAAATGTTAAAATGAGTTTATCGTAATGACATGAATTTATTTTTATATGTATCTAGGTAAAAAAAAAATTTACAAATAAACTGAAGACAACATAATCCCTTTGACTATTGAAATGATCGACATGAGAAATATTCCATAACATTAATTTTCTGACAAATTTTACAGAGAAAATTGAGCGAAGTTAGACACAATTCCTGTGCATGGCCTTTGTATAGGTTTTTGTCTCAAAGCCCTAGTGCCCTAAGAGCTCCCTTATACAGCATGATGGGCAAGAAAATTTCATAATAAATTCATTAAGTCTTTGGTTAAAAAAGCCAACCATTGTAGGGTTATTTCAATTGAGGGTGCAAAACACATTATAGGGTTATTTCAATTGAGGGTGCAAAACACATATCCAACATTGAAATCGAACTAAAAATTCCCATGAGGCATGATCATGAAAATTCGGTTCAATGAGTAAATTATTCTAGAAAAACCACTTAAAGCCACATAAACATGATTATATTTTAACCCTAATTATATATATTTTTTAAATTCATCAACCAAAATATGGTTAGATTAACGACCATGGTCACCGCAACCAAGTAATTAATTACATGCCAGAGAGTATAAGCACAAGGCTCCGAAACCTCAAGGTTTGAGATAATGCCTCAATTATTATGTTTTCTTAGTTTGGATTGAGTTGTTGAGGAAGTTGAGAGATTTTCTCAACTTCTCTCTCTCAGATTAGAATTAGTTCAACTATATATACGTATGTAACATCTATTGATGGGGCAAACAATAATTCAATTATCACTGCATTTTATGTGATTCCTGTGTTCTTAATTTGGTATCAGAGCACGGAGATTTTATGCTTGCGCTAGTGAACGGGGACACGTTCGGTCGCATATGACGCTGTTTTTGATTTGGATCGTGTTTTTTCCTTCGTGGTAACCGTGGTGACCTGGATGTATTCGAAATCAGTGGCGACTTGGGTCACTTTGTCAGATCGAAGGGTGCGTTCAACGCCCTTGTGCATCAAATTCACTACCTTCTCAGAGCCATAACGCTGCTGATCGGTATCGCAGCTCTGTTCATCAGTTGAGAAGCCTGTCACGGTTGCTGTTCGAGCTAGTGCGTAGAGCTCGCAGTTATATATACCTGCTCAGTTCTTGATTGCTCTTAATATCCAGACGAGATAGGGAAGCGGCTTCCCTTATTGAGATATATCAAATCCACGTTTTTGTGCACAGACGTGAAATTTAAGGAGGAAGCTCATAATTGGCCACGATAGCTCCTGTCCTCGGGTGCGTTTTTATATTGTTGGCTTAACATTTGGCGGTTTTTACATTGTGCTAACATTATTTTTTTTGAAATTTAATCCGCTAAATATTTGTTGATTAAAAAAAGGGGGGCTAAAGTTTTTTTTGTCAACATGGAGCCTATTGTACTGGAAAAGTTTAATGGCTTTAATTTCTACACTTGGAAGGTTAAAATTCAGTTGCAAATGATGAGTAGAAATCTATGGAATATTGTAGAAGGCTCAGAAAAAGCACCTACAGATGCTAGACAGTTAATTGAATGGGAAAAAAGAGAAGAAAGAGCCAAGTCTATCCTTGGACTATCACTTGCAGATTCCCAGCTACATCTAATTGACTTACAGAAATCTTCTGCAGCAATATGGGAAGAAATGAATAAGGTATTTGGGGCAAAAGCTGTTAATGCAAAAATTTTCTTAAAGTTACAATTGTTTAAACTTCAAATGGATAGTGAGACATCATTGTCAACACACATAAATGAGTTAAGAGCTTTGATGAGACAGTTGTTAGAAATTAATTCTAAAGTAGATGATGATGATGCAAAGGCAATTTTATTAAATAGCTTGTCTTCAAAATATGATAATGCCATATTTACTCTAAGTCAAATGCCACATCAATCACTTGATGAAATGATAGCAGCTCTTATGGCAGAAGAAAAGAGGATAGGTGGCACAGAGGCTAGTTCACATAATGAACTTGCACTATATTCCAAGGGAAGGATGAATAAAAATAAGACTGAATGTTTCTATTGTCATAAATATGGACATACAACATTCAATTGCAAAATTCGGGCTCAAGATCTTTTAAATGGAAAATTGAAAAAATCAGCCTATGCAACATTTTCAGAAGATTCACCTGATGCAGATTCTTCAAGTGAGGATGAACCTCCTGATCCATCTCTTAAACTTTTCTAAGAACATGTTTTGTAATATGATTTGCAAGTGTGTGGTGTGGTGTATAGTGTGGGGTTTAAGTTTGTTGTTGTGAGAGTTGTGTAGTACATAACCAATCATTGAACATTTTAGCATAATCTAAATTAGTCGTTCTCAACGTTCTTCGGTGCCGAGAGAACAATTGGCTAATTTGATTGTGTGAATTTGTTATATGCTGATGGGTCTTGTTGTTCCTCGGGGCTTCAAGAGCATCGGTTACAGGTTATACAATGAGATCCTTATGTGTAAAGGTCACTTTGTAAGATTAATCGCTGATCATATTCTGTACCTAGAATATTTTCCTATAAACTGTTGAAATTTATTCTTCGGGGTTATTTCACAGATGGATATCTTTCCATAGGGTAGTTCAGTGTTGAGACTCTTCTTCGGGGGTGTCGAGAATCTTTAATCTTACAAACTCAGCATTGATGGTCAGAAGCAAGTGTACTTTAAATGGGTTGAAAGGTAAGCTCGAAGATGTGGAGAAAGAAAGAGCAGAATCCAGAAGACCGCAGAGTGGGTAGAGTTGCTGATGAAGACCAGCTAGACAAAAACAAATATAAATTTTGTAATTGTGATCTCAGTATTGTAAGTTTTCTGTAATGTAGGCATTAAGGGAGGGTGTTTGAGATAATGCCACAATTATTATGTTTTCTTAATTTCGATTGGGTTGTTGAGGAAGTTGAGAGATTTTCTCAACTTCGCTCTCTCAGATTAGAATTTGTTCAACTATTTATACGTATGTAACATCTATTGATGAGGCGAACAATAATTCAATTATCACTGCATTTTATGTGATTCCTGTGTTCTAACTCAGGGATTTAAGTCATAATGCACAGAAAATATGTTGTTGGAGCTAGGTAGAGAATAATTGGAAAAAAAAATTCTCAGGTTTGTAAGATAACAAATCACTGCCAACGATGGGACTGGCCACATTCATATATTCACATGTAGACATCAAAGGAGGGTACACAATATAGGAGAAAACTCAGAGCGGTTCATAGAGGAAACAAAATGAAACCATTCCGAACATACATAGTGTGCAAAGATGTCTCAATGGGGAATTAAACTTGTGAACAATGGCCTCCAGTCCACATTATCCAATTCCATACACAAAAAAGGAAAAAGAAAAGAAAAAGAAAAACGTTTACCATCAACTAGAATCGATTTACAGAGAAATGTAGGGTGTGGAATGGCTATAATGGAAACGTTAAGTTGTTTTGAAAATGACTAAGAATTAAAATTCTCAACTTCGAGGTGGCAGAGTAAATATAGGAGTGAAGGTTAGACAAGCTCATTAATTGAGTCATATATCGAAGATGTGTTAGTATATGCCAACTGTATATGATGAAGTAGCGGAATTTCGATGTGGATAGACCCTGTATAATAACATTTCAATATACGGGAGATCTGTGGAGCCTAAAACAATAAACCACACAATCAAATCTATGGAGGAGGGCCAACTAGACTACCAACACATCTCATCCATAAACCATAATACTTGCGATTAATGCATTCACATAATTGAAAAACACACCTAATATAGTGGATATTTCATTATAGTTTCCACAATCATGTCACATGAATTATACCATTTTCTAGCTAAAAAAATTCACACAAAACAAAAATCCGACCATACCTTTCCGATAGTGAGAGTTATACCTCCAATCAAGACTTAAGTTTATACACCAAAAATATCGGGTTAGTGTAGTGATATGCGATGCCAATCAAACCAAAAATTAAATAACTTTACTATCGACACATGTTTAACTTTTAAATAATTTAGCGTTCGGACCATTACATGTATGCATAACAAATGATGAATCTCTGCTATCAAAGCCCACATCACCCACCTATCACATAATAATATTTCATATGCATATAAATCGAAGCTGTGCGCTCATAATATGATATGCACCCCAAATTTAGAAGGGATGCAACTTGTTTCCAACCATTATTTTAACCTTATTTCAATTTTAGAGAGCCACATAATATACATGTCATTAAACATTTGTATGCAAGCCAATGATTATGCAATGAAGCATCCTTGCGAGAGAGACCAACTTGGTTTTAGAGGTAGTGTCATTGTGGCCAACATTTTTTTTATGAGAGGAGTCCCACTATTAGGTATTTAATAGTCAATTAAATATAATTAACCATGTTAAATATAGCTTTGATTTTAAATATTCAATGGTTTGCGAATGATATTAGTGTTGAATATCGTCAACATTGGGAACTTCACACAGAGACTCACAAAGTGAGTTAGGACTCAAAACCTTTGGTTGTGTGGAAAATAAGTGAATGTGAAAGAGTAGGTTGCAGGTTGTTCAGGGGAAAGGAAGCCTGTGCAGCAAGAAATGGAGCTGGGAGATAGCGCTTAAAATGGCTTATGCAGGTAATAATAAGGTTTGAAACTTTAATGATTATCTCTGTAATGATAAGGAGGAAAATATCTTGCTTGCTTAGTAAGAGATCTTGCTGTGAGAATGTACATTTTTTTAATAACAATACAATGCTTAGAATTTAAGTGTAAAAAAATCAGATATGAAATTTCCCTTTATAAAAATTACTCACTAAAGGATATACTGCTAGTAAGGTTTCTTGATTGTTAACTTTCATACAAGCCGTAGTAAATATAATTGGTTGTTTAAAAAACATGAAATCTACAGAAAAGAGTTGTCAACAAAAAGTAAATTATTGTAGAAAATAAACCAAAACGAGGAAAAAGAAGATCAAACAATGATCCATAAATAATTAAAAGTGGGGCAAAAAAAATGTTTTTTTTTTGGATTTTATTATTATTATTATTTATGTACATGAGGAAGTGTGATGAGTGTTAATACTCATACAACGTGAAATTGTGCATAAAGGAATGCATCATGAATCAAATATGCATAGTTCATGACTTGTTGGATGGTAGTTCGGCAAGGGTGATTACTGTGCCAACCAACCAAAGTGTGTGGTTGTGACAATGGTTTAATGAAAATCCAAAAATATTATTTGCCATCACATATGATGTGCTAACCAACAAGTGTGTGCCGACAATTGCATTCTATAATGGGTAAGGAAGAGGATTCATGTGTAGAATGCCCAAAATTTACATTAAGAAAATGATCATTGACATTATTGATATTGTAAATCACTTCATGCATTCAATTTCAGACCTTTCAAATTCAATCAGAACAATATACAAGAAATATGTTGGGTTGAAAATGGTGGATTTCCTTTTGAGTTCATCGAAGACAGTTTCGTCATCCATTTCAAGAATGTGAGAGGCCTTCCCAAGATCAAAATGAAAGAGTTCTTTCTGAATTTGGTTAAGAAATGACTCATTATCATTCATGTCAGGACACAGGTTTTTGTTAGAGAGGCTGGGTTGTTCACAAGAAAGAAATTCATCAAGAAGGAGTTCATTCGAGGATGAAGTGTCCTTCATATCATGGAAACACCCTTGGGAATCAGAATTTGACATATCTTCATCGTATCCTACACGTCATATATAACATTGTAACTAGGATAAAGAAGGTCAAAAATAGCCTTTAGACAAAGGTCTTTATCATATATAAGAGATTCATTAAAGAATGAATCTTCAATTATATCACGAAATAATTCTTGATGACTAAGGTTGGATCTATCTTAATGAGAATTGTAAAAAATATCATGGTCATGATTGTTAATATCCAAGGGATGAAAGGTGTTATCAAGATCGGGAGCGAGAACCTCTTCATAAGAATCTAAGAAGAAAGATTGGTCATGCATTTCAAGAAAGGTATCCTCATCATCAATATTCTACAATTTGAGATCAAAGTCCTCACAGATAACACCAAATTCATGATAAAGGAGTTTGATATTGGCTTGAGGTTTAGATTGGTCATTGTGTTGAGAAATGTAACTAGTATTGGTTTTCATATTTGTACTTGATCATGATGTATTTATCAAAAAGAAAGCAAAAGGAAATATATTGTAAAAGAAAGAAATATATTTAAGCATGGGTTTCATGCTTTTTTTCTAGGTAAAAAACACCCATTGAGTGCTCTAGGGTTTGTGTCTTGAATCAAAATCTAAGTCATGATGTAAGAGACCCTTCTTGGGCTCAGTGTGTTAAAAAGAGAAAATTATTTTATGTAAAATAATCATGCAATTCTCCACCAGCAAGTCGGCCTACCCTATTCTTCATGTCAGCCTAAATAGAGGAGGTTATAAATACTATAAATACACATCTATTTGACCATTTTAGTAGATTAAAGAAAGATCATCTGCAACTAGAAGTGAGATAAAAGGGTACGAAGTGCCTAACAAAAGAATTTTTTGACATTGCATAAATGAAGGAATACAAGCGAGAAATAAAGGGACCAAGAGCATCATCTTACTCTTCCATATGCGTGACTGAAAAATATAATTGTAGAAGGGGCCGAAGCTTTAGGATTGTAGAAGGGGCCTGAACTTTTGTTGGCCTAATTCATTCTTGAAGAATTTAACTGATGTTTGACTTTATTGTATGGGAGGTTTACTTGGTGGTTTGGAGGTAGTATATTTTCAAAGGTCTCGATTGTTTCATTTGACTTGATTTAAAAGAAGAAAAGAATAATTTTTGGGTTTTCCCATAGGAGATGGGTTTGCCCCTAGATGAGTGCCTACATCTGGTGTTCATTGTGTATGATATTTGTAATTTTGGCCTTTACATGATGATAAGAACATAACATAATAAAAAAAAGTAAAATATAATATCATAGGTAAATTTCAAGTAGGATAAATAAAGAATAAGTTAACCTAATATTTCCCTCATGGATTTCTCGACATGGTATCAGAGCTAAAGTTAGCAGCATAAGAGGAAGCTAGAATATCACTAATGGTTGGAAAAAATAAAGTCTCAAGTTTGAGATACCTAAAAGGAGAATCAAATTAAATAAATTCATTTATGAGCATGATTATAAATATTATACTTCAGTAATTAGACTATAGAAGGCCAAAAGGAGTTGTGAAGCATATGTTTGGGATCTAAGAAGAATAAAATTATAAGCCTTAATCAAAGAAAAATATATGATAGTTAGAACGAAGGTTTGTGCATTGATCTCATATATCTTGAATTCAAGCTATCTCAGAGATCTCAATAATCGAATGATACATATCTCTCAGCTATTAGAATTAACCAAGATCTTTTATTTCTACGATATTAGCAGAATTTCATGTGAAAGAGTATGAAAAAACACATGTGCATACTTTAAGGAAACATAAAAGAAACCATCAAATCAAAGAACACACACAACTTTATAACGAAGTTCATCCAATGTGGAATACATCTTTGGGTCCGATGTTAAGAGTGGGGAAGCCACTTCATTAGGTGTTTCAAGAAGATGATGAGTACATGATGCAATATTTGTAAAATGAGGAAGAACTACCTTAGCTAGAGTGGCATGTCTCTCTCTCAAGAGACTTTCTTCTATAAAAATTCTCACTCATAAAATCTCTCCTTCAACATGACAAAACAAAAATCTCTCACATAAAGTGGCATACAAATATCGTCTCACAATGTGCCATACATGGAACTCAGAATCAAAACATCATATTAAAAAAACCAAATAAAGACATGGAAATAATGCACATTATACCTCCAAGTCTGGGGATGGCTTCAAAATCAGCTACTTGGATGAAGAAACTACCTACGCCATTGTGTTCCTCGCAAAAAATTGTGAAATCTTACTGTAAACTCAAACCCTTTTTGACTCGGTCAAATCTGGGTTACTGGGGAATATTTTAGATTCCTCACAAGGTTCTCTTTTGGATATAGTCGAAAAATCTACTGATAAAATGAAGAAATGGACTGCGCCATCAGAATATTGGTGAAAAAATGGTTCAAATAAGTATAAACTCGACATATTTCTGACACCTTCAAAATTCTACTCCTAGAGAATCTTAAATATTCCTAGAATATTCTTGAGATTCATGTCTTCATTGGCCTTCATGTGCCCTCATCTCTCATGCCTTCTCTGTGGTCCCATTTGAACCATTTGAATGAAATTTTATAACAAAGTGTGAGGGTGAATAAGACAATGTGTGTGGTTGGAATAATGGTTAACATAGTCATATTAAGTTACTTGTTGTTACCGAGATTTTGTATTCAAAACCCATGTACTCCCAATTTTGGTTTTAATTTAGTTTTCAAACCATATAATATATGGTAAAAGTATGTCCATATTGCAACGACTCCCAAAACCATGAGAATAAGACAAAATGGAAGTTTCACCATGCCAAGGAAACTTGGGCCTAATTTTAGGTTCCATGTGGCACCATGTGATTGGGCCATGTGGAAGATTCTCATAGGTAAACATCATATCCCACCTACTTGCCATGCGTCGACCTCTGGTGCTGTCACATCACCTTTCTGAGCCTTTTTGGAGCTGCCTGTATTTTCTGAGCCTTTCTAGAGCCACCTAGATCATTTCTCCACACTAAGGATATTTTGGTCCTCCAAAATCATGAAAACAATATGCAATTTGTTGTACTCCTTTTTTTGCACAACAAGTGCCTTAATAGCCCACACTTCCTTCTCCTTCACCTTTTTTAAGCCATAAGTGATGAACTGACACATTTTCACTTTGCAAACATGTAGTACATATTTTCAAAATACATGTTCAATTACATGACCTATCCTGACCCAAGAAAATCCATACTTTCGAAGAGTTTATAACACACTCTTTGGTCAAATTTACATAAAAAACATAACATAAACCAATACCCCAACTATCAACAAAAGGCCAAAAGGATCACTACGTTGCATTCATTAGTGATGGAAAACACATCATCACTTTTACAATCATTTCACAACATGTGATTTACAAAATGTGGCCATGACAAGCTACTATCTCTTATAAAACCACCTCTCACTCATCAAAGTGAATGGATCATCGTTTTGGAGTTTCTTCGATTGTTGAATAAGGTTACCAACTAGTTCGTGCATAGAAGCTTTGTCCCTCTTGAGACACTTATTTGGATGGAGCTCTCAGCATGTGTCTCTCTCATGTCCACCTCTATTGCAATGATTGCAATTTTTCCTCCAAACTTGTTTAACCTTCTTCCTTCCCTAATGTGGAGAAGGCCTTTCATGTGTTGTCCTCTTTCTTGCTTCCATTCTTTTCTGACACTCAACAATAGTATGGTTATATAAGAAAAAAAACTACATTTTTTTTTTTCTATGCAATAAAATTTTCTCATCACTAGACATCTGTTTGTAATCAAAAGGTACATTATAATACTAAGAATTTTTATACCTCACTTGGTTGTCTCTGGTGTAATCTTGTTGATGTAAGCTTTCCTTAGGTCTTCTTTTGAAATGTGCACTGTCATGGGAAGATGGTGATGTTTTTTCAACATCCTCTATCCTTGATGGCTTTGACAATGACTTTTAATCTTCTTCTTCCTTTGAACACTCTCCTTCGGTATATCTCAATCTTGAAATGGGTACCTGAAGGCTTCCAACAGAAATAACATCATGTGAAAATGAAATTGAAGAAATATCAACACTCTTTACCCTAGTTGTTGATTATGATGTAGGTGATGATGGATTTGCTAAGCCTTCATTGCACTTCAACTTTTCCAATGCCTCTTCCATGAATTGCAATTGAAGTTTCAATCTCTACTTCTCCTCTTCTGCTTATGGTAGAATTATTCTCAATTCAACATTCTCTTTTTGAAGGCTCTGATTGATCTCTTCATTTGAATGATGAGACAAAGATGAAGAATAATAATATTCACTCGAAGATGGAGATGGAGCATCATCCTCTTCTCTCTCTTTCTCCTATTCTTATTTTTCCATTTTCTCCTCATAATATGCATACATTATATCTACAATGCTTGCAATTCCATAAAAGGCCTTGTAGATTTCTCTGTGATCCTCTGTTTTCTTTCTTGTTTCACATTCAATCATTCACACTCACAATTCACACCAACAGGAAGACCGCCCTGATACCAAAATTTATCCGGATCTCTTAGCTACTAAAATTAACCAAGATATTTTACTTTTATGATGTTAGCAGAATTTCATGTGATAAAGTGTGAAAAACCACATGTGCATACTTTAAATAAGAGGAATCATAAATACAACAATCAAATCAAAGAACACAAACAACTTGATAACAAAGTTCATCCAATGTGGATTACATCTCCGAGCCAGATGATGATGATGATGAGTCAAGAGTGGGGAGGCCACTTCATTAGGTGTTGCAAGAAGATGATGAGTATATGATGCAATATTTGTCAAAAAAAGGAAGAAATCCCTTAACTAGAGTGGAATTTCTCTCTCCCAAATAAAAACTCTCACTTATAAAATCTCTCCCTCAGCATGAAAAATAATAAATATCTCACATAAAGTGGCATATGAAGATCCTCTCATAACGTGGCATACGTGGATATCAGAATAAAAAAACCATCCCAACAAAATCAAATAAAGAAATGGAAGCAATGCACCTTATACCTCCAAGTCTGGGGATGGTTTGAAAATCAACTACTTGGATGAAGGAACTACTTGTGCCATCATTTTCCTTGCAAAAAACCATGAAATATGACTGTAAAATCAACCCCTTTATGATTCGATCAAATTTGGGCTACTAGTAAATATTTTAGATTCGTTATAAGAGTCTCTTTTGTACACAGTCGAAAAATCTGTTGCCTAGATGAAGAAATAGACTGTGCCATCAAAATATTGGTGAAAAACCAATTCAAATGAGTATAAACTCGACATATTTCTGACACCTTCAAAATTTTTCCCCAAGGAATCTTAAAGGTCCTCAAATATTCTTCATAGAGAATATTATTTGAAATATTCCCTAACATATGCTCTAACAATATTCCTAGATTCTTCTTGATATTCATGTCTTCATTGGCATTCCTATTCCCTCATCTCTCATGTCTTCTCTATGGTTCCCTTTGAACCATTTGAATTACAATTTATAATAAAGTGTGAGGGTGAATAAGACAAAGCGTTTGGTTGGTATAGTCATATTAAGTTACTTGTTGTTAGGGAGGTTTTGTGTTCAAAGCCCATAGAATCCCAATTTTGGTTTTAAAGCCCAATTTTGGTTATTATATAGTTTTCAAACCATATAATATATGGTATATGTATGTCCATATTTTAATGAATCCCAAAACCATGAGAATAAGAAAAAAATGGAGGTTACACCATGCCATGCCACTTGGATCTAGTTTTTGGTTCCATGTGGCACCATGTGGCAACCTCTCATTGGTCCACATCATATGCCACCTACTTTCCATGTGTCAACTTGTGGTGATGCCACATCACCTGCTTGTGGGTCCACCTGGTTTGCTGACTGGGTTGCCAAATTAGCTCTGTTGGTCCCACTACGTCTGTTGACTTTTTTTCCATGTGTCATATTTATGACATTCCACGTGGCAGAAGGTTGAATTTGACTTTGACTTTTTTGTTGTTGTTTGGTACAAATTTCAAACTATAATCACTTTCTCATATGAATTAGGATTGAGGTTTTGTTTGAGCCATTGGAAATATTGTGTCAATCTCTTCAATCTAATCTTGATTTGACTACAATCCAAGGATTTTTATTTTTGAGCCTTTCTAGAGCCACCTCTAATTTTTGAGCCTATCTGGAGTCACCTGGATCATAAAATTATAGTCACTTTATAATATCCAAGACCTATGTGGAATAGGACAATGATATGTGCATACAAATAAGGGAATACCAAGTCTCTAAAATTAATCAAAGGTCACAAACCTATAACAAAATTATTTCATCTTGAAAAGGAATCATAACAACATTCTTTAGATAAGTAATAGAGAATATTTTGTGAACAAATAAAATGGCCAAAGATATCTCAAAGGTAGCAGGAAAATAATTTTATGCAAATCTATTATTCAATACATTGACCATACACCAAGTCCAAAATAAAGAAAAAGGAAGTTGTCTATTAGCTTGAAAAGAATTGACTTAGCACCTTGGAAGATTCTACTACAAATTCTAACATTATGGGACCAATTTGAAGTCCTCATAGAACTCAAGTAAGTATGAGTACTACTCTTTATCTTTTAGTCATCTAACATTATGTTTTCAGTTGGAAAGGAGAGTAACAAGCTCTATGGAACATGAATCCTTCAATTATAAAAATCTAAGGTATGTAATCTTGAGGCATGTGTATTTATTTCTTATGTAATTCTAGGGCTGGTAAGGAATTGGAAACCCTAGATAGTTCATCTTCACCCTATTTAGAAACCCTATCTCATAATGTCTAGGGTCCAAGATATATGGAAAATTTGGAAAGAAATAAATGGATTGATAGTTTTTGACATATTATCATAGGGATATCTAGGTGTTGTACTCAAAACCATAGGAATTCATAAACATGTTAGATCTTAGTATTTGATGATACTTGTCAATAAAATGCTACAGGTACATAAAATGCTAATACTTCAAGAGGGATCCCTTAAAAAATAATCCCTACAAGGTTTGGGAAAGAAGTAGCTTAAGGTATGTATAAAGACTTATAGTAGATATTAATAAGAAGTTTCGACCATTTTATCTTTAATACTTTATAGTACTTTTAATTTCTTACAATTAGGTTGTTAGAGAATTATTAGCGTATTCTATATTGTTACTATGATTAATCTCAGCATTCAATTTACCCTCGTCATACTATCCTTGAAAGTATTTATTTGTTCTTGGTAATGAAACTCCATTTGTGTTCACCGCAAACCCCCAATTCCTTTTGATGCTTAAGGTATGTTGTAATTATTAAAACCCTAGTCTACTTAGGGTTTGTTGATTGAAAACCTAATCTCTTAATATATGAAACCCTAGAATTTTAGAGTTTGTTGTTGATGTACATACTATGAAACCTTATAAATTTAAGGTTTGATGAAATAGGGTTTATGAGAAAACCCTTGCTATAGTCGGTGTAAGATCATAGAAGTAAAACCCTAGGTGTATGTGCTTCTGTATGATTGAAACCCTAGCCTAATCAAAATTGTTATGATATCTAATTTTAAAGTTTGGAGACATTAACTTACCTTAATAACTTTTAAATGATTAAAGAAATGATCTTTCTCCCCGGAAAATTAAATCCAGTACCAGTACCGTAGCGCTCGCAACCTAGGGTTTCCCCGGTGACCCCCGTAACGACGCATGTTTGTCTCCGCCACGATATTCTATTCGTCTTCCTCCTCGTTAGCAGTAGCCTGTCGGCATAGTACGCACTACAATGGCTAACCCTCCGGGGGGGGGGGGCAAAGCCTTCCCCCTCAACCGAGAAAGAACATCAAGCGCAGAAACTGACAAGGCCTTCCGGTCCAGAACAAGTAAACCTGGATACAAGAGACTCCCCAATGCAAGATACAATAAACGCTCCCACTGATCAGTCAGACAAGCGCAGTGATGTACAAGAGGGTGGGATTGGGAAAAAGGAAATGCCCAAGGTTACATCAACGACATGCAAACCCATAGCAGTTGAACGACCCAAGATAGAACTTCCCAGCCATATAATCAATGGACAAATCTAGTACATGAGGGACCATGCTCTCATTGGAAAATTTATTGGATACTGGCCGACTGAAAAAGATTTTCAAGGATAGATCTCGGCCAAATGGAAACCCAAGGGGCATGTTACCCTGCAGCTAGGACCAAAGGGGTTCTTCACTGCGATATTCATTTGCATCAAAGATCGGAACAGGGTCATGGATGAAGGCCCTTATTTCTTCAACTCTGTTGGTTTTTATTTAAGGGATTGGGTAGAGAGATTTAACCCTGACAAGGAGGATTTCAGCTGGGCACCAGTGTGGATCTGGATGTACTCGCTCCCACTGGAATACTGGGATGAATAATCGCTGAGAGACATTTGCAAGGGGCTGGGAGAATTCATAAAAATCGCTAAAGAAACGAAGTTGTGCAGATACACCTCATATGCCCGTATTTGTGTCTTCATGCGCCTGGACAAGGCCCTTCCGGATTCGGTAAGTCTCTACCATGATGACTATGAATGGATTCAACCCTTAGATTTTGAACATGTACCTCATTGCCGCAAATGTCATGCACTTGGTCATCTTTTTTCTGACAGCCTTCAAATGCTAAACCCCAAACCTCCGACCCTCATAAGCTGTACCAAGATAGCTTCTGCTCACCAAGGTAGCCAATCGAAAAATATCGCATAAAAAACCTTTTCCTTCGGGAAAAAAACCCCCGGCAGGATGTCGCCTCCGTTCCATCCAAAGAAAATAGCCGAGGTTCTAGTAAAAACCCCAAGGACCTCCTCAGAACACTTCGCCAATCCCACCGATGACCCATTCTACCTCTCCCCCCCCTCAATCGGGCTCTACTCCCACCCCCTCACCCCTGAATGACAACTCTGGGATTCCTGAGGCGACTCGGAAGTATCCGTATTGGAATCCTAATGGCATGGATGTTGATTGCATCCCCAGTCAGCCATTGCATTCAACATTCACCCCAGCAGAAGGCAGTTAGACGCAACATATGGAAGAAGAACCGGAAAGCATTGATTTGGGAGGTCTTGACATTTTTGAACTGGAACAAGCATGCAGAAGGAAAGACTACGACAAGATTCAATTGCATCAACTCAACACCCTAGAAGTCATCATCTCTAGGGCTTACCAGCAACAAAAACTGGGCATACAACTGGGTAGTCAATGGGATGGCAGCTTTTTTCCTAAAGATTCCAAAAAACAGGGAAGAAAGACAGATCTTCAAAGAACTATCACAATAGGGAAAATCCTGGTGGACTCAGGAAGATATGCTAAGTTGAAAAAGTACTATAAGCCCACCACTAATAGTGAATCATGAAGCTCACTTCATGGAATTTAAGAGGGCTCAACAGCCCCGGGAAACTCAAAATGATAAAAAACATGATAAAGCAGGAGTAGCCCTTGATCTTCTTCATGCAGGAAACGAAATGTACCAGCAACACACTTGGTCAAATCCTCTCTAGAGCATGGCCAGGTTGTCATTCGGTTGTTGTGGACGCTTCAGGTGCCTCTGGGGGACTAGAAATTGCCTGGAACACGCAAGCCATCACGCTCTCAGATTTTCATGCTTCCCATCATATCATACAGGCTACTTTTCATATCATCGGCACCAACATTCATGGACATCTCACCAATGTCTACTTCCCTCAAGAAGCAGGCAAAAAAATTGCTCTTCTTGACACAATAGAAGTGCTCAACCTCAATAGACTCCATCCTCTCTGGATCGTTGGAGGAGACTTCAACATGATTACCAAGCTGGAGGAAAAGCAGGGAGGTCGAGCCAAGTTGGATCAGGAGAATAGCCACTTTAAAGACTTTATCCAAAATAATTTGTTAATTGATATGCAATTCTACAATGGAATGCACACCTGGAGAAATCGCAGGGCAGGACGGCAACAAATCGCTTCCAAAATGGATAGATTCCTCATCTCAGACAATGCATTACATCTCGGAGGCGACATCTCGGCTTCCATTCTTCCATTTTCAGGCTCAGACCATTGGCCGATCTCTCTCCAATGACAAATACCAGGCAACTCCACCAGGCACCCTTTCCGCTTCAAAGCTTTTTGGCTCACCCACCCTGCTTTCAACAACCTCATCAGATCCACCTGGACTAACTCCCCCTCACCAAAGGGATAAAAAATGTATCAGTTTCAACATAAACTCAAATTCCTGAAATCCCAAATCAAGCGCTGGAATCAAGATACTTTTGGAAACATCTTCCAGGCGCAGCAAGATTTAAACAAAGATATGAGAGAACTCCAGCAACAGATAATCGCAGAGGGCCACAAGGAAGGGACTTTGGAAAAGGAAAATCACATTCACAATCAATTGGAGGAGCGAAGAAAGCAGGAAGAAATTCTATGGAAGAAAAAATCCCGAATCAGATGGCTGAAAGAAGGCGAAAGGAATACCAAATTCTTCTACAGAACTACAATCCAGAGAAGAATGCACAAAACCATCTCTTTCATAAAAAGTCGAGAGGGGGAACGAGTGGAAAACCATGCAGAGATCGAATAGGAGTTTATCAATCACTTCAAAGAGGTCCATCAAGAACCCCAAATTGATAGACGGCCTGCAATTGACAAGATCACTCAAAATGTGCCGAAGCTCATCACAGAAGAGCACAACCAACTTCTTCTTCGACCAATATTGCCTCAGGAGGTGGACCTGGCTATGCACCAGCTCAAGGAGGGCAAAGCCCCTGGTCCGAATGGCTTCACCACTACCTTCTTCCACTCTTTTTGGGATCTCATCAAAGAAGAGGTATGGCAAGTAGTGGAGGAATCACGCACTCTTCATTGGCTTCTGCCATCTCTGAACTCAACTTTCATCGCCCTAATCCCTAAGGAAGAGAACACCAGTACTCCGG
The DNA here is from genome assembly GCA_034641835.2 of Pinus albicaulis. Classification (NCBI taxonomy): domain Eukaryota; kingdom Viridiplantae; phylum Streptophyta; class Pinopsida; order Pinales; family Pinaceae; genus Pinus; species Pinus albicaulis. Next base: position 1,368,856,088 of record CM076579.1, on the reverse strand, counting down.
ACAAATTCCGTCCTATCGCATTGTGAAATGTTATTTATAAGGTGATATCCAAATTCATCGCTAACAGGCTAAAGCCACTGCTGCCCTTGCTCATATCATAGGAACAATCCGGATACGTTGAAGGACGACAGATATTGGACGACATTATACTCTCTCATGAAATCATACACTCTCTCAAGCACTCCAAATAGGCAGGTATGCTTCTCAAGATTGACCTCTCCAAAGCTTTTGATAAGTTAAGCTGGATCTATATTCAAAAAATGCTAACCGCCTTTGGTTTCTCCCCAATGTGGGCTCGATGGATTCTGAACTTAATTTCCTCTACTTTTTTCTCGATCCTCTTAAATGGAATTCCCTCACGACCTTTCAGCCCCTCCAGAGGTATTTGAAAAGGAGATCCTCTCTCCCCATTCCTTCTTGTTCTGATGGCAGAAGGTCTGGGGCGCCATATTAAACATGCCCTCCTCTCCTAGCATCTCAAGGGTTTGTTCATTCACAATTCTCCAGCTATTACTCATCAACAATTTTTCGATGACTACATGTTGTTTGGGTACCCCTCTGTTCAAGAAGCCTCCACCTTCAAATCCATTCTGAATGATTTCTCTAAAGCCTCAGGGATGAGTATAAATACAGCCAAATCGCAGATTTTCTTTTTTCACACCCCATCTGTTACTCAACGTGCCATTGCCCACATCCTGGGCTTCTCCATAGCCTCCTTACCCTCCAAATACCTTGGTGCTCCTTTAATAGACTCTGCCATCAAGCACACCTCTTGGCGTATGCTCCTAGAGAAACTTGAATCTCGTCTCACCCTTTGGACACAGAACACTAAACATAGCTAGCCGATCAGTGCTAATCAAAGCTATGCTTCAGGAAATGCCTCTCTATATTTTCTCTATCTTGGCAGCACCTAAATGGGTCCTGAAAAAATAAAAGCTCTACAACGCAATTTTCTTTGGGGTGCAACAGGCACAAATCGCAAATGGGCATTGGCAAAATGGTCGACAGCATGCCAGCCAAAAGAAAAAGGGGGCATAGGTCTAAGAGATCCTCAGCACAGCAATGCAATAATGGGGGCAAAAATATGGTGGCAATGGCTCTCTTCTCCCAACAAGCCATGGGCAGCCCTCTGGACTGTCAAGTATGCCAATCACAGACCAACAAAAGAGCTAATCAGATTCACTCCCACTGAAAGGGATCACTAATATGGAACACTGCCAAACAACACTACTCGCTCATCCAACAACACAGCTTCTGGGAAATAAGGAACGGCAGCACTGCTAGGTTCTGGACGAATGCCTGGCATCAATTACCAAAGCTCAACAGCATCTATAGTCTGCCTCATAGCCAAGAGTGGGAGGAGCAACAACAAGAATCCGTACAACAACAATGGACTCCAGAAATAGCACAGGGATACAGACAATGAAAGCAAATCGACAGACTGATCAGGAATGCAGACAACCAGGCTAAGGAGGTCATGGAGTGTGAGCTCCAGAATCGACGTATTAGATCTTCTGAAGGCAGGGACATCCTGAGATGGGGATATACCCCAAAAGGATCTTTCTCCACCAATGAGGCTTACAAAATAATATGCAACGATCCAATGCCCCTGGATCCTATTTGGGAGCAGAATCTGGTCACCAGGTACCTGGCCCAAAGTCTCTTTTTTCCTCTGGCTTATGGGGCATCGGAAAATCCTCACTTGGGATAATCTTCGGAAAGGAAACTTTCATGGGCCCTCCATTTGTCCTAACTACAACGCTCAAGAGGATACTCTCCAACACCTCTTGAACTCTTGCCCTCTTGCCAACCAACTGTGGGAGAAGGCCAGCTTCCGTTGTCAAAGGAATTGCAAAGTGTCCGATGATATAATCAACTCCATTCGACACTGGCACTAGAACCCATATAAAAGCGAACTACTCAACCAATTATGGAGATTGATTCCCGATCTTCTCCTCTGGACAATTTGGAAACAAAGGAACAAGCGCATATTCAAAGATCAAAGCACTCCTTTAGACATCATTTGGGGCAACCTTTGTCTTAATCTCAAAGAGACCTTGGCTCTTCAAACTTGGCATCCGGAAGATTCCCCACTCTTGCAAATGAGAAAGCCATCTGGGAGAATTAGAACATACAACTTCCACAAGGTACGCATAAACACAGACCTTCAAAAAGCCATAACATTAGAAAGCTCTCTTGGACCCCCCCTCCAAAGTTCTCTTTCAAACTCAATTTTGATGGAGCCTCAAAGGGCAATCCCGGCAAAGCTGGATTTGGAGGCATATTTAGAGATCATGAGGGTTTGCCTCTCTTATTCTTCTTCGGAAACATTGGATGGGATACAAACAATTCGGCTGAATTGGAGGGTCTCTGGCAAGGTCTAATCCTTTCCCAACGACATGGATTCCAGCCTCTAGAGGTAGAAGGTGATTCCCGAATCCTCATCAACATGGCCAATCAACTCCTCAATGGGACACATGCGCAAAAAATTGCTAACAGTTGGAGACTCAAAGCCAGATTGGAAGCAATTGAACAATGGCTCCATACCAATCGGGCCATCATATTCCAACACGTTAAACAGAAAGGCAACAAGGTCGCTGATCTACTTGCCAATTTGGGGGTGGATAATGGGCACACTCTTCTCACCGGAGCTCTTGACATAATTCAGAACCATGATAAAAAAAAGGAGTGCAACACACTCATCCAAAGGGATGCAACTCTCCTGGATGTGGGTGTATAGACAGACGTTTAACTCGATGGGACAGGGGTGCGGCGAGGTGGGACGACACCTGCCCACCCAGGACATGGCGGATATTTGGCCATGGTGTGACGGATCCTTGCATTTACGCTTCGCAAATCTCAACAGTATTATCTCGAGGGGTTCAAGATTTCATTTCATGCCCACCGAGCTGGTTTTTTCCTTCGCATGCTCCTGTAGGATGGAAACCTCGGCTCTCTTCAATGCCTCAGTTATGATGGGGGATTTTCGATGCGTGAGAGGGAAGGATAAATGGCAGGGTGGCGATGGGCCTTCTGTGGAGTTGCCTCAGTCGCATCGTGCCCGTTTCTATTTGGTCTCTAGACTCAATTCTGCTTTCAATCTGCACTGTGTCGGTTCTACCATTTCTGGTGTCTCGCGCTGCCTGGAGGGGGAAGTTCTTTTGGATCTGGGCTCTGGTCCTATAGCGGCGCCGCCTCCGTTGAACTCTTGGCACCTCACTCGGGCCTCTGGCTTCCTTTCGAATTGTTATTTCCCTGCCATTGCTGTTGTTCGGTCACATTCTATTTCCCCTATGCCTCGTCTGCGCCACAGAATGCGGAGCCGCAGAGGCGGCACCAAGGGTAATCCTTCGAGCGCGCAGTCTAGCCCTTCTTCGGTCTCGCCTTCACTCTCCAGTGGTCTGTTGGCCGAACACTACCCTAGAACCCGCAGTGGGAGAGGGCGTTTTCTTGATTCTCGCCATTACTTGGGCTCCCCTGCTCCCCGCCCTCCGACCACCTCGCCTCCCCCCACTACTGGTTCCGCGCGCTTCACCTTCAACAACGCTCTGATTCGGCCAAGGATTACTGCTCTCTTTACGGTGGTCTTCCATGAGGAAGCCCAGTTGGGGGAGTCAAGCGCTCATTCGGCGGGCCTTGGTGCGGACTTTGCCCAGACTTCGAACATCCAGTTGGGGGTAGACAGCGCGACGATGCAGGCTCCGGATGCTCAAGCTCGTAGCGTTCCTGATGTTGAGATGGCTCCGGCTGATCCCGGTCCCTCAGAATCCGAAGATGCTCTTGCCAGGGATTTGCTTGCTTCAGGTTGGTGTCGTATGGTTGAAGAACTTCCAGATGACTAGTTTGTTTACTGTGTGGTTTTTTTCTTTCCCTGTGGCCCATACAATTGGGCATGTTTCTGTGCAAACGGTTATGTGGAATTTTGGCTTATTTTTGTACACCTTTGGATCCATGCAAACTTTGCAACATCAGGAAGATTACAACTTGCTCCCCTGCGTGGGTTTTGGCAATATTTTTCAGACTGGTTTCCCTGTCGATGGGCAGTCTCCTTATGTGTTTTTCATGATAATTCTGCCTTCCTCTAGGGCAGTAGTTTTGACTACGGTCACGATGTAATTTTACTCCCTTGTTAATAGATTAATCTTATTTAGAAT